>OY728128.1:175689103-180689103 GCA_963277665.1 Viscum album
ACCACAATCCATTACATCCCTCTACACACATATATGGGAAAAAATAACCAATGTGCCTACCATCACAAGTATCTACCAAGAGAAGAAAGTGGGGCCAAAGGTGGTGGTCAAGCATCCATCCTCCCACCAGAATGTTGGGGAAAATAACCCAAGGGCTCAAAATCCCTAGGGTGTCATTTTACCTTACTGAAAGGGTGGAGTAGCATATATAAACACAAACATTACAGAATATACTATATCCCACAACCACAATATGGGAATAACCATGTATTAGACTCAACTGCAGCTACCGCTTCTCAAACTCTGGGCTGCTACTTCTAAGACAAGGTATCCCATAAAAACAAAACCATTTAAACAGACTTAATACATTACATCATTCCTGTTTTATTAGTTCTACATTATGTTAATTAATACTTTAAAAATTAATTAACCATTAATAATTTCAAATTATATTTCATTAGCATAACACCCCATGTCCACTGTCCGTTTAATATTGTAACCTCAACATTTCATTCCAACAAGATCCAAACCACATGGTTAAACATCATTTATTCAATTTTTTATTTGCAGCATTACTTTCCCATAATCAAAGGAATTCTATTAAAACAATCTATACTTCTAAAAACAAGGGGATCAACACGGTGAGTAGATGAAATACCCTTCAAGTCTTTGCCGCCTATTTGAAGAGCGTAGACTCATCCTCCCTTGAGAAGCTAAACACGAAATGCACATAGAATACCCAATGCGTCTTTTCCCCTTTAGAAATAATAGTATTTAAGACCTATTTATTTGATCAATGAGGAATATAAAGAAGATAAACAACCAACATAAATCAGCAGAAAACCAAACATTCATTTCCATCCCTTTTCATCATCCCTAGTGTCCTCCTTGACACCCACATGCATACATTGATACATATCTCCACTCTAGGCATCAATAGATACAAAAACTAGTAGGCCTCTATGCCCCCACATATCACAACAGCTATTTGGGCTCCCATGAAAACACAAGCAGCAGGAAAACAACAGTCATATCAGTTGGGCTCTTGGCCCTTGAACAAGAAAGAGAGTTACTCAAAATCCTTCAAGGAAATATCAAAAAATATGTTCCTTAATCCAAGTTGAATTAACCCATTTATTATTGATAGGCTCAATATTCGGGAAACCAAAACATTATGCTATTATAAATAAATTAAAAATGATTAATACACCAATTTGAATAACATCAAAAAATACTACAATAAAAACTAGATTCATTTACATGCATATTTATCTTTATCCAAACAATTATCAATTAATTTCAATTTACGTTCTTTACCAATTTCCAATAATAACGAACAACTAAACAATGAAAGCATAGATATCACACTATCGAGAAAAAAAAGAGGCAATACTATATGATTGATATCAATTTATTTATCTGGTTCAAATATTTATTATGTCAATTCCAATGTGATATAGTCGCTAAAACATGCTAACTCTATGGTTTCACGTAAAAATTAAAGAGAAGAAATGAATCCCCTACCATAAAAATTTTATTAAGGATCTTTATACGAGAATGATCCACACAATAGATCATGATCACCTCCTCATGTGACAAATGCATCCACCCGAGGATGTCGTGACATGACCTCACCAATCGAAACCCAGGAAACCCCATTAGAAGCATGGAGATCACATTCCATTATATGGAAAGGAGATATAAGAGAATGTGAACCCAAAAGAATGATGATAAATTATATCTTATGTCAAAGATTGATGGATACTGCTTGGTTGCACCAAAACAGTGGGTTCAATTATAGAAAGAAGAACGTCGAGGGAAACCAATCCACCATGAAAAGATTAATCTCACTATTCCTACAAGAAGGAAAGAAATGTTCGAGTGTCTTGCACTAGAGAACAAGGAGAAAGAACAAGGGAGGAAGATATCTTATCCATGTAGAATATTTAGCAGAGTAGAGGTTTAAGACATGTTGGATTTTACATTAACATCAGATCACATTAAAACATGCGGTTTGACCACGTAAATAAATCCTTGGCCTTAGGAAAATTACTATAAGAGTAATGGGATTTGATATGGCCTTAAATACCTTAAACCAAGGCCATAAATGCATTTGACATCAACGAAAACGTTAAATTGGAAAAACTAGAAAAGTTTAATAATATTTCAAAGGAAATATGAAATAGTTCTAGAAACACTATTTATGATCTATGACACCATTTCTGACTCACTGTTTCTAAGTCGCCATTTCTGTCTCACAAATTTTGTGAAACCTTTTATGTCTATCCATTTCTAACTCACTGTTTTTGAGTCACCATTTCCATCTCACCGTTTCTGTCAAACCATTTTTGTCTCACAGTTTCTGACTCACTGTTTCTATCTCAACATTTCTGTCTTACCATTTCTCTCTCACCGTTTTTGAATCACCGTTTCTTTCTCACCTTTTTTGTCTCCCCATTTATGACTCAACGTTTCTATCTCACCATTTCTATCTCACAGTTTCTGAATCACTATTTTTGTCTCAACATTTTTTTTCACTATTTATGACTCGCAGTTTCTATGACACCGTTTCTATCTCACCATTTCTGTATCACCATTTCTATCTCACCATTTCTAACTCACTGTTTCTGTCTCATAGTTTCTGTCTCACCGTTTCTATCTCACCGTTTCTGACTATCCATTTCATTGACACCGTTTCTAACTCACCATTTCTGTGAAACCATTTCTAGCTCACCGTTTCTGACTCACCATGACATTATTCATAAAACTGGAATCATTATTTACAAAACTAGAACTATGGAAAAGTTGTGGGGATGAGTAACCATGACCTCTGAGAACACCACAAACCCCAGATTTCAGCAAAGGGATGGACCATAGTGGTCAGATCCATTACATTCCACCTACAAAAACTCCCTATAAATAACTTTTTTCCATAATATTCCTCATGTATATATTAATATTTTTAATTTATTAATCAATATTCCTTATCAACAAATATCGTTATTGAGTAAAGGATACATATTTATCAATATTTCTCTAATTAAATATAAAACATTCAATGTAAAACCATATATAAAAAGGGTATATTATATAGGAGATAATCATATCCATCACACAATTATATCGATATTTAATATAAATTTATTCTCTAATGATTAATTATCATAAGAAATTGATTGTTTGAAGATAAAGTAAACAATAAAAATAGAAGGTGAGATATTACTATATTTTTTTAACTATGTGGTACATTGGGATAGTATCACATTGAAGAATAACCAAGAAACAGACATTAGTCATCATTTTGGAATAGGTATTAATTTTAAATACTTCAACTGGGATGTATATACACAACATAAAAGTGAATTGGTGTATATTTAAAAATATGACTCAATGAAATGGAAATTGAGATGAAATCCATTACATCACGCTTTCCTTCAAATAAACATTATTTAAAGTCATGTGTAATGGTTTTAGGAAGAAATTAAATTATAATTGAACCATAATCATGTTTATAATATCATGTATGATACTCTTATAACATTAATAACCCATTTTTAATAATATTTCATTATTTTCATTATTTCAGTTTATAATTATCTTGTTTTTTCATGTTAGTTTTGTCATGAAAGTTTTCATTATTGTATATATGATATAAATAAATAATATATATAATTTTAATAATTTTATTAATATTATATTTAATCCTTATAAAAATTATTAGAATCATTTTTAATGGTATTCTTGGAAAATGAGTCGCATTGTATCATGGAGATGGTAGGTCATACATACACATGAGAAATGATATCATTACCTGAATGGGAGAAAGGGTAAGTGAGTAAATGATATATAAATTTTCCATAATTTTTATCATTATATATATCTCATATAATCATTAAATTTATCATTATTACCATCCATGTAAATTATATGTGAAAAAAGTAACATTTCATTGCAAGGCGGTAGTCCACTGTATAGATAAGCAATGACATAATATTTAAAATAGAAAAGAAAGTAATAAGCTATATTTGGTATTATAATATCATATGTATCGTTATATAAATGTATTATATATAAATATTAAATCAATCAGTTTATCTAACTGCGAGAGGTTTTGATGGAAAATAAATTATTCTCTTTTGCAAGGTTGTGTTCCACCATACACATGATCAACATTTTCATTTTCCTTCTAATTTAATTGGAGAAAGATATAGGTTATGAAATTTATATAATAACATCTTAGAATATTATCCATACCGGTTTCAGTATATTATCTTAGTTTAATTAAATGATAATGATGTAGATTAGGATATAATATAAATTGATCATTTAATAACGTTGCCTCTTCTTCATATGACTTCTTTAGTTTTTCACCAAAATACATCCATGGATGACTTTATATAAAAAATATATGATGTTAGATATAGTGAAGGATGTTGTTAAAAAATTTCGGTATAGAATAACCTAACCAAATTGCTATGGATGTGTGAAGAGGGAATGAGGGATATGTTTGTATATAGGTGTGGGGGAGGACACCGATGATATTTTTGAAAATAAGCAGTTAAACCCTCATTTTTATCATATATAACACCTCCAAAATAGAGAATTATAAAAAAATTAGCAGTTATAATGATTATATATGGATAGAAAATGTGTGTTTTACATGATTTTAGTAAACTTAAACTATTATCCTTATTGTTTTCAGCATAGTAAATCAGTTTTTACCTAATTCATGAAAATTAATTTTATCTTCTTTTATAATTTAAAATGTATAATAGTTAAGTTTATACTATTAGATCATATAAATTATGTTGATTCAAAATATGGAATTCATTTTTACTAATAAATTTCATAGGTTTTCTAGAATTCAATTTAAAATTACACTCGAAGATATGAAGAAAAAAATGGATTTCCTAAGAGAAAATACTCATAATTATAGAGTTTTATAATATAAAAATTAAATATGAAATTTATTAAAATAATAGAAATTATATTCATTATAATATATTTTAAATAATTTTACATTAGTAAAAATTTAAAAAATAATTAAACATTTTTTAATAATTTAATCGAAAAGGCATTTTTCAATAATATCTATATTTGTTACTATTCATCAAAAAAAGAAGCTTTTACGAAAAATCCCAAAAATTCACACTATGAAAATTTTGATATAGTGAATTTTAAAAAATTATATTCATTTTATAAAATATAATTTCTAGAAGTGTGAAAAATTTATTTTATCATAAGTATGTAAGAATATATGGAACTGTTTTCTTTGAAAAATATATTATTATTCAGGAAACATTTCTTTTACATTCAAATGATTATTACTTCTATTTATTATAATATGATAACTAATGAACATGTGTAAAATATATATTTTCATAATTTATATATTTCTATTTATACCCTACTATTTAAATATAGGCTATAAAGATCATGTTATACTAATATTTTAATAGAATATATTGTTTCATTTAAACTCGGTGTTGCATGCATTACAATATATCTAAGATATTGAAAGTATTTTATTGGAAGTAAATCATAAAGTCTCATTGTATCTCATTATTCCCTCCTAAAAAATTTCTTCCATTAAATTTTTATGGTATTATATTCTTAATAGAAGAGGGTTATTCTTCTTCCAAATATCCTCTAGTTCCCATGATGTTTCATCAATGATTTGATTTATCAAAAGTACCATTGATAGAATATTCATCTGAATCCTCAATATTATCTCTCATGTATTAAGAATCGGGTGGGGTTCTATTGTAGGATAATTGAGGTATCAATTATATTCTATTAAAGGTGAGAATATTCATTAGGTATTGCATTTAATTCATTAAAAATGATATTTTGAACACATCATGCACTTTTAATTGACTCTTTGGGATTCCAAATAACAAGAAATAACTCCAATTGTTTCAATTATTTCAAAGTGTATAATGTACCTAGTGTTCAATTTCCCCTTTTTACCAAACCATATGAAATACTTAAATATATATTCTCTAAAGAGAACATTATATCCCACTTGGAATTCCAAATAATTCCTTTCATTATTGAAAAAAATACTCTGTATACTTTGATCCACATTATTATTAGCCAAAATAGACTTTACATATGTGTTTATCTATATGAAACATTCTCATCTTAAATGTTTCCTTTCACAAAATTCATCCAACCAAGTTAGAGTATATCCACTCTTTCAAAATAATTCATCATACGACAGCATTTCAATATAGGAATTGAAACTATTTTTAAAGGAAAACTCTACTAAATGTAAATACTAAACCCCTATTCATTGAATGAAAATTAATAATGAAATCAATGTACCATCAACTATTTTAATATTCCATTTATTCTACACATCGGTTTGATAATGGAATTATGTTCTCCAAATAAAGCTCAGTATCAGGATCCAACTAAAGACTCTTTCATAATATCAACATAAAATGGAGATCACAATCAGACATGATCAAAATATGTGATCCATGAAGAATTAAAACATCTTTAATATTGATCATTGTGAGTTGTTGAAGAGGCAATTCTTCTCTTACTATATGGAAATGTTCAATGTAAGTTAGGAGATCCAAAATCATCTATATTGAATCATTATTCATAGGACTATTTGGAAGCCCTATGAAAAGGTCCAATGTAATGTCATCCCATTTTTATATAGGAATATAAATAGGTTTCTTGACTCCATTAGGATATCATCACATAGTTTACACTTAGTAAAAAAACAATCGTATGGACACATAATCAACAATTTTATTCCTCGGGTTATTCCACCAAAGATCTTCCCTCAAATATTTATACATCTTTGTACTACTCGGGACTATAGAAAAATTTTATCTATGAGAATCAACATGAAATTTCCTTTTTTTCTCAGGTACAGATATATAAAATATTCCATTTCTAAATCCCATAACACTATTTACCCATAAAATTCCTATTAATTTCCCATCATTCACATCATTACTTTTCTTTTGAATGTTCACATCAACAGATTGATAAATTTTTATATTTTATAATAAATATGGTTTTCGAATCATTTGGAAATGATTGATGTATGTACTTCTTTAATAATTACCATATAAATCTTTACTAGCTCAATAAACATTCGATACCACTCAATACTCATTAAGGTCATAAATCCATGATCTTTCCCATAAAGGAATTTTCTATCTTATTTTATTTTCTTTTATGGAAGTGCAATGAGAAATCATGATCCTTGAGTTGCTCGAGCGATTATATTTATCTCATATTAAGATATTTATGTTAGAAGATTTAATTTAGGAATTAATGACAAATTTATATCTCACATATTTATCCATAGATATAATCTATTCATATATTCAATAAAAATATAATATAATCAAACTAAACATTATGGGTTGGATATTTTATTCATGAGTTTTCAATTGCCATAATTTATTGGAAATATATTTATTATTTTTCATTAGGAAACACCCAAGTCCATTCCTCAATGAACCACTTTATATAAGAAACCTGACATTTCCTGATGGTAGAGTGAAAGTAAAATAATTTACCAATATTCTTTTACAGTTTAGAAAATAATTCTTTACATCCCTTTGTTCCAATTGAACTTAACCAATTTACATGTAATCTTTGTAAGTGGATTATCTAATCAGGAGTGATTTGGAATGAATCTCTAATAGTAAACTGCCAAACCAGTTACACTATGTCCCTCAGTTATATTTTTTTGTGTAGCCTGGTCTTATACTTCCATTTTATTCATTGGATCAAATGAGATCCCACACATGGAGATAATATGGCCATGAATACTGAATTCTTGATGCAATAAATCACACATACTAAAATTCCCACATAATTCATTCCTCCTAATAGACTCAAGTATGTACATCAAGTGACTATCATGGTCCTTATAGCATTGAGAATAAAGTAAGATATCATCGATGAATAATATGCATAAATCAGCATGATATTCCTTGATTACTCTATTCATTAAATAATAAAAACAGAGGGTACACTATTCAATCTATATAGCATAATAGTAAACTTGTAATGCCTATGCCTCAATTTTAAATATTTATTTATAATGTATTCCTTGTCTACATAAAATTGATGAAACCCACAATAAATGGGAATCGTTTAATAATATTGGTCTCTATTAAGTTGATCGAAAAATTCATTAATTTGAGGTGGACGATTCTTGTTCTTTGTCTCTTAGGAGGTTATTTCCCTATAAACAATTTATAACATCATATATTCATATTTATTCATAACGAAGGGAACTGAGGATCCCCATTTTAAAACAATTGTGAGATTAAACCCTTTTTTAGAAAACTCCTCTAGTTATTTGATCAAATATTCTAATTCTATATTCTCTATTATATAGGAATACATTGATTTTGGTCTTATATCAGTTATTAAATGATTTGGAAAATCAATTTTATACATTAGAGGATATCTAAGTAATTATTTGTGAAATACTTTAATGTATTAATGTTTGATGGGTACATCCTCAAATTGAATATTAAATTCTATATACATATATTTTGATTACTCCTATTCCCCATGAATATAATTGAGTAGAGTTGTTGGGTTTGGATCTCAAAATGTCTCAGATGATGATTTATCTTCTCTAATGATAAGGAATTATGCATCTTCATCATGAATCATTATTTCATTCTTCATGAAATAAATTTTGGCATCATATTTTGTAATAAATTCTACACACAGGATTTTATAGAATTCAACCATAGGTATGATAATTATGTCATAACAAATATAATTTCTGGATAATAATGGGGATAAATGAAAGATACTTGTATGAGGGAGAATTACTCTATGAGTTTTGATTGAAATTCCTTACTTAAATTGAAAGGGAAATAAATAATTTTTTTGGTAAAAATGGATGATATAAAACAGTGTGAGGATCTAGAATAAATTAAATAATATTCTATATTTGATGATATGATAAAATTACCAACCACTACATCATTGGATACTTCCACCTCAACTGTAGTGATTTCATAAGTTTAGCCATCTCCCATTGGCATTTTATGTGGAAGATTCCCATAATAAATGGGGAATTCATATTCATAGTTCCCTGTCAACATATAGTTAAAGCACTGAATATTAGTTTTCTCCCGCTTCCCTATGTATTCTTTATACTAATGACGCATATATACACACTTTCAAAAAACATCCAAAACAGTCAATTATTCACCAGGTTGATTCTCTCCATAGTTCTCAAAATATTGTAATTTCTTCACTATATTCTTATTATTTTATAGACTATCATTCATTAATTCTAATTTAAACTCTTATTTTAAAATTTACATTGAATATGTTGCATCTATATTATTAATTTTCTATTTTTGTTGAATATAAAATGATATCATTATACATTTTTTTGAGATACCATCATCCTTTAGATACTTATCTTGACCCCTTTAGTGAAATGAAAAATATTTCACACCGTTTGGTGTATATATTCTATAGTATACCTGGATAATAATATAAAAGTATCCTCATACTCATAAACACATTATTATTTCATTATCTTTATACTGAGTAAATATCTCATAATTTTAGATCATATATCAAGAGAGAATTTTTTTCAATGAATTATTCATCACAAGATTTCTAGTATATATGTTTTATTTCCCAATCTACTCTAGTTTTTTTGAGAATTAACCACAATTGATTGACATCACCTTTGATACAATGCACTATAAGTGAAACATTGTCATTTTTATCACATACCAATTATACAAATACCTTCTCAAGAGACTTAGTCCTTTGCTTATATACCATTAGATTAGAAGTCCATGGAAATTGTGGGAGATTATATCATGATGGGAGCTTATATCACATGAAGTGATATTACATAGTAGAACCATTCTTTGAAATCATTTTCTACATCTATGAATGGTTAGTTGTTATAACCAGATTAAGCTGACCTAATATAGCCATAATATGCTCAGTTCACAATTTAGAAGTATCAGATTGCTTAATATATAAATATATACATTATATATGAGTATTAACAGTATTCTTCTTTCTAGGTTACATTTCTATAAAATTGAATAAACTACACCAGGTCATAAAATTTAAAATTTTAAATCATAATTAATAATTCTAAATATGGTGTAAAACGTAACAAAAATTAAAATTTTTTATGCATTTATAATCTTGTAATTTTAAATTTTTAGGGGATATATTTATTTTAAAATCCATTTTTTTGGTTTGTAAAGAAAATTTGAATTATCCTAAAAATATCACTTAGTAGTGTCAATCCATATTCGTTGAAAATCATTTTTCAAGAACCATATGACAACTAGGTCAATCACAATGTGACCTTTTCATAGTTATAACCCTATGTACATCTATTTTAGAACCTTGTACACTATTACTATCCCTATAGGGATGTATTACATAGAAAAACCACAAAAAATATTTTCCTTACATATACATTACATTGTTCCTATATATATAGCATCAATTTCTTTCATTGGGTAATGTTCCAAATCAATGTTTTTATTAATATAGTTCCTAAGGTTGCAACTAAACTTTATCTAATACCAAATGTAATGACCCAAACTCCAGTATCTCTTGAACATGTCACCCCTTTATTACATTGGAAATGATACAAAAGGTAAAATGATGATGGACCAATTAGTTTAGTAGTTTTTGATAACCATATACATATATGATATCCATTTTATATAGGTAAGTAAAAAAGCATAGTAACAAAAAAATGGCATCCTTGAACCTATTCAATGAAATCTTATTAATAACATGGGGAAAGGAAAGATATAATAGTGAGATCCAATTTTGAGTAAGATTTATATAAAGCATAAGATTTCAATAAATAATAATCAACATATAGTCTTAAATGACAAAAAATGCATGACATTAATTCAATAACATTATTATAATAATTGGATACATTATAATCAATATGGAATGTTAAATGTCTAAAAATACATGTTGTTTAATGAATATACTATGAATGAAATGCATCAAGAGACAATATCATTATAAAAATATTGTGTTTATTAATTATAAATTAAATTTAAATTAATGAAATTATTATTTATTATACATTATCATATCAATAATCATGATACCACTACTATCAAGACCTATCACATGAATGTCTAAAACTATGGGTGTAAAACCAACTAATTTGGGCAACTGATTTGTTTTATGAGACAATTCGATGTGTGAAAGAGTTATCTATAACTAGTACCTAACCATATGTACTTGTAAATGGACGTCATCATATATCAAAGAATATTTTTAATCCATGAATCAATATTCTTTATCATTAAATATACAAATGTTTCATAAGATATAGATTTATCAATATTTTCCTAGTTAATTAAATAAAATTAAATGTAAAAACTACATATAAAAATTTTATAAAACATAGGAAATAATAATATAAATTATATAAGAATATTTATATTTAATATAAATGTAGTTTCCAATAAGAATTTATCACACGAAAGTGATTGTTTTAAGAGAAATTAAACAATCACAAAAGAAGGTGAAATAATTCAATATTTTTTTAACTATTTGGTAACATTTAAATTGTAAAGCCTTGAATTATAAACATGAAATGAAACATTAATCATCATTAATAATGTATTATTCATTTTAAATAAATCATTGTGGTAGTATATACAACATATAAAATTTAGTTTGTTCATATTACAAAATATGTTTTAACGACATAGATGTTTAGAAAGAATCTCTTACCTCACACATTCCTTTTGAATTTTTTTTGACGTCTTGTATAATAGTTTTATGAATTTTATTAATTTATACTATAAAAATTATCATATTTATAATATCATATATTATCCTCTTATAAAATGTTTCCATCATTTGTTAATAATATTTCATTATTTCCATTTTTTAAAAAGGTTGAGGGCCAAGCGCCCTTTATTTATAGAAAATGAAAAAGAACCTATATAATGAATGGGAAATAGTAATTAATTATAATAAGTGAAACAATCCTTAATAAAAATGGTTCAAAAGAGACCACATGTCCATTCTTTTTTGGTGTTAATTGTCTTTTTTTATCAGTCGTGTTTTTGTCTTGAAAGTTCTAATTATTTTACTTAGGGTATAAATATATCATGTAAATTATTATAATGCCTATATAAATATCATATTTACTCAATAGATACATTAATATAATCATTATTTAATGTTATTCATGGAAAATATGTCACATTCCTTCATGGAGATGGGTGACCTTTTGTATATAGCAGCGACAATATCATTCACTTAATAGGTGAAAGGGTAAGGGAGAGTTTGATATATGACATTTAAAAAATGATTTAATGTCATATAAATGATATATATTCATTAAATATATCCTGATTAAATTAAATATAAAGTTTATGTTAAAAACAATTCACAGATCTGCATCATATGGTTGTCTGCGAGTCACACGAGCGACATTATAGTATTTTAAACAGAATGTAATATAAGATGGAATATGTGATATTATAATTAAATAAGTTCAATAATTTCATAAATATTATATATACACATTAAATCCATCATTATATCCCTTGAATAGTTTTTTTCGTGGAAATTGAGTTAAATCGGCTCACATGGTTGTTCTCTTCAATACACACAATCGATGACATCATTTTCTATTTGATGGAAGTTGATATGGATATAGGTAATTCCATTAAAAAAATAAAATATAAATATATGATAGATATTTTTTTATTATATATTCAATATTGAATAAAATATTAATTATTTAGAAGAATAAATGAGATAAAAATAACCATTTAAGAACGTTACCTCTTCTTTGAATGACCTCTTTATGTTTTCACAAAAATCCTTCATTGGATAGATTATTGATCAAACTGAGGGATATAAGATATTGGTAGGGTAGTAATAAATTTTTTTCTAGGTATTTTTAGATCCAAATTGTTTTTAATTTGTTAATAGGGGGATATGGGTTTCCTTTAATATGTGGGGTTGAGAATACACATGGATGTTTTGAAAAGAATCAATTACACTAATATTTTTATAATTCCATATGTAACAACCCGAGATGTTAAAAAATATAAATTATAAAACTCATTTAAATTATTTTTTATCTTAAGTTATAGTAAATTTACATTTTAAATGGAATTATATGAAACATTATTTTTTTCTTTTATTTCACATTACATCGAGTATCGTTGATAAATTTTGTTACAAACAAGATTGGGTCTTATCAAACAATAATATATCATTAATATTATTATTTAATATGTATGTTACCACCTTGAATTTTTCTTTTATGGTTTTAATAATAACAATTATATTATATTTACCCAATTTTATAAAATGTTTTTACACTCATCCAATTGATTTTATATGTATAAGATAAGAATTACTCCATTTTATTCTTAAAAAGTGTATTTTTCAAAAAATCATTGTTACCAACATTAAATGGATGATTTTTCTAAAACTAAAACATGAAAATTTGATAAATTTAATTAGATAAATTGAACATAGTTTTTAAAAAAAATTATTCAAATTTACTGAGGTTTTTTTTATTGTTTGGAAAGTTTAATTTTATTGATGAATATTGAAAAAAAACTACAATTTAATTGAAAATTTCTTTTTCATACAATTTATTTATAAACTAAAAGTATATTAAAAATGGATTTTAAATTATAATTAGTTCAATTATACATCAATAAATCCAATTTTAGTCAATGGATTCAATTTCACATTGAAATTGGATATAAAAGCATGGAAACCTTTTAATCATTTCTACTTAAAAACACTATTTCTCTTTGAATCAGAGGGATTATTTTTTAATTAATTTCGTCCCCTCCTATGAATTTCATTTGGAAAAAACGGATATACAAATTTTGAATCAGTATGAAACTTTTGGTCAAATAAGGTCAAATTAATTTTTTATTTAAAAGATTAGTGAAAATAGTTAAAATTAATCATAGTGATTATGATAAGATCAAGCATACACAATCATTAAACATTGAATATAATGTGTATAAATGTCCCAAAACATTTCCAACACAAATGTTTCAGGAAATATTTAGACCCTCACCACCATAGGCTCAATGTTTATGATTTATTGGGAAACTATTTATTGAAAGTGACTATAATTACATGGGTTTAGACCTATAGGACTTTGGAATATTTATAAGAATATTTTCGAAGGTAGGTGCTGAGTCAGAGCAGGATTCCATGGCCCAAAGAGCCTTTCCATTTTGATTTTACAAATATTAATTTTTTTTCAAACATATCTAGTTTTTATTAATTCATGGAATAAATCATCGGAGGAGTATAAGGCAAGAAATTTGGGGCCAAAGTTGAGTTCAAAACGTCGTTTTTACCAAAGGCGCAACATAATGATTTCTGCACCAAGTGCGCGAGGTAGGGAGATTTGGAGGGAAATTTAAGGGAGATATTATTAATTAAATGAAAATTTTAGTTAAATCATTTAACATAAATCCCCCCTCTCATTTTGGGTTCATGACATTAGAGGTGAAGCCCTCTCCTCTCCACCTTTTGGTGAAAAACAGAAACTAAGCTAAATGGAAGAAAAAAAGTGAGAATGATCTCTGTTCTTGGAACTAATCATCATCAAATCAAAGATAAGAATGATTTTAGCTTCTTTATAAAACTGAATATTCGGAATTTGTCCCACTAGGTAGGACAGTTTGAGTTGTGGTCTTGATCCCCTTTTTTTTCATTGTTTTAATGTTGTAGTTACCTATTGCAATTGCAAGTGATCCTTCTAGATTAATATGTTCTATTTTAGGAAAACCATGATGCTTCAGATGAATATAAAAGTAATTCCCAAATTTAATTATCATTTACAAGACATGTATTACATTGATACATATATTCTATCTGTTCCTATTCGGGGAAGATGACTTTTGGGTACATGATATTGTATACTGGGGTTACACATTGAGTAGTGACCCCACGTTGTGTGGCCAGAGGACATGCCCTGGGAATATTTGTATAGTACATCACTATGTAGAACTAGATATAAAAATGTACATGTACATGGGGTTCCTGAAAAAGTCATGGAAAAACCACATAGATGAGTGGCCATTTGGCATAAACACGTTTTTTAGTACGGGATGCATGGTGGGTGAGGGACGTGGGTGATCTGGCCATGGAGAAGAAGAACATAGAGAGAGGCTTGGTGAGGTGGAACATGACATGTACATGCTATACACATTGTGTGCCCCTACATGGATAATCCAAACCTTGTAAACGGGATACATATCCATGTGTAGCGGTGAGCCCATATGTCATGTGGGCTCCACTGCATACCATGTACTATTTAAGGATCTTCTTGTGATATTCTGTCATGCGTTTCTCCTAATTATGAACTCGAATTCAGGTTTGTGACTGGCCTATTATAAGTAATTTTTTTAATTAGAACGTCATAGTGGACTTTGTTTTGTCCTATGATATATGATTTGGTGGGTTTTTAGTAATACAATTTTGTAGCATAGTCAGACCATTAGTTGTGACAAGGGTGGATCACTGAGTTGAGGGAGGGGTTGGTGACCATCTATTTTGCGTTAGGATGCAGGCCCCATAAACTATTTAGGCCGAGAGAGTAGTGCTCCCCTAATGTAACTGAGAATAGGTCCACACCCATGGTGTTGATGCAATGCGAGTTATGATAAGTGTGACACTCAATTCAGTGACACTTAACCAACGTGGAGATTGGTGTGGTTCTTTTAGAGATACACTAGGATTGATACTCCCTTGGGGAATTTGGGAATATATTTCTCTTACCTCTTTTAATTGGTAGATATGGGACTCCCCACATCTTTGGAATGTGTTATATACTAATGGGGTAGTTCTTTATGGGTTGGTACTCCCCTAATGGTTTAGGTTGTGGGTTCCCGATACCATTTTTTTAGTTAGAGTCTCTACTCCCCTACCTTGAAAGCGTGTGGTCACTCCATTCTAGTTGGCCAGATAGATTAGATACTACCCTAATGGGATAGGTTCTTTGTCTTGTATCTGTAGAGTAGGTACTACTAAAATCATAACAGGGTGTGTTTCCTCCATATGTTATATTTATAGAGATATGATTCTCTATCTATGGAGTCTGAACTCCCATGTCGTTCCTGGGAAGGAGTCCTCCATATGTGTTTCATTTTGAGAGAGTCGGAATGCCACATTTGAACCCAGTTGTGGGTCCCAAATCCTTTGGACGGTACTCCCCAATCATGTCAGGGTGTGGGTCCCCTATAGTAATCGAGTTGTTTGAGTTTTAGTCTGCTACCATACGTTTTTTTGGGTACTCTAGCCATAGAGTACTACTCTAGTGTAATTATAGTGTGTAGGCCCTCAACTACAACATAGTACTCCCCACACATCCTATAGAAGAGGGGAGTGGACCCTCCATGGGAGTTAGTACTCCCTCGTCAGTTGTGTACTATTATGAGGAGTGGGCCCAACCAATAGTTCATGTTGGGACCAACATGAATAGAGAATATTTTGGAGGTAAGAAAAGTTTTTTTTAAAGAGTGTTTTCATTTTTTTCAAAATGGATAAACCAATTCACTTTTTAAAAGATCTTGGAAAATACAAAGATGATTTTCCAATTTTTATTTCACTAATATCATAAGTTTTTATGGGAAATATTGATGCACGAATTTTGAAAAAAAGTGGGAGGAGATGTGTTTCCAATCAAATTCAAGTTTTATATGAAATAAGGATGTTTCTAGAAGACAATGATGTTATAATAATTTACATTATAAATATAATGATGATATAGGTGTTTCATTAAAGAATATATATCATGATAGATAAGGTTCGTGATGAAAGTATTTAATTTTCAAATAAGGTAGATGAAATCGATGTATCATGGGTGTTCTTGTTGATGTAGGTATATTATGAGGTGTTGTTTTCCAATGTTTTCCAAATATTGGGGCCTAAAAAATTGTAGTTTTTTTTGGAAAAAGGAAGAATTTTTTAGAAGCACAATTCACATACCATGAAGGATAGTTCATGGACCACAATGGAGGCCTGCAGAGCAGTGAATGAAAATTGTCAAAGGAAAAATTCCACATAGTAGTGCTTTGAGGTCCATTAAATTTAGTATGCAGACCGTGTAGGTAAAATGGATTGTGGGAGGATAACTATTCATAAGATGCTTACAGTATGAGGAAATCCAGTATTACACTGAAGATGTTTTGTTCATTTATGGGAGTCGGTGACCAATTAGGGGATGGAATTGACCACCGTAAAGAATGAAAGTCATGGTACGTGGACCACAAAGGAAAAAATGGTTCACAGAAGGAGCATAGTTAGTAGTGAAGGACGTACCACATTGAAAATTTGTGTAAATAATATTAGATAATTTTTTAGAGTTATTTTCATATGTAATATACCCTTATAGCATCATTAATTTTTAGAAATTTTTATTAAAAGACATCCTCACTCAAAGGTAGAATATGGTGAATTCCGAAGAGTTCATGAAGGAGGATTCCATGAAGGAATTAGTTCATGGGGATGAGTTTTCATATAGGTAGAAGTTGTTTGTGGGGGATCATTTTTGAAAAAGATATTTCCAAATTAGGGATTTTGAGAAAGTTGTCTGAAGGGAATAATATATCTCAATGGAAAAGGTTCAGAGAGGTATTGGAAACCAATAAAGGAGAGGTTATCTGGAGAGAAAGGGTGGTTTGTGAAGCATCATTAGTATATGAGGTGTTTTGCATCTGCGGAGTAGAGACAGTCCATGGAAGAAGTGGTGGTCTGTGAATCACTCTCACCTTGTAGTGTAATTCATTTAGTGTAGGATACACACATTTCATGAAGTATTTATGAAAATTCATGGAGTACTGAAGAAAGTTATTACCATCTAATGGGTAGGGAAGAGAATAATTATTTTGAAAGACAATTTGATTAATGTTGACCAAGAGGCACCACTCAAATTATATTACCCTGCTTATTCTAAGTGGGTGAACATGTACTATTGGACTGTTTTCAAAGTTCTACATGATTGTAAGGTCACATATTACTCATTGTCTTGCACATAAAAGGATGATAATCCACTAGATTGTGTGGTATCTAATTATTTAAAAACCATACAAAGGATGTAGCTACTCTTGTTGAGTAGTGAACCTTGTATTTTATTGGGTTCCTATGGATGGGTATTTGAATTTTCTTCAATAAGGAATGAAATATTTAAAAGGATGTGAAGGTTGTTTCAAAAGTAAAGAAACATAAAATAAAAATTTATAATTAATTCAACTATTCCCCTTTCAATGATACATGAATCCAGACATAGAAAATTAAATTGGTATTAGAGCATATGTTCCCTTAAATTATTATTTGAAGAGTTTTTGAAGATAAATTATGGTGGAGAATCTGAATTGTGCCAAAAGTAAATGGTTTCCGATATTTTATGGAAATGTTTATCATTAATGGATTGAGAGAACGATTCCTTATCTTAGGCCACTTGGGTATCATGTTCTTGAAGCTACATTATATGGATTTACTCTTATTAATGAACTAGTTCTTCTTTCACATGTCGATATGAATAATCTTGAAAATTATGTAAGAGCTAAAAATGTGTTAATCTCATAACTCTTTGGATGTTTATTTTAAGGGTGAATGGTGTCTCCACAACCAAAGGTATATAGGATAAGCTAAAAATCATATATATATATGAAATAAAAATGTGAAGAAGTAAAAACTAAAAATCGTGAGGCTGAAATATGAATATTTGAAAATGAGAGAGTTTGAATCTGTTGGGGGGTTATTTACTAGGTTAAATGACATTTTCAGTAATATCAGATGTCTTGGTGAATGGATGGAGGATTCTACAGTTATTGAAAATATATTTACAATTATTCCGGAAAAGTTTTATGCTAGTTTTTATTCATTAGAATATAGAGACCCAAAAAATTATACCTATATGTTTATCATAGAAATATCATCACTTATAAAATGATAAGGAAGAAGATTATGAAGATAAAAAAACTTTCATAGTGAAATTTCTTTAAAAGAATCCATGAATGAAAAGTAGAATAAGTTTGTTGAGGAATATGTTGTTACTGACTCTGACTCTGCAAATGAGGTATGTAAAAATCTGGATGAAAATTTATACATATTTATTCAAAACATGCAATGTGGTATAGGTAAATATAAAGGTAAAACTTAGTTGAAATGTTTTAAAAGAGGAGTTATTGGGTACTTTGCAACTAATTTCCCAAAATAAAATAAAAAGTAAGGTAGTAATGAAGAAGAAAAAAGAAAAAGAAAAACATGGAAGAAATAGGGTGATAAAGATAAATATTTCTGAAGAAGGACGGATAAAAAGTTCATAAAATCCAAAAGAAGAGTATTTTTTCTATTGATGAAGAAGAAGAAGAAAATGAAATTGAATCTGAAAAATCTATTTTTCAGAATGTTGGATAGAATAATTTTATTGAAAAATTGGATACTAAATATTTCATAAGTAAAAATTCTATAGATGAAGAATCTCTACTTGAATCTCATTAAAAATATGAGTTGAAGGAATGTCTAATAAATATTAGAAGGCATGAAAAGGAAAAATGAAGTTAATAAATGAAACTTCCTCCTCAAATAATCATTAATGTTTTTCTGACATGAATGTAAAGTTGGTAAAACGGATTGATGATATGAATAATTATTTTGATAATGAAAAAAATCATAATGATCATCTCATGGTAAAGCTTGTGGAAAAACAAGATGTGTTTCAACATGCCCCCAAAACATTCTAAAGTGGAATGAAGGAATATATGTTTCAAAAAATATATCTCGGAATTTAGGGAAAGTTATGTTAAGGATAAACCTTTAAGGGATCAATAATTGTAATGTAACCTTCAATTGTTGAAAATAAATGGGGAAATTTTTCTATGTAGAAGAAAGATAGAAATTGTTCTAAGAATAATAAAGCTTGGAATGTTACGTATGTGGACAAAGTTAACAATGATAAAAAGTAAAATGTATCCAACAATCATAATTCTGTAAAAGTCGATATTATATTTTTATGTAATTATGACTTGTTCTAAATACGAAAGAACTAAAATATATAATGATACAAAAAAATATTAAAATAGTCTAAAAGAGGGAAATTTATTACAATCTTTTTATGAAGCAAGATGAGATTTGTTGGGAGGTCATCCATCCACAAAATTTTGTTGTGAACTCCTTTATTGGTAAATCCATACACCACCCTATTTTATTCATGGTATTCTTGGGTTTCTATTGGTTTATGATCCATCAGTTTTTTGGAGGAATTCCATCCATCTTGCTGTGAGGGTCCATGCAAGATAAACCACCCCATGTTGAAGGGATTATACAATGGTAGTGGAGTTTCTTTATATCCATATGTTATTGCATCCTTTTTTATTGATGAGTTCGACGATGATAATGATGTTATGCATCCCATCTTCTAAGGAGGATTCCAAACCAGACATACCATAGATGTATCTTAAAATATTACCATTGAGATTTTTGAAAAACACTACATAGCCCGTGGGGCCTATATTTCCTTTTAAGGCACTATCCATGTTTATTTTTACCTATCCATGGATAGGGGTATTGTATAAGGCTTCCAAAATACCTTTTGTCTGGATGAATCTTTTTTTTATACCAATATGACCAAGAATAATAAAATCCATGACGGAGTTGTTGTAGGTACCTATTTGCATCATTCATACTTCCTGGATAGATATGAAGACCTTTACCTAGGATACACAACGATTTTATGTATTATTGTTGTGAATGATATAATTTATTTCATACTATATGACATGAATCAGTTTCGCAATAATAATGAAAAAAATGTTCAATTTGAAGAGAGGCATCCATAGCTGTGCATCTTTTATGATGTAGCCTAATGGATTCTAAACATGTCCATCTGAGATCAAATATTTCAAATATGTATTTCCATAATGTGGATGCAGTAGAAATGTATAATAGCATGTGTCAAAATAATCTATGTGTTGATTACACATATGAAATTTAGAACAATGTTTAATACTAATTAATTGAAGTCAACAATTAGAGGGAACTGTATTGCTGGATATTCTCTAGACTAGGGTGAATCTAGAGGGTCTACCTCATTGCTTGTAAGAGTTTTGTAACCAAGAAATATTTTGTTCCATATCACCAAAATTATGATTTTACAAAAGTTTTGTGTTTAAAATATTGTTATAAGATGGCTCCCATTCCAAAAAGTCCTCAATGTTGAAAAAGGGGTAACTGGTAAAAATGGTGTTGATCTCATTATTTAAATCCAAATCGGAAGAGCATAAGCAATACATTATGTACAAATTAATAACAATAGATAAATGCATTGAATCAATAATAAAGGATGGAGGGTATCCATTCTAGTTATCCAACAAACACTTCAAAGTGGATTCTTTATTGACAATCCATCTTGAATGAGACATAATTTTAGAGAAAAACTGCTTGATGGAGGGCCTGATAGAAGATTCCATGTGTAAATTCATACATTTTCTTAAATTATTATAAAATATTCTTAAGGAAATACAAGGCCATGGAATTATTGTTTATAATGTTCTAAATGAGTATAACTTGAAATGATTCATTAAAGAGGAATATATTCTCAACACTGAGACCCCTATTTTCTATAGGATTGCAATATCTATTCCAAGTAACATTGACCAGTTTCCTCTGAAGAGTTCTGCCACTCCAGAAAAAGTTTTCAGTTTACTATTAATATTTTTAATTAATTTTATGGTCCATTTATATACCATAATAAATTAAATTATTTTAGAAAAAATGGAGTATATGTCAAGACAATGTTAGTTTTCCATATATATGGATTTTCCATTCCAAGTAAAGAGTGGGATATTAATATGATCAAAAATATTAGAGATGTATTTTCTTTTAGGATTTATCCCGCAGATAGGAACTCCAAGGTATATGAAGGGGAGGGATCCCACTTTTATACTATGTTCAATTATAATACTTGACAATCTTGTTTCATGAAATCTTTTTCAAAAGAAAATGGAAATTTTTTTCTAGATTATGGATTTACCAGACACATCTTCATAGTGAGATAGGTAGGCTTTTAGATTTTTTATGTTACATTTATCCCCTTTAAGGAATAAAATAATATCATATGAATACAAGAGATCATGGGGAACCATCTGGGTTTTAGAGGCTATTATGGGTTTAATTTTATAGGGTTAACCAGATTGGTGATAAGTCTATAAAGGTAGTCCTTAACAATAACAAAAAGGATGTAAGAGAGAGTGTGTCTCTCTCTGACACCATTGGTGCATTGGAAATATCCCTTTGGGTACCATTTATCAAAATAGAAATGTGAGTAGAACCAAAAAAGGTTTATTTTTTAAATAAAAAATGTAATTAAAGACAAACCTATTGAGGACCATGAAAATAAAACCCAGAACATGGTGTCAAAAAAATATCTAATTTCAAATTTCAGGGAAATGATACCTCGTCTATAAGATTGTTTTTTAAAATATTTGTACATTTAGTTCCATGGTAGATAAAATCATTGATGTTTCTTCTTTTAAGGAATCCAAATTGGTTTCTAGATATAATTTTCCTCGAAATAGGATCAAGCCCATTACATAAAAGATTAGAGACGATTTTATAAATAGTGTTAATGAGAGAAATAGGACCGTAGAAATGAATTTATAAATAATTATCAACCTTGGGAATAATTGAGAGGAATTGAGAATTATTCTCATAAGGGAGGTATCCATTAAAAAAATTTATTTAACTATATTACAAACATCATATTTGACAATATCCTAATTAAGTTGGAAAAAATCATTAGTAAATCCATCAGGACCAGAGGAACTATCATTTTTATGCTAAATATTGCATCATTAATCACATGCTCTATAGAAACACTAGTAAGGAGAGTGTTTTCATTATACCCCACAATGCTAGTAATTACCTCCAGTTTGATGTCTTTATTAAGGTCAGTCCCATTAAATATATTGTTAAGTTAGTACACAACATGATTGACCAATCCTTCATCATTATCAATGATTTTATATCCATTTTTAACGAATGTAAGGGGTCTACAAGCTTTCGTATCTCTTTTGAGATCATTTTAGAATTTAATATTTATATCAAAATATTTTTTCTAGTAAATTTCATTGTTTTGTTTCCTCATATAATCTTTTTAGGTGAGAAGAGATTTTAACATATTAAAAATTTAAATTTCATTTTTAAGATCACTAACAATTTAATTTTTTATACAGTAAAATTTAATTTGATTGAGTTTGTTTTCTAGGTAATAAATTTCCTTATAATTTTGGTTTACTCTTTCATTCCACTAGGAATTTAACTTTTTTAAGAGTATTAATTTTATAATAATGGAAAAAAATGATTTTTCACGTTCATTGAATTCCAGGTGTACTTATCAATTTTATCATAATAAATCATAGAGGTCGAAGAATTGTTAAATCTGAAGGTAAGGATAACATTAGAAACTCTACTATTAAGACTAACTAAAATATAACAATGATATGAGTTTATCCTAGGATAGGTGATGCTATAAATTGTATCCCAGTTATCTACGCATGATTGATTTTTAATTCTATATCATGTTAACTATCCATAACCCTATAGCAATATCTTCTATAATAAGTATATTTTATACCTAGTAGATTTATCTCAATAATATTTCTTTCATCAATACCATATTTAAATTCCTTCTAAGAAATGTTAGAGTGTGGACCCATTTTTTCACTAGTTCCAATAATAGCATTAATGTCTCCAGAAATTATCTATGGTTCATGGATATTTCTACTCAAAAAATATTGGATTTTCCATAAATATCTCATATCCTGGTATAAATTATTTTTACAAATAATGGTGAATAAGATATGTATGTTTTGTTAAGATTGATAACAACTGAAATATTTAGTGTCAATTTAAAAACCATGACCATTACATAATGAAGAGTGCACAAATATATAAATAGAATCCACAGAACAATTATTCTAGTTAGAACCAATAAAAATATAAATATATTTATCTAATCTAATAAAAGTAGAGAAAAAATTAAATTTAGGTCCATAGATATATATATTTTTGGTTTATGCATGAAAAAAGTCTTTTTAAAGTCGTAATGGTGTTAGGGTTAGAAGTACCACAATATTTCCAATAGAGGGTATTCATTTGGAACTATTTTTGGTGTAAGGACACCTTTAATTTTATGTCCAAAGTTCTCCTCCATTGTAGATTATGTTGAGACTTTTGAAAGAATTATTCTTCCTCTTGGGAGATTTCTTATCCTATTTTAAGTTAGGAGAAACAATATAATCATGTATACAAATATTTTCCTCTATTTGAGTGTTCGGTTCTTCAATGTTGAGTTATCTATCATCGGTATCCTTGTAATAATTAATCATTACCTTTTCTGAAGATGTAAAATTCACATCCTTATCTTAAATGTCAACTGAGGTGGATATTAAATTTCCAGTATGGATTTTAGGAGCCTATGTATGGGCCAATTTACTGATTTCTTTTTTCCAATAGAGGAGTGAATGTTTGCATGATTGACATTCTGTATTGCTGAAAATAGTAAGTGCACCTCATTGGTTATAGTGATGCTACTATCCTGAGGTTTGTGCCCATTTTATGAAAGGGTATATTCATAATTCGTCACTATATTTCCAACCTCTGTAGTAATTTTCTTACCAACAGTTCTCTATTTCATGACACAGCTTCATTCATCTGCTGTATTAGAAGTGGTAATAATAGTTTTTAGATTTTATTCAGTATCCTTTGTGTTGCAGCCCTTAGTTTCAAAAGAAGTGCTCTTGCTATTGACAAGTCTTCATGATACATTATTTAAAGAATCACGTCTTCCCTGAGAGGTGGATCTATACTTTTGTTGATAGTGAAAGGATGAGACATTTTCTATTACTTGTACGGAGTCCTTATTTGCTAATATTTATGGATGGATGTCCAAAATAGAAGCTTTAAAGTAATTCAATTTAGACAATTTATCTTTCTTAGAGGACATGGAACATTCAAAAGATTGTTCTTATTGAGGTTGTTTCACAATATTCATGACAATACTAGCAATTTCATCAACAATAAATTGATATTCAATTTTTATATCTTCTTTTTCAACCAAATCAACCCACGATCTACACAAGGAATACCTTGGGGGATTCATGTCACCTATCTTTTTCAACCATCCTTAACTTTTTTTTGGACTCAGGTTTATCTACGATATGGCCTTTATCATTTCTATTCCTTTTTACATCTATCCATTCTGTATCAGTGGGTAGTGTAACTTACATTCTAACCAATATTCAATTCATAATGGAGTGTCTAATAATCATTTATAATTCACCGAAGGGTAGATTTCATTCATATTCAATTTGTATGCCTATATGAAATTCCTTAGCGTCGAATATATTGGCATGTGGTAATTTTGAGTTTATGTACACCTCTACATTTACTCTTTCATATTGTTGTAATTCCCCATTCAATGAATATTGATCAATCCTAAGGAGGACACCATTGTAGGAGGAAATTTCATGGGATATCTTTAAGTGCTTGAAAACCTAGTTTATTCCATGAAATCTAATCCAATTTTGTTCCATTGAGTTCTTATTTGAGTAACGGTTAAAGGAAACATCCCATTCAGCTAAACTAAGAAGACCAAGCTTGAGTTGAATGTTACCCATTTCCATAAAAGATCTATGTATTCTTGAAAATTTAGAATGTTATAGAAGCATTCTATTCCAATTAGACCAAGTTTCAAATTTGATTTTCCCCAATAGTTGGAAATTTGAGGTTTAAGTCCAGGTGCTAGAAATTGTTTATCACCTTTTAAATATTTAATGAGCCCAAAGACTAAATACATACACATATTTAAATACAGTTTAAGGTCTTAATGATTGGCATAAATGGAGAATCTGCAGTCTTTCATATTTTGAACATGGGAGGCATGGTCGAGTTATGTTTGTGCAGATCCGATCACTTAATCACTTCGATGAAGGATATCCCTTTAATAATTCCATTCAGAGATCAATTTGAGGTATCATTTATTGGATAATTTTTATACTTTTCATCTAGTTAGAAGGAGTTCTCCCACATTGGATAAAATGTGGGCATGAACAGCCAAATCAATCAAGATAAAGGCTAGTGATCAATGATCTTCAGTGAGGTTAGAATTTGCAAGGTGACCGTTCATAGAATCCTCTAGAGAGTTTCCATTGTTTCACAAACCAATATCAATTAAATCTACTTCTAATAATTCTCAAAATTAATATAATCTACAAAAGAAATTTATGTTTCAATATAAGAATGGTTATAGTCAACATAATTCTATTCAAAATGTTTCTTAGAAATATACAGAGAACACCAGTCAAACTAAATATATCATAGGAAAAACCAATTCTATGGATAAAAATGGTAATTTGGTTGATTCGGACATACAAAAAATATGTTTTGGTTCAATCAACAACACTTCTACTATTCTATAGGTTATAGAACATTGGGTTTTAGGTTGAGTGAACCCTATTAAAATATTTTCTATGAGAAGGAAGTTCTGAAAAAATATGAGAAGGTAGGTTTGAAAGATGAGTTGAGGTTTCAACCACTTGAAATAATTTTTGAATGATGTGAACAAACTAGATATCATGCTAGGGGTTTTCTTTTCTTTTACTATCATAAAAAAGTTTATTAACATTTCTCAAAAGGTGGAGGTTATGAAAAAAAATGAATAAAAAGAAAAACTTATTGTTGATACCTCCTTGAAAGCTATAAAAGGATAAGGAACATGGATTCTTGATAGTCGGTGTTCTTCTCATACGACAGGAGACATAAAGCCATTGAATAATGTAAATGAATTCAAGGAAAATATTGTGAAATTTTGAAATGATGAATCTCGAAAAATCAAAGGTGTCTAATCACCCATCATTGGGAAAGAAAAGATGAAATCATGGAAAAATTATATTTTGTGGGATGAAATATAACCTTCTGAGTGTTTTATAAAGTTGTGATAAGGGTAAAAAATTTGTCTTTAAAAAAGATATGTTTTTTTGTGAAAAGTTATGAAAATGTAAAGATAGTTACAAGAGGCCAACCTAAAAAGAAGAACATTTTCCATGGTGTTGAAATACAAAACTCTTGTTACATGATTATGGTGGATGAAAATCAATTGTGGAATAAAACTATGGGGCACATGTGTTAGAGAAACATGATAAATATATCAATTTGAGATAGTGTCTGAGAAATATTTTATTTGTCACGAAGAAGATATTGGTGTTGAACTATTTCTAAAAAAGTTAAGATTACATATTCTGTGCTTAAAAAGTTAATATTTGATCAAAAATACCCATGGAAATTATTCATTCTGATATCTGTTGGACAAAGTGAAAAAATAAACTAATATAGACAAGTACTTCTTCACATTCATTAATTCCTTTACACGCATTACTTTTGTTATGTACATAAGTCAAATGTCAGATGCTCTAAAAATTCATAAAGGTATTACGAGGAATCTAAGTAGGAATGTGAGAATTTAGTGATGAAATTGAGTCTAAAAATGGGGGTGAATATAAGAATTAAAAATTTGAAAATAATCTTCAGAAGCATGGAATTCTTTGTGTGTTTAGTTTATCATACACACCCTAAAAATGTGGTTTCATAATGTATGATTTGAAGTGTGGTGTAAATGGGGTAAACTATGTTGCATGAACACCATCTCTCTCATTAGTATTGGAGACTATCCATGAGTAATGACGCATATATTCAAAACCAATATTTATATAGGATAAGTTTAGATATAACTCCATATTAATGGTTTTATTGTAGAACGACAACTTTGAAACACTTATGGGTTTTTGGAGGTCTATGAATTATAAATAAGAAAGGGGGAAACCTAGGAAAATTTGAGAAAAGAGGGGAATATAGAATTTTTCTTCTCTATTCTATAGATGGTAGAGGGTACATGAGTTTTAAAAAATAAACATGATGAATTTTTTATTTTTATAATTTGAGAGTTTTTTAAAATGCCATGAAAGAAGAGTAAAATTATGCTGATATGAAATTTTATCATGTTATGAAATGTTTCGATAACAATTATGTTAATGTTTTTGGTTTTGGAAAAACTACTAAAGAAGAAGAATTCGACTCAGATATTTCAATTGATGCGAATAAAACACAAATAACTCATCCTAGGCATAGGAAGAAAGTGGAGACTGAAAGCATTATTGGTGATCACAGTCAGAATGTGTAAACAAGAAGAGAATCAATATTTGTTTCTCATACTTCTTTGTTCTGAAAATTATAGTTAAATGATATGAATGAATCTTTTGATCAACCAAAATTGGTTCAGGATATCAATGTAGAGGTTGATCAGATAGAAAACAAATGATACATGGAAAATTGTACTCATACCAGACAACAAAAATGTTACTGGTACAAAATTGACTTTCCGAAACAAGTTGAATGAATAAGTAGAAGTGATATGGAACAAGGAAATATTAGTGTGAAAATATTAGTCACAAATTATCGATTTTTTTATAAGACTTTTGATCTGATGGAATTATTAGAAATAATCAGAATATTTCATTCTATTTCTTCCCAAAAAAAGATACAAAATTTTTCAAATAGATGTGAAATCTACATTTATGAATGGGGATCTTGAAGGTGAACTTTAAATAGAAAAACCATGTGTATATTTTGCTGGTAAAGATGAACGTCATGTGATCAGGTTGAAAAAATCCATGTAGTGGCTGAAAAAAGATTCTAAGGCATGGAACATCAAATTGGACACTTTTTTAAGGAAGATTTGTTTTATGAAATGAATAGTTGATATAAATCCTTATATAAATGAAATTGAATAGTTTTCTCTTATCTTAATTGATTAATTTGATGTAATTATCATCACTATAATTGATGAAAGATCTTGTGAATGATTTTACGGAGAGATTAAAATGTTGTTTGATATGTACCTGATCGAAGAAATGAAATTATCCATTTGATAGAAATTTTAAAAAATAAAAACACATTTTTCTCTCTCATGAAATGTATTCTATGGAACTTTTTTATAATTATGGAATGGAAAATTAGAGGCCAGTTTCCACAATTATTTTAGTGGGATCCATGTTTTCCAAAGATTGAGAAGGAATTAAATTTGATCATAAAGAGTTTTGCAAGATGATTAGAAGTTTTTTAGATATGACTACGTCAAGACCAGATAATATTTACATTGTTACCCTATGTGAAATATTTTAGAGTTATCTTAATGAATCAAATTTAATTTCTTGAAAAAGTATTTCCAGATATATAAAAGTCACACAAAATTTCAAAATCAGGTATTATAGCTCATAATGTATTGAATTTTTGGGTACTCAGGTGCTGAATATGCTTGAAATATTGATAATAGAAGATCCAAATATTGTGGAGTTTTCTATCTAGGGAAATGTTGTGTTATCTAGAATAAAAAATAGAATTTAGTATCACTTAGAATGTATGAATCTGAGTATGTTTATTCTAATCAAACAGCTAACAAACTTATGTGGATACAAAATTAGTTGTAATACTTAATTTTTTATGTAATATTACCCTTTCTCCTTGTATGTGATAATCAAAGTGAAATAAATCTTACAGATAATCTCTGCCATGAGCCTTCCCCTGGGGCCCGTGCCTTGGCTACCCCATGACCACATTCCATAGGTCGGGGGAAAGTGACTAGCACCAAAGGCGTAAATCCCTAAGCACGGAAGGAATTTCCATTATAAATTGTAATCACATACAAACAAAGTAAAAACTGGAAGAAAAAACTAATTAAAAACTATATACAAAATGGAGTGCTGAAAATTAAAGGGCACCGGAAATACAAGCCCAACTATAATGTATAAGGAAACTGAAAACAAGAACAACTGAAGAAAGGTAAACAACTACCAGATCATCCACCAAAAAGTCATACTATAAGGGTAGGTGAAAAATGCCTCCACAACACTCAACGTCTATCCATCTCCTTTGTTTACTATCACTCTATGTGGTCCACCTCCGGGTACCATTCAGTCCTATACACACAGCCTCAGTCAGTGTTGTCTGGCATCTGCACCAAACACAACGAGATGCGGGAAAAGTCCGTGCAGGGGTGAGTATAACAATACATAGTAGGGACCCCAAGAACCTCAAGGTCTCACAAATCTAACAATGATAAATACAAAAGAACGATATCAAAATATTACCCCACTGAGGTATATGCCCATACATAAACCTAAGTTATCAATTATTCCATCTCAATCCTAAGGTAAACACCAAAATTACTAACTCAGCTCAACCAGGATTTTTATTATAATGGTAGTATCCTTTTGAACCCTCGACTGATAGAGAACTCCTACTATATCAGTTACATTGTGCCTCCCGCCACAACTAGGAACTTCCCACTAACCTTGGACGGCTTAGATACTCCTTCTAATGAGTACCATGGGTCTGTTGTGTCACACAGAGGTGCTCCCCACCATAGGTATGCCGCCACAACCAGGGGCTCCTCCTCATAGCCTACAGAGGTACTCCTCCTGTCGATTACTGTGCGTCTTCCACCACAACTAGGTGCTCCTATAATGTGGGTCTACTGCCACAACCAGTCGCTCCCCACTGGTCCATACGAGTCACATCGAGTCACTCGATCAGTAGTCGTGAAGACTTAGCCAGCTACTAGGATTATACAAAAATGCATGCTCGTCTCTATAAGATCTTCTCTATAAGCTACTATTTGACACTCCAAATATCATGAATTCCCTCTTAGTAGTATCTCAAAGGTCCGCCTCTTCATAGGGGTCTCAACTCAATAGACTGCAAGCCAATTGGACGCTCGGTCTGTGAGTTATAAGCTTTTTAGTCTAGGGGGCTCGGTTGGAATCGTGTATGATCCAACCAGAACATATCTCAATATTACCCCAAACTCTAGTGGGGCATACTCAAAGGTACTGTCATGATCCTAGAAAACCAGTGCAGCTGACGGTTCGTCAAACGGTGTTCTGGTGCCAATGATATGGCCAAAACAAAGTAAAGGCCGTTAGTGGGCACATATCTGGTCCGACCCAGTCGGACTGAAATCGAACCATATTAGTCTGGCCCAACCCATTCTGGGTCGACCCGGTCAGACATGATGGGTGTGGCCTGGCCCATTGGGTGGGCCAGCCTGTTAGGTTCGGCCCGGTCTGCTGGGCCTGACCCGGTGGACTGCGAGGGTGGTTCGTCCCAGAGGTCGCCGTGTAGGCGGCTCCGTCCGAAGGTCAGGGCCGGTTCGGCCAACACCATGTGGGGCGTGGCTTGAGCGGCGTGGCCTGGGAAGCCGAGTTAGTTCGTCTACAGATTCTGCAAGGGACACCATGTGGTGGATTGGGAGGCCGGTGCGGTGCGGCCGATCAGGGCGCCAGGAGGACAGAAGGAAGCGCGGGCAGGCTGTTGGAAGGGCACGCAGGGCACAGGCAGGTCGGCAAGGCATCAAGCGGGCCAGAAGGGCACCGGGAAGTCCGTCATGGCATCGAGCCGGCAGCGCGGGGTGGCAACATGCTGCGGGCTGGCCACATGGGGCATAGGCAGGCTGGCAGGGCGCTTGGCAGGACACGGGCAGGTCGCGTGCGTGGTCGTGGGCATGGGGGTCAGTGGTTGGGCAGGCTGGTTCGGCATAGCTTGGGCCAGCGGTGTTCGTCCAGGAGCACCGGAGTGCCTCGGGGTGGCATGATTCATGGAGGCCATGGGTAGCGTGGTCTTTGTCATTGTATCCTTCATCGCCCCATTGCCTCTTGGTCGTCGAAAGTTCAACATAAACCAGATTGGTGGAGGATTCGGGCCATGTTTGTTTACCCACACACTGGGCGTTAAGGTTGGTTTTAATTTTTTCATCTATTACTATGATGAACAACAATTCATTTACAACCTCTATAAGGAATTAATTCTATCCCAAGAAGAGAAAGATAAAAGGGATATAACACAAAAGTAAATCCCCTACCTCAGATTGTCGGGCATCATTCGTTGATGGAGTCACAAAATGTAGAAGAAAAGAAAAGTCATTTGTTGCATACGCCGCAGGCTTCCAAATCCGAGCTGCACCGGCTCATGGGAGATGCTCCATGTTGGTAGAAATCCCGGAAAGAAGACGAAGAAGGATTGTCTCTAGCGTTATTCGATGGTGAGCGTTCTTCGTTGTGGCCTTCTCCGAATAATCTTTTCCTCAATCCACCCATTGTTTCCACTGTAATGAACAATTCCAACCCAAAAAATAATAATAGATCTATTATTTTATTTGTTGGCATAAAATTCAAAAAAAATGAGAATTATTTACATGGCACTACTTAATTAATTCACGTGTGTTGGCACTAATTAATAAAAAGGAGTAGGCTCCATTTAGTTAAAGTAAAGGTGTAGAGGATCTCCCTCATTAATGAAGGAGAGTTGATAGGTTTTACTCTCCTCCATTAATAAATGGGTATATCCCCATGTGGTCCCCATGACATAACCTTTCACAGGAGGTTCTGTTTGGGTGTTCCCCATTTCGTAACCTCTCACAAGAGGTTATGTTCAGGTGGGCCCCTCCACCATAACCTGTCATGGGAGGTTAAGGTGTGGAGGTCCCACATCCAACATCCAAGAGTCAGTTTCAACTAATAGTCACCCACTTGGAGACTCAAATAAAATAAAGTGTAATTCACTTTATTTTATTATTTTTTATGAAAACCCAAAAACTAACTTTAATTCTTGTCCAACTGTCGTCGATGTGAAAGTAATTTTAGGAGAATATCAGTGCTGTGAGTTCAAATGAGCCCTCAGATATCAGTTCGGAGAACCGGTTCAAAAGTTATTAAAACCCACTCATTCTTTTACAGAATAAACCTAAACAAAACTTCAGAAATTTATTTTTGGCACATCGGGCCTCGGAATCATGCGCCATAAATTTTTTCGGACTCAAAAAATTCCTATGTATTTAAAAAAATCCACATAATTTCATGGTCTTTACATCATCCCGACCATAGGGCTTTACATCCCCGAAAGCTACACTTGAATCTATGGAAACAAGTGGTTGTATTGAGCATGAATTTGTGCCTCCCGCTCCCATGTGCTCTCCTGGAGGTTCGTGTGATGCCAGTGTACGCGCACAAAATATATCAACCATCCACATAGGACCTTCTCCTATCGACCCTCAATCTCCACTGGGACCTCTGTGAATTTCTCCTTATCATCGACATCCAGCTCTCCATGGTCAATGAAGTGAGATGGTCCGTGCACATATCTCATCAACTGAGATATGTGGAAGGCATCGTGCACCCGGTGCGTCTAAGGTGGAAGAGCCAGGCGGTAATCCATCTCGCCTACTCTGCTGAGGACCTGGAATGGTCCGATAAATCTCAAAGATATCTTTCCACCTCAAATATATCTCTGTAGACCTCATCGTCGTGAGACCCATAGAAAGATGTGGTCGCCATCCTCGAACTCTGTAGGTATCCATATCTTATCAACATATGACTTATGTCAGCTCTGTGCAGTCTTCATTCCCTCCTGGATGATCTACACCTTCTATGTGGTAGCTCGTACCATCTCTAGTCCCACTAGTGCTAACTCCCCTGGGTCTATCCATCACAAGGGTGATCTGCAAGGTCTCTCATATAATGCATCGAAAGGTTCCATCCCTATGGTTGAGTGATAGCTATTGTTGTAGGAAAACTCCACCAAAGGTCAATGATCCTTCAAGCTGCAACAGAATTCGAGGACACATGCACAGAGCATGTCCTTGTGAGACTGAATGGTACACTCAGTCTGACCATCTGTATGATGATGGAAGGTGGTTCTCAGATTAAGTTGCACCCCGAAAGCCTTATGCAACCCCTTCCATAGCCAGGATGTAGACAATGTGTCATGATCAGAGGAAAATGAAGAACATAATACATGTAGCATCACAATATCCTCTACATAGAGGCTTCCCAAGCTCTCAACTAAGCTCTGATATCTGATCGGTAGGATGTGGGCCGACGTGGTGAGTCTTTCAAAGATTACCCAAATCGAGTCATTTCCCCTGGATGTATGCGGAAGACCCCTCAAGAAGTCCATTGATATCCCATCCCACTTCACTCTGGGACCTCTAAAGGATTTACCAAGCTAGCTGGCACCTGCTGCTCCACCTTCACTTGCTGAAAAGTGAGGCATCGAGAGTCAAACTCTGCTATCACATTCTTCATACCTAGCTACCAGTGTTTTCGTCTGAGGTCCTGATACATCATTGCCACTCCTGTATGTACCGCTAAAGGGGATGTGTGGAACTCCTTTAACACTTCCTCATTAAGTGACACTGGTACCATAGTATGTCGTATCAAGAGGATGACGTGTTCCCCACCTTCAGAAAATCCATCTGGTGCCTGCCCTATGGATATCTGAGTATGTCATGTCTCGCAGTCAGCGTCCCCATGTTGTGCCTCTCTGACTCACTGAAGAAGTGGGGAGTGACTATAAGAGGCAGCAGAAAGGCTACTCTGTCACTATACACAAAGTATATCTGTAAGGCATCCAGCTGCTCTATCGCCTCACCTAGCAGTTGTATACCTGTTCTCCTGCTGAGTGCATCTGCAACGACGTTCCCCTTCCTAGGAATATAGATATTTCGAGGTCTTAGTCCTTGAGGAACTCAATTCAATGTCATTGTATCAAGTTCAGGCCCTTCTGATAGAATATATACATGAGACTATTGTTATCAGAGTACACAGTAAAACGTTCTCCCATTAGATAGTGTCGCCACATATTCAAGGTGAAGACCACTGCTACTAACTCTAGGTCTTGTGTAGCATAGTTATTCTCTTGATGTCTCAGCTACCTAGAACCATACGTGATCCCTAATCGCTCCTGCATCAAGACACACCCGAGTCTGGTCCTTGATGTGTCGCAGTAGACTACATACCGTACGCCTTCCTCTAGAATCTTCAAGATGGGGGGCACTAGTTAGCCCTTTCCATAGTACTTGAAATCTCTAATGGCATCTCTCTGACCACACGAAGGGTTTCCCCTTCTTCGTCACAGCTGATAGTGGTGCTGCAACTCTGGGGAAGTCTGTTACGGACCTCCGATAGTAACCATCCAATCCCAGGAAACTCCGTACCTCTGTCACTCTCATAAGTAGCTCCCAAGCAATTACCGCCTCAATCTTCCCTGGATCCACTGAAAATCCATCCTCTGAGATGACTTGACCTAGAAAATGAACATCTCATATCCAAAACTGGCACTTTGAGAGATTACCATAAAGCCGGTTTTCTTTGAGTGTGTCTAGTATTACCCATAAATGGTAGGAATGCTCCTCCTCAGTAGTCGAGTAGATCCGAATGTCGTCGATGAAGACTATGACGATGCAGTCAAGGAATGGATGGAAGATCCAGTTCATGAGTCCCATGAACACCACTGAAGCATTGGTTGAACCGAATGGAACATCCAAGAACTCATAATGGTCATATAGACAGTTGAAGGTCATCTTCTGGATATCATCCCGTCGAAATTTGAGCTGCTGATAGCCAGACCTGAGGTCTACCTTCAAGAACCACCGTGCTCCCTTCAGCAGATAAAAGAGGTCTTCATTCCTCGGATGTGGGTACTTGTTCATCACGGTCACCTGGTTTAGGCGACGGTAGTCGACACAAAGCCTCAAGCCCCCATTCGCTATCTTGGAAATCTTAATCGGGGCTTCCCAGGTAAAACAATGAGCCTGATGAATCCCTTCCCCTACAAGTCCTCTAGCTGTACCCGCATCTCATAAATGTAACACATCAAGCTTCCATGATATGCTTATATTTGAATAAATAGAGTAGCGTGTGTGGTACAAAACTTCATGTTCTAACACACTACAACAGATCAAAATAGACGTTATGAATAGTAATACCCACTTTATGAATTATTTAAATTTTATCTTTCAAAATGGACTTCATTTTTGGATTCGGAATATCAAAATTAGCCTATGGTGAATTTTTGGAAAACTTTCAATTTTTGATGAATAGTGAAAAACACTAAGTTATAGTTTAAAATAGTGTTTTTATTTAAATAATTATTTATTTTATTTAAATTTATTCTAGGTCAAAATAGTTATATAATACCCTTATATATTCAATGTAATTAGTTGGAGTCAATTTATAATAATTTTAGATATAAAATGTTTTTATTGAACTTTTCACCGTCTTTTAACCACCTCCTAGGAGAATTTGAAAATTTACATAAAACATAATTTTACCAATTCTGTGAGTGGAATTTCAAAAATCAGAGAGACATGGTTAATATCAAAAGGTAAAATGTGGTTCAATAAGATGAAAATAATTTTTGTTGCGTAGTAACTTTTTAATTTTATTTACCGTGGTTAAAAGTAAATAGTGTAATTAAGGGTAAAAATGATATTATTATTTCTCTAACACATGTCCTAATTATATTGGATAAGTATAATTCGACAAAAAAATTGTAGGAATAAAATATGAACCTTTTTGGTCCACTTTGATTAGATTAGGACACTTATAATTATTTTATTTAAAAAAGAGTTAAAAGAGTTAAAATCAATGTTTAATAACTAAAACATTTTTAATATAAGGTTATACATAAGATAAATTCGACTATAAATATTAATTAGAAATATAGTAATATTTTATATATAATGGTATTTTTTTTATATTTTTTTGACATGATATAATTTAATTTATTTATGAAAGAATGATGCTGAAGTGATTACTTAACTAATGAAATATTAAAATAATTGAGATTATAAATATCAAAATAAATGTAATTTGAGAATTTTCCAAAATTAAAATAATTTTTTAGGTTAATATAGAATTTTAGGGTTGGTTAGAAGAATTTTTTTCTAAATAATAATTCTGTTATGAATTTAGCAAAAACAAAATACCAAATATTGTCATAATTGACATAAAAGTGTTTTTAAAACCAATATTATATTATTAATTGATATTGTATTCTTAAATATCTAAGGTTAGGAAAAAAGACATGTATAATTTTATTTTTATCATTAATGAACTACTTGGGTTTCTCTTGGAATTATATAGTATGTTTGTTAATTATATATTATAAAAATACAAAGAGACATGGTAAATGTCAAACTATTTAACTAAGAGTTAAATCTAAAATATAAAGTTAATATAGTGACCCAAACCACTCTAAAACCTATTGGTTGAGTGGGTTTTGAACCAAACCCACCTATTCATTTAAATAATCCATTCTATAGCCAATATAAACAGAAATTGATTTTATTATAAAATAATATTTCTAGCTTTTCCAAAGCTGACCATCACCCCTCTTATAAAAGGGAACTCCCGCTTCTCTCTAATTCTCACCTTCAAAGCAATTTGGCTCTGAAAAAACCCTACCCCAATACCATCTCAACTATCCTCTATTCATCATAGTAGAATTCCTTTAGTTATAAATACATCCTACGGAGACCTTTTGATCAAATCAAAAGAAAGAACCCGAAGAAGAGGTAAATATTTCATCTCCTCTTTCAAATTCCTTTCTTCTTCCACTTCCACTCTCCATTTTGTTTCCATTCTAAAATAATAACTCCAGTATCGTCTATATACTGTGATATTATTAAAAATATGGTAAATCTATATTCATTATTCAATCCATCCATTTAATGACATGTCACCATATGTGCGTATGTACAGATTACCATCTCCACGTCGTGGGGTAATTGTCATTCAATACATTATTATTTGGATTCGTATAATAATGATGTGTAATTGATGTAAATAATAAATATAACATGATAATTAATCTTTATATATGATATAACATCCAATTATATGTTGTTTTAATAATGATATTGTCACTCGTGTGTACGTACGAATTACTGTCTCCACGAATGCGATGCGATTCATTCCCCATTGTATCCATTCAAGACTAATTTTCTTTAGATGATTAAAAATAATGTTTAAATACTTTATATAATTGTGTATATGAATAAGATACATCTCATCCATAACAAATATGACTCACATAACAATGAATATAAAGGAGAATGAATTTGTTAACTCCCGAAACATCGATAATACTAAGATATTTTTAACAAAGCAATGTTAAAAGTTCATATATGATATCATATTAATGTATATGATTATTTTATAATTTAAATGCATTTATTTAACCATTATACAGGATTTTGACCTACCCTCCACCATGGAAAATTAGTAGGTAAGGATTAATTCTTAAACCTCTTCATTATCCGAGATTGTTTATACGTAATTATCTACTACAACCTCTTTTTCATCCACATACATGTTTCTTAAAAATGTATTTCAAAACATTTTTAATATTTTATTGACTATGGGTTAAAGTCATTTATTTCATTTATTGAATTTTATAAGATGTTTATAAAGGAATATTTCTATCTTTTTCCAAACAAGGTAGTTTTTGACATTTCGACAAAGTTAATGTAATAATGTTTTTTAACTTATAAAGCTGGTGCAACTATTTTATGCCGTTATAAAATTATCAAAGATTCCATTACAATATTAAAAGAATATTTCCAAAAATAAATGTTTTCATTTATAATTACATGAAATTTAAATGATTTCAAAATATAAATCAATATTTTCTCTAAAAATGTTTTGATTTCATCTATGTTAAAATCCATAGATGGATTTTAAGATTTTTTGAAGTTGATTTATTATTATATGAAACTTCCGTATTGTATTGAAGGTTCTGTGATATGTTTGACTGTGGATGTGTTATTTTTACACTATTCATGGTTTATGGATAATGCATTGACATTTCGTATGATAATTTTTATATGAATTATTATGTTATGTTTAAAACTTTTCATATGAGGAATTAATTGGACTTAGTAAGTTATGGGTGGAGCCCGCTATAACTCCTTGATGCATCGGTAGGTCTCATGAGAAAAACTAGTGTCGTTTCAGAAGGCCTTGAAAAAATCTTATTTGTTGTCTTTTCACAAGGCCTTGACTATGTGGTTATGAAGTCTGGCATTATGCATTCCATCATTATGGAAGTGGATATTGATATTGCATGTGATTATTTGATAATAAAATATCCATATGACTATGTAAATGGAATTATTTGATTTTAACTTTCCCATATAATGCTTATGTTCAAGTTTATAAAGCTTTTGTTTTAGTTTTATACATTGCCTTAATTTGTTTATACTTATTTATGAAAGATTCTGCTATATTGTTATCCTTACTGATCATCTGAGCTCACCCCTTTCTAGGATTTATTTTTCCCAAGATGCAAAGAAATATATTATAACTGACCTATAGGGATAGTATGAGGGGATATGAGTGTGGTCTACGGAAACAATTCTTTTGTAGTTTTTCATTTTAGGATGTAATGTAAACCTTATGAATGTATCTAGTACTTCCAAGGATACTAAACTAATTGGTCATTCAAGACATGATATTTTGTGATCATTCCAATGTTATATAATAATGCACCGACTCTGGGTAACTGGGTTCGGGGCATTACAACGAAGCTCAGCAGGAGCCATCCGATATGGTTGTGTAGATATCGGAGCTGTCCCGTAGTACAAGTCAATGTAGAAGTCAACCTCTATGTGGGGAGGAAGTCCTGGAACATCATCAGGAAAATATACGTGTATTGGTCCACCACTACAGGATTTCCCGGACACTCCATATCTACTTCTCTGAGGGTAAGAAGGCCAACTGATGATTAATGGGCTGCAACCTCCTCTGAGTAAGTTTGACCTATACTTCAAAGGCTCCCATATCGCCGATGAAGGTAAACCTAGTCCTATACCTGCGGACAAACCACACCTTGTGCCTAATATAGTCAATCTCAGCATGGACTGTAGATAACCAATCCATACCCAAGATAATGTCGTAAGGCCTTGATGCCGATACGAAGAGATCCCAGCCAAAGCTCTCGCCTCCTAAAGAAATCTCACACAGCTGGCACCAGTTCATAACCATCAAGTCTACTCATGTAGAAGTTTCTGGCCATAAGAATCGAGCCAATGAATCTGTCAGATTCTTTGAGCTCCGAATGAGGGCAGTGGAAATGAATCAGTGACTGGCAGGTGTGTCTATTAGAACTACAGCTATGGTGGAGTAGACATAGATAATACCTCGAATCATCTTCGGAGCACTGTGATCATAAGCCTCAACTTCCTGGAGCTGAGCTCTCGCATGTCCACCTGCTCCTTACAGTCAGTGTCGACCTCATAGTGGTGTTGGTTTTAACACCACGTAACATCATCAACCACCAGCTATACGACCAGCTCCTCTACGACGTCCGCCTACTCCCTTTGGACCGCCTCAACCAAACCTCATCCTATGCCTAGGAGGTCCCTGAACTATCAGCTGATCTTATGAACGGCGGGTAGGATAGTCATTAGTCATGTGACTGTGCCCACTGCATGAGTAACACGGCCCACCTCTGGCAGGTCTATCTCCACATCAGGTGCCTGGCCCAACCGATCCTGAGTCATGCGTTCATCCACCTATAAGTATGGTCCTCTTGGACCTCTGCATCATCTATCTACTACCAGCAGTAGAAGACTCTGTTGCAAGTCGACTAGTGATGGGTCCAGCTGCTGGTGGCTAGTCAGCAAGGAAACACTCCACTAAGTGGGCTCGATCCAACACCCCTCTTATGTCGGGATTGTTAAAGAGATCATCTATGCTTTGATCTCTCTCATGAGACCCTGCTCGAAGATCCAAGTTAGCCTACTACAGATCAAGTAGCTCTTGTATTCGCACATCACGTATAGTGGCTTGGACAAAAACTACCCAGACTAGGCTCTTGAAGTCTTCTTAGAGTAGTGTCATCACTTCATGCACCTAGATCATTAGGCTTCACCATCTTCCCACTGCTTCCTATAGAAGGATAGCAAGAAGAATCACCATGAAGTCGTCTGGTGTTCCAAATAGTCTAAACACTCTCACCACAGCCTCCAGCTAATCCTCAGCTACCTTCAGGTCTGTCTCTCCCCTAAACCTAGGTGGACTTTAGCAGTGGAACTTTTGAAACTCACTCAAGAAACATACATCATCTTCTACTTGGTCTGGTGAAATCAGTGGCCCAAGAGGAAGTGGTACCATTCATGCCTCTACTGGAAATGGGCCCTGCACCAAGCCCTCATCACTCAGTGGGATATCTATGAATACTACTCTCGAGGCTCTAACTGGTCAACTATGGTGTGGTATCCTCAATGAAATTGATATTACACAGTCAAAATATTATACCTGGTGAGCTGACATAGTTGAGATGACTTAATGAAAAACTCTTGAAAACATTCACGCAATCAGTGTTTCCATGCACTGAGTCAGAAATCAGAGGCCATGGTCCTAGTGTATGGATACGTCGGTCACCGCACCAACAATGGACTTCCTAAACTGAAAACCACACTAAGTACCATTAATACTATTGCTTCACATAAAATAATGATCATAGCACTCTATTTTGCAGTTGTACCGAATCCTCTGATACCAATTTTTTCACGACTCGTCCCCTAGGGCAGGTGTTGTGACATCCCCAAGCCCACCTTCCATAGGCCTGCGGCTAGCGACTATCACCAAAGGCGTAAATCCCTATGTTGGGAAGGCATTGCCTTTATAAATTATAGACACATACAAATAGATTACAAATTGGAAGAAATCACTAAGTAAAAACTGTATACAAAATAGAGTGCTGAAAAGTAAAGTGGGCTGGAAATACAATCCCAATTGTAAAGTACCAGGAATCTAAAAACTTGTATAACTGAAGAAAGGCAAATAGCTGCTAGATCGTCCACTGGGAAGTCCTACATAAAGGGTAGGTATAGAAATCCTCCACAAAAATCCACGCCCGTCCGTCTCCTCCATGTACCATCACTTCGTGTGGTCCACCTCAAGTACCATCCAGTCCTATCCACTCAACCTCGATCAGTATTGTTCATTGTCTTCAACTGATAAAATGAGGTGTGGGAAAATCCCGTGTAGAGGTGAGTATAAAGACACTTAGTATGGACCCTGATAACCTCAAGGTCTCACAAATCCTACAAGGATAAATCACAAAGAATGACATAAATAGATAACCCCATGTAGGTATATTCTGACACATATAACTAAGTTATCAAGTAATCCATCTCATTCTTGAGGTAAACAAAAAAGTTAATGACTCAGCTCAACTAGGATTTTTATTATAGGGGCAGTAACCTTTCGAACCCTCAGCTACTGGATAACTCCTCCTCTATCGAGTAAAGTGGGCCTACTGCCACAACCATGCACTTCCCACTAAACTTTTATAGCTGAGGTACTCCTCCTATCGAGTACCATGGGTCTACTGCATCACAAAGAGGTGCTCCCCACCATAGTTCTGCTGCCACAACCAGGCACTTCCCATCATAGCCTGTAGAGGTACTCCTCCATTTGAGTATTGTGGGTCTACCACTTTAATCGTGCGCTCCTCCATTGTGGGTCTGCCGCCACAACCAGGCGCTCCATTGTCGTTGGTCTGTCGCCACAACCCGGCACTCCCCAATAGTCCATACGAGTCACTCCGAGTCAGTCGATCAGTAGTTGTCAAGTCTCACCCAGCTACTAGGTTCCAGCACAAATGTCTACTCGTCTCTGGAAGATCCACTCCACAAGCTATTGGTTGATATTCCTACTTTCACGAAGTCCCTTTTAGAAGTATCTCAATGGTCCGCCTCATTATATTGGTTTCAACGCAACATATGGCGCGGTAATCGGACACCTGATCTGTGAGTTATAAGCCTTTTAGTCCTGGGGGCTTAGTTGGATTCGGATTCGATCCAAACTCACCGTATCTGAACATTACCCCGAACTCCAGTGGGGTATACACAAAGAGACCATCATGCTCCTAGAAAATCAGCACCTCTGATGGCTTGTCAAATGTTCTAGCGGTGACAATGATATGCCAAAAGAATATAAAGTTCGGTCGTGGGCTCGGGTCCGGTCCGACCCAGTCGGATCGACGCGGCTCGTCTTAGTCTGGGATGACCCAGTATGGGTCGACCCGATCAGACCTGTTGGGTCTGGCCTGGCCCATTGGGTGGGCTGACATGTTAGGTTCGGCCCGGTCCACTGGGCCCGGCTCAGCGGACTGCGAGGGCGGTTCAGCCCGAAGGTCACCGCGTTGGCGGCTCGGTCCGGAGGCCAGGGCTGGTTCGGCCAAAACAACGTGGGACGCAGCTCAGGCGTCTTGGCCCGAGAGGCCGAGCTGGTTCATCCAGCAAATCTGTGAGGGATAGCGCGGGCTGGCTCGGGAGGTTGGTGCAGCTCAGTCGGGCAGGGCACCGGGTTGGCCGGCAGTTCGGCCAGGAGGGCACCGGGCCGGCCGGAAGGTGGCCTGGTAGGATGGGGGCATCCTGGGTTGGCTAATGGGATGTCGTGGAGGCCATGAGCAGGGAGCGTAGGGCGTGCGGGGCGCGTGGAGGCCATGGGCAGGCTGTGCGGGGTGCATGCAGGCCGGCAGGGCAACGAGAAGGGTGCGAGGGGCGCAGGAAGGTCTCACGGGGCACAGGTAGGCCGAGTGGGCACCGAGCATGGCATGTGGGGTGTGGTAAGGCCACGCCCCGAACACACAGGGCGCGGGCAGGAGGGCAGGGTGCCGGGAAAGCCACGCGGGGCACGAATAGGCCACAGTCAGGCCGCGAGTAGGCCACGCGGGAGGCCATGGGTAAGCGGGCCAGTGGACGAGCAGGTCGGTTGGGCGCGGCTTGGGCCGGCGTGGCTAGGTGGTGTTTAGCCGGGAGCACCGGAACACCTTGGGGGTGGCACAATTCATGGAAGTCATGGGGAATGAAACCTTAGTCATTGCTGCCTTTATCTCCTCGAAGTCGCTTCGTTGCCGAAATTTCTACATAAACAAGATCAGAGAATGGATCGGGCCATGTTGGTTTAGTCGGCACCCTCCTCGTTTAGGGTGGTATCAATTGGTTCATCAAGTATTATGATGAACAAAAATTCTTTTACAAACCCTGCAAGGAATTCTTTCTATCTGAAGAACAGAAAGAGAAAAGTGATATAACTCAAAAGTAATTCCCCTACCTATGATTTTCGGGTGTTGTTCGTTGACGTAGTCGCAGAATGTAGACCAAGAGAATCATCATTCGTCATGTCTGTCACACTCTTGAAAATCCATGCTACGTCGGCTCATGGAAGATGGTCCACATTAGTAGACATCTGAGAAAAAAGTCAAAGAAGGATCATCACCAGTGTTCTTCATTGGAGAGAGTTCTTTGTTGAGGCCTTCACCCAATAATATTCTCCTCAAAGCACCCAACATTTCCACTGTAACGAACAATGCCATCCCAAAAATAATAATAGTTCTATCATTTTAGGTGTGGGAACAGAATTCAAAAAAGGGAGAAATAATTACAAGGCTCCCCTAAATTAATTCACATGCATTGGCACAAATTAATAAAAAGGGAGTTGGCTCTATTTAATTAAAGGAAAGGTGTAGGGGATCTACCTCATTAATGAGTGAGAGTTGAGAGGTTTTACTCTCCTCCATCAATACGTGGGTATAGCCGAGTGTGGTCCCCACGACGAAACCTCTCACGAGAGGATATGTTCGGGTGGTCCCCACGTTGTAACCTATCACAGGAGGTTCTGTTCGAGTGGGCCCCACCACCATAACCTTTCATGGGAGGTTATGGAGTGGTGGTCCCACCAACACCTTCCAAGAGGAGGCTTCAACTACCCATCACCCACATGGGAGCTCAAATAAAATAAAGTGTAGCACACTTTATTTTATTATTTTCATGAAAACCAAAAAACTAACTTTAATTCTCGACTAACGGTCGTCGAGGTGAGACTCTTCTCATGTAAATACCGGTGCTACGAGTTCAACAGTGCCCTCAGATTTCAGTTCATAGCAGTAGTTAAATAGTTATAAAATCTCACTCATACATTTACTGAACGTACTCGAAAAAAACTTCAAAAATTGATTCTTGGCACACCGGGCCTCAGAATCATGCACCATAAATTTTTTCAGACTCGTAAAATTCTAAGGTATTTTAAAAAAAATCCCTGGAATTTCTGGGTATTTACAATCTGATACAACATTATCGTCAAAACATATTCACATAAATTAATTCTTCTTCAAATATCATGTTGAGAATAATTAATTGAAGTTGGAGTAAGTTCCAATATTGGAACAAGTTGTTTAAATATTCACAAAACCATTCCTAAAAAATCATTTTACAACTTGAGGTCGATAATGGGAATCCAAACTCTTTGTTATCACAGTTGAGGTATGTTTTTTTTCTATCTCTCATATTACCTTTGGATTGTGTTTTCAATGGGGTTAATTATTTCATAAATATATCCTTATGGAAGCAAACATAAAGGTGGAGTTGTGGATAAGATGTGAATCCATCATGTAAGTGTATTAACTATTATAACAATTTGTTGAAGTGGTTGTAGGAGAATAAACTATTGTTTTCCAAGAATGGTGAATATGAGGAGAAAGATGAGGAACAATGATGAGATATAAGGATTTGAATATAGATTATGATGTTTTGGAGAAGTATGGGGAGGAAAGATAAAGCGGTTTCATAGTCACTAATTTTGGGCAACATGGTTTTGTTGTCAATAATTCTTATTTCTTTCAATGAGTTGGATCATGTAGTCATATAATTATTGACAAGTAATCCTTATCATAAGGATAAAAAATTTAGTTATTTATGAATCTTGATTGATAAAAAAATAAAACAGGGGATATTGTTGGGGCAATGTTAAATGGAGAATAATTTTTACCTAATAAAAGTTTGTTTTAAAGATTGTTGTATTTTGTTATCAAGAAGGATAAATTAATTCACTTGTAAAAGATATTTGAAAATATGACGATGATTTTATGGTTTTTATTTCACATATATAATAAGTTGATTGGAAAAAATGTTATTCATGCCTTATGATGGGAATGGATGGAAGATGTGTTTCAAATCATATTCAAGTTTTATTGGAATGAAAGATGTTTCTTGAAAAAAAGGAAGTTATAGTACTTTCCATTGAAAATTTGATGCTGAAAAAGTCTTTAGATCAATGAATATATATCAAGATATATTATGTTCATGATGAAAGTAGCTAATTTTTTAATAAACTAGCTAACAACGGAGTAGCATGGCTATTCTTTCAAAAGAAGATATTTTAAGTGGTGCCATTTTCCAGTCTTTTCCAAATTGATGGGAAAAATATTGGGAGTTTGTTTTATGGAAAAAGGAAGGATCTCAATGAAACACAGTTCATTGACCATGAATGAAAGTTTATGGAATGTGAAGGATAGTTAGTGGATTATAGAAGAGGTATATAGAGAGGTGAAGGAAAATTTGTAAAGGAAGTATTTTGCAAAGAAACAAGATGCATACCATGAAGTGCGACATGTGGAATAAAAAGGGAAAAGGATTCATGAGTGGCTTATGGTTCATAGGAGGCTTGAGGTATTCAACAAGAAAAAGGTCATGGAAGGATCTTATTTCAAAATTGAGAGGTGGTGATATATTTATCAAATCGAATCAGTCAATGAAAAGTATGAAAAGAATAGTATGAAGTCCTTAGAAGGAAAAACTATTTATAGATGTGGCACAGTTTGTGGTGAAGGTTGTACCACATTAACAATTTTCATAAATCAGATTAGTGAATTTTTAATATTTATTGTCCTATATAAATTCTACTAATATAATCATTATAGTGGAGCAATTTTCATTAGAAAAAAATACCCACTCAAAGGATTAATTTGGTGATGTCTGAAGAGTTCGTGAAGGAGGATTCCCAGTAGGAAAGAGTTCACAAGGAAGAGTTTTTGTGGGGGAGGAAGAAGTTCACAGGGTATCAATTATACGAAGTAGATTATCCATGGGGGAGTTTTCAGAATGGGTATTTAGGGATTAATAAACTATAAATGAAAGGGTCCAGAAGTTATTAGTGGCCTAGAAAGGGGAGGTCGTCCATAGATCATGGATGGTTCATTAAGAATTTGTAGTACACTAGGCATTTTCCATCCATAGAGCAAAAACTGTTACTGGAAGAATAGGTTGTCCAGGAAGAACTGAAACCACATTATGGAATTTAGTTTATGGAGTATACCTAATGTTAGTAGAGGAAGATGGAAATGTCATGGATGAAGGAATAAAGTTACTACTAGCTTCTAGGTAGGAAAAATAAGAATTATTTTGAAAGATCAAAATTCTGAAAGTTGGCCAAGAAGAACCACAAATATTTTATTACTTATTTTTTATATGAGGTCGAAAACAAACTATTAGATTGTTTTAAATGTTCTAGATGAGTGTAAGGGAATACCCTACTCATTTTATTTAACAAGAAATGGTTATTTTAGTGTATTTTTTGGTATTTGATAGATTCCAAATCATACAGAAGACATTAATACTCTTATTGAGTAGTTAAACATGTATATTCTTGTGTTCCTATGGATGTCTAGATGAATTTTTTGTTAGGGAAATACATCATTAACAGGAGGTATAGGTTGTTTCCAAATTAAAGAAGAATCAAAGAAAAATATGTAATTAATTCACCCCTCTCCCTCTCAGTGATACTTGAATCATGACTGGGAAACATCGGCTCATGTTTTACATGGTTAGGAGTAAGTTTTAACTCAATTGAATGAGGTATGAGACACTCCATACATTAGAAAACTATTGTTTTGAGGGATAGATAGGATCTATTACTCCCCCGAATATAGGGTAGTGGTGAGGTAAGGGTCCCTATGTTTCCTCACTCTATAGAAGATGTACATGATGCATTGTTCAAGTGATTCTCCCTAAACAATGTATAATGGTGGGATGTGGTACTCTCCACTCAGTTTCTTAAATTATTGTGAATGGTGCAGTGTAGTGATGGCATGACATCATGTCCTGGGCACTAGAGCTTGATTGTGTGAGGGGTTTTTTATGGGGCATATCTCTTGGATGGGTTCCATTAGGTGGATGTGCAGGTGGAATGTTTCCTCCTAGTTTTTTATTAACATTTGACAATAGATTAGAATCATTTTACTGTCAATGATTTCAGAATATCATGATACATAGAGTTTGAGATGAGTATATACGGGTATTTTTGGGAGTCCTTGCGGTGTTTTCTTGTTCTAGGTTGACACCCATTATCGATTGGTTATGAATAGTTATTCTATTTCCAAAACATATTTTTGGTTAATCTATTTACATGGGACGATTATATGCATGTGGTATTAAATTTTTTTATTTTTTAGATTTTCATGATTGGATGTATTTTCTCTCCATCAATGGGTGGAAAATACTCAACAAGTAGTTCATCTACTCACCGTATTGAGATCCCTATGATTTGACGTGGTTACCATCATCTTCTTTTTGTGATGAGGTATCTGATGGAGGTATATTAACTCTCTTAGTTGGGATTATTTTGACCAAGTATAATTTTCATGTATTGGCATGGATGGTTTGGGATGGGGTTTATTTCACTATTGGGATCACTCTATCTTGGTCGAACAAAAATTTCCATTTCAGTTGATCCCTTTTTATTTTGGGGTTTAAGGTTTCCAAATGATTATTTTTATACTCACCCATACATGTGATTTTCCAACACATTTTTTGTTTTGTAAAAACTATATAACTTTTGATAGAGTCCCCACAGGACTACAGTCATGTCATGCCCTAACCCCCAGAATCTAAGAGCTGGTGCATTATTTTAATACATTGGAATGATTACAAAGAATCAAATACTAGTGGACTGATGAGTTCAGTAGTTTTAGAAAACCATATACATACATGCGTTCATTAAATTATTTTTACTAAAATAAAGATACTTTTAAATAAGACCATCGAAATTTTTTGAGGAAATAATCCATAAACATTATATAGTGTCCTATACCACTTTTAAAAATTCAAATCATAATCCAGAAAAATATAATGAGAATATGGAGTCTCTTGATATGATATACCAATGTGAAGTACATACACCAAATGTAATAAGTGTGTTGTGAACCTGGAATATATCTCATTAAATAAAATGTGAGATGAGAAAAATCAATTTTTACTTTGGAAATAAGTGTTATTTATAAAATCATTTTTAATTTTCATGAAATCAGATTGTAAACAAGTATATATGAGAAAATAAAATGTAAGGTAATTGAAATTCTATTTTAGGCTTATATAAAACCTTATTGATGTGAAATTTTTAAAAAATATTATTTAATGAATCATTATGAATAGATCATTTTTGGGCGGTTTAAGAAATTATTTAAAGATTTTTAACGAACAAAGGCATGTTTCCATTCATAAAAAAGAAATAAAAAAAACAGATTTTTCAATTTAAAATGCATTATTTTTTGAATATAAGTATTTGTTAAAACATATTATAGATTGAACATTAAAATAGGTATGAATTCAAGAAGTTCCTGAATCAGGCTATATTTTAGAAGAATTTTTGAAATATTCTTTTAAAACACATAACAACCCATAAAATAAACAAATACTATTATTGGTAAACATATATATAATGTTCAAATATCATTTATGAGTATTAAATAATAATAAATAATAATTTCATTGAGGTGAGTATAGAATAAGAGTAACCCAGCTAAAAATGGAGGTTCTGGCAGAAAATAGTTACAACATTTTAATCAATTGAATCTTATTCCACAAAATTAACAATAATTAATTGATACATTGAATATAATTAATATAAAGAGATTAATGATTTTATACAAAGTTTTTTAGTATACATTCACCATACACAACTAGTAGTATTGAATAGAAAATATCTCACAAAAATGGAAGTGAGATGGAGAAACCCCAACCATATGTCGGATAGTGTTCATCACTTGATATTAGTGTCCTGGATAACAAAATTAATTAATTAATTAATATTTAAATAACCTATTATTTATTAAATTTATTTATTATAACATTATTAGGTGCAATAATTTTTTTTATGATGGGTTTAATAGGATCAATTTTATTTTTTTGGAAGAATTTTCTTCCTTGGTTTTCATGATCAGTTCACTTGTATTCATTAATGAAAGTTCATTTGAAATGTGAGAAAACATACATAATTGTTAATATATATTATTAGTGACATTATAGGTATATAAATGATCTTATAGTGAATTTGGTTCTATACCAATAGGGTGACTTTTTGTTAAAAGTTAATGATAAATGCTTGGATTAACAAGGCGGTTTTCAACATAATAAACTTGTTTTGAATTATTATTTTATATTATTATGGTGTAAGGACTAAAAAATTTACATAATATGAAATAAAAATATTATGATACGGTTCTACCCTAAAAATGATTTCATGACCAAAATTGAACATGGTAATAAAAATTGAGGAATCATCATCCATGATTGTTATAAATTAACACATCTCATAAGGTGTTTTCATTTTTTGTATAAGTGGAGGAGAAAATAGAGATTAAGATGAAATATTCCATTAGAATAATAAAATTACAGTTCATTTAATTTACTATAATTATCATAGAATTTGTATTAGGGTATATGAATAATTAAAATAAAGGAACTTGACATAATTGAAAAGTTGAGAAATCCCCATGAAAATTAGGCAGCCTAATGACATCCCTTAATATTTCATAAAATATTTTGATGACAGAAAAAGGGTATCTCATAATTAATAAATAATATGAAAATTAAGGGGGATATTGAATGAATTATCCAAGCCTAAAAAAATTTAAATTAATTGATAATGACATAATAAGAGTTCTTGAAAAATATAGAGTTTTTGAGACAAAAATTATGGAGCATAACAGCTATGTAACATCATTTTAGAAAACAGTAAAAAGAGTATAGACAAGAGTTAACCATTCATAAATGACTCAAAAAAATTTATAGGGACAAAATAATATGTAAATAATAAAATGGTATGAAAACATGACATACATACCATATAAAGGAGAAATTGGATGGGAAAAGAGAAGTTGAAAATTCTCTTACCATGTAGAGATACTACTATGACATGATGGCTAGGACATTGGGGGATTTAGGACACATTTGGGGGACCTCTATGGAGGTAAAAATATGATATATTCTAATATTAATAGTTGTTATGGAAATAAAATGATGGAATGAGTGGGTATTTATTGTAAACGAGGGGGAGTTTTTTATTAATTTAAAGGGAAAGCTATTAGTGTTTTTTTGAAAAACCACAGACTTATCCATGGTATTTGTAGATGTTATTAGCTACATGAGACACATAACATGACATTTTACAATAAAAAAGTAGAACATCATTTTATATTAATTATTACATCAATATGATGTCATTAACCATAATGAAAACTCAAAACTTTATTTTTACTATTCATGAAAAAATTGAGTATTTTAGAAAAATCCAAAAAATTCAGCCTAACTATTTTTTAACATGTATAATTAATCAATGAAATCCATTTTTCTAAAAGAAATTCTAAATACTTGTAATTTATTATTTAAATAATGTCAAAAAAATTTCCAATAAAAAACAACTTCAAAACTATAACTTGTTTTATAACACCTTGAGAAATTAATCAGGGTTGCAAAGAATTTTCTTATAACCATAACAAAAAAATTAAAAATTTATTAATAAATATTATGAAATTAAATTTCGATTTAAAATAATTAAATTAATCATGAAATAGTAATTAAAATATTTATGACATACAAAAATACCAAGACTTATATAATGATCATTTTAACTTATATTATGTATAATTTGTATTTACACACTCATGGGTGAAGTCTCTATGTTTTGGAAAATTTATTATTAATTACTATTCATAGGGGTATGTTTCTATTCATTAAAATTTAATTTTTTCTTATCAGACTCTAAATATCTTATTGAACGCAACTGTGTATGTCAGTTTTTTTAAATTAAAAATATAGAAGTATAAAAATTATGATTATTGGTTAGGTTGTAATAATATATATTTTTTTAAAGATTCAGTTTTTCACGCATTCTATTTTAAATATATTTGTAATTTCGTGTGGTGTTAAATTATTCCATCCTCAACAAAATTGTTTCCTCTCAATTCAATACTGCACGTGGAAAGTTAAAGGTTGATGCTTGAAAATTCCCTTATGGAACCTCACATCGGAAATAGGGTTAATAATATATCCTCCTAAAAAATGTGTTTAGGGGATATTACTCAGTCACCCTAAAAAATATTCTTTTAAATCGGGTGACATCAGTTGCAAGTAAAAACCTAGACATGGAAGAAAAATTTAACTATGAAGTTTTAATTGAACATGATAGAGAATGTATTCAGATGAATTTTGATTACTACAAAACTATAAACTACTGAAGAATAAATTCATTGATATTATAAATGATTATGATAATAGTAGAACATTTAATTTAGTACTATTTTTTTGAGTTGAGGAATTATTCCACTCTATAAGAGTATAAATATAAGTTTTTAATTAAAAACTCATCCTCTGATTTCACCTCGAACTATCTATTATTTATCACATATCAGAGGATACACTAAATGGTGATGTAATACATTAACGTATAAAAGCTCGTACAATGATCAACAGAAACCATTTGATAAATTTTTTAACAATAAAAAATATTAATTTTTAACACATTCAAATTATGGTCTCTTAATTTCCATGATTAACATATCATTAACCCATAATCAACATGAAGCAACTATAAATTTTATAAGTTTAAAATATTTCAATAACATCATCTTGTATCCTTTTGAAATATGGTAATAACTAGAAATACCATAAAACCCATATGGGAAACATTCATTCATCAATGTTCCTTATGTAAGATACATGTTATTGGATATATTACCTGAATCCAAATGTGTTTTAAACTCTATATATGATAGCATAAAATACTTCTTGACAAGTCAATAATCTGTTCTAAGGTAGTCAGTTCATATATGAAACAAGCATTTCTAAATCATTATCAAAACATCAAATATATATGAAGGGTTTTCATTCCCTCAATCATAAATTTTATGGAAATTTTAAATTTCACTGAATATCTTTCTTTGGTACCATTAATTTTATGGTTTCAAATACATAATGTAAAATATTTGTAGTGAAATCCACATTTATTCAATAATTCCTATAACCAACACATTACTGATAATATATTCAAATGACATGATTATTAAATAGAAACATTAATCATTATACTTCAACTTCGGTAGTAGCATAACTTGATCTTTTTCTATGATCATCATATGGGGTATATTCTATTAATTATTGGGATATTGATTTGTATAGTGTCCCATCTCCTTAGAGTTGAATAATTGTACATTGGACACCATTTTTTACACTTGAAATTATGAACAGGGTGTCCTTTTTCTCCACATTTATATTAAAAATAAATTCCCTTCCATCATTTACCGGAGTGTTTATTTCCAGAGTAATCACATGTGGGAGAACACTTCTTTCCCTTCTTCCCTATATCAAAATATTTCTCTATCATCCTCTTATTCTATTTCTTTCCTTATTGTATGTAAGAATCAAATAGGTATTTTCATACCTTGTTAACACATGATATTATTTCCTCTTACGATGAGGATAATTGGGAGACAATATTCCTTTGAAAATATGGCTTATTTCCATTAGATATATTTATTCTTCTTACTCTTTGCATCACATGCATTGGGGAAGTTAACATCCCTTCTGGTAGGAACCATTTATAATCAATCCCATCTTATATATTAGTTCATAAGATTATGATCACTATATATCTCTAAATATTGTATAACACATAGCATAAATTTAGGTATCATAAATCCTAGAACCATATTCCTTGGTTACTCTGGGGGAATAAATCCTTCATAGTGGTGGTAAAAAAATATTAATTATCCTATGCATATCTAATGGGAGGGTCAATCTAGGTGCTCAGTAAGGACCATTGTAGTGTACTGGGATACCCCGAGTCAAGCCCGAAACTCCATGTCCGAGTTTTCACTCCAAGGTACATCTTTTCCATAACTACGTCCACTTTTAGTATCCAGACATGGATTTATTTACTTGAAACATCCATATAATCTCTTCCTTAACAAAATACCATGATGTTCCTATATATTTATCCTCACAGAATATCATAGGTTTTTTTTCATAATCTAAATTTTTAAATCTATTTTACATGTTTTCTATGATTCTTTCTCCAATACCAACTATAAATCCCCATCCCCATAAGCCTAGAGCCGATTCATTATTTTAATACATTGTCAAGATTTCAAGGTATAAAATCATGAAGGACATAGTAGTTTAGTAGATCCATAAAACTAGATATTTACATAGGTTGAACATTACAACTTGAAATTAAAAAATCATCAAATTTGTTTTATTTGGAACATCAACAACTCTAATTTTATACTTGCAGGTCAATGATAACGAACATCTTCATGTCCTGAGAAAATGAAACATCTGAAATGGGTGATATCAAATGCACCATAAGGGTTGAAAATATCAGAATCGTGAATCAAAAATAACTGAATCATAAAAAAATTTGTATATTCAATATGGAATTGAGAATAAATGAAAAACACACACAATTAATAAGCTAAGAATGGAAATGCATCCATAGATTTTTTTCATAGTGAAAACCTCAGGGATATTAATAATTTCATTTGAATTAAAAGAATGATTATTAATTAGAGGTCATGTATCAAGAACATGATACCACAATACCATCAAAACAGTTTATGTCTGTCATTAGAACCCATCTGATTTTTGGAAGCAAACTCTAAGGTTTTGTCACCAATAGATTTGTCATGTGAAATCTGTTAATGAATCAAGGGTCTTTAGTGAACCACATCCTTCCATGGCAGTCTAAAACATTATTTATACGTAGATCCAATAAAAGTGCAATATTCCTTCTCAATACCTGTATAGAGTACATGATAACGATTCATCAAATAATGTTAACATAAATTAGTATAATTTTAAATGATACCATTCAAAAATTCATAAGGAACGAATCCTTAATCATTCCATAGTGTCTCATACCACTGTGAAACATTGAAATCCTAATCTTTTAAAATTTAATGAGAATAACGAGACTCTTGATATGATATTCCAAGTGGAACTAAATAAAAAAAATGTAATAAGTAAGATGATAACATGGAATATATCTCCTAAAAGATAAAGTGAGATGAGAAAAATCCTTTCTACTTAAAAAGAAGAGTTCTTTTGGAAAATCAAATAAAATTTTCACAAAATCATATTATAAACATGTATATCCTAGAAAATAAAATGGATGGTCATTTAAATTCTATTCTATGATTAAATAAATATTATTGAGGTGAAATATTTTAAAATTATTTTTTAAAGAAGCTTATAAAATATGACATTTTAATGCAATTTAAGGAATTCCTTATTGAGATTTTTAAGAGAAAAGGCATGTTTTCATTCATAAAACAAGAAATGAAAAAAAATAATTTTCAATTTAAAATATATTTTTTTAAGATAAATATTTCTTAAAATAGATTATATAGTGAACATAAAAATTGGTATGAAATCAAGAAGTTCCATGAATCATGATTGCAATTCATAAGAATTTATGAACGTTTTTTTTCGAACACAGAAATAACCATAAAATAAAGAAGTATTATGATTAGTATACATATATAGAACATTAAAACCTAATTTATGAGTACTACATAAGAATAAATAATATTTTCATTGAGGTGAGTAGAGAGTAACTGTAGCCCAAATGAAAATGGCGGTTAAGGCAAAAAATAGTTAGAACTATGTAATCATTTGAATCTTATGCCACAAAATTAATACTAATTAAATTATTCATTGAATATAATGAAAATTAATATATTAATTATTTTAAACAACAATAGCAAGTATAAATATTCCATACACAACTAGTAGTAGGGAAAAAATAATATCTCACAAAAGTGCAAGTGGGATGAAGAAACCCCATACCTTATGTCTGAGGGTGTTCATCGCATGATCTTAGTGTCCTGTATAACCAAACTAAATTCATTAATTAATATTTATATAACCTATTATTTATATTATTTATTTATTATAACCATATTAGGTTCATTCATTTCCTTTTTTCGGGGTTAATTTTTTTTTGGAAGCATTTTCTTCCTTGGTTTTAATGATCGGTTTATTGGTATTCATGAATGGTAGTTCGATTGAATTGTGTTCAAAGATAAAAAATTGTAATTATATAATATTAGTGAAATAAAAAGATTAAAAATTATCTTATAAAGAATATGGTGATATACCACATGGGTGATTGTTTTATTAATAATAGTGATAAATGCTTGGATTAACTTGGTTGTTTTGTTCATAATGAACTTTTTTTGAATTATTATTTTATATTATGAAGGTGTAATGATTAAAAAAATTAAATAAGATGAAATATGAATATACTGATCTAGATCGACCATAAAAATCATTTCATGGCCAGAATTGAATATGGTAATAAAAATTGAGAACCCGTCAACCATGAATGTGTCAAATTAACAAATCTCAGACATTGTTTTCATTTCTAGTATAAGAGGATGAGAAAATAGAGATGATGATGAAATCTTCCATTAGAATAATAATATTATATTTCATGTAAGTTACTATAATTATCATATAATTTGGGAGAAGGGATATAGAAAAAAGAAAAGAAAGCAACTCAAAATAAATTAGAAGTTCAGAAGTCCCTCACGAAAATTCGGCAGCCTAACGACGTTTCTTATTCTATAATAAAATATTTTTATGAGAGAAAAAATTTATTTATAAATTTATACAAAATATAGACATTATTTTTTATATTTAATTACATATCATACTATAAAATAATTTAAATTAAAAGATAATAAGTAAATAAGATTGTTTGAAAAAGAGGGTGATTTTCAGAAGAAAATTCAGCAGCATAATGGCTAAGCAAAAATGTTTTATAAAACATTAAAAAGAGAAGGGATAGTGTTCATACATTTATAAAAAAAAATTAATATAGTAGAGGGAAATAATAATATGTAAATAAAAACATGGTATGAAAAATTGAAATATAAACAACATAAAAGAGAACTTTAATGGGAAAAGAGAAGATGAGAATTATCTTACCTTGTATACTAACTCCTATTACACGAACATTAGGACCATGGGGAATTGAGGACACCTTGGGAGTAATAATATTGTGGTAAAAAATAAGATTTTCTAGGATGATCAAATTGGAATGAAATAAAAACAAAGGAATGAGTGGGTATTTATAGTAAATGAAGTTAGTATTTGATAAATTTAAAGAGACACATCATTAGTGGTTTTTTTAAAAACCATGGGCTTACCCATGGTATTTTCCTATAGTTTTAGCCACATGGGACACATCACAACACATTTTACTTTACATAATTCTACAAGAATGTTATATTAATTTTTACATCATTATGATGTCATTAAACATACTGAAAACTCAAAATAATATTTTTTCTTTTCATGAAAAATCAATGTATTTTAGAAGAAACCCAATAAAACACCCTAAACATTTATCAAAATGTATAATTTGAAAATGAATTCCATTTTTAGGAACTATTGTTTTAAATATTTTTAATTTAATTTTTAAATAACATCATAATTTATTCCAAAAAAAACTTTAAAACTGTTAGTCGTTTTATAATACCCTAAAAAATTAATCAACGTACTGTAAAATTAACATATAACCATTAGAACATAAAGAAACAATTTAATATTACATTTTATGAAATTTAATTTCCATTTTAAATAATTGAATTAATCACAATTTTTTAATTATAATATTTATGACATTCAAAAATACTGATACTTAAACTATGATCGTTTTTTCATGTATAAGATGTTTGAATTGTATTTATACACTCATGGGAGAGGTTTTTATTTTTTTTCATTTCACTATTAATTATTATTCATAAGGGTATGTTAATATTCACAAGGGTTCATTAAAATTCATAAAAATTATGTTTATCTTATCAAACACTAAATATCTTACTGAACACAACTAGGTATGCCAGTTTTTCGAAATTCAAATTATAGAAGTATAAAAATTGTATTTATTGGTTAAGTAATAATAATGTTTGGTTTTATAGAGAAATAGTTTTTCATGGTTTCTATATTAAATCTTTTTGTAAATTATTGGGGGTGTTACAAGACAGATGGAACATTGTTGTCTTAACCAACCATGGTGTTAACCAGAGCTAGGTTGAGGATCCTTCTTGTAGTTTCATTTGATTTAATTCCCATTCTATTAAGAAAATTGAAAAAAATTATTGTTTTTAGTGGTAATGTGATTTTTCCTTTTTATGCATTCATTACTTCTATTGAACATTGGTTTCAGATAGTTGTATGGATGCATTTTAGGCTCTAGATTAGTATATCCCTATACTGTTGCATTGATACATTTGTGGGTGTTTGTGTACAGATAAATTAGGAAAATGACTCCCATATGTCTGATATTCCTATATGAAATTAGTCACCAACCCATAACCTGTTGGATGTGGGCAAGGGGAGTTGCATATTAGGCCCTATTTTTTGGGTCGTAATATGGTGCTATCACAAAGGATTCTGATTTGGGATCGTAATGTCATGTGCTTGGTTTAGGTTGCATAAAGACAATGTTAGGATGTTTCGAGTTCAGATCATAGGCCAAAGGTTACAATGTTGGTGTGACATCTGGCGTATCCATTCTCGAGGACTCTAATAACCTGCATTTACACTTGGTACATTTGGAGAAATGTTTCATGAAGATAAATTGTACATACATCATATAGGACTGAGTTTTTGTTTTTCCTTCCCCTTTTTTCAGTCAGCTCCCCATATATACTCCTTGACCTTGGTGTGTCTTGATTATGTTTTGTGAAACCACAATGATGACAACTGGACATGGTTTTATGGATATATTATGTTGATGAACTGCCCCATGATTAGGATTCAGTGTAGTAAAACAGTTTTAAGGTGATACCTCATAGTTCGTAGCTAGTTCAACCACCACTTGTTGAGCAGATTATTGTACCAATAGTTTAGGATGAGGATGCTTTCAGTCTGAGTGAACTACATGAGTTCTTCCAGTTTCAACCTCTATTATACTAGGGATTTTCAAACCCCTAGGTAGCCAATGACTGGATCAAGGTAGTCACATGTTTTTTTCTTAGTGAGGAAACCTCCTAATCATATGGAATTCCTAGAAGAGATACTTTTATAGGGTTCTGGAAGATGATGGTCGAGTTTAGGGACATAGTCCAATGATGAGGTTATTCTCACTTGGGGAGAGTTTGAGTGAATCTCTAGGGATGAGTTTTACCTAGCCAGGTTGTTATTGGTGCATATCTGTGAGATTCTTCAACTTCGGTTGGGTAGAATGACTGTGGTAGAGTACATGGTGAGGTTCAGAAACCTATAATGACACTCATTGGATATGGTTAGAGACCTGTTATTCAATGATACTACCTTTGAGAAGGGCCTCCAAAGAGATGTAAATGTTGGTGTGGCCTACTTGTGACTTACTTATTATGCTAGGGTACTGGAGAAAGATCTGGTATTAAAGTTATTTATGGAATTAGGGTAGATAGATGTGTCCCAAATTGGTGTCCATGAGGCTAAGGCATCAATGATAGTTGGGTGACAAACGATTAAAGGATATTGGAACAAGAGGAATATCCATGTGTAGTCTCAGTCAACGGGGGGTCTATAGCGTAGGAGCCATGTTGGGGATCAGATCAGCCGTAGGAGAGGTGGTTTTACAGTTATCTTAACCAAGGATATCTTTCTAGAGATTGTGTAACCCATGATGATTTTGGGAGGGAGACAATCTATTAGCCATTTTGTTAAAGGAATCATTTTGATTAGGAAGTTCTACATAATAGACAATGTGGTGCTGGTTCTAGGAGAGAAGTTTTTGGTGGTATATGGTTCATGGGGTTTCCCCCACCACCCCGAGGTGGTCCATGTGAGTCTGTAGGAGCTGGAGGTCATTAATGAGGACAAATGAAGGTTGTTGAGGCCTTTGAACCATATTCTATGAGGTTGTGTAGTGGTAAAATCTATGTCCTTTATGAATTACAATGCACCAATTAATACAAACTTTTTTGAGTCACACTTCTCTTTTGTGTTCTTTATTGATATTTAATTTGGGTGACGCGAGTCATCGGTAGAACCATGTGTTGGTGTTATTTGATTTAGCTTTGAATGCATGTCGAAGAGGGGTATTTCCCCCACCAATACATGATTTTTTTATTCAACTATAACCATTTTGGAAAGTCAGTTCCACCCAAATTAGATAATATTGATGTTTAGCGAATGATTATCTCTCATTTCTATCTTTTGGGTATGGTGATGTGTTGGTGGTTGTTGATTTGGGGATAGATAAGACCCAATGTTAGCATTAGGGTATCCCTTTGTTGTTCTTTATTACTCTTGGGCACTTATTATCATATTTTTATATGATATTCTTGAAGACCTTGCATGAATTAGAGTATATTTTGACTCATGAGGAAGTGAGAATATTTCACCACCAAGACACATTTTATTGACATGATCTAAAACTATATAATAGATTCGGTGTTTCCAAAATAGTATAATATAGACATGTGGTGGATGATTTCATTATAATTTTGTGTTCAGTGAAACGCTTTGATATGGAGTGTCAGAGAAGATCCTAGAAAATCTAGTAGGGTTTTTTTCATACATTAACCCTTTTTTCATTGCAGCTCTGGTGAAGGGAAACACTTTCAAGAACCATTCTATTATGGTAGAGTTAGACCCTATGATTTACATACTATATATTGGTTTCTTATAATCCTTACACAACTATTACACCACTAGTGAGTGTGTTAGTGTTTTTTTTTTCAGCGATCTATGTTACAGTTAGAGGTTTATAGGAGGAGGAATGGTAAGAACCCGTGGTTGAATGTGGGAAGAAATATTTATTTTTTGGTACCCTCTTGTGCTCAAAATCAACATTCAACTCATGGAAAATGTTGAGGATGTGGTGTAGTTCATCTATGAGTGGATGTGAACTATGTTGTTACATTGGAATATGTGTTAGATTAGCGAGGTGGAATACATCTAGAACCTGTGACTACAGATGGACTATGGGCATGGTGTTTTCCACCAATCATAGTTGAGGAGACATGTGATGATTTTTTATGATGTTGAACAGTTTTTCTCTATATGTGTGTGTGGTTTGTCCTTGGGGGTTTTCCTGAGTGTATGATTATAAGAAGCATGTGGACCCTTTTTAGGATCACTGGAAAAGGAGTTCCAGTGGAGAGATAAATTTCATTCTTTTATGCATAGAATTTCAATTTTGAGTGACAAAAATAAATAAGGTGAGGAGGATATTATGATTCATGTTTGAAATTTTAATAACTCAGAACATTTTTAAGAATATATCTCAAGATAGGTGTTGAGTCAGTGTGGGAATATGGGGACCAGAGAGCCTCGACATGGTGAATTTAAAAAAATTAATTTTTCCTGTCACATATGAGTAGTTTCTCTTTAAACCTATAATATATACTGAGAAGAGTCTAGAATTATAAATATAAGTCCTTAGTTGAGTTCATAACATAATGTTCACCATAGGCGCAACATAAATATTCCCGTGCGAGGTACTCTAGAGAGGGAGAGTTAGAGGGGCATTGAATAGAGTGATTATTTATTAAATATAAAATTTATTTAAATAACTTATCCTAATCCCTCTCTATCCCACTCATCATGGGAGAATGACCCAAGAGGAGACCCTCTATCATCCCCCCTTTGGATATAGATGAAAAACAAGCCAAATTGATGTAATAAAGCATCGTCAATCACCATTCATGGAACTGTTCATCATTAGATCGAGGAGAAGCACAATCAGGGTGTCTCTATACACATAAATATTTTATGTTTCACCATGTAGGTAGTAGGATTTGAGTTTCTCTCCTGATACTCTCCACTTTAATTATGTAATATTTTAGAGCCTTATTAAAATTTCTGGTGATCTATTATAGGCTAATCTATTGGTTTTGTGGTAAACCTGGGAGAATCGGTAGAATCTAAAGGTACTTCACATATGGAATTATTATTTACATGTCATGTAGTATAGGGAGACACTTTATTTGTCTCTTCATGTATGAGGAAGATGAATTTGGTGTAATATACTCCATTTACTATGGTTATAGGTTGGGTAGTGATCCCATGTCATGTGGCGAAAGGAAATGGCCCAGGGAGACATGTGATTGTACCAGGCCCTATTGAAATACAAGACCAATGTACACTAAATTAGGGTTATGGATTTGGGAATAGAAAAAACACATAGAGAAGTGGAAATTTAGCCTAAACACACTAAGTAGTATGGGATGCATGTAGTGTGTGGGACATGGCTGGTTGTTCCATGTGGAAGAAGAACATGACATTGGGATGGGTGAGGAAGAACACAATGCGTACATTCTATTCAAATTGTGTACCCCTAAATGACCAATACAATCCATGTTAACTAAAGACATGGCCAGGTGGATGGGTGAGTCCACATGTTGTGTGGGATCCATTGCACACCATGTACTATTTAAGGATCTTCTATTGATCATTTTTCATCCATATATCCTTATCTGGAACTCATAATTAGTATTAATAGTATCCTATCCTATGTATTTTTTCACGTATAAGATGATGACGACCTATTTTTGTGCCTAAGAGATACAATGTGGTGGGATTCAAGAAATAAGGTTGTTTAGAGGTTCTTTACATTGAGTAGTGATCATGGAGGATCACCGGGATGACGTTGGGGTTAGTAACCTTCCCTTTCACCTTTGGATGCAGGTATCCTTGTCTCCTCAGGTTAGTAAAGTGGTGTTCCCATATTGTAATTGGGCATGGGTACCCTACCTATGGTAGTGTTGTAATGTGAGTTATGATAAGTATAATGCCCATTTCAGTATCACTTGAATGATGTGGAGATGATTTTGGTTACTTAATAGATATGTTGATACTCGTACTCCCCTATGGAATTAGGGATAGGGTTTCCCTCACCTCTCTTATTTGGTAGATATGGGACTCACAGCACTGTGGGCCTGTGTACTATACCATTGGGGTAGTTATTTCAGTGTTGTTACTCCCCTAACGGATGAGGGTGTAGTTCCATGTGTCATTCTTATTGTTACAGATAAATATCCCCTATCGAGATAGGTTGAAAAACCACCATGATCATTGTATAGATAGAGAAGGTACTCCCCAATTGGACCATGGTGAAGGTCCAATATCCATTGAGTTGGTAATCTGCTATCGTACCAGGGAATGAGTCCTCCATATGTGACATATAGATAGAGGCGTTCCTTAGTCCTTGGATTCACAACTCCCATGTGATTCTAGGGTGCATGTCCTCAATATTTGTTTTCTTTTGATAGATTCATTACTCCACTATTACCCAATTTTTGGGTCCAATACCCTTGGGGCCTTTCTCTCCTATCGTGTCATGGTGTGGGTAGCCCATATTATTCTTGTAGGTAGAGTTGCGCTCCCCTATAGTAACAGGGTGCATGTCCTCTATCCATTGAGTGTACTCCACTATCGAACCAGGGTGTAGTTTTTCCCCAATAGAGTAGTACTAACATAACATTGGGTAGTAGCAGGGAGCGGGTCTGCCATTGGGGATATTAATCCCTTGACTATTGAGTACAATTATGAGGAGGGGGACCCTATACTAATTTTTGTGGTACCTGGTTTGGAGTTAGTACTCCCTCGATTGAATGAGGTGCAGGCCGCTCCATATAGGATCAATAAAGGTTTGATGGGTTAGTTAGGAGGTATTACTACATTGACAATAGGGCAGTGGTAAGGTGTGGTTCACTCCCTTTCCTCTTATTAGAGAGGATGCATGTAATGCATAGACGGGAGAAGTTATATATAATCTATGTAAAGTGGTGATGGTAAGTACTCTCCACTTATGTCCTTATAAAAGTTTGTAGGGAATATGTTAGTGATGGAAGGACCTCAGATTTCGGTCACTTGAGAAGGACTAAAATTAGCTATTCCTGATGGAGTGTATCTCTCGGGCGGGTTCCATCTAGTATGGTTGAGCTCATGGAGTGTGTTCTCCTAGTTTTTTCTTATCATTAGATACTTGAGAGGATTTTTGTATATGTATATGTGGTTGAATCCTAACTGTACAGAGAGCCTGAGATGTAAAGACCCAAAGCTTGACATACATGGACATTACATTACTTTGGAGGAATACGTAATGCATAACAAAAATAGACACACAAGGGCCATAATAGTTTAGTGTCTTTGGAAACTCAGAATATAATATTCTAATCGCGGTGAAAGATCTCCAACATCTCCCATAAGATCATCCCCATTTGATTTCATACCCAAAACCATTCTTTAAATCCTAGGGAAATAAAAACATATAATGGGTGAGCTCAAATGCTTAGTATTGGTAAGCATGGATAAAATAAAACAAATCATGTACATTTGAACTAAAAAAATAGGATCATAATGTTTAAACATCAAAATATTGAGCAATGACATAAAACATGGCAGTACGTATGGAATAGATCATAAAGAAACAAAAATCATGATTTAGTAGCATGGGAATAAAGCATGAAATTGTGGAAACCATTAAGCTCATGTTATGATTTCTATAGTAGCCAAGGCACTACTGCCAATACCATCTTAGTGGACAAATTCTGTTTCTGAATCGAGTTCACTCCTCGTTCTAGTCGTGTAACACTGAACCAGATTAACTTGTCATTCCAGCCTTGTCTATATGATGAGATATTAATCTTTATCCAATGCAGTGGAGGGAGATATATGTCCCACCCATTTTATAATGAAATAATTCTTACTTGTGCCACAACATAAACATAAATCATTAATCATAACCCAAATAATAAAAATGGGTTTCATAAACCTCATCCCATCACAACATAACCCATATAAAACAAATGGATATCATTTCATCATAACATAAGTGAAACCATGTAAATCATAGAGACATTATACTTGAAACATAAAAATATGAAATAATGTCATCTTAGATGGAAAATGGTTTTGATAAAACACTTGAAATGAATTCCTGAGGAAAATATCATTTCTTCTTGAAAATCATTTTCTTTTCACAAAATGACATGAAATTTTAAAAGAAAAGGTTTTTGTTTAAAATAATCAGGAAATATTGTAGAGGAAGCTTCATGAAAATGAGGTGGTATGAAATCGTAAAAATCCGTTCACGCCGTCTAAGTAAAAATTAACATTCTCCTCGTAGTTTTGTCAGAAAAGTAAAAAAGTTCCTCGTGTGGTAAAAAAAAGTAAGATTCATTTCATAACATGTGGTAAAATTAAAAAATGGGTAAAAATTCCATTAATCATATATGAAAACAGTTTTAGAAAACAGGGACAAGGATGATAACAAAAACCCCAGTAAATACTTACGAATAAATAATCTCGGATAAGTGCGAGATTGGAATAGTTATCCCTTACCTTAAGTCCGATATGATTCATACATATACAAACCTCATGTATAATGATTTAATAAAGTCATTGAAATATTATAGAATCATATTCATTGTTATTATATCTTATATGGTTCACTTATGACTTTATAATACCTATTCTTTTGTAAATTATATGTTAAAGCAGTGTTTTGGGTAAAATTGTTTTATTTATCATACATGTTTAAACTTGTTGTTCTTGATATTATTATTACTTATATCATGGTTTAATTACTCCCAGAATATAAATCATTATTTATATATCATATATATTCAGTATATATATATATAATAGATAGATAAATGAAATGAAATACACTATTCATGGAGGCGGTAGGCCGTACGAACGCAGGAACGTTGTTTTTGTTTCCTTATTGAATTGAATGGAATTAAGTAGATGACATACATATATATATATATGTACATAAATAAAGTATCAATATTATTTAATATATTTTATTATTATTTATTAGATATACATTATACTCATTCATGAATGGTTAACATGGAGAATGAATACCATCGCGTCGTGGAGATGGTAGTCCGTACGTACGCACGAGCGATGATATAATTCCCATGATCGAGGAATTATATTTAAGTGTATGTATAATATTTCAGAATCAATATCTCTTTACAATAATCATATATAGTTATTTATTTACACCATTATACCCATCCAAGTAATGTGGTGGTCAAAACAGATTACACCGCAGTGTGGAGCCGGTATTCTGTACGTACGCACATGCGGGGATGTAGTTTTCCATAGGATGGATAGAAGGTGTAATAGGGTTGATTAATATTTATTATAACATATCATAATATAATTAATTCTGATGTTAGTACTTTATAATGAACAATCTAATTAAGAATAGGTATAAGAAGAAAGAAACTTGAGAGAATCAGAAGAAGAGATCATCTCTTCTTCGATGCACGTCCTTTAAGCTTCCTCTTACGGAAGTAGAGCTGGTCTTTTGAGAAGACCAGAACCTCCCAAATGTTTCTAGGGAAATTTATATGATAAATGGGAAGGTTTTGGACGATCTTCAAGGCTCAAAATGGTGTGAAGAGAAGAGGGAAGGGGTGCCCTTTTTATAAGGGAGGAGAGGGGCACCTTTGAAAAAACATAAATTATTATTTTATAATAAAGTCATATTCGGTTTATAATTGCTAGAAATTGATTTATTTTGAAGCTAAAGTTGGGATGGGTTTAAATCCTCTCAAAAAATAGGTTTTAGACAAGTTTAGGTTACTATTTTAACCTTATCATTTAGATTTAACTCTATGTTAAATAATTTAACATTTACCGCATCTTCTTGTTTTCTTACACTATATGGTTGATAAACATACTATAACAAGCCAAATGAACCCCAAGTGGTTCATTATTAATATATATAACATTATCTAAGTCATTTTTATGACCCTTATATTTTTAGGAATAGAATAAAAATAAATAATATAATATTTGTTTTAAAAACTATTTTATGTCAATTTTGAAACTATTTGGTATATGATTTTTTTGAAACTCATAAAAACATTATTAGTTCGAAAAACATAAATTGAATAAATAATAAAATATAATATTAACCTATAAAATTATTAGGATTCTTAAAAAGTTTCAAATTATATTTATTTGGGTATTTTTAAAATTAATGTTTTTTAATATTTCATTATTTTGGCAATTACTGGATCACCATTGTCTCATAAATAACATAAGTTATTTAAATACAAAAAATTATAAATGAAATACCATTAGGTAGGAAATATTTTTATCTTTCTAATGAATATTTAAAGTCGAATTTATCTTATGTATAACCCTATATTAAAAATGTTTTAGTTATTAAAATTTAATTTTTAACTATTTTAACTCTTTTTAAAATAAAATAATAATAAATTTTCACATCTAATCCAAGTGGAACTAAAGGGTAATTTTTTATTCCTAAGGTTGTTTTAGTTTTAATTATACTTATCCAATAGAATTATGACATGTGTTAGGGTAATAATAATATCATTTTTACCCTTATTTACCCTATTTACTTTTAACCGTGGTAAAAAAAAGTAAAAAGTTACTATTCACAAAAAATTATTTTTAACTTATTGAACCACATTTTACTCCTTGATGTTAATCGTGTTTCTTTTATTTTCATAGTTCCACTCACAAAAGCGGTAAAATTATGTTTCATATAAATTTTTAATTTCTCCAAGGAGGTGGGTAAAAGACCGTGAAAGTTTAATAAAATTTTTATATATCTTAAATTTTTATAAAATGACTATAAAGAATTACATTGAACTTGTATAGGAATTATGTATCAATTTTGACCTAAAAAAAATCTGATTAAAATAAGTAATTATTTAAATAAAAAAGTCGGGTTTTAAATAGTAACCCGGTGTTTTCACTATTCATCCAAAATTGAATGTTTTCAGAAAAATACCAAATATTCACCCTAAGCTAATTTTCATATTCCGAGTCCAAAAATGGAGTCCATTTCGAATGATAAAATTTATAGAATTTTAAAAAGTGGGTATTACTATTCATAACCGTTTGTTTATATAACATATCGTTGTTTAGTGAAACTCGGTATTGCGTACAACACACACTATCGTGGAAGGCTACGATTGCGTGTAATGCAAGCCAAGTCAAGGATTTGTGTAGTGAAAGCTCCTTTTGGTGTAGCATACAACACAAGACATCAATGAAATTAAAAAGAATAGTTTTCATAAAATATCGGGGTTTTACATTCTACCCCCCTTAAAATGAATTTCACCCTCAAAATTTGTCAGGGTTATAAATTGTTTACTACTTGAAAGTTTCTTTAATAATAACCGACATCGTAAAAAGGAATACCAAAAATTAACTTTAAAAATTAATGTATGAAACGTAAAAGTTACCAAAATTTATTAATCATTGGATTTCCACATAGGAGAACATAGGTGAAAATATGGATATGAAAGAGAAATCTAACAATCAGGTTTTGATGGAGAGTGGTATAGAACATGGTTATGAAAAATCCAATAATTACAAAGCCATAAATTTTTGATGATTTAAGGTTCCATCTGATTCATCAGAAATAGGGACACTAGGACAACATTTTTTTATTTCAATATCATTTCCCTAAATTTGAAGAATTGTTGAATTAAAAGAAATACTCACTTGATATTGGTACAATCTCACCGTTTTTTGTGCCTTGAAATTTTTTCACTTCAACTCTTAAAGAAATGAAGTTGAATTTGTCATTCGTGATGCATTAGGAGATCATCTGATAGAACGGTGGGTCATTCTATCAATCTCAAATAAAACATTAGAAAAAATTATTAAATATACAGAAGTCAATCAATGGTGAGATTAATCGTATATGGTTCCTAAAGTGGACATATACTTTATATATCATACCACTTAATAAATTAAAACTTATTTATACTAACCAGGGACCTCCTGTAGGCCAGTGGTAGGTGATAAAGGCCTCTCACACTTCGGTTGTGGGTTCGATTCCTGTATTCTTGTATGACGCGACGGGTTATCGTCTGTCATACAGGTTGTCCTTTTTCTAAAACTATACTATCATAACATTCAAAAAATAATATCGAAAAAAGTTTAATCCTTAAACAATACTAACTTATTTCCGACATAATCCATTCCAAAATTTAGGATTATCCAAAATACTTCTGTCCAAGATCATAGTACAAAGAAAACAATTACTAGAAATGTCATCTGTCGAGCATGTGAATACCATCATTTATCCCCCATATATCATTCTATATATCTTGTAGGTCAAATTACAAACATGTGAATATCTTAATCATGTATTCTCTTGAAAAATGAATACCCATTGTACCTTAGTGAAAACATGAATGCTGTCAAAATTTAACACTTTCCACATTACAAAATCCCAAAATTTCTATATTCTCATACCATGATATAACTTTGTCCTTATATCAGTCATGAGCTCATTTCATTTTTTCTTTATCCCTTCATTATGTGCATATAATCTTCATTCCAAAAAAAATTTAATCACTTTTCATGGTTACCGGTAACATATAATTATTGAAAACCAATACATGGATATTCCAAAATTCCACGATACCATAATTGATATTCTATGATACTATTTTGAAATCCCATTGCATAAACACTTAATCATTACAAAACATCATTTTCATTCTCAACATCACAAATAGTGATCGCATGTGACTTCCCTTTATCCTTTTCCTTAAGTGGTTGATCATGTTGATCATAATTAACCCTTGGATTAGGGCATTGATTAGCATAATTCCCTATTTCCTTGCACTAGAGGAATTTTAGTGTTGGTAGTGCGTTCTCAGCAGTGTTTTCTTTATTCACATCATTATCAACCCTTTTTCCATTACTTTGACACTCAACATCTCGATGAGCTTATTTTCCACACTTAAAACATTTTCTAGTCCCTTTAAGACAATCTCCATCATGCTTCTTTCCACATATTGAGCATAAAGAAACATTCATCTTCTTTTCACCATTATTCTGAAATTTCTCCTTGAACTCCATCTTTCATTTGTTGTCAAAACCATGAGATGGATATGTAACACTGACTTCCATTTCTACCTTGATATCAGAATGCACAATTTCTTCATATCTACTGAAGTCTCTTATAGATAATTCCCTTCGAAGTCTTGGTTTTAAACCACTGAAGAATCGAACTACATTACTTTCAGGTTGGATGATAAAGCCAGATACATACCATGAGAGCCTGGTAAAATTCGCTTCGTATATATAAACAGATTCATCATCCTGTTTCTTATGATCAAGGAACTCCTTTTCTATCTTTGTTCGAAGAATATGAGGGAAGTACTTATTGAAAAAAAAGTTCTGGAACTCGTCCCATTCCATGGATGCAATTTCATCTTGGGTCCTTATATTCTTAATTAGAGACCACCACTGGTCTGATTCACCTTATAAATGGTAAAAAAACTAGAACGAATTTATCATGCTCTGAATAGCAAAGTATGGAAAATATCTTTTCAATGGTACTGATCCATTTTTCAGCAACAAGTGGATCAGAAGACCCATTGAAAGAAGGTGGACATTGCATCATGAAGGACTCAATATAATATTGTTCCCTTCTCTGATCATTTCAAAATCCAGAATCTTTCATAGCTTGTGTAAATATTGTAATACGATTTTTCACTCCATCTCCCATAATATTGGTTTGTTCATGAGGACAATCATTTCATTGTCCATTACATTGATCAATACAGTTCCTTCGGGTTCTAGCCATCGTCTAAAACCCAAAAAGAATTGTGTGAGAAAAAAATTATTCTTGGGAAAACAACATAATAAAGGGGGAGTAACTTCAATATATAACATATTAGGGTTAATTCTAACTTTGTTACCATAATTCTAGGACTATAACCTATACTTATACTTATCCTTAGGGACATCCCTAGACATACCATAGAAATATCACTAAGGAACTCACTAAAGATTTCGCATCCTAGTTTCCAAAGGTTATCTAAACATTTTCTCTAATACCAACTGTAGAGACCCAAAGCATGACGTACATGAACATTACATTAATTTTTCAGAATACATAATACATACAAAAAAACAGACACACAACGATTGTAATAGTTTAGTGTCTTTGGAAACACGGAATATAATCTTCTAATTGTGGTTAAAGATCTTCATCATCTCCCATAAAGATATTACCCTTTTGTTTTCTTACCTAAAACATTTCATTAAATACTGGGTAAAAGAAAAATTGTAAAGGGTGAGCTCAAATGCTCAGAAAGGGTATGCATGGAGAAAATCAAACAAATCATATAAATTTGAACTAAAAAACATGATTATAATGTTTAAACATCAAAATATTGAGCAATGACATAAAACATGGCATTACGTAAGGCATAGATCATAAAGAAACATCAATCATGATAAAATAGCATGGTAATAAAGAATGTAATTGTAGAAACCATTAGGCACATGCCATGATATCCATAGTAGCCAAGGTATTGCTGCAAAGACCATCTTAGTGGACAAAGTCCCTTTCTGAATCAAGTTCACTCCTCGTTCCAGTCCTGTAACACTGAACCAGATTAACTTACCATTCCATCCATGTCTATATCATGAGATATAGATCTTTACCCAATTAATTTATGGGAGATATATGTACCACCCATCTCATAATCAAATCATTCTTACTTTTTCCACAACATAAACATAAATCATTCATTATAACCTAAAGAATAAAAATGGGGTTCATAAGAATCATCCCATCACAACATAATCCATATAAAAAAATTGATTTGATTTCATCATAAGAAATGTGAAACCATGTAAATCATACAGACATTATACTTAGTACATACACATATGAAATATTGTCATCGTAGATGTAGAATGGTTTTGATAAAATAGTTGAAATGAATTCTGGAGGAAAATAACCTTTCTTCTTCAAAATCATTTTCATTTCACAAAATACCATGAAATTTTAAAAGAAATGGGTATTGTTGAAAACAATCATGAAAACTTGTAGAAGAAGATTCATGAAAATGAGTTGTTACTAAACAGTAAAAATCCGTTCACGTCATCTAAGTTAAAAATAAAATTCTCCTCATACTTTTGTCGGAAAAGTCAAAAAGTTCCACATTTGTTAAACAAATGTAAGATTCCTTTCACAAGATGTGGTAAAATTAAAAAATGGATAAAAATGCCATTAAACATAAATTCATTCATTTCTAGAAAATAGGGACATGTATGATAACAAAAACCCCAGTAAATACTTACGAATAAATAATATCGGATAATAGCGAGATTGGAATAGTTATCCCTTAACTTAGGTCCAATATGATTCAAACGTATCCGAATATCCTGTATTATGATTTAAATAATGTAATTGACATATTACAGAATCATATTCATTGTTATGATATCATATATGGTTCACTTATGACTTTATATTACCTATTCTTTTGTAAATTCAATGTTAAAGCAGTGTTTTGGGTAAAATCATTTTATCTATCATATGTGATTGAACATGTTGTTATTGATATTGTTATTACTTATATCATGATTTAATTACTTCTAGAATGTAAATAATTATTTATATATCATATATATTCTATATATATATATATATATAATAGATAGGTAAATGAAATGAAATACACCGTTCATGGATACGGTAGGCCGTACGAACGCATGAACGCTGTTTTTGTTTCTTTATTAAATTGAATGGAATTAAGTAGATTACATACATATATATATATATACATAAATCCAGTATCATTATTATGTCACTCATTTCATTATTATTCATTATATATAATTTATAATCATTCCTGAATGGTTAATATGGAGAATTAATCTCATCGCGTCGTGGAGACGGTAGTCCGTACGTACGCACGAGCGATGATATCATTCCCACTATTGTGGAATCGTATTGAAGTGTAAGTATAATATTTCAGAATAAAAATCACTTTACAATAATCATATATAGTTATTTATTTACAACATTATACCCATCCATGTAAGGTGGTGGTCGAAAATAGATTACACCATGGCGTGGAGACGGTATTCCGTAAGTACGCACGCGCGGTGATTTTGTTTTTCGTAGGATGGATAGAACGTGAAATAGGGTTTTTAATATTTATAATAACATATAATTATATAATTAATACATATTTTATTAATTTTTAATGATACAACTAAAGAAGAAGATGTAGAATAAGAATGAAACTTGATAGAATCGGAAGAAGAGATTACCTCTTCTTCGATGCACCTCCTTTAAGCTTCTTTTTAAGGAAGTAGAGTTGGTCTTTTGAGAATACCAGAACCTCCAGAATGTTTCCGGGGAAGTGGAGAAGATAAATGGGTAGGGTTTGGCCGAGCTTCATGGCTCAAAATAGTATGAAGAGAAGAGGGAAGGGGTGCCCTTTTTATAAGGGAGGAGAGGGGAAACTTTGGAAAAACATAAAATATTATTTTATAATAACATCATATTCGGTTTATAATAGCTAAAAGATGAATTATTTCGAAGATAAAGTGGTTTTGGGTCGAAATCCTCTCAACCAATAGGTTTTACACAGGTTTAGGTTACTATTTTAACCTTATCATTTAGATTTAACTCCTAGTTAAATAATTTAACATTTACCGTGTCTTCTTGTTTACTTACACTATATGGTTGATAAACATATAATAACAAGCCAAACGAACCCCAAGTCGTTCATTATTAAAATATATAACCATATCTAAGTCATTTGGACAAACAATTGATCTTTTGGAATAGAATAACAATTAATAATATAATATTTCTTTTAAAAACTATTTTATGTAAATTTTGACACTATTTGGTACATGATTTTTGTGAAAATCATAAAAACATTATTAGTTCTAAAAAAGTAAATAGAATCTATACTAACATGTCATATTAAACTATAGAATTAGTGTAATTCATAAAAAGTCTCAAATTACATTTATTTGGATATTTATAACGTCAATTATTTTAATATTTCATTATTTAGGTAATTAATGTATCACCATTGTGTCATAAATAACATAAATTATTTAATGTCTAAAACACATAAATAAAATACCATTAGGTAGGAAATATTTTTATCTTTATAATGAATATCTATAGTCGAATTTATCTTATGTATAACCCTATATTAAAAATGTTGTAGTTATTAAAATTGGAATTTAACTATTTTAACTCCTTTTTAAATAAAATAATAGTAAATGTCCTAATCTAATCCAAGTGGAACTAAAGGGTAATATTTAATTCCTAAAGTTGATTTTGGTCGAATTATACTTATCCTATAAAACTAGGACATGTATTTAGGTAATAATAATAACATTTCTACCCTTAATTACCCTATTTACTTTTAACCGTGATAAATAAAAGTAAAAAGTTACTATTCACCAAAAAATATTTTTATCTTATTGAACCAAATTTTACTCCTTGTTGTTAACCATGTCTCTCGGATTTTCAAAACTACACTCATAGAAGCAGTAAAATTCTGTTGTTTGTAAATTTTAAAATTCTCTTAGGAGGTGGGTAAAAGACGGCGAAAAGTTCAATAAAATTATTATATATCTAAAATTATAATAAAATGACTCCAATGAATTACATTGAACTTATATAGGTATTATGTATCAATTTTGACATAAAATAAATTTAAATAAAATAAATAATTATTTAAATAAAAAGTCGGTTTTTAAATAGTAGCCTAGTGTTTTCACTATTCATCAAAAATATAAAGTTTTCTAAAAAATACCAAAAATTTACCTTAGGTAAATTTAGATATTCTTAATCAAAAAATGGAGTCCATTTAGAAAGATAAAATTTATAAAATTTCAAAAAGTGGGTATTACTATTCATAATGGCTAATTTATATAGCATATCATTGTTTAGTGAAACTCAGTATTGCATACAACACACGCTATCATGGAATGTCGTGATTGCGTGTAATGAAATCCAAGTTAGGGATGCGTGTAGTGCAAGCTCCTTTTGGTGTAGCATACAACACAAGACATCAATGAAATTAAAAAAAATATTTTTCATAAATTCTCGGTGTGTTACATGAGATGAGTATATAAGGGTCATTTTGGGAGTCATTATAGTTTTGTCAAATTATGGGTTAACAGCCCCTTTGGGCTCAATATACAAACTTATTTTTTATCCACAACATATTTTTGGTACTCTCTTTCCAGAGTAAGAAAAAATTCATAGGGTATGACATATGATTTCAATGTTTAGATTATCGTGTTTGGATGAGTTTTCACACCTTTTATTGGTGTAAAATACTCAATATTTAGTTCATCTACTCACCATGTTGAGCCCCCTCTGATTGGATAAGGTTACCCTTCCGCTTCGTTTTGGGTCCAGAAATGAGATGATAGTCCCATTGCTCACTCATTTGGGATTATTTTGAATACGATGTCTAGTCAGGTATATGTAAATATGGATTGACATGTAGATTTTTCTCTGGATTATGTTTTATCTCGCTTGGTCACTTGTACTATTTACTTTTTTGTTTCTCCCATTTTCTATTGGATTTTTGTGGTGCCTAATGGTAAATGTTATACTCACCCTTATACAGTCTTTGAATGAATGTGTTTTGTCTTACGTAGATCAAAGGCCTTTTGATAGAGTCCATAGAGAACAGGATATAGGATGATGTTTTTGATATTGACCGACCCAGGTGTTAACTGGTGCTAGGATGGTGTTCTTTCTAGTAGTTGCATTTGACAACAATACCCTTATTTAGAGTAGTTTAGATGATTTTATAGTCTGGGGGGTGTTTTTCCCTTTTACATATTAATTAAAAATACAATACTTCAGTTTGGGAAATATTTATGCATTCATTTTAGTATCCATATTTTTGTATCTTTACACAGTTGTGTCGAGGTGTTCATGGGTGCATGCATATAAGTACCTTATGAAAATGCCTCTCGTATGTGTGATATAACAACTCAACACTTGTTTCTATCCACTATAATATTTGATGTGTTCTTGGGGAGTTGTGTCTCATGCCCTATCAGGTCGGGTGCTGATATGGACCTGTATAATAAATTCTATAAGGAAAAATAAAAAAACTAAACTTCCTTGCCCATAACCCTTATAAATAATTAGAATAGGGATAAAGCTACATATGTTTAGTTATAAAAATTATTTGGGAAGATATATTATTTATTTCATATTAATAATTAATTTTCAATTTTTAGAGATGATATAATCACATAAATGTTTAAAAAATACCAACACATGGATAATTTAGTTAATAATTAAATAAAAAAATATTACTTTATTGAATGATGTAAAATTAATAAAAAAAATAACATATTCTTCCATGTTATTATTAATTTTTAATTAATCTAAAATATTTTCAATTAATGTAACAGTTTATCTTTTATAATGAACATAATTAAACATACGTAGTAAAAATAGTGCTAGTATAGTTTGGGCTAAAACAGTGTTTTTGGGTGTTATATACGTTTCTGTTAAAATTAATTTCTAATATATATGGGTTTATTTTTTTATAAATTAGATGTAATATTTTTTAATTAGTGTTATTTAATTTTATAAAAGGTCTAGATTTAGTTTACACTTGAAGGATGAATTAAAAAGGTTAGAAAAATAGCTTCTTAAATGAATAATGGAAATTAATAATTAAGAAAACATAATGACTATGGACAAAATAATAAAAATGATTTTATTTTTTTCTAGTTTGAGTGTTAATCGATCATAAATAAACTTTTACTCAATTATTATTCATTATTTATGAACATGATGGAAGGTATACCACCCAATAGTGTTTACCTTTTGAAATTTACAAGAATGGTAGTCATCTTCCACTATAAAAAATACATTTACTCTTCTCAAATATTTTCACCTCTCTAAATATTTGAATCATCCAAAAGATACCAAAACAATTTCCCAATATCCCTCATATAATCCTAGAATTCTCAAATTTAGTATTAATCCTAATAAGGAATCTCTTTAGTGCAATCCAAAAGGAGTTACCTGAAAAAGGGGTAACATTATTCATTGAAAATTTATGTTTTAATTATTCCTCCACATATTATACAATTCTTATTCAAAGAATATTTTAAAATATAATTATCATAAATATAATAAGATTATTTATTTTTAATTTTTTCATACCTGTACACACAATTTCATAAAATGGGTAATGCATTTATCATTCATGTGCAGAGAAAAATATCACCTCATGAAATGTTGTCATTCGTTTTTCCTTTACCACCTTTCATGGTTGTGTATTATTATGTACAAAAATTTTTATATGATATATATGATATTAATTTTTACATAATAACTCATTTATTTTTATATAACACACACCTTCATGATTTCCATTTTGTGAATATACAATAACATCGTTTGTGGACATGTGTACTACCACCGCATCAAAACAATATTACACATTCATACATTACATGGAATGTATTAATAACTAATTTAATTAAAAAATTTGTAGATAAATGACATATATATGATGTTAATGACATAATTAAATTTATATAAATATAATATATCATTTTCCTTATAGCATTTTCACGCACTGAAAATGTGACAATGTCGTTCATGGACGTGTAGACTACCGCCTACTCAGTGCAATATGATTCCATTTACATCACTATAACTATACATATAAGTATATATTATTAAATGATGTGGTATTTATATTATAATTATAATTTATAAAGATAAATTTTACTTTCCTTATTTCTATAATGATCATTGAAAAATTTGAATGTTACTAATGCGTACGTACGTCCTACTGTCTCCATGATTTTAACATTGTGTCATTTTTAATAACCATATTTCATGTTTGTTTTTAAAATTATAATTGATGTGTAAATATGATAATTATTTCATAATTATTATTATGGAATTTTTTAAATAATGATCCCTTTGAACTTATTTTACCTAACAATGTCTTTTTTAACATACAAACTGAATATGGTAAAAAAAATACTGATGTACACCTTATTGTTTAAGTAATTGTATAAAGCATTTTAATAAGTGAAATAATATAAATTAAAAAAGATAAAATGTTTCATAAGAAATTAAATAATTAACATAAGTTTATTGTTGATGAAGATATATACACATGTGACATGTCAGACTCAAGGTAAGATATTTCTTCTCAATCACTTTTCATTAAGGCATTTCTTGATAATAAACTCCTTTATTATTTTATAAGGATTATATGCATAACCTTTTACATTCCAAATACATATTTTATCTATTCTCATATTATTTAATGTTTTTTTAAATTTTTATCCTTCATGGGGGTTATGATTTTAACATTCAATGTGTTATGAGACACTTTGAATGCTAAAATACTTATTTCTCGAATATTTTTCTCTATTTAAAAATTCAATATATTATTTTACATATTCAATTATATGGATATAAAAGGATAATAAAATAAATTTAATTTATAAATTTAATTTCATTTAAAGGTTTTTAAAAGAAAATTTTTTGTGTGTCTTTAAATCATGGTTTTTACAAATGATAAATGGAATTTCATTTTTTTAATGTATGATTATAATGAAATTTCACACCATCATGGGTTTTATTTGATTTATTGCTTATTTTTTATGACTAAATGTCTTTTTAAATGAATAACCTATTTAATTTTTGTTGGTTATTTTTCTATTGAAAATGTGTTATCAATGAAAATGGTGTCCGGTTATTGAAAATGGCATTTCAATAGAATCATTTATTTTTATGTGAATGTGTTTTAATATGGATTTAAGTAGAGTGTTTTATGGTATTTATATTGAGAGTGTTTTAATCTTTATATAGTAGTTGAGAATTATACAAAATGGGTGAGCTGAACACAACTTACAGAATGTCTTGATCCCCATTATAGTTCATGGGTGATCCTGAAACAACATATATGAAGGTTTGAACCACATTATAGCTCGAGAGAAATACGTGTGACCAATATATATTTTAAAAAGGATTGATCCACTTTATAGCTCAAGAGTTAGCCCAATATAACTTATACAAATGGATATCACCATTATAGATCACTAATTAAATAGGTATGGATTTTTTTTTCTAGATATTCCATTTATAAGAGTGACCTGTTTAGATGTAGTCCTTATAGTTATTCCAATTAAAAGGGTTTTGAGAGTGTTTAATGAATATGATGCTCCAAGTCACCAAAGAGGATTTATTTATTAATATATGTCACAACCTGTCCCCTAGGGCACATGCCATTACTACCCCAAGCCCGCCTTCCATAAGCCAGGGGCTGGAAACTAGCACCAAAGGTGTAAATCCCAAAAACTAGGAAGGCATTTCCTTTATAAACTAGAAACACCAACAAAAATGTAAACATGAAGAAAAACACTATATAAAACTGTACAAGAAAGGAGTGTTGAAATGTAAAGGGGGCTAGAAATACCAGCCCAACTGTAATGTACATGTGCAACTAGAAAGGGAAAAAAATAGCTGAAAGGTGAAGAGAAGCTCTTGGATCGTCCACCACAGATCCTACCTGAAATGTTGGTACAAATTGCTTCCACAAAACTCCATGTCTGTCTATCTCCTCTGGGTACTGACTCATCATATGGTCCACCTATGGGTAACATCCAGTCCCGCTGCTCTGATCCTCCGTCAACGATGTCCATCGTCTACAACCAACACAATGAGGTGCAGGCATAGCACGTGCAGGGGTGAGTAAAACGATACTCAATAGGGACCCTTAGACCCTCAGGGTCTAACAAAATCCATCATGGCTAAACCAAAAAGTATGAAAATATATAGATAACTTCACATAGTTATATTCCCATACATTTACCAAAGTTACTATGTAATCCATCTCAATCACGAGGAAACCACAAATGTTACTAACTCAGCTCAAACTTGGATATTCATTATCGAAACCACGGCTGTTGGAGAAACTCCTCCATTGTCGAGTACAGTGGGCATGTCACGACACCAAAGTGCTTCTTAATAACCTTAGACTGATGTGGTGCTCCTCCTATCAAGTACCGCAGGTTTGGTACCAAATATCAGGCACTCCTCCATTGTGGGTCTACCACCAACTACTAGGCACTCCCTCTAATATCATGCATAGGTACTCCCCATGTCTCGTACCGTGGGTCTGCCGCCCACTACCAGGTGCTCCTCTTCCATGGGTCAGCCACAAACTACTATGCTCTCCCCACTAGGCTAGTCAAGTCACTCAGAGTCGAATCAGTCAAGTATTCGTTAGGTCTTCCAGTTACTAGGTCTATGCACACTATTTTCTCATCACTGGAAGGATCCGCTCCACAAGCTACTGGGAAATACTCCATATATCGCGAAGTTCCACGAATAAGTATTTGAAATGTCTGCCACATCATAGGGGTTTCAACGCAATAGGCGGCACATAAATCGGATGCCCAGTCAGTTAGATATTAGCATTTTAGTACCCGGGGCCCGATTGGATTCGTGTATGATCATACCAAACCATAACTCAAATATATCCCAAACTCCAGTGGGGTATTCTCAAAGGGTGAAATTTGATTCAAGAATACCGGAATCACTAACAGTTCATTAAACGTATGTCTGGTGCCCAACATATGGCCCAAGAAGGTATGGGGTCAGTAATGGGAATGGGCCCAGTCCGACCTGGTCGGACCAACATGGCCCAACCCAGTGTAGGCTGACCCTCTTGGCCTGGCCCAGCCCATTTGGTAGGTCATCCTGTTATGTTTGGCCTGGCCTAGCAGACTGCGAGGGAAGTTCGGCCCGGAGGTCACCACGAAGGTGACTCGGCCCGAAGGATTGGGCTGGTTTGGTCAGCACATATAGGGGTGTGGATCATGGGATTCAGATCGGGATGTCGGGCCTGTTGGGAGGCCAGCGGGGGAACCGGTAGGGCACTGGGCAGGCCGAAGGGGCGCCTGCAGGGCACCAAGCAGGCCGACATGCGCCAGGAAAAGCGCAACATGGCGCCAGAGGGCCGCGGGCAGGCGGGCTGCACACTGGACAGGGCATAGGGGGCCATGGGCAAGGTGGCCGCTCACCAGGCATGGCTCTAGGATGCAGTGGGCAGGCCGGCCGTGCACCGGGTAGGGTGCTGGGATGTCGTAGGTAGAAGGGTCAGGCGCCGACCGATCCGGCAGTGGTCGGCCGGAAGCATCGGTGCGCCTTGGGGACGGCATGATTCACGGAGGCCTCGGGTAGCGCGGTGTTCGTCGTTGCCACCTTATTCTCCGTTTCCTCATCACTATTCTCTAGAACTCCCAAAAAATAGAGAAAACGACAGAGGATTTCGGGCCATGTTAGGTTGGACCGCACCCTCCGCATTTAGGAATGTATCATTTTTCACCTCATTAGAAGAAGATGATAAGTAAATTACATCCTCATCAAGACCACTTTATCTTTTGAAGGAGATTAAAAAACTATATAACATCATCAAGAATAATCCCCTTACATTACTCGTAGTTGGTTGACGTTGGCGTAAAAAGGCATACATCTTTCGTTGACAGAGTCGTAGAAGAATACGTAGTGGTTCATCGTTCACCACGTCCGCCATGCACTTCCAAACCTGAGTTGCGTCGTCTTATTGATAATGATCCACGTTGGTAGGTGTCCAAGGAATAAGTCAAAGAAGGTCGACATTCTTTTTTCTTCATTGGAGAAGGCACAATCCTCTAAGAGTTGGGGGTTGCATCACTTTGCCAGCGTTTCTTCGCTTCGTGAAGCCATCCAAAATCCTCCTCCCAAGCATCCTATATAAAGGAGAGTGGGAAAGGTATGTAACCATAATGGAATTTATGACGGTTCATTTATTAGGTACCTTCCTAAATTCCAACGATGCAGTTATATAATTTAAAAAGGGTGTCAAGGGAATTAAATAGCATTGGAAAAATTTAAGAGGTGTGTTTGCTTAATTATTGGGAGGATTCCAAGAGGCTTCCCCCACATATCCAGCATCAAAAAAATAAATTATAGGATTTAATTTTATGATGACACATAAAATTAAATTGAAAGCACTTAATTTTACATTGACACAAGAAATTAATTGAGGGAGTTGAGAGGTTTTGATCTCTGGTGGTCCCCACGTCGTAACCTCTCGTAGGAGGTTATGTTCGGGTGGGCCCCACCACCATAACCTCTCATGGGAGGTTAGGGTGTGGCGGTCCCACCTCCATCTCCCAAGTAGTGGTTTTAACCAACAATCACTCCCATGACAGCTTAAAATAAAATAAAGTGTTTTACACATTATTTTATTATTATTTTATGAAAAGATAAAAACTATCTATTATTCTCGACCTACTGCCGTTAAGGTGAACGTCTTCTTAAGAAAATATTAGTACTGTGAGTTCAATGGTGCCCTCAGATTTCAATTCCAAGAACCGGTTCAAAAGTTACAAAATGCCGCTCATGCGTTTACTGAACGTACCCAAAAAAATGTTTGGAAAGTTATTATCTGTCACCCTCAACTAGCGGCCATCGAGGTTCGGCTCTTCTTTAGTAAAACAGGCCCAAACGAACCCAATGATACTCTCATATTTTCAAAATGAGTTACGATTTAGATGTTATAAATTTTACAATAAAATAATTGTCACTTAATTATTTTATTTGCGGCCAAAAACTAATTTTCTCCGGTGGCTCATCCCAGCCAATGTTAGTATCTACATAAAAGAAGCATACACTCACAAGTTCAGTGGTGGTCATAGAATTTTAATCCAAGTTATTTTTTGTGAGTTATTAGCATTTGAAAAATAAAATAATTTATTTAATTATTATATTTACAATTATTCCATTTTTGGGATTTCTAACAGGAGGCCCACACCGACTAACCTTAACTAGCGCCAAGGGTATACCTACCATCTTGAGCAGAAAGGTGCCCTCGGATTTATAATTAAATTTACCGTTTAAGAGTTATTCCAATTTTTCAGGAAAACTGCTTACGCGCATTAACATAAGCTTAACAAAAACTTCGACGGATCATTGCAGGCACTCCAGGCCTCAAAATCACGCACCGTCACATTTCACAGACCCGTAAAATTCCCATTTAATTAAAAAAATAAAAAATTTACATGAAATTTTGGGTCTTTACAATATAGGTTTTAATGATCTTACTAGTGAAAATTTTGTGTTTTTATTCATCTGATAATATCTGGTTTTATTTTCTAAAAGAACATATAGTATAAAGGTAAATGTTATTTGAGTTATCATGTATTTACAAAAATAACATCTTCCATTATTTTTATATCCCTCATTGAGATTTTGTTTTTATACCATTTTTTTAAAATGTATTAACATTGTTTAAGGATGGGTAACTTAAAGTAATAAGTTAATATGGAAGACATGGGTATTTTCGAATAAAACAAATCATGCTTTATTTTTATAAGTTTTATATTATGGGAAAATGGATGCTGATCAAAAGTGTCCACATTGTATTTTATGGGTTTTATGTATCATTTATGGAATAATTATCTAAAAATATTGACTAGAAAAAATAGTAAATGTGGGAGAAAATAAAATTATTGAGTTAACTCAATAATATAGAAAATTTAAGGTTGGGTCCTTAAAGTTGGTATCAAAGGAAATTATTAAACAATATTATAGGTTATAATAGTTTTAATAGTATTATATCAGAATTATTTACATTATGGATAAGATTAAATGATACATCAATTTAATAGTTTCATATTGATTCCTCTAATCAATGTATCTTTATAATTGTTTCCATAGAGCAAACATGAAATATGTAGTGGGAAGGAATCGAGAGGAAAATATATTTCCAAAAAATCATCCTGATACGGTTGGAACTAGAATTGTCTTGTTTGTTGTTGTGATATATCAATTAACATAAGATATTATTTGTGGCAGTATCAATTCTAGATTGGATCCTAATATACCATGGAGGAACCTATTTATGTTTGATCATTTTATGAGACAACATCCTCCATCAATCAATGGATCATCTGACCTAGTGGTAGTTGATGGATTGATCAATTATAAGGATAAGATATTTGAGGTCATAATATGATCATAATGTCAAAAGGTAAACCCTTCCATTTATAATTTTAAATGTGATTCTGATTAAAGGAGGTATTTGGTTTAAAATACTATATAGAGAAATGATCATGATGACATTGAATGTGAAACATTTAAGAGTCTCCTCCTTGATAAGTATTTCCCTGAGGTTGTTCTGCAAAGGATGGAGAAACGAATTCATGGAGATAAGGAAAAGTATGATGATTCAGTCACCACATATGAAGAAATATTTACAATATTGGCTAAGTATGTTCTGAATTTTTTTGAGACTTTGATAGTGAAATTAAAAAATATTACTAAGGATTGAAATGATGTCGAAAAAGATATTTCACCTCTAAGGAATTTAAATTTTTTGGGAAAGTGGTTCACTATGATTAGAAATTTGATATGGTCTATTCTGACAATTATTATACACATGATGAAAGGGGTAGAAATTGAAAAATTAGTATGAAATAGAGAAAAAACCAACAAAAATTTCAAGAGGTAATTTAAAAACATGTTCTAAGTTTTGTAGAATACATTTTGGTTAATGTATGATAGGATATGGAAAGTGATACCAATGTGGTATGTCTAGATGTAGATTTTGTGGATAAAATAGTATACTTATTAATAATTAATGAGTGAGATAACATATATATAGTAAACAATGATATGTTTTACCTGTAATGTGTTGAGAAATTATGCTTAATTCTATCCTAAAGATACTCACTCAGGGTAGAAATCAGCTCGATTAAAATAAAAGGTGTGGTAACATCTTTTTATACTATTGTAGTTTATTTTGAGTCATCTAGTGAAGTTATGAATGTTATAGGGAGCTTGGTATCATTAAATGGTTAACCATAAATTCAAGGTTTTAAACACCCCCACTAATGTTTTAAGTGTTGTGATCATAAAGAGATTAAGTAATTTTTGGGAGATGATTATTAGTTTTTATGTTTATGTAAAGATTTTGTTTAATGATAACTATGCCTATAATTTTGTACATGAGTTTTATTTTGATTATAACTTTTTGTGTGTATATGATCTTGAATGATTATGTTTATTTATAAGGATGTTCATCATATTTCTGGGTATTTTATGAGGATGAAATTGCGATTATAAAAATATATCAAGTAATTATATTTAACTATATTATTATACAATAAAATATTTAATAAACATTGGTAAAATGATCTTTTTAGAAATATTATTTTGGAATTTCCATCCATTATTTAATAAGATAAACTGAGAAGTTAGATGATTCAATTTTTTTAATAGGGGTAGGATGTAACATCCTGGGATTTTATAAAATATATTCTTACAAAATTATTTAAATTATTTGATAGATTTAGTTACACATAATAAAAATTTTAAATTTAAATATACAAAACAAAATGATTATCTTTCATTGAACGTAAGATCTAGTTTATTCAATAACGTGTAGTACACATAAGATGGAGTCTTACATAACAAAAATATATTATTCTTATTATTATTTTTAATAGAGGCTCGTCCATGACCAATATATTGGTTGATGTAAATAAGAATAAATATATTATGTTTAAAAAATGTTTATAAAATTTTCTTACATTCATCCAAAATATTTTATAGTAAAAATATAAAAATAAATCTAGTTTTATGCTTAAAAATGATGTATATCTAAAAAAACGTTTTACTCCCTTTTAATGGAAAATTCATTATAAAAATAACTTCTGAAATATTTAAAAAATTTATCGAATAAGTTATTTTTTTAATCAGAATATCAGAACATAATTTTAGTAACTTGTTCATATTTTTCTGAGATGTTACAATTTTTGATGAATAGTAAAAAACACACCATTTTTATTGAAAAATGTTTTTCCTGTAATTAATTTATAATGATAAATTATATATTTAAATTTTCTTAAATTATAATTAGTTCAATTATACATCATTAAATCAAATATAGTTTAATTAATTCATGTTCACATTGAATTTGGATATAAAAACATTTCAAACATTTGAACATTTCTCATTGAAAATCAGATGTCTCCCATGGTCTTCTGGATGGACATTAAATTAGTTTTAGCCACTTATATGAATGTAATTTTTTAAGATATATATATTTTTTTGAATAATTATTAAATTTTTTGTCTAATTATATAAAATTAATTTCTTTCTGAAGTGATTTGTGAAAACAACTAAAATTAATTATAGAGATTATGGTATGAACAAGTTTAATTAATGATTAAACCAATAATATAAGGTTTATAAATGACCCAAAACATTTAGAACACCCATTTTCAGGAATTATTTTGACCCTCAAAACCTTATGATCTATCTTTATGAGTTACTGGTATGATATTCCATGATTGTGACCTATATAAAAAATTTAAGTAAGAAAAAAAAACAAAAAATGAACCTTCTTTTCCATTGAAACTTATAATGATTTTGAATAGAGAATAGGCTACATATATTTGGTTATAAATATTAATTAATAATATAAATTATTTTTTATTTCCATAATAATTAATATTTAACTTTTAGAGATTATATAATTACATAAATCTTATAAGAAATGCAAACGCATGAACTATTGTGTTAACAATTAAAAAAATAAATGATATTTTATTAAATAATTTAAAATTCATGAAAATAATATAGTCAGCGAAGGGATTAATAAGTGTTAAAAAAATATAAAAAATAGTCCATTAATGGGCCTATGTATATTTAATAATTAACATATTGTCCAATAAATAGTCAAAACATTTATCGTAGTTAGGGTTACTGTAGTATTTTTGCACGTAACTTGCATTTCATCTAAAATTAACTCCACAAACATATGGAATTTTATTTAATATATTAGATTTAATATTATATAATAAATGGTTTTAAATTTTCTAATATGTTTATATTTAAATTTGTCTTAATGTATGAATTAATTATGTTTTAAAACTGGCAACCTAAATGAAAAAAACAAAAATGAAAAAATAAGAAAACATAAATACTATCAATAAAATGATAAAAATGATTTTATTTCATTCTTATATGAGTGTCGTTTTTTTCATAATTTCCCTTTTACTCCGTTAGGTTTCAATTTTTTAAGAACATGTCGTAATTGAGACCTCCCAATAGTGTTTACCTTTGGATAATTACAAGAATGTCACTCCTCCTCCACTATAAAAATTCATTCACTATTCTCCTCCATTCACACCACTCAATAACTTTTTATCTTCCAAAACCTTCCCAAATAAGATTCTAAAATCACTCATATAATCATAGAATAATAAAATTTTGAATAAATCCCACCAAGGAATCCCTTTGGTGAAAATGAAATGAATCTACCTGGAATGAGGTAACAATCTTTAGTGTGCATTTCTATTTTATTTATTTATAAAAAACATTAAGTTATTGTTTTTACAAGAATATATAATAACATAAATATAATAAATATTATTATATTTAATTACTCTAAGGGTTATACCTATACCTACACACACTTCCATCAAATGAATAACAGAATTACTGTTTGTGTGTGTGGAGAACTACCGCCTCACAAAATGATGAAATTCATTTTTCCTTTACAGGCTCTGATGGCTTCAAATATTGATTGTAATAATGTTTTCATTGGATATATATGAAATTTGTTTTATATAAGTTCTTTTGGAATAATATATAACACTTTCCATCATTCTTTCCATTTATGTAAAAAAATATGATATCATCGTTTGTGGACGTGTGGACTACCACCTCCTTAAGGCGATATGACACGTTCACATAATACATGGGATGTCTTAAGTATTGTTTTAATTAAATAATATGAGACATAAATGAAATATATATATATTATTAATGAAATAAATAAATTTTTGGTAAAGATAATATATCATAATCTTTAACAGTTTTTACACACTAAAAAGGTGCTAACATCATTCATGGACATGTTGACTACCACCTCCTCAAACAAATGTGATTCCTTTTACATCACAAGAGTTATACATATATTTATATATTATTCAATAATATTTTATTTATAAAATAATTATAATTCTTTAAATAAAAATTTTACTTACCTTCTTTCCATAACGATCCGTGAAAAAAACAACAATATTACTCATACATACATAAGACCTACCATCTCCATGACTATAACGTCGATTAATTTTTCCTAACTATATTAATTTATTGATTTAAAAGTATAATTTATGCATATTTATTATTATTATTTCATGAATATTTTTATGGATATTTTTTTTAATAATGACCATTTTTACCTTAGTTTACCTAGCAATGTTGTTTTTAACACCCAAACCAAATATGCTAAAAACACCCCAAATAAATTTAATTATTTATGTAGTTGTTTAAAAATTCATAATATGTAAAACAAAAGTAATGATAAATATGAAATTTTTTATTAATCATGTAATCAATTAACGCAAATTTATTATTCAGGAAGATAAATACACAGGAGACAAGTCAGATTTAAGGTAAGGGATTGTATCTCAATCCCCTTTTATTAAAGAGTTTCATAATGATATGAATGTTTATTATTTTATAGGGTGTAGAGAAGTACCCTATATATTATATATCTGTATTTTTTCTATTATAAGGTTATTTGATGTTTTGTGACATTTTAATATTTCAAAGGGATTATTATTTAAGTGTTCAATGTGGTATGGGACACTTTGAATGTTTAAAGATTTTGTTTTCAAATAATTTTATCCATATCAGTAATGTTGATATTAGTTTATAATTTATTTTTATTGATATAAAATTATTATAATGTAAGTTTTGTCTATAATTTTTATTTAATTAAAAGGTTTTCAAAAGGAATATTTTTACATGTCTTAAAAGGATTGTTTAGTAAATGAAAAATGAAATGCCCTATTTTTTAAAGAACAACGATAATAATCTTTCAGTTCATTATCAATTTTATATGACTTATAGATTATATTGTATTCATAGATGATTTATTAAATGAGAACCCCCATTTTATTTTATTTGGTTATATTTTTATTGAAAAGTTGTTTTCAAATAAATATTTGATTTGATATTGAAAATCGGTTTTCCAAAGAAATGAGTATTTTTATTCAAATGTGTTTTGATACAGATTTAATAAACATTTTTAATGTAATTGATGATTAGAGTGTTATAATGTTGATATGGTACCTATGAATTATATGAAATGGGTGATGACGGTATAACATATACAATTTGATGATCCCAATATAGCTCATAATAAATAGGTGATCCTAATACAGCTTATACGAAATGTTGATCACCATTATATCTTCCATGGAATAGGTGAGCATGATATATATTATATAATGGATTGAGCTCTATTATAGCTCAATGGTGACCCTGATATAGCTTATATAAATTTTTATCCCCATTATTGATATCAAATATATTGGTTATGGAATTCATCCATAAGGATATTCTATTTATAATAGTGGCATGTTTGGAATTTTGATGTATAGTTATTACAATTGAATGGCTGTTGAATAGATCTAATGAACATGAATCTCTAAGTCACCAGAATATTTTTTATTTCCTTCTATAGGTTTTAATTATTTTCTTTGAGAAAAATCTATGTTTTCTAATCATGGTAAAATGTTTTATTTCAGACTAGTCATAAGTGTACAATTTGAATTTTTATGATTTTTTAATGTATCATTTATGGCTTAATTCCCAATAACTGTAAACCTAAAATGATCCTCATAATCAGAAAAAGTAAAATTCCCGACTTAACTGAAATTTATGTAATGTTTAATGATGATTCCTTATATCACACTTCTCTAAAATATATATTTAGTGATAATTATAGATTATAAGGTCAAAAAATGACCATCCAATGTGTTTTTGACAAATTAGTAGGTCATTTTAACCCTTATCATTTTATTTTAAACCTGATAAATATGATTTTACCTTAACTATGCGAATTAATAATTACTAATTTTAATATTCATAATGGAAACAAATAAATTTGACTTCATTAAATAATATAAATTATTTTGATCCAAAATTTTGAATACATTTTCCAATATTAATTTATATGAGTTGGAGAATCCAATTTAAAATTAAAACTACCAATGTGATAAAAAAGGGAGTTTCCCAAGAGAAACTTTTCATTCATATATATTGTTTTAATGTCAAAATTAAATATAAAATTTTTTCCACTAAGATAAATTGTATTTAATAAAATTTAATTTAAATAAATTTAAATTAAAAATAATTTAATATATAATTTAACTTTTTTATATAATTTAAATGAAAATTATGTTTTCATAATAATCAATATGTTTTCACTTTTCATTAAAAAATAATACATATAAGAAAAATAAAAAAAATTCATCCTATATTAAATATGGAATGATGATTTAAAAACATAATTTCATTTTAATAAATATTTTTTTAAATAATCAAAAATTAATTTTACCATTGTTGCGCAAGAAGTCACGGAGACATTTTCATTGAAAGAATGTATTTTTTTCAGAAAACATATCTTTAACATTCAAAAGATTATTATTTTAATTTATAATAAATAGATAAATAATTTATTTGTGTAGAATATATTTTTTTTGAAATTTATTTAGTTTTATTTATATCATTTAATTTAATGGTTAGGTAAAATTGGTCATGTTGAAATAATATTTCAACCGAGAATCACATTTCATTTAATCCCGATGTGGCTTGAATTGAAATCTATTTAAGAGAGTAAGATTATTTAAAATATAACAAATTAAAATGTCTTGAGGTTTTATAGAATTGTGTTCTAAATACATAACATTGATTGAATTAATATTCTAAAATATTACCATGATATTTTAACCAAGGGTTGAAAATTTTATAGAGGATGTTTTTTTTGAAAATATATATCATATAATGGGAAACATATCTCTTATAACTACTAAAAAATAGTGAAAATGTAATAATATAAAATCATACCCATATAAACGTTTATAGGAATTTAAATCCAAAAGGTTTCATGGTTTGATATCAAATACACACAGCTAAATTATTTTTAGTTTTTTTCAACTCCAAATTTAAAATGAGTTGCCCATAATTCCCAAATTTGACTCTATATAATTATGAAGGTAATAAAAAGTATATAGTGTACAAGTATTATTTTTTAATGATAATATATCCAGTGATTATAAATTATATTTAATGGGTCATTATAATTAGTAAACATTTTAAAATAATATACTAAATATTGTAGAAAATATGATTCATGTATCTAATGTCAAGAATTTAGGTAAAAATAATATCATTATATCTAAAATTTGGAAAATTAAAAAATATGGACTAGTATTATATGGATTTTCTTATGAAAATATTTTGATGTAGATAGAATCAAAATAGAACTATTTTAAAATGTTTTGAAATTTAATTTATAAACCTGAATTTCATTAAGAAATGTTAAAAATATGATCCCTTAATTATTTTCTCAATATCAATTCCAATTTTTTAATATAAAATATTATGTAAATAATAATAAGTCCACTAATGTTTATTAAAATGGTAATAAATTCATAATTGAATATAAATTAAATAGAATAATATCATTAATATGACATACCATATAAATATATGTTTGACCAATTAAATATAATGCCTTATATGCCGGATAAGTTCATAGAGAAGGAATTTTGATAATCAAAAGAGGATGAAAATAATTAAACCCTTAATGAAATTAATAGTATTAAGAAAATATACTTTACTATCAATGGGATTTCTATATATAATACATGTTCAATCAATAATATTTTTATTAAATATAAATATTATTCATTTTAATTTTCTTATGTAATTAATATTTAAGAATATATATTTTTAGTATGCTTATGTTATTCACAAAAATATATAGTATTTCAATAATATATAAGACATAGAACAAATTATTTTAAGTTAGAAAGTGAAAAACAAACATTATCAAAATAGTTTTATTAAAATTAGTTTTTGAATGAAGTAGACACCAACAAATTTATATCAGAGGGAATTATGTAATTAAACCATTAAAAATTGTATAATCAAAATTACTTAGTAATATTTGGTTAACATACCAAGATTTTATAAAATAAAACCATGTTTGATAGCATGTTCAACATGCAACACAGAGGTTAAACGACATACAAATTGTATAACCAATATTAGATAGCCATTAAATAGATATGTATGAATATTATTATCAAACTTATAATAAATAAATGTTATTGTGTGTTTCCTAATCAATATAAATTATTCATAAATTCTTAGTAAATTTTCAATAAAATTTAAGTAATGTAATTTTATTATTCAACAATAGGTTTTATTCAAAAGGGTTTTTAATTTTTTTGGAATGAAAATACTATAACTTGTTTTTTAATCATTTAAAAAATTTAATTTGATAATATTATTTAGATTTTTGAATATGTTTCTCAAAATATACTTTGGGTAAAATTATGTTATTTTTCCGAAAATATTAATTTTTATGTGAATAGTGAAAGATACATATTTTTTGTAAAAAATAAATATTTTCAATAAATTATGTAATATAAAAGTAAAATTATATTATGAATATTATTTAAAGTGAAATTAGTATTGTTTATTTATTTTTAATACCCTCAATTAGTTTTGAAACTAATTTATTTGGTGTTTTAGTATAAGTTTGTTTTTGTGTTTTAAAAAGGGATTTTTTTCAAAGTTATTTTAATGTGAATAATGTTTCTACATTTAATTTAATTAAAATAATACATAATGAGAAAGGTTTTAAATTAAATTTATATATCATTTATAAATAATCGTTAATTGAGAAATATATAATAAATTTTTTTATTCATAGAATTAATATAAAATCATATTTTTCTTGAAAAATAGACTTCTTGAAAACATGTTTTTGCATCACGATTGTAATTTTAAATGTAAATTTTTTCCAATAATTTGAATTAAATTTTTTTAAAATGAATAAATATTTAAAAAAACTAAAATTTATATTGTTTAATAATATTAACATAATTCTTGGCCATTTTGAATAGTGAACACAGTAAAAATTAATTTTCAATGTTAATGTAAAAATAGACTTACTGGTGGTTAAACAAAACTAATAGAGTTAAAATGGCCAAAATACTTTTCTAAAATATATTTTTTACATATGTATACTTTATAATTTCTAATTATTTATAATAGTCCATTTCGGAGCCTTTTGGCATGTTAATGATGCGGGAAGACCATTTCTATTCAAAAATTAAAAGCGTGTTTCACACCTCACTTATAAAAGGACACCTAGTCTCATATAATCATTACACCTTAAAATCCATTTGTATCGCCCAATACCTATGAAATAACTTCCTCAGTTCCCTCACTATGACATAGATCCCTTTATTTTATCATAAATCCATTATATAAAGGCTTTTGGTTCGTACATAAGGAGGTTTCTCAAAGTGAAGGTATAATAATGAACAAAGTATCATTGGATTATTTCTTCTACTAAGTACTTGAAATATTATAAAATTATTATTATATAATAAAAAATTATCTAAATTATACTTAAATGTTATTATGCTATTTTAATACCCTAAATCTTTCTTCTCTTTCATCCAATGGGATATGAAATCATCATCCACATCTACGATGAACGACCCCCTGGTGATCCAATGTCATTATTCATCTATAATAAAACATAATTTGTTGTTATAATGATATATTTAATTTATATAAATGTTATTTTAAACATATTGTTACTTATAGAGTTATTATATAATAGATATCTTCATAAATTCTATTACATAAGGGAAAAATTAATGTCGTTCGTGTGTATAATAGACTACATCCTTGTGAAGGAATGTGATTTATTTTCAACTAACAAAATCTATGGAAGGTAAAAATGATTATTTCAATGAATATATGTTATATAAATTATATAATAATGATAATAACGAAATATTTATCATTTTAAATTTTAAATTTATTAGTTCTTCTCTTATATGAAAAAACGATAATGTTGTTCGTGTAGGTGTGGACTACCACCTCCATGAAGCAATGTGATTCATATTTTCATAAACAATGGATGAAATATATAATAATATTTAATGAAATGACATTATATTAATTATATGATCATATTTCCTGAAATAGAGAATATTATTTACCTACATTCTATAACGATCATTCAAAAAATAGAAACATTACTCATGCATGTGTGTGACCTACAGTCTCTATTATTATAATATAATAAATTTTCAATAACCATATATCATGATTGAATAAAAAAATAATAATTGATCTATAAACATGATAAATATTTCATGATTTTTATTCTTGAGATGTTGAATAATTTCCTCTTTGACTAATAGCCAACCAACAAAATTATTTTTTGACAGATACTCTAAATAAAGTTCAAACACCAAATATAAACATATGTAATTGTATATGATATGGGAATATGTCAAATAAATGGAATAAAAAATTGAAACTATTTCTCCAGAAATTATATAATTAATAGAACTATATTAGTTTTTTTGATAATGATCATACACTACAAGTTAAACTAAAGTAAATGGACTTCGTCTCAATTTTATTTCCTTGAGGCATTTTTAGATCTTATACACCAATAATATTTTATAAGGTGTATATACAAACCCTTTGAAATATTAAATAATTATGTTCTATATTATAATTATATTCAATGTTTTTACTATTATTGTTTAGCAGGAACTACGATTTAAATATTTCCAAAGTTATGAGGGGATTTTCTTTTAAAAAGTCCACTTTTAATGTGTTTCACCCAAAACTTTCTATTACGTTTCCATATTTATCTCTATGATCTTTTGATAGTTTTTATATGGAAATAAAATATTTTTAAGATTAATTTTATGTCAAATTATTAATTTATTTCAGTGGTTTTTAAAGTCATTCTATTTAGAGTTTTAAATGGACTATTTTGACAAACATCAAGAAGAATGTTCTATTTTTAATATATTCTGTGACACAGAATTTTCCCAAAATTGTGACCATTAATTTAATTCTATATTCCTTTGTAATATTTTTGGTTTCTTAAATAAAAAACTATATTTAACTTTTCTGGGTAACATGATATTGAAAATAAGTTTAAAATTAAAGAGTCTTTCAATATTCGAAAAAGTTTTTTTGTATTTGTTCAATAGTCTATTTGAATGGTTTTATGATAAAATAGTGAAATAATTAAATTTTTTATTCATGATATAGTAATTTATTATTTTATGAATAATTTTTGAGCTCGATATATCTAATATGACTCATTGAGCCCCATTATATCTCACGGTTGAGCCCGATAGATCTTATATGAACGGTTGATACCCATTATAGCTCATGAAAAATTGGCAAGCTAGATAAAGATTATCTTAAGGGTTGATACCCATTATATATCATGAGTGAGCTTCATATATCTTATAAATTTGATAATCCACATTATATCTCTCTAATATCATTGTTAATGATTATATAGGCTGTCGACCGTGTGGTTATCAAATTAAAAGGGTTTTGTAAGTGTTTTTTGAATATAATGCTTTAAGTCACTAAAAAATATTTCAATTTAATTTAATTGATTTTTAAAGGATTCATTTCATCAAAAAAGTTTTATTTTTTTTCATGTGAAAATATTTTATTTCATACACTGAACAATATTTGATGATTAAGGTAATCATCATAAGAGTTTTCATGGTTTTCATTGGACTAGTTTTTTTTATATACCCTATTGAGATTTTTATGCTCATCCCACAATTAATTTTTTTACAGTGATTAATGATGGGTTATAAAAAGGAAGAAATAAATTTTTGGTTTTTAAATACTTTATAAGAAAATAAATCATGCTTCATTTTTAAATTTTTATATTATAGAAAAAATTGATACTAATCAGAAGTATCCACATTGTATTATATTGTTTTGTAATGTATGATTTATGACCCTATTGTATAAAACTATAACCCCAAAAAGATATTTAAAGTTAAATAAAGTTAATTCATGACCTAAACTCAACAATATGTTATGTTTAAAGATGGTTCCTTATCATTGGTATCAAAGGTATCTCTAGATAACATTGGAGTTTTAGACAACGATGAGAGAAAAACCTTGAAAATTTTTACCATATGTTTAATTTAATATTATATATAATTTTGAGATTAAAATTTTTCTTTTTCTAAAATAGATCAGTTCATATTGGTTTTCTATAGAGGAATCATATAACATATAGTGGGAAGGAACTGAGACGAAAATATCCTTCGAAATCAACATCCAAATATAGTTGGAATTGGAACATAAGAATTTGTTGTAGTAATTTATTAGTTGAATGAAACAATTAGTGGAGGTGGTATCCAAGCTAGGGAGGAACCACATCCTCCCAAAAGGAATATATCTATAGTGGATCATTTCTTGAGGAAATATCCCCCATCATCTAGAGGATCATATGACATAGTGGTAGTAGAAGGATATATCAATTCGCTAAGGAATATATTTTTTGTCTTGGGATGTTTTGAATGTAAAATCACTACCCTTTCAATTAATTACATTAAAAATAAGTTCATTGATAGTTTTGTTTGGTTAATAATACCATAGAGAGATATGATCTTGATTCCATAGAATAAGAAAATTTTATAAATATCTTCCATGAGAAATATTTCCCTTTGAATTACAGAATATAGTGGAGAAAAATTTATTGTAATTAAAGAAAAAGAATGAAAATTTGTTTCCAATTATGAGAGAAAAATAAAATATATTGGCCATGTATATGAAAGATTATATTCAGGACACTGAATTTAATATTAATCCCTTTTAATTAGGTTTACAACCATGTTTTTAATGATCTATGGACACATAATATTTTATAATTTATGATTAATTTTTCTTATTTTTTGATAAATCTATATTGGTGTTGTCTATCACTTATGTTAGAAGAGATGAAGAGAGTGAGAAATAATAATGTTTGATGTAATTATATGAGAAACCAACTAAAAATTACAGAGGTTATCCCAAAACATGTTCCCAGTATTGTAAATGTAATTCTATTGAATGTATTTTAGGATCTATAATCTGTTACTGATGTGGTATGTTTTTTCATAGGGTTCATGAATGTAATAAAAAGATACATGAGAAAAAAAAGAATGAAATAGTAGATATCCAATAAATAATGAGATGTTTTAGCTATAATGAAATGGGAAATTATGCTAATGCGTGTCTGAATTTTCTTACTCATGGTTGAAATCATCATGATCTTAAAAAAAAGGTGCGGAAGAAATCATATTCTTCTACTACAGTTGATGATGGGGCATATGGTTAAGTGGTGGAAGCTCCAAGGAACATGGAAATTTTTTATGGATAATTATAAGTTCAATGTTTTTGAAACACATTTTTAGTTTTTAATATATGATACCTTAATTTGTTAAATGATATTATGGGACAATCATTGTGGGGTTTATGTATATGTAATGCTTTGGATTAATATTCAGTACACATTTGTTTTTTAGACATGAGTTTCATGGTATTGATATTAATTTGGGATTATATGATCACTAATGAATAATGTTATATTGAAGGATGTTCATAATATTTCTAGGAACTCTATAAGGATAAAATTTTATAAAAAATGACTGCTTAAAGGTTGGTTGACAACTATTACATCTGGAAAGGCTTTGGTGATTGATCCCACAACAATATTTTGATAAGGCTGTAACTACAACCAATGTCCTACTTCATTTTCTGGTTAGTATGAAAAAATTATTTTAAATTAAATGGATTGAAATATAATTATAATTCCCATTTTTGGACTATATGTTTCATCATATAGAAATCCATGGTATTAAAAAAGTGATTTGGTGATTAGGGGATTAATGTTGTTTCAGAAGAGGACCAAAAAAATCAAGGAAAAATTTTACATTACGCTAACCATTATGGTTATATTAAATTTCAATGTATATAAGGAATATCCAATTATCCTTTTGTTATTATTTGATCTGTTATAAGTTTATTTTTGTCTTTTAGACAAGAAAAATTATTCTTGGATACTAATCATTGGACAAAAAATGAGAGTGTGGTGGAAATTAATTTTCTTAAGAAATTCTACATTAAAATTAAGTATATTTCCTTATAATTTTAGTTAATATGGTAAAATAATTACTCATATATAATAAAAAAATCATTAAAATGAATATTTAATCATATTCTATTCATTTCTAATGGAGAAAATGGACTTTTAACTCATAACTGATTTCTAGGTTTTAGTTATTTAACAATAAATTGATCATTTAAATTATCATAATAAATGATCTCTATCACTCTACATCCTTTCTTAGGCATTATGATTTTATTCCATGTCCAAATTTCAAATTCCCCTTTTTTATATTCTTTGGAAACCTAGTTACGTGTTAATCTAGATGACCTCCAAACATAATTTTCCCTATAATCGAATGGAAGTAGTGTAAACCCTTTTTCGATTTGGAATAAAAAAAATGTATTTTTAAATTTCCAACCTTTGATTATTGAGATTAAGTTCAAATTTCATAGCTGAAATTTATTAATGGTGGGATGTAAAACCCCGAGAATTTAAAAAATAAAATGATGTTCAATAGCGTGTTCGACACATGATAATGAACTTAAACTACACACAAAATATATAACTATTATAAACTATATATTAAATTGGTAAGTGTGAATAATATTAAATAAATTTTGATATATATAAATATATATTTATTTACTACTCATTAAAAATTATTAATAAACTCATAGTAAATAATGAATCATTTATTATAAAATTAATTTTATTTTTTAAAAATAAGTTTTCTTCAATAATATTTTTTACTTATTTCTGTAGGGAAATATTATAATTAATTTCATGAAATATTAAAAAATTTATTTGAGAAAATTATCTTAATTTTTTATTATAATATTAAAATTTAATTAAACTGAAATTTTTGGATTTTTCAGAAAATATTGGTATTTAAAATCAATTGTGAAAATTTATTGCTATTCCCAAACAGTATTCCCTAACCAAGAAATCCTTAAATACCTAGAAGGAACGTAATTACATAGTAAGTGCATGGTTTTTCAAACCGTACACCCACTTAAGAGTAACCGTGCATCCTAATTAGAAGGGGAACACAATTTAGGCCCACAGTTTGGAAAATCATGCGCCCCTGTCTAGGAAACTAGGCATTTATGTTAAATTAATATGAAAATTTGTTTTAAAATTATTGAACTTACATCATTCACTATAATTCATCCCAACTAAAACCTAAATTATTTATATCATTATTGGTGTTTCCATGATGGATTCCAAGGCCTTTTGTACTCCAATATTGATGAATCGAAGACCAGATTGATGATTTTCACCTCTTCCATCTTGTGATTATCATCTTTTGTGGTGTCATTTCTCTCCCATATCTCATTCCTTATAAAAGGATACGATTTTACTATTTTTGGTAAATAATATAGATCTTATTTTTGATAGATCTATTCTATTTGATCCTGGATCTAGGTATTGGTTCTAGATCCCATTCATTTCTATCATCTAGGTTATTATGATTCAATTGGGGATTTCCATTGGAGAGCATTTTTCAACAACATTGGGGTAGGTGGTATAAATTCAATTCCAATTGTCTTTAATTCCAATTTCATCTATGTGTTGTCAAATTTCAATTCGTATATTATGTAATTGAATCTTGAATTGAATATATTAATTGATTAATTAATTTATGGGATATTGGGATTAGTTCAATGATTTTACAAGTGAATATAAAATGAGATGAATTTAGGAAAATTCAATTAGTAATTTTGATATTGAAATTAGTGAATGATGGTACATTAAATTTAATGATTAATGAGGCAATTAAAATTGGTCAATTGATGTAAATAATGAAATTTGATTAAATAATTCGTTAATTAAATAAGGAATATTCTGATTGTGGAATTGATGGGATATTTGAATTGCTTAATTAGTTAATTAATGTGATTATGAATTAATTTAAAATGAGAATTATTTTATGTTTGACTATCCTTAATGGCTTTATCTGTTTTTGATTTAAATAATGTAAGATGGTTCAATAGAAAATCATTCATATTATTCTATGTTATTAAATTGGGAAACCATGTTCTTTGTGATAAATTGTAATGGTATACCATGATGTAAAATGAGGAAAAAAGGGTTATTGTTGATTTTCATAGTTTGTTTGATAATAGTGTGTTGTACAGGGATTGTGGCTCCCAATAACCATGAATGATAATTTTGTTTGGGAAAGGGATTGAGGATCTAAATACCCCTGTGTGGTAATTGTGCATAGTAAAAATAATGAGGCTCCAAATAACCATATGAGAAAGGGAGCATGGGACATGAACTGAGGCAGAAAATACACACATGTATCCAAAAAAACCATTTATTCCTTTGATTTTGACATTGGACTATAGTTCCAATTAGTTGTGATATGATTATAATTGAAATGATAATGGATAACTATAGTAATTTGATAATCCCTATGTGTTATGATTCAGACTCCAGCATCGGCTCAGTGTCCTCAAGAACCTAGTGGTTTATGTAGTTAATTAAATAATAATGAAATGTGATAACTATTTACCTTATGCATTGCACATTACTCTTTATACAACCACATACCCTATTATCATATATTTATTATTTTAGATACTGTTAGTGGTGTCCTAATGAGTTTTTCTCACACCCTACATGGGATACCTTATCAGTATATGAATGTACCTCATGTTTACATGATAAGAGAATGACATGATTCTTATATTAGATGGCTATTTAGGATGGAGCATGGATAAAGAAACCCAAAATGGTGTTGGTACCCTCTTGGAGTTTCTAGTTTGTATTAATTTGGGGCTTTAATTAAAAACATTTCACTTATTTTTCCATGATATATATAGTTTTTTTATACATCATTAATTTTTTTATTCATCATGTGATATTGGAATTGTGTAGTTATTATTAATATCATTTTGTTATTCTGGTTATATTTTGTTGTTGTGTTTCTTTGTAAAATAGGGTTTAGTCTTCCCATGATTGACATTAGAACCTTGATACTAGTCGATAACCTAAGGCATATGGGTAGGGGTACATAAATTCATATGGCCAATAGGCTAGAGGAAATGGTGCGTGTCACCCTGGTTGGGACGTTATAAAGTGGTATAATGTGTATTTTCTTTAATTTTATTTTTTATAAATTTTTTACAATGATAAAAAGGATAATATAGTGATTCTTGACTTGTATAAGATATCATGAATGAAAGAATATAACCCATGTACGATGGTAAAATCCAAGTACCCAAGGTGGGATTGTTGTTATTGGTGTTTACTGTTACGATTGGACTCTATTTCACCTTGGGTGATGTGTGATGTTCTTGTTTTTATGATTTTATGATATTCAAGTCATGGAAAAAAATAGATTAATATTTTAGTATTCCTGAATAATTATAGTCACTCAAAATTATTATTGTGGTGTATATAATTTTTACAGCATGCATGGGAAAACATGTTTTAGGAATGTTTATGAAATGGTCATGTTTTACTTTCTTGTTTAATTGAAATGAAAACAATGTCTAATATGGAAATGATAATTTTAAAATCATAAAACTGTGAATAAATGGGTTTCTAATGAGAAACATGAATAATTAGAATGTGTTTACCCTGTTTTAATCCTGAATTAGATATAATATGGTTAAGTGTAGTGATATTGACTTAATTTTTTCCATACCACAGGGTTCGGGGGAATGACTTGTTATGGATTATTTTTAACCCCTCTTATGTAAATGTGTTAAAGTTGTTTTATGTTTCCAAGGAAGTATGTTTTTAATTTTAGGGATATTCCTCCATGATGAAACTTATTGAGTGGATTATAGGAGGACAAGGATGGAGATGATCCTCTAGTAGAAGAACTTGGGGAACCAATAGTGCCTATTGAAGGGGTTTCAGAGAAATTTCCTAAGAACATTTTCCTCTTCATTCAGTTTATAGAGAGTGACCATGAGTGGTTTGTGAATAATATTTCCATCCTAAGATGTGATATTCAGTTGACAAACCCTATAACTTTCACTAGAGAGGGTGAACCTGATGCAACATCATTGTGTATTGATTCCATACAAACTATAAATGACTATTTAGAGACTCTTGCTGAGAATAGTGTCATGTTTTCTTCATATATGTTATGATATTCAGTGATGCAATGGTGAAATTATCAGGCTCAGACTGTGCAGGAAGAATGTATGGTATGGGATAACTTTTAGGAGAAGTTCATGGAGCACTATTATCTAAAGACATTGAGCCATGAGAATGTATTTTAGTTAATGCAGCTAACTCAGAGGAGAATGTCTATGTTGGACTATTCATTTAACTATACTGACATGCAACACTTTTCAATAACACTATTATGGGATGGGACAACAATAAAAACGTATTTATAGGATAGACATAATTGTGACATTAATTCCAATGTCAGCAGATTTCAGTTAAAGATGTTTTTAGGTGGTATAACTAGCTCACATATCGGAGGGGAATATGAAAGAGTCCTATAGTGGAGGAAATATGGGTTTTAATATAAAATCAAGGATCATGTCTTCTAAGGGTAGGAATCATCGTTTTGAGAATATGGACCACTTTAGTAGAATGAATAGTGGCTTGTGGGAGGGATTAGTTACTCAGGATATTACCTGACTTCTTTACCACATGTTTGAATGATCAGGCCACTTTCATAGGCAACCTCCCTAATCGTCAGTAGAGTACCGTGCTTGTGGTAGGATGGGAAATCTACATATTTTTAGTATGAAATCATAATATGTGGGTAATGATGGGGTGGATTGGTAGAACCAATATGTGGGAAGAGGATCTTATACACTTAATCGGTATGGTAATTGGAGTTCTATTAACCTTGGATGTTGTGGAAGTGGATGAGGTGCTTCTGGGAAAGAGTACCCATGTCAATCGTGTGGTGTATCTCAAGGTATTAATAATACAACGTAGGTAATAGGGGCATGGTAGTGTCATGTGGTTCGACCTACGCTGATAAATAGTGAGGCTGGACCATCGAAAGTTAGAGGTTCAATTCTTATAGATTCTACACTACCTTGTTCCTTATTTAATACTATTGTCAGCTATTATTTTATATTTACACATTTTTTAATGGATTTTTAATGATGGATTAGTTTATGAGAGGGTTGATGGAATCCATAAACCATTGGGAGAATGTTTTATGTACATCTATTTCACAGAGGTGAGTTCTCTCGAGGTTGGGGAGTATATGCTTTTCTGGGAGCTTTATATCCTATCTATGGAAAGCTTCAACATAATTATCTATATTGAATGGTTAATAGCATACTAAGCCCACATTGATTGTAACCTAAGGAGATAAATATGTATTTCTCTTTAGGGTGATAAATTTATTCACTAGGGGGAATGGGATACCCTGTTAGGCTGTGTAGGTCTAGTTCATCATCCACTGGGGTAGCCCACCGCCAAGGTTTTTATTCTGTTTCAAGATGATGAAGGTGTTAATCATGATATATTTCCACCTATTTTGGAAATATTTAGGATTCTTTTCTAGAATAGTTCTTAAGCCTGCTACAAGAGAGAGATGTATAATTTCAAATTGATCTCATTCTTTGGGATGAGACAGTTTGATTCCTCCATACATAATAGAATCAAAAGAGCTCAGGAGATAAATAGTCTGCTCGATGATTTTATGTGTAAATGTTTTATCTATCTGGGTATGTCACCTTGGGGTTCCCTAGTTTTATTTGCAAAGAATGTAGATAGGGATCTATGGTTAGGTTTTGATCACCAAATATTGAACTAAATAATGGTGAATAACCCATATCATCTTCAACATATTGATGATATATTTGACCAGTTGAGAGGAGAGAGTGTTTTCTATAAAATATACATGAGATTAGGGTATCATAAGTTGATAGTTATACCTTCTGATATACCAGGGACAATATTCTGATTCAGGTATGGACATTATGTTTTTACTGTAATGTCAGTTGGGATGAAAAAAAACACTTGCAGTGTTTATGGCCTTAATGAGAAGAATCATTCAACCGTACCTAGATTATATTGTGGTAGTGTTTGCGGAACACTTCTTGTTGTACTCCATGACACATGAATAAAATTCCCAACATTTTGACATCATATTAAGTATACTGAGAGAACAACAACTATACTTCAAGATATATAAGTTTGAATTTTGGATTTATCAGTTACACTTTTTAGGTCCCATTGTCTTAAAGGAATGTATATCAATAGACCTAAAGAAAGATCTGGAAGTTATGTCTTGAGAGTAGCCCAATAATGTTTTTGATAACTGTGTCATTCTAGGATTATCTATATATTATTGGAAATTAATACATAAATTTTAATGATTAGAATAGCCTATTTAGTGCCTTAAAATAATGGGATAAAGTTTGAATGGATGGAATAATGTGATAATCCCTTCACAGAGTTGAAGAAGAGCTTGAAAAAGACATCATTCATGATCCTCTAGATCCATGTCTGTAATATACATTTCATAATGATGATTTTAGTATCATACATGGAGCACTGTTAATTTAGGGATATCATGTTGTGGAGTATGGGTCACAGTAATTGATGCCACATGAATGAAAATACCTTATGAAAAACATCGATGTGGAAGTAGTTTTTGATTTCTTGATGTGTTGGAAAAATTATCTTTGAGGTGATAAGTTTACTGTGTACACTGATCACAAGAGATTGATGTATATATTTTAATAGTGATATTTTAATCACAGTCCTCATAGATGGGTTGAGTTTAGTTATTCATTGATCACTACTCAATAATATATTACCATGAAGGAAATTCTATTACGGACACATTAATTGAAAAAAAAAATAGAATCAGATAGTTCAGAAGTCAAGTTTGGAGAGGAAAATAATTTCTTTATTGGATGAGATGCATGTTTTGGTTTAAGAGGTTTAGGAGAAGATGAATATCATATTGGTTTTTGTAGAGTATTTAGTTTTGATCCATATTAGAGATAATATGTATGAGCATCCAAAATGTTTGTCTTTGAGGGAAATCCATGAAGGTGAAGAGTAACCTTCTTATTGGACCATAGATGAGGATGAGATAATTTATTTTAGGGATTGGGTTTTTATTCCTATGATAATATAGGAAAACTGATGCATCAATTTCATGACTTAAACTAGGTAGTGCATCCAGGTGTGACCAAAATTTACCATGTACTACAATTATTTTATTGGTGACTGGACAGGAAAAAAGAATGTAGAAGGGTTTGCAATATGATGCTAGACGAATCAATAGGTAATAGTTAAGCATCAATGTCATAGTGGTTAACTTCAATGGTTGACCATTTTGAAATGGAAGTGAGATTATGTTATAATAGACTTTAGGGTGTGTCTCCTAAGTCTTCCTGTGAAGAATATGATATTTGGGTGTTTATGGACTGACTAATGAAACTAGCATATGTTTTCCAATGTGGGAGACTTTATTAGTGGAACAATTAGGAGACAGGTTTGTTCAGAAAACAATAAATCTGTATGGGGTGCCACCAAATATTGATTCATATCATGACTCATTCATTACATCATGCTTCTATCAGGGCATACAGTACACTTTGGTACACATGTTTTATTGAGTACAAAATTACCCCCACTGAATAATGTGTAGATGGAGAGTACTATTTAGTAACTTAAGGACATGATACAAGAATTTCTTTTAGGCTTCCGTGGGTCTTGAGAGAATAATCTAGAATAGGTAGAGCTTTCCTAAAACAACATTTATAAAGAGACTATTCAGGTTATACTATACATGTCACTTTAGTGTAGGCCATGAATATTACACCTATGTTGGATGGAGGCAGGTGATTTCGAGTTATTGGGATTGGGTCTTATATAGGTGATGTGCTAGCAGGTTTAACTAATTCAAATGTGCAAAGAAATACCTCAGTGTAGACAAAAGTAGTATACAGATAGAAGTCAATGACCACTGGGGTTTACTTTTGGTGGTTGTGTGTTCCTTCAAGTGTATCCTAGGATGGGTCCCCATAAGATATGACGAATGGGAATGTTGTAACCCATGTTTTTGGGACCATTTTAGGTTGTTTATAGAATCAGACTAGTGCTGTATCGATTGTATCTAACATAGAGTTATAGTTCCATTCACGATGTCTTTCATGTTTCACAAATTTGGATGTATCACCCAAAACCATCTCATGTGATTGATGTGGATGATTTTTAGCATGAGACTGATGCATCCTTTTAGGAGGATCCAATATGTGTCATCGATTGTAGTGAGAAAGTGTCTTGGGGAAATACCATATCAATATTTCATGTATTGTCACAAGATGGATGTGTTTACGAGGAAACATGGGAAAGAGAAGTTGATATGCATGCTTAGTGGCTCGATATTTTTGACTCGAAGTCTTAGAGATGCTTGGGAGTACAACTCAAGGATGAGCTGTTATAAGGTGGGGAGATTATAATTTCTTCACCATTTTTGAGATGTATATATCTCATATGAATGTAATCTTTTGGCTTAGTTTGAGTATATTTTTTTTGGTTTTTTATCTCAGTTGCTATTGGTTGGAAATATGATTTTTTTGAGGACTTTTTTGGAAGTGAACAATTGGTGAATAGTTTTACCAAAATGTGCACCCTACCCTAGAATACAATGAATCCACATGTAGAGAGGGATCAAGGAATGGGCCATACGATGCACCATTCACTTGTAATTCTAAAATATGAATCTTTTCTGTTGAATATCTGATAAGGGAAAATGAATATTTGATAATGTGAAATTTTTCAAGATGATCGAAACGGTGTTTTCATTTGGTTAACAAGGGCCATTTGAGGATGCCTATCAGTTTCAATGATGTTTTTCCATTCATACTAGTGGGGATCATTGAACACTCGTCTTCCCTTTTCGGGCCAGAGATGGCATGTACTTCAAGAGTACAAGGTCATTCATAGGGGTACTTGTGTTGCATTTTAGTACCTGAACATGGATGTGCACATATCCAGAAGAAGAGAGAGGGCCACATGTCATGTGGGAACCACATTCACCATGTACCCCTCTATTAATCATATACCTTTCATATATCCTTCATTTGAACTCATATTTGGGCACACATGTAGCCTATCTGGATGTTGTTTCTATGTAAAACACGATGGTGCACTCTATTGTGGCTTTGGAGATATGATAAGAGATGTTATAGAAGTTAATACTATTCAAGAGACGTAAGACGACAATAGTGATTAGGAAATGAAATATTAGTGCTTTCTGAGAGGTACCATCTAGTTGGGATCACTAGTATAGTTCTTTGATACCATCGTAGTGAAATCTTCATTATAGGTAGGGAATGGATCCTCAATGGCCGAGATTGTATCCCCCCATCATCATGGGCTTGGGTACTTTATGACTACTATGAGAGTGGAATATACCTGATGCACCAGGACATGGGTACTCTATGAAAATAATAGTGGAATCCCCCATCAGCATGAGCATGGGTCCTCTATCATCTACATCCGAGTGGAATCCACCTGACACCCTAGGTTGAGGTTCCTCTATGAAGAATATTGGAATCCCCCTATCACACTTGGGCGTGGGTCCTCTACCTTGGGTTTACTCTTTTCAGTTGCCTATCAGTGATGAGACATGCTCTAATGTTACTTTGGACTCATGACTAAAAGGGATAATTTCCCCACCAAGATGAATCCTTTTGAAGCGACCTATAACCGTGAAGGGGAGAATGACCTACCCAATGTAGATGATATCAAGGAGTGGTGACTGAGTTCTTTGGACTTTCCAATTCATGGAATATGGAAGGGATGCTTGGTATCATTGGAGGTTACTATTGGAAATGTTGGTGACTCTTTCCATCGTTAGAGCTATGAGATGGAGTTCCCCTAACTACCTTGTTTGAGCTTCTTTGGTTGAGAATATATATATCATGGTTGTTGTACCCACTCCATGGGGTTTGGATACTGTCATTATTAGAGAGGAAAAGATGCACAATGTATGACACAGGATTTCTATGTCTATCTTCTCATGGTTGGATGAGTCTACTCTCTTACTATATGTAACAGAGATATGACGATAAGTTCATCTTCTCATGGTTTCAATCTACTAGAGTTTGGATTAGTTTTCTTTCAATTTTAGATTGGGTTGACCTGTACTATCTTTTTATTACTTATTCTATCTACTACTAAAAAATTCAGTGTACCATTTTTCTACTCCCATGAGCCTTTGGGGCATCCTAAATAGTATTTTCATACTGACCCCTACTTGTAATTTTCCTGCACTTGGTGATACTTTGTAGACAACGCACTATATGATCGTGACGTTAGTGAATCTTCGAGATGCATGATCTTATACTTCATGTGGTGGTTGTAGCTTAGGATTCAGGAGTGGTACTATCCCAGCTATTTAACTTTTTCACATGTTGTTGGGTTGTGGCACTTTTCTCATTTGGATTTTATATTCCCCCTTTTTTATGTATACTTTTCTATACTAGTACTGTTTAAAGGTGGATTCATATTTGTGTTTTATAGATAAATAAGTTTCATATCTCTTCATTTTCCTCTGAAAATTGGAATTATATTTGTTGTGTGTGTACATGTATATATGGAAGAGCTCCAAAATATGTTAGTCCTTCGGTGCTTATCACCATCCCCTGGCCTATAGAGCCTAGCTTGGGGTAGTTATGGCTGAAGCACCAACATGGGATAAGTTTTGAAACATTTCCCCTTTAATCCTCATTACCCCACATTAGAAAGCGATAAAAGATTTATTTAAAAAAATGGGATATCATAATCTGATTTCGTGTTTCATAAACCTAACATAAATGTATGAATAGAATTGAAACATATTCCTGAATTTCTAAGTATAGAAATTCAACACATTGTGGATAACATCAATCATTATGTTTAAGACCAAAGGGAGGATACCCACATTCTCATCTCACCGCCATTTAATTTCAATAACAACACCAAGGATGTGAAGAAATTATCCAATGAAAAATTGGGCCTCCAAAAAGAGAAGTTTTTCTAGAAGAACACTAGAGTTGAGAAAATATTGTGGCCACCATTTGACTATGGGGAATACACCACCACTATCCGGCTATAGGAGAAATAAATACAGTGATTTTTGGGAGGCATCCTATGTTTTATTTTACATTTATGAATTCTTTTTTAGTTTTTCATTAAATTATTGATTATTTTTCATTTAGATTATATAAAAGTTAATGTACATTTTCCAAATCATCACCATGATAGGACACAAATCACAAGTACCACATAAACTTCAATTAAATATATAACTACTATAGTAGACTGACCACTAGATAGAGATGTTGACAAATAAAATCCAAACCAATGGGAACCTTTTTCGCTTTAACTTCCAATTTATCTCTTCATTCTCCTTCTCTCAATATCACTCTATTATTTTATTCCCCTGTAATTAATTTTTTTGAAATATTCTTCATGAAAACATTTATTTTTTCATTCTATTTTGTGTGGGTGTGTATTTTTAAAAATAAAAAAAACTCCTGAAAATAATAAAACAAAAGGAATCATAATTACTCTCTCTTAATTTTTTTGGATTTTTTCCAACCTATTTAGGGAGTCCAATGAGTTGATTTAATTTTTTTAATTTTCATCGTGAACATGGATAAAGAATTTTTTACAAGAAAAATACATTTTGAATGATCAATTATTGATTCGAAAAATGATTATTCTCCAACTATGAGGAAAAATGATAGCTTTCATACCAAGGTCTCTTATGAAGATATTTTTATATTCATCATTTTCACCCCCAATTGTGTGTCTTGACTTTGTGGAAATTTGACATAAATTTCCTACATTAGAAAAAATTATAATGATAGAATCATTAATAGAACCACATGAGAAGAAAAATATCGAAATATCCTCTCATTACACGTATCTTGATCCTCATTTTGAAAGATACTTCGATCATATGAAATCCCCTTTGAGAATATAAAATTTGTTTTTGATAACCCCATTTTAATCCCAAAACAATGTCCTAACCTACCTCTACATGTATTTAATTTCATAATTTATTGAATTTTAAGGGTGGGGGAATGAATTTAATTTTTGGTAACCATTTCATTTATTTTTAATCTATAACCATATATTTGGGGGAACAAATAAATTTAATTATTGAGGATATGTTTTCATTCCGTGAGTTTTAGGAATGTATATTTGTTTTCGACATCTTGTACAAATGATAATGAAAATAGTTATATATATATATATGGGAGATAATTTTGAGATTTCTCTCATGTTTAACATTAAAAATATAAAAAATAATGAAAAAAAGAAAAAAGAAAAAAAACACATGAATCATATTTTCTTATGTTTTTGGGAGGTGTTTTATGTTTTTGTACACATTTCATCTATTATTCCACATATAATTTTCTTCCTCTCCTATTTTAATTCACTAATTCATGCCCTTGTAAATACTTTTTTCGATTTCATTAAATGTTAGATTTAAAAAACTATTCATTTATTTTTCTATGTTGGTGTTTTAACCCTCTTTTAAACACTTTTGAATATAATATTAATATTATCCCACATCAACTAACCCCCACTAAAAACACCTAATGATTCTTTTTCAATTTATTTGGGAATGTATGTTGGGAGCTATTTCAAACTCTATTATTTTTCGCTTTGGTTGGTGAATTAGTGAACCACTAGAAATTAATTTTTATCATCTTGAGAGGAGTATGTTCTGAGTGCCTAATTTTGAGCATAAAAAATGATTTTTTGGAACATTGTTTCTGTAAATATTTCTGGTAGAATTATTTATATTTCAATATACTAGGCTAGACCCCCCTGATTGATGGAAACAATATTTTAAATATTTTTTGCTGAGTGAAATGGATTTTGTTATGTTTTTATATTTGTTTTACATGAGTACATGAAATATACTATGTTTGGGGGATTTTATGTTATTAATATATTCATAAATTTTTATTTTCACTGTTTACTTAGTTTTAATGAAATGTGCATAATTGGTGTAAAATACTCATGTTTTAATATTAAATATATTTTTGGGAATTTTTTTATTAATAGTGTTTCGTATCAGTTTTCTATTTTAATAATAAATCTCGTTATACTTATCCAAATTGTGTGATTCATATTTTTTAGGATTATTAATTCAATTTACTACAAATAATTAAACTGAATATTTTTTCAATTATAAATTTTAAAGGGTTATATGGACTACACAATAAGGTTCAATGAATCTATTAATGAAACTGTACCATCTATGAAGATAGAATTTATGGGTTCTATTCCAAATAAAAAATTTAATGAAAATCCTAAATATATTCTTATGTATAAAAAATAATTATGGATAAAAATTATAAGGCCCAACACCACCAAAATTGGCCCAACTAATGCTTTGAAGTGCATCCCACCATTCCATTCAGGAATTAAAAACAGCCCACCATTCTTGAATTTTCTACAAAGAAAATTGTCCAATTTAGATGATATTGTGTTTTGTGAAAGATAATATACAGCAGAATGAATTTTTTAAATAATTTTATTGATTTTATGGTATATTACAAGTCGAAAATTCATTCACATTTCGACTAAGGATGACATTGAAAAAATGGGCAAAATGATATTTTAGTAAAATTCTCATCACATTATATAAAAAACTAAAATGGACTCCATGTTTTTTATATTGTCTGTAAACATAAATATATAAAATTTTTAGATGAATATATCTTGTTATTTAGCTGTATGATTGGCCTAATTTGCATGCCATGTATAGGGGAATATTTAGAATGGAAACAGTCCACCATAATGGGCTATAAATGCATCCCTCATTTCTCCCTGTAAGGAGATGTCATTTAAGAATAGATGAGAATAAATTGGATTGGACAATGACATTACAAAGACCTGGAAGGACCATCCAAAATCCATTTTTCAATTGAGATACCTTTCCTCCACTTTTTTTTTCATGATGTTTTTCATTTTTCTTCAATTCTAATTGTGTATGTTTGTTTTATTTTCAATTGAAAATTAATGAATGTATCATCACCATTACCTCTAAATATTATCCATGTACTATTTTTAAATATTAACGGTCTGAAAATATTTTAAATCATGTTGAAACCCCTTTTCTGTTTTTCTTGCCCATTCAATCAAAATTTTGTCTTTAACTCTCTTCATCATTTGTGTGTATGTTCGGAACACTACCCATTTCTTATCGTATTCTTTTAATTATACTTATAATTAACCAGCACAAGAAAATATTAATAGATTTATAACCATATAAATTTATCATTAAATCTCTCATTAAATATAGTTATAATGTGGGGATGTTAAATGTTTGAAATCCTTTACTCATTAATATTCTTTAGGTTAATATCATGTATGTTAAAGTTAAAATTTCATGGAATATAGACATGTTTTGATAATGTATGGATTACATGGATTATTGGGAAAATAAATACACTACCATAAATAATAATTTATTAACATTATAACCCTAGTTATGTTATGGATTAGATTTAAGCTTCAACAGTTGGGAATTCCGATCAAAATCGTCTTTTGAAGTTGGTATTAATTTAATGAAATATATAGAAAAGCATAGAGATATCACAAGATTAACTACCTCATAATGAAATCAAACCAACAATTATTATATTTTTAAACCAAAAACATATATCATTAATTTTTATATATTCTTTGAACCCCCCCTCAAAATATAGTCAATCAAAAAACAAAGTACTCTAAAATATGTACCATCACTAAGGATTTGACACGACTTCCACTTTAAACATTATGAGAGAATAGAACCACTGGATGTTCAATAAGAAATAGTAATATGTGATTCAATTACCTTTAAATAACATATAAGTGAATTAATAATAAATAAATAATAGGTATTTATATAATTAAGTAATCTATAACACTGTAATAGTAACCTCACCATTTAAAATGTAATCTGACTTTTTTGAAAAGTAATTTGGAAAATAGATTTTTAATATCATCTATTAAAGTATAAATAATGTTCAGACATCTAATCAATGAATATATAATTCTTTTATATTATTCTATAAGTAAATAAAATTCATAAAACATGATAAATTAAATGTTTTTATTTTTTAAAAACATAAATATTTATTTATAATTTGATAATTAATATATAGAATTAAATGAAAAATTATTTTCCTGAAGATAGATTGATAATTTAACATTATGTTTTATTATAATTATAATATAATTGTATGATTCCATAATTAATTTTTCAAATTACCATAAAATTGTTTATAATATTAAAATCAATATTTCTCAAAAAAATGATGCTTTTAATTGAAATTTTAATTTATAATATTCTGAAATTTATATTCATAAAATGGAATCAATTTCAACAATATACTATTCCAGAAGTTGTTTTGGTGAATTTTTGATATATTTCTAAATAGTTTATTTTTGGGTGAATAGATAAATACAATAGTTTTTAGTATTTAACAATATAAGGTAAATAAATGAAATCTTTAGTCACGGATGATGTAATCATGATGTAAGTACCCATGGGTTCGAAATATCCTAAAATATTTACTATATATATTCATAAGAATCAACACTATTGGTATACCTTATCCAAAATAATTATCATAGGAATATAGTAATAAAATACCCTTATCCTACCCCTCAAAATGCCACTCCTCACTATCCATTCCCATCACACCATATAATCCTTGGATTCTATCAATATTCTGTAAAATTACTTTAAATATAATCTTCCCCACATCCCAGAACTGATGGCCTTAGTCTAATAAAAATTTAACGTTTCTTAATAGGACATTCAAGGAGGTTATATTCAAGTGGTAACTTTCTCACACCATCACTTTTAATTTTGGTCTTTTTCCATCCCCTCAAATAAATCATAAATAAATGAATAATAAATCTCGTATCATTTTTATACAATAATGTTAAAATTCTAATGGAATATCTTCTATCCACCCCTTTTTTCTTCTCTTATTATTCAAATAAATGAAACTGTTGTCCAAATTATGGAAGTTTACCATATTTATGGGTTATGAGATTCCATTTTCCATTATTTCCTTCAAGGATGGTTATAAAAACATTTTTATGGTTAAAAAATATTTAAATATGTATATCATAAATATTTTCATTTTCTAGAAGTAATATATAGAAGGAATATTTGATAATACTAAACTAATTCCAGAAAATCATAAAAACAACCAAAACATACTAAACAATTGTCATTAATGTTTTAGGAAATGATTCATCCTTATAGATGAAAACCAAATGATATTTAGGTCTATTTAAACTTTTTAAGTGATGGAATTTCAAATAATTTCACCTCTAGAGAATTAATCCAACTTCAAATGAAATTCCATAATTATATAGAAGCAAACTGACCATGAAACCATGAAATATACGCTTAAAGAACTATGAAATAGAACATTATAACGAATTGAAATGGTCGTAAATAAATTAATGAAAATTAAAATAAATCATATAAAAGTATTATATATTTTAATATTATTAATTAATGAATAAAAATTTATTATCTTGGACACTATTGGATTGTTCCGAACGCATTCAGACATATGGCAAGGGATCCTTCTAATCCTCCATATTTTTTTTATGTTTTATTCTCTCTCTATCTACCTCATTATGTAACTTAATTATAATTATATAGTTCTTCTATATTATATAATGTTGTATCTCAAATATATTCCATGTTTATTTAATCTTTATTTAATGGGGATTTATATGTATTGAGTGTTTAGTTATAAATTCCTTTAGAAAAGTAGATTAATGGGAAATTATCTATTTTCATTTCTTCTTTTAAAGTACAACATAATGAAATGTTTTGAAATGTTTTAAAAAATGGGATTTATAAAAACAAAACCTCCTATTTAAATAAAATTACATCACTTATGGTTGAATAGAAATTATTATTCTCTCACTCCTTTTAAAAAACCATTACCTATTCTCTTAACACCACGCTTACCCAGAAAAAATATAAGATTTCTTAACCACTATTATTTTATTTGTTTCAACATTAGTTGGAACTAATTTATAGTAATATACAAATATTTTTTATTTATGAATTTCCATATATAATTTAAATCCATTCATTCATATATACCAATATAATACACCCTTTGGTTATACCTTGTGATATGATTCTAATGCCCATTTCATTCAACGGGTAACTACTATGTTTATTTATTATGCGATATTTTGTGGCACAAATATACATTAACATGTTTTTATTGGTGTTCCCATATATCACTCAAATGTATTTTGTAATGTTTAGTCTCATGAGTCTTCATGTATGGGTTTTGGAGTAATCCCAATCCATAATAGGACATTGTACACCATGAGATATAGTCTTTAAAGTTAGCATTTCCACATGTTAATATCATGTTATGTATAACTATCATAGTAAAATATTTCCATGGCCATATTTTTTCAAGTTCTATATGTTATTCTTAAATATATTTATTCAGGAGGCATTCCTTTTATGTTATCCTGTTACGCCATCTAACTCATGTGTTATGCTTTATTCCCATGTTTATTCCCTTATTGGGATTTTAGACCATATAATTTGTTAATTTTTTCCTATGATTTTGAAATCCAATTATAGGACATCATAGAGTGTTAGGATCTCATTATGGATATTAATAAAATTTTGTTGTATTCTAATTTTATATTTTCCAATTATGTACCAGTTTTCTAAAAAAACAAGGCTTTTCTATCCATGGTTTGTATTTCATAGATAATTATCCCCCAAATAATTTAATTACATGTTTCAATGTCATGGAATCTATAATATAAATTTCCAATAAGAAGGATAATATGTGAAAATATATCAATGTCGTATTTGAGAGTCTCACCAAAAGTTGAAAAATCTAGATTATTGTTCATCTTGATAAATTAGCTTTATGTTTAATGGATAGAATATAACACATTAAGGGACATTTATAAACACTTTAGTTCAATTAAAAAACAAACTAATCTCTATAAACAATGAATATAGTGGATCATTCAATAATTTCTTTTCAATATCAGGTAATGGATGTTGATTTTTTTGAATAGAAAACCCTGTAAATTTTTGAATGAACTAGGGTTTATTTATTTCGATTATGTCATAATTAAAATATTTAATTAAAATAATTATAATTAATTATTTAATAAGTATAAAAGAAAAATATTAAAAATTAATTTCTTGTTAAACTGAGATAGATTATATTTATTTAGGATGAGTCAATGTAATTAACTCAACCATTCACCACACATATCATTGAATCATTAAGGATCCCCATTATTAGTATTATTATGTTGTTATACATAGTTGGTATTAGATATGTCTTGAATTATTCCAATGAATGTATAAATATATATTTTAAATTACAAGTGGAGTGTTCTATTTATTTTGTAGTTGTGTTGGCTATAAATTTATATATACTCAGTGTACTATATAAATGTATTTATTAGGAATGAGATTTAAATATATAATAGAAAAGACTACTCATATTTATGAATTATAAATATATATACCAATTTTCTATAAGTTTGTATTCGACATATCTCTCAATTAATGTTTATATTACTCTTGTGGATGTTGTTATAAATAATACTATTAATTGATGAAGTATTTATAATAATTATAAATCTAGTAATTTAGTTTTTTCAACAATTTTAAATTGAAAATTTATTACTTTTTTAGTGGATTAATATCATATAATAAACATGGGATAAGGTATAAAACATCTATTAATCAAAATATAATGATAGTAATGAAAAATTAAAGATATAACACATGACCTCAAAAATATATTCTAATTAATTATTATGAATATATTGATTGATTATTTAAAAATTTCATATAATTAGTTAGCATAAATAGAGGAATTTTTTGAATCTTTTTTATTCTATAGAAGTAAAAAAGATAACATATATAAGTTTCATATATTTTATTTGCACTGGTATCATGACCATAAGACTATTATCGTGAAATATTTATATTGGATTATTTTCATGGAAATTTTATTTATAATGAAATAAGTATTAGAAGAGAACTCAAAACGATAACATGTATAAAAATTAAATATCATTGGAATTATTGAATAAAGAGAATATTAGAGATAATTTCAACAATAAAAATTGAATATAAATAATTATGAATATAATTGGATTAAATTGGACTAATTTATGTCATTTATCAAAAGGTGTGTAAAAAAATATGAAAGAATGATACACATAAATTTTTCATTGAAGTGATTGAAATATTTATCCATTATATTTTTTTATTAATTGTCTAATGAACCTTGAATATGAATGTGGGGATAAATATTTTTCAGCGTGAAGTTCTTCAATAACATATATTATAATATCAATAAGAAAAAAAATATCATATATTGGACATTATGTACATTTCTAAAAATTATAAATGATAAATTTTATTACTAAGGAATATTAATATGAAATTGTTGATGGTGATTCTAATTTTGAAACATAATGTGATGTTGAGGAGAAGTAATTTATTGAACAATGTGAGTAATGAAGATTTAACTGGTGATATATTTGATGGTGATTAAAAAGTAATATGAAACCAAAATTTTGTTAACAATGATGATATAGTTAATTATTTATCTTTCAAATATTTTATATTGGTATAAAATGAACAAGGGATTAAATAATGATTCTCATAATTTTTGAAATATAGATTAAAATAATTCCAAAATAGAATCAATATTGGGGAATGATAATAAGTATTTTAAGGTTGTTTATTCCAAGAAAAATTATTTTAAATATAACATAAAATTAAAGTAAAAAAACATTAATTTTCTTATCAAAAGATTCTATATGATGAAAATTGGATGAACTTGTGAGGGTTTAAAATTATCAAATTTATTCATGAAAATAGTGAAATGTAAAAGGGAAATGTATTTTTGTTACATCTTACCTATAAACCGGATTTTTAGAAAATGAAAAAAACGGATTGTAGATAAAAGGGAAATGTGTCACCAAATTTTTTATAAAACAATACTTGACATGATTGCATTCATAAAACACAACAATGATCTTTAATCTTATTAAGATTAAAGTATTATCATTTAAATATGAGAATTATAAACAAGAAATAGAAACCAAAAATTTTCAAAGATAAATATTATGTGTTAATAGTGAAATATTTATTATATATTAATATTATCCATGCCTAATCCCTAAATTCTTTGTGTATTGAGAAACTTGGATACATAAAAAATGGAACAAAAAGGATCAATAACATTTCACAATATGTTGATCACAAATGGAACCCTTATTAAACATATATTAAAACCTTTTTTCATAACATAGGGATAGGTAACATAAGAAAGGTTGTGCTTTGATACTTAATAAGGGTACACATAATTGATATCGATTAAAGATCATCTATTATTAGAATATAAGAATAATGGTAAAAAAATACAATTTGGACTTACAATAATCATAACCAAATAGTCATAGATCAGTAATAATGAATTACGGTGTATGGTTATATAAAATACACATATTATATAAGGGTTATGAATCATATATAATCAATTATAGACCATTAGAACATATCATATTCCTAATACATATGTTTGTAGAATTCACATAATAATATAAAATCACTACATTAATAAAGGTTCACTCCCCAGGATACCATTGTGGATGAATTCCCAAAATGAAAATTCAATCATTTTAATTTCCAATATTCTCTTAGTAATAAAGACTATAAAGCTCATTTGATCATATCATTGTTGTTTATTAACTATATTGTCTCTTATAGATTTCTCGACACCATCATTATTAACCAATTAATTTAAGGCCTATAATATACCCATGTTTACATGGATAAAAAAACTTACCACGTATATGAGGTTTATAATAGAACTATCTATTAGATAATTATAATCCATTCATATATAACCAAAAAAATCAAGAAAAAATCTATCATTACATCAGTGATTAACCCATGGAAATAAAATGGCATTTTTAAACAAATTTCAATATTAAACATAAAAAATCCACAAAATGTATAAATATGGTAACATTGGATAATATCCTAAATAAATAATAAGGAAAATCAGTGAATATTTTTACAGAAAAATAACATTAAATTATTAGGGGAACATTTTTTTGGGGAAATACCCTTTTTATTTAAAAATCACTTACATGAAAACTAAAAATATCAAAAATATGAAGGAAACAATTTTAGTTTAAAAGTAAAAAGAAAAAATATATAAGTATATTCAATAAAATGATTATTAATGATTTTGGGTAATAGAATTCTTGTGGTGTGTGATAAAATAAAAATTCCCTTCATATTTCTAGTTAAAATTCAATGATACAATTTTTGGGATATAAGAAGAAGATTCATTTTAAACCATGGTAAAGAAAGACAATTATTGTTAAACATGACTTCACATAATATTTAAATAATATAAAAAACGTTATTTAAATAATATTTATGATTATATGTATAAGGAATAAGATATTCACAACCAAAGATAAACACAACGTCGGTTTTCCTTACAAAACATTATTTTGGTCTGTCGAGAAATTAAAGAGTGGTTAATAAAATGAGGAAATTTTAATCTAAAGAAAATACTAGGGGAGATTACAGAAAATAAAATTTTATAGAGATAGATAATATAATTTATTCATTTAAATTAAATTATAGATTATCGTATTAAAAATGAAATTTTAACATAAACCTCCACCTCAAGTATGTCATCCATCATATGCGATCTTAACTTAACTTCATAGGGAGACCTACATTGACACACATTGTAATACATGATTAATTGGTTGTAGGATAAAAAATCTCAATTATTATGGTAAGAATTCTAATTTTTTTTGAGAAATGATTTCCTCAGTTATAATTGTTAAATTATGTAAACAAGGGGGGAGAAGGGGTTCCCTTTCATAAGTGAGGGGCGTGCTATATATGAAATTTCTTAAATGAATTCTTTGATATAAGGTCTAATTAATGGGAAAGTGGAGAAAAAAGTATAGGGATGAAATTTTAGGAAAATATAAGTTTGAAATATCATCATCCAATAAAAATTATACAAGTTTGGATGTTAATCCTACCTGTATATCCTTATTTAACCCATGTCAACTGGTTTCAACTGTCATTGGGGTAACAAAATTATACTATTGTTACTATTCAATATAAAAACAATTATATTTAATAATTAAATTAAAATAATTATAATGATTCAAAATATCTAATCCATTTTACTAGATTCAATTAATATAAGTTTCCTAAATTAATCTAAAATATTGGCACAAACCTCAATGAAATCTGGTTGTAGAAAAATTATTTTTAATCATAAAACATAATTTATATCCAATAAATTAATAGATAAAAAATCATAAGGGATAATAAAATAAATTAATGAATATATAATTAATTTATTTATCTGAATACATTACTAAATATAGAGTAATTTAATTTATTATTATAAATTCCCATTGTGTTTCTAAAAATAGTTTTTAGAAAATATCTTTTAAGCCAAAAAATGAACTTATACCAAACCAATGTTTAATTATGATTATTATGTATTTAATTAGATACTTTCTAAATAAATTATTCTTATTGTACACTAAAAAAATTAAAAACAAAATGAAACTTTAACTTGAAATGAATTTACAATTTTTACAAAAATCCATATTTTTTACAGTTCACTTAAAAATAAATCATAACAACAAAATATAAATAATTATCCTTTATATAATAATGAAATTATTTTTTAAAAAATTATAATAAATTCAAAATATAAAATTCAAAAAAATATAGAAATTTATTATAAATTTCATATGAAAAATGTGATAAAACCCATTTTTGAATAAGACATAATTATGAATCATAATATGGCATTATTGAAAAATTAATATTTATTTTTAAGTATTAATAAATACTTTCTTACTAATTAAAAAGCATTATAAATATTATAAATATTTTTTTAAATATAATTTAAACCTAAAATTTTAATGGAATGGTTATTAAGTTTTTCTATATCATGGTTCATATAGATTCTGGGTTATATATAATGAAAGATTTCAAAATAGTTAAGTTTATTTCAAAAGGAATACCTTTAAAATCAATGTGTGTAACATTGTACTTCCTTATAAAATATTTTTGAACTTTAAATATCATCACTCTGATATAAAAAGGGGTATATCTTTGAATTATCACATCATTGAGTTCACATATATCTTCCCTGAATTTCTAATTCCAAGAATGAACATTAACAAGATGAGTAGTATTATTCTTCAGAAAATTATATCTATGAATCAATATTTCTACTGGTAGTTCTTAACTGTAATTGTTATTCTCTAGTGGTATATCCTCTATCTTCAGAAGATATAAAGGATCAATTTAATACTTCATAATGAGAGACAAAAGGAATATATTATGGAAAAAAGAGAGGTTCATTAGATTTTGTAAGTGATAATAAACCATCCCAATATGATTATGTATCTTGAAAGGACCAATATACCTAGGGTATATGTTTTCCTTATTTTTGATTCTCATAAAATTAAACCATATAGAAATTCACAATAATACCTGCTCAAAAATATGTAATTATATATAATTTTGTTTATTGTTCACATGAATAGTATGTCAAATCTACGATTACATTATATAATTTAGATATGATCAATATTTTTTTGAGTATTTCATCATCTATATATGGTCCCAATAGTAAAACTTCTTCAACTCTGTCCTATAATGTAATTTTCTTGCACATCGTTCCACATAAGGATTCATGAGGAACCATGATTATTATATTTTGGAAGCTATTTTTGTTCAAATACAAAAATAGAGGATGGTGTTGATCCAAAAAAACATTTAAATATCGAGAACATGAACTCAACAAACCCTCTAGGGTTTTATTGGTGTTCATACACTGAACATATTTCCATGGATGATAAAAATTACCAAAAAAAATCTGTGTATGTAGATCCTATTTAAGATTTCACTAGAACGTGAAGGTAAATATTGGATCTTGATTAGATATAATTGAATCAGTTATTTGATTAAACATCACCACAAACATAGTAATTAACTTGAAATAAAATTCAAGAGAGAAGTATTTAAAGATGATAATAATGTTTTCTTACATCGTAATGTGTAAAAATTCAATACAAATCAGATAATTTCTTTTAAATGTTCTATATAATCTGATTGTGAAATCTATGGGGATGTTTTCCCAATTTTTTTCTAGTAACAGTAATGGTTATAAGATTCCCTTAGAATTATATCTCTGTGCCATAAATTTTATCCAAACCAATAACCAAGAAATATAATCCAAAATATCACACTTCATGTTTTCCTACCAGAAATACACTTTCAAATCTACACATATCTTCATTCTAATAGGATAAATATAAACTTATTAGATTTTTGATCATTCCAATTGTTCCTTATTCAGTTATGGTATTGATGAGATACGTACTTTGTTACTATTATTATATCAAAATCAAGGTTGATCTCAAGAACATTTCTCATCATTATTTTTTACCCCTTTAATCTTGAAATCAGTATATGGGTAAAAATTCATTTCAGAAAGATAATATTTTTCATTATCCATAAATATTTCAAATTCCATACATTACCAGTACAAACAAAAATCTGAAATTTTTTCATCATTAAACATATGATGATATTATTCATTTGGTTCAATGTTTGAATGAACTTATTCCCTTTTCTATGGTGTTAATTCATTAATCAGCCATAAAAATTAATCAATTGAAAAAAATTGTATGGTTCATATTCAAATATTTTTAGGAGAATATATATATTAAACTTTCATAATCATCATATATATATGGACGTTATCTTTTAAGTGAATGAAAACATAACTTTAATAGGATTACTACCATCGCTAACTCTAAATCATATGATGATTAATCTTTTTCAAGGATATTCATTTTGAATGAAGAAAAAGACACCACAATATAATTTTATATGAGATAAATATCATCCGTTCAATTTATGCATCACATTAAATCATAAACTATTATCCATTATGGGGTAGTGTTAGAACTAGTGAACTAACCATCCTTCTCTTCAGTTTTTTGATAATGTATTTATAGTTATTCTTATATTTGAATGTAACTATATTTTGAGATAACATGTAATTTAAATTATAAAGTCATGGGAAATAATTCAAAGGTCATTGGAAATATCAATAAAATACATGAAAATGATGGATCATAGTAATAAAGGTTGGATTGGGATAGTTCCAAATAACATATTTAATGAATGGATCAATCTATATACAAACGCATTAGATTATACAATCCAAAAATGAACTTTATATATAAAAAATTAATACTAGGTAGATTTTTCATATAATATTTCCATCATTTTTTTCTTATGTAAAATCATCAATTAATTTTTCTTCTCTTACTTAATCATTAAAGATAAAATAATAACATATATAAAGATTAACTCAAATGGATCATGATAATCCTTGAAGAACCCATTCATTAAATCAATGATGAATGTGGGAAAATTAGTAAGAACAAATGACATCTCAAAAATATTATAGCATTATTACATTGATTAGATTGTAATCCTGAGAATGTATTCAATTTTATCTCTCATATGATGGTTTCCATATAAAATATCATTATTGGAAAAATATTAATCTCCTCATAATTGATCATACAAATCCTAAATATGAAGCCCGAGACACTTGATATTTATTGTGATGTTATTATGTTATCAATAATCAATGAAAAGTCTCATCAATCCATCACTATTCAAAAATAAAATAGGTTAATCCTAAGATGATATACATGGAAAAATGAATCCCATATCAGGATTCTATATCAGTTTCTTAATCAATTTATGTAACTCGATTGGGTCTATTGTATACGGTGTCCTAAAAATAGGTGTAGCATCAAGAATGAGGTATGTTGAAATATAAACTTCATGAATTGGAAGAAAATTAGGAAAATATTACAAAAGGACCTCACCAAAGTGTTTTACAATAGGAATATCATTAATGATTAGTTTCTCCCCAACCATGAAAGATAATTTCCAATTTTTAATAGGAATCAAGCCTTATGTAATGGGAGAAATTTCCATGGTAAGTTCTTATTTATCCCTCCCCAGATAGATGATCATAGTTTGGGTTAGAATATCGATGGCTACATACAATGTATGGAAATTCAAATGGAATTTATATAGAGAAATCCAATAGTTTCCCAAAATAAAACCATATTTAACTAGAGGAAGTATAACAATACTTTTAGGGAACAAATTCCCAAAAACATCAAGTGGGGTAGAATCATAGACATGAGATGTGAATATCTTACCATTTAGAGTTTTTTACACTACATCAATTTCTACTCATTTATGTTATAATGTTATATCATTAATAAGTTCATTAACTACAAATGAGTCGATAATTGAATAATCAAATAAATCATTAGCATCTCTAGATTTATTGGAAATTTTACATTTCAAAATTTCATTAGTATACCTCACATCACAAATATTTATCACATGTTATTCTATATTGTATCTCTATTGAATGTGTTATATACATTGATAATCAACATTAACCCTTGGATTTGAGAACTGGTTCCCATATTTCACATAATACTTGAATTTAAATCATTGTAGTAGGGGTGGTATATTTTCTTGAGTTTTTTTCTTTTTTCTCATTTCATTAAATAACCTCTTAACATCACTTTAGAACTCGTTTTATATATAAATTTCACTTCCTCGCATAAATAATTTACTAGTCCCATTATGAAAATTTACTTCAAGTGACTTTATAAACTTATAGAATAATGAAATGTTCATCTTCTTCCCTCCACAATTTTTTGTAATTAAAATTTCCATTGAATTCAATATTTCTTTTGTTATCAAACCCTCCATGATATTTATGGATGACTTTAATATCCATCTCTTATATTATAGATCATAGAACTATTTCAACAAAGATACTAATATCTATAAGGGATATTTCTCTATAGATATATAGTATCAAAACACTAAATAATATATCAAAAATTGTTTTTGGTATTATGAAAATATTATAATAATTCCTCACAAGTCCTAAAAAAATTTCCACACATGTACAAATGGATTAATAATCCTGTTACATTAGCTTAATGAATTATGCATAAATTTTCATATGAATAATACATGGACAATTATTATTAGAAAATAATATTATAATTTCATCCCACTAAATGAAATCAAGTTGATGTAGTTGAAAATACTCATGATAAGAGTCCACCAGTGATGTACATCACCTTAAAAAAATTAAATAGCATAGACAACCATTTCATTTTATGAGTACTTGAAAATGGGAAATACCATTTAGTAGTATTGATAACTTTAATATAAATTAGTGGATTAGTAAACAAACTGTTATAACGTATTTGTTTCCTCATAAAGGAATAAATAATAGACTCTTCCCACATTTTATAATTTAGAAGTTCTGTATGATGCATTGATTGTTAATGTTTTGTAAGAATAAAAACCATATTTTTCATTCTATATGCCATTAAATTTAGAGGATTATGAGAAAAATCATTGGTTTTTTTATCACATTCAAATCTATCATGGATTATTATAGTTCTATAAATTGACTGAAACCAAAAACCATAGTATAAGAAACAATAATCATAGTTTCAAATCATATAATCTAGGAAAAATCATTTATTTAATGTCTAAATTGTGACACCTTCATTTGATTCTATGTAAATTTTTTCATATATCAACCATGGTCATTATCTAGCCAAATAATTCTTAATCATTCAAAGTGAAATTGTGAGTTAACATATGCATACCCCCTGAGAGAGTCAAACTAGGTGCTTAGTAAGTAATCATTCTCTGTAAACCTGAATGATGGATAAGATACACTCAACAAACTCTTTTCATGCATATTATACTTTGATTCATGTATCAAAACCACATCGGCTTGTATTATCTAGTAAGAGATGTTTTTAATTGAAAAACTACACTCCATTCTTTAAAATAACTTAGTATGTTAACTTATACAGATTCTTATGCTAAGGGTTCAAAAAAATCATCTTAGTTTCCAAAATTTCCAAAGGATTGACAAAGAAATTATTTTTATAACACTAAATTTAACACCTAAGTACTATATGTTATTAGAAAAATTTTCATTATGTAATAATATGATCTAATCTATAACCTTGAAGTATAATTATACTTGGAAACAGAATTATATAAATTACTTGTATATTAAATATCTTTAGCATTTCCAATTAAGTTCAATAGAATTAGTACCCATTATCAGCAATTAATTTAAACATCAATTCATAAAATGTGTATTGGAATCATAAGAAAGGGTTATCTCACATGATCATTATGGTAAAATTAAAAGATATTAATTTAATGATAATGAGTTAGAAAAATATAAGAATAAGTGTTTGAGAACACGATCATGACATAAGATAATCATACCCATTCAGTTAATGATTATTAATAATAAAACATGTTTTATGTTTTTTCATAAAATTATATAGGGAATAATTGTATGGAAATATAAAAAATCAATGAAGATATATGAGAACATATAGTAACATTAATGCATATGTTTTTATAATTCAAAAAAGCATGGAAAATAATATCCTTAGTTAAGTTTAATTCCAAAGACTATCAATGATAATAATATGCCATAGTGGAAATTCTTACTTGATAATTTTCAACATTATCTGAGGAGTAACTTCTATCCCATTAACTCCACCATATATTATGATTTTATTAACTCAATAATATCATTAGAGTTTCTCAACACTTTCTCCATTTCCCAATGTTTTGGATGGGTAGATAGGACCCAAAAATAATTGGTTTTTAACGTAATTACCCACCCCAGGATAATAATGGAAATTCCATAAACATAATAATAATCCATTCATATTTATTCTCTATGATTGGGAAAAACAGTTCTCACAACATCGAAGCATAATAAATGTATAAACTAGGATTCCTAAACATTTTATCCTCAAAAATATAAACTATCTAGATATTAAATGAAGATTGTATCATATGATCACATACAGAATAAAATATAAAAACATAAAAGGAAATGGTTATTGTTGAAAATAACATTAAAAAAATACAACAGCATTTCATAAGGAAAATTCCCATTTAATTTTTAAATCTATTATTTTAAATTTAGAAATTTCAAAAATATTCAGGGAAAAAATTTAATTTAAAAGAACACTAGATACATATAGAGTTATATTCAATTAAATTAGTATTAATGATTAAAGGGAAATCCATTTATACTATTTATGATAATAATGAAATCCAATTTATATTTTTTTTTAAATTCAAAATGACCATATTTATAAAACTATTAAAATAATTTTTAAAAACCTTGATAAAGATTGTAAAACATAGTTTTAAATTTATTTAAAATATATTTTGAGAAATATAAAAAATGTTCTTGAATTTTTAATTAATATAATATGTACACAGAAAAAATTATTCAAGACTGAAGATAAAAAATGGAGGTTTTCCATAGAAAATTCTTTCTGGACTATTGAATACATAATGCACAAAAAATATAAGGATGAAATATAATCTACATAATCATATAGGAGATAATAAAATACATAACATTAATTATATCTAGGTAATATAATTTTATATTTAAGAAATTTGTATAAAAAATATTTGTAAAAATGTAATTGTTTCACAAAACCCTTCCCTCAAGTCTGTTTTTTTCTCTAATATCTGTAAACTCTTACTCTTTGAGAAATATCCTTTTTCATACACCATAAAAAATTAATGATTTGTCATAAATGAATAATATGATATTAAGGATAAAGGTAATGATTATAAGAAGGTGATATTTTTGGGATTTGTTGAGAAATAAGGCTCAACTTGTGTAAATAATGGTGGAGAAGAGTATCTCTTTTACAAGTGAGGGGAGGGACAATCAGGGAATTTCATAAAATAATTCAATGGTATAAGATTACATTTATTTAAAATTTTAAGTTAGGATAATCTAATGTTGTAAGATTATATTTGACATTAGGATAATATAATGTCTTAATATCTCAACCAAATAAAAACAAAAAAATTTGGGAGGAAATCCTAACCATGTATCTTTTTTTAACCCCTAGTAAAAATATAATAATCTTAACAATGAAAAAAATAACTATTTTTTCAATTCCATAAAATATAATTTTTCACTATTAAAAATATATTTTTTATTATGATTATAAATATGGAATCAATTTTAATATATTCAATTTCTACATGAGGTAACATTTAAGTTTAATTAAGTGTACTAACTACAACGAAAACCCATTTTTGAAAAATGGATTTTTAAGCATAAAAAATATTTAGATGAATTTATTTCCTTATAAAAAGCAAAAAATGAACATCAAAATATATTATCAAATTTAAAATAAAATAATTTATTTTAAAAAATATATATATAGTTGTTAATTTAATTAATTATGATAAACACTCATTTCATTAATTAATATAACCTTTAGGAAAAATGATTTCAATACCAAAAATGACTTTATAGTAAAATAATGTAAAATGATGATTAATAAAAATTAATTATAATATTTAAAATTAATGGATACTAATGATACTTGATTATAAAATTAAAAACATAATATGGCCTTTAATTGTGTATATATAATTGTTTTTTTAAAATCGTTATTTTTCACTATTCAGTAGAAAGTAATTTTTTCAGAAAAATCCAAAACATTCACCCTAAATTAATATAAAAATTATGATTATATATATCATATTAATTTACTAAAATAACATTAATATTTTTTTTAAATTAGCCACAAATTCCAAGTGAAAAAATGTGTTAAAATCCTTTGATTGGAAAACATAATTTCATACCATAAAATGTCATTATAGAAAATTGACAACATATTTATCATGTATTTCTAAAAAATTGATAAATTTAGAACCTATATAAATATCTGTCAAATGTTTTGTTATTAGTATTAATACATTCCAATTTAATGGTTGGTTATATCAGTTTACTATATCACAATATATATGGACATGGGCTGTATGTAATGCAATCTATCGAGTATATCATGTTTAATTCATAGTAAATATATATATAATCTTGGAGTGTTAAAATAAATTTTATTTTTATATTTTGAATAGGAATAAAATTTTTCCATAAAATGGGAATAATTGTTTTATATAATGAAAATGCATTGATTAATTCATAATAAATATGTACTCAATTTTTAGTAATATCTTTTTGTGATTCAAAAAATCATTTTCATAAAAAATATTTATACAGATCTATGTGATAGAATATTATTATTTATTTATAAAACTTTTTTAAAATATATTTTAAAAAATGATTTCAATTTTTAAAACAACGTCTCAAAAATTTTATTTGGTGATATTTTTGGAATCTTGAGAAAAAATTTAATTCTTATTAAATAGAGATAAATAAGTTTTTCTTAAAACTATAATTTTATTCCACTAAAAATGTAAGATAATAATTATAATTTTTCTTAAATAAATATATTTTTATTTTTTGAAATAATATAAATAATTAAATATGTATCACCTATAATCTTGATTTTTTATAATTTTATTTTTGGGCATAAAAATAGGTTATCTAAAAAATATTTTTAAGGTTGTATTAGGTATTAAAATTAAAATGAATTTATACCACATGTCTAAATTGAATCATATAAAATGTATTACTATTTTTAATCATTATAATTAATATAATGTGATAGTTTAAACTTATTTTTTGTTCTTTGTAAATAGTAATAGTGGTAACGATTTACGACCGTGGAAGAAGACGCAAAACTGGGTTAAAACTATGCAGTAAAACATCAAAATATCTCTAAAAATTACTTTATCATATTGGATGTGTGGTGTTTGTGAAAAATAAATATTTATGTATTCAGATAATTCATTTGAAACATTTATTTTCATTTTGGGTACCAAATAATGACTTTTCAGAAGATAAGTTATATTTTATTCAAATTTAAAATAATTTTTTTGTTTTTTTATTTAATGTAATGGTTGTAAGATTATATTTGTTTATATTGATACCAAAGTCTAAAATCAATCCATTATTTATTATTTAACCAAAAAAATCACGGAAACTAAATATGTTACTGGATTTCAAGGTGAAATGATTTTTAAAATAAAATCAATTATTTTCCTAAAAAACTATTTTAAGTATCATCTATTATAATATTTAAACTATGTTATGTAAACTATTTAAATATATTCAGGTAAAATTAGTAATAAATTTTTGATCACCATATCTAATTTTTTTTAAAATTACCCCTTTGTTTTCATTCATATAATTATTTTATCCTGTGGAAGGGTTAAGTTATCATGATTACATATAAAATGGCTTTGAAGTGGTTTAATATATAGATAAGGATTAAATTGTATCAAATACAAGTATAAATTATACTAGTTGACTATATATAGATAAATTTTCATCTTATATTATAATTTTGGTTTCCTTGGTTCCACTTAACCTAATTATGATATATATTTATATATTTACAATTAAATATTTTATGCAATTACCAGTACGTTCATTCCCTCCACGATGAAATGAATCTACATCTCTTATCTTATCCAACCATAATGAGCCTTATATCAAGGAAATGAACTACCTAAAAAACTTCCTAAATTCCTTAAAATTTTCCTTTGAATTTTGGTAATATAAATAACTATCAATTCAAGGCATTATGTTTATTCCAAATGATGTTTTTCAATGAAGTGGTATTACTAATTACTAAGTAATATTAATTTAATTTCTTCCTCTAACTTATCTAAATATATTGAATCCATTAAAAAATTAATTATTCAGTGTATTAAATATAAATTATTGGTATTAAAATGATTGACCAATCATTATCCACTTCATATACACCCTTTAAGAGAAACAAACATCGCCTATGTGTACATGTTGACTACCACTTGCACGAAGAGAAGAATTTCATTTTTGATCACCTATTCACATTAATTTTTATAATGATGTGTTTACTAATTATATATTATTTTTATTATTTAATATTAATTTTTAGTAGTAAATTTTAATTTTACTCTCATTAACTCCACTGAACAAAAAGATGACACATCAATGATCATTACAAACAAACTACCATTTCCAAAAACAGATGGAATTAATTATTTATCATTGGTTTATATGAATAATTATAATAGTTTATGTAATTAATAAAGGATAAAATTATATAATTATTATGATTATGGAGATTATGGAACCATGACCAGGGTGAATGAACAAGAACTATCTAACTAAAACATTCTTGAAAAATAACGTAGTTATCAATAAGAATATTTATTTTCAAAATGTTTTATAAACAAACAAGTAAAAAAATATTATAATTATATAATATATGATGTGATATATATGGGTGTGTTTTGTTAATTTATATATATATAATCTATATTTATTATATATAAGTTTTGAACATGTAAAATGTAAGGGGAGGATTGAGGAATCTGTTTTGTGTCACATATTTATTTCTATAAGCCATAATCCATGTTCACAACTTATTTACATTTTGTGGCATATATACTTCCTAGAAATTTATTATATGGGGATTTATATATGAAAAATTATTATTTTAAAATTCATAAAATATTATTCTTTTATTTGGTTTTTTTAGAGATTCCCAATATTATAAGTTTTTATTGGATAAAAATGTATTATTTGAGACATTTGTTATGATATTCCACAATATTCTTTTATAAGTTTTAAACAGAACCATTTTACATATTAAAACATGAAAATAATTTTGTTAATTTCATTTAATATTTCATTTTATGTTATTTTTTTAGAGGAATTTGGACATAAATGTTTCCAAATTGAGAATGGATGTATGTTTCATTACAATCTTAATTAGGATTGTTTCTTGCATGAATTCAAGTATAAGTAATTATATACTTCCTATTTAATAAACCTATTTTATTTCTATTATCAATTATATATTTCAAAATTTTAATGTTTTAGTTTAATTTATCTCTCTTTAGTACTCAAAATGTATTAGGAATTCTTTTTATGAAAATCAATCCTTATTTATCCTATTTTCACACGAAATGTTTTTATTATATAACTATATTTTCTAAAAAAGTCAATATTTTTTTCTAATATTTTCCAATGAATTATTAAATTAAATTTTACCCTTGAAATAAATTTTAATAAATGGTTTAAGAAAATCTTCAATTTGTTGTATGAATAAGTTTCTCATTACTGATTGACTTAACACATTTTTTTAAAAAAAAATACATCATGAACTGAATTCCACACAATCATGAAAAATAATTTCTAAAAAGATTCATTTAGAATTTTCTGATGTCATTTTGAAAAATAATTATTTTAATAGAATTTTTAATTTTTTTTAAATATGTAATTTCATAATGAAAAGGGTATTTTCCCAAAATTATATTATAATGATATTTTATAGAATTTTTTTATCTATATAGCATTTTTTAATGTTAATTATGTTTTACATGGGATATTGTCCAATGGTAAAATACTTCTTTATTATATAATGTTTTATTATTTTTGTTATTATATTGTTATAAAAATGATTTATTTCTCTACGCAATGCAATGATGTAATGATGAAATGATTATAAATATTAATTTCCTTTCTATGGTCTACAATATGATGATATGATGATATGATGAATGATTTTTAACATATAAAACACGGTTGTAATTTTTTCATTATGTGAATATGGTGAAGAAATTTTATATCCTATAAATTAATTTATTAAATATGAATTTTTCATGAGATAATAAGATCTGAAATGGGTAGTGATCTCATTTAGTTAAGTGGAACATCACATTATGGTACTGCTGAATGTGAACATTGACCAAAGATATGATGAAATGGGGTTTAAACCAAATACACTGTGATTGTATTATAAGTGACCTTTTATTAAGGAAATTATTTTATATTCTTATGTATATTACAAAAAACATTTTTTAGGCTTATAATATGATCTCATGGATCATGATTTATAATTGATGATTCCATACACTTGTAACTATTATATATTTTTTGAAAAAAAAATATTCTATGACTTATGATTAATGATATTGTACTTTTTGGTGTTTTTTATTATAATTTACGATCATTTTAGAATGAAATTATGTTTTTTTATTAATATTAATTATATTCATTGATTACTATCTCTTATACTTACTCTTTCTATGAATTAGTGCTAAAAAGTCAGTATACTTATATTACCTGGGTTTTGAAGAATTATTATATATTAGGTATGTATCAGAAGTGTTCAATTTAAGAAGTTCATTTTGGTCATTGATGAATATATTTCATGAAATATGAGGATTAAGTATACAGTCTCCAAATATAGTAATACTTATTGGTTCTACAATGAATAGGTATGTTAGGTAATTGATATTCATCATATATGATGAAATATTTGTCTAAGAAAAGAATAGGGTACTATTGATGGTATTAGAGTAGGAAATAATATATATTTAGATATTACAGTTATAAAATCTTGTATGAAACACTATAAATACATTTAAGTTTAAGACAACATCATAACATTTTAGTAAATTTATGATTATGGGGGTTTCCTTGAAATTCAACACTCTATGAACATTACAAGTGGATGTAGATTTCGTGTAGAAGATTCTTCTATTAATAACTCCAAAAGGTGTTGGTAATGAAAATATTAGCAATCAATCTAGTCCATGCTAAAAGGTCCCCTACTGCATACATAATTTGAATCCGCTATTGGATGTTCTTGGGTTTATTCATGTTTTCTTACTAAGATATTATGAATGATTTGTATAGATAAAGACCATGTATGGCCTAGGTTAAACAAATAGAATAATAGATTAAAATTAATGTGTATCAATTTAGACATCATATGAACTATTTTTTATTATTATATGATTTCTCACTGTGATTATTGTTTCCCATTCTATGATTTTTAGTTTAATTCAATGGATAGAACCCTGAGGAATCATATTAACTATGAATGCGATAAGAAATTGAATAATTTTTCTTATGGGAAACTAAATGAAAATCAATTTCAAATGTGAAACCCTTTGATTATGCATAATCCAATATTTTGTTATATTTTTGAAATTAATAAAATAGGGAGTTTTTTAACACCCCAAGCTTTCACGGCACTCTTCTCTTTTAATAATACAATAGTATGTGTTATACGCAACTTCCAGTTCTAACACACCACAACCAATCATACCAGCCATTAATAATATTAATACCCAATTTTTGATATTTTATACATTTTATATTTCAAAATGAAATTCATTTTTGGATTCGGAATATCGAAATTAGCTTTGGGTGAAATTTTGATACATTTCAGATAACTTTCATATTTTGATGAATAGTGAAAACTACTAAATTTTAATTAAAAACAACTTTTTTAATCAAAATAATTAATAGTGATAAATTATGAATTTGAGTGGTTTTAAATTATATTTAGAATATATTTTTACCATTTAACACAATGTTTGTTATTGGACAAGTGTCAATCTTTTGATAGTTATTATCTCTTAAAAACACGATTTTGTTTTAACAACGAGAATTAATTTTAAATTAATTTATGCCACTTATGTGTTTTGAATTTGGAAAAATGGATTCCATATTTTGAATCAGGATTTAAAAATTGTGTAAATAGGTAAGTTTTATTTTTAGACATTTTGAATAATTATTTTGGTAAATATTTTATTAACCATGGTTAAAGGGTAAATCTGATAAATAAGGGTAAAAAATAATATTATAATAATAATAAATTACCGTAAAACATGTCCTAACCTTATTGGTTTATACATGTCCGACCATGGGCATCTTTGGGTCAATTTTGGGACCCCATGTATCCACTTGTAAGTGTTAAAGACACTTTTTATTAATTAGGTTAAAATAAATACAAAAAATACATAAGCATATATCTTTTAGAAAATCAATTTTTTCATAGTGTTATATATGTCTGATTTCAGACTATAAATATTCATTAGAAAGATAAAAATATTTCCTCCATAATGGTATTTTAATTATAATTTTTAGACATTTAAAAATTAATATTATTTATGACACAATAATGATGCAATATTTTCCTTATTAATGAATGAATCAAATAATTTGTATTATAATTGTTAAAATAAATACTTCTATTATTGGTCAATATGAAATTATATTATTTCTTGAATGAATTTGGTTCAAATTACTAATGTTCTTAAGACTTTAACAAAAATCAATTATTTAATAGTGTCAAAATTGACATAAATGAGTTTTTAAAATAAATATTATTTTATTAATTGATATTCTATTACAAAAAATATAAGGCTTGGCCAAAGGAATTATATCATGATAGGTGTATCATTGATGGACAACTTGGGGGTCTATTGGATGTATATAGTATGTTTATTAACTATATGATATTAAAATATAAAGTGACATGGTAAATGTCAAACTAATTAACAAACAGCTAAAACTAAAAGATAAGGTTAATATAATGACCCAAAACTGTCTAAATTCTATTGGTTGAAATTATATCGACCCATCCCCACCATATAATTTTAATAGTCCACTTTGGAACCTTTATAAACTGAATATGAATTTATTATAAAATCATATTTCTAACTTTTCCAAAGGTGCCCCTCACCCCTCTTATAAAAGGGCACTCCCCCTCCTCACTATTTCACACATTCAAAGCCTTTTGGATCAGCCACACCCTGCCCAAATACTCTCTAAACATCCCTAACTTCAACATAGAGGCCTTAATTTTATCAGAGAGCCATCCTAAGGATCCCTTTTGATCAAATCAAAAGGAAGAACCCGAAGACGAGGTAATGATTTCACCACCCTCTTTCAATTTCCTTTCTTCTTCCACTTCCTTTTTCTTTGATGTTTCTATTATAAATTAATTACTCTAGAATATTATATATACTGTGATGTTATTATAATTATGTTAAAACAAAATTCATTAGTCTATCCACCCTTTGAAGGACATGTCACCAAACGTGCGTACGTACGACTTACCGTGTCCACGTTGTGGTGTAATTGTTATTCAATAAATTATTATATTGATAGGTATAATAATGATGTGTATTTGATAAATATAACATGATAAGGATTATGTATATATTATATACCATCCAATTATATATTATATTAATATCAAAAGAATGATATTTTCGCTCGTGCGTACGTACGGATTACCGTCTCCACAACGCAATGAGATTCATTTCCAAGTTCACCGTTCAGTGATGATCATAAAAATGTATATTACTAATAAGTATGTAATATATGACATAAAAATGCTAATAGGGATATATATATATTTATATATATAAGTATTTATGTACTTACATATATCTTATTTACTTACTTCTGTTCAATACTATATTAGAACATAAACAACGTTTATGCGTACGTACGGACTACCGTCTCCAAAAACGGTGTTTTCCATTTCATATATACGTCTATTATAAATTTTTATAATCTAAATAAATATGATAAATAAATAATGTATTATATTCTGGAAGTATTTAAATCATTATCTATGTGATACAATCAAGAGTAACAAGTTAAGACACCTTCGATAAAGAAAGCAATTATTACCTGAAATATTAATATAACATGGAAATTATTAATAAATGGATAGTATAAAGTAATAAATGAATAATGTATGTTATAATAAATATTAATATAGTTCTTTTATAGTTTAATAACATACAATAGTCTTAATATAGGAGGCTAAACATACCCTCGACTAAAGGAATGTGCAAGGTAAGAGGTTTTCATCTCACTCCTAATTCCTTTGAGATTCATGCCATATTGCAACTATTACACTTTGTGTGGTGTATGTACTTCGAATAATTGTATTCTTTCTGTAATACACTTTAATTTATGTGTATTTACATATTAATTTTATGATATCTCTTTCATGGGGCATATGTTTCATAAGTTACCAAATTGGTAAGGGTTAATTTCATAATCTCTTCATTATTCGAGGTTGTTTGTTCGTAATTATATACTGAGACATCTTTATCATCGACATCCATGTTTCATAAAAATGTCTTTCAAAACATTTTTACTATTTAATAGAAAATGTGTGAAAGTCATTTATCTCCTTATTTGACCTTATACGTTTTTGAAAGGAATCTTTCTGTCGTATTCCAAACAAGTTACTTTTTGACCTTTTCGACAAAACTAATGTAAGAATGTTTTTTTAACTTATACTGCATGTGCGGTTATTTTCTGTCGATATTACACCATTTAAGATTCCCTTACACACTTATGATAATGTTTTCAAAATAAGGGTTTTCTCTATAATTATGTGACTTTAAAATGGTTTCAAAAAAAGAGACATTTCTCTCAAATAGTTTTGATTTTATCTATGTCAACATCCTTTGATATATTTTACACATGACTGAAGTTGATTTATTATGATACAAATAATCGATATTGTATTTAAGGATTTTTTATATGTTTAACTAAGGATGAGTTATTTTTATTCCATTAATGGTTTAGGATAAATTTTTTGGCATTCCGTATGCTAGTTTTAATATTAATGTTTATGTTATATGTCAACCTCTTCTTAAGATGAATGTGTTGGACTAGTATGTTCCAGGTTGGGGTCTGGTTATAGCAGACCCACCAGGTTGGTGTCCAGTTATTAAAGGCACTCAGGGATGGGGTCCATTTATTAGAGGCACTCTGGTTTGGTGTCCAGTTATTAGAGGCACTTCGGGTTGGTGTCCGGTTATTAGAGGCACTCTGGGTTGGAGTCCGGTTACAGAGGCTCTCTAGGGTGGGTTATAGTTATAGTTATCCCTTAGGTCTTGGCATGAGTCCTAGCCATAGAAATTAATGTTTGGAATTATGCATTACATTATTATGAAAGTGGTTATTGATATTTCATGTGATTATTCGACTTGTAGGATATCCATGTGAATAAGTAAATGAATGGTTTCATTTTATTTCTGCCATATTATGCTAAAGTTCAAGTTTAAAAGGCTTTTGATTTAGTTATACATTGCCTTAAACGTTTACGCTTATTTTTGAAAGTTTCCACTATATTGGTTATCCTTACTGAGCATTTGAGCTCATCCATTTCTAGATTTTATTTTCTTAGGATTCTAAGAAGTGTGTTGTGATTGATATATAGGGTTAAGACAAGGGAATAATGGCGTTCATAAAGGATTACTTATGTTCTTTTGTATGTAATGTAACATTCATGTATGTAATCTATTTTCCAAGACTACTAAGCTGACCGGTCCTTCGGGACTTTATTCCCTGTAATCACGCCAATGTATTAAAATAATGCCCTGAATCTAGGTAACTAGGGTCAGGGCATTACAGTTGGTATCCGAGGAATTTTAGCATTAACATTGGAAACTAGATTTAGATAAATACTGATTAGAGATCATATACCTAAGATATAATTTGAGGATTAGTATAGAAGACCTTCCTAGAATTTTGGTATTGTAGAAATTTTATATGTTTTACGAGACATACAACCCGATCTTGATACGAGCAGGTAGAGGCAGCTCTGGCACAGATGTACCTAAGGATAAAACCCTAAAACACCGCTTTGAGCTAGACTCGAACGGGAACTGGTGCACGACAACGACCCTTACTGCACTCTTGGTAACAACACTACCGGGATATATGCTTATGATAATTCTCATTTTCTTTACAAACCATTATGAAGGGCTTATGAGTATATACATACTAAAAGAAAACATTTTTATGATTAATAATTATTTCCATAAACTATTTAATTTATGTTAAGTATTTTACAGGTTTGGGATTACGTATTGATATTCATAAACTAATCTAGTGTATTACATTATTTAGAAATAAAACCTATTAGAAGGAATGAGAACTCCAGTAATACACATGATCCAAAGAGTAAGAAGGATCATATCTTTCATCGTCCTAAACTAGAATTTAGAAGGGAAATAGCCTCAGACGTATTATCATCATATGAAGAAATAGTATCTTTTATTGATAAGATAAGTAAAGAATTCTCAAAGTCCAATGGCTTTGAAGGGAATCCAGAGAAGAAAAGGATGGTAGCGAGAAGGACAAATAAAGGGAAGAGGGTAAAGAAGGATTTTCCCATATGTGATAACTGTTGAAAGAATTACCTTGTAAAATGATTGAAGGGAATGGGATTATGTTATAAGTGTGTAGAAAAAGGACACCACGTACATGAATGCAAGTGTAAGAAAATGTTTTCAAATGTAAAATTATAGAGACCCTAAGCATAACGTACATTGAAATTACATTACTTTTGCGGAATACTTATTACATAACAAAAACACACACACAAGGACCGTAATAGTTTAGTGTCTTTGGAAACTCGGAACATAATCTTCTAATCATGGTGAAAGATATTCAACATATCCCATAAAGATCTTCCCTTTTTTTTCTTACCTAAAACCTTTCTTTATATCCTGGGGAAAAGAAAACATAAAAGGGTGAGCTCAAATGCTCAGTAAGGGTAAACAAAAGAAAAATCAATCACATCATATTCATAAGAACATAACATTTTGGAAATCTTAACCTGCAAAAGAGATAATAATATCATAACATGGGATAAATAATAGTAGTGAAATGTAATCCCAATAATCATAAAATAAAACATGAAACTTTGTGGCATATACACATAATCATATAGAATCATTTCTTATTAGTCAAGACTCATTGCCAAGACTATCTTAGTGGACAAAGTCCATTTCTGAACCGAGTTCACTCCCCGTTTCAGTCCTGTTTCACTGAACCGGTATAACCTACCATTCCAGCCATGTCTATCTCATGTGATATAAAATCTTTACCCAATGCATTGGAGGAATATATAGGTCCCACCCATCTCATAATGATACCATTCTTATGTGTGCCACAAAATCATAAATCATACATCATTGCATAACCCATGTAATAAAAATGGGAATCTTAAACATCATGACATCATAAAACAATTCATATAAGATAAAGGAATACATAAAAATATTTCCATCACAACATAATCAAGTAAATGTAATAATAGGGATAGAAAAAGAACCCTATATTATCATAGATGGAAAATAATTTTGATAAAACACTTGAACTCCATTCTTTAGGAAAATATCCTTTCTACTTCAAAAACATTTTCCTTTCTTAACATGTTATACTATTTTAAACTAAAAGAAGTTGATTAAAAATAAACTTGAAAACTTGTAAAGGGAGCTTCTTGTAAATAATGTTTTAAAAATCCATTTATGCCGTATAAGTTAAAAAAACATTCTTCTCGTACTTTTGTCAGAAAAGTGATAAAGTACCTCACACGAAAAACGACAAAATATTCCTTTCATATCCTTTACTAAAAACTCAACGAAGATTAAAATTGGATTTAAACAATTGTAGGTGGATGGAAATAATATTAATTATTGAGGAAACATGGATTTTGATGATAAAATACACCCCAGTAAATACTAAAGTATAAACAATCTCGGATACAAATGAGATTGTGATATTTCCCTCACCTTAGGAATGATTTGCCTCATAAGTGTCCGAACCTCCTGTATAATGATTTAAATAATGTTATTGACTTATTCCAGAATCATAATTATTTTAATGATATCATATGTGGTCATATTCTTAGCTTCTTATTAGTAATATTTCATTACAACTTATTATTCGGGTGTTTATTACTTTTTGTTATTATGCGTGTTTTGTCGAATAAATTCATATTATTCTCTTTAGGTTATAGATACCTCATTTCCAGAATGTTATTAGTGTAATATATATCATATTCATTCATTTAATTCATTTATATAATCATTATGCAATGAATATCATGTAGAACGAGTCGCATCACATCGTGGAGACGGTACTCTGTACGTACGCACGAGCGATGATATCGTTCCCATGATCATGGAATTGTATTGGAGTGTATGTATACTTTTTCAGAATCAATATCAATTTACAATAATCATATATAGTCATTATATACACCATTATACCCATCCAAGTAAGGTGGTGGTGGAAAGTAGATTACACCACAACATGGAGACGGTATTCCGTACCTACGCACGTGTGATGATTTCATTTTCCGTAGGATGGATAGATGGTGAAATAGTGTGGTTTCATACTTATAATAACATATCAGTTTATGAGTGATAGTGATGTTATTACTTCATAATGAAACAACTAAAGAATAATAAGTGGGGGAAGAAATAAAGATGAAAGAATCGGTAACAGACTTTACCTCTTCTTTGAAGTGCTTCTTTGAGACCTCCTTTTAGGGCACTACAATAGGTCTTTTAAGAAGACCAGAACCTCTAGTATGTTTCTAGGGAAGTGGAGAGGAGAAATTGGCAGGGTTTGGACGATCTTGAAGGCTCAAATTGTTGTGAGGAAGAGGGGGAGTAGGTGCCATTTTATAATGGAGGAGAGGGGCACCTTTGAAATAACTAAAAATATTATTTTATTATAAAGCCAAATTAGGTTTTAAATAGCTCCAAATTGATTTATTTCGAAGCTAAGGTGGTTATGGGTCAAATTCCTCTCATATAATAGAATTTAGACAAGTTTAGGTTCCTATTTTGACCTTATCATTTATAATTAACTTTAAGTTAGATAATTTTACTTTTACCGTGTCTTCTTGTTTTCTTACACTATAAGGTTAATAAACTTACTATATCAATCCAAACGGACCCCAAGTTGTTTATTATTAATATATATAACCTTATATAAGTTATTTGGCCGAACCTTATATTTTTAGGAATAAAATAACAATTAATAATATAATATTTGTTTTAAAAACTATTTTATGTCAATTCTGACACTATTTAGTAATTGATTTTTCTGAAAATCATAACAGAATGATTAGTTCTAAAAAAGTAAATTAAAAAAATACTAACATGTCATATTAACCTATAAAATTATTGTAATTCATAAAAAGTCTCAAATTACATTTATTTACGTATTTATAACATCAATTATGTCAATATTTTATTAAAAAGATAATTACTGCATCATCTTTGTGTCATAAATAAATTAAATTATTTAATGTATAAAAATTACAAATAAAATACCATTATGTAGGAAATATTTTTTTATTTCTAATGAGTATTTATAGTCGAATTTATCTTATTTATAACCCTATATTAAAAATTATTTACTTATTAAACTTTGATTTTAACTATTTTAACCCTTCTTTAAATAAATTAATAATAAATGTCCTAATCTAATCCACGTAGGGCTAAATGATCATATTTTATTCATAAGGTTGTTTTTGGTCGAATTACATATTTCCAATAGAATTAGTACATGTGTTAGGGTATTAAGAATAAAATTTTTACCCTTAATTACCCTATTTACTTTTAACCGTGGTAAAAAAAGAAAAAAGTTACTATTCACCAAAAATTATTTTCATCTCATTGAACCACATTTTACTTACTAACATCAACCGTGTATCTCGTATTTTTGAAATTCCACTCACAGAAGCGGTAAAATTAAGTTTTATGAAAAATTCATTTTTTTAACTACCACTTAGTGGTTTCACAATTCATCAAAAAATTAAAAGTTTCTAGAAAAATACCAAAAATTAGGCCTAAGCTATATTTGATATTATAAATTAAAAATTGATATCTATTTTACCAAATTACAAACATATCAGTTGCATTAATTAATTTAAAAATTAATTTTCGTCGTCCAAACAAATAGCGTTTTCTTAAGAGATAATAACTATCAAAAGATTGACAGTTGTTTATGTCTGGTTTAAATGTAAAATTTCATCCAATAACAAAAATTGTATTAAATTGTAAAAATATATTCTAAATATACTTTAAAACCACTCAAATTAGTAATTTATCACTATTAATTATTTCTATTAAAAATGTTGTTTTTAATTAAAATTTAGTAATTTTAACTATTCATCAGAAAATGAAAGTTATCCGAAAAGTACCAAAATTTCACCCTAAGCTAATTTTGGTATTCCGAATCCAAAAATGAAGTCCATTTTGAAAATAAAATTTACAAAATTTCAAAAATTGGTTATTACTATTCATAACAGCTAGTTTTAATAATATTTTAACAGCATATCGTTATTTTGTGAAACTCGGTATTACGTACTACACACGCTGTCGAGGAAAGGTCTTGATTGTGTGTAATGAAAGGCAAATCAAGGACGGGTGTTGTGCAAGCTTCCTTTGGTGTAGCGTAAAACAAAAGACATTAATGAAATTAAAAGGAATATTTTTTCATAAAATCTCGGGGTGTTATATTCTACCCCTCTTAAAATGAATTTCGCCCTCGAAATTCGTTGGGGTTATAAATGGTTTACTACTCGAATGTTTCCTTAATAGAATCCCACATCGTAAAAAGGAATACCAAAACCAATCTATAAAAACAAAAGCATGAAACGTAATGGTTACCCAAATAAACTAATCATTGGGTTTCCACATAGGTGAAAATATGGATATGGAAGAGAAATCTAACCATCATGTTCTGATGGAGAGTGCTAGAGAACATGTCTATGGAAAATCCAACAATCACAAAGCCATAAATTTATGAGGATCTAAGGTACCATCTGATTCATCAGATATAAGAGTACTAGGACAACATTTTTGGTTTTCAAGTTCATTTTCCTAAAGATGATGAAATTGGAATCAGAAGAAATACTTTCGTGATTTTGGTATAGTCTCACCGTTAGTCGTTCTTTGGACAATTTCCACTTCATCACTTAATGAAATGAAGTTGAATTTTTCATTCGTGATGTGTTAGCAGATCATGTGATAGAATGAGGGGTCATTCCATCTATCTCAAACAAAAGGTTAGAAAAGTTATCAAAAAATACATAAGTCCATCTATAGTGAGATTAATCTTATATGGTTCCTAAAATGGACTTATACTTCTTATATTATACTGCTTAATATAATAAAACTAGTTTCTACTAAACAGGGACTTCCTGTAGGCTAGTGGTAGGCGATAAAGGCCAGTCGCACTTTGGTTGTGGGTTCGATTCCCACAGCCATGTCCAACGCAATGGGTTGTCTCCCGTCCGGCAGTTTGTCCTTTTTCTAAAACTAGATTACTATAACATCCCATCAATAATATAAAAAAAAGTTCTATCCTTAAACAATACTAACTTATATACAACATAATTCGTTCCAATCATTAGGCTTATCTAAAATACTTCGGTCCAAGATCATAGTATACAGAAAATGATTACTTGAAATGTTATCAACCAAGCATGAGAATATCATCATTTATCCCCCATATATCTTGTTGGTCACATTCCAATCATGTGAATACCTTAATCATGTATTCTCTTGAAAAATGAATACCTGTTGAACCATAGTGAAAACATGAATGAAGATAAAAGTTAACACTTTCCACATACCAAAATCCTAAAAATTCTATATACTCAAACCATGATATCACTTAGTTCTTATATCAATAATGAGCTCATGAATACTGACAAACATTTAATTTTCTCCTTATACCTTCATTATGTGCATATCATCTGCTTTCCAAAAATATCTTAATCACTTTCCATGGTTACCGGTACCATAAAATTAATGAAAACCACAATATAATAACACAAAAATATTCAAATACACAATAAAAGTACCTCAACAACATTATTCTTGAATACGAATACATAAACACTTCAATCCATCCTCTTCAATTATTGTCCTGGAATAATTCCTTCCTTGATTTAGAAGTAACTTTTCGTTCATGGAATTGAGTTGGGTAACGCCCATGTTCTCCACAAATAATACATTGAACTCCATAACAGTATATCACTCTATGACTATTTTCTCCACACAGATAACATCGGTCCCTCCATTTGAGGTATTCCTCAAGGTTCTTCTTCCCTTCTTTAGAAATCTCAATCATCCTTTCTTTATGCTCCTCAACATGCGAACATGGATAACAGTCTATCTTCCTCTTCTTTGATGAATTAGGCATACCACTAAATTTCACCTTGTTAATCATATATCGCGATGACTGATTCGGCATAATCACAATATCTTTCTCTCTAGGCATTACACAATTTTGTTGCTCATAGTCACTAATTTGTCCATTGGATTCAATGTTAACCGAATTCCTTATGGTTCCCTCCATTAACTAAAACAGAAAAAGAATTTTGTGAGAGGCAAAAATCATGCTAGAGAAATCAACATAGTAAAGGGGGAGTACCCTAAATATCTAACATCTTAGGTTAAATTATAAGATTGGTAGTGCAATTCTAGGACTATAACCTATACGTATACTTAAACTTAGAGACGTCCCTAGACACACCATAGACATATCTCTAGGGATCTCACTAACATTTTCGCATCCTAGTTTCCAAAGGATGACTAAACGTTTCCTCTGATACCAACTGTAGAGACCCTAAGCTTAACATACATTGACATTACGTTACTTTTGAGGTATACTTATTACATAACAAAAACACACACACAAGGACCTTAATAGTTTAGTGTCTTTGGAAACTCGGAACGTAATTTTCTAATCATGGTGAAAGATCTTCAACATCTCCCATAAATATCTTCCCTTTTTTTTCTTACCTAAAACCTTTCTATATATCCTGGGGAAAGGAAAACATAAAAGGGTTAGCTCAAATGCTCTGTAAGGGTAAACAAAAGAAAAATCAATCACATCATATTCATAAGAACATAACATTTTGGAAATCTTAACCCGCAAAAGAGATCATAATATCATAACATGGGATAAATCATAGTAGTGAAATGTAATCCCATTAATCATAAAATAAAACATGAAGCATTGTGTCATATACACATAATCACAGAGAATCATTTCTTATTAGTCAAGACTCATTTACAAGACTATCTTAGTGGACAATGTCCATTTCTGAACCGAGTTCACTCCCCGTTTCAGTCATGTTTCACTGAACCGGTATAACCTACCGTTCCAGTCATGTCTATCTCATGAGATATAAAATCCTTACCCAACGCATTGGAGGGAGATATAGGTCCCACCCATCTCATAATTATACCATTCTTATGTGTGCCACAAATTCATAAATCATAAATCATTGCATAACCCATTTAATAAAAATGGGAATCTTAAAAATCATGACATCATAAAACAATTCATATAAGATAAAGAAATTCATAAAAATATTTCCATCACAACATAATCAAGTAAATGTAATAATAGGGATAGAAACAGAACCCTATATTATCTTAGATGGAAAATAATTGTTATAAAACACTTGAACTCCATTCTTGAGGAAAATATTCTTTCTACTTCAAAAACATTATCCATTATTAACATGTCATACAATTTTAAACCAAAAGAAGTTGATTAAAAATAAACTTGAAAACTTTTAAAGTAAGCTTCTTGTAAATAATGTTTTAAAAATCCATTCCTTCCGTAGTAGTTAAAAAAACATTCTTCTCGTACTTTTATCGGAAAAGTCATAAAGTACCTCATACGAAAAATGACAAAAGATTCCCTTAATATCCTTTACTAAAAACTCACCGAAGGGTAAAATTTGATTTAAAAAATTGTAGGTGGATGGAAATAATATTACATATTGAGGAAACATGGATTTGGATAATAAAATACACCCCAGTAAATACTAAAGTATAAACAATCTCAGATAAAAATGAGATTGTGATATTTCGTTTACCTTAGGTCCGATTTTCCTCGTAAGTGTCCGAACCTCCTGTATAATGATTTAAATAATTTTATTTACTTATTCCAGAATCATAATTATTGTTATGATATCATATACGGTCATATTCTTAGCTTCTTATTATTAATATTTCATTACAACTTGTTATTCGGGTGTTTATTACTTTTTGTTCTTATGCTTGTTTTGTCGAATAAATTCTTATTATTCTCTTTAGGTTATAGATACCTCATTTCCAGAATGTTATTAGTGTAATATATATCATATTCATTCATTCGATTCATTTATATAATCATTATGCAATGAAGATCATGTATAACGTGTCGCATCACATCGTGGAGACGATATTCCGTACGTACGCACGAGCGATGATATCGTTCCCATGATTATGGAATTGTATTGGAGTGTATGTATACTATTTCAGAATCAATATCACTTTAAAATAATAATATATAGTCATTAAATACACCATTATACCCATCCAAGTAAGGTGGTGGTGGAAAGTAGATTACACCACAGCGTGGAGATGGTATTCCGTACGTACGCACGCGCGGTGATTTCATTTTCCGTAGGATGGATAGATGGTGAAATAGTGTGGTTTCATACTTATAATAACATATTAGTATATGAGTGATGCTGATTTTATTACTTCATAATGAAACAACTAAAGAAGAAGAAGTGTAAAAAGATATAAAGATGAAAGAATCGGTAACGGACATTACCTCTTCTTTGAAGTGCTTCTTTGAGACCTCCTTTTAGGGCACTACAATAGGTCTTTTAATAAGACCAGAACCTCTATTATGTTTCTAGGGAAGTGTAGAGGAGAAATTGGCAGGGTTTGGACAAGCATGAAGGCTCAAGGGGGTGTGAGGAAGAGGGGGTGGAGGTGCCATTTTATAATAGAGGAGAGGGGCACCTTTGGAATAACAAAAAATATTATTTTATTATAAAGCCAAATTGGTTTTTAAATAGCTCCAGATTGAATAATTTAGAAGCTAAGGTGGGGATGGTTCAAAATCCTCTCATATAATAGAATTTAGACAAGTTTAGGTTCCTATTTTAACCTTATCATTTATATTTAACTTTAAGTTAGATAATTTTACTTTTACCGTGTCTTCTTGTTTTCTTACACTATAAGGTTAATAAACTTAAAATATCAATCCAAACGATCCCCAAGTTCTTTATTATTAATATATATAACCTTATCTAAGTTATTTGGCCGAACCTTATATTTTTAGGAATAAAATAACAATTAATAATATAATATTTGTTTTAAAAACTATTTTATGTCAATTTTGACACTATTTAGTAATTGATTTTTGTGAAAATCATAACAGAATTATTAGTTAGAAAAACGTTAATTAAATCAATACTAACATGTCATATTAACCTATAAAATTAGTGTAATTCATAAAAAGTCTCAAATTACATTTATTTACTCATTTATAACATCAATTATGTCAATATTTCATTAATAAGATAATTACTGCATCATCTTTGTGTCATAAATAAATTAAATTATTTAATGTCTAAAAATTACAAATAAAATACCATTATGTATGAAATTGTTTAATCTTTCTAATGAGTATTTATAGTCGAATTTATCTTATTTATAACCCTATATTAAAAATGATTTACTTATTAAACTTTGATCTTAACTATTTTAACCCTTCTTTAAATAAATAAATAATAAATGTCCTAATCTAATCCACGTGAGCCTAAATGATCATATTTTATTCCTAAGGTTTTTTTTGGTCGAATTAAACTTATCCAATAGAATTATTACATGTGTTAGGGTAATAATAATGACATTTTTACCCTTAATTACCCTATTTACTTTTAACCATGGTAAAAAAAAGTAAACAGTAACTATTCACCAAAAAATATTTTCATCTCATTGAACCACATTTTACTTACTAACATCAACTGTGTCTCTTTTATTTTTGAAATTCCACTCACATAAGCGGTAAAATTATGTTTTATAAAAAATTCATTTTTTAACTACCACTTAGTGGTTTCACTATTCATCAAAAAATGAAAGTTTCCAGAAAAATACAAAAAATTAGGCCTAAGCTATATTTGATATTATAAATTAAAAAAGGATGTCTATTTTACCAAATTCAAAACATATCAGTTTCATTAATTAATTTAAAAATTAATTCATGTCGTCAAAACAAATAGCGTGTTCTTAAGAGATAATAACTATCAAAAGATTGACAGTTGTTTATGTCTGGTTTAAATGTGAAATTACATCCAATAACCAACATTGTATTAAATTGTAAAAATATATTCTAAATATACTTTAAACCCACTCAAATAAATAATTTATGACTATTAATTATTTCTATTAAAAAGATTGTTTTTAATTAAAATTTAGTAATTTTCACTATTCATCAGAAAATGAAATTTATCCGAAAAGTACCAAAATTTCACCCTAAGCTAATTTCGATATTCCGAATCCAAAAATGAAGTCCATTTTGAAAATAAAATTTAAAAAATTTCAAAAAGTGGTTATTACTATTCATAACGGCTAGTTTTAATAATATTTTAATAGCATATCGTTGTTTTGTGAAACTCGGTATTGCGTACTACACATGCTATCGAGGAAATGTTGTGATTGCGTGTAATGCAAGGAAAATCAAGGATGCATGTTGCGCAAGATTATTTTGGTGTAGCGTACAACACAAGACATTAATGAAATTAAAAAAATATTTTTTCATAAAATCTCAGGGTGTTACAACAATGCTTCATCTGCAAGGAGTTTGGACACTACGTTAACCAATGTCAAAATCATCAGAGTCTGCCCCAAATGATGCTATTGGATAATAATCATATTCTGATACTACTTTAGATGAAGAATAATGACTAGTGTTCTTATGTTTTTATTATAGGATTATTTCATTTGAGTGTTGTATCAACAATGTACTGCTTATAATAATTATTGAGTATATAAGGATTGTACTGTAGAACAATTTTATTAAGGAATTGAGATTGTGTAGAACCATGAAAAGTGACTCAATATCAGGTTAAATGTTTTGGAAAATATATGGATGAGAGAAAGATAAACCATAATATGGTTCTGATACCGAGGTAGTGATTTTGGAATAATACAATATTGATTTGGATAAATTATATTGGATATTCTTGACTACCTTGAAACTGAATAATGATGTTTCATCATTGGAGTTTACAACATTTTTGGATAGAAGGAATATATCCAGTATTATATAAAGAATTTGGGATCATGAATGTAATCAATAACGTTTTATGGTAATTCAGGATGTTTACATGTTTTAATATATTACATGGTGAAGGTGTTCACATGTTATTACATGGAAAAAAGGATATTCATTGTGTTTAGCTTCCTTATAAATTTTGGACTGTGAGTTTGGATAGTAGTATTTTGGATAAGTCTAAAGGTTGGAATGGATTATGTTTGAATGGGTATTTTTGGATTTTCTTTAAAAAGGACAACACGCAGACCGTGTGATAGCCCATCGCGTCGGACAAATCTGCGTGAATCGAACCCACAACCATAGTACAATTGGGATTTATCACCTACCACTGCACTACGTGAAGTTCCTGGATGGTATAATATATTTTTCTTTAAAGGGTTTGATATGTGAATTATAAAATCATTATATTTGGAACCCTATATGATTAAGATAAATAGAGTACTTTTGAGTTGTATTATGTTTTGGGGTGAAAGATGAGTTTGTGGTAGAAATTTATTAATGGATAAAACTCTAATTATAAATTAAGTATATCTCCTTATGATCTTAGCCAATATCATTAATAAATTCCTCAACATTAAGAAAAGGAACTTAGAACAAAAATGTTGTCCTAGATGGTACCATAGATCATCAAAAATTTATGGCTTTGGGGTTGTTGGCCTTTTCATAACCATGTTCTATACAACTCTTCATCAGATATTGATGGATAGATTCCTTTTCCATATCCATATTTTCCTACATAGAACCCTATTATGTGTTATTTTCGGTAACCTTCATACATACCGCTCTTTATTTTAAATAGAGGCTTCATTAATCCATTTTTCGATGTGGGATTTCAACTATGATATTTTCAAATGTAAACCCCAAGTTTCCAATACCCAGAATGATTTTTGAGGACGCAATTGATTGAAGGAGGGGAGAATATAACACCCCAATCATTCACGGTATGCTTCTCATTGAATAATACAATAGCATGTGTTATACCCAACTTTGAGTTCTAACACACCACAACCAATCATACTAGCCATTAAGAATATCAATACCCACCTTTTAAAATTTTATAAATTTTATCATTAAAAATTAACTTCATTTTTGGATTCGGAATATAGAAATTAACATAGGGTGAAATTTTGGTACTTTTTGGATAACTTTCATATTTTAATGAATAGTGAAAATTATTAAATTTTAATTAAAAACAACTTTTTTAATCAAAATAGTTAATGTTGATATATTATGAATATGAGTGTTTTTAAATAATATTTAGAATATATTTTTACCATTTAACATAATTTTTTTCATTGGACTTAATTTCACATTTAAACTGGACATAATCAAGGGTCAATCTTTTGATAGTTATTATCTGTTAAAAAACACGCTTTTTGTTTTAGCAACGGGAATTAATTTTAAATTAATTTCTGCCACTTATGTGTTTTGAATTTCAGAAAATGGATTCCATATTTGGAAGAATGATTTTCAAATTGTGAAATAGGTAACTTTTATTTTTAGACATTTCGAATAATTATTTCGGTAAATATTTTATTTACCATGGTTAAAGGGAAAATCTAGTAAATAATGGTAAAAAAATATTATTATAATAATAATAAATTAACCTAAAACATGTCCTAACCTTATTGGTTGATACATTCCTGACCATGGGCATCTTTGGGTCGATTTTGGGACCCCATGTATCCACTTGTATGTGAGAAGGACACTTTATATTAATTAAGTTAAATTAAATACAAAAATTACATAAGCATATATGTTATGGAAAAAAAATTTACATAGGGTTATATGTGTTGGATTTTCGACTATAAAAATTTGTTATAAAGAAAAAAAATATTTTTCAACATAATTGTATTTTAATTATAATTTTTAGACATTTAATAATTAATATTATTTATGACACAATAATGATGCATTATTTTCCTTATTAATGAAAGAATCCAATAATTGGTATTATAAATTTTAAAATTAATATAATTTGAAAGTTTATATGACATCCATTACTTTTATTGGTCAATATGACATTATAGGATTGATTAAATGAATTTTTTTCTAATTAATAAAGTTGTTAATACTTGAAAAAAAATCAATTATTGAATAGTGTCAAAATTGACATAAATGAGTTTTTAAAACAAATATTATATTATTAATTGATATTATATTCCTAAAAATCTATGGATCGGCAAAAGGAATTATATCATGATAGGTGTATCATTAATATACCACTTGGGGGTCTCTTAGATGTATATAGTATGTTTATTAACAATATAATATAAAAATATAATGTGACATGGTACATGTCAAACTAATTAACTAAGAGTTAAAACAAACGGATAAGGTTAATATAATGAAACAAACCTTTCTAAATTCTATTGGTTGAAATTATTTCAACCCATCCCCACTTTATACTTTTAATAATCACTTTGGATCCATTATAATCCAAATATTAATTTATTATACAATAATATTTCTAGCTTTTCAATAGGTTCCCCTCACCCCTCTTATAAAAGTGCACTCCACCTCCTCACTAATTCACACATTCAAATCCATTTGGCACGGCCAAAACATTCCCAAATACTCTCTGAACTTCTTTATCTTCAACCTAGAGGATTTAGTTTGATCAGAAATCCAACCTAAGGATCCCTTTTGATCAAATCAAAAGGGAGAACCAGAAGAAGAAGTAATGATTTCACCACCCTCTTTCAAGTTCCTTTCTTCTTCCACTTACTTTTTCTTTGTTGTTTCCATTCTAAAATAATCACTCCAGTATATTCTATATATTGTGATGTTATTATCGTTATGGTACAACCAAATTCATTATTCTATCCACCATTTTGATGACATGTCTCCATACGTGCGTATGTACGGCTTACCGTCTCCACGTTGTGGTGTAATTGTAATTCAATACATTATTATTTGGATGGGTATAATAAGGATGTGTATTTGATAAATATAACATGATAAAAATTCTGTATATATTATATACCATCCAATTATATATTATATTAATATCAAAATAATAATATTTTCACTCGTGCGTACCTTCGGATTACAATCTCCACGACGCGATGAGATTCATTTCCAAGTTCTTCGTTTATCGATGATTATAAAAATATATATTACCAATAAGTATGTAATATATGACATAATAATGATAATGGTGATGTATATATTTATATATATAAGTATTTATTTACTTACATATATCTTATTCACTTACTTTTGTTCAATACTATATAAAAACGGAGACAGTGTTTATGCGTACGTACAGACTACCGTCTCCATAAACGGTGTTTTCCATTTCATATATACGTATATTATAAATTTTTATATTATAAATATATATGATAAATAAATCATGTTTTGTATTCTGGATGTATTTAAATCATTATCTAAGTGATACAATCAAGAGTAACAAGTTAAAACACGTTCGATAAAGAAAGCGATTATTACCCGAAATATTAATATAAAATGGAAATTTTTTTAAATGGGTAGAATAAAGTCATAAATGAATAATATATGTTATCATAAATATTAATATTGTTCTGGTATACTTTAATAACATATTATAGTCTTCATACAGAAGGCTAACCATACCCTCGGCTAAAGATAAGTGCAAGGTAAGGGGTTTTCATCTAACTCCTTATTCCCGTGAGATTCATACCATATTTCCAATATTACATTTTGTGTGGTGTATGTACTTCCCATAATTGTATTCTTTTTGTAATACACATTAATTTATGTTTATTTACAAATTCATTGTATGATACGTCTTTCATGGTGGGTATGTTTCATATGTTACCAAATTGGTAAGGGTTAATTTCACAATCTCTTCATTATACGAGGTTGTTTGTTCGTAATTATTTAGTAGGACATCTTTATCATCCACATCTATGTTTCTTAAAAATGACTTTCACAACATTTTTACTATTTAATAAACAATGGTTTAATGTCATTTATATCCTTATTTGACCTTATATGTTTTTGAAAGGAATCTTTCTGTCGTTTTCTAAACAAGTTACTTTTTGAACATTTAGACAAAACTAAGGTAAGAATGTTTTTTAACTTATATGGAAGGTGTAGTTATTCTCTGCCGTTATTACACCTTTTAAGCTTCCCTTTCACACATATAATAATGTATTCAAACTAAGGGTTTTCTCAATAATTATGTGACTTTTAAATGGTCTTAAAAAAGAGATATTTCTCTCAAATTGTTTTGCTTTCATCTATGTCAACATCCTTTGATAAATTTCATACTTGTTTGAAATTGATTAATTATGATACAAATCATCCATATCGTATTTAATATTTTGTTATATGTTTGACTGTGGATGAGTTATTTTTATGCCATTAATGGTTTATGATTAATTTTTTTGAATTCCATATGCTAGTTTTAATATGAATGTTTATGTTATATTTTATCCTCTTATTAAGATGAATGTGTTGGACTAGTATATTCCAGTTTGGGGTCTGGTTACACCAGAACCTCCGGGATGGTGTCCAGTTATTAGAGGCACTCCGGGTTGGTGTTCGGCTATTAGAGGCACTCTAGGTTGGTGTCCGGTTATTAGAGGCACTCTGGGTTGGTGTCCGGTTATTATAGGCACTCCTGGTTGGAGTCTGGTTATAGAGGCTCTCTGGTTTGGGTTCCAGTTACATTTATCCCTTAGGTCTTAGCACGAGTCCATGACACAGAAATTAATTTTTGGCATTATGCATTCCATCATTATGAAATTGGTTATTGATATTTCATGTGATTATTCGACTTTTAGAATATCCATGTCAATAAGTAAATGTAATTATTTAATTTCTTCTGCCATATTATTTTGAAGTTCAAGTTTAAAAGGCTTTTGTTTTAGTTATACATTGCCTTTAATGTTTACGATTATTTTTGAAAGTTTCTGCTGTATTTCTTACCCTTACTAAGCCTTTCATCTCACCCCTTTCTATGTTTTATTTTCCCATGATTCCAAGAAGTGTTTTGTGAATGATATACAGGTTTAAGCCAAGAGAATAATGGTGTTCATAAAGGATTATTTATGTTGTTTTGTATGTAATGTAACATTCATGTATGTAATCTATTTTCCAAGAATGGTAAACTGATCAGTCCTTCGGGACTTGATTCCTTGTAATCATGCCAATGTATTAAAATAATGCACCAACTCTGGGTAACTGGGGTTGGGGTGTTAAAAGTTCGATAACACATATAAAAAGAGAAAAATAGAGTTTCATGGGACTTAAATTCTGGAAGACCAAGATAGAATGATGATTCACCCTACTATATATCCATAATGTGGAAATAATATCATAATGGAATGCATCAAAGGAATGAGAAGATGATTTATGCGTGAAAAATAAGGTCTTGGAGAATGAAATTTATATATAGAACTAAATCATTTAATAGAGGAAAATGATGTAAAACCTAAGAGACCATTTACATTTTAGTGCCTTATGTGTGGAAAAAATGGGAAATTATATTATTCAATTCCATAATCCAAGTTCTTTCTTATTGAAAAGGGAGGGGCCTTTACTATGCCAATTATTAAAGTTTAATAATTGAATTATTTATGTATTGGGGTTCAAGATTTTTGTTGTAAAAGTGTTTTCTAAATGATATCACTATTATAAAAATCATGAACATCTAAGGATTGTTTTCTGTAGTTTTTCCAATGTATTTTCATGTGAATGTTTTATTATACAGATTAAACTAGAAAATTATTTTACTGGTATGATGACATTTAAAAGAAAATATTAATGGATATATATCCCTTAATATGTGCCTAATGTTCTGAAAATAATTTTTATTTGCAAAAAATCAACAAATTATATTGATAAAGTAAATTGGATAGTTTTGGTATAGAAAATTTTAAGAATAATTTCTTTATTCATTATAGTTTTACAGTTATTCATGTTTTTTAGGAGTTAATTATCATGTTATAAGATAATATATCATCATGGTATTCATGTGATTAGTATATAAAATTTTGAGCTATATTATATAGTTTAGCTATAAATTTTAACGTTGATCATGATAAAATATGTGAAAAAGCATTTTATAACATTTGTGTATTTCATTTTGTAAGAAATATTATTACAAATTTATAAGTTAAAATATTTGTGGAATTTATTAATTTAAACATTGTTTTTTATTTGTAAGGTTTTATATATTAATAAGTTATTTCATAATATGATGTTTTATTGAAATTGTATAAATTTTCCTAATTATTTTGGTTTTTGTAATTTTAAATATATATACATAATTATTTTTCAATATTCAAAAGATAATTTAATTTCATCAAAAAAGAAATATCCATCATGAATAATCTCATTTCATGGATTAAGTGATGGGATAGAAGGTCAAACTTATTGAAGTGTTAGAAAAATAATGGAAATTTTCTTATAAAATCCAAATAATTGATTCATGTATACTTTCTATTATATTCAATATTGACATAAATATAAAATATACACTCTAGGAAAAAGATCTTGAAATAAATTTTTTTTCTTATAACATTCTTTTATGATGAATTAATTGACTTCTTTATATCATAATGATTTAAGGTTTTATGGTAATTAGATTTATCATTATATAATTATTAATTACTTTATATTATTCATAAATTTTTATTTTTCATCTCTGTGTCAATATTATAACTTCCCAATAGTTTTATTCAAGTTTGGAAACACAATTTTGTGTTATTTCAAGTAACCATTGTGTTCACCCTTACCATTTTCAAAATATGTTTAAATATTCTATTGTATGATGTGATATTTCAATAATGGTACTATTAAATATTAAACCATTTTTATCAAGATAAAATAATTTTTTAAATGTGACCATATAACTTAGACATTAAATTTGTTGTATGGAATGGAATAAAAAATTATTTAAAATCAATATAATTTTTTCAAATAATAAATATTCATTGATTAACGCGTAATAATTATGTACTCCATTTATAGAAAATTCATTTTACACTTTAATGATATATTTTCATCCAAAATTGATTTTATTAATTTTTTAGAGAATATTATAAATATGTTCATCAAATTTTTGAAGTTGTATTTGATAAAATGTAAAAATTTGTGACATTATAAAATCATAATTATCATAGGTATAAATTTGAGGATTTTTTTTATGTGATTTGTTTTTCAGGGAATAATGATTTTACTTATAAAAATTTCATTTAAATACAGTTAAAAGCCTCATAATAATTGAATTTACTACAATATTTCTATAAGTAACATGTATTTATTAATTATAAAAATAGTAACACAGAAATTAGTTTTATATTTTATTTCTCTTTAACTTCATTTTTTTATTAAAATTATTTTTTTCTAAAAAATATTTCTATTGTAAAATTATATTAAAATGATTTTTCCCACATATAGTGATTGAATATTTTAAAATGGATTTTATAAATTTAATAAATTTAATTAATATAATTTAATATGTTTCATGCCATGTTTTAATGGAATAAATTTTTTTTCAATGGCATATGTCACACACAACACCAATATTAAAACACACAAAAAAATATATTTTCTTAAATTTAATATCTTTGATATATTGAGGATCATGTAACATCGAGTCTAAATAAAAAATAATATATTATACTAGTAAAAATTAGCTATTAAATTTCATGGAATGAATAGTACCAACTAATATATTAAAATTATGTCTATTCTGTAATTTGAAAAAGAATAAGAACAATTTAAGAAAAATACATGTATTCTGACAAACATTATTTGTTTCTAAAATATTTTTTATTGGAGATTTTCTGAAATAAGTTCAAAATAAAATTTTCAACTTCTAGAGTTTTTTTGATAAAATTAAAATCAATTTTGTAATTAGTTTAACAACATTATCTTAGGGTGTTTATTTGGTATTTTTATGAAATATTTAATATTTGGAAGAATAGTGAAAAATATTTGTTGGTCAATGTGAGTAACCTATGAAGGGTGTGAATATAGTTCCCCATAAAAATTTCCGTTGGAGAAAATTTCAAATAAAATCCACAATTACAATAAATAATTCCTATTAATCCAAATATTATTTTAATATAATTTTAATGTTTTAAAATATTCCTTAAAGATTGATTAATACTCAGTTAAAACAATATAGTAATAATTTATCTTTTGAAGTCATTTTACTAAATCAAACATTAATATAAACAGTTATTATGATAAATAATAAAATTAAATGTTTTTTACAGTTTAAAACCAATTATATTTAATTCTTTGAATTGAAGAAAATGAAAATAAATCAAAAAAATAAAAATAAAATAAGGGGTTCAATGTCATGATGAGACCTAATCTCTTCTAATTTGAAATCACTTACTGCTCTGTAGATTATATAACAATAATCGGATCCAAATCCAAGATCTGGTATTGAAAACACAACTTACATGCTATCCAGGACACTCATGGACCACATCGGCAATGAACATGGGAAGATAATCAATACAGGTCACACATGAACCTCTTCCTCAAATAAAATGTTAAAAAAATATGAAAAGGGATATGTGATAATATATTTTATTCTTTAGTTCTTGTGAAAAAGTCAATTTATCGATAAAAAAATAACATACAACTCAAAAGTTAAAGGAATGAATAGAAAGGGAATATAATAAGAAATAGAAAATTAAGTGATGCTCAGTATGATTTGATTTATATGTTTTGTATCCTCAGGTGTATCTTGGTGAGCATCTCGATCTATTTATCTTTAAGTTTCTATAAAGAATATCATTATAATATTCTATTTTTCTATCGGTAGGTTTGAATTTTTTATGTTCTCAAGTGATGATTCTGAAACTATTAAGTAGGTGTACATCTTGATCACACATCCTGAGAGGGAGACTCCTTTACATATATATATAACTAAGGGAATGAATAACTATTTAAGGATAATCATAATTATTTCAAAAAAAATCATACTGGGAACTTACTTAGTCTATAATGATAGAATGTATAACATAAACAATTCATTAAATAATACATCTCATTAGTTATAATAATATATTTTTTAGGATAATTTAGTTAAAATTCCATAGAATTGATACATTGGAACATGAGGACGGTGACTCATCTATAGGGTGAGTCAGTCTAGCTATTAATCAAGTAGTGTGGAAGGTCAGCTAGTGGTGAGTCATCAGAAGGCAGGCCATTTGGAAGTGACTCAATTATATAGGTGACTTAAGTATGGTAGTGAGTAAGAATGGTAGTATCTCATCTTGTGGTGAATAATCTAATTGAAGGTCATTTACTGATGACTCATTTTCCATGGTGACTCATGTTTTGTAGAGACTCATCTCTGGTGGTGAGTCATGTCAAATAATGAATATTTTCAATACATTGTCAAATTTTCTTTAATTACTCTTTTTAAAATAATATAATATCATACAACATAAAAATCATTTGAATAATAAGACTAATTATTTATGATCATAAAAACAACAAAGATCAAATATTCTTCCTATAAAAGATATGAGGTGCCAACAATATCCTCTTTTTAAAATAGATGGTAAATAAAGATAGTATCAGAGATACGATATTTTTGGACAACGTAAACATAAATGAAAATACACATAATTAGTCTCCACATAACATAAATTATATAATTATTCTCCCATTTTTAGGAATGGAAAAAATTAAGGATAAAAATTATAAAATTCAATGAAACAAAATATGAATAATAAGAGAAATTTAATTAATGAAAAAAATTATTTCATTATATCTAGAAATAAAGATTAGTAACAACATACAATGGAGTTCCTATCAAAGTCAATATCCAATTTTAATCACTCGATGCCTGAGTTAAATTAATTGAAGGCTCATTTCCATTTTCCATGATAGGGGGATCGTAGGTAGAGGTTGAGGGAAATAAGGTATTGCCATTAGAGACTGAAGTAGAAGTGGGTAGCTCTCTGATAATCACGGGATAATGATGTCATACAGCTTCCAATGGAGAAAAATCGAGAGGATGTAACTAGGTAAGTAAATAATCATTTTGATTTTGGATAATAGATCGTCTAAATTATATAATGTTAGTGGATGTAGTATTTATAAAAGAGTCACGAGAATATACTTAAGAGATAATACTTCGGAACTAGCCACATTAAAGAGATGCTTCATTTGATTAATGTAATATATAATAATGTTTCCTCAAATATCCATGGAACTAAATTTGTCTTTATTTTATACCCTTAAAAACTAAGATGTGGTGCCATCACATTTAACAAATTAACCCATTCCTTGAAATATTGGTTAACTCATGGCATCTGATATTTCTCCACTAGAAACATGATGTGAGAGTTCAATACAATGTTTTTCTAAATACATGAAAGGTATTATTTAATGTCCATTGTGATGGTTTCCCTATAAATATTGAATAATTTAAACATTCCCTTACTGATGTATAAATATTTTTACTATGTTGTATGATCTTCATCATATCCTCATGATGATGAGGATGGAAATCTCCCATATCATCTTGAAGTTCCTCCTTAAAAATAGACCGGATGAACTCTATATCAAACGATGATGAAGGATATGGAGAATTGTAAGTAGAATCCCCTAAAGTTAAATTATTCAACCACCCCATTAAAATAGACTAACTGACTGAGAAGTTTGTCTTCATCTCTTCCACTATAGACTTTAAGATTTTAATGTCATTGGATAACCATATATTCTAAATATCAACCTCTTAAATGAAATGACTCATATTTTGATGAATTTGGAATATAACCAACTAGAACAAGTGTCTAGAATTAGTCTCATTGAGATGTGTACTAGGGGTACCTATTTCTTATAATCATATTAACCATAAATAATCCCCTCTCTAATAGACTTCACACCTATTCTGGAAACAAAATCTCATAGACCAAGAGAGATGCCATTAAGAAGGGGTGAAACATCTCTCTTTTCATGAAGCAAAAAATCCTATGCCGACATTCGTATGGTAGGTATATCTAATGTAAATGTGATAAGATGTTATAAAACCTCAATTTTATCATACGACGATCCATTAAAATATTTCTAAATTATAAATGGGATAGATGCTCCACCATGATTTGGTGGACTACACTCATCATCATATAATCCATAATAGTAGAATCCATTGCTCACATACCATAGTAATCATTCCCACGCATTATAATCAATGACATCCATCATAGAAGAAGATGAGTAAATAATTTCAACATCTATAGGATCAACATCGTGTCTAGAAAAACTAAGGTATTCCTCACCCAAAAAAAATTCTATCATATCATATCTATCAAATGAAACTTCATCAAACATATGAAAAAAACATGGTCCCTCCTCCAACATAGTAGAAGTAGAAAATACAGGATAAGAACGATGTATTTGAGTCAATATGTTATCCTTAGAAAAATCATGATCAGATCCATCATTAACCACTTATAAATCAACATATCCTTCATCTTTGTCACCTCCACCACTTCTATCATTTCCATTTTCCTCATTATATAAATATAAAAATTCCATAGAAGTTTTAGAAATATAACTACAGAGTACTACCTCTCATGTAATATTTGTTTCCTATTTATCGTCATCATTCTCAAATAATAATGTATCTATGGTAGGTAAAAATACTAAAGAAGTAGTCGGACCAAAATAAACCACTTGATTCTTTGTTATGTCAAGGCCACTATCCTCATCAACTGAAATACCTTTCATATCAACACCTACATAAGACACATTAGGTTATTTCTCATCATCTGAATACACTATAACAAAATCTTTCTCCTAGCCAGGATCAACAAGATTTTTTTGGTTTGGTAGGGTGATATATATGATTAAAATCACAATACATATTATCAATACCATCATCACATTTCATTATAATGGGTTCCAATTTACCTAAATTATTTTATTGATGACTATAGTCAAGAAGAAACCACCACACATTACTTCAGTCACATCATCCTCATCAACTAATCCTTTGGACTCAAGCATGGATGAAACAAACATAGTATAAAGATGGGAATTAGTCATAGATGATTAATTAAACATATCCACAAAATTCACCATTAGATATAAATAATAATTGATTCTTTCTCCTTTTTACATATTTTATAGGAGATACACATCCTGATATCTCATGGCAATAAAGTCCCCTTTTGTAGTGTGTAACATGTGTTGTAAAAAGTTAAACTGAAATTTGTGGCCACCATCGAATTCAGTTACATCATGTCTTCTTTGAGTTCTATTTCACATTTTATCAACTAAGGAAATATCATATATAAATGATTCACTATCACTTGGATTTTTACCTTGATATTCATTTGACAATCCTTCCGGATGTAATTTTATACACTTATCACATTATTTTGAAGAGAATACTACCTTCTATCCATCTATCATTCATTTAATCCAATATCCATTTTCCCAAAAAATAAAATCACCATATTGTTAAAATTAATGAACCAACTTTAGATTGAATGATCTATCATTATTAGTGAACAAGTCTGTCCAATTTCGATCCTAGATCACTGTGAGCACCATCAATATTTTTGACAACAACTATTCAAAATTTACTTCTCTCTCATTATACAATTTACAATTATTGGGTTGCATGTTATATGGGTTGACTACGGGTCACATCAAATCTCCTCTAGTATTCTTTTAGGGTAATTAATTATCATGAAATGATTTTTTAGGTTTTTTTACACTTAACATTACAATGAATTGAATGTTTAGGAGAGGATGAGAGAAGGCAAATGGTCAAGAGAGAAATTTTAGCAATGAATTTTTAAGGGAAAATGTTATGAGAGAGAGAGTGACTTGAAATTACCCATAATCCCTAATTTATATCATTTAGGGATTTGAAAATGAAAATCTAAATAGAAAATATAAATCCAAAAATATTAAAATATCACCCATGAAATAAAATATTAATAGTGGATTATTTCAATGTTGACTTATTCCAATGGTGGATTATTCCGATGGTGGCTTATTTCAATGGGGGTCTTTCTGGAGGTGGTTCATTCCAACAATGGTTCATTCCAACTAAGGATCCTTCCAATAGTGGTTTATTCCAATAATGGATTATTACAATGGTGGGTTTTCCAATGGTGGATTTTCCAATGATGGTTTTTCTAATGGTGGCATGTCCAATGGTGGCTTGTCTCATAGTGGGTATTTCAATGATGGGTTTCCAATGGTGTGTTGTCCAAAAATAACTTCTAATTTTTTTATAATTCATAATTCATGTTTGATGTTTTTTATTCACTCAAAAATAATTATCTCAGTAAACATATTAGAAATATGATGTTTAGTTCCTATAAATTCAATTCTCAAATCATTTTATTCAAAATGATCTCTCAAAATGAGATGTATTACATCAATTTCATTTTTTCTAGATTAAGAAACCTGAATTTTGGAAATATTTATGGCACTTGTGTTGTCGTAATTTAAAGAAATTTTTTTAAATTGATATCTATAATCTATCATATTATGTTTCACCAAAAGAAATTAACAGAAAACAATCGTGTAGATATATTTTTAGCCTGAATTGTTGACATTGAAAGAAAATATTTTTTACTACACAAATATACTTGATACTTACCTAACAGTTGACATGTTCTAGAGGTTAGTTTTAAATCTTACTTCAAACCACCAAAATATGTATCTAAATAACTAACTAAGTAAAATTCTTATATTATAGTATAGAATAGTTATAAATTGTATGTATATTTTAGGGATTTGAAATTATTTTAACATCTTATAAATTATACTTTTTTTGGTTGGCTAGAGAGCGAGGACACAAACAAAAAATAAATATAATATCAGGCCAACTAGTAGTTAAGTATATAAGACTTGAAAATCATACCTCTGTACCTGATATTGACTACTTTCTTTGTAATTTCATCATGATATAACTTATAGGTGGTAGTCATGGGAGAATAAATACTTTTATTGCTATCAAAAATCATTTTTTTATATTATTTTTAGCAAACGTACATTGATACAAAATAATTTCTTCTCTATTTTGGAAAATGTTAAAACCATGAAATAATGGATGTTCTCTGAATAAACTCATTTCAAATTTAATTTTTATAATTTTTTAAAATTAAATTCACAATGATTTTTTCAAGATCCCTTGATAATATCATCCAAATTGATTTTAACAACTAAAAAAACTTTTTAACTTCATTTTATAAAAATAATTGGATCAAATATATCTTTTGATAACCGTTAGAAATTAGAAAATAGATATCCTATAATACCAAGACATATGATCATTTTTTAAACTATATAATTATTTTGTTAATATTTTGAAAATATTTAGAAAATGATGATATTGAAAACCATGAGCTGTTCAAAAAAATCCTCAACTATATATCAATTTAGAATGAACTTTTGACATCCATTCGATATTGTTTGAAATAAAAATGCGCCACATAGGTAAGAAATATTCAAATATATTCAATTCGAGATTTCAATGAAATTTTTTTCTTGTAGTCAATATACTCTTCTTAACTATATCCTCATGCAAACTATCTGTCATTACTTCTAAGTACAGTTCCTAATTCATCGACTATGTTTCTCAATACCCCATTCTTGCAAATAGTCAAGGATTATTTAGATCACACTTCTTGTTCAAAAACCTATTTATTTGAAAATGGTTATGTTTTCTTCATTTACATATACCAAAAATATACATTAATTTCATCAATGATGGTTTTAGGATGAGTTTCTAACAATAATTCCTGATGTTATTTCTGATTAATAAGAAAAACACAAGTCTATGTACCAGTATTTATGTATCTTACTATAACATCCAACATGGGAAATTTATTATTCTTAATATTTATAAGAAGATAAGATATATAAATATCACGATCTTCTTCAAATTCAGATATAGTTTAATGTATTTCCTCACAACTAGTTGAATTTTATGCCATTTTACATGAATTATTTGATTGTTTTTCATAGATGTTAATATTTGATAAAAATCGTCAAGGATTCCTAATGTGGTCTTATGTTCATATAGATCTGTCTCGTCAAACTTTACCCGAATAGATTATTCCATAGTCTTGGATCTATTTTTAAACATTCTATATGATTTAATAGTGCAGAATAAGTTAGAAAAATTCCTTCATCACTCTTGGAGGATTGTTTTCAAAATTATCCTTAGTTTTATGAATAAATACATTGAATACAAAACTATAATGTAATTAAAATTTTGATATATATTATTCCATAGTTAATAAAAGGGTTTCTATAATAGAGGTCTGATTATTAACATATTAATTAGATAGTAATATGTATTCTAAGCATCTACCAAAAAGAAAATTGGAAGTCCATACTCATTTAGAATACTTAGGGAAATTTATTGATGTTTCTTATTTAATCATTCAAAAAATACATTCTATTTTGGGGTCCTAAGAGTAGAAAAGTTAAAATTATGATCATTTTGTGATAAAAAAGACTCAATGTATAGATTTTAAAATTGATAAACATGGTCACTTCTTAAGGTATTTATCCTAAGCTCACTAATATTTTTTTACAGATCTAGCATACATGGTAAAATATGAACATTATTTACAGTTGTGAGCTAAGAAGAATACCAAGGTATACCTAGAAATTTAATCAACAAGGATATATACATATGGATTTCTATTCAATCTAGAAACTATAGCTTGTAAAAACATGTATATGAAAACCTACTCTTGTGGTAGAGAAGTCAAAATATTTTTCTCTGATGTGAATTGTATCTTCTATTGCATCACTTTTTGACCTGGGATACCAAATTTATCATTTGGGAATTCAAAATTAGGTAAATCTTTGACTAACCCTTTTTTAATTATCATTCTATGTGAGTGAATATTACAATGTCCTAGTCTTTTATTCCAAATACTAGATTACATATGTTAGGCACATAGAAATGAAATTTATTGAGAAAATATATAATCTAAATTAACAGTATAAACATTATCATTCCTCAATAAAGTAAACCACAAATAATAACTATAATAAAAAATTCAATAATTATTTTCAAATTTCACATGAAAAACATCCTAATATAGTTAAGATATGCTAAAAATATTGCATATTAAACCATAAAAATAAAACTTTAGAATTTGAAACTGAGTCAGAATTAACTACTTATCCAAGGATAAATATTTTCCCTCTAGAATTTCCATGAAATGTGACAAGTAAACCATAAAAATTATCAAATTCTTATTGATTTATTAATATCCAGTAATGTTTGAAGAATAGTTGATATCCAGGTACTATATACATTTAGTTGATCTCTTCAAGCAGTTTTCCAATAAATCGATGTTTTATACAAAAAATTATTTTTTGAACAAAATCTAATTTGGTCTATAAATATCAATATTTAAGGCTATAAGAACCCATAATTTCATAATAGTTTTCCAATAAGCAGTTTATAATATTTTTAAATCAAAAAATGATTGGGATTAGTTGAATAAAAACTAAATGTAGATTTTCTAGAACTATATTTAATAATAATAACATTTTTAAAAATAATATCCTATCCTGGTTTATTACCTATGTAAGTGACGTACATTGGTGAAACCATTATTTAAATTAAACAGGTGAGAGTATGTCTATATGTATTGAATTTCTCAAAATAATTGTTTTGTTTCTCATTAGAAAAATTTCAATTCATTGTTTTCCTACAATAATTGATCATTTTTTCACTTTTTCTATAGTACGGTCAGATTTTTAATTATTAGTAAATGCATTCCATTTCCTTATAAATTTTTAGTTATCATCAGTATATTTTAATAAATATTCAAACATGTTAAAATAATCATGCATGTCGTCATTATAAATATTTTTATCATTTTTTCCTCTCGAGAGAGATTTTAAATAAGTTCATGAGAAGCAAGAAAGATATATGATAACATATATATGTTTTTCAAAAAACATATGTTATATATATCATGTTTTTCTTCATAGGTAGCGTTTGAATCACATGAGATATCTTCAGAAGCACTATAAGTGGATTTCATTTCTTTTGTTTATTTCCTATCATTATAATCATATTTATTTTTTTAATTTATTTTTGGGAAATCAGCTTTGACATTCCATTCTATTACATTCATTGGAGATGATTTGATTTTAAGATTAATATTTCTTATATTACTTATTAACATTCCATCTATTTTCATATTTTTATTTTAATTTTTTTTCCCTCAAAAAATAAATATTATTATAAAAACAATTAAACCTTTTGGACAGATGGTCCATATCTTTATCCCTATCAGTTGGTGATCTATTAATACTAAAGTATTCATCTTGAACTTCCTACTTCTATTTTGACGTTGTGATCTTGAAGGATACAACCATCCTTATAGGATCATATTAATATTATAGTTTAACATTATCTTTTTCCACACACATCAATAAATTTCTAATTAGACCATTTAAATGTTTTTTATAATATCACATGATTTTCAAATTGAGATAAAGGTTCATATCCATTATTCAGGTAATAATCTTAATAGTTGCATCACTTGTTCTTTATTCAAAAGATGATTCTAAAATGAGTGATTTTTATTCACAATATCATAGAATCACATATACATGTCAAAAATAGAATAATTATGTTTCAACTTAAATTTATCATATTTAATTATATATGTATTCATCAAATTTACATAAAATTATTTGTTTCCTCATGAGAAATAGCTAAACTATCCTAGATTTCAAAATTAGTTATTATTGAATATATTAAATTGAATTCCTCATCACCAAAATCACAATATTAGGAAATACAAGCTTTATAATTATATTCATAAGTGGTTTTGGTAGGATCATCTAATGTGTTTCTACCAGTCTTAGGTTTCCCTTATTTTTCAATAATAGTAGTCCAAATTTCAAAACCCATTCTCTCAATATGCATTCATATTTATTTTCCAATAAGTATAGTTGTACCATAAAATTAATTTGGTTTATTTATAACAGAAACTTCTATTCTAATATATATTAAAGGAATAAATATTTATCTAACATAAATATAGGATCCATAAACAAAACTAAAATCGGGGTTGAACAGTTATTTAAAAACCATTAATGCGAAAAAATTTACAGAGTGAGTAACACAAGTGGTGGGGGTTAATTGAGTTCCACAATTACAATTTATATTAAAAACTAGCTCAAATAAAATAATCCAATAAAAATAAATATCCTAAGTTAATAACTAGATTTGATTAATATAATTTATATCTTTTACAAGATTCCACAAAATTGATTAGTTCCCATTTAAAACAATATTAAAATAACTTTATCTTTTGAAATCAATTTACTCAATCTTATCATTATATAAAAAATTGTCAATATTAACTCTCCAAGTAAAGGTTTTTTTATATTTTAAATAAAATAAAATTTAAATATTTGAAATGGATAAATAGATTAAATCAACTAGTAGAAGAAAAACAAGGGGTTCAATCTCAATCTAGGAACTAATCTCCCCACTTGGAAATCACTTTTTTCTAAGAAGATTATATAACCATAATATAATTCACATCATACATTGTGTATATAAATAATATATTATAAGTGTTTATGACATGTGGGGATGTCATCCATAATAACCATGGGATGATAAAAAATAAAATCCACACAAGGACCTCTACAACAAATACAATGTATAAACCGATGAAAATAGAAATGTGAGAAAATATTATATTATCTAGTTCTAGTGTGGAAGAAAAAGTCTTGATAAAAAGGAAAAAAAATACACTGGTTGAAAGTAAAATAAAAAAATATAAAAGGAATGTAATAATATATTGAAGAGGTACTGATGCTCAGTCTGAAGTGCTCTAGATTCTTAGGTATCCTCTAATGTGGCTTGGTGGGGATCTCAATTATTTTCACTAAAAGAAATAGTAAAACAAAGTTTTTAAATGTTCTGTTTTTTGTAGGATTATAGTGTGTTTGATCTTGAGTGATGATCCTTATAATATAGCTTATGTTACCTTCTTCATCACACATCATGAGAGAGATATTACAATAGAAAAACATATATCTAAAGGAATGAACTACCATTAAAGGATAATAATAAGTATTTCCAAAAACTACGTACTAAGATATCAATTTTTCTTTAATTCATCTATGAAATAATTAATCAAAATTAATTATATGAACCATTGAATTAGTTATAATAATATATATTTTAAAGGAATTTATTTAAAAAATTTCATAATAGAAATGGTGTTACATATTGATGGGGACTCATGTCTGTTGATGATTCAGTCTAGAAGTGACACATATCGGGTGGTAGGTAATATGGAAGCGACTCATCAAACGGTTGGGCATCGGGCGGTGAATTATGTTATGCAGGGACTTAAGTTTGTTATTTATTTAGGTTAATGGTAGGTTATATGAAAGTTATTCATCTTATGATATGTCATCTAGTGGTGACTCATATTCATCAGCAACCCAAGTCTGACAGGGACCCATCTCTGGGAGTGATTCATGTCTGGAAAGGAATATTTTAAACACTATGATATGTTTATTAAAATTATTATTTTTAAAATAATAACTATCATAAAACTAAAAAATCATTAGAAATATAAGAATCATTATTTTTGAGCATTAAACCCTGGAATTTCTAATACTCTTCCCAAAAAATATAGGAGGTTCCAAAAATAATGAATTTTAATTAAAAAACAATTTTCTGTTTAAATTATATTTTTAATTGGTTTTAAATTAAAATTAAGTAAATTATATATATAATAATACTATTTAGATGATTGGAATCAATTTCTTGATGAATTTTGATATAGAAACATTGTAAAATTTTGAACATTATCTCTTTGAAATCCTGCAGTCTCATCACATTCCTGCGATTTATTTAATATTAAAATTTTCCACTAATATAAATGAAATTGTAAAAAATGGATTAAATATTTTTAAAAAGAGTAAATTATATTATATAATAAATTCAAATGAATTTTTGAACAACATGGATAGTTAAAATAATAAAAAATATTTACCGCTGTTAAGGTAAAATTAGATTTACTATGGGTTAAACTAAAACAATTAGAGTTAAAATTACAAAAAAAAACATTTATAAAATATTCTTTTTACCATATTTATAAACTATAATTTCTAATTATATATGATATTATATTATTGGACATTTTATTTCAGTGAAAAACATGTTTATACCATTTTCTATTAAAATATCACAAGTGTGCCATTGACCTCTCTTATAAATGGGAACCCACTCTCCACTCATTTTTACACATTTAAACCATTTTTATTCAGCCAATACAAGACCAATTCACCCCCAATTTTCTCTATACTCATCTTGAAGAATTGTTTGAGTAAAAAAAATACTTGGATGGATTTGTTGAAATATTAAGGAGGATACCTCAATAGAAGGTAATGTTCATTAACAAGCATTTTTATTTAATTTATTCCTCAAAAAATAATCTATTATTAACACATATTGATATAATAGTGAAATTATATTCCATATAATGATATGTTTTTATGTTTTTTGAATGAACTAAAAATTTCTCTACTTCCATCAAATGGGTTATGAAATCATCATTCGTGTGTATGGTAGAGTACCGCCTCATGAACTAATGTCATTTGTTTTTCCACTACCACCTCAAACAGTTTTGTGTTATTATGGGTATAAAGTATATATATATATATGATATTTAAAATATAATTACACATATGTATTAATTATACCATATATAACTTTTTTTTCATTCCATTATTAAGTGTATACAATAATGTCACTCGAGTGTACAGGTGATTACCACCTCACAAAATGATGTGATTCATTTTTTCACAAATTCCTTACACAAAAAGTGATATGGAGAATGTTAACAAATATATGTTATAAATATGAAATAATAATGATATTGATGAATTATATTTCATTATTAATATATAATATATCATCTTACACAAAAAAATAATAACATCATTCACATATGTGTGGACTGTTACCTTCATTAACTATTGTTCCATTATTTAAATCACCACACCACATGGATGATATTTATAAGTATATTTAAATATATTGTAAGTTATTTAAGATATTATTATACTATTAAATGTAATATATTACTAACCTATTTTTTTAATGATCATTGATAAACTGTAATGTTACTTATGCATCCGAATGACCTACCATCTCTATGATCGTAATATACTTAATTTCACAAAATTATATTTCATGATTGGGATTAAAATAAGAATTATTATATAAATATTATAAATATTTCATGATAATTATACTAGATATTATGTAACTATATAATATTAATATGATATAAACCTTTCTTAACAATACACATGTGATAAAACAAGGAATGACCTCCCAAAACCATGGAAATAATGAAATATTATTAATGAAAAGGAGATAAAATATTATAAAAGGATAATATATGATATTATAAATATAAATATGGATTTGGAGTAAGTTTATAACATGTTTAAAACCACTATAAATTTGGATAATGAACATTACACCAAAAGGAATTGTGAGGTATGAGACTTTATCTTAATTTCCCTTTATTAAGGTATATTATGCACCAAATTTATTTTTTTGTGGTTTATATACTATCCTATTGAAATGAAATTTCATTATTAATTCATACATAATTATATTTTATGTTTAATTTTGATATATTTATATAATGGTTTTTTAAATAAATGTTACCATGTGGTAATAAACATCATAACCCAATTTTTTTCATTGTATTATATTACTTATTTTTGGTTTTTTATATTATAAGATTATGTTTGTAATGAATTTTGAATATATATTTTTGTATTTAAAATTTATTATTTGTATTTTAATTTTATACTCACATTTTATTAACTAGTTTATTATTACATGAACATTATAATCATTATAAATGACTATTTAATATTATCATTCTAATCCTGATTTCTTATTCATAAATCTCAATTGAAAGAAATTATCTGATCATTTTATAATACACTAATTTAATTTTATAATACTCTGGTTATTCCGGATATATTCATGAAATATTACGAAATTTAACACATTTTTGGAAATTAATATGATTGTGAAAATGTGTTTAAGAAAACCAGAATTAATTTATCTCATCAGTTAGAAATATATTTTCTTCCAAAACTATGTTTTCATTTTTTTTCAAAAATGTTTTTAAACTTTTCCAAATGATTTAATAAACAAATTTTTGCCCATTTTTTCTTTTCTATTTTTTAAAGGAATATTCATGCCCTTTTTCAAACAAATGAAATTTGGAATTTAGAATAAAAACTAAAAGGTATCTCTATTTTAATGTGTATGGAATGAATGTAATTTCAATTCATCATGTCCTCTCAATTTTTTTTAAATATTCGTTTATATGTTTAAAAGGATATATTATTTGAAATCATTATTCAAAACGTTTTATCATCTATTAGTTTTGAAAAAATATTTTCAGAATAAAATTGATATTATCTTTAATAATGTATCTATAAAAATTTTGATGGTATTTCTAATAATCAATGAAAACATCACATTATTTAAACTAAAATGGGTATATATGTTATTGATACCATCCTTATTATTTATTTTTAAGTGTTATGATCATTTTTACCATGTATGGTATTGAAATTAAATTACTTAATCAATTCTTGAAGTCATTAGATTTCCATTGAATTATTAACTTTCCCATAGAAATTAAATTTCCATAAAATATTTATATTATTTTTCATGTAAATGGGTATTCATTAAAACATATTTTATTAATTGAAATGGTTTTATACATTCAAATATATTTTTTTATTTGGGGAAATATTTGATAAATTTTTATTCCTTACACAATACAGTTATTTGATGATAAAGAACTCTAGACATGAATTAAATCGATTTTTAAATATATGAGGAATGATTTGGACATGTATATATGGTTAAGACATAGTTAATGATAACCTAATGTTGAATTCACAGTCTTGAGAGGTGAATCATTAAGGGAGAATACAATAATTATGGTAAACCAAGTGAATTTTTACTTAGATGTTTTAAAATATATTGTGAAGGGTCTTAACAGTTGGGGTATCTTGTTAACGAGACATTACGTCAAATAATTGAGAATTACATTAATTTATAAATTAGTTATAATTATACATGATAAAATTTCAATGATATTATCTCATGATTCAATTCATTTTAATTTATTGGTTAAATGGTATGTTTTTTTGGTTATTAACCTCTACATATTGATTATCTCTAATGAGATTTCAACATTTATATTGTCCATGGGTAAAAATACTTCCCAATTTATGGATTAAATTGAATATATGTCAATATTTTTACCATTCCACATTTATTTTGCTAATTAATGCAAGAAATATTCTAGTACTTTACCCATACTGAGAATCAATGATCACCCTTCTTTTTTTATTTTTCCATGAATCTATAAAGCTTACTATGATTGATATGAAACGATATTATAGAGGGAATAATGTAATTATATGTTTTTTCTTGTATTTTTAAAATTAAAATTTAAAGAAATACTCATTTATGTATCTAGTTTACCCAGAAAACTAAAATATTTGTTCATTTAGGATCTGATTCCTTATATAAAAGGGGAATGTAATAAATATGACACCAACTCCGGGATACTTGGGTTAATGTTGTTAAAGATGGTATTAGAGGAATTATAATATAATCATTTGGAAATACACTTTGGAAAACATATAATAAGGATCATTACCCTATAATAGTCTTTGAGGATATGTATATAAGAATATTATATAGTTTTGTTAATGTATATATTATGTCGTATATTTTGGAAATAAGACTTTATATTGATACTATAAGTAGACACTGTTTTTGGAAATCATTACATAGGTGTAATAACTATAAAAGGGAACATTTTTCATGACCTGATCATCACCTAGTTCAAAAAAAATAGGTCTTACTGCACATATAGTTTTACACTCTTAGGGGATATCCTTAGGATAATTCACACTTTCTTTTCAAAGAATTATTAAGGATTTCAAAAGATATTAAAAACAGAATAAATTAGTTAAAGTTAGGTTATCCTAGATTAGAAATAAAGTTTTTGAATAGAAAAATAAAAGTATTTGTGTGTGGTAATAATCTGAATAAATCAATGAATTGTCGAGGAAAAACAAGGAGTACTATGGAAGAAAATAAACCTCATCATAGGGATCCATTTATATCATGATATCTTAAATACAGAGATCTTGGGAATTATCCGATTCAATGCCCTCTTATAAAGGGTAAACTCACCACTATGGGAGGAAATATTGTGAAATAAAATGGATGATTTATTTATGTATTTGGGATCAATAATTAAATTTTAAAAGTATTTTTTACCAAGGATATTTTTGTGATAAGAATTATGAACCATATAAGGGTTATGTTAATTTTTAGAAGAACATATGACATCCTTAATGTAGGATTTATGAATATGATCAAGTGTAAAGGATTTTTATATTTATCAAAAGTTCAATGTCTTAATATACCCATTTAGGTATTATGTTATGGGATTCTTAAATTACTAAGGATATTTGGGGAGAATGTTATATCAGGTATATTTATTATTGGAGATGTGTTTTGTGGAAAAATTATGTTATATTATATACAAATAATTTTAAATGTATTAATAATATTTAGACTTAATATTATCATTAATTACATTATAATAATAGTTAAATTATATTATTAGACTTTGTGAAAAATATTGAATTAGAAACCTTAGTAAAAAGGTTATTTAATGATTAATTTTACTTCGAGGATTTATATACTATTTATTTGAAAATGTTATAAGAATTATATTAATATTTTTTATAAAAATGAAAACCTCTATGTTAGGTGACATGAATACATATTTATAGAGTCTTTGGGGCTTGAACTCATGTCCAAAGGATGATAATGGTTTAACAGAAACTACTAGCCTGTGCGATTTAAATGGGAATTTTCGTGCATCATGTGTAAAAAAATTATTTTTGGATATTCATTTCCTAGAGTATAAAATGAATTGTAAATTTATAAAATCACAACCGAAGGTTGAAATTATTCATATTTAATAGAAACATATCAAGTAATTATATTCCCTAACATTTTTATAATGTAAAATAATAACTCAAATTTTATAGAGGAACATTTTAATAAAAATGTTATCCAATTAAATTCATATCTAATGAATGATATGATATTTTAATTCATCATTTATTTATGGTTTTGAGGTCCTTAACATTCTATAGATCATTTAATTTATTATGATCAATGAATTATAAAATTATATAGAATTGTTTATTATTTTTTTCCATTTCCACATATTCACATGACACCAATTTTCTCTTACATAGAAGCATAGTTATGTGTTATTACATATGAATAATTTTACATCTCTTTTCTATTTTATTGAGATTATTATTTATTAATCCCTTTATGATGTGAATTTTTAAACAATCTTATTTCCAAATATCAATACCTTGATTTCCATTATTAATTTCAAATTGAAAGGAAAACAATTATTTAAGGTGGGTAGATTATAAAACCCAATGATTATAAAATAATATAATTTTATTCAATAGAATATGTGACATGAATCACTGATCTTAAAAAAAATGAAATAAATTTCTTTAAATTTAACCTCTAGGACAACTTGATGATCATGCAACCCAGAGTGTAAATATGCCATAATATAGTATAATGGCATATCCTAAATTTTAAATTTTATGTTATTAATATATCATTCAATATTATGAAAATTATGGTTATACATTGATTACGAATTTATTAATAATTATTTAAAATAATAATAAATGTTTTCTATTTTTTCAAATAATAGTTTTGTCGCGATTTACAAAAAAAAATTAAAAGTATTTTTTCACCAAATTTAGAAAATTTATCTGATAAAATTACTGTAATTTATTACTCATAAAACAAAATTTATATAAGGATGAATTTTTTGGATTTATCTTAACTATTTTATTTTTTGATGAATAGTAGAAAATAATTAATTTTTATTTAAAACCACCTTTTGTTTAAATTATTTGTAATGATAAATTATATTTTGATTTTATTGAACTCAAATTATTTAAATTATATATATATATATATCCAATATTGAAAATTTTAATCATTTTCATATTGAATTTTTATATAGAAACATTTTTTACTTTTGAATATTTTCTCATTGAAAAACAGCTTTCTTAACATGTTTGTGGGTTGAATATAATGTTAAAATTTACCCCTTTAGCGAGTAAAATTTTGAAAAATGGATTAAATATTTTCAATAATAATAATTTATATTATTTAATATGAACAAATTCATTGTTGACTGAATTATTATTGAAAAACAATTATTTACCGCGGTTAAGGTAAAAATGGATGTACTAAGGGATAAACATTAAAAATAAATGTGATGATGGCCAGAAAACTTGACTATAATATTTTGTATTTCCATATTTAAAAATTATCATGTTTATGGATCAGGAATACATTATTTTGGACCCTTTAAGAACTTAAAAAATGTTGGTACATTTTTTCATTCAAAATATTACAAGTGTTTTGTTCACCTCACATATAAAAGGCCACCCCAACCCTATATTAATAACAACATTAAGAATTTGGTTTGGAATAAAATTACACAAATAATTTAAAAACATCAATACCATCACATCGGATTCCTTTTTTTGGTCATAGTTCCATCCTTTGAAGGATTTGGTGTAGACCTATAGAGGTTACCTGGAAAAGAAGTTACATTCTCCAATGAACATTTTTATTTTATTTATTCTTTAAACTCCTTCAATAATTTTTAAAATATGATGATATATTAACATTGGAATATTAAATATACGGATTTTTTTAATTTCATAACATATATATATCTCCACTTCTATCAAATGGGTTATGAAATAATAATTCTCGTGTAGAAGGGCTACTATCTTGTGAGCTGAGGTCATTATTTTGTTCCACTACCACCAATAACTGTTCAGAATGATTATATGTTTAATTTATATAAATAAAATTTATAACATAATTATACATAATTATTATTTATATCATATATATCTTTTTTACTCTTCCTTCCGTAGGGGATACAATAACGTCAGTCATGTGTAAGGAAGACTACCGCCTCATGAGGAGATGTGATTCATTTTTTTCAGTAACACATTACCTGGAAAATAATAAAGATATATTTAATAACTATATGTGATAGAAATTAATTAAATTTTCTATTTATGAAATATTTATCATCTTAATAATATAATATATCATTTTACAGAGAAAAATTATTGCATCGTTCGTGTACGTGTGGACTAAACCCTTCACGAATGAATGTGACTCTCTTTTCATCACCACACCACATGAATTATAAATAAAAGTATATATTATGAAATAATATGATATTTATTATATAATTATAATAATTTAGTGTTAAAATATTTTTTACCTTTTTTCCATTAGGATAATTTATAAGTGTAAACATTACTTGTGAATATGTATGACATACCATCTCCAGGATTATAACATAATTCATTTCTCAAAACAATTTTTTATGATTTGTGTTCATAGTTTATTTAATATATAAATATAATAATTATGTAATTTTTGATATTATAGTATTTATGTAACTATATAATATTCACAGTAAATGAAACATTCATGAAAAAACATGCATAAAAAACAAGGAAATTAACACTTGAAACATTTAAAATAAAGAATGATTATTAACTAACAAGTCATAAGATATTATAAAGTATAATATATGACATTATAACTATTAATATTGTTTTTATATGAGTTAATAAAATTTTAAAAACCATTACGGAATATTTCAAATCACGTCCAACCAAAAATAAGCATGAGGCATGGGACATCATTTATATATCCCTTCATTGAGGCATATTATGCACGTAATTAATTTTAAAGGTGTATATAATTACCCTTTTACATGTAGTATCATGATTAATTGATAATTATTGGTATTTTATGTTTTAATTTTTAGTAATTAATCTAAGGGACTTTAACTACAAATTTTTCTAGTGGAATAGAATTTCATAACTCAATTTCATTTCATTGTGTTATCTTACTCTATATCCATATTTGATATTCTATGACTTTGTGTGAAATTAATTTAAACTATATATTCGTTTAGTCCCAACTGTTTTATGTGTATTTAAAATTGATAAATATATTAGATTTATTGGCTAATTCTTACATAAATGTTACTATTATTTTATGGTTTTATTTCACAATCTCATTCTTATTGAGATTGTTTATTAATAAATTTTAGTTAAGAGAATTTGTTTTGATAATTTTATAGTAAAATAATTTAATTTTAATATACACTTTTTATAAATGATATTTTCTAGTAGGTTTATCATTTTTACACTCTTTCATACTCAATATAATTGAGATTTTTAAAGAAAACCAAACTTCATTTCTCTCTTGTTTCAGAAATAAGTTTTTTTTCCAAAACCATGATTTCTAAGAAAATTTTCAAAAATGTTTTTAACCTTTTACAAATCATTTATTAAAGTCATTTATATATATTTCAACCTTATAAAAAAAATTTGAAAGAATCTTCCTTTAATTTTGAATAAAATACCCATGGGGATTTTACTAGAAACGTAAAAGAGTATTTTTTTTATGTGTACAACAAAAATGGATTCCCAACTATCATGACCTATAAAATGTTTCAAATACTATTTTATAATAATAAATTTTTATGTCTAGGTAAATTTATTTTCAAAATGTTTTGTGAGGTTTTAGATTTACATATTGATTTTTAGAATGACAATTACATTCTACAAAAGAATTATTTAAAGATATTTTTATGATATTTTTGATCAATAATGAAAAAACCCTTTATTTTTTAATTTGGTGGTTATATGATGTATCTATACAATACTTATTCTTCCTCTCTATGGTTTATAATAATTTGAATAAGTAAAGTATTAACATTCCCTTCCTTGATTCATTTTTTTAGTCATTATCATTCCCTTGAATTATTCACATTCCAATTGATATTAAATTTACCATAAATTTACATATTATTTATCATGGATTTGTTTATTGATTAAACCATATGTCATTCCAACAAAATGATTTCTATATAAAATGATATTTTCTTGTCTAGGGATGTATTTATAAATATGTGTTCCTAATTCCTTAAAAAAATTTAATGATAAGACACAGTGTTCATGAATTAAATTGATTATTTTATATATAAAAAATGTTTTTGATATATAGATTATAGTGGGTCCCATTTATGGATAACCCCACAATGTGTTGGTAACCTCATGAGGTGAATTAGTAAGGTAACATAAAATCATCTGGCCAAAACAATTATGTTTATACACATTAGTTTTAAACTATATGTTGATTGGTTTTGATGGTAAATTTATCATATGTCTTAGACATGACGTACAATAATTAAGAATTCTATTCATTTCTAATTTATTTATTATTATTCGTGAGATTTTTGCAATGATATTTGCTTTGGATTCATTACATTCTTTGTTATTTATTAAATGGAATGTGTTCCCATTTATTTACCTTTCCATATTGATTGTTATGAATATGATTTTCAAATTTATATTATCTCCAAATTCTATTAATTCTCAGTTTATTTATTATATTTCAAGGGTGTTAAATTATTTAACCTTCTATATTTATTATACTTATTGATTCATGAAAGATTCTACTATAGTTTACCCTTATTTAGAATGTGTGGTTACTCGTATTTTGTTTCCATTCAAAGGAATACATTATGTTTAATAATATTTATATATAAATAAAAAGTGGGAATAATATTATTCTAAAATATTGTGTTTTAATTCTTATATTAATATATAATACAAGACTCATGAATGTTTATGGATTACTAAAAAATAAATTAGTGCATCATTCAACATGTGATTCCTTGTATCTTAGACAAATGTAATAAAGAATACATGGGATTCCAGATGTTGGGGTCAAGATTTCTACATTATAAGTTTAAATTATTTCATGGGCATTATTAATATTAACCATGGTAATTAATTTTCACTTAATTAAATGTGGTAAAACTAGGTTTAAACTACTCTATAATGCATTCAAATTAATTTAACACATTTCTTTTTCATATCATATGATTGCTTTTCAAAAAATGATATATTTAAGGTGTTGAATAATTTATATCAATAAATTATTTTAAATTCATAACCCATTCAGGACATTTCTGAAGAGAAGTTATATATTATCCCAATTAAAAACTATTTTTTTGTTTTTACATTAATTGAATGGTTGGAATATTATTTTTGGAAATTTATTTATAAAAAACTCTAACAATTTTCATTTAATTATTATTTAACGAAAAAATTCTACAAAATACACATATTACATTATTTTAAGGTGAAATGAATTTTACTCAAAAATTATATATTTTATTAAAAACTGTTTTCGTGAATTTTTTGTTTTATATTAAATTTAAATTCTACCGAATAATAAAATAGAATATAATAAATTGTATACCATATTTGGATTCATCAATTCTTCATTTGATTGAAAAGTGACTTTTATTTTGAGTAATATAAATAAATTATCACTGTAAAAAGGATATGTTGTCATGGTCATGTTTAAAATAGGTTAAGGTTGTTTAACTAGAAGATAAGGAATAAAATGTTAGTTAAATTTTTCTAAATATAATTTATTTAGATTATTAACACCTTATAAAATCTTATCTTCTAATTTTTGGTTCCCTGTTTCCACTTTACAAGATTTTGATATATAAATATATATATATATATTATTTAATTTAGTAAGTATTTATAGGTTTTTAATTTTCTTACCATATAATTGGAAACCACCTCTCCAATCTTATCCCCAATTTATTATCCTTTCAGATCAAAAAACCACACCATAATAAATTCCTAACATCCATTCCCATAGATTATATATTATATTCATTCTAAAAAGTCCTTCATTACAAATCTTAATGTGGAATCCAAAATTTGTTTATCAATAATGTGGCATAACTCATAACTGAGGAATTTTAATTTTATTTCATCATATAACACCTCCACGTAAATGGTAATCATTCTAAAATGATTAATTCAGTATCTAAAATAAGTTATTATTTTTATGAGGATGAGATTCCAATATGGAGAAAAATTTATTTCACGAGGAAAAATGTTTTGATATCCATAGTTAAAGAGGTAATTCATGTTGTAATGATCATAATGGGTAACCTTAATCGATATTTCATAGGGTTTATGTGAGTGGGGAAAAATAACATTGAGAGAACTTGTGTTGTTACATATATTTAAAAATAGAACCCCATAGGGAAACCAAATACCATGCAGATGTGTTTTATCCCCTCTCTAGGTCCCACCCATGTGCTTAAATGGTTCATCAATGAACTTAATATCCAAATAGACCAATTCATGTTCATACAATTTTATTTCCCATCACTTACACACGCCATGGAAAAACACCCAGGGAATTTATCTATCATGTCCACTACTCTAGTAAAAAAATCATTAATGGTGGATTTCTAATTGGGTAGACACCTAAAAATAAAGGTGATCTATATTTATAGTTGTCATGTCAATTATCCATTAAACCCGTTAATATTATTAGGTGTTACATTCAACCCCCATATAGAGAACAACATCCTCATTGTGGATCCTAAATCTAAACCCATATATTTACACCACACTTTTATCTAGTCTAATACTATTATAAAATTTTGTAATATCCAAACCGAAAACACTAAGTCTAAGTTAGAGTTCTACATGAAATCAAGTAAGAGTCCCAATTGGTAAGAGGTTTTAAAATAGTAGTGGTGGTCTAAGTCCACCAATGGGGTGAAAATACCATTAGTATCGTATCATAGAGAAAATAATAACAATAAATATAATATATAATTAGAGTATCCATATGGAAACTAAATATTTTAAGAGTAAAAATATCATAGAGATAATTAAAGACCTCCAAAATTGGAAATCCAAACACGAGTATAATGTAAGACTAGTAGATAAAAAAATAAAACTATCAAAATACCTACAGTTTTTCATATCTCACACATTTCCCATTTCCCAATCAATCAACAGATTTCCTTGGGTCCTATTTTCCTACCCAGATCCCTACTCATGGTTTCTACACACACATTAGGTTTCTCATGCAGTTTGTGAGTATGATACCCAGAAATACACCAACAATGAACACATATATGATGTTCTCATGTGAGAAACTATATTCTATAATTTGAAAATAAGTGTGTATATATCACAATAATCTAAAACTATGAACCTGTGTTCAAACCAAGGCCCCATGAGCTCTAACCATACCATATTTATCACTATACAATAAGTAATGGCAATATATCATAATTAATCAAGATCTAATAGTGAGTGAAAAAATATAACTTCTCAACATCATGTTAACATACTAATCAACTTACCTAAGGAGTTATGTGAGAAATATTCATAGAATCTAGTCGGAATGTAGAGATCATATATAGAATCCACTATGCCTCAAGTAATATTCACCTTGTAATTGACTGCTTATCGAGGGAACCACATGGAATCTGTGCGGCATCATCATATCCCTGATATGTTCTTAAGACTGTTATCTCTACCGTTGTAAGTCATGTATGATCTTTATATTAGGGATAATCATTTCTCAATGGTCCATCGGCTTTGGTCACCAAGAACAACATATCTAAACAGATACATAACATGGTATAGCTTTAAATCAATCATATATAACTTATCATCATGATTAAATGGATCATCATATAATACATTTTGTTAACATCTAACATGAATAAACAGGATATAAATATAATAATTATTAACAAAATTCACATTAAATCTATATGGTTATTCCCACACCAACATGCTATCATAATCATGAATGACTATAAATTATTCCAAAATACTATTATATCATAAAGAAATAAGTGTAAATAAGGACACATAAAATGAAAGGAACATAATTATTAAATTTCAGTAAATATATCAAGGATAAAAATACCTATGTGGTTTCAAAATAGAATGGAAACATCTATATCAAGGTACACCTCCTCCTAACCCTTATTACCACATTTTTCTCATGAAAGTGTTTGATATTCTTTAGGGATTTCTATAACAAAATCCAAGAATATCAATCCCAGAAGAAATAAAATATCTAATGTTGTGAATATTTATTTTTCCAAGTTAATTTTTAAATAATAAATTAATCAAATATATAGGATTATCAGTATCCTTGTACTATAAAAACTATTTTTTAACATGTTAAAATATTTTATCTCTATAGAATTATATACATGATATAATTTTGGATGATTATACTTCAATAAAACTAGGTTATTTGAATTTTATGATATCATTATTGTTTTTGAATAATTTTTATGAGGAATAAATTCAAATTTTAGACAATAAGATAAACTTATAAAATATTTTCTTTAAAAAAATTATCTCTAAGATAGAGTTTAGAGTGAATTTGACCATTCCCTAAAAATAAAAAGAAGAACTCAGTCTATTTGAAGAATAATTCTTCTGTCCAACAAAATGGAATTACATGGTAGCTCGGATGCAAAAGGATATCCAATAATTATTGAATAATTTTTATATATATATATATATATTATAAAATATAATCCTAGAATGAACTATATAATTTTATCCACCAACTATGTCTTCCATTTTCTTTGTCTCACAACTATTTCTTAAAAGTGGAGAATTTATGTCATCAAAACCATTTGACTTGACGAAAAATTAATTGAAATAATTTAATTATAGTATTATTGGAATTAATAACTATTCAATGGGATTTCAGGTATGAGTTGGAGAAGGAGAAACAATAAAAATGGTTTATTAAAATATTTACCCCAAAAATTACATTCCATAATTTTATCTTTATTTTACACTTTTTTAGATCCTAACTAATATATATGGGTATAGTGTTTTACCCTATAAATTGTCTAATTACACTTACTCATAGTCTAGTTACCATTATGATGTTTTTCAATAACCTTTTATTGAAACTTTTTTCCTTGATGTCATGTTTGGTTACCCTATTTCAGTTCCTTGATAACCTTATGTAGCACTTGGTTACTATTATGCATATCACAACAAACCATACACAACACATGGATACCCTTACACAATATACATAATACCATTTTGAAAAACCCTTCCGATAGATCTCACCCTTTTTATAATACCCTTATATGAACCTTATTTTACACTAACAACCTGAATTATTATAAATGAAATTCCCATTTCAAAATATTAAATTATAATTTTAGAATTTTTTTTATAGAATACACATTCAGTACATCGTTTATTCACTACTACATTAATTTATATCTTATCTTTAATAAAATAAATTTATTCATAATAACCATTGAAAAAATAGTAATTGTGTAGTTAAAATTATGATTAATATTAATTAATTATTACGATAAAATTAAACTGAACTAGATGAAAGAGGTGATGGCCAAGACTAGTAGTATCGTACCCCATGTTTCCTCTTTATCTTAGCTTCTAAGAGAAGATACATAAATGGTATTTTTCCATAACCAATCCCTAGAAAAGACTCAATATATAATCTATGATATCATCCATTTATGATATGATTTCATTCATATCGAGATCAAAGCAGAAGCCATATATATTGAACCACCGCTTGATAGGGTCAATATCACACTCCATATCGTTATAAAATACAGTAGTGTTAAAATGGGTTATATATCAAGACCAAAGAAATATTAATATTAATTATTAATTTCAATAAATTAAAAACTATCTTTAGATAATTTATTATTATGTTATAAATTTACAAATATTGTTTTTTATAAAAATATATTATGAAATGATTAAAATCAAATTGTATTTTTGGAAAATATATAAGTTTTGTCAATAATTTATTTTATGAATTCAATATTTTTTGAATTAAATTTCATATTTAGTGAATTATTTTGTTAAAATATATAATATTTTTGAAATGTGGATATTGAAATTATCAAATGGTGTATTTTTCTTAATTTTGTGAAATTGTAGAATTCTAGGGTAAGAATTAAATATGGTATAAATATTTGGTATTAAATATGACATCATAAATGAAAAAAATCAATGTAATAAATATTATAAAGTTTATCCATGAACAAAACTATACATTACCATTTAAATAATGTGTTATTTTAATTTCTTCAACTAATTTTATAAACACATAATGAATATTCCAAAACCAGTATTATATATTAACATGGAAAATTAATTCTTTATGAACATGACTCACTTACACATCAATAGAGATATTATATTAATAAATTCGGTTCATAGCCATATATAATATAAAAAATTACTCATATTTAGAGGATACCCTTTTCAAATTACATGGTATTTTTATTATTATTTATTTTTTTCTCATATTGAGTCCAATACCTATGTTTAGAAATTAATAACGAATCCCTATCTCTTTTTCAAAAAACCCCACCCGAACTCCCATTACCCTTCACTCAAATTTTTTTTTGAATAATGATAATATGAATTTAAATTTCCATATCCCTCCCATGATTCACCCGTGATCTTTATAATATCCCCCCAAATATTTTCAATGAGACCACTCTGGAAAATTGATCCTCTCCTCCTCCTCATTATTCAGACACATTCTTTTAATTATTCATTTTTATTTCTAAATGTTCAGGTTGGAATATGTTTTTAAATAACACTCTTATTATCCTTATGATATATATGTCATTATATTCCCATACACTCCCATTTGTATATTCTATGAAACTTTATGTACCCACATTATGCTTCGAAAATCATCCTATGATTTTCCATTCCAAACATTTGTGCATTTAAGACCTATACCAATTTTCACTCAGAGGTATTATATGTAACTACCTAACATTAAAAATTAAATATTATAGTTACCTAAAACTATAATTATGCTTCATACATTCCCAAATATCTCTTATATTTGTATTTTTATAGAATTAGGAAATACTCTTACAAAGAAATCCATACATTACAGTGGAAACTTCTACTTAGTATTGGATTTCGACATATAAAAAAGTCTTTCAAGTAAAAAATGATTCCTTTTTATAAAAAATCCTCACAATTTTAAAAGTTACATCATCCTTTTACCAAATAATCCGTCAAACCCATTTAATAAAAATTTAAAACATGGGAAGAGCGCAAAAAATCTAGTAAGAGACATAAAATATATGGAAAGAAACTATTTGTCAAAAAATATTTATACATTTTCATATCTTTTAAAAAATAATAATCCTGCTCCAAATAACTATTTTATTACCCAAGAAATCAACTTCTCTACAAAACTATTTTCATAAAAAAATTCAAAATATATTTTAAATGAAATTTTAAAAACATTAAGGTTCATTTGAGTTTATGAAAACTCATTATTAGTTTTTCACAAATTTAAATATCTATTCTTTATGAAGTAGTGAATTATTACCTCTAAACATAATCTGAATTGAAAAACCTTTTAGAATAATAATTTTAGTTAAAATTACATTTAAAAAATAAATAAATCATATAGGAAACATGGGATATCATATTGTAATAATACATAAACATGGAGTAACCCTTGCAACATCCAATGAAGTAACCCTCAAAATTACAAAATAAATAACACTTGTGGTAATACCTAGAGTAACCATTATAGTAATACATGGAATAAAAATCATGGTTTACGTCTAATATATGCATACACAATGAATTGAAGAGATTTATTGGTCCCACCCATGTTTGGTTTATAACATAGCCACCCATTATCATAAACAATTAAAATTAACTATAACATAATTCTAACATATAAAAGTTGATTTCATAAAAACATTACTTGATAAAACTAACATTTTTTTAAAAGAAAAATTATGAAAATACAAGTAAGAATATTTTTATTAAAAATACCATAGTAATATTATAAATAAAGATTCAAAGAAAGCATTTTTCATGATGGTAGGAAAAAATATTGTTCTGTATGAGCTAAAAACAATAATTCCTTTTTCCCAAAAAAGTCACAAAGTGCCTCATTTAGAAAATGATAGAAAATTCCTTTATTTTTTTTAAAACAAATGTAAAAATGATAAAAAGAAATTAACAAATAAATTAATAACAGTAAATAATTTATTTGTAACATTTTTAGAAAATATTTAAGTGGAATAAAATGAGTGTTTTAAAGAAAACCTATAAAGATTATTTCTTGAATGAAAGTATCTTACCTTGATTCTGACACATCACATACAATCTTTATCTACAAAATAATAAAAATATGTTAATTATATAAATTCATAATAATCATTATAATTTGTGTTATTCATTTTATATAATTTATTACCATGATATAATTAATTATTTAAATAATTGAATTCACTTGGGATGTTTTGTTATTATTTTTTTTATAAGTGAAAAGTAGATTTAATAAGTCAATAATGGTATAAATGACAGAATTAAATAATAAATAGATTAATAATAATTTCATAATTATAATTTATATACATTAAAAATAGTTTTAAAACCATCCGTTAAATATTGTTGTGAAAACTTAACCATTTTATAGTCATCCAGATGATAGGTCATATATATGCTTGAGTAACACTTCCATTTTTCAAAGATATTTATTGAAATATGGTAAATTTATCAAAATATATAATTATAATCATTATATATATATATATCATCCATGTGATGTTGTAATGAAAAATTAATCAAATCGCTTCTTAGAGGAGAAAGTCTATACGTACCCACGAACATGGATATAATTTTATAGAGAATGGAATGATAAGAATGTTAATTATATATTATAATTTTATAATGTTCTATATTTTATTAATACCAGACTAATAATAAATTCCATTATTATAATATATCCCTTATACATTTTCATGGAAAATTAATCAAATCAGTTCGTAAGTTGGTAGTTCATAGTACAGAAATACAATTGTTTGATTGAAATTTTTATGGAAGAGAAGATTTATATTAATTGTGAAATTTACATTAAAATTTGTAGTTATATGGAATATACGGGTTTTTTATTTTATCATGGATGAAATAATATTTTTACAGAGGTAGAAAAAATCAATACTCTTCTAAGAGGATAAAAACTATACATCCACTTTTGATAGCCTCCTTTGATTATCAACGTAAGCCATCAAAAGTGGGTTTTATTCCTAGAAAACCCCTCTAGAATGTGAGTATAGATTATATTAATTTTTTGGTAAAAATTTACTAAAAAATGGGTTTTTTAGGTGTTAACTAATTAGCATAAAAATATCTCTTTTATAAGAGAGGGGAGGGTCACTCTAAGATTTCTTCAAAAAATTAAATTAGTGTATATTAATTTCTGATTAAAATTGTTCAGAAAAATATTTATTAAAATAAAATATGATTATGAATTCAAATAATATTATATAATAATATTTTTAAATGTTAAGGTCACATTTTTACCCTTGTCATTTAGTTTTAACCCCACATTAACCCTTGTTAATCTTACCATGACAATATTAATGTATTCTATTTGAGGGTCAATAATTATTAAAAATAATTAAATAGCCAATATATGGATCAAGTGTGACATTATAAACCATAAATGAATAATTTTTATGAATATAATATTTTTGGAAAAAAATTTATATCATTGAATAAAATATAATTTATTTTAAAATATTCTTAATGTTCATTTTTTTGAAAAAATCATTACACTGTCTTTAATAATATCAAGAAAACACATATAATTATAGAAAATACTTTTAATATATCCATGAAGGTCAATTTTATCTATAAAATTGGATAAAATTATTAATTTCAAATTATATCAATTTTAAAATTTTTAATATCAGTTTCTTGATTTTATCAATTAATTTAATAATTACTACATTAACGTTGAGCATGAATTTATGGTAATTATTTATTTACAAAAAACTAAAAATAATTTACCATTATGAATATAAAATTTTTTATTTCATAAAAATATTTATAGTTAGAAATATATTCTGAATGTCCACATATTAAACATATTATAGTTATTAACTATGAGAATTTGACACATTTTACATTTCATAAAATAAAAACTTCAAATATAAAAATCACATCGAATTTCCAAAAAATAACATATAACGGAATACTTTATGATTCAGGAAGAAATATAATTATAAAATATAATTATTTTAATTTTTATGTTCATTTTAAAATCAATATCATTCTATTTTTTAATATTAATTACTCGACTTACCCTTTAAAGAGGTAACAAAACAATACTAAGGTTCAATTCATATTAACATAAAATAAAAGTAAACAATTTACTAAAAATTAATCCAATGGCTCAAAATATTTATTAAAATTTAAAAATTTAAAAGCACATTATTAGTATAATTTAAAATAATATAAATCCCACAAAATGCAATGAAAATATTTTTCGTGAAAAAATTACTTTTAACCCAAAAAAATTTACTTATACCAAAAAAACCAATAAGGATGATATAAAATTAATTATTTAGATTACATATTTATAAATATTACTTAATATAATTTGATATCAAATTAAATTCATAAAATGTATTTTTAATATTAAAAAATTAGTTTTAAAAAAAAAATATTTTTTACTATTCATTGAAAATGTTTTTTCAGATAATTATAAAAAATTAACCGTAATATATTTTTTGAAATGATGAAAATAAATATAAAATTCATTTTCATAGATAAATTTTCTAAAATTTCTGGAAAGTAAATATAATATTCAATAATAAAAAAATGAAATCCCTTTTTTTGATGAAAATGAGTTTTTTGACGAATATAATGTCTTTACAAAAATTGAAGTGATTATTTATAAATATTTATCATTAGATTTATATTATTTAGGTAAATTATATTTATTTCATAAATTATTTATTCTTATTTGTAACACTAATTTAATGACTACATTATAAAGGGAATTATTAAATGATAATATATTGTTATTTGTTTAAAGTTGGTGTTGCATATATTATAAGCTATCTAACATATTATTTACATTTAAAATATCTAAATTTTATATTCTATGCTGATTTAATAAATTTATTCATCTAAATTTTATCTCATGATCTGTAACATTGGTTTTACATTCAAAGTACCTTTTTTAAAATCTCATATGATAAAATGAGTAAATAAAACATTCACTTAATAAGAAAGAAATTGAAGTATGAAGGTCATCTAGTATAAAAGATTTTATGTTTCCATGAAGGAAAGAATTGGTGGTATTTTAAAAAAATGTATATTTATGAGTCAAATAATTTACATGGACTGTTAGAGATTTATTGCAAACATGGTCATCAGAATGTTAACCATAAAAAATAATAACTATGTGAATGGTTAAATACCCATTGCTTTATCAATAAGAAATTTAAATTGATAATTTTTTTGTTTGAAAATATTTTTCTTAATATTGAGGAATTATTTTATTAACTATACTAAGAACATTACCATATTTACAAACAAGAAAATTATACATTCATCTATTAATAAATTTTAACCACATTCTCATATTTTTTCACAAAATAATGACCATTCAAGATCAAATTTTCATTCTAAAATAACTATAATTATATTATAATGATAATAAAATCCATAAAAGATAAAAAATATATTTCTCTCATCTTTATAAATTAACCAAAACCAATTTTTTGGGCATAAGGTATGATAATTCACAAAAATAAAAATCCATCCTATTTGGAGAACTAATTTAATCTAAAAAATAAATTGTAATACCCAAAGATCAACACTAATAAATAAATAAATAACTACCATTAATATTAATAAAAAAATATTAAAGTCTAATATTAAAAAAACAATTATAAGATTTTATTGCAAACAATTCGAAGATTAATCTTAACATTTATCTTTAAATGACATCATGTACACATGAATCCCCAAAACAAAATATGAATTCCATAAACATTTAATCATCATTATATGCTACTCCTGTAAATAAATAACCCAAATCAACATGTTGCACAAATAATGTCAGATATTCTTTTAAAATATATTTCAAATTTTATTTCTTAAATAAAATCAAATTATAGTATTTTACATTAATCCTATAATGATCCAAAAAATCACATTGACCTTCATTTAAAATAATATTAGTAACATAATCACCAAATTAATTTCCAATCACATGGTTATCTATATGGTAAGCCATATTTCCCAAAAAATGACCTTTTCTTTTATTATATCAGATCTTTTACATGAAAGTAATAAATATCATACAATCAAGGACACCACATTGTCTATTGGTGGGAGATGCACCCTTGTTTCCCTTTGATTGTTCTTTAAAACATGTCAACCATTATAGATGTGAATTTTTATATCTCAAATGGTAGATTTTCCTTTTTATTAAATTTTATTAGTAAAATCATTACGAACTTTATCTCATACCATTAATTTTTCATCCCAAAATATAATAACACATACTTACCTAAAAAGAAAATACTATATACTCCTTAAAGTTTATCCTTAATATTAAAATTATTTCTAAAAAATGAGAAGGGAATTAGTCATCATGTATTTTTTTTACATGATAAACTTAATGGATATATATACGTAAAGAATCGATCAATACAAAATAAAAGTATCCCAAAGTACTCACATCATCAAATGAGTATTAATTCATTTAAACTTATGAAAATCATTAAATATACCATGGAACATCAATATCTTATATTTAAACATATTAATTATTCACAATGTTTTATAATGAATTAAATATTCTCTTTAAACATATTTCATATTACTTTATTCCTCCAAATAAAAATATAGATCATGTCTTGTGATTGATCTGTGTCAAAAGATAGATAAGAAATAATCTTTTTCTTTTTTATGACATTTTTAGTATCCACATATTTGACTAAAATGGTATCCTATAGATCCCATTAATGACCCTTCACACTAGGAAGTTTATTAGAATTATATCCACTATCTGCAAATTTAAAACATTCATCAAATTCTAGAGTAATAAATTCTTTCTCATTAATAGTTTTAAATAAAATCTTTTTTCCAATAGATTATTATTTCTTTATGACCCACATTACCACATATAAAACCCAATCTCCTTTATTGAATACTTTTTACTAAGAGATTCTTTCCAAATTATTGACATATATCTTATTTACTATATTTACCATTATGATCATTATCACCTAAACTTCAATGGTGATTAATATTTCTCATATTAGGTAACTCATATAGATTCATTTTATTAATAATTACTCTTTATATCAGGGCTTTAATAATCAAATTATTTCTTATAAAAACTCACATTATATTAAATTTATTATACATATAGCCACCATATTTTTCTTCACATCCATTGTTACTTTGGTTCTGGCTAGATCATGATATTTATTGAATCCAAATGGTTAGTGTGAGAATATCTATAAAATCATTATATACCATAATACATGGATGATAAAAACTAAGATATACTTATTCATGAGACCACAAAATATTTTGATTTATCTAAAATAACTATGATTTTCCCTAATATACTAATTCTTTTTTAAAATGAATTTCTACTTATTATAAAAAAAAATCCTAACATATAAAGTTATCTGAACCCTAATATAATACAAAATGTAAGGAAATATATTTAAATATTACATATTTTAGTTAATTTATACTAGAATTATATTTCATTCATTCGCAATGAACTTTTGGATTTCTATTTTTATAGAATTAGGTCAAACTCTTACAATATAAACCCATAAATTATAAGTAGACACTTTTACTCAGTATCTAATATCCCCAGACAAAACTCTTTTAAATAAAATATCATTTCTTTTCATGAAATAAAATTAGATCAAACTCATCTTTATAAATAATCACCCTTAATATCGTGTGAAAAATAATTTAAAAAATGTGATGATCTAAATAAACATATTAATGTACATAAAAAGAAATAAAGAATCCATTTTTCAATGAATACATATAAGAAAATTCATTTTTATTTTTAAACTTTTGTCTCAAAATAAATACTTTCTTACACAAGAATTGAACTTATATTCCAAAATAAATTTCTTATAAATATCCTAATAAAAATAATAATAATGATTTATTTAAAATAATGAAAACTCATAAAATCTTTTTCAAAATATCATTCATTTTATACTTATAAATTATTGTATATATTCCTTTGATTATAAACTCAATAACATAACATGTAAATATAATAAATTTTGTAGAAAATATATAATAATAATAGATAAAAAATATTGTTAACATAGGGAATGATTTTCTAATAGTAATTACACATATTGTTACCATCACAACAAAAATTGTAGTAAACCACATGGTTACACATGAAATAAACCTCATGGTTATACATAAAGTAACCATTGAAGTTATACATGGAATAACCATCATAGTCAACATCCAATATAAAACAACCCAATTAACAAGTGGGATATAATTTAACCAACTATATTGGGTTTTTAATAGAACCATCGATCATTATAAATAATTCCCAAAAACCATAACATAATCATAAATCATAAAATCATGCATCTTAAAAACAATCCTTTTGTAAAATAAATTTTTTTAAAAGAAAAAAACACTCATAAATAGGGTTTTTTAAAATAAGAATTTATGATTTTGAATTAATATTCAAATAGAATATTATTTATAATGGTAGGAAAATAATATCATAACAAATATGTATAAAACAATTAAATCTATATATTTGTGGCAAAATTCAGGAAGTATCTCATTTAGAAAATGAATAAAATATTCCTTTTAGAACATTTTTTACAAATAAAAACATGGGTGAGATTATTTTATAAAATCATATAATAATAATAATAATAACATTTACATTTTTTAAGAAAATATGAATACGGAATAAGAAAAAAGGTTTAAGGAAAACCTCTAAATATTATTTTTATAGAATGTCCTATACCTTTATTTAAACTCATCATGTAATTTATATATATATTCAAAAATAATATAATTAGTTTATTTATTTAATTTCATAATAAACATGTTAAATTTTATTCTTACTTTTATTTTATTCCTTACCATTATATATATATAATTAATTAATTAATTAAATTATTGTTGAATGTTTTAATGATATTCATTTAATTTTCAAAAATGGATTCAGTAAGTAAAATATTGTAAAACAGTTTTCCATTCCATAATATTAATAATTATAATTATTAAATAATTATAATTTTTATACAAAAAAAATTATTTTTAAATCGATCAATTAAATTTGGTTATGAAAAACGAACTATATTACAATCATGGATATAGTATGCAGTACATATTCATAAATAATGATTCCATTTTTCAATGATCATTATGGTATGAAGGAATTTATCCTTCTACACTAAAATAATTATAATTATATATTAAATATCATATTTTTTCTTTAATTGTACTTATATAAATATTCCATGTGATGTGCTAATGAAAAATGAATCACATCATTTTAGGGTGGTGGTAGTCCAAATGTACGCATGAATGACTTTATCATTTTTCATTGAATGGAATAGTAAGGATGTAAGTCATATATAATAAATTTAAAAATAAAAATATTTAATAAAAATAATATATAATAATAATTCCATCATTATAACACATATATGAGATATGATGACGGAAAATGAATTATATTAGTTCGTGAGGTAGTAGTCCACCGTACACAGAAAATATGGGTTTACTTCCACTTTTAGGGGAGAGGATATGGATATAGGTTTTTTTATTAACATAAAAACCTCTTTATATGGTATTTACTGGTTTGATATTTTTATAATTAAAAAAATATTTTAAGGAGATGGAAGAAGAATTAAAACTTAAATAACCTGATAAAAACTATATATCTTCTTTAGAAAACCCCCTTTGATTTAAACCTTAAGAATTATAAGGATAGTGGTATACCTAAATTAATTATTCTAATAATTTAGGTTGGATTATTTCTTTGGTTTTGGGATGGTCTTGGATGAAAAAAATATCTTTTTATGGGTGATGTAATGAGAATAAGTGGTGCCCATTTATAAGAGAGATGATGCAAACTCTTGGAATTATTTAAAATAAAAAATTAGTATAAGTTTACTTCAATTAAAAAATGTCTCTAAATGGATTTATTTATAATTTAAGATTAATATGGGTCTAAATAGTATCATAAAATACATTTTGAAATTTTTATGTCAAATATCATCAATTATAATTTGGTTTTAATCCCATGTTCACCTTTTTTAAACTTACTGTTACGATAAGGATTTATACTATTTAAGGGTCAATGCATTTACAATAAATGGATTAATGTCCCATCAATGTAATATATAAGATATTATAAATTATTTCCAAATAATTTGATAAAATATATTATTTTTATGAATTCTAAATCATATAATAATATATTATTTATTTTTAAATTTCCTTAATGTTTTTTTGAACTATTTTTTATTTTTAAATTAACAATATCATTAGAACTCATATAATTTGAATATTTTATTTTATTAAATACCTTAAATTTTATTCACATTTGTTAAATTAATAGATCAAATTATTTCTTTCAATTTTTTTTACTTTTAATATTTTTAAAATCATTTTTTCCATTAATTGAATAATTACTCTATTAGGGCTTCACAAAAAATTTAAAATAAATTACCATTATAAATAAAATCTATTTATACTTTATAAGTCTATTTATAGTCAAACTTATCCTCTCAATAACCCCATAGTTAAAATATTATATTCATTAATAACATTTTTGTGACTTGTTTGACTTTTTTTAATATATAATAATCTATAAAGATCATAATCTCATATATATGGACAAAAAGTTACATATAAACGATTTTTAGAAGATTATGGATGAAATAGAATCATAAAATAAATTAATTCAATTTTTAGGGTCATTTAATAATACATATTGTTTTATGTTTTCAATTTAAATACCTCATTTACCCTTTACTATGTTAACAAAAAATTAATATTTTTACTTTTCATATTCACACAAAAAATGATATATTTAATAAATTTATACCCACATATTCGAAATATATAATAAAAATTTAAATATTAATTAAACATATTTTTATGAAAGTAATTTAAAATTAATCCTGAAAAACCAAAAGAAAATCGGTTTTTTTAATAATGTGTTCTAAACCGAAAAATATACTCATACAAAAATAAGATATATAGAGGATTAAAATGTAACTAATTAAATTATTTATATCTATAGATTAATTAAGTTTATTTTAGATCAAATTTTAATCATAATGTAATGTTGAATATAAATAAAATGGGAGTTTCATACAAATCAATATTTCCTCTCTTCCCTGAAAAATTAAAAATTTCAGAAAATGATCAAATCATCATCCTAATATAATTTTAAAATATTGAATTGAAAACATAAATTAATTTATTTTATATAAGTATACAAATATTACAAGGAAGTAATTATAATTTTGACTTAAAAGACTCATTTTCTAAGAATGAAATTGCATTACTAAAAGTTATGTTATTATTTTCTAAACATTTACCGATATATTTATATTTAGTATGTTATTTATATTTGTTTCATAAATAATGTATTCCTATTCATACCTGCCAATTTATGGGCTAGGTTATAACATTCACATTTAAATAATAATATTTAACCTTTTGTTTAAGCTTATTGTTGTGTATATAGTATGCTATCAATCATAGTCATTCCATTTAAAATATCAATATATTATATTATCCAACTTGTTTGTAGACATAAATTATTTGAGACTTGAATAAATGTAACCCACACTCAAAAATCTTGTGTGTAAAATAAATAAAACATTTCCTTATGTTGTATGATCTTTGTGACACCATTACACATTTTCATTATATTAATGTGAAGGTGGGATCCTAATTATTTATCTCCCCAATTAATTTGTTCATCATTTTATCTCTTTTTATACAATGTATTGTTCATCGAAGGTTATCCTAAGAACACTATGCTATGATTTCTACGTTGTTATCTTGGACATACATTTATGACGTTTATTTAATGTTGTTATCGAATTCCTGTGGTGCCTTTATATTATCATTTTATATCATGTTTAAATGTTCTTGTTAATGATTATCACCCCTATTATGTTACACTGGTATTTCCCTTTACTCACATGAACATCATTAACATATTCAATTCTTTGATTGTCTTCTTATTTGGCAATGTAGATCACCACATTTTTATGTCTTTCCCTAGGTTAATTCTTGTAATTATAGAATAATGATGGATTCTTATTGGAATGTTTTGGAGTTTATATATAATTTTGTTATCCATGTTTCATGTTATTGTTCTATTTAACAAATTTCCAAAATACAATGGGCCTAATGATATTATGGTATTTTTTATTTGTACTTTTATGTAATAAGACATGAATATTTGTGTATTAAAATATGGGTAGTGATAGTTAATATTAGAGGAATGAATACTTATTTTTCTGGAATAGAATTTGAGAAACCTATTAAAATAATTTTTAATAACAGTAAACATAGGGAATGAACCCTAAATATTTAAATAATATAGATTAAGTGGTTTTGAAAAAATTAAAAACGTTCCTAGATACTAAAAGTGGATGAGTATTAAGAATAGTTTTACCTAGGGGTGAAATACGTAAAATTAATGTATTGGGATTTGACATGATCATTAATTGATGAAATAAAAAGACCCTCTGATGTAAACCTATTTTTATACACCTTGTAGACATGATCTGGAAAATTAAAAAGATCATTATGAAGTTACATGAATGGATAAAAAATACCTATAATACAACATGTTTTGAAATAGATAATGGATCTCTTATATTCAAACCTATAAATCCCCAGGTTAAGGAATATATTTCATTCATGTCTTATCCTTATTTTTATAGTTCCTCTTTATAGTTTTATAATTTTTAAAATTTGAATCCGAAATCTTCCCTTTAATTTTTTTGATGGCATTAAATAGGAGAAACCGAGTCAACAAACCCTATAAGGGGAAATGTGAAGACTACACAAACAGGATTCTGAACATGATTGGAGAAATATGTGATAAGAGCAGGAAAACAAATATCAATTAAGTAATGTTATAAATGGAAACATGAATCTATAGGAAACCCCACATCATGCTATGATATATATACTTTCAATAGAGACCTTAAAGTGATAAAGGCATCTTACATTAACTATATTTTATCACCCCTTAATCCTGGAACAGTTGTTAAAATCCAATAAAAATAACATATACAACCATTAATTCTCATATTATGATCATTTTATGATGGATATTTGTCATAAGTAAAGAGAAGATAATCAATATAGGGTTTTGATCAACAATAATAATCATAGAAAATAGATTTAAGTGATAAGGTTGAAGGAATTTCAGAATTTTTTTTTCAACAAAATTTTTTCACCCACTCTATAACATAAAATGGATTGGGATTTCCTTAGTCTCAAAAAAAATGATGACAATTACATTTGGGTGTATAAGGAAATATTAATAAGTCATGCCTGATATGAATCTATTTTTTTCATAGAAACTGGAAGTAACATTTATCATTTCTTTTGTAGGATAATTGAAAGTATTTTTAAAAAATTGGTTACATGATACATTCCTATCAATGATGTAATTGTTAGATGTAACCTCCATGTTTAAATGATGATTTATGAATATTATGGGTATAACAGGATTGGATATAAGAATTAGAGGATGTATTTTAATTCTAATGTTTGGATAACTAAATCACATTGGAAAAGAAAATCTATCATCACACTCTTCAGATGTGTTGGATGAATAATAATTTAAATTACCTAAAGGGAATAAGAAAATGATTTAGTTATGTGAAGGAAGGCCATCTAGTTAGTGAATTCTAATGGGAAAACCTGCTAATGTGATTGAAGAAAGGAATTATCCAATTATCACATATCCTATTATACAATGTTTTACCTTAAATTAAAAATTAATCTTAGTGAATCAATTAACTCATCCATGGGGTTTCAATCATAAATAACAATAATAACCTACTAGGACTAGATTGGAACAATGATATTGGGCCATCATAACTACTAAAGTGGGTCTTAAAAATTAATTGGGGACATGTATTCATACTATTCATTCATGGGTAAAAAAATATGTATTAGATTCTGGTTTAACACATTTTTTCATATCATGCATGTTTAGAATAATTATTCAAATACCAATTCAAAAAATAGTTAGAGAGTAATCCATTAAGAAAGAAAATGAGTTAATTATTGAATCCCAATCATATAACTCAACCACTATCAAAATAAATTGTCTAAATTTCATCAAAAAACATGTGATACTCAATTTATTTGAATTCAGTGTTCTTCTATGTATGGATTGTATATTCATATATTGATCTGTCATACATTTATAATAAAAGATAATCACCCTTTAAACTGAAAATAACCCTTAGATTCTAATTTTTTTGTGAGGAGGCTGAACCTTGTTTTGTATTATTATTTCATGAAGATATATTACTATATTATGATAAATAATACCTAGAATAATATTTTGAGACTTTTAAAATGATCATCCTTTCTGAAATATCAATTGTAATGGAACAAGATGTTCTGTTTCAGGAAGAATTTCTCAATATTAGTCCCTGATGAGTGGTTGTGTTCAAAATCAAACACACACTGAAATATTTAACAATGTCCAACACTCTAGAAAAATTTTCCAGTTTTTAACACGAATGGTTTAATAAGAAACTAAAAAAAATAAAAATAAAGGGTTTATTTGCCCAAGTGTTTCACTGTGGGGTGTGCCATTCTTTTTTCATAAAAAAGGATGGGTCAATGAGCCTATGAATTGATTTTTGTTAGTATAAAAAAATAATGAAAAACTATTATAACAACCCATAACTATCATGTATTGATATAAAATATATTAAGATGAATATTAATTAGATTATTTAATGATCTATCATATAAATATATATATGTATCTTAATATTGGAAACTTCTATATATAAATAAATTTCTCATAACTGAACAACATCATCTTCCACTATTTCATTCATAACAATAACTTGGCTTATTCATATCAAACTTAATAACATCATTCATAACCTAGTGAAGGGAAAATAATAAAGGGTGCACATTGATTCCCAAAAAGGATAAAAAAGTTAGATATCAAAATAACATAAAAATAAGGGTATGAGAACATTATTATAAAATTTGAAAACCATAACCTTAATATAAAATACTATAATTCATATTCATGTCATAATTTATTGTATTTTATAAATCATGAATCACAATGGAATCAAGGAACATAAAACATGATAGTGTAACACATGCAAAATAAATAAGTTTTTTGAATTCAGAAAATAATATTGAATAAATTAATTAGATATAAAGGATCACCTACAGGGATATCAAAATGGAATGTGTTAACATCTAATTCCATCATAGTAGTCATGTTTCACTCCCAAGTCCATCATAAAGGACAATGTTCCTTAATAAACTGGGTTCACTCACCATTCCCCCCATGTGTATCTAAGGATTTGTCCATAATTTCCAAATGAATTGTAGGGAAATATTTTTTTCCAACCCACCACATAAAATAAATCATACATATGTCTCCTATAAAATCAATAAATATTCATCATATCATAAGACATGAAAATGAAATAGGATTTGTGAAATTTTCATTATAGCATAAACTATGGAAAAGAAATGGGTTATATAAACATATTGAATCAATAAAAAAGTAATTAATTAATAAGGATGGTGTTATTGGATCTAAAACCAATTATAACTCATGTAATATCAGTTGACATTATCATAGATAAAAATTATTTTAAAATAATCAATGTAATATTTCATGAAGAGTATACTATTTTTTTAATTTGAAATCCATTATTTAAAATGTTAAATTTCTCACATATTAAATAAAAAAAATATTGTTTTTATAGGAGATTTAAAATTTATAATTGATACTTTAACTTATTTATTTTCTATGAATGTGATAAATTTCATTCATTCCAATTATCTAAAAAATTAACCATTCCATTCAAAATTATGTGAAAAAACCAGAAACTACCTCATTCAAGAAATGACATAATGTTTCTTATTAAACATTATTTTAAACAACAAATAAAATTAAGAAATTAATTTTAATAAATAATATTATAATACTATATAAATTCATTTAATCTTTTTTAGGAATAAATAATATGGAAGAAATATTATTTTCCACTAAAGAAAAAAAATAAGTTAAATTCTTCTTAAAAATATTCATTTAGTTAATTTAGTATATAAATTTTGGAAATATAATGTATAACATGTAATATTCATAAATAACCGTAGGATAATAAAATTAATGATTTTATTTATAGATATATCATAATATTGCATTATTGTAAATTAATCATACACAAAATAGATAAATAATTAGATTGTACCATAAAACCCATAACACGAGTTCCACATTCATTAAAAGTTCTCTAATCTACTATATAATAAATTCAAATTCAAAATATTCTAATACACAATTAATTAAAACAATTATAATATCATATATTATCCTCTTTTATCATTTCAACATGGATTTTTATAATTATTTCTTATTAAAACCGTCATTACAGGTTGTCAACTCTTTCACTCTTCATCTGAATATCAGTTCTATTGTTTCGGTCCATGTTCATTGACCATTGTTATATTAAATCCATAATGTTAATCATTATATAAACCAAATATATATTCATTATATATATATATATATATATATATAGTCATATATATATTTTTTAAAATGAATAATGAATTATATAATCCATGGAGACAGTAGTTTGTACCTGCACATGTACATTGATTGCATTTTTAGATAAACAAAATGAAAGGAAGGTAAATAATAATTCCCCTTTATGGTAATTTTTTTATATCAAATAAATAATATATATTAATCAAATTCATCCTTATTACTAACCATGTATTGAAAAAATGATAAGATAATAACATTTCTTCATGGAGGTGGTAATCTAGACATACGCATGGGTGACATTATCATTTTTCAAAGGATTGGAAGGTAAGATTGTAGATATTATATTTCAATTCTAGAAGGATAATTATATAAAAAATTTCATATTTAAACATTAAACACATCATAATACAAATAATTAGATTTTGGTGATGGAAAACAGGTTTTATCACTGTGTGGAGATAGTAAGCCCTACAAGCCCACCAATGATACTTTCACATTCCATCTGATTATAATGTGGGTTGATAATCGAGGTCCCATGAACATAATATAAATTTATTATATTTAGAATAGTTGATATATTATTATATGATAAATAACACAAAAATTACTAACCTAAATATAATAATTAATAAAATATAGTATTCATTTATGAAGAATGCCTCCTCTTTAAAGGAACACCTTTAGATATCTAAATAATATAACTATGGTTTTCATATTGGTAAGACCATAATGTCTAAAAAATTTATATGTTTGTTTAGAATATAATTTTTCAGGCATTTTGGAGCTATAAAACATAATGTGGGTGATTGAAATGAATGTATGGGTGTCATGTTATAAGAGAGGGAGAGGATACAGTTGGAATTATAGAAAGGATTAAAATATAATAAAGTAATTATAAATAAAAATACTTCAAAATCGAAATTGATTTGATTAAAAATATTATATAGTAATAAAAAATTCTTAAAAATAAATTTATATAGGTTTTCGTTTCATTTTAAACCATATCATTTCAATTAATGCCTTATTAACCATTTTATTCATTAATAGCTATAAAAATTGTATCAATATTAAATGTCTAAAAATGTTACAATAAATCAATATTTTAATCATAAATGGACCATGGTTTATATTTTTAATCATATTTTATTCACTTTGATAATTATTTGTTTTTTGAAAATTTTTAATCATTTAATAAAATATTACTTGTTATATAATACAATTAATGTTAATTTTGCACTATTAATTTAACTTGACTTTATAGAAAACTATAAAAAGATGTAATGTGATTCTAATGTTTTAAAAAATCTATAAAATTTCATATTAATATATTTAATTCCTGACACATTATATAACACTAAAATTATAATTATTCAAATATTTCTAAAATCACATACTTTATTTTATTTTTAATAAATGAAATATTTTTTGGGAATTTCAAAATAATTTAAGGTAATTATATGATAATTTTTTAAAAAAATTACCAACATAGGAATAATTTGTTTATTCCCAAAATTACCATAATTATTTGTTCTGAAAATTGTTTTATCTCTATGTGAATAAATAATCGACGTCTAAATGCAAGTGAGTCACATTATGTATTTCTATTTGTATAAAATATTTTATATGAAATATTAATGGAAATGTGTCGCATAGAATATTATATTTCTAGAATAAGGTGATATGTTATGATGTCTATTTATATAATAATAATTAAGACGATAAAATAAAAACTTTAATATATAGTTTTGAATTATGTTAACTTAATTTACCTTAAACTGAGGTTACAAATCTTATCGATGTTACTATTCAGGTTGTATAAAATTAAAAGGAGTATATTTTCCGATATTGGAATTAATAATTCAAAATATGGAATTAATTTTTAAAATTTCACACAATATATTTGGATAAAACTGATTATAAAATAACTATGAAAAACAGGACACAATAATTTGAAAAAAAAACAAATTTCTACCTATAAAAAAGGATTTCACCCTATATAATTCCTAGAGATAACTTTAAAAGAATATTATAATAGTAGATTGACTTTAGAATATATAAATTTCATCGTTATCATTAAATTATAGTTATTATTATAAATTATAATTATAAAAACAAATATCATGCATAAAAATTGTTTTTTTAAATATCCTTTAATTTAAAACGATCTTGATATTCATTATTAATTTAATAGTTCCAATGAATTGATTTTATAAATATTTAAACCATATTATTTTTATAGTATTATAGTCATATTCATACTTACTAATCCAATGAAAAGAATATAACTATTACAATAAATAAAAATATTTCAATAATATTGCACAATTTCTTTAAACTTGATGTTGTTTTCCTAAGAATAAAACAACGAAATAAAATTTTTTATAAAAGAAATATATCATAAAATATATAATTGATACATGTAACATCTACAGAAAATTCTGTAATTATTTGATTAGCTATATGGATCCTAATTATTGTCAATGATGGGTATTTAGTGTTGATATTATCAATAAAGGTGAAGAAAGAGGATATCACCAAGACTGATTTTCATATACGACACATGACCTACTAGTTTATAGTGATTCCATTGAGAATTATAGATGTTCAAGATTTCATTATGGACTTAAAAAATATGGCCATTAAGGAATAAATTGAAATTTGTTTGCTATTATTTATAGAGGATATTTCTATGTACATGGAAATATTGAGGAACATGAGGATCATTTGAATGATTTATTAATAACCTTAAAAATGAAATATTTTTTAAAATCTATAGTAAATGAGAGATTTCCATAGAAAATGTAACATTTAGGGTAAATTTCATAACTGGAAAAGGGATATATGTGGTTCCTTAAAAAAGATGAAATTGATAGACTACCAGACCAACATCTATGATGGAAATTTATTGTTTCATTAGATTAAATGCGCAGTATCATCCATTTTTAGGAGACTTATAATTATTTCAATCCCACTAACTAGGATTATTCAAAAGGAATTGAAATTAGTGTATAGTGGTAATTCATGGAATGTTTTAAAGAGTTAATTAACGTCTAATAACTACAATTATACTCACATTACCTATAAGAAGGGAAGGATTTGTGATATATAGTGATGTATTAAATGATGTAATGGGTTGAGTTATCACTAAAGGTGAAAAATTGATAGCCTATACCTCCCACCATTTACATATCTATTGAAATAACTACCCAATGGTTGTTATTGAATTAGATAAAAGCATATTTGAATTGAAAATTTGGTTATATTATCTCTATAATAAGATGTGGGATATAAATATGAATCATAAAATCTGAAAGTATATCTCAAAGAAAAAGGATCTCAATATGCACATATATATGTGTTTCAAGAAGATTAATGGTTAATATTGTTCAATCAATTAATATCCTTGTACGGTGAAAAAGTGGTATATACTCTATGTAGAGCAATTACTACAATGTTTTCCTTGATGAGGATCAAAAGTTATCTAATAATATTAGGAATAGAATGGAAAATAATAGGAATAATAAATAGGATCATAGTAATACCTTACTAAAATAACTTCTCAATCATCCATTTTTGATAGGACAAAGAAGTCTTTAAAACATGATGAGTTCGTACAGAATAATGTAGCTTACATACTAATGTATAATATTCTAATGAATAAGTTTTATAGTTTGGAGCTCAAACATGAGTCCCATCAACACTAGAGCTGAATATAAAGCTTAAAGATTAAGTACAGAGATCATCCCTCTCTATCTATTCAATATTCACTAAGATGTATATAAATCTTAAACAATATATATAGTTGCGTAAATTGAAGAGGGATATTATAGAATTTATTTCTCTATTCTTTGTATTCGTAAATGTTTTGGATGAATTTCAAATGTACAAGTTCATGGTGAAACCATTTCACATAGAATTATTTAAATGGGAAAAAATAACTATTTATTTATTCACAACTCTCCTCATGACATCCAAATGAAGTGACCCCCTCTGAGTAGAATTAAATCACATTACAAATTCTATTAATTTTTTTCTATCAGGTCAAATTTATTTCTCTAATATCTTACTATGTTGTACATAAGAGAAGTTATAAGACTTCATGGAGTTCATATTTCCATTCTATCTTATTGGGATCTTTGGTTTACCTCGCTGTTCAAGCGAATCCTTCTACAATCATTGGATGTAGAGTTATGTCGTAGTACAACTTATAACCTTATAAAGGATGGTAAGACTCAAAGAACCATTCAAACTATAGAAGATATTTTGAGATCATGATCATTGGATTCACATGGATTTTGGGATAATAAGTTTCCACTAGTGGAGATATCATATAATAATAGTTTCCATTATATTATTTTAATAGAACCTTATGCCACCCTATGTGCGAAGAAGGGAAAAAGTATAGCATGATGGGAAGTTGTTATATATTGGTAGTTTATATGAAATTATATTTATTAGAGAATGTAGATAATGATCAAACCTTTATAAATAATATGAAATCTATTAAATGTCAACAAAATGTATTCATTCTATTTTCAATGTGATATAGAGTTTTTGGTTATATATAAAATTTTCCTTATTATATTTCCATGGAAGTTCGTAATGAGGTTTGAGAAGAAAGAAAATTATATTCCTAGATATATTAATCTCTTTAATATCCTTGATCACATTTAATATATATATATATTACTAGATCACCCAAATATAATGTCTCTTGTACATGATGTGTTCCATGTATCCTTCTCAATAAAGTGGATATAAAACCCCCTATCCTTTTCTAAATCCATATTTGGTACCACTGGATAATGGACGTTAATACAAGGAGCATCAAGTAATGATCTTATATCATAGACATAATTTTCAATGAAGCAATACAATTCACCTGGTCAATGTATTGTGGAAAACCCAAATTTTTAGGAAAGGAACATGGGAACATGAAGAGGGGGTGAATTTGAAGTACCATAATATGCATCAATTTATGAAATGAAATTTCATGTTAATGATTTATTATGGGGGATGAATATAATGTCTATTTTCACGACCTGTCCCACGGGGTCTATGCCGTGACTACCCCAACCCAGCATTCAATAGGCCAGGGGCTAGCGACTAGAAACAAAAGGCGTAATTCCCTAAAACTGGGAAGGCATTTTCTTTATAACCTGTAAAGGGACACAAAAGATCACAAAGATGGATACAAAACACTAACTAAAAAATTTATCAAAAGAGTTCTAAAAAGTAAAAGGGGACGGAAATACAAGCCCTACTGTAAAGTACAATGAACTAGATGTAAAAGTTCAATTGAATAAAGGAAAAACAACTGCTAGGTCATCCTTTCAGATTCCTAACTGATTTGTAGGTTCAAATATCCTCCTCATCACTCCATTTTCATCAGTATCATTCATGTACGGACTAGTCGTAAGGTCCACCTTCGGGTACTATCCAGCCCTGGTACTCCCTGCCTCAGTCATCGTTGTCCATCATCTGCATCCAACACAATAAGGTGCGGGCATAGCTCGGGCAGGGGGAATATAACGATAGTCAATAGGGACCCCGAGACCCTCAAGGTCTCGCAAATCCACCAAGAGTAAACCACAATGTAGGTAATAAACAAATAACCCTACTTAGGTATATGCCCATACATATACGTCAGTTATAAAATAATCTGTCTCAATCATGAGAAAACACAAAAGTACCGACTTAGCTCAACCTAGAATTTATTCACATTATCGGAACCACTGATGATGGAGAACTCTTCTTATGTTGAGTACAGTGGGTCTTCCACAACACCAAGCATTATTCCCACTAACCTTGGACTACTGAGGTACTTCTCCTATCGAGTATCCAGTGTCTCCTACCATACTCAGGCACTCCCCATCACTCATCTGTAACCACACCCTCGAGCTCCCCCTCTTATCCTGCAGAGGTAAACCAACTGTTGATTACCTCTACAGGATATGAGGAGGAGAACCTCGGTATGGTGGCAGACCCACGATGGAGAGCATCTGGGTGTGGTCGCAGACCCACTGTAATCGACAGAAGGAGTACCTCAGCAGTCCAAGGTTAGTGGGAAGCACGATTGGTGTCGCAGAAAGCCCGCTGTATTTGACAGAGGAGGAGTTCTCTAGCAACTATGGTTTCTATTTTGTGAATAAAATCATAGATGAGCTGAGTGAGTACTTTTTTTTCACATGATTGAGATGGATTACATATAACATAGGTATATGTATGGACATATTCCAAAGTAGGGTTATCTGTTGATTTCATACATTATGGTTTATTCTTGGTTGATATGTGAGACCTTGTGGGTCTCACAGTCCCTACTGAGTATCATTATACTCACCCCTGTATGGACTATGCACGCACCATGTTGTGTTGGATGCATACAATGAACATTGCTGACTGAGGCTAAGAGTACCAGGACTGGACGGTACCCGGAGGTGGACCTTACAACGAGTCGGTACACAGATGAGACTGACAGATGAAGAGTTCTAAGGAGACTATCTATACCTACCCTTTTGTTAGGAATCCCGAAGGATGACCCGACAACTGTTTTTTTCTTTCATCAGTTGTACTTGTACTTCCAGTTCCTTGTAATTTACAGTTGGGCTTGTATTTGCAGCCCCTTTTACTTTTCATCACTCTTTTGTTATACTATTTTCTTAGTGTTTTGTATCCAGTTGTGTGCTCTTTTTGTGCGTTTATAGGTTATAAAGTAAATTCCTTCCTAGTTTTATTGAATTACACCTTTTGGTGATAGTCTCCAGCCTGTAGCCTATGGAAGGCGGGCTTGGGGTAGTCATGTCACAGACCCTGGGGGATGAGTCGTGAGAACTATACATATTACAAAATAAATTTCCTTTACACATAAATAAATTCATTATTAAAAAAAGTTATCAAAACATAGGAACTACATTGGATATTTTGGACCATTATAAATTTTACAATATCATATTTAATAAACAATTTAGCATTATAAAAAATTATAATATAGGTATTGTACAATAGTTTTTATGATTATTATATTTTAAGTGTAATTATAAAATAATAATGATATAATCAAATGGACCAATAACCTTGTTATGTAGGATTGTACATTATTAATACTATTTATTAGAGCATCAATGAGATATTGAATCACTTGGATTTTCCCACGACCAATCCAAAGTATAGAATCAATAACTAATGCATTAGAAAGAATAGTTATGGAATATTTTCAAAAATATATACATCAAATCCCAAACCATGTGCATTAAACCACCGATAGAAATTTTCAAAATCTAATATCATACCATTTGGGAATACATTTATGTTATAATGGGATATTTATCTTGTCTTAGTAATATGAATTTATAGAAATTATTTTCTATAAAATAATTATTTTATTTATCCTTTTTTAATATTACATTATAAATGACTAAATAATGAGTTTGATAAAATTTATATTTTGATATGATGAAACTGAAATTGCTTTTTGGGAAATAGATAGTTTCACTCTAGAAAACCATTTTGATGAATTCATGAATTTATGAAAAGTTATTGTAATGAAATATTTTTATTAAATTTTTAAAAAAAAAATTATATATTTTTATGAAGTGAAAATATTTTTTTAAAAGGGTCATGCAACTCTTATTGTCATAAAAAATCCTATTTTTTAATAAATGTAAATTTTTTATTTAAAAGATAAATATTTCCTATTTTGAAAATTAATTTGTTAAAATAAAGATTATTTTTGAAATAAAATATTTCATAAAATTTCCAATTTCAAATTTTTCATAATTTTCTGATGTTGTTTAATTTTTGGGTAAAAATTAAGTATATTGAAAATTCACAACACATATTATGACATCATAATATCTCAAAAGATATTTAATAAATATAAAATCTATTAATAAATATAAAAATTATGATTTCACTTTAAGTAAAATTTATAGATGTTTTTTGATAACATTTATAAACCCTTAATGATTATTTCAAAAATATATATTTATATTATTTTATTGTAAAAAAATTAATTAATTATTAATATATATCAATTTCATTACACCAAGGGTAGTATCATAATGATATTGTTTTATAGAGCTATAAAATATTTAATGTCACTTCTCTTTGGAAGAACCCATGGGAACAAATCATAATATCATTTTAAGTTTTGATTATTTCTTTATATAAAATCATAATCATCTCTTTAGAAATTATTAATGAATTTCCATCACTTCTGATACAAAAAACCAAAAAAAACATCCCATTTATCTCCACCCAAAACACATTGATCAAGATGTTAATCTTGTATTCCCTCTCTAAACCCCCTTAGGATGTTTTGAAGCAATTATGAAGATCTTCCTTTATTTTAGAAGTGACTTCTCTGTATATGGGATCCTCTCCTCCTCCCATTTATTCAAACACATATTTATATTATAAAATTTTATTTTAAAAAATTCATGTTTTAAAATGAATTTAAACATTCCTAATATTGTCCAAATCATTAACATGTGATGAGACATCACTATAACTCTCATTAAACCTTTAAATGAATCTTTTTGTACCCATATTAAGCTGTCAAATTTATCATGTGATTTTACTGGCCCAACAATGGTGTAATGAATAAACATCCCCCTTTTGACTAAAATGTATTCACCTAGATGTACCTATACATCAATGATTATGGAATTCGGTTTATGAAACCCAAACTCTTTATTCATGGGGTTAAAATTATTGAAATACAACCTAATGATGCATGATCTATGTGGCCCGATTTGGCATGTACATGAAATGAATTTTATGGTTAGGCCTAGAATTATATATCCCCCCAACATATTGGGTGTTATTTTCCTCACATGAGAAACCATGATTATTTCATTGGATATTATTCTAAGCACACTATGTTATGATTTCTAGATTCTTAGCCTAGACTTATGTTTACAATTCCATGGTTTATAGTATTCCCCTATGCCCATTTTACATTATGTTGTAATATTTTATCGTTCATTGATATTAAATTTAATTATTATCACCCTTTTATGTTACCATGATATGAATCTAGTCGAAAATTTACTTCTTTACCAATTTTGTGCATTGAATATTCCCCTATTGGGATTTATATCTTATTCCATTCTTATATTAGTCCCTAGATGATCCCATACATTTTTAAGAAGATATATTTTAATTTAATGACATTTTATTGGGTTTTTAAAATTTTTTATCATAACTATGTTTTATGATACAATAATTTTTAGAAAATTTCAAAAATAAACAATTTATTAAAAAGTTATAGTTATGGATTTTCCACTCCATTTGTTTTCAAAATAACAATCACTCTCTTATATACTTGATTACTAACTTTTTTATTTCCTATATGTTTTAGAATGTTTTTGTTGAACAAATAATATTTTACCACACCTACAAGAAGATCAAAGTAATTAAAAAATAGATATCTATTTATTCATTACGATTACATAATTAGTATGGATTTGAAAAACATTGGATTCACCCTGATCAGAATTGATGTAAGACTTTCTATCTTGTATTTAGTACTAATAAACTCTTACAAATTAGACTGATATAGGTTCTGAGGGAAACTGAACTAATACTCAGAAAGATTTTCACATTGATTATTGTAAGTAATTGTATAATATAGACTTATAATTATTATCATACTTAGAAAAAATATTTATAATGTAAGGAAAACATTACCTTGTAAATGTGTAAAAAAATTACTACATACATTCTATTATGAAAATATCATTATGGGATATCAAGTATCAGGTGCCCAATTTATTTTGAAAAACACGGATAAAATATGAAAAGTTTGAGAATAATATGACCATTGGGAGGATACCTATAAAAAAACTCATTGAAGAGTTTGGAGATGATCTTGATGATTACATTTTTGTTCTCAATTTTACAAAAGTATACATAAACATAACAATTATTCCCTAGTCTCTCATAATTATTTTGATGGATTAATTCTAAAGAAACCATGTTTGGTTGTCTCCTTTAGAACATTTTTGTATTTTACAGTATATATGATCTGTGATTTTGATCAAGGGATTCCAATGTATAAGAAGATACTGAAGCTGGTCATCTTGGCCCAGGGATTATAAGGATAGTGAGATAGATAAAATTTTATCATTGAATCGATGGCATCTGGGGATAAGAATATAGAGCCCATCTTCGTATCCCATGATTTCATTACTATGGAATGAAATACTTTCCTGTATGTATAAAACAAGGGATACATTTAGCAACATTTTTTTGATAACTTACAATTATGGATAAAAGAGGATTATTGTTTTTAATAAAATTTTTCATTTATTCTTATGTAAAATTTTTATTGTATTTATTATTTCTTTAGTAGAAATTATTATTTTTCACTTATATTAAAGAGAATGAATCTTTTTATTCATCTTTATTTACTATTTGTTTTATTATAATTACAAGGATTACATTACTATGATTAAATTATATCCCTATGTGATTTCAATATTTTACGTTGACAAAATCCTAATGTATCTAATTATGATTCTATAACTCTTATATTAAAAAACTAATCTTGATTATGATATTATATTAATAAAAATTAGGCTTGAGTCTAGATTATGTTTTATTACTTAAATATTTTTGTGAATTTATTTAATTTATACTATTCTAAACTAATGTTATTAAAACAAAAATTTACTCACCTCATGTAATAGATCAATATTTTTTATAATTTTATGACCTTAATACGTATATTTATAAATACAGATTCAAAAAATAGTTTTAGAACATGATTCCACTAATAAAATACTTTGTGAACTTTGATTATTTTAAATTTAATTTCTATTTTGTTCTATCATAATATTTTTATTTATAAACATTTTGTTACACTAACATGTTATTTCTGAAAAAAAATCTTTTTTAGATATGTAAATAATTACAATAGGCTCAATAAACAATATTAATCCCAAAGAAACACCTATATTTGAGGGTGATGACTATTAATACTAGATGGATTTGGTAAAACATTTTCTAATCAAAAATAGAGATGGAAACATTATTATGTTAACTGGTTACTATAAAATTTGGGAAAAGGAAGTTATAACATTTAATAATTAAGTGAATATAATAAATGAACTCAATTATAGAGTATGAAATACATTGTTATATTCCATGACCAGAAGAATATATTTTCTAATATCATTAATTGAAGCTGCAAATAGTATCTAGAAAATTCTTGAGGTTACACATTTTGGTACTTCAAAAGTTATTGTGACCAGAAGTTATTTGTTAAGAGATCACTATCAATCATTTGACTTTATACATGGATAATCTTCCACAAATATATGTCATATATTTATCACTACTATAAAATATTTACAAGAAATTAGTTGAAATGGATTAGATGATGACAAACTTCTAGAAATAATTATAGAAATCATTCCAAATGTATAGTAATCAAAGATAACTTTATATGATAAAACAATAAAATTAAGTATTCTTAAATTAGATGATCTAATAGGCCCTCTTACACACTATGAATATTTACTCAAGAGAGATTCTGAATAAAATAAAAATAAAAATTTGGGTGTTTCATTTAATATAATATCTATAATACTTGTGAAGGATCAATCAGCTGAGAAAGTATGTAAATATTTAAGGAAGAATAATTTTATTATTCAATCTAATATATGTAATTTAGTGAAATCTATTAATGAGCTAGAAATTTTTTACTGAACAATGAATATAATTGTTGGAGGGAAATATTTCCAATATTAGTAAAAAAATTCCATAAGGATAGATGTGGCCATGAAAAATGAAGTCCCTTTCTATGAGTTTAAGAAATGTTAACATATTAAACTATATTTTCCATTGATAAATATAAAACATTATAAATATAGGAATTCTAAATTGAATACAAAAATTTATTACAATTCAATGAAAAATAATGTTCTAAAAGCATCGAGAACATTGAGTGCGAGAGGAATTTATTCTTCAGAACATCCATCTGATCCAGAATGTTCTGGATAGAGGAACATATGAAGTTTTTATAATATAAAAAAGGTAAATCATTTTCTTATGAAATATGTATATACAAATCATAATCTTATAAATTTTTCATTAAATGATAATTATCTTTATGATAAGAAATAGAAATATCCAGATAAATAATTATCCTTAGTAGAAGATAATAATCTACCTTCATATGATTAGGGATCTCGTTTCGATAAGTTATTATAAAATTATAATTGTAATGTTTGTATAAAAAATTAAAATCAAAATTAATAGATAGGTATTTTTAAAAATGAAATATCTGATCTATCTAAAAATATTAATAAGAAATATTTTAAAAAATAAAATACTTATAATTATTTTGTAAAATTAATTTAAAGAAAATATATTTTAGAATCTAAAATAAATCTTAAAAGCAATAATTGTGAGGGTAATAATTTTTTTATAAAATAAAAATATGAAATTTATTCTTCAAAGTTTCTTTTTTAAAACATTTCCACTAGTTATGAAAAATGAGAAAAAATATAAAAAAAATTCCACATCATGGTATTAGTTCAATAATAAGATTTTTTTCATAATAAACCAAATTATATTTAGAAATTCCTATTCGAAAAGTGATCCAATTTGTACTAAATGTCAATATGGTAGCCATTGAATGAAATGTTTTTCAATTACTAACATACACAATCTAAGATTCTATACTGATTATTTTTCATAAAAAATGTGGACTAAAAAATATAATTCTCCTAGCATTTCCATAACCAAGAATGATTGGTTTCATAAAGTCGAATCATTTTATTTTTAAGATAAAAAAGAGTGTACCAAAAAACATATCGTACATGGATATTAGATTTTATTGTAATATTACTGGTCCCAAGTTATTATTTTATAATATCATCATGATTAAAGAAGGAAATTTTAATTTTATTTATAACACTCTTACAGAGATTATTAGAAAATGTATCATTATTCTTCATTGTAAAGCTATTATTTCAATTATTTTGTTCGTAAACTGACATTAGAACATCATTTTAATCATAATTACGTTATGTGATGAATGTTACCTTGAATATTCAAGGAATAATAATTGCTTTGTACATAATTCCATAGATGAATACATTTTTTATGTGCATTGGGATGATAATGTTTACACACATAACATTGAAGAACTTACGAACCAAGTGTTACCTTCCCTTAGTTTAATGGAAGTTCAGTCTTGGCTATATAATGAAGGACTAGGATACTATAAACTTCTAATCATATCATATTTATCTAGGAAAATACATGTTATGGTCTGAATTGATCTTATGATTGAATATTCAAAAGATTATGACCATTATTAATACATTAAGAAACAAACATCATGTTCTAAATCTATAGGTGAATTCTTAACTACTGATGATTTATATTTAATTGACATGGATTTATTAGGTTCTACACAAACTATACGTATTGGTGGAAAATAGTATGTATATATCCTGGTTGATGATTACATTAGATAAATATGGGTTTATTTTAACAAAAAAAATATATAAAGCCTTTTTTATTTTTTAAATATTATAGTCAAAGTAAAAAATTAAAAAAAACATACCTTTTATATATATATATATATATATTTAGTGATCATGGTTTAGAATTTGTAAATTATGATTTTGAAACTTTTTTTATAAGGAATTTTATATAACATAACTTTTAATCTCATTGAAATCCTTAGTGAATTGGTGTAGTTGAGAGAAGAAATAGAATTCTCTATGAAATAACATGAATCATGTTGTGTGAATACTCAATTGGTAATTTGTTTTTATCCAAAGTTGTTAGCACTTCCTACTATACTATAAAAAGATTTTTGATATGAACCTTTATTAATAAAATTATGTATGACTTATGAATAGGTAGTATACAAAAATTTACATAAATCATGGTTTTTGGTGGAAAAGTATTTATCTTTAATACTAATGGTAACTTACATAAATTTTCACCAAAATATGATGAAGGGATATTTTTTCTATTCCACTACTTCTATGGAATATATTGTTTTATTCAAATTTATTATTCTATTGAGGAAACAGTACATATTAAATTTTATGAAACTAGAACTTTTGTTTTCAAACAACCTCAACCGATATATTCCGATGTTATTTCAAAAACTGAATTTAAAATGTTGTTATAAATTTCTTATAATAAGGAAATAGTTCCTTATTTTTTTATGAAATTACTCTTTAGGAATATTACTACTTTATGTTGAAGAATAGACATTCTAAAACATTGTAAATCAGTTCATTATTTGGAATGAACCCAATGAATGTATAATTGGTAATATTGATCATCCAATTGGGATTAGAAGTTACTTAAGAAATAAAATTTATTATCTAGATTTCTTATCCTATTTTGAACCTAAATATCCTGTTGAGTATGTATGATATAAGAATTGGATTAAAGAAATTCAAGATTAACTCAATTATATTAAAAGGAAAAAAATTATGCACATTAGTTGAATGACCAAAGAAACATATATAATTGGAGTAGAATGGGGTTTCGGAATTAAATTTGATTAAAAAGGAACAATAGATAAAAATAATGATATAATTGTTTATAATTATTATAACTAAAAATAAGGAATATAATAGGAATAAAATTATTCTCCAGTAGCTAGATTAAAATCAATTGATATTCTACTAATCCATTCAACATTCTTTAATCTAAAATTTTTTTAAATTGATGTTAATTGTGATATTCATAACTGATATGTTCGAGAGAAAGATTTTGTTTAATAACCACTAGATTGGAAAATAAAAACATCCTAAAATTGTTTAAAAATGATGAATTTTTATATTGACTTAAGCAAAAACCTTGTGCTTTGTATGAAAGTTAAAAATTATTGTTCTACAAAGTAATAATTCTTATATTATATGAGGATAAAATTATTTTTATAAAATAGGATTATAAAAAATAAGGATTATTCAAATTTACGTAGATTTCATTATATTCATATCAAAATAAAATTCCATGATAGATTCATTGGTGGGTCTTATGAAAGATGAGTTTGAGATAGGTATAGTGAGGGAGTTATGATTTTTTATTGTTTTTTAAATATAAAAAAAAAATAGATGGTACTTATATATATCAACATAGTTATATCTAATATTATATTAAAATGATTAGACATAAAATTAGTAAAAGTTTTGGTACTCATATAGGAATCTCATATACTTTAGATCTTAAACATTGTGGGTAAAGAGTTAATCAAATGAATTTTAGATGTATTATTGTATGTTTAAGATAAATAATTTATAGTAAATATTTCATAATGTTTTTTATAATATTATGTAAAATATATCAAGATAATCCAAAACAATACCTTCTAAAATGTATTAAATTATTTTTTTATCTAAATGGAACTATGGATTTAAGACTCTTCTAGTGTTCTGTACAATTTTTTGAGTAAAAAATATTTCATATGATGACATTTGTGGTTGTAGAGTGGATAAGAAAAGCACATAAAAAACTTTTCATTTCATAGGAGACTCATTATCTTCTTGTTATTGTATGAAAAAACAAATAGTATCGCTTTCCACTACATATACTGAATATGATGTTGCTAGAAGTTATTGTGATCAGGTTTTGTGGATTCAACATATACACACTGACTATGGATTGATTTTTATAGAAACTCAAATACTATTTTTTAAAACTTGTTCCATTTAATTATGTAATACCCCATATGATCACTTGGAAACTAAAAACGTATATTTAAGTCACAATTTCAATCAGGATCACACACATCAGAGAGATATAATTTTACAATTTACAAGAATTCCATATTATCTTGCTGATATTTTTAAAAAACCTTTTTCTTCTTATAAATTTTAATATATTAAAAATTAGCTAGGAATTATCAATGTAAACTAATAATTCACATTTACTTCTTATTTACCCACTTCCATAAAATATGAACCTCTTTTTTAGGGGAGTACATATATTTAATATTGATTAAATACATTTTTCATTTTAAAAAAATAATTCTTTGTAAAAACATTATCATATTGACTTTTCCATACTGATAATTCTTTATAAAATTTTCAATATCTGAATTCATTAATGGAATTAGGACTCATAATATTTCATAAATTTTTTGAACATAAATTTAAAAAGAAATCATTCTAAATACATTCATAACTTTTTTATATAAACATTCTTTATCAAAATAACACCTTAATTTGAAGACTATAATATTAAAAATATTATTTTAATTTAAAACTATTTTGTCTTTTATTTAACTTATTATAATTATTCTTTTAAAACTCTTATTAACTATGAGTATACCAAATATCTAGAAGATAATCATTATCCTGTTGATAAATCCTTCATAATCTGAAATTTATTCTTATTATCTTGTAACTCTATTCATTAAATCATTACAATTTTTTACCATTGTTGTTATAATACTTTTATCTTTTATAAAAACATTTCATTGTTTTGTTTCACATAAATTTTCATAAAAATTTTCCAAATTTTTATTCATTTTCAATATGATAAATATTTTTAAAAACTCAAGAATTTAAAATTCATTAATTATTTCACCATCTCAGTTCCAACTGTTAAATCATATTTGGGTTTATATCACATGATGGAATTGTTTTGGAAGATTAATGAAAACTATGATTTCCTACATTAAAGGGGACACCCTCATGTCCCACATAGTTTTTTTCAAAGGATTTTACGCCGATTTTCAAATGCCTTCTAAATAACCCAGTTTAAAAACATTCATTAAGTAAGAATCAAGATATTCTTCTCAAAATAGAATTACTTATAATAAATATTTATACATATGGTTTATATTCCCGGATGGGTTAGCCTAAAAACCCTTTTAAAAATTATATTATTATGCCCTGATTAAGAATAAAAAATTCCATGGTTAGGAAACTCAGTGTGTATAAAATAGTTAAGAGGATTAGGATTTTGTGTACCTTGATGTTGTTCATGAATTTTATAGTTCAATTGTGTTTTTCAAGCAATATGTTAAAAAAATTCATTCACAATTTACGGAAAAGGATATTAAATCTGATATAATAAAACTTCAATTTTCTTGGAGTTCAATAATAAGGATAAGTATGTTTTATTTCACAAAAATTACATTATTATAATGGTTTTTCTAATAAGAAAAAAGTAGAAGATTCTTTATTCGATCATTGCAAAGAGGTTTCGAAATTCTCAAACCTATCTGCAGATAATATGGTTGTTTCTCCACAGATGAAAGGTTTCATAATTCCATGAAAGGGATATTGAGACACTTTGAATGTATCATATGTTTTTATATTGGATTTCATATTTTACATGAGAAAAAATATTCTTATGGGATTATTTTCTTATTCCATTGACATTGTGAAGACTAGATACCTTAAATGAAATATTATTATTTTTCTAACTATGATAACTATATTAATTGTTGAATGTATATAGTTTTTCAATATTGAAAAAAAAATTAAAATCAAAAAAAGAAAAATATTATTTTTATTAGTGTTGACACAATAAATATGATGCAGTTTTTTTATGTCGAATCAATTTTTTTTGTTGAAAAAGTTTCATTAGTAGAAAAATTAATAAAAGTCATGTATGGATATTAGTAGAAGAGAAATAAAGCTAACCAGTGTGATTAGAAAAAGAAAAGGAATTCTTAGAAATCATCCTCATCGATAATTGAAAAAAATAGGAGAGAGTTCCAGATGATGAATATAATGAATGGATGAATAAGAAATAAGAATGAAATATAGTACATCAAATTATCAAAATAAAACCATACAAGGAGAAGGCCTTGATTTTACATTCTATTGATACATTAGAGAAACAATTGTATAAAATTTAATAAAATAAAAAACTAAATGTTTTAATAATTGTAGAATATTTGATAAAAAGTGTCGAGGAAGTATTTGGAAATGTTATTATACCTCATTCTCAGTCTGGTCAACCAAATATAGATGTCAAGATAGAATTTCAAAATAACTAAATTTGTTGATGTTGATATTCCTTTAGTTTTATACAAGGGAAATGATAATGTAGTATATAAGGAATTAGTACCACTTAATGAAAAAGAATTGGAATCAGCATTGGTTTGAATGTCAGACCCAATATAAGGATCAAAGAACCATGAGGAGTTTCTTAATGTAAATGATGAACAGGTTGAATGGATTTTTAATCTAGAAAATGGTGGAGAAAATCTAAAATAAGGAGTTTAGTTTGAACATATTAATGAATTTGTTGAAGAATAAGTTGATGAGATAATGATGAAGAAAATTGACAATAGGATTAATAAATTGAGGGTGGAGAGTCTGAAGAAAAAATAATGATGAATATGTAATTAAATATGATAAATTATATTTAAAATTAGCTCATGAAATATTCTTATATTTTCCGTCTAAGAGAAATCATAAAGAAAAATCATAAAAATTTATAAGAAGAAAATATCTTCAGAAGATGAAGATGAATCCTATTATAAGAAAGATGAAAAAGATCATAATTCAAAGAAATAAGGTGATAGAATTGACATTAACAATATGGATATCGTTAAATTATCTAATGGAAATTTATTAGAAGATATTCATTATAGATTCACCTCAAATAATTAAAATATTGAAGTATAGGATGTTGAAGTTGGAATCAGTCATGTACAACTCCCATAAATTGAGAAAGATGAACTGGATTTGGTGAATATGACTATAGTTTAGGGTGTTGATTATATTATTAAATCCTTTAAGACACAGTAATGTAACATTTTTATTTTCAATGAATTGATGCCGGAGGATAATGATCAATGAATTTCTTGGAAAAAAATTCAATAATTATAGGTGTTAACATTAAGATTAATTCAGATTGAGGCTAATGTGATGACTTTACAAGAAGTCTTTATAACACATAAAAACACATGATATCTATTGGTAAAGTGGAATCATCAAATTTATGTTTATGTGAATTAATTAGAAATGAATATTGTTGACATGGATATTCTTTTGACTGATTCTTTATAATCTTTTAGTCAGTTTTCTAAATATAGGGTAAATAAGGTGAAATTTGTTGAACAGTTAAGAGATAAAAATAACAATTGGAATGAGGAAGTGAAAGAGTTGAAATGTATAATTAAATATTTTTATTAGGTTTTGTCATGAATAAATCATTTTTAAGGGGGGATATTCAGTTTGGAAAAATAGAATGAACAATTTTTTGAAAAAATGATATTCAAGTTAAGAAGCTTCAAATTCACGATGATAAGGATTGGATTCAAGTTCAAATTTCATCGAAGTTGGAGGAGTATAGAAAAGAGTTTAAGAAGATGAAATCCATCCTGAATTATTTGATAAATAATGATAAAACCATTGTGGACTCATGTTAAACATTGTTCATGTAAATATTTTTTAATGATTTTCAATGAATTTTCTTTTTCATCCAATTCTGATTTAGTCCAAATTTTTTAAAAATATGATTGGTATAATATTCATCCATATTTATTTTCTAATATTAGTAATTTCATTATATATATTTTTTATTTTGTTTCCTTAAATAATATTTGATGAATTTAATAATTCTACCCATTCTTTTTTAGATTCACAATGGAGGAGAATTATTCATTTTGGGGTTGAAGAATTATTTTGGGGGAGAAGTATTCTTAATTATGGAGAATTTTTTCATAAAAGGTATATTATTCCATAGACTGAATTATATAATAAAGGGAGAGAAATAATTTATAAAGAATAAGATATGATAAAAGGAGATATATTCCATTAAGGGGGTGATTATGATCCTTAGGGGGGGATATTTTATCCTAAGGAGGGATTAATCAAATTAAGCATCTCTCTCCATCAAATTCAGATGAATTTTAGATATTGGATTGATGTATTGATAATTAATTCTGATTATGAAGTACATAAATGTAAATGGACTATATTTTTTCAACGTTATAAATTCATTTATGTTTTGGGGTTGTGCTTTCCCAAAAGAAGGATACTGTTGATTCAATAGTTATACTTATGAATTATCTAATCCTTTTTATTTGTAAATCACAAAAACATTCTTATATAATTGATTGAAATATTTTTTATATCCTAGGTGTTTTATAATTTTTTTTTCCAAAAACATAATATGTTACTATACTTAGAATAATTTCTAATGAATTATGAAAATAAACACATATTTCATCATAATTATTATTTTAATGAGAATGGATCTAATAAACATTAAAATCACTAATATCAGATCATATATATGACATTATATATTGACTTTAGATCTGAAAAGAATTAATAATCCAATTGATATAGGTACCGATGAAAATTGATCTGCTACTTAAATATTATCAAATTGAAAATTGTGAGTAATTTTATAAGAATGATTTATGTTTATTATCATATTCATAAAACATTTTTCTTATATAAGGAATAATATTTTATACTGTAATGGCGTAAACAAAAATGATGTTAAACATTCTATTATGGCAAAATATTTTTATGAGCATTCAAGTGCTAAGTGTCCATGTTTTTTGATAAACATGGATAAAATATTACCTTTGGGAGAAAAATATGATTTTTGGGAAGATGCTTATAATTTCCTAGTCATTATAATAGTTCTGAGTTGATTTTTATAATTACATTTTCTCTCTCTATTTTATTGAACTGTTCATATAGTGAAAAACTTATTAATATCCACTTATAGTTATATATAGTGTGTCTATATAAAGAAACCATGTCTCATTGTATCATTTATAGTATTTTTTAAATTTCCACACAATCTGACAAGTGATTACAATTAAGGGATTTCATATATATAAAGATATTGAATTTTATCAAACTGATTGTGTGATCATGGGTATATTGAAATAGAGAAAATTTGATCTTTGTATCGAGGGCTTCGAATGGCTAGGAAGAAAGATCTGATCATTGTATAGAGGTCTTCCCTTACATAGGATAGTCGTACATTATTGTAACTATAAAACAAGGGAAACCATTTTCCAAGATTTGTGGCTACCATAATCTTATGGATAAAATGGGTTTATTTTTTAATAATAAATGTAATTTAGTCTTACATTAGATTGATATTTAATTTTCTCTGTATTTACAAGTAACTTTTATGATACATTTATATAAAATAAAGTGGATCATCATATTTAACTTTCTTTACTATTATTTATAATATTATCTCTAATTACTATACTCCAATTAAATTGGATTTGTAAGTGAATAGGATATTTTACTTTGATCAAATAATACTATATCTAATTATGAATCTATAACTCTAATATACATAAAGTAATCTTAATTATTATATTTAGTCAAATAGATATAGGTCGGAGTCCAAATCCATTTTTTTACATAAAAATGTTTGTAAATATTTTTATTTTAAAATCATTTAAAATAATTTATTTAAAACATAAATTCACCTTTCTCTAGTAAAAAATCAATATTTTGTATATTCTGAGGATCCTAATTAGTCTATTTATATATAATAATTCAACAGAAACTATGCATCATGCACTTTTGGAATTTTATTATGTGTTCCATTTTATAGTAAATAATAATCTAAAGTGTATTAAAATATGGGTTATCATAGATAACCTTATAAAAAACATATAAAATCAAGAAATCCCCTAAATTGAACTTGGTTATTGTTATGTATTAGTTATTTACCATTACACAAAGGCTTCAAAAGCACTCTTACCATTATAGAGCATGCTAGTACCCTTACCCATCCCATAAAAAGGGGATTTACACTTACAAAACCCTTATAAAAAGGTTTTACCCTTAACCATGGTCTCTAAAACCAATCATACCATTATGTAATGTTATAAAAACTTATGTAAGGTATATTCATGTCAAAAAAATAATTTTTCACATAAAAATCCGCAAAAAAATTAATAAAAATTGGGTTTAATAATTAATAAAAAATTGATAATATTAGATTTATCCCCCATTTTCTAAATTTTCATCTTCCAGAAGTGTCTCTAGTGGTCCTACTCAGGTAACTCAAGATAGTAAACTTTAAAATTATATTTTACCATTCGTGTTTCCTCCAGGATCAAAAAACATTGCAATAGGATTTGAACAAGTGGTACCATCATCCCTCAAATTAAATTATCACTATAATCTATAATATGTAATATATTATAATCCTAATTTGTTTCTAGCTCCAACGAAAAGTCCATATAGATTATAAAATTTATATGCTCAATTTTGTACCTCCAAATATGAGAAACATGGAACAAGTCAAGTATACATTTGTAGTAATAATGAAGATCCAACATGCATGCTCTTGTAAAAATTCACTTAGATATCAATAGGAATCCTACTAATTATGGTTCCATATTTTTTTTCTTCCTCAGATATTATTGTCCTAACTAAGAAATCAATCTCATGAAAACCCGATCTACCATTTCGAAATGCCATGGTCTCCACCTGTGGTCAGAATTTGGTCTCCTCTTATTTTGAGTAGGAACCGAACTATTATAAATTAGTTATAAAAATTCAATGTTATCTTTAGCCAAATTATACCCCACAACGGCTACCTCACCCACACCATTATAGAAATAAATTAAATTATAAGGCCTTCCATACAGAGCCTCATATGGAACCAACTAAACTAATGAATGTTATCCGTTATTTTCTAGCAATTCAATCTGGTTTAGGTTATCATTCTATGATCTAACAATGAAAAAAATTCAAGATATATGCAAATATTATTATAATTATAATGTGAAATCAAATTGTAAGTATGCATAAGGACGTTACACTATGCTCAATCTATGTAAAATCTATAGAGAATTCTGCAATCCCTTACAAAACTACAATGTGAAATGTTCATCCTAGTAAGATATATTTTTCATGGGAAATACATGTATTCATATTATAGTATAGATAAATGGATTTCATACCTAATACATTGAGTGTGACTCTATGATTGGTAAAAAGAGAGAAACCTTCATCAGTTTGTTGAAAATCACCTGTGCAGTTTATTGATTCCTCAGTATCCTTGGTAACCTTGTGATATATTACATCATTACATCATCCTAATTCTATATGGTCAATATAAGTGTCTTGATAAAACTAATGGGACACTAGTTCAAAACAATTAACCTATAGTAGGTATGGAATCAGGAAAAAACCCATAATGTCCAGCTACCTAGAGGTATTGAATTCAATTATTATCACTTCTACAATGTGAAAAAGGATTTTTACTCTACCTTGAATTATAATTAGATCATCATGGAATATAAACGTTCAAATGAAAAGTAAAATTGATGATATTTAACTTTAATTTATGTCCAGTTACGAATATTATAGATTTTATGTATTGTTATACTATAGTATCATCAATAAAATAGATTAACTGTACATAATAACATTTTTACCACATAGAGTAGATGCTCTGACACAACCATTTAGTAGAGTCTGATCAACTTTATACACATATACTAGCTCATCTCAGAGACCCTATCCATGAGACACATGACATGTTTAAATAATCTTATAAGTCTAATACTAATAACATTAGTTATATCCCAATTTACCAAACCTTTTCTGATAGAATTAATGTATAAAGAACATGGAAACTTATTTCTAGTGATATCGAATCATTCCCCACAACTGAAACATTATCCTATATGATGTGTAGAACATAAAATTGAATCTAATCTCATTAAATATAAATCATTGTAGACCTATTTATTTTAAAAAAATTCACTGAGGTCTTACTCTATAATGGATATCATCCACAAATCTAGTTAAATATGTCAGACTACCTAGTAATTCATCCAAAATTACTAATTTAATTTATAATAGTAAATATATGATTATCTAAAACTCTATCCTCCTGTAAATACTTGTTGTTCATTTGGGCCTTCCGAAACACATCAATGAATCATGTAACTTATGAATATTCAATTAAAAATCATTTTCATATCTACATGAATTCCTAATAATTTTATAATTAAAACATACCTAGGAGGTACTCCTCAAATAAAATGACCTTGATTTATTTCCAAGATAGACCATCAAAATATTTGGAAAAGTTCACTACACCCTACCATTGCTTAGTGGGATCCTATAACATGAATGTTGCATGATTCACCTTCTTATAATTTTGGGTATCTACCAAGTTGAAAATCATATTTACAATCAAAATCATGTATTCATAATTATAAGGGCCTCTAGGTCCTTTAAAAGATAGTGGGTGCTGGTGATCTATGTATGAAACTTAGTCAAAAAAGTGTTATTGACTCCCCATAACATGATGAGAACTATAAGGAAAACTTTTAGATTATGTGTTCCAGCACATGAACTACTAACGATGGTGTTAGAGAATTCTACGTAGCACCCCCTACTCAATATATACCACAAAACACAGTCTATGTGGAATCGTGTTTAGAATGTGGAATAAAAACAAAGTCTTTAGGATGAAGTGTAATTAGTCGATGGGATCACATATCATTCTCCTATAATTCTACCCATAAACCATAGTATAAAAATCTGATAACTACTTAAATATCACTATCAATATATATTAGTTAAAAATATATATATACAATAAAATGTAATAGCTAACTCAGTTCATTTAATTAATTTAATTAAAAATATATCAAAAATTTAATTTATCCTATTAAATAACATAAATGAAGGTATTAAATTAAAAAAATAATATGCAACAAAATAATTGGTATATATATAGAATGTGGACCGACATTCCTAATCATGATTCATGAATAATCCAAAATTATTATAAAAATGGTAACCTTAATCACATCCATGGTATCTCTGTGGCCTAGAAGATATTTTTTTTAAAGGCACCATGAAATTCCCTTACTTGAGTCCCATAGCGCTATTTCCACCCTTCCACATATCATCTTCATAAAAAAAAGATACATAGAATAATTTTCCCTTCAATACCATTATATTAACTAGGATACAAAATATCCATAATTTCCTCATAGAAAATGTTTTTCTATTCCCTTGGGGCCACTCATGTGATCGAATTGGTCATTAGAGTAATAATTGTCTCTATAGGATGACACATGTTATTTCAGTGTTCTTTGTAATCATTCAAACACACCCTATCTAACATCCCATGATGTCTTCCATCCATATCACCAGTACAAGAAAGAGATCATTAAGTGTGGATTTATAATTAGGTAAGATTATTAAATTAGAGGGAAACATTCTAACATGGGTTATATCATTTTTCCATTTTAATCTCAAGCATTCTAGGGTATTATACGGTCAACCACTATCCACTTATTTTTTCATCCTTTTATATAAAAAACATATTGTTAATATGTTTGTAAGATCACCTATACAAATAATTGAATTAGATTTTTTAGAAATGGATAACATTGATGGGTATAATTGTCCCGACCTGACCTGACAGGGCTTGGGACTCAACTATCCCAATCCCACCTCCAATAGGCTAGGGACTGGAAACTAGCACAAATAAGGCATATCACACCAATGGAAACATTATACATAAGAATATATATGTACATACACATCTCTAATACTATACTGTGTTTAAATATCATACAATTGAAAATAATGCATACATATATCTATATTCCCACAACAAGAGTATGAATATAAATTACTAGAAAAAATAAATAGAGGCCCAATAAAAGCCAAAAAACTTGAAATAAATGTTTGACCTACATAGAAGTATCTACCAACAATCAAATGGAGCACCGATATACAATTATGCCAATATAGCCATGCTAAGATTCTCCTGCTCCTAGTCCTTCAAGGACTCTAATGGTCAGATGTCACCTTCCATAGGCATGACATGTATTGGTAGATCCCGTGAAGGGTTGTGTGTAACAATACCCTACAGGACATTCCAAACTCACTATGAAAAATGATTAAAGAGTTAAAATATCATCACATTATATGTAAATAATAATAAGATACATAAACATAATCATCCAGATATTCCCAAAAAAGACTTCAAGTCATAATGTCCATTACCACTACCAACCATAGTTCCACCACGAGGTTCCATGATTACAATCATCCAGGCGGAAAACCTCTATGATCTATACTAATACTAATGAAACTCATCCAAAAAGTATAAATAATAAGGTCTAGACCATAATATTCCCACTAATAAATTGAGAGGGTTCATTTGAGATACACACTCCATTATTCAAATTCCTCATCTAAAATATCAGATCTCATTGCACAGATAGTGGGTCCATGCCTATGGCTCACTAGTGGCACACCAGACCCTACTGGAAACATCCTCCAAGATTGGGGATTGAATTTGGTGTAAATATTGGTCCTATAAATTCTAAAAACCACATATAAAGAAACACTAAGGATATGAAGATGGAAAAAAGCCTCTCATATGGATACATGTTCCATACTGCTGAGATATATATTAAAGCTGACTGAGGAAACTCATCCAAGAATGAGTAATCTCTCCCAAAATGAAATAATCATAGGATTCTATGGTGGGATCAACCTTTATGATGGTAAAATGATGCCACAATAAACCCATATAGGAATATAATATGTGAACCCACACACTCGATATTGGTCAAAGGTATATCACATAATATCACCAAAAATCTGAGGTGAGAAGGAGAAAACCAAATTTCTCTCAAAGGAATACACAACGTGTCCCTATTCATACATGATGTGTCTCACTATTTCTAGAACTACCCGTGTCTTGTGCTCACATGTAATTTACTTTTTTCTCAATACATGGTGTGTCCCGAAAATACATGGAATGAAAATGTATATGATGGAACTCGACATGTATTATACCAATGTCCATGTATTTTCTAGAGTAAATGTCATGTGGATATCTATACGTGGTGTGTAGGACCATACAATCTATTGGGTGTGTTCTCCTTGTACATGCTGAGGTGCCTTATATGGTGTACAAGACATGTATCACGACCCACACGATGTGAAACTCTAACCAGCCTCCATGGTATGTAAAACTTTTACAAGCAGAATTGGATGGATAAGGTTCACATGACCTTTGATATTTATCACCAAACTAAAACCCAAGATCATCAACGAAAGGGACATTATGAAATGTTTTCATATGAATATATACCCTATAGTCCATTTTTTTAACAGAAACATTATAACGTTCATATCTCTTTATTCAAGTCCTTAGTAATCATCAATTATACTGTGAATCACACTATATGTTTTTGATATATGGTTGAACAAACCTATTTTCCACTATTGGATATATTTTTGATGGATTCGGCCATATCGTCCACCTAGGAAGTAACTTTGATTCACGTCATTGACACAGCTCTCCCAAACATATATTATAATCCCCTAAATTTCCTACAAATCTACTTCCATACCTACTAAAAATATGCACATTATTAGCTATAGATAAAGGAATGAAAAATAATATAAAAGATCAGTTAATCATGGTGAAGATAGCGGTACCTTTAACCAGTTCTTAGAAAAGCCCTTATAAAGGGGCCTTTTATCAGCGCTAATAAAAGCCCTGATAAATGGGTCCTTTATGAGTTCATTTTTTAGAGCTGTTAAAGGAAACTTTTTATCAACAGTTTTAAAAAGCCCTGATGAAATTTTAAAAATGGGAAAAAAATAAAAATATATTTTTTGCATATCGGGGTTGGGGCTTCAACAGCGTTTGAATCCCCCTTCAATGGCGCCCCACCCCCCACCGCAGCCTGCACTCTCCCCAACAACCTTTAACAACACCCTCAGTCCCATTAATAGCGCTAGTCATTATTCCCCTCCGGAGCGTGGGACCTGCCTCACCCAGGATTCGAACTTGGGACCTATTGCCTGCTCGCCTAATCCTTTACCACTTCGCCATATTGCTTTACTCTCCAATTAATAATATATATTTATATATATATATATATATTTAGTTATATTTACTCATTTATATATATATATATATTAACTAATATATATTTATATTAATATATTTATATATATAGTTATATTAATATATATATATATATATCTGTATACTAATTTATATATATATATCTGTATAATAATATATATATATATCCGTATATTAATATATATATATATATACATCTATTTATATATTAATATATTTATTTTTATATTAATATATATTTATAAGATTAGTTTTGAATGCTTTTATAAAATATTTTTTTATGTGTGTTTATAAATAAATAAAAACATAGATACAAAGCACACACACACATATATATTATGTATATCTATATGTATAATTATACATGTTTATATATATTTAAAAATATTATATATTAATATGTAAATACTTATGTTTATAATATATAGATAATATATATCATTTTGTCAATACAGACGCACAAAATATATATATATACACATGTACACATTATATAAGTATATAAATATTCATATATAAATATTTTAAATAAAATTGATATTATTTTATTATTTATATAAGTCTTATATATTGGGAAATATATTTTATATGTAAATATGTTTAATTATTTGTTTATAAAATTAAATTTTAATCTGCGAATATATAAAGAATATGTATATATTGTTATATATTTGTTTATAAAAAAATAGTACATTATGATAAATGAAAAAATTTGAAAGCAATAATATGAATATGAAAGTAATCCATTGAAATAAATTCATTCTCCACTAAAAAATGGAAAAAAGAACAACTTAAACGAGGCTGAAATTCCATCGAGTGATAAAAAATTTGGGTATCTAGACTAAACACATAGTTTTGGGGGCCTTATGGGCATTTTTTGGCCTTGAAAATAATTAAAAAATGTCCCCTAGGGCCATTACGTGGATAGCTCGTCACAAGCTTTGATTTGATATGATATAGATCCACAATGGACACCAACATTAAAAGTTATGGATGTTTGAAGTTTGAGTTTCTTTTTTAATTTATTTTAGATATTTTTGTTAATTTTATGGTTTTTTTGTCTTCAATTTGTTATTAAATCATTATTAGTCGATAATAAATAAAAAATTAGTAATTAAAATTTTTTAAGATATTTTTTAAACATTTTCATAACATATCTTACAAATTAAGTGAATATAATTATTTATACTTATCTAAAACATATTTAAAATATATATATTTTATTTATATCAATATAAATTTACTTATATATCAATACATTATCTTTCAAGAAAAATTATATTTTTGAAATATAAACATTATAAGTGCTAGGAAAAAGTGATGCTAAAGCCCCCACTATATCAGCACTACTAAAGAATGCACTGATAATGGGGGGCCCTTTAAAAGTGCTATAATAAAGCGTTGATAAAGGGGGAGCCTTTATCAATGCATATAAAAGAGTTGATAAAGGCACCCCCTTTATCATCACTTTTTTTAGCATTGTTAACGGGTGGCACTGCGAAAACCCTGTTTTGTGGTCATACATAGTGATGTACCATACTCATATCATCAAATGACCATCCCTGACTCATGGTAATGATAATTTTTACCAATCATCAAACGTGCAATGACCATACACCATGTATTCATCAAATCATAGGACAAAGTAAATGTTAAGGACAAAAAAACCTAGAACATGGAGAGAATGCCATATACCATCAGGGTGAGGAATGAATCATTCTGTTTTTCCTATATATATACCTTTAATAATAAATATGAAAGAATTCATATATGATTAAATGAGATAACAAAACAAATTTCCCACAATACAGAAAATAGACTATGCCCACAAAATGACCAATCCCCATATCAATCCATTAGTTGATTGGTTTATATTCAATGAGGGATATAAATGGAAAAAATACAAAAATAAAACATCCTACCTATCTTTGGATCGATCATTGGTGAAGAATGATCACACGTTGTTGATCTTGGTGAGATCATTAATCTCCATTACACATCATTCATCGATCTTAGATCTAGTTTCAGTTCGTCAAAAGAACCAACTCCAAAGGCTCTCCAATTCTCTCTAAAAATTATATGGTAATGAGGATAACTCTACAATTTGGACATAATATCAAATTTAAAGGATTATACAGATCTCCATGTTAATGAAAAATTAAATAATTTATTTGAATTATTTTATTCATTTTATTCCCTTTATGACCTTTTCGAAAAATCCCTACGTTGATAATGGTTATATCAATCCTAAGGTAAAACTAAAATTCAAAACTCAATCATACACTAAAATATTTAATTTGGGTCCCCATTCATGAGTAATTAATCTTTTTTAGTGAAACTTCAGGCTTGTGATATTCAATATATATAATATATTTCAAAAATTCATTACCATCACACAATGACTAAAAATCTTATACTGCCCTAGCATATGAATCTAGAAACAATCATATAAATATTCCAAAGACTCATATAACAAAAATTAAGAAATTATAATACCGATAGATTTATATTTTATGTATGATATTTTTGGAATGATAATAATTTTGTAATGGTAAATTATTATTTAAATTTCGTTCATTCCATTAATTGAAAAGTGAAATTGTCACTGGTGTTTAGTTATAGGTTATCTTCCCCTTGAATTGATGTAATTCATTTTTCATCAATAACTAATTTGACTAATTATAATAGTTTATATGATGAATAATCTTGATAATTATTTCTTGTTTATGATATTATAAATGATTAAACCGTAACCAAGGTCATAGTATAAAAACAATGAATTCAAATAGAAATGAAATATCAAGTAGTTATCAACTAGAACCATGATTTCACAAATGACATGTTAAAACTAGTGTTAATATATTATAAGTAAATCATATAATGTATAATATATATGGTTATTTATCAAAATTATATTTATAATAAATATATATTAATTAAATATAAGGTCTATAAACATACAATTCATTATCATATAGATGATATGGGTTTACCATCTCACTTTTATTTCTGTTATACATCTAGAATATTAACCACTTATTCTTTTTTGTTATGTATATAAAACCCATAATTTCATTTTATTTTTATGTTCAATAAACATTTATGGATTACAAATTCCATGAAATATTATAACTTTCATGGATATTTGATAAAATTATTACCAATGTTTCATGAGCCAATTATCTCAAATTTTCATCTTTGACACATATATTTTGTTATGAACCTATCATCTTTTATGAGTTTTATATATATAATCTATAAAACTTTATATCATTAATATCCTTATGTTATTGATATTAAATATTTCAATTAAATTTATTCATTCATGGGCTTAATTATTCTTAGGATACCAAAGTGGTAAGGGATTTCTGTTTCATTTGCATATTAATCAGGAATGATTATTCTTGAATTAGCATTGATGATATTATATAATCTTTACTTGATTTTTTTATTTTTAATATCAAATGGTTTTATAAGAAATTTTTATGAATATGTAACATTATTCTACATTGGGTACTAAAAAATATTCAGAAAATGTTTTTAGGAAAATCGAACAATATTTCTCCTCACCAGAAAAGATAATTGTTTTAACCAGTGTCAATATTTTCTTCAAAAATTTCATGACTATTTTTGAAAATTCATTAATGATCATATAAATTCTGTTTTTCACATGTCTGAGTTTTTATGAAAAAAATTAAAACTAATATTCCTTTAGTTTTCCGAACAACATTCTTTGTACTAATAGATTAAACAAGATAATTGTTCTAACGATTTCATCATGAAAATACTCTCATGATTTCATGATTGCACAATGATTTGAAGATTCATTTTGAATTTTATAATGATTATTTAATATAAAATACTTTCCATAATATTTTTAAAATATTGGGATTTTTAAAAATTTATTTGAAAATTAAATTTTTATTTCGCTATAAAAATATTCCAATAAATCTTTGAAGAAAATTTTCACCTATATTAGAGATAATTTGATGTTAGTTTTTAATTATAGGGGATGTTACCCAATGATACCGTCCATATTATTTATTAGGATAGTTTATGACTATAGTGATTATATTATTTTTGAAACTTATTTATTTACAATATGTTATGATATGATGAAATGATGAAATGTTTATGAAATTGATTTCCATTCCATAGGTTATGATATGTGAATGTTTCATACTATTATTTTTTATTTTTTAATAGGTGGTCCTATAATTTTATTACCCCCAAATGCATTGGTTTGTGATTATTACCTCATTATATAGTAAAAACAGGACTAGGGAGTGATCCCATTTGAAATGGAATTGTACACACTATGATATGTTTATGAGTGCACATTTTATAAGGATATGATGGAATTAGGAGTGATCTGAATCTGATATGATAGTCGGGGAAGTGATACATGAATAAGGAAATTATTTTCTATGATTATAAGTATTTCTAAATCATATTATTTATTCTTATGATATGTTCTGAATGACCATTGTCTATTATTGGTGAATCCACACACTGATGGGTTATATATTTTTTATGATAAGTCCTTATAAAAATATTTGTAATTAATTATCATTGAATTATAGTTTCTGAATATTTTAAGTTATGTTCATGTTATAGGACCATTATTATTATCTGATTCTCACTTATGATTGTTGATTGATATCTCATTTTTACCCATACAATGAAACTGCTCTCACCCCTTTATATGTTTCACTTCCCCAAGTTTTGAAGGATGTTTTTTTTGTATTGTGTGTCAATGTAGTGTTATTTGTAAAATATATTTGTGGGAGAATATATTGATCTTTCATGAAATAGAAGTATTATCTATATAATATCCATTGATACTAAACCATTATGATTTCACATGGATCAAAATTTTATGTTATGGGTATTCAGATACTATGATCTAATATTCTTCTATAAAAATAATGGCTCCCTATATGAATGGTCACGATTATTGATGCCTCTAAGAAGATTACTGATTATTTGACTAATAAAAGACCACACATAATGAGTATAATTATTCCGTAATATTCTAATGTAATTTATTAAATGAATTTAATTTCCTGGAAGTATGGTTTAGTTGAAAAATTTTACAAAAGTCTCAAAATTATAGAAACAACAACATTAACAGATATATTTCTATAAGGGACATGTAAAACAATTTTAAGATAAAGATTGATATGAAATTTAATGTGTTAAAAGTTTATCATTGTTTTTTTCAGAAATGATATATACAAATAGCTGTAAAAAGGATAAAAATATTATTACCCAATCTTCATTATAGCATATTCATGTGAGAAATATTAAAATTTATATGTCTGGAGTCTTCAATCACATTGAATTGAGATTATTATAAAATAAAAACTATTTAAATAAGACTATAGAATTATTAATTTAGGATTCCATATGGAGTAATCTATATTCATAGATATTAATTTAGTAGAAATATAAAATTTCAAAAATTATGATGAAAAATACATATTTTTTATTAAAAGAACGTTATAAAAGGTTTGACCAACTCGGTCAAGAAGAAGAAAATTTACCTATAATATTACTTAATTAGAATAATATTAGTTTTGATATATAAAAGAATCAATTGAATAAGAATAATGGAAATGATAAATCTCATGTAGTGGGAGTCACATAGAAATATTTAAAGATAAATCATGTATGGATTTAAAATAACACATGTTTTTCACTACTGAAAGGTTATATGTATCATTCCTGTGACTTTTAAACGTAAAATTATTTTTCAGTGACATTATAAAATGGTCAATAATTAAAAATAAAATTAATTGTATCAATAGATACTTAATAAAACATGAATAAATCAAATACCACACTTTATTTTGACCAGTTAAATAAACAATTTCATAATGCCTCTCAACTATATGATGAATGAAACAATGTGATTTTTAGAAATGTTAGTTTTTACAGAAGTTGAAGATGGATTGTAATATTATCACTAAATTTCACAAAAATTGGGGTTACATTTGATAAGTGGGAAATTTAGAATTTTCAGGTTATTCAAACATAAATGAATAAAATTATGTGTGGCATCAATGGCCTCAAAAACTAGGTCAAAATAATATCAATACTATTACTTGAGAAAAAATGTTCCTAGTAATCCTTTAATAAGTATTGAAAAGAATTTTATTGTATATATATTTTATTAGTGTAATAATTTCATCTATTAACATACGATTGTAGAGACTTAAAAGTTTTTGACATTAGAGCTCAATCATTCAAATATTTGAGATCCTATAAGAAAAGAGTCTGTGAATTGAAAAAATTAAATTATCTAAATTCATTAAAACATTGATTGTATTACATGTATCATGTTTATGATATATTCATTAAATTCATTATTTATGTATATGATAATAATGATCAGTGTATAAAATGAATGAGGATATTATTTAATGTGAATTTGAATGGATAACGAGGATGCATACCCAAGATGGATGATATAACAGCATATTGAAAATAATGGTATTAAATAGAAGTATAATACACTGTATACCAAAAAATATATTTCATAATATTAAAAAAATATAAGCCGGGTTGATATGGATAGAATAACATTTGTTAAAAAGGATTATATACATTTCTTTTTGAGGCATTTGTTTGGGAAAATGATGAAAATAAAAAATATTAATTATATTTTCAAACATATAAATTTCTCTATTTTGATATTTTTTACATGATTCCATTTATATTTAAATATTTAATGCTTATTTTTCTTCTCTATAACATAAATTTTAATGGAAAAAACATTATGATGAGGATAAATGATTTGTAAATGATATGGTCCTTGTCATTCTCACAAATAAAATGGTATATAACGTCTAAAACAAGTAAATAATGTATATTTTGTGAAGTAAATTTTTTAATATGATAACATATTCACTTAATGATAGTGGATATTAATGAATATGTATTGGAAGATGAAGAGATGAAAACAATTGTCTAAATAGACAATTTTAATTCAGATAATGCTGATGAATTGAGTAATTCTTGTGAAGATAATAAAAATATATATTTTTTTAATGTGATATATTATTAGAAGTTTTTTGTCATCCATGGTTTTGATATCATTTTAATTTATATAATGTGATTGGTAATTATAAATAAGCTGATATAATAAGCATACCTTCTACAAAATTATTATAGATCTTGTTGATTTATCTTGTCAAATCAAGAAATATGAGTGAATCATTGAATCATTATATATAGATTTATGTTATGAATTAGGAATTGAAATATATTAAGAAGATAAGACATATATGTTAATTTATTTGATTATTAATACAAAAAATGTTGGAATAACATGGGTTTTCAAGTATGGATTAAATTAGAAAGGAGATATGATGAGTAAAAACACTGGTCATGTGAAAAAAACATTTTTTTGGTTATATATCATTTCATCCTTAAAAAGTTTTATCTTCTTGAAAATTTTTAAGCAGTAAGAACAGTAATATTTATTGTTTAATAAAGACGATCAAATATTTTCAATTAGATATATGATATATTTTTGGGGGCATAAAATTTTTGAAGAGGATAATAAAATTTTTATTTATAGAAATATGTATACTTAAAAACACTTTTATATATAAGGAATTCAGGTATACAAAATTTTTCTAATAAAATTGATTTGGTAATTAGGAATTATTATAATATAAATTTTAAAAACGTAAATAAAATGTATTTTTGAGAACTTATTCATTGTTTATATATTTTAATTTGTTAAGATAATAAATAATATCTCATATCAGATTATGTGCTCATTATGGGGGTACTGATATGGAGTCACACATAATAATTTTAAAGAGGATTCCAAGGTAAATTATTGATAATGTTAATCATTGGATAAGATTTTAAAATATTTGATTGTTATACATTTATATGTTTTCTAATATAGATTAGCTATAAGTTTTGATGATGGAAAGTATACCACCTTTATTTTTTTATTCATAGGATTTGGATTTGGACCATTACAAAAAAATAATATGATTTCATTTACTTTTACTTCATTGGATGTGGAGTAAATTATTGGGATTAGAAGAATATTGTATTTCAGTAAAAAAATTAACTTTAATATCACCAAATGGAGGTGATTTCTTAAATTTCATTTGGATATCATGATCATTTTCTAATTTATATTTTAATTAATTTGGTTTAAAATATCTGATCAAAGTACAATTATATTGAGTAATGATTTAAAAATAATATGGTTGAGAAAGGTCTATTGTATATAGGGTTCCCACACAATGGAGAACGTAGTTGTTTTTTATCCAAACTCTTATGGATGGTAATTTTAAATATTGTGGATGGTGATGGGAGTTCAAAATCCTTGTTCATGAAGATATGGTATAGTATTATATCCCATCCATTACTGATCTTATGTTATTTTACTGAAGTGGTATAATGATGAAAACGTAAATCCAAAAAAAATTATTTTCATAAAGTTGATGAAATATATATTTAGGTGGGAGTGTATATTTAGGAGAATTTATTAAATAGTTATTGTTGTGAGTTCATCATGTAAATTTTGGATGTTTTTGTATACAAATGGTATTTTATAAATTTGATTTGTGATTTAGTTTTTTCGAGAAAAAGTTATGATATTTTCTTGATTACAACTAATATAAATGGAAATGAAAAAATACAGGGAAAATAATAGGGAGTAGAATCCTGGGATTGTGTTTGGGTGATAATTTTAGTTAATCTTGTAGAAGACATTTAAATTATCCTTTATTAATCGTGGTTCATATATTTAGTTTTTTTATACATGCATTGAATTAATTAATGATGTTTCATTACTTTGTTTTATTTTTATTTCATTTTCAATATTATGGATAAAAATATTGAGGCTCATATAATAAGTATATGTTTGAGAGTAAATTTTTTTTGGAATGGTAGTGTTATCATTTATTGTGAACCAATTAAGACATAAATCACATAACTCATATCTGTTGACCTCTTTAAATTACATTAAGAACATGATAATATTGGTAAACATATTTTTGTTAATTATTAGATGATTGATCGTAACTACCCATGTAATGTGGAAAATATAATAATTTCATTCCTTATTGATTTTTATTAATTCAGTTTTTTATATTTATAATCACTATAAAAATATTAAATATTTTTTCAATTAAAAATTATATAGTTATATATATATATATTTAATTTATATATACTATATAGTTTTATTCAATAGTTTAATTAATATATTTTAGTATTTTAATTTGAAAAAGTTATATTCATATTTTGAATCATTATGTCAAAATTTTCCTAGAGTGAATTTTTGGTAATTATCTACAAATGTTTTTTGTCTAAAAAGCAGAAAATATAAATTTATTTGAAAATTGTATTATCAATTCATGTATAAAAAATGTAGCATTACATTGATTATTAATTTTATATTTTATTTATTTCGTTTTTATTAAATTTAATTTAATAAATTTTATTATGAAAAAAATTTAACTTAATTTTTGTAGGTGAACATTTTTGTACTTTAAAGCCTTCTTTCGAGAAATCCATTTTCATTGTGTTTTGGTGGTTTTTAAAAAAAATCACAATATAAAAAACATAAATTTGATAAAATGGAATTCATATATTAAATAATCATACACAAATTTGATAATGGGTATTATTTAAAAAATTTTAATTTATAAGATACTTTAATAATGAAAATCTAGTTACTGTGGTAAGACATAAAACTAGATAAATGAGTTAAAACTAAAATTGTAATTGTAAAATCCCTTAAAAACTTCTCTAAATAATTATTTATTGTCATATTTAAACCATATATCATATCCTTTTAGATTATGATTCAATTTGGAACTAGTTTTCTTCTGTAACACCCCAAGATTTCATAGTATGTACTTCTTCAAAACAATTCAATAACTTGCACTACACGTAACACCGAGTTCAAGCGCACCATGACTTACCAAACAAGCCATTCAAAAGAGGTTATGAATAGTATTAACTAAATTTTGAACATTATATATTCCTTATAATTTTAGAATCTATATTATGTGTTTCCTAGACATAATTTAAGAATAAATTCCTTTTTTCAGATAAAAGATGTATTTTTCAAAAATGCACTTTTTCCAACTTTAATAGTGAACCCTTTTTAAATCCAATATTTTAAACTTTTATATATTTAATTTAACAAAATTAATTTATTCTTTAGAATGGGGACATAAAAAAATTTACAATGTAACACCCCTAGCTTCCACGGTTCTCTTCTCTTTGAATAATACAGTAGCGTTTGTTTTACGCAACTTCGAGTTCTAACACACACTACAACCAATCAAACTAGCCGTAATGAATAGTAAAAAATACTTTTTAAAATTATATTAATTTTATGTCTCCAAATGGACTTAATTTTTGGATTCGGAATATCTAATTTAGCCTATGGTAAAATTTTAGTACTTTTTTGATAACTTTTATATTTTGATGAATAATGAAAATTTATTAAATTTTAATTAAAAACAACTTTTTTAATAAAAATAATTAGTAGTGATAAATTATTAATTTGAGTGGTTTTAAAGTATATTTGGAATATATTTTTACCATTTAATACAATGTTTTTCATTAGACAAAATTTCACAATTAAACCGGACATAAACAAGTGTCAATCTTTTGATAGTTATTATCTCTTAAAAATACGCTTTTTGTTTTAACTACAGGAATTAATTTTAAATTAATTTCTGCCACTTATGTGTTTTTATTTTGGAAAAATGGACTCCATATTTGAAATCAGGATGTTCAAATTTTGTAAATAGGTAACTTTTATTTTTAGACATTTTGAATAATTACTTCGGTAAATATTTTATTTACCATGGTTAAAGGGTAAATCCGGTAAATAAGGGTTAAAAATAATATTATAATAATAACAAATTACCCTAAAACGTGTCCTAACATTATTGGTTGATACATTTACAACCATGGACATCTTTCGGTCGATTTTGGGACCCCATGGAGTCACTTGTAAGTGATAGGGACACATTATTTTAATTAAGTTAAAATTAATACAAAAATGACACAAGCATATATCTTTTAGACAAACAATTTTTACATAGGGTTATATATGATGGATTTTCGACTATAAATATTCATTAGAAATATAAAAATATTTCATACATAATGGTTTTTTGTTTATAATTTTTAAAAATTAAATAATTTAATTTATTTATGACACATGGTGATGAAGTAATGACTATAATAGTGAAAAATTAGAATAATTGATATTATAAATACCCAAATAAATTTAATTTGAGACATTTTATAATTACCAATAATATTATAGGATAATATGGAATGTTAGGATTGATTTAATTAACTTTTTTTGAAGTAATCATTCTGTTATGATTTTTACAAAAATCAATTATTGAATAGTGTCAAAATTGACAATATAGTGTTTTTAAAAAAAATTATATTATCAATTGATATTAAATTCCTAAAAATCTAAGGATCGGACAAGAGACTTATATAATTATATTTGTATTATTAATGGGCCACTTGGGGGTCTCTTGGATGTATATAGTATGTTTATTAACCAAATAATATAAAAATACAAAGAGACATTGAAAAAGTGAAACTAATTAACTGAGAGTTAATACTTAAAGATAAGGGTAATATTGTGACCCAAACCTATCTAAATTCTATTTGTTGAGTGGTTTTCAACCCATCCCTACCTTAAATTTTAAATAATACACTTTGGAGCCATAATAAACTGAATATGAATTTATTATAAAATATTCTTTCTAGCTTTTCCAAAGGTGCCCCTCACCCCTCTTATAAAAGGGCACTCCTCCTTCTCATTACATCACACCATAAAAGCCTTTTGGTTAGGACATACTCTACCCTAATACTCTCCCAAATTCCCCAATAAATCCTAGAGGCCTTAGTTTGATCAGAAAGCTAACATAAGGAACCCTTTTGATCAAATCAAAAGGAAGAACCCGAAGAAGAGGTAATGTTTTCACCACCCTTTATCAAATTCATTTCTTTTTCAACTTCTTCTTTCATTGTTATTATCATTATAAAATAATTAATCCAGTAACTCCTATATAATTTAATATTATTATAAATATGGTACAACCATATTCAGTATCCTATCCATCCTTTGAATGACATGTTACCATACGTGCATATGTATGGCTTACCGTATCCACGTCGTGGTGTAATTGTTATTCAATATATTATTATTATTTGGATGGGTATAATAATTCTGTGTAATTAATGTAAATAATAAATATAACATGATAATTATTCTTTATATATGATATACCATGCAATTAAATAATATTTTAATATCAAAAGAATGATATTGTCGCTCGTGCGTACGTATGGACTACCATCTCCACGAACGTGATGAGATTCATTCTCTATCGTATCCATTCAAGTATAATTATCATTTGATGATTTAAAAATAATTTTTAAGGACTTTATATCATTCTGGATATAAATAAGATACATCTTATCCATGAAAAACCGGGCTTACGTAACAAAACATATCAAAGAAAACGAGTAAGTTAACACACAAAACGACTATAATACTAAGATATTATTAACAAAGCAATGTTAAAAGATCATATATGATATCATATTAATATATATGACTCTTGTATAATTTAATAACAATTATTTCACCATTATAAAGGAGTTTAACCTACCCTCATCCAAGGAAAAGTACAAGGTAAGGGTTTATTTCACAATCTTTTCATTATCCGAGGTTGTTTATACGTAATAATCTACAGGGATCTCTTTATCATCCACATCCAAGTTTCTTGAAAGTGTATTTCAAAACATTTTTAATATTTTACAGAATATGGGTTAAAGTCATTTATACCATTGTTTTACTTTTTATAAGATGTTTATAAAGGAATCTTTCCGTCGTTTTCCAAACAAGGTCCTTTTTAACCTTTTCGACAGAATTAAGGTAAGAATGTTTTTTTAAATTATTCGGCGGGTGCGGCTATTTTCCACCGTTATAAAATTTTCAAAGCTTCCCTTACAAGATTATAAGGATATTTTCAAAGTTAATATTTTATTTTATAATTATGTGGCTTTTAAATGATTTCAAAATTATTATTTTAAGAATTTCTGAAAGGTACTCTTTATCAAAATAAGAATTTTAAATGTTTTAATGATTTATCTTTCTAAATATTTTTAATTAATTTCCATGATTTCAAAATGATTATAAGGATTTATTTATGTGGAAATGTATGTTTTGAAATGATATTTCTTTTGAAAAGTTTTGAAGTGGTATGGGACACTTTGGTTCAAAAATCTCTTTTAAATTACTTCATTAATAAATGGGTGACTTTTAAATGATTTCAAAAAAAGAGATATTTCTATCAAATAGTTTTGATTTCATCTATGTCAACATCATTTGATGGATTTTATGTTTATTTGAAGTTGATTTATTATGATACAAAACTTCCATATTGTTTTGATGTTTTTTTGATGTGTTTTACTGTGGATGTTTTATTCTTACACCATTCGTGGTTTATGGATGAAGTATTTACATTTCGCCTACTAGTTTTAATACAAATGTTTATGTTATGTTTGAACCTTTTTATATGGGAATCCATTGGACTTAATTTGTTACGGGTGGAGCCCGCAATAGCTCCTCGATTCATCGGTAGGTCTCATGAGACTAACTAGTGTCTTGGGAAAAGGCACTGGCAAAATCTTATTTGTAGTCTTGGCACGAGGCCTTGGCTATTTGGTTATGATAGTCTGTCATTATGCATTCCATCATTATGAAAGTGGTTATTTATATTAAATGTGATTATTCTATTATTAGAATATCCATGTGAACCAGTAAATGGCATTATTTCATTTTATTTTTTTCCATACTATGTTGATGTTTAAGTTTAAAAGGATTTTGTTTTAGTTATATATTGCCTTAAATGTTTATTCTTATTTATGAAAGTTTCCGCTGTATTGCTTACCCTTACGGAGCATTTGAGCTCACCCCTTTCAATGTTTTATTTTTCCTAGGATTCCAAGAAGTATATTGTGGTTGATATGAAAGGTTAAGATAAGGGAATAATGGCATTCATAAAGGATTATTTATGTTTTTATTTATGTTATGAAGTTTAATGTCACATTCATGTATGTAATCTTTTTTCAAAGACTGATAAACTGATCAGTTCTTCGGGACTTGATTCCTTGTAATCATGCCAATGTATTAAAATAATGCATTGAATCTGGGTAACTGAGGTCGGGGCGTTACAGTTGGTATCATACGAAGTTTAGCAATAACCATAGAAACTTGATTTAGATAAAATCTGATTATACCACATAGCCCTAAGATAGACTTTGAGTATTAGTAAAGATGAACTTCCTAGAATTTTGGTATTGTAGAGATTGTGTGTGTTTTTCGAGCAATACATCCTTGTCTGGATACGAGCAGGTAGAGGCAGCTCTAGCACAGATGTACCTAGTGGTAAGACCCGAAAACACTGCTTTGAGCTAGACTCGAACGGGAACTGGTGCACGACAAAGGGTCTTACTGCACTCTTGGTTACGACACTCTCGGGGGATATGCTTAGGATAATTCTCATTTTCTTTACAAACCATTATGAAGGGCTCATTAGTATATACTTACTCAAAGGAAAAAAATTTATGATTATGAATTATATCCATAAACGTTCAATTTGTGTTAGGTATTTTACAAGTTTGGAATTATTCATTGCAATGCATAAACTGACCTAGTTTATGATATTGTATAGAAATGGCGCCCCGAAGAAGGAATGTGAACTCCAGTAATACATATGATCCAAAGAGTAAGAAGGATCGTATCTTTCATGGTTTTAAGCCATCATTTATAAAGGAAATAGTATCCCACGTATTATCATTATATGATGAAATAATATCTTGTGTGGATAAGATAACTAAAGATTTTACGGAGTCCTATGGATTTGAAGGGAAGAAAAAGAAGAAAAGGATGGAAGAGAGAAAGATGGATAAAGGGAAGTGGGAAAAGAAGAATTTCCCCATATGTGATAACTATGGGAAGAAACACCCTGGAACTTGCCTGAATGGAATGGGAGTTTGTTATAAGTGTGCAGGAAAAAGCGCACCAAGTACATGGCTTCAAGTGTAAGAAAATGGTTTCAAATGTACAATGCTTTATTTTCATGGAGTGTGGACACTACGCGAACCTATCATCAGTCTATGCCGCAAATGATGCTATTTTATAACAATCAAGTTATGATACTACCATAGATGAAGAGGAATTATTAGAGTTCTTATGTTGATTATGTCATTTGAGTTTTGTATCAGCAATGTACTTGTTATAATAATTATGGAGTACATAAGGATTGTACTGTAGTACTATTTCATTGAGGATTAGAGATTTTATGGTACTAATAAATGTGACTCTGCAGCATGATAAACTTTTTGAAAATTACATGGTTGAAGGAAAGATAAACCATAATATGGTCCTAATATTGAGGTACTTATTTTGGAATAAGATATGGTTGATTTGGGTAAATTTTATTGGATATTCTTGACTGCCTTGAAACCGATTAAAGATTTGTATATTACATAATTGTTGGAGTTTACAACATTTTTGGATGAATGAAGTATATCCAACATTCTATATAGAATAAGGGATCATGAATGTAATCAATAAGGATTATGGTAATTCAGGATGTTTCATTATTTTAAAAGAATACATGATAAAGGTATTCATATGCTATTACGGGGTAAAAAGGATCTACATTATGTTTACTATCCGTATAAATTTTTGAATGTGAGTTTGGACAGATGTATTTTGGATAATTCTAGTCTGAGATTAATTTTGGATTTCCATAAAAGGACAACCTGGAGGTCGGGTGGCAACCCACTGTGACCGGAAAGGTCATGAGACTTGAACCCGCAACTGAAGGGCGACAAGGGTGTATCACCTACCACTGGCCCACGAGATGTCCTGGATTAAATAATGTATTTTATTTTAAGAAGTTCTAGTAGATGAATTATAAATTCATTTTTTTACCCCAAACGAATAGGATAAATAGAATATATTTTTGAAAATCTTTTATGTTTTAGAGTGAAATATGAGTTTGTGGTAGAAATTAGTTAAAGGACGGAACTCTACTTTTCAAGTATATATCTTTCTTCTACTATTATTCTATGAAGAAATTAATTCTTATACTTTACTGAAGGGATTGTAAAACCAAAAAAAAATTATCCTAATACCTTATGTTTTGTTGAACCGATGGCATTTTAAATCCTCATAGATTACTGAATTTAAGGACCTCAATTTAAAATGTGTTTAAGATTGATGACCTCAATCACCACCTATAAATATTTACGTTTTTCCTCCAATTATATATATCTTTAATTTCCACCAATGTTATCCTAATCGAGATCATCATTTTGTGGTGACCCTTTCATTTCTCTTTTCCTCTTATTAAGACTAAATTCTATTAACCAAATTTCAGATGTGGGGTTTCCCACGAAGATATTTTCTATTTTCAACCTTTATTTTCGAAGAAGAATATCAAATTGCAGAGACGCAATTTATTGAAGGAGGGATGAATGTAACACCCCACGATTTCATAGTATGTACTTTTTCAAAACAATTCAATAACTTGGACTACACATAACACCGAGTTCAAGCGCACTATGACTTACCAAACAAGTCGTACAAAAGAGGTTATGAATAGTATTAACTAAATTTTGAACCTTATATAATCCTTATAATTTTAGAATCCATATTATGAGTTTCTTAGACATAATGTAAGAACAAATTCCTTTTTTTCTTATAAAAGAATTATTTTTCAAAAATGCACTTTTACCAACTTTAATAGTGAACCATTTTTAAATATAATATTTTAAACTTTAATATATTCAATTTGACTAAATAAATTTATTCTTTAGAATGGAGACATAAAACAAATTTACAATTTAACACCCCAAGCTTCCATGATATGCTTCTCATTGAATAATACAGTAGTGTGTGTTGTACGCAACTTCGAGTTCTAACACACACTACAACCAATCAAACTAGTCGTAATGAATATTAAAACCTACTTTTTAAAAATATATAAATTTTATCTCTTAAAATGGACTTCATTTTTGGATATGGAATATTGAATTTAGCCTAGGGTAAAATTTTGGTACTTTTTGGATAACTTTTATATTTTTATGAACAGTGAAAATTACAAAATTTTAATTAAAAACAACATTTTTAATCAAAATAATTAGTACTGATAAATTATGAATTTGAGTGGTTTTAAACTATATTTTGAATATATTTTTACCATTTAATACATTTTTTTTCATTGGACAAAATTTCACAATTAAACTGGACATAAACAAGTGTCATTCTTTTGATAGTTATTATCTTTCAAAACACGCTTTTTGTTTTAACAACGTGAATTAATTTTAAATTAATTTCTGCCACTTATGTGTTCTGAATTTGGAAAAATGGATTCCATATTTGGAATCAGGATGTTCAAATTTTTTAAATAGGTAACTTTTATTTTTAGACATTTTGAATAATTACTTCGGTAAATATTTTATTTACCATGGTTAAAGGGTAAATCCGGTAAATAAGGGTTAAAAATAATATTATAATAATAAAAAAATTACCCTAAAACGTTTCTTAACCTTATTGTTTGAACATTTCCGACCATGGGCATCTTTGGGTCGATTTTGGGACCCCATGGAGCCACGTGTAAGTGATAGGGACACTTTATTTTAATTAAGTTAAAATGAATACAAAAATGACACAAGCATATATCTTTTAGACAAACAATTTTTACATAGGTTTTATATATTGAATTTTCAACTATAAAGATTAATTATAAAGATAAAAGGATTTAATAAATAAGGGTATTTTGTTTATAATTTTTAGACATTAAATAATTTAATTTATTTATGTCATAATGGTGATGCAGTAATTACCATAATAGTGGAAAATTAAAATAATTGATATTATAAATACCCAAATAAATTTAATTTGAGACTTTTTATAAATAACAATAATTTTCTAGGATAATATGTAATTTTTTTATTGCTTTAATTAACTTTTTTCAAGGTAATCATTCTGTTATGAGTTTTTCAAAAATCAATTATTGAATAGTGTCAAAATTGACATAAAAGAGTTTTTAAAAACAAATATTATATTATCAATTGATATTAAATTCCAAAAAAATCTAAGGTTCATCCAAGAGACTTATATCATGATATTTGTATCCTTAATGGACCACTTGGGGGTCTCTTGGATGTGTATAGTATGTTTATTAACCATATAATATAAAAATACAAAGAGACATTGTAAAAGTGAAACTAATTAACTAAGAGTTAATACTTAAAGATAAGGATAATATAGTGACCCAACCCAGACTAAATTCTATTGTTTGAGTGGTATTTGACCCATCCCCTCCTTAACCTTTAAATAATCCACTTTGGAGCCATTCGAAACCGAATGTGAATTTATTATAAAATAATATGTCTAGCTTTTCCAAAGGTGCCCCTCACCCCTCTTATAAAAGGGAACTCCTCCTTCTCATTACTTCACACATTAAAAGCCTTTTGGTTCGGCCAAACTCTTCCCAAATACTCTCCAAACTTCTCTCAATAAAACCTAGAGGCCTTAGTTTGATCAGAAAGCCAACCTAAGGAGCCCTTTTGATCAAATCAAAAGGATGAACCCGAAGAAGAGATAATGTTTTCACCACCCTTTTCCAAATTAATTTCTTCTACAACTTCTTCTTTCATTTTTATTATCATTCTAAAATAATTAATCCATTATCTAATATATAATTTATCATTATTATAAATATGGTACAACCATATTCAATATTCTATCCATCCTTTGAAAGACATGTCACCATACGTGTGTACGTACGGCTTACCTTATCCACGTCGTGGTGTAATAGTTATTCAATATATTATTATTATTTGGATGGGTATAATAATGATGTGTAATTCATGTAAATAATAAATATAACAAGATAATGATTCTGTATATAAGATATACCATCCAATTAAATATTATTTTAATATCCAAAGAATGATATTGTCGCTCGTGCGTACGTACAAACTACCCTCTCCACGAACGCGATGAGATTCATTCTCCATCATATCCATTCATGTATAATTATCATTTGATGATTTAAAAAAAATGTTTAAGGACTTTATATCATTCTGTATATGAAAAAGATACATCCTATCCATTACAAACATGGCTTACGTAACAAAGCATATCAAATAAAAAGAGTAAGTTAACACCTGAAACGACGATAATACTAAGATATTATTAACAAAGCAATGTTAAAAGATCATATATGATATCTTATTAATATATATGATTCTTTTATAATTTAATAACAATCATTTAACCATTATACAGGAGGTTAACCTACCCTCAACTATGGAGAAGTACAAGGTAAGAGTTTATTTCACAATCTCTTCATTATCTGAGGTTGTTTATACGTAATAATCTATTGGGATCTCTTTATCATCCACATCCAAGTTTCTTGAATGTGTATTTCAAAAAATTCTTAATATTTTACAGAATATGGGTTAACGTAATTTATACCCTTGTTTGACTATTTATAAGATGCTTAAAAAGGAGTCATTCCGTCATTTTCCAAACAAGGTCCTTTTTAACCTTTTTGACAGAATTAAGGTAAGAATGTTTTTTTAAACTTATATGGTGGGTGCGGCTATTTTCCACCATTATAAAATGTTCAAAGCTTACATTACAAGCTTATAAGGATATTTTCAAATTAAATATTTTATTTTATAATTAAGTGACTTTTAAATTATTTCAAAATTAATATATTAAGAATTTCTGAAAGGTACACTTTATCAAAATCAGAATTTTAAATGTTTTAAAGATTTCTCTTTCTAGATATTTTTAATTAATGTCCATGTTTTCAAAATGATTTTACGGATTTATTTATGTGGACATTAATGTTTTGAAATTATATTTCTTTTCAAAAGTTTTGAAGTGGTATGGGACACTTTGGTTCAAAAATATCTTTTAAATTACTTAATAAAAATGTGACTTTTAAATGATTTCAAAAAAAGAGACATTTCTCTCAAATAGTTTTGATTTCATCTATGTTAGTATCCTTTGATGGATTTTATGTTTATTTGAAGTTTATTTATTATGATACAAAACTTCTATATTGTTTTGAAGCTTTTGTGATGTGTTTGACTGTGGGTGTGTTATTCTTACACCATTCGTGGTATATGGATGAAGTATTTACATTTAATATGCTAGTTTTAATACGAATTTTTATGTTATGTTTGACCCTTTTCATATCGGAATGCATTGGACTTAATATGTGACGGGTGGAGCCCTCTATAGATCCTCGATGCATCAGGTAGATCTCATGAGACAAACTAGTGTCTTGGCATAAGGCTTTGACAAAATCTTATTTGTAGTCCTGGCATGAGGACTTGGCTATGTGGTTATTATAGTCTGGCATTATGCATTCCATCATTATGAAATTGGTTATTGATATTTCATGTGATTATTCGATTAGTAAAATATCCATGAGAGTAAGTAAATGTCATTATTTCATTTTATTTTTTTCCATACTATGTTCAAGTTTAAGTTTAAAAGGATTTTTTTAGTTATATATTGCCTTAAATGTTTATGCTTATTTATGAAAGTTTCTGCTGTATTGCATACCATTACAGAGCGTTTGAGCTCACCCCTTTCTATGTTTTATTTTTCCCAGGATTCCAAGAAGTATATTGTGATTGATATGCAGGGTTAAGACAAGGGAATAATGGCATTAATAAAGGATTATTTATGTTGTTTTGTATGTTATGAAGTGTAATGTAACATTCATGTATGTAATCTATTTTCCCTGACTGCTAAACTAATCGGTCCTTTGGGACATGATTCCTTGTAATCATGCCAATGTATTAAAATAATGCACCGACTCTGGGTAACTGGGGTCGGGGTGTTACATCTTCAGTAAGTATTTTATATATTTAAATATTTTGAAAGTTTTCTTGTGTGTATACTCCCTCACTTATTCATGGACACCACATATCATCCCTTATAAATAATTCATGTTTGATTTAAATCAACCCTCTCCCATGAAAATGCATTACAAACATCCATCCCCATACAATAGTGTAATTTCCTTTCAAAATATCATCATAATAAGGAATTAGGTATAATACTAAGGAAGTTTTTCGAGGAAGAGAAATATAAAGAACACACATGAATAGTTGAAATATATGTAAGTGTTTTGTAATCTCAATTCAATTTCTTTGAAACTTGAGATATTTTTACCACATGCTTGTTTTTATTTGGTTTATTAACTTGCTTATAGTTTTCTTTTTCATTTACATATATGAATTAACATGTTTGAAAATAATTTTAATGTTCCTTCCTTCAATGAAATATTTTTTTAAAATTAATGATGTCTTAAGGGACATTATTAATTATAAATAGTTTTAAAATTGTAATAAATATTTATTTACAACTTTATATTTGAGTTATATATTTTTATGGAATTTTATTTAATTAAATAAATGAATTATAAATATTATTTTACCTCTCCTATGAATTTATTGAAAATGATTCCAAAAGGAATCAATTTTTTAATTTCATGCAGAATGTATTTCATTATTTATTAAGAAAAAAAATAATTTTCTATATATACGGTGCCTATAACTTTCCTGTCACTTCTACCATTAATTTATGTTTTTATTCCAATTCAATATCAATTATTTTTGTTAATAATAAATTATTTTCCCCTTTGGTTTCAGTATTTTGGTTCTCAAAATGGGGTTTTAAAGAAAATGGATACATAAATATCATATTTTTTTATTTATTTTGGGCTCAAAAGTTTTTTATTAGTTTTATGATGGAAACGAATGATTTTATTTGATTTATTTATATTATGGTAAATGGATATTATTTATGTTGATGGGTATCTCGATATAGATAATGATAAAGGGTGATTAAAATATAGATTATATAGTGGGAGAACCAGACATTGATATCCAATGCATTTAAGATTGATTTATTTATTTGGATAAGAATTCTAGAATAAACTATCTTGGTTATTTTATTTTAAGTTTGTATTTCATGGTTTATAAGGTTTCTATGAACATGATGTCTAAAGGGAGCAATATGAATTTTCGATGCTTCTAAATGACTTTTCAATGAAATCCATTGTATTTAAAATATAAGATAATATTAGTTTTTCAAAATGATGAATCTTCCATCTAATGGAAAAATGGAATGTTTTTTTAAAATTTTATATCATTGGTTCTAATGTTTTCTAATAAAAAAGTATGACTCTAATTTTTTTTCTTTATGATTTCTTATAAAGTGTTTTATGAAAAACATTCTATATTAAATCCAATATCATTTTTATATAAAATAATATTTGAGAAAAAAATATTGGTTAAAGAAAAACAATATAATTTGATTTCATTGTATTGAAATGGACTAAAGATATTTTTTTATTTTATATATAGGTACTATACATTGGTTTTTTAAATCAATTCATATTTTCTAAACAGAATTATAATATAATTATTAAATTACTGATTGAATAAGAATCATGGCCTTTAGTTCGTATTAGACCCAGGGTTTAAAAAATATTTGTTTTTAGGATTTTATTTGGGAAAAAGTTAAAATTACCCTAAAAAAATGGTTAGTTTGCTTTGGAAAATAATTTCTATTCTGTATAGATATAATTATTTCAAAAAAATATAGAATATTTTTTCCTATATTCTATTGCATCATCTACAAAATATTTTTGATATTGATTTTATTTGTTTTACTCACAAGAACCATTTGGTTTTAGAAAATGTATGTAACAAACAAGAATAAAATTAACAACGTTCATGAATAGTAATGTGGTTATTGACTAAATGTGAAAGTGAATGGAATATAGAATATAGTGGAAAATATTATAATTTTTATTAACAATATATTGTCAATTTTTATTAAAAATAAGAAATTTTGTGATATTATTAACCAACTAAATAACATAAAAATGGATTTCTATTGAATTTTATATGATAAAAATCATGGATATTAAAACATTCAACATCCTATGTGTCATGAATGTTGGATAAAAAACATCTGGATATCCATTAAATGAATGTGATGATGTTATATACCTAATAAATGAATTAATAGAAAAATAAACATCCAGGGAAAAATGAAGAGATCATTCAACACAATAATAAAGAATAATATTCTTCACATGGTATAAATTGAATGTTTTAAATGTTTAGAGTACACTCATAAGGTAAATTGATGTTTTATATGGAATTCTCAAGAATATGATCAGAATGACTGGAAACATAATGGCATGAAAATATATAATTCCATTATAGTTGAATATGAGGACACATAAAATGAAATATAAAAGTTATTGATTATATTTTGGCTTCTCTTATGATATTTATGAACCATAAGACATCATTAGTTTTCCTATTGTCCAAAGTAAGTGTTAAGGAATAACATAAAAATAAGTGCATAATGTATTGTGATGACTATTTCATGATTGATCTTCCTATATGTAGGGTTTCATGAGATATAGTGTATTGATAAATTTAATTATGGTAATATTTTTAATGAAAATAATACACTTTTAAATTTTTATATGTTAATAGAAACTTGTAGAAATCATTGAGACCAAACATGTGTTTTTATTATTTTTGAACCTCAATATTAAAAGGTTATATAATGAAGGTTTTTTAGGAAGATTGATTTTATAATTTATTGAAATATATTGAATGGAATTAAGAACCATTAATACTAATATGATATTTTATGTCAATCTAATTATGTTTAATTGGGATAGAATTGTTATAACATTTTGGGAACATATGATTTTAATGTTTATTTATTATTATTTAAGATAGAAAAGATTAGTATATTTTATTTGATTATATGATTTGGAATTATTTATTTTTTATATGTAACATTTGTTGCTAGTAATGTTATTTGGATATAAATGTTATTTTTTTCATGGTAGAATCAGTGATAAATGCTTTGGAATTTTTTGGTTTTATACATGTTCAATAATATTTTGAATATTTTTAAGGTCATTTATTTATACAATGATTTATAAGAACTTTTCCTATCATTGTTTCTGATTTAGAGATTAATTTTTATTTTATTATTTTAATTATTAGTTATATTAGATATTAACTTATTAGGTGATAAAAAAATTTAATTAATCGATAGGAGGTGGAGGAATAATTTTCATTATTTAATAGATTCTATAATATGGTAAATGTTAATTTTGGTTCATCATGAAAAAATATTCATACATATTTATTTCATGGTCTAATAGATTATATAAAAATGGAAATTGATCAAATAGAATCTTAATGAATAAATTGAAATCCTAAAGTGAAATTATAGCCATTTATTTATTTTTCAAATATAATCTATCAATATAGTAAAAGAATACGTCAAATCTATGAAAATGATTCAGGAATAAAAATTATACCCATTCACCATTATTTTTAAGGAATTAATTGCATTATTTAATGAAACAAAATTTATGTTTTTTTGTATTTTTCTTAGGATTTTCTTTTTTATCAATATTTATGGTTACATGGTAGTTATATTTTTTCTCGATGTCATCATTTCACTTTAGATTAATGATCTCATGATTTTGGAACCCAATAATGCGTTATTATAGGTGAACTTCAATCATTCCTTCCCTTAATTTCAAAAGGATATTTTACTATTAATTTTTATGATGTGTGTTTTCGATAGTGAGAATTCTAGATATATAAATGTTTTTTGGATCATGTTCATTTTTTATCGTTCCTTATTTGAAATTGATTTAGAAAAATTTATAAACCCTTTCTATTTTGGAGAAGATAATATTGTAAGGATAAAATTTCAGGAATGGGGGAAGAAAGAAACAACTTAGGAAACTAAAATAATATATCAATTTCATTCCTGATTAATATTATTTAGTTATGTTTTATATTGTTTTATTTATTATTATAATATTAATTGATTCAACATTTCAATAATAAATAGTTTTATTTATACAAAATTCATATATATTTATTATGATGTATTATTCAAAAGTATAATTTCAAAATTATAAAATTTCATTTTTTAAAACTAAAATTTATTTTTTGAATCACCGATCAAATAATGAAATACATGGAATTATAGGGAATAATTTCTAATACTTTTTTTGTGAACATTATAAAATACCACTTTTTTAAAAAAAATATTATATTACATTAATGAATTTACAATGTCAAATTCAATTTTTGGAATCGTATTATTATTCAATTAGTTACATTTGATTTAAATATATCCAATATATTTCCCTAGGATCAATAATAGAACATATTTTTTAGTAGAAAACAATTATACAGAAAAGGGAATTTTTATAGAAAATATTATTTAATCATCTTTTATGGTTTTTTATAAAATTAATTTCTACTAATTACTAAAATAAATTCGAAAAAATAGTATCAATATGGGGAATCATCATGTCTAAATTTTTTAATCAGTCCACTTCTATTTTTTCATTTTGAATATTAAATTTTGATAAAAAATATTGAAATTTTGTTAACAAATAAAAACTATTAAATGGGACAAAAAATGATTAGGGAGAAAAGGAAATAAAACATCACTAAATCCTATTAATTATCAATACATTGACCCAATACCATATCCACATCGAATATGAGTCATTTTGGATCCTTTTGTATTGGGTAAGACGTTAATATATGTTGATCTTCTAAAGAATTCAATGTCTGTCATGTCACCCACATATAAAAGGAAACCAACTATCCTCTATTGTAAACTTGTTAAGAGACTTTTAGATAAGCCTATAAATGCTGAAAGGATTTTCAAATCATTCTTCCCACATCCGAGTGGTCAGGGATTGATTATAATACCATCTAAAATTTCATTTCATATAAACCCAATGATGTTGTATAGTGAAGAAGAAGATAATGAGTATTTATGGAAAATCAAAATATTTTTCCACCATTATTACTAGTATTTGTTATTCGGGTCCTAATTTATGATTCTATATTTTATTTATATTAACATACTTCCTCCCTTCAACCATGGTATTCTAGTCATGAAATTGATTCTTTAAATGTAAAGGATACGTTAATATTGGTAGTGATTTTCTTATGGGTTTGAAAGGTTATTTCCATGATTTTGATGAAGAAAGATAATAATTTTATGTGTTTAATGAATGTTATGATCATTTTTCATTAATAATGATGAATGATGAGATAAAAATAGATCATTGTGTATAATGATCCAAATAATTATTTTAGAAGGGTAAGTGTAACATCTGGACCCGAACTATCGAGAAAAATTCTAAGTGCCACATGACCTCATGCATACCTTCATATATTCAAGATTCTAGAAAATGACAACTATGGTAAAATTTTATCAATTCGTATAATATACCCTCAATATCAATCCATATGATTGACACTGACAATAAAAATAATAAATAATCATCGTTATCATGAAGAACAGAATAAATGGAATATAGGTCATATAGAAAAACAACCCCATTGTTGAAGGTTTGTGTACTTTGGCTGTGTGGGATGTGAATACTAGGCGCGTAGGCTTGGGTGTAAAAACAAACTACATGCCATGTACTTTTGTACACACGCCGTGTAATTTGGTTGTGTGGTAGGAGAACATAAGGCGTATAGGCTTATTGGTGATTAAGGGTGTAAAAACTAACTACACATTGTGTACTTAGTAATACATGCTGTGTAATCAGTCGGAAGATAAATAGTGAGGCGTTGCGAAGTAGCCGCCATATGAGCAGTTAAAAAAATAGTACCCACCGTGTACTTGAATGTACATGCCATGTAGTTATGTTTTTTCATTAAAAATAGGCAGTATCCTCCTCATAAGACAGAGGAGGTAGAGAACTCACCAGGAGCTGTGGGAGAGGAGGCCAGGACTTAGAGGAGCTCCTGGTCGCACACCGGCACTCTAATTCCTTCAATGTTGACATCATTTGAACTGTGCGGGTGAGATATTCTCTTTTCATGAACCTCCCTTTACAATTATTTCCCTGAGAGATGTTATTTGGGTTTGAATGGGTAATATTTTATCTCAAATATATGTCTTTCTTGGATGTTTTGGGAGGCGCCTTTCATGTATATCAATCATAGGAGAATGAGGTTGGGGTCTTGGGTTTAATTATAACTGTCGAGTTGATTTTGTGTAACATTATGCAACGCACCCATGTTCAGGGTGTCGTATGGCAGAGAAATTTACTATTGAGATACCTATAATTTCTTAGGTAATCTAATGAATAAGTATAAACTACTATTTGGGATCGTTGCTTTGATCCAGGACCACCCTGAGGGTGTGTGTCTCTTGACTAGCCATTTTTTCAAGATACCCATGTGTATGCCATGATTATAGCCTGTTTTAAGATTTCATGAGATGAAACATGTATAAATTTCTTTCATATGCATTGGGCTTGGCCCGGTTACTTGTTTTATTCTGATTAGCCTGAGGGAAATGTTCTGGTTAGCCTGAGGGAAAGGTTCTGTTTAGCCTGAGGGAAAGGTTTGATTAGCTAAAGGGTATGGTTTTGTTTAGCCTAAGGGTAATGTTTCTTATGCTTGAGGGAAATAGCTTTGTGCCTGAGGCTGATATCTTGTATGCCTGAGGGGAATATTTTTTATTCTTGAGGGCAGTCACCTGAGGCTTTCATTCTATTTTCCTGAGGGTAAGGATTTTCACGTCTAAGGACAATGTTTACTTGATTATTCACTGTGGTGGTTTCTTCTGTTGTTCCTGCCAAGATGAAGCACAATCTTGGAATTATTAAATAATTATTATAATTACAATGTAATGGGTAGGAATAGTTACTTTTAAGTACTTCCTAGTTTTCTGCAATTCATTATTTCACACCATTGTTGCACATTTTCACCAACAATTGGGCATAGGTCGTTGGTGGTTGCCTACTGGGATTTATTTCTCACACCCGGTTTGGATCATGTATTGGGCCCAAACAGATTATATTGTTATAGGTGTTGATGAGGGAAAGAGTATCTATACAGGTACATGATTGTTGAAGTGGAGTATGAGAACATGGGACCGAGCTTAGGCTTGTGATACTGATTCATTCTTGTTTCACTACATTGGTTTTGTTTGGTTGTACTTTGTACTTTGTGCTATACTGTTTCTGATTGTAGTGTATCCTATTTTGGATGCCTTCTTATAATCAGTGACATGTTGCATAATCAAATATATGACTATTGGTCCGAACAGACATATCCCCGACTATAGGATCCAAACAGTAATTCAAAGAAAATAACCTCCTTTGATCCCACTTTGTAACATACTGGATCCGGGTGCCACATAGAGGGTGCTCCGAACCCGGTTGGTCACATGACCTCATGCGCATATCCCCAAAGGCCAATGGCTGCCGAATTACAGTGAGGACCTGTTTTGGATGCTTTCTTAGAATCATTTACATGTTTCATAATCAAATATATGACTTTTGGTTATCTTTTTCTTAAGTTCTTTTGTCCATTTCAGGTTTATATTGTTTACTGCTTCCACTTTTGTATGTTTATATTTATTTATGTCATGATACACTTTAAAAAATGAGGGAGAAGTTTCCCCACTATCTGTCCCAAGCCCTCGATGCAATTCGGTAGCCTCTGGCCATTGGGGAAATGCGTTTGAGGTCATGTGACCAACTGGGATCGGAGCACCCTCTATGTGGCACCCGGATCCAGTATGTTACAAAGTGGTATCAAAGGAGGTTATTTTCTTTGAATTACTATTTGGATCCTATAGTCAGGGATATGACAGAAATGTTATTTGGTAATAAGTTGTGCCTGAAAGTAGTTAACCCATGTATAGGGAAAAGCCAATCTAACTCATTTAATTCCGATTTTTCTGGAGATAAAATTTTAAAGTTGATTTGATTTTCACCGTTGGGTGACACACTTGTGATGTTATCTTTATATTTTATACATGGGTTATATTTATTCACAACCCAATGATATGAGGGTATTCCATCACATGCATAATTTAGGAAAATATTAGGATCCCATGTCATGCGTAGTTTCCTTGCCATGTATGTGTATTAGAAATTTCATGTTGTTTTGATAGATGTTGTGCTGGAAAATGCATGATGTTGTGATAGATGCCTATATAAAATGCCTATTATTTTATAGGGTATTGTTAAGTATGGTTTGGTGAATGAACTCCAATCTTTCTTTTGTGAGAAGTGTGGATGCTCATCAACCGAAATTTGGTTGATCTTTGACTTGTTTACCATGTTATAACATGTATAGGATGCCATGCTCTGGTTCTTGGGGATTACGTCCCCTCACGGATCCGAATTTGGAACTTTGGTTTTTGTTTAAGTGTTTTTTCTAGACTCCATATGTAGTTTCTAAGGATTAATGTATAGAAAACCACAGAATACAAGCAATGTAGATTTTACTACACACCATGTGTTCTTCTATTCGGGAAGAAACTATTTTTCGTAAGTACATGCCATGTACCTTATCTACACACTGTGTAGTCTATGAATTGTGTCATAGGCCATGTGGGCAGAGACACGAGATATGGAAGTTCTTGGGGAAACACGCTGTGTACCAGTACTATACGCTGTGTAGGGTTGACCCTACGTCCTCCGTGTAACTAACAAGATGGATGGGTAAACCTTAAGCTATACATGTCTTGTCAGGATTGAACATGTCGTGTAGTCTGACCCAGGTTACCTTCCATGTAACCAAAAACATGGGTCATTTGGGGATTCTTATTTCATGTCGTTTTTATATGGAACATGATAGGTAGTGTAACCTGGGTACACACGCCATGTCACTAACAACACAAGTCGGTAAAGCATGTCTGGTACACGTCGTTTCTACATTGAACACGCTATGCAGTATTGTCTTATGAGAGTCCATTGGCATATCCATGTAGAAGGACTCCGGCATGGAATGAAGATTCAAGTACATGCAGTGTGTTAAGAAAAAATGTCGTGTGTTTGGGGTGTTACATGACTAGCTCTAGCTGGAGTACATGTCCATGTAAATGGATAATTGGAACAATCCATGTAGGAATTACACCGGCCGTGCAGTCATGTTTTGTAAAACATGAGTTCTTTTCTTCTCATGTTCCCTTCTGGGTCTCCTATTTTTCATTCCATTATAATATTCATCTAAGGTTTTTGTTTGACTTGTAGTGTCATGTCATCAAGATGACCATGTGTTTTTCACCAATAGAGAGGAAATGATTATACTCTAGAGGTGGTAGTCCATGGGATATCGATGCATCCTCCAACAGTTCCAGATGTGGCGTCGCCTGTTATACCAAATGCTAGCGTGGATGTGCAGTTCTGTGAAGGCTTTATGGGGTTCAGGTAGACCTTTTAGGGAACACTGCAGGTTTCCACATCTATGGAAGAGTTGACACATATATTCCAACAGCATCATCCGCCTATGTTTTCATGGGATGGAAAACCACAGGCTGCGGTGTCATGGACAGATTCTATGAAGATGATCTTTGAGCATATGGAGATGCCTCCTAGTAGGAGTGTCAAGCTTTCTACTTATATGTTGTGTGATTCTACCAAGATATGGTGGAATGTGACCACCCAGACTGCGCATCACTGAGACATGTTGTGGGAATATTTTCAGGCAGACCTCTATGACTTTTTCTTTTCAGGAGACGGTAAGGGAATATAGAGCTCAGGAGTTCATGAATCTACAGAGGGGCTTCATTTGAGTGATGAAAAATTCTTCCCTCTTCACGGAGCTACAACGTTTTGCACATGATTTGGTGGGAGATGAGACATTGAGGGATTGATGCATTGACTATGGTCTTCAATATGACATCCGAGCGCTAATGAATGTTTTGAGGTTGCCTATAATGTATGTTATTTTCATCTAAGAGTTGATTACTTAGAGGGAGATATGGGAAGCTGGTGGCACAGACCAGGGAAGTTCTACACAAGTTTCGGGTACTCTTTCCCACAGAAAGAGGAAGAGGTTTATGGATTTCTCTCACAGTGGTAGTAATATCGATAATAATTCTTCAGGTGGACAGATAATGTGTTGTCAGTGTGTTAAAGAGGGGCACATGAGACCTCAATGTCCTCGCAGCTCAGTGGAGTGCCGATCTTATGGAAAGATGAGTCATCATTAGCATTTTTGTATGGAATTTCCACCAGTTACTAGTGAGAGTGGTTCTATGCAGACTCTGTTTGCAGGAGTAGGGCTAATAGCTTCTAACCTGTCAGTAAATTGGAATATGTCAGGACGCTTAGGCAAAGGTGGTGATCGTGGACGGGGTAGCCAAACACTAGGATCTCAATGAAAGTAGGGCAGACTAGCTCAGGGATTCCAGGTTGTCTCACAGGGCCACGAAACTGGGTAAACATATGAAGTGCAACAAACCCAACAAGAGAAGGATCCCAGACCTTCCACTGTGTGAGGTATTATTCTAGTTTCTTCTATTTTATCTCCTGCACTTTTCTATATTTGTGATACATATAGCTTTATATGTGTTATTGTTGTAGAGTGCCTTGGGATCTTTGTTTCTTCTTCTTTGGATATCATGACGCTAGACACTCCATTGGGAATTAGAATGGTAGGTGTGCATTAGTGCAAGGAGATCCCCTTAGAGTTCGGTAGGAGTCACTTATTATAGAACCTCTATGACTTAAAGATGTTAGTCTATGATGTCATTCTCGGAATGGAGTAGTCAGTACCATTTCGAGACATTGAATATTTCTATTATCACAGGGTGAGTTTCGCATCACCAAAGGGTGGAGAGTTTCTATTCAAGGGTAAATGGAAAGTCTAGTCAAGCCGAGCTAGACCCAAGCATCGTGGGCGAGGTTGAGTTACCGCCCAGATTGTGAGATTATATCTGGATGACTGAGATACTTGTCAGAAGGATTTTCTTCTAGTGTTTGATCATTTCAGGGATGTCTTCTCAGACGACTTGTTTGGTCTACCTCCAGAGTGAGTGGTGGATTTCTCCATTGATCTTGTACAAGGAGTGGAACTGTAGTCCATTCCTATTTATAGGATGACTATTCCAGAATTGTAGGAGCTCAATAAGATTTTATAGGAGTTACAAGACAGTGGTTTAATCTGAACCGGTATTTCTACTTGGGGTTCAACTATCCTTTTCACTAACAAGGAAGACGGTACCCTCATACTATGAGTGGATTATCGGAAACTAAACTAGTTGACGGTTATGAACCGATATCCCTTACCAAGGATTAATGATCTTTTTGATCAACTTCGAGGAGAAAAAGTGTTCTAGAATATATAATTAAGATCCGGATATCAACAGTTGCTTGTTAGACCATCGGACATACCACTTATAGCCATTCGGAGCAGATATGGTCTATTCAAGTACATGGTCATCCTGTTCAGACTCACAAATGCACTAGCAGTTTTCATTGTTCTGATTAATCAGGTCTTCCACCCATATATAGATTCTTTTTTGGTAGTCATTGTGGACGATATCTTGGAGTAATCTCACACTTGGAATTACCATGCCACCCATCTAGAGATCCTACTGAGTACACTGATAGAGCATCAGTTATATGCAAAGTTCTCAAAGTGCTACTTTTGGATGGACCATATTCACTTCCTGGGTCATATTATCTCTAAGTCAGGAGTTGCAGTGGACCTAGAGAAAGTGTGAGAAGTAGTTTCCTAGGAGCATCCTAAGAACGTGTCTAAAATACGGAGTTTCTTATGCCCGGCGGGTTACTATAGGAACTTTATACAGGACATCTCCTACTTAGCAGCGCCGTTGGGAGGTTTGACAACGAAGGATATGGTGTTTGTTTGGTCAGAAGCTTGTGAGACAGCCTTTCAGGAGCTGAGGGGAAGGTTAACATGAGCACCAGTCTTGATACATCCAGAGCAAAGGAGGATATATACTGTTTATGGAGATGAATCAAGTAATAGGCAGGGAGAAGTGTTGATGCAAGGCGATCGAGTAGTTGCGTACGGGTCTCAGCAATTGAGGCCACATGAGAGGAATTACTCAATGCATGATATCGAGTTGGCTGTAGTTTTTCAGGCATTAAGTAGTTGGAGACAATATATCTTAGGAGAACATTTTGTGGTGTTCACAGACTAAAAAAGTCTTAAATACATCTTTACCCAGCGTGACATGAATTTGAGATAGCAAAGGTGGGTTGAATACCTTCTGTCCTTCGACATCAAGTTTTCCTATGCACCTGGTAAAGGTAATGTAGTTGGTGATACACTGAGTAGGAGGACTCATATACAGGCATTGCAGGAGGCCAGTGGTGAGTAGAATATTATGGATTTAACCTCTGAGATGCATTTTGAGGTGCAAGATAGTTATGGGTGAACATATCATTCATATTTAGTTTTTACTTCTACCCTCCTAGATAGAGTGAGTATGAGACAACTATCAGATTCAGAAGGCCTTGTTCTACGAGAGTCAATGGAAAGTGAGGACCCTCCTCTTGGTTGGATGAAAGGCAATGATGAGGTATTGTGTATCCATGGACGATTGTGGGTTCCAAGGGATATATGTGAGGTGTAGATGTGAGAGTTTCGTGCTTCATCTTGGGTAGTATATCCTGGAGTTACCAAAATGTACAGTGACATGAGATGGTAGTATTGGTGGCCTAGAATTAAAAGAGAGGTATATGGGTTTGTTACGAGATGTTTCACCTTTCAGTAGGTGAAGGATGAGAATCAGAGGATAGATGGACACTTACAATAGTTCCATTCCGAATTGGAAATGGTATGATGTCGTAATGGACTTCGTGAAGGATATGATACAGTATGGGTGGTTATAGACTGACCTATGAAGGTAGCTCACTTTTTACTGATCATGGAGACCTTCGGTGTTGACGAGCTCCAGAATTTGAATATTCGAGAGGTAGTACATCTTCATTGGGTCCCTCATTCTATCACTTCAGATAGGGATTCCCATTATACATCTCATTTCTAGAAGAGTTTTCAGAGGGTACTGGGTATATTGGGGCTTTTGAGCACAACATACCACCCTCAGACCGATGGCCAGATAGATTGTAGGATACAAGTGCTAGAGTAAAAGTCATGTGCATGCGTCCTGGACTTTGGTGGCTCCTGGGAGAAGCACATACTCATGGTAATGTTTTCCTATAATAATAGTTTTTATTCATATATTGAGAGGAAACCTTATGAGGATTTATATGGTAGACCATTCCGATCACCCTTGTTCTGGTTGGAGGCAGGTGAGGTAGTTTTACTAGGACCACGTCTCATGCAGGACACTTCAGAGTAGGTCCAGTTGATTCAGAAGCGGATGGCTACTGCACAGTCTCATAATAAATCTTTTATTGATCGCCACATATAACCCTTGGTATTCATGGTTGGGGTCAAATTTTCTTTCATGTTTTACTGAGTATGGGACACATGTGGATCAGGAGACAGGGTAATCTTTCACTGAGGTATATAGGTCCATTTGTGTTTCTAGAGATAGTCGGGCGATTTTCCTATCATTTATAGTTTCCACAAAGGTACCGGGCCATGCATGACGTCCTCCATGTATTTCAGCTACGCCATAATCACTCAGACCCGTCTCATGTTTTTCAACCCTAGGAGGTTGAACTTCATGTTGATGAATCCATTGAGGAGAATCAGATTCGTATTGTTGATAAGAGTATAAAGGTTCTATGAGGCCAGTCAATTCCTCTCGTGTGGGTGCTATGGAAGCATGGCTAAGTGCAGAATGAAACCTGGGAGCGAGAGACCAATATACATGCTCAATGGCTATAATTATTCCCAGAATTATCTTCACCGCCCATTGAAGGTCAATTAAGGGATGAATAGCTTTAAGGGGGGAACATTGTAAGAACTCGGTTCTAATTCTTGATGTACGGGTTTCTTCTTTTCCTTTTTCCATAAGTGTTTTTGAGAAAACAAGGGAAATGTGGGAAAAATCCCAAAATTTATGGGTACATGCACTATACTTTGGAACACATGCCATGTACTTTGGTTGTTTGGGATGAGAATATTGGGCATGTAGGCTTGGGTGTAAAAACAAACTACACGTCATGTACTTTTGAACACACGCCATGTACTTTGGTTATGTTTGAGGAGAACATAGGGATTGTAGGATTATCGGTGATTAAGGATGTAAAAACTAACTACATGATATGTATTTAGTAATAAACACTGTGTTATTAGTCAGCAGATGAATAGTGAGGTAGTGCAAAGTATCCGCAAGATGAGAAGTTTAAAAAAATAGTACATTCTGTGTACTTTAATTTACATGCCGTGTAGTTATTTTTTTCATTAAAAATAGGACGTAGCCTCCTAATTTGACAGAGGAGTTAGAGAACTCCCTAGGAGCCATGGGATAGGAGGTCGGGACTTGGAGGAGCTCCTGATCGCACACAGGGACTCTAATTCCTCCATTGTCGATCTCGTTTGAATCGCGCGGGTGAGATCCTCTCTCTTATTGAACCTCTCTTTCCAATTAATTACCTAAAAGAAGTTATTTGGGTTTTAATGGGTTATCTTTTATCTCAGATCAATGACATTCATGGTTATTTCAGGAGGCACCTTTCACGTATATCGTTAGGAGGAGATTGAGGTAGGTGGTCATATGTTTAATCCCAACTATCGAGTAGATTTTGTGTACTATTGTGCCACATGACCATGTCTGGATTGTTGTATTGTGGATACATTGACTATTGAGATACCTAGAATTTCCTAGCCAATCTAAAGAATAAGTATAAACTGCTGTTTGGGATCATTGCTTTGATCCAGGGCCACCCCGAGGGTGTGTTTCCCTTATTTAGCTGTTTGGCTAGGGATACTCATGGGTATGCCGTCATTGTTTCATGTTTTGTTTTTTCCTGAGAGGAAATATTTATAAATTTATTTTCTATGCATTGTGCTCTACCCCGTTAATTGTTTTCATCTAATTAGCATGAGGGCAAGGTTATGGTTAACCAGAGGACAAGGTTCTGTTTAGCCTGAAGAGAGGTTTGATTATCCTAACAGCATGGTTTTGTTTAGCCAGAGGACGACATTTATTATGCCTGAGTGCAGTAGATTTTTTTCCTAAGGGTGATATCTCATATGCCTAAGGGAAATATTTGTTAAGCCTGAGGGTTGTCACCTAAGGGTTTCCCTCGGTTTTTTGAGGGTAAGGATTTTCACGTCTGAGGACAATGTTTACTTGAATATTCACTATGGTAATTTTTATGGTGTACCTTCCAAGCTAAACAACAACATTGTAATTTTTAAATAATAATTAAAATGTCTATGTAACTGGTAGGAATAATTACTTTTGAGTGCATCCTAGTTTACTGCATTTCATTATTTCACACTACTGTTGCAAATTTTACTGATAGTTGGGCACGGGCCTTTGGTGGTTGCCTACTGGGATTTATTTTTTGACACCCTATTTGGGGCATGTCTTGGGCTCAAACAAATTATATTACTATAGGATCTGATAAGATAAAGAGTCCCTACACAGGTACATTATTGTTTTAGAGGAGTAGGAGAGTATGAGACCCAGCTTATGGTTGTGATACTGCTGCATTCCTATTTCTAAACTTTGGTTTAGTTTTGTTGTACTTTGTACATTGTGTTGTATTGTTTCTTATTGTATTGTATAGTGTTTTGGTTGTATTCATAGAATCAGTGACAAGTTGCATTATCATATATATTAATATTGGATATCTTTTACGTCAGTTCTGTTTTCTATTTAAAGTTTATATTTTTTATTGGTTCTGGTTTTGTATGTTTATATTTATTTTCACTGCCCTACACTTTGGGAAATGAGGGCATAGATTCCCCACTATTAGTCATAGGCCCTCATTACTAGTCGGCAGCCTCTGGCATTATGGGAAATGTGATTGAGGTCATGTGACCAACCAGGTTCGGGGGACCCATTGTGTGGCACCCGAATCCAGGATGTTACAATCTACCTCATAAGGAATTGCCCTTGTAATGATATGGATACCTCGAGTACATCTACAACACAACACCATGGGTACCTCATTCCTCTACTTGTACTCAGGTCCCTCATTTCCATCAGAACTACAAATCATAATCCTTTACAGAGGGATAAATATATCACAATGGTCTACATATCTCTTGTTCTATTAGAAACCTCAAATGCATGGAATCATACATACTGGGAGGGCACACATATTGGAATAACATAACATAATGAGTATATAACAGAACATATAACATCGTGAAATACCATTAAAACATGGAATTATGCTATAGTATATCACTCATGGAATCTAATATCATAGTGGGTCCCTTATACTACCCAAACACACATGCTATCACAATCAATAACAATTTCAAATATAAAATCTAATAGAAAATATGTAATCATATATAAATGAGATTCATTGTAGTAAGGAACATCCTCACACTAGTCATCAACATCAAGGTCATGGTTTTTTGAGGGCGTCATTACTATAACCATAATCACACACATACTATAATATGAATTTACTCCACGATCTACATGAACTATTACAATAAAAAATGTCAGGACTTAACAAGAATGGAAGGAGGAAATAAGATCAATGGGGTAAACCAAAAAAACCTAGGTAGATATCAATGTTAAGGGATCCACATGGTACGTCCATGAAATTAGGATGAGAGATCTTTGAAAAAATGGGTTTCGTCATGGAGAAAGGTAGAGGCTATGAAAAAAATATTATTCTAAAACAAACTCCACGATGAAGGGCGTAATGCCACGACAGAAAGGGGTACTGAAATCAGTCTTCCATAGTGAAGGGCCTATAGATGGGGCATGGAATCACTATGATGGAAAACACTCTGGTGCATGGAAGGGGAACTGTTTTATTTAAGGCTATCAACCTCCACCCACTATCATATAGGGAAGAGACAATAACATGGGGTCCTCCCTAAGGCCCTTTTGGAATAAATGGAATGTCGAATGGAGGACTGATAATGGTTATTTTTAGGTGTATTTAGTGGACTAACCGTATGAGTAACAATTTAAAATTATTCATCCAATAAATTTAATAAATTAAAAAAATTGGTTAACTAAAATAATATTGTAAGGACAACATTTAGAAGGAATCAATATTGAATGACCAAGAGTCAGACTAGCATTTGTAACTGATATGAAAATAGTTGTTCATTGTTGAATGAGGCACTATGGTGTAGACATAAACGATCCAGCCTTCCATATCATAGGATATGTCAAAACATCAACAAATAACTTATAACTATGAAATATTCTTATTTTCTACGGGGTAGCCTCAATTCCATAGAACCCTTATGATATGATAATATCTACTATGTCACTGGAGGCACCCTTATTATGTGATCTTGTGAAGTAGGGTGTAATGAACAATGTTTTGAATGTAAACTTTCCAAAACAGTATTTTTATCTTCTAAATTCGAAAATAATTTACCATAATAAGAAAAAAAACTACATTATGAGATAAAATAGGGAAACCGAGAATTATTTATAGACCAAAAATTTTCTAGGCTTTATAAATCTCCCCATATAAATAATTTTCATCCTTGAGAAAAATATATTGGGCCGCTGACCAAAAAAAGGAAACTGAGAATCAATGTATGTCTCCCACTTCCAAGTCTCCTATTATATCTAACCATGTCACCATAGATTCCCATGTAGTGGTACCTCTTTCCCTCAACGCAATTTCTTCAAGCAGTCTATTATCTACATCGAAAGCTCCTCATATGATGTGACAAGCCCATCCCAATATCCATACAATATATGACATGTGTAGGTGTAGTTATGTACCACTATATCAATGAATCCTGAAACAGATTGTGTATACTAAGATTATGATAATGGAGGTCCAGACGATACAACACTACCTGCATTCTCTTGGCAATCTCAAATTATATAGTAGAACATGTTTCCAACAAACACTTATTCCATATATGTACGATTCTTATCCAATGAACCACTATTAAGAACACATTATCACCCATAGTGAACTATAAATATCCCCCCTCTAGTTATAATATGATCTTTGTATTCTCTTTGTGGGGATAAACATATTTTGAATCAGATGCACTCTCTTAGAGGTCTTAAGAACCATATTAGGCACCACAACTCTACCCTCATCTGCATCATGAAAATCCAGTGGTGAATGACACGAAAAACAATAAAGAGACTTCAAAGGTTCCATCTAAATCAAATCCTAATATTTATTTTTGTACATATTCTATATTAAAACCTTGTTTTAAAATATATATACAACATATCACTTTTGTAGAAAGCATAAAACATTACAAGAAAATATTCCAAAATACTGTATTAGTTTAGCGCCGTTGGAAATGTGGAATAATTTTTTTTTAAAATCTACAAAATATCATCAATGTTTCCCACAATGATCATACACCATATTATTTCTACTTTAAAAATAGTCTTTCTATCTTAAGGATGGGAAACACTTGAAAGGGGTGAGGTCAAATGATCAATAAGGGTCAATAAATGAAATTCAAAAGCATTTCTTGAACATAAGGTTATAAGAACATGACAATGATCATTAGAAGAGAATAACTTTAATATAAAAAAACATAAAGAAGAATTAGGGAATACAAATTTTCTTTTCATAAGAAATGAACCACAATGAAATAAAAAACATGATTGATAAAAGAATAATATATCAATAAGACTTTAAATTACGGTAAAACAGATGAATATATAAACCATATGTCAATGTGGCCTACCAAGGCTTTGTAATATGTTTGTCTTGGGTTAACACCAATGTAGCTACTTTGGGTTTGGGATAACATCTTGTGTATCATCTTGTTCCAGTATTAGGATGTCTTCCTATATACCCTATTATTTCGGGTTTGGGATGTCCTCATGTGTGCCCTCTTGTTTGGACCTTTGTATGCCCTCTCATGTACCCTTGTAGGTAATAAAACATTTATCATTACCCATTGCATTGTAGGGAGATATAGGCCCAAATATTAGAAAAAAAATCATACCAACATGTGACATATGATAAAAAAAACTTGGATTATATCATAAACCATAAATAGATATGGGTTTCATAGATATCAATCATAACTGATGAATTGAAATGGGTATCAATAATATTTCATAAAATCAAAACCTAAAGGAAATAGATATGTTCACTAATAATTTAATTAAATCATTTCCTTCTAAATGAATAAAGACAAAAAATAATATTTCCCATGGAAGAGAAATTGGTGTCATAAAAATCATTCCTTAAAATCCAAAATCATTCAATAACTAAAATTAGTAGAACCTTATGATCATTTATTATAAAGTCATGAGTGATCAATGGATGTCACCTTATATGGAAAATAATTTTCAAATATAATTTGAAAATTTATATTGTATAAAATATCCTCTATTATTTGGAAAATTATTTTTAATATGTAAAACCATTTGAAAATCATTTTCTTATAAAATACCATGTAAATATATAAGGAATACTTGAAAGAATTTTGAAAACCATTTTCCTTGAATACATATAAAATAATAATGGAAGCATTTTAAAAACCCTTTTTTATAGAAAAAACATTATAAAATTATAATGAAGTATTGATATTTATTGAAAACCATTTTATTGAAGATACTTTGAAAACTTATAAATAAATATTGAATTTTTTAAAAAATATAAATTTGTTAAAAATACATTTAATACTTATAATGAAATATTTAAATCATTTTGAAAACCATTTCATTGAAAATATAATTTAAAACATATAAATAAATATATTAAAAACAAAATATACTTCTAAAATACCTTATCCATGAAAATTGCCTTCAAATACCATTTAAAAACATTTTTTATAACATTTTTGAAAACAAGGTTTTTAAAATAAATAGATTTACGACCATGGAATAAAATATGGTTATGAATTTTCATAAAAATATTTCCATAATTATATTAAGTACCAAATAGTGGGAAAATGAGACTAATACATGGAAATATCATGAATATTCAGAAAATAAGGAAGCTCATGAGTGTTACTGCGATATGGAACATAATATTTCATCAAAGGATGCATAATCAATAATAATTTCAGAAAGCGCTGAGAATATTTCCATAAACCCTTACCAATTTGTTACTGAAGATCATATTCTCCATTTAAGAAATTTTAATTGAATAATACATTAAAATATCATTAAAATAAGTATATTCTAGATAAAACATGTCATCTGGAATTATATATACCTCTAAAAACTAAAGGTGAATATCAAAACATAAGTGTCAAAGTAGGAAAATTGAAACAAAACTTTGTTACTGATTTGGAAGCTTTTAAAAATTTATCTCCATAAAATAAAGACCAAATAATGGATATGTAAATACCATTAAATTTATTTTTAATAATCATATAATATATATATATAATTTAGGTATACACACCATAGAAAATATATAAACAGTGAAAAATGCATGTGTCACAAGGAAATAAAAATTGAGATAAAATTCCCTTACCTTTTGTCTTGAATCTCTTTATTCTAATACATGATTCTAGTATAGTAAATGTAAGTTTATTATAAATATTTTACATAATAATTTCATTATATATAATACCATATATGGTTTTATTATTCCCTTATATTAATAATTTTATGTTAAGGTTTCATTTTGAGTAATATCAACTTTGTTCTTCACATGTGTCTGAATTTGTTATACCCTTTGTAATCATACATATATAATGATTTAAAGAACTTCAAACATGATATAAATATAATTTATCTTAATTATATGTTTATTATAAAAATATATAGGATATATAAGTACAAAATTTAATACACCAATTATATAGATGGTAGGTCGTAGGTACGAATGAAGACTCTCTCCGTTTTATTCTCATAATGGAAGAAAGATGGTAAATGACTTATGATTATTTATAAACATATATATATAATTATTCTAGAATCATTATTATACTGTAAATATCATATATATACAATAAAAAATCCTTATATATAAACATATTTTTTATCATAATTACCACCATGAGAGGTGATAAAGGAAGAACGAACAATCGATGTTATGTGTGGTTGTAGTTCTCCCTACATATAAAAATTATGTTCATTACCCATTATATAAATGTGTGTGTAATTTTATGTTTAATCCTTTTCATAAAAAATTAATATTATATTTAAGATATTGGTCTTTTATACAATAATGGAATAATAATATTTTAATGAGTGGATAATTGAAATAACATAAAAGAAATTGAGGAAGAATGTTACCTCTTATTCAGGTACGTCCTTTTGTTTTACACTATAGGGATTCCCAGGATTTATTTCATCCCAAAGGTAGGATTCTAGGATGTGGTTAGGTATGTTTAGTATATATTTTATTTATAATTTTCTCTCAAATGTGGCTTTATATGTGTGTGGAAGCGGTTGGATATGAGGCCTTTTATGGTGGAGGAGGAGTGACACTCTTGTAAATTTTGGCAAAATGAATTCCACAAATGTTTTTCCCATGATAATATGATAAAATAATAGGTAAAAGTATATAAGATTTATTATATTGTCTATATATGGATAAAAATGGCTTTTTGACAAGTTTATATGTCATTTAGGCCCTTTAATTTAAGCTTTAATTCATATTTATGATTAATTTTACATTAATCGATGTAATTAATTTTAATTACATTGAGTAATATTTTTGGGTAAAAACTATGTTTACATCATTATAAATTATAAATTATGATTGTTTCAAATGTGTAATAAATATTTTAAAATTCAAATCATAGAACTTTGAAATATGAATTTAAATTTAATTTTGTAGCAGGGTAGACAATGCAGGTTTTCAATTTAAAACATTCAAATATTTTCTATATTTTAATATTCAATTTTAATTTAAAAATGACCAAAAAAAATTAATTGTGTTTATTGATATATATTATCTAATTAATCATTTAAAACATTGTAATATTTAATTTATCCATATCAAATAAACTATATGAAACAATAGTTTTGAAATAAAATTTAGTATTACTCAATATTCATTAAAAAATATAACTTCACATAAAATTACCAATTTATTACCCCAACCTAATTGTAGTGTTCTTAATTTAAATATATATATTATTTTTAGATATTAAATATATATAATGTCGAAAAAATATATTTCAAATTTCTTCACCATTAAAAGGAGGTAAAAATGCCTTAATTAAAATATAGGTTTTTAATCATGTAATTGTGTTTGTTCTTTATATATTTCTATCAAATCTATTGGATGAATATAAAAAATATTTTATCTATTATATAAAATATATGTTACATTAATATTATACACTAATTTTAATTAATTTAATTTATTGCCACAAAACAACTTTATGACAATAAAATTAATAATATTTTTCATTTATATCCAATCAGGTTTCATATTCATTTCTAATTAATTTTTTACATATAAATTCTACTTTTATTTTCGTAAAACACCTATATTCATAATTTAGTTAATTATATTCATAAATATCAACGTAACGGCTAGGTTATGGATAATTATATTAAATAATAATATTTTAATTATATATTATTTTTTGGTAACACCGGGTCTTGCGTGTTTTGAAAGCTATCGAGCAATGTAAATATTACATTGAATGTATGACAACATCAATTTTTAGTGTATAGAATGTTAAAATTTATGCTACATTTTGTGAAAAATGACTTGGGGTTTCATATAATGCAGTCCAAACATAGTGCATTAATATAAAAACTAAACTATTTTCAGTATTGTGGGAAATGAAATATATCAAAAAGATTAATTTAGTTTGGAAAAAAATATTTCACAAAATATCATAGAATTCAATTCATAAAAAGTATATTTCAACATTGACAACATCTTTCCTCCCCTTGCGACCATGAGCTTGGTGTCCTTTTTCAACACACTTGTATCTAAATCCCACTCCCAGTTGGAAAGTACTAGGGCGTTTCAACCGACATTTACTTCTTGATATAAATTCAACTTTTCCCTTCTTCCCATTTTTTCAATTCCCAAAGTGTTCAGCAGATCTCTTTTCTCTTGCTTTTCTATAAAGTTTTAAGAAATAGAGAATTCCTTTTCAGTCTTGATAGCACATGGGACAATATCTTCGTACGATTAGAATGATTGTGAGACTAATGTTTGATAGATAAATGGTGTTAACCCATAAAATAATTGAACAATAATACTCCTTGGGTTACATATATAATCTACCTCATGCCTTACTACCCTTGTAAAGATAGCCTCAAACATTTTGACATTCTTATCCTATTTTTTCCTCAGTCTCAAAAATTGTCTTTCCATATCCGGTTGATGATCACGAGGAATGTATTTTTTTTTAATAAATCACTTTAAAATCCCTCAACTAAATATTTGATAATTATTCATCCTCTTTTGTGTTTTGAATTAATGACCACCATTGATCTGCATCTCCCATGTGGAAATAATCTATCGTGACAACTTTTCCACTTTTTCTACTACCCAAAGCATAAAATATTATCTCTATGGAACTTATCCATTTCCCAATTAAAAATTTATTTGAGTCCCATTAAATTTTGGTTGTGGTTTCCTCATTAATTTGTCTAATATTGATCCTTTGCATTGTGGATCAGGGTGCTCTATACAGGTAAGGTTATTATTCCTATCCTGAGTGAGTTTTCTGAGTATGGTTATATGTTTTTCAGAACTGGTTACATCACTAACTCCTATATAATTATCTTGAGTTATAGGGAAATACATAAATTGATTACGTGTGTCGATACAATTTCCATTCCTTCCACTAGGCACCATTTCAAAACAATGTCATACACTAGATAAGTTTAGGAATCACAATAAATAATTCCAAACTTGTCAAAATACCTAACATAAATTTAACATTTTATGCATACAATATAAAATCATAAAAAAAATTCATTGAGGAAGTATTTACTCATAAATCCTTCATAATGTTTGGTAATGAAAATGTGAATTAACCTAAGCATATCCCACAGGAGTGTAGTAACCAATAGTGTAACAAGGCCTATTGTCGTGTACCAGGATACCCCGGGATTAGCCCGAAACACCTTGTTGGAGATTTCACTCCTAGGTACATCTATGAAAAAGCCTCCTCTACCTGGTCATATCTAGACAAGGATCTATTTCATAGAAAATATTCAAAATCTCTACATCACCAAAATTCCAAAAATTTCTTCAATATTAATCCTCAAAGCCTATCATAGGGTAATGTTCTATAATCAGAGCTTTTCAAAATCTTTCATCCATGGTTTGTACTAAACTTTCTATAATACCAACTATAACATCCTGACCCTAGTTACCCAGAGTTAGTGAATTATTACATAAAAAATGGCATGATCACAAGATATGAAGTCTGAAATGACCGATTAGTTTAGTAGACTTGGAACTACTACATACATATATATGTTTTACATTACACGATGAAATGAGAAAGAAACATAGATTATATATGGAAAACATTCATATCCATTATCCTATCCTTGCAGGTCAATCATAATATACTTCTTCACGTCCTAGGAAAAATAAAACATATGAAAGGGGTGAGATTAGATTCTTAGAAAGGATAACAATATAGTGGAAAATTTCATAAATAAGAATAAACATTTAAGGAAATGTATAAGACTAATATAGAAGAATATTAATATTAAATATCAACATAATATGTAAAATATAAATCAAATAATTTCATTTACTTATTCACATGGAAATTCTACTAGTCGAATAATGACATTTAATATCAGTAGACAATTTCATAATGATGTAATGCATAATACAGGACATCATAACCACATAGTCAAGGCCTCATGCCAAGACTAAAAATAATTATTTTTCAAGGCCTTGTTCCAAGAAACTACTTTATCACATGTGACCCACTAATGCATCGATGAGCAATAGCAGGCTCCACCTGTCACTTACTAAGTCTAATGTATTCCACATATGAAAAGGATGAATCATAACATAAGCATTCATGTAAAAACTAGAATACAAAATAGTAATACTAAAACTATAAACCATAAATGGTTTAAAAATAACACATCCACAGTCAAACATATCAGAAAACCTTAATTACAATATGGATGATTGTATCATAATAAATCAACTTCAAACAAGTGTAAAATCCATCAAAGGATGTTGAAAAAGTTGAAATCAAAACTATTTGTGAGAAATATATCTTTCTTTTTTGAAATCATTCAAAAGAATTATAATTATAAAAGAAAACATTTATTTTGAAAATATTATTATAATCATTAAATGGATGCTTCAACAGATTTATAATGGCCAAAAATTGCCGCACTCGCCCTGTAAGTTTAAAAACATTCTTTCCTTAATTTTGTCAAAAAGTTCGTAAAGAACCTAGTTTAGAAAATGAAGAAAATATTCCTTTATAAACATTATATAATAATTCAAACAAGAGTATAAATTAATTTATCCAATAGTCTAATAAATAGTAATTTTTTTCAATACATTTTTTTGAAACCTATATGTGGATTATAAAGGGGTCCTAGTAGATACTCACGTGTAAACAAACTCAGATAAAAAATAGATTGAATAATATACCCTTACATTGTTATTTTACTTTATCGAGGGTATGTTAACCTAATTTATAATAGTTAAATATTTTTTTTAATTATAAATGAACTTAAAACATAAATATGATATCATATATGATAATATAATTTTTCTTTGTTAATAATATTTGAGTAGTATTATTGTTTCGGGTGTTAACTAATTCATTTTCCTTTATTTGATTTCTTACACAGGCCATGTTTTTCATCGAAATGATTTATTTGATTCATATCTATAATTATATTAATTTATTGAAAATTATTTTTATTCATAAAATGAAAATTATTCTTGAATGATTATGAAGGAGAATGAATCTTGTCGCATTTGTAGAGATTGTAATCTATACGTACACACGAGCGACAATAACATTCTATTGATGGAGAAATAGTGTGTAATTGGATCGTATATCATATATAAAGAATCATTAACATATTATTTATTTTTTAAAATAAATTATAATCATTATTATACCCATCCAAATAACGATGTGTTGAATAACAAACAACACCTGGACGTGGAGACGGTAAGTCATACGTACGCACGTATGGTGACTTTGTCATTCAAAAGATGGATAGAATAATGGATATGGTTGTACCATAATAATAATGACATAAAAATATGAAGAAGGTATTGGAGTTATTATTCTGGTATGGAAACAACATAGAATGAGGACGTGGAAGAAGAAAATAACTTTGAAAGAGGTGATGAAATTATTACCTCTTCTTCGAGTGCTTCCATTTGATTTGATCAAAAGGATTACATAGATTGGAAGTATGATCAAAGTATATCCTTTAGGTTTAATTGATGGTAGTGGGGAGGATATTTGATCTGGGGTTGTCTGTGCCAAATGTCTTTGGAGGTGTGAAATTAAGAGGAGGGTAAGTACCCTTTTATATGATAGGTGATGGTCACATTAGGAAATGATTGAAATATTATTTTAGTATACAATCATATTCAGTTTATAATAGCTCAAAAAGGATTTATTTTGAGGATATGTTGGGTATGGATCGAAAACCTATCAACAAATATGTTTTCGATAGGTTTATGTCACCATATTAACCTAATCTTCTAGATTTAAATCTATGTTAAATAGTTTAACTTTTACAATGTCTTCTTGTATTTTTATATTAAATGTTTTATAAACATACTATAAAATGCCACAAGAACCATAAGTGGTTCATTAATGAAAAATATATTGTTATATAAGTCCATTAGTAGAACCATTAATTTTTAGTAATATTATATCAATTAATATGATAGTATTTTTTTAATAACTAATTTATGTCAATTTTGACACTATTTAGAATTTGGTTTTTCTGAAAGTCAGAAAAATGATATCAATTCAAAAAAAATTATTAAATCAACCCCAAAATGTCATATTAACATAAAAAATTCTTTTAATACATAAAAAGTATCAATTTACAATTATATTAATTTTTATAATATACAATATTTTAATCATTCAATAATAAGTTAATTAATGCAGCATCATTGTGTCAAAAATAAATTTAATTATTTGATGTATAAAAAATAAAAAATAAAAAATCCTTATGTAAGAAATATTATTTTCTTTATAATGAATATTTATAGTCTAATTTAATTTATGTATAACCCTATATTAAATATGTTGTAGATATTAAACATTGAATATAACACTTTTAACTCTTATTTAAATAAAATAATAATAAATGACCAAATCTAATCCAAGAGGAAAAAAAGGATCATATTTTTTTCGTACGGTTGATTTTTTTCAATTTACACATATAAAATAGAATTAGTACAAGTGTTATAGTAATTATAATATCGATTTTAACTTTAATTACCCTATTTACTTTTAACCGTGGAAACTAAAAGTCATAAGTTACTATATATCCAAAAAGTATTTACATATTATTGAACCACATTTCACTTAGTGGTGTAAACTGTGTCTCTTGGATTTTTGGAATTCAATCCACATAAGTAGAAAAATTATGTTTTATGCAAATTTTAAAATGTGCCTAGAAGGTGTGTAAAAGATGTTAAAAATTAAATATAATTTTATATATCTAATCTTTTTATAAAATGAATCCAATGGATTAAATTGAAAATATATAGGTATTATGTATTTATTTTGACCTAAAATAAATTCAAATACATTTACTACTTATTTATATAAATAGTCAATTTTCAACAATAATTTAGTGTTTTCCACTATTCGTCAAAAAATGAATGCTTTTAGAAATATACCAAAAATTCACCATAAGATAATTTCTATATTCAGAATCCAGAAATCCTATACATTTTAAAAATTAAAATTTATATAATTTAAAAAAGTGGGTATTACTATTTATAACGGAAATTTTGATTGGTCGTGGTGTTTTATAACTCGATGTTGTGTACAATGCATGCTATTGTATTGTTCAAAGAGAAGAATATTTTGTAAGCATGTGGTGCTACACTAAACATCATTCACAAGAACACACAGACATATATATATACTAAAACAACAAGAATCTCATTTATTGTAATCAATACCAATATAGATAAATCAAAATATCATGTAAACAAAGATATATCTAAAAATCAAGGAAATTATCTAGAAACGATATAAAAAATAGAGGAATTTAATAAAAGAACTACAATAAAATAAAATAAAAGGAATATGTCGTTTGTAACACCCCTAGATTTTATGAAAAATATTTTTTTTAATTTCATTGATGTCTTGAGTTGTAAGCTACACCAAAAAGAACTTGAACTATACACATCCCCCACTTGGCTTGCGTTACACGCAATCATGACCTTCCACGATAGTGTGTGTTGTACGCAATATCGAGTTTCACTAAACAGCGATATGTTATTAAAATATTATATAAACTAGTCGTTATGAATAGTGATACCCACTTATTGAAATTTAATTTTTCAAAATGGACTTCATTTTTGGATTTAGAATATCGAAATTAGCCTAGGGTGGATTTTTGAAATTTTTCTGAAAACATTCAATTTTTGATGAATAGTGAAAACACTTGGATACTATTTAAAAACCGAATTTTTACATAAATAATTATTTATTTTATTTAAATTTATTGTAGGTAAAAATTGATACATAATACCTATATATGTTTAATGTAATTCATTGGAGTAATTTTATAATAATTTTAGACATATAAAAATTGTATTGAACTTTTCACTGTCTTTTACCCACCTCCAAGGCGAATTTGAAAATCTATATAAAACATAATTTTACTTCATCTGTGAGTGGAATTTAGAAAATCCAAGAGACACGGTTAACATCAAGGAGAAAAATGTGGTTCAATAAGATAAAAATAATTTTTGGTGAATATTTACTTTTTACTTTTATTTACCACTATTAATAGTAAATATGGTAATTAAGGGTAAAAATGATATTATTATTACCCTAAAACTTGTCCTAATTCTATTGGATAAGTGTAATTCGACCAAAAAAATCCTTAGGAATAAAATAATATCATTCCGGCCCACTTGGATTAGATTATTAAATTTATTATTATTTTATTTAAAGAAGTGTTAATATAGTTAAAATAAAAGTCTAATAACTAAAACATTTTTAATTTTGGGTTATACATAAGATATATTCGACTATAAATATTCAATAGAAAGATAAAAATATTTCCTACATAATGGAATATTATTTACAATATTTATACATTAAATAATTTATTTTATTTATGACACAATGATGATGCACTAATTACCTTATTAATGAAATTTTAACATAATTGATGTTATAAATACCAAAATAAATGTAATTTGAGACTTTTTATAAATTAAACTAATTTTTTAGGTTAATATGACATGTTAGTATTGATTCAATAAACTGTGTTCGATCAAATCATGTTGTTATGATTTTCACAAAAATCAATTACCAAATATTGTCAAAATTGACATAAAATAGTTTTTAAAAAAAATATTATATTATTAATTGTTATTTTATTCCTAAAAATATACTTTTCTTCCAAATTACTTATATAAGATTATATATATTAATAATGAGCCACTTGGGGTTATTTTGGCTTGTTATCATAAGTTTATTAACCATATAGTGTATGAAAAAAAAGACACGGTAAAGGTTAAATTATTTAACTTAGAGTTAAATCTAAATGATAAGGATAAAATAGTATCCTAGCCATGTATAAAACCTATTGGTTGAGAGGATTGCGACCCATCCCAACATTATCTTCAAAATAAAACAATTTGGAGCTATTAAAAACCTAATATGACTTTATTATAAAATAATATTCTATGTTTTCCTAAGGTGCCCCTCTCCTCCCCTATAAAAAGGGAACCCCTTCCCTCTTCTCTTCACACCCTCTTGAGCCTTGAAGATCGGTCAACCCCTACCAATTACTCTTATCAAACTCTCTAGTTATATCATATAAGTTCTGGTCTTCTCAAAAGACCAACTCTTGTTCCCTAAGAAGAAGTTTAAAGGTGGTGCATCGAGGAAGAGATAATCTCTTCAACCGACTCTTTCATGTTTTTCTTCTTCTACTACTCCCTCTTCTTTAGTTGTTTCATTATAAAGTAATAACATCATTATTACTTATATACTGATATGTTATTATAAATATGAAACAACCCCAATTCACCTTCTATCCATCCTGCGGAAAACTAAATCACCGGGCATGCGAACGTACGGAATACCGTCTCCACGCAGTGGTGTAATCTATTTTTCCACCACCACCCTACTTGGATTGGTATAATGGTGTAAAGAATTACTATATTTTATTATTATAACATAATACTTATTCTATGATATTATATCATCCACTCCAATTCCATTCATTAAATATGGGAACGATATCATTTATCTTGCGCACGTACGGATTACCTTCTCCACGACGCGATGAGATTCATTTTCCATGTTAACAATTCAAGAATGGTTATAAAGTATATATAATAAGTAATCATGAAATATATTAAATAATAATTAAACTGGATTTATTTATATATATATATATATATATGTATTTCATCTACTTAATTCCATTCAAGTCAATAAGGAAAGGAAAACAGTGTTCATGCGTGCGTACAGCCTACCTTCTCCATGATTGGTGTATTTCATTTCATTTATCTATCTATTATATATATATATATACTGAATATATAAGATATATAAATAATTATTTACATTCTGGAGGTAATTAAATCTTTATATAAGTAATAATATTATCAAGAACAACAAGTCCAATCATGTACGATAAATAACACGATTTTACCCAAAACGCTTCTTTAACAAGGAATTTATAAACGAATGGTTAATATAAAGTCATAATTGAACCATATATGATATCATAAGAATGAATATGATTCTGTAATAAGTCAATGAAAATATTTAAATCATTATACAGAAGTATCGGATACGTTCGAAGCATATCAGACCAAAGGTAAGGGATAATTATTCCAATCTCATTCTTATCCGAGATTGTTTATTCGTAAGTATTTACTGGGGTTATGTCTATTATCTATGTCCATATGTTCTCAAAATGTTTTCATAAAATGTTTAATTTTCTTCTATGTATTTTTAAAGTCATTTTAACCCTTTTTTTACTTTTACCACATCGTATGGAAGAAATCTTTCTTTTTTCCATACGAGGCACTTTCTGACTTTTCCGACAAAAGTACGAGATGAATGTTTTTTTAAATTATACGAAATGAATAGAGTTTTACGGTTTCATAACTCCTTATTTTAATTAAGAATACTTTACAATATTTAATGACTATTTTCAGAAAAATAATTTTCTTTTAAAATTGCATGGCATTTTTGTGAAAAGAAAAAATGATTTTGAAGAAGAAAGGGTATTTTCCTCAAGAATTAATTTCAAGTGTTTTATCAAAACCATTTTCCATATAAGATTGAATTATTTCATATATTTATGTTTCAAGAATAATTTACCCATGATTTAGATGGTTTCACTTTTCTTATGATTAAATGATATCCATTTGGTTTTGTATGGATTAAGTTATGATGGGATGATGTTTAAAAATACCATTTTATTATTTGGGTTATGATGAATGATTTATTTTCATATTGTGGCACAAGTAAGAATGATTTCATTATGAGTTGGGTGGTACCTATATCTCCCTCCAATGCATTGGGTAAAGATATATATCTCATTAGATAGACATGGCTGTAACGGTAAGTTAATCTGGTTCAGTGTTACAGGACTGAAACAAGGAGTGAACTCGATTCAGAAAGGCACCTTGTCCACTAAGATGGTCTTGGCAGGAATGCCTTCGCTACTATGGAAATTATATCACGTGCTTAATGTTTTCCACAATTACATGTTTTCTTCCCATGATATTTTTTCATGATTGATGTTCTATTGTGATATATGCCATACATACTTCCATGATTTATGTCTTTTCTCAAGATTTTGATTTTTAGATTTTATGTTCATGTTTTTTCATTCAAATGTTTATAGATTGTTTTATGTTCTCTATGTTTACCCTTACTGAGCATTTGATCTCACCCTTCTTATGTTTTCTTTTCCCATGATTTAAAGAAAGGTTTTAGGTAAGAAAATAAAAGGGGATTACCTTTATGGGAGATTTTGATGACCTTTAACCAAGATTAGAAGATTATATTCCGAGTTTCCAAAGTCACTAAACTATTACAGTACTTTGGTGTCTGTTTTTGTTATGTATTAAGTATTCCGCAAAAATAATGTAAAGATCATGTACGTTAAGCTTTGGGTCTCTACAGTTGGTATCAGAGGAAAGGTTTATTTAATATTTGGAAACTAGGATGCGAAAACATTAATGAGATCCCTAGAGATATTTATAAGGTATGTCTAGGGATGTCCCTAAGGTTAAGTATAAGTATAGTTTATAGTACTAGAATTACAGTAGTGATATTAAAATGAAACATAAGATGTTAGATATCGAAGGTACTCCCCCTTTATTATGTTGTTTTCTCTAGCATGATTTTTTATTCTCACACTATTCTTTTTGGGTTTTAGATGATGGCTGGAACCCGAAGGAACCATGTTGATCAATGTAATGGATGATGCAATGATTTTCCTCCGAACAAGCCAACGTTATAGGAGATGGAGTGCCAAATCATATTGTTATACTTACACATGCTATGAATCATTATGGACTTACAAATGAGAAAAGAAGGGAACAATATTCAATTGAGTCCTTCATGAGGAAACACCCACCATCTTTCAGTGGGTCTTCTGATCCACTTGTTGCTAAAAAATGGATCAGTACAATTGAAAATATATTTCCCATACTTCGTTGTTCGGAACATGAAGACATCATTCTGGATATTTACCATTTAGAAGGTCATGCATATCAATAGTGGACTCTAATTAATAATATGATGCCTCGAGATGTAATTGAATCCATGGAATGGGATTTGTTCAAGAACTTATTTTTCAATAACTACTTCCATCATATTCATAGAAAAAATATGGAAAAGGATTTCCTTGATCTTAAGAAAAAGGATGATGAATCTGTTGGTACGTATGAAGTGAAATTTACAAGGCTTGCAAGGTATACATCTAGATTTATCATCCAACCTGAATGTAAAGTAGATCGATTCTTCAGTGGCTTAAAACCAAGTCTTCAAAGGTCATTAGATATAAGAGACTTCAGTAGCTATGACGAAATTGAGTGTTGTGCTATCAAGGTAGCAATGGAAGTTGGTGTTACATATCCATCTCACGGTTTTGACAAGAAATGAAAGGTGGAGTTCAAGGAGAAATCTAAAAAAAATGGTGAAAAGAAGATAAATGTTTCTTTATGCTCAAAGTATGGAAAGATGCATGGTGGATATTGTCTTAAAGGGACTAGAAAATTTTTTAAGTGTGGAAAAGAAATTCATCAAGTAGTTGAGTACTGATATAATGGAAAAAGGGTTTTTATTGATGTGAATAATGAAAAGACTGCATAGAACACACCACCAACACTTCGATGTTTCAAGTGCAAGGATATGGGGCATTATGCTAATAAATGCCCTAATCCAAGGGTTAATTATGATCAATGAGAGAAACCACTTAAGGAAATGGACAATGGGAAGTCACATGCGATCACTATTAGCAATGTTGAGTATGAAAACGTTGTGGCGGAATGATTATGTTTTTATGTAAAGCAATTCCAAAATAATGTTGTGGAATCTCATTTATAGTATTGTGGAACATTGGAATATCTATGTAATGGTTTATTGTGGTTTTCGATAATTATATGGTGCTGGTAACCATGAAAAGTGATTCAAATATTTTGCAATGCAGATGATATGTTCATAAAGAAGGGATAAGGAGATAATGAAATGATTGATAGTATTATTGAGATCATGACAAATATATGGAAAAAGTGATATCATGGTTTGAGTATATAGATTTTTTGGGATTTTGGTATATGGAAAGAGTTACCTTATGACATCATTCATGTTTTCACTATGGTTCAAGAGAATGCATGATTAAGGTATTAAAATGATTGGAATGTGACCAACAAGATATATCGTATGATATATGTGGGATAAATGATGGAATTCACATGCTCGGTAGATGACATTTCTTGTAATTGTTTTCTTTATACTATAATCTTGGAGAGAAGTATTTTGGATATCTTAAAAGATTTGAATGAATTAAGTTAGACATTTGATAATATTGTTTAAGTCTAGAACGTTTTTGAATTTTATTGCAGGAATGTTACTATAATGTAGTTTTAGAAAATGGACAACCTGCAAGACTGGAGACAACCCGTCGAGTCAAACAAGGTTGTGGGAATCGAACCGACAACTGAAGTGCGATAGGCCTTTATCGCCTACTACTGGCCTACAGGAAGTCCCTGGTTAGTAGAAACTAGTTTTATTATATTAAGCAGTATGATAGATGAAGTATATGTCCATTTTTGAATCATATACAATTATCATCACCGCAGATAGACATATGTTTATTTGAGAACTTTTTCAAACCTTTTGTTTGAGATATATGGAATGACCCATAATTCTATCACATGATCTGCTAACACCTCACGAATGAAAAGTTCAACTTAATTTATTTAAGAGATGAAGTGGGAATTGTTCAAGGCACGAACAACGGTGAGATTATACCAAAATAAATTAAGTATTTCTTCTAATTCAAATTCTTCATCTTTAGGGAAATGATCTTGAAAACCAAAAATGTAGTCCTAGTTCCCTTATATCCAATGAATTATATGGTACCTTATATCATAAAAAATTTATGGCTTTGTGATTGTTGGTTTTTTCAAAACCATGTTCTCTACCACTCTCCATCAGAACATGAATGTAAGATTTCTCTTCCATATCCATATTTTCACCTAAGTTCTCCTATGTGGAAACCCAATGATTTGTTAATTTGGGTAACCGTTACATTTCATACATTAGTTTTAAAGATAAGTTTTGGTATTACTGTTTATGATGTGGGTTTCTATTAAAGAAACATTCGAGTAGTAAACCATTTATAATCCCAACGAATTTCGAGGGCGAAATTCATTTTAAGGGGTGTAGAATGTAACACCCCGAGATTTTATGATAAATATTCTTTTTAATTCCATTGATGTCTTGTGTTGTACGCTACACCAAAAGTAGCATGCTCTACACACATCCCTAACTTGGCTTGCATTACAAACAATCGCAACCTTCCACAATAACATGTGTTGTACGCAATACTGAGTTTCCATAATCAATGATATGTTATTAAAATATTATATAAACTAGCCATTATGAATAGTATTACCCACTTTTTGAAATTTTATTTTTCAAAATGGACTTCATTTTTGGATTCAGAATATCAAAATTAGTCTAGGGTGAATTTTATGTATTTTTCTGAAAACTGTCAATTTTTGAGGAATTGTGAAAACACTAGGTTACTATTTAAAAACCGATAATTTACATAAATAATTATTTATTTTATTTATATTTATTTTAGGACAAAATTGATACATAATACCTATATAAGTTCAATGTAATTCATTGAAGTCATTTTATAATAATTTTAGACATATAAAAATTTTATTGAACTTTTCACCATCTTTTACCCACCTCCTAAGTGAATTTGAAAATTTACATAAAACATAATTTTACCACTTCTGTGAATAGAAATTTGAAAATACCAAAGAAACGGTTAATATCAAGGAGTAAAATTTTGTTCAATAAGATAAAATTAATTATTGTTGAATAGTATCTTTTTAATAACTAAAACATTTTTAATATTGGGTTATACATAAGATAAATTAGACTATAAATATTCATTAGAAATATAAAAATATTTTCTACATAATGGTATTTTATTTATAATTTTTATACATTAAATAATTTAATTTGTTTATGACACAATGATGATGTGGTAATTATTTTATTATTGAAATATTAACATAATTGATGTTATAAATACCCAAATAAATGTAATTTGAGTCTTTTTATAAATTACACTAATTTTTTAATTTATTAGGACATGTTATTATTAATTAAATTAACTGTGTTCGAACTAATCATGTTGTTATGATTTTCACAAAAATCAATTACCAAATAGTGTCAAAATTGACATAAAATAGTTTTTCAAACAATTATTATATTATTAATTGTTATATTATATCTAAAAATCTCATGTTTGGTAAAATTACATATATAAGGTTATATCTATAAATAATGAACCACTTGGGGTTCGTTTGTCTTGTTATAGTATGTTTATTAATGATATAGTGTAAGAAAACAAAAAGACACGGTAAAAGATAAATTATTTAACAAAGAGTTAAATCTAAATGATAAGGATAAAATAGTAACCTGAACTTTTATAAAACCTATTGTTTGAGAGTATTTATAAACATCCCCACTCTATAATCTAAATAAATCAATTTTGAGCTATAAAATATGAATATGACTTTATTATAAAATAATATTTTATGTTTTCCTAAGGTGCCACTCTCCTCCCTTATAAAAAAGGTACCCCTTCCCTCTTCTCTTCACAACCTTTTGAGCCTTGATGCTCGGACAACCCATGAAAATTCATCTTATAAACATATATAGTTATATCATAGAGGTTATTATCTTCTCAAAAGACCAACTCTATTTCCCTAAGAAGAATCTTAAAGGAGGTGCATCGAGGAAGAGGTAATCTCTTCTACCGACTCTTTCTTGTTTTTATATTCTTCAACTTCCTATTATTTCATTATTTAATTATAAATTAATAACATAAGTATTAATTATATACTTATATTCTATTATAAATATGAAACAACCCCATTTCACCTTCTATCCATCCTACAGAAAACTAAATCACCGCGTGGGCGTACGTACGGAATACCGTCTCCACGCCGTGGTGTAATCTGTTTTTCCACCACCACCCTGCTTGGGTGGGTATAATGGTGTATGGAATTACTATATATGATTATTATAAAATCATAAATATTTTAATATTTTTATCAACCACTCAAATTCCATTCAATAAATATGGTAATGATATCATCGCTCGTGCATACGTACGGATTATCGTCTACACAACGCGATGAGATTCATTTTCCACGTTAGCAATTCAAGATTGATTATAAAGTATATATAATAAGTAATCATGAGATATATGACATAATAATGATACTGGATTTATGTATATATATATATATGTATGTCATCTACTTAATTCCATTCAACTCAATAAGGAAAGGAAAACAGCGTTCATGCGTACGTACGGTCTACCGTCTCCATGAACGGTGTATTTCATTTCATTTATCTATCTATTATATATATATAAATATACTGAATATATATGATATATAAATCATTATTTACATTTTATAAGTAATTAAATCATGATATAAGTAATAATAATATCAAGAACAACAGGTCCAAACACATACGATAAATAAAACGAATTTACCCAAAAAACTACTTTAACATGGAATTTATAAAAGAACAGGTAATATAAAGTCATAATTTAACCATATGTTATATCATAATAATGAATATGATTCTATAATAAGTCATTGACATTATTCAAATCATTATACAGGAGGTTCAGATACGTACGAAGCATATCGTACCTAAGGTAAGGGATAATTATTCCAATATCATTCTTATCCAATATTGATTATTCGTAATTATTTACCGGGGTTATCTTTATTATCCATGTCCATATGTTCTCAAAACGTTTTCATAATATGATTACTTTTCTTCCATTTATGTTTAAAGTCATTTTTACCATTTTTTTAACTTTTACCACATTTTATGGAAGGAATTTTTCTTTTGTTTACCATACGAGGTACTTTTTGACTTTTCTGGAAAAAGTATGAGAAGAATGTTTTTTTAACTTATACGAAATGAACAGATTTTTACGGTTTCATAATGACTTATTTTCATGAAGCATAGTCTACAAGATTTAATTAATATTTTCAATAAAATCATTTTCTTTTAAAATTGCATGGCATTTTGTGAAAAGAAAATGATTTTGAAGAAGAAAGGATATTTTCCTCAAGAATTTTTTTCAAGTGTTTTATCAAAACCATTTTCCATATGAGATGGCATTATTTCATATGTGTTTTTTCAAGTATAAATTTATTATGATTTACATGGTTTTACTTTTCATATGATGAAAAGATATCCATTTTGATTTTTATGTATTATGTTATGATGGAATGATGTTTATGAAACCCATTTAATTATTTGGGTTATGATGAATGATTTATGTTCATGTAGTGGCACAAGTAAGAATTATTTAATTATGAGATGGGTGGGACCTATATCTCCCTCCAATGCATTGGGTAAATATTTATATCTCATTAGATAGACATCGCAGGAATGGTAAGTTAATCTAGTTCAATGATACAGGACTGAAACGAGGAGCGAACTCGATTCATAAAGGGACTTTGTCCACTAAGATGGACTTGGCAGCAATGCCTTGGCTACTATGGAAATCATATCATGTGCATAATGGTTTTACATAATTACATATTTTCTTCCAATGATATTTTATCATGATTTGTGTTCCATTATGATATATTCTTTACATACTTCCAGGATTTATGTCTTTTCTCATGATTTTGATGTTTAGATTTTATGTTCAAGTTTTCACATTCAAATGTTTATAGATTGTTTTATGTTCTCTATGATTACCCTTACTGAGAATTTGAGCTCCAACTTTTTATATTTTATTTGCCCCAGGATTTAAAGAAAGGCTTTAGGAAGAAAATAAAAAGGGAAGATATTTATGGGAGATGTTGAAGATATTTCACCAAGATTAGAATATTATATTCTGAGTTTCCAAATACACTAAACTATTACAGTCCTTTGGTGTTTGTTTTTGTTATGTATTAAGTATTCCAAAAATATTATAAATCATGTATCAATATCGAGTAAGTCAACCAATGTAAACCCATTCAATGGTTATAACCAAAACAAAATTTACCAATATATAGAAACATTGAGGTCCACTATATATAGCTAGCTAGAAACTGGGATAATTCTCATTCCCAAGTCCCAACCATCGTACATCGGACCTACCTAGTCCAAAATCATGTCGAAGAAAATAAAAAGTTAGTAAATGTTGATATTTTTATTCCACATTGTAACATCTCGACCTGAACCACTTGGCAAGATTTAGAGTGCTACAAGACCTCATACATGCCTATACATATGAAATTAGTTTAGGTAGAGATGTTACAATAATAAACTCCACTAGTGTCACTAATTGGATCATGTACCTTTATGGGTATAATGAGCTGCATACACATCCACATGCGATCACAATCAAACCCGATATGAAATTACCAATTGATTGATCCTAGTATGGTAACATTTGTAAATTAGTTTGCAATATATAAGGAAATTACTACTAAAATCCTTAAATTTCATTTTGGAGGCTTACTGAGGGTGTGGTTTCCCTAAATCCACATTCACAACAATCGTAATATGATCATACACCATGATCTCATTGAATTGGACATATCAAACAAGTAAAATATTCCAGAAAATGGGAAGGAGGAAAAATTATCTATAGGGTATAACCACAATAACCATGGAAAATAGATGTTAAAATGGATCCATAGGGTCGGTCCATCAATGTAGGAATAAATATTTCTAGAAAATTGAATTTATATATAGCTTAAGCTAGATGTTGTGGCATGGAAAGTGTGCTGAAATGGACACCATGAAGTAGGGTGTGACCCCGCAATAGAAAGGGGTGATGAAAGGATTCCTCTTTGGTGAAGGGAATATGGTCCAGTGTGAATCCATCATGAAAGGAACCCCCATAATTTAATTAGTGGGAACTATGTTGGGGATCCACTCTACACCTCATCCCACTATGATGTAGTGAGAGGACTGTAGTTTTGGGTCTTCCTTAAAACACTTTGGGAAAACCATTAAAGTCGAAAGAATGAGGAAGAATAAGTTTTTTCAAGTTTCTAAGCTGTTTAAAATTCATGATAAACACTTCCAAATGACTCATTAAAATTACCACTTCAATTCTAAAATCTATTCACTGAATGAAGACCATATGGATCCCATTTATGAGGCTTTAACACACAATGAATAAAGCATGATCCAAATTTGTAACTGATGTAAAAACACAACTATGGTGCAGTCTGAGGCATTGTTAAATAGACTCCAATAAACCTAAATTATATAGCCTAGGTCACCTTGTAGCCTCACCCAACCACCTAATACTATGGCACTTTAATTCTATCATTGGCATGACCTTGATTCTAAAAACCCTTATGGTATAGTCATATCCACCATTAGGTAAGTGGATACATTAGGGTGTGTAATGATAATGTACTTCATAATGAACCATGTTTTTGAAGTAAAATTTCCAAAACATACCCTTTATCTTCACAAAACCACAAGACATTACCTTAATAAAAAAAATCTATAGCATAAGGGATATGAGAAAGGAAATAGGATTTTATTGAATAAATAACATTTCAAAGATTTATAGAGAAACTAATATGAATAATTAATGAAATGGTAAAGATTGTGTTATGTGGAGAATTATGTTTTAATTAACCGAGTAGCTCATTCCATTTGTAAGGGTTCTTGTAAGAATTTTAGAAAGAAGATGTCCCAAGGAACCTATATGACTTCTCTATTATTGAAAATGAGTTTTAATGGAAATAATTATATATCATAAGGTATGATAATGATATTTCTAATGTAAGTATCATTAAATTTATGTTTAAGCATCATGAATTTTAATAAAATTATTTCTTTATGGGTTTTTATGTTTTTTATGAAACCATAACGATTAATATTTTACATTGATTATTTCTAATAAAGTGATTTATCAAAAAATTTGGGCAGTAATGATGATTTATTATGTATGTAAACATCTATATGATAATAATGATTATAATGTTGTACAAAAACTCCTATATTTGATCTCAAATTTATAAAGTAGACTATCGGTCTACTTTTCTCCTTTTAATATGTCCCTTAATATGATTTTTTGCTCATCCCTTATTTTCAAGTGTTTTTCATGGGACATAATGATGAGTAGAAGAGCTGAAAAATTAAGTGTTCTAGATATGAAATTTCCACAGAATGATGAGTTTTTGACTTTATAAAAAATAGGTTTTTCATCAAAATACATTTTTTTTAATTTTCATATTTTTATGTCAAATTTATCCATAATACTCTAAATCACTATTCCTAAAAATGACCATAGGAATGAATGAAAATGAATTCTTGTTCATAATCTAATCTATGTGATGAAAATTTATAATTTATTCATATCAATGAAGGATGTAAAGATATTTTTACTAAAATAAGATGAAATTAAAATAAAATCTCCATATATTATACTTTTATTTATCACATAGATAATATGATTATAGCACTGGTCATCATGAAATAGTTGTCATATCACAATTAAAAGATAATAATTCTAATGTGTTTAAGATGGATGTTATGGGAATATTACTATGATATAATGTAGGTTGTCACATTGGAATGATCAAATTTTTTAGATTGTGAAAGTGAATAAAAAGTGGATTGATCAACTAGATTTTTTGGTCTGAGGATTAGACTATGTCAAAAAATAACAATAATAAATCAGATAATATTAATGAATATTATAATATGTTATGCCATAACATTGACGATGGGGAAATATATTTGAGAATTGTTTTTGAAATAAATCACGTCTAAATTACATGAATTATTTATTTATAAATAGTATTGTTTCATTATTTATTTAATTTCCATGTATTTAGTATTTTAGGTTATGTGGATTGACTTATACCACATTATTGGTCCTTTGAAAAACCCCTAGATTTGGGATTATATTTTTTTATATTATTACTATGTTAAATCATTTTATCTACAAACAATACCATATAAAAATAAAACATGATGTAATATATGAATATTAATCAAGAACATTTTTTGATAATAAAGCTACATATAAATATAAATAAATTAATCAATTATAAACTCATACAAAAGTGTATTATGAATAATAAATATTGTTTAACGTAATTACAAGAAAACTATATTTTATTTATGTAATATATTTTCAACTAAAAGATAAATATATTAATTATTTAATTTTATTTTTGGATGAAATTTCACATTTTTTTCATATTATAATAATTATGTTATGATCACTTCATAAATTGTTTTGTAATAATTTATTTTAGATGAATAGTAAAAAACAAGGTCTAAAAAAATAATTGTGTTTCGGACTATATAACTGAGTCAATATAACATTAAATCACATAGTACATTTCTATGAGTTAATATGTATTGATATATTATAAAAAGAAAATATATGCCATCAAATTATCAAATTTTGTAATATATTCCACTAAATGAAATTGTTTTTTGTATTTTTTAATTAGGAATTATGTTTTGTAGGATTAGTTTTTTACTCAATTTTACTGATAGAGAATTTTTTAATTTATAGTATTATATTATAAATAAATACAATCAAATAAATGGTTTATTTTATTCTACCAATAAATTCTAATAATAAAAATATTCTTTTTTGAAAAATATGGCTTTACACATTACATTATCTTCTATTAATTTTTTTCATGTGTAGCAAAATTTTATCCAATAAAATTTTTTCACATATTTTGATTCATTAGGTCTATATTATATAGTATGGTTTATTTTAATTTTATGAAATCAATGTAAATAAATTACAAAAAAATATAAACCATAGTAAACAAGAAGTGGTAACATTTAATGTTTTAAGAATAAAAAAATTGAAATTATTTAATTCATGATAGAAAATGAATATATGAGGGGTTATAGAACTCATCTCATAATTTGATCCATTATTATACATTTTTGATTCACTTGATATGCAAATCATGTGCTCCCCTAAAATTAAGTGGGTATAGTTTTGAAAATGTCATTATCAAAACTAATAAAATAGGAATATCACCACTCATTCAAAACAAACAAAATTTTTAGGTTTCCATTTAAAAATATTACTAGATTCCATTATTTAAAATTCACTTCATTTTACTAGTCCTATAGTCAAAATATATTATCTTTATGCCTCGATTTCCACAAATTCGTCCAAGTGAATGTCCAAGTTCTTTAAGTGACTACTTCTTCATCATAACATATATGTTTTTTATTTCATTACAAAATATCATTTTATAATTAATATATAATTGAATTTGTTTTATTATAATGAATTATATTATTCCAGGATATCAACTATATTCTACCTTTCTCATTTTCATTTTAGAAAACAAATCTATCAATCGTGTGTTTTTTGGACTAACACCTCCAAGAAGTGACACATATATTTTCCCACACTACTTATAATTTCAAATTATAATGGTTAATTTGTGGAATAAATTTTAAATATAAAATTTATTTGTTATTATGAAGAATAATTTTATAATCCACATTATTTCCCACTCATTCTATGATAAATGTGAATGTTAATCATGTGTTGTGCATATTACCACATCCATGTTGTAACATAAATTGTTTCTTATATAGATTCTCTTTCTTTTACTAAAATATTATAAAATATGATTCAAAAATTCAAATTTATGAATATTATATCATTATTATTGGTATGTAATATTTATTTTATAAAAAACTGTAACTCTCTACAATTTTAAAAGAACCCTATATTAGATGGTGTATATGAAAAAGAACATCGTGCATAAAGGATTTCCAAAATATTATTAATTTAACATGACCATTATAACTTACCCATTAATTTGATTTTTTTAATATTATAAATTATATATAAATTAATTTATATATAAAAAAATTATTTATAAATTCTTGCAAAAAATAGTTAAATTTTATTAATGTTATTTTATATGTTTTCATAAAAATGAGTTTTATTTATTTATTTGAGAAGGTAATATAATTAATATTTCTTATTTCATAAAATTTATTTGATAAAATAAACATCAACTTTCAAATAAAAATATCCTAATTTTCATATTCTGAATTTTTAGTTTTTTTCTCAAATGATTTATTTTTTATTAAAATGTAAAAATTACTAATTTTAAATTGAAAACTATTTTTTATTGCATGAATTTTAAATATAAAATGTTTAAAAATTATATAAATATAAAATTAGATCAATTTTATTATTAATAATCCAATTCAGTTCGTTGGAATCAATTTTATGGTTTAACTTGGTATAAAAACATTTGTATACATAATTATTAATTTTTATGAAAAACTACTTTTCATTTCATTTTGTGTTTTAATAATTAATGATTTTCTTAAAATTAATGAAATGTAATCTGATATAATAGATTCAATATTTTTTTATCAATATTTTTATATTTATTAAAAATGTCATTTCTATTTTTATTTATTAGGAATTATTTGTTTGCTAATTTTACATACCATTGTAATGGGTAAATCAGGCAATTATGGTTAAATATATTATGATAAGGACAGATAAATGATCATGATATCTTTATAAATTTATAGTATGAGTGTAATTCATCTCTAATAATAACATATTGTATTACATGGTTATTTCCCATTTTTATAAGATAATGAGATTCATAATATGTTTTTTAAAGGAAAGTAAAAAAATTTCACCCACTAATTTTTAATTATAATAATATATTTAGCATTTGGATAAATAAAATATATTTTCATTTATAAATAATAAATTTAAATCTAAATTATTTACTTTATCATAGTAATTTTCCATTAGTTCTTTTGAAATCATAATTAACATAAATTCTTAAACAACATTAATGTAATAATTACTTAATTTACATAAAAGTTAAAAAAAATATACATTAAAATAATAAATCTGAAATAACATGAATAAGATAATATTTCGCTTTAATTTTATATATATATTTGAAATATTTTTGATATTTAAATTAATTATATTCTATGTACATCATTTTGAATATGTATTTGAAGTCAAGTTAAATGAATAATGTAAAAATTCACATTAATGATACTTTAACAAAATAATATTTATTAGAATTATATAAATATTAATAAAATATTCATTATGTTCATTTAGGATAATATATTCCCTTAAAAATCACCCATTTTACATTTAGGTGTCAATATTTAACTTATGTGTAAAATTATAATTTTTTTTGAGTGAAAAATATGTTTTTGTGGTTAATGTAAAATAGGTCGGTTAAGCGGTTAATGAAATATATATGTTTTAAAATTGAAAATAACCTTAATGAAATTTCAGTTTTTAATGTTAATTATAACCTATATTACTCTATGATTCAATTTATGACAATTTTAAATCATTTGGAATTAGGATAATCATTATATTTTAATTTTTTAAGAAATTACAAATGCACCCCTCGCCCAAATTATTAAGTGTCACGCCATCCCTTACTTAATTGCACCAAATTTATCAATAAATCTCAACAAAAACCTACCCATTAATATTAGAAACAAAATTTTCCATTTCCTCAAGGTTTATTATCTTCCAAAATAGTAACCCTATGTCCCTTAATAATTGATATATAGGGAGTCCATTGAAGAATGGGTAATCATCTTTATTGACTATTTCATTTTTATTTGTTCTTATAAATCAACTTTATGTTTTGAAATCATCATAAAATAATACATATAGTGTCATAAATATTATAATTCATTTTTATGTTTATGTTATAACAATATTATATCTCTTTTCTATAATTTAAAATAGAAAACAACGCTCATGTGTATGTATGGATAATCGTCTCCACGTAGCGGCCTAATTCATTTTTCATCACAAAAATAAATGGACTGTTATAAATATATAAATAATGATAATATATGGTATTTATGACATAATTAATCCTATGGAATGAAATTAAAATATGTACCTTCTTAAAATTAAATCCATTGGGAAACTATAATGGCGTTTGTGTGTACGTGTTAACTACCACATCCACGTAGCGACGTGATTATTTTTTAATTTATATTTTCCATGGATAGTAATAAAAAATTATTTCAACAATATTAATTATATAAATTATATTATAATTATTCTAAAAATATTAAATATTAATAAAAATTATGTTTTCCGTCCATTGAAAAGTTACAGTTGTATTCATGAGTACATATGGTCCACCCTTTCAATGAATGATGTCATTAGATTTCTTTCATTATATTTTATGGATTATACGAAATATTTATTTAATTAATACATATTATATTTATATCATCATTATAATTCTATATATTGTGGATAATTTATAAAATTATAAGTACCGAATCATTCAAAAAATAAATATATAAAAAATAATGTGGTTTTCTCATGAAATAGTGATTTTATCAATGAATTGACAATAATCGGGTGTCATAATATTAAAGTAATTAATATATTATATGAAATATTTGAGTACGGTTGTTTATATATTTATAAAAAATACATATTTATTTTATAGTAGGTTTTAACATGTGAAAAATAAATGAAACCTATGGTAAGGGTTTCTCACCTCACTTTTAATTCTGTGAGACATATGCCATATTAACAACTAATTTATTTTTCATGGTGTATATAATTCATAAATTATGTATTATGTATTAAATATATTTTCATTTATATTATTTAGTGTTTTATTTTATTTTATTTCATTCATGGGAATAATGATTCAAAATAAATTCATGTGTCAAGGGTGCATTTCCCAATCTCAATATTATTCGGGATTTTTTATTTTCATGTCTCATATATGGAATATTTCTCTTATATGTGAATTTTTTATATTTTTTTAAAAAAAATATTAATACAAAAAAAAAATTATTTCATTTCAAATGTTTCTTTATTTTTTAAATTTTTTTAAAAAGGATCCTTCATTTCATTTTACAAACAAAGTAATTTTATAAATTTAATGAGTTGGTAAAATAAATTATTTTTTTACCTTATATTAAATGAATATAATTTACCTTAATCATGAAATATTATCAATTATACAATTCCTTTATAGTTTTATATTTTTATTTCCAATGAATATTATATCTTTATTACATATGCATTTCGTTGATTTTAAAAAGTTATTTTTAAAGAAGAAACTATTTTTTCATCAAAAAATATTTTGTAGTAAATTTTAAAATATTATAATCAATAATAATATCCTTTTATGAATATTTTGTAAGTAAATACAAAAATTATTCCATCCACTATAATTCCTTAGATGGTATATGATCATTTTGACTTTGGGAATGTATTGTCATAACTTAGGATAATTATTCCAAAATAGATCTTTGTTGATTATTAATGAATGTTGATTATGTTTTATTATTTATTTATATTAAAAATTAATTGGAATTAGTAATGTTAGTGTAATGTAGTGACTTAGGTTTTTCTCTATAATAATTTATAATGATTATAATAATTTAGTCAGATAGGCTTTCAGTTTGCGTGGGAATTCGAGATCTAACTAGCCTTGATGTGGCAATATTAGAAATATTGTATATATTTTATCATGAATTCAAAAATCCTTTTTGAAAATGGATTAAACCACAATTGGAGTCCTCAATTGGAAATATGCGATCACATTTTCGTTTAGGATAAATTTTTCCACTGGGCATGAAAAAATGTTTTTTTATCTGGGTGCTCGGTTGAGGGTTAGTTTGTAGGGTGTGAAGTGGAGAGTTATTATTTTAATAAAAATTAAATTAATTAGAACTAAATTAGGTCTCACAAATGGTATTAGATTGTGACCCCCCACAATCAATTATGTACAAATTCCTGAACCAAGGAGAGGACATATCATTGATCGCCGTTTTTGACACCAACCACCAGCAGATCATGCTTAACAGCTCTTTAACACCTTTTTTCACCAGATTCTATGGAGTTCCACAATGTGTTTGAAATATTTCATTTTTCTATCACGATACTCCATTAAATGTGTTTTATATTTTTTTAGATCCCTATTATGATTTCTATAGATCCCATAAGGTCGATCTTCTTTTTTGGAGGAAAATCAGGTGTTTCTTGCAGCTCATAAGGAACTCCAATTAATAATTTACAATGACATAATGTTTAGTGAATGATAAAATTACATGAATTCTTCCAATCTATTGTAGATTAACTCCTATGCTACACACCATGTACTGAGGGTATACACTGTGTAGAGAGGCCAGGTCTTGTGGCCAAGGGGCATGGACAATGATACTGGGTCGATGTACATGACCATGTAGATGTAATTGGACATAGATATAGACATGGGGTACTATACTTGGGAGCATGAATTGGACATGTCCAATAGTCTATTTGATCAGAACAGATTGTGTACCATGGGTTCACACCATGTAGATGACAGGGTTAGCCATGCTGTGTAGGGAAGGACATGGGTAGGTTCCCAGGTGAGGCGAGACGCACCATGTTCACCTTGTAAACATACAGTAAAATCACATGGTCATCCAACCCATGAATAAGAGTACACTAATAGGTTTTCTTATTGAGTTACATTCAATATGGAACCCATTACATGTCAAGTTTTGTTCTAGGGATCTTCCGCCACTCGTATCTCTTTTGTCAGGGCTTAGATTCATGCCATTAAGAAGAATATACTAATCAGTTTTCTATGTAGGACATTAAGGAATCATTCATGGTGGATTTATAGATATAATTTATAGTGATGTATGAAAAACATTTTATTCATGAATCTTTTGGGTGGTGTGAGAAGGGTGGATCACTGAAAAGATGGAGGGGTCAATACCCTTCCCTGTCATATCATGATCTCAGTCCCCAAGATTATTTTGGATGGTAGAGTGGTTCTTGATTATTTCAATGGTGAGAAATGGATACCTATTGTAGTGTTGTGACGTGAGGTGTGACAAGTGTGGTAGTCCATTCAACAAATCGTGACTGAGGTAAGATATCTGTGTAGTTCTTTCGATAGAAACCAGGACTAGTACTCCCCTATCATATCTGTGTGAGGGATTCATGTACCTCTCGGACGAGTATAGATAGTGCTCCCCCAAAGAGGGTGTGAAACCTCTAGAAATAGTGATGTTATCTTAGAGTTCATACTATCATGTCAGATCATAGTTCCCCCAATATCATTTGTGATATGGAAAAATAGTTCCCCTATCACATCAGGGTGCGTTCTCCCCATACTCATTTTGAAGTTAGAGTTGATACTTTTCAAATGATCAAGGGTGTGGGTCCTCTTTACAAGGACTTTGTAATTCTATATCCACCAGGTTTTAGGTCATATGTATGTGATGATCAGATAAAGTTGGAACTCTCATTTCATACAAATGACAAGGTCCTCAATTCTAGTGTTGGTACTCCCCAATCGTGTTAGGGGGTGGGCCCCAGACTGTGAATATACTAGTAGACTGAAAACACCCATATTGTTAGAGTGATGAACCTCTATCTATAGAGTATTAAACCCCCCTAATTGAGTTGCATTGTGGATTTGAAAATCCATAGGTTTTGGACCTCCTTCTACTATGGATAGTAGTAGGGAGGAGTGGGACCCTTTACTAGTTATGTGCACAACCTAGTGAGAAGATACTACTCCCTTACTGTTTAGGAGTATGAATATCCCTATGGGTACATCAATGGGTTTATATGATGGTTATTATTTATAACTCTTTTAGCTATAGAGAAATAGTTAGTTGTGGTCCCTCTTTAATACCTCTATAGTGAAGATTCACATTATCCATATGCTTGTACAGTGCTCCCACTATTGGAAAAATATTTGTTCATAGTTGAGTGTATATATTAGACATTCTGTCTAGGATTACATGGATCATGGTGTGTGCTCTCCTGGATGAGGGTTACCATTGAGCCTCATGAAGAATCTTTTAGATGGATATAAGGTGGGGACCTTATGATACAAATATTATAAAATGATTATATCTAGGTGAATTATTTGACTAATTGTACTGTTGTCATAGATTAGGACCAGCATACGATGTGTACTATGCTGACTAATCTTGTATTGTTGTGGAGTGGTTGAAAATGTGTTTCTCTCTCCTTTGGTTTTCCACCTTTGGTTAGGTTGAGAAAACTATGGCCTTTCAGTGTCTCTATTTTTTGTTCTTTGATTTTTGGGGTTCATAATCGGTATTTTTATATTCACCACAACCTGAGAATTTCCCACCCATGTAATTTCTGGTTAACACCAGTGAGCTTTTGACAGTGTCACATGAGGACCCTGAGTAGGTGGTGTATAGAGATTCTTGACCTCACCTTATTTGATATTCCCAATTATGCTTTCACATACTTTGATAATACCAAATAATGTGGATCTATATATTGATTCTTTCAATCTATGATCAAGTTGATAATTATATTAAAATAATCATTGAAATAAGTTAATCAATGTTTATCTATGTTTATATGTCTTTTTAAGTAATTCTATCGTAATCAGATATGTGTTGCATAAAACAGATAACTGTTAAGTCACATATTTTCCTATAGCTGCTGATATGCACCAAAAACTCTACCAGTACTTAGTCTACCGATATAATTATTCTACCGATAGACATAGTCACTGATTTGCAATGGTCACCGATAGGCAGAGCAACCGGTATATATAATTCCACCGGTAAGAACATGCCACTGATAGATCAAGTCCACCGATACAAACAGCTACCAATTGAAGCTAAGCTACTGATAGAACAATTCTACTGGTATGCATAAGTCTATCGATGTACACTTCACTGGTACAAAATGGAGCTACCGGTATGCACAAGATACCGATACATTGTTCACCGATACAGACAGTTACTGATACATCAAGCTACCGATACAAGCGAACTACCGATATACCTAGAGCTACCGATAGAAGGAGTCACCTGTATATAGAGCTACTGATATACAGAGTAACATCTACTGATACAAGGAGATACCAGTACAAGATCAAAGAGCTACCGATAGGAGCACACTGGTATACAAAGTATACCATTACATATCTACCAACATAATCTACTTATAGACTTACAAGTTAATTATTCCTAAACTCTAGTTTTGCATATATTATTTATTTATTAAACAATGACCATTTTTGATGATTTTAATGCAATATATATTATTTAATGTGGATTTTTGGCATTTTAGGGAACCGTACCTAGTACCCATGAAAAGGTAATCATTCCCAGTGTTAGAGCTGAAAGCTATAAAAGGAAAGACAAAGACCAGAAAAAAGGTGAAGAAAAAGAGGAGGTGAAAAGTGTAGAAAAGTAGTTTCCCGAAGAGTACACACAATGGGAAAAAGAATGTTGTAAAGTGGTGGATATAGAAATACTACTTCCATACTCGAAGATCACTGGACATACACGAATCCATTATTTCTAAAAGAGAACACAAGCTGCATCTTAGTCAAGGAGTGAAGAACTACAATGAAAGCTCTTCATAGACTCAAGATGATCAAACTGAACGTGAAGAAAACGACACTATGTTTTTCATAAAAAACCAGAGAATGACTCAGAAGCATTTCTAATTAATCAAAATAGTCCAGATCATCAATTCAAATCACTAGACCTTTCTAAAAATCATACTGACTCTCTTTTTGATTCTTTTATTTACATTACGAGCAATGTGTGTGCTTTGTATATTTTATACACACACTATCTCCTTTTCCAAACTAGAGGATCCTTAAATCCTCACACAAATCTTCCATAACTCTTTTATTTCCCACTATAGATAGTGGTCGAGGTCAAGTAGGACCTGGAAAGCCCGTGTGCTATTGTTTTGCTTTCCCACGTATAACTGTGGGAGAGGACTTAGTACCTATACAGTCATTTCACTGTTGTTTACAATGATCCAGGGTGTGGATCAAATTTATGTAATTTTATTAAGAGGAATAAGTCTGGTCTTGAGACTGAACCTCTGGGTTACATCTGCTATGCATCTTTGATTAAGTCTAAATTATAAAATATATTTTATATTCTGCTGCTAATTAATTTGAAATTCAATTTTATTTAACGTTACTAATATAGTTAAAAAGGAATGTGTTTATACTTATTGTGAACCAGTAAGTTATTATCAAAATTTAATTTAATCTTCTAATTAAATTAAGTGAGACCTAATCAATCTTTGAGATACTAATTGAACTCTTCCAATCTGTATAAATTCACTACAGTTTAACTTTTTTTTAAATAGGGGGATTTTTAATAGAAATATTTTCAACAGAAATTTTAATTGGAACTCAATTGACCCCCCTCTTGACTATCCACTCCGACCAACATTTGTTATCAATGGTATGTTTGTTATCAAATGTTTTCTAAGCACTCTGTTTTTCTACTGTGATTTTAGTTGTATCATAAAGATCTTAAATTTCTATTAGTTATAAATTTTATATATTTAAATATATTTTCTAAACTCTATCTATGGATAATAGATTAAAAGGTGATGCTAAAAATCGTCCACCTTTCTTTAATGGTGCAAATTATGCTTAGTGGAAACTTAAAATGAAAATTCATTTAGAATGTATGGGATTTGATAACTGGACTGCTATAGAAACTCAATATAATATTACAGACTCTGAACGAACTACTTGGGATGATCCTACTAAGACAGCTAACAATAATATTTGTAAAGCAATGAATGCCTTGTACTGTGCTCTAGGAGTTGAGGAATTTAATAGAATATCTCTTGTAAAATAGCTTATGAAATTTGGGACACTTTGGCTATTTACCATGAGGGAAGAACCAATGTTAATGAAATGAGTCCGAATACTTAAACTATCAAATATGATATTTTTAAAATGAAGACTGATGAACCCATTTCTGAAATGAATCTCAGGTTCAATGATATTTTCAACACTATGAGATCACTAGTAAAGGTTGTTCCAGCAATGGAACAAATTATGATAATTATAAGATGTTTTCCAAAAATATGGAGAGGCCCATCTGTTTCAATAAGAGAGTCATGTGACATTAGTGCTCTTCCTATCAAAGAGCTAATTGGTAAGCTTATTATGTATGAGGAAGAACTCAAAGTGAATAAGGAATAAGATGATGAACCTAAAAGGAAGTCAGTGGAATTTAAGTATACTACCTCGGGAAGCAAGGACATGGAGAAAGTACACAAACAAACTGAAATCTCAAAAAGTGAATGTTCAGAAACTGATAGTGATGCAGAGATGGCTCAGATAGCCATAAGATTTATGAAATTCTATAGGAAGATGAAATTTTTCAAAAAATAAAACTACAAAAGTAAATATGACAACAATGGTCATTGAAAAAAGGACTAGAAGAAGCCTGATAAAGGAGATGAGATTATCTGCTATGAATGAAAGTGGAAAGGACATGTAAAAGCAAACAGTCCAAAATTGAAGTTCAAAAATAAATATGACTATAAGGACAATAAGGACACGAAAGCTATGAAATCTACCTAGAGTGCTTCAAAAGACAGCACAAGTGAATCTGATGTTTCTGACTCTGAAAAAAATCGTGCTAACATGTGTTTTATGACAAACACATCTAAGGTAACACGAGACCCTCCTCTTTTAAATTCATACTATTCTGGAGTTGATTCTGATTCTGAATATTATAATATTTCTAGTGAAGAATTGTTTGAATACTGTAATATGAAAGAAGAGACATGTAATGAATTGAAGGAAAAGTATAATACCTTGAAGAAACAGCATGCTCTAACCAGTTCTGTGAAATCTACGCTTTATGTAAAAAGGAAAAGAATTCTCAGTTGCTAAAGGAAAATACAGACCTAAAATTTTCTAATGAGTAATTAGGGAACGACTTAGAAAAATTCACAAATAGAAAAGATGCTCTCACTAAAATGATAAGAAAAAAGTGGCACCAATGTATACTTCTGAAAGAGGCTATTAGCCTGGACAGAGACAGTTTACTAAAACTAGATTCATTTCCAAAACTAGAACGAATACTGCTAGTTCTTGTTCTGGAAATTTGTCTGAATCAACTAGTTATTCATATGGTTATAGACCAAATAAATTTTATCATTAAAGATATATTGATTCTATAAATTATGTGAAACCCATAAGAAAAATTTGGTTACCTAAAGCTTTTCATTCAAACCTTTCTGGGCCCAAGAATATCCGGGTACCAAAATCATTTTCCATCTAATCCTATTTTGTTGGAATCATGCTTAAAAATTTATCATAAGAAGGTTTGGTACTTGGACAGTGGATGTTCAAGGAATATGACTGGGGACTACTCATGATTTAAGAGTTTAATCAAAGTTGATGGAGGTCATGTCACCTTTGGTGATAACTCTGAAGGATAGATCATCAGTCTAGGCCAGATTGGTAACACTGATTCAGTTTTAATTTCTAGAGTTCAATTTTTTGATGGACTTAAATATAATCTTTTAAGTACTTATCAGTTATGTTTTGATGGTTTTGTGGTTAAATTTTAAAATGATTCTTGTAATGTTTTTAATTCCAAAAATGTTTTAGTATTTTCTACTCTGAGAAATGAGAATGTTTATGCGTTTAATTTGAATACATTATCTAAACAAAATGTTAGTTGTTTAAATGATTTTCATAAAGAATCATGGCTATGGAACCGAATATTAGGACACTACAACATTCATTCACTTAGAAAACTTACTAGAAATAACTTCATTAGAGATATACCTAAAAATGAATTCCTAACTGCCAAAGTTTGTAATCCCTGTGAAAAAGGGAAAGAAACATAAAGTAACTTTTAAATCAAATAAAGAATTTTCAACTTCTCAACCTCTCGAGTTGGTTCACATTAACTTGTTTATTCCTTCTAGAGTTTCTAGTTTAAATGGGAAGAACTATGTCTATGTCTTAGTTAATGACTTTTATAGATATAATTGGGTATACTTCGTAGCTCACAAAAGTGAAGCTTGTTCTTACTTTATTAAATACTCCAAGTCAGTAGAGGAACTTAGTGGACAATAGATTAAGACCTTGAGAATGATCGTGGTTGTGAGGTTGAAAATCATGAGATTGAATCTTATTTCTCACACAATGTATATAGTCACAATTTCACTACCCCTAGGATACCTCAACAGAATGGTGTATTATAAAGAAGAAATAGAAGCCTTCAGGAGATTGTAAGAACTATTCTTAAGGACTATGACCTACCAATTTATATTTGGGCTGAAGCTATTAATATATCTTGTTATATTATTAATATAGTCTTGATTAGACCTTTTCTTAATAATACCCCTTATGATTTGTGGGATAATAGGAAACCTAAGGTTAATTAATTCAGAATTTTTGGCGGTAAGGTTTTTATTCTCAATACAAAGTATAATCTTGACAAGTTTTCTTCTAAAAGGGATGAAGGAATTTTTCTTGGTTATTATTTAACTTGAAAAGCCTATAGAGTCATTTATTAAAGAACCAAGTGTGCGGAAGAATATGTTCATATCACGATTGATGAAACTGATCCACAAGAACCTAAGTCTTCTCTTTTAAAATCTTGAAGAATATTTGAATTTTCTAAACCTTAATGATGAAACTAAAGAACCTTCTGTAAAAACATCAAGTTTTGCACATATTATGGAATCTACTTCTATAGATCCTAAACTTAGATATGTTCCTGAAATTTCTAGTCCTACCTTTACTAGATCAACTATGATTCTAAAGAATCATCCTTTGGATGCTGTTGTTGGTAATCTTGAGAGAGGAACACAGACTAGAGCTTCTCTAATAAACTAGGTTGAACATAAATCCTTTGTTTCACAGCTAGAGCTTAAAAATTTCAATGATGCAATCAATGATCAATTTTGGGTAATTTATATGCAATAAGAGGTAAATCAATTTGAAAGAAAAAAAAATTTGGAATTAGTTGACAGAACCAAGGACACATTGACAATAGGCACTAAATTGGTTTTTTGAAACAACGTTGATGAATCTGGAAATATAGTTAGAAAAAAATCTAGGCTAGTTTCACTACGATATAGTCAAGTGGAAGGAATAGACATTGATGAAACCTTTGCACCTGAAGCTAGATTATAATCCATTAGGATCTTACTTGCCTATGCTGCTCATCTGAATTTCAAGTTATATCAAATGGATGTCAAAAGTGCTTTTATAAATGGTTTAATAATTGAAGATGTTTTTGTTGAACAACCACCTAGATATACTAATCCTCATTTTCAAAATTGAGTTTTCAAGTTAGCCAAATCATTATATGGTTTGAAATAAGCTCCAAGAGCTTGGTATGATTGACTTAGCAATTTTCTTATTTCAAAAGGTTTTACTAAGGGGATTTATCATCTAACTATTTTTATTAAAATAATTTATAACGATTTCATGATAGTACAAATCTATGTTGATGATATTATTTTTGGATCTGCTAAACATTCTTTATGTACTGACTTTTTAAAGAGTATGCAAAATGAATTTGAAATGAGTTTAATGGGAGAACTCAAATATTTTCTTGGATTTGAAGTATTTCAAAATGAAAATGGTATTATTTTGAATCAAGGTAAATACACCAAGGATCTTTTAAAACGTTTTGTCTTGGATAGTATTAAAGAAAGTGATACTCTTATGAGTACTGTCTATAAATTGGATGCAGATGAAACTAGAAAACCAATGGATCAACCCAACTACAGAGGTATGACTGGAAGCTTACTTTATCTTACTGCTAGTTGAACAGATATTATTTTCAGTGTATGTATTTGTGAAAGATTTCAAGCTAGTCCAAAAGAATCTCATTTACTTGCAGTTAAATGAATTTTTAGGTTTCTTATATACACTGTAAAATTACGTTTGTTTTACCCAAAATGAAAATATTTTGAATTAATGAGTTATTCAGATGCTGACATTGCTGGTTGCAAGTTGGATAGAAAACTCACATCTGGAAAATGTCACTTTCTAGGTAAGTCCTCAGTATATTGGTGTAGTAAAAAGAAGAATTATTTAGCTTTGTCCACTGCCGAATCAGAGTATATAGCTGCTGGTAGTTGTTGTGCACAAATTATATGGATGAAACACACTCTTTTGGACTATGGATATGTTTCCAAGCATGTTTCTATTAACTTTGATAACACTAGTGAAATTAACACTTCAATGAATCCTGTGTCTCACTCTAGGACCAAAAACATTGATATAAGGAACCATTTCTTGAGAGATCACAACCAAAAAGGTGATATTACTCTTGAATTTATAGGTACTGAACATCAATTAGCTGACATTTTCACAAAACCTTTAAGTTCAGATTAGTTAAGTTACATTAGACATGAGTTAGGCATGATAAACCTCACTGATGTTATACGTCACCGATAAACCTCACTAATATTATACCTCACCGATAAACCTCACCAATGTTATACCTCACTGATAAACCTCACCGATGTTATACCTCACTGATAAACCTCACCGATATTATACCTCACCGATGAACCTCACTAATAGATAAACCTCACTGATAGGAATTATCACCGATATAAACTACTAATGTGAACTGTTTTAAACTTCTTCCTGCCTCCATAATATGAATCGTTTATACTTATTTTGATTATTTATTTTATGATTCCTAAATGATAATACTAATTCCTATGAATCCACCGATCCTTTCATTTACCCTCAAGCCTTATCTCCCGAATTTCTCAAAAACCCTAAGTTCCTCGAACTTGTGATGGAAAAAACCAAACTCCCTACTATCAAAGATGACCTTGATGAGCCAAATGCGAAGAAGCAGAACACCGATCCAGAAGCAAGTGGCATTGTTGGTAGAACAAGGTCGGGAAGGTGACCAGTGAACCCTCATTTACAAAATATAATTATTGTGATCCAAAAATATTTATGTGTTGAATGGTCGTTGTCCAGTAAATCGTTAGTTCTAGAGGTGATGGAAGATCAGAAGTGGGAAGATTTCTTTTTGAACAATAATTAACCCTACTATCCGAAGCTGGTGAAACAGTTATATGAGTTTGTATTCTTTGAGAAATTAGAATATGAGAACCGAATAATTTACTTTGTGAATGGAAAGTCGATATCTTTTTCATCTATTGATTGGGTTAAATGCCTGAAGGTACCACAAGAAGGTGTTCTTGGATATTTCTCATGATCAGTACCACCTACAAGTGACATTTTTAATTTTGTTACTAATTTAGAGGTTCTCACTGGTAGTGGCAGGCAGAGACAGGTGGTGTCTGCTGAAATGGATGGAGAGAACAGATTGTTGTTCTTGTATGTTCATAATGTTTAAATTCCTAGAATAGGGGACTTTGAAAATTTAAGATATCAGGATATCTATTTGTTAAATATTTGAGACATTGTGTGAATGTGAATCTGTACTGGCTGCTAATGACTCAAATAGAGTATATGATTAATCCAAAGTCAAAAACCAATGCCTTATTCTTTTCCAAGATGATCTCAGTGATGATCAAAGTAAAAGGAGTAGGTGAGTCTCAGAATGAGACAGTGGTAGTAAAGAATAATTTTTGTATCACTAGCACTATTTTCAAATACTTGAAAATATACTGGAATCCATGCATAAAAGAGTGGGTTAATGATGAAAAGAAGCTATATGATAAGTTCAATAATGTGGATCATTATTCAAGGCCTAGGGATGCGAGGGATCCAGGTCTAGGACCTGATGAAGAGGAACCTGAGTATAGTGATGAGACATATGATGAGGAGACTTCAATGCGGATGGAAGAGATCCGGACTAGCCCCAAGTCCTGTTGCTGAAATTATATCTTCCGGAAAGAAATATTTATTAGAAGAATAATCACCTATTGTTGAGGAAGACCAGCTAGCTCCTGATAATGAAGATGAAAGAGAGAATGCATCTGAAGCCTATGATTCTGTCTTCATACGTCTGATTCTATTAATTGAAAGCTCAGTTTTTCCTGTTAAGGAAGTAGTTGGTGATATGGAAGGACATGTGCCTAATCTAGAGGAGCCTCCTGCTGTTGTAGAGATAGATTTGATTGTAGTATATTATTATGAGGAAGAAAGACCTGCTGAGAATGATGTTGTTGTACAAGAGAATGCTCCAGTTGAGGGGGAGCATCCAATCCGGTTTGGCAGTGTTTCAGTGGCAGTTGAAATTGAGGATTGGGCAGAAGACCCTGGATTTTTGGTTTGTGGATTGGATTATCAAGATTCAAATAATGAGGCATCCCTCAATAGACCAAAAACCAATTATGATATTAATACTGAGTTGTTACCTGAATATGTGGTTAGAATGCATGATTTGGATAAGCTAAAGTCTGATCTCAAAATCAGTTTTGGGGAAGAAATAAGAAAAATGGAAGCCTCACTGGTATCATCCATTCAATCGATTATGAATTACTCAGTGGCCAGTATAGTATCTGAAAGAGCACTTGTTGTGGTCGCACTAGCTGATATGATCACCAGGGATGATCTTGAATCCTTAAAGAATGAGCTGAAAGAGTCTTTTAGTGATTCTGTTTCCGGATCGAAGTATTTCTTTGTTGAAGTGATGAGTGATTTGGAAAAGTCTTTTGAACTCTCTCTCTCAGTTGTAATGTCTCTACATTTTTGGAAAAAATGGTATATGAAATTACAACATGCCATACTCATGTATCTAGACTGGAAGAGGATGTTGAAGTTCTAAAGAAATCTGTTATCTCTTCAGAATCTTATATGAGTTCTAGATTCCAAATAGATAAACATTTATCTTATGTCAAAAGTGTTATGATCCAGATGGTATCAGTATTTGAAGGATTTAAAACCTACATGAATGATCATGTTAGCACCCAGGAATCCCAAGTGAAAAATCTTATCAGTGGGTTGACCAAAAACATCATGGAAACTGTAACCTTCTCTATGGGTTCTCTTTCCTCGAGACCTTCAATAGAACTGAATCAGATTCAAGATTTGATGAAAGAGGAGCTTGGTTCAGCATCAACCAGTGGCTATGTGGAATCATCTGATCTGACCAAATTGGTCACTTCTACTAGAGATACAACTAGAGAGATAAGGAAGATTGTTCAGGACTATATGAGAGAAGCTTCTGCCTGTCAAAAAGAAGTGAAATACAAGGTAGATTACTATTTTCAAAGGGCTTATACCAAGCATCAGCTCAAAAATAATTTCATGCTTATGTTAGAAAACATGAAGTTACCTACTGTTAACCAAGCCTTCAGATAACAGGTCATCAATTTTAGAGAGTTGACTCCAGCCTTGGACAAATTCATAGTGAACAAAGATGATTTCATATCTACTATGGAGAGACGAGGAGGAATCATTATGGATTTTACAAATCTCTTATTCCCTTTCATGCATGTGGATTCTAGTCCAGTGATTGTATCTCCAGATTTACCTACCTCTGCCTCTGCTACATCTCTTGTTCAGATTACTCCATCCCAAGCTATCATAATCCTTACTCCTATGATCACTCAGAGGGCTACTTAGTATAGGCCAGGAACTATTTCAGTAGTTCAGCCTCCTGTGATCATTTCTGGTGTTCCTAAGCATAATCATGCATCCACCCATCATGAATCCTCTTCTAATCCCAAGGGAAAATCTCACATTGTGGATGTGGATTGACTAAGTGGCTAAGATATTTTATATGTATCCCTTGTATTTTGTTTTTATTTCCTTGTACCATTTTTCAACATAAAATACAAATAGTTTTCTTTTTATTCCCATTTTTCTAATTCTCCCTTTGTTGTTTCCCACTTTTTTCTAATCACAAAGGGGGAGAGAGCTAACTGCACTGAAGAGATACTATCTATTTCATTTTGTAACATGTAACTTTGATACCATTGTATTTAATTCTACCTATGATACATTTAATATTTCACATCTTATATTGTTTTCTCTACTACAATTTAATTTAATGCTATAATCTCTGATACATTACTGCTTATTTTGAGATTATGATATCATAAGTAGTGATTATCAAAAAGGGGGAGATTGTTGACCTCACCAATTTTGATAATCCCAATTATGCTTTCACATACTTTGATAATCCCAAATAATTTGTATTTATATATTAATTCTTTCAATATATGATCAAGTTGATAATTATATAAAAAATATATTTGAAAATCTTAATCAATGTCTATCTATGTTTATATGCCTTTTGAAATAATTCTAACTCAATACGATATGTTTTGCATAAAATAGATAAGTGTTCAGTCACTGATATGCCTATTGCTACTGATATGGACAAACAACTCTACCGGTACTTAGTCTACCGATTGACTTAATCTACCAATTGACATAGTCACTTATAAGAAAAGGTCACCGATACGCAGAGCTACCAGTATATATAACTCCAACAGTAAGCACATGCCACTGATAGATCAAGTCCACCAATACAAACAGCTACAGATAGAAGCTAAGTTACAAATAGAACAAGTCTACCAGTATGCATAAGTCTATCGATGTACTCTTCATTGTTATAGAACGGAGTTACCGGTATGCACAAGATACCGATAAAAAGTTCACTGATACAGACAATTACTGATACATCAAGCTACTGATACAAGTGAGCTACCGATAGACCAAGAGCTACCGATAGAAGCAGTCACCAGTATATAGAGCTACTGATTCAAAGAGTAACAGCTACCGATACATGGAGCTACCGGTACAAGATAAAAGAGCTACCGATAGGAGCTCACTGTAATACAAAGTCCACTGTTTCATATATACCAACAGAATCTACTTATAAACTTACCAGTCAATGATTCCTAAACTCTACTTTTTTCAATATTATTTATTTATTAAGCAACGACCATTTTTGATGATTTTAATGCAATCAATGTTATTTAATGTGGATCGGTGACATGTCATGGAACCGTACCTAGTACCCATGAAAAGGTAATCATTCCCGTTGTAGGAGATGAAATCTATAAAATGAAGGACAACGGCCGAATAAAAGGGGATGAAAAAGATGGGGCGAAAAGTGTAGAAAATTAGTTGCAAGAAGAGTACACTCAACGGGAAAATGAATTTTGTAAAGTGGTGCATACAGAAATTCTACTTCCATTCTCGAAGATCACTGGACATACATGAAGCCATTCTTTCTAAAGGAGAATACAAGCTTCATCTAAGTCAAGGAGTGAAGAACTACAATGAAATCTCTTCATGCACACAAGCTGATAAAACTAAACATTAAGCAAACGACACTCTATTTTACAGAAAAAAACCAGATAAATACTCCGAAGCATTTCTGATTAATCGATAGAGTCCAAGTCAACACTTAAAATCACTAGAGCTTTCAAAAACTAATACATAATCTCTTAGTGATTCTTTTATTTACATTACGAGCAGTGTGTGTGCTCTGTATATTTTATACACACACTATCTTTTATTCCAAACTGGAGGATCATTAAATACTCACACAAATCATCCATTACTATTTTATTTCCCACTATGGATAGTGGTAGAGGTCAAGTATGACATAGACAGCCTGTGTGTTGTTGTTTTGTTTTCCCACGTATAACTATGGTAGAGGTCTTAGTACCTGGACAGTCTTTGCACTGTTTTTTACCCTGATCCAGGGTGTGGATCAATTTTATATAAATTGTTTTAGTGGAATAAGCCCCGGATTGAGACTGAACCTCTTGGTTACATCTATTGTGCATCTTTGATTAAGTCTAAAGTATACTATATAATTTATATTTCGCTGCTAATTACATTGAAATTCAATTTTTTAAAGTTACTTTGATAGTTAAATTATCATGTGTTTATAGTTATTGTGAACCAGTAAGTTAGTTTCAAAAGATAATTTCATTTTCTGATTAAATTAACTGAGACCTAATCAATCTTTGAGAAACTAATAGAACTCTTATAATCTGTATAAATTCACTACAGTTTAACTTGTTTTTAAATTGGTGTATTTTTAATAGAAATATTTTTAATATAAATTTTAATTGGATCCCAATTCACCCCCTCTTGTGTATCCACTCCAACCAATAGAGATATAGAGAGAATTAGGTATTTACCAGTTGTTTATTGAGGTTTATTTTTTTCAATTAATCAATGATATTATCCTTCTGATCATGTCATAATATTATAGTCTTTTGGGGGGATTGTATTTTTTCTTTTTTTACTTTCAATAGATCTATTGTTCATTGATATTCAGATAAATATAGAAATCCATTTTTGATTCTAGGTTTTCATCTCTTAACTATTTTATAGAAATTTTTTTGGGTGTGTTCATATTGGAACCATTGGATGAGGCCTCCCATGTGTATGATATTCCTACAAGGCATAAGACACCAATCCCGATCCTATTAGCGGTGGACATGGGGAGTTTCAGCTTAGGGATTTTCAGGTTTCTTCATGAAAAATTGGTATCAGATTCGGTTTTTCCATTGTACCAGATTCTCTAAGAAAAATTTGGGATCCATGGAGACAATGTTAATGTGTTTTGAGTTTGAGTTTCTGGGCAGAGACTCTAGTTTCAATGTGGAATATGATGTATCCATTCACTAGGAATATTAAAACCTTGTTATTGTCTATGTACACTAAGACAATGGTTGTAGTTAAATGTTTTCACATGCATTATATAGGGTTGAGATGTGGGTTCTGTTTTATTTGAGTTATCTATATACATATACTCTTTAACAATGGTATGTTGTGATTATATTTTAGGATTCCATCATGATGAAATCTAGACAGGGTTCCACAGTGGGATTGTGATGATTACCCACCCAGTAATATGGATTTAGTTTAGGGAATTGGGCTTAAGGAAGTACCTCCATGTGGTTCTCCAGTTGAGCCACCACCCATTGAGAAGCAATTTGTGCCGATATTTCAGGTTAAGAATGATCATAGGATTAGTGCGTAGGATTCATTTCAATGGTAGAGACATCCCAGGAATACGAGTGATCCAGACCCCCAATAGCTAATGACTATCTTGAGTATGTAACTAATGTTTTACAACATGTAAGGAAACACCCCGGTTAGATTGTGGTACCAGTGGAGTGCCTTCTGTAGGAATCATTTGGTTCGTTTTGAAGTCTAGTGACACAATACCATGATGATGTGTCACTTAGATGGATAATTTTTGGTAGAATATTCCATGAAGATTTTTCTCTCGCCATATTGATATTAGTGAGTATCCAGAATATTTAATATCATTGGAAACATACCATGTTTGTGGAAGAGTACTTGGTAAGAATTAAAGATAGTCAGTGTTACTCCATGGATATGGTTCAAGATATGTTTTTCAGATCTCGTACCATTTTGTTGGGCCTCTATATAGGCATCTAAAAACCTGTGGTCATATTGTTTCCTACCTCTTATAAAGTGGTTCAAAAGCAAGTTATAGTGGTAAATTGATTCATGGAGGGGGGTCTAGGAGATTGAGTCAGTAGTGTTGTTCAGGAAAATGATTTTTTTCTGTAGCTAGTAGACATTTGATGAAAGGATTACAGTGCAGGTGGCACACAAATATGAAGAATCATATATATGGGACATCAGTGTAAGATTCACATTGGGTATTTTTTATTCTTTATGAGAGGTTGTGTTATGGTTGTGATAGTTAGGGATATCTTATGTGACATAGGATAACCCATTGTGCTTTAGAGAGGGATGAAATCAATGGATGACCGATGCATTGGTTTTGTTTGGATAATGGAGTTATAGATGATGGATACTTCAAGGAGGAGTGGGGAGAGTAGATGGAGGTGGTAGATAGTTTGAGATTTTTCCACCACCACCCGTAGGATTTCTGGGCTAGGCTTAGCAAGCAGGTGGATCAGTATGAGGACTGATATAGTCTATGGAAGCCTATGAACCGGTGGCTATGAGAATTATAAGAGGTACACTATGTGTACTTTATATTTTTTAATAATATGTCTAGACACTATTTTGAGGTACTCTATTATTTAAAATTCATTGTCCAGGATTATCTAGGTTGAAGAAAGATTTGTTAGAGCATTGTGATAGTGTTGATTTATGATGCTTTAGATGAATGAGGAACAAAGGTACCTCCCTCATAGACATTCATTCATATGAATAGATCAAAACCTTATAGGTGAGTTAGTGCCTCACAAAGAGGATAATTTAATATTGTGGTGTATGATTTCCTCCTACTTTTGTTTTTATGGTAGGGTTTTGTATTGGAATGTTGGAGTTGGACCTACAAAAGTGGAGCATTTCTTCTCGACAATTATAATAGAGGTTCCTATAGAGAGTATCAATGAACACACATTTTGATTGATAGTGTAAGCTCTCTAGTAGGAGATTCCCTCCCATAGAACCTTTATGTAGTTGAAGAGTGATGGCCTAAAATGTTTCCTCTATATAGATTGGTAACCTACCATCAAGGCTCAAATAAATACCACATTTTGGTGTGGTAGTGTACTTGATTATGCGATGTAGTTTCTCTCCATCGAGGAGTGATCCAAAGATGAATAGGATTAGGGGATATACATGTAGACATGAATTACTTTATCTATATTTCTATAATGGGAATTGGAGTAGAGGTTCTAGGTGATTTCGGTTTCCTCCTAGAGTGGTGTTGTCCATACAGGTATGGATGAAAACTATTGGGTTACATTATTATCGTTATCATGTTATCTTGGTTGGATACAGCTGGATCGTATGACAGCAGGTGGACCTGGTACATGGTGTTTCCCTCCTTTCATAGATTAGGAGACATGTGACCACAATTTTTCATGATTCTTATGGGTGTGGTTTTTACATTGTGGCTCCCATGAGAGTGTGCTTTTAAGAATCATGGGAATCCTGGGTTATATCAATGGTAGGGGAGTCCCAATAGAGAGTTTATTTTCTCACTTTATATGTAGTATTTTGTTTTTTGGGGATGAAAAATATAATGGTGGGGATGATTTATTGACTCTGGTTTTTCCCTATAACACTTTATAATATTTATAGGAATATTCAGGAACCTAGAAACATAGTCAGTGTGGGATTCTGGGGCTCAGAGAGCCTTTGTGAAGTGATATTAATAATATTACTTATATTTTATCACATGAATATAAATCCTTTGTTAATGTGGAATAAATCATGAGAAAAGTCTATTATTGTATATTAGATACCACAATTGAGTTCTGGTTTCATGTTTACCCTAGTTTAGACAAAATTTTTATCTAAGTGTTTTGGTCAATTGAGGGAATGTTTGTGGGGTGGTATGTAGAGAGTTATTAATTTACTAAAAATTAAATTAATCACCCTACCCTCAATTGGGTCTCATCTATGGTAGGATAAGAGTATAACCCCTATTTCATGATGGAGAACCCTCACCAAATCTAGGAGAGTTTGTTCCATCGATCACCATTTTTTGTTGATCATCACCAAATAGTGATTTAGCGACTATCAAGAGATATTTTCCACTCTTAATACATTATAATATCACCATGACCTTGGTTTATTTGAGTTTTATATCCCAATACACATTTTGATGCACTATTTTAATGACTAGATTCCTATTATGACTTCTAGGTATCCCTTGGATGTTGATCTAAAGGTTCTGATAGAATCCAATGTGTTTCTGGGATAGTCTAAAGGAAATGAAAATCAATAAACAAGCCTCTATATTATTATTTTTTGGATAATTTGACCATTGGGGTCAACAAATAGTGAACTTGGGGTACACAACCTATAGTGATCCAATGTTTCGTGGCCTAGGTGGATGACTATGGATATCATCTCAAGGGACATGGACATGTGAAAGTAAATATTTAGAGAAATAGATATGGTTTTTTTACATTGTCATGGGAAGAGGTCATGACCAAGAGGCTATTTTACTAGAAAATGTCATGTAGTGTGGTTAAATGTTGTATGGAAGACACGGGTCACCGATCCATACAGTGAAAGAAATAGACAGAGGCCTAGGTGTTGCAAGACATTCCATGTACACCATTTACATTCCATGTAATCTAACATGGATATCCAATCCCTTTTTAAAGGACAAATATAGGTTTTCATTTGGGATTACACATTTCATGTACTCTAGTACATATCATGTACTATTCATAGGACTATTCTCTTAGTGTAACTCATTCCACATGGATTGGATATTGGAATGTGAGTTGCCAACCTTGAGTAGTTTTACCCATATAATTTTATTTCATCCTTTGTGTCTTCTTGAGGAGTATGATATGGGAGGTATAGTGAATGATTATACCTTAGAAGTTCATTAAAGGGATTTTATTAGTGTTGATTTCTAGATATATGATAGGGTCGGTACCCTTCCCTGTCATCTAAGGATGTGGGTCCCCTAGACTCTTTTGGCTGGTAGAGTGGTGCCCCTACATCCGGGGAATGGGTTCCCTACCTATGGAAGTGTTTTGACATGAGGTGTGATGAGTGTAACACTCCTTTTAATGAAGATTAATCTTGGAAATATATCATTTTGGTTATTTAGTGAGACACATGGACTGGAACTCCCCGATTTTATCAGGGGACATGTTTTTCTTACCTCTCTGAATGAGAGAGATGGAACTCCCCCCATAGTGGTCACATGTCCTCAACCAAGGATGAGTTATTCTAGGGTTTATACTCCCCTATTGGTTTAGGTAATGTGTCCCCAATATCATTCTTGATATGAAGATAGAGTTCACTTATCGTATCTAGTAATGATCCCCCAAAATCATTATGTAGATAGAGTCTGTAATACTTTGAGGAGCAAGCATTTAGGTCCCATATCCATGGAGTCATTACTCCAATTTTTCACTATGGTGTGGGTCCTCCAAATGAAATGTTAATTTAGATTTGGTTCTCTACTTTCATACTATGGTTTAGGTACTCTATTAATGGCTTAGTACTCCCTTATAATGTTAGGATGTGGGTCTCCCACAATAATCACATAGCTAAAGTCATAACTCCTCCATAACAATGGGATCATGTCTCCTATCTAGGGAGTGGTACCCCCATCATGAATTAGAAGTGGGGAGAAGGTCTAAAATTAGAGATAGAGATTCCTTGGTTGTGGAGTGAAATTGGGAGTAGTGCGATCCACTAAAAGATACACGTGACATCGTTTTAGGAGATAGTACTCCCTCGATGCAGTGAGGTGATGAACTCTCCTCACATGTACTTTACAGGTTTCTGGGTCATGTAGGAGTTATTACTCCCTCAACTATATTGTATAGGTGAGGTGACGTTCCCCCTCACTCTATATTTATAGGGGATTGATGTTAGTCATAGGCTAGGGTACTGATCCATCATTTTTTTTATAGTGGAGAGGAGAGGGTCTCCCAACTTGTGTTATTATACATTTATATGGGCTACTAGATAGTAGTGATAGGGCATCAAGGGATAGGATCTGGTGTTGAACCTAGGCTTATTTTCAATGTATTTTATCTCCTTAAAGATCCATATTGGATGTTATGGCTCATAGAGTGTGTTATCTAGAATGCAAGTTGTCTTTGATCCCCAAGTAGAATCCAGAGGATGACTTTGGGGTAGGGACCTCAAGGATTTTTCGAGATATATTTTCTCTCTCATTTTTTTCCTCATATGGTAGAGAAGAGTTGACTACTTTCATTCATTTTCTCTCATTTTGGTATTAGCTTTTTGGGACACATACAGGATTTTGTTACACCTTCCATTTTATTTTATTTTACCACGCAATTTTTTCCTTGTACAGATGTAAATCCTTTTAATGATATACCCAAATGACTCAGAGAAAGTGGAGATTAAAGAGATAGACATACCATGGTGTTTAATAGTGGTAGAATGAGTTGTCTTTTAGTGGTTTCATTGGATAGTGGTTCTCTAATTATGACCAATTTGGAAAAATTTAATCTTTCCTTGGGCTTGCGTTGTTCCTTATTTTTTACTTTTAGTAAATATTATGAACTCTAATTATGGTGTACATATTTATGTATTCATTTTTTCTTCCTATATATTATCTCTCTGTTTTTCATGGAGACTATTGTGGATGAAATCCTATAGGTACAACAAAATAATGCCTCTCATGTGTCTGTTATGCCTACTAGACATAGGACACCATCCTCTAACATATTGGTGGTGGGTTTGGGGAGTCATGACTCAGACCCTGTTGGGCCATTTCACGAATTGAAGGGCCTATTATAGCCCCTCAAAGAATCCATAGATCAGAGGAGATAGTATAACAGGGGTTTTGGATCTGACCTTATCCATATTGGTTGATTTCATGGAATAAGTATTTGGATGTATTATTATATTTCTTATTAGAGGCCACAATGGTATATTTAAGATTTTTGACATAATTCATTTCATCGTTAAGAATTTAGTTATTAATGTCCATGTGATTATTCGATTATTTACAATATCGATGAAATTTTTTTAATCTCATATGATTTTTATGTGGATTATTTTATCATCCTTTATTCCTACAATATTATGATCAAGTTATTTTTTAAATGAAATGTGTTTTAGTGATTTTTTGTTAATTCTAATCTATTCATGATATCATCCACTAGTCAAATACACTTATTAAGCATTTGATATCACTGCTTTATCATGTTTCATTTTTCCTAGGAAACATGAAATGTTTTTATGATTGATATGGTGGGATATTATAAGGGGAATAAAGAAATTAATAAACAAACCACTTAGTGTATTGTATGTTTTTAAAGTGAAATGTTTATTTAAATTGTATGTCAATTTTACCAATGTTAATACACTATTATATCATTTGGGATTTTATTTCTTGTATCTATGACAAAATAATAAATTATCAATCAATTCTGGGCTACAAGAGTCAGGGTCCACACTATTGGCATCCAGGTAAGCTTTGTAAACTTCTTGGGGAACAAAATTTAGGAAAACAAAGATTAGGGAACATACCCATATAAATGAATTTGTGTATAATTCCATGTATAACATAACGTCCAAAATATTATTTGGGTATATATTATGTGCATTACCATAATTATTATTTTTTCTTGTAATATTATTTTTGTTTCATGTAAAAGGATAAAAATTTGTGAAATCATGCTAATTAAAAATGAGATGATCATTATAGTGGTTATATATGAACATACAAATTGGGTAATGGTCAGAGATAAATATATTGTGATTATTTGAAATTATCTATCATGATATATGATAAACAATGAAAACATTAGTGAGATTACAAAAATATAAAACAATACGATAATTGACTTTCATGGATGTTTATGTGGAAATTATCATAGTGTTAGGAATGTTAAATTTGATTTCTTTCAAGAATATAGGAAGAATCAGCAAGAATAATATGATTAATGTGGGGGAGATATTTTCTATGTTGATATAAATGGTATAGAGGATCAATTTTCTATGAAATTAAAGGTCCAATATATGGGGAACTAGGGCATTATCTAAGTCAATGCAAAAAAATAAGGGTTAATCTCAAGAATAAAAAATGAAATATTCTAAAAAAATTGAGAAAGTGAATGGATTAAAATGTTTTTATTTTAGAAGTAATATTATCGATGGAATTTTAGTAAAAGGAATCATGAAAGGTATAAGGATTTCTCTTTTGTATTATTTATTTATGGATTTTAATGTATATATTGAATGGTACCAATAACCAATAAATGTAACTTAGTGATTAGTTAACATCTTTTTCAAGAAAATGATTGATCAAATGATAACCCTAGATATGTGTTTGATATTGTATAAACATAAAGTGTCTTGGGATGATATGAATATAGATGATCATAATTATACAGGCATATGTAACCCTTTTTATGTATTATGTTATATGAGTTTAAGATCAAATTTTTGGACACATTTATGGGAGTAAATGTTTTTTGGATGTGTATAAGTTTACTAAAAATTTTATTTTTGGGTTAGTTGTTTTATATCTTTGTAGACATAATTTTAAGGTTATTTATAACCTTTATGGTTATTATGTTTTTGAGGATCAAATATATATAGGTTATTTGGATAAATGAGATAGTAGATTTTTGGAATATATCATATAGACATACTTAGTGGTTAAAAAAATGATTTGATGAGTGGTATTAATTTTTGAATAATTTCATAATATTTTTGGTAATGTTATAGATTTATAAAAAGAAGAATCTGAATTATGGGTGAAACCCCATCACATATGGAAAGGTTATGGGGCTTGAACACACAATAGAAATGTGACAAGAGTGTGATGCCGACTATTGACCTACATGATCTATAAGTTAGTATGATTTTATACTTAGTTGATTTGGGGAGAAATAAAATTAATGTATTGGGAATTATATAATAGGATCCAATAATTTTTATTTTTTGGGGATTTTGAAGTAATTAGTTATATTCTGGGAGATAATCCATTGGGTTGAAGTATATATAACCATTCTTTTTGTCATAAAGGATTATTTGGGAATAATTTTATTATGTATTTGGATGTAAAAGGTGAACATTATGAGTTAAACATTCAGGATAAAAAATTTAATATTTAGGTTACTTAGGTTATAATAGATAAATGGGAAATGGATAACGTTAATATTACTACAGTAAATTTAATATGGGATCAAGGTACTCACATATTTGGAATGTGGAATTATGAACTACTTTCTATTGTCTTGGGATAAGTGTTTAATAATTTTTTTGGTTTGGAATATTATTGGTAACAATTAGGAGGATCCTTAAGGTTAATTACTTCTGGAATGGGTTAAGTTGAATAGTGGATATTAATTTTTGTGGTTAAAGATTAATTTATCTTTTTGTATAACCAATGCTATCCATTTTTTATTTTTTATATACTTAGGGGCTGAAGAAATGACTAGTGGATATTATGATTTGATAAATTATATTTAGGAATAAGAAAATTCATAATGAATATCCTTCACACAGAGTAATAGATGAGGTTGATATAGATTGAATAAAAAACAACAGTTGAGATTATGCTTGTGAAATAAAAGGAAATCAAGTATGTTTATTCTCTTGAGTGGTTCATGTGTACACTATCCAAATTAATCAACATTAAGAAATAGTACATGATATAAAAATATAATCCTTTTACTTTATTCACTAAGAAATAAAGTGCCTTCTAATTCATCAAATATTTCTAGATTTTTGATGGTTAACAATCTCCTGAGGATATTCTATACAACTCTTTATCATTCTTTATATGACTGTTTTCTCTTATATTCCTATATTTTCACTTCCTGCTTGTTTTCATCTATTCAGAATCCTTGTTTTGTGGACCTTTTCATTTATCATTCCCTATATTTTAGTGTAATTAGTGTTAACCCTTTTTATGATACGGTTTTGGAACAAAATGATTTTTAAATATCAAACGCATTATCACAAACAAAAGATCTAATTAAAATGATGAAATTTTCTAAACAAAGGGAGAATGAAAAAGGAATATATTTTAAAAGAACATCGTGTTTGATAGAGTATATAACACACAACCCATAGCCAAAACAAATAATAAAATATTATAATTTAAATACTGTCATTATAAACTAGATGCTAAATTGGACAGTGTGAATAGAATTGACCATTTTATGATATATTTTAAAATTTATTAATAAAAAAATTATTAATTAATGATTTATAAAAAATAACACAAAATTAAGTGAAGTAATTTTAAACAATTTTCATAAAAAAAATATTTTATATTTTTATGAGAAAATAGAATAATTATTTTTTTCAAATTTAATAAAATTAACATAAAAAATGAACACTAACATTTAAATAATCATATCAAAATTTACTTTGTGTGATTTTTTTCATTCTAACAAGAATTATTTTACAGTCAATATTGAAAAATTATTCTATTTAATTGAAAATGTTACTTTTATTTAAAAAATGAATAATTTTATTGAAAATAATATAAAATTAAAATTAGTTCTCTTTTATTATTAATAATAAAAATATGTTAATTGGAATAAATTTTATGGATTAATTTTTTATTAATAATTTTGAAACATACAAGGTTTTTTTTCTAAAAACATAATTTCATTTTAATTTTCATTTTAATCATAAATGAATTTCTACAACATACTGAAAATTAATCATCAAAAATTGAATTACTAATTCCAATCAGAAGGTAAAATACAGTATAAATTCTATTTTTTTGGACATTATGAATAGAAACTATAGAAATTTTTATTACCACGATAAAGGGAAAATAAGTGAATTACTGTCAAAATTAAACGATAAGGACTAAAAAATGATTCTATAATTTTCTTAATTTTTATTGGATGTGTCAATTTTGTCCATACTCTTCATTTATTTGGTTATAAGTCCTTTTGTGTCCATATGGATGATGTTAGGACCTTATAATTTTTTATTTAATGAAAAGAAAAAACATCCACACTACTGTTTTTTTAATAAATATAATATTATTAACATAGGGATAATTAGAGGATATTTTATATTATAAATACTATTTTGAAATATGACTGATTAAATTCATCATGATAATATATTTTTTTTGGAGAAATAATCACCATAAATTATTACATAATGTGGATGAAATATTTATTTAATTAACATAAAAATATAATAAATGAATTTGAAAATATTAGAAATGACATAATTTGAATAATATAATGGTTTCCAAAAACACTATAGATATATGTGAGATATTAGGGATGTTTAATTATATTATATTTCAATTAAACCATTTCATTATGTATTTGAAGATAAATTAAACGAATATTATAACAAATGACATCAATAATCATTTATCAAAATAAGAATTTTTTAAATTATGTAAAAATCTAAAAACTTTGAGAGTGGAAATGAATGATAACATATTTTAGAGAAAATAAACTATTTTCCATTCATGGGTGAATAGTTTCCACATTTGTATAAAATTTATCGTTAAGGGGTGAAAAATATGTTATAGGGAATAATTTAAAAATAGTTTAATTAAGGGGTTAAACCAAAAGATAAGGTTTCAAATAACACCTACACCTAACAATTTTTTGATGATATTTCATCCATATACTACAATAGATATAAATTAAATACCATATAGAAACATTTGGCTCTATTATATAGTAACTTCCTGACTCATGTTTCACATGCAGGTTCACTGAGCTGATTCTTCACAAGACCTTAGGTGAACCAACCCATATGCCAAAAGATGTTGACTAGAAGCGATTTTTAAATAAGTGATGTGTGGAGAATTTACCCTATTTATTAAAGTAACATAATTTTATTAATCAATAAATAAATAGGGAAATTAAAAAATAAATAACTAATATAATACCAAAAATCAATATAATACCAAGAATCATACGATTAATCCTAAATAGTAAAATAATATCCTAAATGATTGTCATAAATTAGTCAGGTCATAGAAGTTTCAATCATGAAATGAAAACAAAAAATAAAGACACTCTGAAAACACCCAAAAAGTCCAGAAATAATGTCTAGTTCTTACATACATGCTCTATCCCAAATCCTCACTCATCCATATTAGATATTTATCTTACAAAAATAATATCCCTCATACAGGAAGTCTATTCTGGTATCAATTTGGTACCTGAGTAGGGCCTGAGTATAACTCAATAGGCCACCACCAATTTTTTATAAACCAATATTCATTTTATAAAATTGTTCGATCTATTATGAATAATAATGAAAAATTATAAGGTAAACATGATTTATATTTAATTTTTATTTACCTAAATACATTGTCTCATAGGTTCACAGTGACTCCCAAACCAATCTTACCTGCTTTAGTACATACCGATGTTAGAACCACATTCCATAGGAATTTCAAGGTTCATTCATTTATGGTATCTACAAGATTCATTTAATTTCAATTTCTTATTCACACATTGCAGTCCTAGAGTAGCACTTTTTCACCCCATGGGTATTTGGAGAAGCAATCTCTACCCTACTAATTAGTGATCACATGAAATAAATATATATCTTGGGGCCCTAAATTAGGAGTCCTGAAACTAGTGGGTATTTAGAGAAGTATTCCATAACCCACAACTCAATGTTCACATCATTATAAAATTTCACATATCAGGGATCCAAATTCATGACCAATTTTATTGACCATTTTCATAACTAATAATTCATTCAATTTAATAATTCCATTTTTCAATAAATTTCATAATCTCATTTATCATCCATGCAACAAGGAATTAATTCAATTACATAGAAATATTATTACCCTTTTCCACATTTTAATTTTATAATTCATTGATATTTGCAAAACAATATGGGTTTCCCTCAAACCAAACTCATCATCCATAATGGGTCCAATGGGATCTTTGAAGGGTCATATAATCACATGGGACATCAAATAATTAATTAAATTTAATATAATATCATATTTCCAAACATGGAAATTGAAATTTTTCAATTAAAACAACCAATATAATGAATACTATAGTAATTGATAGTTAGACAACCTACCTTGAGATTGTTGATGACTTTTGCCAATCATTAACAACTAATTTGATGTAGAATGGTGAAAAAAATGGTGGAAGAGTTCTACTATAAAAACCTTTGATCTGTATCCAATAGAATAAGATCTATCAAATCCTATATTGAAATGAATTACAAAAGTAGTAAAATCCATCCTTTCCCATAGGATAAGAATATGGGAAAGAGTGGGAACATAGATTAGGAAGATTCCAGTGACTAGGGAAGACTCAATTTTTTAACCAGATCATTGATTCACCATGTAAGGGGTTTTATGATCCTTGGAATAATCCTAGGAGCCTCTCAAATTGAAGTAAAATTTTTAGGCTAAAATAATTTCATTATGGATACAATCTAGTGTCTCATAAATTTTAAAATAAATATTTAGAGCATCAATAATCTGTATGCATGGTTTCCCAAGTGGAGATGCGTGGTTTTCCAAACTGAATTCCTTAACAATTCTCTTTACTCATCGTGTTCAATGTTTCTTCAAAGTGGAATAAATTTTTACAAACGTTCTACCAACAATAAAAATATTATCTATTATATAGTGCATGGTTTGGTTCGGGAGGCCACATGTCTTTGAAAAACTGTGCACTATCTACTTTTGATAAAATAACATGGCACACCATTTCTTTGGGAAAACTAAAAGGGTTTCCCTAACCATGCACCAACTATTCATTGACCCATGGGATTTAAATTTTCTCTAATTTCACGTTATTCAAACCCAAAACAAAACCCAATAATAGTAAATCCAAAATAATGAATAATGATTACCTAAAAATGAGTATAGGGAATCTACAGAATTCTCAGGATCTTACAATATCCCCATCTTATAAATTCTCTACCTCATGAAGCACTCCCGAGAATCACAATGAATTTGAGGTGAATAGGTCAAGAAACTGAGTCAGTGTAACATCCCAGGTAAATAAAGAATAAAGAATTTTCATATTTATTAATATTTACGAATTAAATATTAATTTTATTTTAAAGGGGTTGCAATGTTCGATAGCGTACCCGATACGCAACGATGAGTTTCTTTGAAACTTACGTAGCACACTAGTAATAAAATAATATTATTTTAAATGTTAGTTAACAAGTAGCCGTTGTACTGGCGGGAATGGATAGAAATAACTAAAATATGATTAGATATGTTTTTAAATGTTTATATATTTACCCAATAAAAGATAAAGGCTTAAAATACGGAAAGAGTTCAATTTTAGGGCATATATACTCTAATTTTCACTAAAGGTTCACTTATCACCTTTTAATGGTGAACCGTCATTAAATATAGTTTTGATCACTCTTATACTTTATTTTGGACCAAATATAACTCTTCTTTAGAATCGGGACATCAAAATTTACTTTGTGTAAATTTTTGGTACCTTTCTGATAAAGTTCATTTTTTTATGAATAGTGTAAAATGTTGTATTTTAATTCAAAACCTCTTTTTAATCTAAATTATTTATATGATTAGATTATTATTTTAATTGGTTTTAAAGTGAAATTAGAAAATATTTTTACCAGTTAATCCAATGGTGGTCATTGGAATCAATTTCACTTTGAAATTGGACTTAAACTGGTGTCAATCTTTTGATACTTATTGTTTCACAAAAACACGCTATTTTTCATGACAACGGGAATTAATTATTAAATTAATTAATTTGACTTATATGTTTTGAATTTTGTAAAATGGACTTCATTTTTGAATTTGGAATATCAAATATAGCTTAGGGTGAATTTTTGGTAATTTTCTGAAAAACATCAATTTTTGATGAATAGTGAAACCACTAAGTGGTAATCAAGCAAACTGATTTTTCAGTTAAATGAAAGTTTACCACTAATGTGTATTGAATTTTTAAAATCCTACATACATGGTTGTCATTAAGAAGTAAAATGTGGTTCAATGAGATTAAAATAATTTTTTGGTGAATATTAACTTTTTTTCATTAATCGCGATTAGAGGTAATTAGTGTAGTTTAAGGTAAAAATGGTATTATAAGAATGTGAAAACACCATGACACTTGTCCTACACCAATTGGGTGAGTCATGGCCGACCAAGACAAGCCATGGGCCAACTTGGGGATCCCATGGAGCCACTTTCGTTGGAAAATGACATTAATATATTTTTATTTAATGTTAAAGTGAAAATGACACTAACATAAATTGTTTTACGAAAATAATTTTTGAGTGGGGTTATACAAATCCAAAGTTTGATTATAAATATTAATTGGAAAGATAAAAAGATTTCCTACATCATAGTAGTTTTTTTATAATTTTTAGACATTAAATAAATTAAATTATATATTAAATAATAATGATGCAACGATGACATCATTATTTGACGATTTAAATAAAATGGAAAGATAATGAAAAATATATACCTACACATGTCCAAAACCAATTGGATGAGTGGATTTCGAACCCTTATCACCTTATCCACGAATTCTATTAATGTGTAACCTTTTAAAACCGAAACACATTTTCAAGTAAAGTAATATTTCTTTACTTTCCAAAAGTGCCCCTCCTCTCCTCTTATAAAAGGCCCCCACCTCTACCCCATTTCACACACTTATCAAGCATTTGGCTCGGCCAACCCCTGCCCAATTACTCTCTCCACATACCTCTCCTCGTCCTAGAGGATTCCCTTTTGGCAGAATCCTTTCAAAGGAATCCTTTAGGCTCAAATCAAAAGGGAGTTACACTTTTAAAGGTAATTCATTCTATCTTGTTCATTTGTTTTATTTTGCTTCTCCAACCCTCTAAACTATTTTTATTTACATCTTTTGTAACAACACCAGTATCTTAAATATACTAGGATGTTGTTATAATATTTATTTGAGCTACACTCTCACACAACTACATCAAATGGTTAAAGAACATACGGTTTCCGTGGATGGCGAAATTCTGCCTCCCGAAACGATGATTGTTCAATACTCATTTAACACCTTCAAGGGTGGCCATTATGATGTCACTATTTTTATATATGATATATAATATATTTATTTTTTCTTTAAGCTTCTGTATTTTTTCATTTTTGGCATTTCTTTATGGTTTCCATTGTGGGTAAACACGATATCTTCATTTAAGGAAGTGCGGACTACCGCCCCCTCAAAGTGATGTGATTCGTTAATGCCATATGTGGGACGTGTAAAGGATGGATTTAAAGTTATTATATATGATGTTATACTGGAATTATAATATACCTCTAAATCATTATTATTTCTTTCCATTAAAGTATGAGATAGAAATGAAAGTAGCGTTCATGCGTACGTACGGCTTACCGTCTCCATGAACGGTGCATTTCATTTCTTATCCCCAAATGTAATGTACTATTAAAATTACATGTATATAATGTATATATATAATTAATGATATATCTAAATGATGAATATAATTCTGGAATTAAAATATACATACCTCTCATTTAGTTTTAATTCCACTATTATGACAAAGAAATGAAAGTAGCGTTCATGCGTACGTACGGCTTACCGTCTCCATGAACGGTGCATTTCATTTCTTACCTCTAAATGATTATGTAATATTATAAATAAATTTATATGCTGGATATATATGACACATATTATATCCAAATCGGGAATTTCATTCTGGATATAAAGAACTTTTGACCACATGAACAACATGTAATTGTAAGAAGTCAACTTTCGACTTAAGAACCAAATATTGAAAAAACAAACATTATTAACTTAAATGGTTACATAATGTTTATAACATGGCAGTAAGTGATATAAAAGGAATAATAAACTTTAAAAAGGTTCTTAATCAAGTATAAATTAACTCAAGTTTATTATTCAGGACGTTAAAGAACGATCGAGTCAAGTCGGACCCAAGGTAAGGGACTTCGTCTCAATCTCCTTTCATTGACGCATATTTCGTTTTATACACAACTTTATTTTATACGGTGTATAAACTCCTTTGAATTTTACTTTTATACAAAAGGAATCTTTTTCTACGAAGCGTTTTACTAAACGACAAAAAGGAATGTTTTTTTTAACGTACGCGGTGACAATGACCTTTTCCGCCGCCGCGAGTATTATTTGATCTTTGGCTTTCTCAACAAGCCGTAATGTTTTTAGAATAAAATAAATACCATATACTCTTTTATGTATTTTGGTATTGAAAATGGTTTTGAAAAAGGATTCTATTATGTCAATATATTTATGATATATTGTGATTGAAATGTGGAAATGTTATCATTCATTTATATTGGTTTTATGTTTTATGATTTTATATTGGTACTTGGACATTTTAACGGGTGGTTACGTTATAAACCATATGACGGGTGGTGCCGTGAATACCAGGACGGGTGGTTACGTTATAACCTCCAATGCATTGGGTATGGAAGTCGGCCGTATGGCTATTCCATTAAGTATGTATGGAAATTGGCCGTATGGATATTCCATTAAGTGATATGTGTGGAAGACAACCGTATGGTTATTCCACTTAAGTATGTTTATGTCCCAAGTTACCTTTATATATTCTATGTGTTCTTTATATGGGTTTTATGGTAATCCTTTGGTTACAAAAAGGTAAGTAATGATACTTTATTCAGTGAAGATTTTTTTTTACTACTTCATGAAGGTGAAGGTATTACTTTGATATAGTATACATGGTTTACTTGATGTTTGAAAAACTAATAGTTTTCATTCTTTTTGTATCCCTTACTGAGCTTTTTATGCTCACCCCAAGTTTTTCGAAATGTTTTTCACAGGACTTAAAGTGGAATAAAGTCATGGATGGGATCAAGGGAATTTCATGCTATATGAAACATGGAACTAGAAATGTTTCTTTCAAGAGTTTTTTATTATTATGGAAACTTAGTATAAGTGACTACTTTGTAATCTTTTGAGATGTAACAGTTATGTTCTAATTCTCTAAAACTCTAAACCTGAAAAGATCCTCAACGTGAATTATTCATTTAATTCAATATTAAGTAAGGTTTAAGGCTGGGGCCTTATAGTTGGTATCAAAGGTCGGTTTAGACAACTTTAGGAGTTAGAAAAGTGTAAAATTATAATATGATTGAAATGATATAGCATTTACGGATTACCATGTTGCTTCGCCTAATATATATCTGTGTTCAGAATGGTTTTCCGCAGAGGAAACAAAGCAGATATGTTGGGACGACATCAGGAGGAAGATAACCTTCCAAATCAGCAACCTGAGATGGTCGGAATCAGAACTGAACAGTTTGTTGCAGTGATGGCACAGTTGACTCAGGCTATAAATGGTGGTGGTATCCATGCACGAGATCAGCCAGATCAACCACAGAGGAACATGTCAGTGGTGGAACATTTCATGAGGCAACATCCCCCATCATTTAGAGGATCATCTGACCCTGTGCAAGCTTAAGGTTGGATTAAAGCACTGGAGAATATTTTTGATGTCATGGGGTGTTCAAATCATCAAAAGGTTAGTCTTTCTGTTTACCGTTTTGAAGGTGAAGCTGATCAGTGGTGGTCGATGGTGAAAATTATAAGGGATAGTGATGAGATTGAGGATCTTCACTGGGACGAATTCAAAGGTATGTTTCTTGAGAAATATTTTCCTAAGGCTGTTCCACATAGGATGGAAAAACAATTCATGGAATTGAGGCAAGAAGAAGACTCAGTGGCTGCCTATGAAGAATGGTTCACTCGATTGGCAAGGTATGCTCCAAATTTTATCTGAGACCTTGATAGTAAAATCAATCATTTTTACTCAGGGTTAAAGCCAAAGTATCGAAGGGCTTTAGCTTCTCGTGAGTTCAAAAGTTATGAATAACTTGTTCGATGTGCGGAGAAGGTGGAAATGGAGTTTGTCGATGATCAGGTGTTCTATGACAAACAACAGAATAAGAGGTCTAGTTGGCAGGCAAAGGGGAAGAATTCATCAAAGAAGCAAGGAGGTAAGAAAACCAAATATCAATCCTGTGAGAAGTGTGGTAAAATGCATCCTGGAGAATGTTTATCCAAGTCTGGTAAGTGCTTTCGGTGTGGTAAGTCTGGTCATATTGCTTGTAGCGGTAAGGAAGATGATCAAGCAGGAAATGAAAAGCCAACGGTAAGATGTTTTAAGTGTAATGAAATGGGTCATTATGCAAATGAGTGTCCAACGAAGAACTCAACTGGGGGAATGCAGCCAGACTACAAGTAGAAAGGGGTGGTGAAATCCTTTGCAATAACTTCAGCAGATGTTGGGCCATCTAATGAAGTGGTATCAGCTCCAGGGAGCTCAGTATTTTTCGAAGGTTGACTTGAGGTCGGGGTACCATCAGTTGAAAGTAAAAGAAGCAGACGTTCCGAAGACTGCGTTCCGTACTAGATATGGACATTATGAATTTGTAGTTATGCCTTTTGGGTTAACCAATGCACCTGTTGTATTCATAGACCTTGTGAATAAAATTTTCCATGAGTTCTTGGATAAGTTTGTGTTTGTGTTTTGAGGTTTGTGAAGAGGTTATGTGTGCCTTGTGATTCACAGTTGAAGAATGAGTTGTTTTTTCGTCCTGGAAGTACTAAGATGGACAGAGGTCTGAGGGAGTATTACTGGTGGGATGGAATGAAAAGAGACATTGATGATTTTACTGTGAAGTGTTTGACATGTCAACAGGTTAAAGCAGAGCAGCAGTTACCGAAAGGGATGCTTCAGCCTTTACCAGTGCCAGAGTGGAAATGGGAAAACATATCCATGGACTTTGTTGTGGGATTACCGAGGACATCTCGAGGTAATAATGAAATCTGGGTTATTGTTGATCGCTTGACCAAATCTGCTCATTTCCTTTCTATACGAGATACATTCTTTCTAGATCAACTTTCCCGTTTGTATCTTAAAGAGATAGTCAGGTTACATGGAGTTCCTCTCTCCATTGTATTGGATCGTGAACCCAGGTTTACTTCTAACTTTTGGAAAGGCCTTCAGAAGTCGTTGGGTACTGAATTAAAATTTTAGTACAGCTTTTCATCCTCAATCAGATGGGCAGTCAGAACGAACAATTCAGACATTGGAGGATATGCTACGAGCTTGTTTGATGGATTATTAGGGAAGTTGGGACCAACATCTTTCTTTGTTTGAGTTTTCTTATAATAAAAGTTTTCATTCCAGTATACAGATGGCACCATTTTAGGCATTATATGGGAAGCGGTGTCGAACTCCAGCTTTCTGGGATGAAGTTGGTGAAAGGAAGTTGATGGGACGAGAATTGGTAGAAGAGATGGCAGAAAAAGTTCAGTTGATTCAGAAGCACATGAGAACATCTCAGAGCAGGCAGAAGAGTTATGCGGATAACCGGAGGAAGGATCTATCTTTCGAGGTAGGTGATCATGTTTTTCTCAAGGTTTCTCCTTGGAAAAGTGTGATGAGATTTGGTAAGAAAGGAAAGTTGAGTCCATGGTTGGTTGGACCATACGAAATTCTGGAAAGAGTTGGATCAGTTGCATACCGAGTGGCTTTACCTCCGAGTTTATCTCAGGTACACAATGTTTTTCACGTTTTGATGTTGAGAAAGTATATGCCAGATCCAACTCATGTTTTGAGTCCAGAGGTAGTTCAGCTGGAAGAGAACCTATCTTATGAGGAACAACTGGTCCAGATTCTTGACCACAGGGAGCAAGTGTTACGGAATAAGGTGATTCATCAAGTAAAGGTTTTGTGGAAAAACCATGTGATTGAAGAGGCAACGTGGAAATCTGAAAATGCTATGAGGGATAAATACCCCCACTTATTTTGATAAGTGAATAAAATTGCGAGGACGCAATTCCCAAAAGGGGGGAAGGATGTAACATCCCAGGTAAATAAAGAATAAAGAATTTTAATATTTATTAATATTTACGAATTAAATATTAATTTTATTTTAAAGGGGTTGCTATGTTCGATAGCGTACCCGATACGCAACGATGAGTTTCTTTGAAACTTACGTAGCACACTAGTAATAAAATAATATTATTTTAAATGTTAGTTAACAAGTAGTCGTTGTACTGGAGGGAATGGATAGAAATAACTAAAATATGATTAGATATGTTTTTAAATGTTTATACATTTACCCAATAAAAGATAAAGGCTTAAAATACGGAAAGAGTTCAATTTTAGGGCATATATACTCTAATTTTCACTAAAGGTTCACTTATCACCTTTTGATGGTGAACCGTCATTAAATATAGTTTTGATCACTCTTATACTTTATTTTGGACCAAATATAACTCTTCTTTAGAATCGGGACATCAAAATTTACTTTGTGTAAATTTTTGGTACCTTTCTGATAAAGTTCATTTTTTTATTAATAGTGTAAAATGTTGTATTTTAATTCAAAACCTATTTTTAATCTAAATTATTTATATGATTAGATTATTATTTTAATTGGTTTTAAAGTGAAATTTGAAAATATTTTTACCAGTTAATCCAATGGTGGTCATTGGAATCAATTTCACTTTGAAATTGGACTTAAACTGGTGTCAATCTTTTGATACTTATTGTTTCACAAAAACACGCTATTTGTCATGACAATGGGAATTAATTATTAAATTAATTAATTTGACTTATATGTTTTGAATTTTGTAAAATGGACTTCATTTTTGAATTCGGAATATCAAATATAGCTTAGGGTGAATTTTTGGTAATTTTCTGAAAAACTTCATTTTTTGATGAATAGTGAAACCACTATGTGGTAATCAAGCAAACTGATTTTTTAGTTAAATGAAAGTTTACCACTAATGTGTATTGAATTTTGAAAATCCAACATACATGGTTGTCATTAAGAAGTAAAATGTGGTTCAATGAGATTAAAATAATTTTTTGTTGAATAGTAACTTTTTTTCATTAATCGCGATTAGAGGTAATTAGTGTAGCTTAAGGTAAAAATGGTATTATAAGAATGTGAAAACAACATGAAACTTTTCCTACACCTATTGGGTGAGTCATGACCGACCAAGACAAGCCATGGGCCAACTTGGGGACCCCATGGAGCCACTTTAGTTTGAAAATGACATTAATATATTTTTATTTAATGTTAAAGTGAAAATGACACTAACATAAATTGTTTTACTAAAATAATTTTTTAGTGGGGTTATACAAGTCCAAATTTTGATTATAAATAGTAATTGGAAATATAAAACGATTTCCTACATCATAGTAGTTTTTTTATAATTTTTAGACATTAAATAAATTAAATTATATATGACATAATAATGATGCAGTGATGACATCATTATTTGATGATTTAAATAAAATGGAAAGATAATGAAAAATATAAAACCTAAACATGTCCAAAACCAATTGGATGAGTGGATTTCGAACCCTTATCACCTTATCCACGAATTATATTAATGTGGGACCTTTTAAAACCGAAACACATTTTCAAGTAAAGTAATATTTCTTTACTTTCCAAAAGTGCCCCTCCTCTCCTCTTATAAAAGGCCCCCACCTCTACCCCATTTCACACACTTCTCAAGCCTTTGGCTCGGCCAACCCCTGCCCAATTACTCTCTCCACATCCCTCTCCTCATCCTAGAGGATTCCCTTTGGGCAGAAGCTTTTCAAAGGAAGCCTTTAGGCTCAAATCAAAAGGGAGTTACACTTTTAAAGGTAATTCATTCTATCTTGTTCATTTGTTTTATTTTGCTTCTCCAACCCTCTAAACTATTTTTATTTACTTCTTTTGTAACAACACCAGTATCTTCAATATACTAGGATGTTGTTATAATAATTATTTGAGTTACACTCTCACACAACTACATCAAATGGTTAAAGAACATACGGTTTCCGTGGATGGTGAAATTCTGCCTCCCGAAATGATGATTGTTCAATACTCATTTAACACCTTCAAGGGTGGCCATTATGATGTCACTATTTTTATATATGATATATAATATGTTTATGTTTTATTTAAGCTTCTGTATTTTTTCATTTTTGGAATTTCTTTATGGTTTCCATTGTGGGTAAACACGATATCTTCATTTAAGGAAGTGCGGACTACCGCCCCCTCAAAGTGATGTGATTCGTTAATGCCATATGTGGGACGTGTAAAGGATGGATTTAAAGTTATTATATATGATGTTATACTGGAATTATAATATACCTCTATATCATTATTATTTCTTTCCATTAAAGTATGAGATAGAAATGAAAGTAGCGTTCATGCGTACGTACGGCTTACCGTCTCCATGAACGGTGCATTTCATTTCTTATCCCCAAATGTAATGTACTATTAAAATTACATGTATATAATGTATATATATAATTAATTATATATCTAAATGATGAGTATAATTCTGGAATTAAAATATTCATACCTCTCATTTAGTTATAATTCCACTAATATGACAAAGAAATGAAAGTAGTGTTCATGCGTACGTATGGCTTACCATCTCCATGAACGGTACATTTCATTTCTTACCTCTAAATGATTATGTAATATTATAAATACATGTATATGATGGATATATATGACACATATTATATCCAAATCGGGAATTTCATTCTGGATATAAAGAACTTTTGACCACATGAACAACATGTAATTGTAAGAAGTCAACTTTCGACTTAAGAACCAAATATTGAAAAAACAAACATTATTAACTTAAATGGTTACATAATGTTTATAACATGGCAGTAAGTGATATAAAAGGAATAATAAACTTTAAAAAGGTTCTTAATCAAGTATAAATTAACTCAAGTTTATTATTCAGGACGTTAAAGAACGATCGAGTCAAGTCGGACCCAAGGTAAGGGACTTCGTCTCAATCTCCTTTCATTGAGGCATATTTCGTTTTATACACAACTTTCTTTTATAAGGTGTATAAACTCCTTTGACTTTTACTTTTATACAAAAGGAATATTTTTCTACGAAGCGTTTTACTAAAGGACAAAAAGGAATGTTTTTTTTAACGTACGCGGTGACAACGACCTTTTCCGCCACCGCGAGTATTATTTGATCTTTGGCTTTCTCAACAAGACGTAATGTTTTTAGAATAAAATAAATACCATATACTCTTTTATGTATTTTGGTATTGAAAATGGTTTTGAAAAAGGATTTTATTATGTCAATATATTTATGATATATTGTGATTGAAATGTGAAAATGTTATCATTCATTTATATTGGTTTTATGTTTTATGATTTTATATTGGTACTTGGACATTTTAACGGGTGGTTACGTTATAAACCATATGACGGGTGGTGCCGTGAATACCAGGACGGGTGGTTACGTTATAACCTCTAATGCATTGGGTATGGAAGTCGGCCGTATGGCTATTCCATTATGTATGTATGGATATTGGCCGTATGGCTATTCCATTAAGTGATATGTGTGGAAGTCAACCGTATGGTTATTCCACTTAAGTATGTTTATGTCCCAAGTTACCTTTATATATTCTATGTGTTCTTTATATGGGTTTTATGGTAATCCTTTGGTTACAAGAAGGTAATTAATGATACTTTATTCAGTGAAGATTTTTTTTTACTACTTCATGAAGGTGAAGGTATTACTTTGATATAGTATACATGGTTTACTTGATGTTTGAAAAACTAACAGTTTTCATTCTTTTTGTATCCCTTACTGAGCTTTTTATGCTCACCCCAAGTTTTTTGAAATGTTTTTCACAGGACTTAAAGTGGAATAAGGTCAAGGATGGGATCAAGGGAATTTCATGCTATATGAAACATGGAACTAGACATGTTTCTTTCAAGAGTTTTTTATTATTATGGAAACTTAGTATAAGTGACTACTTTGTAATCTTTTGAGATGTAACAGTTATGTTCTAATTCTCTAAAACTCTAAACCTGAAAAGATCTTCAACGTGAATTATTCATTTAATTCAATATTAAGTAAGGTTTAAGGCTGGGGCCTTATAGTCAGCATATATTCTTCTCCTCACCTTGTTTCCTCCGGAACATGGGCATGCTCCTAAATAACTCAGCCTAGTCGCTCAATCTTTCTTCACAACACATTATTACTTCAATCTAGAACATGAATTTGATGCTTCTCAAACGATGCATCATCTTCAATATCAGCACTATCATAATCAATCACTATAAAATGGTTGGGGTGATACTTATGATGTTGTGATATAAGAAAAACATTGTGAATTGTACAATACCACCATGGATGTTTCAATCATTAGGACACCAGCTTGATTCTCTCCATATTTATTAATGGTCTAATAAATCTAGGATCCAACATTCCCTACCTATGAATCCTATAGTGACCCAAAATTAGTGACTCCATAAGAAATACATGATCACCCAATGTAAAATCACATAGTTTATGACAACAATAAACATATGAAATATGTCTACTTTCACCCATAGCATATATTTTTGAATTAACATAATGATCATTGATGTCTCCTATATGAGACTCAAATAGAATAAATCAATCTCACTTGACTCTACAAAACATAGATGTTATCTTCATGTTTATAGATCTTGACATCTAATAAGTTACATTATTGTTTATGGTTTGGATTAAATCCATTTAAATGGATTAATGGAATGTTTTTTAGTGTATGAGATGTATCGAGGGTTTTTTGATGGTTCAAGACAAGAAAGATGTTAAAAAATGTCCTCCAATGAATATTATATAGTTAGTTAATGGTTAGAAGTAATTGATCACCATAACTATGCTTTCTCAGAGGAGGGAGAGCATGGTTGGTTAAACTGTGCATGGGGTTAGTAAAATCATTCTGTCTTGGAAATATCCAGTCGTCACAGATACCACCTGGTTTTTCAAACTATGAAGGTTTTCTAGGAGCTCGTATGACCTGCACCCTTCTTAGAAAGATGGTGGTGTAGGGTTGTCATACGGTTGGTTCAACCATGCGGTGAAACCATCCACATCATTAAAGATGAAAAAATTAACCATTTACCCCTAAGGATTTATATTGTCCCGTATGAATTTCAACCATTCTTCAAAAAAGGTGACAAATGCTAGACATCCCATGGACCAATATCATCATTTCTAATCCATTTAGAGAGCTCTTAAGTAGTGATCAAAGATCAAAGTGAGTATATTTGTACTCTTTCTTCCTTTCATTGGATTAGTTCTTGTATTCCCATTCTTATTCTCATGAATCCCTAAAACACTCTATTTACAGTGGATTATTGGATGGGGCTTCAAAAGGAATTTGAGTTAGAATTAAAGGAAAATGTTGAGAAATATTTCCTCTAAATAATATATGTTGGTGGTCTATATGTTATATCTGATTGACTTGTTGTAAAATTTATGTGGATGTGGTTGTGCACTTGTATGGTTCTGTAGTCTGTTTGGTTTCATTTGTTCGAATTGATATATTGTTTGGTTAAATGTGGAATTGAACCCCTCATGATTCCCATGGGATGCATTGAGTTTTGTTAGACCTACCTGAAGTCCACCCATGGGTTGTGACACTCCTTTGAACATAGTATTGGGTTTCTTAAATAATTAATTGAATGGTTGATGAGATATATCCCATGATTATTATGTTGACATGTTAACATGAGTTATGAAATGGATCTAATGATAATTGTGCATATTTGTTGACATGGAATAAGTGGGTATTTAGTATAATGTTATTGATCTAAATGAGTAGAGTCGTATAAGTGGTAAATATGGTTATGGGATAAGGCATGTAAATGGAAAATGTGTTAATGGGTTAAGTCAAGAAGATGGAATATATGTTGATGAGTTTTGGATTAAAAGGTATGTGTGTTAAATGGATTATGAATCATGAGGAAATGGATAAGTGTTATGTGTAAGGGAATTGGACTTGAGGGTCTACTACAAAAGGTTGGGATAGACTAAGGCTTTGAGACCCACCTCTAAATTAAATTGTTTAGGGAGTCGGTCTGAGTCTCAATTCCCCTAACAAATGCATATGATTTGAATAACTAGACTGAGGCTCTAAGGTAAGTGTTATATATTTTTTGTGTAATGTTTTCCCTTTTCATATATGGAACATAATCATACCACATTCATATATTATATGATTGGAATAGGCCAATGTGTATTAGAGTAAAATGGATAACTTATTGAAAAAATGATCAAAGTGGTTAATGTGAATCTTGTTAATTATTGGAACACAATTTATTTTTTTAGATTCTTATCCATTATGTACCTACATAGGCTATCGATCTATAATGGGTATTTTGTAGAAACCGTTTTTGTGGAAAACTGAGTTGTACTCACACCCTAATTTGGACACAATTGGGTACCCTAGAAGTCTTCATATTTCTAGGCCAGGACAAGTAAGATGTATGAATTTGGCTTGGGATGTTCGCGGATGAGGGATCTAGACTTGGAGTAGGTAACCATTTTAATGATTCATCAATTTATTTTTATTTTTAGATTCCCAACACTTGGGACTATATGAAATGTCATAACATATTTAATCTTCAGTTGTTATCTTGTTACAATTTTTTAGATATATATTCGTGATGCAAGGTTATTTTTGATTTTTTTCCATTAATTCAAATGTTATTTAATCTCGAAAACTCGAATAAATAGGTTATAGTATCCCCACCTGTTATATTATAACCTCACTACATGTTGACAACATCAAGAATATGGGGAGGAAAGCCTGATTTCTTTTGATGAACCAGATCAGGGTGCCATAATAGAGGAACATAGATTACGACATTAAAATGTTGTAATAGATGAGTGTTTTGTTTTCTTTTGAATTAGTATTTTCAAGTGGTAGAATAGAGACAATGACATGTCGTTCCTTGGAAATAAACTCATATACGGTAGTAACTAACCCATGTGTGATGGAAAACCCAAGTTCCCATGGTGGGATTGTTGTTCATGATATTTGTGGTTGCAGTGGGATGCGATCTAACCTTCATTGATGCACTTGTTGTGTGATTTGTCTGTTTTATAGTATTTTTCCCATAGCCAAAATCTAATTAAATTGTGTATATATAAATAAATTTAGGAACCGTGAGATATATGTGACAATATTTATTATAGGAAGACATGGGAAGGACATATGGGTTGTGAGGTATTGGATGTTGTTGATTTTCCTTGAATTTTGAAAGAAATGTTGTCTAATAATGATGATGAAATCAGGTAAATGGAAATAATTTGATAGAATGGTATATGAATAATGCCAAATGAATACTCATAAATGGTTTATGTTGTTTTTTGATAAGTTATAAAGATGAAAAATGTCCCAAAATGAGGATAAATTATGTTGTGATGTTAAAATGCTTAAAAAGGGTGCCTAATAAACTGTTTGAGGTCATATAAGTTTGTTTACCCCACATTAAACATGACCCCCAGTAGGGATGGATGAGAGTAATGATATATATGTGACACTATCCATTGGGATGTTGTACACAAAATGGGTTGTTTACGGCTAATATAGATCCATACCTTTCATAAACTGAAGAATAATTATGTTATGTGTTTTTAGTTGTGTGTTTGAAATTTTAGAGAGATGAAACCACAATGATGTTCACTGGTTGGGTGGCATGAGGGTGTTTTTTAGAATGGTCCCTCAGTATTAGAGAAATAAACCCCTTTGGTACTAGTTAATATAGGAGAGGAGAAGTTCAGTTTGAATTTTTATTGTTTCATGCAGATGATGGAACAAGAGAGAAGACAATGTGTTCCATATATGTTTGACCTGACTAGAGAGTTTTTGTTGCATCCCCCTCCAATTTTTGCTGGACAAGGTGGAATCAAGGTATTCAAGCTCTGGATAGATTCCATCCGGATGATTATGGAATACTTAGAATCTCTTCCTAATAATAGATTCAAGTTAATAACTTATATGTTATGGGGACCAACAAAACATTGGTGATATATTCTAGTACAAACTGATCAGGGAATGTTTTTTTATTGAATCATTTCTAGGAAATGTGTCTAAAATATTAATATATAAATACCATGAGATATGTAAAGGATATGAAGTTTATGAGGATGAACCAGGATACTATAAAAGTTATGGGTAATGTTTTCCACTTCGCATACATACAACGCTTTCTTCCTACTATGGTAGGGGGTGAGGAAGCTACATAGAGACATTTTCCAGAAGAAAATAGAAATGAGATCAAGTATTATGTGAATAAATTCCATTTTAATTGGTTTGAAGAGGTGGTGGATAAGTCCATCTTTCAAAAGTAAATTCAAATGAAGAATCAAGTAGTGGACATGTGGTTCTAGTTGGTAAATCAATTCTCGAATCTTTAGAAGGTAGGAATAACTATTTTGAGAGCTTTCAAAAAGGATGTATTAGAAATAGTATCCCGGGAAGGGGATTGACATCTCATGGTGGTGATCAGGTGTTTTATGCTTCTGTTGAATGATGGGACACATGTGTGGTTAGTGTCCTTGAACACCAGTAGAGTGTTGTGTGTGAGGATGGACGGGTCTTATGCATGGGTTATAATAGAACCCTTGATTGATAATAATTTATGTTGGATCGAGGATAATTTAGATCATATGTAGCGGCCAATTACCCCATACCAGATAGGAATTTGACGTTTCATTGAGAATACTAGTTGGGATAGTAAGCATGGATCTCTAGGACATGGTCATTATTATCATAAGTGTAGTGCATCACCCAGAACTCATGAAGATACCCAGGGTAGATGGGAAGGTATGATTCATCCAGTTCAACTGCTACCTAGAGTCAATGAGATTGTACTATCATTTTTTGAGGTGTGATTCTTATTTATTTTATTCTTTATAGTGAATTATTTGATACAAGTACCTCACATTATTTTACATTCACTCTGTTTATAAATGCTTTGGATCATGCAGTGGAACATAAGTGTGGGGTTAGTAAAATTGTTAAATTTTTATGAGTATGAGTATAAAATATCCTATATTGTATGCAACGTGTTCTTCAGTTTAGTGGTTACCATTTTATGTAGGAATGGTATGTGATTAAGATAACTGGTTTTTTTGAAATTGTTGGTATGGATTATTTCATACTATATCAATACCATATTAACTGTTAACACTATAGAGAAAACATTAAATACCATCAGGGTGATACTTATGTTAATTGTGGGGAGTAGAATATTCAGTATGGCTGTGGCGGTTCAGAACATTAGTTTTTGGGTGAGAACATGGCCCACGTGGCATTTCTTAATCTTGATGATGGGCGAGTGGAGCATCTTTTCTTTACACCTATGGTTGATTAGTTCAATAATGTGTTCCCTAAGGACTTATAGAGGTCTCCACCCAAGATAGAGTTTGATTTCAATATTGAGTTTCTTCTTGTAGTAAAACATATATTCTATTCCACTGTATACAATGGTACAAATAGATAATTGTGAATATAAATCTTAGTTGGAGGAATTGGAGAATAAAGGGTTTATTTATCCAAGCTCTTCACTATGAGGATATCCAATTTTTTCCAATAAGCCTAATGGTATGTTTCAATTGTGTTTGAATTAATAGATATTGAATCAGATGATAGTTAAGAACTGATACCTTCTCCTACAAATAGATGACCATTTAGACCAACAATGACCTACTTATGCATTCACCAAAATTTACTGGAGTTTAGGGAATCATTAACTAATGGTGAGATCATTAATGTAACAAAAACTACGTTCAAGAGCTGGTATGTTTTGGTGGAGTTTTTTGTGATGTTTTTTAGGTTGAACAATAAGCATGTAGTGTTTTTAACCCTAATAAAATGAATATTTCACCCATTCCTAGAAGATATCAAAGTGATATTTGTGGACTAAATCTTGGAGTACTCTAGTACTCATGATGATCTTGACAGACATGTTGACAACATCCTATGTATACTAAGTGAGATTAGGATATATGGCATGCTATCATAGGTTCATTCACAGATTGAAAAGATACATTACATAGTTCAAATAATCTATGAGGAAGGAGTATCTGTGGACCTAGAGAATGTGCAAGAAACTGTATCCTGGAAGCATCGAAATAATTGTTTTAATATCTAAAATGTTCTAGGTTTGGGGTGAAATTATTGATACTTCATAAATGACATTTCCTATTTTGAATAACTGGTTTTTATCTTTCTCATGATGCAAATAAAGTTGGAATGGTCTATGGAATTTGATGATGTTTTGAAAAGTGTTAGAGAAATGTTATACCAATTCCCCAATGTTCATCACACCCAAACTGGGTTAGGAGTATTTTTTTTGTTTTATGATGTTATGGTTCTATTCATTGGTAGTGTTAGAGTAGGATGATTATGTTGTGGTAGATGGTTCATGACAGTTGATTCATGTTGAACAAAATTACCCTATACATGATCTTGAATTGGATGTTGTGGTTTATGAATTAATGTGTTGGTGTAATTACATAATTGGAAAAAGGATTACTATGTATACCAATCATAAAATTTCTATGTATATATTTTTCAATGTGATTTTAATATTCGAAAGGGGTTATAGGTTGAGTGCAGGCATTCCTCGTATAGTGAGATGGTCTACAGGTCAGGATAGGGGAATACTGTTGTATATGCTTTATGTTAAAAGACTCAGACAGAGTTTATCTAGGAATCCAGTTATGAGTGGGGGATGATGGTTTTGTTTCCCAATATTCACCTAGAGGTTCATGATGGATGAGGGAACATGAACCTCACATCCTTGGAATTTTATTTCATGCTTCTGAGCTAGATCAAGGAGTGGCAGTATTAGGGTCAGAGTGCTTGGCCATGAGTGAATGTCTTGAATTCAGGGTGTCATCTTCTGATTGGACTATTAATGATGATGAGAACATTTATATTCATGTCTATGATATTGTTCATACTTGTATGCAAGAGTAATTGATGTGTGAGTTATGTGCTTTGAAGTCAGGGGTGTCTTCTATTTTAATAAAAATTTATCATGATCTTGGTAGTAAATTTTATTGTCTAGGTTTGAAAAAGGATGTTTTAGGTTTTGGGACACGATGATACACCTATCAATAGTTTAAGGGGGGAATAAATTACTAGGAGGTTTATTACAACCATTTCCTATTCTGGAATGGATGTGGGATGATGTCACAAATGATTATGTGATAGGTCTTCTGATGAAGCCTCTTAAGAATGATGTTATATAGGTAGTTCCGGATCAGTTGACAAGGTGGAAAATTTATCATAAGTTTTAGAGACCATAAACATTGACCATTTAGGTAATCTATATGTTTAGAAGATTGAACATTTACATGAGGTTCTACATACTACAGTTTTGGATCATGATTGATTTTTTACTTCACACTTATTACAGTGGTTAAAGACAACACTTGGTACCAAATTATTTTTGAGTTTGAAATATCACCTACAAAGACATTGGAATCTATATGATATTATTTAAGCGATGAAAGTCAAGTTGAGTGAATGTGTTATAGAAATTTGATGAAACACTTAGTGCTTTTGGAGTTCACCTACAATAATAGTTTCTAGGAGACAATTTAGATGACACCCTATGAGGATCTCTATGTTAGGCCATGTATATATCCTTTATGTTAGACGTAGGCTAGATAAATAGAGATTTTTCTTCCTTGTCTATAGATACGCAGGATTAACATGCATGAATATTACATAAGTTTATATTAATATTCAACACATTACAAAACTACATGCTCGAGGACCATATTAGTTTAGTGTATTTATAAACATGAAAACAAAATATTATATCTTGTTGAATCATCTCCAACATATCCAATAAATATATTCCCCTGTAGTACTATATTTTATCCATTTTCCATAACATAGGGAAAGGAAGAATAAGAAGGGGTGAGCTTATACACTCTCTAAGGGTAAAAAAAGATATATGTAATCATAATAAGAAAATTAGGGTATGAGAACATGATATTAACATTAGAACATCATACCCTACATAAGAAGATCACAATCATGACACATCACATAAATATTAGTAGTTCATAAGACATGAATTGTAATATAATCATTAATATGAATCATGTGAGAATACCAATGTATTATGACATATATTTTTTGGAAGACATGTTAACATGTTACATCATTCCCTATATGTCAAGGATCGGTGCCAAAAAACCTCTCTTGGAAGGTCATGGGGACTACACCAACTGAGAGGGACACATAACTATCCCAAGTCATTGTCCATTCCTGGTAGGGTATCTGTTCCCCATTTTTGCAATGTGGATCATGTTTCCACTTCTTCCGATGGTGGATTGGGTTTCCCCATATTCCCATTGTGGGTCAGGACACATCTATTTCCCATTTTGGATCAAGACACACCTTTTTCACATTTTGGATCAATTACATCGACATGATTCCCATAATTATGTCATTATATATAAATCTTTTCCCAATTAATTGGAGGGGTATATAGGTACCACCCATCAAATGATAAAATGATACATATATGTTCCACTAGATAATAAAACATGCCTCATATCATGACCCACAAAAATTAATGAGTTTCCAAATCATCATATCATAACCCATATAACGAAATTGGAATACTAACATTTTATCATATCATTACCTAGGGAAAAGTAATAGGTTTTATAATCATTTCACCAAATCATGACAAGTGAAAAAATCGGTTTAAAAATAATATAACTCATGGAATAGGAACAAGTGTCATAAAAATCATTCCATATAAACAGAAACTATTCAAGAAAAAATATGAATGGTTTTTTTGGATCATATCCCTAGTAAATAATAAACTAGAACATATTATGTCATCATAGATGGAGATAGATTTTGAAATATCACATGGGACATATAATAATTTAAATTTAATGTAAATGAAAATACTTTTCATAAATCCATTTAAAAAATTATTTTTCAATAAATTAATATTTAACATTTAATTTCACATATTTATTGAAGAAAATATGGTTTGTTAATTGAAAAATGTTATTAAAAACAAAAATCCTATTAAAAAACATTATCACAATCCAAGTCTTATTTCCATCCAACACTCCACAGGAACTCGTCCAATATAAGGACTGAAGGGAATTCTCGATCGATATAGGTAGGAAGCTGGTGCCTGGGTATCAAAAATATAAATTGAGAATGATTTCACCCAATTACATAGGCAAAAACCCAATAATAATAAACAACATAATAACTGATAAACATAACCGTACAAGGTTCAAAAAGTTTCATATTAAATTTTGTACAAATATAAAAAAATACCAATTTTATAACAATCGGATGGGAATACAAAGCTTCCAAGAAACATAATGTGACAAGAGGGTCATTAACCTTAGTCTGCCACCACCAACACATGCCTAGAGTGGAACAATTGAACTGAATCCACCATCACTATCACGATAGATCTTTCATTTACATCATTCATATCTAGGAAAGTATACATACCCCCAAAGTTGTAAGCAGTATTTGAGCCAAATACCAGTAAGATGTCACCCTAAAGAAATGATTCCATGATATAACATTATAAAAAAATATTAACATGGTATTTTTCATAAGAACATTTCAACAAATTTTTAAAGAATATATTTTAAGTAAAACCATTTATCAAATAATATTTTAGGGAATAAAATGATTACAAGGTATACCATATGTTGAGGGATATCACCATTTCCCATAAGTACCATTTTACAAAAGAGAACCATGGTTACATCACTATCAGTACCTCGAACTATCGAGACCGTAGAAACACCTTACCCTGGGGATAAAACCCCTCCACTAAAATTCCCACAACATCCTCACAAATGAGCCACTATAGGAGAACTCATCCCAATGTCAAGTGGTCAAAAAAATAGGGTTACTGTGCACAATCGAATAGAGGAGAATGCATCACCAGGTCCAGTGGTCTCTGACAATATATCATGTTTAGTTAGTGTTTAAATTTTATGTCCTTCTAAATAAATCTTGGCCTCCAAAACTTCTGAATCTACTAGCATACTAGTTCTATTTCACTAAACTAGATACCAAGGATTCCCTTTATGCCCAATTTTCATTTCATAAATCATTTTAATCACCAACTTCACATGTGCAATCCATGCATCACAAGTATATAATGAAATCACAACATTCACAAAATGAAACCACTTTACACATTTACACACCCACTAAAAACATTTTTAAATACATTTCATACAACTTTCAGATTTTATGAAATCCATTAGGAAGAATAATAATTAGAACACATGTGAAATAGAAAAATATCCATGAAAAAATCCCCCTTTCAAATTCACATTCACATGAAACCCATTTTTATATCATGAATCACCATTTGAAGGCATATTAATATTTCACAAAAAATGTACATACATTCAAATAAACTCATTTCACTTGTAAACCACACTTTCAAAATATTTACACCATTCATGAAATTTATTACTTTTTTTTCAAAAAACAACACAAAAATGAACCCTTGAATTAAAAAACAATCCATAGAAAAAATCCACTTCTTTCACATGTGAATCACAAATCCTCTAAAAACATGATTTACAACATACCAAAAATACATGGAACATATTTAATAACATAATATATCATATCAAAATCATCTAATAATTTAAAATCATGAAACCACCTACCTCTCACATGGATGCTTCTTAAAATTAGTGGAAAACCACAACCACACCCCCACATGATCCTATAAACGAAATATTGAATGTTAATCATAAATATTTCACCCATATCATAATATCCAACCATTATTAGGTAATTCAACCCAATATAAAATAGAAACTCATGAAATAGGGACGAAAAAGAAAATAAAGTGATAGAAATCATGAGAAAATAGGATTTCTGGACAATTTATTAAAGAATCATGGTAAAAATGACCAAGTAATGATGCTAAAGTGGTCTAAAGAATATTTGAGGGAGCTCCCATGGATGAAAATACTAAATGTGGAAGATGGGAGGAGAATTAGGGTTCAAATAAATGAAGAAAAGATGGAAAATTACAAATTTTTAATGACTTGGACAGGCCATGCGTTTTCCCCCACAGTTTTTCAAACTGTACGACAACCATGCACCCCTAACCTCTAAGAGTGATAGGCCGTATGATTTTCTGACATATTTTGACAAATCGTGTGCTGCCATATGGTCACCATAGTCCAAATGGGTCATGGACTCCCTGTTTCTTGGGTAATGGAAGATGATTTTCCCTAACCGTGTGCCAACAATGCACTATCCACTTTCAAGAAAAATTCTCAATTTTCACCAAAATATAAATGGTAAACCAAGAGAAAAAATCCAGTCTAAAATTAAATTGAATATCACCTAAAAAATAAATATAGGTATTTGTAAATTCACACTACCATGAAAACAATCCTCCCACATAATGTCCATACAATGGTTTATTAGAGAACAAAAATGGATTCTCTACCATAGTCCATGTATTCTTCTCCATGTCTCATAAACATAATCACCATGATTATCAATAAATTATACTAATAGAAAAAACATCCCATGAAGAACATTTTCTATAGAATAAAAAATTACATATTGACCGTTTAGAGATAAAAAATTTGGCTCCAATTCTAACTCCTTCCAATTCAGCACATGAGATGGATATGGGATGCATGTTTTCAGCATAGAAACTCAAAAATATCATGAAATGACATCAAATAATTAGGAAAGTATAATATTTATTCCACCCTACCAATCCGATCATTAATCTAAAAAGGTATGACATAACTTGGTTTTAGCTTACCTTTCTTACCTAAACGTTAATGACCCAAGTGAGGTACGACTTTTAGGAATACTCGATCACCCATAGAAAATGGAAAATTACAACACCTCTAATAGCAATAAGATTGATAACACCCCTGAGCTATCAAAAACTACTTCCTGGTCAGTAATAATTTCCTAGATTTTTCCTACATAAGGTTCAATCCTAGTATTGAGTTCTTATCCACCTTATCCAAAAACAAAGAAAATCATAATTGAAATCCAAAAATCACCTCAAAGGGAACCATTTGAATAGAATATTGGTAGCTATTATCATACATGATATCAACCAATCCCAAATGGATATCCCATAATCTTCTAAAATCAAACATGCTCTCCCCGATCATGTCTTCAATAATATGATTTTCTATCTTTTTTTGACCTTCTGTTTGAGGATGTTATACTATGCTCAACTTGACCTGCAACCCCATCACATTATATAGGTCTCCCCAAAACTGTGAGGTAAAAAGTGGGTCCATGGTAGAAACAATTTCTAATTGAACAGATTGAAGCCTCAAAACCTACTAAATATACAAATGACCAAACTCACCCACTTTGGATGAATATTTGATTGGAAATAAATGATGGAATATGGTCAAACGTTCCATCACTACCCTAATGGTATTCTTTCCTCAGGTTGTATGAGGTAATCCCACTCTAAATTCGATTACAATATCTTACAAAAATCGTGTAGGAATGGGTTGTAGCTGAAGAAAACTAGAGAGTCATTGGGGTACTTCTTTAACATTCTGACTAGTATAACACTATGAAATGAAGCCATGTATATATCCCATCATTCTTAGCCACCAAAACTGCCAACATAGGTCATAATACATCGTGTTAGACTCACGATGAATTCAGGGTGGAGAAAATATTTTCAATTAATTTACATTTAATTTTATTATTTTAAATTCCGCCAAGGTGTAACATTTAGATAAATTCCCACATTTTATGATATTAGGAGTATTTCGAGCATAATCCTAAAACAACCCATTTCTAATTTATAAAAGATTTAATTTATTTCAATATATTAACCATAACATTTTCTATACTAATACAAATTGTAAAATTATTTATTTAGGATTATATAAATATAGGGATTCATTTCATCATTCTTTTCCAAAAGATGAATTGACTATATGGAAGCTCAAAAAAAGTTCACATGTTACACTATTAAAACGTTTTATTGATTTTTCTTGTTTACGTGTTGGGTCCCTAAATCATTCATTGTTTGCCTAATTACTATGAAATTCAGTGGGTGAACGCACAAAAGGTTATCGAAAATCATTAATGATGAATAGGAATCATGAATTGGGCGTTTTAATGGCCATTAAGGAATTATAATCCATTTATTTTCTATTTGAAGAGTCTGATTGGAAAAAATAAATTTTTAGAGTAGAACTAACATAACACACATAATATGAATAAAAATATACTGAAGGTTTGAGGAGATATGGAAAAGATATTTATGAAATTTTTTTGATAAGGGAGAAACTTGTGAAGTGGTCATTTATTAGGCATACACCATGTGATCTTTTGGCGGAAAAATTCTGCCTATAAAAGGATTGGAGATCCCCCTCTCAAAGCATCACATTTTATCGCATTCCATTAGGGAAACCAAGGGGGAGAACATTTCTTCTTTCTTTCTTTTATTTCCCTTATTTTCCATGTATTTTTAATACCTTCTTGTTCCCAATTAATCTCTCTTAACCTTACCATGGTAGGGTAATCATTTTTGGTGATTCATGAATGCTTGGTTTTCTATTTTGTAATGATTTAGTTACTAGACATTATTGAATGAAATTTCATTCTTCTTAAATGTAGTTTTCAATTTCATATATCATATTTTATTATCATATACGACTATTCATAAATTTTAATTATATTATTGATTTTTTCTTTGGTAAATAATCTTTTTCTCCCTCCACTAATTTCTAGTTTTTATATGATGAAATATAACATGGATTAGGTGTGATTTACTTGACGATCATCAATACAAGTAAAAGGGGTCGTGGATGTTCTTAATTGTTTCAGTTAAACAAGACCCTATCGGGTATTGACCAACACAAATGAGGATACTCATGGAAAATACTTTTCACATGGAAGGAGAGTAGAACAAACTATGTTCTTGGTAAGGTTTTCACCCACCATTACAACATCACCAAGGTAGTGAGAGGAAACAATTGTGGAATCTCACTATAATCAACTCAGAATAATATGTTTGAATTAAGTTGAAAAATGATAGAATTACAATTGGGAAACTGACATTGACCTAACAAGCCTTATAGTATCATTGTTTTAAATCATTTGAATTTTAGATTTCATTTCAATCATTTTATTATGGATTTATTCTAAAAAAACTACCCTTTTACACTCATTTAAAAGTGAAAAACTATTTTGTGTTCACTCCTCTTTGGGAGAAATTATAGGGTTAATAACTAGACTACAACTGGGAAATATAATTTTCTTCCACACCCCATGACACACATGCATCAATGTACTACTAAGACTTGTGGCTATCTTATATCACTACATTCCTATAGTACAATGGTAGAACAATGTGATCCTTGATGAAAAATAATACCTCTAGAGTCAACAGCCACTAAAATGGAACCTCCCCACCATTTTTGAATTTCATAGAATACCATAATTCCTCATCACATGGAAACTCTTGTGAAATCAACTCCATAAGGGAATGTGTCATTTAAAAATATTCCAAGAAAACACCTCAACGATGCTCTTTGGTCTCCAAGTACATTCTATGAAATGAGCCCCAAAAAAGTCCACTCATCACTCGACTTTTTCAACTCCAAAACAGGAACATTTATGGTCAAAGAATCTTCCAAAACATTCCTATTGTATAAATGGTATAAAAACTTAACCCCTAAAGAAAATGAACCAAAAAATATTTCCTCAAATCAAAATATTTCATTAATAAAATATAGGATAAGTTATTATGATATGAATACCCTAAAAACTTCTCCCCAAAAAGAAAAGGGCACCATATCTTAAGGGAATTCATCACTGCTACAAACTCTAGGTCATGGTTTTAGTAATTCTTCTAATGTAGTCAATTTTGGTGAGAATCGTATGACACCACAGGGTAATCCGACATCATCATACACCTAGAACCATAACAAAGACCACATAACCCTTTCTAGATTCTAGAATGATAAAAATAGGAGTTGTGCTCAACTACCCTTTGAGAACTTAAAAGGTCTACTAACACTCATGGATTCATTAAAACTTCACCCCTTTCCTGGTGAGCATGAACATGGCAGAAGAAAGCTAAGATTAATCACAAATAAGCCGCCTACAATACCCTTTCAGGACCAAAAATATTATTATTTCCAAAAAAAATCTTTAACTCGTCCCATTACATCACAACACTAATCTTCTCAGGGTCTAGTGAAACCCTTTGTTCTGAGAAAAAACTACCCCAAATATCTTTTATATAATACATATTTTGCATTCAGGTAACTTCACATCGAGACTATGTTCTCGAAGAGTGTCCAACAAAATTATCAAATACAGCTCATGCTCCTGCATGGTCCTGAAATAGACCAGGAAATCATCCTAAAATACCATGATAAACGAGTCGAGATACCTATAGATCACCCAATTAAAGATTTCCATAAAGATAACTGGAGTATTTTCAAAGCATAAAGGAATGGAAAAGTATCCAAAATGGTTGTACCTACTTTAGAAACCCAAATTTGGAGAATCTACCGAACTCTAACATGATGACAACCAAAACAAAAATAAAAATTGGAAAACCACATATCCCCGTTATACCAATCAAAGTGGCAATCTATATGGGGAAATTGGTAATTGTTCAATATGGTCTATTTTTTCATCTTTCGGTAATTAATGAAATACTGGAGAGATTCATTGACCTTTTTTACAAAAAGAACTCGAGTGGCCCATGGTGAGACCCTCAGGAGAATGAATCCATTAGATTCAAATCATGAAGTTGTTTATTTAATTCCCTTAAGTCGATGGGGTCCATATGGTGTGAGGGAAGATATATTATAAATGTTCCCAACCCCGTGTTGGGGGATAAATCCACATCCTTCTCCAGGGGATAACCTATGAAATCCTCCTGAAAAACCTATTGGAACACTTCCACCACATAATGAGCTACGCCCCTAAGAGAACCACAATCATCTTGAAATGTGGGAGATGAGATATGATAAACAATATTTCCTAACTATAGAGGTGGGCGTCCATCACATCTCAACCAAGAATCACATTGACCTTAAAAATAGCAACTCTCATCAGGTTCTAAAAAACTCACACAATAATGATGGAAATTGATTTTAGCCTGAAAAAGCACAATCCATTCCTTACTAAATATTTCTTAAAATAGATCCATCTAAAAAACATGAAATACCACTCCAAATCAATCCTTGACATGGTGAGTGCACAAGATGATCTCATAAAACACTACTCTAGCTTCATACAAATAATCATTACCCAATCCACTGATTTTGAAATAAGCTTGTTTGGAAACATAACACATCGTCAAGGTGGGAATAAATAAAAATATATAGTAACCAATATCAAACCAAACAATAACTACAGATGATTCAGTAAGAATTATACCTTGAACTATCACAGTCCATTCATTTGATTCAACTGGCGCTCAATCCACTACATGAAGGTGACTCACGTCATAATAAGATTGAGAATGACCATAACCCAATAGATCTTACTAGAACTGATTATACCTAGATTAAGATTCATTCTTGTCGCTATGACTTCCAAACCAAGAAATCACTATCCTAGATGGTTCTCGATGAGAAATCATCGCCTTTAAATCCTCATATCTTGTATCACTATTAAATGGTCATGCAACTTTGCAGAATCCTAGAATGTGTCCCATAGTTTCACACCGGGTACATGTTCTAGTTGGAGATGAACATGTATGTAATGTCTTACCTACCATATCACACTGATGTCACCCCACTACCCAGCATCAGAAGGCATAGATGAAGAAAATTGGGAAGGATTTCTTCTACAACCACCTCTCTTATTCCCTTACTCATCCTACTTAATGTTCTTAGATGAACATCCACAAGAAACTGCTAACACTACTCTAGAGAAACCGGTCCTACATCCGTGATCCATTTCCACTATAATTGAATGATTAACCACTTAATTATCAATTTTCTTATTGGACAATAAATCATGAGATCTGATTTCAAGTTGCAACCCCATATCGAACATCTGAGACATCATCTTTTCATTTGAAATGAACTCAGGAGTGTACTGAACTGGATATGAAAAGAGTTTAACATATTCCATGATGGGCAGGTCTCCCTGACTAAGCTCCACAAACTCCTAGTTTGTAGAGAAGGGAAAAATATCCTTACAATATATCTCATTGATTAAAACATTAAAATCCATACGATTCATCTCTTCTTGATTCCCATGATTTGGGAAAAGAAGGGTCCTCTCCTCCAAAACTAATTAGACAAGATGATCTAGGTCCATAAAATTATAATTCTCTTGAGTTTCTAAATAACAATAAACATTATCAATGAGGAGACATGGTACCTTGGGAAGAAGAGGATTGGATTGAGAAGATTGAGAGTATGTTTGAGTTTCATGACAATCCTAAAGTAGTTAGAGTGTCATAGACCAAAACATAATTCCATCCAAAATAATAGCATAATTGGTCTGAGATAGGTCCTAAACCATGACTTCCACTAACCACTGAAGAATTGGTGAGGGAGAACTATCTCCATCCTCTTCATTTGGTCATATATAAAGTCTCTGGGGAGGAGTATTGGTAGAGAAAGTAATAACCATAAGAAAAACCATTCTGATTTTTTTAGAAAAATCATCAACACTTACATAAATAAAACATTATGAAATATATCCAAATAAAATGAAAAACCAAACCACTAATCCCCCACATAGTGTCTATATATATTTTTCATCCTATACCTCTCCTATAGAGGTTAATTCAAACAACATTTCTCAACATCCAAAGGCAACTAAAGTTCTATCTTGTGTTGTGATGGGAAGCTAACCCACTCTCAACTCAAACCACATGTCCCAAAAATCATAGTTCTAGTCTAACTAGACTCATCCCAAATAACTTGACCCAAAAAGAGAATTACCTCATCTGATACCATTTGGTAATGAACCAACATGAAATACCATCCAACCCGACACCATAACTGGTCTGAGACATGGAATGATGGGAAATACGGATCCCTAAAGGCTCGAAAATAGTTTCCAGGTTTCAAAAATATTCTTTCGAAATGATTTAATTAATTTACATAATAATAAACAACAAACAATAATAAGCAACACAATAAGTGCTAAAAAAAGCCAAATGAGGTTCAAAATCTTTCAGATTCAATGAATTACAACATTAAATAGAAAATACATGTAAAATAACCAGATAGGAATAAAATCCATCCAAAAAAACATGAAACTAGAAATATATCACCCTAAATATACCAACAACGACAGCTTCATGTATTTGAACACAAGCAAGCAGATGAAACACCACCATCAAAACAAATCTTTACATTTTCTAGTTCATAATTTAAAAATCATCATACAACCAAATTTTTATGTAGGGTGATATCCGAATCATATAAGGATGTAACCCAAATGGATATATTCCATTATATAACTTGAGAAGAAAATTTAACATGAATAATTTATAAAGAAAATTTAAATCTTTTTTAAGAAATTTCTTTAAGGAAAACATTTTTACAAATAAGCTCGCATGAAATAAAATGTACACATGTTATACTATATGTTGATGGATAACACCATTTCTCAAATGAATCATGTCTAAAAATATTTCCATGGGTAAATACATATTTGTTTCTAGAACTATAGGTTCCATTGAAACCTCGTACCTCAGTGATCACAATCCTTCAATAAACTACCAAAAACATCCATATTCACGAGACACTAGAGGGAAACACATTCTAGGGAATTTGTATCAAAAATAGCATTCATGTGCACTATCCACAATAAGGGAACACATCCCAAGGTATAATCATCTCTGAAAATATCAAGTGTTTAGTTAGTTTGGTATACATAAATCCTACTAGATTGATCTGGGCCTCATCCACTTCCAAATCAGATAGTGTATGGGTTCTTTTTTTCCCACCTAGACACTCGATATTTCCTTTGTTCTCAAATTCCATTTCACATATCACATAAATCATCACTTTCATAAGTAAATTCTAGTCATCAAAACCACCCAAGGAAATCACTACATTCATACAACAAAACAACTTTCCACTTTCAAACGCACACCAAAACCATTTGGAAAATCATTTCACACAACATACACAATGTATGAAATCTATTTGGAAGCACAATTAGTGAAACACATGAGCAAACCAATCATTTATCTGGGAAAATCCCCTTTTCATGTTCGAATTCACATCAAAACCATTTTTATAACATGCTTCACCATTTGAAGACTTGTTAATAGTTCACAACAAATGAGACAACATGCTAAAAAACAAATTTAAATTGTAAAATCCACTTTCAATACATATTATCCTTTAATATCATTGAAAACCAATTTCACACATTTCCTAAAAGGTATAACAAATTTTCATGATGCTCCACATCAAATAACACATGAAATACAACCAATTCCATTTTAAAAACCAACTTCTATCAAATGTGAATCACCAATCCTTTCAAAAACATTATTCAAACCAAACAGAAAATATATATAACATATTTAATTACCCAAGAAATCATATCAAAAGAACATAATAATGTAAAAGAATGGAACCACCTACCTCACACATGGAAACTTCCAAAAATTGGTGCAAAACCATAATCGGACCACCAAATGCCCCAATAAAGGTGTGATTGAATATTAATCATCATGATTTTCCCCACATCACTATATTGGACAATAATTAGGTCATTCAACCCAATATAAAAAAGAAAATCATGAAATAGAGAAGAAATAACCATTCAAAGTGGGAGAAATAATTAGAAAAGAGGCGTACATGATGATTCCATTATGAACAGGGGTCAAAACCACCCAGGGAATGATGATCAAGAGGTCTAAGGATGCTTATAGAGAGCTCCCATGGCTACAAATATTTAATGTGGTGGATGGGAGGAGAATTACAGTTAAAATAGAAGTGGGAGAGATTGTAAATTACAATTTTTTAATTACGTAGATTTTTAACAATATTTCCCAATATGGTTTTCTAAACCGTGTGGCAACTATGTACCCCTCTATATCCAAGAGGCAGATGCTGCGTGACTAGCCCATGTGGTCTGAAAAAAATTCGATCACAACTGTACAAATGTAACTTGGCCACATAGATTCCTTTGTAAGGGTGCAGTGTTTCCCATAACTAGGTTCTAACCATTCTCCACCCACTATCAATCCCAAATTCTCCATTTTCACCCAAATCTCAATGGTAAATGAAGGGATAAAAGCCAAGATAAAAATATACAGTAGATTGAATAAAAATAAAAATAGGGATGTGACAACCATTTTCATTGAAAATAACCACGAAAACTTATATTGGATTATTTAAAACAATTGTATCAATTTTTAAATTTAATACACATTGAGAATATTTTTTCACTGATAACATATTGGAATCATTTAAAGGATGATTTCAATAATCATTTAAGGAACTTCTTGAATCATAAAACATTTTTGTAAACAATTATATTTGAAAAAAAAATTAAAAAAATAAATGTAAATTTTATTAGGAAATTTATTGTATTTAGAAATAAATATTGTATTATTCCGAAGAAATATTCAAAGGAAGGATGGTCATGAGAGTAGATAAATCCCTACCTGCTGAAAATTATTTTAGTGTGCTAAAAGTTTAGAAATGCTTCTTGATTGAAAAAACAACATTATGATTACTTGTTAAAACTGATTTATTAAAAGATAAAACATGGGTAAAAATTTACTTTAATCATTATTGGATATTAATATAATTTTTTTAAAATGTTTTATAAAAAAACACATTTTTGAATGAACATAGATTTATGACCAAAAGGAAAAGTAACATCTAATTTTCATAATTTTTTTTTAATTATCTACCCAAGATTAGGAAAATAATACCATTACATGAATATAACATGAATAACCAGATGTGTATAAAATTCATGGGTTTTATTTATTTACCGATCATATTATTTCACAAATATATTCCTAATCATAAATAACACCAACAAACATTGAGATTCTAGTAATAAATTTTAACCATTGTGGTAACATTGTTTCATACTCCTCATGAAAGAATAAAACTACTTGAAAATTAAAATATAATGAAAATAATCATATTAATTATATATCATGTCATTGGGATGTATATACACCCCAAAAAAATGAATCAAGTGGTTAAAATGAAATGCATCTCATGAAAATAAAAAGTATGATGGAATTTCTTTATTTAGGTATTTACTTTCACACATGCTTAAAACACATGTATAATAAATATATGTTTATTATATATTTAAAATATATCCATATTATTACATTTCATACCATACATTATTTTATAATGACTTTATATTACCTGTTTCTTGGCAACAAATTGTTAACGTTATGTTTTCGTAATATCTACTTTGTTTTTCATCTATGTTTGGGATTGTTATTATGGACCCTCTTACATAGATCCGGATTTAATTATTTAAATAATGTAAATAATGATATAAAAAACATATATATTTAATATATATTCATTTATGATAATCTATAAAATATATAAAAATTTAATAGAATATAATGTTCATGGGGATGGTAGACCATACAAACACATGAACTCTTTTTTCATTTTATTATTGTATTGAAGGAATGATATTAAATAAATTATATATATATATATAATATCATTAAATTATTATTATGATGACATATATCTCATTTAATTTCCCTAAAACCATCCATTATACAATCAATTTAGTGTGTGAATGAATTACATTTCTCGGAGGAGGTGGTAGTCCACACGTCCACAACGAAGTCATCATATTTACAGAAAATGAAAAGTATGAAGTTATGTGCTTATATAATAAGTTTAGAAAAATATATAAATTCTAACCATCCATAATATATTAAAAATAAATATTTTACATCATAATGACTAACCAGTGGTTGTTCTCTGTACATTAATGTGCTATTCTCGTTACCCATAGATGATAGTGTGTGTAAATGTTGATCAAAAACTATGATTAATAACATAATAGTATATTTTGGATACTAATTATATTATATAATCCTAGAATAATTCTATTTTATGGGGTGGAGTATGTAAATTAAAATGGTTTTTAAGGAAGTATATTATCTCTTATTTGGGTAACTCCACTAGGTTTTCACCAAAGGGCATCGTTGATTAGTTATAAGCCAAAATAGAGGATTCTATGTTTAAGGGAGGTATTTTGGGAGGTTATTTTACCTGATTTTTGGGATAAAAATAAATTTATGGTTGTTAATAAGTGTGTGTGGTGAGTACCTTTTTATAGTGGAGGAGTAGTGGCATTCTTAAAAATTTTCAAAATTTGAATTATACCCGCGTTTTTTCTCTATAATTTTTCCCCAATATTTTTCCAAATTAGTGAAATGGGAGTATTGGTTTGAAATAGTACCATAAAATGGTTTTGGAAGAGTTTTTTGGACTTCATTTTCTTAGGATTATGGTTTAGACCTTTTTTAAGCTATTTGTTTTGAAACACTGTAATTTATTTTAATCATTTTAAATAATATTTTTCATAAATGAAAAGTTTTATATATTATACATTACAAATTTTTCTGATTAAAAATACATAATCAATTTTTTCAAATTATAATCACATTAGTGGAAGAAATTAATTTAAATTTAATCTCATAGATGAGATGACAATGTGGGTTTTTAAAGTAATTTTTTTAAAGTTTGTGATGTTTTATATCCATTTTCAATATGGAATTGATTAAAATGAAATAAATTAGATTAATTTCAATAAAATAGATCTAATTAAAATTTAAAAAAAACTAAAAATAATTTAACTATATAAATAAATTTTTCTAAAAAATGTTTCAAAGTAAAATTCATTATTTTTCACTATTCATCGAAAAATAGAACTTTATAGAAAATTACTTGAAATTATCTAAATGTAAAGGTTTATATTCTACTTCCAAAAATAAAGTATATTTTATCAAATATAAATGATAAAATTTTAAAAAATAATATTTAAAATGGATTCTTCCTTAAAAAGAGGTAAAATTACCTTGGGAAAAAACAATATTCCATAAATTAGATTTATTATTACCATACACCTATTAAATATATTTAATGAGTATAAAAAATTAATTGAATATATAATTTATAAATCGTATTTAAATCATTAATAATAAGAGGTTTTTTAAATTAATTTACATATAATCATGCGTGTTCATAAAAATAGTTTTCTTAGAGATTTCTTTTTCATTCTCAAATATTTCATACATTAATTTCTAGATAATTGTAAAATGGAGGACTCATTTTTTATATAAGTTTAGTACATTTTTATATAATTTATTAAATATTATTTGTAAATTACATTCGAATGGCTTGCTAGTAACTATAATAGTATTATAATAGTAATCTTAATATTATAATGTAGTTTTGTAAAACATGGCCCTGCCTGTAATGAAATATATCGAAGGGACTCATTACTGTATGAAATACTAACCAAACATATTTTTTCATGTAACAACACTAATATAAGTGTTTTAGGTTGTGAAATATTAACTTTTTGTAGGGTTAAACACAAGAAAAGCATAGTAATTTTGTATAATAAGATATATATTCAGGGTTATGTGAAATGAAAAATATCACAATGATTAAATTAATTTAAACATTATTTTAAGGAAATCTTGGGATGTAACATTACAACCCCATTAAAATGATTTTTAACCTCCAAATTCATCTTCCTTCTCAATGGTTTAATGGGTGAAGATTCCATTCATAAAAACCATTATCATAAAAATAAATACTGAAACATCCTTTAAAAATGTAAAGTTAGAAACATAATGGCTAACCTAGTTATCAAATAACTATGATTACACATATTATAACATATGTGGGAAAGGAAATAATGGGAAAGGAATAAAGTGGAAAAATTATTAGAAAATATAACGCCCCAATCCCAGAAGGTTGGATTTTATGCATTTTTTTATTACATTGGCATAAATACATGCTTAAAATCCTAAGGGACCGAGAAATTTAGAAATTTTAAAAAACTATATAACATACAAGACTCCAATATTTCATTGTGGAGTATAAAAAAAATATAATACTTGACAAAGACTAACAACCTGTATCCCTGAAAATAATTCAAAGGATTCCTCTACATAATCTATTGTAAGGAAACAATAATATTGGTGAGCTCAAATGATAAGTAAGAATATGCACAGTGGAATAAATAAAAAATCAATAAGAATAAATAAACATTGAAATATGAATATCTAAAAGAATATTCCATTTAACTAACTATATAATGAATAATCAATATGGAATAGTAAGAAACTAAAAACAAATGATATTCAATAAATTAACTGAGAATAAAATGTGTCCAGAGAATTCATCATAGTGAAAATATCATGAATTGTATATTCTGAATAAAAAATGGTAGAAATGATTAATTATATGATTTAATGTCTTAAGAACATGAAAACCTCGACTCTCATGATCTATACTTCAAACATTTTATAAATATAGGTAGAAACCTATTTAATTTGGACAACTAATTTGTCTCATGAAAACCTGTAGATGCATCGAGGAAATATACAATGCATGGGACCCAACCATCATTTAATGTAAAATTCATTCCTTATCCATTTTAATTGATTTAATTAATAGAAAATATTCCTTTCTAAGTATTTTTATTGAATAAATGATACCGATATATCAATAATTCCCTAGTTACTCAAATAACAGTCAAAGTAAACACTGAATATAAAAATGGTATATGGTGTAGGAAATAATAACATCGATAAAAAATATTTTATATTATTAAATAATTACAATAAATTAAATTTTTCAAATGAATTTTTACAATCACAAGGAATGTGAGATTTTAAACATAATCATTAAAAACGTTCTTAAGGTGAATAATGATTAAATATTTCACAGTGTCCCATACCACATTTATACATTTGAATCATAATATCCATGTAGGAATAACATTAAATGAAACATATTATGACATTATAATAATTATATTTCTTTTATAAAATTTCAAATGGTAGTATATACATCATATAAAAGTGAAGCGTCATATAACCATAAAAAAGTCTCAATGGAATATAAATTGTGACGAAATATAATACATTGAGAACTAATTCTCCTTTGTGTCTTTATATTCATGAATTAATAACATATGGTAATTATTTACTTTTTCATAACCTTTTTCATGTTTATCATTAATTTTATTCAATTTATTATAATGTTGTAAACATCAAATTAAATAATTATGTTTACATCAGCTGTTTTGACCACATTTGGTTTATGTGTCAATGATTACATTACGAGGTCAACAGTATCCAATGTGGTAATTCTACAAAAATATCTATAATAATAATACATACATAATTATAATATTTATACATAAATTATTCTTTTTAAACAAATCATGAAATATGGTTATGAAATATGAACCCATGATACAATCATGGAGATGGTAGGTCATGTGTTCCCATGTTTAGTGTTACCATTTCATAGGGATCGTCATGAAAAGAAGTTAAGTAATAATATATCATTGTATAATGATAAATATAACATATTTAAAATTTTATCCAATCATATATACTCATATATATAATTATTTTTATTTAAAATTAATGATATAACATCAAGGAGGCTATAGTCCACACGTCCACGAAAGACATCATCACTTTTTTGTGTCTGAAAAGGGTAATAAAGAAAATGATATATTATATTTAAATAAAGGTATTTATATCATATATAACATATATAATCATTTATTTCACATAATTTAAATTAAAACCATTCTTTATGCATTCCATGTATCACATGAATGAATCACATCGCTTTAAGGATGTGGTAGTCCACACTTGCACAAGTGATTTTATTATATTTCCACAAATTGGAAAGCATAAATGAATAGTATTTATAAAAATTAAATAATTTATAAATATCATATATATCATATATTGACATATTTTCCATCATAATTCCCACCCACGAAGGCTGGTAAAGTAAAAATTAACAAATTTGTTTCGTGAGGCGATAGTTCACCATACACAAAAATAGTATAATCATTACCCATTATTTGAATTTGTGTTCCTGTGTAGGTCAAAACCATAACATAAAAACGTCTTAGTATATTTAGGATACTTTTATTTTTATATAATCATTGAATTATTAAAATTTAAGGGGTGTATAAATAATTAAAACTAAAGGGCTTAAAGAAGGGTCTTTCCTCTTATTAGGTTAACTCCAATTGGATTGCACCAAAGGGATTATTTGGTTGGATTTATACCAAATTTTAGGCCTCTAGGTTGAGGGGAGGGATTTGTATGAGCGTGTTTTGATGATCTGGTCTTAGAAAAAGTGGCTTGAGAGGTGTGTGAATGTGGGATGGGTGAGTGATTTTTATTATAGAGGAGGAGTGACATTCTTACAAGTGTTAAGAATAGGAATTTAAAGAATGTTTTCCTATGAATGTTTTCCCTAAAAATGGTCCAAAATGTATCCATGGAATTATATGGTCAAGATATTTCTATCCTATTTATTTTGGAAATGTTATTAATTTTTTTTTGGTTCCTATGTTTAAGGTTTAGTCCATAGTCATGCTAATCTCTTTCATAACCAATTTTAATAATTTTAATTACAATCCATAATAAATATGGAAAAATTGTTTTTTAACATATTATAAAATATAAATTATTATAATTTAAAATTTGGAATATATTTTTCCAATTTCAAAATATAATTTTGGAATGAAAATAAAATAAATATAATCCCATAGATGGGACGATAACGCTGTTTTTAAAGTAAAAATGTTCAAACATTTCATAAGTTATTATATCCATATTCATTATAAACAAGATTTGATTGTCCTATATTCGATTAATTTATGTATAATTGATTAATATTACATTATATCCAATAAAAAAATTATTTAATATTACAAGTAAATTAGATGAAATGAAATTTTTGAACTAATATTATTTTAAACTATTCATTAAAAAATCAAACCTCTAAGAAAAATACTAATAATTCAACCTAACCTGATGTTTATCCTTCTCATTAAGATATGATGTTTTTATATATAAAATCAGTAATATTTCCAAATAATATATTTAAAATAGGTTCTCCATTAAAGGGTTGAAAGTTTCCGTTATAGAAATATTGGTTTTATTGCATAATATTGGGTTTATTCTTATATTATTCATATAAAATCATTTGGATGAATGTAAAAAATATATTAATTAATATATGATATATATATTTGATTAATATATCTCACTATATGAAATTAAATTAATTTATTATGATAAATCAACTTCATGAGACAAAAATATTTTTTTTATAAGAACATTCACTTTATAATCAATTATTTCTCATATTCATGGTTAATTTATTTTTTACCAATTTATTCGAACTTATAATTTAATAATTTACTTAATAATATGCATATCCATCAATTCAATTGATATTTAGTATCGTATTATATTAAATAATAACATTTTTAACAATATATTATTGTTTGGTAAAACACGATCTTTTGTGTTACACAATCCATCAAGGAAAGTAAGTATTGCATATAACATAAGATGTCATCAATGTTCTGTGTTTTTAAAGATAATAATTTTGTAAAATGTAATATAAACCTAACATGTTGTTACATATAAATCAATCTAGGAACAAAAAATAACTTTATTAAAAATAGAAAAATATTTTAATGTCAAAGGGTGTTTTAGAGATTTATTAGGGATACTTATCACAAGTATGTGGATGATCTATAAAATATTAACTATAAAATAATAATAATGTAAATAATCCTGAAAATGGTCATTAATTTCATCAATAAGGAATATAATATGATAAAATTTTATTCAAATTCACTTTTTCTAATATTGAATATATTATTACACAAGGTGATATATACATGATTTCATCCCATTTCATATTTAAAATCTCACCAATTAGTAAAATATTGACCAATTTCTACTTCACCTATTTCTCTAAAGGGAATGTGAATTTTTCGTTCCTAAAGTATTAATAGCTCCTAAGATCCATGAAATTTCATCCCATCTGTATTCAGTTATTATCAATGAATGTGTTTGGATTTGGTTTTCCAATATGCATAAATTTTCACGTGGTGTGATCATAATATAATCTCACAAAAATTCATATGATGTTATACGTGGTATTTCTATAATTGGTTAACCCTATAACCATTTAAAAAGATTAAAATCCAAAAACTTATACTAGAGTTCATGTAATAATATTAACATTGATATCCCATATATATCATGATGTAGATATTGGTTGTCACATTCCAAACATGTTTATATCATCATCATATATTCTCTTAAAACATGGTAATAACCAAATTCACTATAAATCCATTTATAAAACTTACATTCTTCATTATTTCAAAGATTACTAGATATATTCCATTAATCCCAAGAAGTTTTAGACATAATATATGATGACATAAACTAACTTTAAAACATATCAATAATCAATTCTAGTGTAATCATAACAATTCAATTACATTATTTATATCAATCATCTCTTTATCCAAGATGAAATGAGTTTTCTTCAAATTGTGGACAAATTTAGGGCTACCTACCCTTAATCAAAATAATACATTTACTTTAAATATATATTATAGTTCATCTGCACCATTCCATATATTTTTCTAATTAATTAATGGAAAACGTATACATCATGATTTATAAAACATAATTATTCAAACTAAATACATATAAACATCAATCATCCAATTTTATTTAGAAACTGTTTCTCAGGTGTCAACATATCTTCCCATAATATCCCATTCCTAGAATTTGAAATTTGAATATTTTATTACAGTTTCAAAACCCCAATCCAATTAGGATTCATATTTTTATTGTAAAATAAAAATTGAAGAACCTCCCACACATTTCACAAGTTGTTTTAGGTCTCTGTATCCAAACTAGTATAACCAATAATCAAGGACATTTTGGATTATATTCCTATTATTTCCACTTAGAATATTGGTTTACATCTTTCCAACACTGTTCACATATGAAAACATTCAATTTTACCCATTTTCCTTCTATTTTCGACTATTCAATACAACCAGAAAGCAAAGGGTGAGAAACACTTATCTTAAAAGAAAACCACATAATCTTGAAAATTTTCTTATTCAATGTCTAAATAAATAATAATAATTCATTAATATATGAAACATTTGGTTTATCCAAGGTTATTAATTATCATAATTTTTTTAAATCCTTCATTATGGATTCTAATGAGTTTGCGAATTTCCAAATCATATCCCCTGGGAGTGTCAAACCAGATGTAAAGAACGGACAATTTTGATTCACTAGTTCCCGATCAAGTATTACTCAATTTTATTTTTTCATGGATATTACAACTATGTACATATGGTCCAGATCCACATCCACTATTAGTATAGAGATATGTATATATTTCTAGGAGACATCGTACTCTATCCTTTACCAAAATTCTTTTACATTTTCCCATACTTTAGCTCAACTTTGGAATTATTCATAGATACATCGCTAGATATATCCATATAAATACCCCATGGGATATCACTAAGGTTTTCTCATCCTACTTTCTAAAGGATTATTAATAATTTTATATAATACCAACTATAGATACCCAGGATTAACACACATGGACATTAAATCATTTTAGATAATTATTCTGCACATTACAAAAAATACTGGCATGGGGACCATAATATTTTAGTGTCATTGGAATCATGGAAACATTATCCTCTGAAGTTGTTAAATATAATAAAAATCTCCAATAAACATATTTCCATTTGGTAATATTACTTAAAAACTTTTTCATAACATAGATGATAGAAAATAATAATGGGGTAAGACCAGATGATCATTAAGGATAATCAAGGGTGATGGGTAGGCATAACATGCGAATAAGGGTATAAGAATATTATCCAAACATTATAAGATAATATCATGCAAAAAAGGATCAGGATCAAGAGACATGGAATAATTATTGACAGGTCATAAGACATGAATCGTAATATAATAAAGAACGTGGACCTTGTGAAAAAATTAAAGGCATAGCAAAAAGAATTTTTGATAAAAAAAAATAAACATATAACATCATTCCCCAAAAGTCAAGTCCTTTGGCCAAAAACATATCAGGGAACTTCATTGGGACTACACCTAATGAGCGGGAAAAACCACTCTCCCTGATCGTAGTAATTTCCTTATAATGAATTGAGTTACCTCATCTTTCAATAGTGGACCATGATTCCCAATCTACCCATAGTGGATGGAAATTACTTATCTTCTCATAGTGGATCAAGGGACACATGTTTCCCATTTTGGATCAGGATGAACATTTTTCCCATATAGGATTAGGAACGTAGACCATTTCTTATATATCTCTCATGTGATATAAATATTTACCCAATAAATTGGAGGGATATATATTTACCTCCCATCACATAATAAAATCATACCTACATGTTACTCCAAATAAAAAAACATTCATCATATCGAGACCCTTAAAAATAGATTGGTTTCATAAAAATTATATCCTAACCCATGAAATGAAATTAGTATCCTTTTATTTTATAATATCATTACCCAATGAATAAATATATGTTTAACAATTATTTCATCAAATAATAACTGGTTAAAAGAAATGAGTTTCAAAATAATATTAGCCGTGGTAGAGGAAAAAGTGTCATAAACATAATTCTATTTGAATATAAACCATTAAAGAAAGAATATGAATGGTATTTTTGGATTATATCCCCATTAAACAATTAGCTACAAAAAATTACTTCATATTTGATGGAGAATTATTTTGAAAGATTACATGGAACACTTATGAAGTAAAATATACTTTATTTTAAAGTAATTTTAATAAAACCATTTCAAAAACACACTTCTTAGAATGAAGTATTTACCATTTAATTTAAATAAATTATGGTGAAATATATATTTTCTTCTTTGAAGAATAATTTTTAGAACATAAATCATTTTGAAATTTTTTTTTCTTAAAATAAACATGAAAAATAACAATGTAATATAGAAAACATTTAAAAAAAATTAAATGTAAGACATCATGGAAAAAGAGATGTTTAAATTTCATTGAACATATTTAATGATAGCTTTGAAAAATAATTTAAAACACTTCTTTGATAATATTGTTTTGAAAAATATTTATTTGAAATCTATTTTATACAAGTGATTCCCCAATCATATTTTCCACTTAATAAGTGCCTCGAGCCCAGTGGGCCAGAAATACTCAGGCTCATCTCAACAAACGCAAGAGGTTGGCATCTGGTAGTGAGGGACTAGGGTGTTTCCATGGGGAGACTATGACATCATTACTAGATTGTATCATAATGGATAAATATAGACAATGGTAAATAATAAAATCAATATAAGAAAACCGAATGAACAACTGAAAAATAAAATTTAATGTAATAATTAAAAAATAAAATCGAATAACTGGTGAGGATATTTCATGTCAAAAGAAAACTTGAAAACATGTATACAAGATAGTAGGCATAAAATCTTCCAAAAAAAATAAAGGAAATAAAAATAGTATCCCATGAATCCTAAGATCCGGCTCAGTCATCTACTATGAAGCACTATCCTAATGATAAATAAATCAATTGTTCATAGATGTATGATTCACTTTATCAAAACCTAAATTCATGTATTTTTTATTGAGTAACAAATTGTGCCAACAATGGAGTGAGATAAATCTCAATGGGCCCCCAACAATGGTGTTAATAAGATCCACCCTGTGTAAGGGAAATATAACTATGTGCAAGCATGTACATTTAATTAATAGCATCATAGTGTAAAAAAATTCTCAATTGACGACTTCATCCGTCAGCTAGTGTCTAAACATGTAAATAGTTTATTAATTGACCGTTACCAGTTTATAAATTTGTCAGACGTTAAAAATTGAAAAGGTTCTAAGACGTAATAGAGAAACCTGTAATGATACTTCATAATGAGGTTATATGGTGATAAATAAGAAAAAGTATACCTCAAGGGTTGCCAATAAAGTAAATTCTATATATTGGATAATGGTAAGAGTATAATCCATTGAGCACAGTCCATGTCATTCCTCAATAAGAAACCTACATAGTCCAATGTGTTCATCCAGGGTAAAATTAGGCTATATAATGACTGAGACCAAGGGGCTGTAACCATTGAACTGACTTATCTATACTAGATCCAAACAGTGTATCAAAGAAACCCTGTAATAATACATGAGGTATCCTACAATGTTATCCTAGGAATCCAAGGTTTGGCAAGAATCGAGTTCCAGGTGGATTACAGCCAAAGCAATCCACATGCTTCTATCGGAATGGGGTTCATGAGGGCTATTGTCATTCCCTATGAAATCCAAGTTGATCTCGAGTTAGTCCAATATTATTTGATAATAATTTCATATAACACTTCATGAGGTTCAACCTATTACATTTAATTAGTTTGATTCATCTATTTAAAGAAGAAACTATTTAATAAAGTAATAATTATTTTATATGTCCATTAGGTTCAAGCCAAGCCTTTCATTAGTGTGAGAAGGTTAAGTAGCACGCAACCATTTATTTAATCCATTTAATAAATTTTCCATATTCAAGTTTCACTCCACTAATTTCTATTAACATGGTACGTGGTTCTACGGTCATAATACATATTTTTCAATTATTTTTAATATGTCCAAGTTATATAATTAGTATACTTGCCAATTTCCACTTATTATTGATTTATCATTGTGAAGAACATACATTATTTTGGTCAAGTGGTGAGAATACTTTTTACATTCCATTATGATATTCAAAAATTTAATCAAACCCTTTAATATATAATAGCAAAACCGTAAAACTGTTCAAGGCAAAGCACACCCGAATGGAAGATCAAATGCATCAAAACACCAAAATGAAAAATTATTTCAAAACAACCTACATAAGATGGATGTATATGTGGGCATGACCACTAAAAAATTATCACATAAATGTAAATATCATAACCATGTGGTTCTAATTTTTATAATAATGACTTAGAAATTCAATAAACAACACCTGATGAAACCTCAATCCCCACATGACAATTCCAAAATCAACAAACATGAGGAATGTGATATAGAACACACACCATAGGCTGGTAAAACTCTAATACTCTAGTATCAACATCTAATTTGTCTTGGATCGAAGTATAACTGAGAAAAAAGTAAAAACACACACTCCTCGATTGCTATTCCGAGAAATATAGGGAAGAGGAAATTCTTATTTGAACACGAGTACTTACTATATTGCATCTAACACAATGAATGAAATCCCAAATGGATCCAGTATAAAGGAGATCTATTGATCCCTAGCTTAGTCCTTAAAAATACAAAATTATATGGAAGGAGGATAATCCCACTATAATTTCAATTAGGTAAGAAGGATGGATTAATTAGATCATTATGTGTAAAAATTTAAAAATACCCAAAATTTATCAGTTGTATAGTTTTCCCCCGTGGTTTGAAAAACCGTACAATAACCATGCATTTGTACATGAAGAAGAGGGGGAACTATATGGGTAGTATACATGGCTAGGTAGCCCATGCGCCAACTATACGAGATGGCTCTGCCTAAAAATTTAAACTATCTTCATGGTTTGATCTAACTATGATCCCTATAGGAACATTTTACTCTAACTGTGTGACATGGATATTTTTTCACAAAAGTATGGGTTCTAGGTTTTGAACGATCCTCGGACACCCTTTATACCTTCATTAACAAATTGGGAATCCTTGTTAGGTCAATACTAAATAATTATTTAGAAATTTAAAGGAACCATATTTGAGTGAAAAAACTGGGTTCTTAAAGTCTTCACCCTAAAAATAACTCATCCATATGTTCACCTTCCAAGGTTGGTGAAACATCTATGAGATCAACTCTGGCCACTAGGCTTTTATGTCAGACTCCTGCTTCCAATTCTTGTCTTGCATGTGGAAATTCTACCATAGTACCCATACTAGAGGTAATGAACGTCTTTGGATGCGTTCTTATCCAGTCCACAATGTCTACTGGATACTTCTATAAGGTAGCATCGACATCTATCTCAACATCCACCGGGACTAAAACTATTTTATTGTTCAACATGAAATTAGTGAAGCTGTGAAACATTGAAGAAATCATGCATGGCGTGGTACCTCTAGGGTAGTAAGAACCGATAGGATACAAAACATAATCTCTATAGAATAAAAAATTTCCTTAAATAATGAGATGATAGATTCCTGTAATGACCCTTTCTTTTCCAGTGTGAAATTTTGAGAATAATGTTGAATTTTTTACTATAAGATGCTCATAAAGGGTAAAATAAAACTTTTACCCAAGAACATGATCATGGATAATTTTTTTAACCACTTCGTTGGTCCTTGAATAGGATTTTTAAGCGTGGAAAAGTGTCTGGAAAAAATCTATGCATTTCAAAATTTAGCAGAATAATTAAAATTTAATATTATTAAATAAAATATTAATTTATTCTTATAGGTTCATTCAGATGTATCTTTTGAATGTAACATTTGATTGATATTATATCTCCTCCATTGATTTTAGAATGGGGATTTTAGTCTATTCATGGAATAGAGTCATGTCGGGCGTTGGGGCCGGCCTAAGCCCCCTTTTCTTCTTCTTGTGATTTTTATTTTCATCCTTTTATTTTCTTTTTCTCTAATTCCTTCTTCATTCTCATAGATGCATCCCATGGATACTCATTTTTTGTGACCTATGGGGGAAAATGAGAGGGATATAAATAAGTAGAGATAAGGGATAATGGGTACTATCGCGAGGCCTTCAACGTGTTGGATCCGCATACGACATCAGTGGACTGTCAAATTGACTGATGCTTAGGCAGTTTCCACCAGAAGATTGGAACATTTACAATTTCACTATATATTCCATTTGAATTTATTTTTTTATGTTTCTATGACCATATATTTATTTCTTGTGGCCTCTTGGGGCCTGATCTATTGTTTCGGGGTTGAAAGCGGATGTTTTGAGGGATCTGAGGTTTCATCCATTGGGAAACCTCGTTTACCCTGTGTGTGGTTCAGGGGAACACACCGTTTGTTATTCTTATTCAGGGAAGATGTTATTTTGGGATTTCATTACATGTATGGGGATGAAAATGTTGTGTATCGGTACTTTGTCATGTAGCCAAGTAACTTGGAATGTTTACAAATATTGGGCTATATGGCTATGTAGGAGTACACGGCCAGACCCTGTGTTGGGTATTACACCATGTATAATTACAAGGCCTATCCATGTATTCATCTATGTTACTTAATGGAAAAGAACATGTACCCAGTTTTGGGTACACACCGTGTACCCGCCTTAGATGCTTTGTACAAGGGGTGTTTACACACCCAGACCAGCGGTAATAGAAACCCATGTGGCGTGATGGGAGTTCATGCTATGCACCAAGGTTACATGTTATGTACATCCTTTTTTAACCCTTTGAGGGGTTATTGTGACTTCTTTTCTTGATTTTAGATTTAATCCATGATTTGTCCATTATGAATAGTATTCCATGTATATCGTGATGCTGGATCCTGGGGAGCATTTTGAAGAATCATAATGGGTGTTTTGGGGTGTTTATATAAATGGAGAGGTTCTTCCTTCAAACATCGAATTCAATCATCACCCAAGAGTGAGACGTGGTGTGGATGATAGGTTGGGTGTTCGAACCATCTTAGTTGAAATTTTTTCCTGGGAGGATATTTTAACTATATCCCTTGGCCTTTTCTTTTGAGGATTATCCCCTAGTGAGATGTCCCCTTCTAAACTATGAGGCTAGAATACTGATTGCTTCTAAGAATACCTTGAGGGATTTCATTTCTTGTATACTAATATAGGGATTCCCTTGTATTATACCTCTCATGTTGATCAACAAGTGGATCCCTGTTGTAGGATGTATCTCTTATTTATCGTTAATAGGATCCCTATTGTTGGATCTCTCTCCAATGTTTGACTAAGAGGATCACCATTATAGGATGGCTTTTTTGTTTAACGTTTGAGGATCCCATGTAAGAATACTCCAATCCCTATAGAAAACTATTTCATGTAAGATGGATTTTCTCGTGTTCATTGGAGTATTCCATCTAGGATGCCTCTTCAGTTCTTTACTTGGAGGACACAGTGGGTGCCCCTCTATTAGACCAACCCTGTTTTTTACATTGTGTTTGGGAAGAGATGGTGTTCAAGTGTCACCTAGAACCCATTCTCAAATGGTAATACGATGGGGATATGGTTTTAGTGTTGGTTTGGGAGGTTGTTCCACCCTCATTTGTTTTTCTACCTTTGATATGGCTATTGCTGATGCAATGATGTTTAACATAGGTGCTCCTTGGTTGGTGGTTGTTCAGCCTAATGTGAGACGACTTTATTTTTGTTGGGATACCTGGACATGATTCCTTGGATCCATTTTAGCTAATAATGTGAGGCAGTTTTTCCCATAGATGTATCATTCTTATAATTCAAGAGACATATAGGGATCTTGGACCTAGGTTAGGGGCAGGTGGTTCGAGCCCCCTAGTAACTTGGATGGAGATGGAATGTCCAAATCCACCCCATTGATGGTTCATACTTGTAGGTCAAGTGACAGACAAGGCTCTTCGACCGGGGTTTAGGGCATGAGGTTCGAGCCCCCTAGTAATTTCGATTGTGGTGGTATTTTTAGATCCACACCCACAACTTTTTATGCTTGTCGGTCAAGAGACAATTAAGGCTCTTGGACATGGGTTAGGTGTAGGTCGTGAGATCTCCCCTATAATTTGGATAGTGGAGGTACGCCCCGATCCACCCCTAATATATATATATATATATATACCCAAGGATCTACTGATAATGTGGTTTCTTATTATTTTATTCACATACCAATGAATATTCATATCTATGTATATATGTATAGTTATGGGACTATAAATGTGTACGAATATAGTAATGGATATCCACGGTAGCACTAATCCACATAAATGACTTGTCCTTATAATTATGTATCATTTTGGGACTATACCTGCATGTCCCTATATATATTTACATCTATGGGGACACTTTTCCAGTTAACAGGAATTATGAACCATGGGTTTGACTGTAGTTTCACTTTGGTTTACTACCTTTTTGGTTGTACATTAGCTAGCCTGAGCCTGTTGCTTTTGTATACACATTATCATCATAGTTATATGTTTATTGTCGAGGTGGAAAACTAAGAATCTGTTTCATGCCTACATATGAACCTCAATGTATGTGTAGAATTTAGGTTTGTTTTTTATTTTTAGAGTGAGGTGCTTGGGGAATATGGATGAGGCCCAGTGTTGAATTATCGAGTGGAACTACTTAAGTTGCACAACGGATCGGGCTGCAGATATTCGATAGTTCCTAGAGATTAGGTATGTGGTTTGGCTCAGATTTAATAGAAGATCCCTATACTTTTATTTTCATTTTCTTATGTACTGGTATCTGTATGGTTATCCCAGTGGGTGACCAGTGTTGTATTTTATTGTAAATATATGCAGGATTTTTAGAGCGTTTTACTATTAAAACATGTTCCATTTCAGTAATTTACTACTTCTACACTCTAACTGTTTACTTTCTACAATGTATGATTCTTATCTAATTATGTTGTTTTTCTACTATGATATGAGGTAATAGTCTACCCACTATCACACACTAGGACATCATTGCCTATTGGTATCCCCTTACGTATGGGGACGTGTGTTTTAGGCCTTGTAACCCACCATGTTGGAGCACTAGTTCAGGGGAATTCGGGTCGGGATGTTACAAAGTGGTATTTGAGGTGTTCTTATCCTATTCATTGCTATTTGGAATACAGTAGAAAGGAGTATTAGAAATGCGTTGGAACCTGTGATGGATATCAGATTGGTGCATTGTGAACACTTTTTATAGTATGAAGTCCTTATTTCTAGGGTTTATAACTTTATGTTCTATTTTTTTATTTTACAGTTGTATATGATTTCCTCGTTGATTGACACACATGTTGTGTGGATGTTATGATTAATTGTGGATCTCGAGCTCTGGGCCATTAGCAACAGGTAGGAGATGTATTTTGACTCATTGATGGAAATGGAAAAAGTCTCTCATCCATCATACTAGGCATGTAGGATTTTAATCATATAGGCCTAATGGTCTGTGTTTTTATGGACGATATAGGCCTATTCGGTTGGGCCTACATACACAGACATTTAAATATGATGGAAGGTTATGTGGATCTATGTTAAGACATTAGGTTGTGAGGATGAGGACTCAATCCTCATGAAAAAGAGGAGAAGTGAGACCAGTATGTCGTTGTGGCATGTAATTCCTTTTTATTAAACCCCTCATGGGGTGTTGATCCCAGGTCTGTGCTTATATAGTCATATTATTGAGCACAATGCCGAAAAATACCAAGACTCTTCTTTTGAACTTGACCTCCAAGGGGTATTGTCGAATATATATTCCATGTGAGTTTCAGTTTAGTTTCTATTCAACATTAGTTGTGACTTCATTGGAGTTGTTCCTTCTATGGATGCTCGAAGAGGATCCGGGCCCTTGTAGGGCTTGTTTTCAATTTTGATGTTCATAGGTCGTTTTTATCATTACCTAATTTTGAGAGGTTGGATATTTTCGGATAGGTTGTTTGACCTTATGACATAGTTGTGAGTCTTTTTCTGTAGGGCTATGTGGGAGACCTTGAGACCCATAGTTTTTCTAGAACCCTTGAAGGTTGACATATCTTTTCTTCAAGGGTAGACTGTTTCAGAGGTTGTCCATGTTTTTTAGATTCTTTTTTCTAGTTATCTTGGGATCAAACTTATTTTTCGATCAAGGCGCAGTAGTGCTCGAGTTTTCAGTTATAGGCATTTAATGCCTTCAGCTTATGAAGAAGAATATTAGGTGTTTATTTTCTATCGATCGGTTTTTAGAGTTGGGTAATTCTGGTGCTTGGCCTCATCAACAAATTTTTCTAGTATTTTTATTGTATTCAAAGTATTGGTAGAAACTTTGGAATACAATGACACTATTTGTATGGGTCAGGTGATAAAGATACACGTTGGTTGTGCGGAGTATCATTTGAAACTATTCGGTGCGTGGTTGGGTGTGATCCAAGAACAGATGTTTGATGATATTATATGGGATTGGATCCCATAAGTTGTGTTGTAATATCCATTTGTGGTATAGGAGACATCATGAAATGAATTAGGTACCATGAAACGGTTGACTCATGGCTGAATCCTGGTTAAGATTGATATAATGTAAGAATGTCTCTAAGTGATTTGTTGATGCCTTTGGTGGATTATTAATATACTCCTATTAATGAATACCATGCACTATCATGACTCATCATGAGTATGTTGAGAGAGAATCCTCCCTACATCGAGCCCCATTTTCTTTCTAAATGTTCATCCTTATTTTAGATGGGAACCTGTTAAGGTTACACTTGAGGAGCAGTGTAGGGTAAGATATGTGGTGAGGAGTGCACCGTTAGGACTTTTAGGGATGTTACACACATTTTTAATTGAACTTTGGTTTTTTACAATGATATATTTGGCTTAGAGGTTGGTTTTGAGATGAAGATAATGGTATTCTTATTGTGGGGAGTAACAGATCGGTTGTTATTAAATGACTTCGGTATGGAATGTATTTATTAACTCTATAAGGATAGTCATTGGACAGTCTATATATATTGGTTTTGTAGATTATTGGTTTGAGATCATGGATTTTGGTCCCTTCACTAGGCTTCTTATGAATTATAAGGATTATGGTTGGGTGTTTTTTAGGATCTGTGCTTTTCTAGACTGTAGTTTTGAGCAGAAAATTGAATTTTTCCTATTAGATACTCACGAGGGGTAAAAGAGAATTTTTACAAAGGAATATAAAAATGGTTAGTTTTTATGACATCTTTTTTCAGAAAATAAGGTGTTTACCCTAGGATAGGTGTCTGGTAGAAATCTGATCCATTCAAAATTTTGCAGAATAATGAATATTTAATTTTATTAAATTTAATAATAATTTATTCGTGCATGTTTATATGGATGTGTCATTTTAACAGATAATCAGAGGGAGATTTCTTCTATTCAATTGAGTCTGTAACATTGATTTTATATTTATGCAATGGATAAACTCTAGTTAGGATCTAGGGTAGGCATGGGTCCACCATTTCTTCATTTTTTTCTTTTTCGTTTCATCCATATCTTTTCTTTTTATCTTCTTCCTTATTCTTTATCATAGACACCTCTCTTTTTCCGAAAACTAAGGAATAAAATTTAGAGGAATAAAATTTTGAAGAGATAAGGCAAGAATGGTAACTTCACAGAGGCCTCGATGCACTGGTTCAATGTGTTACATTTTTTGACCATCAAATCGATCAAAGCATCGGCGATTTCTGCCTAAAATTAGTCCTCTTTACTTTTTTCAATATATTCCCTATAAATTGGTTGTTTTATATTTTTATTTCCATATATTTCTTTATTTTAACCTCTTGAGGCCCAATATTTTTTTCAGATCGAAATGTGGGGTTTCAGAAATCTAAGGGTTTTCCCATTGGGAAACCTTGTTTACAAGGTGTGTGGTTCAAGGGAATGTGATGTGTGTTCTTCTGGTTTGGGGAATTTGGTATTTTGGTATTACACACTATTTATAGGTGTGTACATTCCATGTACTGTTACTCATAAATATAGCTGGGTACCTGGGAACATCTACCCATGTAGGGTTATATGTCTGTGTATGGGTACATAGTTAGACCCCATGTAGGGTAGAACTCCATGTATAATCACAAAACTTGGAAAAGTATCCAGCCACACCAGTTATGGGACACAGTCATGTACCTCGGGTCAGTTATGTTCTGTGTACCCAACATACACATCGTGAACCATGTGTGTTTACATGCCCATGCCAGCGGTAGTACACGCCTAGGTGGCGCGATGGGATTACACGTCGTGTATCGAAGTAACTCTATGTTTATATCCTTTTTAACCCTTTGAGGAGAGTCATTATTTCTTTCCCAATGATATATTTGGGCCATGAGTAGTCCATTCTAAGTATTTTTCCATTTAGATCGTGACAGTTGATCCTCGGGAGCATTTTGAAGAATCCTAATGGGTGTTTTGGAGTGTTTATCTAAAAAAAGAGGTTCTTCCTCCAGTTATCGAATTTAGTCTTCCTCTAAGAGTGATAAATGTTATGGATGATTGGTTGGATGATCTGACCAACATATTTGATATATTGTTTTTGAGAAGAGCAGGGAGGTGTCTCCCCTGTCCATTTCATTGGAGTAATTTCCCACTTGTGAGATGTTCCCTTCTGGCCATTGAGGCTATGAGACCGAATTATTCTAAGGATCCCCTGAGGGATTCCTTTCATTATATTCTAATATAGTGATTCCATTGTTGGATCCCTCTCCTATTGATCATTAATAGGGTCTTTATTTTAGGATATTTCTCTAGTTCATCATTTAGAGGATCCCTGTTGTAGGATCTTTCTTCTATGTTCTGTTAAGAGGATCCCCATTACAAGATTCCTCTATTGGTTATCGTTCAATGATCTAGTGTTGGATTCCTCCCTTTCCCTTAGATAAGTATTCTAGGTAGGATTCCTTCACTCGTGTTTACGTGGAGGATCCCGAGTAGGATACCTCTTTAGTACAAGACTTGAGATACCTAGTGGGTGCCCCACTGTTTGGCCAACCAAATGGTGTGCATTTGGTGTGGGTAGAGATGGTGTTCGAGTGTCACCTAGAACCCATTTTGAAATTTTAAGCCCATCGGGATGTGGTTATATTGTTGGGTTGGGAATTCATGCCACCCTCACTCTTATTTCTATCATTGATATGGTTATTGCTGAGGCATAAATGTTTACCAAAGGTTCTTCTTTTTTGTTGGATATTGATCCTAACATGATCCATATTTCTTTTTTTTTTGAATTCCCAAACGTGATTCATGGGATCTATTTTAAAAATGGATGGGAGGTAGTTTTACCCACAGATGATTCATTCTTGTAGGTCATGAGATAGATAAGGATCTTGGACCTAGGATTGGGGAAGGCGGTTTGAGACTCCCCTAGTAATTCAGATGGCGGTGGTATGTCCCGATCGAACCCACAGATTTTTCAATCATTTAGGTTAAGAGACGTATAGGGCTCTTGGACCTGGGATATTGGCATGCGGTTTGAGCTCCACTATTAATTTGGATGGTGGTGGTATGTCCCAATCCACACCACGTACTTTTATACTTATAGGTAAAGAGACAATGAGTGCTCTTGGACCTGGGTTAGTGGTAGACCTTGAGAGCTCCCCAGTAATTTGGGTGGTGGAGGTATGTCCCGATCCACCCCACTGATATCTATACATATATACCCAAGATTTGAAAGTTTATGTAGTTTCATGTTATTTAATTTGCATACCTATGAATATTCATATTTATATATATTTGTATATGAATGGGAGTATACATGTGTACATATATAGTTATTGAAATCCTTGGTGGCACTCATTCGCATGAATGTCATGTCTATGTATGTTTGAATAGGTATGGGACTATACATGCCTATGATTTTTGATATGCACATCCATGGGGATAGTTTCCAATTTGGGATGGATTATGGACCTTTAGTTATACATCCTTTTTGTGTTGTTTTTACTACCTTTTTAGATATGCTTCATCTATAGTGAGAATGTTTCATTTTCATATACATTATCAACACAGTTATATGTTTCTTATCAGGGAGGTCTTTTGAGATTCTTTGTCACCCCTACATGTACACATCAGTATACATGTAGTCCTTTTGTCTACTTATGAGGATGATAATGAGGTGAGTGGTTGATAGGGATGAGGACTAGTGCTTCATGATCGAGCAGAGATGCTTTGGTGGTTCTACTGATTGGGATCCTGTTGTTTAGAAATGCCTAGAGATTAGTTACGTGATTTGGATCAATGTTAGTAGTAGGTCCCATTATCTTTTAGTTTCAATTTATTTTGTAATTGTATCTGTATAGTCGTCCCAATGTGTATCTAGTGTTGTATTTTTTTCCATAGCTATTTTGGATTTTTATAGCATTATATAATTACAACATGTTCTATTTCATTTATTTACAGCTTCTGCACTCTGTATGATTACTTTGCACTAGGTATGATACTTATCTATTTTCACTATTGTCTTACTCTGATATAAGGGTGTAGTCTCCCCACTATCACAACCTAGGCCCTCATTGATAGTCAGTAGTATCTAGAGTATGAGGAGGTTCACTTGAGGCCTTGTAACCCATCAGATTGGAGCCCCAATTCAGTGGTAGCTGGGTCATTATGTTACACTTCCCTTGACACTATATTTTCCCAATCCCAAGATTGGGCGATACTCGAAGAAAAACACAACACCTAACCTCAAACTATAGATTTCTTTAATGGTGATCAGTATATTTTTTATATTTAGATGGGGTAGCAGTCATAATTTTTTTGATAATCTAAACCTATTTTGAGGTCTCCTAGATGAGATGAGGGCCTTGTAGGTCTAGCTCACTAGCCTCTATCAAGCACAGGCTTCAATGACACGACCGACCATAAAAGGCTTCAAAATGAGCCATCTAAATTTTTAAAATTAAATCTATTATTTTAGGCTAAATCAATGATAGAGATATGCTTCTACCATGAACCACAAAAATCAAAGACACATTTTCATAGAATATCATACAAAACCTATATTATCAGTTCTGATTTTCCATCAGCCTGAGGGTGAAAAGCTATTTTTATATGTAATTGTATACCCCTAGATTTCTGTAATCCCAATAAGAACCATGTTGTGAAATGAGCATCCCTATCTAAAATGATATTATATGGGACCCCATGCAGTTGTATGATCTTGAAAACAAATAATCTTCACAACACTTTAACTGGTAAAATATCTTCATCATGAATAAAATGGAATACTTTCATTAGTCTATCAATTACTACCCATAAAACCTCGCTACCTCTCAGATGGAAAATAAATGTGAATACAAAGTCCATAGAAAAATCATCCCATTTCCATTCTAGGACATGAAGTGCTTGTAACAAGGCTACGAGTCTTTAGTGCTCTGCCTTTACATGCTGATAGGTGGAACAACTAGTGATAAAGCATTCTATATGATGTTTTATGCCAGGACACCAATATTGGCATCACATATCATGGTACATATTGGATATATATTGATAAACTACCAATTTAGAAGTGTGTGACTTGTTCATCAACTCCTCTCCTAAATTTTTAAGAACCCAGACACATCCATGAATATATAAGATGCCTTCTATATCCACAAACCAATCAAAAGTTTGGTTATCTCTTGATTCGGATATTATATGACAAATGACGTGAACTCCATCAATCAAGAAGTGGCACATAGAATTATTAGCAGAAAGATGAATCTCACATAGTGTACTAAGAACAATCTCAAGATGACTGTCATAGTCGTCTTTTGTGTGAAAATACACCAAGATATTGCCCAAAAAGGTCACTAAAAAGAATCCAAATAGCAATAGAAAACTGTATTCATTAGATCCATAAAAATGGTGGGAATGTTCTTAATAATGAACAACATAACAAGGTACCCATACAGACTATACCTACTAAAAAAAGTATACGATTAATGTCTGCTGGACATACTCACACATTGTGATATAATGACCATAAGTCGATTTAAGGGAAGATCTTAGATCCTCAGAGCTCATTGAAGAGATCATCAATTCAAGGAAGTGGATATCAGTTCATGACCATATGTTGGTTCAACATTATGCAATCCATGCATAGACGTAGGGTTCCAATCTCTATCTAGATTAAGAGCATGGGTGAACCCCAAGAGGATGTATTAGGACTTATAAATCATCTAACTTCAAAAATCCTCTAACTACCACATGAGATCATGAAGCTCTATTGGAGTCATAATGTATGGAGGAATTTACCTTGGAGCTACTCCTGGAATATGCTCTATTTTAAATTCTACCTCTCTATAAGGAGGAAAGACAAGAAAATTTTCAGGAAAGACATCCATGAAATGACCAACTACTGGAGGGATATAATATCGATGTAAAACATAATCATCCATGAATAGATTTTAAATTTTGGAGGTCACTGCACCTATCCCATGATTCTCAAACACCGCTCTTCCAGCCTAGACATCCACTTCTCCCTTATGTACATAACTACTTCTCTATGGTGATGTAAAAGAAACCCCACAAAAATATTACTCTACAAAAGTGTGATACTAAACTAAAAAATCTATCTAGAGAATGACATTGAATCCTGTAATCTTCAGAATGAAGAGGTTACTTAAAAAAAGATAACTTCATAACTCAAGGGGATAGTCCCTTCAATGATGTTATCCCTCTTATGGAACTCATAACGATGTATCTAGGAGAATTACAGCACAATAATATTATATCTATAGTCTGAGAGTATCCATGATAGATACATATATAAATTTTTTTGAAGAATTCATTTCAAATAAAGAAGATAATATGGTACATTCCAAAATAATAGTACCTCGTACAATAGATGGTCCCACAACCAGATCCATGGGTATCATTTGTAACACATGAAACTGGTTGGATACATGACCTTCTGTAATAGTGGGAATACCATGATCAAAACTACTCTGCTATTGATTCTGGGGTTCTATATTATTACTAATAAGACTATGAATTCCTCCTCATCCAGTCCTACAAGTTATATTTCAACTCCCCACCTGATAGTGCACAAACAAACCCACTCTTTATAGAGGATATGGCATAGAACCTTTTCCACTTGAAGACGGTGGAAAGGTCCAATAGGAATGTTGACGATTCCCCAAACGGCTATAACCTGACACTCCATTGGGTCTCTATCAGACTAAGGCTTCATATTCCCCCATCATCCACACTGATGACACACCATAGAGTTATTTTTATAGATACTATGTCTATCACTTCCTAACAAGAGTCTTTGATGGAATTCTTCCTTCTTCTGGGAGAACTATTGGCCTATAATGACATTGATCTTCATTTCCCAATACTATTTCAATCACTCACGATATACATAGTGAATGACCCTGAGTAACTATTTTAGAAAAAGTAGGCAGGTGAAAGAAATTTTCCTCCATACAGATGGTGTAAAATGTAATATCATCAAACCATCTAGTATTTGAAATCTCCTCCCCAGAGAGTATTGGTAAAATAAGTGTAAATTTATGAAATGTGATGAGTATTCTATAACATACATAGAATCTTTTCCAAAATTCACAAACTCTATGGATCTATCATCTCTAATAACATGTTCACTGAACTGATCAGAGAAGGTATTTTGGAAATCAACCCATATCATGCCCAAATGACGACCATCCTAAGTAATGAAATCCCACCAACACTTGCTCAAATATCACAACATGTTTGTAGAGAGTATGACCCTCTACTCCAGAGGCATCTCTAGAAGATAAAATATGGATAGGATGTAATATATCCAAGACTCATTAGTCACTGGACCACCATCCCCTGAAAAAGTAGGAGGATAATGTTTATGGAAATGACGAGTCAGATTAGCAATCATAGGAGCAAATTTGGGAGCACCATGAATGGACTTCATCAAACTTAGAAAACTATCACAAACTTGGACTTCAGTTCCAATATCTAGTTCAGTAACTAGTTCCACACGTGGCGGTTCTGGAGGTAAGACTAGTGGATCAAGACCCACCACGTAAGGAGCATTGTCGTTATTACCCTCTTGGCATATGATATGAGGGAATCATGATGGAATTGGTCTACAATTTCCATGCACACACATCAGAACATGCATTATGCAGATCGATAGGCACACATACAGAATGTAAACAATAAAAAACTTCATACCCAAGGTATACTACTCCAACTACCCTCTTAGACAACCAGGTATCAGTAAGTGAAAAAGTATAAGATTCATTTAATTTTATATTTAATTACCAGTCTCACTCATTTACCTTTCATAAACATGGCAAGCCAAGATAAAGAGATGCAACCATTTTATTTTAGATGTCATCTTTCAAATTATAATGAAAATTCATTCCCATTAATTTGATTCCAATATACTTTATCAAATAAAATGACAACCATATAATCATAACATAATGGATCCACTTGTTAAATTACACATCCCAGTCCATGAGGGCCCATACACATGACGAATTGAGATAGGAAAAAACTCAATCCAAAAGATTGTCAATACAAGAATTCATTAAGTATCACTTCATCAATCAACATTCACAATCATATCAAGCAATTTCATGTGGTTAAATGCACCTATATTTCATGGAAATATTCTTGAAATATCAATTCTAGGATTCTTATTTGATACATGTAATAATGATCCTTTCCCTCATCTCAACAAGCCATGGATAAAATATAATCTCAATCAAAATAATAATCAATAATACCACAAAACACGTTCATTACATAACGGATAAATAATATCAATTGTACTGGGTAAAACATAATAACAATTATGTTTTGGGTTACATAGATTTTACCTCAAAACTGGGTTGACGACTACCAAGAACAAATTATGACCTTGTGCCAAAAAATAATTATCTATAATATATTCTATCCAAATAATAATCCAAGAAAGGATAACCTAATCTGATAGCACTTTGTGTCATCCAGGACTATGATGCCACTCAATAGGTTCACCAAGCCTGGTGGTCCACATTGTCTCAAGCACATCTCCCCAAACGCCATAGACTACCGACTTGAAGTAAGGGCCTTGGGTGTTTCTATGGGGAGACTATGCCCTCATTAGCAGAGAGTATCACATCAGATAAATGTAAACATTGATAAGTAATGGAAGTAATATATATAAATGGATTGCACATTGAAAAAAATACAACAGTAATTCTAAATGAATCAACTAGAATAACTGATGATGATATGTTATGTCACTAGAAAACTAGAATACATGGATAAAATATAGTAGGAATAACTTGTTCCCAAAAATAATAGGGGAAATCATATCACTACCCTAAGAAACCCAAGCTCGAGATCGGTCATATTCTATCAAGATGTACCATAAACAGTAGGTAATCAAGTGTTTCAAGCAGCATGCTACTATTTATCAACACCTACATTCATGTAATCTTCCACAGGTACCATGTGGAACCCAAAGATTTGGTGAGATAAATATATGTGGGACACTATCAATTGTGTCTTTGACATCTAGCTTGTGTAATTGAAATGTAAAAGTGTGTAAGTATGCATATATAGAGTAAAATCATAAAATGTGTCTAATTCCCCAAGTACCTTCTTTATCTGTCACCTTTTTTATGAACAAGTTAGAAGTTCATTAATTTATTGTAACCAATTTATAAATAAGTCACAGGATAAAAATAGTAAAGGTTCCCATATTTAATAGGGAACCAATTAATGATAACTCATAATGAAGTTCTGAGGTGATAACTAAGGATACATAGACCACAAGGGATAGAAAATCAGTAATTACTATATTCTCGTTCTGTGTAGGAGTTTAGTACAAGGAGAATAGTCCATTTAATTCCAAAATAAGATTCCTAATGAGTCGAAGGAGTTTATCCAAGGTAAAATGGGGCTAAGCAGTGATTGGGCCTGATGGGATGTAACAATGGAACCTACTTTTTAATGTTGGATACAAGGATTGTATCAATTGAATCCTATAATAATACATGAGGGATCATACAATGTTATACCAGGCATTTGAGGTTATACTATAATTGGATTGCAGGTGGGTTTTAACAAAATATATAATCATCCTTGAATAAGAATGGTGTTATTAGGGGCTCAAGGCATTGCCTATGGAATCCACAGTGACATCAATTCAGGCCACTCTTATTTGTTTGGGGAGGGAGGCCGTAGGGTATGTCCAAATTAAGAACCACCTCCTTTGGATCCAAAATATTGTGTACCATCTCTTAGTGCAATGAAATTTTATTAACCCAATTGTGATACAACTGTACACATACCCATGCGCTTCAAAATTTCCCACATTCACCCAAAATAACCCTAAAAGAATACCCAACCAATTTATAATCAAGAAAGGGTAAAAAAAATACTAGAAATCTTGACTTGATGCATCTCCTGAATGGTTAGGATCTTATAAATAGTCTTATTATATCTTATGTATTTTAGAAATAAAAAAATTTACCCTCACATAAATAATAAATGGACACATAAAACATTATATATTTACTCTAATTTGATCCATATATCTCAACTAAAGCATTCCCAATAAACAAATAAAAATCCTTATCTATGTTCTCTATATTATGGTGGTTCCAAAATTGAAACCCTAAGTCCTTTGTGAAGAAATTTAAAGGCAGTTAACTAAAGAAGGATTAATCATCATTACATACTCTTTTATATATATTTAATATTTTAAATCACCATATTATGAAAAAAAATAGCCAAATAATAACTATAGTTTCCTAAAAAATAGAACTATTATTATATTTATGCTACAAAAATATTTCATTTATTATTTTCATATGAATGGTTAAAATACTACTCATGTATATGTATGACCTACTATCTCCACATAGTGGTATAATTAATTTTTCATCACCACTTTACCTGTATGGTAAAAAATATGGAAATAATGAGGATATATAATACTTTTTAAATAATTATACCTCTGGAAAGATAATATCATAATGACCTTGTAGCGACCAAAAATTATTATACATAGATATTACATATTTTGGGTAAATATTCATTACAATACTCAAAAACAAAATTAAAGAAGACATATTTATAGTACCTTTGGAATCATGGAAACATAAAGAACTGGTTTATAAGATTTCAACATCATCTCTCCTATAGTTAATTATAACATCCTCACTTCATAGACATAACACACATAATACCTATTATAATAACCTTTACAAAATAAACATTAGAATGTGTGAGCTCAGAAACCTAGTAATGTTAAATAACGGAAACACATAAACACAACAAGAGAATAAGGGTATGAGACCCTGAGTTATACATATCATAACCATACCCTTTTTATAAATTATAAAAATATTGTGTCATGGGATAAATATTGACAGTATATAAGACATGAATATTTAGGAAATTAAACAATATGATACATGAGAGAATAAAATTCAATAAAGACATGGAATTATGGAATCCTCATCTGAATAAAATTCCATCACCATTATAGGAAGGATCATTGATAAAAGGTCATAGTTAAAGGGGTTCACATTACAAAATATTTTAGTAGACAAGGTTGACTCCCAAGAGTATTATAGTTGACATAGTACCTTACTTATCTGGGTTCACCCCCCATTGAAGTCTCATTTATCTCTTGAGATAACAATAATAACCTAATTAATAAGATGGATATATAGGACCCACCATCCAAATAATGAAAATAATATATTTTTTCACCACAATATCATAAAATATTTATCATATCAGAACACATGAGAAGAAATGGGATTTATAAACATTTCATCATAATAAAAGATATATGAAAGTGACATGTTTCTTAATCATTTGCTCATTTAATTAAATCATTAACCATTGAAAAAATAATTGGGTTTAAAAATAATTTTATCATGGTATAAAATAAGAAAAAGAAATGTGGTTCGTATCATTTCATTTTAAACATAATCCACATAGAGAAATAATAATAATGGTATCCATGTATAAAATACCCAGTAAATCATATTAACATAAAAGTTATTCATATTATATTGAAAATGATTTTTAAATATCACTTAGAATATTTCTTGAGTAAAATATGTTTTATAGGAAAATCAAATATTAATAATAAATATTCCTAAAATATTTTGGAAATTATTTTCAATGAATATAATCTTGAAATATTTTAAATGAATAAATAGAAATAATTTAAAAAAATTCTTGTGAAAATATTATTTCTATATTGAGAAATTGTTTTTTAAAACATAAATAATTTTGGAAATACTTTTCTCAGAAATAAACCATGAAAAATAATTAGGGAAAATTCAAATTAAATAATTTTCATGACAATGGGAAATTCCTTTTCAAGCCGTACATGTTGAAACAATTATTCCATTCACTATTCCTATAAAATCCAAATGTGAATTATTTTGAGAAACCATGAATATTATTTTAAAAAAATCAAAAAAAATTAAAACATGTTTAATTGTTTTTAATAATTAATTATATGAATTATCAAAAAAAAAATTAATTTTTAAAAAAATTTGGTTTTATATGAAATTTGATTTTCGACTGAATAGAGGAATAAATAAGTTTTTTAATAAAAAGGTATTTTAAAATATACAATTCATAAAGAGATGAAAATTTTGGGAAAACATATATTTTCCTAAAATAAACATATTTTAATAATATTCATGAGTTTCTTAAGAGATATTTCATAAGATATCCTTATTGGAAGTATAATCATAAAAAATCCAAATAAACAATGAGATTGTAACACGAAACTCTTATCACATTGTTAACATTGAATTGTAATACCCATGAATGAAAAAAATGATATCAAATTTATAAAATCATGAATATCAATTTATTATTGATATATCCAATGTCTTGTGGGAAGTACATTCACCTCATAGAATAATATACATACATAACATAACTTATGTCTCAAAGAATGTATTTTGAGACAAAAAATACCTCACTACATTGGAATTATTTTAACCTTAAAACCAAGGAAATAGATATAAGTAAATTTATATATATATAAAATTAGGGAAAATAATCCTAATATATGTTCTTGTATATTATATACACCACATAAATGAAATACACGGGTAATATGGCATGTGTCTCATAGAAAATAAAAGTTACATATTAATTCCTTACTTTAAGTCACAAATTCTTTACTAAAAGTACTAAATACTATATAATAAATATAATTTATAAATATATCTATAAAATAACCAGTAATATATATATCATACCATATATGATTTTCATATTAACTTTCATTATAATTATATTATCAATTAAATGTTAATGTCATGTTTCAATAATAACATCTTCTTTCTTTCATCTACGTTTTAATTTGTTATTTTTTTTGTTATCATACAATGATCATGGTTCCATAAAATTCATAACATTAACCATTATATAAATAAAATATAAATTATATTTATATTTATCTATATTAATCTAAAATCTTTAGAGGTAAAAAATATAATACCATGTTTACGGTGACGGTAGGGTGAACGTACACATGAATATTGTTTCCATTTTAATAGAGTAATGAATGAAATATAGTTAAATAATATATTAATATAAGAAAAAAATTTAATATATATATATATAATATTTGATTATTACATCCATATTTATTAGCTTCCTTGTAAAGCGTAAATGAATCACATCTCTTCGCGACGTGGTAGTCCACTGTGCACAGAAATGACATTATCGTAGTCCCATAGAATGGAAAGTAAGAAGTAAAATCTAATTTAATGATTATAGATTCATTATAATATAATTAATATCATATATTGATAGTAAATCCATCATTCTATATATCGTTGAGAGGTTATGATTGAAAAAAAATAACATCTATTTATGATGCGGTAGTCCAATATGTACCCAAATAGAGATTTCCTTACACATTTGATGGAAGAGGAGAATGATTAAAGATATTAATTTAAAATAGTTAAAAATTAATATATGTAATATAATTATTTTTTTATATTAGCATGTCTTAATAATATTATAGGAGTTCTATGATGAAATAAAATAAAACCCAAAGTTATGTACATTACCTTTTTCTAGATAACTTATTTTTTTTATTCAAAAATGATTATTAGCTTGGATATATCAAAAAACTAATTCCCCTAGTATTATAGGTGGTAAGTGAGGAATTTTTTTGGGTAGTTATGGTCTGGAGAAAAGTGTTTTGAAAGTGTGAAAATGAGAAGATTGGGGTGACCTTTAATAAGTGAGGTGAGTGGAACACATGTAATTTTTCAATAAAAAAAGTTGTGAAAAACATTTCCAAAACATAGAAGGCTCAAAAACATGAAATTATCGAAGAAATAAGATATATGTTTTATATTTTCAAGAAAAAATAGTTTTTTTGTATATTTTTTATAATTTTTATTCCTCCCCTTCTAAACAGATTTTTACCTTAACGGGGGTAAATGTTTTTTTAATATTTTTAACATTCCTTATGGTAAAAAACTTAATTAAACATAAAAAATATTATATTTTATAATTATAAATATTGAATACATGTTTAAAAATTAAACACAAATAACTTTCATCATTTAATATATTATTAATAATGCATGAGAAATCTTGTTTTAAGGTAGAAAATGATCAAAATATTTGAAACATTCTATATCATAAATCAATATAAAATTGATTCCAAAGAGATAAATTGGAATAATAAATATATTATTTAAATAATTTTCCATTCAAAACCATCTTTATTTAATATTTATGTTTTACAATTTTTCAAAACAAAATAAAAATCTTAACAAAAACCAGTATTTTTCACTATTCAGTGAAAATTTTATCTTTTCACAAATTTCTTAGAAATCCACACCAATATAACGTTGGAAGTTATATTTCAAAAATTGAATATTATTTTTTGAAAATAATTTTTTTTAAATACTCAGAAATTAATATTAAAATAATTGAAAAATATTACTAAACACTTTTTTTTGAAAAATACAACTCTAAGAATAAAATTGGATTTATTCTTCTCTCTTATCTAAAAAATAAATAACTTGAATGTTTAAAATTTTGTTGAATACATAATATATAAATTACATGAAAATCATTCAATAAATTTGATAAGTTTGATTTATTATGTTAAAATAAATTTTCCGCATATAGAAATAACTTTATAGAAATATAATTCATTTATTTTCAAATATTTTATAATTTAATTTATAAATATTTTTTCACAAGACAATTAATTTTATATACATTTTAAATATATATATTTTCATAATTTTGTTAATTTTATTTATACAAATTATTATAATGTCTAGTTGATAACTATGTTATTGAATAAAAATATTTTTTATTGTTTTTCACGGTTTGTTTAACTTAGTGTTTCGTTTAACCAAATATGAAATTAGGGTTATGTAAAATGATATCTAAACTCAATGTTTTGGGTAATAAAAAATATAAAAATCATTTTTTTATTTGAAAAATATATTTCACAAAATCTTACATTGTTACATTATACACCACTTAATATGAATTTATCTCACAAAATGAATAACTTTGGTACAAAATACCGAGGATAATTCTATGACAATAAAACCAGAGGTTCACATATAACTTCTTCACGATGGTTGATTTTCCATAAAACATTGTTTGGGTGAGTCTTCTTTCTCTATATAAAATCATTGTATGATCCCAAATATGAATTGACTATTCCTCATAAGAAATTTAATTATCCTTTGGTACAACCTCCATGTTCAGTATGTGTGATTGACCAGGTATATACTTCCTTAAGAGATATGAATGGAACACATAATGAGCCCAAGATATATTATATAGACATGCTTATTGATGGACTACCTTCCTTATATGATAAATAATTACAAATGGAATTATTTACAAATAGTATAAAATACCATTATTTAATAAGAAAAAATTCATCCTTTGGTTGTGATTCAATCAATTTACACTTCATATATTTTTCCAAGATATAATGGTGATTTTATTACACTTGAAGCACCAATGTATAAAAATATCCATTATAGAATGATAAATCATTCCATCTATTTAAATTTATCATCATAAAAATGGTTTTCCCGTGTAATCCAATATTAATAATTCTTAATATTGTGAAGTAAAAAAATTAATCTGTAAAACACCATACAATGATAAACTACAAACATTCAATAAATGTTTAAGATTATAGACCTTTAAAAATTAAATATTTATAAATAAGAAAGATAAATTTACCAATATAACATTAGAATTAATCCTCCAAATATCACTGCACTGATCATAATGGTCGCATTCCTAATTTTTAAATACCACGGTCATATATTCTTCTGAATCATAGTAATAACCACAATTACCAAAAAAATAAATCTGAACTTGAATAATTCCGTATTTCATGAATAGAACCACATATTATTGTACTTATTTAATATATCCAATAATGTTTTAAACAAAATCAATGATACCATAAAATTATTTTTCAACAAATAATTTATAAATTATATTGTTATAAGTAAAATCCCATTTACTTTATCCATATCAATAATATCTTTATGCAAAATAAATTCTTTTTTATTAAAATTAGGAACATATTAGTCGTTATCTTCCTATAATATTGTATTTTCCAAAAAATAATACCTTTCCATTAAATCACAATTGATGTTCATTAGTTATATTCAATTTATTCATTCCTAACCATAATGAAAAACCTATATATAAAAATCCTTATATATTTACTCATTCATGTAACATAATTCTAGAATTATAATAAATGGGATCTTTAATCATACCACTTCATTTTTTAACCATTTCTAAGGCTTCATCATCCCACTCTTTAGTACATATTTCTTAAAATAGGAAATATGAAACATGTCTTAACATTCAATAAACTCAATTTTATCATGATTCTAACATTTAACATAAAAATTACAATTAGAACATCCCATACCTTTTATATAGATTTTGTGGACTCTTAACCATTAGATTTTTAACCATTACACATACAACCTTTCTGATTTTGTTCATGAAAATTCCCCGACAGACATCAATTCATGTAATTTATATACTATACAAATTTATAAATTCTTTCCTTGATCATTCTATCAGAATAATTATTCTCAGACACTGCGTTAATGGATCCTTTCCTTTTTCATCAACATTAACTAGATTTGTATCCATATTTACCCGACTCAAAAATGTCTTTCAATTCCATTGATACATTCTCTTGAGTGTTTATTTCCGTGTTTTTTATAGATATTAATCAGATTATTCTTTCTTATATAGTCTCCACCACGCAATCTATTGGGAAACTAAATCATTACTTTCTTTGGAGACTTAGACACTTGGTTGAGGTGCCAGTTTTAATCATTTATTAAGAAAAATGATTAAGGATAATCACAATATACTTTAATCGATTCATCATCACATTTGGGTACTCATGAACAAATTATCTATCACGTTAATAATTAAACCATTTCCTTCTGGTTCCCCCATTAAATACAACAAAGAAACATACTATGATCACTAATATTCATATTGGAAAACCAAATAATCATGAAATATAACATATAGGAATTATAAATCATTAATTATTATTTTCAATCTATGAAAACTTAGGCTTAACCTAGTTTATTAATGTTTATTATTTAAATTATTTGTGATGGTTCATAAATTAGTCATGAATTTCCAAAGCATATCCCAAGGGAGTTTAAGATTATGTGTGCAGAAAAACTTGTTGTTTTGCATGAGGTACCTATCAAATCCAGTTCAATGTCCCCTCTTTGGAGTATTTACACCTATGTACCTATATTCTAGAGACAAACCCAATTTTATTATCTAGAGGGGGATTTAAATTCTTATAAACCACTTGCAATGTCCCTTACCAAAACTAAATGAGATTTTCGGATACATTGACTCATCCATTGACTTAAACTCAGACATATCCATATAAATAACCATACATTTCTCACTAATGTTTTTAGATCCGGGTTTACAATGATTATCTAAAAAATTTATGATAACAACTAAATTCATCCAAACATCTTATACATATATATTTCATATTTTTGGTGAGCATTCATTACATTAAAAAAACTAGCAAGAGGATCATAATGTTATAATTCATTTGGAAACATTGAAACAGAAAAAAAAATTGTTCTTAAAATTTCCAAATCATCTCCCACTTTGTAACTCAGAACTAGAAACCTTCTTTGACATATCACACATGGTACGAATCATCGAAACTTGTGAAGAAAACATAATAAATTGGGTGCCCAAAAGTCCATTAAGGGTAAATATGTGAAATACATAAACATAATGTGAGCATAAGGGTATTATAACATGAGAGTAACTGATGAAAATCATACCCTTCATTTGAAATATCAAAATAATGAGTAATGGCCTAATGATTAGAACATAATAAGACATGACTCATAATGAAATTCAAGAACATTATCATTAAGATAATAACATTAAAACGAAATTGAAATTATCTAATACACATTAGTATAGAAAATAACTTCCTTAGTAGTAAAGGATAATTGAAAAAAATATCATAGTTTAACATTTTCACACCCTAAAGAATCTTCGTAAACTAGGTTCACTCCAAATACTATCATTGTTGAAATATCCACTTACAAAACTAGGTTCTCTCCAGATACTATTTATATTTATCTCAGAAGACATAATTTATTAACAAATATATTGTAAGGAGACATTGTTATCACTCTTCACATAATATAAATCCCACATATGTGTGTCATATTATCAAAAACAATTTATGAAATTAGAACCCATGTAATGAAATCAGTTTTATAATCATTTGAGGATAAATTAACCTGTAGGAAAGAAATAGGTTCCATAATCATTATATAATTTCATTAAAAAAATTACCCCTAGAAATGTAAAGGGTTTCATAAGAATTTTATCATGTTATAACATGTGGAAGATAAATGGGTTCCAAAATCATATTTTGATCATAAAAATAAATAATCTAGAGAATGAATATGAATGGTAACCTTGGATAATATCCCTAATAAAGGATTATTTTCATCAAATGATGTTATCATGTAAGGAAAATGATCTTTTTGGTCCTTTGGGAAATTTATTGTGGAAAATAAAATGCATTTTAAAATCAATTATTAAAACTAAATATTCATAATATATTTTTAAAACATTATTCCTTAAATATAAAAAATAGATCTTGTCATGTAATCATTAAAAAGCATTAAAAATATTTCTTGAGAAAATTATAATTTTCAAATTGAAAATAATTTTTTTTAAATTTAAAACTTTGAATATTATTTATAGAAAATATCCTTGAAAATATATAGTTTAAAATTTATCTAAAATACTGGTCTCGAATATGTGTGAATATATTCATATTGTACATGTTAAAAAAATATTCCATTCAAATTTTTAGTAAAATATAAATTTTCATTTTTTTGATAATGAAATAAATATTTCATTCAAGATTTTCTTACAAAATTCAAACAAGGGTAAAAATATACATAATAAATATGTTTAAGAATTTTTAAAACACATTTCAAATCATTTTTAGAAAACATTATTTTAGAAGAAAATTGGTATTCGACCAAAGAGTGAAATAAAGAGTATTTTTCATAAAAAATTAAATTCCAACTCTTGAGTACATAAAGATAGGGAAATGAAGGGATAATATTTATTATCAAGAAATAAATAAATTATTATAAAATTCAAGAGATTCGTGACAAAAAAATCAAAAGGAATCATTAATCGAAACATAATCCAAAAAAATCCCAAAATATAAGGATAATGAAAGATAATACTCATACCACATTGGTAATTTTAAATTATAATACACATGATATTATAACATTAAATGATTACTAGAATATAATTAAAATAAATATATTCATGATAAAGAATTAGAAATGGAATTATATTCACCTCGTAGAAGAAAATATGTTCATAACAAACATAGGTCCCAAAAAATGAATTTGGAGACCAAAAACCCTTACCACCCTCATTACTTCTGAATCTTAAACCCCTACAAATATAGAACCTAAAATGTATATTTAAATTCCAAAATTTTATAGAATAATAACCCTAAAATAAATTCATCGATATTATTTACACTATAAAAATGAAACATGTGGTGAATATAGAATGAGCCTCATCGAAAAAAATGTAAGACATAATTCCCTTACCTTACGGCTTGACTTCCTTCATAAAAGTTCAGATATATTTTATAATAAATGTAATTTTACTATAAACATGTCATTGAACCATACATATATATATAATTCAATATATTATTTAATTGTAACCTTTTATTATTATTTTTTACAGTTTCATGTTTATATCACAATTTGGGATATAACTTCATTGTTTTTCAAGTATATTTTGAATGGTTATATTTTTTTGTCATACAATGATAATAGTTCCAAACCCTCCAGAATTCAAATAATTATTTAAGTATCATATATAGTATATATATATATATATATATATATTTATAGTAGTCTATAAAAGTTATAGCTAGAAAATGAATGTGTAGTTCATAGAGACAGAGGGTCCAAAATATACATTAACATTTTTTAAAATTTATTTGAATGATTAGAAGAAATAAAGGAAATTAATAAATTACCATTAAAAATATTTTTTTTTACATATATAAAATAATTTCATTAAAAAAACATTATCACTTTCCATTTAAAGTTTCAATGTATCACATCACTTCGTGTGGCGGTAGTCCATCGTACATGCGAACAACAACATCGTATTTCCATGGAATGTAATTTAAGAAGAAATATTTTAAATAAAGATTCTGGAAACATAATAATTTCATAAATATAATTTAGAATCAATAAATCATTTATTATATCCAGAAGTAGCATGTGGTGATGGATAATGAATTACATCAGTTCACGAGGTGGTATTCCACCATGCAGACGAATGATGATTTGGTAATCCATTTGATGGAAGAGGAAAAGGATTTAGGTGGTCACATTATGATAATAATATATAAGTATAATTAATGTACATAAGTTAATCTATCACCATGTTATAATATAATCTTATTCCTGTGTAGGGAGAATGATAACAAAACATTCAGTTGGTGTAATTACCTCTAAATTAAACAAATTATTGGGTTTGTACTAAAAGGATTATTAGGATTGATTTAGGAACATACTTCATCTTATAGGATGAGATAATTGAATCAATTAACTGATTAGATAAGGTTATTTCTGATCTACTGGTTTTTTAATGTGTGAATATGATAGGATTAGTGTAGCAATTTATAAATAAGTTGATTGCAACACATTTTTTTATTTAAAAGAAAAAGGTATAATCACGTTATTCACATGGAAAAGGATAAAAAATTGTAACATCCTCGATCTGGGAGCGTTAAAAAGTGGAATTTGTGGATATTTTCTTTTCTACTTTTCTTTACCATTTGGAGCCAATAGATTGGGATAATAAGGAATAGGTAATTGGTAATAAGATATTCCTCTAAGTAGCAAATCTGTGATCAGAGAAATACCATGTTACCTCAAATATTGAAATTTCTTGCTAGTTTTGAAACTGTTACAGTTGTTTTTATATCATCATTCGGTGATTCACTTGTTTTTCTCTATGATGATTTATATATGTGTGGTTATATTTTTGTTGTGACCTAAGGATATGAGGTTATCCCATCTCATGCATCATATATGAACATGCTAGATATCACATGTCATGAATTCATGTTTTTTTATTTAGGTTGCACAATTTATTGTGTGATGTTGTGATATATTTGGTGTTTGATATGCCTGATTTGTGATAGAAAAATCTTCTATTTTGAAATGAAATTGGTATATATAGAGTTTAATTTGTATGTACAACATGATTTAGTCCCTGAGGTTTTATTTGTCCTCTTGGATTAGACTTTGGTAGATCATTTTTTAACATAATTGAATTATATTATGATATGACATGAATAATGATTCTAAATATTGTTTCGCGGGGAGTATGGGCTCTCACAGATCGGAAAATTGAATGCCTTTTCAAAAATGTTAATTATTTGTGATTTCCGTGGATGTTTCATAGGATTACTATTTAGAAACCCATAAAACACATTGTGTGATGTTATGAACACACGCCATGTGTTTTTTTGTTCTGGATGAAATAACTTTTCTTAAGTACACTCCACGTACCATATGTACTGGCTATGCATTGGTTCACCATGTGACTGACTGTATAAGAAGAGACATGGTGTTTGGTAACATTTTGGTAGAACACACTGTATATAGGGAGTTCACACCTTTCTGTAAGAGGCAATGTATCAAGTCATGTGACTAACAACATGGGTGGATGAAACATTGTATGTACAATCTGTTTTTAGCTTTTACACACAATGTGGTAGCCTATTGTATATCTGGCAATGTGACTAACAACATAGGTAAATGGCACTTAATTTGTACATGACGTGTCTCAGGTTAATACGCCGTGTAGTGTTACACTAGTAGATAACTTTGTAGTTCTATCCATGTAGACGAGTTTGTGAAGGAGGGAATATTCAAGTACCCACCATTTATCATGAGGAACATGCCATGTGAATGGGGTGTTACCCGAAAAAGTTTTCATAGGTACATGGATATGTTAAGGATTACGGGAACATGTCATGTAGTGGTTCTACAGGCCGTGTATCCCACTTTTGTAAAACAATAATGTTATAATTCTCCTATTTCATTCTTGAACTTCTGAGTTGTATTTACAATATTCTTTTTCTGAGGGGTGAAATTGTCCTTGTAGAGTCATTCCCCCAAGACGTCCTCTGATTTTACGTCATGTACATGGAGATGATCAGACTCTGGAAATGGTAAATCATGGACTACCATCATATCCAACAATCATGACAATCTTGGTACCATCTATTATACCAGATGCAGGTGTTGATGCATAGTTCTGTGAAGGCCTTATGAGGATGGGGTATACTTTTCTGGGTTCACCGTATCCTTCCCTGTCTATGGTGTAGTAGACGAGCATGTTCCTACAATAGCATCCTCCAACGTTTTCAGGGGATAGAGAACCACATCCTATAGAGTCTTGGTCGGGTTTCATGCTTTCTATCATCAAGCATCTGGACACGCCTCTATAGAGGATGATGAATCTCGTTTTGTACAAACTATGTGAATCCTCCAAGAGATGGTGGGATGTTATCTCATAGGAATGAAATCATTGTGATATGGCTTGGGAAAAGTTTTAGATGAATTTCTATGATTGATTTTACTTTGATATAGTGAGGGCCGACCGAGCCTATGAGTTCATGCATTTGGAGAAGGGTGATGTTTCTGAGAAGGATTAGTCTTCTCTCTTAATAGAGCATCAGAACATAACACCTGTTTTGAGAGGTGACATGTTATCAAGGGATAGGAGATTCGAGGATGGTCCGAGGTGAGACATCCAACTGTAGGTGAATGATTTCCGCATGACTTTTGTGACTGCTATAGTAAATGAGGTGCTGATTATCGAGAAAAATATGAGGGAGTTTGGATCATTTTTCCAGGGTGGTTCAGCATCCTTGGCTGGTACTCCTTTGACCAATAGTTGGAAGCACTTTAGGGATGTTTATATAGATACCCAGCTGGTGTGTTACCAATTCTAAAATAGTGGGCATATGATACCACATTTCCCAAAGGAACCAGTTGAGTGCCGATTAGGCAGTATGATATGACAGATTAATCATTTTTAAAGATTTTCTAACGATTCTCAATGGATAGGAGACCTATTATGACTCAACATTAAAGAGAATGACCACAAATTTCTCATTAGTTAGGGAATTATAGATTATCATGCAATTAAAGCTAAGGAAGTGGCCAGGGATGTGGTAGCTGGATGACAAGTTTGCAGTGAAAATAGTGTGGATCAGCTCAAAGTAGTTTGTCAGGGTTTTAAGGTCACAGTATAGGTTTGAATTTTTAAATGGAGATGACCCAACAAGAGTAGGATCTTAGACCCTCCACAGTTAGATGTATGATTCTAGTTTCCTCAGATTAAGCTCTGACTCTATTTAATACATGGTATTCCAAAACATTTAAATCTGTTTCTGTTTGTATATATCCTTGGGCTCTGTATCTTCACATATGAGGATTTCATGATACATGAAACTCTTTTGGGGATTAGGAAAGGTAGTGTAAGTCAGTGCAAGGAGTTACATCTTGATGTTGGTGGGTGTCACTTCTTATAGGACCTCTATGTCTTAGAGATGATAGGATTCTATGTCATTCTCGGAAGGGACTAGTTGGTCTCCTTTCAGGACTTTGTTGATTGATATCATCACAAGGTGAGTTTGACGTAACCAGAGGGTAGATCTTTTCTACATAAGGGAAAATGGGATGTCCAGGCAAGCAGAGCGAGAACAGAGCATCAAGGGATGGGAGGAATTATACCCCTAGTTTCATGTTTATATCTAGATGACTGGGGGACTTCACATTTTTTACTTTCCTCTAGTGGTGAATCATTTTATAGAGGTCATTATGAAAAACTATTAAAGATTACTTCGAGAGATAGAGGTGGATTTCAATATTGAGCTTGTTCTAGGAGCGGCACAGGTGTCCATTATTCTTTATAGGATTGCTAAAATAATGTTACCTGATCTCAATAAGTAGTTTGACGAGTCGCATAAAAAGGGTTTCATCTAATCTAGTGCCTATCCATGGGGTTTTCCTATCATTTTTGTGAAGAAGGCGGATGATACCCTCAGGCTTTGTGTCGATTATTCGAAGCTGAAGCAGTTAATAGTTAAGAACTGATATCCCTTGGCGAGGATTGATAATCTCTTTGATTAGCATGGAGGATCGCAGGGTTTCTCGAAAATTTACATGAGATCCAGTTATCATATATTGTGCTTTAGGCCAATAGATATACCTATTACCACCTTTTAGAGCAGGTATGGTCTATATGAGTACTTGGTTATGTCGTTCAGTCTCACAAATGTGTCGACAGTTTTCATGGCCCCGATGTATTGAGTGTTCCATCCTTACTTGGATTCTTTTTTGGTAGTATTCACGGACGATATCTTGGTTTAATCTCACACTTGACATGAAAATGAAATTAATTTTTAAAAATATTTTGTACACTAAGAGAGCATCATTTATATTCCAAGAACTCAAAATGCCACTTTAGGATATACCTGATTCACTTCATAGTTCAGGTCATCATAGAGATGTGAGTAACTATAGACCCATGGATTGTGAGATCATTAGTCTCCTGGGAGAAAACAAATAACGTCTTTATGGTACAATGATTTCTATGGATGACTGGTTACTAAAGATTCTTTTTATAGGACTTTTCAGGAATAGTTGTGCCACTGACGAGCCTGACAATGAAGGTTGATGAGTACTTGTGGACCGAATCCTACAATTTAGCCTTTTAGGATGAGAAATGGATATTTAATTCAAAAACAATAAAAAAAATTCTAGTACCAGGAAAGAGATACACCAGTTACTACAATGCATCAGGTATCAGGCTGGGAGAAGTTCTTATGCATGGGGAATGAGTCATTGTATACAAGTCCTAACAGTTGAGGGCACATGGGAAGAATTACATGACATACAATCTTATTTAAGCTGCAGTTGTGATTTATTTGAGCTGTTGGAGAAATTATCTTTTGGGTGAACATTTTGTGGTATACACTGATCAAAAAACCCTTAAATATCTTTACTCATCACAATCATAATTTGAGACATTAAATGTGGGTTGAGCACCTTTAGTATTTTGAGTTTGAGCTTGTTGACATGAATGGGAAAGGCAACACAGTGGATGATTTATTGAGGATAAATCGGATAAATGTAGTTCAGGAGGCTAGCAGTGAGTGGAAACTTACAGCTATGTTATTAGAGATGCATTTAGAGGCACACAATAGAGAGGGATAGACTTTTATTTATTTTATATTTCCTACCACTACTCTACTATATCAAGTGTGAATGAAGAAACCATCAGATTCTAATGTCTTAGTATTATTGGAGAGTGCATTTGGTGAGTACCCTACACCTATATGGACCATAAGAGTGGATGATGTCTTTCATTTTCATTGGCGCATATGGGTGTTAGCAAACATACTTGGGGAGTTGATGTGATATTTTCAATCCTTATTTTGGGTAGCTAATCCTGTTATCACCAAGATGTGTCAACATATACATTGTTAGTATTGGTGGCTATGTATGAAGAGAGATGTAGCTATAATTTTTATGAAATGTTCCTCCTATTAGTAGGTGATGGCGGAGATTCAGGTACTGACTGGGCTTTTACAAATATTACCAATTCATGAGTGATAGTGGAATGACATGATGATTGATTTCGTTATTGGATTACTGAGGTCACCATGAGGGAATGATGTAGTTTGGTTTATTAGAGACAGACTCATGAAGGTTGCACATTTCTTACTAATTAAGGAAACCATGAGTTTTTATGATCATGGGAGGTTGTACATCTAAGAGATTTTATGTTTTCATAGGATTCCACCCTCTAGCCTTTCAAGACAAAGAAACTTGGTTTACTTATCGCGTATGGAAGGGACTATAGAGGGCTTTGGGTACATAAGTTCTTTAGAGTACTGCTTACCATCCCCAACTAGATGGCCAGTCTGAGTGTAGAATTTAGGTTTTGGAGGAAATGCTTCAAGCAGGCACCCTAGATTTCTGGGGCTCTTGGGAGAGACACATACCCCTAGTGGATTTTTCCGACAATAATAGTTTTCAAGAAACAATTTAGATTGTACCATTTAATGCTTTGTACGGTAGGCCATGCTGATCACCAATATTTTGGATGGAGGTATGCGAGGAAACTATGTTGGGACCTCAACTTTTCCAGGATAACACTGAGAAGGTGGAGTTGATTTAGAAGAGGATGGATACTACATAGTCATGTTATAAATATTATGCTAATAGAAAGTGATTACCTATGGAGTTCGAGGCTGGATATCAAGTTTTCCAACATGTCACACCGAGGTTTTGACACAAGGGGATTCAAATATTGGGGAAGCATTCAAAGAGATGCGTCAGGCCGTTTGACGTTTTGGAGAGATTTGGGCTGGTTTCCAATCAGTTACAGTTACCTGAGAGGCACCGAGATACTCATGAAAGATTTTATATTTCTCAACTATGACGTTACTTTTCAGAACATTCCCATGTCATCCAACCAGAGGAGGTTAAGTAGTAGGGGGATTCCTCCTTTAAGGACCACCCATTTCAGATTGTGGATCACAACACAAAGATTCTCTATGGCTGGTCTATTCCACTAGAATGGGAGCTATGGAAACACATGGGAGTACATGGTGAGACTTTAGAGAGGGAGGCCAATGTACAATCATAGTGGCAAGTGTATTTTTAAGTTTCTTCTTCACCACCCTTGGTGGGAAATTTGGGGATGAATTACTATAAGTGGGAAGTCTGTAAAAACCCAGACAATCATTTCAGGTATAGATCATGATTTCAAGTTGATTTTGAGGAAAAAGAAAGAAATTTAGATTTTATAATTTTATTTTGTGTACTTATTAATACCCAAAGTGTACCAGTTTGATGCATATAGTTGTGTACTGGTTGTGTAAAGGCTGAGTACATGGCTATGTGGTGACTTTGCAGACCACATAAGGAGGAGGCTAGTTAAGGATACTACATGGCATGTAAATTTAATGAAACCACTATGTAGTTTTCATTTCATTTGTTAAATTATAGAGGGGTTTTGTCCCATATTTGTAACCAACTTATACTTCTCATGTTTCATATAGGAGTTATCAGGAATGACGAAAAAAATATTAAACCCTCGTTTTTCTGTCCGAACTCTGACTGAGACTCCATCTGGTGGGTTGGAATCCCATAGATGAGTTCTCGAATACCCCAGAGTATTTCATATTGAATCCTCCACTTTCATGAGTTATTCAATGATGAGTTTTTTTTTACCTTTTTTAGATATATGTTGTTCTAGGATTATTCAAGGGTCGACGTTCAAGTATATCGATTGTACAATATTGAGGTTGGTGGTTTGTGCATTTCATTGTTTGTCTTTTGATTAAAATGACTAATGTTCTACATACCCATGATTAGGGTATTTATTTATTTGGAAATAAACCATATTTATCAGCAATTATTTTTTATTTAATTGATAAATGGTAGATGATTATGCATAAGGTTGTATAACTTGTTTATAGGGCACCCAGTGGGTGCATTTCCTTATTGTTTGTTTATGGCCGTTTGGTCTCGGATTCCTATTAGACTTGAATTATTTTCCATGACTTGTTTTCTTAGGATGGAGTTGCTGATTATATTAAATTCCTATGTTATGAATTGTGATTGTTATCCAAAGGGTATTGGATTGTGAGAGCTTCTAAAATGGGTTAGACCATGAGAGATAACTAGGTGGTTCTTTATAATTAATTAGGTTAGACCGTGAGAGCTACTCTGGTGATCATTATTTTTTTCTTAGATGTATTTTGGACCCCAGGGCATTGACCTTAAGAGCTTCAAGGGGGAAATTAATATTTTATTGATGCTATGTTGACCAAGGGGCATTGAATGTGGGAGCTCCCTAGGTGGTCATTTGAAATTGATCAACACAATGTGGGGCCAATGGAGTTAAACTTTGAGATAATTCATAGAGGTCCCTAATAATTGACCTTATGTTATGTTAGACAAGAGGGATTAGACTATGAGAACATTCCCAAATGGTTGTTAAGTAATGATTTCATGATTGGGACAAGTATTCTAAGAAAAAGTAAAAAAACATGGACATGGTCTTACTCGATTTTTTTGATGGTCTTCTGAGACATATTTTTTATTACTATTAACACAGGGTGATAAAGAGCATACGGTAGATCCTAAGATGAAATTTTCAAAGAATAAATGATATATTTAAATGAATGTAATAGAAAACTGTAGCATTGTTTACTTTTGAGTACATACTAGTTTATTTCTACATTTGTACATATTACCTGCTATATATATTCATTGATTGTTAGGAACATATGTTTTGGTGGTTCCCTATTGGGATACATCTCACACCCCATTTGGGTCATGCTTTTGGATCCAAACAGATTATATGGATGTAGTTATTGATAAGGGAAAGCACCCTTCCTTATCAAGTACTTGATTGCTGTTGGAGGTGGAGGGAATAAGACCAAGTTGTGCCTTCCAATGTTGTTAGTGTTTAATTTAATTTATATACATTTTTTTCTTCATTGTATGTCCATAATTTTCACTTGTTTGGTTTATATCCTAGATACTGGTGACATGCATCATTTATTTATGCTCCAGTTATTTTATTACTATCATCCTTACATATATTAATTATATTGTATGATATTATTTCTTCCATTATTGTGTACTATATTTATTCCACTATGTATACTCTTCCAATGGGGTCATATATTCCTCATTTTCATACCGTAATACTCGCTACTAGTATGCAGCCTATGGCGTTTAGGGAAATGCGCTTATGGTGATGTGACTAACCGGGTTCGGGTCACCTTTAGACGACACCCAGATACCATACATTACAAAAATGGTCCATTATAGAACTTATAAGAAATGTTTTCAACATATTTCCATAAAATAGTGTTTTCTACATGTTTTGGATAATTTTTAACTCTAATCATTGTAGATTAACCCCTATAAAACCCATTTTTACCTTAACAAGTGTAAATAATTTTGACGGTTTTTAATATTCATGATGTTAAAATATTAATTTAAACTTATTAGATAATATAAATAAGTATGATTTCATGTATGCAAACTATTTTTCCAAATTTGACTCCTATAATTAGGATATTTTAATGTAAAATTAATCTCGTAGAAGGGACGAAAAAGATGTTTTTCAAAGAGGAAATGATCACATGTTTACAAAGATTGTTTTATCAAAATTAAATATGGAATTCATTAAAATGACCGAAATTTAATTAATAGATATATATTTAATCTAATTTTAATTTTTAAATCATATAAAAATAATATATTTTTTTAGTATTCAATAGAAATTAATATTCTTAACCAAAAAAAGTATTTTACATTATTCAATGGAAAATATATCCTATCATAAATTTAAAAAACATTAACTCCAAGGAAATTTTTACATGTCGATTTAAAAATTGATTTTTGTTTTTGAAAATTAATTATCTATTTTTTTAAAACATATTTTAAAATAAGTATGCAAAATGGGATGAAACTACTTTTATAAAAAGTAGAGTTTTGAGAGTAAAATTTGATTTAGTTATATCGAATGTCTAGAAAAAATATAAGTTAGATATAAAATATATATTATGGAATATATAATATAAATATATAATTAAAATAATTCACCAAAATATATATATGTAAAGTATTTATGAATTTTTTTTACACATAACAATGTTTTTAAAAAATTTACATCCATTGTTTTTCAATGGTTTTTATTTTAAATTATATTTATTTTCTCACTAAATAATTAATTTTATATATGATATTGAAAAAATATATTTTATAATTTATATAATTCTATCCATACCCACCATTCCTCTTTCTAGGTGAAAACTTTCATATTTAATAATAATATATTAATTGTATGTTTTGTTTTGATTAACGTCGACATTTCGTGTTCTAAAAGATAAACCCAGTGTTGCCTGAAACACAAGATGAAATAAATGTTGTGTGTTATGGTAAATATCAAAAATATTAAATATATTTTAAAAATTAATATGCCACAAAATATTAGGGTTTTACAAACCTTTTTACCCTTCAATCTATTTGGAAATGAAAACCTCACCCATGCTTATGTGTGGAATACCTCATCGATAAAGCCATGTGACTCATTTTTCATTTGTATTTAATTTATATGGTAATACTGGATGATTTACATAATATAAATGATATATTTGATATAATAATGATTATATAAAGGCTAAAATTAACTAACCTTCATTTCCTTCCATCCAATTTGTATTGAAAACACCGTTCATGCATATGATTGACCTACCATATTCATTAATAGTGTAATTAATTTTTTATATTTATCTCTTAATGATTATTATAAATATGTATATAAATAATATATTTGAAATTTATAACATTATTAGCATTATTTATATTAAAATTCCTAATCAAAGTAAAAGGAACGAAAAAATCGAGCAAAATCATAAATTTAAAAAATAAATTACAACCAGAAACATTGATCCAATTGTGAAATAATAATAAACCAGATATAACATTTTATAAGAAAATCATATAGGGATTGCTATTTATGAATTTTTGTAAGTAATATATTTAAAATAAATCTAAATTTATTATATTGGATGTCAAAACATATGCAATATAAATTGAACATGAGATAAGGGATTCTCATCTCACTTTAACAACTGTGAGACACATTCCATTTTCAAGACTTATTTCTTTTATATTGTTTTCATATTACCCAATTTATATATCAGTTAATTAATAACACCATCTTCATAGTTTTAAATGTTTCATTTTATAAATTTTCTTAATGGATATTATGATTCCATAGTATCTCATATGGTAATGGTTTATTTCACAATCCCATCATCATTTGTGCTTGTCAATATTTATATAGAAATAGAGGAATATTTCTCTTCCATGTCCACATTTTTTATATATATTTTTAAAAATTATTTTACTATTCAGAAATTATTTTTAATTCCATTTTTACTCATTTTTACTTCTAAAAAAAATTAAAATGAATCCTCCTATAATTTTCCAAACAATGTTCTTTTTTTGTTTAAAAAGTATAGAAGGGATGTTTTTAAATTATAATGAATAAACATAATTTCCTTCTATCAATGTACCTTAATGGATTGACATTTTCATTTTATGTTTACAAGGCTTAATTCAATATAAATAATTTCTTCATTATGATTAAATTTTTTATATTTTGAAAAGTGATTTTCAAATAATGAAGGGCATTTATATCATGAAATATTACTATAATCTTTTATAATTATTTTGATTAAAATCAGTCTATTTTTTAGTCCTATATTGAGTATATACTGTAATGATTACATCCAAAACAATTCTTTTTATAGTTTATTTTCATTTTTAATGGGGTAATGTATTAACCTTCAAAAAAATAATTATTCATATATGGATAGTTATTGATTATTATGAAATATAATTTTAGTTATATTATTTTTTCATATGTGGAATGAATTTTACATCTAACTTAATGTACTGGGAACTCTATATCCGCTAGATTAATTAGTATGTTTGAGGATAAAATCTATCATCTATTTATAATGAGTATATAGCCATTAGTGTACATTTCATGGAATGAGGAATTGACAATATTTCGAGATGTATTGGATGATCCCTCTATGGTAAGTTTTAGATGTCCAGATTTATGGATTACTTTTTTATAAAATCAGTTAATGATGTCCATGTGATTATTCTATTTGTTATAATATACATGTATACGTTTTCAGTCATTATTCATTCTTTATTGGTGTTAAGATATTTTTTATATTGAATATTTTTTTAGTTATTTACCATTCAATATTTTTTATTATTATTTATTTGTGATACATTACGATGTATGTAAACCCTTACTAAGAATCAGATCTCAAACTTTATTATGTTTCATTTTAACTGTAATAGAATATTAATAATTTAAGGTATTCCAAAACCCTTTTTTATTGAGCTATGGTTGGGTTTCATTTGTGGTTGCTTTAGGTTAAAATTTTAAAAGCTACCAAAATTATGGTCATGTTTATGATTGGAGTATGGTTTTCCCAAATCATGTGCCCTATTAGGGAAAATCATGAAAACCAAAGTATTGGAATTTTTCATAGTGGGCACGTGATTATTTAAGTCATGGGACCTATTTGTAGTAACTATACAACCCATTGAAATTGGTTGCATGACTAGGGAGTATGGTTTGGTCTAACCGTGCAGGTCTACCTAGGAAACCATGCGTACAAGATTTTAATAGATCCAAATTTTTAAAAAAAATTCATAAAACCCTATTTTAGGTCCCTGAAGAACATCCTTTTACCTGAGATCATTTCCCCCTTCCCCAGATATCCTAATTGGAATTCATGGCCCCCCTTATCTAATCTAGATGTGATCCATAGCTAGATGCATTCCATTCATTATCTTCACAGCTAGTTTCCTCATCCTGATCTAGATCTCCCATGATCTCTATTCATATCTATAGGGTTACATGGATCTTTGTACTTTATTGTTTAAATAATGTAATAAACTCTTTTAAGTGTCAATAAACCTAGGTATTACGCTTGTTTCCTGGATTCCTTTATCACCTTTCTTCATTGACAAACCCCTACAAGGGTTTGGTGGTCTGAAATATATTAATCCCAAGGTAGGTGGTTCCATTTTGTTTCCCAATTTATGTTAACCCAAATTATTCTATTTAAATTTAAATTTATTGAATTAAAATGTTGTTTTTTTTATTTTTATTATATGGTTTTCAATTGGTTTTTGGAAAAACCAAATCTAGTGAATTATGGGTTTTATGAAAAAAAGGCTTTTTGGTATCGAATTGGAAATTGATTTTATTTAAATTGTTTAAATTAAACTTTTTTTTTAAATTTAATAAAATAAATTGTTGGATTTAATTTCAATATTTTATTTGATAGAAAATTTGTGAAAAACCCCTATTCAAGTGAATTTGGGTTTTTATATAAAATTGATTGAGTTGTTTGAGAACTAAATTATTGTATTTAATTTTTGAATGAATTGTTAAATTTCATCTATTGGTTTCAAATCATGGTTAATGAAAAACTGATTAAAATTGTTTTTTTGGAATATCATTTGTTTTATAAATTTTAAAATGGAATGTTTTTTTATTGAAAACCTTTTATGATTTTAAAGGGAAAATTGGAATATTGTAATGTATTATGGGATTTATTTGTATTTTAAAAAGTTTTAAAGGAAATTTCATATCATTGTTTTGTAATAGATCGCATTAATTAATTAGTTATATAGTGTGTTGGGTTTGACAACACTTCACAACTTGCAATGTTCTAAAATATTATATAATCACATCCCATTCCATAGGCAATGGTGATGAATCCTATTTTCCATGGTTCAAGGGATGTATGTACATAATTTTCTTTATTCCCAATGTTGGATCCCTATATCCTAGATCTATCATACCTACTTGGAACATGAAAACTTTTCTATCTGGTTTATATATAAATTCAATATATTAATCAGTTGTAAACTATTTTAAATTCCTCTTATATTTATATGAACTGTGTTATGTGAAAATATTTATTTAATCAATTTTGAGAAAAGTGATATTATGTAATGAACTATTCAATTAAATGTTATTTCAATATTTTGTAAAAAATTTACATAATTTTTAATGTGAAGAATTATTATGTAATAGTATTTTCAACATTAAAATTGTGAAACCTAATTTTTTTAAATATGTTTGGTAAATTTAAAACCTATTTGTTTTAAAATTCTAAATAACTTTATTTCATAATTTGATGTTGGAATTTTATAGTGGATACTATAGTGAAATTCTAATGGTTTTGGATTACACCCTACTTGTGTCGTCAGCTATTTTTCGATTATTTCCCTCTAGGTCCATTCAAGGGAAAATGATCTCTTGGAGGTGGATCTTGCTGTTAATCCTTGTATTTGAAGAGTTGTGTCCATATGGGATAGGGTTTTCATTCCCTGTTTTGGTACTTTGGTTCTATTACTTGGGGATTTAATGAAAGTTCAACATCAGGTACACTAATCCCCATGGAGTTTCTTTTGATATGCTTTTTGTCTTATTTCTTTTAATTCCACGGTTATTAGTGTAAAAATAGTTTCCACGTTCAATTTCTATGATTCCATATGAAAGTAACTGACCCATGGGGATCAGGAACCCCCATAGAGATATTTCATGATAGGTTTGGTTATCAGGTTTCGAGGATACCCTGGTTAGATCATGACCATGTGGTATCAAAGGGAGATTTATGGATGGGATTTATCATGAAGCCAGTATGCATCTGGGAAATCTTATTGGCACATATAGGATAATTGTGATTCAGTTCCTAGAAATATTTCTAAAAAATGAACCTTATGTATCGTGGCATGTTTAAGGTACGAAATTTGGTAGATTAGTTTAGGTATTTCCCATTTTTTATTTTGATGGATTTAAATCCAAATCATTTCGTTATATATGTTGGGATTAATTTTCATTATTTCACTATTTGAGAATTAATATGATGTCTTCCTTGTTGTCTTCTAATGCTGTGTAGCATCATTCCTCCATGAAAAAAATGAAAATTTAATCCCGAAAAAATATCTTATTAAAATTGAACAAGTGAATCGTATTGTCGATCCAATTATAATTAAGGTTATTGTGTCCACTGTCCATTCTCTTGGAAAATAACCACCCCTAGTTCCAATTATGCCTCAAATTTTGGAATATCAAAGGGGTATTCCCATGATTTGTTCTATAGAGTTCTTCTCCAAAATACAGTACCATTCAAAATAAAAAATGATCATTAAGAGGCTAAGGGGTGGTTGGGAATAATTGAGTGTTTTTTGGGGATTTTGGACACACTCGATAAAATAAAAGTGAAGAGTTCCACCTTCGTGCCAGATAATATGAGAATGAGATCGCAGGACACAATGTTGATATGGAAGAAGCATGAGATCTTAGAGTGTATAGAATTCAATGTTATTTTCACTGGCCTTTTATCTCTAGAGTTTATGCTTTCAGAAAATCCCTTTGAGTTCTTCAAACTTGAGCATGCTGACAGAACCATGACAGAGTATTAAAGCCGATTTACTGAGCTCATGCACTTCACATTTGTGATAGAATCAAATGAGAGGATGAAGGCTCAAAGGTTTGAGTTGGGAATTTGAAAAAATATTCATTATTTGGATTTCATACTAAATATTCCCCCTTATGATGAAGTACAAGATAGAGAATTGATGGCCGAGATGGACCAGGATGACATGTCATGGTATTTAGCAATTTCTTTCTCTCCAATTGGTGCCATGAGTTCATTTAAGGGAATGTAGAAGCATGATGGTTCTCATGGAACTTCATGACATCATAGTAATTCTAGACCTCCTATAGATCATTGAATTGGCCATTTGGATTGATACAAATTAGGAAAGGTGGAAAATTTGAAGAGGGTCTACACCGAGGAACACAATAAATATGAATCCTACATAAATTTAGAGAACATTCAATGATTATTCAATATTTATTCTACTACATGTAGTGGAATGAGATCATCAGATAATCTTAAAACAGCAGGGAATCAGATTCTTCTTTTCCAATAGGGTTTCGGCCCCATACATCAAGAACAGAGCTTCTTCGTATAGTTGAAGAGACTCCAATGGATGAAGATACATCTCTAGCAACTGTGATAGTTACCATCACATTTTCTTTAACATTAGTGACTACTTTATAAGATACGGATGCATCTTATTGGTTTGTATCAACCCATATTATTAATATTCTAAACCTTCATATGGATATTTTAACTTGTACAATGGATATTTCCACGCACCTTGGTAGGAAGAGAGGGAAGGGTCTCCATTGTCCAGTGGTGTTTTATCTCTATCTGATATTTATCTTTCCTGGGAATGTGTTGTTTAATACTTGAAATATCTTGAAGTCATATTAGGGATGGATAGGGTCATTCTTAATAAATACCATGTTGAATTTTGTCTTCAACGGGTGTCCTTTACTATGCATAATGGTGTGATACATGTCTTTTAAGGAGAATGGGACCCAATCTTGAAATTCTTGTCCTGAGTTAGGGAATGTGATATCCATGTTTTCCTTTGACCTACTGTGAGAATAATTTTGTGGTGATATCCCTAGAGTTGTTTTAATGTTTCCATTGACTTAAATGCTTGAAACATAAATAATTGTTTTCATTATTACCACATGACACCAAAATAAATGAATTAGTTGATGTCTCAATTGGAAGTGCTTCTAGAGAAAGTATTTATATGCCTGAGTGTGTCACCATGGGAGGTTGCATTTCCATCGGTAAGGGCGGTTTCATTTTCCATTGACATAACTGCTTGAAACATAAATAATTGTTTTCATTATTACCACATGACACCAAAATAAATGAAGTAGTTGATGTCCCAATTGGAAGTTCTTTTCTATGAAATTTGATGGTTCACTTAGCCTATTCATTTATTAACAAAAGCTTAATAGAGTGATGGTAAAGAAGAAGTATCTATTGCCACATATTGATGATCTATTTGATATCTTTAAAGGGGTGAAGTGGTTCTTAAATTTTGATATTTGGTCTAGTCTCCATTAGTCTTGGATAATATAATCCAATATTTGGAAAACCACTATTTAGAGTAGGTATGACCATTATGAGTACCTTTTTACGCCCTTTAGTCTAACCAATTCTCTTATAGTTTTCAAGGAATTCATGAACACGAATTTCCATAAATATGTAGATACATTCAAAGTAGTATTTGTAGATGGAATTATTATTTACTATATGTCTGAGAAGGATCATGTGATTCGTCTGAGAATAGTTTTGACTTTCCTGAGAAATCTGTGACTATATGATATACATTAAAAGTTTTATTTCTATATTAGGGAAGTGAAATTATTGAGACACATAGTGTCATAACATGGTAATTCATTTGATATTGGGAAGGTGAAAGTTACTATGATGTGGGAAAATCACAAAATTCTTTCGACATTTATAGTTTCTTATGATTAAATAGATATTATCACCAGTTCATGGAGGACTTCTCAATGTTGGTTTCTCCATCAAATGCACTAACATGGAATGGAGTAAAGTTCACTTCGGATGAGAAAGATTATAATTATTTTACTAAACTAAAATTTTTTTTTCAACTATGCCAGTGTTGACTCTTATAGCAGCCGAGAAGGGATATATGGTCTTTTATGATTCATCTGGATCAGGCTTGCGAAGTATTTATATATAGTATAATCATGTAGTTTCTTATGTCTATATTCATCTTAGGCTACATTAGATGAGTTATCTCAATCATAACCATGAACTCCCATATATGATGTAATTCTTAAATATTTGGTAGAATTACCTTTACATAGAATGGTTTACCATGTATTATGAACACAAGGTCTTTAGTTAGATCTTCTATCAAAAAATTATGAATCTCTTCCAGAGGCGTTGGATGGAATAGTTGTAGCCTTTTGACATTGGTAGCACATATTCCCTAGAAGAATGGAATTCCATTACAGATAATTTTAGGATGAAACATCTTACTTAGGTAGTGAAAAAATATTCAAATGAGTGGATTTTTATGGTTGTCTTTTCATTGTTTCATATTGGAGTTAAGGAGAAAAGGATGATGTTTCTATAGGTGGTGTTTAGAAAACATCCACTATTCTCGAGATGAATCTTCATAACCGACAACATGATGATTAATTCCCTTGATATATAGAATTAATTTATGATGGGTAGAAAATTTTCAAGTGGTCATTATCATAATTGGGCATTAATTGTTACCAAAATTCATTCATTCTTCCATTATAGGAAATAAAATATATGGAGAGGGATTGTCACAATTCCCTGTGGAAAATTCACCCAAGAACCACAAATAAATTCTTTGACATGTGAAAGATATTCTAGTGGATTAGTATGAGATGGTTCATTGTTGTGTTGGACTTTCATTTCTAAACATACCATCAGGTTGTCCCCAAGAACCCATATCCTTTAGGTTTTCATCATCCACTTATAGTCCCTACTTGGATGTGGGATGATATCACTCTATACCTTATGGATGGGTTTCCACAAAATCAGTGAAAGGGGAATTTGATATGGGTTATGATCGATAAGATGATAGAATTGGATCACTTTATCCCCATTCATTATACAGCCAATGTTACGGAGTTCAGAAATATCTATGAGAATGAGACTGTTCGTTTGCACATAGTTTCATCTTCTATAGTATCCAAAATAGATCTTAAGTTAACTTATCTCTTTAGTAGAGGCTAATAGGAGGCATTGATACATCACATATATTTATGTATGACATACCATCCATAGTCAAATGGATAGGAACAGTGAGCTATACAGATTCTTGAGGATAGTTTCCTCTCCTGTGTTATCGACATTGATGGAGCTTGGGATGGTCATTTGGGGATGGTTATGTTTTCTTATAACAATATTTAATATCCCAAAATTATAATGACTCCTTATGAGGATGTATATGGTTGGCCTTGTAAATATATGTTGTGTTGGTTAGAGATTGTAGAATGTTCCTTGCTCGGACCATATTTTATGAAAGGGAGGACATCAAAGATATAGTTTAGTGATTATATAATGTTGATGACACAATGATGATATACGAATTATTATTATCTTTACCATATACTAGTGTATTTTTTAGTTAGTGACCATGTGTTCTTTATTTTTTCACCATAGTTGGGTCATTGACTTATTGGGAGGAAAAGGAAGCATGCTTCTCAGGTTTTGGGACCTTTCAAGGTTATTGAGATTGTGGAAAAATACTCATACCATTTATCACATCCAACATAGCTAACATAGATAAATACAATGTTTCATGTATCTTATCTATGGAAGTATCTGTTTGATTCATCACATATTCTGATCTGGAATGATCTTGATGTTGAAAATGATTTATCTATTACGAAACAACAAGTCATGATAGTTAATTTTCAGGGCAAGGTACTTTTTTTGTGGAAGATACCATGGGTACATGTTCAATGGTATAGTGGATCTGATTCACATTAGATGTTTGAGAGGCAGGAACTAATGAGAGAAGAGAGGCATCATCCTTTTGAGATGGATGTTTTATCGTAGGATTTTTGGGGACCAAGTGTTTTTATGGTGGGGGAGGTTGTAACATCCCATTACTATATCACGGTATTCCAAAACCATCCATTTAATGGCTCTTTGGTTGTGTTTCATTTGGGGTTTATTCAGGAAAAATTATTAAGAGTTTTAAAAATTTTGTTCTACTATATAGTTGGTACATAGTTTTCCCAAACTTTCTACCCTATTAGAGAAAACTGTGCAACCCAAGGTAGTGGGATTTTGAAAGGTTACCATATTGTAAGTAAATACATTCACCCTCCTAGTAGAAACTGTGTTGTCTATTTAAAACATGCACATGTCAATGCTGCATAGATGGGTCTAGCCATTTGGTTTTGCCCAAGAAACCATTCCAATGAGATTTTAATAGGTCCAAATTTTTATGAAATGTTCTTGAACCCATATTTTAGGTCACCCAATAGACCACATTTTACCCAAGATCCTTTCTCCCTTCCTCATATGTCCCATGGAATATTCTTGACCATTAGATATCTCCTAGGTGTGATCTGAAGCTACATAAATGATCATGGATCTCCTTATGGTTAGTTTCATTATCCAGATATAGATATCTCATGATCTATCATCTTTTCTCAAGGGATCCATTAATCCTTGTTCATTATTATGGATCTAATACCCTCAATGTTGGGTAAATAATCACAGGTTATATCTTGGATTCCATGATTCCATGATCATATTTTTTCATTGACAAACCCCACATAGGGTTTAGTGATCTGAAATCCATTGATCCCAAGGTAGGTGGTTCTGTTACGATTCCCAATTTATATTTAAAAAATTATTTTTAAAAAAAATCAATTGTTTGAATTTAAATGAAATTGTATGGAATTGGATTATATTTTCTTTCAATTTTTTTTTGGATGAACACAATTCTGCTGAATTGGGATTTTTGAGAAAATGGGTATTTGGCAAGGAATTTGAAATTAGTGAGATTTAAAATGTTTAATTTAAATTTTTTATATAAATTTAATTGATTAAATTTATCAATTTCATTTTATAAATTGATTTGTTGGAAAATTAGTGAAAACCCCAATTCTAGTTAATTAGGGGTTTGTGAAGAAATTTATTGAATTATTTGAAAATTAAATTTTTTTATTTAACTATTTAATATATTGTGAAATTTCTTGAATTGATATCAAATCCTTATTAAGGGAAAATAGAATATAATAGTTTTGACGAAAACCTAGACATTTATTATTTTTGAAAAATGAATTTTTTATTAAAATCCCATTATGATTTTTAAAGGGAAAATTGGAATATTGAAATTGTGAATGAGTTTTAATTGTATTTTAAGATGTCGTCAAATAGTTCTCTCATCATTGACTTATACTATAGGAAATGAATGACTTTGGTAGTTAGTGTGTTATATTGGAAAACATGTTATTACTTATGTTGTTAGAAAACATCATATCATCACATCCCATTCCTAAAGGCGATAGGGATGAATCATATTTTCCTAGGTTTAAGGGAGGTATTTACATAATTTTATATCTTTATAGCATTGGGTACTTATAGCCTGGAACTATCAAACCTACTTTCCACATGGGAATGTTTCACACTTTTTTGTATTCCAATTATATATATAATCCACTATTGTAAACTGTTTAATATGACTTGTAAATTTATATAAACTATTTAATATGAATGTGTTTATATAATACATTTTTATAAAAGGGGTACTGTGTAAGGAAGCATTTAATTAAATGTAAATTCCATCTTTTTAAATATATTTCCATCATTTGAAATGTGAAGAATGATTTCCAAAATTTATTTACATATTTGAAATTGTAAATAATGATTTGTTTAAATATGATTATGTAAATTCCAAAGTTAGTTATTTTAAAAATTGAAAGAACTTTATTGCTTAAGTTGATTTTGGCTTCTTGTTATGTAATATTTTGTGAAATCCAACTAGGATCTAGATCACAACCTACTTTTTCCGTCACTTGTTTTTATATTATCTCTTTTATGTATTGAGTAAGAGAAACAAATCTCTTGGAGGGGGCTCCACCTATGGAACCATGGATTTGGTGAGTTCTATCTATAGGGACATGGGAGGTTTTCCCTATAGTGGTACATTGGTTATAGTACTTGGGACTTTACTTCTGTTTGACTTCTACTACAATACTCCATGTGGATTTTATTTTGATATGTATACAACCTTGTTTCTTTTTCTTACACAATTATGAGTGGAAAAATCGAACCCACTTTTTGTTTTTTTGATGTCAAGTGATAGTCGCTGACACGTGGGGATCAAGAACATCATTTAAGATATATTTGGACTGGATTGGTTATCATGTTACCAGGGTACCCAGGATGGTTTGTGACATTCCATGGGATCTCAATAAGTGTTTGGTGATTGATATGCATGGATATCCTAAGGGCTATAACGTAATAGTCAACTAAAACAAATTTTGTATATTAATTTATAAAATTTAATATATTGGTCAAATATGTATCTAATTTAGGATGACTACATAACTATTCAATTCATTGGGATATTATTACTATTATACAGTGAAAATGTAACAATGTAACCACCAGTACTAGGATATAACATCCCAACCAAAACAACTAGGTATGATATGGAAGTTCTCATTACCTAATGCCCACCTCTCATTATGTAGGAGGATGATGACTAGCAGTGAGGGTCTAAATTGTAATGTGGAGAGACTGTTCCCTCTGTATCATGTTATCGAGTAGGAAAATAATGAAAAAAAATAATCCAATTAATAAATAATCATCGTAAAATATAGAAAATGGTATTGAATTACATATTAAAGGTCCTCCAAGATTGGTATAACAATATAGAGTGTAAGAATATTGTAATACAAGAAATGTAAATAAACAATCATCTTCAAGGTACTCTGTTGTCTGTCCCAATCAACTCCAGCTCTATTCTCCACCACTCAACCATCCACTATAGGGCCCCTTCAATTCACTATATCATTATCCATGAAACCTACGAGTGTACCGAAATTCCTAATCTAGGTGTTTTTATAAAATTTTATAAGACACCACTAATGGGTCATTAATAAGTGTTCACATTCATAATAGTGTACAAAAAAAATAAATTCACACCTAACAAAAAATCCTGCATATAATTCATAGGCTAACCAAGACATAACAGGCCTCAGTTATACCATCTTTGGTTCCATGATGATTATATCAAAACAATCATGGAAACTTCCCAACATGATATATAGCCTCAATCTACTCAATATTCATATAAGCCCTAGGCCTCTAACTCAAACTACACTAGGTCATCATGCACCGATGTTATCTCTTGATATGATAACATAGAAAATCATGACCCACTATTTCCACATAGGTATGATCACATACTATCGTATTTCCCACTAGTCAGGGCATTTGAGTCTAATCACTCATTATCATCATTCCCTAGGAAAGGCCACACTAGACTATCATTCCCCATCATCCATCTCAGTCAATTCATAAAGTTACATAGAGTGTCTAAACACCCTCCCCCTCAAGGGATATCATGCCAAAACTGGCCCTCTGATTACTTCAGTTCCATGAATACCACAATACCATATTCTATACTAATAATATCAAAGGTAAAATAGTGTAATCATACAAAACATTTCATAAGTGTGAGAAAATCCATACATATACACATGTGAGAAACTAAACATACTATAAACCACAAAATCATGAATAATCATATTATATAAATCAAGAGAACCCCCATGGAAACCCACACACCCACATGCATCACATAAAATCATGGTTTGGTCAAGAATAACTCACATATCATGCTAAAATAGCATACCTAGACGACAAATGGTGATGCACTTCCTACTATAATGTCATCGACATCAATGATAAGTCTGTCAAAGGTGTTTTCACCTAGAACATGTCTGTACATGAACCAAAAATATGATCCCATGGTAAGGATTTCGAAGTAAAATAAATGATATTTTATTTCAAAAAGAAATAATAATTTACATGTGATAATAATTTTTTTTGTCCTTCATAATATTAATTGACTATAATAGGTAAACATTAATTCCAATTTAATGGTTACATAGAGGTATAATATAAATTTATATCTATGCACTACAATTGTTCCCCAACCATGTCTCAACAATCCTATCTCATGTCTATCATTTACCATACCTATAAAAAATGAAGAAAAAGATGGTGAATCCTGATTCTATGCAATCATTTGGTAACATCCCAACATGAACCATCGAGAATTCATGTCCAAACACATCTCACATATTACAAGAAACCACCATTATTAAACAACAAAAAAGATCAAAAATATATCTTAAAGACTATACCTAGTATAGTAATGAGTTCCTCATAGACATATATTGATTTTTTATCCACTACATAGACTCATTATGCCTCACCTCTAGGACACTCTCCACAACTCCCTAACGTCCCTAGTCTATTTTGGATTATAAGGGCCCCATCATATCCCATGATTCATTTCACGAGTCTATCAAAAACCTCCAAAATACTTTTATTATGATTCATTCAAGCATAAGTGATGTAGATGTCCCATATATCTCATCAACAACACTTCCTCTCTAGTTTTGTCCATGAATTAGGATGACACACCCACTACCCACTATTGTATCAATGAGTACATCTCTCATCCACCTGAGGTTTTGGTGAGCTTTTGATCAATTCTAATTTCACACTATAGTACTAACTTGAATAATTTTACTTCCTCTTTCTAAAATCAATATCAACACCCACAGTGAGAGAAAGCATAGTAATTATCCCAATGTAGCTTGAATGTAAGACTACATCCCATTCCTAATCTAGTCCTTTATAATGGCTAGGCTCGTGAAAATATCCTATGAGTACGTCATTAGGTGAAATACCCTAAATAGACATCTGATAACTAGTGAAACCCCTATTTTGACTTCTGATCATTTTGTGCCTCATTCGAGGCTAATAAGGGAGAAAATAAAAGCTACTCTACAAACAGATAAGAATATACAGAGTAGTCATAAACCCATATTTTAACCCCAAGAACTCACAGAAATGCTCCAAATTAATTTTTTTACGGATGTAATATTTTAGAAACAACAACTTAACGACATTCTACTTAAGACCTTTTAATCACCTTGTTTGATTCATGGAAGTCCACCAACTCTTGTAGGGTCCTTGGAACATAATGGTTACTAGAATCTATCACCCTTCATCAGAGGTCCATACCATCTCAAAAATACTCTTGATATAGTTATCAATTACTCTAAATTCTTCTAGACTTTTGTACCCACAAATTTCATAAAATTCTAGAGCATTCAATGTATCAACCCAATATTTTGGATTTTTTCTAATTGATTTATGCTTTTGGTATTTCTTATTTCATTAAAGACTAAATGTATCTTGTTTCATATGAAATAACTAATATTATTTTTCATTTATCACAACACTAATTTTATATTACGCTACACATAACACTTATATGACATTCTAGTACATAAAACATGGTGTTTTTCATTGGTTAAACACAATGCTGAGTTCCTTCGATTTCTTACCTTACTCATGTGACTGTCTTTTACTAAACTATAATGTAATATTAATATTATTAATAATATATTACAATATCCTAGTCATTGGAATGGAATATATTAATAATATTTACTAAAACTATGAAACTATGGTTACACATGTTTATAAAATGAATTTTTAGTTATCAATTAATTATAATTTAAAATAATGACCAATTAAATTTAGAGGATCTCTTTTTATGAAGAAACTATTTTCCCCAAAAAGGGGTTTTATCGTAATAAATTAAATTTATCAATATTATTGAGAGATATAAATAAAAATTAAGTATTAAAAACTCAAAAAAAATTACATTTATCTAATAATATGGATAGGCATAAGATAAGAATAAATATAATTTTAGGTACATCAATATATATTTCTCTAAGAGGATATTTTACTACCTTTTAATGAAAGAATTTCTCAAAAAATAATTTATGAATCTTTTATAATTTTTATTTGAAATAATAAAATTTATTTTTGAAATCTTAATATAAAAATTTACTTTGGATTATTTTTTTCTATTTTTCTAAAAAGTTCCAATATTCATCAATAATTTAGAGCACTGAATTTTTATAAAAAATACATTTTAAATTAAATAATTTCTGGTGTTATATTATATTAGTAATTTTTAAGGTATTATTAAATATATTTTACATATATTAATCCAATCTAGCTAATTGGAATCAGTTTCACCTATATATTGGATATACAAATATTACAAACTATTTAATATTTTCACATTAATAACAGGTTGTTTCATCCCATCCATAGGATTATTTTTAAATTAACTTCTAACACCTATGTATCTAGAACTTGAAAAATGGATTCCATATTATTAATAATAATAATTTTTAATATTTAAAAAATTAATCTTATTTTAATAAAAATATTAGAGAAGGAAATTAAAATTAATTAGAGCCTTTAAGATGAAAACGAGTTTACTTTGTGGTTAAACATTTAATTACGGGGGGAAATAACCTAAAAAAATGTCCATAATATGTTTTATGTAAATATTTAAACCATGTACTCCAAATTATATAATGTAGACCCTTATTGGAGGAAAATAATGTAAGGAATACCTCTTAAAAGTGTTTTCTTTTTATATTTTCATGAATGTCTCTCCTCTTCCACTATAAAAAGGCACTCATTCCCTCACATATTCACACCACTCAATATTATTGGATCATACAGCCCCTACCAGAATAAGGTCTTTATTTCTATACTTTAATCATATATGCCTTAATTTATGATGATATCGATCCATGGAAGACCTTTTCTCTAATATAAAATGGGTTACTAAAAGAAGGGGTAACATCCTTCAACAAGAACTTTTGATTTATTTTTTTCTCAAACTTGTAAATTTAATTATTAGATGAATATATAATCAAATATGTATACTCAATAGTTCTTTATGATAATGGTACATTGTAAAATCACATAAACTTCCTTCAAATGGTATATAAAATCATCATTCGTGTGTGAGGAAAACTACCTCGTCACGAACCGATGTCATTTGTTCATCCAATACTGCCAATAATGATTGATAATAATGATTAAAATTGTATTTTTGTTTAATTAATATGATAATTTTAATTTATTTATGTTTTTTAATTATTATAGAACACATAACTTAATTCTTCCAATCGTGTGGGAATACGATAACTTTGTTTGTGGGCGTGTTGAGTGTCACCTCCACAAAGTGATGAGATTAATTCACACCCAACATTGAATGTATAAAGGATGGGTTAGAAAACTATTTCATAGATATTAAATAATATTATTAATATAATGATAATATATATATGTGTGTATTCCATTTACTTTCTTTAAAAATGATATGAAAATAGAAACAATGTTCCCATATATGTACGACCTACCCCCTCCCTGAATGCTCTATCTCAGTATCATATTTATATATTTTAAAAATAATTATAAATAAATATATAGTGAATATATATGATATATAAATAATGTTTTAGATTCTGAAATAAGTAATTCATGATTTATAAACAAGACCAAGAATAACATTCCAAACATAGACAAAAAAGAGGTTATTACCCAAAAACCAAACATTAACAACAATTTGTTAATAAAAAATGAATATAATGTTATAATAAAAAACATATATGGTATTATATATAATAATATGGTTATGTGGTATAGTAAAAATATACGTATATATATTATACTACAATTTGTATTGTGTATGATGAATGTAAACACTTAAGGTAAGGGGTTTCTAATCTCACTTTTATTTTTGTGAGATATATGTTATATTCACCACATATTCTTGTTGTGTGGTGTATATACTACCCTATGAAATGTAATATCTTGAATATAATTTATATAAATATATTAAAGGTTTCATTTTATGTTATTCTTTCAAGTATCTCATGATTTAAATGTTACACAAATAGTTAGGGAATTTCTATTCTCACTTTTATTTTTTGAGCCCTATACCACATTCAAAACTCGTTTATTTTGAAGGGTCTATAGTCTAATAATATATTTATACTATTGTTTTAATCCATATATTTATGGGTATCCTTATATACATTTGATTGTGTTTCTTACAAGGTGTTTTATAGTTCAATAGTCACCAAATTGTTATGGTAATTTTTTTCTCAATTTTTATTCATTGAGATACATCTTTTCCTATGAACCTATATTATTTTTCATGGTTTATATATTTCTATTTTACCTATTATATCATGAATATTATTATAATATATTTTTATATTCATATAATTTTATTATTTAGTGGGGTTATTTATTCAAATTTATTAAAATTATAATCATTTATTACTACAATCTCATCATTTATGGTGGTTGTTTATAATAATGATTCTATTGAAGAAATCCTATGATATATATCAAATTATTTCTATTTTACTTTAATTTTTCATGATATATTTATGTACTGGTATCATTATTCCACATTTTTTTATTTATGATAGTTAAGAATGTTTTGTTATGAAAATATGACCTTATTTCTCCCTTATGTCAGAAAATTTGTATTATTCAAAAAACATGTTTTTTCAAAAAAAAAATCAAAAAAAAATTAGTTATATATTATTCTCAATTTCATGGAAGATGATTTACAAAATGTTATACTATTTTATAATGTGTTTAAGTGGTTTTCCAAATATCATTTATAATTTTTCATGTTTATTTTCAAAGAAAGGTTTTTCAAAATATATTTTTAAAATTGTTTTAAAAATAGGAAATGATATTTTCCTAAAGGTATTTTTTAAATGATTTTGAAATCATATTTTATGGGGTTTAAATGTATTCTTCACTAAAAATAATTTTAAAAACATTTTATGTCTTTAAGATGGATTTTCAAAGAAATGTTAATTTCTATAAAAAATACACCATGTTATCTTTTTGAAATATGTCCTCAACTGAGATGTCATCTGGTGATATATTTTATGATTTTATAGGGATATGGTGTATGGAAAAAATTTAAATTCATTCCATGAATGGTTTATATTTAATATTTAACGTTTTTATGAAACCAGTTTCTTTTCCATGGGTGATACCATGATTAATCTATTATGAAACCTATTTCCAATCATGGGATATTCTATGATGAAATGATTATTAAACATATCAATTTTCTATTGGTAGTAATATGATGAAATTTTCAAGATACCCATTTAATTTCAGGTGTTATGATATAATGAATTTTTATGATTTTTTGGAACATGAATGTATAATTTCATTATGTGAGAGGTGAGAATTATTTATTCCTTTGATATATTGGGTAATGATTTTTAGGTTATGATATAATTATGGGAAAGAAGTCTATGAGCTTAATCCACAATGGGAAACATATATTTCCTGATTAAATTGGGAAACATGTTTATATTGATATATAAAGGGAAACAAGTGTGTCCTAACCCATAATGGGAAATAGGTTTTTCATATTCCACAATGGGAAAATGGTGTGTCCTAATCTACAATGGGAAATAGTTGCATCACGGTCCAAATGGGAAACAAGTTCATCCACAACTACTATGAGAGGTATGTGTGTCCATATCTTCTATGTCAGTGGTCTTGTTAGATAACCTTAAAATAAGAAATGATATTCTATATTTATGATTTCTAAACACTTATATGAAATGTTATTATGGTTCATGAATGATTTATGATGATTTTTCGTCTTTATGACTAATATATTATGAAATTATAATCTTTTTGAAATGAAACATTTATATTATCATTTATATGTGGGGTATGAATTCTAAATGTTTTTCTCATGTTGTATGACCCTTATATTAATGTTATGATTTCATATCCCCATTATTTACCCTTATTTAGAATATAAGCTCACACTTTATAATGATTCCTTTCCATAGAATAAGAAGAAAGGTTTTATGTAGTAGTACTAAATGGGATGATCTCTGTGTGATGCATTGAAAATAATTCACCAAGTTAGAAGACTATGATTCATGTTTCCAATGACACTAAAATATTATGGTTCCCAGGAATGCACTTTCATTATGTATTAAATGTTTATCCAAAGTGATCCAATATCCTTGTATGATAAACTATTATTACTATAATTGGTATCAAAGTAAAGGAATTATAAAAATTTAGAATTTTGGATGAGAAATATTTAGTGGTATCCCTAGGAATATTTTTTAAGGATATGTATTTGTTTCTATTTAATGATATTACAATGGTGTTATAGATTTAAAATGATACATGATTTAGATATCAACTAAGTAATTTTTTATGATTATGTTGTTTTCTACTATGATATGTTTTTATCAAACTATTCTTTCCATCCTTAGTCAATTTGATGAATTAGAAGGAACTGGTTTAAAATTAAATCGTTTAGATGTGTTATATATGGGAATTCTAAAATTAGATGTCCTAAGTGGAAATATGAAGAAGAGAATCAAAAAGGTGGAACAAGTTTATGTTATACTACTAAAGATAAGGAGACCATGAATGAAATATGAATGGTATGAGATTTTATAACATTATATTTTACATTAAATTGAGATTGGGAAGCTTATTAATAGATTCACATTTCATATTCTAGGATTGGGGTAATAAGTAATAGGATTATGAAGCCTAAGTAATAGTTTAAGAATAAATTTACATGTTTGATGTCTATATGTATAATAATTATAGAATTGCGTTATATGAATGATGAAGTATATATTTTCAATTAAATATTTCAAAAAATATATTAAATGGTGATGGTGAACTAAAAAGTTATCTAATAGAAAGGTGATACCTTGATTAAGTGAATACAACCATAAACATGTTCTAGATGTTGATTAAATTTTATTAAGATTGGATAATAACGGATTGACATGGATAATGGAAATTTGGTAGTACTGATTTATATGGAAGTGATTATTGATTTTCTGAAAAAGTATTATATATTATCATGGATGTAACTGGATTTTTATTGGATTGAAATAATATTTCTCATAATATTTAGAATATGAAATAATTCATGTTTTCAATATAGTTTTATTATAATTCAGGTTAGTACCCTATTTCTAGAGAAAATATGTTAAAGGAGCTCTCATGTTTGGTATCTAGAAACCAAGAGATACTTTGTGATATAAGGGGGTTTAATGTTCAATTTTTTTTTGAGAAATTTAAAGACATTATTTATAAATTTGTATACTTTTTATTTTTTTTCATGGGTTATAATTATAACATTTTATTGAATGTTTTATGTTAAAATTTGGATGTTGTTTTAGATATTAAAGTATTATCTCGCAATATGAGGATTTGTTAATATATTAAAAGATGTTGTAACAATTTTTTTATGATGATTTCTATGGAATGATGAAATAGATTATCATTCAATTTATTGATCTCATAACTTGTTAGTAATTCAGGCATAACGAATCCCAATTCATTTCATAGAGATTGATATAAAGGGAAAGTCGGTCAAGGAATAACCCAAGGTTGATTTTATTTTTATGAAATGGATTGAAATCTAGTAATTTCTTTATCTGGTGAAAACTATTCATCTTTCAAAAAGGGTATTAAAATAAAATGTTGTCCAATTATGACTATTTTTTATGAAATAAAGTTTCATTTTCATGTGTCATTGGATTATAGATTTGGGATTTTTAACTTTCTATAAACCATGTTCTCTATCACACTCCATCTAAAAGTGATAATTATATTTCTATTCCATATCCATGTTTTTACTTCTACTTATGTTCTTCTATGTGGAAACATTCTTATGAGTTATGTTGGGTAACATTTTGGTTTAAAAATTTCAATTTTAAATGAATTTTCAAAATATATTTTTTATGAATGGGTGTTCTTGTCATAAACCTTTGATGACCCATATGAATATCTAGGTAAAATTCACTCTATGTGGGTAATAATATAAAACCCATAATGTTTTTTGATTTCTATAAAATTAATTTATATTTTTTGATATTTTTTATTCCACACAACGCGGAATTAAGATTGTGTTATAGGAATGAACTAATTTTGATATTCCTTTCACGAAAAACCATATTAATATTTCACAACATGAAAAACTTAAATATTTTTTTGGTATATGGAAAACTATTTTTGTCTTGTGATACAAAGATCTTTTTGTTCCTTTTATAGCTTGCATTGCAAACAAGATTTGGTCTTACCGAACTAATGTATAATATTTATCATATTATTATGTTATTATTATCACCTATATATTAGAATGGGTGATATGATTAAGATTTACAAATATATTAAACTAGTGTTCACACATGTCTATAAAAAGAATTATTTAGTCAACAATTAATTATAAATGAAAATAAAAACCTATTTAATATAAAGGATGACTTTTAATGGAAAATATATTTTAATTCCTATAAGGGTTATTTATATTAGTAAATGAAATTAAAAAATATTAGTGATAGATACTAATTAAATTTATATATTATAAATAAAACAATTTTTTAACACTCATTCAATGTTTATGATATAAATAAGTTAATAATAAAACCAATTTTATGCATAAACATATATATTTTTCTTAGAGGATGTTTTACCACTATTCAGCGGAAGAGTTTTTATAAAACAAAATATTTAAACATTTAAAAAATTTAATTCTAAAAATGAAATTTATTTTTGAAATAATAATATCAAAATTTACATTGAGTGATTTCTCTGTATTTTTATAAGATGTTTGAATTTTAATTAATAGTGAATGACACTGAGTTTTTATTAACAATTGAATTTTCATCTAAATAATATATTATGATAACTTATTGGTTTAAATGGTTTTCATGTATGAATAGATTAATTTTACATATATTAATAAAATTTTGTCCATTTACATCAATATCATATTTAAAATGGATATAAAACGTTTCATACTTTTGAACATTTTCACTTTAAAAACGCTTTGTTATGTCCCCATCCGTAGGATTTTTTTAAATTAAAATTTCATAATTACATGATTATAATTTGTTAAAGTAGATTAAATATTTTTAATCAAATAAATTTATAATTTCTTAATGGATAAACTTATTTTTTGAAAAAAAAATATTAGTAATACCACTTAAAATTTTTTATAGTTATCCACGTGAAAAATTCTATACATAGTGGGTAAAATATTTCCTAAGGAAAAATATTACCTAAAGAGAGTTAAAGACCTATTTTAAGAACATACAGAGACTATATGATCCATTTATGTGAAATGGAATATTATTTAATTCATATGATGTAAGTGAGACCTCAAAATAGTGTTTACCTTTTAATAATTACATGAATGTAACTCATCCTCCATGATAAAAATGCACTCAACCCACTAACTTCTTTATAACAATCAATCTATTTTTCTCACCCATAACTGTACCAAATATTATCTGAAATTCCCAAATATCATCCTAGATACCTAAATTAATACAGAAAACCATCCCATGAAGCCCTTTCTTGCATCGCAAAAGGAGTTACCCAAAGAGAAGGTAACTTTCTTCAATAATCACATTCATATTATTTATTTCTCCAATCCTAAAATTATAATTTTTCCATGATTATATTATAAAATTAGTACCATAAATATACTTATATTTTTTTATTCTTTTGGTAATACCTACGCTCATATAAGCTTACATCAAATGGTATAAAAAACCATTGTTGGTGTGTACGACAGACTACTACTCCACGAACAGATGTCGTTCATTCTTCCATTACCATATCTAAAAGACTTTGGATAATGATGTAATTAATTTTATAAAATAATATATATGATATATAAGATTAATTTATTAATTTTTACTTATTACATGACACATAACATGATTCATTATATTTTATGGAAATATGATAACTTCGTTTGTGAACGTGCAGACTACAGACTCTTAAAAGCAATGTGATGTATTCACACATTACACGAAATGTATTAAGGATGATTTTTTTAACATATGTGATATATAAGAAATAATAATTCTACTATAATGTTAATATATATATTTGTGTAATTTATATTCATTCATTCAATATTATATGAGAATGGAAACTCTGTTTATGTATATGTGTGACCTACTATCTCCTTGAACGATGTTCCTCATTTTCATATCTTTTATATTTTATTAATTTTTATTCAGAATTATATTATAAATATGTATTATATTTAATTAAATTTTTACATTTTTAAGATAATTAAATCAATAACTACGTATGAGGACCAAGAATAACATGTCAAAACATAAACAAAAAACAACGCAGCAATTACTCAAAAAAGAATATTACTTTGAAATTGTTAATAAATGGTAAATATAAAGTCATAATAAAATAATATATGTTATGATATATAATAGTAAGGAAAATTTTTTGATTTATAATAAAATTTTATTTATTATACATGTGTTTTTAATGTGTTTGAATAAATTAAAATCTTAAGGTTTGGGTTTTCTCATCTCACTTTTATTTTTGTGAGATATGTGCTATAATCAACACATATTATTCTGGTGATATATATATAATTAAATATGGAATTTTATATGAGTGATATTCTTTATTTTATGATGTTTTATTTTTAAATTGATGTTATTCCATCACATATCTCATTATTCAAAATATAATCAAGTAGTAATGGGATTGCAAGTGTTGATTTTATTTCTATGAGACCTATGCCATATTCCCCAATCATTTTTTGGTGTATTTACACCCCATGAGTGTATTATATTATTATTAAAAATATATTTATGGGTAATTAAATATAAATTTTTTGTGATATTTCGTTCATGGGGTTTTACAGTTCAAAAGATAACAAATTGGTAATGTAATTTGGTCTCAATATGTCTTCTTTGAGAAAAATTGTTTTGTTGTGCACCAATTAGATTTTAAGAGATTTACATACTAAATTTTTCTTTTTTATATCATTAATATCCTTATTTAATTATTTTTTATGATTTTTTTTCATTTTATTCATTCTTGGAGATTTTGATTTAATGTTACCAAAATGGTAAGAGTTTAATTCTACAATCTCATTATTTATAAGGATTGATTTTGATTTTTCTTCAGTTGATGAAATATTATGATCAATTACTCATGAATTATAATGATATATATTATGCTATAGTTTTTTATGATATATTCATGTATTTGTATAGTTTCCACTCTCTTTTTTATTTATGATAATTAAGAAAGTGTTTTTAAGAAAATATGACCTTATTTCTCTCTTCAGTCAAAAATTTGTATTAATTAAAAATCGTATTTTATCTAAATGTTTTCTAAAATTTTTTAAGTGATATATTATGATTCTTTTCTTGTAAAAAGATTGAATTTATTTAGGTTTTTAGGATGTGTATGAAAATATTTTCAGAAGAAACATTATAAGTTTTTAATGTAATTTTAAAGTAAAACTATTTTCAAAATGTTTTTTGATTTAAAAATTTATTTTTTAATCATAAAGGTTATTTTCCTCAATGAATGTTTCAAATTTATTTTATATTTTATTTTTTATATTTTATATTTTCAATGTGGAATTCAATGAAAAATATTTTTAATATGTTTTATGCCCTAAAAAATAATTTTCATAGAAAGGTTTTTTTCTTTTAGAATTAATCTTACTTATCTTTCAAAATCATTATCCTATAAGATGAAATAGTTTGATATTGTTTATGATTTTATAGGGATATAATCTATTTAAACAATTATATTTCGATTTATAATTTTTTTATGTTTAATATATCATGTCTTTTATGGAATCCATTTCTTTTTAAAAGGTTATACCTTGATATAACTATTATGAAACCCAAATATATTCATGGTTTATTATATGATGAAATGATTATGAAACCTATATCTTTTATAGTTGATAGGATATGATTAAATGATTATGATACCCATTTCTTACATTAGTTGGGATCTAATGAAAATTTATGATCTTTTTGAAGACATATGGTTTATTTCATTATATGACAGGATGGACCAATATCTCCATCCAATTCATTGGGTGAAGATTTAGAACTAATAAGATTTTGATTGGAATAAAGTTGAAAAGATTGATCCAGAATGGGAAACACATGTGTCCTGATCCATTATGGGAAATGAGTTTGTCCTATTCTATGTTGGGAAATAGGAGTCTCCTGATCCACAATGGGAAATAGGTGTGTCGTATTCCAAAATTGGAAACACGCATGTCATGATCCCTAATGTGAAATAGGTGTATCCTGATCCATATTGGGAAACAAGTGTTTCTATATCTAATATGGGATACATATGTGTCCTAATACCATTTATTTATGGTATTGTTAGTTAACCTTGACACATGAAATAGTGTTATATATTTATGATGGTTCCATACTTATATGACATGAGCTTGGGGATCATGATCAATTTATGATAATTCATCTTTCTTATGATTCATGTATTATGAACATCCAATCATTATTCAATGTGTTATTTACATAATCATTGATTTTTTGGGTATGATATTAGTTCATTATTCTCATGTTATATTATATTTATAATCTTGTTATGCTAACATATATCATTTATTCAAACATAATGACCATTTGAACTCACTATTTTTTATTTTTCCTTTTCCCATACTATGATGAAATGTTTTAAGTAGGAGTATTAATTAGAATCATCTCTGGGGGAATAATTGAACATATTTTAGTAGGTTATAGGACTGTGTTTCATGTTTCTAGAGATTCTAAACTATTATGGTACTCAATCACGTAATTCTGTAATATACTATGTATTTATCTAAAATCAGGAAATATAAATCAATGTGAATCTGGGGTCGCTATAGGAAATGGTGAGAATGGTCCTTTCTGGTTGTCTAAACTACCCAAACCTAGACAAGAACCAACAGAATGAGTCTTGAATATATTAGATCTATAGCATGGATCATCTATGTATGAATGTTATCATGTTGAGGTACACCTCCTACACCCCTGGTAATTTTAGGGAAATATCTTGGGTTTTAAAAAGTGGATGTTTTTTCAAACATTTCCAATAAGACATCTTTAAAAAAATATAACATTAGGAACAGAAAATGTTCTATCTAGTCAATGGGATCAGACAAAGTCTTCCTTAGGGGTCTACCATTCTACCATCCACACAAGGTATAATCCTCATAAAACTGACCATTGTCTCAATCCAAAAATGTTAATCACAATCATCATATATATACAAACACCATAACATTTTCATTTGATTAATTAAATAAAATAAATAATATCATGCAATATATCAGCTGATATATATTATAAAGAAACGATCTTGAATAGATATTTCAAAACATTTAACTTAATTCAAGAACTAATATGTTTCATTAAAAAATTATATATTATATTGTGAACTTACATTCCTAATCCAGATAGATGAATATACACAAAATCACATAAATCACATATTAACATCATGGGCATCACCCAAATCCATTTTAATCAAATACACTTTGATAATTCATGGAAATTATAAATATATAATATTAATAAATTATATATTTATAATTCTATGTGATTATAATATTATATTTTTTCATAAACAACCTTTCAACATTTTTATGAAATTATCATTTAACAATTTTTTAGAATTATTATTTTACAATTTCACATAATTAATTTTTAATATTTTTTGTGGAATTATCACATGATAGTTTGGCTTGAATTTCTTCATCACAATATCGAGTTCTATTTTTTTATTAAAAATCATTTCCCCCAAATTTTGGAAAAGAGGAAAAAGGATTTTTTTTTAAAAAAAAAATATGAAACAAACCTTGTATGCATGATGCACTAGTGATGTTTTGAGAGGGTCTACGCACATGTAACTAGTAAAAAAGGATCTATGTTGTATTGAAAATCATGTGAAAATTATTTCAAGATCTCATAGACTCTAATAAATCCATAAAAATTTAAATCCCAATGGTTTACCAATATCGAATCCCAAAATCACACTACTAAAATCCCCCAATTAGTACCCTATTTTTGTCTACCCTTTTATCTGAATATTGATTGCAGCCTGTTTTAATTCACACCATTATGGAATTTGAATTTATAACTGGTCAAAATGGTATAAAAATTAAGGTATATAGTGTTAGGTTCATTGAAAATGGGATTTTTCATTTTTGGAAATAAAATGGATTAATAAAAATCAATTTTAAATAATTTAATTTCTAATAATTATAAAAATAAATATTAAAACAATTTGTCACCTGAAATTGACAAAATTCCAGATGAACATAAATTTTATGTCATTCCTAGGGTATACCCCACATTCTAGACCTAACGGTAGTCTCATATTTCTCAAATGACACATCAAATGTGACATATTCAATTATTTTTTAAAAAAATAATATAATAAAAATATTTAATAAGGTATCATCACATGTGATCTTAAAAACAAATGATTCATAGAAATATTATGTCACACATAGTGTATACCCATCCTCCAAGATGTAACAGTGGACTCATATTTCTCATATAATACATCATTTTATAAATATTTAATTATTTTTGAAAAATCATGTGGAGGGAATATAATATATTTATTATTATTATTCTATACATATTGAGGCTTTATAGGCCTTATAATATCTCCTGAACTCAATTTATAACTCCACTAATATTATATAGAATATCCAAGATATTATCTAGGTTTTTACCCTTACACAATGTTTCTAAATCATCTATTAAGTGGTTTTTAATGAAAAATATACTTTTTCCACATAAAAATAACTACAAATTATTATCAATGAGGGTTTTTATTATCCTTAAAAATTTATGATGTTATATGATATACTAGGGTTTGGGTCCATACAAAATTAATACACATTAAAAATAATAATCATACGTTAAACATGTTATGTTCATGTTTGGGTTAGTCTGGCCACCTAATTGAAAACGCCGATAAAAAATCATGGATGACTATGAAAACATAATTGAGGAAAATATATGATTTAAATACGTAAACCATTTTTGTATTTTTGTTTTTAATAATTATTATAGATATTAAAACCTTCAATTATGATAAAAATTTTAGTTTGTTAAAAATAATTGAATCTTGCTAATAGAGGAAATCATCATTATTAAACATAACCAAAAGATCCATAAAATACTATAAAATTATAAATAAATATTAGACAGCAATTAAATTTCCTTTTATGATCTAATGAATATAAAATCTAGGAGAAAAATTATGATTGACATAAACATTATTAATGTAGTTCAAAATGACTAATATTACTCTCAAATGATATTAAAAGAATATAATATATAATTAACATATATATATATATTAAAAATAAATTAATTTTATAAATGGTAATATTAATGAATAATATACTAACATAGGTTCATAAGATTATTTTTTTTCTTATACAATATATTCATGTGTGTATATAGATGTAACTAATTATGTTATGGTTTTTTGATAAATCAGTTTTATTTTATTGAGCAACAAACATTCTTAATGATTACTATTTTCCAGAGTTTTATTAATTATATCAAATGACTACTAATTATTATATTTAATAATTATATTTTTTCTATAATTATTCCATATAACATCATTATTAAATAATTCTTACCACAATTTTTATGTCCCTTATGAGAGTTTCTATGTCTAATTTTAAACTCTATGGGACATGGTTGGTATTACACCCCATTATATCATTGATATGGTGTATTCCCTACCCTATTTATTACACATTAAAAGATTTCTTCCATTTCGTGATATTTTAATATTCATTTCTGGATCTTCCGTTCAAAATCCATTAATACATATATAAATAATACTGTACGAGTTTCATCAATTCTATTTCTTATTTATTATGTCACATTGTTTGTTACAGGAATGTACATAACATGTACTATTTTGTATTTCCATCCCAATATTTTATAGTGTATTTCATATTTTTTTAAAATTAATTCTTTTTTCTACAATAATTAAATATTAGTTGATGAAACATTTTGTGAGATATTTTATAACATCAGTAAGAATAACTCTCGTTAATTACATTGAATATTTTTCTCCCATGTAAGTGTTTTTTAAATATAAAGTGTCTTAATTTATAAAATAGATATATGTTCTTTTATTTAAATTTCTCCAAAAAATTATCTTTTATGAAAATAATGTATTCATCTCTTCTATGATATGGGAATTTATTTAAAAGATCATAAAAAAATAAAGGAATTCCTTTGCTTACCAATCTGGATTTGTTACCTTCATTTTTTTTAATTTTATAAATCTTTTAGATTGAATTAAGTATAACAATATTTTAAAAATGAAACACTTTTTATTAAAAAAAAATTTAAATTACATTGCACTTGATGTTTTAAATTTTTTTTAAACTCTTCTTATAGTGACGTGATTATCTGATCACCTGTTATATTTTTTTGTGATTTTATTCATTTTGTAAAATGATATTTTTTATATCCAATGATTTGATAACCATTTGTTTTTTATGTTTTTTTTTAAATATTAATAATTCAAAAAAAATCCATGAGTTCTTTATGGTATGGTGACGATTGATGTCAACTTTCACCCATATGTAAGGATAATGATAGGTGGGGTCCTATATCGCCTTCCAAATTATTGACCTACATTTATATATCATGTGTAATTCGAGAATGGCCAGAAAGAGTTTTTTAAACAAGATTAAGAATAATGTGGATGCTAACATTATATAGAATAGACAAACAGTGTTTTTTCAAATAAGTGTGGGTTTAATGAGTTTTCTCACATTTCTAGGCAAGGAAATAGTGATTTTTTTCCACACAGATATGGGAATAACAAGTTTCCCACATTTTTTACTATTCATATGGTTTCTAAATATTTCTATATGTTATGTAATTTTTTTATGTTTATTTTTTTCAAGATAGGTCTAATTACATGTTTATTCCATATTATGTAGATATTCCACTCTTTATTGTTATTCTATGCCTTATTCCAAGATTTATAATATTTATAAAATTGGGTATATCATTATTATGTATCCTAATTCTAGTAAACATCTTATATTATGATCAATTAGGATATAACAATTTTTTTATTATATTTACCCTTACTTTTCATTTAATCCAATCCCTTTTATATGTTTTAATTTCCATAGGTTATGAAAATGTGGGTAACTTATTATAAATATAGTTGGGATTATGGTAAGATTTCATTATGGATTATTATTCAGAATATTTGAAAAATAATTCACCTACGTAATAGGTCCAAAAATATACTAATATTTTTTATGTGTTTTATTATTTTTATACATAATATTAATATTACACTTCTATAGATTTTACTTGGATCATCAAACTCTATATCAATGTTAATTTGAAAAAGTATGTGTTCTCAGGACTAGAACCGCATGTATAGGTATTGATGGCCTAAATTAGTATCAAATGAGTGTTCAGTTATTTATCAGGACTAGTTGAGTTATTTTTAATTAATTTTTTACTTATTTTGGACTATAATATTTCAATTTTATTGAAAACAATTATAATTACTTTAAGAAATATTTATATGTGTAGGATAACATCCTGATTTTTTTTAGATTTTTATGTGGATTTCCTCGTAATTATATTGCTTTGTAATAATACAAAGGGGATATATTCTCTTACACAAATATACCTAGGGGTAATATCCTTGAAAATGGTGTGTTGCGTATTAAATGCAACATCACGAGGTTCATAAACAAAAATATTAACATTACACCATGCCTAATACTCTTAAGGGATATTTTTTGGTTAATCACAATCACATTATAATCGATTAATATTGATATATTTATATTTTGAGTTAATATAAGACTTAGTAGGAAACATAAACTAAAGAATTATAGATTTATATTAATGTGGTTTATGTTGATCTGATTGATATTTTGATGGTTATCATAATACTAAAATTTTATTATGAGTTTTCCCAATATCATTATATAGTGTTGTTAATTTTCCAGCAGTCATGTTGACACCAATGGGTGTTAGTAATGGTTGATTCCTAATGTAATCAAGTTAACATTGGTTACAAAGGAAAATGTGGATATATTTCCAACATGTAACTAAATGGTATAGGAAATAGAGTAATAAAATTTGGGATTATTCTAAAAAAATATATCAATTATTATGATTAATGTTGCTAATATAGATTAGATTCAAAAAATAAATTTAAAAATATGATGTAATTTCATGGAATATCAGGTGAAAAATATGATTGAAGAAAGAACATTAAATTCCCTAAATTATAAAAAATTGGAAGATACAACGAGGTAAATTCCAAAAAATATTATAAAGATATTTTATATATGGTAAAGGATGAGTACAAGAAAAAATGAATAGTGTAAAAAACATGTGTTTAGTCAACATAGTGGGGGGAATTCATATTGAACCCAAGGTACCATAGACAGTTCAATGTCTAAAATTTAGAAATCTTGGGCATTATTTAAGTCAATTTCGAAATCCAATTTTTATTAATGATGACATGAATCATAAATATAAAAAATTAATGGAACGAATGAAATACTATGCAATCAAATCCACTTATTTCTTGAGACCCAAATCATGATGTACATGGATGTTACATTAATTTTTCTAAATACATAATAGATAAAAAAATTAGACTCTCAAGGATCGTAATAGTTTAGTGTCTTTGGAAAATTGGGGAATAATCTTCTAATCATGGTGAAAGATCTTCAAAATATCCCATAAAGGTCTTTCCTATTTGTTTTCATGCCTAAAACCTTTATTTAAATACTGAGGAAAATAAAACATAAAAAGGGTGAGCTCAAATGCTCAGTAAGGGTAATCTTGGATAAAATAAAACAAACCAAATACATTTGCACTTAAAAAAACATGAACATAATGTTTAAACATCAAAAACATGAGTAGTGAAATAAATCGTGGTTGTACGTAAGGAATAGATCATAAAGTAACATTAATCATGATAAAATAGCCTAGGAATAAAACATGTAATTGTGGAAAACCATTAATCACATGATATGATTTCCATAGTAGCCAAGGCATTGATGCCAAGACCATCATAGTGGACAATGTCCATTACTGAATCGGGTTTACCTACTGTTCCAGCCCTGTATTACTGCACCGTATTTACGTTCCATTACAGCCATGTTTATCTCATGAGATATAAATATTTACCCAATGCTTTGTAGGGATATATATGTCCTGCCCATCTCATAATGAAATCATTCTTACGTGTGCCAAAAAATAATCATAAATCATTCATCATAACCCAAAGAATAAAATGGGTTTCCTAAACATAATCCCATGGTGACATAATCCATATAGAACCAATGGATATAATTTCATCGTAATAAAAATAAAAACATTTAAATAATAAAGAAATTATACTTGAAACATAAACATGCTAAATAATTTCATCATATATGGAAAATAGTTTTGATTAAACACATGAAATGAATTCTTGAGGAAATATCATTTCTTCTTAAAAATCATTTTCCTTTCACAAAATACCATGAAATTTTAAAAGAAAATTAATTTTTTGAAAATAATCATTAAATATTGTTGAGTAAGCTTCATTAAAATAAGGCTTTATTAAAACGTAAAAATCCGTTCATGATGTATAAGTTAAAAAAACATTCTTCTCGTACTTTTAACAGAAAAATCAAAAAGTACCATGTATGGTAAAAAAAGAATGGTTCCTTCTACAATACAAAGTAAAACTCCAAGAAGGGTAGACATGACATTAAAAATTCATGGAATAATATTAAACACATTATGAAAAACATTTTTTTTGGACATGGATGAAAAATATAACCCCAGTAAATACTTACGTATAAGAAATCTCAGATAAAAATAAGATTTAAACATTTTCCCTTACCTTAGGTCTGATATGCTTCATACGTATCTAAATATCCTGTATAATGATTTAAATAATTTCATTTACTTATTAAAGAATCATATTCACTGTTATTATATCATATATGATTCACTTATGACTTTATATTAACTGTTATTTTGTAAATTCCATGTTAAAGAAGCGTTTTGGGTAAAATCGTTTCATTTATCCTATGTGTTTCGACTTATTGATATTAATTATATCATGATTTAATTTCTTCCAAAATTTAAAACAATATTTATATATAAAATATATTCAGCATATAAATATATATGATATATCGATATACGGAATGAAATACACCGTTTATAGAGACGGTAGGTCGTACGTACGCATAAACGCTGTTTTCGTTTCCTTATTGAATTGAATGGTATAAAGTAAATGAAACATATATTTACATAAATCCAGTATAATTATTATTTAATATATTTCAATATTATTTATTATATATACTTTATAATCGTACATTAATGGTTAATCATGGAAAATGAATCTCATCGTGTTCGTGGGGAGGGTAGTCTGTACGTACACACGAGAGATGATGTCATTCTTTTGATATTAAAATCGTATATAATTGGATGGTATATCATATATAAAGAATCATATTAATGTTATATTTATTTTTTATATCATTTATACTCATTATTATACCCATCCATTGATGAAATGTTTGAATAACAAACCACAACACCACGTGGAGACGATAAGTCGTACGTAAGCACATGTGGTGACTTTTTCATTCATAGGATAGATAAAATAACTAATATGTTTGTAATATTTTTTAATAAAATCAAATTATATTGATGATACCGGAGTTATTATTTTATAATGGAAACAACAATGAAGTATTAAGTGGAAGAAGAAATAAACTAGAAAGAATCGGAAAAAGAGATTACCTCTTCTTCGATGTTCCCCTTTTGAACTTCCTCTTAGGGAACTAGGGTTGGTGTTTTGAGAAGACCAGAACCACAATTATATAACTAGAAAGGTTGAGAGGATAAATTTTTAGGGGTTGGCCGAGAAAGAAGGCACAAAATTGTGTAAATAGGAGAGGGAGTATGTGCCCTTTTTTAAGGGGGAGAGGGGAACCTTAAGAAAAACATAAAATATTATTTTGTAATAAATTCATATTCGGTTTATAATGGCTCCAAAGTGTCTTATTTATAGGAAAGGGTGGGGCTTGGTCGAAATCATCTCAACCAATAGGTTCTAGAAAAGTTTATGTTACCATTTTAACCTTATCATTTAGATTTAACTCTAAGATAAATAATTTAACTTTTACCGTGTCCTCTTGTATTATTACACTATATGGTTAATAAACATACTGTAAACTAACAATTAAACCAAAATTTGTTCACTAATGTCATATATATTATTATATAAGTCTTTTTTCCTAACATTATATTTTTAATACCATTATATCAATTAATATTATAATATTTGTTTTTAAAAACTCTTTTATGTCAATTTTGACACTATTTGGTATTTTTGTTTTTTCTAAATTCATAACAGAATTATTACTTAGAAAAAATTTCATATACCCAACCCTAATATTCTATATTAACCTATAAAATTAGTTTAATTTATAAAATGTCTCAAATTAAATTTATTTGGGTATTTATAATCTCAATTGTGTTAATATTTCATTAATAAGGTAATTATTGCATCATCATTATATCATAAATAAATAAAATTATGTAAGGTTTAAAAAATATAAATAAAATACCATTATTTAAGAAATCTTTTTACCTTTCTATTTAATATATATAGTAGAATTTATCTAATGTATAACCCTATACTAAAAATGTTGTAGTTATTAGTATTTGATTTTAACTCTTTTAACTCTTCTTTAAATAAAATAATAATAAATGTCCTAATCTAATCCAGGTGGACCTAAAGGGTAATATATTATTCATAAGGTTTTTTTTGCCCGAATTATACTTATTTAATAGAATTAGGACATATTTTAGTGTAACAATAATATCATTTTTACACTTAATTACCCTATTTACTTTTAACCGTGGTAAATAAAAGTAAAAAGTTATGATTCACCAAAAATTATATTTATCTTATTGAGAAGAAATTTAATTGTTGATATTAACCATGTATCTCGTATTTTCGAAATTCAACTCACAGAAGTGGTAAAATTTAGTTTTATGTAAATTTTCAAATTCACCTAGCAGGTAGGAAAAAGACGTTAAAAAGTTCTATAAAATTTTCATATATCTAAAATTATTATAAATTGACTACAAAGAATTACATTGAACATTAATAGGTATTATGTGTCTATTTTGACCTAAATTAAATTTACATAAAATAATTGATTATTTAAATAAAAATTCGATTTTAAACTATAACTTAGTGTTTTTCACTATTCATCCAAAATTGAATGTTTTCAGAAAAATACCAAAAATTCACCCTAGGATAATTTCAATATTCCGAATCCAAAAATAAATTCCATTTTGAAAGATAAAATTTATTAAATTTCAAAAATTCGGTATTACTATTCATAATGGCTAGTTTATTTAATATTTTCATAACATATCATTGTTTAGTGAAAATCGTTATGACATACAACATAAGCTACTGAGGAAGGATCATATTTCATTTAATGAAATCCATGAATAGTGGTGAGTATACTACAAGCAAATAAGGTGTTGCGTATAGCACAAGATAATCTTGGTGTAGCGTACAAAAAATTAAAAACAATAATTTTTTACTTGAATGTTTCTTTCATTGAAACCCACATCGTAAAATAGAATACTAAAACATCATTTTAAAAAGGATCATTAGAAACATAATGGATATCCAATGTAACTCATCATTGGGTTTCCACATAGGACAATATTGGTGAAAATATAGATATAGAAGAGAAATATAACCATCATGTTCTAATGGAGAGTGGTAGATAACAGGGCTATAAAAAATCCAAAAATCACCAAGCCATAAATATTTGATGATCTACAGTACCATCTAATTCATCAGATATGAGAGTACTAGGACAACATTTTTGTTTTTCAAGAACATTTCCCTAATGTTGAAGAATTTTTGAATTAAAAGAAATACTTATTTTATTTTGGTACCTTCTCAAAATTGTTTGTGCATTGAATAATTTCCACTTCACCTCTTAAAGAAATGAAGTTGAATTTGTCTTTCGTGAAGTGTTAGCAGATCATGCGATAGAATTATAGGTCATTCCATCTTTCTCAAACATAAGGTTGGCTAATTTTATATAAATAAGTCCATCTATGGTGAGATTAATCTTATATGATTCCTAAAATGGACTTATACTTCATCTATCATACCTCTTAATAAAATAAAACAATTTTCTACTAACCAGATACTTCCTGTAGGCTAGTGGTAGGCAGCAAAGTCCTGTCGCACTACGGTTATGGGTTTGATTCCCGCAACCATGTCCGGCATGACGGGTTGTCACCTATCATGCAGGTTGTCCTTTTTCTAAAACTACACTATTGTAAAATTACAAAAATAATATCGAAAAAAGTACTAGCCTTAAAAAATACTATCTGATTTCCAACATAATCCTTTACAATATTTCAACTGATCTAAAATTCATCTGTCCAATCTCATAGTATAAAGAAAATGATTACTGTAAAGGTCACATAACAAGAACGTGAATACCATCATTTATCCCCCATGTATTATAAGATATATCATGTTGATAACATTCCAAAAATGTGAATACCTTAATCATGTTTTGTCTTGAACTATAAATTACCATAGAACCTTAGTGAAAACATGAATTCTATCAAAAGTTAATTGTTTCCACATACCAAAATCCCAAAATTTCTATATACTCAAACCATGATACCACATTGTCCTTATATCAGTCTTGATCTCATTAATACTATCAAACATCTCTTTATCTCTTTATCCCATCATTATGCACATATCATCTACTTTCCAAAAATATTTGAATAACCTTTCATGGTTACCAACACCATTCAACATATACTTTCAAATACTTTAGAAAAAATAATAGTGTAACAATCCTTATATGTGTCTTTATTCCATAGTATCATTACCTATACAACATATCTCTTGATAAACAAAAATCATTCCATTACCTTTTTAAACTATTGACCGAGCATCAACCATTTTTTCAACTCACATATCATTTCTAGTCTCTTCATCATCATCAATATAAATACAACCCATATGACCCTGATGATTCCCTTCATGAGACTTTCCCTTAGGGAATTTGTTTTCATAATTCTCGTACATTCCACATTTAAAACATTTAACCATTGTTTATGTCTTAGAAATACCATTATCCTTGTACATGGTGTTAACTAAAACTTTTCTTGGCAATTACTTTCTTTTTGTCCTTGTTTTCCACACCCAAAGCATCTTCTATTTCCTTTGAAACATTCTCCAGGATGCCTCTTCCCACATGAGTTACATGAGGGGAATTGAACTTTCCTTCCTCTATGATCATCATGAAACTCCATCTTTCTCTTATTAGCTGAGTCAGGATAATTACCAAAGTTTAGATTATTGATCATATTATGAGATTGTAGATTAGGCAGAATAATTATGTTTGGACTTCCAAATCCCTTTTCATTTGCATGCTCATGAAAAATATCATTCAATTGTCCATCATATCCTCCATTATCATGAATCTTCCTGTTTCCATCCATTTTCTAAAACCCAAAAAGAATAGTGTGAGAGGAAAAATCAGGCTAGGAAAACAACATAAGAAAGGGGGAGTACCTTCAATATATAACATCTTAGGTTTAATTCTAATATCGTTAACGTAATTCTAGGACTATATGATATACTTATAATTAACCATAGGGACATCCCTAGACATACCATAGAAATATATCTAGGGATCTCATTAATGATTTCGCATCCTAGTTTCCAAAGGATAACTAAACCTTTTCTCTGATACAGACTGTAGAGACCCAAATCTTTACATACATAGAAGTTACAATAATTTTTTGGAATACATAATATATAAAAAATAGACACTCTAGGATTGTAATAGTTTAGTGTCTTTGGAATCTCGGGACATAATCTTCTAATCATGGTGAAAGATCTTCAACATCTCCCATAAAGGTCCTCCCGATTTTTTTTCTTACATAAAACCTTTCTTTAAATCCTGGTCAAACGAAAACATAAAAAGGGTGATCTGAAATGCACACTAAGGGTATGCATGGTGAAAACAAAACAAACCATATACATTTGAACATAAAAAAACATGAAGATAATGTTTAAACATCAAAAACATGAGTAGTGAAATAAATCATGGAAGTACGTAAGACATGGATCATAAAGTAACATTAATCATGATAAAATAGCATTGGAATAAAACATGTAATTACAGAAAACCATTAATCACATGATACGATTTCCATAGTAGCCAAGGCATTTCTACCAAGAGCATCATAGTGGACAAAGTCCATTACTGAATTGGGTTTACCTGTCGTTCCAGCCCTGTATTACTATACCAGATTTACTTTCCATTATATCCATGTCTATCTCATAATTTATAAATCTTTACCCAATGAATTTGAGGGAGATATAGGTCCAGCCCATCTCATAATGAAATCATTCTTCTGTGTGCTACAAAACATTCATAAATCATTCATCAATTCCCAAATAATGAAATTGGTTTCATAAACATCATCCCATCATGAAAAAATCCATATAAAACCAATGGATAAAATTTCATCATAATAAAAATAAAACCATTTAAATAATATAGACATTATACTTGAAACATAAACATGATAAATAATTTCATCTTAGATGGAAAATATTTTTGATAAAACACTTGAAATTAATTATTGAGGAAAATATCCTTTCTTCTTCAAAATCATTTTCTTTTCACAAAATGGCATGAAATTTTAAAAGAAAAGGATTTTGTTGAAAATAATCATGAAATATTGTAGATTAAGCTTCATGAAAATAAGGCATTATGGATACGTAAAAATATGCTCATGCTGTATAGTTTTAAAAAAATATTCTTCTAGTACTTTTAACAGAAAAATCAAAAAAGTACCACATATGTTAAACAAAAGAATGATTTATTCCATAACACAATGTAAAAGTAAAATAAGGGTAAACATGACTTTAAACATACATGGAATAATATTAAACACTTTATGAAAATCATTTTTTATGGACACGGATGAAAATTATAACCCCAGTAAGTACATACATATAAGCAATCTCGGAAAAAAATGAGATTGAAAAATTATCCCTTACCTTAGCTCTGTTATGCTTCGTACGTATCGTAACCTCCAGTATAATGATTTAAATAAAGTCAATGACTTATTATAGAAACATATTCATTGTTATGATATCATATATGATTCACTTATGACTTTATATTAACAATTCTTTTGTAAATTCCATGTTAAATCAGCGTTTTGGGTAAAATCGTTTCATTTATCGTACGTGTTTCAACTTGTTGTTCTTACTTATATACTGATTTACTTAATTCCATAATTTAAAACATGATTTATATATAATATATATTAATCATGTAAATAAATATCATAGATCGATAAACGGAATGAAATATACCGTTTAGGGATACGGTAGGTCGAATGTACGCAAGAACGTTGTTCTCATTTCCTTATTGAATTGAATGGAATTAAGTAAATGAAACATATATGTAAATAAATAAAGTATCATTATTATGTAGTATAATTCATGATTATTTATTATATATACATTATAATCATACTTGAATGGTTAATCATGGAAAATGATTCTGATCACGTTCGTGGAGACAGTAGTCCGTACGTACGCACGAGCGATGATATCATTCTTTTGATATTAAAATTGTATATAATTGGATTGTATATTATAAATGGAGAATAATAATAATGTTATATATATTATTTATATCATTTTTACTCTTTATTATACACATTAAAATGATGAAATGTTTGAATAACAAACTACACCACGACGTGGAGACGATAATCCGTACGTACGCACGTGTGGTGACTTTATCTATCATAGGATGGATAAAATAACTAATATGGTTGTAATATTTTTATAATAACATAAAATTATGTAGAATATAATTTAGTTATTATTTTAGAATGTAAACAACAATAAATGATGACGTGGAAGAAGAAAGAAACTTGAAAGAATCGGTAGAAGAGATTACCTCTTTTTCAATGTGCCTCTTTTAAACTTCCTCTTAGGGAACTAGGGTTGGTATTTTGATAAGACAATAACATCTATGATATAACTAGAGTAGTTGATAAGAGAAATTGGTAGGGTTTGTCTGATCTTGAAGGTACAAAATTTTGTAAAGAGGAGAGGGAGGAGGTTCCCTTTTATAAGGGAGGAGAGGGGCACCTTAGGAAAAAAATAAAATATTATTTTAAAATAACTTTATATTTGGTTTATAAAGGCTCCAATGTGTCTTATTTAGAGGCGAGTGTGGGTATGGTTCTAAATCCTATAAACCAATATAGTTTAGACACGTTTATGTTTCCATTATAATCTTATCATTTATAGTTAACTCTAAGATAAATAATTTAACTTTTACCATGTCTTCTTGTATTCTTACACTATATGGTTAATAAATTATAGTAAACTACCAATTTAATCTAAATTGGTCCATTAATGTCATATATATTATTATATAAGTCTTTTGGCTGAACGTTAGATTTTTTGGACCATTATATCAATTAATAATATTATATCTGTTTTTAAAAACTCTGTTATGTCAATTTTGACACTATTTGGTATTTTTTTCTTTTTCTAAATTCATAAGAGCATTATTACTTCGAAACAAATTCATATACCCAACCCTAATGTGCTATATTAACCGATAAAATTATTTTAATTCATAAAATGTCTCAAATTACATTTATTTCTATATTTATAATATCAATTATGTTAATATTTCATTAATAAGGCTATTACTACATCATCATTGTCTCATAAATAAATTAAATTATATAATGTCTAAAAAATATAAATAAAATACCATTAAGTAGGAAATATTTTTATCCTTATATTTAATATTTATAGTAGAATTTATCTTAGGTATAATCCTATATTAAAAATTATTTATCTATTAAACTTTTATTTTAACTCTTTTAACTCTTCTTTAAATAAAATAATAATAAATGCCCAAATCTAATCCTGGTGGACCTAAAGGGTAATATATTATTCCTAATGTTTGTTTTGTCAAATTATACATATCCAATAGAATTAGAACATGTTTTAGGTTAATAATAATATCATTTTTACCCTTAATTACCCTATTTACTTTTAACTATGGTAAATAAAAGTAAAAAGTTACTATTCACCAAAAAATTAGTTTTATCTTATTGAACCAAATTTTACTGCTTGATATTAACCATTTCTCTCAGATTTTCAAAATTCAACTCACAGAAGTGATAAAAAAAGTTTTATGTAAATTTGAAATTTTTTATAGGAGGTGGGTAAAAGACGGTAAAAAGTTCTATAAAATTTTTATATATCTAAAATTATTATAAATTGACTCCAATTAATTAAATTGAACTTATATAGGAATAATGTGTCTATTTTGACCTAATATAAATTTAAATAAAATAAATAATTATTTAAATAAAAATCCGGTTTTAAAATATAACTCGGTGTTTTTTACTATTCATCAAAAATTGAATGTTTTTAGGAAAATACCAAAAATTCAACATAGGATAATTTTGATATTCTGAATCCAAAAATTAAGTCCATTTTGAAATACAAGATTAATAAAATTTCCAAAAGTGGGTATTACTATTCATAACCACTAGTTTAAATAATATTTTCATAACATATCATTTTTTAGTGTAACTCAGTATTGCGTACAACGCAAGCTATCGAGGATGGTTTCTCTTGTATGTAATGAAAACCAAGAATAGTGTTTCGTATACTACAAGCTAATACGGGGTTGTGAATAGCACAAAAATAATCTTGGTATACCATACAACAAAAAATTAAAAATAATAATTCTCATAAAATCTCTGGGTGTTACATTATGTGAGTTCCAAAAATTAAATGGTGTGTGGATGACTAATTATACACTCAATAAATAAATGTGTTTTATTTATATATTTTTCAAACACCTAATTCTTACCTATAATGTTTTCAAAGAACATAAAATCTCCATCATTATGATTACATTTTTAATTATTAATAAAAAACACTAGTTTTATTATTAATAAATTAAATGATTGCCTTTATTAGGAAGTTCTTAATATAAAACATAGTACCCTTATATTATATAAAAATATTGGATTGGTTATCTCTATATATAGAAAAATTATATAGAATATTATTCTCACATTTAATATCATCCAATGATTGTATCTCAATTCAAGGATGATTATGAACATCATTGAAATGGAAATAATATAATGTGGGGCATGATATTTAATAATGACAGATGCTTGAAACAAATTGTTCGAGGAATAATTAGTATTAGGGTCAACCCTATTCCGAGAAAAAAAATATGATTTGACAAGTATAAGTTTGATATATCTCAATAAATTATTCCTAAATACAAGTTTATATTTTAGATAACATTATACAATTAAATTAGTATGATATTATTAAATTTAAATGGATACAATATATTTTGTGGGAGAATGTGACACCATGCGGTTTAGTAATATATGATTATAAATTAATACTATGTTTGACTGCTTGTCTACACCCAAAAAAAGAAAAATGAGCCACTAAATAATATATTAATATTATCAAGTAAATTTAAGAATAATAATATTTCAGAATAAATTTATTGAAATCATTTATAAATTTATAAAATATATGAATAATAATAGTTACTATTTTATAGGAGAATTTTTAATTAAAAATATTCAAAATATTTTCTAGAATAATAAATGTATATAAGGAGCAATGATATTAATTTAAAAACATAATTATTATTTTCAAAAACCAATATTTAAACTTTTGTTGACTCAACAAATATTTTTAAATAAAATAAATAATGTTTGATATTTTTGAAAATTAATAATTTTTTTAGTAAAATTAGGTTTTGGCTTAATTTGAATGAAAAATATATTTTATTACCTTTATACAAATCCAAATTAGTAAAACTAAAATCAATTAAATTGATAAATTTAAATCATATATCAATTTTATACATAAAAGTACACTTTTCCTAAAAATTGAGTTTTACAAGTTACATCCAATATTGTTAAAATTGAATTTTTTTTAAATATTGAAATTATATGATAAAATATATATATTATTTTTAATTAGTTGCTTCATATTTTCTAACAAGGTAAATTTAATTTTTATCCATTAAATTTAAATTTATGAGGAAAAAATTTAGTCACCATGATAAATAAATGAATGGTAAAAGTTTAAATTATAAAATAATAGTACATAATATTTTTGAAACTGTATGGTAATTTTTTGTTGATGTATAATTGATATTATTCCACAATACAATAAATTGTTTTGTAATTTTTAGTCATGTTAAAATTTTAACATGTGATCCCCTTATATTATGTAATAACAATTACAAAAATTTTATTCTCGCCCCTTATAAAAGTGTCCTCTAACAACACCATCAAGAAAAGTCAAATAATTTTTTTCCCAGCAAAAAGTATGAATATATTTCTTTCACTAAATTTTATTCCATTAAATTCAGCATATGGTAATAATATATTGGATAAATCCATCTATTTCCTTAGATTCTTCAAAGTGAAATCCCATGTCTACCACGTTAATACATTTATCTAATAATTAATTTTCCATTATCTCTATCATTCCAAAATATTATTTTATAATTACAATATAGTGAAATAATTTTTTTCTATACAATGAATTAAATTATTTAAATTTAATAACTATTAACCAAATTTCCCCACTTTTATTAAGAAAAAAACCAACATTTTTGTGTTATGTGGAAATCCGCCTACACAAAATGAAAACTTCCATTTTCAATAGAACAATAACTTTTTGATTAAATCGGTGAAATTGAAGATTAAATTTTAAATTTATATTTTATTTACTGTTATCAATAAATAATAAATTGTAATCCACATTAATTCCCCATCATTCTTCATTAAATGAATCATTTAACCATGTGTTTTTCATACTTCCAACTCCGTGGATTAATTTATATTAGTTCTAGTCTAGTATATTAACTATTTACAAAAATATATTAAAATATGACTCCCCACATTGAAATTTAGTATATAATATCACTATTACTCTTTAATAATTAAATTATTCCTAAAAAGTCACTTTTATATTCATAATCAACAATTACTTATAGTATAATAATGTTTCGGTCGGTCTAACCACCTACTTGAAAATTGATAAAAAATAATGCCATTGATGAATATGAGAACATAATTATTGATAATATATTATATATATATATGTAAATAATTTTTTTATTTTTGGATTTGAAAATAAAAATTAATATTAAAATCATTTATTAAGATACAAATGTCGTTTAATTAAAAACCGTAGAAACATGTTCATCACCAATTTAAACCTTATAGATCAAAAGAAAAGTACCATAGAATGGAATTATGACATTATAAATAATTATCACACATAAATTAAAATACCTTTTATGATATATGAATGGTGAAATTTTAGAGAATAATGAATGATAATTTTGTTATTATAATAGTAGTTTAAAATTATCATGTTTATGAAATTAGATATTGAAAATAAATAATAACTAACTAAAAATTGAATATAAAAAATATAAATATAGTTTATAAAAGGTTATTTTCATAAATATGGATATTATATAAGAAATTATGATTTTTATTTATGTTACACAGCTTACTCATTCACTTGGTTGGTTATTATAAAATATTGTAAGTGTTTGTGCTAACCCAATTTTCATCTGTTGAGATACATGCATTATTAATGAAAACTATTACTCAATTTTTGAAGCATTCTACATAATGAATAATTTTTATTATTTAACCATCATATATTATAAGATTAGAAATATTTTCTTATAAACTCAATATCAAATTATCAATACCTTAAATATTATGATACTTATAATGGTTTATTTGAATCATTTTTATTTTCATGGGAAAAGATTGATATTTCAAACCATAAAAAAATTTATATGGTGTATTCACGAAATTATAAGTTAAAAATTTGAAAGTATACTATATATAATGACATCATAATTTGAATTTCATGAACATATTATCGTATTCCTTTGATTTATATTTTACCATTACCTCAATTGTTTCGTCAATTGAAAATCTAATTCATTGGGTCATGGTATTTCTTACATGAATTTTTTTTCCAATAATTATGTGATCTATACAATAAAATATTCTATGTTGAATTTTATCTTATTAGTATGGGTAATTACATCCCATCATCAATAAATTGTTCTTTTTTGAGACATATTCTAAAATAATTACATAACATTGAATGAATAACTGTAATTTTTAAGTCTACATATTTCTTTTTGGTGGGTATATTTTATTATCAAAAGTTATAAATTTAATGAAAAAACAATATTTTGTTAAATAAATGTATTTCAAATTAAAATTTTCCAACTTTATGAAATGAATTTTTTTTACTTTTATCATATTTATTATTCAAATATTTGTGATTTATTTGCCATAAAATACTTATATAACCTCATTATACACATTAAATCATAATATAACCACATATGATATTTTATTTTTATTTCATAATATCTTTATTACTGAGAATATAATGTAAACCCTTTATTATAATTCAATTTCCCAAGGTCATAAAGATTATTGTAACCTTCGAGATGTTTTAGAATGTTGTATAATATAGTTTAATTAAATGGAATTTTTCACATGTTTTTGTAAAATAATCCCATGATGTAACTTCTATTTAAGAAATATAATACTAAATATCCTATATGATACATGATAATATTATGATATTTAATAATAATGTGAAACAATTTTTGGATTATCTTGATTTATTTCATTTGCAGAAAAAATTTATTAGGAAAAGTTTATTTTTTTTCATTAAATCAAGGAGTGTGTCCAGGGGTGTATCATTCTAACTCATCTATTAACATCTATTTTAAATTTTTTGAGTAATATTGAATTCTTAATTTAACAAAACATAGTCATAGTAGGGATTTTAGTCATATTATGACATTGGTTATCAGATTTTTATTTTAATTTTCAAATAAAAAGTTCATGTTGGTGTTTGAAATTACAAGAGTGTGTTGAAAAATTTGTAGATTTTATAACGGAGAATGATATGGAATAATATTAATAAAACAATTTATTATTATTGTTGATTGACATTGATTAAAATAATAATTTTAAATACTCTTATCTGATGATTAAATTTTCTTCTCAAAGAAGAAATAACATTCTATTGTGTGTATAATGGAGTTTTGAGATTATTCATATTGAGTATAGTATAAATGGTTGTTCATTAATCAATATTTCTAAATAAGAGATAGTAGAATATATTGGGTGGTCTAGAGGATGTGTTTTCATGATAAAATACACAATTTTTCCATTTATTTTAAAGAAAAAAAAGTGATAATCTTTAGATAAAAAATCAGATACTCCCATAGAATATTGGAGACTCTACATTAAATTTATTTTAATAAATAATATTGTTGTCTTTATAAATAGATTGAACTTTTTCTATTACATTAATACCCTTATTTGATCCAATATACACAGTTCATATTTATATAACTTTTTAATTTTTTGGATTCTGTAATCATTATTTTTCGGGATCATGGTTGTGACATAATCGATAATATTTGATAATGTACCACGAAAATATTTATATTCATTTTAATTTCATAATTTTGAGTGTGTTGTTTCGAATTTTTTGATTAAAATTATTATAATTTTATAATAATATAGAGTGATATGAAAATATAATGAAATAAATTCATGATAATAGCTGATGCATTTTTTTTAATTTTGGAGATGTGAATGAAATTTTTCAATGATAATCCATATACCCAACCCCTATAAGTAAATCAACCATGATCCTCATACCTATTTTTATCTTGGAATAATAACTATAATAAACATAAAAATTCATCAACACACTACATAGTATAATCATAAAAAAATTGTAGGCCTCTCTAATTACAATGAATAATGTTTACTCTTTTATTGTATCCTGAAAAATGAGGTCTATAAGTAATCTAATGACTATATATGGGGGTTGAGTACAAAACTAAGAAGGATATAATCATTGAATCTAAATTATTTCAACGAATATAATCATTATAAATTTATTTTCAACACCATGTAATGTAGTTGAAATCTATTTTCAAATATTCCAATAAATCAATAAATTGAAAATAACAATTTATTGCTAACATGATATTTGTAAACGCCATTTCATTTTTTTTCAAATCCAAAAACACTAATTATATTTAATTTTACCATAATAACACTTTTTTCATGAAATCGTCACATTTCATAGTTTTATAAAAAAATAAGAATTCTACATTATAAACCCATTTTTTGAAACTCCTCATTTGGATTTATTTCAAATCCCCAGTTTCCTCCTTGAAGATCTTTTTCACAAAAACACATCATCTTCAAATTTTAAAAAATATTTCAAAGCACCAAACCATTTCCCAATCATTAAATAACTTCATAAAAATAATCACCCAATATTTAACCTTCTTCAGGTAATATCCTATGAAATCAAATAAGGTAACATACTAGAATGATTTTATTGTTTTTCGAACATGTTTATACCTGTAAATGAAACATGCATGATTATATATATATATATTAACATTTTTAACCGCAACATATATGTTTAAAAATAAAATTATTTTAATTTCTTTTTATTTTTAATATATAAAACTAGAATTAATATATATTTTAATATCTTTATACATTAATTTTGTTACATGGCTTATATAAAATCACAATTTTTATAATTAACGATTTCAATTATAAATAAATATAATAAATAAATAGTAAAATTCACATTATTAAATTACTATTATTTTTCTTATTTACTTTAAAAAATTATAAATGATGTAAAAATAAATTTATTATATTAATAAGAGTATAATTGGATAATAAATAATACTGAATAACTTGTCTAGATGTTAAAAATATGAATTTTTATAGTCTCCCAAAAATACCATGGTTATGAACCTCATTTTTTAAAGAATTAAAAATGTATCAAATAAGTCATCATTTATAAAAAAAGTATACCAACAAGAGAGAAAACTATATTAATAATACATGTATTATTTAAAGAATAATATATAGGGTAAAATAAGGCTTTTTGAATATTATAGCAAGAAATGTACAAATTAGAAATAAGAATGTTAAAATAATAATATAACTATTGAAATAGTAATATAACAATTATAGTTAGTTGGTCACAAAATTATATTAATAAAAATTATAATTATTAAAATATAAATATATCATAGATGAGTTTACTTTTGTAATATATAAAATGGTTTTATTAATCTAACTTAAATATAGTGATTAAAGTTCTGTAATTTTTTTATATTTTTTTATTTGGCCATAGTATTTTTTATTCAATTTATTTTTTTTATTTACCTTATTTAAAATATTATTTTATTAAAATAGACAAAAATATTTGAATCGGTTTATATAAATTAGACACGAATAATTTTATATATATTTTTTGGGAAGTAGAGTATTTGTGTGAATATAAACATTTGTTCTAATATATATATTCATTGTTATAGTAATAATTGTAAAAATCATTTTTAAAATAATATTTTTGAAAATGTTAAATTCAATTTCTAAAACCCATAATATAATATTATTAATATAATATATTATTTTTAAAATGAATTAAAAATTTTATTACAATAAAAAATTTATACCTAAAGTATAATTTTATTCATAAAATATATTTTTTTCATTTTTAGAAATATTTTTTCTGAAAATAATACTTATAATTTAAATTTATAATTTGAAATTTTGTTACTATAAATTTGTTGTAGTTTTCTTTCAAAATATATAAATGGGTAAAATATTTTGTAAAAATGATATAATAATTACTTTATCATTAAAAAATGCATCCCTGTTTTCATGAAGATTTGGTTTTAGATAGGGTAAGTTAAAAATTATCCATAGTAATAACTATATATACAATTTCATGTCTTTAGAATAAAATTACGTTATATTTATTTTCTATATCAAAATGCATGCCCCTAAAAACTAAAAATACCCTTTATCGCTCCCATTTTCACACCACTTATAAAATCATTCCTCATACTAAAAAATATCTATATACCCCAATCTAAGCCTTGTCACCATCTTGAAGATATTCTGGTCCTTTAACACAACATATATCTAAGTTTTTAAGGACTTAACCATTGAGGAGTCCTCAAATTGGATATAAAATTCATCCTCTTTATTTTGTTTTTTTCCATTTCACATTTCTATCTTTGAAACTGATACAACCTCAACTATATAATCATTATATTAACATATTATAAAAAAAATTATTTATATATTGAAATAAATTGAATCAAAAAATAGTATAATTGTTTTCTCCACTCATTTAACATGTCTTTTATATGTTTGACAGTTCATATAAGATGTTACTCACCTAAAACCATCTTAATAATATGTTAATGTTTCTTAAGATGTTGGTGCTCAAGAAACAAGAATTTTTACATATATAGAATTATATAAAGAACTACTTATTTCTTTATATAAATGTTTCCTTGTGGATGCAATTCATAAAAATGTTAATAATTTATTAATAATTAACATAAGTTATAAAAAATAAGCTAAATGACAATAAAAATAGTTTAATATTTTTAATAAATAAAATTTGTTTATACATGTGATTTATTTCTAGACACCCTCTAATAATACAAATTATAATATTGAATTTATTATGGGGATGGCCCGTGATTCATTCCTCCAATTGTCAATATGGTAAAAAAAAGAACTGATGGTATCGACATAATATGGGAAATGTTACCCGTTTAAATATCCCAAGATTAGATATAATAATAACCAATCAAATATATAGAACCTAACTACATGGATTAATATTAATCAATTCCTAAATTATATTAGAAGGATTAGGATTTAATATAATCTTAATAAATGCAAAACTAAGTTCATATGTTTGACATGAGATTATAAGTTGTACCTGAGAGGCCTGAACAATAGTGTTTTCATTCTCCCTTGATGTTTTCTAAAAAAACATAAAAACGATCAAAATGGCAGAGAAGATAATTTTACATAGTTGGATCATAATTCAAATCCAAATAATATCCCCGTGAAATCAATGTTTGAGTGTATATAAGTGTGGAAACATTTTGTAAGACAATGATACAAAATAAGAATTATTCAGGTAAACTATAATCAAATATAACATATCCATCACATCGACACTAATCATTTGTAATTAAAAAATCACAATGTATTATCATAGGAATAGAAAATATCTATTACCTAGACTATCTTAATCATAATAGATTTATCAAATTTATGAAAAAAACAAATGCATTTGTTCTAATTTTCTATGAAATTGTTCAAACACTGTCAAAATATTGAATTTAATATCATTGAAAATAAAAACAGTATATAAATTAATAAATTAGAAAACAATAATATAAGCTCATACACTGATTCCTATCAATGATCACACTGTTATATCAAATAGATATCTATTATTTAATAGTTCCGCTTATAAATTTATTTGAAGGTTATTGGTTAATGATCACCATTATAAGAACATCATTACCAAACACCCCTTGAAACCTTTATTCCATGAGAAAACATCCAAACCATCTTATCTGAAATCACAATAGTATCACCATAATCCCTCACCACACATATATGACCATAAAAAGTCATATATTTCATGTGTCATCTCAAATCGCACAAAAATAGGATACACAAAATGTTATCATATCTTGAGAAATACTATTCCATAAAATGAAAAAAATGTAAATTTAAACTATAATATTATTAACTCAATAATAATCACAATCATTAATTATCATAAAAAATTAAAATGATAATATATCCAACTAATTAAAAACTATAACACATTAGTATTACTATAATCAATACATATGCCCCCTCTATATTATATTACTAACCACATATTCATTCAATCATTTAATCCTGATTCAACCGATTACCATTCATTAATGATATTATAATGTCATATATTTTCAAAAATTAACAGAATATATATTAATATCTTAATTATAATGATTTACATATTATAATATTTATCATTTCATTATTGAAAACAAATAGAAAAAGAATAGAATTTTAAACATCCACTTTATTATCTTTATATAACCCTAGTATGAACATTTTCCAATTTTCTATTCTATATTCAAAATAAAACTTCATTTACATTTTCAAATATATAAATATCACAGTTATATATACTTTTATATCGATTTAATCAACATTTTTATCTTATGTACTAGGACGTATACCCCAACTATGAATGTCCCCATGATAACACCCAACAACTAAATCATATCCTTATTAGTCACAAATATAAAATACATTTTAAATATAGTTATGAGAGTCCAACCCCTAACATTCCATATATAACCCCTAAAACAGAACTATACTCCACAACATAGCTATTTAACCACATTAACAACATATCATATTTGTGTTCCTTCTCTAAAACACCCTCTATAAAACCATTTTAAAATATATTTTTATATGAAACATATAATTATAAACCTATTTCAATATATATATTTATGTGAGTGATTTTGGGAAACTATTCATCATGTTATCTTAATTTTGGATTTATAAGATAGGAATCATTATATCTATATTCCACATGAATTTTAGCACAATCTATGATCATTAGTGAAATATTTTCTAAAAAAATATTGCATTCATATCAATATACTATTATAATTGGGGTTACACAACATTAAATTGAAAAAATTAAAAGTTCATACAAAATATCAATCTATTATCACAATAGAAATATAGGCACATGAAATTTACCTATAACATGAAAAATAAAATCTTTACATTTCATTTTAAATTTAATTACATAGAAAATATTACCTTCAATATAGGGATGTTTATTTTAAGTGGATTATCACGATGCTTAATGATATTTTTCACACATTTGAATTTTATTTTTCATTTTCATAAATTAATAATTTTCCCATGGTTATTTTTATTTATAATAATATCTTACACTCTTACATTGGAATCACATAATTGGAAGTGTTGTATGGAAAATCATTCCATTATGAGTTTTTAGGACTCGGGTTGGAGATTCAACAATTTATTTATATGATCTTGCGTGGAACATAATAGATAAGACTCAGATGGTTTTGGAGTGGATAAAGGTTGAGTAAGATAATAAGAATTCATATTCTGAATAGAGGAGGGTTTTGTTAGAGTTCATAATTTTAATTATTTTTTTATTGAGGGTTTCCCTTTATCATGTCTGTTGTATATTTATCAACTCGAATGGATTTCTATAAATTTCAAAAAAAACATTGGTTATTTATTAGTGTGTTGGGTGAAAGAAATATTTTTTCTCACTTCTCTCATTTATAGATCAAATTAATTATTTTATTAAGGTGAATGTCCTCGAGTGAAATCATATAGATGTTTCTATGGTTATTTATTTGGGAGATTTATATATTGAGGATGATGTGGCATTGATACTGAGAAATATTGAGAACTATGATAAATATTATAATGTGTTGAGAAACATATTCATTCATTTTTTTGGTTTAATGGAGACACAGTGGTGTATATGATATATTGTTGGAAAAAGGAGTCCATAATTAATTATCTCAGTACCAAGTTAATTTTTAATTCATAAAGTTCGTATTGATTAAATATTTCATTTATTGTATTATTTTAATAATGTTTTTTATTTGTTACATATTGATTTTATTATCTTCGTTACATCATCCTTGATAGGGTTATCATCCTATATGAGATGTTTCCCACAAGTGTCTATTTATTAGTGGTGCAATTGGTTGTTTATATAGATAATTTCTGAGTATTGAGGGTGATATTGATTCAAGATCTTTTTAATTAAACATAGGGAATAATTAAATAGTGATCTTGGGGAGTTTAACATATCATGAGATAGTTTTAGGAGTGAAAAATGAAGTAATGATAAATTTTTATATGTGAGATGATTGTTTAGTGTGATATTAAGTGTTGTTCCATTAGGGAAAAGTTGGAAAGCCTAGGTAAATTTTGGTGATTGTATTTGTGGTGTTTGGACACATGGGGTCATAATTCAGTTACTATACAATTTCAAGGACCATTATAGAAAAACATTTCGGTTTTGTTGTGGCCTTAGTCAAAATATGATTAGATGGAGTGTGGTGATAGTTGTATCCAAGTGGTTCTTTGGACTACCACATGTAGCTAATGTTTTTGGGATATACATATCTAATACATTACTGGAAGTTGTGACATTGTTTATTTGGAATTTTCATGGTACCTATAGTATTTTATATGATCAATGACATATTTATAATGTGATTTCTTAGAAGGAGTTAGACAAGTGACCTTTATGAAAAGTCATTGATGGATACATCATGGAATTCAGAAAAAAAAATTTGTTATAGAGTGGAAGATCAACATTGCATCACTGTATTCTATATTTCTTCTAAGTAATGAATTTTGTATCTCCACATAATTTATTATAAGGAACATATTTCCAAAAACAATTTGGTGACACCAATGCAATATTAATGTACCTTCAACCAGTCTTCATTTTTATTGATCCCTATCTTTGAGAAATTGTGTATATGTGATATAGGGTGCTTATTTACCCTTTAATTTTTTTCACTCTATTCATCATTTATATAAGTTTGTATCTATGTGATTGTTTTTAGATTATGTATGGACAAAGTGAATGGTTAACGATGGATGTTGGGTTTCAGTTTTCAAAAGGGTTCCCATGATGTGATTTTGACCTTGGAATCATCACTTACAATCAACTAATATGTGAATAAGATAGTGGATATATTTTTAAGGTGTGGTATTTTAGATATCTATATTTCTCATTGTAAATTTTTGGATTTACATGAATTTTTCTCTTTGGGTATATAGTGTTGTTCGACCTAATGAACATAATGAGCCTAACTATATGAATTAATTTTTAAGGGGTGTTCAACATGTATATACATAAATTCATGGTGTTTCTTTCTCACATCTTCCATGGATAATGATATTGTTGGAACCCATTAATGTTGTTGAATATATTATTTTATATTATTTTGGTTTTGTTGCTGATTCACCTTTTTTAAATATCTAAACACATAAATATGGTATTTAACTAGTTCATTAAAAGAATGTAGTTGATATAAATTCATTATAGGAATGTAATTATTCTCCTAGTTCCAAATTATGAATGTGTTGTTTTTTTTAATTTTGTTGTTTTGAAAACATTTATATGATTATTCTGGGGTTAAATATGAGGTTTTGTAGTGGTTATTTCTTCTAGTTCCATGATTGGAAGAATGAAATATGATTTAGCTTGTTGATTGTGCAGTAGTGATGAAAATCACATTCTAATTATGAATGTATATAATGAGTGGGTCATTGTGGGTAATGGTATGAGGGTTTATATAGGATTATTTGGTAGTGTGCCTTTGTAATGAAATATATATGGAAATAATGAAATGAAACATGGATGTTTGGAATCAAATAAAAATATTAATAAAATATAAACCATTGTATTTGAAAAAATGATTAATATATGGAAGATAATGTGTGTTAATGTTTCAATAATTTTTCATTAAGTATTGAATCATGTATACTAATGAATAATTTTTTTTAAATTTGATATTTTTTTGATGTATATGTATGAAAATTTTTTGGTCCTGATTATTATGTATTTTTACATAGGATGTGAGGATAAATAACTTCATATATATAGTTGATGTGCTTTTGAAGGATAGTGGTATAATGATGATGTTTGTGAGATATTCCAGTGTTAGTTTGTTAAAAATCTTATAAGAAGGGTTTCTATGTGGTATATATATATATATATGATGTCTTTATTTTTTTATTTCTATATAAACCCTACCTGATTTGGATAACATTAATCCCCTAACATGTTTTGGGTACTTGTTGTTTTCCACTAATATCATTTTTAGTGAGGGAGTTAGTGGTTGAATTCTCCATCTTCCTCACTCACCCTTTTATGTGTCGTATGGGTTGTGATGGCATGAGTTAGGTACAACCATAAAAATGTAGTATTTTGTGTACTATAAAACCCTATGTGGTATAGATTTGATGATGGGTATATAATGTAATGAAAAAACAAACATTATATTAATATGGAGGTACAGGTTCCTAAAATTCCCTTGTTATGTATTGAGATGATGATATAGGATAGGTACACCAGTATCCCCTATGGGTTATTAAATAAAATCATATTATATAGTGGAGGTCATGCATGGTCGTAGAAGGTCGTAGGATCTATGTTCATTAGGTTTATCATACACCGAATAAATTCCTATGATATTTAGTGATTGTTTTTATTTTTTGGATGTTATTTTGGTACAAGATGTTTGACATTGGGTTGTGTGAGTGAAAACCCAACAGGGAGGTGGTATTATGATTCCTTCATGTTCTATTATTAAATAGTAGTTTATTATTCTTGTATAAAATATTAGGTGAGTGATCCCGGGTGATGATACGTGCATGCAGATTATATATGTTCTTATTGGTTCTATTAGTTGTTCACTTATGCGTAAGTATTTTAAAAACATGTTTTTATGAGATACCAAGATAGAGATCCTACTGAATATACATTTTATTCTGAAAAATATATTTATATAGTTTTATTATCATATAGGTTGTGTTTAGTGATAATGAAAAAATGTACTATATTAGAGCATGTGGTCTATTTTGGAGTGACTTCTTAAGATTATTATAGGTATTTTACATAGTGTTTGTATTTTTACAAAATAATTGTTTCCTAATGGAATGATAATATATTTTTTGTTTGTTTATATCATGGTTTTGATCAGTATGTTTTCCTTATATTCTTAGGTAACATATGGGATGTTTCTCCCTTATTTTTTTGTTTTAGATAGTTCATATATATATATCCAATTCATGGAAAATTGGAGTTGATCTGCAAGGATCACTATTTCCTTCTCTATAGGCCTCAATTTGACTCCAAATTGGGAATGGTTAGGAAACATTATCATTCCCCTTCTATTTGGGGGAATAGTTTTTCTTTATTATATCTATCATCTTTAAATTAGTTTTTATCCCCTAGATATGGGAAGGAGTGATTGCGATGGTACGAAGATGTTATTCAGTCATTATTATGGAATATCTAGTTGAGGTGTAATATTCTATATAATTATGGTATTTATAGTCAATATAGTGATGATTTCATCATTATGTTTACTTAGTATTGTGGCTTGAAACATTGCTATTTTATTTAATTTCTAAATTAAAATATTTGTTTCTATAGTTATCTATGTAAAATAATACATGGATTCCAATATTATTGATTGCTAAAACTACTGGAAATAATTTTAATGATATTGTATAAATTTCATTCTAGATATTTTTATATAAATTTATTTGTAGACATATAAATGAAATTTAGAATATAGATTTTGGATATTCCATGCATATGAATGAAGATTTCAAAAATTTCTATTATAATTAAAAAATTGATTAATTAATTATTACATTAAGAGATAATAACTAGTGAAGAATAATTATTGGTAGATTTTTTATTTCTAAAAACTATCATCATCATTACATTCGTGATTTTAAATCATTAAAGTGTAATATTATAACTATTTATCAATTCTATAATGATGATTTTATAAATAATTTTTTTTGATAATTAATAGTGTATTTTCAATGATTTTATTCATTGATAAAATTACATATAAATATAAATATTTACCCTCTATTATCTGATTCATTGTATAGATAGAGTCTTCTTTAATCAAATGAAAAAAATATTCAATATTGGATATGGAATTCATGAATTTAGCATTGTAATGTTAATTCATTAAGCAGGAGTTTCTGATTCTTTTTATTTATAATATTCATAACATTAAATTTGATGAAAAGAAACCATGTGATGTATATCAGATAAGAAATAAATATAAAAGCACATTGAAATCAATTTTGAATATTTTTATGTATAGCAATTTTACACATATCTACATTCATTTCCATAGACCTTCCAAAATAGGACATCCTATGGGGAACTCTTATTTTAAATATTTCAAATTATATATGTTTACATGGGTTTCCATTTGGTGGATTAAAATTCAAATGTGCATTGTCTTCATAATTATCTAATTGTTTTTAAAATTAAAAATAAGTTGATTTTTTAATTAATAAATTACCATGGGGGGAGAAATTCATTGTCCCAAGTTCAGTTATTATTTCATAATTTTGTTTATTAAAAATATTTTTCCTCACATACAACGCATAATGATAATGGTGTTTTTGAACATATAAATAATATAATAGCATAAAGTTCTAAAACAATGTTATTTTAATTTCGTATAACTTCATGTTTTTGTAAAATATTCTTAATCCAAATATTTTATGCTAAATTATAATCAAATAACACTGAAATCAATAAAAGAAAACAAATATCTAAGGAATTTATTAGGTCTATAGCCACCCCATGATACCCTAAATGAATGGAGTGAAAGACGGTATCAAATAAATTTCCATTAATGATGGTTCATTATTTATTTTTAGAAGAAACACACATTCCATCACCATTACTTAAAAAACACAACCACAATAACTAAAATAATGGAAATTATTAAAACTATAATTAAATATTTTAGTAGATTGAAAAAGATTCGATGATTAGTAAAAAGAAATTTTATTTTTTCAATAACTATGTACTAAGAACTACATGATAAAAAAATTATAGCTTCATCATTCTAATCCAAGGATTATAAAATTTAATATTTTTTGGGCTTACTCTATAATTTTATTATATAATTATTACCTTATACATTATTAGAACTATTTTTATGTAATAAATAATTTATTTCCTTGGGATGTCGAAAACTCAACAAAAGGTTAGGAAAATAACACCAACTCATTAGGGGAATTTTTTATCATTAGCATAACAACACTGTGAAATTCACACTCACTAATATTTAATAATAATAACTCTATATATTTATTAAATTTTTAGTCAATATATATTTCATTGAATTTTTGAATGTTTTAACTATCCTAATAGAATATTTATCTTAGTAATTTTAAATATATTATATCAGATTTCATTACATGAATAATGATACTTTTTAAAATAAATTAGTTTACATTATCCCCATTTTCACTTTTAAAAAACCTACTTATTTAAAGATAACCCATTGATACCAATTTTTTATTCATCCTTTAAAAATTATTGGTTAGGGTTTTGTTTGAATATTTATTTTTTTCAATAAAATAAATTTTTTAAAAAAGGTGATGAAATTTTAGAAATTATTATTATGATTTCGATTTTATCATTGTTCACATAATTTATCATCACTAAAATTTCCTTATTTGAGTATATAAAATTGTAATATATATATATAAACTTAATAAAACATACATTTTATGTTTATTTTTCATTTCAATAATATTTGGAATCTTATATTTTACTAATTTACTATTTTAGTACTCTTTGAATTCATATAAAACTATTTTATCCTTTAACTCATCTTTATATAGCTCATTGAAAACTCACTTCGATTATAGGGAAAATTATATATTAATAATGTTACTAGTTGAAAAATAATTTCATTCATAACTATTTATTTAATCTTTTAGGGAAATCATACATATTTTTTAAAATAAATTTCATATATATATATACCAAAGTATATTCATGAATAACTTATATTGAAATAATTTAAATAGACACAAATAATTTAAAATCAAATTCATAGTTATGTAAATAGTTAAAGACTCTAATCCTTATTAAAAAATATCATTATTCATTAATATAATTTTATAATCATATTTAAACACATATATACATATTAATAAATTATTACATTTCAAATAAATGATAACTACCATGTTTCAATATTGGTAAATAATAAGACACAATAGTATAAAATATTTCAAAGGCACAAATAATTTTTCCATTAGGATTATTATTCCACTACATTTATGGTAATGTATTTTGAAAATTATATTTGGATAATATCATCACCTATTAGAATATAATATTTAAAATTATTACAATGTTCTCTGTGCCTAGGAAAATTGTAGTTTTTATATTCATTCAGAAGATAACATCACTCCCTTTGACATGTTAAAACACCCCCATTGTGCAACATTTCGTTCAAAATCACAACCAAACAAATACCTTCCAAACTTATTTTAACGCTTAACTCACTGAATATTCAGCCCCCCAAAACTATTTTATAAACCAATCTCCCTCTATGACCCATGAATTCAAAGGGTATGAATTTAGATTCTTATAAACTAGTTAATATATTTGGATATCATATCACAATAATTACATCTATACCAAAAATGGTAACCAAATATATGAAAGAAAAAATAACATTTTTAACCAACCAATTATCATTCTTACTTTTTTTAATCTTACATTATTTATCATTAATATATATTTTATTAAATTATAAACCTATTAAAATTGAATAATATAATTAAAATATAATGTTCAACCAGTTCTTCTCAAACAAATTTATAGTTATTTGTTAAGTAATGATGTCAGATATGTCATCAATGGTTCCAATAAGACCATATCTGAACACTAATTTCACTACCTTCCCTAATGAGTTGATGAATTATATCAATTACTTCAGTTATTAAGAAGAAAAAAAAATTATAATAAGTTTAATATCATACTATTTATTTCACAAAAAATTATCCATCGAAGCTATACAACTTCATGGATATCTTATTGTTAGTGTATAATCTAGGATGATTGAGTACACTTTATAGTGATGTATGTATAAGCAACATATAAATTACTATGTGATATACCATATATCCTAGTAATCATCCAACCAAAATAGTGTATCTTATGTGAAAAATTATTCTTACCTTATATAATTTTAATATACCCTATATGATACCCACTTAGAATCAATAAATGTTTTTAAATCGTGAATTTAACTTACCAAATATTGTTAAATTTATTTATTATTTTGTATTAGATTCTTAAATATTTTTTTCATGGCCATGATTTTATATTCTCTAGTATGAGTTTGAAAATGTAAAAAAGAACATTTCATTTAATTGATTTAGTTTGGTATAATTTTATAAATGAACATTTTGATACATAAATAAATCCACATTATTCGAAATCCCAATTATTCATATTCTCATCCCATCCTAATTGGTTTTGATACATTCTATCTATCATGAATACCAAATTTCTTAAATATTTAATTATTATAATTTATTTTTATATAAAAGTGTGAACACCTTGATAATTAACATGAATCCCAATAAAAATAGAAGTTTTGTAATCATGGTAATTTTAAATTATACATTTAAGAGATCAAAAAATAGTTCAAATGATTCATATTTTTTAACAGTAAATATATTAATTCTAATAATAACCAAAACACTTAATTTTTCATTATTTATTATCATTATATCAATATTTTTATCTACCCATCCACATTAAAATTTTACCATTTTCAAAATTAAATCAAGTAAAACATGAAAATCATGATGTAATATCCCAAATCTAGAACTAGTCTATATAGATCATGTCTGGGTGTTAAAAACTTAGGATATGACTAAATATATTACAAAATATATAGAGTGATATTTAAGATTATATAAAATTACATTGGGATAATATAGTTTAGTATTGCCTTAAAAAATAGTAATAAATAGAAAAAATCATATAAAAATCTGAGTAATAATGGAGTAAGATTTGGAACTACATAAAAAAGTGTTATGTGATAAATAAACAACCACTAAACTATAATGATAATAAAATCACTCATATTTGTGGTTATAAATAATCGAAATATATCTATATGGGATTATGAAATTCATTTCTCGAAAAAAAATGTATAACACAAATGGGAGTCATGGATACCAATCTATGACATTAACTCAGACCTTTTTCCTTATCCCTAATAAGATCCTTCTGCCAAGTAAAATTTATAAGCAAATATTTTGTGACTATTACATTAACCAAAATCTCAACATTAATCTAATATTCAATTGATGGCCATAGTTATTAATCCTATTATTCTACCACTAATATTTACAATAATAATAACTAGTACATATTTTCATATATGTATAATAAGGAATAAAATGTTTAAAAATTCACATACATGAAAAATTTTTAACAATTGCATCCCATGAAGTTGCATTGATGGTTGAATCATTCCATCTTTTGATAGTATCATATTGGAATGATAATAATTTGTGTATAATCGAATATCAAAAATAGGAATGACACACTTGGGATGGTTCAGAATTTACATGATATAGTGAGATCTGTGTTATTTGGGATAATAGCCATCATAGTGTCTTCTCATGAATGAAATAACTGGACAATGTACCCGAAGGAATAAAATAAAGGAATATTGTAACCTTAAAATTGATAATTATATTTAGTAGCCTTATGAAACAAATAAACCTATTATCAAACCATAAAACATGATATAGTATGAGGTACCCTTTGTAGTGTTTGTGACATAGAGTCCACCAATCCTTATATTAATAAGATTATATATCCCTATGAAAATAAATTTTATATATATTTGGTAATATCCTGAATTTAGAAAAACATTTGGGTTTTATAGTGTATATAATACCCAACACCAAGATTAGACAAACAATGAAATGTGATTATTATTTAAATATGATAGTTAAAGCCTACCCATTGAAATAGAAGGTATTAATAGTAATAACATCATTATAATATATATATAAATTTATTTTTAAATATTTTTTTATTTCAATTCATATGAAATAAATACACAATTTAAGTTATAGTTATTTTATTTTTAAAAAATTACATTTTCCTGATAAATGTTTTTAATAATTTTTTAGAGAAAATAATATATTTAATTTTCCCAATATGACTAAATATAGATTTTAAAATTAACCCTATTTTTGAAATTATTTTTTTAAAATTATCTTAGGGTAATGTTTTTGTAATTTTAATTAAATATTTATTTTCACATGAATATTCAAAAATACTGATTATTTATTAAAATTATATTTTCCTTTCAAGAATGAAGAAAGTTAAATTTGGTTTTAAAATTTCATTACACTAAAAACCAATGAATTTTAATATTAATAATATTAATTTGGTTTTGTTATTTTGTAACTGAATTTTGTATAAATAATTTTTTATAAACAAAAATTAAATCATCTTGAAAAAATATTTTTCATTATATTGGGATGGATTAACGATAAATTATAATCGATAACATAACTGAAATAAATTTGAAAAAAATGGATTCAATATTTGAAATTATAATAATTAATGTTATGAAATAAATAACATTTATTACATAACTATAATGAATTGTAAAAAAATAAAAATTTGTTATCACAATTAAGGATAAATAATGTTTACTTGGGTGTTAATAATATGTGAGAAGGGATAAAATGACCAAGAACCTTTAATAAAATATTATTTGGGGAAATATTTAAATATTATCACATATAATATTTTTTGAATGGTCTATTATGGAACTGTTTTATCTGATAATAAAACTAAATATTTTATTCTTTTCAAAAATTTCATGTCTGTCATACCCCACACTTATAAATAGACACATGGTATCCTCTCTTATAAACACATAAAACCATTTGGTTCAGTAAATAACCACCCAAATATATTCCCCCCATATTTACCCATGACCTTTAGTTTCTACATTAATAAGAAAAAAATTCTTATTATGTTTTTATATATAAACATAAAGAGATTTCCTAAATAAGAGATATAGTTCTTAACCAGGTGTTCTTTTATTTATAATTCCATAACCATAATAATATCTCCAACAATTGTGAAATAATAAAAATACTATATTCCATATAATATAATGAAATTTTTTAAATTAATGAAACGTATATTTGTATCCTCTTCCATAAAATGGGATATAAAACTATTGGACGTGTCTAGATAGACTACCGCCTCATGAATCAATGTAATTAATTTTCCATATCCACCTCTCATAAATGGAAATAATGATTTATTTAATATATATATATAAATAAATTAATTAATTATATTATATTATTTAAATATTTATCATTCTAGAAATTTTATTTAAAAAATATTTTTAAACCATTCCATTCCTTTAAACAAATGTAATGGTCGTTCTAAGGTACATGTAGACTACCACCTCCATGAAGTGATTTGATTTGGTTTTCACCACTTCATCACGTGAATTGTTTATATAATATTATTTAAAGAAATATTATTATATTTATTATATTATTATCATTATTCATTAAAAAAAATACATTCATTCTTTCCATCAGGATTGTTGAAAAATGGAAACATTTCACATTCATTCATACAACCAACCTTCTCCATGTTTCTAATGTAGTTCAATTGTCATAACAATCATTATTTTTTGGTTTATAAATTATAATTGATGTCAAAAATATATTTATTTCAATATTATTATTCTAATTATTATGTAATTATTAACCCTATCACCACAACAAACCTTCTGAATGCCTTTATAACATTGGAAAAGAATATCATCAAAACAAATGACATGAACTTAATTAATTTTGTATGTACATATAAAGTGGTAATAAAAATTATTATAAACATGGAAAATTAAAATATATCATTAACTATTTATAATTGTTTAATTATTCAATATTATAATGTATTTATATGATGATTCTGACATGAGGTAAGCGATTTTTTGTCATGTTTCACTCCGTTTTGAAATATTGGGTGTTATGAACCTTTTTAATTTTATATTGTTTATATAAATACACATAGAGGCATTAAAAATGAATATAAATTTATTCATTCATATATAAGTTTCATTTAATTTTTAATCATTAATTGGTTAAAGATTCTATGTTACCCAAAATGTAAAAAACAATTACAATCACATTAATTGATTTTATCTTTTCTTCGATGATGGAAAATATTTATATATCCTTTTTAACCTCTATATACTTTTATATACTATGGATATTTAATTATTATCCATGTTTTTTTCTAACAATTATTTTGTTTCAAATATGAACCATGAAAACAAATTTCCAAAAGAAAAACATATTTTATTTAACATCTGATCAGTAGTTTTTTTCTTCATGTCCATATTTTTCAAAATTGTTTTACAAAAGTTTTTTATTTTAATAAAATTATTTATTATGTCCATTTGTTGTTAAAATTTATTTTTCAATAGTTTTAAAGTAATATTTCTAATTTTCATAACAAAAATATATATTTTCAACATTTTATATAAAAATTCTAAAGGAATATTTTCTTTCTATGATATATGACGTTAAGGAACATCCAACACACAGATAGTCAATTTAGGATATTTAGCTTCTTATACTCATTTTCATAGGTTTTGCAAAGAAACAATAATAGTGGGTGATTATTTTATTATTTTACAACATTTAATATTATAATTCCAATAGATATGATTTTATTACAAAATCTGAATTTTTGTTGAAACGATTGTCATATATTATTTATTGTTGATTTTTTATCATTATCTTTATATTAAAACTATCACATTATTATAATCATGTAACATTAAATTTATATAATATATCCAAATTATTTGTATCATGTATAAGATTATTTCCAAACCATTATTAAATTTTTACATATTTTGTTCATCTATGAATGTTATTTGGTCAACTACGCAATGTATTGATTAATTTGTATTCATTACTCAATATAGATATTTTTTGATACAAGATATTTTTTATGAAATTAATTGATAATTAAATACATGTTGAATGAATTAGATATACAGTGATTGGTAAGTAATTATTATAAATCTTCCATTGATGCATTGACATACCTCTATAAAGAAACCACCTAGCTAGTGTTATTTAAATAGATTTTTTGTGTATGCATATCCATAGTTTTATCTTTTTTAGTGAAAATTATTGATAGGATATATAACATTATTTATTAAATCTTGGAAATAAATGTTATTTATTTCCTTCATTAAGAGTTCAATTTTTATTATTCATGAGATAAATTCATTATTTATACATGGAATCATTTTTTATAATGAAATGGATTAAATTGAATGGATTTTTATTTATTTACCTCACCATTTTGAATATGAATTATTGATTAATGATAGATTCTTCTATGTTTCACTATTATAGAGAATAATTTCTCATCATTTATTTGTTTTAATTTCCCCTAAATATAAAAAATTATATTAGGGATAACAAAAAATATTCCAGAATGTGATTATGATATGTGATTTATATTTCCAATGTAACATGGTAATCTTATATCAATATTATTCTTCAAGACTAATAATTCACTTGATCCTTTATTATGTGATCCTTTATAACATATACCATTGTAATAATGTAACAACATGCTCTATGATATAGGTGTTGGGGTCATTAATATTGGTATCAGATGTATTCTTACTAAGAACCCCATGATAAATATTTTAAATTATCATAGCTAAATTGATAATTATGAAAATACATTATAATATTTAATAACTATCACCATTAGTGGTATTTTCATTTAACTAGTCAGTATACATGATGATTATGTGTTATCAAAGTGTTTTCCTTTATCCAGTGGTGTTTAATTACAGAAGAAAGAAAATAAACACCCACATAATCTATAAATATTCCTTACTAAAAATCTAATAGAGCTGGTATTATAATTGAGAATATAATAGAAATATTTGGGGATATGACACATGTTATATTGAATAAACATACTCAAATCGAGAAAAATTTAGTTTTATAATGTAATTATCCTATGTTTCATCACTTCATACTATATAATCCTCCAACATTTAATAAATCTAATAATATATTTGAAGCTGGTAAATGGAATAATTCTCTTAAAAAGATATTACTCACATGGGGATATATTGAATGTGGAAATGTTTTTCTAGAAGGGTATATGTTGAATTGAGATGAAGATCAATGTTTATCATTAATTCAAAATCTAACGTGGGTTAATAAATATAAATCATTGAATTGGGAACTTTTAATTCATTTTATTAATAATTACTTGAATATTATTGATCGAAAATAGAGAGGAATTTCCTCACATTATAGTAGAAGGATGAATAAAGAATGGTATATTATAATGATAAATTTACATGATTATCCTGGAATTCATCACATTATATACATAATTTGGAATGAAGGATTAGAAATTTCATTAATTGGTTTTTTTCAAGTGTCCAAAAGGATCTAATTTCATAGAAATTTTAAACATATTATGTTATAGTCTCATGTTCCAATATGAATGATAATAAATTTTGTAGATCTTATATATTCTTAGGAAATAAAGGGATGAATATTTTTTTCAGGCTCCACGAAAAGGGGAACAAATCAAGGAATATGAAGATAATAAATGAATTACTATCAAGAAAAAATATATAAATAGTCATAATAGAAAATACCTAAAGCGTGTTGGAATTTATTATAGAATAGATATAGGGTTCATCTTTCTAATTTAGGTTGGGAAGATAAATATTCCACTAATATCTAGTGCTTAAACAATAATTAAATGGGTCATCAATCTATCCAATATCACAATAATTTATGAAATTAAACCATAAAATAAGACAAGGGGAGAAGACCATGATAATATGATCAATGAATCTATGGTTTATATGCTTAATTATATATTGGTGGATAATATTATTATAGACACAAATTAGTTAATTAATTATTTCATTATAGGTTCCCACACTCTTTTATTTCTCCTCTATTTTTCAATGAATTTGGACATTTATCAATAACTATAATAAGAGAGTTTCCACCATGAAATAATTATAAAAATATAACTAAAATAAGAATGTGTCAATCAGTTCCCATTTTGACACATAAATGGGTTTTATTGGCTGACATTATTTATATGCCTATGGTATATTTTTATATTATCATTATTAAGGACTCAAAATTTTAAATGTCATGAAATAATTTATTATAAAGAGAAGGAAATTACTATTCATGATGTAGATATAGAATTACTTATCCTTAGAGAAAATAATAAATTAGATAGGTCATTCCTATATCCACACCAATAGCTCTTTTGATTTATATTCATAGAGAGGAAGAGAAGAAAAAAACTATTGATGGACACTTTAATCATAAAATTGGGGGTGTACTTATTGTAAATGAATATCGTTATGTATTCCATGAGGGATTAACTGAACATCCACTAAAATGTAAAGTTGAGTTTTATAAAAAATTTACCAATAATGTAAGACATATATAACATCATCCCTATATAATTTCCACATTGGAAGTTGTAGAGATATGAAAATATGGAGTAGCTTTTTTCTAATCAAATTTGACTAGCTAGTTTTTACCATTGGGAGACCATTTTATTTTCTTTAAGACAAAATATGGATATATGAGTTATGAATATTTTTAAATCACTAATATTATGATAAATAAAATGTATCATCTTCTTTTTCATTGAAATCATATTTTTTCACTTTCACATTTCTCAATATTTTCAAATATTTACCTTAATTCTAGATATCATTAATTTTTACTAATGAAATAAAATATTTTAATGATACCACTTCAAACAAGGTATAGAAATTGAAGGTTTATAGTAATTATATTTTTATTTAATAATGAATCCTATGTTATCATATATAAAATGGATAACATATTATATGAATATCATGAAAAAGATTCTGTAGTATTTACTGAAGATCATTTTGGGTACTCTAAATTTTTTGAGGATTATGAGAATCACTTATGGATAAATCATGAGATTCCATGAAATAATGAATTCATGGGATATTTTTAAACTATTAAATCTAGAATCTTAATTTTTTTTCATGGACATATTATCTTGTAAGAATAAATCTTAGTAGATCCTAGAAAGAAAAATGTGGTCAAACAATAGAGTACACTATCAGACATAATTGAGGTATGTACTTTTATTTCATTCTCATGTTACTGTTGTCTATTTGTTCAAAATTTTAACTAATTGGAAAACCCATTATCCAATATTATATATAATGGTGTTATGTTCACTTGGATAATGAAATTTGAATAATAATTGGATGAATTTAAGTATATGTTGGTAAATTCACTGATTTTGACATTATCATTAGGAAATGGTGGAATTTTTATATATAATGATTATTTGAAAAAAAAAAAATGGATATCATTTCATCCTTATATTGAATGATATTATTATTTCATGACCACAAATATAGTTAATTACTTGTGAAATGAACTATCAAGCATATGAAATTGAGTAGGTATCCATAATCATTCCTTTGATGATTTGGAGACCTTATAACTATCGTGAAAGATGAGAGATAACAACAGATCCTATATTTCTATAATAAATATTTTTATTGAAATATCTCAATATAATAAATAAAGGATGGCTCAAACTAATGAAGGATTCACATTAAACAATACACTAAAATCCAAGAAAGGCATGTAAGGTTAAAAATTCTAATAGTAGAAATGATTATGGTGTTTTGGAAATTTTGATGATTGATAAGGATCCTACGATCATGGATTTCATAATTTTGAATATTTATATTATTTAGGAAGGGGAAAGATCACTAATTATATAATTAATTCTGAAACATATTTATTGGAAAACATGAAATTCTTATATTCTGAATAAAAATATTTCAAAATAATAAAATTATTTCCAACATGTATTGGAAATCAACATACTATTAATATGAAAATTTCATTCTAAAATTTGGATAGAGGGAATGTGTTTCCTCGATACTTGAGATAAAAACTGAATTATTGGATGACCTTTATAGATTAAATTTTTCTATACACCAATGAAGAAAGTGGATGTGTACGAATTTGAAGAAATGTATTTTTGGGATAACAAGTTGTGGGAAATTAAGGATTATGTATCATGATTCTTGGATTTTTAATATGTGAAGGTTTAGATATGACATCATATAAGATACATTCAACCTTTATCTATTCTTATTTTGAATGGTTAGAAAATACTATATACATTGTCACTATTTTACCATGGATTCCTAGTCAGAATGATGAAATATGAGTTATTATTGATATCCTAACAAAATATTCCCATTTCGTCTATATAGGTGAAGATTTACCTCAACAGAACCATTCATGGATCTATGTTAATGATGTTGTAATAATTTATGGAGGACCTCATTCAATTGTACATGATCCTAATCTATGTATTACATTAAAATTATGGACTTTGTTTTAGATTTCTATTAATAATCCGATAAATTTCAGAATGACCTATCATCCTAAAATATTTGAATCCAAGATGAGGTCCCTCTCTCTTTACATTCAATTAATGTGGGATTAGTATTTACCTTTGGTATAATTTCCCAAAAACATTGGCACTAATTCAAGTATTTAAATTATTCCATATAGATCATTACATGGAAAGTGATTTCACACATTAACTATTTGGGGTAATTTTGGTGAAAGGAATATTGTAGTATGAGAAATTAATTGTGAGAAAGTGAAAAAGGTAAGGACTATTCTGACATTTATTAGTGCATCTCAAAGATGGAAAAATAATTATTTTAATAACCAAAAAATACAATTCCACTATCTGTGGGAGGATATGTTTTCTTGAACGTAACTCTATATAATGGGTTTTATAATTTTTGGAAATAATGAAAAAAATATCCTCAGGTAATTGAAATTTTTTTAATTCTATATGTAATTTTAGTTCTAGATTATGGATTGTTAATGTCTCCAAGCCTCTCTAAAGTATGAGATGTGCTCATATTATTCTATTATGGAAGTATATTCTAGACCCAATACATGTTCTTACCTATAAAAAATAGAGTCGGTACCTAGACTATATTACATTGAATAGCCTATCTATATTCCTAATCATAGAGATAATGTATTGAGGAATCATATTACTTGGCTGGTAAAGATACTGATGATAAATCAAAAAATTGAGGACTCAACATCGACATCATATGATGATATTAAGAAGAACCTACCTCATTTATTTAGAATGAAATAATCATATAAAATTTGAGGAAAAATGTTTCATAGTGGGTAAGAATATAATATACTAATATTTCCTTAATAAATTATGTTTGAAAGTTTGTACAACACGTAACCTTGAGCTTAAAAGAACCATGAAATAATATTTCTTTAATATGACTATTACAACATAACCAAAGAATTGGTGGATATGAATAAAAACAACCACATTATTAAATACATATTAATTTAAAATTATATAAAAAAAATTAATAATTAATAATGAATAAAAATAAATCATCTGGAATTTCATATTATTTTTCAAAAATTATATCTTCCTTAAAATTGATTTTTATAGATTTTTTAGAAAATAATATTATTTATTTTTTTCCCTTTTCTAAAAAACGAATTATATAGTATGAGATTAATTTTTTAATAAACAATATCAAAATTAACTTAGGGGGTATTTTTTATATTTATCTAAAAAGTTTTATTTGTTCAAAGAATGGGAAAAAATACAAATTATTTTTAAGACTATCGTCTCATTTCAAGAATTTTAAAAGTTCAAATTTATTTTATAATGTTTTAGAATATCTTTTTTCAATTATATTATTAATAATAATTTTATTTTATATATTATTATTTTATAGTTTAGCTTTGTATAAATACATTTTTATACTTAAAATAAAATATTTTTTCAAAAACTATTTTTCATCTAGTTTTTTACATTTAACATTAAATTATATTATACTAAATCTGTAAGTTTAATTTGATAAAATGGATTTCATATTTATAATCTTAAAAATTAAAATTATTTAATATGTTAAATTTTTTTTCCCATAACGAATCATAAAAACAGTAATAATTTTTAACCACGGTAATGGTTAACAAAGGTTTATAGGTTGTTAAACATAACTGATAATTTTTAAAATACTCTATGAACATGTATAAATTCCATCCTATAGAAATATTTCATCACTATTAAATTTTATATTTTATAATGGATAATTATTGATCCATTTTTTGTGAAGAAGTCATTAATTAATTTTACTCTTTTAAAAAACCAATGTGTGAGCTCTTGCATTCTTATATAAGGACAACTAGTATCCCCTCCTATCCTCAATAATATAATATTTCTGATTGAATAATCCCTACCAAATTACATTACACACAAACCTAAAAATTAACTATAGACTATTTTGCGATTATAATACCCTTCTATGAATTATTTATATAAAAAATAGATTGACCAAATATTAAATGTAGTATTTAAACATGTGTTTAAATTTTAATAATTTTCCACCTCCTTAAAATATTAATAAACCATGTTGAAATAGGAACCACAATATTTTCATTAAAATAATATATTATTATTTTAATGATATGGATTATTTCTTTATCCTCTTCTATTAAATGTGAAACAATGTTTTTGTTCACAGGTACAATTGACAATCGCCTCATGGACCGATGTAACTCGTCTTCCATCACCACCAATTATGACAAGTTGAAATGATATATTTAATATATATATATATATATGATATTAATGAATTATTTATCATTTTTAAATTTAATATATCAAATATTTTATTATCTAACCACACATTTGGAATGATAACAGCGTTCATTCGTTTGTGTGGACTACAACATCCATGAAGTGATGTGATGCGTTTTTCACAGCCACATCAAATGGATGATGTATATAAGTTGATTTAATAAAATAATATGATATTTATTATATAATAATTATTTTTTAGAGATAAAACATCACCTTATTTCTATCAAGATCCCTAAAAAATAGAAATAATACTCATATGTATGACTTACCATCTCCAAGATTATAACTTAGTATATATCTCATAAAAATATTTATTGATAAGTTCAACAAGTATAATTTATTTTAAAAAATAAAAATAATTTTATTATTACTATTCTAGAGATATTATAAACAAGTCCCATTTTACTAAATTCTATCAGTTAATTTCATTTTTGGATATATAAAACAAATATTTCCACAATGTTTGACATGATGCTAATTGATTATGTAATTGAACATTACATGGTGATAAATAAAATAAAAGGAATATTAAACATGAAAAATGGTATTATGAAATTTTATAATTATATATATTCTTTATTCAATATGATAAATAACACTTCAGATGATTTAGACCTATTGTAAGGGATTTCATATCTATTTCCACTCAATTGAGCTAAATTGTTTATTATGTACCTATTTAATTTTATTCTATGTATATAATTACCCATTGAATTAATTAATATGAATATAAATTTATTCGTGGTTTTTAATGTTTCAATTCATGTCTCTTCTATCAAAGGATTACAGTTTGAAAGTTACCAAAGAGATAAAAATTCATTCAAAAATCTCATTTATGGTATTTCACTTATTTTCATTGAATGAATATTATAATATAACCTTCATAGACTAGATATATATTTTATTATTATTTGTATATTTACAAATTTTACATTATTTCTTGTGAATATTCATAACTTTAGGACTTGAATCATGAAAATGAATTTTAAAAATAAAAAGAAAATTTATTTCTATTTTAATCTGATATATTTTTATTGTATGTCCAAAATTTTCAAACTTTTTGAAAAATAAATTTTTATTTCTCAAATATTTTTTTGTGGAAATTTATGTTATCCATCATTTTTAATTTCTTTTAATGATTCAATATAATTTTTTCTTTGAATGTTTCATTCTCAGTATTTTTATAAAACATCAAAAATAATGCTTTATTTTTAGTTTATACAACATTAACACACACCATGGTTTCCAAATCCATTTTACAATATTTAACATTATCTATTTTTTTCAACGGATTAAAAAAGAAAAATATCCAATGAATTATTATTGTAGTAATTCACATTAATGTTTTTTATATTTCCAAATGAAATTATTTTATTAAAAAATATATATTTCCAGTGATCTGATGATTTTACCTTGTGTATTATTAATTTCAGAGTAATTGTCTTATTATTAAGATAATGAAATCAAGATGAACATTGGGAATTTAATTTCAATGAAACATCCGTATTATATAAATCATGGATATGATTGTTTCATAAACCACATTCCATTTTTATATAATATGTTTTATAAAGAAACATATTTTATTGACTTGATAAAATAACGGTAAATTTTTATTCTTACTCGATACAGATATATGTTGAGAAAATCTATTTTTTATGAATTATATTTATCATAAAACTTATTAGGAATTCATTTGAAAAGTAGTTATTGATGGTTCCCAATTATATATAGCCACTTGGTTTATTAACATGTTTTATGAGGAGAACCAGTTTGTAAGAATTAATTAAATTTTTTTATTCCACTAGATAGTTTAAATTATTATACAGAGTTTCCCTACCAGTTTAGATATCATGATTTCAGAAATCAAGGAATCTATTATTAAAAATTCACTTCATTGATAATTCAGTTATTATTGTTTATGATATTTCTGCATTGATCTTTTCCATGGAGGTATCACATGCTCAATTTAATAATTAAATGGATTAGTTATTATGTTATTTACCATTACATATTGATTATGACATATTATTTATAATATATTTTCTTATAGATAAAACATAAAAAGAACCTGAGATCACCCTTTATTTATATTCTTTTACCCCATATATAAATAATGATAATATGGACAATAACTGGGATGTAAGAATGTTTTTATGTAATGTATTTTATATTAATGATATATAATTTGAATAAATAAGGTATATATTTATTCAAGACTACTAAATTTATTAGTCATTCATGATATGATCCTTTGTATCTTATACCATATTAATAAAGTAACCACTAACTCTCTACAACTGGTTTAGGGGTTGTCACTTTGTTTCCACCTAAATTGTAATTGGTTCATATAGCTTTTTGGTACACTATGTCATAGAGTCCACTCATAATAAATTACATTGGATATTTTAGCCTCCAGATAATGCAATACATGATTCCAAATGTTTATCTGAAAATATATAGGTTACTAGTTTTACCTAAAACTTAACCTATTTGATATCTATATCAACTAGATGATAAATTAGTGTAATATTAAAATTCTATGATCATTATATATATTAGATAATCTATAATTATGAATCTAATCCCAAGTGATGATTAATAAAAAAATTATATGATAAATTCTGTAACATCATGATATTTTAAAATAATAGAATTATCATTGACAAAGTGTATGGCATAGAAAATCGAGAAAAAATGAACCATGTGATATTATTACTTGAATATATCAATTATTTCATAAAAATTTAATTGATTGAATTAAATTGAATTTATTAAATTATTAAATAAATATATGATATTTTCATAATAAATACAAATAATTTGTTTAATTAGTAGGAAATAATCACTCAATTTTTTGAAAAGGAATTTTATTCTTTAAAAAATGTTTTCTTTAAAAATGGTAATTATTTCTATTTGTTCGATAAAATATTAGTAAAAAAAATTAAATAATTAGAAATTTTATTCGATAAATAATTTCTAATTTTAAAATCACAGTTTTTAAATTCTCTATTTTCCAATTCATGAGTATTTTTTTGAAATTTTTTATTTTCAATGAATATTGAAAATATATGTTTTTCTTAAAATATGAATTTTTTTATTTATTTTGAAATAAAAACTATATTTGGTATTATTTTAAAAATAAAATAAGTTAATTTTTGTTTAAAATAATATAATTATACTATTTGTGTTTAGTTTTATACCTGAATTTTTTATTTCCAAGTTAGCACTTAAAAATGATTTTTTTTTTAAAAATAATTTCATCATGTTTCGCTTTTTTAATATTAAAATAAATTCATCCAATTCTATTTTTTGAATCTTGAAATATGGATTCCATTTTCGGAATCATGAGGTCATATTTTGGTAAATATTTCCCTTCTATTATTATTCATTATGAATAATAATCAAATTATATATTGTTATCACAGTAAATCTAAAATGAGTTAATTATGGATAAAAATAACATGATATAGTCTATAATGTAACCCTAACACTTGTAATAATTTTATTTTACAAAAAATTTCATCCGTAATCATTCAAAATTTAAATATATGTAATTTCTTCGATATATTTGTTTTATGAAGCTCATAGTTCCCCATTTTTAGTTCATCTAGGAACTAATAAGATTTACCAAGACCTTTTGGAGTATTAATAGTATGATGGAATGAAAAGTGATGCTGTAGATTTTATTGTGAAATGTTTGACATGTCTACAGGTTAATGTCGAGAAACAACTACCAAAGAGGATGCTTCATCAACTTCCAGTACTAGAGTGGAAATCCAATAATATATCCATGGATTTCAGTGTGGGATTACATAATACTTCTCAAGGTAATAATGTGATTTGGGTTATTAGTGATCCGTTGACTAAATATGCTCATTTTTAACATTTGATATTCAGTTTCATTGGATCATATTTCTTTATTATACCTCAAAGTGATTGTTTGGTTACATAGAGTTCCTCATCCCATTGTTTCTAAACGCCATCCCAGTTTCACTTCTTATTCCTAGATGGGACTTCATAATTCTCTAGGAAAAGATTTAAATTTCAGTATATCACTTCATCCTCAATCAGATGGGCATTCAGAATGAACGACTCAAACATTGGAGTATATTCTTCGAGCATGTTCAATCGACTACCAGGGATGTTGGGATCAATATATTTCTTTAGTTGATTTTTATTATAATAAGAGTTTTCAAAATAGTATTCATATTGAAACTTTTGAGGAATTTTATGGGTAGCTGTGTCGGACACCAACATTTTGGGATGAAGTCGGTGAAAGAATGTAGATGGGTCCAGAGTTAGTAACAGAAGTGTTTGAAAAGGAGAAGATGTTCCCGTAGCACATGGGGATACCGTAGAGTAGGCAGAAATGTTAAGTAGAAATCAGAAGGAAAGACTTATCAATTGAGGATGGTGGCCATGTCATCCTTAAAATATCTCCTTGGAAATGTGTGTTGCGTTTGGGCATGAATGGAAAGCTATGTCCATGGTTCATCTTCCCTTTTGAAATCCTGGTGAAAGTTGGATGAGTTGCATACCAAGTATCTTTTTCTTTGAGTTTTTATAAGGTACACAATTTTTTTAATATTTCTTTATTGAGAAATTATGTGCTATATTGATCTCATGTATTGGGTCCAGAACAAGTTCAAATGAAAGAGTACCTTTCTTATGAAGAGAAAACCTTTCAGATTCTTGATCATAGAGGGAAAGTTTTAAGGAATAAGGTAATCTACCAGGTAAAGGTTTTGTGGAGAAACCACATGGTTGAAGAAGAAACATGAGAATATTAGAATTCTATGAGAGAAAGGTACCCTCACTTGTTTGAGTATATAAATAAAAAAAAGCAAGGACACAATTTCTTGAAGGCAAGGAGAATGTAACAACCTAGGTATATATAAGATAATTAACTTTAAAATCAATTTCCAATTTCTATGTTTTCAATTTCAAAAAAAATGTCATTTAAAATTGTGATCAATATTTTATTTATAGTCTTATATTACCACCTTAATTTTTGGAATATTAACATACCATTATTAATAGTAACATACCCTTAAGAATAGTAATGTACCATTATGAATATTAATGCACCCTTCTTCATAGTAACATGATCTAATGAATAGTAATGTACCCTTATAAATAGTAATTTTACATGTATGAACAATAACATACCCATATGAATATTAACTTCTCCTAAAATAGGGTATATATAAATTTTAGTTGAATGGTTGGCACACCCATATCTTTGAATAAGTAAAAAGTGATTTAAAATTGTATTTTCTAGAAAAATTATTATTTTAATTAATAATTCATTTTTTCCTATTTAAAAAATTATTTTGACAAAATGGAGTTCATTTTTTGGATTGTACATTTCAAAAAAATGGTTGGAGGGAATTTTTGGTAATTTTCAGAAAATTGTGATTTTTTGGTGAAATGTGAATTTTTTGTTTTTGGCCAATATATTAATTTATGCCACATTAAGTTATAATCGATAATGTGGTGATGATGTAATCCCATTATCTCAAAATCAAATGCCATTATTACTTTTTTTAGTCATGGAATACTCACTATTGCCATCTTGAGACAAAATAATAAAATAATATGAAATCACTCCCCTCCTTCACTATAAATACCCCCCCCCCATTTCCTCCTCTTCCTCTAAAACCTATAAAGACTTGGAAATTACAAATTTCTGACAAATTTCCTCCCCAATATCCTTCCCCACATTCCAGGACTAATGGTCTCACCCAAAGTCCAAAATAAAAGGCCTTAAGTAGGATATGAAGTTGAAGAGGTCAAGAGGTAAGAAATACACTTTCTTTTTCAAGTGCTTCATTTCCATTCCTTTTATTTTATTATAGTCCCCCCCCCCCTCCTCTTATCCATGATTCCTGAAATCTCCCAAAATATTGTATATTCGGGATTTTCTCTTGTTCATGGAAAATTCATCATCATTATTCTTCTCCTCCCCCACTTATTCAAGGAATAAAAAAATTGTCCGTGATCTGTCAAATTACAGACATTTTGGATGATGTGATTTCAATTTGATTTAATTCCTTCATGCCTTGTCATGAAACCATTTATATGGGTGAACCATGTTGTAAAATAAGTATTATATCTCATCCATTGTTCTTGTATCCTTTTTTATACAAGGTTTTAATTTATAAAACAAACTGAGGTCGATATTATCAAAGAACCACTAAAATGATCTAATCGAACATCATTAATGTTTTAACTAATGAATATCACATCATAATTAAAAATGATAAATTTTATAATTATTTTTATTGAAACATTTAAATATCATTTCATTCCACTTTTGTAGATTCATTTTCAACTGACATAAAAATCGATTACAAATAGCTCATGGAAACCCTGTAGTGGTCGTACACAAAACAAGGGAAATCACAAAGAATTATAAATGAATTGGTGGAATAATGTTATAAAGTGGTCATATAAGATGTTATAAGCATGAAAATGTTACTTTTAAATTTTAATAAAACTCTTTTAACAAATTTACTAGATGTTTAAACCTATTTCAATGAAGTCGAACCCAAGGGAAGGGATTCACTCTCTCTCACATTTACTCAAGAATCTCATATATGTTATGTCCTTTTTTAATTCTTAAGGATGGGGTTTGTTCTCGCACTTCCCCAATAAATCCCTTTTTATATATTTATGATGATATACCCCATTCTATCTCATTAATCCCTCATATCTACATCCAATACCATGCTGAAGTTTCATATGTGAATTTTAAACCCAATTTCCATTCTTTGGGTCAACCTTCAAATACAATAATTTTTTTCATGATAATATGACTTGTGAAATGTAATTTGATTATATAATGTATTATTATCTCTATTTAAATGATATATAATTATTTCCTTTGTTTAATAAATTTTCTATCTTCAATGATATGGTATTTGTAAAGGACCTCACTCTGAAAACCCCTTTAAATATCTCCTTTATAAAATCCAAAGAGATTGTTCTTTTTTTATGTCATTAGTGTACTATTATGATTTCATGATGTTTTGTAACAATATTTTCTCCCATATATGTTTTATGGATATTTTTTAATAATAATATTTCATTATCATTTGTGGAGTGTTTATGTAATACAAGTTATTTTTACGAGAATATGGTATTTTGAATTGTCAATTTGTATTTCTCAAGTGTGTATATGAGTTATGAAAAGTTTTATTCATGGTATGTTTCATGGACATTATTTATGGTGGGTTGATCCAATTATACCTCACTATATGATGTGTGATCCCCATTATAGCTATCCAATGAATTGGGTACTCCAGAGATGGAAGTGGACTAAATAATTATTCAAAGTGTAGGGGTGAATATAAGAATGATATGGGAAATGTGTCCTAGGGAAACTACATGAGTATTCTATGAATTCGAGTTTTTATTATATGGGTTTTATTTATTTTTTATGTTGAAAATTGAATATTTATTTCTCTCTTTATATCCCTTTCTATGTTTTATACTCATATATTGTTTTTTAAATGTTTTTTATAGAACATAAGGATGGGTGTGAGTAATAAGGGACTCATGATGAATGGTATGATGGTTTGTCAAAAGATATAAAGTATTATGTTTTAATGTTTTATACAAAAAAAAGAATGAATACTATTTTTTATAGTATTCTATTTTCATGAAGGTGGTATGTTATATATGTAAGATATCCTAAATCTCTAAAACACTAAATCCAAAGAGACCATCAATGTGTAATAAATGTTTGTTCTTGACTAAAATTATTGATTTTGTAACGTTTTAATGCTGGATCCAGATACCCTCACTCAGATAGAACCTCCACCGCTTGATACCACCTCTGTAATATGAAACATCATCTAATTTTCCACAATTCCACCTGGGAATCTCATATCAATCGAAAATTACACTACCACGAACTACAACTACTTGGGATAACCACTTATGCCTCAAACAAACAGCATGACCCCATTTCAAAGAGGACTAATTATATTCATTCCAATGTGATTTTACAACAACCACTTCGAATGACATATAGATTGTTGAGGATAACTTACACAATATATGAAACACAGACACCACTTTTACATTTACAAGGATTCTATGCATGATCCATATACCTTGTATTATTCTCCATCACATCAACACGAGTTCACAATGCAGATATTTGAAGACCAGATTGATTTGGCTTTTTTGTAACTCTCTACCCACTTCCCAGAAGACATTTAGAGAATATAAAAAATAGGTAAACTGAATATTATAATAAGATAAAAAAAGTAAAACACGATATTTGATTCAATGGAATGATATAAGCAAGGAAGATAGGAGAACTAATACATTATAAATATAGTAGGACCATGAAGGGAGTTCAAAACTAAGGAGTAAGAAACTCATGCGGGGAGGTTCAAATGAGTAGATGGTATTATTTTATTTTATTCTTACATTAATTATTATGTAAATTTTAGTTCATATATTAATATTATTCACTAATTCATGTTAATGTGAGTTAAAACATTTTTATTCAACCCTTTATCTTTATTAAATTCTTCTTTTCCATCTTCTCCTTCTTCCAATACTATACATTTTACAATCTTCATTATTTTGGTATCCCCATCAATATGTTTTTTTATTTTCTTATTCAATATGTTTATATTATTTTTCATATTATTATTCTTATTCACTCTTTCTCTCATTCTAATTTTTTTGAATTTTCATTCTCTTCATTCACATCCTTCAAAATTGGAATATTACCTTCAATAATGAATATCTGACTCAATGTATTTCCTGAAAGAGGTATCTGGGGTTTCCAAAATTTGGCATTTAAATTTTCATGTTTTGTACATGTTTTTATTGTCCACAGGTGATGTGCATGAGTGTGTTGATTTTGTAAATAAAAATTTACTCAAAATCTAATATATTATTTTTTTCAAAACTCTTACCTCCCATAGACTATGAATATGCTCTTCATGTGACTTAACTAAGATGTTTATTGGATGAAATTACAAAAGACGGATCTGAGTATTGGGAGATGACACATTATCGATTGAGGTGTTCCATTATCCTTGATTATAAGAAGTTTTTGAATTCTGAATATCTAGGTATTCAAAATTATACACTTTATAAAAAATTTATTGTAATTGAATAATGGGATTTAATAATTTGGTGATCAAACTAAATTTACACAAAATATAAAAATGATGGTATCTTTAAACAAAAACATAGAGGCCATGTTCATTATTTTTTAAAAACAATATATCTTTCATTTCATTTTAACATAGATATTAAAAAAATTCTATCATTTAAATAATTTTTATGTTAATCAGATAATAAAATAATCCAAAAATAATAGTTTTTATGTAATTTTTATTTCTTAAGTAGAAAACTATGAATCTCCTCAAATGAGATGACATTGGTCATCTACTATGATGTACTATAAAAAATGACAAAATTTCTTTTTCCATAGCCAATGATAGGAATACATGAAAACAGGAACCATTTCAAGTGATATAATCATTTTTTTATTTTAGTATTATATTTTTAGATTGTAGTTATATTTTTTTAGTTTTCTAAATAAAAATCCATAAAAAATATTGAAAGAAAAAATTCAATGGTTTTTTAAAAATAATATTATTATAAAATGGAAGACTACTCCAGGTGGAGGATGAATAAGAATAGGAGACTAATTATCATAAATTACATGTGAAAGAACATTAAAAATTCATATAGGAACTAAAAATAAAATATGATAGGGAATTTTAATATTTTCATGAATTTATGGAGCAACCAAAAATTTAGAAAGAACACGAGTAGGCCTAGAAGGAATATTCATTGGCTTTCACGAATTTTAATGAAGACACACAAGATGTTAAGGCCAAAAAAGGTAACATAAAAACCACAATATTTTAAATAACTAGATTTATGTTCAGCATGATGAACTAGAGTGGATTAATGATGAGGATGACTTACCTAATGATTTATGCATGATAGATCACCAATATATGATGATCATATGGAAAGCGTATGATGTACAACAAGATATCCCAAATATATATGATGTATAAGAGAATGAAACATTGCAAATCTCTATATCCCTAGAAGAAGACACCACCCATGTGGTTCAATTTAAAAAAAATAGAGAATCTCATCTACAAACCATCATCCATTGAGATCTTACTTCAGGATACACTTACTATAGAATAAGTTATGGAATATAAACAAACCCATGTAGATGATATTATCTTAAAGTCAACCTCATTTGATTTTATCAATCAAAATTGAATAGTAACACTCAATAGTTTTAATTTTCATATTCCCCCAATCCATTTTCATTTTATATGAAGATAAAGAAACAACACATTCACCTACTAAAGAACACATGGAACTTACAACACTAATTGAACATGTGTTAAAGGATTCCATTGAGGAAATAAAATAAAATAAGATTGATGGTAATATATTAATGTTAAGAATTATATTTAAAAGTTTAATTGTATTTTTCGTTATTTATATTTAAATTATGTCTAAAAAATAACATCTAAAGTTATTTTTGAAATTATAATTCATGCGCAGAATATTCAACATGCAAAGTAAAACAAAGAGAAGGTTTATAGGTAGAAACTATGAAGCAGGATGATCCATATATCATCATACCCCTCCATGAAATATATAACTTATTGGGATGTGGATGGATTTGGTGTACTTAATCATGGATTATTCCTCACAAAAATGATGAAGTACAAGCTGGAAAAAGACACACATCGTGGTTCAATTCCCAGAATCTTCACCCAACAACTGACTATAAATTATTTCATGTACATCCCTTTTGGATGTATTAAAAACCCAGGACCCACTTGGTGGAATAAATTAAGTTTAATCATGGTCGTTGTTTTCTATGAAAATAAATTTCTTTCTTAGTAATATGATTCAGTCTAATCCCTCAATAAGTTTTAGATTTAATGACATGGTCTTGGATTTTTAATAATTGATTATATTTTATTGTTCCGTGATAGAAAAAGATATCCCCAAGAACTAGTGGAATAAGGATAATGATTTGTGATAAAATGGAGTACACTTTTAATGTTTATCATATAAACTACCTCCATTTTTTCTAGAAACATGTTTTGGTATTTCAACTAGAATTTTGAATTCCCATGCTTTAATAATTTCTTTACATGACTTATCTAGTAGACATGTCTTTATTAGGAACCCTATAATTCAAAGTTTTATATTTCAATGATAATCATACTGAATGAGTAAGTTTTATAATTTAATTATTAGAGTGAATGATGGTGATTAAAATTATGACTCATGATTTTAGGTAATTTGTTGATTCATGTAAATGAAATTTCCCTAATAATTTTTTTATATTATGAATGTTTTGAATCAATGTGAATTGATTTAATATTATTATTCATTCCATGAGTTATTTTCCCAATCATATATTTAATTATCATGAGTATTTCATTACCAAATAATTCATATTTAATCATGATAATACTTCTAGAATGATCACGGTGCATGCCACATGCTAGAACATTCATTAAAATTTTTAAAAGCTAATGAATATAAAAAAATCATTTAAAATGAAAGAATATTTGATAAACAATTATAATTTAACAACACCTTCTAAATTGATGATTTTTTATCCTATAGATACTATAAATGACCTTGTTGGGGATGATCTAAATTTCAATCCATTTTGACCCATTCATACCACACTCGTGGTATTTTTCATGATATTTTAATGATTAATTTTGGGATTGAGGGAATTCATGGTTGGGGGATAAAATATATTGTAATGATAACAAGAAATGGAGTAAATAATTTGGTTAATGAGAACTATTTTGGATCCATACACAATACTTTCATTTTTTTACCTTCTTTAAAGAATTGAAAAAATGAAAAAATTTAAAAAAAATGGGAATGGGTTGTCACATAGAATAATAAAAAATCACCATTAATATACAAATTATTTTTATCATATGTGGTTAGGTGGTGGATATTAGATTCATTCTATGAATAACATTAAATAAAGTAAAAAATATAATTGTATTTTCAAAATTTTATATAAGTAAAAAAAATTCAAAAATGTGTACATCATAAATTAGAATTTCAAATTAATCTTATCCTTTACATTGTTCTTGGTGTGTTTTAATTATTATTTTTATGAGGATAATTTCATTAAACATTACATCTGATATGAATATTAGGATTTAGAGAGAACCATCGTTTTTGAGCCTTATATTTGAAAATAAATTAAATCCATCATTAAGACATATAGTTATCTTAACCATTATTGTAGTATCAACATAATTTTGGGTTCCAATTTTTCCTTAAAAATGGAATTTTTATCCCTTTTCAAGACTTTTGAAAATGGTCATTTTATAATTATATGAGCACAAATATACATGAATTCATATCTCAAGAGATGAGTGAATAAGAAAATTAAACGAGAGGTAAATAAAGAGTTTTAATGCTTAATATTCATGAATTGATATGATTGAATAGATAAAATAATAATTTCCATCATTTTCATTGGGAAAAAGTAACATATGAGAATTTATTATTTCTTTATTGTAAAATTGAATTGATATTTTATCTGGAACATGAATATATTTTTTTGGGTAATAAATTATTTATTTTAATAATTTTAAATTGTTATATTAGAAGAATTTTCGACCTCTTAAATTTAATGTTGATATTTTATTATTGAGGAAAAGAATATTTTAATAGTAAATTTATTAGAAATGCTCCTTTTTCATGAATAATTTGAAACATATTCTATCAATTTTTTGACGGTATTAGAGGAATATTTATATATAAGACAATGATTTATTAAAATGATTGAATTTATAATTAATTATATGAAAAGGTACTGAAATGAACCAAATTTTGGTTTTTATGATGAATTTTTTTTATAAAGTATTAGTTCTAATTGATTCTATTTATTTCAATATTTTTCTATTAAAAATGATGTGTCTACTAGTTTGGCCCTCTAACTCGACATCCCAACAACCACATAACTATCCATTGTTGGCCAGTCAACCTAGTCAATCCCAAGGTAGGACGATCCTAGAGGTAGAGTATATGAGACTCATGGGAGACTAGGCCCGCCGACGATGTGGCTGTGATGAAGAGCCTATGGGGTGTATAAGTAGGCCTAATCCAATAAGGGTCTCACGGTGTGGCGTGACCCATATATAGTGTGTACAATGTTCTAGGATTCCACTAAGTGTGGGGTTTTTAGATGATTTTATAATTTTTTATAATTTAAATTACTTCAGATCATGTTATCAACTCTAACGTGGAAATTCCTTTTTCCAGTTATTATTCATCACTAACATAATCATTTTCATTTAGCCTAATAGCCACATTCCCATCAAAAGGAAAGAAACTGTAACACTCAATATCACCTCCCCAATCTACATGTTCAGGAGAGTGACCATGAATTCCACCTTGGAAGCTTTTCATTAGTTGAAATGCTACTACAGAGGACCTAAACCACCCATGATCACAAACGGTTCCCTTGAAAGCCAACAAGTTCCCATTTAATAGATTATAGATTACCTTATTACAAATGATAGGTCCCTTTGACCACTATGAATGGAATATAGAATTTTTGGGATCAAGTTCACCATCTATTCACCTCAAACCACTTCCACATGTCCAAGGATTCCATGAATGACCCATTAACCATGTGGGAATCTACCCAACATCTATTTGAGTCCACACTTAAAATAATTGTTCACCTATTCCCTTTTGATGATTCCAAATTATCCAACCATGTATTTGGGGTGGTATGACGCAACAAAAAAGGATATATGTGATACATAAGAATATAAAAAGCGAATCAAGATATGTGATTCACCAGAAGGTTATGAGTGAGGAATATACACGAACTCCTCCTCAAAAAATAGAGGATGATTTTCCCACTATGATAGTATTTCAGAAGTAAGGTGGAGAGGCCTCAAGATTGGAGGATTGGCTGAGGAGATTCTACTATTTAATTTTTTATCTAGTTTTATTCATATATAATTTTTTATTAATATAGTACATTCATGCATGTTAATATGAATTAAAACATGTTTCATAGAAACTTCTTCTTATTCCAATTATTATTATTATTTTTATTATTCCAGTTCTGTTTAATTATGTTTCTTTATTTAGTTTCTCCCCACCTTATTCAATATTTTTATTTGATGAATCCATGTTTCCTTATCTATTTTATTTGTTTGGTTTCATTATCTCTTTATATCATTTTTATTATATATATTTCTTTCTCTTATTTCTCATCATTATATAGTGACCTATTACCCTCAATAACGAGGGGAAAATTTTAGGTTTGGACTAAGGGAGGTAAATAATGGTTTTGGAATTCTACAATTAAATTTTAATGTTGTATTTTTTTGTAGTGAGAGGGTGATGTGCCCAGGTATGATGATTTACCACCAATAAAATAAAATCAAAATTTCTTATTTTAATTTATATAGAACTTTTCTCTCATTTATACTAAACATAAGATAAATATATAATAAAGCTAAGCTGCTTAGTGGATGAAATGAAATATAATGAATCCTACTCAAGGAAGGTTTCACTTTCTTGATTGAGGTGTTCCATCAACTTTGATTATAGGAGGATTACAAATGAGGTTTTTATAGGAAATCGAAACATTACACTCTTCAAATTTAGAAGATATTAATTCATGAATGATATATCCAAATTGTATAAATAGACTAAATTAAAAAAAAATTAATGGAACCCATAATAGAAACAATAAAGTGAATGTTCTTTGTTTTAAAAACACATTATATCTTAGATTTTAGGTTAAAATAGATTTTCAGTATTTTATTTCATTAAAAACATTGATTTAATAATACTCTTAAATAAAAAAACTAATAGGTCTTCGGTGAATTTTAATTAATAATTTGAAAAATTTTAATATCCTCTAGTGAAATGGAAATTGTCAATTAATGTGATGCACTATGAAAAATTATATATTATCATTTTCTATACTCTATGATAGGAATTCCCCACAAACTATCTCTAATTCATTCCTCACGTAAATGGGGTAAACAAAATTAATATCAACATTATTATACAAAACATAACATAAAAAATGATAGTACTTACCCTAACCAAATAAACATATTCATAAACCATCCCAAATAATATGAAGGTCGGTAATAAAATTATACATCCTCATTCAAACTGATAATTAGCCATCAAATAAAATAATAAGGACAATATAAAAACAATATATTCGTAGTTAATAATAAGTATAATAAATTCTTGGTTTCATCAATAGATACAAAATCTATAAAAATATCATTAAGAACATTCTTGATGAAAATTTACCATAAACATTGAAAATCACTTTATAAAATAAAATATTTTGAAATTTTTTTTGAAAAAAAAGCATTAAAAATAATAAATTAAATTTTTTTAAAAAAATCATTATATTTTTTTATTATTATAGGGGAATTTGTTTTTCAATCCATACATGTTAAAAAATGTTTCCTTTCCCTATTTAGTAAAATATAAATATGTTTTGTTTTGAAAACCACATGACGTCTTATTTAATTTTTCTTTTTTTAAAAGTAAAAATGGGTAAAAAATTCAATAATTAATAATATGGAATATTTTATAATCAGTTTTGTAAAAAATATTTGAAAATATAGATTTTTAATGAAAGCATTTTCATTTGAAAAAGAGAAATCATAAACAATTTTTATAAATGCAGCTACTCTATAATATTCAGCAAAAATGGATAAAAATAGTATTATTGCCTAATTATATTATTAATAACCATATTATACTGAAATATTCACATTTTATGATAGAAATATAAATTAATTTCATAATAGACACGTAAACAAAAATAATACTGAATAATGAAGCAATGTGAAGTAAAACTGTACCCCATTGGTAACATTTGAACCATAAGACCCATGAAAGAAATAACATCAAATTAAAATTTAAATAACAATAATATATATTTTTTAAATAAATTAGATATAAAAAGTGGAATTATATATTCAATAAAATGGAATATGTGGCAAATATGGTCTATGTCTCAAGAAAGTAAAAGTAAGATGAAAAACCCTTACATTTGGGTTGAATTCCTTTATATGTGTTTGAACCACATTTATAATAAATATTGTTTTTTATAAATATCTTATAGAACCAAAATAATATATCTCATTCAATATATTATTTTTTTTACAATCCTTTGTATCTAGTTTATTGATATTGCTTTGTAAAAATAGATGCTTTTTGTGCTAATTGTTGTTTTCTTGTGTGTTATAGTTTTTTAATTTTGGTCCTTTTAAGTTTACCATGGATATATAATTTAAATAAATTTAAATATTATGTAGATATCATATATATTCAATATATAAGTACTTTTTTTAATCAATAATCATTATAGATAGAAAATGGATGACATTGTTCATGGAGATGGTATGCTGCACAAAAAAATCAACATTGTCTCAATTTTTCTTGATAGATGGTCCAAAATAAAAATAAATATTAATTTACCTTTCAAGATTAATTATTATTATATATATAAATATTATACTATCAAAATACATCCTTATTACCATCCATGGAAAAATATATTAAAAAACATTTGAAATCATTGTGTGGAGGCAATAGTCTATGTATATGCATGAGTGAAATTATTGTTTTGTGAATGATTTGTAGGTAAAACTTAATATGTGATATTATATTTTCATTAGTATGGTTGAATTGTTAATATAAATAATATTTATTACTTTATCCTTATTACCTTCCATGTAAAATGTATGCGATAAAAGAATAACATCACTTCGTGTGGCTGTATTCCACCGTACACACGAGCAACGTTATTGTATCCCCCATGGAATGGATAGTATGATGGTATATGTGATATAGTAATTAAATAAGAATTATAATGATATAAATATTATAATTTTTTTAATCCATCATTATATAAATTTTTTAAAGGTGGCTATGGAAAAAAATTATATTTGTTCGTGATAAGGTAGTCCACCAAACAAATGATCGATAGTTTCATATCTCATTCAGTTGATGTGGAGATGGATCTATTGTATTAAATTAAAAAAAATTAAAATTATTTATTATATATCAATGTTTTTATATTACCATAATTTAATATGGATTTAATTATGTTGTAGAATAAATATGAGAAATATGCACGTTTAAGAAATTTACCTCTTCTTGGAAGAGCCTCTTCATGTTTATACCAAAATCTATCATAGAAGTGATTTATAGTAACAATATTGAACTAGGATTACGTTATGGAAGTAAATAAAGGATTTTTTAGGATATTTACACAACAATTTGTTTTGGTAGTGTGAAGAATAGAGGATTGAGGGTGATCCTTTATATGTGGGGGAGAGGACAGACGTGATATTTGGGAAAAGATAAATTGATACAAATGTTTTTTTCATGTAACAGGCGTAAAAAATTGATAATTATCAAAATATATAGGATATAATTTTAAATATATGCACATTTTTTTGTTTTAAAATTTTTAAGTCATTTGTAACCATAGGATTATATTTTAACCCTCGATAAACCCATTTTTAAATGAACTACAGTAATTATTTTTTATTATTTAACTATTCATTTTGGTAAAGAAGATATTTTGAATTTTTATATAATAAAAATAAATATTATTCCATATATTTATTCCATTTTTCTAATTTTAATTCACATATGTTATATAATCTTTTTTAAAATCAAACAAAAAACTCGATGCAATAGATGTTTTATAGAGAGAATTGTTTTTAAGTGTTGAATGATTTAATTTCAAAATTAAATATGACATTGATTATGATGAACTAAATTTATAAAATAATAATATAATATAACTAATTATATATTTTTAACAATTTAAAATATATTTTAACATTTTAAATAATATTTATTAAATTTCGTTTTCAAAAAAAATCATTAGTTTTCACTATTCATGTAAATGTTAGTCTTTTCTAACAATTATAAAAATCACCCAAATTTAATTTGAAATTCTAATTCAAAAATTATGTTTTTCATCAAGTAAATTTTATAATGGTGTAACAATTTAATTTTAAATAATTTTTACAAAACATCACTAATAAATATTTTGGTAAAAATACATTTTTTATGGAATATTTATTTCTCTTTCAAATAGTTCATATTTTATTTGGTATCCATATATAACCATTAAATTTATTTTATACATGTGTAAACAATAGGTTTTGTTTATTTATTCAGTTCCATTTATACCCTCCAACATAGTGGATATGTTATTATATTCATATTCATATATTAATAGAGTATCACCATTCATTTAAACTTGAGCTTGAGGCATTGCAATATATTGAAGAGATTTTATCGAAATTATTTATATTGAAATGTTTCAAGGTGTTATAATCTTTCATATGAATGTATTTTTGGGTCCTATGTTCTATTAAAAATGATGTTAATCTTTTAAAATCACTATTTTTTACATTCAAACCCATTAAAAAACTATATCATTATAATTTAATCTTGATCCAAAAAAATAATGGGTTTGAAATTTGAAAATTCATTTTTTTAGTTACTGTCATCATAAAAGGGGTTAATAAAACATCATCTAGATATGATATAAATGGAATTAATAAGGTAATCCAGAATAATATATTACTAGGATTCCATGTATAAGGACATTGGTGGTATATCAAAAGATTGAAATAGAAGAGAATACTAATTCCTAATGATAAATCAAGGGTGATAGAAAATGTGGTCATGATAAATTTGACCACCAAAAACCCAAAATATGTATTATGTTAAAATACTGGTAATTTAATCAAAATAAATGTAATAGGGATTTTTTTTATCTCCATATATTTTTCCTAATTTTGAGAGATTCTACTACCATTATGAGAGATAACACAAAATAATATACTTATAATATCAACCATTGGTTGTGACTCAAAATATTCTTAAAACATCACTTATGAAATAAATATCCCATTTGAATTTATTGTCCCAAATAATTAATGGTAGCATATAAAAAATAATTAATTCAATTAAATAATTAATATTAATTCATAAAATCTATAGATATTTTTCAAAACCAAAATGGTTAGCACTAGATATCCAGTATCAACCATAATTAAAAATAATCCATTTTATAAAAAAAATTAAAAGTCTAAATATTTTTATGGAATCTCACTATATTAACATTATATTGACTAGAAAAAATAAAGTTTCTCTTAGTGTCACATTAAAAAAATGTGACAACCATGATCAATATAAAACCCTAATGAAATCATGCATTCCTCGAAAAATAAAACATTAGGATGTATAATATATTTGATAAATAAAAGCATGTTGTAAACTCAAGAAAAGATAACATAAAAATTGTAATCACCCCCAACATCCATGGTCAATAATATTATCCAATAAGAATATATTTTTTATTATTATTCCAACATAGGGAACACATTAACGAATATCTTACCTAATTGATGGGTTTTCAAACAAGTTCAATTTTCAACTGAATTATTATTCCTCTCCATTGGTTCCATGGAAAATATTTTCTCAAATATTTAATGAAAATTTACTCTTGTAAAATACTCATACATTCCATAAATATTATAACCGGAATATTATTGATATTAATACATTTATAATATAATTATTGAATAAAAACATAATCATATTAATAATTCCACTTATTCTGTAGTAATATCATAAAAACGACCTTGATCCATTTTTATATTCTTTGGTATATTAGCTTTAAACATTGAGAGTTTATTTTAATAGTGGTCAATATCATTAAAATTTAAGCATTGAAAATTGGAATCTAATTTCATTCCCTTATAATGATGGTCATGTTGTCCTTTCCCTCCTCACTGTAATTAAATTTTCATTCCCATCAATTAAGTTCTAGGGTGTTTCACTCCATAAATAATGCACAGGGAAAATCATTCTTTCCCTTATTACATTTATTCATCCTTTTATCTCTCATCATCATCCTATCATCATTACCATTGATACTATAACACATGGTGAATTCATTCTCTTCCTTTACAGCACATGATATTATATCCTTATAGGATAAGAGTGTTTGGGGGACTAATTCTCTTTGAATAATTATCTTAATACTATCAAATAAAAGGTCAAAAAAAATGGATTACATTTATAGTCCATAAATTCCTTTATATTCATTTAATGATGGATTCATACATATCAACATTTTTATCTTCTTTTGTCTTTGATTGAGGAAAAATATCTCCATATCTTATTATTTCTAATGAATAAAATATTTGTCATAGAAGTGTACCTTAAATTTCTTCCCTTATATGTTTTTTATTTTATTTTCATCATTAGTGTTTTGAATCAATGAACTCTATTTCAACAAATCTCTGAATATATGATAATCAACAATGAAAACATTATACCTTTCATTACTACCCAAAAAAAGGAATATATTCCCTAAAGAACTTACCCATTACTCTACTACAAATTGAGTGGGAGTCACACTAAATGATGAGGGAATCTAAAACATAAATTTGTATAACATTGTTACACCACGTGGTAGATCATTTGGATTTTTCATATCTGAAGTTTTATTGACTATATCCCATGTAGGCTCCCCCAGTATGGTAATAATTTCTTCAGTTCTAGTTACATCTTATACTCTATCTTCCTTATCCTTCATCGGTGTGGAGTACCTTCATGGGGAGCATGAATTTGTAAAGATCCCATTTCATATACTAGGATAAATTTCATAATAATTACAAACACTAGATTAGGTCAGAACATTATGAAACAAAAATGTATAATCCAAATTTTAGGAAACAATTTAGCATAAATTGAAAATTTAATGTATAGATAATTTCAAAATCATAAAAATCATTTTTTTGAAAAATAAAAATAAAAATAAATCCAAACCATTCATAATAGTTTGTAAGAAAAATTTGAATAAACCCACATATATACCATGGTTGGGTCAAAGTAGGTATTCAATATGGAATTCTTTCACTCATAATGTTACTCTCTAGTTAATCCCATCATTCTTTTTTATGAATTATTGCCCCTAGGTATAAGTATTCAAGAACCAAATCTAATTATATCATCTAGACAACGATGTATTACCAGGTATACAACATAAATTGTACCACACCAAAATATTAGGTTTTTATTCTCGACTAATACTCATTATGTATCATAGGTTTATGTCCCATAATTTATGATTTCCAAAATATTGTTCCTAAGGATTATACTAACCTACCTATGATACCAACTCTAATTACCCCTTAATCATGTATCCTATAGTTAGTTTCTACATTATTACATTGTCATAAGATACAAGGAATAAATATTTAATGATAGAATAGTTTAGTAGCCTTAATAATATATATATATATATATATAGTTACATGATATTGAAATTAAAATTGATTACATAAAATACATTGTGTTTTTTATAATTTCAATTATTCCACATATATTACCCCTACATATAAATAACAAAACACATCATAGTATACTAGGGAAAATAAAAAATAAAAAAGGGGATAGATCAGATAATATGTAAGGGGATGAATTAAATTAAATCTATAAAGAATAAATAAGAAAAATAAATATGGAATGGTATATAATTGAAAGACACTCCATTTAATAAATAAACTAATCAGAATTTTATAGAAACAAATGATGAATCAGTAACACCATATAAATAGTCACATGTGCATGAAATATATCCACGATTTATCTATATAATAAAATAATTAAATATAAATAAATAACATATCAGATTATTGAGGAATTCATAATGCTGGAAATTCTAAACATATTTTCAATACCCTTTTAAGTATAGATTAAAAATATTGGTAAAAATCCATATATTGTTTCTAACTAATTTGTCTCAGGAGACGTGTTAGTGCATCGAGGTGATATCAATTACCCATACCCACCCATAAAATAATACTTATAATGTATCCCTTATATTAATGGGGTTATCATAATCATAATAAATGTTTAAATTAAAAACCTAATATATGAAATGTTAATACATTCCAAGATTAAATAAACATAATGTTAAAAAATATAGAGTAATATAGTGAATGGTAAGAATATTGTACATCCTCAATTAAACTGATCATAAACCATTAAAATAATCAATAATTATGGTATAAATAAAGTATTTCCATATTAGATCAAAAAAAAAATATAGAGTTAATGTCATCAATGAATATAAATAATTCAACAATGTCATTAAATACATTATGGAGGAAAATTGTTATTGTACATTGAAAATCACCATTTGATTATTTTTTTAAAGAAATTGAAAAATCTATTAATATTAAATAATATTTTAAAAACATTAATATAATATTTAAAACATTATATTATTTTGATGAAGTAAAATCATGTTTATTCAATATATATTTTAAAAAATATTCCTTTCATATTTTTGGTAAAATCTGAACAGCCCTTGTTTTGAAAATGACAATAATATATATTTCATAATTTTTTAAATGAAAAAAGGGGTAAAAATATGTTTAATAAATAATTTTTATAACCAAAGAAACATTAATGACTTTTTGTTATGAAAACTAGGATTTGGAATAAAAAACATTTTCCGCTGAAAATAGAAATAAAATCATAATTTGTTAGAAATATTTTCCTAGTAATTTCAAGTACCATAGAGTGGAAAACAGTAATATTACATTCAAATTTAATTAATAAAAATAGGACATGGAAATATCTGTTTTAGGATATAAATAATATATATTTCCCCAGTATAGACTTAAATAAAATAATCCCAAATAATTATGAGATTTTCAAATAATCCCTTACCACTTGGGTATCTTTTGAATCAGAATCGCGATAAAATAAATAAATTAAAATGAAAAATTATATTATATTAGAAAATATATAATCATTATATATAGTATAGAAAGGGGCCATATATACAATGCATAAGGGAATATGTTATGAATATAGCTTTTGTGTCTTGAAAGTCAAAGTCATATGAGAAACATTTACCTTAAGGTCGACTTCCATCGTATGTGTTTGAACCTCATGTTTAATAGATATTGGTTTATTATATTTCTATTATATAACCGTAATAATATATATCATACCATATATGATATAATTATAGTTTTTTATCACCCATTTATTGACAAGTGTTGGTTAAAATCAATATTTATCATGATAATTACTTTGTTTTTCATATATTTTTTAGTTTGGATATTTTGGAATTTTAAATTTTATCATGGTTACATCATCTTCATAATTGTAACCATGAAATAAATATAATATATATTCATTATATTTTTTTAATCATAATAATATATTAATGTTTGATATAAAAATGGATTACACTGAGTAAGGAGATGGTAGGCCGTATATACACATGAACTCTATTATTTTTCTAGGGATTGATTAAAAGGAAGATAAATATTAATTCACATTTAAATTATATTTATTATTTTATATATATATATATATATATTTTATATTAATAAAATTAGAACATATTACCACTCTTGTAAAAATTAAATGAAAAATATTATGCATCACTATGTAGAGGTGGTAGTCCACATGTACGCACATGAAATGCTAGTAATTTACAATGGATATAAAGGTAAAAAGTTATATATGATGCTAAATATCTATATTTGTATTTTTGTATCACTAATAAAAATAAATACTCATAAATTGATTCTGTACTGCCTTATATGTAATGTGTAAGTGAAAATTGATTCACATCGCTCCACTTGGTGTAATCCTCCATAAAATATTGTGACATTATCATATCCCCCAAGGAATAGAAATTAAGACTATTATATGATATAATAATTTAAAATATATATAAATTCAATAAATATTGAATATATATGTTAAATATATATTTATATCCATCGTTGAATGGATATGATAGACAACGAATTACATAAGTTTGCAAGGCGATATCCCCCATACACACATTTGATAGTTTCATTTCTCATTTGGTGGATGTGAAGATTGATCTGGGTTTTCACATTAACATTATAAAATATAAGTGTGTAATATATAATTGGTTTTTATATTACCATTGTTTAATAAGGTTTTATGGAGGTTGAATAAAAAGAAAAACAAATGTCCATGCTTAATAGTTTTACCTCTTCTTGGTAGACCCTAATTTGGATTGTACTTAAAGACGTCATAAAATGGAATCATAATCATACTATAGAATCTAGGATGAACATATAAAATTAATTAATTTATTATTGTAGGGAATGATATAACCAAATTGTTTTTACGTTTGAGGAGGAGAGGATAAGTGTTTTCCTATTATAATTAGGGGAGAAGACACTCGTGGAATTAAAAAAAATTAGGTGATAGCTACATTTTAATAAAGAAACAATCCTTTAAAATGATAAATTATAATTAAATAGAGGTTAGAAGTTTTAAATATAGCTATAATATGGGTTTTGGAAAAGTTTTAGTTGATTTTTAACCCTTATCTTTTTAGTTTGACCCCTTGGAATCCAATTTTTAACATAATTACATCAATTATTTATTAATGTTTTAAATAAAGAATATGGTAAAAAATTATGTTAACCTTATTATAATAATATATATTAATATTATTAAAAATATATAAACCATTCATTCAAAATAAATTTCTATATTTGGATGAAATAATTTTAATAGTATACCATAGATATGATGAAAGAGAAGATTTATGTAGATAATGTTCCCATAAGTATATAATATTTTAACGTCAAAATTCAACATTAATTTTGTTTTAAAAAATAAAAGTTGGTAAATTTTAAAAGAATTTAACTATTTTAAATTTAAAAAAAATTAAAAAATCATTTATCATTGAAAATAATTTAATTGAAAACATAGTTTTTTATAAAAAAATTTATTTTCCACTAGTCATAAAAAATTAATCTCTTCGTGAAATTTTAATAATTTAATCCAAAGGTAATTTTCCCATAAATATTTCAAAAATTAATTTTCTAATTCTTAAATAAATTTTATATACGTAGAAATTTCAATTTCTAATTATGCGTGGTGAGCTTGACTTGTAAAGCCCCATAAAAATCAAGGGAATTTTTTTCTTATTTTTCTTTGGGATTTTACAAGAACGCAGTTTCTAGTGGCTCTTGATTCCGAGGCCCGGTGTGCCCAGAATCAATTTCTGAAGTTTAGCTCGGGTACGTTCAGTGAACGAACGAGCAGGTTTTTCTAACTTTTGAACTGCTGCTTAGAATCAAAATCTGAGGGCACCGATGAAACTGCAGCGCCGGTAATTACTTAGGAACACCTATTCCAAAGTTGCATTTTTGCGGGTGGAGTAGTTTAATTTGTGGATTAAATGAGGAATGAATAAAATTTTGAAACAATTTTATTTTTAAGTCTAAGGTGGTTTTATCCTATATGGGGAAGTTGGGGTGACACCTAACTACCCATGTGAGTATGAATGAGAGAATAAAGGAGAGTTGGGGGCCACACGAACCCCAACCCCTTCACGTTCCTCTTAATCTCCCCAACTCCCTCTTAAGTTTGGTAAACTCGTCTTTAATGGAGAGACCCTCCACTTTCTCTCTCTCTCTCCCTCATTTACTCTCGCCAACACACACCTTAATTAATTAATTGAACCTATTCAATTAATTAACTAAGTGTTTAAATTTTGAAAAGTTTAAATTACTTGTGTTAATAAAATAATAGCATTAACCTATTATTTTATTTGGGCACCTTTTTTTTGGAAGAAAAGGGAAGGATCTCTTGTGTAAATGAAGGAGGAAGTTCCTCTTGGGTGGAAGAACATCATCCTCTCCATGAAGAACGATTCTTCTCCAATGAAGAACATAGACCCCTCGACATGGAACGACTTGGAGATCACGGTTCTTCATCCTCTTTTTCCTCCATGACAAGAGAGGAGATGTCACTTCCTCGGATCACTCCGACGATGACAGAATCGATACTGTTCTACCAAGACGATCGACTTCCGCGACTTGATGATGTGTGACGTCTTTTTGAGGTAGGGGTTAGTTGCTTTTGTTCATGAGTCATCCTTTTCCGTTCTTCATCTATATATTTTGGCCGCTTGATATCAACTTAACAAGAAGGAGGTCGGACTGCACGAACACGGCCGACTGTCCTCCCCCTTTTGTTGTTGTGATATTGCGGTTCGAAAGAAGGCGGCGCGGTGCAAAGGCACCGCCCAGAAACAAGGAGGATCATCGGTGAAGAAGCGCGGTGCAATTGTGCCGCGCCTAGAGGCCGAACGAAACTGCGGCCTGAGTCGGGGCCGCAAAGGTGAATCAAAGAATCCGCAGTTGTTTAATTTACATGTGAATCGATGGCCGACGACGAATTGGGCCGTAATGGTGTTTGAATCTCATCGCAGTAAAGATCGGGTCCCAGAAGGACTGTTGGTGAAGGCGGCAGGTGAAACGGACCACCGGAGCGCGTACGGTGGTCTGCAAAAGGCTGCAGTGGTGCGCTACCAGAGAAAACCGTCGCGGCTAAGCCGTGGTTTTTTAATGTGAACCGTAACGGCAGGTCGTTCTGAATTGGGGGCGGCACGGCTTAAAGCTACGCTGGATCGTCGACCGCGGGGGTTTGTAACCCCCGCACCCGCTGGCCATTGGGGCACCGCGCTGTACCAGCGCCAGGCCAGGCCGGGCCGTGCTCAGCCAGTCCGGGCCGCGCCCAGTTGGGCCGGACCCGAACCCGGGTCGGGTCGACCCGGTTCGGCCGACCCAGGGGGGTTGGGCCGGGTCGGGCCGGGCCCAGACCCCCCAATTCGGACTGTTTCCGTTCAAACACCCATAACATGGGCTACGAACCTCCGATCGACGCACCGTTAGTTGAGATGTGATCCTTGGATCAAGGTGGTCGTTTCGATATATTACACTCAATGTTTCGGAGAACTTTTAGTACGGTCGGGTTGGTTCGAATATGAGACCAACCGGGCCCTCGGAGCGGATTTGGTTATATCTTGTGTGCCGGACATCCGATTGACATTCTGTCGACTTTGTTGGATTCCACATGATGAGAAGGAACATTTGACATACTTCTCCAGAGGTTTGGATGTAGTTGGAGTATGGTCGGGTTGGATTGTAACCGAAATCCAACTGGGCCCCTCGAACGGAAAAGCTGATATCTTTCAGACCGGAAATCCATTTGACGAACCATTAGCGGCGTTGGTGATCACGTTGAGAAACGGTCCCTATTATTATACCCTATGAGAGTTTGGGGTACAGTTGAGATACGGCCGGGTTGGTTCGCACACGAAACCAACCGGGCCCCTGGGACGGAAAGGCTAATAACTCACAGACCGGGCGTCCGATTGACGCGTCGTCTATTGTGTTGAGACCCCTATGACGAGGCGGTCCTTTGAGATACTTCTTCGTGGGACTCTGTGATACTTGGAGTATTGACCAGTAGCTTGTGGAGCGGACCCTCTCGGAGATGAGAGTGCGGAGTACGGAGACCATGTAGCCGACTGAGACTTGACAATAGCTAATCGATCGACTCGGTGAGTTTCAGATAGCCCAGTGGGGAGCGCTTGGTTTTAGCGGCAGACCCATGGCGGAGGAGCGCTTGGTTGTAGCTGTAGACCCGCGGTACTCAACAGAAGGATAACCTCTGGAGACTTTGAGGGGGAGCGCTTGATTTTACCGGTAGACCCATGGTGGGAAGCGCTTAGATGTAGCGGCAGACCCATGGCGGAGGAGCTCTTGGTTGTAGCGGCAGACCCGCGGTACTCAATAGAAGGAGTACCTATAGAGGCTATGAGGGGGAGCACATGGCTGTAGCGGCAGACCCATGGTGGGAAGCACGTGGTTGTAGGAGCAGGCCCACAATACTCGACAGATTGAGTACCTCAGCAGTCTTAATTTAGTGAGCAGTACCTCGGAGTCATGACAGGACCACTATACACTTTAGAGACGAGGCTCTTCAGCAGTTATGGTTTTGATAATGAAAATCTTGGTTTGAGCAGAGTCTATGATCTTTGTGTTTCCTCATGATTGAGATGGGTTACTTGATAACTTAGGTATATGTATGCGCATATACCTAGGTTGTTTTATCCGTTGATTTCATAATCTTTGTGTTCCCTCATGATTGAGATGGGTTACCTAATAACTTAGGTATATGTATGGGTATATGCCTAAGTAGAGGTTATGTATTGAGATATTTCTTTGTGCTTATCCTTGTTGGATTTTGTGAGACCTTGAGGGTATCGGGGTCCCTACTGAGTATCGTTATACTCACCCCTGCACGGGTTATGCACGCACCTCGTTGTGTTGTTTGTAGACGACGGATAGCACAGACACTAGCTGAGTGTTCTAGGACTAGACGGTACCCGGAGGTGGACCTCACGACGAGATAGTATCCGGTGGTGGACTTCACGATGAGACGACACTCGGAGGAGGTTGACGAGCGAGTGCGTTGTGGAGGATATCTTTACCTACCCTTTAGGTAGGATCTGTGGTGGACGATCTAGGAGATGCACTATATGTACCTACCCTTCAGGTAGGATCCGAAGAGGATGACCCAGGAGCTGCTTCCATTCTTCCAGTTGTTTGTCTTTCTATTGTACTTTTGTTCAGTTGTAGTTGTACTTTCGATTAGGCTTGTATTCTGGCCCATTTACTTTTCAGCACTTCCTTTTGTACTTAGTTTTTTACTTCCGCTTGTACTCTGTGGTGTTTTGGATACATTTATAAAGGCAATGCCTTCCCAGTTATCGGGATTTACGCCTTTGGTGCCAGTCGCCAGCCCAAGGCCTATGGAATGCGGGCTTGGGGTAGTCACGGCACGGGCCCCAAGGATGGGTCGTGACAAATTGGTATCAGAGGAGTTCAGTTCTACCGCAGAACTAAGGTCTCTGATCTTTTTCTTTCTGTGAAGCAATGGTTTTATGGGTACTGAGTGTGGTTTTCAGTTCAGGGAATCCCGTGTTGGTGCGGCGGCCGACGTATCCTTACACCAGGACCCTGACTACTGATTTCTGACTTTGTGCATGAAAAACACTGATTGCATGTGTGTTTCCAAGAGTTTTAAAGTCAGCTCAAACCAGGTCAGCTCACCAGGTATAAATCATTTGACCGTGTCGTATCTGTTCAGGATGTCTCCATACAGACAGTCAGTTGGAGTTCCGAGAGAGTACTCGATAACGGCTCACCGAGCGACGAGGCTCCGGTGCGGGGCCCTTTTTCTATGTTGGCACCCTCGGGTGGTGTACCAGAAGCACCACCACCTATTGGAAAGCAGATTCCACCAGCCTTATTAGCGAACTATGCATGCTAGCAGAGCGCATTGGACAAGTTCCAGCAGCAGCGACCTCCGAGGTTACGAAGAAAGGATGATTCCCAGACAGCATAGCAATGGCTAGAGGCGATTGCTAGAGTTTTTCGCCTAGCTGAGACATCAGTAGAGTGGATGGTTGACTTGGCTACAAGTGTTTTCTAGTGAGTGACCATGAGGACGGTCCGCATAGCGATGAGGCTTCGGTACGTGGACCGATACCTGAGATAGTGCCTTCGGGTAGTGTGTTGGCTATACATCACTACTTGTTGGTCTGGAGTTACAACCGGCAGTACCAATAGGTGACACATGTAGGATTACTATCTTACAGGTGTTCTAACATCAGATACCCTCAAGTTCCAAGGCGAACCTGACTCACAGGCGGCTGAGGACTGGCTTGAGGAGGTGGCAGAGAGTTTTCTAGAGACTATACAGCTTCGTCAGGACAACATGTCGGTAGTTGAGAATTCATCGAGGCTTACCGAACATTCCGGGTACTCGATGAATTCGATTTGATCAGTGCTATAGATCTCAGACTTCTTAGCATGGTGTGTTTTTGGATATTCGAGCCAGAACTTTTTCCACTATGCATTCCTACTCACGTTAGGGTGCTAGAGAGAACCTTGAGGTTGAATTAAATTTGGCTGAACGAATACAACTAGAGAATGTTAGAAGTTGGAACGCAGTGAGCTGGCGCCAGTCTCAGATACATGGGCGTCCGAATGTTTCAAGAAAAGGAAATGTTAAGGATAGATAAATCTGTAAAGAAGCAGACGTAGAGGTAGAGCTAGGAGAGCAGCATGAGGTGGTGTACATTTCAACATGTTGCAGCCACCGGCCTTTGTTGTTCCCTCCAGGCCCAGGGAGCTGGAGGGCAGGGAAAGAGAGTAGTTGCATGTGGTCAAGGAGAGTGACCCAATGGCTCTATGAATGTTTTGAGGGATAGCCTGTGTCCACTACAAGCTGCCGTAGTAACATACATCGATACGAATCATTCCTTCCTTCCATGATTCTAGTCCCAGACCTAGAGTTTCCGGTTAAGCCGTTGACTTAAACCTCACATCTGAAGATACCTTTGGGAGGAGACTCGATAGTCACACATACGCCGATGGTGTGATCTGACCCTTGAGGCAAGAGTCTCGGTTGGGACCTCTTGGTGGCAGCGTCGAGGCCTTACGACGTTAGTTTGAGTATGGATTTGGCAATCACTGTTCATACTCAAATTGACGGTATTAGGCAAATGTCGGGATGGGTTTTCCTTGTTCGGCGAAAAGGAAACCCCAGGCAGCACAAGTTAAACTCATGCATGGGAGCATGTAGACAATCATTCTTGGGTCCGCCAACCTTACCCTCATGGCAGCAGGATTTTTGAGTTTCAGTTTTAATCAAGAAAGGGAGACCTCTAGAGTTGGCGGATGGTGACCACGTTCTTACACGGGTATCACCTCGACGAGGTTTATGGAGATTTAGCCGAGGCGGTGAGATATCTCTGTGGTTCAGCCGACCTTTTCAGGTCCTCAGCAAGGTAAGCAAGGTGGCTTACAACTTGACCAATCCATCTCAGTTGCACCAAGTACACGACGACTTCCACATATCTCAACTGAGGAGATACGTTCTTGACCCAACGCGCATCATCAACCCTGGGGAGCTGGAAGTTGGCGATGAGGTGGCATATGCAGAGTTCTAGTAGAGGTTTAGGATCAACAGGAGCGGGTCCTACGAGGATGGTTGATTCCTCTTGTGCATTTTCGTAGGCAACATGGGAACCTCCAAGTGAGCACATGGGAGCGGAAGGCTCAGATGGATGCTCAGTACCACTTTTGTTTCCCCATTTTGTGTTATAACTTTACGGGGACGTAAAGCCCTAAGGTGGGAGTAATGTAAAGACCTTTAAAAATCAAGGGAATTTTTTTTCTTAATTTTCTTTGGGATTTTACAAGAACGCAGTTTCTGGCGGCACTAGATTCCGAGGCTCGGTGTGCCCGGAATCAATTTCCGAAGATTAGCTCAGGTACGTTCAGAGAACGAACGAGCGGGTTTTTCTAACTTTTGAACTGGTGCTCGGAATTGAAATCTGAGGGAACCGATGAAACCACTGTGCCGGTAATTGCTTGAGAACACCTATTCTGAAGTTGCGTTTGTGCGGGTGGAGAAGTTTAATTTTTAGATTAAATGAGGAATGAATAAAATTGTGAAACAATTTTATTTTTATGTCTAAGGTGGTTTTATCCTACATGGGGAAGTTGGGGTGACACCTAACTACACATGTGAGGATGAATGAGAGAATAAAGGTGAGGTGGGGCCCACATGAACCCTAACCCCTTCACATTCCGCTTAAACTCCCTAACTCCCTCTTAAGTTTGGTAAACTCACCTTTAATGGAGTGACCCTTCACTTTCTCTCTCTCTCCCTCATTTACTCTTGCCAACACACACCATAATTAATTAATTGAACCTATTCAATTAATTAACTAAGAGTCTGAATTTTGAAAACTTGAAATTACATGTGTTAATAAAATAATAGCGTGAACCTATTATTTTATTTGGGCACCTTTGTGTTGGAAGAAAAGGGAAGGAGCTCTAGTGTAATGGAAGGGGGAAGTTCCTATTGGGTGGAAGAACATCATCCTCTCTATGAAGAACGGTTATTCTCCGATGAAGATCATCGACCCCTCGACATGGAACGACTCGGCAATCACGATATTTCATCCTCTTCTTCCTCCACGACAAGAGAGGATATTTCACTTCCTCGGGTCACTCCGGCGATGACGGAATCGATACCATTCTACAGTGACGATCAACTTTCGCGACATGACGACTTGTGACGTCTTTTCGAGGTAGGGGTTAATTTATTTTGTTCATGAGTTATCCTTTGTTGTTCTTCATCAGTGTATTTTGGCCGCTTGATATCAACTTAACGAAAGGAAGTCGGACTGCACGAACACGGACGACTCTCCTCCACTTTTGTTTTTGTGATATTGCGGTTCAAAAAAAGGTGGCGCGGTGCAAAGGCACCACGAAGAAACAAGGAGGATCATCGGTGAAGAAGCGCGGCGCAATTGTGTCGTGCCGTAGAGGCCGAACAAAACCGCGGCTGGAGTCGGGGCCGCAAAGGTGAATCAAAGACTCCGCAGTTTTTTAATTGACGTGCGAATCGATGGGCGATGACGAATCAGGCCGTAATGGTGTTTGACTCTCTTCGCAATAAAGATCAGGTCCCTGGAGGACTGTTGGCGAAGGCGACAGGCGAAATGGACCACCGGAGCGCATCTGGTGGTCCGCAGAAGGCGGCGGCGGCGCGCTGTAGGAGAAAACTGTCTGGCTAAGCCGCGGTGGTGGAATGTGAACCGGAACGGCAGGCCGTTCCGGATTTGGGGCGCGGCGGCTTAAAGTCACGCTGGATCGTCGACCACGGGGGTTTGTAACCCCCGCACCCGCTGGCCACACGGGCGCCGCGCCGCGCCAGCGCCAGGCCAGCCGGGCTGCGCAGCCGGTCCACGCTTAGCCGGGCCGGGCCGCGCCCAGCCGGGCCGGACTCAGACTCAGGTCTGGTCGACCCGGTTCGGCCGACCCAGGGGGGGTTGGGCCGGGCCCAGACCCCCCATTTCAGAATATTTCCGTTCAAACGCCCATAACTTAGGCTACGGACCTCCGATCGACGCATCGTAAGTTGCAATGCGATCCTTGGATCGAGGAAGTAGTTTCGGTATATTACACTCAAGGATTCAGATATATTTGTGTATGGTAGGGTTGGTTTGAATACGAGACCAACAGGACCCTCGGAGTGGAAATTGTTATATCATGAGCGTTGGACGTCCGTTTGGCGTGCTGTCGACTTTGTTGAATTCTTCATGATGAGACGGAACTTTTGGCATACATCGCTCGAGGTTTGGACGCAGTTGGAGTGTGGCTGGGTTGGATTATACCCGAAATCCAACCGGGCCCCTGGAATGGAAAAGATGATATCTTTCAGACCGAACGTCTGTTTGACGAACTGTCAGCGGTGTTGGTGATCACGTTTAGAAACGGTTCCTATGAGTATACCCTATGAGAGTTCGGGGTATAGTTGAGATACAACCGGGTTGGTTTGCACACGAAACCAATCGGGCCCCTAGGATGGAAGGACTAATAACTCACAGACTGGGCGTCTGATTGACGCGCCGTCTGTTGTGTTGAGACCCCTGTGACAAGGCATTCCTTTAAGATACTTCTTCGTGGGACTTTGTGATACTTGGAGTATTGACCAGTAGCTCGTGGAGCTGACCCTCTCGGAGACAAGTGTGCGGAGTACGAAGACCGTGTAGCCGACTGAGACTTGACGACGGCTGATCGATCGACTCGGTGAGTTTCAGATAGTCCAGTGGGGAGCCCTTGGTTGTAGCGGCAGACCCATGACGGAGGACCGCTTTGTTGTAGTGGCAGACCAGTGGTACACAACAGAATGAGTACCTTTGGAGGCTATGAGGTGGAGCGCTTGGTTGTAGCGGTAGAGCCATGGTGGGAAGCACTTGGTTGTAGTGGCAGACCCACGGCGGAGGAGTGCTTGGTTGTAGTGGCAGACTTGCGGTACTCAATAGAAGGAGTACCTCTGGAGGCTATGAGGGGGAGCGCTTGGATGTAGCGGCAGACCCATGGGGGAAGCTTTTGGTTGTAGCAGCAGTCCCACAGTACTCTACAGATGGAGTACCTCAGCATCCTTAGGTTAGTGAGTAGTACCTTGGAGTCGTGATAGGACCACTGTACACTCTAGAGATGAGGCTCTTCAGCAGTTACGGTTTCGATAATGAAAATCATGGTTTGAGCTGAGTCTATGATCTTTGTGTTTCCTCATGATTGAGATGGGTTACTTGATAACTTAGGTATATGTATGGGCATATACATGGGTAGTGGTTGTCCGTTGATTTCATAATATTTGTGTTCCCTCATGATTGAGATGGGTTACCTGATTATTAGGTATATGTAAGGGTATATGCCTAAGTAGAGGTCATCTATTGAGATCGTTCTTTGTGGTTATCCTTGTTGGATTTTGTGAGACCTTGAGGGTCTCGGGGTCCCTAATGAGTATCGTTATACTCACCCCTGCACGGGCTATGCCCGCACCTCGTTGTGTTGGTTGCGGACGAAGGACAGCGCAGACAGAGGCTGAGTGTTCGAGGACTGGATAGTACCCAGAGGTGGAACTCACGACTAAACAGTATCCGGTGGTGGACTTTATGATGAGACGACACTCGGAGGAGGTTGACGGGCGAGAGCGTTGTGGAGGCTATCTGTACCTACTATTCAGGTAGGATCCATGGTGGATGATCCAGGAGTTGCACTATCTGTACCTACCCCCCAGGTAAGATCCGAGGAGGATAACCCAGGAGCTGCTTCTATTCTTCCACTTGTTTGTCTTTTCTATTGTACTTTTTTCAGTTGTAACTGTACTTTCGATTGGGTTTGTATTTTGGCTCATTTACTTTTCAGCACTTCTTTTTTTTACTTAGTGTTTTACTTCCGCTTGTACTATGTGGTGTTTTGTATACTTTTATAAAGGCAATGCCTTCCCAGTTATCGAGATTTATTCCTTTGGTGCTAGTCACCAGCCCCTGGCCTATGGAAGGTGGGCTTGGGGTAGTCACGGCATGGGCCCTGAGGACGGGGCGTGACATGACTACTCCCCATTTTAGAAAAATAGTGTTTTCAAAAAGTAATTTTTTTATTCAAATGGTGCCGCTTTTATTTATAATAAATATAAAACCATTGATTTTAATATTTACTTACGTTAAATACATAATTTTCATAATTATTTTATCATATATATACATTTTTTATTAAGAAATGGTATATAATTTTAATAAGAATATTTTAATGTAATAATGTGTTTCATTTAAACTCAGGGTTGTGTGCATTGAAAAATATCAAAGATATTGAATTAAAAATAAAAATATTGTGTGGTCTTAGGGATTTAGAATTTCTTTTATACTTGGATTCTTTTTATATAAACACATTCAAACATGATTTTACTCTGAATATCATGGTATGTCATAGGTATGTGCAGTTATAAATATTCGGTGTAAAGATAAATAACTTTTCAATATCATGGTAATTAATATCTAGTATTTTCAGATTAAATGCAATGCTGATACATTATTTATGAATTAATAGAAAAATAAAATATTTTATCTTAAAAATTGAAAAAATTAATATGACTTCAACGAATAATTATGTTTCTTTACTTTCAAAGATAAAAATGTCATATTAGATAAATTTAAATTCATTAAATTAAAAATAAATCATTGAATTTTATTTATAAAATTCTAATTAATTGAATAGATCCAAAATGGACACTAATGTTATTTTATAATAAATAATAATTTATGAAATTATTAGAAATCATAAAAACTTAGGTTTCAACTAGAGATTTTTTTATTAATGAAAATATCACCCATTTCCATTTATGGTCTAATTTTATTCATATAGTAACATTCTTGACCCCTAAATAGTAAAACATTTTATAAATAAATAATTTTCAATGTGATCTAATATAGGTTAAAATCAAGAGTGAAGGTGGATAATATCACTAAAATTGATGAAATTCTTATTTAATGAGATGATTTTGTCTCAGACGCTTTTTATCTTCAAGTTATACAAATTTGTTGCAAATTGAACAACAATATTTTTTTATATTAATTGAACTCTTTAGTAAATTCAAAGAATTCCCTTCCTCACTCTTAAAAAATAGAACCTACAATCTTATTTTCCTGAAACATAAAAAATAATTGGGTAATCCAATCCCTACCAAATTCCATTAAATATATCCCTCACAATTTCATAGATTCCATTTTTGGATCAGAAAACCCATCTATCATAGCCTTTGTAATAAACTATAAGTGGTTTTCCGAAGATGAGGTATAGTTATTAATCATATGTTTTCATTTAATTTCATATTATCCCCCCTTCAAAATTTCAAAAAACATGATGAAATATTAATAAAATTATATTCCATATACTATGATTTTATTACATTAGTGGAATAACATACATCTATCTACTCATGCATCAAATGGAAGATGAAACAATCATTCTTTTGTATGGAAGACTACTTCCTCGTTAACCGATGTAATCCTTTTTCATCACCTCATATTATATCTATTTTTAATGTTGTGATTATTATATATAAATATTTGTAAAATATTCATGACAAATTTATCATTATGAAAATACAATATATCATTTTATTACTAACCATTCCATTAACATAGAACAGATAAAGTCGTTCATGAAAATGTATGCACTACCACCTCCACAAAATGATGAAATTCGTTTTTTATCACCACATATAATATGTTTTTTATTTAGATTCTTTTTAAAAAATAATAGGGTGTGAATTATATAAAAATCAATCTATAAATATTAAATAACACTTTACTTCCATCCATAATAGTCATTGAAAATGGAAATGTTAATCATACGTACATATGACCTACCATCTCCATGATAGCAGTGCAGTTCATTTATCAAAACCATCATTCATGGGAGGAGTTTAAATTATAAAAAATATATTTTTTTAATGATTATTATTCTAGATATGTTGGTATAATGACCTATTTGACCATTTCTAACCTATCGAAGTCATTTTTGACATATGATCCTAATATTTTGAAAACATGAAATGAGAAATAAATTTTATAAGAAATTATCTAAAACATGGTACTAAAAAATAAAAAATAAATTGAAAAATGTTATTAAGATAGTAAAAAAATAATATATTTTTATTATCTATTAATAAAAATAAAATATATGATGAGTCAGACTAAAGGTATTCAGATTTTTTAAGTCCCCCTTTAAATTCACTCTTACAAATCTCTCTCTTTTAGATCCACATTCTTAGAAAAATATTATTAACTTATTTTTATAGGCATAAAATAATTATAAATAAAATATTATATATCATTTCAATTAAATTATATTTCTATAATAAGAAATAAATTTATGATTTTTTTGACTTTTTATTCAAATGAAAAAAGGAATGTTATATTTTAACATATACGGTGATTAAGACATTCACTATACCATAAATATTATTTTACTTTTAGATTACTTTATAATCATTGATATTTTCATCAAATAAAAATATTCTTTCTGTTATATCAAGGCTTTCTTATTTTTATGATTTTCTTTTAGAAAGGTTATTTCAATATAAGATCATTTTTTCATATGGGCATAGAGTATTTTTTATTATTTTATACTGAAAAGTTGCAAGCATAAGTTTATTTATTCATGAAATTATACATGTAAAGTATATCTAATAAATGGTTAAGACCAATATATCTTATATAATATATTTATCCCTATTATATCTCATGAATAATTGGTGATCATGATATACCTTATATGATAAATTTTCCTATATAGTGCACCAATGCATTTGTTAATAATCCTAGACTTACAGAAAAAAATTATAGAGTTATAAAGGAGTATAATTATTTTTATATAACTAAGCTCTAGTAATTTCTAAATATAAATATTAATATAATTTCCTTATTTTTTTAAAAGTGGTTTTATTTTATTTCTATGGGTTTTAATGGTTTTCTTGGAGTAAAATGTATTTGTTTTTCATATGGAAAATATTTATATATTCACTCGAAGAATTTTTTGAGAAAGTAAAAAACATCGGGGGTTATCATGTTTTGAACTTGAAAAATGAATTTATCTTATGTTATGTACCTCATGATATTTTTCTTCTCTACCTTACATTAAAAATGTTTTTTCACATGGTTGAAAGATGTTTAGTGGAAAATAAATAGCCATGTTTAATTTCATGAAGATTTTCCATGAAAATAAGACATGTTTCCATTTGAAATTATTATATTATAGGATTTTTAGATTCTAAGTGTATGCGTTCCATTATAATTTAAGGGTTTTTAATGTTTTATTTATGAACTAATTATCTAAAACATTAAACTCTAAAGATCTTAAGAATACAAGGAAATACATTCTTGAATAGAAAGTAATGATTATTCATTGTTTATGGAAAGTTCCTTATAGTTGGTATTATCTAAATATTTTAGAAAACATTAGAGGTTAATATGTTATTTGAGAAAATTTTAAAAATATTCAATATCCATAATGTTTATAATGTTAGAGAGGAATTATAGATATTTTGGATAATTAGACAAAATTAAAGGTAACATAGTTAAAAAAATAATATTGTTTCCCCTCATAAGATCGTATATTTTGAATTCATTGATATGATCATTATAAACATTTTAATATATTAAATGGCTAGATTTAGTATCAACAATATTAATAATAGATGTGAGGGAAATCCATTGGTTTTCTGAATGATGAACAGAATGGAATGTGAACTATATAGGAAACTCTTATGGTTATTATTAAATATATATAATATGTGATAATTAACATCAATAACCTAGGTGCCTTTTCTAATGAAACAAATAATCTATAAATGAAGATCTATTAATCTTCAAGTGATAGATATTAGAATTAAATATATACAATAACTTAGGTTTCAAAAATGTGGGATGATTTTTTGTATGTTTTAAATGATTAAAGAAATTATTATGTTTAAAAATTAAAAATAAGTTGTTAGTTAATTAAATGAAGGGAGTTAATTTCTTCATAAAATTTCAATTGAAGGTTTTAAATGTGGTGAGTATGGGAATTAGGAATATAAATGTCCTAGGGGAAAGATAAAGAATGTGATCAGTAAGATTGTACAAAAACATTTTTAATAGTCCCTAATACCATTATAGTTGATGAGGAGGAAACTTCAAGTGAAATATAAATGTTATGTATTATATGACAACATATGTTTTGATAATATTTATTCATCAGATATGACATATATTTTATTTTTAGGAAGTATTAATTATGGAATAAGTTGGGAAATAATTATGAAAATCATTCAATGATTATTGTGTCTACATATAGGTATTCAATATATAGGACGTAAAGGTAGATCTGTGGATTCTCATATATTTAAAATAATTTTCACTATTTTCAGGAAATTAATGATGTCATTATTTTGTGATCCATTAATTATGTTTTAATATATGTTTGAGGTATATGTTAAAAAATTTTAACATGATAAAATTTATTTTTGAATGAATGATATTTTTATTTTGTGGCCAGTAGTTTAATAGTATTCATAATTGTTAGGGATTATATGATCATTTCTGATTAAGTATTAATTTAAGGATGTTCACTAATTTTTTTGGAATGTTTTAAAAATTATATAAGTATAGTTTTATAATGAGTAAAACCCCATGTTTGAGAGGCAACCTGCATCATCCAACAAGGCTACATGGATTGAACCCACAATAACAGTGAAACAAGGGTGCATCTCTTACCACATGATTACTTGATATCATCAATATTATGATATTTTTTAATGATTTGATACATAAATATTATAATTATTATTGGACGTTCATTTTTATCAAATAATAAACCATTGTATTGAAATTTAATCTGGTTATTAAGTAATTGATGATATTTTGTGGAAGTTTACTATATTGGGAACCGTATATGATTAAGGTAAATGAATTTTTTTCTAGATAACATGTGATTTTATCTATTGAATAATGGTCGAATAATATTTTGGATGAATATAAAATATTAATGAGTCTATATAGTGATTCAGATTATTTATTGAAATCATTATCATATCTTAGAAAATATTTGACTATGTCATATAATTTTTTTGAATGATACATTAAGAGTTTTTGATGTTATTTTGAGATAAATGTTGGATGAATATATGATCACATAATTATTATATTTGGATCTCAATAATTGGAAATAATATATTGATGAATGTAATTTATATAATTATTTATAGGGAACACTGTGTGTTACTATTAAATTATGGAGATTAATGTATTATTTATTCATATGATCTTTTATTAATTTTGGTTAGTTATTAACCCTTTTACTAACCAATTTGGATTTTTATATTTTAATGGAATCATAAATAACTTATTATCCATTTATGAATGTATCTGCTGTAATGGAAGTTGATTCTAGTTATTAATGTATAAAACATTCTTCCATAATACTCATTATTAGGAGAAAAAGATGAGATACTAGTGGAAACATATTATAGGATGAAATAATACATGTCAAGTAAGAATATTTCATTATGTGAGTAGTCTATATGGTAATGTAAATCCTTAATAGTAGGAAAAAATTTAATTTTTTTATCATATTACATTCAATTATGATGAATTGATAATCTTTTTCACAATTCACTAGATTATGGGTTTTTGGTCATTATCTTTATCATGCTAAATATCATTCCTGTGATAAATGATATCTACTAATAAACATAATTATTTAGAAATTATTCATTTCTATGATGTACATATTTTCACATCCCAATAATTTTTTTAATTTGGAATCCCAAATATGGGTTATTAGGAATAACAATCATATTACTCCTTCCTTCATTTTCGAAATATTTTCTATAAACCTCCTTCAAGATGTGGGATTTCCCAAGAATTATATTTAGATATAAAACATTGTAATATTGAGATTATGTTCAAATTGAAAGTCTAAAATCTTTTGGGGGTGTTTGGGTAATTGTATGAGATTTTAAAAGAAGGATATTATGTTTGATAATGAAAATGAAAAGAAACCACAAGATTAAATGAAACATGTAATGTTATTTATTAAATATGAACATTATATCTTAATAATTGAATTAGATTGTATGGATAAGATTAATGAATATATATATATATATCTTATAATTTTTAAAAATATTTTCATAATTATTATGAGATAACAAATCAATTTTAATAATTTCTATTTCACTCAAAATTTAGTGGTGCCATGGAGTTTAGAGGAAAGGTTCTTGTCACCTATGAAGATTAAATTATTCTGTAATTACATATATATACACTAGTCTTCATTTTTTTTTAAATTTTTTGAAGGTTATTGTGGTGGCTCAAATATGGTTTCAAAATCATTTACACCTGCTTCACCATTTTCATCACATAGAAACTACCAATGGCTACCACATCCATTACAAGGTATTGACTTGCTTTCTAGAGGCTGGAGGTCAACTGGGGTTTTAGTCCCAATAACTCTTGGTAACACACATTGGTCGAGAGGATGGGAGGTTGATCTCAACAAACTCTTTGGGAGGAATTGTTTCATTTTCTCAGACACTCTTATTAATTTAAGACATATTTTTGAATCTCTTCCAAGTCTCGATACCTAGTCAATTACCCTAATAAATGATCATGTATTGAATCCGTATATAAATAAGAGGGTTATATTAATGGGAAATTATTTATGTGTCATAAGTTATTCATATATTTTAATTAATTCTTCATAATGGGTAGTTATTTATGTTTTTAATCCATATAACTAAGAACTCTGGAGTATAACTCCATCCAGAGAGGTGATTAATATCTCAAGTATAAAATTTAATATTTATGAGGTGTCTAACATATCCTATTCATAATATGGAATAAAACCCATGTAGTTTATTTATGTTTGATATTGTTTTGAATAAAATCATGTAGAAAGGACATATATATGGGCACATAGGCACTTGGAATTGAGCTCGAGAGTTAGTAAAGGATCCTACAAAACTAGTTTATAACATGAATTAGAGTCATCATAGTTCAATAGTGCATTTGGGACATAACCTAAGGTGGATGACATTTTATGGTGGAATTTATATCATTCCAATAATTGGGGATTACACACTGTGGTTTCCATGGTTGCGACATATTTATAATGGATATGATATGATCTTTGAAACTACATAAGATTTCCTAATACATGCTTGGTGTCAGAAACAAGGGATATCAAGTGATCAATATCATCATATATAGAAATAGGATTCATGAATTTCATAAACCTATATGTGCTATTTGATATGGATCTTGGGAATTAAGAAGGTGTCTCACATATCCTTCTTATAGAAGTAATATAATTTTTCATAGTTCAATTAACTTGTCAATCCGCTGATGGGTGAGGATGAATGATGAGACCATGGGTGATATTGAGTCCCAAGGGTTATCATGTCTAATACATGTATGGACATAAAATGACTTAGATTAACATTAGATCACAGTCCTTAAGAAGGCATCATACGTATCTTTTTGGATAGGAATCAGATTTCTTATTTTTTTTAGTTTTGGGTTATCCTTGATATTTCCGGTAGATAAGGTTATCAATCATAATGGGGTGTTTCCCAGAAATTTCTAGAGTTCCATCCTGACATATCCTGAGTTTCTTTATGATGAGGCCGACATGTCTCATGATGATTATTATGATTTAAGTAGCCATGTTAGTGGTATGTTGAATAATCTACCACGAATATCTGGAGTATTGTTGCATGAGTTGGTTGACACATCTGAGGGCTTTCACATTAGTAGAAAAAACATGTCCATGCATGTAATGTGATTAATAATGACATGTCATAATGATATGGTGTGACTAGGATGACATATCTAGGGGACTTCAAATGGATTGGATGATATTTCTAGAATAATTTACTAGACTTTTTGGATATATTTGGAGGACGTTTCAAGTCATATGTGACATGTCTAGGGGACATTTCATGACAAGGTTGATATTTTCTGAGGATATCACAATTACTGGTTGACATGTAATGAGTTCTTAAGACATTGGTGAAATCTCCAAAACTATTATATGATCTAGATTGGTCACGAGAGGAATGTGAAGAATTCACTTGAAAATCGAATATACATCTACATATAATTACTTTATATTTTTCTATCATTATTTCATATGTGACCTAAGGTTCATTAGGAAAAAACTTGTTAATATTTACTGGGAACAAGTGCGCATGTAAAAGCGCCTTTAAATAACCTTTATTTCATGCTTTAATTCCACCACATGATCTATTGCTTGATTACCAGACATGCATATTTATGCCTTAATGTTGCTTAGGCCATTCCATGGATTTTACCTAGTGGAAGACCCTTGCAATGGTGAGGTTTACCACTCTAAGAGGTCTAACCATCAATCCTCATGTGGGTATGCCTTATATATGGTGTGTGTAGCCCGTTTGTCCTAGGGAGGATTTTATAGGCCTCTCTAACCATTTTATAATACTCTTTTCTTGACATTTATATCATTGATATGATCATGAAATTATGGAGTGAGTATTTCAACACACACTTATCATGATCCTATTGTCAGATATTCATGGTGTCGTATGGTAAACGAAGGCCATGACAACATTCCTTCATCATCATATTTATTGGACATGTAGCTTGTCAAAGCGATTTTGTAGGATCATATAAAAATTCAATGGGACATTAAAATATTATTATGACATGACTAGACATCTTTATGAGATTATAGCTCCTGTCAAAGGCCATTAATGAGACCAAGATGATTTATCAAGGAGTCTTTGCAAGATTAGGATGACATATCAAAGGTCCCTCATATGATCATTGGTGATTTCATGGGGTATATAACCTCTTTTTTCATGAAATTTATTTCAATCATAGATCCACAAGAGGCAAACACTTTATGGAGTTTAATTTTATTATTTGATATGGATTCCAGAGCATTACTCTGTATTTCCATTAGGGTGTCACATGATCAATATTGGATCATATGAAAATGTGGGAACATTGGTGTGTATGGTATCACTTATTTTCTATGGTTATTTACATGATAAGTGATGGATTATGGGATGGATAATTAGTATTTTCATGGATATTCAACTCACATGGTTGTGAAGTGTTGCATGACCAATGTTGGATCCCACAACAACATGTGTTCATTTTCAAGGATAGTTGTTCCACTTATTTTCTAATATGAAGAGGAAGTGCATGATTTTAAAATTGTCATGAGATAGCATAAAGGGAATCACATGATTTAAGGAATATGAGACCATAACATAATATATGTATCTCATCCAATTCATATGGGATAAGGTTATAAGGTTTACTTCCCAAGACCCATGAAGTCATCAATAAAATAATGGTTTGAGTTGCATGTGGAAGGACATTGTCAAGGCCCCATGTTAAAGGGTTCACATGTCAAGGTCAATGTCCCACATATTTGGAGATGCGACACTTGATTATGGGTTCATGTACATTGAATATGAAGATTCTTGAATCATAGAATTCATGAATGTGTTACAAGTTTGGGTTTGTACGATCAAATGTCATGCATGACCAAGGGAGAAAGTCTTCCAGTTGCGAGTCTTCACACAAAACCCAATTCAATTGAATGTGCTTTATATTTTATGGTTCACATGTGGGTGTCTCATGACTATCAATGAGTACAAGTTAACCCATCATCAAGAACTTTTTATATGTCTGTTATTTGATCTGATGGACATCTTACCACCATGTTTCCATTGAAATATCACATGATCCTTAGCGAATGCAGACTTTCATCATTGGAATCATTTTTTTTGTTCTTTAGGTGGAATTGTGGAGAATTATTGAATGAGTATCTATATTAAATTATTGGCTATGATATATCCAAATACTCTATTTTTTTTATTTCACTACATGTCTACTTCATTGGTTTGATTGTATGAAACTATTCTTCAAGTGAGGTTAGATTAATATTTATCATTAACATTATTATATATGTGAAATATAATGTATTATATGATAAGGATGAGATATTTATAATGTAATACCTTTATGTGAAATATTACATGATGAAGGAAGATGATTCCTCACCCCTTCGCAATAATGATTACGTGATTTTCTTCTTGTATAATACTATTTGTTTGAACCACTCAAAGGCTCAAAAAGCATTGTTTTGAAATGGAAAATGATTGATCTATTCCCGCAAATGGAAGAATGATCAAACTCTTTATCTCAATTCATTATTTGAATACAAATTATTACATTACCATTATATATCCATGATTGGTGGATGTTATTATAAATACATTCCACCATCCATCACGCTGGCTTACATAGCCTCTAATACAATGTTATGTTGTTCCAAGATATAACTCAATGAAACTAAAAATAATTCAAAATTTTAAATATGATTCCGTATAAAAAATTTTCATTTACTATATATAAATCTATATTATCATTAGTTCATCATTTTTAACCAATTTGACTCAATCAGTTTTTCAGAGTGTCTTTAATCGATGATTGGAACATGATATGTATTCTTAAAATGTAATTTCATTATTATTATTTTCATTCATTTATAAACATCTTGATAATTTTACTTATAAAGATTTGTTATTATTACCATTGAGTTACGAATATAAATCATCATGATTAGATTTACCAACCAAGATCCAAAATTCATTATTGACCACTGGTTTCCTTATTGCATGATTTCTAGCCTAAAAACAAGAGAAATGATGAAAAAAACAAATCAATTAATGGAAAAATCTAAAAGAATTGAAATTTGTTCTTAGAAATTTGTTTATTTTTTTCATTTATTTTTGTTAATTATAATTAATGTCTGTCATGTTTTTTTGAACCTATTTGTATCTATCAAATCATAGAGAATTCAAACTTCTGACAGTCATAACATCTGATCTATAACTCCATTTTATCCCCACCACCAATAAAATTAAAGAAAATAGAATTATGTAAAACAATATCATCATTATTATAATCCTAGATTGAAATAAATGATGCCAAAAATGACTCTTAAAGTCGGTTCTGGAAGAAAACCTGATGTTAAAAGTTTCCTAAAAATGTTTTTAGCATCGGTTTTTTTGAATCGTTTTTAAAAGAAGGGTTTTAACATCAGTTAATTGAAAACCAATGTTATAAGAATTTATTGAGGACATTTAATGTCATATTATATAAAAACCCAATGTTCAAAGCCTTATTTATTTGGTAATTTGATGCTAGGTTTTAAGAAAACCAATGTTTAAAGATAAAAGTTATTATTTATAACATCGGTTTAGAAACAATTATGTAAAAATCTCATTTTACCTCATCTGCATATAAGTATACTAAAAGCTGACGTTAAAATTAATAAAAATATTAAATACTATTTTTCTACTAGTGTGTGATCACATAACATCATAGAGACTTGACATATTCATGCAATTGAATCATGGAATTTCATGTGTGTGAAATAAAGTTTCTTCTTTGTGGTAGTATATTTAAAACTCAATATCCACACACTAGCTTTTTTGATGAACTGAATATGATCATAGTGGTGAACTATGAACCATAATCACTATATGCTCTACTTTTTTGTGATGACTATGTATTTTATTCATATAGATACCATATTCTATTCTTCACATGAATATTCTATTAGAAATTCTACTGCACACCAGACCAAGTGGGCATGGTGCTTCTCTTATTCACATGCTTCATGCTCTTATAGGAACCAGCTTTTTAGAATTATCACCATTGACTAATTTCATCACACAATGATTACATCCATGATCCATCCTTTTGGAACCACATTTCCTTATGATCTATGTGGAGGATGCGAAAAGTCCCAAAATATAAGCATTAACATGTTCACTTATTCCATATTTTGATTTTCCAATATACCTCATGATATATCAAAGTGAAATGGAATCTCTCTATGTGAACCCATGAGTTGTTATGTGAGTTATCTCATTTACTGTAATTCATTAAGCTGATGAAGGTGGAGAGATCCCAAGAGTTATCCTTACCTCTAGGATCTATTTTATCCTCACACACTTACTATGTGAATGTTTTTATAAAAACAAATATCTTGTACTCATCGATCATGTTAGGGGGACATAGTTTAGTGTGTGTTTCAATATCCTTATGGAATTGCTTCATATTGATTTCCCATTATGACATAAGTAGTTTTAGTGTGGGTAATCTCATGTGCTAATATTTGATTATGAATATACTTCTCTTTATGTAATTAAATATGTGATTTTTTATTCACTTCTCAAGATAGAATATTGGGAGTGGGGTCTTTACACGACCATGTTTTGTATCGAATTCTCATCATGGGGTGTTTTGGTGTTGGAAATCTTGTGTACCCTAGTTTCTTCTTATGCGTGATATAGTTTCTAGGTGTGATTAGTAGACTGGAACCCTTTCACTATAAGGTTCAATAAAAGACGTGCAATATCATTTTATCCATTGCCCAAATGTTAAATTTTTTTATTTTGTTATATATATTTTTATCATTATTATTATTTTTAAAAACAGACCAATAGTAATAATTATAATAACAATCTTTAAATTCTCATAAAAATGTTCACATTCCATAAATCATTAGCATATGTTATTAGGTATTAATAATAGCTAATAACTCATCACATGTGTGTATCTTTGGAAAAGTGTCTCACACATATTTAGTGTTGTCAGACAAATGACCCCCATAGAATTGGATATTTTTGGAATGAATTGAATTATATTATATGAAAAATATATTAATCCTTTTCATATATATAAATAATTATGGATTCATCTATGTGTGGTTTTTGAAGATATAGTGTTCATATTTTTTCCTCAGTGAGTGGACTTAGAGTGCATAACTTCATTTTTCTAGGGACAGATAATTATCACTAAAATCATTGAATCTATTTATTTTTTATATTTATAAATATTTTATATAAATTTCATATTGGAGAAGCATAGTGATATTGTAATTGGATTTTTCTTAGGCGATCCTCTTACAAGTTTTCATCCTGAATGTATTTGCCACTTTATCATTTTATGACTTCTCAATATTTACCATATCACCCAAAGTCTATGTATAATGGAAAGAGACATGACCCTTTACCATTATTCATTTTTTATGTGTTCAACTTTGTGGGAATTTTGATTCTATAAATTTTCTATTTTAAGGTCATACATACAATACCAGTTTTTTTTTTGCAATGGTATATGTTCTTTCAATACAATCCATCTACTGCTGGTAACATACCATTTGCGATGTAATAATATATGTGAATTTTAATGACATTATATATGTATATATTATGTGCAGTTTAGGATAATTTGATAAGGATGTAAAATTCCATAAAATTTAATGTCATTGTTTTAGGGTGTGATTTATAATTATAGAATGTTTAATACATGTCGAGGATGACCCAAATCATCCTATGATGTTGATTTTCCCAGTTAGGTTGATGGGGATCAAAAGGGTAATATCTCCTTTATCTTAAAAAGGAAATTCCTCTAGCTAGGTGGTTAGTGGAACTTCGTCAAGAGCATATAGAAATTAAATTCATGTTTATGTAGAGGTCTCCACACACTTTTCCATGAACCATGATATATTTTATGGACAACATTGGTGGATAGTAAAATAATATAGAATCCAGTGAGATAGTTGAAATATGGGAGGTTTAATTCATGTGTTCAGATGTTTTATCCAATGAATATGTTATGGGGTTGAAATACCAGTGGTGGACCAAGATTACATATGGTTAATATTTCCAATGCATGTCCCTGGGGCTCAAAAGGATCAATGTTTTATACTTATCTGGAGGACAAGCCTCTAGTTGGTACTATATAATCCCTTATGAATGAGTCTATATGTACAAAATTCAGGGTCAAATATAGGTTTCCCCACTCTTTTCCAAATAAAATGAAATATTTTTTAAGACCCAATCACATCAATGATTATGAAGGGCACAGAGAAAAGAACTATTCAGGATGTCTTCGGGAACCCTATGGTAAAGAAGATTTTGGTTTGGAAGCTCGGTCCCTATGATAGGTAGATTCAATGAATGGAGAGTTATCCATTATAAGGTTCCATAATGGAGTGTAATAATTCTTCTTTTAGAATGGGTACAATACATCGTAATATAACATTGAGGGCCTTGAATCTGCATGACTAGTCTGGTAATTGGGATTTTAAATCATGATTTTAGAATATCTAGGTTAACTAGAGGAGGGAACCAGTGGGTACATGTCATCCATTAGTAATGGTATATGATTATAATGTTTCACAATGTCATAAAATTTAGTCATAAGTTTAAGAGGGACATTCTAGGATAGAATGGTCTATTTGGATAGACCATTCCCTAATTACAATTTTCTATAGGGAAGAGTCAGGATCAGGGAAAATCAAGGTCCAAAGGGTTCTAAGATAAACATATAAACTCAGGGAACTAGTTATATCATCTCATAATAAAAATTCACAATGGTTTTTTATGAAGAGACTAATATTCATGATGGGTTCAAGTGCCATATATTTCTTCTCGCCACCTAGTGGACATCTTATCGCATTAAATAGATGTGAAAAATCATTACTTTAACTTTATCCTAGTCTATGGTGTTTATAGATCATGGATTGTAATTTATACAACCAAAAGGTGGAATCTATAAGATATATGACTTATTTATTTACACTCTCACTCATTCCAAAACGTTATATGTGATGATTTTTGTGAGAAGAGGCTCTAATTTTCCTCAGGCCTCACTGTGCGGGTTTTTAACTAGACAAGTCTTAAGCGTCTTTTACTAGTATTTTTAGGGTATATTGATTTGTAAAAAAAATCTAACATTTAAGAGATTAAAAATATATTCAATGTGATCATGGTTTAATATCATGGTGAATGAGTACCTGGTATGGGGTAATGTTACACAATATCCTAATTAGGATAACTAGGATTAGGAGTACTCTAAAATTCTTTTGAGGAGGACTTGTAGATGTTGTAAATCATGGCTCGTGGTTCTTGGGTCATGAGTAATTGTTGGGAAAAAATCGCTCAAGGATTAACCTTGGAATGGTTTAGGGGTGATTTTGTTTGTTGAAAAAGCTATATGATCTTGAAATATGATGATTGGTGTTTTCCAAAGGCATGTTTCTATGGTGGTGCATTTTCCCAGTGTTTTCCAAATTATTTGGGGCTCAAAATCGGGAGTTTGATTTTGGAAAAGGAGGTATCTTTTTCATAGGACTAAGAGGTATGGAGAATGATAATGAAAAATTTCAAAGGATGAGAACCACATTGAATAGTTCATGGACCACATACCATGTTCCGTGAACGGTATGTGAAATAGTCGGAATGGTACACAGAGCGGTAGGAACAGTACGCCGAAGAAGTTAGCAAAACCAAAAATGGATCATGGAGGATGAAGATGCGGTATAAAGATGGTTTGAAGTCCAAGGAGGAGATTGACCGTGTAGGACCAAATGGGGTACGTGGAGCGTGTATTAAAAATAGTTCAGGTCTAACTTGTGGTTCGCTGTGGCACAAGGACCAGTAAATAATGAGGACTAGATTGAAGATTTGGTAAATCATGGGTTATCGGATTTTTCAGATATCTTTACCTATAGAATAATAGATAACCCCACTGATTACTATAGAGGTATAATATCATTATGGAAATTCTTTTGATCCAGGATTTTGGCAAAGACTGAAGGAAGTTCATGATGGGAGGTACGCGAAGGTTGAAGTAGTTCGTGCAGAAGTAATTCTGCCGAAAGTGTCTGAGGGATTATTAACCCATAAAAGAATTCTGGTAGGCAGAGGAGGAAGTCCTTTATGTGTATAGGATTTGACTTGGTATGTGGATGAGAAATTTTTGGTACATGTGAGAGAGAGAATTTCACAAGCGGTACCTAGAGGTGGATCTTCGGTATGATGAGGCGAAGACAATCTACGAACAGAGAACATTTCACGGACAGAGAGAAGTTCGTGGAGCTAGAATGAAGGCAGTAGTATGTGAAGATGATAACGGTTCATGGAAGAGGATATCGTACACCAAATGGTGTTCCACAAACCAAACACATTACGAAGTACACAGGAGAAAAATTTGGTCTGATATTTTCAAAAGGTAACTTCTAAAAGCTTCAACAAAGTTTGCAAAAGTATTTTCCAGAACATAGTAGACCTTGGGATGGTGGATTTCAACTTTAGGTGAAAATAACATCAACTAAGAATCTACCTATTGTTTATGATTATGTAGTTTATGAAAATGAAGGGAACTAAATGTCCATAAAATTTCTATGTCTTATAAGTCGATAAACTATGTGTGGATTCTTTTCCAATAGCAGTGATCGAACGAAGATGAAAAAGGTGACCCATTCCATAGAATATGAGCCAAATAAAAGGGCATAGAGAGTGACCCTAGGTAATGCAGTGAGCAGACCCAAAACCTTTTAAATGAAGTGATATCGGTTATAAAAGATCTAGCCCAAACATTTTACTCATGTTTGGAAGTGAGCCATATTGAATTTGGTACATCAAAATATTGTCGTTGTATGGTCCTTGGATGTAGCTCAGTGAGGGTGAACCAAGTAAAAATAATTGTGTCCTTGTGAATGATTTATTGCATTACTTTCAGTGTATCTTCATTAGATTGAATTAGAAAGGACATTAACATTAGATATCATAACCAGTGACCCTTTTAATAAAGAGGTCAATATCCCATTGGGAGAAATAATTTTGAAAAGAATATTCATACTGTGTTTCACCCCCCCCCCCCCCCTCATAGGGTATCTAGGCCACTTTGGACCTAACAGTAATGGAAAGGTACAATCATGTCAGGGATGATCCAAAATACCCTAAGGTGCCATGTTCTAGCTTATTGATGTGAGGCTCACAAGGATTGGAAATCCATTCTTGTGGGGCCAAGATGAATCTGGTTGGGAGGTCAAAGCCCTTATGTTGACCCACCTCTATTAGGGTAAAACATTGATATAAATTTTTCATTCTCAGGGACATGAATGGTTTTGTGAAATTTGAATTGATTAATAAATGATGTGGGATTGATGGGTTGAGGTTCTAAAAAGTTGATTGAAGCACCCCGTTGTCTGATTGACAAGTGTTAGGTTCTTGTTGTCATTTGGTAAGGAATGTACATTGGTGATTGTCTTTAAATTTTTACCACGTGTAGTGGGGATTTATTTTTCATTCATTTTAACATCACGTGACAAAGATATTTTTCATTTAGTTTAACATCATACAGATATGAAGTTTTCCTTGTAGTTTAGAATCATCCAGTTAGGATATTGGAAAAAAATACAATTGTGTAGGATATCCTAGTGTAAATTTTCACTGGTTTGGGGGATTTAGATTAGATGAAAACATTTTATCCATAAAAATAATTATTTATGGGTATCTATATATCAGAGACCATCCTTGAATAGATTAATCTCATACTCAAGAAATTTGTACATAGATATAACTCATACATAGGCAGATAGACTCTCTATGAATCCAACCAATTTATGCAGATGTATATGGTACTTTTATATCTAGGATTTTTGTGTATACCTATTCATATTATAAGGGAATCAAACATTCCTTAATAATATCCTTTAATGATATCTATATAAATAGATTAGACTCCTAAATTGGGGGTATAGATGAGTAACTCAAAGCAGTTTTGTTTTTATAGAAGATTCATACCCCAAGATGGAAGGGTAGAAGGATATGATGTCATATTTTTTACATTGAAATAGGGAATGATGCATATATGTATAATATCAATATAGATTGAATCATGTTGAATATTGGTCTTTTGAATGGTATAAATCATAACAAATGAATATCAATGATAATTCGATGTGGGATCCAATTGTTATAGGTCGACCAATCATTATAGAGAAATATGATATTCTAATTAGATAGGAAAATAACTCTTCTATTTGAGGGATCCCTCTCCTTTGGAAAAAAATTAACCCCTAGACAAATGTTATTTGGTATGAATCTGATTATCAAAAAAATCCTAGTGGGGTCCTTTTAGATCTTCTACTCCAATTTATCGGTCTTCTATAGGGACGAACCAAGGGAAAGGGAGACCCAGGTCTATGGTGTTCCAAGAGAAGGATACCAGCTAACAGAACTAGTTGTGTTAAATTAGATATACAATATATGAAGTTATTTCATGGAAAACATAATATTAATGATGGTTTTGACAACCCAAAAGTATATGCAAGCGTGCATTGAACACATTTTGATGTGATGTAATTAAACATGTGATTATGAGGTACAAAACCATTATAGTGGATGATTTGTTCTATGGGAAGCCATTTTATCATGTTTTTTAATGTCATGAAAATTTGATGCGGTTTCTTATATAAGATACATTTTTTCCATGTCATCTAAAGTGGCGATTGAGGATCCCTAATCCAATAAGATCCACACTGAAAGTGGGAAATAATGGAAACATGGGGTGTCGATTATGTAGTCTGAGAGTTAATATCAGATGGATTTTTTCTAGGTAAAAGACCATATGTTGTTAGGGGTGAGATTTGATAATTCGATGAGTTGCGATTGAACCCAGTATTGAAGATCCATGTGTCACTATATATCCAATGATGGTATGAATCAAGCCACATGTAGTTCTGAAATCTGTAAATCTTCAAGTCAGTTCGGCCCATAAATAGGGGTGTTTTTTCTTGTTAATTTTTATATCTAGAACAATGATTAGAGATTTGAACATCAATGTATATCCAATGATAGCCAGAATCAAGACACATGTACTTCTATGATGGGAAACCATAAAAATTGGTTAAACATGTACAAAAGGGCGATCATTTTTTCATTTTTTTTATCTTGAATGGACCCAAGATTGGAGATCTGAGAATCACTACATATCTTATTATGCTAGAAATAAAGACACAAATAGTTATTAAATGGGAAACACTCTATGTTTGTCTGAACCATACACATTAGGGGAATTGTTCTCATTGATTACTGTGGGTGGAATTAGGATTGGACATATGGGTGTCACTATATATACTGTGATATTAAGATTCCTGCCACATATAATTATAAAATGTAAAAAACTGCATTCTTTTTCCCCATAATTAGAGGGGGATAGTTTTTGATGATAATTATGGTAGGACCCCAGATTAAAGATCTTGGAATCAGTACATAACATGTGATAGTAGGAATCTAGAAACATGCAGTTATTGAATGTAAAACTCTCAATTAAAGTTTGAATGATACACATAATGGGGAATTATTCACATTTATTGTTACAGCTCATCCCACGACTGGGGATCTAGGCATCACCACGTATCCTATGATGGATGAAATCAAACCAGGGCATGTTCTTGGATGTGAAACTATCCACAGAGGTTTTTACTGTATTAGGTGGGGGAATAGTTCCCATTGATGATTGAAACTGGTCCTAGGATGGGATATTAGGGCATCCCTACATATCCAATGACGTTGGGAATCAATCCACATATAGTAAATGAATGGGAAACATTCTATGAATTTCTAAACGATAGATATAGTGGGGTATTGGTCTAATTGATTAATGAATATAAAACTAGGATTGGAGATCTATGAATCACTACATTACATGTGATATTAGGAATAAACACACAAAATGTTCACAAATGGGTAACACTTCACACAGGTCTGACCAATACTCTTATGGTGTGTGGGGGGGTATTTTTCAATTTTATTACTGTGTTTTGACCCATTATTGGAGTTTTAGATGTTAGGACATATCCTATAATGAAAATAATCAAGTTGAATCTAGGATCTATGAATCTCTACATATCACATTGGAATTATACTCAAGTCTTACAAAGTTTTGGGATAATATTAACGTCAGATGAGAGCGATTTTAACCATGGAGTTCAACTTCATGGGGTAATGATGAAGGTTTCCCAATGTGAAAAATATTTCTTGAATCCCCATACACAATGATTGGATATATCAGAAGTCATCTAATGAGAGTAATACTATGTTTGTTACCTAAGGATTATAAATTTGGTTTCCCAAAGAATCATATTTTTGAGACATAGAGTAAGACTACATGTTAATGTCATTTGAAAATTATTTTTTCCCATGTTTAATTTCATGTGACCAGGACGGTAGGGGATATTCCTTTCAATATTGGGAGACAAGGATCCCATCATGTATTTTATCAATTTATAGAAATTAAAATTAGTCCTTAACAATTTTAGGTCAAGAGATGAAGATTATATATTATGGATAGACCCGGGATTAGGGATCCATTCCTAAATACATATCCTGTAATGGTCAGAATTAAGCAACACATTGCTCTTGAGGATTAAGATTCCCTATATGGACCTAACTAAAACACAGGGAAGGGAGAACATTATTTTAATTCTACATAAATCTGACTCATGTGCAGTGATTTTTCCTTGAAGTGGTGTTCTCCACATAGAAAGATGTCATGTGTTAAGGACCAAGGGTGTTGAGAAATTTAATTTCCTATTATTAGGAGTTAGGGTACTATTATGTTTATAGTATTTCTACCATGGATTCTTCAATGGAATTTAATGTTATGTAGTTAAGACATATTGTGTGGTTTAATGTCATATAATCAGAATGAAGTATTCTTGAAAGATTCCAAGAAGCTTATTTATTAAGAAAACACACATTGGTGGGGGAGTGTGATGTTTTCTACATCCATTAATTCCAATTAGTAAGGTCTACTCGAATATAACATATGTATGACATAAGGAACTTCCCAATTAGTTTTAATATTTTTTGGTTTATTCCCTAGTATATTTGGGTTTATAATAGCATATAATAGTTCTAATTAATTCAATGAATGGAGAGGACCAATTTTATTGATGACTAGTGCATTCTAATTCTGATAGACATTGGGGTTGGGCATTGCACTTGACTGTTTCTTGTCGAATCATTCCGACTCGGCCAGTTTCCATTAAATTTATTCATCATATGAGATATTACTAAAGATAGATAATTTGATAGAGGGAGATTTTTATTCTATTGAATATAATAAATTGGTTCTATACTCCAATGAATATGGAGTTTCTTGTGTAGTAGTACACGAGGTGATATAGTGGTCCCATAAATCATGGATGAGATTTAAGGGCTTGGATTTCATGTACTTGTCAACTATATATATGAGTATATTTGATATGGTCTTATTTAAGGCCTATATATGTCTATTTTCCACTACATGATATTGGGATGAATGATTGTACATGTTTTTGTACTCTCGGTAAAATTTATTCAACACAGTATAAAAGAAGTTGGTGCTATTGTTCATCAATATCATGTGAGAGACATTGAATCATGTGATAATATTGAAACTTTTGAAGTTAATGATATTCTTTGTCCCAAAATTCAAAGGGGAATTTTCTCTTCCTATTTAGAAAACAAGTTAATAGTAGAGATAATTTACATAATCTTCATTACTATAGCTAGGGGATAGGGCCCCAAAACATCCATTCCATATATTGAAATCACACAACAATATTTTTTTTAATGAAGTAGTTGTGGGGGTAGATGGATTATGATTTCCTAAATCTATAATTCGTGACATTTCATAGTTATTTTCACACAATAATGTTTCATTGTTCTTCAACAGTAATCTAGCCTCCATATTTAATGGGAGAGCCTAGTCTTGGATTGTTGAGAACTAAAAGGTCATGCGTGGAATTCTTCCATGATGGAATGATTCAATCCTTCTACTACAAATTTGAGGATAATTCCTTGGAATAATTTTTATATAGAGGAAATTTTTCTTATTTGGACCTTTCAGACGTGTAAAGATTACTAATTGGCACTGATTCTATTTTGTTCCATCTTGATCCCATAAGAGGGTCCCATTTTGAAGATAATTGACCATGGGATTCATCCATCTATGGGTGGATATCTGTTCATAATGATCTAGGGAACCATTGATATGATTAATGTTCTCTATTCCATAAATGATGACTTTTGATACCATACTTAATCTCATGATTCATAAGACCACTTCTGCCAAATGGGTTTCAGATAAAACATTGATTTCATTAGTAGTTTCACCAAATATGAGAATTCTATGGTTGGGGGATATGATGAAATGATGGTTCAAAAGGGAAATCTTTCCTTAATCCTCTATTATAAACAATGAGAGGGACCATTTCATCTTTCATGATGAAATATTTTCAACTAAAACAATATCTCACTAGCTCTGAATTTTATTTTATTTTTAGGTAGGTTATCGGCACATATAATACATCTTTCATGCCAATAATGAGGGCCTAATATTCTTCCACAATAAAAGTGAAGCCTTTAGACAATGAGAAAGAGCGAAGTAAAATTTATTGATAATAAAAAAAATACAATCCCAAATACAATTCTATTGATCTTTTGGGTTTCCATCCCCATTCCAATAGTTCTTTATATGGATGAATAAAAATACATATCCTAGGTTTGAGGATGTCATGGGAATAAAAACCCAGTTTTCATAGATGTTCAGTGTCCACTACTGTTATTTCATGGTGGGATGTACTTTAATGAAATTATCTAGTGACTACCCATTAACTATATTTTGGGACATGAACTGGATGACATATTAAGGCAGAATAACCACCCATCCAGCTAGACATCCAGTTAATATAGAAAGGACATGGATATATATTAGTGAGCTAATACGAGAGACCATGATGAATTTGTGGGGCCATAAGTAATGCGTCATATTTTCACCATAAAGTTGAGTGTGAGGTAGTTATTCTAGGCATCTAAATACTAGTTCTCAGTACATAGCATCATTAGAGAGAGGTAGGAGAGAATATTTTAATCCACCACAATAAATACCTCTCTGAGGAGAAACCCATGTGATTGTTCCATATTGGAAACGTATAACATGAATGTATTCCCACCCACAAGAGGCATCAATACCAGTGGGTGAAACATGTATTTCATAATAATATCAGAGGTTTTAATTTATCCCTCATCCCATTAAAAGGAATGTAATTTACACTTTAACCTGGTGATGGGGAGATATTTTACAACCATGTTACTTATGAAACACCGAATGTAAATGAGGTATCCTTGGATCCCCCTCAGTGCATTGATATTCATAATCGGGAGGAATATATAAGATTGAATGAGTCCCCTATAGATAAACCTTAATGTGGTGGTAGTAAACGAAAAATCCATGAAACATCCCTAAAGTCACCCAAAAAGTGAATTTGAGTAGGTTTCATCTTTGAATTGCATTTCCACAACTTGATGAAGACTGTTTTATGATCTGTGAGGTGATCAAGCTAGTTTCAAGATTTGACCACCGTGCCACTGACATAATCTTCTAGGACCATATTTATTTGATTGTACCCTAAATACCCATCTTGGAAGGAAATGGCTTTGAATCTGTCTGTTTCATCAATAAATTTTTTTTTATTAGTATTCATAAATCATCCATTGGGAGATGTAAATTAAGGTATCTGAAATTAATATAAACCCTATACGTCATGTTTTTTTTTGAATTAGACAATGTTGGAATTCCATCTTGGATATTTTAGTTCCCATATAATGTTTTTGTTGAATAGTTTTAAACATCTGATTCTATATTACTATCATGGAAGCGTTGCATCCTCCTGGATACCTTCTAGAAATGAATACAGTCATCTTGTCTTCCTAGAAGTTGTGTACCCACATTGGTGTTCAGAATAAGAATTTTTCTATAATTCATTTCTAAAACATATTTACGTTACCTTAGAAATTCATTATAAATCTCCATCTCCTTGATGGAAAGGATACAATAATCAAAATCCACACAAGTCTTCTTCCTTTCCCAAATTCCCCCACCTGAGATCATCGATGGTTGATGAGTTTCCTTCCATAAATATGAGATGAGAGTTCTTGAGGTAATCCTCTCGTTCCTCTATCTCAGAGGTTGTGGAGGGTTTTTGAAACATGGTAGGTAATATGAGGGAATGTCTATCATTTTCTATGTGAGTGTGGCCATGGGAAAATACTTTATCATTCTGAAATGCCAAAGTAATTGTAAATTGATTCTATATATGATTATTTTAAATTTTGATATCATTGAGGAAAGAAGGTGTATGGACATAAGGGATTATGTGTTTTCCACTAATCAGATTTATTGGTAGAACATAATCGTTGATGATTATACTTCAGGGATTCACATGGGTAGTCCCAAAACAATTTTTTTCTTCAAACTAGCTATCTTAATACCTAATTGGGTTTTTCCTTCCCTTTTACACAAACATATTTTCATATATATGTATTCAATGACTCAAGGGAGAACTATCGACATATAATTTGAAGACATTCCCATCAAAGTGGTATTTGAAGAATTGATGAAATATTTAATGTAATACAACATGGCTAAGAATTAATGGTCTCCCAATAAGTAAATTATATGTTTTGTAATTGTAGATTACCATAAACTCAATTTCAAATGTGAGATCCCCAAAATGATCCTTGAGATTAATCTTCCAAAGATTTATTTTCATTATCTTTTGATACCCTTTAATGTAGATAGTTTTATGTGATAATTAACTCTCTATTTGTAACATATGTTTAATGGTCTGAATTTGGATAAGGATTATCACAGAACCGTTTTCAATAAAATCCATTTATAATTTCAAATTTTCTATAATGTATATAGGGGTATGATATGTTCTTAGATAAATACTTCCAAATATCATTCTATAGATGAGATAGTGACATTTAATTTTAATGTAATAGTCTCCACTAGATAAACCTTGGAAGTAGTGACTTCTATTTCAACATCTTTTGGGCTCTGAAGGGCCTCTATGAGTGTCTCTGGATGTTCATTTGAATGATTTAGAACATCAAGGATTGAAATTATAGTATGAGAAGCAGAAATCTATTTTAGAATGTCATACTTTTGTTTCATAGTTTTGTTGTTCTAGATGTAGTGTTTCAACCTATTATGTGGTTTAGGAGATAAGGTTTTTTATTTATATGGTATGAGTTATTATGTAGAGGTTGAAGGATTATTTGATTCTAATAGTGTGGGTAGTGCTAGACTTCCCTTTTTTCTATGTTGATCAAACTGTTCACCACGACTAGATGGTTGTGTAAGATAATAGGGTATGGATGTCTAATCGATGAATCCAGGGATCCTCAATGTGTATATTTGGATTGATGGATCTCTCTACCATGTGTATCAGCTGCATATACAAATTATCTGTGGATGTAACAAAAATATTAGGTTTGACAATGGTTGTTCAATCCATGTAACCTCTACAACTATGACTACATCCCCAGGATCACTGGTCAGGTATAGGGGACTCATAATCAGATATACATGCATCATCAGCGAAGGGGTATTTTATGATTACTACATTAATAAAACCAAAAATTATTTCTTCATCTTATGAGGATTTTTTTTGTGGAACGATTCATGTTCTATAAATTTTTATGGAAGGAGTTCTATAAGCATCAGATCTTATATAAAAGTTAAAAAATACTCTTCAACTTCTTCCCCCTCCTTTTTCATAAAATTATGTTCTCCATTGGGAGGTGTATTCGATGTCCCTGCCCTAGATGGAGAGATAATTATAGGTTTTTCGTTTCTATTCACTCAGGGTAACATGATTTTGGTCAACATTCATTTAACTAATCCAGTATTGAACTTTCCCACACACCTAGGTGGTTCCTATTTCAAATATCCACTCTTTATGATTGTGTTATGGCTACACACATCACCTATGCTGGGAAAAGATAAATCATGTTACTTTTTAAGATTTCGTTAAGATGAAATAATCCACGATTGTGTGACCCAACCTCATATAGAAAAGTAATTAGTTAGGATTATTAAATAGGTTGAACTCGCCTAGTTTCCTCGATTATTGTATCTTAAAAATGTAATATTCCATTTCTACAAGGAAATAACTAGGGACCTAAATGTTTCTCAATGAGTAATTTTTTTCATACTATCTTCACATCATGGATGACCATAATGTTAGTTTTTATTTGGATGAGGGGGATTTGGTTGTTGTTTCAACTCAGTGGTAGGTTCTGGAATATTTACGTCCATCCTAGGTGCTTGAATGGGGACTACATTGAGTTTTAGGGTAACAATGTATGTTTCTACCTTACTAAGACATCCTCCTATATTGATTCATGGGATAATATTTAGTTCAGGTCTGTTGAATGGAATCATTTTTTTATTGACTTATTTATGCAATCATAGGTAATCTACCTAGATACATAATCAAGATCAACATAATTTGTAGCTCATCACGATAATTTTAGGTATAGAGTTACAATAGATTCTCTTGTGATATAAGGATTTTTAATGAATAGGTTAATCCATCTAATCTCATGATAAAGTTGGAATTCCTTTCTTTTCTATATTGATTTCTTTTTTTGAGGTTGAAAATAGTCATTTTCATTTATGTACATCTGAACTAATACAGGAATTGATGACCAGCTTCTTCCCATATCATAATATATCATTCTAGAAGGATAATCTACCAAATGATGTTTGACCTATTTGAGTCAAGATAGAGAATCATATTTTGGCCACCTCCTACAGATCCTGAGTGCTTGTCATTAGGAAGAATCATGATATGATATTCATGAGTTGTTGTTCTGAATCTCCCACACCATCAACGGTTTAGAAGGTAATATTTCCAAAATTTGGTGTGAGGTAATGTTTCATCCACCCATTTGGGAGACTTCGTCTTCTCAGGATGTATTGGTTAACTCTTCTTTTACATGGATTCAAGTCGAGCATACATGGATTCACTAACTTGGAGTAGTTTTGACGTTATTATTCTCTGGTTTTCCTCTTATCTATAGGTAGTGGGTAGGGCTTGATGATGGGGCGCTAATTTCACATCTTGTTGATTTATGATCCATGATAGGACTTAATGGTCTTCTTAGTGGGGAGAGGATGTCTCCAAAATAGATTTAAGTCATGAAAATCATCGAATTATTCATTTATATAGACCGAATTCCTTGATTTAGAGAAATTATGATACTCATATGCTAATATTTCAGTTATATTGGCACTTCCTTGATGTGTGGGGGGTGGTATATTTGTATCGATTTAAAGAAGATAAATAGTTGTAATATTACACCAGAGTATATCCTTATTATGTTGTTTTAGATTATATATCTTATCCTATTATTGTGCTATTTGTTCTTTTGTGGGGGTGGGGGTGGGAATTTTGGTTCTTTTGGATGGTGAGTGGTATGTAGCTACAATATAACATTCATCCTTTATAGTGTTCCACAATAGTGTTGGAAGATCATTATTTGAATTTGACAGCTTGTGGATCCTCCTTCGATTTTGTGTACGTATTGCCTCAGTGGTGTATACAGATCACCCTCCTCTCTAGGAAGAGTTTTAATATTACATCATTATATGTTTTCTCCCCAATTAACATATTTTTATGTGTTGATAGTGGTTAAATTCAGAAAGTTTTATTGATCAATGGTAGTTATCCCATTACTCTCAACCCAATACGGTGATTCAACATCACTTGCATCAGGGAGATTTCGTTGAACCTTGTATATAATGAAACATGTTGTCCTATGAACCATATTTGGTTTTTTTCCATTCACTATAAATTCCACCCATATATCTCCATGAATAGTGACCTTTAAGGGGTTTTCATTCATGTTTTTTTTTGAATTGGACCCTTATAAAAAATGATTATCTTGCACTGGGGGGAATAAATAGGTTGTTAAACATAAGTAATTAACTCTTAACCAATATAAGATTGATTCCTTACACAGTGATGAATATATTGAGAATACCACAACCCTGTGGGGTATGGACTATTTGAGGATGATATGGGATCTTGTTTATATTTTTGTTGAGTATTTGATGATTCTGTTCGATGATTTGATGGATCCTCATATGGGAATAAAGATAAAAATTCCCCTATCCCTATGGATTTGTGTTTCTCATGAAATACCATTGATTTCATCAAGACCCACTTTGGGTGTGATGATCCCTTTTATAGTGATTAATATAAAAATTCCCACAATACTTTGGGATTGGTTGGTTTGAAGCTACCTCTGGTATTTTCGTGGCCTTATCTAAGATAGATAACCTAAGGAGTAGATGCATTGTAAAATACTCTTCCCGCCCTATCGGATATTTTATGTCCTAGTTGTTTTATATGGATGATTATAGTATGACTTGTTTGACTTGGATAAAGTTTTCATTAGTATGAGCTGGGTTGTAACACCCTGAGTTTTTATGAAGTAATTGTTTTTTCTGAAAAATATAAATTTCCTTGATGGCTAGAATTTCACGATACACCATGTTAATATTTATTTATATGAAACAAAAAGTTAAGAATTTTCTACACATGGTATTTATATTTTCTTTTGATACATGAAAAAAAATATTGGCTTGTGTTACACAAAATATTGAGTCATTTCGATAGCCTGTGTTAAATGAAAGATGATGTTTTATCAAAGTACAATATAAAAACAATATTATTATCTAATATGATAGGTATCATCTATACATTATTAAGGATGGTATGAAAATGGTTAAATAAATTTGGAAAATATAGTTTACACATATTTATATAATATTTTAGTGACCAATTAATTATAAATTAATGTATGAACTATTTATAAATATTAAAGAATCTTCTTTTGAAAAATAGTTTTTATATTAATAAAACAAATTATCTCTATAAATTTAAAAAAACTTTTTATTCATGATTTTAATGAAATTTACATATTATATATTCATTCAACTATTTGAATTTAATATTATGTGTTTTCTAGATAACTGATAGGAATAAATAAATTTGTAATCATAAAAAATCATTTTTATAATTGGATTGTTTAAAATCCTATAACGGAGAACATGTTTTAAAACTAAATTTTGAAAATTTTATAAATTTTAAATAAAAAAACATAATATATTTTTGAAATATTAAATAAAAAATTATCTTTTGGTTAATATACTAATCTATTTGTAAATTTATGGTCCATTATTTTTTACGAGGTTTATATACTAACCATTTTACATGTTTTATCGTGATTATAATTCTTTTAGTAATATTATATTCTTTTAGTAATGGTATTCACACATGGGTTTTTTATTCCATGTTTCCAATGTGGTAAGTGTTTATTACTTCAATATCATCATTTTTCTGGGTTTTTTATGATTATGCTTACATTGATGAAGTATTTAGATCTATCTCTAAATAATTCTAAATAATGTTTTTCTCCTATGGTTATTCATGACCCAATAATGTAATGGTACCATTGTTTCACTTTTTTTGTTAATATGATAACAAATGTGTTTCTATGAAAATTTGTCATTACTTCTATCTTATGTTGGAAATCGATTTTACTTTACAAAATGTTTTAAAATGTTTTTAAATATTTTATTATTATACTTTAATTTTTAAAATAAATTTTTACCCATTTTAATTTTATTAATATTTTTTCAAAGGAATATTCTTCTCATTTTATGATCAAGGAACTTTTTACATCTACTAACAATATGAACGGAATCATTATTTTTGTGTATAACTCATCTATGAATTCTCTACCGTCATAACCAAACCATTAATTTAATATTTAATTATATGTTTCAAATAATATGTTCAAAGGATAAATTTTACTTAAATTTTTTTAAAATATTTTCATATTAAATTAATATTATGAAAGTAATTTTTAAAATGTCTTAAGTTATTAAATTCATTTTAAATTAGTATTGAAGATTAATTTATAATATGAAAACAATATTTTTAAAGAAAATGAATCAATGGTTTTTATGTATAAAAAATATTTAAAAATGGTTTTCAAAACACCATTTATATGTTTCTAATTTTATTTTTAATTAAAATGGTTTTCAAAATGTTTTACATTTGGGTGTTTTTCAATGTGAAATAGATATCTTCCTAAGGAAATGTTTTCAATTATCACATCTAAATTTCTGTCCATATAAGATGAAATATTTTGGTGTTAACTATTCCATACATGGGATATGATCCAAGGACACTATTCGTATTTTTTTTTAATGACTTCTGTTTTATATGAAAAGTTTTATATGAAAATAATTTCTTTTCCACAAGTTATATCATTATAAAAATCTTGAGTAACCCACTTATTTTCACAGGTTATACAATGATGAAATAATTATGGTACCTATCTATTTTTCAAAATTTTGGTTTTTGATGAAATGTTTGTGATACACTTTTCATTTCGTGGATTATTATATGATGAATTTTTTTGATCATTTGGAACACATAAAAATGGTTTTCATTATGTGATGTTTGAGACCTGTATCTCCCTCCAATGAACTGGATAACAATAAATATTGTATGGTCTAAACGGGTAAATGGGTGGTTATACCATGATCACAAAAAGAAGGTAAATGGTATGTCTTCCCATTACCACAACAATAGGGAATACAATTGGTCTTCACATGCAAGCAACAATAGGGTACACAAGAGGTCATCACAAACCTGCAACAAGTGGTTACATGAGAGGTCATCCAAATCCCTCCACAAGAGTGTACATTAGAGGTTATACCAAGCTCACAATAAGAGGGTACATGAGTGGATATCCAAAGACTGAAATAATAATGAACATCGGAGTTCTTAACAATCCTAAAGGAGGTACATGATTTATTATCCCAATCTTATCATGTTATGAATTTATTGATAGTTTTCCTTTACATAAGATTTTATAAGCTTATGTGTATGCAATAAATTCTTTATCTAATGGCATTTTTATTCTCTCACGGCTCTTTTTCATTGATTATTATATGATTTATGTATTATGAACTATCAATCATTATTCCATGATTCATTATTATAAACTTTTAAATACATGAAAATATATTTAAATGTTGTTCTCATATTCTCATAACCTAATGATCATATTATGATTATGTAAGTCCCTTGTTTACCCTTAGTAAGAATATGAGGTAAAACATTCTAATGTTTACTTCCCCTAGGTTATAATGAATTTTTTAGAAGAATTGTTGTTGGGAATGATCCTTATAGACTATGTTAATGATATATCAATAAATTAGATGAATATGTTCATGGTTTCCAATGGAAATAAAATATTATGGTCCTCAGGTACCTATTTCTATAATTTAATCATTATTAGTTTAAAAGGGTATAATATCCATATATGAGAAGCCTTGGTTTATATATTTCGTATCAATTGAATGGTTTAGTTATCATTAGAAACTAGGATGAGAAAACACAACTGAGATCACTTGGGATATTTCTAAGGCTCTGACTACGGTTTTCTCTAAGGATAAGTCTATGGATGAATCAATGTTTATTAAAATGTCCTTGAATTTTTGTTAATGAATTGATAGAATGGATTATTTTCAATTTCATACATTTATAGATACTATAGGTGGATGTGGATATTTCCCAAAAGTACATATGGGTAAAAACACTGAAAACACCATATTGGGATAGAATCATTTGAGAATTGGCGCATGAAAATAGTCCTTGATGTAGTCTGGGTTTGACACTCCCAGGGGATCTCATTTGTAAATTCTCAATATATTTATGAACTATCTTAAAAGAATAAAATAAAAAATTACCCAGAATGACATAGGATAAACCAAATTATTCATAGATTAAAAATAATGATTCATGATTTATACATCCTATAGGTTTCTAATAATGATGTAGTCCATAAAAAGATAGTTATTTCTCAAACTAATCTTTTTTAGACAATGGATAGAAACTCCACTAATCGTGTTAATGTTACCTAGGAAATTCAATGAAATTATCTTCCTCATATGTAACCAAATAAATGGGATCTTGAGTGACATATATTATAGATATTCTCAAAAAAATCTCAAGATAAGAATCATGTTGAACTTCTAAACTAGCAATAGAGGAAACATAGTCTTGTTGAGTCAATATAAGGCCATGAACAACATATATTAGTGGTACCAATGATCCAATAGTCACCTAAGAATGGATTAGTACTAAAGAATCAATATTTTAATTTAATCAATATTGAGATCAAGAAAAATTAATTTTTATTGTTTATAATTTGGAAAAAAAAGAAGTTCAGTGGTGGAAGCATATTAATAACATGAGGGAAAAATAAGAAATTGAATATATTGGATGGGTAGAGATTAAGTGGATACATTTCAATAAGTACATCCCTCATATTCTATAAACAATGATAGAGAAGTAATTGCTTGAGAATAAATAAAAGGATGATGAATCTATTGCTGCCTATGAATAAAAATTTTCAAAACTGTCACATTATGTTTTTTGATTAATCATACATCTTAGAAGAATTATCAATTGATTCTTTAGTGTCCTAAGACTGGGTATTTGAAAGTCCATATCTATAATATAATTTCACAGCTATGAATACGGAATTCTATATGCACAAAACATTGAAAGGGAAATTGTGTATTCTTAAAATCACACTTGTTTTGATTAGAAAAGTAATAGAAATCCTCACCAAAACAAAAATTATGGGGCAATTATAGGCTAATAATGTGGGAAGAATCACTCTGTTGAATGCATTAAAGCGGAAAAAGGGTGTTATATGTATAGAGAAGAAGTTCATTGAGGGGATTAATATTTAATTATTGAGAATTAGTTAGATAATGATAAAACAATTCATAGAATACAACTCCCACATTTTAGTATTTTAATTTCATGGTGTTTTTTAGTATGATAACATGTTCGCCAATCCTATAAATAATGGTGATGAGAATATATAGAAATATCTTTAGACAATGGATAAAGGGAATGTGTATTCTATCATAATGGTAGAAGTGAATCATGATAATTATGGAAAAATTATCATCCTATATTTAGTTTGGAATTCATGTTTTATTTTGTATGAACGAGCCCTATGAAAATATTATTATTCATCATTTGGTGAAATTTTATGTGATTATCTACATGTATTAAGGAATAGTGAAATCACATATTTTATTGGCATACGGTTGAACCCATTATTCCAATGAAATTGATTTTGTATAAGATAAGTCAATATATAAGGAATGGTGAATCATGTTTGTATTCAATATGGATTTACATTAATTCTTATTTTTACTATGTTTTAAGAGAATACATTATGAATGGATGAAAATTTTTGGTATGTGGTCATGAAGAGATAATTTTTAATGTTTTGGGGATTAATGTTATATTGATTTTTATAAAATTAGAATCCTTATATTTATATTTTTAATGTTAATGGGTTTTATCTGCATTACCATTTATGGGAAATTTTATATTGAACTTTTTTTAATAACATTGATATTAATGCATTATATCCCCATATGAAGATTTAGGCATATTAAATAACATGTTCTAACCATTTTTCATAATGATAACTAAATATAGATGAAATTGATAATAATTATATTTATGGATATTATGATCCATTAGTGATTCAAGAACAAAATGTCTCCATTATTTATTGGAGTAAGAAATGTATTGAAAATTGATAAAGGCACAACCAATGGATGAGAGTCTTCTAATAAAATGTAACTAAATCATATAAGAATGTATTTTGGTTAAAATTATTCAACATTAGGATAAGGTTCCTGAAATAAAAGGTTGTCATGTTATAATCATTCATGATGATATCAATTTCATTTTTCAACCCTCTTTGATTTTTGGATTTGTGATTGTTAAAATTATCATGTCCATGTTCTCTATTACTCTCCATTAGTATTTGTGTTTTAGTTTTCTCTTATATTTACTTTTTTCACATCCTACGTCATTTCTCATTTCTGAAAACCAAGCAATGATATACTTTCAAAAACAATTGTGTTTCTGACTTTCTTTTTTAAAGGAGGTTTTGTTATTGATTTTTTATGTGAGATTATATGAATGAAACATTGCGGTATTAAAAAATTTAGGACAAAAATTTTTCTAGGCGATAAACTCATTTAATGGGGGGTAGAATATAACACCTTGTGATTTTTATGAAATACTTTTTTATTAATTAAATTAAATTTCACTGATGGATTTCATTTCATACTATGCCAAGTTAACCATTCATTATATGAAACACCAAGAGAATCTTGAACTAAAATCAATATAAATATTATAATTTTCTAAACATAAAACTATATCATGTTGTGTTATTTATAATATTATACTCCTTCGATAACTTGTGTTACATTAAAACCAATTCTTACCGAACAACAATATATTATTTAAAATATTATTTGATAAGATTTTTTTGAACTATTAATTTGAAAGAAATATATGAAATATATTAACTAAATTTAGATAATATTTATTACATATGTTTATATAATTTTTTAGTAACAAATTATTTAGAAATTAATGTATGAATAATTTGAAAATAAAGAAATTAATTTTCTGAAAAAACAAATTCTATAAAAAAGCATTTTATATCTTAAATAATAAAAAACCCAATTTTAATTAATCATTTAATAAAATTTATATATTATATATTTAATAAACTATTTAAAACACATTTTATCTCTTTCTAGAAATGAGAAAATACAAATTTCAGTTTTATAAATAAATAGCCTCCTTTATTTAAAAGGAATTTTTACAACCTTTTAATGGGACTCATATTTTTCAACCAAATTTTTACAACTTAATAAATTTTATTTCACATATGAAAATTAAATATAGAAATATTATGGTTAAATTAATGTTGAGTTATTTTTTATTTTTATGAGATGATTCATTTTTAATAAATTGTGAAATTTTCAGAATTTCAATTGAAAATATGTTTTCATATTTGTAAATTATAATGTTAAATTATATTTTAATTTGAGAAAAATTTAGATCAATAATATATATATAAATTCAATATTGGTCATTGTTTTAATTTTTTATTGAGTTTAGCTATAATATCTTAGTAAATGTTTAATCATTTTCACTTAAAACCCCTTCTTTTTCATCCCATCTATAGGATTACTTCTAATTTATGTTTTTAAAATTATATGAATTTAATTTTGAAAAATGGATTACATACTATGAATTAGAATAAATTATAATTATTACTAATGAGAAACATATATTTCACTAATAATATTTCTTAAAACAGTTAAAATTAATTACAATGACCAAGAGAAAATGAGTTTACCAAGGAACTAAAATTTAAACTTAAGGGTCAAAATAACATGGAAACATGACCAGTACCCATTATATGGCCATATATTTACCTTCAAAATTTTGATATCTATTTTTAAATTATTGGAGATCTATGAAATGGGAAATTCATGGATGGAATTCTCCCTTTAAAAAATTTGCATAGTTTCCACTCACCCAGATTATAAAATGACACCAGATATACCCATATCTTCACACCTATCAAGAACATTTACTGGGACTATTCCTATAAAAATATCTTCCCAACTTCTGTCCCTTCCTCCTAGAATTCACCCTTTTGTATAACATTCATCTAATGATGTCATTTGGAGAAAATGAAAAGGAGAAACCCAAAGAATAGGTAATGTTTATTAATGAATGTGTATGTTTTATTTCTTCCTAAATCCCATTAAATTGGTTTTATGTAATTATTATACCTAAAACTTCACAAACTTCTATCAAATTGGATATAGAATCATCGTTTGTGTGTATGGTGGACTACCACCTCATGAATCAATGTTGTTTATTATTACATCACTCATTTAAAGGTTGAAAAAAAGAAGGGAAATATTGTTTTTACATGATATTTATTATAATTATTGTTTTATTATTATTCTTTATCTATTACATAACACGTACCATCATGATTTCAATTTTGGGGGAATATGAAAACATTATTCGTCTGTATAAGAGACTACCACCCCACAATGTGATGTGATTCATTCATGATTTATATAGAATTTATTAAATATGTGTTTAATAAGTATATGTGATACATATGGAAAAATATTAATGATAATATGTCAAATAATTCTCTATATTTAAATCCAATAAGAAAATTCAAAGAGTTTTCATGTTTACGTTTGACCTACCATCTCCATGAATATTGATTTTCATATCAAATTTATATCTTATATAGATAATTATAAATAAATATATATAGATTATATATGGTATTTATATCATGTTTATTAGTTTATATATTATTAAATTATGATAAATTTAATATACCAAAAAATATATCAAAATAAAGCACATATAAAAAACAAACCAGTTATTATCTGAAATGTAACTTTAACAAAGAGTTTGTGAAAAACAAGTAAAAAAATATCATAAGAAAATAATATATAATACGATATAAAGGGTATGTATCCATATTATATATATAATAAAATTATATTTATGATACAGGAGGATTGAATGAGTATAATAGAAGTCAAGACTTATAGTAATGGATTTCCAACAGACTTTTATATTCCCTAAGACCTAGGCTACATTCCCCTTATATTTATTATATATTGTTTTTATAATTCATATTTATTTATTTTATTATTATTTTAATAATATTTATTTTTATTTAAACATCCATTTTAATTTCTTACATTTATTGGGTTTATAGTTAAAATTATAATAATTCGGTAAGGGAATTTTGTCTCATTTCTTCTTCATTGAGACTTACATTATTTCATGCACCATTATTCATTTATGAGGGCTATATTCAACCCCAAAGACATGTTATATAACTATTATACATATAATAACAATAATTTATTATTGATGTTATTTTATTGTTTCATGGTGACTTTGATTCAATTTTACCAAAGTGTTCAATGTTTAATGCTAAATTTTAACCATTTAAGGGGATTGTTTATTATTAAGCCTCCATTGAAGATATATATTGATCCATATCTCCAGAATTATTATAAATATTTTTATCCTACGATTATTCATGATATATTTATGTAATAATACCATTACTCCACTATTGGGATCTTAATATTATTAAAAAATATTTTATACTGAAATCTGACAATATTTCTATCTTTGGTCAGAAAAATAATTTATTTCAAAAACATGTTTTATAAAAAAAATATAAATTTTTTCTAATTTTATACTATGCCTTTTAAGAGACGTTTTTACCATGTTGTACAATTTTATGAAAAATTATTTTAACAGTATCTTTTTTTTCGGATGAAGTCTTTTTTGACTTATAAAAATAATATGAAAGTAGGATTAATTTTTTCATTAAAGTCATGTATTGAATTCTATTCATCCAAGACCAATACATTCATTGAATATTTTATTATATGTATTCAAGAATATTTTCAAATGATAAGGTTTTCATTGATATGTAAAAATTATTTTATTTTAAATTGATTTTCAAGAAATTAATTTTAAAAAAATAAATTTGTTTTAAAAAGTGTTTTGAATATTTTTAAACATTACATTATACATTGAATAATATATTTTAAAAGAAAATTATTCAATGGTTTTTTATTTTTTGAATGTACTTTGAAGGGGTTTCAAAAAAACATTATATTTTTTCATTTTTATGTTCTGATAAGATGATTTTCGAAAGGTTTTATGTTTCAAAAAACATTTTTCAAATATGAAAGGATATTTACCCCATTTAATTTTTTAAAAGATCCTGTAAAAATTGTTATCCATCTAATTTTACATCTATTGGTTTTAATTATTCCTTAATGAGGGAATGGTCCCAGTACACCATTTTTAATCTTTGTTCTAATGTTTTACATTAAATATTTAAATGTTTTATGAAGCTTTTTTCTCTTCCATGGGTTATATCCTAATAAAACACAGGTGAAACCCAATTTTTTTCACAGTTTATGATATGATGAAATGATTATGAATCCTACCACTTTCCCATAGGTTATTACATAATGAAATATTTATGATACCAATTTTATTTTTGGGGTTACGATATTATTAATGTTTATGAACTTATGGCACCCTTAATTATGGTCTTAGTTATGTAAATGGTGGGACCTATATATCCCTAAAATTTATTTGGTAATGATAAATTTTCAATTATCTCAATGGTTATATGAAGTTGTATACATTTTTAGAGGGCCTCTATATGATAGTGTATAGAATATGGGAGGATTTCCCTATCGACGGGAGATATCACCTTGTGATTGTTTACCGTGGAGTATATCATGATTAGAGTCCTTGTGATCCATCAAGAAATTAAAACAAGGTGGAATATATAGTTAATAATGAACTTTTTATAAATTTATTAGTTGAATGTCTCAGGAGGTGTTTTAGATATTTATTGAACCGTCTCATGGACACTGGTATTATATGGGTCAAGGATATTAGGAACATTCAACATCATGGTGGGAATATAATGTCCTAACTTATGGGGTTGGTAATAGATATTAGCCAGATTACTAAAGGATATAGGAATATATTCATATCCTTCAATTTTTATAGGAATGAAATCCCAATTCTGAGAAGCTACTGGATTACGTCGGTGAGTATTTATATTATTGGATAGAATATTAGCTTTTATATGCATGGTTTCTAGAATATTATGTTAAACATTGGATGAATCAAGGATATAAGCTACATCAAATATTAGTTCTCTACTAAAATATTATAATATTTCTTAGGAAGGGGAGATGTGACATGAGACTCCTCTTGTATAGACTCTAAAGGATGGTGGAACCGTTTTTCATCAAGAGATGTATGGATTGGTGCCTAGATTATGTGAGCTATTGGAGTATTTTGAGTCGCTTCATATAATATAATATTAACCCATCATGGGGTGTGTTCCTCTATCAAATGGTGAGACCCTACAAAAATGGGGATATTTTCACAGTCATGTGCCTTCGGAGAATAGCCCTAGTCTTTTTTGATAGGAATATGAGACTTCTTAGAGGCATGTTTTTTAATCAATCGGTATTCCCTAGATAGAATTAAGATATGAGATCGATACTCTCCCTCTAGATTAGGCTATAAGTCTTCATACGAATTTGTGATTATCCATTGGAATGTACCACTCTCACATAGAGAGGCTCAGTTAGACAGAAAATATGATCACAGTATTGTTCCTTTTCATTTACCAGAATATGCTGATAATCCAATAATATGGGATCCATAATGTGTTCCTTCTATGGATTATCCATGTATTTGAACTCACCATGGTGATGTGAAACTCTTTCTTTCGATATTGGAAAATATTCTTATCCTAGTATATGTAGTAGTGTTAGAATATTCCAAGAGAGTTTCTTAGCTATTGCGAGAATATAGTGGATCTTTAGAAAACTACTGTACATTATTATAAGTGTAAAAATTTTTAGTCTCCAATATATAAAGGAAGATATATTAAAAAATAGGGGATATAATCCCACTCCTTTCCTCCTTATTCCATTGAAATATGCTAATATCTATCTTACACGGGGGGTACGAATATGTACCACTATCATGCATGTTGTAGGAAAACACAACCAAACTTGATCTGATGGGTTAGGGATATGAGCAAGCCCCATTGGCTACCTCTAAAATATTATGGTGATATTCATCAGAAGTAGTAAGGATATGATACCAATTTTATTTTTACATATAATTCTATACCATATGAGATATACAATATCTGTTTTCATTAGTGTTTGAGGTAGATATGTGTCGTGTGGGTCCCTCAGTAGGTGAATGTAGTGTACCAAAGGGATGAAGCTGGTGAAAGTGGTTGATAAGATCCCTCATCAGAAGCACTTGAATTGGAATGGATATGTATTAAACGCCTTGACCAAACATCTTGTGACATATAAGGTGTTGATTTCCAACCTCATTGGAAAAGATTTCTCAGGGATTTTGGTGACCAAAAGTTCCATTATTTTCAATACATCTTACCCTAAACATGCTATGATTTTTTAAATCCATGTGTGAATACTTTTACATGTATCCTCAAGGGCTAGGATCATACCATGTTAATCTTATTCATGAACTATTGTGTTTTCCACCCAATTATGAAGTTTTTCTATGGGTGAGGTTTTTTGTGTGATCCATAGGGGTTTCATCGATAGCTGGTGTTGTAGAATATTCACTGGATGAAGACATGATCTCAGGATAAGGATTTGTTTTTGACGTATTTACCTAGTCACAATAACAACAAGGAATGTGGTCTTTAATTAGTTCATCATTAGAAATGTGAAAAAAAATTAATAAGTTGTTCCTTAGAAACATCCCATTATTATTCTTAGTTCATCCAATTTACTTGTACAAAATTTTCACTGTGAGAATGACATATTTAATGGGAACCCCTATTACATTGAATTTCATATTATTCATAACATTTTCATTTTCAAAGGATACAAAAAAATAAATATCATGGTACATGTTCAACTGATCAATTTTTTATCAAAGAGATTCTTGTTAGGTTTACCAGTATTATTTTTCAAAAAAATGCATGGTTATCTATGTTTTAGAGTTAAGGTGCCTAATTCCTTTAATGATTTATTTATTATATCATTACATTCCATGACACTACCCTTTCCATTTTCTCATTTCTTTGGGTGATTTTGGGGACTAAAATATGGTTGGACAATCATATACACCTGATATACCATTTTCATCTTAAAAACATAAAATAATTGTCACATATATATCATGGTACTAAATTGCATTCCGAAGGTCGGTTGATTTTTTTATTTTAGAAACAATAATGATTTAGAACTCATATTGGTCGATAGTATCGAAGTTCAAAAACATCAGACCCTTTTAAGGGAAATTATTTCCAATTTTGAGACTCTTGTAGATTAACATATATCTATAAATATCTTCCTAATATTGTTTCAGAACTAGTTACCCAAAATAAATTATTAGGTGTTCAATCATTTTAATTATAAAATGGGGTTCTATTAATGAGGCCATATGTATGTATAAAAGCATAGGAATATATTTTATGTCATTTATTAAACATGGGTAGATATTTATATTTTTAATCTATTTAACTATGCACTATAGAGTTTTCCAACATCCCAAGAGGTGATTTCTATCTCTAGGATGTGATTGAACCTTTAAGAGGTGTCATATATATCCTATATATAAATGGATTGAAAACCCACATAGTTCATTTGTGACCAACCCATTATATATAACTTCATGAATTACGGAAATATATGAGGGCACTTAGGCACCAGATATTGAGCTCAGGACATAAGAAGACATCCTATGTATTCTATTTATAACCTGAATTAGATTCATCATAGTTTGATCATGACTTCAGGACATACCCTATAGCGAATTCCCATATATTGGGGAATATATCTTATACAATATAATTTGGATTACAAACTATGGTTTCCCTAGTTATTAGAATTTTAGTATGTGAATGATATGATCATTTCAAATCTATAACACCACATGAGTTGCACTCTTTGTTAGAAACAAGGGATATCATGTGATTAGTCTCACTATATATAGACATGGGGCTAATGCGTTAGGTAATCTCTTATGAGGAGTTTGATTTGGATCCATGGACTTTGGAAGGAATCATATATATCCATATTATTGATGGAATTATATTCTTCATAGATCAATTAAATTATTCATCATCTGATGGATGAATAAGAATATTGAATCTGTGTGAGAGATTGAGTCCCAAGGGTTATAGTGTCTATGACATAGAGGGATGTACATTGAGGTGGATTTCCATGGATCCTCATTACTAATTATGGAGTCATATGTATATATATATATATCATATTTTGAAAGGAATAATAGTTATCATAATTTATATTGTGATATTCAATAATATATACACTGGAAAACATGATAATTTCCTCAGGGGTGTCTACCTAACCTGTCCTGTGTGTCTGCTGGAGATGTCCTAAATTCTAGTCAGACAAGAATGACATGACTCAGGGTGTTGTCCATTATTTATGTACAAACATCTGTAGTCTAGCACATGATTCTTCAAGTATATCCAATGGACATTCATATTACATAGTTGATACATACAAGGGTCTTTTCAAGATCAATCCAGACCTTTCGAAGGGTGTTGTGTTATCAATACTGACATACCAGAAGGCTGTCACGTGACATAGAGAACATGTATTGAGGATATCACATAAAATAAATGATATTTGTTGAAAACATCAACTAAAAAGGATGATATTTTTATAGGAAACTAAATGAATTGGGATACATGTCCAATGGAATTCGAATAACCTGGTTGACATGTATGGAGGACTTCACAATATGTGGTTGACTTGTCCTAATGACTTCAAAATAAGTGGATGACATGTCATGGTTCTATTACATGATCTAGATATGTCATGTGAAGTTTATGATGCATTTAAATGAAAAATGATTTATCTATATTCACAAAGGTCTAATTTTTTTAGTATTTATTTCATATGTGCCCAAGGATTAGTCAAAAACTAACTTGTTAGGATTTTGAGTGACCAAGTAAACATGAGAATGCTCCTTTTCACAATATATATGGCTTGACGTAAGTCCTAAACATGATATATATGGATATCATGCAATTTTTATATTGTTTAAAAGTTATCCCATAGCTGATTAATAATATTTTGCCTTTTGGAAGAGCATTGTGATGGTGATGCATTCCACTACGTAAAGTCCTCTCTCTTTTTCTCCTATGTGTATTCCTTGTATCTCATGTTAGAATACTCTAGTTTTATGTATCAAGGGGGATGTTTTAATAGGAATTAACTCCCTATTTATATTCTCCCTTTCAGGGTGTGTATATCTCTAATATTATCTGGTTTTTGTGGAGGGAGTATCACAACATGTGCTTCCCTTGATGGTTCCAAAGGTCATTTTTGACTTTTTATAATAAAAAATGGTCATGAGAAAACTCCATGATCATTATATATAGTGGAAACTCGACTAGTCATAGGGGTTTCATATGATCATATTAACATATCAAAGGGCCTTAAATGACCCCATAGACATGTTTAAGAGTCTTTATGAGATTATGACTCTTACAAAAGACCATTTGAAAGACCAATATTTCTTTCCTATGAGTGTCAATGAGATCATGATAACATTTTAGTGGGCCATCATTTAATCAATAGTTATCCCACAAGGTACATACCCCCTTTCACATAAAAATTAGAATGTCTTCCCTTCATTAGAGTCTTACTCCATTTCCAATTTTATTTCACTATTTTACATAGATTTTGGTCCTTTACCACTTGTTGTAAATCAGGGAATTGAGGGATCCATTCTTGATCTTGCGATGACATACGAACATTTTAGTTTACAATTACTGCTCTTGTACATGATGCATTGTGTGATCAATATTGAATCTCTCAATGGCGTATGAGACTTTTCATTGATTTTCTACCTAGTTTTCATTGGTGTTTCCTGTGATCAATTTTGTATCCTGAAATTACTTTTTCAGTTCTCATAGATAGTTGTTACACTTTTCTGTGGATCTAATGGGATGTCCCATGATGTTAAAAGAATCATGTGATCACATGAAGTGGATCACATGATCAATGTAATATGAGTCCATCACATAATCAAGGGGGGCTATCCTAGCCATATGTGATAGGGTTATGTGATTGATATTCCATGATTCATAATGAAATTAGTAAAACAAGGATTTGAGTTTCTTGTTTGAGGTTCATTTTATGTCGACATGTCTAGGGGTTCATATGTCAAGGATGATTTCCATCATGAATGGATATTATTTATATGATCATGGGTGCATATGAAAGCCGTAAAAAGATGTAAAAACCCAAGGTCACATACAATCATCATGATACCTGGTTTACATAATTAAAGGAAATTCATTAATAAGTTATCATTTCTTCCTATTAAAGGATGTCACCCGAAACCCAGGACGATTGATGGTGTTACACAATTGATGGTTCTATTGAGGGTGTAACATGACTATCATCAAATGAAAGTCATACCTCCCATGACATCTTTTTGATGTCCTTAATTTGATCTAAATGACATATTGTCATCAAATATTCCCGAGGATGTCACATGATCCTCATTGATAGTATGATTCCACCAATTTTGACCTATTTTGGATTATTCATGCGACAATGTGAATTTATTTAGACTTGGTATCTCTATTAAGTGACTGAATATGACATATCTATGTAATTTATTCGGGTATTTCACTATATGTATGCTTCATTGGTTTGATTAGAATAAATTATTATTCATGTGAGGTAAGGTTTATATAAATCTCCCACACATTATTATATAATTGATTCTAGGATTCTTCCTTGAAAAGGATGAGATCTTTGTGTTGTCATCCTTTCACATGAATGATTAAGTGATGAATTATATTTTTTCATTAATTCTTACATGGAGGCCAATATTTTTATGTTAATGATTATTTTAAGGAATGTCTCCATGTCTCATCCTATCATGTGAATGATTAAATGCATGAATTTTCTCATAAACATTTTCACATGACCCTTATGCAGTCTCACAATGCAATGTTTTGAAATTTATAATTATAACTCTATTTTACAAGTAGAAAATGACAAAACAAATCTAATTTAACATTTATTATTTACAAAACCACTATTATAATACCTTTATACATTCAATAATAGTGTTTTATTTGATAAATATGTTCCACCATCCATCAGACTCACTAATCCATCACCTGATCTAAGGATTGCGTTGCATAAAGATGTATCTTCAAAAACAACTAATCATTTGGAATTATTTATTTGTGATCACATAAACTCTTAGGGAATTCATTTCAATTTGAAATACACCAAAAGAATTTCATATTCACTACCTAGATTGTATTTATGATTAATTTATTCATAAAACTCACTATCCACATAGAATATTTTTTCCATGGAATGTATGGGCACATAATGGTGACCTTCATATGATATTCTCTACATACTATGTTTTTGGGTGATGAATACATATTTAAATCATATACCAAAGAAAACTAATTTATTCACATTGATATATTCTAATTAATTCTACTGATAACCTCACCCAGTCGGAATGGTGCTTCTATATATCATATGATACATGATTTTATAGGAATTGACCATCCAAATCGATCATCTTGAACTAATTACATCACACCCTTATTGCATCTACGATCAATCTTTGTGGCATCATGGGTACTTATGATCTTAGTGGGGGATTAAAAAATAATATAATCTGAAAATTAACATGTTAAGATATTTTAGATTTAGTGATTCTTTTATTCAAAATGATATAACATGGTGTAACTAAAACTCTCTATGAGAACTCAAGAGTTACAATGTGAGTAAGCTCATGGTCTCTTATTCTGTAGGTCGATTAAGGTGAAGAGGGCCCATAAATTTTCTTGATTTTAGTGATCTTAGTTATACATATTATTTTTCTACGGGATGGTGTTATAACAACATATGACCTCATAAAGATCAGTCATGTCGGAGCACACATTTCAGCATGTTGTTCGATCTTCTGATGGCAGTGCTTTATATGGAAGTCCCAACATGAAACCTTATGTTTTTGTGTGGGTAATATCATGCATTGATCTATGAGTGTGGTTCTAATTCTGTTTGCGTAAAAATATACACTATCACTTCTTCTTGTCGCATGATAGAATATTAGGCACAGGTCTTCACATGACCATGGTTCATATAGATGTTTCAGAATAGAAAGTTACAGAGTGAGAAAGTTCATGTTCTCAAGGTTATTTTGGTGCCTGATAACGATTCCCTATGAGATAGGAAAATTTGAACAATTTCACCATGATTTTTAATAAAATATACGCGACACTGTACTTCCCATGTCCTGAAATCCCCATTTATATTTATTTTTTATTTTATTTCCTATCCACGATATTATTTATAAATATATAATAATAATAATAATAATAAAAATAAAGAACTTTCTATTAATATAAATAATCATCACATCCAAATCATCATTAGAATATTTTATTTTGAATTATTTTTATATAATACCTCTTCACAGATGTCCTTCCATGAAAATATGTGTGGTACACATTTAGTGGTCCGAAAAAGGAATGTTATTCCTAAAAAATATGTTTTCTTAAAAAAAGATATTTATTGTTTTTATGAAGGAATGTTACAATTAATTTCTAAATCATTGAAATATTTAATTTGAAAAAAATACAATTTTTGAGATAAACAAATCAAAAATTTTCATAAGCTGAAATTTTGATATTTTTTTTGGAAATATTGATTATTCAATGAATTGTAAAAATAAAGACATATCTTTGAACTAAATTTCATTTTTAACTATTCATATTTTAAATTTTTATTTTTTATTAGTTTTAAAATTTAATTAGTTAATTTTTATTAAAAATATTAAATGTATAATCTGTATAATGAATTTTATAGTTCAATTTAGTATAATTTAGTGTTTGTTCTTAAAAGGAATTTTTTTGATAAATTGTTTTTCATCAAGTTATTCAGGTTTAATATTAAATTAAATTATTAAAATTATTGATTTGTGATTTTAAATAATTTAATCAGTTTTTTAAATTTTGTTTTCCAAATTTGGTAAATATGGTCCTTTTATTCACAACGAGTAGAGTTCATAGTAATGTTTTATGTCTATAATGGTAATATGTGTTAATTAAAGATAAAAATAATATGAAAATGATTATAAAGTAACCCTACCACTTTTCTAATTTAATTGGATGAGTATAATTATTCCATAGTCATCCAACATTCAAACTTATTACCCTCTTTCATATAGACATGATTTTGACCTCTATAATATTTTTTCTAAAGATAATTAAAAAATGTCGTTCTATTTTTTTAAATTCATTTTGTTACTAAAATAAGGATAAAAAATAATGTATGTTAAGATATAAATATTCATATGAAATATAAAATATGTTTATTAGCTTGGTTTTTTTCTAATTTTTATTGATTAAATATTTAACATAATGGCCAACGCAACACCTATGCATTATTTTTTCAATTAATGGAGAAATAAAATTAATAATTTATAAAATGTAATAATTAATACGATTTCAAATAATTACTTTTAGGAATTATTTATTTTATATATGCTTGACATATAATAGAGGGTTTAATGGAATATATTTGAATTACATGTTTAAATTTTTCTATAATTCACATTCAATAATCATTTCACGAATTTATATTAATGTTATTTTATAATAATTATTATTTTATTAAATTATCTAAAAATATAAAAAAATCCAACGTAATATAATGAAATCAGAATATTGTTTAGAATACCATTCATGGTTCCTTTATGGTCAAAATGGCCTCTCATTATATCCTTCTAGAACCCAAAAGAGTTAATTCTTTAATATCATAGAAGTTGTGAAATATGGTAAACTCATGTAAAAAAATATAAGTGTTACAAGATCACCTAAATTTAAAAAATTCACTTAATTAATATAATCTAACTAATACACATCATTTATTAAAATAATATCTATTTTTATCTATTTGAAAATGGTAAATTATTTCTATTAATTTAATAATTTATGAAATTATAAGAGTGACCCTCCCTTATTTTATAAAAGGACACCTTCTCAACTCTATTCATCACTCATAAAAAATGGATTATCCAATCCAAGATAAAATCTCATCCTTACATAATGCACCATGTCCTAGTTACCCTGGTTCGATTATAAAACCAATCTATGATACTTTTGCGGTAATCCTTACGAGGTTTTTTCTAAGAAAAGGTGTAGTTCTTAATCAATAGTTTTCATTTTATTTTTTAATCTACCTCCATGTAAATGTCTTAAAATAAGATGAAATGTTAATACCAGTATGTTCCGTATAATGATATTTAATTATGTTAATAGAATAACCTATATCCATATCCTTTACTACAATATGGTAATCCAAACAATTGTTCATATGTATAACAGACAGATGCCTCAGGAACTGATGTATTTCATAAAAATTCATTCACTAAAAAATTATAATTTTTTTTTTGTTTATGTGTCTTCTACCACCTCAACAAAGTAATGTGATATGTTTTTTATCACCAAATCACATGGATTATATATATAAGTGTATTTGAATAATTGATTTGGTATTAATTATATAATTATCAATATATATCAATAAAATAATAATTATGTTTTTCCATAAATTATAGTGGAAAAAATGGGATTGTTACTCATTCTTACACATGACTACTATCTCCATGATTGTAACATATTTCATTTTTCCTAACTATCATTAATTTTTCGACATATAAATATAATTAATGTATAAAAATTAAATCTATTACCTCATTATTATTATGGATATGATCAAATACTGTCATATTTGACTATAGCTAATAGAAAAAAGTCATTTTTTATATATGATCATAATATCAACAAAATGTATGATTTGAACTTAACTGATCATGTTATTATATATGAAATTTTATTAAATAAAAAAATACAAATGATAATTAAAAATATGGTAATGAAATTAAATAATTAAAAATATTTATTATTCAGGAATAAAAAAACATATGTGATTAGTCAGAATAAATTGGATGTCCAAACATATAAAACATAGATTTTAAAGTTCACCTTCTAATTCTTTCACTAAAATTTCAATCATAGAAACTGAATATATTTAAAACTATTTTTAAAAAAAAATTAACATAAATTTCGATTATATAAAAACAAAATATTTAAAATCTTTTTATATGTGTAATAATTGGTACATAATAAAAAACTTTTTAATGGAATAAACATATTTTTATTTGTCTACATAATGAGATCCTAACTCTCTTTGACAACATATAACATCCAAGGACAACCAGGTAATATATTTACAAATTGGGGTACTAAAAATCGCATTAATTGAAGAAACATGGAAATAAAACATGGAACATAATTCAGCTGGAAAAACATAATATCATAAAAGGATTGGATCATGAATAAACAAATGAATGCATAGAATATAGAAAACTAAATAATATGAGCATATAAATATAGGATTATAGAAAAAAATTATATAATGAAATAAACATGGGTTAAGGTTAACTTAAAAGATAATATCACAAGGAAGACATAGTCCCATAATGGGTTAAGTTTACTCCTAAATCCCATAAATAATGACTCAAGAGACTAAAATATTACCTAATACAATAAAAGTATATCTTGGAACACCCATCATTAAATTTATGGGAATATTCATTCCACATATTTAAATCAACACTATGTAATAAAAAAGGACCACCCTTTGATAGAAATCATTATCATATCATAAGAAATAACCATATGGATAATCATAACATTATCTATGAAATAATGGAATAAATAATTCATGGAATCTAAAAAATAATATATCATGAATAAAAATTTCCAACTAAAATGGAAAATTTTAAATGGGTGGTTGGTATCTTTATATATGTTCAAATTAGGCATAGTTTTATGGAAAAGTTTCCCTAAAGAGGAAAATTAAATAATTAATACCCAAAAAGAATAAAAAAAGAAGTAAAATAGTTTTCTTATGATAAAATTAGTTACTTTGGAATATTCTATGGGAATAAAAAAAATTATGTATTATACATGAATTGTTTTAAGAAATATAGAAGGTCACTTCAACTATGGTTTCATATAGAGAGGAATTGAGAAGGGAAATTTTTAAAACATATATTTCCATATAAAATAAAGATGAATTAATATATATATATATAGAATATATATACAAAATACAGGATATTTATATAATAATAATTTAGTGATAAATTAAAGAAATGAGATAGAGAACGTAACCCTAAGGAAATATGGAGGATTAGGGAGATCCATTACCTTATATAAGAATATGTTCTGAACATGCACTTTATATCCTGGATAATCAAATTTTAAAAATTAATTAATTAATTAATTACCAATTACACATATATATGGTTTATTATAATTTTATTATACTCATTTATATCCATTTAGATGTTTTATATAGATAAATTCTGTTATTCTTGGAGTGTTGGTTTAATAATTTCTTAGTTGGTTCACTTTTATATAATCATGGGTGTTCTTTTAAAAAGGTAAGGGTACTCCGTAAGTGAAATGAAATGGTTTTAATGAACATATATAAGATTAAATGGCCTCATTTTCATTTTTTCCTTATATGTGGATGAACCATTTAATAAAATGTTAATGATAAATGTTACGTTTATTTTGGATACTTTTCATCCATCTTGAACAAGATTCATTTTATTTAATGTTTTTGACATATAAAAATTATAGAATGTGAATTAAAATATAATATACATAATTAGTTCGTTCTAGAATAATTTATGTAAATATGGTCCTTTCCCATTATATTTGTGTAAAAAAATACTCATCTTCCCTGAAGGCGGTAAACCGATAAATATGGACAATGGTTTCATCTTTATTAGAATAAAGGGATATGAGAAAATGGGTTGATAGAAAATTATAAATAATAAATATAATTTTATAGTATACACGTGATACTATAATTACTCTACTCTGTTGTATGAATTAGGTTTTCATAATGTAAAAGAAGAAATGAAATTAAAAGAGTTAATTTTAGAATGTTGCCACTTGAATATGACTTCCATAAAAGACACCATAATGACCTTGGAAATAATATTTTTGTGATAATATAAGATATTGGAATTGGGGTGTTTATTGAGTATATTATTTTGATGTTATTTTTAAATATTCAATGATTATATTGTGTGAGTATAAGAGGTGGTGAGGGGTGTTATTTATATAGGGGAGGGGTGATTTTTATTATTATAATCAATTTATTGTTATTTAGGATCAAAACTAACAATAGTATTGATTCTAATGACCATATATAGTAAATGGTGGATTTTATTTTAATAAATGTATTATTAAATCATCCCTGAGTAAAAAGTCATGTATTTGTCTTATACTATTAAATACCATAAATTACTTTATTTCACTATTCCCCAAAAATTTTGTTTTTTATAAAAATACCAAATCATAACCCATACAATTACTCAATATATATTACAATAATAGATTCTATTATATGAAATTAATCTTATAAATATGTAAAAACTAATTTTTAAATAAAATCAACATTTATTAGAAACATTCTAATTTTAATATTATAATACATTTAACGACCCATTAAAAATTGATTATGGTCTCATAAAATTATTATATATTTACAATTACGCATAATATTAAATTATGATCCATTTTATGAGGATATATTTTATATAAGTCATTTTTTTCATTATAATTTTTTTTTAAAAATATTTATATTTTATAAAAAGATGAACACTTAATTTATCTTTTTCAAAAATATTATTTACTTTTAACAAGATATAAATATATCATATTTTATGATTATAAGATAATGAATTATTATTTAATAATTAAAAAGTTTATGTTATTATATTAATCCTTAAATTTAAATCTCAAATGGCCAGATTAATATTCCAATGGTCTTTTTACTATTCCAACAACCATGTTACTATTCCAATGGTAAGATTTAAAACTATAATATGGGTCACATAATTCTTGTAACTACCTTTTATTCCATTCATTCAAAATTATCATATATTTTATCTCTATTTTATATATACATTAATCTTCAAAATGAGAGTTGTATTATTCAAATTATGTTTCATTTATAATGCTTTATATGAGAGTGTAATCATTCTGGGGGATTAAGAAAATCCAAAATATCGAAATATTATTCTCTTATTTTATGTTTATTGACCCTTTCTTATATTTATAATTATTGTGAGATTAGTTTTTGAACAATGTGTCCTTATTTATTTATGGGAATAATTTGTTTTTGGTTTCTATATGTGTTGTAGGTTCTTTATACTACATGACCAAATTATAAGAATCGAAATTTCATTGATAAAATTTTGTGCCATTACATTCATCCCCCTTATGAAATTTCACCATTAAAATTTTGTTATAGATTATAAAGAGAAAAATGGGAGGTTACATATCCTTTATAACTTCATCAGGTTCCCATATTTCTTCCATGTACTTGGGTTTTTATAATATTATATTGATGAGGTGATTTAACTTGTCGCATTGAAATTTATCTCAACTATTTATGTTATTCACTGGAAGATCCTCATAAGAGAGATCACTTTACATATCTACAACCTTTAAATTAAGTTTATTTTTGGGATCTAGTATATATTTTCTCTATAGAAATATGTTGAAAACATCATGCACTTGATACATGGTCAGTGGAAGTGTTAGTTTAAATGCCAAAACTCATATGTGATCAAGAATATCAAAGAAGATGATATACATGGGAGTTGTCTTTCCCTTCTCCCTAAAAATCAAGACTTTATTCCTGGATAAATATATAGTAAACATTATTTATAATCCTAACCTCTATGTACCAGTGCGACTATCTTAATAGATTATCTTTCTAATTTGGGAACCCTGATGTCTTGTAGTATGGTCTTACTATTTTCAACTATTTCTTCAACCATTTATTATATCAGAAGCATTTTTTTCACCAACATAACCCCACAATGAAGGACTTCTACATCATTTCACATAATTTTCAAACTATGGATACATTTGGATAAATGAGTGGAAGCTATTATTGTAAGATAATTTGACCAGAGGAACATATTGACCCACCCTCCTCTGAATTCCATTGAAAATTCCCCCAAAATAACATCCAATGTATAAAATGTAAACAAATCCTATCCATCATTTTCTGGGTGATAAAACATACTAAAGATCAACTTAGTGTTTAGGTTATGTTGGATACTTTTCCATAACATATAGGTAAATCTCAAATCTCGATCAGATATAATTGATAATGGCAATCCACAGAGCCCCACCACCACTTTGATGTATATCAGTGTAGGTTGATTGTGTGGAAATTACATTGGAATTTAAATATAGTGATATGTATTTATAAGATGATCAAAAACAACCCATAAATCATTATTTCATCTGGATTTATTTAGATGTCCATTAACAAATTTAATATTGATTTTTTCCCATTTCATTTTATATATTGGAAATGGTTTAACACACGTAATACTTTTTCATTTTCTTCCTTACATTCAAACCAACTAAGAACATTAATGTATATTAAATGATAAAATTATTCATATTTCCCACTAATAGTCTTATGATAGGATCTTGATACATAGTTTCTATCCCTTGGTGAATACAAAATGTTGAGCTTTATGATTCACTAAAAATATCCCTCTATATCTCTGGATTTCATGGTAAAGAATGTCAAGAACTAAATCTTACTACTCATTCCTCCTCAATTTTAAACTTTGATTATTTCCCTTTTCTAATATCATATTATTTCTTATGAATTTATGCATAATATCTTTGAAAATCCATTATTTTATCTAAAATAGGTGGTTGGGAAATCATTTAATTATGGAATGATGATTTTCATAAATTTTGAATCCCTAGTCCATCCTTTGAAATTATAAGAATATTGTATCATTCTCAATTATGATCATTGATAATGTTATAGAATCCTTTCTATTTAAATGATTTTTCACTTTATTTTCATTCCTAATATGGTAGTGGATAGAGAAGTAATAATAGATTAAAATCTATAAAAATATTCATCGATTCATTTTAAGATCTTTTTTTGTGAAAATATATTTGAGGATCTTGTGGTCAGTATATACCTCACACGTGTCCATAGAGAGAAAATTCCCCCATATTTTCAATATGAAGATCACAACTACCAAATATAGGTCAATTTTGGAATATTTTTTCTCATGAACATTCACTTTCCTATAGGTGTAGGATATCATGTTATCATTATTCATCGGTATACAACAAAATCCATTCTTTGATGAATTAATGTATACAATGAAGACACTAGTATAAAAAATACCTTTTATGTTAGACTTCAAACATGATTTCCAAAAATAAACTATGTAAAACTTATAAAAACTAAATTATCACATGAGTTTTGAAAAAATGACATGGTAAATGAATTTCACATATTGGTTGTTAAGAAAATGATGCGAAAATAAGTTTTCAGGTCAGTTTTAAATTAACTAGCATGATAAACTATGTTTTTTATGTTAGTTGTTTTAAAACCAATATAAAAATATATGTTTTCACTTTGGACAGCTATAACATGTATGAAAAAATGTGTTTATTCACATATTTTATAATATAACTGATGTGAAAGGTGAAATTTCATATCATTCCAAAGAGGAATTAATTGTTTTGACAATGTTCCCTTGAAATTTTTAATTTCTGTGTACCATTTATTGTACCATGGTTCGATTTTCAAGTAAATTTATGTGCTTTGATGGTCCACATATATTCCTTTCATGTCAACTCCTTCATCCATCATCAATATCTCATTAATTCAATACTTCTAATCTCAATCATATTTCTACCTATTCTTCCTTAGAAAAACAAGTCATGGTAGTTATAATTATCTTAATGTTATTTAATGTGTTTGTGGTTGGTTTTCTCAATTGATGCCCCATTTAATTATTCCATTTTTCTTGTCATGAAGGATTCCTCTTTAGATGATATTAAAACAAAAATGTTTCATTTGGAGTTCAAAATTACATTGAAGCTACTACAACTTCGTTTTCCTCATGAGATATTACATCTAATGAAAATTCTATCAATTAAGAGTAATAAATTCTTGAAAATTAAATCAATTATTTGTGATTCTTTGTCCAGATTCCATTATGTCAGTAATAGTTTTTCATTTTAACGATCAAAAATTTTTATATAATGGTGTAATTATCTTTTATAATTAAATAAATAGTATTTTTACATCGATTATAAAATAACTATTGAATAAAATAGATATTTTAGGTCAATTATAAAATAAACGATGTAAAAATTCAAAAAAATGTGAGTTTTTACATTGTTTATTTTATAACTAACATAAAATTTGACATTCTGTATTGGATATAAACAAAATAACATTTTATGTACCTATTCACATCATTTATAATATAACTTATGTAAAAAACCTAAAAATAATAACTTTAAAATCTCTTATATTATCTAACATTAAATTATATTATTTTTTGCATTGCCTACAATAACGTATCTGTTAAATCCAACATTAAATACTGATAATCATTGACATGAAAAATGATTTTTACTAGGGAGATTTTACCACTTGTCGATAGTATAAGTACGGGTGTTGTGATAAGACTCTTTATAAACTCTTTGAAGTAGTATTCATGTTCACTGGTCTTCGAAAAAATTACACCCTTCCGGGTCTTCTAGGTTACTAGCTTAGAAAACCATGATATATTCATAAAAAAATAATGTAAACGCTCAGCTAGTCCATCGAAACTACAGATCTCTATTACATATGTTATCCTATGACACTCTTAAATTTCCTTTGTCCTAGAATGGTCTATAAATATCCATTTCTAGGAAATATCATTCCCGATAAATGATACATCTTCTATCCAAAAAATCATGATAAATATAGTTTTCTCATATTTTTTCCCTTTGTAAACTCTTTATGATTGTATTCAAATACTTCTCATACTCCTCCTTTTACTATGAGTATATCAAGATGTAATCTGTAGAGGATACAAAAAAAATTCATGGTAATATCTAAATACTATATTCATAATGTCCTTGAATTTTTTAAGAGAATTAATAAGTAAAAAGGTTATCACTATGAACTGATAGTTCTCATAACTCATTCAAAGGGTAGTCTTGGGAATATCTATTTCTTCACCATTAATTGGGGATATCCGGACAAAAGGTTAGTATAAGAGAAGTTATTGGACCCTTTTAGTTGATCAAACAAGTTGTCAATATGATGAAGGGAATAATTGTTCTTTATATTGATTTTTGAGATCATAATAATCAATTTAGAGATGTATTAATCCAATTATATTTTTGAAAAAGAGGACCGGTGCACCCCATGGTGAACCACTTAGGCATATAAAACCCTACTCTAGATTCAACTAAAATTGATTCTTCATATATTCCCACATAATAGTTTCTATACTATAAAGAGTCTAAGATATTGGAAGATATCTAGGTATACATTCAATTGATAACTCATCCTCTTGGATAGGTGGAAGACTGTAGATTTATTTTGGGAAATAATCGGTGTAGACCCACACAATGAGAATTTCTTTAAAAGAACCCACTCCTTTGTATCAATCTTTTGAGTTAGATATACTTTCTCGTAATTTAATGGTACCCAGGATTTAGAGGAATGTTATGTAAGATACTCATCCCACTCCTTATATTTTTATAAAATTGTAGGATTCCTTGGGATGTGAAGAGTGATATCCCTTTCTTGACAAATTGATTTTGGATTTATATAAAGACAACCATTACATGGCCAATATTACTTCAAACACAACCATAGGAAGTAAAAAAAAGTATTCTCTAGGGGTTTTATTCCATAAACATTCATTAGTGAGGATTTTTGTGCATTAGATGTAATAATATACACTTTTTAGGTTGTCACATATAACATAATCTATAAATTTTATTGTTTTTTGAAATGATATACTAAATATGAAATATATGAATGAATGTGTAAAACCATAATAAAAATAATATTTGATATTATATAATGAATAACTATATTAGATATCACTACATTACTATCTAGTTCCACGTCAGTAGTAGTTATATCATATTCCCTTCCTTACTATAGTGAAATAGTCTCAATATACATTAACATTACATCACTTTTTAGAATACCTAAAACATTACAAAAATAGACACCCAAAGAAAGTATTATATTAGAGAATTTGGAAACATTGATACGTAAAAACTAGTATATTACTGAGATAAGTTATCTCCCATTAGGATCTTCATGACTAGAACCCTTCTTTTATACACCATAATTAATACATATCTTCATAACCTAGGTAAATACATAAAATGTTGTGACATAAAAGGCTCATTAAGTGTATACAAGGGAGACATGCAAGAATAAACATGAGAATAGGGGCATGAGTACTTTACAATAACATTAAAAGATCATACCCTTCATATCAATGATCATGAACATGAATCATGGATTAAATCATAGTAGTTCATAAGGCATAAATAATAAGGAAATAAATAAAATAATCCATAGAATCATAAATTAGGAATAAGACATGGAATTGTATAATTCAGAAACATGTCATATCATTCTCTATAAGTTAAGATGCATTGATAGAAATTATCAAGGAAGTTCAGGGGAACCATGCCTATTGGATGGGACACACCACCATCCTCAATCATAGCTGTTTCCTTATATGGGATACTATTTCCCCAACTCCCCATAGTGCATTGGGTTTCCATATATTTCTATATAATATCAGGTTCACCCCTATTCTATCTTTAGGGTGACTACACCTACTGGGCGTGACACACCATTATCCCTAACCAAATCCATTCCTAGTAAGTTATTGGGTTCCCCCATCACCCCAATATGGATCAATCTCGTCAACTTGATTCGAATATTTATCTCATGTGATAAAAATATTTATCCAATGTATTAGATGGTGATATTGGTCCTAACCATCCCATAATAAAATTATTCATACATGTGCCACTAGATAATTTATCCTTCATTTTATCATAACCCAAAAAAAAGATATAAGTTTAATAAACAAAAAAACCATAACCCAGGAAATTAAATTGGTATCATTAACATTTCATCACATCATAACTAGTTTAAAATATATAGGTTTCCAAAATATTTCATCAAAACATATCATATGAAATGAGTAGGGCTTCAAAATCCTATAACCGATGGAATAGAAGTGAGAGTCATAAGAAACATTCAATCAATACATAAACTATTTAACAACAGAAAGGAATGAATGTATAGATCATTTCCTTGGAGGGAATGAGTAAAATAAATGGATGTCATCTTATATGAAAAATAACATGGAAATTTTTCTAGAAACATTTCTTGAGGAAAATATCTTTTATTATCATAAAATTATTTTTAATATATAAAACTATTAGAAATCATATTCTTTGAAACTGTATTGAAAACATATACTTTAGAATTGAAATCATTTTTCAGCACTCTTATCTTAAAAAATTATAAAATAATTATTATTATTTTTGAATACCTTCTCCTTTGATACATATAAAATAATATTGAAATTTGTTTGAAAACCATTTCCTTGAAAATAATTTCAAAACAAATAATTAAGGCATGAAAACGTTTTGAAAACTACTTTCTAAGAAAATTTATAAAGAATCTTGAATTTTTCTGAAACCCAATTCTTTGGAAATTAATTTTAAAAAATAATTTTCATAAAAATTAACCTTTTCATCATGAAAGTTTTTATTCACAGAAATGATGGTGGGTAAATCCATAAATGCTTTATAAGGTAAAAATAACATTCACTTTTCAAGGTAAATGTTTGGAAAATTACGTGTTTAGAAAGAGAAAAAATATTAATTTTAATAAATTATTAATGTAAAAAAGGATAAAAATTTATTTTAAATATTATCTGATAATATTCTTCCAAACCCTTTTTTACAAACATGGTTTTGAAGGAACATTGATTTCTGGCCGAAGGGAGACTTGAAGTTAGACTATATTGAAAACACGTCCATGATCAAATTATGTACCAAAGAAAAGATAAATAATAAAATTACATGGATATAAAATGAATAATTATAGGTTAGAAAATATCATAATATTTCTTGAGATATGGATAATTATATTTCTTCAAGGGGAGAATAATTATAAACATTCTCTATAAATGGTAAGATTTTAGTGATAAATCGTTACCAGTTTGGAAACCTTGGATAAAAAATGGAAATATTAATATTAAATGAAGCTTAAAATATCATAAAAGTTGATATTCCTGATATAAAATCTCAAAGGAAGTATATGCACCTCATGGAAAAATATAAGAACATAACATAGAATGTGTTTCCTATGTGGAAAATTGAGACAAAAATCAGTTTATCGATTTGGTAAGTTTTGAAACATTGATAAAATGAAAGAAATATCATAAAATATATATGTAAATACCCATAAATATATCAATAATAATAATATAATTCATCCATGGTATGTATATACACCACAAAAAAGACAAGAGTGTTGAACAAGGCATGTATCTCCCAAATAAAAAACGTGAGATGAAATTCCCTTGCCCCATGTCTTGACTCTCATCGTACTCATTCATACCTCAAATTTAATAAATATTTTTTAGTATATATGTTTTAAAAAAACATATTCTTATATCTAATTCCATATATTATTTGATTTGGACATTATATTACCCTCTTGTTATCAATTTCATGTTAAGGTTAAACTTTGGGTAATATTCACTTCATTTTTCACCTATGTCCTAATTTGATATATATTTGGACCACATACTTCTATAATAATTTATTGAATGTTAAAAATGATATGAATTTAATTAATATTTATTATATGTGTATTATAATAATTTATATAATATATATGTATGAAATTTAATACACAGTGCATAGAAATATTTTGTCACACGTACGCTTAAACACTACTTCTGTTTTATTGACATATTGAAAGAAAGAAAGGAAATGAAAAATATTTATGCATAAATATGTATATAATTACATGATATTATAATTTTTATTTCATATATATCAGATAAATTCAGTAAAACAAATCCTTAATAAATTCCATGGAAGTGTGTGAGAAAATCACATCATTATGAGGGTGCAATTTTCAACACCTCCTCATGGGAGATTATCGCATTTACACAAGATGAAAATAATAAGGGAATGTTATAAATAAAAATTTCAAAAGAATAAATACATTATCACTATCATATGTATCAAATATAATTTTTTTCCATCATAATGTGCACAATGATAGGTGGTAAATGAAAAACGAGCAGTCATCTTTTTGGGAGGCGATAGTTCGTCGAACACATAAACAGTATGTTTGTTACCCATTATATAGATGTGTGTGTGAGTTGAGGATGAAACAAAAAGCATAAAAATATCATATTATATTTACTATAAAAAAAATTTATTCAATAATTTAATAAAATTAGTTTATAGTGTGGATAATGGAAATAAAAGAAAGGATCTTCGGACAGGGTGTTACCTATTTAGCATGTAACTCATCTTTGTTTTAACCAAAGGGTTTCCTTTGAATTATTTATGTAAAATTTGAGGATTAATGTATTAATCTCAATTTTTTTATTTTTATTTAGCATATATTTTCCAACTATAAGTGGTTTGAGAGGTGTGAGTATGTGGGAGAAATGGTGGCCTTTTATAGTGAAGGAAAATGACACACTTAGTATTTTGGAAAACAGGTTTGTTTTACCAAATTTTTTTACAAAACAATAAACACATGACTATAAAACATTAATTAGTTAATGTTAATCTACTAAATATTTCCATCCAATGGGGTTTTGACAACTTTTTATGTCATTTGGGAACTTAAAATGAGGTTTATTAAATTGTTCATTTTATTTTTACCTTGATAGCGATAATTAAATTTAACTGCATTTACTAATATTTTTGCTCAAAAACATTGTGTAAATAATTATTAAATATAAATTATACATATTATAAATATTGAATCCATTTTTATATATTCTAAACATATAATTAGATTAAATCAATTTAAAATTAATCTCGTAGATGAGATTACTGTGTCTGTTTTAAATGTAAAAATTTCCGAATGATTTCTATGTTTTTATATCCAATTTTAAATTAAAATTAATTATAATGACCTATATTGGATTATTTGATAAAATTTTAATCTAATTAAAGACTTAAAATAATATAAAATATAATTTACACATATAAATAAATTATATAAAAAACTATTTTGAATTAAATTTCTGCTATTTCACGATTCATTAAAAATGAAACTTCGAAGAAAAATACCAAACATTTACCCTAAACTATTATTTATGTTTCTATTTAATATATCATTTTTATTTAGACAAATATAATAAAAAAATTTAGAAAAAAATGTATTCAAAATAGGTTCTCTATTAAAAGGCGGTAAAATACCTTAATAAAAATAAAGTATTTTATGCATAATATTGGGTGTGTTTTAATCATAATCCAACAAAATATATTGGATCAATATAAAAAATATTTTATTTAATATATGAAATATAAATTACATTAATATCACTCACTAGTTATGATTTATTTAATTTATTAGCTTAAAACAACTTCTATATAATTAAAATAATAATATTTTCTTTTATAATCAATTATTTTTTTATATTTATTTTTAATTATTATTTCACAGATATTTTTATTTTATATTTGTGTAGAATAAAAAAACTAAAATTTATTTAACCATATTTAGAAAATAAAAATTAATAGCTATGTTACCTTAAGTAATAATATATCATTATCCTTATTCTTTCTTTCATGTTAGACAAGCCATTGTCACAATTAATTGTTGTATGTAATGAAAAAAATCATCAGTGTTCTATATAGATCCAGATAAAATTTATGTTTTGTGTAGTGCATGATTAACTTGGTTTTTCTTGTAACAGAAGGGAAAAATGTAATATAAACTATTTTCATTGTTTTTTAAAAAGAAAAATATTAAAAAGATTTACTAAATTTGAAAAAAAATATAATTAAAAAAGTTATTGTGTTGTTACATTCTAACACCCTTAAATTGAATTTGTCCCTTGAAATTATTATGGGTTACTAATAATTTAGCACTTGAATTTTTAATTCATATAAATCGATATTGTAAAAATGATTACTGAAATTTCACTTAAAATTGAATGTTGGAAGCATAACTGTTACCCAAAGTAACATAAAACTAGGTTTCCACAAATGAGAACATATGTTGAGAGTTAATATTGGACATGGAAGAGAAACATATCTATCATATTTTAGAGGATAGTGATATATAACTTTGTAAAGATAATGTTAACAATCTCAATGCTATAAATCTACTATTATCAGAGGGACCATTATATTTTTCAGTGAAGAAGGTAGTAGGATAACGTATTCTATTTCATGATCATTTCCCTAAGGATAAATAATTGTATGGAGAAGTTACAATTATAGGATTGAATTCCATTTCATAAGTAAAATCTCTCCTATTGGTCATGTCTTGACCAATTTCCACTTCACCTATTTGCCCAAAAAGGAATGTGACTTTTTCATTCATGAAGAACTAATAGATCATGATATTCATGATAAGTCATCCCATAATACATTAGATAACAACTACACAAAATTATTATAGTAGGTTATAAAATATGTATAAATACTCATGTGGGGAGATACTAATTTAATGTCAAAAATTTCAAGCATTTTTTAACTTAATCATAAAATAAATGGTTAACCATATAACCCATCAAAAATATGAAAATACCAAATTTTATAACAAAAATGTTGAACTCTTCTTAACATTCATCCCCCAAGTGTCACAATGTATCAATTGGTTTTCACATTCCAAACATGTGAATACACTCATCATAAATCCCCTTGAAACATGGCAATAACCTAAATTACTGTATATCCTTTTGGAAAACATGAAAGCTTCTTAATTTAAAATATTACTGGATATATTAGTTAAATCCAAGAAGTGGTAAATTTCATCGTGGACAACATACGACACTTTTTTTGAAAAAAAGCTTCTTAATTGGTTCCATGTTCATTGATACTATCCAATTTTCATTATCCAAAACAATCATCTTTTTAACCAAGATAAACATAATTTTCTCAACATCTTGATCATGTTAAGTGTTACCTTCCATCAATCAAAATGTCAATTTTATGTTTTCAAAGCCATTCAACATACACATTTTAATTCATAATGAAAACTTATACAGATTTCACATTTATATTTCATTATTCATATAACATGATCATTGAATTCAAAAACATAAATACTCTATTCATACATATTTATTCTTAAACCATTACTCATGATCTATCAAAATATTTCTTAATAATTATTTCCTAGATTATTAAATTTGAATCCTATATTATGGTTCCCCAAACACAATCCATTCATGCTTCTTATTATTAATGTAAAAAATACTGGATGAACATTACATACCTTTAAAATTTTCCTTATGCTCTCTTTAACTTTATAAGAATAACGAATACTCATACGACCTACCTAATTCTCTTCAAGAGCTTTCCCTTACGTCAAAAATTTGAAGAATGAATATTAATTCCACACAAAAAGCATTTTACCTTTGATGATTTCATAGAGATTCCAAAATTCCCATCAAGTTGATTAACAAAACCCATCATTTTTAAATTTAAGTTACTTTTTTGTGTCCTTTTCCATAGTCAAAACACATTCTAGTTCTTATAATACATTCACATGGGTGAATTTTTCCACATTCATGAAATAAAAGATGATTAATATTCATTTATCCATGGTCTTTATTACTAGATCACTTGATGATGTCTTTCATTCACTTCTATGGTGAGTCCGGGAGTTATTTTATGTACACGTTGTAGACCATGTTCCTCAAAAACTAATTAGGAATTATTAAAACACTCATCACACTATTGATAATACCATTTGACTGCTCATTGATATATTTTCCACCATATCCAACACTAATCCAGTTATATCTGGTTCCCTCTATTGACTAAAACCATGAATAATATATAAAGAAACAATTATCATAAATAAAGAATTGTAAAAATTATATTATGTATAAATTATGAAACTTTTCATAAAAAATGACTCCTCAAATTTATCCTATGTTTATAAAAAATATTTTTAATTTCAAAATGATATTTTATTATGATTTTTTGAATTTACAATGCTTATCGCTGAGGAGGGCCAAACTAGGTGTGCAACAAAGTCCATTTTCCTATACCATATTACACTGAGTCAGACATAGGACATCTTGCTAGAGTTATTTCCCATAGATACATTTGTAACAAAGTCACATCCACTTGTAGTATCCAGATATGGGTGTATTTCTAGGAACCCACTAACTATATCCTTCACCAACATTAAAGGATATTGTCTTATACATTCCCTTATCAATAGAATTAACCATATAAATTTCATTATGGATATTAGTAATTTTTTCTAATCCAATAATCTAAATGTTAAATAAAAATTTTCACTGAAACTAACTATAGACACCAGGTCATAACATACATTAAAATTACATCATTTTTTCAGAATACTTGAATCATTAAAAAAAGATTCCCCTTGGCTGTATTATTTTATGGACATTGGAAACATGGAAACATAAACACTGGTACTAATGAGAGACACATTTTCTCCCATTAGGTCATTCTGGAATATAATACTTCTTAGGCACACCATACATAATTCATATACACCTAACTTGGGGAAGGAAATATAAAATGGGGTGAGATACGATGCTCAGTATGTGTAAACAAGGGAGACATGAGGGCATAAACATGAGTATCGGGGTATGGAAAGTTGATCATAACATTATAAGAAAATATCATGCATATAAAATATCATAAACATGAATCATGATGTAAAATATGACATATACTAAGGCATGAATCATAATGAAGTAAACAAAATATTTAAAAAATTCATAAATTAGGAAATGAGACATGTAATGTGGAAAACATAATCACATGATAGCATTACCTTTAAGACAATACACATTGATAAAACATATCAAGGCACTTCATGGGAACCACGCATATTCGGAGTGACACAACACTGTCCTGAGTTACATTACATTCCTTGAAAAGGGGGATTGTTTCCCCAACTTCCCCTAGTTTATCAAGTTTACCCATCTTCAAATACTGGATTAGTCATCACCATCATCCATGTTCATATTGACAAAACCTACTACGCGGGAGACACCACCCTCCCCTAGCATACTCTTTTCCATGTAAGGGGTCGGGATTCCTAATCATTCCAAAGTGGATCAATCTGGTTGAATTTATTCAAATAATTATCTAATAATATATATAAATTTTAACCCAATCTATTGGAGGGAGATATAGGTCCAATACATCTCTTAATTAAATCATTGTTACATCCACTATAACATAATAAAATTTTCATCATATTGTTTCTCTTATTAATATATGGGTTTTTCAAACATAAAATCATAACCCATGAAATGGAATGTGTATCATTAAAATTTAATTAGATAATAACCTATTCATCAATGTATAATTGTGAAAAGAAGTGGGTTTCAAAATCATGTAACTCATGGAATAGAAATGATGGTCATAAAAAACATTCCATAAAAATATAAAAAATTCAAGAAATGATCTGAATAGAACCTTTGGATCACATCCTATAATGGGATGAGTAACATCGATAGATTTCATCATAGATGAAAATTAACATGTAAAAATATATTGACAAAATATCATAAGGAAGATATCATTTCTTCTTTGAAATGATGTTTTATATCACAAAAACATTAGATAATAATTTTCATTGAAAATGAATTGTTAGAGAAGAATTAAGGAGATGAATCATTTTTAAGTCATATTCACTTAAAACATACAAAAGAATAATGAAAATTTTTTAAAACCTTCTTCCTTTGTAACTTATAATGTAATCTTGAAAGTGGTTTCCAAACCATTACATTGAGAATACTTTGAAAACATTGATATAATGCTTTAAAATGTTTTGAAACCCATTTTACATGAATAATAACTAAAGAATATTAAAAAAAACTTGAAAAAAATTTATTTGAAAATTACATTTTAATTAAATGTAAAAAATTAACCTTTTAAACATGCAATGGATATTTCACATAAATGAAGGTGGGTAATTCCATACAAGCCATACGAGATAAAAAGAACATTAATTTTTCATTGTAATAATGTAGAAAAATAAATTATCCAAAAAGAGAAAAGAATATTACATAGAAATCATTTTTAAAAGAAATAAAATTAAAAAATTAATTTTAATGATTATATTATATTATTCATGGAATATCTTGTTTGAAAATATGGTTTTGAACTAACATAGGTTTTTAACTGAAGAGAGAGGTAATGTTATAATTTCTTAAAAACAATTTATTGATAGTCATATGTACCCAAGAGTGGATAAATTGAAAAAAAAATTAGATATGACATGAATAAATATAGTCTAAGAAAAATATTAGGAGGTATTTAGATATGGGTTATATGATTTTACAAATGGGAGAATAATAATAAACAATCTTGATAAAAGGTGAGACTGTAGTAGAAAACATTACAAATTTTGTAATGTTGGAACATAATATATGAAGATAATAACACTAAATAAATTATATAATATCATGAAAATAACTATATTCTTAATATAACACGTCAAATTCAGTATATACACTTCATGAAAAAATATTGGTGCACAACATGTCATGTGTCTCAAAGAATGTAAATTGAGGCAAAATCACCTTACATATATGGTTTCTTTTGATAAATAAAACCTATGAAAGAAAAACAAATAAAATGTACACTTAAATACACTTAAATTAAATAAAATTAATCATATAATACATTAAAGGGAATTATATAAACCACACAAAAGAAAATAGTTTTCAATATGGCTTGTGTCTCATGAATATAAAAAGTGAGATGAAATTCCCTTACCTAGTGTCTTGACTCTCACAGTACTCATTCTAGCCTCCTATATAATAAATGAAATTTTATTATACATATTTTAATGATATCAGATTCTTATAAATAATACCAAATATTGTTTTTTTAAGAATTTATATTACACACCTGTTACTATTTTTTTTGTTAAGGTTACACTTCTAGTAATATTCACTTTGTTTTTCACTTGTGTCCTAATTTTTTACCTCTTCTATCCATATACATATTTCATTATTTATAGAATGTAAACCTTGATATAAATATCATTAATATTCATTAAAATTTTATTATAACACTACATAGAATATATAATTATGAAATATAATACACTATTCATGGAGACGGTAGTCTATACGTATGTTTGAATGCTGCTTCCATTTTATTGACCAAATAAAAGAAATAATGTAAATGAAATATATGTGTATATATATATGAATATAATATCATTATATTGGAATTATTATTTCATATATATTAAATAATTTCACTAACCATTCCCATAATACATTACATGTCATGTGTGAACGACTCACTTTATTTTGAGTGGGCGATTGTCCATATTTCACCAAATGAAATTACCATATTAACACTTGACAGAAAGCATAAGGTTATATTATAAATAAAAAATAATTAATAATTAATATATTATAAATATCTTATATATAATTTATGAAATTTTTTTTCTATCATAATGTTCACTATGATAGTTGGTAATGGAATAAATGAAAATGTATTGTTTTGTGAGGATGTAGTTCACTGTACATGTAAATAGTATTTTCCTTATCATTAGATTGAATTTTGTGTAACTGTTGTTATAATACATCAGATAAAAAATAATATTATATTTATTATACATTTTTTTATAAAATAATGTAATAAAAATAATTTATGGGGTTAATAGTGGAATTAATATATAGGAGATAGAGGGACGATGTAGCCTCTTAACTAGTTGACTCCTTTTGGTTTCCACAAAAGGGATTCCCTTGAAGTATTTATAAAAAATGTAGGAATAAAGGAGTAATGGTTTTTTTTGGTACTTTTATTTTTTATATCATGGCTGATCCTAATTGGTTCGAGATATGTGATGATTTTAGATATGTGGTGGCCTTTTATAGGGATGGAAAAGGACACACTTAGCCTTTTTAAGGACTTGTAAGGTGTACCAATTTTTTTACCTAATGAAGTCATAAAAACGAAAACTATTAGTAATAAAAGTTTTACGGGCGAAATGGGTCCATAAAATGGGTGTTGGAATATTGGTAATGTGATTTGGGACCTTAAATTTATGTTTTATTCCATGGTTACGCTTAATTTTAAAAAACTAATTATAATTAATTTTAACTACAATCGCGGATATTTTTTGTCAGAAAATAAGTTTAAAATATTATATATTATAAATTATGATTGTTCCAAATATTTAATCCCATTTTTAAAATTAAAAATACATAATAGGAATAAATTAATTTAAAATTAATCCTGGAGATCAAACGATAATGCAGGTTTTAAAAAAATGTAAAAACGTTTGCTATGTATTTATAAACAATTTCAAAGTCAAATAGATTATAATGGACTAAGTTGTATTAATTTATAAAAATATTATATAACTAGTCTCTTTAAAAAATATAAAATATAATTTAACCATATAAATAAATTAGATGAAGATATAGTTTTGAATTGAAATTCCTTATTTTTCACTATTCTTCAAAAAAATGAAACTTTCCAGAAAAATAAATAATATTAAAATAACAAAATTTATATCTTTATATTTGAATGATTAATTTTATTTTTACATATTTAATATATAAAATTTCCAAAAATTGGATTTAATATTGGTTTTTTCATTAAAAAGTGGTAAAAATTACATAATAAAAATATAGTTTTTTATGGATAAAATTAGGTTAGATTTTATCTTAATCCTATAAAATCAATTTATTTATTATAAAAAATATATTATTCAATATATAATATATATATATAATTAATTTCACAAAATAATTGTAAATAATTTAATATATTAGTGTATAAAAGAATTGTCAGTTTAAAAATAATAATATTCTTTATTATATTATATCGGTTTTTATATAAATTAATAATTGATTTGTATCTAATGAATTAATTTTATATATTTGTAAAACATATAATTTAATATGTTTTTTGAACAGTTTCATAAATAATAATTTAACTGATATGTTATATTAAAGAAAATTATATCATTATCATTATTCGGTCTAGCATCTAACACAAGCCATCAAGGAAAGACAATGTTGCACGTAACACAAGGTATCCAAGATAATTATTTTTGATAAAGACAAAATTTATGTTGAGTTTAGTTCAAGATTAACTTGGTTTTTCATATGAAACAAGCCAAATATATTAAAAGTCCATTTTTAGTGTAGTGTGAAATGAAAAAATATCAAAAAGTTTAAATTATTTTGAAAAACTATTTCACAAAATCTCAGGGTGTTACACTTACTGCCTTGGATATTTTAGTAATTGATTTTTATTATAAACCTTTTATTAGGATATTGGTTCATATGTTGACATTTTTCCATGATGTTGAAACAATATACTATATGTTCATTATCACTCTGAACCTTCACTTATTCTTTCACAATAGTGGGATTCTCCAAACAACTTTATCAATGACTATCCCACTTATCCACATTATATGCATCAACCTATTCCTTTTATATAGTTGCAAATATGAATCTTCCCACAATTTGGGCTTGTGTAATGTTTCTATTCACTCCTACATGGAATTTATCTTTTGATCCTCCTATATTATACTCCGTTTTCTACTTTTTATCTCAAATCCCACAAGACCGTTGAGTTTCTCCAACTTCCATATAAACATGTGAGACACAATGGAATATATCTTGATAGTCATAAAGGTCTCGAAACCCCAAGGATTTCAAGAGACTCCATTTTAATCAAATTAATAAGTGATCATATTTGTTTTAGTGTTCATGATAAATATAGAGGCATAACATAAAAATATTTTAAAATTTTTCCACAAGCTCTGATAGATATATCTTCCTTTTTATTTAGATATATGGACTCCCAATAAATCATAATATGGAGAGTATGTAGAATATATTTAATGAAAAATATTTTCATGAATTATTACCATTACCATGAATCAATTTCTACTTTAAACTTTGTGTTTTTATTAGTTTCCACAACTGATAATCTTCCACATCAAAACTATAGGCCCCCAACATGAATTTATCTTCTTTTTATAATTAAAAGACATAAAATATATTACCAATTTATTTAATCTATTGTTCTAGGATTAGGGGATCATATTCTATAATAAATGTAGGGGAACTTTATTGCATAAAGTGTTTGACAACAAAAGTATATCTCTTAGGAGAATTTGGTTGTTCCTAATGATTAATGTTTTTATTCATAACTTGATCTAGTTAATCTATAATTATCATTATGTTCTTAGCTACCATTACCATTGGTATTAGACTATCATTATAGAAATCATCGCATTTCTAATCACATTGGATATTGGAATGGGTTCTCCTATTTCCTTCCATTAACAAAAAAAATAAAAAATTATGGGGATTGAATACATTGTCAATGATCATATAAAATGGAAACTGTTAACATATATGTAATAACATATATCAAAAATGTATATCCTAACTTACAATTCCTGAAATTTCAATATAGGTTATCAATGAATTTTTTCATTACACATATTTATCCTTAGGGTTCTTAAAAAGGATTAATAATCCTAATACCTAAATTTATCTAGAAAATATTCTTATACAAACTATATAGATGATATACATTATCACATATTATTATATGATTTTTAGCATAAATATCCATTAAATACTGACCAGGGATCAAAAATCATAGTGTATTTTGAAGACTTGGTTCAAAATCACAAAACATGTAACTTGAATAAAAAATATTTTTACTAAAATCCATAATGATATATTAACTCCTTTTAAAATCCACTAAATATATAAGATAACTTTTTGAATATATTGAAAAAAGATGTAATCAAAAAACACAGTAAGGGAATAAAAATGAAAATGAAAGTTCTTATATGAGTTAGTAGGTATAAAATGATAACATAAAAGGCTAGGTTCATTAATATATGTATAGAGGAATAACATATAGAACAAGGAAACAAATATTCATTGTAATATAGAATGTTGAAACATCATATATCATGACATAAACACAACTGAATGCTATCTTCAATGACAAAATAACATGGTGTATTGATTCTCATAATATATTAGGTTTACTCCCTATTCCAATATGTAACATATCATGAGAATAAAAAATTACCCTATGAATATGATATCTATTTGGGTGAACCCATCAAAAAATGTACATTCATATGTGTGCCACATATAAAATCAAGAATAAAAATTAATGAATAGGAATACATTTGGAATTGAAAGGGTTTCATTATCATTCCATAAGGCATAACCAATGGAAATATCATAATGGTATCAATGAGAGAATAGATAAAATAATTATTCTACATTAATAAAATTATAAAAATAAAAAATATCATGAATGTTAATGAAAAACTAATTTGAAAAGATGAAAAATAGTCTTTTGGTACCATCATAAATTTTACAATTACGTGGGGTTTTAAGGAAAATAATAAAGACACATTAAAGAGGAATAGAGAATCATTATATTCATAAAACTATACAAAAACTAGAAAAGTTTTATATGATAAAATTAAAAATTAAAAATAAAATTTTGGTGGAATAATCAATTTTATGGAGTGTACCTAAAAGGGGTAAGAAATAAGGAAGTTCCCTTTAATGTGGTTTTCATACTGTGAGGAATTTATTAGGGAACCCTTTAATCATGTATTTCAATATAAAATATAAATTAATTAAGCAAGATATATATTTATGGAACATATATATAGACATATATAATATAGTATATGTATATAATAATACATAAAATAAAAATTATTTCAATGATAGAGATAGATAGACCATAAACATATAAAATTATGGTTGTTTGGACAGATCCCATACAATATATCTAAATGCATTCTACACTTTCACAGAATGTAACATCCCAGGTAAATAAAGAATAATACATTTTCATATTTATTAATATTTTAGAATTGAATATTAATTTTAGTTTAAAGGTGTTTCTATGTTCGATAGCGTACCCGATACGCAACAAAGAGTTTCTTTGAAATCTTACGTTGCACACTAGTAATAAAATAATATTATTTTAAATGGTAGTTAACACGTAGACATTGTATTGGTGGGAATGAATAGAAATAATTAAAATATGATTATATATGTTTTTAAATTGTTTTTACATTTATCCAATAAAAGATAAAGGCTTAAAATAAGAAAAGAAATCAATTTTAGGCATAGATACACTAATATTCACTAAAGGTCCACTTATCGCCTTTTCATCGGGAACCTTATTTAAATATAGTTTTGGTAACTATTATAATTTCTATTGGACCAAATAAAATTCTTATTTATAATCGGGACATCAAATTTTACTTTGTGTAACTTTTTGGTATTTTTCGGATAAATTCCATTTTTTTAATGAATAGTGAAAAATGTTTTATTTTAATTCAAAACCTCTTTTTAATCTAATTTATTTATATGAATAGATTATCTTTTTAATTGGTTTTAAAGTGAAATTAGAATATATTTTTACCATTAAATCCAATAATGGTCATTAGAATTAATTTTACTTTGAAATCAGACATAAACAAGTGTCAATCTTTTGATACTTATTGTTTCATAAAAATAGGCTATTTGCTCTGAAAGCGGGAATTAATTATTAAATTAATTAATTAAACTTATATGTTTTGAATTTTTTAAATTAGACATCATTTTTTAATTCAGAATATCAAATATAGCTTAGGGTGATGTTTTGGTATTTTTCTGAAAAACTTAAATTTTGATGAATAGTGAAACTACTAAGTGGTACTTAAAAAACTGATTTTTCATTTAAATGAAATTTTACAACCTCTGTGTTTTGAATTTCAAAAATCTGAAATACATGGTAGTCATTAAGAAGTAAAATGTGGTTCAATGGGATTAAAATATTTTTTTTTGAATAGTAAATTTTAAGTTTTTAATTGCGATTAGAGGTAATTAGTGTAGTCTAAGGTAAAAATAATGTTTTAATATTATGAAATGACCTAGAAACATGGCCTACCCCCATTGTATTTGTCATGGACGACTGAGACAATCCATGGGTCAACTTGGAGACCCCATGGAGCCACATTGGTAGGAAAATGACATTAAAAACTTTTTATTTAATGTTAAAATTAAAATGTCACAAACATGAGTTGTTTTAATAAAAAAAATTCTTAAATGGGGTTATACAAGTCATGTTTTTTACTATAAATATTAATTATAAATCTAAAAAGATTTCATACATCATGATATATTTTTTATAATTTTTATATATTAAATAAATTAAATTATTTATGACACCATGATGATGCAGTTATTACCTCATTATTTAACGATTTAAATAAAATGAAAAGATAATGTAAAATATAAGACCTACACATGTCAAAAACCTATTGTATGTGTGTATTTAGAACTCTTATCACCTTATACTCTAAATATATAATTGTGGGACCCTTTTTATCCAAAAATCATTTTATAATAAAGTATCTTTTCTTAACTTTCCAAAGTGCCGCTCCTCTCCTCTTATAATAGGCCCCCACCTCTACCACCTTACCCACACCTCTCAAGCCATTGGCTCAGAAAAACCCTGCTCATTTTGCCTCTCCAAATCCCTATATTACACCAAGAAGCCTCACATTGGGCAGAAGTCTTCCCAAGGAAGCCTTTGAGCTCAAATAAAAAATAGTTACCCGTTTTAAAGGTAGTGTTTTATCTTGTGTTCTTTTGTTTTATTTTGCTTATCCAACCCCCTAAACTCTTTTTATTCATTTATTTTGTAACAAGTACAGTATCTTCAATATACTAGGATGTTTTTATAAGAATAATTATAGCTAAACTTACACACACATACATCTAATGGTTATAGAACATATTGTTTCTGTGGTTGGCGAATTTATGCCTCACGAAACGATGATTGTTCAATATTCTTTTAACACATTTAATGGTGGCCACTAAGACGTTTCTATATTTATATATGATATATATTATGTTTATGTTTTCCTTATGCTTCTGTATTTTTCATTTGTGGTATACCTTTATGGCATCCATTATGGGTATACGCGATATCCTCATTTTAGGAAGTGCGGACTACCGCCCCCTCAAAGTGATTTGATTCGTTAATGCCATATGTGGGATGTATAAAGTATGGATTTAAAGATATTATATATTATGTTATACTGGAATTATAATATACCTTTATATCATTATTATTTCATTCCATTAAAGTATGATATTGAAATGAAAGTAGCGTTCATGCGTACGTATGGCTTACCGTCTCCATGAACTGGGCATTTCATTTCTTATCCCCAAATGTAATGTAATATTATAAGTACATATATATAATGGATATATATGATTTAAGTCACATATAAATTATTAATATAATTCTGGAATTAAAATATACATATCTCTCATTTAGTTTTAATTCCATGACATAGAAATGAAAGTAGCGTTCATGCTTACGTACGACTTACCGTCTCCATGAACGGTGCATTTCATTTCTTACCTCTAAATGATTATGTAATATTATAAATACATGTATATTCTGGATATATATTATTTATATGATATCCAAATCATGAATACCATTATGGATATAATGAATATTTGACCACATGAACAACATGTAATTGTAAGAAGTCTACTTTTGACTTAAGGACCAAATATCGAAAAAATAAACATTATTAACATAAATGATTAAATAATGTTTATAACATGGAATTGAGAGATATAAAAGGAATAATGAACTTGAAAAAGGTTCTTAATCAAGTATAAATTAACTCAAGTTTATTATTCAGGACATTAAAGAACGATCGAGTCAAGTCAGACCTGAGGTAAGGGACTTCGTCTCAATATCCTTTCATTGAGGCATATTTCGTTTTATACACAACTTTCTTTTAAAAGGTGTATAAAACCCTTTGAATTTTACTTTTATACAAAAGGAATCTTCTTCTACGATGAATTTTACTAAACAAAAAAAGGAATTTTTCCTTTAACGTACGCGGTGACAAAGACCTTTTCTGCCGCCACGAGTATTATTTGGTCTTTGGCTTCCTCAACAAGCCATAATGTTTTTAAAGTGAAATAAATACCATATACTCTTTTATGTTTTTTCGTATTGAAAATGGTTTTTATAATGGATTTGTTATGTCAATATATTTATGTGATATATTGTGATCAAAGTGTGGAAATGTTTTCTTTCCATTATATTTGTTTTTTGTATTATGATTTTATAATGGTACTTGGACATTTGACGGGTGGTTACGTGATAAACCATATGACGGGGGGTGTCGTGAATACCAGGACGGGTGGTTACGATATAACCTCCAATGCATTGGGTATGGAAGTCAGTCGTATGGCTATTCCATTAAGTGATATGTGTGGATGTCGACCGTATGGTTATTCCATTTAAGTATGTTTATGTCCCATGTTACCTTTATATGTTATGTGATCTTTATATGGGTTTTATGGTAATCTTTTGTTTACAAAAGGGTAAGTAATTATATTTTATTCAGTGAATAGTTTTCACTACTTTATAAAGTTGAAAAGTATTACTTTGATAAAGTATACATGGTTTGCTTGTTTTTTTTGAAAAACTAACAGTTTTCATTCATTGTGTATCCCTTACTGAGATTTTTATGCTCACCCCAAGTTTTTTTAAATGTTTTTCACAGGACTTAATGTGGAATAGGGTCAAGGATGGGATTAATGGAAAGTCATGCTATCTAAAATATGGAACTAGACATGTTTCCTTTTAAGAGTTTTTATTTTATGGAAACTTTGTAGAAGTTTCTACTTTGTAATCTTTTGAGATGTAATAGTTATGTCCTAATTCTCTAAAACTCTAACCCGTGAAAAGATCCTCAATGTGAATTATTCATTTAATTCAATATTATGTATGTTTTTAAGGTCGAGGCCTTATATTTGGTATCAAAGTTCGGTTTAGACATCTTTATGAGTTAGAAAAGAGTAAAATTATAAATTAATTTATGGTATGACTGAAATGATATAGCATTTAAATATTACCATGTTGCTTCGCCTATGATATTTCTGTGTTTAGAATGGTTTTCTGCAGAGGAAACAAAGCAGCTATGTTGGGACGACATCAAGAGGAAGACAACCTTCAAAATCAGCAACCGGAGATGGTTGGAATTGGAACTGAATAGTTTGTTGCAGTGATGGCACAGTTGACTCAGGCTATAAATGGTGGTGGTATCAATGCACGATATCAGCCAGATCAACCGCAGAGGAACATGTTAGTGGTGGAACATTTCATGAGGCAACATCCCCCATCATTTAGAGAATCATCTGACCCCGTACTAGCTGAAGGGTGGATTAAAGCACTGGAGAAGATTTTTGATGTCATGGGGTGTTCAGAACATCAAAAGGTTAGTCTTGTTGTTTACTGTTTTGAAGGAGAAGCTCATCAGTTGTGGTTGATGGTGAAAAATATCAGGAATAGTGATGATATTGATGATCTTCACTTGGACAAATTCAAAGGTATGTTTCTTGCGAAATATTTTCCTAAGGTGTTTCATCTTAGGATGGAAAGACAATTTCTAGAATTGAGGCAGGAGGATGACTAAGTGGCTGCTTTTGAAGCAAAGTTCACTCAACAGGCAAGGTATGCTCCAAACTTCATACGAGATCTTGATAGTAAAATCAATCGTTTTTACTCAGGGTTAAAGCCAAAGTATCATAGGGATTTAGCTTTTCATGAGTTCAAAAGTTATGAAAAACTTATTCGATGTGTGGAGAAGGTAGAAATGGAGTTTACCGATGATCAGGTGTTCTATGAAAAACAACATAATAAGAGGTCCAGTTGGCAGGCAAAGGGGAAGAATTCATCAAAGAAGCAAGGAGGTAAGAAAACCAAATATCTATCCTATGAGAAGTGTGGTAAAATTCATCCTGGAGAATGTTTATCCAAGTCTGTAAAGTGCTTTTGGTGTGGTAAGTCAGGTAATATTGCTCGTAACTGTAAGGAAGATGATCAAGAAGGAAATGAAAATCCAGTGGTAAGATGTTTTAAGTGTAATGAAATGGGTCATTATGCAAATGAGTGTCTAACGAAGAACTCAACTGGGTGAAAGAAGCTAGACTACAAGTAGAAAGGGGTGGTGAAATCCTTTGCAACTACTTCAGCAGATGTTGGGCCATCGAATGAAGTAGTATCAGGTACACTATTTATTTGTTCAGATTATCCCAATGTGTTGTTTGATTTATGGTCTACCAATTCTTTCATTTCTAAGAAGTGTTTTAATAAATTGGGAATTACATCTCAAGATAGGAATCCTGAACTTATGGTAAAAACACCCAGAGGGAATGTTGAGATAAAAAGGAATTATAAGAATCTTCTTATCCTTGTGTGTGGAAAGAATCTACCAGCAAACCTTATTGTTTTGCCTCTATTAGAGTTTGATGTTATTTTGGGCATAGATTGGCATTCTATTTATCATGCTAAGATTGAATACAGATCTAAAATGGTTTCTTTTCAGAAATATTTTTAGTTTGTGTACAAGAATGAACCCTTGATTTTGATAACATATCAGGAAGTTGAGAAAACTAGTAAAATATGGAAATGAATGTTACCTTTCACATATTGTTGAAAATAAAGGAACTGTTAAGATTAATGATGTGCCAGTGGTAAATGAGTATCTTGATGTTTTTCCTAATGGGTTTCCTGTTATTATTCATGATCGTGAAGTTGAATTTACTTTGACTTTGTTCCTGATTCTAAGCCAATTTCAAAACCTCCTTATCGAATGGATGAAGTTTAACTTTTAGAGGTAATGAAACAATTTCAAGAGTTATTAGATAAAGGTTTCATTCGACCTAGCACATCACCATGGGGTCCTCCTGTCTTGTTTTTAAAAAGAAAGATGGTTCAATGAGACTTTGCATTGATTATAGAGCATTGAATAACATTACTGTTAAGAATAAGTATCCTTTGCCTCATATCTATGATTTGTTTGATCAGCTCCAGGGAGCTCATTATTTTTCAAAGATTGACTTGAGGTCGGGGAACCATCAGTTGAAAGTAATAGAAGCAGACGTTCTGAAGACTGCGTTCCGTACTAGATATGGCCATTATGAATTTGTAGTTATGCCTTTTGGGTTAACCAATGCACCTGATGTATTCATGGACCTTATGAATATAATTTTCCATGAGTTCTTGGATAATTTTTTGGTTGTTTTCATCGATGATATTTTGGTGTTTTCTAAAAGTAAAGAGGAGTATGAATGTCATTTAAGGGTTATCTTTCAAACCTTAAAAGAAAATACATTGTATGGAAAATTTAGCAAGTGTGAGTTTTGGTTACAACAAATTTCTTTCCTTGGTTACATTGTTTCAAAAGATGGAATTACTGTTGATCCTGCTAAAACAAAAGTTTTTGAAGAATGACCAAGACCCACAAATGTAACCGAGATTCGTAGTTTTCATGGATTGGCAAGTTACTACCGAAGGATTGTTGAAAATTTTTCCTGGTTATCTAGTCCAATGACTAAGCTAACTCGGAAGGGTGTTAAGTTTATATGGAAAAAAGGATGTGATGATTGTTTTCAGGAGTTGAAAAAAAGATTGGTGAATGTTCCAGTTTTGGAACTTCCTTCCAGGAATGGTGATTTTGTTATATACACTGATGCTTTGTTGAAGGGACTTGGTTGTGTCTTTATGTAGAATGATCAGTTAATTGCATATGCTTCACGTCAGTTGAAAACTCATGAGGTAAATTACCCTACACATGACTTGGAATTAGTTGCTGTTGTTTTTGCTCTAAAAATTTGTAGGCATCATTTGTATGGAGTAAAGTGTGAAATATATACCGATCACAAAAATATTAAAGTATATATTCAATAAGAAAGAATTGAACATGAGACAGAGGAGATGGTTGGAATTAATCATGGATTATGATTGTAAAATTCATTACCATCCATGAAAAGTAAATAAAGTGGTTGATGCTTTGAGTCAAAAAAGTAATGCTTCATTAATAATGTTGCTTTTGGAACATGATCCTTTGGTTTTTGATTTGATGAAATTTGGCATAGAAGTTGTTAGTGCAGGAAGTTCTTCTGTTTTGTTTCAGGTATCAGTGAGATCATCCCTATCAGACCGAATTAAGCAAGCACAGAGGGAAGATTGTGAGTTGCAGAAAAAGGTATAGCTAGTTCAGAAGGGTAAGTTTCCTGAATTCAACATTGATAATGATTGTGTTTTGTTGTTTGGGAAGATATTATGTGTTTCTGGTGATTCACAGTTGAAGAATGAGTTGTTATGTGAGGCTCATAATTCCTCGTATTCAGTTCATCCTTGCAGTACTAAGAAGTACAGAGATCTGTGGGAGTATTACTGGTGGGATGGAATGAAAAGGGATATTTTTGATTTTACTGTGAAGTGTTTGACTTGTCAGTAGGTTAAAGTAGAGCGACAGTTACTGAAAGGGATGCTTCAGCCATTACCAGTCCCAGAGTGGAAATGGGAAAATATATCCATGGACTTTGTTGTGGGATTACCGAGGACATCTTGAGGTAATAATGCAATCCAGGTTATTGTTGATCGATTGACTAAATCTGCTCATTTCCTTCCTATTTGAGATATATTCTCTCTAGGTCAACTTTCTCGATTGTATCTTAAAGAGATATTCAGGTTGCATGGAGTTCCCCTCTCCATTGTATCTGATCGTGATCCTAGGTTTACTTATAACTTTTGGAAAGGCCTTCAGAAGTCGTTGTGTACTGAATTAAATTTTAGTACAGCTTTTCATCCACAATCAGATGGGCAGTCAGAACGAACAATTCAGACCTTCGAGGATATGCTACGAGCTTTCTCTATGGATTATCAGGGAAGTTGGGACCGACATCTTTATTTGGTTGAGTTTTCTTATAATAACAGTTTCATTATAGTATACAGATGGCACCATTTGAGGCATTATATGGGAAGAGGTGTCGAACTCCAGCTTTTTGGGATGAAGTGGGTCAAAGGAAGCTGATGGGAACAGAATTGGTAGAATAGATGGTAGAAAAAGTTCAGTTGATTTAAAAACACATGAGAACAGCTCAGAGTAGGTAGAAGAGTTATGCGGATAACCGGAGGAAGGATCTATCTTCCGAGGTAGGTGACCATGTTTTTCTCAAAGTTTCAACAAGGAAAAGTGTGATGCAATTTGGTAAGAAAGGAAAGATGAGTCTAAGGTTCATTGGACCATAGGAAATTCTGGAGAGAGTTGGATCAGTTGCATATCGAGTGGCTTTACCTCCATGTTTATCTTAGGTACACAATGTTTTTCATGTTTCGATGTTGAGAAAGTATATGCCAGATTCATCTCATGTTTTGAGCCCAGAGGTAGTTCAGTTGGAAGAGAATCTCTCTTATGAAGAACAACCAGTCCAGATTCATGACCGAAGAGAGCAAGTGTTGCGAAATAAGGTAATTCACCAGGTAATGTTTTTGTGGCAAAACCATATGGTTGAAGAGGCAACGTGGGAATCTGAAAATGCTATGAGGGATAAATACCACCACTTATTTTGATAAGTGAATAAAATTGTGAGGATGCAATTCCCAAAATGGGGGGAAGGATGTAACATCCCAGGTAAATAAAGAATAATACATTTTCATATTTATTAATATTTGAGAATTGAATATTAATTTTTCTTTGAAGGGGTTTTTATGTTCGATAGCATACCTGATACGCAACAAAGAGTTTCTTTGAAATATTACGTTGCACACTAGTAATAAAATAATATTATTTTAAATGGTAGTTAACACATAGCCATTGTATTGGTGGGAATGAATAGAAATAACTAAAATATTATTATATATGTTTTTAATTGTTTTTACATTTATCCAATAAATGTTAAAGGCTTAAAATAAGAAAAGAATTCAATTTTAGGCATAGATACTCTAATATTCACTAAAGGTCCACTTATCGCCTTTTCATAGAGAACCTTATTTAAATATAGTTTTGGTCACTATTATACTTTCTATTGGACCAAATAAAATTCTTCTTTAGAATCGGAACATCAAAATTTACTTTTTGTAAATTTTTGGTATTTTTCTGATAAAGTTCATTTTTTTAATGAATAGTGAAAAATGTTGTATTTTAATTCAAAACCTCTTTTTAATATAAATCATTAATATGATTAGATTATATTTTGAATTGGTTTTAAAGTGAAATTAGAATATATTTTTACCATTAAATCCAATATTGGTTGTTGCAATAAATTTCACTTTGAAATCGGACTTAAACTAGTGTCAATCGTTTGATACTTATTGTTTCATAAAAACACGCTATTTGCTCTGACAGCGAGAATTAATTATTAAATTAATTAATGAAACTTATATGTATTGAATTTTGTAAAATAGAATTCATTTTTGAATTCGGAATATCAAATTTATCTTCGGGTAAAGTTTTGGTATTTTTCTAAAAAACTCCAATTTTTTATGAATAGTGAAACCACTAAGTGGTACTTAAAAAACTGTTTTTTCGTTTAAATGAAATTTTACCACCTCTGTGTTTTGAAATTCAAAAATCCGACATACATGATTGTCGTTAAGAAGTAAAATGTGGTTCAATGGGATTAAAATAATTTTTTTGGTGAATAGTAACTTTTAAGTTTTTAATCGCGATTAGAGGTAATTAGTGTAGTTTAAGATAAAAATAATGTTTTAATATTATGAAATGACCTAGACACATGTCTTACCCTCATTGGATGTGTCATGGCCGACCAAGAAAATCCATGGGTCAACTTGGGGACCCCATGGAGCCACTTTGGTAGGAAAATGACATTAAAAACTTTTTTTTAATGTTAAAATTAAAATGTCACAAACATGTGCTGTTTTACTAAAACAATTCTTAAATGGGGATATACAAGTCATATTTTTTACTATAAATACTCATTATAAAGATAAAAGGATTAACTAAATCATGATAGTTTTTTTATAATTTTTAGACATTAAATAAATTAAATTATTTATGACACCATGATGATGCAACGATTAACTCATTATTTAATGATTTAAATAAAATTAAAAGATAATGTAAAATCTAAGACCTAAACATGTAAAAAACCTATTGGATTGGTGGATTTAGAACTATTATCACCTTATCCTCTAAATATATAATTGTGGGACCCTCTTTATCTGAAAATAATTTTATAATAAAGTATCTTTTCGTAACATACCAAGAGTGCCCCTCCTCTCCTCTTATAAAAGGACCCCACCTCTACCACCTTACCTACACCTCTCAAGCCATTGTCTTGGACAAACCCTTATAATTTTGTCTCTAAAAATCCCTCTCTTACTCCTAGAAGCCTCACTTTTGGCAGAATTCTTCCCAATGAAGCCTTTGAGCTCAAATCAAAAATAGTTACCCGTTTTAAAGGTAGTGTTTTATCTTGTGTTCTTTTGTTTTATTTTTCTTCTCCAACCCCCAAAACTCTTTTTATTAATTTAATTTGTAACAACTAAAATATCTTCAATATACATGTATGTGGTTATAAGAATAATTCGGGCTACAATTACACACATTTACATCTAATAGTTAAAGAACATACTGTTTCTGTGGTTGGCGAATTTCTGCCTCACGAAGCGATGATTGTTCAATATTATTTTAACACCTTTAATGGTGGACATTAAGATGTCACTCTATTTATATATGATATATATTAAGTTTATGTTTTCCATATTCTTATGTATTTGTCATTTGTGGTATACCTTTATGGCTTCCATTATGGGTATACGTGATATCCTCATTTTAGGAAGTGCGGACTACCGCCCCCTCAAAGTGATTTGATTCGTTAATGCCATATGTGGGACGTATAATGGATGGATTTAAAGTTATTATATATGATGCTATACTGGAATTATAATATACCTTTATATCATTGTTATTTCCTTCCATTAAAGTATGAGATCGAAATGAAAGTAGCGTTCATGGGTACATACGGCTTACCGTCTCCATGAACGGTGCATTTCATTTCTTATCCCCAAATGTAATGTACTATTATAAGTACATATATATAATGAATATATATTATGTATGTTACATCTAAATGATTAATATAATTCTGGAATTAAAATATACATATCTCTCATTTAGTTTTAATTCCATGACATAGAAATGAATGTAGAATTAATGTGTACATACGGCTTACTATCTCCATGAACGGTGCATTTCATTTCATACCTCTAAATGATTATGTAATATTATAAATACATGTATATGATGGATATATATGATATATATGATATCCAAATCATGAATATCATTCTGGATATATTGAATATTTGACCACATGAACAACATGTAATTGTAAGAAGTCCACTTTCGACTTAAGGACCAAATATCGACAAAACAAACATTATTAACTTAAATGATTACAAAATGTTTATAACATGGAAATAAGTGATATAAAAGGAATAATGAACTTGAAAAATGTTCTTAATCAAGTAGAAATTAACTCAAGTTTATTATTTAGGACGTTAAAGAATGATTGAGTCATGTCGGACCTGAGGTAAGGGACTTCGTCTCAATATCCTTTCATTGAGGCATATTTCGTTTTATACACAACTTTCTTATATACGGTGTATAAACCCCTTTGACTTTTACTTTTATACAAAAGGAATCTTTTTCTACAAAGCATTTTAAACTAAGAAAAGGAATGTTTCTTTTAACGTATGCGATGACAATGACCTTTTCCGCCGCTGCAAGTATTATTTGGTCTTTGGCTTCCTCAACAAGCTGTAATGTTTTTAAAGTGAAATAAATACCATATAATCTTTTATGTGTTTTGGTATTGAAAATGGTTTTTATAATGGATTTATTATTTCAATATATTTATGTGATATATTGTGATCAAAGTTTGGAAATCTTTTCTTTCCATTATATTTGTTTTATGTCTTATGATTTTATAATGGTACTTGGACATTTGACGGGTGGTTACCTGATAAACCATATGACGGGTGGTGTCGTGAATACCAGGATGGGTGGTAATGTTATAACCTCCAATGCATTGGGTATGGAAGTCGGTCTTATGGCTATTCCATTAAGTGATATGTGTGGAAGTTGACCGTATGGTTATTCCATTTAAGTATGTTTATGTCCCATGTTACCTTTATATGTTATGTGATCTTTATATGGGTTTTATGGTAATATTTTGTTTACAAAAGGGTAAGTAATGATCTTTTATTCAGTGAAGAGTTTTTACTACTTCATAAAGGTGAAAATTATTACTTTGATAAAGTATACATGGTTTGCTTGTTATTTTGAAAAACTAACAGTGTTCATTCATTGTGTATCCCTTACTAAACTTTTTATGCTCCCACCATGTTTTTTGAAATGTTTTTCACAGGACATAATGTGGAATAGGTTCATAGATGGGATCAAGGGAAAGTCATGCTATCTAAAACATTGAACTAGACATGTTTCCTTTTAAGAGTTTTTATTTTATGGAAACTTAGTAGAAGTTTCTACTTTGTAATCTTTTGAGTTGTAATAGTTATGTCCTAATTTTCTAAAACTCTAAACCGTGAAAAGATCCTCAATGTGAATTATTCATTTAATTCAATATTAAGTACGGTTTAAGGCTGGGGCCTTATACAGAATGTCCTGGATAAAAAATTGATTAATTAATTTCCTAATATATTACCTTTTAGAAATATATATTTTATTTATTATAATTTTTATGTTCATTTATGGCCATTTGATTGTGTTATATTATTCAATATCATTATTATTAGTGCATTGGATTCAAGGTTTCATTGTAGGATCACCTGTGTCTAATTATGAATGTTCTTGGGAAAATGCAATACTATACTAAAAGTGAAATTAAATGATATTACTGAACATAAAGAATTTTATATGGTCACATAGATCATTTTTCTGACATGTGGACAATATATTTATTATCATGTTAATGATAAATGTTTAGTGTATTTTATAGATTTTTTCAACAAGCTAAAACTACTTCCAATTTATATAATTTAATGGGAAAATACTATTATAATAATATGAATACACATATAATTTACATAATTTGTTTATTATAACAAGTTTTAATTGAATTTAGTCCATTTTTAAAGGTATTACTGGAAAATGATAACTCATCATCCATGAATGAGGTTAACCACCATAATATGGACAATTTTATACTTTTTCATTGAATATGAGGACATGAGAAATGTATAGGACTATATATATTCCATTATAAATATAATATTCTAGTATATAAATCATTATAATATTGTTATAATATTTTTATGAAGGATCATAGGATATGGTTTAATAAGAAATGAAATTTAAAGAGGATGTTTAAAAATGTCTCCTCTTGAATCTCTCTTCCTTGAAAGACCTCTTAAGAAACATGGAAAAGGTATTTTGGTGTTGATAGTGGAAAATGGATGTAGGAGAATAATTATTAGTTTGTTTAGTATATATTTTGAAATCCTAAAGGATTATATGGTGTGAGGAGAAGGGGTAGTGAGGAGTGGTATTTATAAGTAGATGAGAGGGGTGTTTTTCAATATTATATTAAATAATTTTTATTTTTTGATTAAGACTAAAAATTATATTTCTTATATTAAACATATAATATAAATGGTTCATGTGAGGTTAAACTAATTTCTCATTACATAATCCCTGAATAAAAAATTCGTATATTCGTCTTATAATTTTAAATACCTTAAATTACCCAATTTCATTATTCCCTTAAAACACAACTATTTATGAAAAATAGAAAAAATTAAAACTTACCTTTTTTTAGATTTTATATCTCAAAAATGGAATTTATTTTATCAAAATAGTTATTCAAATAAGTGAAATATTATTTTAAAATAAAATCTGCATTTATTAAAATATATTGATTTTAATATTATAATCGACTTTATAAACCTTTAAAAACTACATATGGTCTCATAAAATTATCACAAAACTATAATAAAACAATATATCAATTTATAGATACATTGCATTTAAAAAAACTATTTTAAAATTTTATAATTATCACATAATTTTGAATAAAAAAATTAAATTTTATAAAAATACCAACACATAATTTATCAATTTTAAAACACATATTTACTTGAACAATTTTATTAATATATCATATTTTCATTTAATAAGATACATATATATTCTTTTATAGTTTCATTAGTGATTTTTCTATTATAATGGTAATATTACAATTCTTAATGGTTATATTTTTATTCTAATAGTCATATTAATATTCCAATGGTGACATTAGTATTTGAATGTTCAGATTTAAACAATCATATAGTTTCTTCAATTCCTATAAAAGACTCTTATTCAATTCATTATTTATTCACTTCAGTTTTCGACAACTTTTATTTATACTTTCATATTTAATATGAATTTTTTTTGAAATTATATTCTATTTACACATCATCATTAGTGAATGTGGTCATTCTGATGGATATTGGAGATCCAAATTATCCTTTTCATATTCTATTATTTATATTTATCGAACAATTTTAGTATTTTTAATTCTTGTTATTTTTGTTTTAGACAAATGTATCATTCTTCGTTTATGAAATTAATGCTTTGTTTTGTTTATTTATATTAAGAATGTGATTTATAATACATGACCTAATTATAAAAAGAGAAATTCATTAATAAAATCCCTGATCATTACATCCATACTCTTAAAATTATTTTATATATTTATATATATAGAAAAATTATACTTTTGAAGAAAATTTTACGACTCTTCGGAAAATAATTCATCTATTCTCAAAAGAAATATTTTTATGGAATGTGTTGAGCTAATATAAAAATGAAAAATAGAATAGTTTAATTTAATGTATATAGTGGAAATGACTTTCCCCCTAATAATAACCTTTATTTGATTTTAGAATCTATTATAGGAATTAATGTTTTATTCAATAAAAAATTCCTTTTTACCTTCCTTTTGTGTATGATATTTTTATTTTTTTTTAAAGAATGTTTATTTTAATATCCTAAAATATTTTTTATATATGTTTAATGAAGTTTTTCAATGGTTTTATGATGAAAAATCATGATAATAAATTGTTTTATTCATGATATGAATCTTGATAATTATATATATGTCAATGAGGTGATCGTAATATTTTTCTAATGGTTGAGACACATTATAGCACATGATGTATGAGTAATATTAATGTAACTTATATGATTGGTGTTACAAGATAGTGGTCCAATAATTTGGGTAACATTCATTGTCTAAATAGGTAATGTGCGAGTTACTTAAGAGGTTTATTCTAAGGATTTAATTAAGGCCTGGTTATTTTCAACATTGGTTATACATATAAATCCACTATGTGTCATAAAAGTGGATATTAATAATTTTCAACAGGTTTAGTGGTTTTATTTGAGAATTGAATGTGTGTGGTATTCATTTTGAAAATATTAATATCATTTTATCAATGGAAATTTAGATAATAGTAAATTTTACTAAAAGTTTTATGTTTTTCATTGGAAAAAAATATTTATATAATTTAATTCCCATTGATAATCATTTTACACTCATCCTATATTTTGAAAATGTTTTCTATTAGGTCTAATGATATGTAATGGAAAATAAGTAGAAAAGGTAAACAAATTGATGATATTTCATTAAAGGAAAATTTATTTCAATTAAAAGATTAATATTATGGTAATGGTGGATGCTTTATAGAATTTTTCTTTTCAATGTATGGTTTTATTAATTTTGAGTTATAACCTTAATAAATAAATGTTTAAACAATTAACCCCTTTGAGAGTGTTAGAAACTGTGTTCATGACTAAAAAATTATTATTAATAAATTTTTTAGGCTATGACATTACAATGCCTCAACCAACCGATTACTTTTATAGGGATATGGTAAACAAGTACATATTTTAAATCACTGCATTCTTTCCAATGGATGTTTCTATGTAGTAGTGACATACTCATCCCTGATCTTTTTAAGATCACCAAAAATTTATTTCTAACCTTTATCCATCTCTCAGTTTGAATGATATATAAAAATATTATGGTAATAAAATCATATTTATAACATTGACAAAACAAAATACAATTTATACGATAATAAACCATTACGAATCATGCATACATTTCTAGATATACCTATCACGATTCCTTATACTATATAAAAGATACAATCAACATTGATTAACCATCATAATATCATCCCAAAAAAAATAACTCTACATTTATAATGCATTCTATTGTTATCCAACACTTTAATCCATGACTAGGGTTATGGAGTAGATCCATCTTTAACATAATACATGACCATCTATCCTCAACAGGTTATAAAAAATAATATATATATATATATATACTCATTATATACCAATAAAAAACTATTAACTCTAATGTCACCTATTGTCATGTTAGGAAACTATATAGTTAACCACAGAAAAAATTTATACATTACTCCATTGATTCAAACTAATAACTGAAAAATAACTTTAGTGGTCTATTCCTCAATCAAAAATTCATTACATATATTATAATACAATCATTGATATATATAATAATATAAATATATTATCATAGTGTTACCCACATGAATAAACCATATCCTCAATGGTTACTCAATTAACTATTCAATAAACTCAACCCTTTCCCATTTAATTTGATAGACATCAAATAAAAACATAAATTTCCTCTATAAATAACTATATCAATTATTTATGTCAAAATAACAACTATATATTCCACTATAAATCTACCATTAAGTATCCGAATAGGAAACTTAACCTAAAAAGAAATGTAATTACATAATAACATTCAATATAACCTCTATGAGGATAATGAACCTCAATTATTTTATAACACATATAAGAACAAACCTCGGTTCCATATCATATCATTCAAACTAACCATCATATTAGGACTTTCATTTTTTATACATAGATATTACATCATAATAGAGGAATATTCATTCAATTTTACAAAATATGTTATGAATACCTTAATTTTTTATTGAATTTGAGAAAATAGAAACATAAAAGATTTGTCCAAAAGTGAACTACTTCATCTCCAACTATATTATACATAACTAACACCCAAATTATAGATATCAAATATAATACCATTCTTCGTCGCTTAAGGAAGGGAAACTTTAGAAATGGTGTGATCATGTGATCAGTAAAGGTAAACATGGGAGATATCCATCAATGACCATATTAATGTGTAAGGTTAGAATATGGTCATAATATCATGAATATAACTTACAAAGACCATACCAATATTATAATGGACCATTTGAATTTTTTCTGGCATAAAACATTATTATTTAAAAATACATAAATCATAAGAGTGAATTATTCTTCTAAGTCCATCATGAACAAAAATTTTATGTCGTATATGTTTGGAAACATAATATATATGAAAAAATTATATTTTATGGTTAACTTCTAAGTCCATAAAATTATAATGGATCTGAAAAAAATACCAATTTCCCATAGGGGATCTAGCACATCGAATTGTTCATATAAAAGATCAAGAAGATCAACTTGTTTCCCCTAGTGGATCAAGCACATCATCAAGGTTAATAATATTATATTATTAGATATAAAACATTATCCAATGTATTATAGGGAAATATAATTTCATTCCCTCTAATCCCAAAATAAAAACTAGACATGTGTGTTTTATATGTTCATTAAACATTCATTATTTCATCATTTCATATCCCGCACAATTAAAATGGGATTCATAATCATTTCATCAATCCATAATATTATAAGAAATTTGAAATAAATGGTTTTAATAAATATATCCTCATGATAATAATAATATAAATATATAAATAATATATATTTTACCAATTTATCCTATTCAATGTAAAACATATGTAAATCCAAAGGGTTTGGTTGAAAAATAGAAAATCTCTAATTTGATCAATAAAATCATTCCGGACAAAAATAACCTTTCAAACATGAGTAATAATTTTTAGAATTTTATGTTTTAAAAAATTTTATATAAAAAATTACATTAAAAAATAGAAAATTTTAATAGAAGATATAAATCATTTATTAGTCATGAAACATTAAATGTTATTTATACCATACATGTTAAAACAATGATCCCTTTCACATTTTTGATTAATAGATAAAACAAACATATTTGGAAAATGAATATAAGATTCCTTTTAAAAAAAATTGTTAAAAATAAAACATGGTTAAAAATTTCTTTTATAAATCATTTTATAATAGTAAAATAATTTCATTAAAAATTATAAGAAAACACTAGCAATGTTGTTTTTTAAAAGAAGAAAAAAATAAAGATGATTTATCAAAAAAAATATTATTTGTTATCAAGAATATATAATAGGGGGAAAATGGTTGAAAAATATGTGACTTAGAGAAATAAATTTATGTTAATAAAATTCGTGAGTTTCATGAGACATATAATCTATGATTTTGTCATTATAGACATAATCATATAAAAGCTCGATAGATAATGATATTGTAATGTAAAATCCTTACCACAATGGTTATATTTGAACCACACTCCCCATGAAATAAAAAACCTTATATGGATTCATATACCCCATTATTCTCATTTTAAAAATTATAAAATCCATTCTTAGATAGTATATACAACACAAGAATTATAATTTTTTCAATATGATAGATATCCCATGAAGATACAGGTTACACAAAAATCCCTTACTCAAATAAAAAATTTATTCATATATATCAAAACTAATGTTTAAAAAATATAGGTATTTTATAAAATTATTGAAAATCATAATAACTTGGTTCATTCAATATTTTATTTACTTATAATCTATTACCACCACTTTAATTGGAAATCATTGTTAAAATCACTATTTTTATTAATAAATGCTTTTATTTTCATGTATGATTTTGTTTGGCAGTTTTATACTTATACATTAATCATTATTAAATAATATATATAATTTAATAATGATATAAATAATATATTCTTTATATTCTTTTTTATTTTCATCTGTAAATGAATTGACAGAAAGATGAATTACACTATTCCTGGATATTGGAGGTCATTAATATAGGTGAACATTGTTCCCATTTTACTAATAAATGGAATTAAATAAAGGTAAATACTAAATCACATATCAAAAAAAAATTATAATAAGTATATCATATATATTAATTAAATATATCCTAATATCCATCCATGTCATAATTAAAGTAAAAATGAATCACATTGTTTCATAAAGGTATTAGTCTACAAATACGAATGAGCGACGTTTTGGTTTTCTAACAGATTGAAAGGTATGAAGGTAGATATGATATTATTACCAAAAGAGTATAATTATATCACAGATAACATATATAAATATTTAACACGTTTTTATACCCATTCTTGATAGGTGGTGATGGGAAATGACTTATATCAGTTCACTAGGCAGTTGTCTACCGTACACTCGATCAATGGTTTTGTTCCAATTTGATGGTGGGGGAGGTTAGTATAGGTTATTAAATTATAAAAATAACATATCACTATATTTTATATATTTTTTTTATTTTATGAAAATTTAATAAAATTTCAATGTGGATGAAGAAGAAAAAAATGAAAATTCATGATTAATAATTATACCTATTATTCAAAAAAAACTCATTAGGTTTCCACTTAAAGCATTCAAAGGATGGTTTTTTGTTAAAGAAAGGTACTATATATACTTTAAGAGGGACATATGTAATGATTTTTATAGGTATTGGAAAAACAAAAAATTCTCTTGATTTGTTGGGAGGAGAGGATATGGTGTGTGCTATTATAAATGAGGGAAAGGATTCACTTAAAAATCATCAATAGAATAATATAAATAGAAATTTTTTACACCCAACAAATGGCTCAAAAAAGGACCTTTAGAAAAAATTATATGGGATAATGTGATAAATTTTCAATTTAATATATATTATAAAATGTTTTATTTCATTTTAACCCTTGTCATTTTAGATCGACACCACAGTAACCATGTTTTATCTTTAAACACGATAATTAATTTTTACTATATTCATTATTCATTATTTAAAAAAATGAAGTTTGAAATATTACCTGATATTGGTTTTTATTACTCCTAATATGGATTTAATTTTACCAAATTGAATTTAGTAAGGTAATAATATTTAATTTAAAATGGGTGCTACAGATAAGATGAAAAAGTAGTTTCAGAAACGTTTTAATAAATTATATATTATTTTTATATCAATATTGAACATAAAATTAACTCAAAGGACTAAAATGGTTTGATAAAAATATGATCCATATAACTAATGTTTTAAAAACATTTTAAAAATTAAATTTTAAACAGTTTTTATATAATATATTTTTTAAGAAAGGATTTTTTGCCAATAAAAACCAGTATTCTTCACAGCCTAGGAAAAGGTATTCTTTTAATGAGAATTTTAAAAAATTATATATAAAATAATATTGAAATTTTTATTTCATATATTTTATTTTTTGAATGGAATTTTCAAAAAGAGTTAAAAATTTATTTTATTAATAATTCAAAAAAATACTATTTGAGAGAAAAATTATTTTTGAAGCATATAAAGAATTTGTCAAAAATTATGTTAATATTTCTAAAATTTAAATATTTATCTAAATTAATTATAAATAAAAATTGAAATTTTTGAATTTCTATTAATTCATCGATGTTTAAAATCTTGGTTATAAAAATCTTGTTTAAATAATAATATTAATTGAATATTTAGGTTCGTTAAAACTCTATGTTATGTGGGATGCAAGATGAGGATAAAATTAAATCTATTTTTAAAAATATTTAGAAAAATTATGTTTTCACATTTTACACCATTTAAAATAAATTTAGGCATTAAAATTCCATTACTTTTATATAAAAAAGATAATACTTCATCCTCAACACATCCTTAGGTTCCCACACAACTTCATCAAATTTCTTATTCTACCAAAGAACATTAACCAGAATAATAGTCTAGTTTTGTATAACATTATATCAATGATCCAAGATTTATTGTGGTTGATATTCATATTTAATATCATGCTATAGTGGTATGAACATTCTATTAAGTACATGTTATGGATCTAGTGAATACTTCTTTGGTATAGATTAATGGAATTAATCATAAACCGGATAAAGTTTCAATGGAAACTTCAAGTAATGAGCTAATGTCCCTTAAAATTAAAGAATATTTGAGGGGAAAATATACCTTGTTCTTATATATCTATTCTTCCCAAATCATGTAACCTTCTCACATAGATAAAAATTCAAAAACTACTTCTCAACATATTGAAATTCAAAATCATGTGAACAAATGTTAGTATTTCATTCATATTGACATAGAGAATACTTGATGTGATACTCAATGTCTCTCAATTTATACACCATTTCCTCATCTTTCCCAGGTACTGATATTTTTCATTCCCCAAAATTATCCCAACATGTGGTATTTCTATAAATTAATCCATATAGGGCTTCATAAGGGTCCATTTTATTGATCAAGTAAAATAAATTATTTTATAAAAATGAAACAAGTGTAAGGTGTTAATCCCAGTCACATTTCAAATCCATATAAAAATATTACATCATATTCTCCAGTGATTGAATGGTTCTCTCATGATATTCATCTATCTAAGTATGATACCCAATGATGAAACTCTGATATGTATGAACAACCTACTGAAGACATCTCTAAAACATCATGGTAAACCTCACATATTGATGCGATATAGTTGAATGTGATAATACATGCAAAATTACCACATATATAATTTAAGTTATTTCATTAGAGAATTCCACTTTTATAGTTATGATATGTGATGGAATCTATAGGTGATTGACTACAACCCATATAACATTATTCCCTTTAGATGTTCCGAGGATTCCATTAACAAAATCCTTGTTGATGTTTTACCATTTCTATTATGGTTCGATGTATTGTCTCTGAATATATATTGTAACATTTTAAGAACAAATTGATGAGACAAAATTCAATTCCAAGGTGAAATGAGCTTGAAATTTATGATTGAAATATATTAAACACATTAATTTCATTCATGCACAATTTTCCTAAATAAGTGTAATAAATCTAAAATGGGGACTAGGATTTAATATATGAGGCCTCTGTTGAGTTCAGAGATCAAACCTAGTTATGAAATAACATTAAAACAATTTAGATGATTTGGTTGAGTGCAGTCATAGAATGTTTTTTAAAATAATATATGATTAATTTATTAAATATTCTTTTCCATGAACTAATATTTTATATAAGTTCATATTTATTGAAAAGTGTAAGGGTGATCAATATAACCAAAAAGTTATGAGAGAGACCATTGGGGAAAAATTATATGGAAAACAAAAACTGAATCTTGTATCATTGATTTGTGTGAAATAGATTTAGAGGATCTCACCAATCATAATCAAGAAAATTCATTCACCACTATCAACCAATCCAAATTGTGTTAGGGAATTTTTTTTCTTCTGATTTATCTACATTTTATTTTTTCTTTGATTAACATGAATCAATCATCAAATAAATTGATTCAAGGATCAAGATTATTTTTTTATAGGTTAGGTATTATATTGGATTGGTGAGTTTTATTGGGGATTATTTATTTCTCTTAGTATATAATTAAATCAAATATTTATCGAGTTGAATCTAAACATTGGTCGAGGACCATTCCTCATATATGGGATTTTTTCATTTCTTCTCATATTATGAAAACATTTATCATATTTAATTATTTGTCATATGGATCAATGAATGCATAGTATATAAATTTGTTATGATTATTCATTGATATAATGACTCAATACCACATGTAAAAATGAAATTAAGGCTACGGTTTTATGGAATGATGAAGATGGATGACCATTTAGATCATATTTGGCGATACCCATTTTGGGTTTTGAGTGACTGGTGGTGCTGTAACACTATATTAGAGGATCCAGATTGAGTTGGGTGAACAGATTCTGGTGAGAAGGAAATGAAGAGGTTTTGTTTGGAAAGATCCTCTATCTATGGTGATTTCAAGGGAAGGATTCATATATGGGAATAGTGAATGTGAAAACTGTGTTTAGATCTATAGGTTCTAGAAAATTCCTATATACACAAGAGTGTAATGTTGGAATACATTTCGTGGGTGTTCCTTCTTGTGGTTCTAGGGTTTTCAAAGAAGAGATAAGTATCACACAATGTGTTTTAATTTTCATAGGGTGTGTGATGTGACCTGATGCCTTGGCTTGCACTATGTGAGTATATGACAGTCATACAATGAAGCATTTAATCAGGCCAGGAATACTTGCCTAGAGTTGTGTACTTGGACATGGCAGAGTACATAGAAATGAATAGGTATACATGTGAATAAAAATGGGAATGGTTTATGATAAATGGTGGGACCAGATGTTGATTATGCATGGAATTTAGTTATACTACACAATATGTAATTATTCAAATATGTCTTTGAAAAAATTCTCAATTATGTATGGAGAAGTTTGGTTAGGGTGCATTCCCTTAATATTTTCCAAGAGGGATTAATATGAAATTGAATCCTAATTAATTTATGGTGTTCTTTTCTGAGAAACATAAATCTATGATTAAGTTTTTTTTAATAAAACTGTTAGGCATAGAGTGTGATCAATTTTCATTATCTTACCTATATGGGGTTCTCGTAATCATTATGACCAATTCAACTTGGGTCTTTATCCCCTAGGTAGCGTGTTAAGTCATATTGGATTGTTGCTATACACCATGGATTTTTGTGTGGTCCCCAACTATGAATTACTCACATAAAATTTATATCACATAATTCTAATGGTGAGACCTTATAATCATTATATCGTTGATACACACCATTAGAGTTATCTATCATGGAGAATGTGGTCTCCTGGGTGATTGTTATATGGATCCTTCAAGCAGGAATCATATGTTGGTAATAATTTTGTGACCATACCATGACATTCTTTGTCAACTGTGAGTGTTTCTAGATGTTTATTGTCTATCTAAAATTATTATTGACATATCATATGATGGGCTGACTACTTTGGATGATTTATTCTCAATGATTTTGTAGTTCCCTACCAGGTATTGTTATAATCTCCCTGGTATTGTCTTTTCACACATGTGTCGAGTATTATATATATTTTTGACAATTATGTGGGGTTATTAGTTGACCAAGATCATATGAATCTTATATTTGGGTTAGATAGATCATGTTTCATTCCAGAATTCGCATTTTACATTACTCCCCTCTTATAATTATGGTTGATAACTTTATGGGTTTTTTTCTACTTGTATTTGGGACTAATTTCATCCAATTATATTAAATAACATTCGTTTGCTGTTTTATATGTATTCATATATTTAGTATAATTTTTATTTTATTTTTCATCATTGTATGGGATTTTAGATTTTTTTTAATGTTTGGGGTCGAAGCCTCAATTTATTATTTTTAAAGCAAATACCTCTTTAGACTGGGTAGAGGGAGACCCATTACATAGCCCGAAGTCCCATGACCAAGTGGCCTGAATACAAGGATTAAAAGCCCATTTTTTGGCACAAAGGACCCCTCGGTGAATAGTACTGCTACAGTACTTGCACAGTTACAGTACCTATTACAGTGCCCTGCTATAGTACCCCAGAAATTCGCCCCTGCCCGGTTTTGATCCTGGGTCTTTTTGTGTTATGCCTACTCAGAAATAGTCTCTAACCCCTACCATATTGCAAATGAGATTTTGGTAGTCACACTTATACTTTCTCCATCTTGGTGGGATATGATTTTTTGGGTGATGAAAAAGTGGTATCTAAGGGTGTGTTCCATCAAAGGACCGTGGTTTTGGAAATTTGTCTAAAAGTAGGATATATTGTAATCTCATGGAAGGTGTTTTAAATATGTTGAGATTATCTCCTAGGCCTGGGACCCCAGTGTTTCTGTAGTGGTTGTCATATCCATTCACTAGGACACTAAATCCAAGATTTTCAACATTTTACATATACAAATATGATACGAGAAACAATTTTTTACATGCATCATATATTAATTGGTTGTAAATTCCATGTATTTCATGATTTCTACCTCCAGATATAATAATTTACTATGGTATATATTTCATATTTTAGAATGCCTCAATGACATTATCTAGTTAGGATTCAATTATAAGATCGCATCAATGATCTCCTTAATAATAAGGCTTTGATATATGGACTTCTTCAAGAATTTTTACCTCTATACATTTCACATATCATACCACCACCTATCAAATAGTTGATAGTATGGATATTACCATTAGATGAGGTGCACATGATAAGATAAATTTATTATTTTTTGTGATAGTTAACCCCCCATGTTTTGAATTTAAGAAGACCCTCATGCTATTGAGGACTAGCTTTAGGTAGTGGTGTGAGTCTTTCATCACTTCTGACACCAATAGGTCAGATTATAGTCCTAGTAGTAATCCTTCAACCTGGATATGTGTTTCGAGGGTGGGGTTTAGTGACACAATAATATAATGAGGTTGATCATTCATGTATTTTTTTGAGTTCATTTTCATTGATTTATTTTCTCAGGCTATGTTGATGGTTTTCCACATCTAGGAACAGTTATAGCTTCAATAAGGTAGTACAACAGTGTTTTATTATTCAACAAGGTTCACTAACCTCTATCTGTAATCTATGGAAATGATGCATGAAATATTCTTTTGGGATAATAATTTTAAATGTGGTCTACCTGGGAACATATGATCCTATTTGATTCCTATATGAATTCCAACCTATTCCAGGTAATGGAGCATTATATGGTGGTCAAGAATTTGATGATTGAGAAGACACATAAAGTTGGTAACGGAAGTGGGAATACAAGAGGGGAGACATCGATGGGGAGGGGGTAGTCAATAAATGATGTAAGGACATAGATCTATGATAATTTTCAGTAAGAGTTCGTAAAAAAACAAAGTTCTATGGAATAGGTATTGTAGTACATATCGTGTAATCCTAGTGTGAGGTAGTGAAACTATTGTGATGGTTGGGGAAATATTGTATTAGATTTCCCAACACAATGTATGAATGATAAAGACGTAGTGTAAGGGCCACCTAGACAGTTGTACAAGTAGGATTAGGCAAGTTTATAGTGTAGAAGACATGGAAGTATTACTGGGATAATTGTTGTAGATGGACAACATTTTGATTTTTACCACCACCACCATCAGATATTCTACACAAGGCTTTGGAAGATGAAAAATAGGAGAGAGGGAACCTATATGCGATCATGGATTATAACCCTGATTCTTTAGGGATGATATGTGTCATGATATATGTCTTACATACATTTTCTTCTTTATTGATATACACATGTGAATTCCAATACATTGTTACCACTTCTCTAGTTCGATATCTAGAGATTACTTTTGATCCTTTGGCTCGACACATACACTTAAAGACTCTTATTGGAGGTCTACCAGCGATCAGACACTTCTAATGACGGTGTGACCTGACTCATTGAGTTGAGAGAATCCATTGGGATCTCTTTGTCTCAATATTGAGGTCCAATGATTTCATGTTAGGTATATTATTTTATTTACTTTTCTATCCCAGATATATCGTTTAAGGACGAGGATATTGTGTATCCAAAATGATACTATGATTTATTCATATGGTCCAAGGTATGTAAATAGGATCATTTGTTTTGACATTATGAATTGTATCCTTTTTAAATTTTATCAACACAGTAAAACATAAATCAAATAATCATCTGTAAAAATTAATATAATAAATATTATAAAATTACCTTAAAACTTGTCCTATTTTCATTGGATTGCTGGGTTTCACCAAAAATCATCATTGACCCCTGATTAAAACCTTTTTATGCCACTTGAATAAGTGAAACACATTTTATATTAAAAAAAGTTAACAATGTCACACTCATGTTTTTAATAAATATATAATTTTTAATATATTGTAATATAAGAGATAATTTTAACTATAAATAGTAATTTTTATGCTAAAAGGATTTTTTTTATCATGTTAATTTTTTTTTTGAAATAAATAATTAACATAAGTTCTTATACAATAATTATTAATGTATTTGTTACTTAATGAAAATTTCAAATAAATGATATTTGAAATAATAAAATAATTTATATTTTAAATAATTAATGTAAAAAACGAAGATTCTAGATTACCTTCAACCCATAATTATGTAATAAATCATTTTTCTCAAGTAAAACTATTATATTTATATTTCTAGAAATCCATTACATGAATTGTGTCAAAATTGACAATAATGTTATTTTATAAAAATGAAATATTATGTTATTTTAAAATCATAAAACATGTTTAAAATTAAAAAATATTTATAATATTTTATAAGTTATTAATTTATGGTTTAATAGAAACCAAACAAGTAAAAATTACAGCCATTAATACTGATAAATTGGTTTATTTCAAATAAATATATGTTAATAAAGGGTTAATCAAAATTAAAAATTTTAAAATTGTATGAAATAATGAATAAAAAATGTTGTTTTATGAGATTAAAACATGTTATAATATTACCTTTGAATCCATGGACAGTTTCATAAATATTTATTGACAATTAATATAATATGAATTAATATTTTTTGAAATTCCAAACGTGTCCCTCACCTAAATTATAAGAGGGAATCTCCTTGATCACTTATTCACATCACATTGAGCCTTCTAGATCAGCCAAACCCATTCCATATATATTTTAAATTTATATAACTGCATATGATAGGTTCTGGTATTGTCAATAAGTCGTCAAATGTGTCACTAATATGGTATCTAAAGGATGTTCACAAAATAATAGGTAATCATCTTAACCAACCACTTCAAGATTAATTATTATTATAGTTACACTTCATGTGTTATTTCAATTATAATGTAATATATCTAGTATAAAATATATTCATAGGCGTTATTATTACTATCTCACAACTATATTCAACCTGTTTTCCATCCTATGAAAAATGAAATCACCATGCATGTGTTGTATGACGTACCATCACACACCGTGGTGTAATTTGTTTTTAATGATCACATTAAATTGATGAGTATAATAATATAAATAATAAATATATATTATAATTTTAAAATGATATTTATTATTAAAAAATTATACACCATGCACTTCCATATCATTTCACCATTAAAGGAATGATATCGGGCTCGTGCATATCTACGACCAACCATCTACACAATGCGATGTGATTCATTATCCCATATGAGCCTAAAATAATTACTACATAAATATAAGGAACTAATAAAAATTATATATATTACCTTAATATCATTCATTATATTAAAAAAATATGTGATATTCACATTATCCAAGACATATAATACAAAACATGCACAGGAATATGAATAATTTAACACCCAAAAGAAGAGTAATAATGAAATTTCATTAAAAAGGAGTGATAATATGATCATATAAGATATCATAAATATATATAATTTTATGTAATAAGTTATTATAATTATTTAAACTATTATAAAATATGTTTGAATACGTACAAGGGAAACTAGAGCTAAGGAATGTGGATTTCTAGTGTCACATATATTTCTGTGAAATTGACTTCATATTCACCACTCATTTCTCGTATGTGGTGAATATAATAACCATGAATGTATTTTATGAGTCCTATCTATAATATTATGATTTTTTCATATTCATTTATTTTTATTTCTTTCGTGGGGAAAAAAATCTAATTATTATAATGTAATGTGTATTTATTTCCCTATATCTGCAAAATTGGGGATTATATCATTTTTAGTCTCCATTGGGGGATATTAATCATCTAAGTTCATGAATTCTAAAAAAATTGATGAAATGTTTAAAAATTATCCTAGGTATTTTGAAAGTCTTTTTAACTCATTGTTACTTTTTACTACATGTTTTGAATGGAATCATTTATTGTTTTCCAACTGAGGTACTTTGTGACTTCTATGGAAAAAGTATAAGAATAATGTTTTATATTATAATATATGGAATGAATGGATTTGTACACGTTAATAATGACTTATTTTCATGAATATTCCATTTCAACATTTCATGATTATTTTCATATGAAAATGGTTCTTTAAAAATTTCATTCAATTTTAAGAAAAAAAAATGTTTTCAATGTATAAAGAATATTTTACTTTGTAATTGTTTTCAAGTGATCTCTCAAAATTATTTTCTATATAAGATAACATTAGTTGATGATTCATATGTTTTAATACATACTTGATTCAATGTAACCATTCTAATTATTTCTATGAATGGTATATTTTTACGATGAAATGATATTTATTAATCCCATATATTTTCTATGGGTTATGTAATGATTGGATGATGTTCACGAATCCCATTTAATTCCATGGGTTCTGATATGATGAGTGATTTATATTATTTTTGAACACATATATATGGTTGTTCTCTTAAGAAGGGTGGGACCTATATCTACCTCCAAACAATTAGGTAATGATAGGTGTTCAATAAGATTAAAAAGGTTCCTGGGAGGTCATCATAAGACCCCCAAATCGGGTATATGAGGGATCATCCTAAGGATTCAATAATATGGTATTTGAAATGTCATCCTAAACCTACTAGAAGAGGTAGTATGGGAGGTCATCCTATGCCAAAAACTAAATGGTAAATAGGAGGACATCCCAATACTGAACTAGATATATGGGTCATTAATCCAAGCATAAGATTATATAAATGTCTTGGTAAGAATCATTGATATACGATATTATAATCTTTTGTGTATGGCATAATTTCCATTTCATGTGACACTTTTATTCTCTTATGCATCATATCTGTTTATTTTCATATGATTCATGTCTTATGATCTGGAAATATTCATTACATGACTCTTGTATATAATATTTGATAAGCAAGTTATGATCTAGAAATGTTATGATCTTGTTTTCATAACCTTATTCTCATGTTATTATTTTATAACTTCCAAGTTTACCCTTATTAAGAATATAACCTCACAATTTTTTAGTTTCCTTTTCTTAGGTTATACGTAATGGTTTTAATTAGAGGTACCAGTGGGGAAGATTATTATTGGAGATATTTAAGATCATTCACATGATTATAATAATTTAATCAGTGTTTTTAAATGAACTAAACTATTATACCCCACCAGAATGTTTTTTGTAATATAATGAATATTAATCTAAAAATATGTAATATCCATTTTACAAAATCCTATGTTGTTATATTTGGTATCAGAGTAATGGCTTAGAAAATAATTGAAAACTAGGATGTGAAAACTTCAGTGAGATATCTAGATGTATTTTATAGGTTATATCTAGCGATCTATCTAAGGATAAAGATTTGTATTGTTTATAATTGTAGAGTTTTCATATTATAATGAATAACCCAGGATTATATATATGGTTCCATTGATTGAATTTAATAATTAATTTACCTATATTATGTTGGTTTTAAAAAATGTATAGTGTTTCTTGTATTATTCTTTTGGTTTATTCAACTGATGGTTCCCAAAAGGAACTGTATTAATGCTGAATGCAATATGAAATTCAATAATTTTCCTCATTATAAATAAAACATTATGGGGTTTAAAATAAAAAATATTATTTCAATAATCTCGCAATATATGAATCATGCAAGACTTCTGAAAGACTAAAGGAGGGAAAAAAATTCTGTGGATTCTGTTATGAGGCTACACCCAGCTTCATTCAGTTAGTATTCTAGTCCACTTGTTGTCAAAAAATGGATCGATACCACAAAAAAAGATATTATTCATCCACTGGTTTTTGGAACATGAAAAATACATTTTGGTTCTTTATTGTTTGAAAAAAAAATGTTGACATGTGGAGGACTCTTGTTATGAACATGAGGGAACAAGAAGAAAGTGAATCTGTTGAATGAGAAGAGTTTAAGGGGATATTTTTCAATATGCACTTCCCTAATATACTATGAACTGTTATAGGGAAATAGTTATAGGATCTTAATAAAAGGATGATGACTCAATTTGTACATGTGAGGCAAAATTTTACCAAACATTAAAATTATGCTTATAGGTTAATAATAATCCTTGAATGAATAATAGATCGAGTATTTGGGGGCTTGAAACCAACTATCTAAAAGGATTTGGATACAAGATACTTCAATAGCTATGAATATGTTGTTCGATGTGATCTGATGGTAGAAAGTGAAATTGGATATTCCCACAATTCTTATGGTTTTGATATGAAAGGAAAGATCATGTCTCATGAGAACATATACAGCTGAATAAAATTGCAGCTATGTGTATGAAAAAAATATGGTAAGAATAACATGGGTGAATGTATGAAAGTGACAAGAGGGTGTTACATGTGTGGGAGGGAAGGTCCTCAAGAATATGAATGTTGATGTGATTGGAATAAGGTAGCTATTTATGTGAATAATGATAATGTACCAAAAAATAAACCTTAAAATATTCTGTGTTTTAATTGTATGGATTCTCGACATTATGCTAACAAGTGCTCTAGCCTAATGAATTTTGAGGATGATAATCAACAAAACCTTTGAGGAAAAATTAAAAATGAAAATCTTATTCTATCTCAATTAATGAATTGTACCATGATAATTTTGGAGAACATAAAATTATCTTCATAGTTAGGAATTTCATGTTTTATTTTTTATGTATGAACCTTATTAATATCATATTGTTCATATGTTATTGAAATTTAACGTGATTATCAACATGGATACTAGAATAATGAAGTCACATATTTTATTGAAAAAAGGATTATCCCAATCACCCCATAAAAATGATTTTTATGAAAATATATTTCATATGGAATGAATAAGAATTTCTATATTCAATATGGTTTTACAGAATACATGATGAAGGAATTCACATGTTTGGTATGTGTAAACAAGAGCTAATTTGTGATATATGCTATTATTTTTTTGAAAAATTTAGTGTTCTTATTTTTAATGTTTTTGAATTATGGAATTATGATTTGTTATAAGTTTAACCATTTATGAAACTTTTTATATAAAACGTCATATGAGATTTTAGAGGCTAATATATTATCTCACCATGTGTGTATTTATGCAATTTAGGAAACACATGTTAATATTTTTTTTGTAATGTTAAGACAAATTGAATAATCTATAATTATATAGATATCATGATAATAAAATTATTCAAGACTGAAAAATTCACCTTCATTTCATGGAATATGTAATATAGTGGAAATTGATTAAATCACAATAAAATGTGATATTGTGATTAAATCAAGTAATTATACCTTCTCATGAAAGTTCTTCAACTATGGGGAAAGGATCTTAAATCCAAAAACATTATCATAGTACCTTCTCTTCCAATGAATAAAATAACATCTTAGATTACCATAGATTTATGTCTATGTGATTGTAAACATTATTCTAACAATGTTCCATATCACTCTCCATATAAACTAGGTAGTTAAATTTCTCCTCCATGTCCATATTTTTAATTTCCACCTATGTACTTCTTTTTGGAAACCCAGTTATGAGTTACTTTGGGTAACTGTTATTTTTTCAGATTTATTTTATTTAATATGAATTTTTTGTATCCATTTTTACAATGTGGGTTTCATGTAAAGGGAAATTCAAGAATTAAAACTTTGATAATCTGATGAATTTCTAGAGAGAAATTCATTTTAATGGGGTAGAACGTAACATCTCGTGATTTTTTCAAATATATTTTTTTTCAAGATGGTTTAATATTTTCTGTTTTTTTCATTTCACCTGACAAAAAATATATCTTTATTATACAAAATCACTAGTTTTGTATTGTGTTATATTCTACACAAATTCAATCTTATACTACATACAACACCAACTTAGCTTTCTTTTCTCAGAACAATGAGTTTATAAAAAACATCATTTTATTATAACACTTTTTATCCTATAAAATTATAACCTCACCGTTAGAATGGTAGGTATGAATATGATTAATTTAATTATGAAATTATTGTTCATACTTAATTCATTGTACAATTAATTAGAAATTAAAGTAAAAGATTTTTTACAATAATAGTAAATGTTTCTTTGATAAAAAAAATTAAATATTCACAAGTGTGTATTTTGTGAATAAATAAACAAATAATATTGTTGAATTATTTTATTGATATAATAATATATATTATTCTATCTAATTTTTAACATTAATCCAATACATTTTGTAGACATTATATACACTAAAATCATATTTTATAGATAAAATTTATATTTCTACAAAAAAGAAAATTTTGCAGCCATTAAATGTAAAACCAAATTATAATCTAATTTTTGAAACATTTAAAATTTTTATATGAAAAAATAAAAAACATATTTTAAATTGCGATATCAGAATTACTTAATATTAATTTTTTATATTTTTATGATAAGTTTCTTGTATTGATGAATAATGAATAACACTAAATTTTAAATGAAAACTAAATTTTCATCCAAATAATTTATAGTGTTTAATTACATATTAGATTTGGTTTATACTATAATTATATGATACTTATATTATTTGATCCAATTTATGTTCTTTGGAATCAATTTCACTTTTATTTTGGATATAAATACCTATCAAACTTTTGGACATTATTAAATTAAAAACCAATTTTCTCGATACGTCAATGATGTTAATTTCTAGTTTTTATATTAAAAATATGTATTTTGAATTATAATGAATTAATAAAATATTTGGAATCAAAAGTTTCATTTTATTTCAATTGGTTAATGTTTATTTTTTAACATTATGAATAATAACTATGGTAAATTTCAATTAATACGACAAAAGCTAAATCTGGTAAATAAGGGTAATAACTAATATTATAAATATAGTAAAATTTCACTAAAACATGTATTAATTTTTTGGATGATAATTATTTGATACAAAATAATTCTTGGGACCATATTATTAAATTTTGATGCTACTTGGATGAGAGTAAGACCTTTAATATAATTTATTTAATGAAAGGCTAAATTTGCAATAATCATATTTTAATAATAATATCCTTTTTAATATATAGTAATACCCAGTATAAATTATATTTTAAATAGTTACATTAAATATAATATGAATTTATTTATCCTGGTAATTTATTTTATTATTTTTGGAAATTTATAATTCCCTTAAAGTCATATACAACAATGATGCAAAAATTGTTTACTTAATGAAAATATCGAATAAGTGTTATTAAAAATATTAATATAAATGTAATTTTCTATAAATAATTTAACAAATGAATTTTAATGATCAACATAATGAATTAAGGATATAATAGAATATTTTTTTCTAGTTAAACTTGTTATATTGATATTCATAAAAATCAATTTAATTAATAGTTTAAAAACTGATAGTAATAATATTTTATTGAAATAATAAATTGTTAAAATATTAAAAATTATTTGATGATTTTTATAAATTCATATTAATTATAATATGGAATTATATTTAATAATTTATTCGTATGTATTCTTATTGACACCACATAAGTAAAAATAAAAACCTTTTAATTTTATTAAAATTTGTAACTTTAGTTAAAATGAAAATAAAATAACTAAATTTTAATCAAAATAATAAGGTTTACAAAAGTAACAAAAAATTTATAAAATATATTGGTTGATTATATTACAATATTTTATCATATTATCATCAAATAAATTTCCATTAGGATATATTTTTATTCATATTTAATTTATTATAAATTAATATTAATAAAAATTCCAAATGTGACACTCACCTCAACTATATGTGGGAACCCCTCCATCATTTCTTCACACAACATTGACCATTATAAATCGATCAGACCTTACCTATTTATATTATAAACTTCCCTAAGATCAATATAGAGGTTCATTTCTTCATAATATTTCAACACTAGTTTCCCTATGTGAATATCTAAAGGAAGCTCAATGAAGAAGATGAAATCATCCTTACTAACTCCTTCAAAATAAATTTTATACTTCTTATTAATATGTCCATTAAATTATAAAGTTATAAATATAGTATCACTAATATTAGGATATATTATTATGGTTATGTAACTATAATATTCCGCCTTTTAACTATCTGATGAAAAATGAAATCAACACAGGTGTGTCTGTACAACATAACATCGTCATGGAAATAAGTAACATGTTATTCATCATCAATTTAATTTTATTGGTATAATGATGTAAATAATAAATATATAGTATAATTATAACAATATATTTATTTTTGGAAAAAATATGTAACATCTTATTCCATATCACTTCACCATTAAGGTAATTATATCGTCCCCCGTGTATATGTACGACTTACCGTATCCACAATGTGTTTTGATTCATACTATATTATCACCACAAAATAATGTTTATATAAATTAATATAATGAATAAAAATTATATATATTAACATAATAACATTCTTGTAATGTAAGAACTATGTTCAATGCATATGAGCTCAGACTTATATGACAAAACTTGCATAGGATGATGAAGCAATTTACACACGAATGAAGAATAATAATGAAAATTTATTAATAGAAAGTTGAAAATATGATCATATTTTTTATATAATAATTATAAATATAGTTCTATATAAAGTAAATAAAATTATTTTAACCATTATACAGGATGTTCATATAAGTATGATGGAAATTGGAATGAATGTTATGGGATTTCTAGTATCACTTTCATTTCTGTGGGACTTACACAACATTCACCACTTGTTTCTTCTACATAGTGTATATATTACCAATTAATGTTTTCTATGAGTCATATCCAGTATATTTTAATACTTTAATATCTATGTAATTTTATTTCTTTCATCATCCATATGATTCTACCGATTATAATGTGATGAATATTTATTTCACAATCTCTTTTAAATATGGGATTGTTACGTTTTATGTATTTGTTGTGGAATATTTATTATACATGTCCTTGATTAATAAATATGTTTTAATATTCTAGTTTAGTTTTCTGAATTCATTTCTACACATTTTTATATTTTAAAACATGGTTTTAAAGGAATCTTCCATGGTTTTCCAAAGGAGGTGTGTAGTGTCTTTTTTAGAAGAAGTACGAGATGAATGTTTTATTTTAACATATATTTCATGAATGGATTTTTCATCATTCATGAAGCCTTATTTCTTTAAATATTGCCTTATTGTATTAAAATTTTATTTTTAAATGAAATATTTTCTGTTAAAAACGTGTTTCATTTTAATAAACGAAAATTTTCTCAAAGCAGAAAGAATATTTTTATCAAGATTAGTATTCAAGTTATCTCTCAACATTATTTTCCATATTTGATAACAATATTTAAAGATACTTATGTTTTAATGGGTATATTATTCAATTATACAATTCTTATTCTTTTTAAAAGTGGTTTATGTTTATGTTGGAATGATATTTATGAAACCCATTTATTCCAAGGGTTCTGTTTTAATTGAATGATATTTATGGAACCCATTTTATTATGTGGGTTATAATAGGATGAAATTTTTATTGTCTTGTGGGACACATATGTATAGTTTTCATTATGTGATTTGTAGTACCAATATTTCCCACTAATTAATTAGGTAAGTTTTAATTTTCTATGAGTTGAAAAGGGTACACATTAGGTCATCCTATGCTCGTAAAAATATGGTACTTGGGAGGTCACCCTAATCCCGCAACAACATGGTACATGGGATGTCATCCTAATCCCACTACTTGACAGAACGCATGTGGTAATCTTATTCCCAAAACTAAAATGTTAGTAGAATTCCATAGAAATTATGAAGTAGGTATAGTATTGATTAACCAAATACAAACATGAAATTTTGTTTTTGGTGGGAATTATTGACATAATATACTACAAGCATAAGTGTACATCACAATTTCCATATCTTACGACATTGTTATACTCTCATGGATCATGTGATTTTATTTTCTTAGGATTCATTTCTTAGGAAATGTTAATATTTATGTCATGGATCATTTATATTATCTTTTATAGGAAGTTTATGATATTCAAATGTTACGGTCATGTTTTCATATGTTAATTCTCTTATAATGCTTTTGTAACTTCCATGTTTACCCATACTAAGAATTTTAGATAACCCTTTCTTATGTTTCCTTTTGTTTGGTTTTTAAGAATGGTTTTATGTAGGGGTACGATAGGGGAAGATATTTATGGGAGATGATTATAACATTTCACATAATGAGAAGAATGTTTTCCATGTTTACAAAGGAACTGACCTATTATGGTTCTTGAGTATGTGTTTCTGTAATGAGATGAATATTAATCTAAAAGATGTAATATCCATGTTAGAGAAGTCTGGGTTGTGATCATCACAATTTATGAGAATGGGAGTGGAGAAAAAATATATACTAAAGAAGATCGATGAAAAATTCGATAAATTGAGGGGGGAATGACAGTTATCGAAGATTGACATCAGATCAGGTTATCACTAGTTCTTAGTACGAGATTAGTATATACATAAGACATATTTTTGATGTACTTAAGGTAAAATGATTACTTTTTTATTCCTTTTGGTGTGATGAATTCCCTAGTAATGTTCATCAGAGTGATGAACTATATTTTTTGTCGTTCCATAGACCAATTCATGGAATTCTCCCTTGATGATATCTTATTGTACTCTATATCAGAGGAGGATCATGAAATATAGATAACAATGGTTCTAGAAAACCTCCAGGATCTATAGATTTGTGGTAGTATTTCAATGTTCATGTGATGGTTTTAATATGTTCACTTTCATGGATCTATTATCTCAAAATATGGTGTTGTAGTGGAACCTATGATGGTCGAGGCAGTGTGAGCTTGGGAGCCACACTAGTACATGATAGTGTTGTGGATCTACCATTGGTTGGTAGGATAATATCAAAGACTCTATCTCAGTTTATCTATGATATCAAATCCGATGATAACATTTACATGAAAGGGACATCCCATCATGTTGATAGAGAAGTTCCATATGGCTTATCAGATGTTGAGGAAATGATTGAAGATCACTCCCATAATAAGGTTTCTAGAGGTGGGTGTTGAGTACATAGTGTATTACAATGCATAAAATAGAAGGCTTGGTTTTGTTCTAATGCAGAGGTAGGTTTTTATTTCCAATGTTTCACATCATTTTATTCCACCGAAACATAACCACGTGACCCACAATAATAATATACAATTTTTAGTATTCATATAAATTTATATCGACACTACCTTATGAATTAGTGATTTATCATCTATTATGTCTTCATGATTATTAAGTATATCTTCTCTATGAATGATATTAAAATGGGGTAGTGATATGGATAGATTTATTCATGGATTATGACATTGTGAATGTCTATCATCCAACGATGGGTAATGTGGTAGTTGATTCTCTCATCATAAGAAGGTGTTGGTAGTTTCTGAGTGAGGGGACAAAGAACTTGACCTCCATAAAGTTTTCATTGATTTTTAGATATGATGAAACATACTTCAAATCGATCATTATTACTCCACTACTTATATAATTTTTTGGGAGGGTAAACATAGAGAAACAGACTATGAGTCACTACTTAATCAGATATCCCCAAAACGTGCTGATGATTGATGTTCATAAGGTTCGGAGAAAATCATTATATTAAAAAGGCACACAATGTTACTAGATATGTTTTGATATAATTTTCTTAGGTAGTTTCCTATATATCTATTGGATTTATATTTAGGTGTTGAAAATAATTAATAGGACCTACGCTCTAATTTTTGGTGACTAGGGATGAGAAAGAGAGTATCATAGTTTTTCTCTCGATATAGTGTTTTTCAGAATGTGAAGGATGAGAACAAGGTTATAATGGATTTAGCTTGACCCCCTGAGGTTCTATAGTGTATTTGGTATTGAATATCAATAAACTTCATTACAGTGATTCCACATACATCTTAAGGAAAAATATCTATCAAAGGGATTATAGACTATCACACTATGTCGTCCCACTTCTTATCTATCTGAGAGAATATTTAATTAGGGAGCATAAGATGTATTTATCTGTAAGAGATTGAAAATATAAATATATTTCCATAGATGATTATTTATAACCTTGATGATCAGATTACATCTCTGTTTTGAAATTTATTTTAGGAATCTTTTTTATCATATTTGTATTTGTAGATAAATTTTCACCTCTAGTAGGATGGCCAAACTGATTTGGCAATTCTCGAATGGAGAAAAGGATGAGTTCTTGGACGATCAAATTTTACATTAGTTTGTAGTATCACCTACTCATGGTTGATTTTGTATTCAACAACAACTACCACTCCACCATCAACGTAACTTCATTCGAGTTGTTTTTATGGGTGACACTATTGGTTACCCCTTTATTATACCAACCTATTGGTGTAATAACTTATGTTCATAGAGTTTATATGAGCCCTAAAATAGATGTTTATCATCATCCAGGAGTAGATGATGACTATACAGAGCCATAAAAAGTATTATATGGACCAACAATGGGGGTGTTTGGGGTTCTAGGAGGGATACAATGTGTTCTAGAGGGTCTCAAATCAATGTGAGTTGCAAATAATTATTATAATGCGGTATTCTATCTCTGAGATTCATTTTCCCTTTCCAAATATAATATTGATTCAATGATAAGGCATACAGCATGGATATAATGTTTTAGTTATACAAGGTACATGAAATTTTCAGAGTTTTAAAACTAATGAGGTACGCACATGATCCATCCTGTGTTATTAACTATGGAATGATAAATATCAAGGATGAATCTCCATTCATAGAGAAAAAAAAAGAGATTTATGATGGGTAGGAGAAGATAATTTCTTGGTGAAAAATTAGTTCAGTTCATGCCCCATGGTAGCACGAAAGTCTCATGGAGATTACCTGGGAGTAGGAGACCTAGATGGTGGCTTGGTATCCACATCTATTTGTATAGTTTTTTTGTTTTTTATTAGATGACATAATTCCCTACGGATGGGGAGACGTAAATTTATATGTTTTTTCAATTAATGTTATTCAAATAAACAATGTAATGTTTTCTCAATCAGGAACCGATATGACCCATGATTAGGAGAACATATGAGCTCGAAATTTATGAATTAAATATATTAAATATATTATTTTCAAATGCATGAAGTATAAATAAATAATGTAATAACATTGAAACAGAGACTCATATCAGTAATATGAGTCTTCCTTTGAGTTTAGAGCACGATTTTTTCCCTATTCACAAGATAAATATAGAATGTGTTAGATGTTCCTGTTAAGCACAGTCATGGGTAGATTAATTAATATATAATATTATTTATTAATTTTATTTAAATTTCATCTTCGTGGCCAAATGGGGTCTACAAATAAAATTTTATGGAAAAATATTTGGGTGATCTATGTAACCACAGATATTTAGGAGTGTTCATTAGAGGATTATTCCCAAAAAAACTAGAGTTTGGATCATCAATCGGTGTGAAATAGAATTCAATGATCTATCCCATGATAATGACATTGATTCATTCTTCTCCTAGGAGAGATACAAATCATGGTAGCATGTTTTTATGTGTGAATATATTCCCATTTTATTTTTCCTATAATGAACATTAATTAATGAACTACCAAATTAATTTAAGGATAGATATTAATGCGAGTATGGGAAATATATTATACATGATTATGTATTTTTATTTTTTTATTTATATCTATTCACTGAAAATTAAAATGAAAAATAATTGAGTCCAACAATTAGTATTGCCTATGTTATATGCCTCAAGTTTTATTCTTTATTAATTTCATCCCCAATTCTTCACTAGTTCATCATGTGCAATCCTTTGTATTGGATTCAAGGAATTCTCAGTATTCCCTGTGGTGAATTTTTTTTGGATGTAGTGAATCATTAACACCTCTAAAGATGCGATAAAAGATACTATTATAGGGAATGATAAAGATGGATGATAAATCTGTTCAAATATTGGGATACATGTTAGGGATTTTTAGTATGTGATGGTGGTATACCATAATAATAGAAGCTCCCAATCAAGTTGGGTGACCAAATTCCTACAATCAAATGATGGTGAGGTTCAATCAGGATACATATTTCATCTTCGACATGTTCAGTGGCATTAATTGTGAACGATAATGGAAGAAGAGGGAATTGTTTGTAGATCCCTATTTTCTAGAAAATCCAGATACACACGATGTCCAATCTAGGAATACGTCTATTGTGGTTCCATGGATGTGATGCTAGGGTTTGAGAACATGAGATAAATATCTCATGAAATGTGACACCTTCCAAACAGAATGTGACTCAACATGACACCAAAGTTTGTACCCTAGGAAACAACTAAGTACCATTATTGGCCTAGAGTAAATGATTGATGTTCCATACATATAAAATTCCAAATACATTTTCACAACCAGGGGTATGTGAGTACATACATGGGGATGATTAATGATACAAAGGTATATCTAGTGCTAAAGATACACACCATGTACTTATAGTATAGCCTAGGTACTTTGTCAAAGATATCATGAAGACCCCATTCTATTCAACATTGACACATTTAGTTATGATTTCGTCCCTTGTTCATATCCCTAATAGTTTTGTATGGAATAACATGCAATTAATAGTATGAAGATCCCATATGAGGAACTTCATTATCTGATAAATTTTTCAATATCTCTCTTTGATTCAATCCCTAAGTGTGATCCTCTATAGTAATATTCCATAGGCAGGGTTATCAGAATCTATGTGGGAAAAAATTCTTGTGTTTCAATCCCCTACAATGTAGGTAAATCTTTATTGGGTTGTTGGTATACCCCATGACCTTGTGTGTGACCCCTATCTATGATATGTCTCTTTAAAATTCCAACATTTTCTTTCTTATGTTGATACTCAATGAACATGGAAGCTTAGATAGACACCATCATTGTTATATAAATTGTGGAGTGTGTTCCCCAAGATGACTGTGATATGGAACCTTCATATAGGAATCATAGGTCCGCAATACAGTTGTGACCATTACATGAGGTTGTGTGTCAACTATGAGAATATCTGAATGTTCATTATAGGTCTAATATTGTGATTTGAATATCTTATATTAAATAAATACTATTCATTCTTCATTCATAGTGATATTATGGTATAAAATATGTAATTTTTATACTCACCAATATATGGGATCTACCGACATATTTCAGGTCGTATATAGACAACTGGTCATTTGTAAAGGTTCACCATAGACCAATAGCAAGCAGAGCATAGATTTTTTCTCAAAAGACAATTGTTTGTTCTAAGAGTCAAATTTTGATTGTATTCCCCAATTATTATTAGTTTGGACATATTTATAGGTTTTGGTTCTTTTTTATTTTTTCTATCAATTGGTCACAATATCTAAATTTACTATAAATGTGGTATTTAGATATATGCATTAATTGAGTATTAGTTGGGTTTTACCTTTCTGCATTGTTTGGTTTTGGTTATTTCTATGTGTCTATGTAGAGGTACTGTAGGCTAAGACCTATCATGTGAGTGTTATTCCTACTTGGTGCTAGTCTCTACAACCTCTCTAATTAGAGGTGATCATGGGGTAGTTACACACATCTTATCGCCGATTTTAGAGGGCCTCACTAGGTATTTCCTTGACCAAATAATTGTAAGATTCTCTTTGACTGTTGTCACTCAGTTGTAACTTACAAACCTACCAAGAAATTGAAAAAAAACACACACACACACACAAATATATATATATATATATATATATTATTACGATCACACTATAAACACTTTTAAAAATCTCTATAAATATGTGTTCATACAGGATGATTATAGAAATAATAATTGTGGGATTACATTAACACATCCTTATTAAAATTATCTATTTATGGAATATATAAAAAAAAATTGAACCTTATCACTAAATAATATTAAATTATAATCTCAATAAAAATTTATAACATATTCAATATATCTATATCTTCCTTAAACACCTATTAATCTTCACTTATATAGATGGTTGAACAATCATTTTCGGAGAGAATATTTCTCCACTTTTTTATGTTTTTAATGTCCAAAATTAGAACATCCAAAAATTATTGGATCATTTGTGATACACACCATAGATAAGTAAGAATGATCCTTATAACTAAATGTACTGTAAACCTTGTTCATCTTCAAAAAGTGGAAAATTATGGAGAAATAATAATAAATTATTATCTCCAACCATATTATTTGGTGATAATTCAATTATTTATTTGTGACTATTTTTTTATAATTTCATAATCAATATATATATATAACACCTTTATCATTCAAGATAATCCCTCAATATAATTAATGAAAAATTACCATATCTCACTCCAAATGTTGATTTGGGAAGTTCTTCTCATGAAAAAGTAAATTTTCTTGAGGGATACATTTTCATGGAATAATTCTTCCTAATAATTCATACCAATAATTTCATTGATGTATAAATGTAGATGGGAAAATAATAACCACAACATGGTAATGTATTATTGGTTCACTAATTGGACCTATCTTTAGTTATGTGGAATTTCCTTCACATTCATCACTCCAAAATGAACTTGGATCCCCTCTAGGTAAACATGGTTTGTGTATTGGATAGTATTAATAAATTCTCCATAATTAATTAAAAATATCATTCCAATAAAACAGAACTATAAATCTTAGTCAACATGGATGGCCTGGGTCATTGTTCAACAGCCTACGTATTTGATGGGTCCACTGATATATCATCACTAGAGATTATATGACCATAAAATGATCATTTTTAAGCCAAAATTACAAAATTATAATTTTTATTGTATTTTCCTTCCATAGGGTTTTCTGAACAATTATCATCTGATCATCATGCTCTTCAATTTTCTATCAATATATAATAATTTTACCTATAAGGATTACCAAAAAATTATTAAGGAAATATTTAAATAAACTATTCATTAAATCCATGAAGATAGTGGGATCATTATAAAAACCAAATGAAATCACTATATATTACAAGTATCCATACATTATATGGAATGTAGTATTTGGTATATCCACATTCTTAACCCAAAACAGATGATATGAAAAAAAAACATTAAATCTAGGAAAATTATTTATATCTATGGATTTGATCAAAAAACTTCCTTAATACAGGTTAGATGAAAATTGTTCTAGATTGTGAAAATGTTCAGTTTTTGATTGTCAATATAGAGTCCCAATGATCCATCATTCATAAAAAACTAGTGCACCCCAAGGTGACACACATGGATGAATGAGTCCCTTTTCAAAATTCTCTTCGAGTTTTTTCTTCAAATACCCCAGTAAATTATGAAAATTCTCTACCAAGTCTTTGAAATAGGTTTAGAACCAGGTATCTGCTCTATAGAGAAAACAACATTGAAATTCAATGGAATAATATGAATTTATTTTGTGAATACATAAGAAACACCTAAAAAATAGGTATATCATCAATGTTTATTGTATCCCCAACCATAATTGATTAACAACAATTTTAAATTTGAATCATAACACATAAACTATATGGGATTTCAATCATAAGTTAATATTTATAATTAAAATAAATTATGATGATAGGTTATTTTTTAATATAATTTTTGTCTTCCCTTTGTAGTTGATATGTATCAATATATAGAAATCAAATCCATTCCTTAGATAACATGGAATACAAATAGAGATAAAATAATGAGATTTTTATGAACAAGATTCCCCCAAAAGCTCAACTAAAGAATAATCATATACCCATAATTCAAGAATCACACCATTTGCGGTTTTCACTAATAATTAAAATTATAGTCATTGAGGATAGGAGTTAACAATCCAAGATGCTATTCATTATATAAATGAATTCATATAACTGTGATAAAATAGGTAAATTCAATACATGAGATTACCTATTACCACCTCAACTTCATCATTCTAGCTCCAATACTATAGTGTAACCATAATGGATAGTAACACAATTATATATCTTTGTTCTAAGTGATCAATGATAATAAACTATTAATTGGATGTATGAATTTTGAAAAAATATTTTCAATATATTTCACTTTATGTTTTATATATTTCATTAATGATCATTATTTGTTTTGATACATAATGATCATTCATAAATAGTTTTTGAATTTCAAAATAAATACACTAGGAGTGTCAAATCAGTGGTGAATGAAGACCCATTTTCATACACTATATGATTATTGAGTCCAACACCATTGAATCCTTTTTGGAGTTATCAACACAAGGAAAAATTGTTCTAGATCCATAGAAACATTTAGTACCTCAACAAGGATGAAATTTTTGGAAATCCACTTTCGCTACCCTTCACCAAAATTCATGGAATTTTTCCCACACCTTGAATAATCCTTATAATTATTCCTAGTGTAACGTCTAACTCTAACATATCCAATATTCCAATTTCAAACCAAAATTTTCATATTATACCAACTATAACAGTCCAAATTTTTTATATAAAGATATTATATCATAATATATGAATGTTAATTTAGTTTTATAAAAACACACTTGTGGACAATAAATATTTTGTGTCATTTGAAACATGGAATCATAAACAAAAGGTGCATCAATAAACTACAATAACACACACTATATTCATCATAAGTGTAATCCTTTTTAGAAAAAACACACAAATTTTTTACAATAATGACATTTTATATGATTGCATATATGATAGAAAAAAATCATATTAAATAACCCAAAAAACATATTTCTTTAAATTTAAAATCATCAATTTTTTTGTGACACACAAAACCTAGAGTTTCAAGAAACTATATGAGAGAATACTGTTATAATATAGCTATAAAATGTGTGGGTAAAAATAATGATAAATAATTAATGAATAATATATGGCTTATACATGGTGGTTTATTATTTAATGATTATATAAAAAAATAGTAATCATTTTAATGAAAACGAATTTCTTTTTCAAAAAATATATTATATTTAGAAGGTATTTTAGTCGCGCTTTGCACACAGAATTTAAAATATATTTTTTCTATCTTTAGAATATTTAATTTACAAAATTATAATCATTTTTTCAATCAGAATATATAAATTATATTTGGGTGATTTTTTGGTATTTTTTAAAAAAAAATCTTTTTGATGAATAGTTAACAACATAGATTTCTATAAAAACATTCTTTTTATTAAATAATTTCCAACATCACATTATTCTAAAAAATTGTTATAAAGTAAATTTTGTTCAATAATATTAAAATTTATTTAATATATATCATTTTAATCAATTTAATATTGAATTATGATATTAAAACCTTTCATAGTTTTGAAATTTTTTTCTTTTGAAACCCATATGTTCATTGCTTTTATGGGTATGATTTTATATTATATTGTCCAACTTCGCTAAATTTAATTTTGAAAAATTGTTCCCATATTTAAAATAAGAATAATTTATATTATATAATATATTATTTATTGCAATGAACCCTGAATTCCTAGAGTGTCATGTTACCATTTCATTGGAATAATATACAATCAATCAAATTCCAAATGAGAAAATAGTTTAAAATTATTGGTAAACAAGATAGATATATGATTATTAAATTATAAATAAATATAATTATTACAGAAAAAAAAAATATTTCAAAGATAATAAATTTTTTCAATCTATTGTATCCTTTCATATCTATCTTAGTACACATCAGGATATCCCGTGGAAAGGAAGAAAAATAAGGGTGGGCCCAAATGATTTTTAATTTTTAAGTAAAGTGAATGAAATAATGAATTAATGGGAATAATCAATATGGAATGGTAAATTATTCATAACTCATTAAATGAAATCAATAATATAAAAGAAGGGAGTAGATAATATGGAATGGTAAATAATTGTAAACACAAGCTATTTAAGTAACTGGATAAATCATAAACGATATGGTATGGTAAGAAACTGATAACACTTTCCATGTCATAAATAAACTGAGAATGAAATGAATCCATATTTTTTTTTTAGTGATATTATCATTGATAATAACAATAATAAAAACATTATAAATATTGGAAATACTTAATTGTTGGATTCCATATTTCTTATGTACATGGTACCTTTACCATCAAGAATTTTCATAGGATGTTTTAGCATCTCCAGTAACACCTATATAGGGCTAGCCAACTGACTCATACCATGAGACTACTGATGCATCGAGTGTATCTATATTATTGGTCCCCAACTATGTCATACCCTACCAAATAATTCCTCATATATCAAATAATCGATTGGATTCATGAAGAATGTTCCTTATCGATTATCCACATTGAGTAAAAGTTGAAGATTTATCAATATTTTACCTGTTAATGAAATAAATTTAAATTAAAAACCATATATAAAAATGGTAAACAATATTATAAATAATTGTATCCTTGATAAATGACATAGATATTTAGGGAAAATTCAATGAACAATGATTATTCAAAGATGACTATTTAAAGGGGACTAAAAAAGGAATAGAGAAAGTGAATGTTAATAATATATGTGGCCCAATTAACCATGAACCATCTATAATAATAATAAGTATTGTATCAATAAAAAATATCCTATTTAGAGTTAGAATAGAGGGTTTTTGACATTTCTGAATTTAAATACTACCAAAAGATCTTTTGAAAACAATATGGATGGAAATATACTATTATTTTGACAATCATTTGGAATATCATTTTCTTTAATAAAAATTGAAAAACAAATGACTTTATTTTAAGGGTGAAATGTTAATTTATAAATAATTATTAAAATGTTAAAATATTTTTTGATTTTTTTATAAAACAACTAGTACTCCTCTCATGGAAAAGCACGGGACTATTAATTTTTTTTCAAATCATCTGGTTCTACATTATTCAAAAAAAATATAGTCAATATAATTCTTATAATAAAATAATGACGATGAAGTGAGTGGAATTAATGTGAAAAATGTATATGGAGTGAAGACTAATGCTGGAAGAGATGGAACATGATGGAATGGGAGAGGTGGGTATCAAAGATAGAGATGAAACAAAAGATGAAGGTGGAGGCTGAGATAGAGGCAAGATGCGAGATTGAGATAAATTATGGAATGCAAGCTAGAGATATTTTCATGGTTTATTGATTTTAACTGGATTATATGGGCTTAAAATGATGTGTATGTTCAGATTAGTAGGAAACATGAATTCATTTCATGTGGTTTCATTGAAAGATAATTAGTATCTAAAGAGAAAAATGGATAGGATGATTCATTAATATAAAAGTTATTTTGCATCCCCTTGATAAAAATTCAGGTATTGATCACCAAAATCATGTTTATGGGAATAAAGGAGTCTAGAATTCTAAATTACTCATATTAAAAGACCTTAAATATCTATAAATGAATCTACCTTGGAACTAAATCATTATCTGTTAATTCAAACCATTTATATATCCCATTTTTTCAATCGCCTTTAGATGACCCCATAAAGGTAGTTATATAAGATATATAATGTTTAAATATGAAAATAAATGAAAAGAAACATAAAATGGAAACAGCGACCAATATAGGGTATGTCGAGCCTCCAACCACTTTAGAAGACCTGATAATATAAAATTGAATCAAAAAAAACAGATGAAGATAGATTCATTATTGATATAACATGAGATTCAATATCATTATTCTATATAATTTCGAAGATTTATAAGGAATAAGTGAATATATAATATGTAAACACATAAGTTCATAAAGATTCCAGAAACCAAATGTTTTCTTCCTATATTTTTACTTCAAACATTGCCATAATCAATGACTTTGTCTAATGGGTGATCTGCAATGCTGAGCCCAAGCGTGTGAAGAACCCAATGACAATGTTAGTCAAGCATGGTTATGAAATGGGAGGAAACATTTCTTTTTCATTCAACATAAATGTGAGAATGAATCATATCAAGTAATGCTCTCAAACCTCTACACAATAGTAGGAAGCATAAATTATTTTGGAAAAGGATTGAAAATTTATTCTCAACAAATTTAAATAGTAAACATGAAGTAACATACATTTCAAATAAGAAAAGGTAAAAAATAAATATAACATGAAAATTGAAAAACCCATTCAGGTAGAGGATATTATATTTTCAAAACAACAAAACAGCACTGCATTTTTTCACATACGGTTACATCTGAGAAGAGGTGGCTTTAAAATCAGATAGTAAATAATGTTTTTAATTCTATTTTGTGTCCCCTTTAGAGTAAAATAAACTGCATCATGCTGTGTTGGATATATCCTCCATGTAATGGCTTGATCTATTCCTTTAGTAGAGCAGCACTGAAGGATGTTGGTTGAGAGTAATATGGTTTCCTGCAGCAGTTAAGTATAGTTAAGAAAATAATAAATTGAAAATTAGTTCACATTAAATGCTATAATTTTCAGAAAGGGACTATTAGTTCATTAAAAATTTTCTTACACAGTTTCATGTAGTCTATAATAAAGGTACAGAATGTAGTGGAAGAATAAAATGTAAAAGGTTATTAGAAAATTAAATATTTAATATGGTATTTCCAATACCTTGGAAAAACATCACCGAGTTTTAGTCAACCTTGTCTATTTTTTTGTTGTATATATCCATCCAAAGGGGATGCAGTTCATGGCTTCCTATTTCCAAAGTTTTAAGGCAATTTAACTATTCGTTGGACTGCATCATCCGTATCAAACTCAGTCAACAAATTTTTCTACCTGAATAAATGAATTCAATCAATAACATGCCAAAAAAATTGACAAATGTAATAATAGGAACTAAAATATGATGTTTAAGAATTACTAAATGAGAAGAACAAATGGAGTTTCGTTTAATCATACAATTTCAATGGAACTGGAAAAATAATTATTGTCTACTCCAATGTTGTAATGAAAATAAAATACAATGAAGGAAAGAAACATATACCTATGTAGATGATATATTTGTATTTATTGTAGAAATTCCAAAGTCCCTATGCACCTTACTCCAAAACTTTTAGGGTTGTTATGTTCCTAGAGCACAAGTGTAAAATGAAAAAATGAATATCAATGACACAGAAGAACTTTCAATTTCATTACCTCATAACAGCCTCATAACATGACAACTATAAAATAAATGTGAGAGACAAACCAATAAAAACAGAAGATAAAACTCCATAATTAATACAGTCAAAACAACATCAAAATAGAGTACATATCCATCGTAGAGATTTATAAGAAATTAAAACATATCAATCCAGATGAATGTGTTGGAATGGATATCATTGTGATGAACCAGTATTAAATAGAATAATTTTCATCACATAACCTAAAACTAACGACACCAAAAGAATTTTATTTTTAAAATTAGCATGCAAAACTAGGCCACAAAAATGAAGTGAAAAGATGTGAGAAACCAAGAAGCACAACTATGTTTCTTAAGCATGATATACAACAAAAAAATAATTTATTCAAAAATAAAGGAATACACCATGATTGATTAAAAAATATTGCCTTAAAATTATGTTAGATAGGATATACTTCAGTAGAAGATGAGCCATCAGAAGTGCGGGCCTAGCAATGTCAAATTCACAGATATCTATTAACAGTGGCCTTGAGTAGAAATTGTGGTGGGAAGAATAAAGTATTTAGGTTATGTAATTGGAAAATAATCACAGAAATGATGTGTGAACCAGATTCCAAAAAGAATTGGTGTAGCAACACATAGTCAGCAGTGGAAAACAATGAAGCTGGTTAGGCAGGTAAGTTGAGGCTGAGGATGGTTGTGGAATCAAAAATGGTGTTTGGAGGAGTTATCGAGGAAGATACAGAATACCATGGTGGAAAGAGATGTCTGGGATGAGGTTAGATTAGTATGTGAAGGTCCATCATGAAACAGTAGGAGAGGAGAGTAGAGGAGAGAGATGGAGGTATTCAGCAGGAACCCTAGGACAAGTGAGGGAAGTCGCGAGTGTGGAATCAAAATAGGGTGTGGAGGAGGTATATAGGATTGTGCAGATAACTAGATGGAATGTGATATTGGTGATGAGATCATATGTGTAGGTGGAGGCATGACACCACGCGGTGCAGCTGGAGTGTAGATTCGCAGAGGGAGACTGCAATATTCAGCTGAATCCCTAGGAACACTGAATAGAAAACGTGAGTAGGAGTGGGTGAGACTACAAGATTGTAACCCAAACTTAATGAAGGAGTGATGTGGAGCTTGGATAATGTGACACGTGTGCTGGAAACAACCTATATTTGGAATAGATATAGATGTCCACAATCCTTTAATTCCATAGCTAATCAAATCACTTCTAACTTTCTAATAGCCAATCAAAGATCAAACAAATATGGGATGCTGACTCGTAATTCACCTTCATGACTTTGATCTTGATTGAAAATGAAGACCTTTCACTTAATTTAGTATGGTTGTTTTAATCATGAATATTGATCATTTAAACAATGTTACACAATGATTACACCCCAAAAGTTGATTATAGTTGTTCATGTAATAGAAAAATCCAACGCAGTTAAATTTTTTAATGTATTTTTATATTTGACACAAAAGACTAGACCATGCATATATATATAATGAAAATATATTAATGTTTTAGTACATTTGATAAGGAAGAGTAGACCAAATATATCAACCCCTACCCTTTCCCATACTAAACTCATCTACATCTCAGTTTTCATCTCATTTTTTATTCCTTGAAAACAGCTCTATATAAATCCAACTGAAACACTCAAAACTATATAATAAAAATAATTTCCCCTGAAAAAAAAAATCATGATGTAATAAAAAAATTTAATGAAGGCTAGGATGTTTATTATTATGAATGGGTACTTATTGAATGCCAAGATATTGATGAAATAATTTAAAAATCAATTGTGCATCTCAAATAACTTCTTAGCATTGAAGATGCAAGAAGGAACTCGGATTAGTCTATTCCATTACCAAAGGTTCTCTTGTAGTGATTTGACATAAAACTATGCCTTTTAAAGTATCAAAATTGTATCCACCAATACAGGCAATAGATCACAAAAATAAATGATCACTATAAATTGAAATAACCATATTTTCTTTTAATAACTTAGTTGTGTATCACTAAATAATCATAGGATGTGAGAGATTAATCACAAGTTTCTAGTACAATAACCTTGAACCTCTCTTCTCCCACTAAGTATGCCTTTTTAATGAGCACTAGTGACAAAACCACTGTGAAAAACAACTAGAAAAACCCACATTTCGCATTCTATGAAATGATAACCATATTGAAATTGTTTTCCATTTTATCAAGGTTCAGAATCTTCTTTGTTGGTACCTGAAAAAGGGATGTCTCAAAGCATCCCTGGCTGTCAATCTATCCTTTGGATCATATTTCATAAGTCCTTGCTGCAAATGTATGAGGTCCCCAGCCAAGTGGTCTACATGCTCAATTATAAAATTCTAGAAAGCACGAAACCCAAAAACCCAAAATCTCTTAAATACAATAAAAATAATAATACCAACCACATAATGGTGATGAACACTAACCTGAAGTCGTTGGAGCTTCCACCCCGCCTTGATGTTGTCTCCCTAGGTCTCCCCATCAGGCCAGTATAGTTGGCCCCTCCACATGTACTTCCCTGAAATCTGATCATCTCTCTTCAAAAAATGGCGAGGGGCTGGTCCTAACAACCTCTTCATCATTGCATGATGCTCCAAATTATCATTAATTTGGAACAACTCTTCTCCCTGAACGAAATGGGTCAGGAAAAATTTCATCAAATATCCAAAACAACTGAATAACACGGATTGTTGAGATTCGTATAGAGAAAAACTCCGCTAAGATGCATCCTAGGATCCATATATCACACAAATAACTCCACCTGAGTCTAAGAATGACTTTAGGGTTACAATAATGTCATGTTGATACATCATAAGTTAGATCATCACGATCAGAAGTGTTGCTACTGAAGTCTATAACATTAATAGCACTTGACTTCGACACTCTCATAAAATAAGAACTACCCCTATGTGGTGAAACCTGAAATATGAATCAGTTTTATGTCATTAATAGAAGCATAAGTCATAAAAATCAAAGCAAGGAAGATAATAAACCATAAAATCAAGAAATATCTACCATTCCCTGCACAAACCGAGGTGCCCAAAAAATCCCATTGGATTTGTTTCATATTGATAGGAATAGTGATACTTTATAATTTCGAACTAAATCAACTCGGTGATCATATATTTGACAAATTCCATAGCTATAAAAAATTTCAAAACAAAGTGGTCTATGATTAGGGTTTTCACAATGCACACAAAATGATTAGATGACACAAAAAAGATAAGTGAGTGAAATAGAAAACAAATGAAAATTATAGAAAATACGAAAATTAAATATGAAGGTATTGAAAAAAAACCTCTCCATCATTGCAAGATTCTCCAAATTCTCAGGAGTTTAGAACAACGCTTCTCCCTTAACAAAATGGGTCATGAAAAATGCTGTAAAATAACCAAAACAACTAGAAACATATTGTTTTAATGTCATAACATTTTGTGGTACTAAGTCACACTTCATGACCATGACGGGTTTAGTAAGTCACTGAATCAAGCCACATAACAAAAATTTGTCATGAAAAAAATGACCCACTTCTATAAAATAAGGATACATCATTAATATAGTATAATTAAGTGAGTATGAAGATATTCAAAATCTGGTTGGAAGAAGTAAAAAATAATGTAAAAAATGATCTAATTCTCCAAAATAATCTAATAACTAAAATAAAAGAAACAATATGATATACTAATCCAATAAAATGCCAAGAAATATATAGTTCTACTAATATAATTATCCCTTACTCTAATGCATGATCTGCTGCTCTAAAATACAAGATCTGTTGCTCTAAAATACATGGTCTGCTCCTTTTAAAAATGGAAAATTTATGTAATTAAACACATGATACACTAATATAATAAAACACATGGTCCACTACCCTAATGAATTACATGATCCACTACCCAAAAAAATGCATGACCCACAAGCTCAAACAAATAAATTATTCCACTACCCTAAAAAATTGTTCATTACCAAAATTTAATACATGATCCTATAATCAATGAAAATATAAGATCAGTTACTACTATGGTTGGTTGTCAAGTTGTTTATTTACTATAATCAGATGAAGGTAAAATGCTGAAGAAAAAAAAATAATAAGACAACTGAAATAGGATAAAGTATTATGAATATTTCATTACCTTGTGTGAACCTACAAATAATATAAAGAAGAATAGAAAGGATAAGTATTTCAGTCTAGTAGGATAATATACTTGTAGAGGAAAGGGTTTTGGGAGCCGAACCAAGGAGAACCCAACATAACCGGCTGAGTAGAGTAGTACGGGTTTTATAGAAAAATAGAGGATAAGTTGTTGGTGGATGATTTTGGAGCTACCGTATCATAGGTACATGAGGGAATTGAAGTTGGTCGATGACGATGGATCCCTGGTAGCTGAGAATAAAGAACATTAAACCCTAGATTTCATAGAGTGAAGGGAGTAGCTTACCAAACCCTAGATTGTAGATATCTGAATATGTGATGAGGGAGTGCTGAAAAGAAGTGTTGAACTTAGATTTTGGAGAACGATCTTAGTGAAATCTTTTGATGAAAAAGGAGGTGGAGGATGACTCATCAGATGATGAAGGAGGCAGCAGAGGGGTATCAGCAGGTTGAGGTGTGGATGTAAATCACGATTCAGGTGTTTGGAAATTAGGTTATGGGAATGAAGTTGGGTAATTGGGTGAGGAGGAATGCACTAAGGTAGTGACACATTTCTAGAAAAAAACCTTCTTTAGAATGTATATAGATGTTTTGACATAAAACATAACTCTGATCCAAGAGAGAAATGGAGTGGGGTTTTCATATACACATTTACTAAAAAATATTAAGTAAAAAATAGTGTAAATTGTTCTATTACTTATAAATTTCATGAATAAACATAGGGGGATAAATTTAATGATTTATTAAATAATGATCCAATAATTTCCTCTGATGGAAATTCATTTGTTTAAAATCCCAAACAAAATGATACTGTGAAATAGAGACTTGAATAGACCTTGACATTGATGTGAGAGTAAATTACTAAAATAATTATATGATAAAAATTTAAACTCAAATATAAAAAATTAGAATTTAAAAATATATATTTAAAAGTAATTACAAAAATAATTGTATAATATTAAGGATAATGAGGATCTAATATAACCTAATGAAAGGAAATTATGTTTTGAAATTATTTTCCACATTGTAATGATTAATTAAAACCCAATTGATTAAATAATTCAATTTTAAACTCAAAATATCATGAATAATGATTAAATCGTGATATTATATTTCCACGTGGAAGTATGTATACCATATATATGAAATTAGGGGAACACCAATAAAATATTTGCTAAATATGTAAATTGAGACGAGTCACATATTATGTGGTATATTTTGAGTAGGAAGACAAAAAAGTTGAAATCATAAAATGAAGTATTTAAATATCATTAATATAATATAATTAATTATATGGTATACCAAAAGGTCTTTTATGTATACCACACAATAGAAGTAAGTGGTGTTAATGGTGTATTTCTCCTACAATGAAAACATAGAAAAGAATCTCATACCTTGTGTTTCCTTTTGTGTAAACATCCTTTAAACTCATTTATAATGGTTTTAAAAAATTACTAACTTATATAATAACATAATAATATTTATAATATCAAATATTATCTTTGTATAATAACCTATTTCCTATTTGTTAACAATCATTCATTATTTTCACTATTTTAGGAGTGAATTTTCTAGTTTATTTAAAATGTTTTGACTTATGAATTTTTATATAAATTACGCAGATCAGTATATAATAATATCCAGAATATAAATCATTATTTAAATATCATATATAATCATTATAAATGTTAATATAATGACCAATAATATTTGATGTTATGAAGTTAAATTCACTATTAATAGAGACCTTAGGCCGTACATATACAATAATTGTACTTTCATTTTTTCATATTAAGAGAATGAAAAGTAAGTGATATAAATGTATATGAATTTTAAAGAATAATATTTATGTTATAAATTTTAAAATGATTTTCTAAAATCATTCTTTAATACAATCTATTAATCGCATGATGAATCATATAGCTTTGGGGATGCAATAGTCCACACTACCACAAAAATGTTATCGTTTTCCCACAAAATTGAAAAAATATATGTGTTATATTTGAATTAATGAAACATAAATACATTATAAATATCATATATATAATATGTAATTGGTTTTTCTACCATAATTCTCATCCATGAGAGGTGTTAAAGGAAAAAAAATGACATCGTCTCCTAAGGTAGAAATTTACAATACACATAAATGATACGTAAATTACCCATTATATTGAAGTGTTTGTAAGTGTAGGTGTAACACGTATAATTAAAACATTTTATTTTATTTAGGTTACTTTTATTTTTATATAATAATGTAATAAATAATTTTTAATTGGTTGGGAAGGAATATAAAAATAAGGTTCTTGTGGAAGGATGTTGCCTCTTTTTTGTGTAACTCCTTTAAGATTATACCAAAAGACTTCATTAGATCCCTTTATGATATCATTGAAGCATATATGATTATGTAATTAATGATGGGATATAACTTTATCAGATATTGGGTTTTAAAAACTGCTTTATAGTTGTGAATAACTGGTAGTGGTGTGTTCCTTTTTATAGTGGAGGGAAAGTTGCATTCTTGAACTGTTTTGATAAAGGAATTAAACTAGCATTTTTACATTGAAAAAATGCTACAATAGTGGAAAAAATATAATTAAATGGTGTATATGGTAGAAATATTTACATAAAATATCTTTTTCAAAAGGTTTTAGGTCATTTTATCCCTTAATATTAAGGTTTACGCATTTATTTGGTTTATTTTTATCTTAATATCTCTTGATAAATTTAATCAAATTCACTAATATGTTTACTAAAAAACTAATTTTACATTATTTTAAATTAAAAATTATTATTAATAAAAAAATTAATTAATTTATAGAAATTTCAATAACATAAGTGGAAGAAATTATTTTTGTCTTAATCATGCAGACGGGATGATAAAGCATTTTTTTGAAGTAAGATGGTTAATGTTTTGCTATGATTTTATATTCAATTTTAAAATGGAATTTATTCCAATGAATTAAATTGGATATATTTATATAAAATTAATATAATTTTACTTTAAAACCTACCAAAAATATTTTTTAACATCTTAAATAAATTAGATGAAAAATCAATTTTTAATTAAAATTCAGTATTTTTCACTATTAATCAAAAAATGAAACTCCATAGAGAAATAATAATATAACACTAAACTAATTTTAATTTTTATATTTAAATAATGAGGTCTATTTTTTCATATTAAATTTATAAAATTTCATAAATTTATATTTAAAATTGGTTTTTTCATGAAATGGTGGTAAAACTGCATTTATGAAAATATAGGGTTTTATGTGTAAAATTTTGTATATTATTATATTATTCATATATAATATATTAGATGAATTTAAAAAATATTTGACTTAATATTTAATAAATATATTATATTAATATCAATAAAAATTTTAAATTAGTTAAATTCATTAGTACAAAACCACAATGGGAGCATAAAAATTGTATTTTTTTAAACATTCTATTTATATTCATTTGGTTATTGTGTTCCTTTCAAATTAAATTTTTACCCATTAAATATACATTATATTTTAACATGTAAGTTATTACTATATATTACCTCTAATATAGTGGCTATTTTAGGTCTTATTATATTAAATTATAATATTTTATTAATATATTATTATACATGAATACTCAGTTTTTCATGAAATGTAAGATTTCAATGAAATTATTTGTTGTGTGTAATTAATGTTAACTCTGTATTTTGTGAATTGAAATATTTATCATATATTTAATTTATGTTATATATTAATTAAATTACTTTTTAGAATATATTATATTCCCTTATGCGCTTGTTGTTGCATTACACACATGCTATTAAATACAGTGTTGTTATTTTAGAATTTAAGACTGTCACATTCTCCCCACCTTCAGTGTATTATGTCCTTGCAATTTAATCTTGAATGTGGTAACACATTTTTTTTATTCTCTATTTTAAAATTCAACCTTGTTTTAAGGGTTCGTAATACATCCTTTAGAAAAGATAATGTGAATAAAAAAGGACATGTGGACTAACCTTTTACTATGTCTCCATGTTGGAGAAGATTATTGTGAAGTAGAGATGCCTACATGGTGGAAAAGTGAACATATTTATAGGGAGAGATTGAGGTTATAAATGAAAAACACAATGAGGTTCAATGGAATGTTGAGGGTCTGAAATTTATAAATCTATCGAGATTTAATAGACCAGGGGTTTCAAAAAAAATAATATATTAGGACAACATTTTTTATCATTTTAATAATAATGTGTAATTATTTTACTAATAATAATCTAAGGAAATATACATACTTCATAGGTACCATTTTTATATATTCAATTCTATATTTTATATTTTCTTTTATCATATCATAATTTATCCATTACTCAATGAAATATATATAGAGAAATTAACTTTGATGCCTAATGAAAAAATATTAAATTTTAACAGATTGTAATACCCACAATAGAAGACATTATATTAGTATCTAACTATTTTAAAAAAAAATATGGTCAACATATTAATATCTATACACAAAAAATAACACCATTTGTTCATCATTAATATTTATTTATTATATTTTTTAACGAAAATTAATTACCCATTAACGAAGAGACCATGAAGGTCGATGGTTGGTATTAAACTATTATCACCCTTAGGTCATGGGCTAAAGACTCACATCATTTCTACACATGATGGGTTATCAACATGCATATTTTTTTCTTTTACTAAAACCATACTGATATAGTATTCAAAATATATATTATGGACATTTTTAAAATGCGCTTAATCACTAAATAGAATTTTATATAAGGTTATAAATAGAACCCCAATATATAAATACATCAACCATTTATTTACTCAATGCTCCTTTCTTGATATATAGTTTATCCTTTAGAAGAGGTAATTTATGAAAACCAAAAACCATATAGTGATCATTAATTATCAAATATGAAAAACCACATAATCATTTTTTGGATTTATGAATCATGAAAAAATATGTTCAATATAAGACACCTCATGTTCAATATAGGTCATTTATGGTCATTGTCTATTCATATCCTTCATAATGTTTTGGATATAAAATTCAAACTATCCTAAGAATATATATTAGGAGTGTCAATCTAGGTACTTCATACTTCTCAATGTTGCTACTAAACCTGCTCTTATACTAACTATATTGTCTTGATCCTAGAAAGTCTAGATCTAGTTCCATGTAACCATTACATTAGCATAAGATACAAAAAAATCATATCCCAAAGAATTGAAAAAATCAGTAGTCTTTGTAAACTAAATTCCAAAATTAGACATATCTTTCAATTGAATATACTAAATACAAAATTATTTTTATCTTTTGTAGATAATAACTTTATTTTATTTAGTGTATCCTTTCATATTTATCTTAGTACACTTCAGGGAATCCTAGGTAAATGAAAAAAATAAGTCTGATATAAAATGATTAGTAAGGGTAATGTATAGTGGAATTAATAATGAATCAATGAGAATAATCAATATTAAATTTCAAATTATTGAGAACAAATTCCATGTAATAAATAAATGATATGGAAGTGAGTAATTAATATTTCAAGGCAAATAACTAAAAGAATAGTCTATTAAAAAAAGTTGGATAAGGCATAATCAATATGTTAAGGTAAGAAAATGAAACAAAATTAAATTTAATAAATAAACTATGAATTAAATACATCCATGTGTTTTTTAAAGTGAAAATATCATGAATATTAATGATAATAAAGGAATTTTCAATAATGGAAATGCTTAATTATTAGATTCCATGTTTAATACGAAAATTCTACCTATAAAATCAAGACCTTTCATAGAAAGTTTATCTTGTTAGGTGAAAACCCACCAAAGAATATAAAAATGAATAATCCCATGACAATATTGATTCATCGAAGGGATATCTATAACTAGACACCATTTTGTGTCATAACAAACCAACACTTTCCCCATATATCAAATAATTGTTTTAAATGATAAATAATGTTCCTTATTAAATATCTATATTAAGTAATGTTGCAGATTTATTAATATTTTCCCATTAATCAAATAACTATTATGTATAAACTATATATAAAATTGGTATATAGTTTAGGCAAAAAACATATCCATATTATTGATATAGATATTTAGGGGAAATTCAGTGATCAGTGATCATAGGAAATGGAATATTTCAAAGGGAATGACAATGGAATCCAATAAATGAATGAAAATATTATTGTCATGACTAGTCCCCTAGGGCCCATGTCGTGACTTCCCCAAGCCCACCATCCATAGGCCAGGGGTGGCGACTAGCACCATAGGAATAATTCTCTAAAACTGTGAAGGCATTTCCTTTATAACCTGTAAACACACACAGCAAGATACTAAAATGTGTAAACTAAATAACCAAAAGAGTGGTGAATGTAAAATGGTCTGGAATAAAAACCCAATATTAAAGGTACAAGAACAACTAAAAAATAATACAAATGAGGAGAAAGAAATAAAATAAGATAACGGGTCGTCTTATGGTATTCCTACATGAAGGGTAGGTACAGATATCCTCCTCAACACTTCGCGTCCATCCATCTCTTCCATGCACCGATAGGCCGTATGGTCCACCTCTGGGCACCGCCCAGTCCTGGTACTCTCAGCCTTCGTCAGCGCTGTCTGTCGTCTGCAACCAACACAATAAGGTGCGGGCATATCTCATGTAGGAGTGAGTATAACGATACTCATTAGGGACCTTGAGACCCTCAAGGTCTCACAAAATCCAATAAGGATAAACCAAAAATTATGATATCAAAATATAACCTTACTTAGGTATATTCCCATACATATACCTATGTTATCAAGTGATCCATCTCAATCATGAGTAAAATACAAAAGTACTGACTCGACTCAACCAGGATTGTATTCACATTATCGAAACCTCGGCAAATGAAGAACTCTTTCTCAACCGAGTATAGTGGTCCTATCGTGACACCATGTGTGCTTCCCACTAACCTTGAATATCTGAGGTACTCCTTCGGTTATGTACAGTGGGTCTGCCATCTCACAGAGAGGCACTCCCCACTATTGGTATACCACAACACCAAGAGCTCTCCCCCTCATAGCCTACTGAGTTACTCCTCCTATCAAGTACCATGGGTTTGTAGTAAAACCATGATTCTCCCCACTTTGGGTCTACCTCGACACCAAGTCTCTCCCCCTTTGGCTAGTAGAGTTACTCCAACTCAAAACAGTAAACAGTCATCTGGTCTCAGCCAGCTAATAGGTCTCCTCACTACGCTCACTCATATCTCGGAGGATCTTATCCATGAGCTAATGGTTAATACTATAACTATTGTGAATTCTCACAAAGTATATCAAAGTTCATCCACATCTTAGGGGTCTCAACGTAATAGACGGCGTGTTAATCGGATGCCTGGTCTTTGATTTATTTTCCATTTAGTCCTCGGGGCCTGATTGGATTCAAGCTTGATCCGTGCTAACCATATCCCATCTCAATCCAAAACTCTAGTGGAGAATACTCAAAGGGACCATCTCACTCCATGGATTCAAGTGCCGCTGACGGTTAGTCAAATAGACGTCTGGTGAAAAAGATATGGCCAAAAGAAGGTAAAGGGTTGTAGTGGGCCCGGGTCCGGTCCGACCTAGTTAGACCGACCCGGCCAGACCCAGCATGGGATGACACGGTTTAGGTCGACCCATCCTAACTCGTTGGTTCTAGCTCGGCTTGCTGGGCCCCATCTAGTGGGCCATGAGGGCCGCAGAGAGGCGAGAGGGCGCGGACCAGCAGTGAGGGCATGGACTAGCCGCAATTTGGCGTGAGGGTAGTTTGTCCTAGAGGGTGCCACGTGGGCGGCTCGTCCCGAAGGGTGGCTCAGCCTAGGAATCAAATCTGATTTATCAGGGGTGCCGTAAGGGTGTGGGCCGGTTCGGTCGGGGCGCCGCGAGGGGTCGGCGGGCTGGTGCGGCTAGGAAGGCTCAAAAGGACGGAGGGCTGCCACGATCAGGGTGGCTTGGGAGGCTAGCGGGTGGAAAGAGCCAGCGGGTGGCACTGCCTGTGGGCGGTGCGGTCGCAGGGTGGCATGGTTCGTCATGGTGAGAACGAGCTGGTTTGGTCAGGGCGTCAGAGCGTCGTTGGGGGGGCGTGGGTCATGAAGTTTGTGGGAGGCGTGGTCGTTTCCTCTGTCACCATTGACAATGTTGTCGCCTTCCTTCATTTCAAAGAACACCGCAAAGAAGAACAGTGTGGTGTCGGGCCATGTTTGTTTGGCCCCCACCCTCCTCTTTTAGAGTGGTAGCAAGCGGTTCATCATTATCATAAACAAAGAACGAGTATGGAAGATATTTTAAAACATCAATTCTAATAATCCCTCGATAATTTCTATTCCCAACCCAGCAATGGGAAAATAGGGGAGAACATGGGAAGTGTTAATAAAATAATGAATAAACCCCTACCAATTCATGCAACAATTTATTTTCATCCCATAAGGAAAACATCCACATATCAACTTGATAATATGTTTATTTGCATTCATTTTTTTTAGAAGGAAGTAATCAAGGGAATAAAATCATACATAATTAAAAAACCTACCTTGTTCGATGTTGGTTGAAAATGACCCGAGAAGGCGAAAATAGATTCGTTTAGACGAAGACATCCTACGTCGATGGAAGTTCCATGGAAGATTGTCAAAGTCATCGATGTTCATCATGGAGAAAGCATTCTTCGTTGGATAATCTTCCTCCCAAGAGCTCCTCCTCTCCCCAATTCCACCAAATAAAAGAGATAACCAATAATAATAAGTGTTCCCCCAAATTAATTGTAGTAACAATTCAAATTGGATTAAATTAAATTGGCTCAATTAAGTGGTGTGTTGGCAGGATTAATGGTATGTGTGTTGGCATAATTAAGGTGGATGAGATGAAGAGTCTATCCCTCATTAATTGTGGGAGTTGAGGGTTTCTCCCAATTAAAGGGTGATTTCAAGGGGGTTTAATCCCGAGTGGTCCCCTCCACCATAACCTCTCATGGGAGGTTATGGTTTAGGTGGTCCCCACCACCTTAACCTCTCATGGGAGATTAAGGTTTGGTGGTCCCCACTTCCAACTTTCACATGGATTTTTAGTTCCGTTGGGCCCCTCCTGAAGTATCCACATGAAAGATCAAAATAAAAAATGAAGTTTATTTTATTTATTATTTCCATGAAAAACACAAAAATTAACTTTCGCCCTCGTCTATTTTCTATCGAGGTGAAAGTATCTTTAAGTGAATACCAGCAATTTGAGTTCAACGGTGCCCTCAAATTTCCATTCCGAGAAATATTTCCAAAGTTATAAAAATCTGCTTGTACGTTAACTGAACGTACATGAAAAAAACTTCAGAAATTGATTCCAGGCACACCCGGCCTCGAAATCACATTCCGTCAACTTTCGTGGACTCATAAAATTCACATTTAAATAAAAATAATTTACATGGATATTCCAGGTCATTATATTCTCCCCACCCTAGGGATCTATTTCCCTGTAATATACAACTCAACTAGGTAAAAAAAGTGGGGGTACTGAGCACGCATCTGAGCCTCCCACTCCCATGTGCTCTAATGGAGGTCCCGTGCTGCCAGCAAACGCACACCAGATGTATCGATTGTTCATAAAGCAACCACTCTTGTTGATCCTAAATTTCTACAAGAACCTCTATAAAAGTCTCTCCATCTTTGACGTCCAGCTCTCCATGGTCGATGATTTGAGAACGGCTGTGAACGTATCTCCTCATATGGGATACGTGGAAGATGTCATGAACCCAGTGCAACTGAGGTGGAAGAGCTAAATGGTATGCCCCCTCTCCAAATATGCTGAGGACATGAAAAGGACCAATGAAACTTGGAGATAACTTTCCTCCTCGACCAAATCTCTGTAAAACCAAGTCAAGGTGAGACACGTAGAAAGACATGGTAGCCATCCTTGAACTCTAGAGGTCTTTGTCTCCTCTCAACCTTGGACTTTTGCTAGCTCTGTGTTGTCTTTATCTATTCTTGAATGATCTTAACCTTCTCTATGGTAGCCTATACCATCTCTAGTCCCACTATTTCTGAATCCCCTGGGTCAGTACAGCACAAAGGTGATCTGCAAGGTCGTTTGTAAAACACCTCGAAAGGTTCCATCCCTATAGTGGAGTGATAGCTGTTGTTGTACGCAAACTCCACCAAAGGCAAGTGATCCTCCCAACTGTGACCGAAGTCGAGGACAAAAGAACACAACATGTCCTCGAGGGTCTGAATGGTCTGCTTAGTCTGACCATCTATCTGAGGATGGAAGGCATTGCTCAAATGAAGCTGCGTCCTGAAAGCCTCCTACAACACCTTCTATAGCTAGGAAGTAAAACATGTATCACGATTGGAGAAAATCTTCATCGGTACTACATGTAGCCGCACAATCTCCTGCACATAGAGGCATCCCAAGCTATCTATTAAACCCTACTCTCTGATCAGTAGGAAGTGGGCTGACATGGTGAGTCAGTCAATGATCACCCAATTCGAGTCATGTCTCCTATATGTACGTGGATTTCCTATCATGAAGTCCATGGATATTCCATCCCACTTCCACTCTGGAACCTCTAAAGGCTGAACCAAGCCTGCTGGTCCCAGATGCTCTACCTTCACTTGCTGAAAAGTGAGGCTTCGAGAGACAGACTATGTTACTGCCTTCTTCATTCCCAACCATCAGTACTATCATTGGAGGTCCTCGAACAAATTTTCAACTATTATATGTACCGCTAGAGGGGATGTGCGGAACTCCCTCAACACTTCCTCTTATAGTGACATGGTTACCATGGTATTTCCTTTAAAGAAGATGACATGCTCCCCAGATTTAGAAAATCCATCAGGTGCTTTCCCTATGGATATTTGAGCACATAGAGCCTCAATATCAGTGTCCCCATGTTGTGCCTCCCAGACTCACTAATGAAGTGGGGGAGCGACTTAATGATACTGTAGAAAATATGCTCCATCTCTATCCACAAAGGATATCTGTAAAGAGGCTAGTTGCTTCGTCTCCTCGCCTAGTAGAGGTATACCATATCTCTTGTTGAGGGAATCTGCAACAATGTTCCCCTTCACAAGTGTATAGACTATCTTGAAATCCTTGTCCTCGAGGAACTCAAGCCAATGTCGATGTCTTAGGTTCATGTCCTTCTGAGAGAATATATACCTGAGACTCTTCTGATCACATTACACGGTAAAATGTTTGCCCATAAAGTAGTTCCGCCAATTCTTCATGGTGAAGATGACTACTGCTAACTCTTGGTCATGGGTATCATAGTTTTTCTTGTGTTTTCTCAGCTATCGAGAACCCTATGTGATCACTACTTTCTCCAGCATTAGGACACATCTGATTTCGGTCCATGATGCCTCATTGTAGACTACGTACCCAAAGCCTTCCTCTATAATCCTCAAGATGGGGGGGCAATACTCAGCCTCTACCTCATCTCCTAAAATCTCTAATGGCATCTCTTCGACCACACAAATGGTTTACCCTTCCTCATTAAGGCTGATAGTGGTGCTGTAACTCTGAAGTAATCTGGCACAAACCACCAGTAGTATCCAGCCAAACCAATGAATCATTGTACCTCCATCAAACTCCAGGGTGGCTCCCAAGAAAGTATCGCCTTAATCTTCACAGGATCTACAATAGCTCCTATATCTGAGATGAAATGTCCCAGAAAGTGGACCTCTCTGACCAAGAACTGGCACTTCGAGAGCTTTCCATAAAGCTGGTGCTCTCAGAGTGTGTCTCATACTACCTATAAAGTATAGGCATGATCCTCCTCTGTAGTCGAGTACATCAGAATGTCGTCGATAAAGTCTACTACGAAGAGATTAGGGTATGACTCTAAGACCCTATTCATGAGTCCCATAAACACTGCTGGATTGTTGGTCATGCTGAATGGCCTAACCAAGAACTCTTAGTGGTCGTACCGACTTCTGAGGTCTCTATTCGAGAACCACCGGGCTCCCTTCAGCTATTCAAAGAGGCCTTCAATCCTTTGGAGTGGTTACTTGTTCTTCATGGTCACGTGGTTCAGGTGAATATAGTCAACAAAAACCCTCAGGCTCCCATCCGTATTCTTGGCGAATAGAATCAGGGCTACCCATTAAGAAACAATGGGCCAGATGAATCCCCTCCCCTGTAGGTCCTCTAGCTATACATGCTTCTCATGATGCTCCACAAGAGTCATTCAATACGATGGAGTAGATATCGGTGTCATCCCCGGGTATAGGTCAATGTAAAAGTTCACCTCTTGGGGAGGAGTTATACCATGGACATCATCAGGGAAAACATCTGTGTACTGGTCCACCACTGTAGGATAGCTCAGACTCTCCACATCAACTGCACTAAGGGTAAGGCAATCCAACTGATGAGTGATCGGATGAAACCTCTTCCGTGTAAGTCATTCTTGTGTTGTAAAGGATCCTTTCTTGCCGGTGACGATAAACCCAGTCCCATCCGTGTAGACAGACTGCACTTTGTGCCTAATATAGTCAATCTGAACATGGATTGTAGATAACTAGTCCATACCCAAGATGACGTCGTAATGATTCGACGCTGCTACTAGGAGATCCCAGCTGAAGCTCTCGCCTCTTAGAGTAATGTCACACTGTCGGAACCATTGCTTAATCTCTGAATCTTCTCATGTAAGAGTATCTAGCAACAAATATCGAACCAATGGCTCCATCGGAATCTACGAGCTCCGAACGATGGAAGTGGAAATGAATGAACGATTAGAACATGTGTCTATAAGAACTGTAGATAAGGTTTAATAGACACAGATTTTACCTCGGATCATCTCCAGAGTGATGTGATCAAAGGCCTCACCTTCCTTTAGCTGAGCTCTCCCCTGTCCACCTGCTCCCTATGGTTGGGGTGGACCTCTAGGTGGTGGTGGTGGTAACATCTTAAAATTTCACCCACCGCTAGCTGCACGGCCAGCTCCTCTTCCATGTCTACCTACTCCCTATGGACCGCCTCAATCAAACCTCTGTATCTACCTAGGTGGTCCTTCGACCATCTACTGATAATATATACAGCAGGTCAGACATTCACAATCCATGTGACATTGCTGATGCACACGTTACCCTACTCGCTCATGGCATGTCTATCTCCTCCTTGGGTTCTCCTCACAGTCAATCATGAGTCATGCGGTCATCCACCTGTAGGTCTGGTCCTCTTGGACCTTTGCGACATCTGTCTACTGCTATCTATAGAAGACTCTAGTACGTGTCTACTGGTGGTGGATCTCGCTGATGGAGACGGCTCAGTAAGGAAAATCTCCACTATGAGGGCTCTCTCTAACACCCCTACCAGTGGCGAGATGTTGAGTGAGATCACCGAAGAGCTGATCTCCTTATTGAGTCCCTACTCAATGGTCTATGACCTAAAAAATGGGTCATGGACCATACTGGTGGATTAGCGTGAGAGGTCTGTGAAACTCGCTTAGTACTAAGCTATAGTCATGCTGCCTGCTGCAGATGAAGTATCTCAAGTATGCGCACTACGTGGAGAGTTTCTAGGACAACGTCTGCCTGAAACAGGTTCTTGAAGTCTACCTAGAGAAGCATCATCTCATCATGAACTAGGAGCATCAAGCTCCACCATCTGCCTGTTGCTTCCTATGGAAGGCTGGAAAAAAATAATTGCCATGAGGTCTTCTGTTGTCCCTAATAGTTAGAATAATCTCTCTACGACCTCCATCCAATCCTCAGCTACCTGTGGGTCTATCTCACCCTTGAACCTGGGTGGAATCTGGTGCTGGAACTCACGCCGCGCACTCAAGCGGCATGCATCATCTCCTACTGGGGCCGGTGGAATCAGTGAACTAACGGGGAGTGGTACTGCATGTGCCTCTTCTGGTAGCTTTACTAGAAAAGGGAAATGCATCGAGGCCTCACCGCTCGGTGGGCTATTAGTGCGTTCAACTCTCGGAACTCTAACTGGCTGTCTCCATGGAGGAATCCTAAAAGAAACATATGTGACACTGTCAAAATATTATACCTGGTGAGCAAACCAGGTTGATCTGACTTAAAGAAAACTTTTGAAAACACACATGCAATCAGTGTTTTCATGCACTGAGTCAAAAATCATAAGTTAGGGTCCTAGTGTATGGATACATCGGCCATCGCACCAACACTGGACTCACTGAACTGAGAACCACACTCACTACACATAACACTATTCTTTCATAGAGAAGATCAGAGTCCTATGTTCTGCGGTAGAACTGAATCCTATGATACCAATTTTTCATAACCCGTCCACCGGGGCCCGGGATCTGACTACCACAAGCCCGCCTTCCACAGGCCAAGGGTTGGAGACTAGCACTAAAGGCGTAATTCCATAAAACTGGGAAGGCATTGCCTTTATAACATGTAAAAAGACACAACAAGATAGGAACACGAGTAAACTGTATAACCAAAAGAGTGTTGAATGTAAAAGAGGACGGAATACAAAACCAACAGTAAAGGTACAAGTACAACTGAAAAACAATACAAATGAAGAAAAAGAAAGTAAAGCACGTACTTGGTCATCCTCCGAGATTCCTACCCGATGAGTATATATAGATAGCCTCCTCAGCACTATGAATTCGTCCAACTTCTCTACATACCAACACATTGTATGGTCCACCTCTGGGCACCATTCAGTCCTGGTACACTCAGCCTTAGTTAGCTCTATCTATCATCTGCAACCACCACAATACGGTGTAGGCATAGCCTGTGCAAGGGTGAGTATAATGATACTCAGTAGGGACCCTGAGACACTCAAGGTCACAAAAAATCCAACAAGGATATACTAAAAAGTATGAAATCAACAGATAACATTACATAGGTATATTCAAATATATATACATAAGTGGTCAAGTGATCTATCTCAACTATGAGGAAAACACAAATGTACGGACTCTGCTCAACCAGGATTTTATTTACATTATCGAAACCTAGGCTGCTGGAGAACACCTACTCAATCAAGTACAGTGGTCCTACCATGACACCAAGTGTTCTTCCCACTAACCCGGTACTGTTGAGGCAATCATTCTATCGAGTCCCATGGGTTTGTCACATCACAAAGATGCACTCCCCACCATTGGTCTACTGCAACACCAAGTGCGCTCCCCCTCATAGCCTGCAAAGGTACTCCTCTTATCATGTATCATGGGTCTTCCACGACACCAAAGCGCTCCCCACTATGGATCTTTCGTGACACCAAGGAACTCCCCATTGGTCTATTAGAGTCACTCTGATTCAAAACAGTCAGCAGTCGTCAGGTCTCAGCCAGCTACTAGGTCTCTGCACTATGCTCACTCATCTTTGGGAGGATCCACTCCATGGGCTACTGGTCGATACTCCAACTATCACAAATTCCCATTATTAAATAGCTAAAATGTCCTCCATGTCTTAGGGGTATCAACATAACAGATAGCGCGTCAATCAGACGCCGGGTCTGTGAGTTATTAGCCAATTAGTCTCGGGGCCTGGTTGGATTCTTGCTTGATCCAACATGACCTTGTCCCATCTCAATCCAAACCTCCAGTGGAGTATACTCAAAGGAACTGCCTCTCTCCAAGGTTTCCAGCACCACTAACGGTTCGTCAAATGGATTTTTGGTGCCAAAGATATGGCCAAAAGAATGTTAAGGTTCATAGTGCACCGGGGTCTAGTCCAACCAGTCGGACCAAACCGTCTTGACCTATCCTGGGCCAACCCAGTTCGGGTCGCCCGGCCTGCTGGGATAGCCCCAGTGGGCCACGAGGGCCGTAGAGAGCCGAGATGTCATGGACCAGTCGCGGGTCAGTGCGAGGGCGGTTTGGCGAGGAGGGTGTTTCATGGGCGGTTCGTCCTGGTGCACGATGAGAGGGCGGCTCGGCCCAGGCCGTGGGGCCGATTCAGCTGGGGCGTTGTGAGGGCACGGGCCGGTTCGGCCGGAGCATCGTGAGGTGCCGGCGGATAGGCGCGGACGGGGCAGCTCGGAAGGCCAGCGGACTTGCGTGGCGGGGCGACTCGGGAGGCCAAAGGGTGGTGTGAGCCTGTGGGGGCGTGGTCGGCGGGTGGTGCGGTTCGGCCTAGTGCGGCGGAGTCGGTTTGGTCGTGGTACCGGAGCTTCGCGAGGGCTGTTCACATCGCAGAGGTCGCGGGTGGTGCATCCATTTCCTTCATCGCCTTCGACATTGTTGATGCCTTCCTCCATTTCGAAGAACACCACAAAGAATAACTATGGGGGGTCGGGCCATGTTTGTTTGGCCCACACCCTCCGCCTTTAGAGTGGTAGCAAGCGGTTCATAAAGAACACAAACAATGAATGATCATGAAGGATGTATTAAAAAATCAATTCTCATAATCCCTTGAAAAGTTCTATTCCCAACCTCACAAAATAAAAAGAGTGGAGAACATTGGAAGTGTTAATCAAAAAATAAACCCCTACAAATTCCTACGATAATTTATTCCCAACCCGCAAGGAAAACATCTGTGGATAAACTTTATAATAAGTTGATATGTGTTCATTGTTTTTTGAAGGAAAGAATCACTGGAATAAAATCATACATAATTAAAAACCCTACCTTGATCGATGTTGGTTGACATTGGTTTGAGAAGGTGGACATCGATTCATTGTAGATGAACATGTCCTATGTCGAAGGATGTTATGAGGAAGAAGGTCGAATCTGTCGATGTTCTTCATGGATGAAGTGTTCTTAGTTGGAGAATCTTTTTCCAAAGAGCTCCTCCTCTCCCCAATTCCACCAAATAAAAGAGATAACAATTAATAAAAGGTGTTTCCCCAATTTAATCGTAGTCACAATTCAAATTGGATTAAATTAAATTGGCACAATTAAGTGGCATATTGGCAGGATTAATGGTATGTGTATTGGAACAATTAAGGTAGAGGAGGTCAAGAGGCTCTCACTTATTAATTGTGGGAGTTGAGGGTTTCTCCCAATTAAAGGGGGTTTTAAAGTGGTTTTAATCCCAGGTGGTCCCCACCACCATAACCTCTCATGGTAGGTTATGGTTAGGGTGGTCCCCACCACCTTAACCTCTCATGGGAGGTAAAAGTTTGGAGGTCCCCACTTCCAACGTCTGCATGGTGGTTATTTCTGGTGGACCGCACCTGAAATATCCACATGGAAGGTCAAAATAAAAAATTGATGTTTATTTTATTTTATTACTTCCACAAAAAACTCAAAAAGTAACTTTCACACTCATCCATCTACTGTCAAGGTGAAAGTATCCATAAGTGAATATTGGCGCTGCGAGTTCAACGGTTCCCTCATATTTCAATTCCATGCACCGGTTCCAAGGATATAAAAACTCGCTTGTACGTTTTCTGAACATACCTGAACAAATCCTTGGAAATTGATTTCGGACACATCGGGCCTCGGAATCACGTGTCGTAAATTTTCATGGACATGTAAAATTCCCATTTAAAAAAAATTACATGGAAATTCCAAGTGTTTAAAATTATCCTTATCAAAAACAATAAAAAACAATACATATGAGGAATAAGTATTGTTCAAATTTAAAATATCCAATTTGGAGTTATCATAAAGGTTTGGTGTCCTTGGTGAATAGAAATACTACCGAAAATTATTATGAAAAAATTCACAAGGAAAATATCATTTTGTATTGAATAACCTTATGAAATATCATTTCATTGAACATAAATAAAAAAGTATTATGTAATGTGTTAAAATTTGATTGATAAATCATTTTTAAAATATTAAAAACAATTTTTAAAACATTCTTAAAAAACAAGTTTTTGACAAAAAAATATCTTTTACCAAAGAGGGAAATAGAGTTGGTTATTTCTAAAAACATAATATAAATCATTTTGAGTAACAATAAATGTAGAAAAAGTACTATTACATTTAAAGTTCATTAATAACCAAAGGATAATACAAATAATGGATTTATTAAATAATTATCCAATAATTTCCTCTAATGGAAATTCAAGTATAAAGAATCACGAAAAATTGATGTTGTGAAATAAAACCATGAAAAGAACATAAAATTGATGTGAGAATTCATTAATAAATAAATTATGTGTGAAAAATTTAAATCCAAAAATAGTGGAAATAAAATAATATATAGTAAAATTTTATTTCACACGTAACCAATGAATATTAACGACAACAAGTAATATTACCAAATGAAAATAAATTGGGTTATAGAATTCTTTCCCAGTTGGTAATGATTAATTGAAATATAATATGATGAAATAATTCCAATTTAAACTAAAAATTTCATGAATAATTAATGAATACAGATATTATATGTAAAATTTTTAATATGTACATCATATATAATAAATTAGGTCCACAACAATAAAATATTTGTCGATAACTTTTGTGTTGGAAGACACAATATCAAAATTAATCAATTAAAAAATTCTAATAAAATTAATATAAAATTAATCATCATATATTATATCAAAATGGGTATTAGTTACAATACACCAAATAAGTAAGTGTTGTTAATGTCATATGCCTCACTGAAAGATAAGTGCGATAAGAATCCATTAGATTGTATTTCCTTTTGGGTTACTTGATTTAACCACCTATATAATGGTTTTAAAATATTTAATAAATTATTAAAGAACCATAATAATATTTATATTATCATATATTATATTTATATAATTTCTTATTACCCTTTTTTTATAAATCATTCATTATTTTCACTATTTCTAGTGTTAATTGTCTAGTTTTTTTAGTATGTTTTGACTTGTTATTTTTTGTTCCTTTTTGACTGATCATGATTTAATAATATAAAGAATTTAAAACATGATATAAATATCATATATATTAATTATATACGTATTTATAATAATCTATAATATTTTGTGATAAGAAATGAAATGCACCGTTCATGGAAATAGAGGGTCATTCATACACAACAACACTACATCCATTTCATTTTCATATTGAATGAATGAAAAGTAAAAAATATATATTTATATTAAAATTAAAATTTCATATTTACATGTCATATTTTATGTATTTTTTTAATATAATTCTTCAACATATTCTATGTATAATGGGATCGAATCACCTCACATTGACGAGGTGGTAGTTCACAATTCAAAAAATGATCTTATCGTATTCCCACAAAATGGAAAGTATAACGGTATGTTTTATATCAAGATTACATAATTATCAATAAATTTAAAATATAATATATGTCACATATAAAAAAATTTCTTTCATAATTCTCAACCATGATAAATAGTTAAGGAAAAACAAACTACATCGTTTCATGAGGTGGTTGTTCGTCGTACACTTAAATGGTATGTTTGTTACCCAGTATAAGGAAGTCTATGTTTTTTTAGGTCAAAAAATTGAATTAAAAACATCCCATTATATTTAAGATACTTATTTTCTTATGTAATCATGTAATAATAAGAGTTTAATGGGAGGATAAAAAATTAAAACAAAGGTGCTTGTTTAATTTTATTACCTATTTTTTGGGTAACTCCTTTTCATATATAAAAAAATACAATATTTATGCCCATTCATACCAAATTCAGTATTATAGTATCAGCGTATATATTTTGTTAGATTATTGGAGTTTATTTTTTTCAATACATTGGAATTTATTTGTTTGAATAAGTGGGAGGGGTGAGTGCATTTTTATACTGGATGTGGAGTGACATTATTTATATAGTTTGAATAAGGAATTCCAGACATATTTTTACTATTAATGATTTCCCAAATAATGGAAAAAATTATATATAAAGGATTATAGGGTGGAAATAAGTCCAGAATTTTGATTTTGGATGTTTTTTAGTAAATTTTTTATCTTATGTTTAAAGAATAGTCCTTTATTAGGTTAATTTTTCTCTTAATCATTATAATAAATTTTAATCACATTCACTAATATTTTTTCCTAAAAACTCATTTTCAATTATTAGAAATTAATTTAATTTATAAAATGGAATAATTTATTCCAAATTCATATCACAGAAGTGGCAGAAATTAATTTAAATTCAATCCTATTGATGAGTTGAAAAAAATTATTTTTAAATTAAAATTTCCAAAATTTCTCTATTTTTTAATATTCAATTTCAAAGTGAGATTTATTAAAATTACCCAAATTTTAATAATTTATATAAAAATAATCTAATTAAACTTTAAAATCAATTAAAATATATTTTATCTTTAAAAATTTATTATACGAAGAGGTAGTTTTCAATTAATATTAAGTATTTTTTACTATTATCAAAATATGATACTTTACAGAAAAATACATAAAATTCACCATAACCTAACATTGAAATTTAAATTTCAAAAAAAATTATTTTGTAATATTAAATCTATAAATGTTTCAAAAATTATTTTTAATATATGTTCCCCATCAATAGGTAGAAAATATTGATTTTACAAAAATATAGGTTTTTAGTTGTAAAACTAGGATTTTTATTATCTTATTCCATTAAAATCTATTGGATAAATGTAGAAAATAGTTAATGGAAAATTAATATGTACATATTAAATTAATATAAATCAATAATATAAATTAATTTAATTTATTTGTGTAAAATAACATTATGAGCTTAAAAATAGTTTTTTTATAAAATCATTCCATTTATAATCTATCTATTATTATATTAATTTATAGTTAAATATTAAGAAATTAAATAATAAATATATTTTCATAATTTATTTAATAATATTCATAAAATATAATTTAATGTCTAGGTTAAGTGTTATTATTTTGTTAATAATATTCTAATAATATGTTATTGTTTTGTGAAACTAAGTCTGGAATGTAATGCATGCTATCTAAGAATGATTATGTTTCAAGCAACATAAGCTAACATAGTTTTTAGTGTGTTATAATCTATAACATAGAATTAATTTATCGAAAATGTTAATAATACTATAAAATCTTTTGGTATTATATTGCCTTATGCACTTGGTGTTGTGTGTCATACATTCTATCGAATACAATGTTTTTACTTTAGAATTTTTGGGGATTACATTTTCCACAACTAAAATAAATTGTTTCCTCACATTTTAAGCATTCTCTTAGTAATATATTGTTTGATATTTCCTATGTTCAAATAAAAAATCAGGTGAATAGTTCTTTAGACATCGTCGATTTTATGGAGAATGTGATCTATATAGGTCACATGGACCTACAAACAACTTGGTCTATAAATAAAATAAAATAAGTAGAAATTGGATATATATATATATATACATGGATTAAAATATTAAACTTTTATAGGGAGTGATTAAGGTCATAAATCACAAATAATTGAATGATCAAAATTAAATTTTAGGGTCACCAAGTCATAAATATGTGATTATTTAAATGATATTTGGTTCAACAGAAAATAAAGTATTAGGAAAACACTTTTTCTTATTTTCCAAATATTGAATATTTCTTTTACTGTATATGAATATAAGTGTATTAAATTAATTGGTAATTTCCAATTACATATGAAAAATTCTCTATTTTGGTTTTTCTTTGATCAAATTATAATTTATACCACACTAAATGAAATGGATATTGAAAAGTTATCATTGATGTCTAAAGATCTAAAAGACACTTTTAACGGATCATAATACCTATAAAAAAGTCATTATTGTTTTATATGACTATTTTCTAAAACTTTTATGGTTCCAACTATAATCTCTATAACCAAAAAAATAACATTAATGGTTCATAATTAACATCTTGTAATAAAATTTTTTAAACTACAAAAAATTACACATTAACAATGAAATTGTGGAGGCCCGTGGTTAGCGTTAAACCGATTTTATCCATCATTCATGGGTTTATGTCTCATGGCCTTACTGGAGATGATGGGTTGTCACCCATGAAATTGGATATCCTTTTCTAAAAAAATAAAAATTTACATTCCAAAATAAATATTATGGAAATCCATTAAATAAGGTTAAACACTTAATATCCTTTTAACAATGGTTTTCAATACAACCCCAATACATAAATACTTCATCCATTTACTTATACATAGGTTCTTCCATGGTGTAGAGTTTATCCTTTAGGGAAGGGAATTTCTTAAAACAAAAAAAAAATAGTGAGATCACCAATTATCATATTGAAAAAAATATTATTATTTATTGGATGTCAAAATATTAACATTTACTTTCAACCTAAGACATCTCTTGATTATTTGAAGTTACTCATTCGCATTATATATTAAAATCCTTTAATGTGGGTATAACATCACTTAATTCACATAAATATATATTTGTTAAAAATTGAAGAATATTAATTACAAAATATAACAATACCACGAATGGACCATATAGTTAATGTGTCCATAGAAACTGGGTAACACAAAAAACTGGTTCATAAGAAATATAAATTGTCTCCAACTTATTCCTTCATAACTAGAAATTTTTTTGACATATCATAAATAATACCATTATTAATCACCTGGTAAAATGAATCATAAGTAAGGGTGAGCTCAAATTTTCTATAAGGTTAAACATGGGAGACATCAGTCATAGAAAAATCACATGAAATAAGAACATAACAATTGAAAATCATATCATCCATATAAAAGATCAAGATATCATTTTATGAGATAAATCATAAAACTTTATAAATAATAAGTGAACATATTAAGAATAATAAAAACAAATGACTTTTAATTTTTTGGAACAAACCATAATCATGGAAAATTATTTCATATTAGTTATGGATCATTTCTATGACCATTATAGTAATCAAAGTCCATTACTGAACTGAGTTCACTCTTCATTTCATCCATGTAATACTGAACCAAGGTCACTTCCCCTTATATACATGTTTATCTAATGAGATATAAAACATCACCATATACATTGAAGTGATATATAGTTCTCATTTATATCATAATGAAATCCTTCATACATGTTCCAAAAAAAGTTAAATCATTCATCATAACATAACCCAAAGAATAAAATGTGTTTCTTAAACATCATTCCATAATAATACATATAAAACCAATGAATTTTTAAATTAGAATTCTATTAAAAACACCATAATACCATGTTAATAATATGCATGGAAACATATCCCTATTTACAGAATGTCATATTAGATGAAATCTAATTGTAATAAAACCCATAAAATTAATTCTTGAAGACTATATCATTTCTTCTTTAAAAACCATTTTCCTTTCTCAAAATTACATGAGATTTTAAAATAAAATAATTACATCGAAAATAAACTCAAAATCAGGAAAAGTAATATTTATTTAAATAAGGTGTTATGAAAATATAAAAATACGTTCATGTCGTGTAAGATAAAAGAAAACATTATTCTTATACATTTTTTGAAAATTCAAAAAGTACCTCTAACTGAAAATGAAAAAAATATTTCTGTCATGCCCTTGTAAAAAAAATCCAAATGGGTAAATTTTACAATAAATTTTTTATAATGATAGAAATAATATTTTGGAATACATATTTAGAAATTATGAATGTGGATAGTAAATATACCCCAGCAAATAATTACATATAAACAATCTCAGATAAAAATAAGATTAACAAAATCATCCATTACATGAGGATAAATTTACATTGTATATATAAAATAATACTATATACTGATTTAAATAATTTTATTGAATTATTCCAAAATCATAGTAATTTTTATGTTATCATACATGATAATATTATCATCTGTTTGTTAGAAACATTATTACTCATCCATTGGGGATTAAATTATTTATTTTATAATGCATGTTTTGTCAGATATTTTTTGATTACTATTATTTGGATATATTTATATCATTTATTTAATGATAATATAATAATATATATCATATTTAATCAGTAAATTTATTTATATATTCATTCATGAATTAAGATCATGTATAATTAATCACATTGCATCATGGAGACGGTAGGTCGTACATACACATGAGTGACAATATCAATAAAATACTAACTGGATGGTATTGAAGTGGATGGTGTATGATATTTCAAAATCAATATCATGTTATAATAATCATATATAGTTATTATTTCTATAATTATTCTCATCCTAGTAAGGTGGTGGTGGAAAACATATTACACCATGACGTGGAGACGGTACGACATACATACACATGCGTGGTAATATTTTTTTTCATAGGATGGATCAAGGGTGTAATACATTAGTATATTTATCATAATAAGATCATAGTGTATAAGAGATACAATATTTGTAACTTTAAAATGAAACATCCCATGATGAGGAAGTATAAGAAGAATAATGTTTGAAATAGTCGATATAGGAGATCCAATATTTTTCGATGTGATCCCTCTAAATCTCCTCTCAATGCACTATAGTTGGTATTTAAATAAGAAATAAACACTAAAATTTTACTAGGGATGTTGATAAGGGAAATGGATAAGGGATGGCTGAGATTGATGGATCCATGTGATGTGAAGAGGTGACATATATTTTGAAAACTCAATAAATAAAATTTTATAATAAAAAACAAACCCTACCCAAAAAACAAAACAATTTCCCAATTTCATTGATGAGATGACATCGGGTTTCAATATCATTCGCCAATTAATTTTTTACAATTTATTATATCAATTTAAAACTTATTATTTTAATTAACACTTAGTTATTCTATTTAATTTTTAGCAACAGTTACAAATATTTCAATATTAAAAGGGTGCATATTTACTTATTATATCTCACTTATAACATTAATATATTAATTAAAATATTTTTTATTATATAATAATTATTAAATATTTTTAGAAAAAAATATGATAATTAAATAATTTAGTAAAACATTTTTTGATAAGCAAGCAATTATGTCATTTTTTGACACTATTCAATTCATTGATTTATAAAAATTTTAATATAACCAGTTATCTACAAAAAAAATTATTTAATTATATTCTTAATAGGTCATGGTCCACTTTAAAATTAGTTGGACATTTTAGTTATCCAAAATTATATTTATTTGTATATTTTAAATAACATTTATTTTATTTTTCCCTTAATAAAATAACAACTACAGTAGATTTGTATAATTATTTAATATACTTATGTTTTGAATAAATACTAAAAATAAATTACTATGATGAATATAAACCTAAATGATTTTAGAATAATTCTTGTAGACTAATTTACCTTCTGTAAAATCCTACATTTAAAATGATATAATTTTGAAAATATTAGTGTCGCAAATTTAACATCGCTTTAAATAAAATAATATATGTTTCATAATATTTTTCATATGGCTCCAAATTGTAAATAAATATACCATTAGATTATTATAGTTAATATATAATCTATGAATATTATTTTTTAATGTTTTTGTATTTTTCAATGGTTATAATCATATTAATTAAAATTATTTTATTTATTTATCATCAATTAAAAAATTTATGTATTATTAATGTATAAACCTTTAAAGAAATTTTTTATTTCATGAATATTAAAAATTAACATCCCTGATAAGGTGGAAAATTTTTAGTTTAAATTAGTATTTATAATCTAATTTATCTTCCATATAACCATATATTAAAAATGATTTAGTTATTAACATTTAAGTGAGACATATGTAACTTTTCATTAAATAAAATAAAATAAATGTCGTAATATCATCCGCGTGGCTTATAAAGGACACTTTTCTGTCCCAAGGATGACTTAGGTCAAATAAAACTCATAAAAAGACATTAATATATGTTTTTAGGTAATTTTATAATAGTATTCTTACCCTTAATTTTATAATTTACCCTTTTACCATATTAATAAAAACTACTGAAGCTATTATTCATAATACCCAAAAAAATATAAATATATTTACATAATTTTCACTTACTAATAACAAGTATGGAATTCATTTCTCAAAATTAAAAACTAAGAATTAGCACCAACTAATTTAAAAATAATGGCGTGGTTAGAAAGGGTGATCGAATTTTAATAATTAAAAAATTGCAAATGTTTGAAATGTTTTTTACATATGAATTAATTGTAAAATAAAAGATAATGACGTACATTATATTTAATGATATAAAATATATTATTTTTATAATTTAAAACCAATAAATATTATAATTTATTCATATACATTATTTCAATGAAAAAATAGGTTTTCAATCAATTTTGTTTACTATTTATCAAAATTTGAAGGTTCTCAGAAAAATATTAAAAATTCATCCAGAGTAATTTTTTATTTCCCAAATAAAATGAACGTGTATTTTTGTCATAGAAAATTTATTAATTTTTCAAACAATTATTTAAAAAGGGTTCTCCATTAAAAGGTAGTAAATTACCCTTTTAAAATATATTGGTTTTTATACATCAAACATTGTTTATTCATAACCTATGAAAAAATTATCTATTAAATTAATATTATAAATATTTTATTGAATATTTAACATATATATTTCATTAATTTCATTTCTTAATAGTGTTTCTCTTATTTTATTAATACAAAAAATAATAACTTATAATTGATTTATATTTTTAATAAATAATAGGTAGCCAATGGGTTCACAATAAATTTTCATAAGATTGTTATATTTATTCTTTCTACCCTAATGGATAGGTTATAAATGTAATTGTATACAAAGATTTTCTCATGGTTCATTTAAACATAAAATTTCATTCAATGAATGCTACTGGAGAATTAAAATTATTTAAAAAATATATTTCAAAAAAACATCATGGTGTAACATTCTACCCCATTAAAATGAATTATGACCTCACAATTTGTCACCTGGATAGATATATTCATGGATACCTCTCCCTCATAAAATCCTCTAGTTCCCATGTAGCTTCCTTAATTTGGTGGTTCTACCATAAAATTTTAACAAAGCAAGTGGTCTACTTTTATAGAACCTATTCATTGCGATCAAAAATATCAATCAGTTGTTCTTCAAAAGATAGATTTTTCTCCACCAGTGTGACTTTTTAGATTACCACTTTTGAAAGATCATGTATTTACATTCTTAAGATAGATATGTGAACAGTTATTGAACTTGAGAGAGATTTGGTGGATGTTCCAATCAATAAGCTACATTTCCAAAATGATCCAGAATTTCAAAAGGACTGATATACTTAGGGCTCATCTTTACCTTATATACAAGTATCATTTCTATCATTTAGGAGATATTAATAGAAAAACCTTTTCACCAACTACAAAGTCAAGGTATTTTATTCAGATGACATCATATTTTTTTGTCAACTCTAAGCTGCTCTTAAATGTGGTCAAATAGATGTTCGTTTTTTTCTGCCATTCCATCTACAAGATGAGCTCCTAGTAGATTTATTTCCACAATATCATCCCAGTAAGTCGGAGTTTAGAAATTCATTCCATACAGGGATTCAAGAAGTGCCATATGAATACTATAGTGAAATATACTATTGTAAAAAATTAAACCAATGGTAGGTGTTGATCCCAACCACCATTGAAGTCCATAAAGATAGAACTCAACATGTCGTTTAGTGTTTGAACATTCTTCTCAAATTGTCCATTTGTCTGAGGATGATAAGGATTGATGAATCATAAATCTCTATCCAGATCTATCTTGATTATTTTCCTGAACATTGTGGTAACCCTCAGATCCCAATCAAATATAATTGGAATTTTTACTCCACACAATCTTACAACATCCTTTACATATATACTAGTAAGCTAATCAAGAAGTAAATCCCCTCTAATAACAGTGATGTTAGATGAATTCATAAGGAGATCAAATATATCCCATATTGTATTATGGCCTTTAGATGTTTTGGGATGTCTGACTTCAATTTCCACAGTGATTTTTTCTCATTTCCATTCCTGTATGGGTAATGGTTATAACGTCCCATTAGAATTTTTCCCACAATCATAACTTCCTGAAAAACCAAGAACCGAGAGACATATTTGGAAACATCTCATTTCATTCCATCCCACCTTAAATAAACTTTGAAGTCCCTATCCATCTTTTTGCTTTTAGGATGAATGGAAAATTATGAAATAAGAGCCCCATCAAATAGATACTTATTTAATTTGGGTACAGGAGGAATACAAACTCAATTCATGAACTATATTATTCTATCATAATCCATGTTGATTTTAGGAACATTTCTGAACATCTTATGTATCTCAATATCATCCTTATGTGCCTCTTTAATATTCACATCTATTGATGGTTGAACATTTATTTGATAAATACGTGTTTTATAAACTTCAATTAAAATTTCAAGATCAATACATTTCAAATCCATAAATATTGGAGCTTTTATGATCCTCGTCATGGATAGGCTAGAATGGTCCTTTAGACTCAAAGCATTTTCCACCTTGGTAACTTTCCTTCGAAGGTAATGTATTGATAAATCATAATATTTAACAAACTCCAACCATTTTATTTGTCTCATATTCATCCATTTTTGTGTCAAAATATAACTTAAAATTTTATTATCAGTAAAAATATAACACCTTTCACCATAAAGATAATGAATCCATATAATTAATGCAAAGATTATCCAAACTAAACCCAAATAATGATTTGGATAATTTTGTCATGGATTTTCAATTTTCACAAAGCATAAGCTATCACCAGATCATTTTTCCTGAAAACAGATCCCAAGTACTTCATAGATGTAAAATATGGGTCAAAAACTATTATTCACTACAAGGTAATGTGAGCACTGGTTCACTTTCTAACCTTATTTTTTTCTATTTTAAATTCTCTTCGCAGTCATCCATAAACCAAAACATAATTACTTTCTGAGTAAAAATTGTAAGTGGATTAGAAAATAGTGAAAAATATTTAAAAAAAACCTTAATAATATCTATTCAAATGAAGAAATATCCAGATATTAGTTAGTTTTTTTAGTCTCAGTCACCATTTTATAATTTCTTATTTTTATTGATCTACAAATATCCCTTTTCTTAGATTTACTGAACCAAAAAATGAATCTTTATGAAGCCAAAATTCCCAATTTATAAATTTTTCATAACGATTATCCTTTCTTTGGGTCTTTTTTAAAATTATAAATTTCATTTCATTTTCTTCCCATGGAGTACCTCAAGGCTCTGGTTAGTCCTTCCTCTCTTAGGGTCCATCATTTTGATAATCTCATAAGAAACATTTCTTGATGCATCTAGAACTGGAAATACAGATTCCTACCCTTTAGAGGCTCCATAACATTAGTGAACAGTTTCCTGGTTTCTATAACCATACACATTCTACCCACCCAACAAGTTCCCATGAATGTGATTTCCAATGTGGATAAGATTATGTTTTCCTTCATATGGGATGGGAAAATGGAAGGAAGACATCATTGGCCATAGGTGAAACATATTTCAAGACCTCTCTCCAAAGGGGGAATTAACCTGAGGAGTGTATCCTCAACCATGCAAGGGCTTCATGCAACGATTATGTTGGAGGATCTGGAAGGTAGGTCCCTTTGGGGAAAGACTATGCAGAACCAATATGGTCTGAACATGTGTGATTAGAGAATTCATTCATCTAGGATATAGATTTTGATTCACCCTTATATGGAAATTCTAAAACATCCCTCATGGTGGTTAGTTGGAACATGGAGCATCAATTTTTGGTAGTAAGATTGGGGGGAGGGGGAGGTTAGGATCAATTTTCTAGGATGCCCCACCCCGGACTTGTCTTTTAAGGAGGCTAGCAGTTACCCCAGTTTTCTCCAAGAAATTCTTGATGTGAATCAACTTTTTGTTTTTAACATCATTGCTACTAGTGATGATCCTAATAAACTCATCTTCAATGGCCCGATGTCGGGTATTTTTTCCTTCAAGGATTTAGTAAATGTGATGAGGGACATGTTGAATGAAGATCAGTGGGGGTGACTTTGTGGTGCAAGGATCATCCATCCAAATTTAATTTCTTGTTGTGGTGTGTCAGGAATAAAGACTTTCCTACTGATGAGAATCTACAATGTATGGGGGAGACGATGGCTTCCAGGTGCTGGTGCAGTAGGTCATCTAGCCACAAAACAGTGTGAAATTTGTTCTACAATAGATAATTGGCTAGAGGGGTATGGCATATATTTAGGGCTTTCATCATCTTGGACGTGTTTGACGAGGTCCTCTAGCCACAAAATAGTGTGAAATTTGTTCTATCATATTGAATTGGCTAGAGGAGTATGGCATATATTTGGGGCTTTCATCATCTTAGACGCATTTGACGAAGTGCAGGATGATTTTTTCAGCTCGTGGTTTAGAGGATCAGGGACTCAAAGGGCTGAGAGAAAGGCTAGGATTGTCTTTCTTATCACAGGTTGATGGACCATATGGCAGGCTAAGAATGTTGTTCACAACAAAAATAGTTTGAGATCTCATGAAATTATAGTCTTCAACTCGAAAATAATCTACTGGATCTGGTTTGGTTGTGCCCTGATTGTCAATCTGCAGCGTCTGTGAAATCAATTATCCCAAATCTCTCATGCGACAATCAGGTTGGCAATCTAGGGAGGGGATATTAGGTATGTTGGTGCCTTCCTATATAGGGGATAAAACATTATATGTATGGGTCCCTACTCAATGGGGAGATGTGTGGAGGTGAGGTTATTAGAGATCAGTGGGGCTCCGTAATTACATCGTTTTTAGCCTTCTATGGTAGAGCTGATGTATTACAGGTGGATGCTTTGGCCTTGGCTATCGTACTTGTGATATGAAACCAATGGCATATCAATCTTAAGACGTTGGAGACAGACTCCCTGATATTGTATAAATCATTGTTAGTAAAGGTAAATTTTCTTGGGAACATCGCATACACTATCAGAAAATGAAAACAAGGCATAGGTAATCATATGGAGGTATCCCACACATGGAGGGAGGAGAAAATGGTGGAAGATGTTTTGGCATCTACAGGTTCCAAAAATCAAAGCATACATTATTTATTTTTTTGGTTTTTTCCAAAAGAGGGGATTTAATTTTTAACCAATGATGCTTTGGGTTTACATTACTTTAGACCACCATGATGTTTTCTTTTGGCTTCCTCTGTAAATTGGATTTTCCAAATCAATAAAAATGTTAATTTTCTGTAATTTTCATTTTCTTACTTACTCTTTAAATAGACCAAGATATCATTTATAAATAATACCACCAATATATCAATATAATCTATAATGACTCAGTGTATTATATCCATGAAGATAGTAGTATAATTAGCAAGACCAGAAGGCATCACTATAAATTCATATGGCACATACCTTGTACGGAATGTCATATTTGGTATATTCCCCTTATGGACTCTTAATTTTTGATATCTTAAATAATGATAAATCTTGAAAATGTATTGAGATCCACATATTTTTCCAAATAATTCCTCAATGTATGGAAGAGGGTATTTGTTCATGATAGTTATCTTGTTATGTTCTCGGTAATTAATGCATAGTCTCATTGAACCATCCTTCTTATTAACAAAATGAATAGTTGATCCCCAAGGTGACATAGTAGGGTATATGAATCCATTTCCAAGATTCATTTGGAGTTTCTTCTTCAGTTAATACAACTCAATTGGGTCCATTCTATAAGGTGTCTTTGAAATATGTATAACACCTAGTATGATTTATATTGAAAATTGAAATTCACTTTTTGATGGATAACCTGGTAATACATCCCGATTGGAGGCATGGACAATTACTTCTTCCAGGAGCTTCTAGATGGTCCTAATGAATGATTAGATACATGTTATCATTCAGAACCTTTATACATCTTTGATGTGATTCTTACCTATGTGTCCAGCCAAACCAATGAAAGTCAGGGGGATGTGCCTGGCGAGTCAGGGATCAAAGAAGATCTCATTCATTTGAACTCAGAGAGCATGGTGGGTCCTGATGGATTTTCTGATTCTTTCTATAGATCCTCCTGGGTCTCAGTGAAGGAGGACTTGATTGATTCCATATATTATTTCTTAAGGGGAAGGGGCTTACCCAGAATTTATTGTTCCACAACTCTAATTTTGCTTCCCAAGTCCAAAAATCCCTCCACGATCTCACACTACCGTCTGGTGAGTATGTGTAACATTCCATACAATATTTTGACTAGCATTATCAACTTGAGGATGTCTATCCATATCCCTCGCAGCATTTCCTTGGAGAAATATGGGTTCATTAAAGGTCGCCAGATCCAGCTGGCCATCGCTTTGGCTCAGGATATGCTCAGTGATATCAAATTCAAGACCAGAGGGTCTAACATGGTCATAAAACAAGACATCAGAATGTCCTATAATTGTGTGTAATGGAGCTTCATGAAAAGAGTTCTATTATGTATGGGTCTCAACTCTTAAAATTTTGATCTTATCTTCCACTCCTTCACTTATTCATGGTTATCTATGTCCTTTATGGGAAAATAATATGGGTTCTTCAAGTCTACACAAGGCCTTAGACAATGGGACCCCATCTCACCATCTCTTTTAATTATCATTCAGGACGTCCTGAGTCGTCTCATCCAGAGAAACATCGTCAATGGTGGCATCCTTCCATATTGGCATCGTCTGAAGGACCCGAAAATCTATCACCTAATTTTCTTGTATGATACCTTCTTATTTATGAACGCTAAGAGTGAGTCCATCCATAAAATAAACATAGTGTTTTTGTTTATTGACGGTGGAGTGGTTAGTTTATCAACAAGTGTAAGAATATATTTTAAATCTCCAAGAGGTGCTCTGTAGAGAGAGTGGAGGATTTCATCAAATTTATTTGCATTCATATGGGGGAATTCCCTATGATTTACCTTGGTTCTCCCATATTGTCTGGAAGGATTTGAATCTACGACATTGACGAATTAGATACCAGGCTCTCAGATAGGGTTCTGAACTGGAAAAAAAAAAGTTGTCTTTCATTGGAAGGATCTCCCTGATGATCAGGGTGTTGTCGGCCTCTCCAATCCATGGTTTATCATTCAACATTTTCCCTAAGGTTGTGATCAAATCCATTGACAATATCCTTGGAAATTTCATTTGGGATCCATTTTCAGAGGTAAAGAAACACTGCATGGCATGGGAAAAAATGGAGGGGACGATGAGGGAGGGAGGGATTAATGTGCACAACATAGAGGATACACTCTACTTCATTCATGTGAGGCTTGCATGGAGTGTTCTGGAGTGTCGTAATCTTTGGGGGTCTACCATGAATGTGTCTTCCACGGGATCCTAGGGCTTGGTGGAATGAAACAGGGCATCCCTCTAGTCGTTGATTGGCCCCATGGTTGATATGATTTGGCCCTCTGCTCGGTGGATTTTTGGAAATGGTGATCATTCCTTCAGTCACTAGGATTGGAGCGGTGCAGTGTTGGGGTTCCCTGGATATCTGATCATGAATATTTCGTACGGGGATTTTAGTATTTTCCCAATTTCATCATCTCAGTACTTGATGAAAATCAGCTTGATTTTTCCAATCTCATTGAGCTAAATACAGAAAAGGATAAATGTATATTCACTACATCCCCCAGGGGCCAGTTCTCCTTGAAGGAATTCTGTCACATTCCTTTTGAAAGAGGGAAGGCAGGGAGCTAGGATGAGGTTGTTTGGGTGAAAGACATTCCAACCATGCTCAATTTCCTAACCTGGAGGATTCGAAATAGATAACTTCTGATAGATGAGAATATCAGGAGGTGCATCATCTAGCTTTTGTCTATGTGTGTTGGTTGTAACGTGCATATAGAAGAGATCTATTCACACCGGTTATTTGGCAGTGCTTGAGAAAGCGAGGTTTGGATGTCTCTTGGAGAGTTCTCTAAAATCATTTCTTCTAATGACACTTTATCCTCCTTTCTTATTAAGTGGTATTATGGATATGAGGGCGGATTCCCTAAGATAGTTTTCGATTCGGTTTTGTTGTTGGTGGGGTGTTGGAGCCTTTGGCAACTGAGGAACAGAGGAAAGTATGAGGGTGTCGCAATCTCACCTTCTGTTATTAATGTCTGGGCAAAAAATTGGTTATTGTACTTGTACAAGGCAGTGCGGTATTGGAGGATAGTTCATTCCTTTCATTGTTTTCATTCTAGTTCCAGTGAGGAATTAACCTATCTTAATTGGAAGGGCAATTGGGTATGCTGGTGACCTCCCTCGGATGGCTTGAAGCTCAATACGGACAGATCCTGTGTCTAGGGCTGCATACTTGGATGAGGTGTTGTGATTGATATTTAAGGAATGATTTTCTTAGCATTCTCAACCAGCCTGGGCCAGGGATCTTCCTTTCAAGTGGAGGAAATGGAAATTCTTACAGCACTCAGAAATTGCAGGCAACAGGGGTTGGAGGTATACGAAATTGAAACAGAATCCTTAATTGTCTACAACTCCTTGGAGAAGGATGGTGAAGTCCCTTGGTCGATTTGTTATGTCATAAGGAAATGTAAAAGCATAATTAAGAACAATGTATGAATTCTTCAAACCTAGAGAGAGTGGAACAAGGTTGCAGGCTACTCTTCCATGGTGGTTCTTAATGGCACGGAGAAGGTGTTTCTACACTCTGCGACAAGTATTAAACTTTTAATGGGATTGACTTTATTAAAGTGTATTCTTTAGGGATGCATCATTTCAGGACTGTGTAGTTTCTTTTTTTGGGCGGGGGTGGTCAAGGGGTTTCCTTCTATTATTCTCTTTTTTATATTTTTCATCCCAATATCTTTATAAAATTACATGATTATGATGGTGATGCAATTTTTGTTCCATTAGATGTTGTCAAAATTAAGTAAAAATATAATTTTTGAGGTAATATAACGATACACTTAGAAAATTATTTAGAAATAAAAGATTGGGTGGATTCCGAATCAGATAAATCATCTTTTACATTAGAGTGGAAGGTAAGTGTTCCTTTTACTACTTCATTATCATATTCTGGATCACTAGTAGTGATCGCATGTAAAATTCAATTGTATTTGGTATTAGGATTTTGATAATGTCGATCATCATCAATAAAAATTAGGCTAGGGAATTGATTAAAATAGTTTCCCATTTCCTTTGTTTTTTTTAACCTAACAGTCCAATTCCACATTCCAGCGGGCAAAACCATACAGATTCAAAATTCAAAAACCAAACAATAGTGACCAGCGGGAAAATTGAACACATATTCAAAATTCAAAAACCAAATGCAAAAGAAAAATCGAAAGCATTTTACCCGAAATCGCATCAAAGACTATCCCCGCAAATCACGCGAGCTGCCAAAGAAACCCTGCATCGAAAATATCATGGAATACCATTGCATCAACCACTGCATCCTCACCATTATCACATCATCGTCATCATTAGCACATCGCCACCGTCCACTCCAAGCTTCATCGTCGTCACCATCACCTTACATCAAACTGAACCTCATCGAACTCCATGCCATTTGTCCAAGAAACACTCGTCGTCGGCAAAACACTAGCCAATTTAGAAACAAACTAACTCGATCCAAGAATCTCATTCCCATCACTATCCCTGGCCTGCAAATAATCCACCACACTCCATTGACTCCAGAAACATGACCCACTGGATGAACCAAGAACTCTGATCACCAAAACCTCCATAGTTGATAACCATTTTCTTCAAACCATCACAGAAACCCCACCGAACAGTATAACCATTCAGCATCTTCACGTCGACACGTTAACAAGGACTTCTTACTCCACGCATCAACACCTCCAGTCTCTGCTACTACGTCGACCACCTGCACCGGCATCTACTGGACCTTTGACGGCATCGCCGACTTGAAGTCATCAATGATAACCACAATAATGCAAAACACCATCAGCGTCAATCACCTAACCCACCAGAATGACAAAATCAATGGAAGCCACAAACACGACATATCGCCACAAGAACCCATCACCAGAAAAAGGGACCATCGACGAAAAGAAAAACCACCATCGAGAAAGAAGACCAATATGAAATCGGGTAAAACCCTGAAAAATGTTGGTTATGAAACCCCGAAGAAGGATAGAGAACCTCGGCAATGGAAACCCGTATGCCCAAAACCCTGAATACCCATCACCCCAACTCCGACCTGGAGAGAAGTGGTGGAACCTTAGGTCAAAGCTGGTTTGGGTGGCCAAGGAGAAGACTGACTCAGGTAGTATCTGGAAACCCAACATCCACCAAACCACAATCCCAGAGCCTTAAGATAACTCCACACCATCCCTGACTCGGAGATGCGCGAAGTAACATAAGGTTGGACCAGGCTAAGGAAATGAAGGGCGTCCAAAATACATACCTTCGAAGCAAGAAAAAATATAACCACATAGAAATCCCACAGAGGCAAGCACCCGAGGAGAGGGAAGACCAAGAGCGGACGAAGCTGAGAGCGAAGGGGATATACTGAGGGTGAAATCTGAAACCCTAGAGGAAATTGAGGAGACGATCGCGGGGAGCGCCCTCCGTAGAGAGTGAAGAGAGATCTCCCTTCTCCGAAACTACTCCAAACATAATCCTAACTTCCCCATTTTGATGAAAAATTCTCCCATTTCCTTTTACTTACGACATTGATGAGTAAGAGGAGAATTTGTCATAACATTTTCTTTATTTAGATCATTAAAAATCTTTTTCCATAAATTTGGAATTCAACTACCCGATCACCTTCTGTTCCACACATAAAAAATTTGGTAGTACCGTTAATAAAATTCAATCTATGTTTCTTTCCACACATTGAGAAAGATGGAAAACTCATATTCTTTTCATTGAGGTCTATATATTTTACCTTTAATTATATTATTCTCTTCTCATTCAACCCATGGGACTAATGGGTTACTGCAATATCAATATCAACCTTGAGAGAATGTTGAATGTTTTCATTATAGTTATTATAGTACCTTATGGATAATTACCTTTAAGGAATTATTTTTAATCCATTAATGAATTGATCAATTTTACTTTTTGGTTGGATAATAATATAGAATCATACCATTAAAGTATTATAAAATTTTCATCATAGGAACTAATAGATTCATCAAACTTTTTCTTAGTCTCATAGAACCCATTCCCCATTATTGATTGAATAATGTAAGGAAGGTAATTGTTAAAAAAATAAGTTTTTGAACTCATCTCTTTCCATGGATTCAATTTCATCTCTTTCACTTTTATTCTTTATAACATTCCATCATTGATCAGCTTCACCTTCAAACGATAGACTACTAAGATGATGATTTCTTGTTTTGAACATTAGAGAAGTGAAAATATCTTCTTAGTGGTACTGATCCATTATTCCTCCACTAATGGATAGGAATACCCACTTAAAGAAGGAGAACACATCCTCTATAAAGACTCAGCAAAATGTTGTTCCCTTATTTGATCGTTTGGAAGTCCTACATGATTCCTAACTAGATAATGTTTTTTGATCATAGTTACTAATGTTTTCATTCCATCTCCATTACATTTGATTGCTCAGGAGGAAAATCACTAGATTGACCATCACACTCAGCATAAATGTGGTTACGTCAGGTTCTATCCATTAACAAAAACTAAGAAGCATAGTGTAAGAAACACTAATCATAACGGGAAAACCACATAATCGTTAAATAGTGGACTATTTAGGTTTTATCCTAGGATATTCATGATCATTTCTAAAACACTAGGATTGTAACCTATATATTGACATATCCTTAGTGTTATTCCTATGGTTTTCTAATCCGAGATTCGAAATATTAACTATGAACTCCCTCTAATACCAACTATAATGACCCATTATTTAAATACATAAATACTACTTAAAATTTGAATAATATCATTAAAAAAATAATAAAACCACAATAGTACTGTATAGGTATAGTTTATTTAGAATCAAGGAATCATAAACAACTCATTAATAAGACATATATATTGTATCCCACTTGATCCTTCAAAACATAAAATTTTTTTACATATAATTCATAATACCCTTCCTAATGACCTAGTAAAAATAGGAATAATAAAGGATGATATTGAATTATTTTTAAGGGTAAAAAAGGAGATATCAATCATTGCATATCACAATATAGAAGAATATAAAAATATAAAATCTTATCTTGCATATGAAAGATCACGATATCATGTTATGGTATAAATTACAATAGGTCATAAATAATCAATAAACATATTCCCAAATGTCATAACATAAGACATAGAATTTTTTTCATACACATAAGAGTATAAAATCATTTAATATGAGTCAATTCTCATTTCGGTGACCGTTATAGTGTAAAAATTCCATTAATGAAATGAGTTCACCCCTCGTTCCATCCCTGTATTACAAAAGTGAGATTATTAGGAGTTCTAACCATGTTTATCTCATGATATATAAATCTTTACCCAATTCATTGGAGGGAGATACAGTTCATACTCAACTCATAATGAAATAATTCTTACACATTTCATAAATGATAAATTATTGATCATATCATAACCCAAATAAAAAATGGGTTTCACAAACATCAACCACCGTAATCCATATGAAATAAATGGATTTCATAAATAAAATTCTATAATAATCACTATAAAACTATAGTATTAATTTGGATGGAACATATCTCTATTAAAATAATTTCATCATAGTTAAAAATTAATTTTTATAAAATAATTCAAATTAATTATTGCGGAAAATATACTTTTTTCTTCAAAAAATATTTTCTTTTCCCAAAATGAAAGACAATTTTAAATGAAAACAAATTTTCTTTGAAAATAAGAAAAAAATAATTTAATGGAATATTCATGAAAATATAGTGTTAAGAAAATGTAAAAATACATTCATTCTATATATGTTAAAATAAAACATTCTTCTTGTAATTTTTTCGAATAGTCAAAAAGTACCTATTACAAAAAAAGAAAACAAATTCCTTTCATGACCTTTAATAAAAATTAATCAATGGGTAAAATTGAATTTAAAAAATTTTATGAGGATTGAAAGAATATTATGAAATACATATTTTGGAAACATGGACATGGATGATAAATATACCCTATTAAATACTTCCATATAAACAATCTCTGATTAAAATGAGATTAAAAAATTAACCCTCACCTGATGTCTGATTTACTTTGTACGTATCTAAGACTCTTGTATATTGAATCAAATAATTTCATTGAATTATTCTATAATAATAATCATTTTTATTATATCATATATGATCATATAATCATCTCTTTGTAAGTAAGATTATTACTCTTCTATTAGGTATAAACTTAATTTTTTTTCTTATGCATGTTTTGTCGGATAAGATCATGTTCCTATTCTTAGGATATAGTCCTATAATTTATAAAATTATAAAATTATATTATATATCATATTTAATCGGTCAATTAGTTTATATAATCATTCTTTAATGTAGACTATGTAGAATGAATCACATCGCATTGTGGAGACAATAGGATGTACATATAGACACGAACGTTAATTTAATTCCTATAATGGTTGAATTGTATTGATTTGTATGGTGTCTAGTATTATAGAATAAATATAATCTTATAATAATCATATACAGTTATTATTTGAATAATTATTCTCATTTATGTATGATAGTGGTGAAAAATAGATTACACCACAACGTAAATATGGTATGTCCTACGTACACACACATGGTGATTTAGTTTTTCCAAAGATGTATAAAGGGTGGAATGTGTTAGTTTCATAATCATAATAACATTTCAGTATATAAATTATACTGGGGTTATTACTTTATAGTGAAACAACTCATTAAAGTGATGTAGATGAAGAAATAAATTTTAAAGAATCAGTTGAAAAGATTATCTCTTCTTCAACGTGCTCCCAATAAATCTCATATTAATGCACTTGAGATGGTAATTGAAAAGACAAAAAACACTTTAATCTATATTTTAATTTTCATATGTGAAATGGGTATAGGATGGATGAAATTTAAGGCTTAATGTGAAGTAAAAAAGTGAGTGAAGCCTTTGGAAACTCCATAAAAATTAATTTATAATGAAAAACAAACCCAAAAGAAAAACCTCCATATTGTCTCAATTTAGATGATGTTATGATATAAGGTAGTGATACCATCAACAAATAATTTTTTGGAAATGTTTTCTATCAATTTAAATATTATTATATTAATTAAAACTTAATTATTCTATTTAAATATTAACAAGGTTATCAAATATTTCAATATTAAAATGGTGAAGTATTTACTTATTTGATAACAACTAGGCAATAAATAATTAACACAGACAATTTTTGACCATGTTATAATTATTATCAATTTCCTAAAATGTATTCATATTTTTAAATAATTTAATTAAACATTATTTTGATAAACAAATAATAGTTCCAATTTCTCCACTATTTAATTAATTGATTTTTAAAAATATTAGAAAAGGAATTTAATACAAAATAATTACTTAATTATATTCCAAATAGTTCAAGGTCATCTTAAAAAATACATTGGACATATTAGTTATCCCAAATTATATTTATTATAATATTTTCAAAAATAAAATTATTGGATTTTCCTTTGATAAAATAATTACAACAATAGTTTTCTGTAATCATTTAATATTCATATTATTTGAATAAAAGATAAAAATATAATACTATGTTGAAGATAAATCTACTATATTTATGAATACTAATTTTATCCTAATTTATATTCTCAATAATCCTACATTAAAAATGTTAAAATTTTGAAAATATGATTGTGATAACTTCAACATCAATATCAACTAAATAATATAAGTGTCTTAATCATTTCTATGTGGCTCCAAATGGTCAATAACTCAACCCTTGGATAATTATGCTTGATATATAATAGATAAATTATATTTGATAATTTTTTTGGGTATTTTTAAGGATAATATTATTTTAATAAATAAACGGTTTATTGATTTATCATCAATTAAATAATTTCTGCCTCATCAATATATAAACTGTTACGGTAATTATTTATTTCATAAAAATTAAACATAAATTACCATGTTTAATAAAAAAATTAGATTTAAAATGATTATTTATAATCTCATTTATCTACTATATAACTTTATACTAAAAATTGTTTCATTACTAAAATTTGAGTGAGACATATTGAACTTTTGAATAAATAAAATAAATTAACTGTACAAATTTCATCTGAGTGTCATCAAAAGGATACTATTTTGACCCAAGGATGATTTAGATAAAAGAAATCTCAACCAACAAAATTAAGATAAGTATTATTTTAATTATATAATAGTATTCTTACCCTTAATTACATGATTTAAACTTCTACCATATTAATAAAAATTTCTGAACTAACAGTTAATAATGCCTAAAAATAAAATAAAAATATTAAAATAATTTTGAAACAATTATTCCAAATTTTGAATCCATTTTTTAAAATTAAAAACACATATGTTTTTGAAATTAATTTAAAATTAATCCCATTGTTGGAAAGAGTGAAAATTTTTTAAAATTATAATCATTGCTAAAGATTATAATGTATGTACATACTAATTGAATGTTAAATTAATGATAACGAAATAAATTATATTGAATGATAGAAAGGCATTATATTTATACCTTTAAACCATCCAATATTATAATTTAACCATATAAATAACTTTGATATAAAAATTTGTTTTCAAATTAAAATTTCTTGTATTTTTATTATAAATCAAAATTTGAGAGTTATGAGAAAAATTTTAAAAATTCATTCAAATTAAATTTTTATATACTGAATCCAAATAAAAAGTTTTTTTTCCTAGAATATAGAAATTTTTAATGTGGCAAAATTTTAATTTAAATAGCGTTTTCTAATAAAAGTTGGTAAAATAACCCTTTAAAAATATATAATTGTGTGTATATAAAATAAGCTTTTTTCATACCCTATTCCAAAAATATCTATTGGATAAATATCAAAAATATTTTATTAACAATATAACATGTATATTTAAATTATTTATTTGTATAATATTAATTCACTGATATTTCAAAATACAAAAAAAAATAAAAATATATAATTGATTTAAATATTTAATAAATAACAGGTATTCATTGGATTGACAATACATTTTATAAATTTAGTCATATTTATTCCTTATAACTTAACAGCTAGGTTATAAAGGTCATTTTATACTAAGGGCATGTCATGTTTCATTTAAACTCATGATTGTGGGAAATACATTCCATCAAAGAACTAAAATTATTCTAAAAATATATTTCTTAAAATATATGGTTGTTACAATGGGTTCTCATGTAAAATGTGTATAATCCAAATCATATCCAGAAAGAGTATGAAATCAGGTGCAGAGTAAGGCACATTTTTTTATTCCATGTTATGCTCCATTCAGGGCTGATGCAACTTTTTGAACTGGTTAACACTAGGTACATCTGTTCTAGAACCACATCCACTTTTAGTATCCATAAAAAGATAAATTTCTAGGAAGACCCACATAATATCTACCTTTGAAATTTATTTCGATATTCTTATTTACTTATACGCAGATTCTATCTTAGTGTTATATTCCCATTTCTATGACTTTCTAATTATAGATCTGAATGTTTTTACTAAAAAAACACTAATACAAACAATAGAACCCCATAAATAGAAATTTTAGAGCTGATGTCATGTTAATATTACATTGTCATATGATTCATGTAAATTGGTCCCCAAATACATAATATATTAGTATTCATGGTAAATAAGACACATATATGAGTCCTATTTTACAAATGAGTAAATTAATTAAAAAATTATTTTTTTCTTTCAATGATTATAACATGATTACATCTATTATATTAATTAATATCATTATTAGTAATCTTTAGGGTTTTCCAGGTAAAGAAAACAAAATAAGGGTGATCTCAAATTCTCAGTAAGGGTAATGTTTTTCAAAAGAAATAGTGAATTTATTAGAATAATAAATACAGAAAGGAGAATAACTGAGAACACATTTCATGCAATCAATAATTGAGAATGGAGTGATTAAATAATATTCAAAAGGTTAATAATAGAAAAAAAATTCATTTAAATAACTAGATAAGACATAAACAGTATAACATGGTGGGAAATTAAAACATAGTTAATGTAATCAATAAACTGAGAATAAAATGCATCCATATATTTATTAATAGTGAAAATATCATAGATAATAATTATAATAACATAATTCTAAATAAAGGAAATTCTTTAATTATTGGATTCTATGTTTCCTAGGTACCTGGTACCTTTACCATCAAAACATTTCATAAGACTGATTATCATATCGAGTAAACACCCTTCTAAGGATATCTAATTAACCCTTCCCATGGGTCAGAAAATTCATTGAGGGATATATATAATTGGTACCCACATATGGTGTGCCTTTTAAGGGAATTCATCATATATCAAATAATCAATTTCATTCATGAAAAAAGTTCCTTATCAAATATTCATATTGAGAAAGAGATGTGGATTTATCAATATTTCCCCACATAATAAAATAACATTCATTTAAACACCATATGTTGAAATGGTTAAAATTTTAGAAAAAATATAATATCCATTTTGAATGATATGTATATTTAGTGTAAATGTAGTGTTCAATGATCATAGTATGAATAATATTTCAATTCTACTAAAAAAGGAATAAAGGAAGTGAATGTAAACACTATTTATGGCTAAATCAGTGATAAACCATTCCGAGAATGTATAAGTATGGTATCAATAAAAAATATCCCAACTGGGTTAAGGATAATGGTTTTCAGTCTTTAATTAATAAAAATACAATAAAAAAGTATTTTTAAAATATTCTTGGGGAAAATATCCTTTTGTTTTGAAGAACAATTTGAAAAATGTTTTCATAGAAAAAAAACAAAAAAATCATGTAAAGGGCGATTTTTTTTCATAAATACTATTTCAATTATTAAAAAAAATGGAAACATTTTTATGAAACATGGATTTGAGAGAAAATAGATCTCTGAATCGAAAGATAAATGAAGGAGGGTCCCCTTAAAAATGTCTTATAAATCATTTGGATTAATAAAGAGTATAAAAAATAATACTATTAATTGGAAAATGTAAAGAAAATATAACTAGAATAAAATTTATTTATTTATTGAATAATGATCCTATAATATCCCCTAATGGGAATTTAAGTGTATACAATCTCAGAGAAAATGATATTGAGAAATAAATCCTCAAAAAACCACTATTCTTGATGTGAGAATAAATCAATAAATATATTATGTGTGTCAAATGAAAATACACATGACCCAAGTTGAAATACAAAAACAGAGAGTACAAAATTTATTATAATTATAATTTTATAATATTAACATAAACGGGGATGTAATATAACCCAAAAAAATTTGTTGTGTTATAAAATTCATTTCCAGTTCGTGAGAATTAATTAAAATACCCTTTGATGAAAAAATTAAATAAGGAACTGAGAATTCCATGAACATTGAATGAATCATGATATTTTATATCAAATTTTATCGGTGTATACAATATATAATAAATTTTGTGTACAGCCATAAAATATGTCTCCAATAATAGAAATTGAGACGACTTCCTTATTACTTTGTAATTTTTTAATTTGAATAAAAAAACTAAATATAATAAATTGAAACATTTAAATTACATGATGATAATATAATTCATGGTATTGTATACCAAAATGGAAATTATTTACACCAAAAAAAATAATTTTGTTGTGTAAATGTCCTATACTTGATGGAATGAAAAGTGAGACAGGAATACCTTACCTTGGGTTTCCATTTGAGTGAACATATTTTAACCTCCAGTATAATGGTATTAATATTTTTAAAAACTTATACCCCAACTATAATAATATTTATGATATCCTATATTATCATATTATAATATCTTATTCCCCATTTCTTAATAGTTTTTATTTAGATTTACTATTTCAAGTTTTAATTCTCTAGTATTTTCAGTTTTTGTTGCCTATTTATTTTTTGTTCCTATTACTAAGAGCATGATTTAATAATATAAATAATTTAAAATTTCACTAAAATTTCATATATATTCTTAATTTATTTATTTATAATAGTCAATAATATTTGTATATAAGAAATGAAATTCACCATTCATGGAGTTGGTAGGCATAATGTATGCATGAACGCTACTTCTATTTTTTGTTACGTTGAAAGAATGAAAATTAAATGAGATATGATTATATTAAAATAAAATTATCTTATTTATTCGTTATATTTCATATATGTTTGTAAAATAATTCCGTAAATTCATTCCTTGTATAACATGAATGGATCACGTCGCTTTGAGGCGGCTGTAGTCCACACTTCCACAAACAATGTCATTATATTCCAACCAAATGGAATGAGTAAAGGTTTTTGTAATATAAAAATTAAAAGAAGCATAAAGACAATTTAAATATCATATATCCCTTATAAACATTATTTTTCCATCAAAATTCCCAACCATGAGAGGTGTTAAAATAAATATGAACGATATCATTTTGTGAGGTGGTAATTTGACGTACACAGAAATGGTATGTATGTTACACATTTAATGTAAGTGTGTGTACATGTAGGTAGAATCCTTAAAATAAAAATTTATAATTTTATATATTATAATAATGTTATTATATAATCATCTGATAATTACCCATTAATTTGTCAATAAATAAAACAAAACAAAAGAGCATGTGTAAGGACATTACATTTTTTCAGGTAACTCTTTTTGGTTTTTAACAAAAGAATTACTTGGATCCCATTATTCTCAAAGTGAGGATTATATGATTTCATTATGTGTTTTGGTTTTTTATTTTAGTAGTGTTTCTATGATCTAATGGGTTCTAGAGGTGTGAAGTAGTTGGATGGGTGAGAAACTTTTTATAGTGTAGGAGGATTAGCGTTATTTTAAATTCTTAAAAATGGAATTCCACCAAGGATTTTCCTCTAAATGGTGGATCCAATAATTTAAAAATAATTAGAATAAAGATTATAGGGTTTAATTATGGAAAACCATTAGCTTTTGACCAATTTTTTGGTCATTATGGGCCATGATTTTATTGTTTATTCTTTAGTTAGGCTAAATTTTTCTTTTAATCATTATAATTAATTTTAATCACATTTACTTATCCTATTGTGAAAAATATATATTTAAATTTTTAGTCATTAAAAATATTCTTATTCCAAATAAGAAATCAATTTTTCAAAATTAAATCATATAATTGGACTAAATTAATTTAAATTTAATCCCACAGATGAGACAACAATGTTTTTTTAATTAATATTTTGGAATGTTTTCTATATTTTCATATTAAATTTCAAAGTAAAAATGATTGAAATGATATAAATTATATTAATTGATATAAAATTTATCTAAAAAAATTAAAAGTAATAAAAAACACAAATTATATTTTTAAATAAATTAGATAAAAATTGTTTTGGAATAAAAATTCAATACTTTTCACTAATCATCAAAAAAATAAAACCTCTCAAGAAAATAAAAAAATTCACCCGATCCTATTTTCAAAATTTATATTTTAAAACTAATATTTTTTTATCATATTATGTTTATAAAAATTTCAAAATTTATATTCAAAATAGGATCACCATCAAAAGGTCATAAAACTAATTTTATAAAATTATATGTTTTTATGTGTTAAATTAGGTTTTCGTCTTATATTATTGGTATAAAATATGTTGGATTTATTTGAAGTATGTTCCATTGAATACCAAATGTATTGTGTAAATTATTATCAGTCACCAATTGAAATTAATTTAATTTTTTAGGATAAAATGACATTATGACCATAAAATTAGTTTTTTACAAAAATATTCCCTTACTATTCAATGGGTTCATATATTCTTTTATAAATAATTTTTAAGAATTTTAATTTAACCAAATATTTTCTTAATTTAGTTAGTAATACTCATAAAAACTAATTTAATGGTTATGTTATGATTTATTATAATAAATAGTAATATTATAATAATATATTATTGTTTTGTTAAAATCGATCTTGAATGTACCAAAATCTATCGATGAAATTATTTATTATGTGTAACACAAGATCACTCATTATTTTGGGAATTAAAATCTATAGAATATATTTAATTTATTTAAAATAGTAATTAAATTTTACTATATTAAGATATTATATTATCGTATTCACTTAGGGATAAAATTAACCTAAAAGTTTTAAAAAAAACCTATCATGTGGATATATTTGGACCTAATAAACCATTAATTTAGATAATGACCCATTTTGGAGGCTGGTGCAATGATAATTTTATTTGTGTAATTGATTTTTTTATATTCATTGTGTGTCCTCCCCCACCATATATAAGTCCTCCCACCCTCATCACCTATTTACATTTATAATACTAGTTGGTTCAGCCAATAACTAACCAAATATATTACTTACTCCCCTACCAATATCCAATATCATATATATGTTGATCATAAGTCTATAATAAGAAGGATTTTGGTGACATCCTAAATATGTTGTATGAAAAAGTGGAGACGTTAAAAAATATTTTTTATAATGTTTATTTTTTCACATAATTCAAATAATATGAAATAATTAACATATAAAAACCCGATTATCATCCATATAAATATATTTTTTATGTCAAGGGACTGTACTATATCCATCTCCTCTTCTATTAAATGGGAAACCAAAATACTGATCATTGCACGGTGAACTACCACCTCACGAACTCATGTAATTCCTTTTCCATCAACATCATTAGTGGAATAAAATAATGATTTGTTACGTACATTTATATTATATTCCTGATATTATTTTAATTATAGAATTATAATATCGCACATACCATCTTACATTCTATTCATTTTAAAATATGATATCATCGATTGTCTGTATGGTGGAAGACCACCTCAGGAAGCTATGTGATTATTTTCTCACATACACGTAAATGGAATGTAAAATGGTTAAATTTAAAGAATAAATGTGATATATATGAATTCATAATGATTGTTTAAAATTAATTCATCACCAAAATTCTTACCATTTCACTCATTAATATAATTGAATCGTCACTCTTTCATACGTATGACCTACCATATCACAGAAGCGATGTGATTGATTTTCAATGTCCAACCATTAATAGTGATTATAAAAATTTTCTTAGTGTGTAAATATGACTTTTATATCATTAATATCATTATGGATATGATAGATATATATCCAATTCATATGGATCAGATCGTTCATTATAAAACAGGAATGAGAAAACCAGACAATTGAAAACTAAAATAATGAAAATAATAAAATATTACTAACAAACAGGTGGTTAAATATGATAATATGATCATATATGATATAATAAATATTCATATATTTATTGTATAAATTTATAAAACTATTAAAACCATTATATAGGAGGTTATTTTATGTTCAACAAATAGGATGCATGAGGTAAGGGACTTCATCTTAACTTACCTTCATTAATTCATATTTTAATGTTATGCACCAAATTTTTTTAAAATTATAAATATACTCTACATTTTTAATGAAAATCATGAATAAATGAAATTTAATTATAATATTATTATTATAAACATATTTCATATATGTATATTTGACATGAGAATTATCAATTGAAACAAATTTCACAACACAATTTCTTTTTATTGGGTTATATTACTTTTTAAAATTATATACATTCTATGATTATGTATTTAAATACTTGTGAATATATTATGAAATATTTCAATTTTTTATTTTGATTTATATTTTATACCCATAATTTAATCATTTACTAATTTTCACTTCCACATTATGATCTTTTTAGGGGACATCATTGAAATGTCCCTTCAGTGAGGCATATTGTAATGTTATACACCATATTATTTTTTCATGGTTTATATAATCCATTATTAAAATATAATATAATTATTACATAACATAAAATTTAATTTTAATATTCAATTTTAATTATTTATTCCATTTTTATTTTAATAGAATGTTACCCATGTGGTAAGGAAAGTTCATATCAAAATTTAAATTCATTGATTTATATTACATCCCCTTTGTCATTAATATTCAAATATTATGTGTGTTAAGAATCTTTAATTTCATATATTATATTTTCTTATTTTTTAATTTTTATTTTCATTTGACTCGCATTTTAGATTGATTGATTAATTCTTAAATCAAGATTATGATAATTTTAAGGTATTTCATATAAATTTCCATTTCATTGAAACATATATGTTAATATAATCAAATTCAGTTTAATATTGTGTATATACTACCATATTATTTTATTTTAATTTAATTCATATTTATTCATGATGGTAGATATTTTGTTTCAATTTTATTCTCCAACAGGTTACAACGTAAATGTCATAATATTGGTCAATAATTATTATACAATATCACTTTAATTTGGGATTGTTTACTTTCTCGTGAAACAATAACTTTAATTGGATAATTTTTCATTGGAAACTATCTTTTACAAAAATATACATATTTTTTATGATTTAAATTATTATTTGTTAAACCATATATCATTTTATCATATGGTGTTCATTTTTTTGGATTAACTGGGGAAAGATTGATAAATCTATATTCTTTAATATATATAGATATTTGATGATAAGGAATATTGATTCATGAATAAAATGAATTATTAGATACACTAGAAATTCTTTGGACTTATAGTTATGGGTAGTTGTCGGTTATACATAGTCCCTCAATGCATCAGCAGTCTCATGAGATGAATCAATTGGATCACATTGATTAAATGGGTTTCTAGTTTATACCAACCCATTAACATTAGTCCATCTTGTGAAAGGTCTTGAAAGTAGAATTATTATGATTCCTAAGATCATGACATAAAATAATAAAGATTTTAACCAATTAATAATTAATATATTATCATTCATGAAATTCATTTGATGATATTATTTCTAGATTATTTTTCATTATTAGTTTATTAATTAAATGGAATATGTTTTCAGTTTTTACGATAACATTTTTATTATGTAGTATCTATTCAAAATATTCAATTTATTTATTAAATGGAATGTCTGTGTAGTTATTTACCTTTCAATGTTGAATATTCCTTTTGTAATAATTTTAGTCAAATTATTAAATTGGAATATGTGTTCATTTATATAACATTAAATATTGATTATCCCATATCTAATCACGATAGTCATGTTATTTAAATGACATGTGTGTTCGGTTTTATACCTTTCCATGTTGATTATGTTTTTTTTCCATCATAGATTCCACTGCAGTTAACAATTACTAAGCATTTAGGATCAACCTTTTTTACCTTTCAAAATAATATATGAATTTTACTATAAATGATATGAATTTATATACTAGAGTAAATAATGATATTCAAAAAAATGTTGTAATTTGTGTATTAAAATGTAATAGGGGTATCATATGCATATCAAGTCTAAGAATATTACTAAACTATTTGGTACCTCATGATGTGATTATATGTATGTTATGAAAATATAATAATGTATACACCGACTCTAGGATACTATTTTCTGGGTTGTTGTATTTTGTATCAGTGGAAGTTTACAAAAAAACTTGTGAAATAGATTTTTGAAAAAATAGATTAGGGAAAATATCCCTATGATAGAATTTTATGATAAATAAAAAAACATTCCAATGTTTTAGTAAGGTATCTATTAAGTGGAACTCCCATGTAATACATCCTTAATTTGGATTCTACATTTGGACGCATATTTGGTATTGATGCATAAATTGGTAATAAATCTGAAATCAGTGAGTCATGATTCACTAAAGCTTTACATGGCACATGAAAATGGGGCATACTGCATAACAGGATTGACACTCTGTGGGGGTATTCATGGGATAATTCAAAATTCCCTTACAGACCACTATGAAAGATATGAATATATGACAACAATGAATGACCTATGCTAAACCTAATGTTCCTTAGATTGAAAATAAATTGATAGGAATTGGACATACATTAAATGATTATATGGTGTTCCCACTACAATTCTAACTTCCCACACTATGTTTTTTGGTATTAGTTAATGGATGGAACCAAATGGCATTGTGTTAACATCTAATATAAAGGATTATGTGGTGACTAGGAAAACCCAAATGAGATTTATGAGTGGTATTAAAGATATCATGACTATCTATAATTAGTTATCCTAAAATATAATTCATAACCTATACTGAAAAACTCATGGAATCCCCAATGAAGAGAATGATAGTGTTGTCTATAAGAACCAATAGGGGATAATATGGAGGGAAAAAGGTTTGATTCCCTTCATATTTTAAGTATGGAAATATAAAGCTAATAAAGTTCCTCCAAGAAACATGGAAATTTTTTATGTGAAGAAATTAAATTAATAATTATATGTATTACTAAAGAAAGCCTAAGAGTATGATGTAGGTAAATAAATTTCATTCTACGGATCTATTTATAGTTTATTTTATTAAATATGGGGAACATTGCCATCATTTTATTCAATTCAGTCCACTAAATCATAACCATTATATTGAGGAAGGACTTATGTTGAAATAAAACAAAGACAACAAAATATTTTATTTTCATTAAATGAATAGGGACCAAAAAAGAAAAAGGATGCCTTGGGAAAGGAAAATAAAAAACACACAACCAAAGAGTCACCAGGTACCAAAGTCTCTAGGATGCCTAAAAAAGTGTAAACCATGTGCATCAACTTTGATCGGGTTGACGCACTCTGGGGACATTATAATATGATTGATCGTAAGTTAAAATTATTAAATATAACATTATTAGTTTTATAAGATGAAATTATACCAAGAATAAGGATATTTTGGTAAATAATTTTAAAAATAAAAATCCATGGATATTGTATATGTTTTTGAGAAAAAATTATTTAAGTACTAGTTCCCTTAAATTTTATTAAAATTAGTTCAACTGTATCTTTAACCATTAGATTTTATCATACATTAATCTTCATGTAATTATGGGTTATTACAATTTGGGATAATTAAAGGAATTGTATTCATATAGTTGAAGCAAAAGGAATAACCACATTTTGGGTGACTACCTATCGTATTCGGAAAGGTCATGAGGATTAAACCCATAAATGATGGGAGATATGGTTACAGCACCAACCACTGGCCTATGTGATTTTGTATTAAATTTTTTTTATTTTCAAATAAATTATATAATGGATAAATATTAATGATAAACTAGTTTTTTTAATATTTATTTTTATATACTAATGTATTATATTAGATAATATGTGAAAACCATATTGGTTTTGGAAAATAGTTGGAGATTGATGAAAATAATTCTCACCAAATTATTGATAATACAATCCCATAAATGTGAATTTTAGATATTGAGCCACAAATAATTGATTTTTTTAATATTAATTTCATAGAGTAAGTGATTAATTGGGAATTGATCGAGGTAAAACGAAATGGTGAAATTGTGTTTATGAAATAGAATTACACCCTGTTAGTATACATCAATTTATTTTCAGATAGTAAAATAAATTATCCACATTAGGAAAATGGTCTTGGAAAAAATTATATTGTATTACCATCATTTAAAAAAAATAAAATGTTCATTCGAGTCACCCTATATTTATGGTTTTAGTTCCTTAAAAGTCCATTGATCATTAAATTTATTACAATAAATGATCTATATCACTCTCAATAACTATTAATAATTTTCTTTCATGTTTATATATTCACATTCCAGTAATGTTATCTTACATAAAAATATAGTTACATTTTATTCCATATGAACATCTATCATTTGTTTATACTTGATTTGGAGGAGGTTTTATTAACCCATTTTACAATATTTTATTTTGATAAAGGAATTTTCAAATACCAAAAACATTATTTCTATAAACAAGATCAAATTATAAGGATTTTATTTATTTATGGTTTGGATAAAATGACTAACCATATCTCTAAAATAATAATATTTTATTAAATATAATATTTGAAACATACAAATATATTAAACTACCCTTAAAATATAATTCATAAAATTTTATCTCTTCAAAATCATATGATACATGTAACTGTTAGTCTAAAAGAATTGTTTGAAAAAATAAAATTTTAAAAAGTTCTTTTAAATTTTTAGATATGAATAATAAAAAAATAATCATTAAAATTATATGGCATACACATGTTCGTTGATTATATGTTTATAATACATATAAATAAAACAAATTTAAATGAAAAAAAATGTTTTTTTAAAAAAATGTATTGATTTCCAAAATGTAGTTTAGTAAAGATTTGTGAATATAATTGGAAATTAACATTAAAGAAATTTAAAATTTTTTTATAGAAAATAATATTCATTTTTTAAATTGAAATGTCAAAATTATATTCAAGTAAATTTTTTGGATATTTCAAAAAAGATTCATTTTTCCTTGAATAGTGGTAAATAATTATCGTTATAGAAATAATCAAATTATTCTATTAAATTCGTATTATTAAATTATATTTTCAATTTTTTTAATTAAAATTATATCAATTATATTAAAAATTATGTAATATAGGTCATTTTATTAATTTTTATATTGAATAATGATACTAAAACCATTTATACTGATGAGAATTTTCCCTTTGGTAACTCGTTTTCCATCTCATCTATCAATATAATTTAAAATTTATTTTTGAAATTATATGAAATTAACTTTAAAAAATTAATTACATATTCAAAATAATTATAAATTATGTTATATAATAATTTAAACATGCTTTTTTACCATAATGAGTAGTTAAAGAAGTAAAAATTAATTAGCACACTTAAGGTAAAAAAATGGGTTTATTACTGGTTATAATAAGATAAAAATAGATAGAAATAGAATAAATCATTCCCAAATTCATTTTATTGAACTATTTAAATATTAATTATTATAGGGTTCTCTAATTAACCATTTTTGAATCGTTTTACTATGATATAATGCTACTATAATTGATTCATTTAGAAAATTCCATGTGTGTCCTCTTCTGTATAAAATTCCTCCCGCTCTCCTCCACTCCATACATTTCCAAATCCATTAGGATTATCCTACACATACCAAAATAAAATCCATACTCTCCTCTTATAATCCTAGATCTATTTTTTACCATAAATCCATTCTATGTGTTCTTTTTGTGAAAAACAAATGAACTTTTTTGAATAAGAGGAATCAATCTTAAACATGTGTTTTTATTTTTTTTATTGTTAGAAAACCTAAAAATATTATTAAATAATTATTATATTATAAAATAATTATATTCCCTATACTTAGTAATTTTTTTTCTTGACTTATATTCATCTCCTCTTCCAGAAAATGGGAAATGAAATCGTTGATTATATTTGTGGAAGACTACTAACACATGATTAGATGTAATTTTTTCCACAATTGACAATAATGTTTTGATATAATTTATTATTTAACACACTTAAATGATATTTTTGATATTAAAAATAATGATTTAATTATAATATCACATATAAATTTTTTCTTTTATTATCATTTAAAATATTATATTGTAGAACATGTGTACCGTTAACTACAGCCTCATGTATACATATGAGAAACCGTCTCCATAAATGGATATGAATTATTTCCTATATCCATCCTTGAATAATTATTATAAAAATGTATCTAATGAGTAAATAATATATTTATAACATTCAAATAATTATAGATATAAGGTATCTATATCCTTTACTCAATATTCATATCTTTATTACAAAACATTATTAATATAACAAGGCAGTACAGACAAAAACAATTAATATAATGAAATATTATTAACAAATAGGTGGTAATTTTTATGAGTATAATATATGATTTTATAAATAAGAATATCATTTTTTATAAATTATTAAAACCATTATAATGCTGGTTAAATATCATTCACCCAAAACAATGTATGAGGTAAGGTACTTGGTCTCAATTTCCCTTCGTTGAGACATATTGTAATGTTAGGCACCTAATTTATTTTATATGGTGTATATACTACTTATTTTTAATGTAATAGAATTAATAACTCACATTTAATTGTATTTTAATTTTTAATTTGAATTATTTCTTTTATGTTTATTTCTATTGTATATTACCAAGTGGTAAAGAAGTTTATAAATCAATTTTCATTTCCCTGAGTTATATTACTTCTTTATTTAATTAATGTTATATGATAATTTTTTTAAATAACATTTACTAAATTATGATTCATTTCCTCGTTTGGGGTGTTACCATTTTTTACACATAATCTATTCACTTTTTAATTCTCACTTCAACATTTCTATCTTTCTAAGGGGATTTGTCTCAATTTCCCATCATTGAGCCATATTGTACTGTAAAGCACCTAATTTCTTTTATATGGTCTATATAATACCCCATTTACTTTTAATATCCTGAATACATCCCAATTAATGAATTTTTAATATTAAATTTTAATTATTTTATCCAAGGGGATTTGAATTCAAAGTATCTACGTGGTAAAAAGTTTTATAATTGAATTTTATGTCATTGTGTTATATTAAATCATAATTATATTTGATATTTTACTATTATACGTGCAAATAAATTTGACTAGACTATATTTTTTCAACTTTTTTTATGTGGATTTAAATTTGATACACATAATCTGTTCATTTATTAATTCACATATCAACATTATGATCATTGTAGGGGATTTTCTCAATTTCAATGACATTAAGGAATATTGGATAATATACACATATTCACTTTTATGCTCTATATATATATAGACCCATTTATGTATTTAACATAGATAACTATTAATTCATGATGATTAAAATTTTCAATCAATTTTATTATGCAGGGGGTTAAAATTTAAATATAACTAAAGTTGTAAAATAATCAGTGTACAATCTATCTTTATTTTGCGATTATTTACATACTCTTGAAATAATTATTTTATTGTGATCATTTTCATTGGACACTATATTTATCTTAAATATCCATATTCTTTTATGATGTAAATGATTATTCCCTAAACTATATAACATTTTTACAAATGGTGTTTACTTCAAAAGCTATTTGATTAGCTAAAGAAATATTTATTAATCCATATCACTTTCTATATGAAGATATTTTATGATATGTAATATTTAATCATTAATTAAATTGATTACTCAATATTTGAGGATTAATTTGGAAATTTTGTAATAGGTTTGGACAAGTTATTAATAGTACCTTAATAAATCAACAGTCTCATGAGATGAATAAGATGGGATTCTTTAGTTAAATGCTTTTATGATGTATACATACCAATAAGTTTTTAACTATCTTATTAATAGAATTGATAATAGAGGTATCACTATGCCTAATATAATGACATCCAATAATTAATTATTTCCTTCATTAAAAATTTATTTACTATTATACATGATATTTTCAAAATATTATTATCCCAATATGCATTTTCCTTATTAATTTATCAATTAAAGGGAATTTTTTAGTTATTTAGTTTTCCATATCAATTATTCATTATCTATTCATAACAACAAATTTATTGAATAAATGGAATTTGTGTTGATTTATATATATTTTTGTGTACATTATTCCTTATATATTAATTATATTCAAATTATTAAAAATTAATTATTGTTTAGTTAATTAATATTCCATTTAGTTTATACATTTTCTAATCATGTTTGTATTATGTTTACCAATACTAATAAACTATTTGTTCCTTTAAGTTGTGACTTAGGGTATCTTATGCCAATGAAATAGTGTAGACACTATCTCTGGGTAGTGGTTTTAGGGTTTTTACATTATACATATCATACATTAAACATTAATTCAAAACCTTGGCAAAGGATTCAAGAAAAGGGTTGAGCTCATATTCTCAGTAAGTGTAAACACGAGAGATATCAATCGATGATAAAATAAACGAAACATTTCAGAATAAGGATATTTGATCTTGAATATAATTTAAATATCTCATAATGAATCAATCATGGACCATATATATGTGTTTTAGTATAAAAAATTTTTATTTCAAAATAGATGAATCATAAGAGTAATAAATCATCATATTTCAATCAATAACCATAACTTCATTTAATACAAATGTGTCACAATAATAGGTAAAGTAAAAAAATAAATAAAGCTTAAATATGGATACTATAAAATCATAATAGATCAGGAATAAACAATGATGTCACATATTGTATCAAAAACATCAACTTCTTTCACATAATGGATCAATATCATCAAATTGGTTCCCATGGGTGATTCAAGAACATCAACGTGTTTCCCCTAATTATCCCAAGAGATATAAATCATTAACCAATGAGTTTGAGGTATGTATAATTTCAAAAAAATATCACATAACAAAAACCAAACATAAGTGTTCCATAGAATCATTTAATATTCATTATATCATCACCCAATAAACCACACAAAGAAAATTCCATTAATAAACATTTCATCAATCCACCATGGGATAACCCATGGAATATAAATGTTTTTTATAAACATATCATTATTCTAATCATACACCATTTGGAAGAAGAAAAAATATTGTACCATTTAATTATATTCTCATAAAACATAATTATAGGGAAAATTTTGTTTTCATTTATTATAAAAAAAATACCATAAAAATATCATTAAAAATATTCCTGAGTAAAATATACTTCCCACATTGAAAATAAAATTATAAAAAAAAATTATCCCAAATATTTATGAAATCAATTTGTTTTAAAATAAAATACGAATAATGTAATGGATTATTTAAAAAATTTAATAGTAAATATTGAGAGTAATTCCATTCATGCTGTAAAGGTGGAAAAAATATTTCAATCACATTTTCAGTAAAAAATCAATAGATCCTTGTCTAGAAAATTCTTGGAAAATTAATTTTAATTATTTTAATTTAAAAAATCAGTTATTTTATTCTCAAACAATTATTATAGAATCTTAAAATCATTCAAAAAAAATATTTATAGAAAAATAATTTAGGGAAGATAATGGAATATTGATTGAACCAAGAAAAAATAGTGTTTACTATTAAAATAATTCATCGGTCTCTTGGTTAAAGAAATGGAGGGAAATGAATGTTAAAATGGAATATTTTATAAATAAATAAATGAAAATAATATCATGAGTTTCTAAAATGACAAAACAAAATATTCCATCGTTAGAAACTTAATCATAATGAATACTGATAAATAATGTGATTGTAACGTAAAACCCTTACCACTTTGATAACATCAGAATCATAACACACCTGAATGAATAGAACATAGATTCCAATTTATATCATATATATCTAATAATATGAATCATTAATATAATTCAATGGGAATTATATAAACCAAAAAAAAGAAGTGGTGAATATAGCATTTGCACCAATGAAATGAATGTGAGATGAAAATTCCTTATGTCCACTATCGACATTATTCATAAACTTTTATAACTCATTTATAATAAATATATATTTATTATAAAAATATTGTTATATAATTTTCATATTTAAAATAAACTGTATGATTTACTTATAATATTTTAGAAACTATTTATTTTTTATTCATTGTTAAAATCAATGTTTTATGTAATGAAAACTTTTATTTTGTTTTGTGATTTGGTTTGGTAATTTTTATCATTCTATATTAATCATGGATCATTAATATAAAAAATATTTCTCAATATATAAAAATAAAATATAAAATTTTTATTGAAATTTTTATTCTTATATAATATTAGATTTAGAAAATGAATTACACCATTCATTTAGATTGTAGGTCATACATATGATTGGACGTTGTTTTAATTTTCATAACAGATGAATAAAAATTAAGTTAATATACAACTCTAATTTTTAGATTCATTTTTGTATCATATATATCATATATATTAATCAAGTCTATCTTTTTTATCTCCCATCTAAAAATTATATGAAAAAATATATCATCACTTCATGGAGGTGATAGTCCAAAAGAATTCATGAGCAAGTATATCATTCTCTAATAGATGGGATTTTAAGAATTTAGATGAAACATTATTATTCTATAACTATAATTAATTCAAAAATATAATATTTTACTTAAAAAAAATAATTGTATGGATCTATGAGATGGGGTTATTGAAAATTAATTACATTGTTTTATAAGGTGGTAGTCTTCCATACACATGAATGATGGTTTCATTTCACATTTTATAGAAGTGTAGATGGATATAGGATTTGAAATTAACAAAATAAAATCTCAATATTTTGGATATACCTATGTTATTATTTTTGAGTAATTGATGAATTTTTAATTTAGATATATGATGAAATAAAATAAAACATGGTTAAGAACTATACCTATTATTCAGTAAAACTCGTTACGATTGCACCTAAATTATTCCTAGGATGGGTTTTTGATAAAAAAAGGGGTTCTATGAAATTTTTAGGGATGTATGAAATTTTTTGGGAAGGTATTTTACATGTTAAAATATTATTTAATTTTGGAGAGGATAAGAGAGGATGTGTGTTTTTTTGAATGGAATTTTATAAAAATGTAAAGCATACTTAGGTTTTAAAGAAACAAAAGGGATTTAAAATGGAGCATTCTAGAACCTTATATTAAATAAGGTTAATATATGTATATAGAATAGAAATTTTACAGTTTTTTTTCTTGTTAACCAAAATATTTTTTGTTTAACCCCTAGTAAACCTGTTTCAACCTTGACCATTATAATTATTTCTCTCTTCTTTTACTATTCATTATGACCCAAAATTATGTTGTACCTTTTAGATAATATTAATTATGATTATAATATATTTCTATAACATTTTACAATATTAAACTTTTATGAAATTAATAACTTTATTTTAATCTGATATCTAGACGTGATGAAAAAGAGGGCATCGAGAGTAAAAGTTCACATTTCTGTAAAAAGTTTTTATATTATAATTTAACATAAAATTGATTCCAAGGACCTAAATTTGATTAAAAATATTATAATTTAAATATTTCCCATTTCAAAATCATTAAAATAAAATGAAACTTTAAAATTATTTAAATTAAATGAAAACTTTTAGTAAGAAATATATTCCTTCACTATTAATTGAAAAATTAGTCATTTCAAATAAATTCTCAAACATTTACTATAATTAAATTTGTAAAAAAAATTATTATTATTTCACAAAATACATTAAAATTAATTTTTGAGGGAAATAGTATTTTTGAAGCATATAATGACATTACAAAAAAATTATGTAAATATATTTTAATATATTTTAATTTTATAAAATCATGATACAAAATTTTAGAAATTTATATATTCATCTTCAAAATTCCATATTTATTGGCTTTTTCATAACAGTACTATTTAAATAATAATATTAATAGTATATTGTGCTTCTCTAAAACTCAGTTTTACATGAAATACAATCTATTGATGAAATTAAATTTATTGGAAGAAAAAATTTCCTTAATATTCTTGGTGTTATAAGACCATCCCTATAAAAAACATATGATATATATCAAAAAAATTGAGGGAGAAAAAATTATAGAGAACGTTTGTAGTATGGAGTTAACCCTTGACTAATTAATATCAACCAAATCATTCCTTAGTCAAAAACCTAATCTAAGTATGCAACAACCGTTGTCCATATCCATAAGCCTTAACTATTTTAAAATGCGCATATAATGAATTTTTAGATATCTAAAATAATCAATAGTTATATTGTATAAAGTTATAAAATCATTTAGATGCGTTACCAGATTGGAATATTGGGAAATTAAAGGCAGAACATAATGAATGGTTATCTAACATATCATATGAAATATCACCATTATATAAACCCAATTCTATAAATATTTTCCTCAATTCCAATTAAGAAATAATAATAACTTACAAGTCATGATACATTCAATAAAACTGTTATTAATTATGGCTGATAAACCACTCTGAGCATCCTCTATCAATCCAAAAAATAATCAAATTGATTCTTATATGTGGAATCCATGATTTGATCTCCATATTTGGGATCCACAACTTTAGAGAAATAAAATGGATATAAAAAATGGATGAAAAAAATAAATCTTAACTAAATTCAGTTAACTAACACACTAAAACATGCCCCAAATCAAAAGTGAATCAATAAAAAAGGGAGGGAAAGGACAATTGAAATTTCCCCACACAAGGGTCTCATGTAACTAAAATAAATTGGTTTCTAGAAAAAAATTGTTACATCAAAACCCATGTTCCACAAAATGGGTCCCCAAGGTGGTTTACTACATGATCTTATGCATTCCTCCCCATATGCTAGAGGCTTCCGACTAAGAGTGAGGGTTTGGTAAGTCAGTCATGGGGAGATTTTACCCTCATTTATTAGAGTAAAACACCATAAGAAATACATAAAAAATGTGGAGTAATATATAACTAGAACAACACTCATGTCACAAGATAATAAAATATGAAAATAGTATTCAACTTAAGGGGAAAACATTGAATGAAAATATAAGTGGAAAGTGTCTATGATGAAATGAAAAATAATGACACTACGACTCCCCAAGAAGGTTTATAACTATTTCTTATCCCTTTATCCAAGCTCCATCCCCAAAAAACAATACTTTCTAGGACCTTTCTTGTATTATATCCTACAAAAATATAATCTATTCGGGTACGGATCAGGAAACATGAATAGGGTGGGTGTACAACTCAGCAGGCCACCACCAACGGTGTCTAATACCAATCCAATAAAAATATAGTGTTTGAAGTTCAATAATAAATATTTAAAATTATTAAATAACTAATTATTACATAGTCATTTGCTATTATCTAACTACATTAACTCCAAGGGTCCCCCTGAGACACGTACCCAAATACTAACTTCGTCTCAGGCCAAAGCCAGAAGTGATCCCTATGTGATAACATATCTTAATACATACTTCTGTCCATATCATAATTTATTCAACTATTTCCCCTTATCCTCTTGATTAATTCACCAACTAATCATTTAATTCATCAATTAATTGATTAATCAATTGTTTAACCTAATTTTTGAAAATCAATAACTAAGGGATGTTATAAATTCTATTGTTTTTTCATAAATGTATCAAATTCAAGATTATGGTAATTAGATTTTAGAAAACCTACCTAAATTCATTGATGGACGTTCAGACAACAGAAGTCCCCAAAATATAAAAATCATAACAATGTAGATTTTAGTTCAATATCTAAATCCCTAAATCAAGATCAAAGATATCAAGATATTATCAATCTAGATCTACATCTATAATAGTAGATCTATATCTCACCAATAAAGATTAGATTTAACGAAAGAGGTATTAAACCCCTCTAAAAGATCAAGATAAGAAAGGGGATAGGCATCGAGATGAGATCTACATACAGGGAGAAGAGAGTATCATGGATTTGGACATTAAATCTTGATTTAAGAAGGTCGAAACGAATTGGAAGCCCTCCAGAATGATCTATAATTTTTCCAAAACATTAAGTCCCATGGCGAGGCAGTAAATGAGGTTTTTCGGGTGTTCATGGAATTTTAAAATGAATTTTCAGGTGAAAAAAATATCTTGCATAGTTTCTTAGGTAGGGGAACATAGTTTTCAAAATCATATGCTAGCCATGTGGACCTCACAGTCTAGGGTCACATGGTTTCCTGAGTTTTGGTGCAAATTTTTTTAAACCATACACGAGCTGTGCAAACATCTCTGCCTGGGTTCACATGGTTAGCGGGGCTTGGTGCACATTTTACCCTAACCGTGTGCCAACCCTTCATGGACCATTTTTCTCAACATTTCCTAAAAACTCCACCCAAAAAAACTTTATGTCATAACACCAAATAATGATACTTAAATAAGAATGACTATTATTTGAATCAAAGTTGTAGATAACTCCAAAACAGGGTGGGATCTTATAATCTCCCCACCTTATAACAACTCATCCTTAAGCTTCACTTTGAAAATATTATAAGATTCCATGACAAAATGATCAGGCCATTGATCTCTAATATTTCCTTCTCTTTCCCATTTTTCCTCTTGTACATGCCCATGTTTCTATAACCCATGAACTATCGACGCATTCTATCCCCACAATAATTTTCCACTAAAATACAACACATATATCAGATGCTCCTCAAAAAGAGGCATCTATCTCATGGTCAACCTCATCCACATCGATCATATGTGAAGGGTCGGGGTGATACCATCGAAGGATTGTTACATGAAAAACATCAGGCATAATGTTTTATCTCTATGGACGAGCAAATCCGTACACCACCAGCCTGATTCTCTACACTATCTCAAAAGGGTCCAAAAAATATATGTTCCAACATTCCCACTCTCCATATCCTGCGGTGACCAAACCTTGGGGATAACTGAAGGAACACATGATCACTATATGTTTACTATAGGGGTTATCTCCTTCTGTTATGATACAACTTATGTCAACATTATTCCATACCCATACATTTCTGAATCAAATGTATATGCTCTGATGTATCTTGCATGAGACTCATTCGAAACAATTTTGAATCACAATCCTCCATAGATCATAGTAGTGATGAACATGGCCTACAATAAAGAACCTCTTAAGGTTCTGTTTGTATAGATTCATGATAATTCTTGTTATAGAAAAACTGTAATAAATAAAAGTTTTTTTCCCAATACCCACTGAAGTCAAGCACACATGCCCATAAAATATCCATATGCACCTATATAGTATTCTCTGTCTAACCATAATTCTGTGGGTGAAAAATTGTACTCAATAATACCTATGTTTTAAGAATTTTCTATATTCCTTTCCTAAAGTGTTATTTATTGTGTGAATCACAATATGAAACAATTGTTCATGGAATTCTAGTAGACGAAATATCTCCCGAACATATAGTTCTCCCAACAGTTCTATTGTATTTTCTTCCATTATTGAAATGAAATGTGCTACCTTTTTCAGTCAATCTACAATAACCCAAAGAGAGTCATTCTTCCTAAGCGTATTCAGAAGACCCACCAAAAAATCTATGGTCATGATGTCCCACCTCCATTTTGGGATAGGAAACATTTGTAGCAAACCCCCAAGTCAATGATACTCCACATTCACTTTCTGACAGGTGAAGCATATTGTTCCAAATGGTACTATCTCCTTTTTCATGTGTGGACATCAAAACTATTGTCATAGGCCACAATACATTATTGTTACACCTAGATGCACCACCCATTTCGAGGCATGAAATTCTTTCATGATCTCCTCTTGCAAGCTTGTATGTACCACAACATGATTCTTCATATAGATGATATCATCTTTATTGATCAATTAGTATGATGATGTCTCTCCACCTTAAATGCTTTCCCACAAGTATTAGAACTCTAGATACTCATACCATCTATCCCTGATCCATCTCAAATGCATAGACTCCACTATAACAGAAACAAGATTCATCTTTGTATACCACTCCTGAACCACCACATGAATTTCATCCAGCAAGATCTTCATCTTCCACTCGGCACTAGACTACTGAAACATCTTTGTCTGAGTTTTCCTTCCCACGACATCATCCACACTATTTCCCTTCCTTGTCATATATGTTAGTTCAAAATCGAAAGACTGCATATACTCAACCCATCCCTAATACCAAAGATTCAAATCACGCTATGAATATATATACCTTATGATCTTGTGATCTACACAAACTATAAACCATTATACCAAAATATAGTGTTAGAAACACTTATTATCATAAAAAATTTCTTCCAACTCATGTTTATGTGTACGGAAATTCCATAAATGAGGAATCAACTACTGAGATTCATATACCACAACATAATCTCCTAGCATCACCATAGCTCCAATTCTGATCCTAGAAGCATCACAATAAACTGTATACTCAGTAACAGACATAGGTAGGATAAAAATTGGTGTCTATGCTGATAGATTCTTCAAATCATGAAATGATTTCTCACAAGCCTCTAACCATTAAAACATTACTCCCTTTTTTGTCAAGCCCGAAACCAGTGCTGCCAAATGGGAAAATTATTGGATGAATATCCAATAAAATAATACTAATCTCTGGAAGAATCAGATATCAAAAACATTCTTGGGATTCTCCTAAGAAATCATTGCCTGAAACTTCTCTTGGCCCACTTAAAGACTTTCCTCCGAGATTATGTGCCCTAAGAAGTGAACCTAGTAAATCTAAAACTGGCACATAGATAGATTGGTGTATTACTGATGATCTATTAATATACCCGGGATGATGTCAATATGTTGGGAATGATCATCCTGAGTCCTAGAGTACACCAAGATGTCATCCACAAACACCACCATGAACTAATCTAGATGTGGATGAAATATAATGTACATAAAATCCTTAAACACATCTATTGCATTTTTTAACCCAAACGCCATTAGAAAAAACTCATAAGTGTCATAACTTCATCTAAAATCATTCCTTAGTATATTAGAAATATGTACTCTCAACTGATGATACCCTGATCTCAAATAAATCTTTGAGAACACTCAAGCTCCCTTCAATTGGTCCAACAGATCATTGATACGTACATGAGGATATTAGTTCTTCTCAATCATTTTGTTGAATATCCAATAATTGACACACAAATATAATCTCTTGTCATCCTTTATTGTGAACAAAACTAGTGATCCTCAAGGAAACATACTTGGATGAATAAATCACCTATCCTCTAACTCCTCCAATTGACTCTTAAGCTTTATATGTTTAGTCAATTTAATTATGAATGTTGGAATAGATACTAGATCATCCCCCGACTTGATCAAAATAAATAATTCTATATCTCCCTCAGGTGGTAGCCCTAAAATGTCATCAAGAAATTCATCCTAGAATAGTTACACTAAAAGTGGAAGGTCATCTTTCCCAGCACCGTAGTCATCCAATAATATACTATGAACATGGGTTGTGATAACTACCAATTTCTAAGAAATTGCCCTTGCTTTTCATGCCTAGATATCCCAGTCTCCATGATGATATACTGGTCACCCATAGGAGACACAAAGGTCACTATCCTATAGTAATAATCAGTTTGGGTTGGGTAGGTGAATTGTTATTCCATCCTAATAACCAGTTCAAAGACCATCATATACATAACATAGAGATCCCAAGGGAAATTATATTCCCCAATCTGTACTGAACAACCATTTCATAGATATATTTCTATATACGACACTCCTAATGGAGTATCTATAGTCATTACCCTAATTGAAAACACCTATGTTACGCTCATAACATCATCATATTTTGTATATCTAAAGGAATTAGAGAAACTAGAATAAAAAAAGGCACCATATAATGTAGAAGCTACTAAAATATTACTTATAACTATCAATGGTCCAACCTCGTTGTCCACAATTGTAGGAAGTATTACATTTAACTATGCTACCCTCTTTCATCTGATGTTGTATGACTCACAGGAGTAGGGCCACTCTGCTGATGTGTGTGCTCCTTCCCAGAAGCACCATTAACACCACATATACCTCCTCGGGTAGTAAAACTCCATATTTCATCCCGATATGTTGTAGAAGTTCCAATTCCAATGTTCTGACTCTATTCGGTACCTCCTTCAATACTAGTCTATCGATGTGACCTGAAAATTTTCAATTGATGTCAAATCTTACCATAAGATGGACACACTCATAGTGGTGAGGAATAGTGTGTATGATAGTGACCCATCATACTACACTAATGGTAGATCTCCCTTATAAGCTCCTATCCAAAAAACCATCACTTACTTCGTAAAAGTTGTCATAATGGTGATTCCTACTCTTGGAAGTCACACCTCCCTATCCTCCAGTGACATATACATGTATGACACTAAAAATCTCCCTCATGTTACATTCAACTATGAGATTATAATCCACCACTAATTTAATATTATTTAACATGAAGATATTTAGTTAGGTTATAATCTCACACTTAAGTGCCACTGGAAAAGGTTTCGTTGTAGCTGCCTCATCTCTTGATAATGATGGAGAAAAGTGTTGAAGATCTATGTTGCATCCAAGATAGTCCATCACTGACATGCTCCCCTATGTCAGCTGCATGAATTCATCAACTTTCCATTATCTCATTATATATGGATAAATGTGTTCCAAGAACCTCTCAAATTAGTCCACCCATAACACGTAGTTAGTCTGTCCAGTTCATTCCTGAATGTCAAACAAATGATTACCTGATCCCCGTTACACATATGTAGCCAACATGACCCTCTACTCATCTAGAGTCTATAAACGGTGATGTATGGTCTCTATGGACTCAACCCAGAGTTCGTCTCCCTCATGGACTCCCACTCTAGAAAAAATCAGAGGATACTACAACAAAAACATCCTTATTAACTCATACATTCTTTTCCCAACTCGCCTAATGCCACTTTCTATTGATTGCAAGAAGCGAGTGAGGTTATCTCAAAATTGATCTCCTTTATCTTTCGTTGGCATGATCAGTTCCACAAGTTCCCGAAATAAAAAAAAATCCAATGAATTACCTTTGGTTTTCCCTCAACAAGTTTCATGGCAGATTACTCTATACAGTTCCAAACACGTCTTAGGTCTCATATAACAACCTCATAACATTTATATAATAGGAATAATCACTATAGGTTACAAAAAATATCTTTTACCCAAAATCTCTCTGGACGGTCAATCTGAGGTCCTATCAATACCCTTAACTTTCCTACTCCTAGGATTTGGTTAACATGGATAAACCAACTATCATAATAAGGTTTCTCATTTAGACCAACAAATATAGTCATTTCGTATCATTTTTTAACCTTTTTCAATCCATGTTATGAACAATTTTAAATTTTAATCTCACAAACAAGGAAAATGGTTCATGTTTAATAACATACTGATATCACATTTTCCCATACATTCTTAAAATGATGCATGTCACAATATCTCTGAGTTCCATGAATGAGTCTTGTAGACTTAACTCTCATGCCATTCTGGGCCATGAACTAAGACTCAAAAATTCTCATAAATAATAATCACATCACACCACAAGTGCATCACCCAATAAGAAATAATATTAAAATGTTATAGAAAACAACAATAACAACAATCCCACTCTGAAAACATTGGTTTTCTCCCACACACAGGTTTACAACTCCCATACACGAGCCCTTCACGAAGCTCTGAATCATCCTTGTCTCATGTCTACCTTTCTCAAAATAGTAATACAATGGAAGAAGAACAAAAACTATTCCTCTTATGCCACTTTGTAATGTCCTGACATGGGTGCCACGTGACGATGTCCTGATATGGTTCACCTCATGACCTCAAGAGTGCCTCCCCATACACTAGAGGTTGTCGAATAACAGCAAGGGTCTGGTAAGTAAGTCATGAGGAGACTATACCCTCATTTATCAGAGTAAAACACCAATGGAAATAAATTAACTAACATAGAAAAGAAATATAAAAAGAACAATACTCATGTCACATGACAATGAAACTGGAAAAAAATAATCAATTGAATGGGAAAACATGTTATTCCAACATAAGTATCTAGTGTGTATAATGTAACTAAAAAGAAGGAAACTAAGACTCCTCAAGAGGGTTCCGAAACATGTCTGGTACCCTCATCTAAGATCTATCCCAAATTAGCAATCAATCCTAGGGCATTTTCCATTATATTTTCCTTTAACAATATAATATTTTTGGGTACCAACAAGGAAGCCTGAATAGGGCATGAGTACAACTAAGTAATCCACCACGAACTATGTCTTAAACCAATCCAGTCAAAATATAGTATATTATATTCTATAATAAATAATTACAATGAATTAATAACCAGTTATTACATTATCATTTATTCTTATCTAATTACATTAACTCTAGGGTTCCCAAGGAGACCTATACCACAATACTAGCTTTGTCTCATGCCTGAGTCAAAAGCATTCCCCCAGTAATACCATTTTCTTAATACCTGATTCTTTCAAAAGCACTAAATATTCAAAGGTTCTATGATATCTCTATTCTATATTTGTCTCATGTCAGTGTTTTAATATTATAATGTGAGGTCATAACATGGAGTTCCATTATTTCAATCCTTTAATTTTATATTTATAAGACACATTTCGAATGATACCAATATAACAATACTATGTAATATAACAATGTTACCATACTTACTCCTTAATAGAATGACCTTATTCCCATACTATTACTCAGAAATATAACAACCATGTTATCATGTATACTTCTCATTATATTGACCATGTTACCATTCTCTTATAAAAAAGTGTAATGACCATGTTACCTTGTATACTCCTCATTATAATGAAAATGTTCCCATTCTCTTACTCATAAGTATGATGAACACAATACCATTTTAACTTATAAATTTTGAATGACCATATTTCCATTTATTCACACATAATTAACTCATAATTAATTATCTATATAAATCCCATTACTAAATCAACAATTAGTTAAATACAAAAAAAATTATTAGTTAAATCAACAATTAGCTAAACATTAAATCATCATTAGTTAATTCAATCAATTAATTAGTCAATTTCACAATTCATGTCCCAATAATTAATTTTTCTATAATTAATTATCCCCTTCTACATATCATCTCATCATAATTAATCCCACAACTAATTATCTATAACATAATATCAAAGCACATAATTTATTCACAATTAATTATCACATCCTAACAAATTCAATAACTATTAATTAATCCACTGAATAATGTTCTAGATTACATTCCTTATTAATAATATTAAATTTCCCAAATAAATTAACTAATAGTTCATCCTCTTAGCCTTAGGATTAATAACCCCACTAATCATTTAATTAAATAATTATTCAATAAATCAATTGGTCTACCAAATTAATCAAATTTAGGAAAATCAATTGATATTGGATACAAGAAATTATATAATTTTTCATATACATATCAAATCCCCAACTGTGGGAATTAGATTTTAGGTCACTACCTCAATTTGTTGATACACATTCACTCAACATAATTCCCCAAAATATGAGCAGCACAATAACATGGATATGAGTTCTTGATCTAAATCCCTAAATCAAGATCAAAGATATCATGATCTTATCAATCTAGATTGAGATCATGATCTCGCCGATTAGGTATGGATATAAATAAATATATAATAAACTATGATTTGTGCATGCTAAAATCACTATAATAGTGGGGGGGTACAAACATAGACTAACGAAATGTTGTCTCCTCTCTATCCGCAAAGGATATTTGAAGCAAGGCCAACTGCTCTAAGGCCCCACTCAGTAGTTTTGAACTAGGTATCTTACTGATATGATCCTCTACCATGTTTCCATTTCTAACTGTATAGATTACTTTGAAGACATTGTAATGGAGGAACTTCATCCATCATCTCTATCTCAATTGCTAAAAAGCATATGGACACCATTTCATCAACGCAAAAGGCTTACCCTTTTTACTGATCGATGTACCCATCAACCCTTTGCTAGTGGGTACCCGTTCTCCACGACCACTTGGTTAATGTACCTGTAATATAGACATAACCTTGAAAATTAGATCCTACTAATCCCTTTCTCTCTGTGCCCCCAACTACACCATATTCTTTTAAAGCTATAAAAAAGTCCACAGTTCTACTGATGCTAATGTCAGTGCCATCTCGGGGTGTAGAATGATGCAGTAGTCCCTCTCTCTGTGGGGAGGTAATCCCAGAAACATCTTTTGAAATGACATTCACATACTCTTTCACTAATTTAGGGAACTGAAAACTCCAAACATCCACTTCCATGAGGTTAAGGGAGTCTGACTCAAGTGTAATCAGATGTACACTCCAATGCTTGTGTCTACCATGTGCTACATGGGATTCCTTTTCACCGACCAAAGGAAAACCACATTCCAATGATGCAGATATACCACATAATTTTACCTAAAACAATCAATCAGATCCATAACTATGGATGACCTGTCCATACCCAAAATAATTGCATAAGGCCTCAATGCTACCACTATGTGGTTCCAACTGAAACTCTCACCTCAAGGGTCAGATCACACTATCATTTAAAGCGTGACTAGAAAGTATCCTCCAATAGGTATCTCTAGATATAATGATCGAGTCAACTGTTTGACCAAAAACCCTCAGTCTTGAACAAGATTCATGACAAGAAGGAATTATTTACATATATTTCTATTAATACAATAACTTTTAGTAGACACAGACTGTACCTCAAATCATTCCTAGAGCCCTCTGGTCATACTCCTTGACTGCATGTAGATACTCCATTCCCATGTCCTCCTGCTCCTTGAGCATAGTGTGGACCGCGTTAGGGTAGTGGTTGTAAAATGTCAAAAAGTATATCATATCATGTTGCTCTCCTAGCTCCTCTGTCACATCTGCTTCCCTATAGATTCATCTGTTTCTGCCACTTCCATTTCCTCGGTGGACCATCCAGCATTATATTTCCAGGATGACGGCTATAAAATCTCTAAAATGATTTCCCCTATCATATTTTTAAAATAATTACCCCTTTATAGGCCTACTACACATACCATATGATCCCTAATATATAAGTCCACATCCGTCAAAGCTCTTCTTGGAATGTCTCACAAGTCCAATTATCAGAGACTGATGACATATCCTTGCTTTCTCACTACTAAAATCCACTAGATATGTCTACTCCACCAAATGACTTCCTACCAAAAAGGTTCTCTCCATCACCCTAGCATATGTAGGAATTCATAGAGATATAGTGCTAACTTGGATTACCTTAAATAGATATTTCTAGAAGGTCTGAGCGTTGAAGAAGTGGTCGTGTCATATTCATCATGTACCTGGAAAAGTTTTCATGCCTTGATGAATAATAAACCACCTACATGTCATCTAATATAATATATTGGGCACAGATTGACCTAATATTTTATGAAAATAGAAATTTCTCTAAGACAGGTTCTCAAGATCTATCCACAAAAATGTCAACTCATCATAATATCTGGTAATATAAATCCTATCATTGACCTACCGATCCATGTAGAGGGCTCACTACCTGGACTTCCATATGATCTAATGGTTCCCTGTCATGATGGAAAACTCTCTCACCACCTCAAACAAGTCCTTAACTACTTGTGAGTAGGGTTTTCCTCCGAATCTGTGGGGCCTCTTTTGTTGAAACCCATGTAAGGAACATATCCTACATGTGTCATATAACAGTATATCTGGTAGTAACTACTTACCAATGCGAAGTTGTATCACTGGGATATCGCTCTAAGGTACCATATAGAGCAATGATACCTATAATGAAGCCTCATCACTCTGTATACCATCCCCATGATCGTGTACTGGAATCATGGATGGTTGTCTATGTGGATGAATCTAGAGATAGAATATATAACGACCACATTCAATTTATTATACCTGGTGAGATGATTCTGACTCAAAAAGATCATGAAAAAACACTCAAATATGCATGAAATAAGTGTTTTCATGTACCGAGTCGTAAAATATAATTCAGGGTTTGGGTGTAAGGATGCGTCAGCTGTAGCACCAACACTGGACACCCTAGCATGAAATCCAAACTCAAAAAACATAACACTATTTCCCCAATCAAATTTATAGACTCTTAGTTACTCTAGTAGAATAGACCAACATAAATACCAACTTGTCACAACCAGTCCCTCAGGGCCCATTCCATGACATAGCCCATGCCCGCCTCTTAAAGGCTAGGGGTTGGAGACTAGCACTGAAGGCGTCAACATGCCAATGGGAGGCATTTTTCATGTGTACCTGTATGCACACGCACACAACCAAATCCAAATGATAGAAATGTAATCATGGAAGCCAATAAAAAACTATGAGTAATAGTAGAAAATATAGGTCAAATGGGCAAGAATATAAAACAAAAAAAAAGGATGAAATTAAAATAGGGAAATATAAGGAAACGCTAAAATCCATACTCTAAATACCCCAAATGATGGGTAAGTGTAGATAAGCCACCATAATCAATAGAAGTATGCCCCACTTTCTAGGTATCACTACGCACAAGGGTGTCCTGGGCTACTAAGTCATCCATTAAGGCTGTGGTTTTCTGCACCAGACACAACACGTGCAGGTGAAGCCCATGTAGGGGTGAATAATAAATATGCTATAGAGACCCCCAAAACAACAAGGAAATACCATAAAAAATCCAAAAATATAACCATAAATCAATATATCTCACAGTATGTATAATCTAGGGTAGGAATTTAAGACTATCATCCATTTCATAGAACTCCATGGGATACTAGAGAACTTCTCCTCAATGAGTACTATGAGCCTGACAGGTCACATAGAAGTCACATTCCACTACACATGGACTATTTTGTTACTCAAATTAGATGAGTACCATGGGTATGATATGTCACACAGATCTTCTCCCCACTAAGGGGATGTTGGGTGAAACAGAGCCACTTTCCTCCTTGGCCATACTGAGGTACCTCTCCTATTAAGTACCACGGGTCTTCTGAGTCACATAAAGTTGCTCCCCACTATGGGCCTACTAGGTTACACAGAATTTTCTTCCCACATGGCCATATAAGATGATCCATACAGGGTCTCCTATCAAGAGTCTTTAGTTCTCTACCAACTACTGGGTTTCCACATGTGGTTCTCTAGATTCTAGGAGAACCGGCCCTCAAGACATTTTTCACATTACAACTTTTGTTAAGGCCTCCAAAGAGTATGTGAAAAGATTATCCTCATCATGAAGGTTAGAAATCCAAAAACTTCTTTTTAATTAGATGTCTAGTTTGGATGTAATGGGTGTTTTAGTAAATAGGGGTCGGTTACATCTAGGACCGGACTGACCCGGTCAGACTGACCCATCCAACCTAGCCCAAAGGCCCCAAATGACCTAGTTTAGTTAAACTGATCTAACCTGACCCAATTTTAGTCTGGGATGGCCTAGTACAACCTAGCCAGTGGGCCATGGTGAATGGTCCTCGCTGTACCTGGGGACCTGGTCTCATTCGGCCTGGTCCGATAGGGGTGGGTCTAGCCAGTACGTCGCAAGCCCGGACCATTGGGAGTGGATTCGACCTATTGGGGGTGGGTAAGGCCATATGGGTGCGGTTCCAGCCTGCTGGACCTAGGTCCTTGCCTTGGGGTACGGGATCGACTCTCTGGGCATAGGTCTGATCGGCTACCATGCCCAATCCACTACAAGCAGACCAGTTCTCTTTATTCCGAATGCGATCTCATATGTGGTGTGTCACATAGCCGATCGAACCGGACTACTAGGTTCTTTCTCATAGTTAGGGTACCACGTGATTTGTGACGCTACAACCCGCTAAATTGATGCATTTGGGGGGGCTACATCCCTCCCCTAGCTGGCGGCCCGACTGGTGGTCCTTGTTTCCTTGTTGTAGCCCTAGCAGGCCACAATACTCCGTCCAGAACATTGTCGTGGCACACCTCTACCTTCTCATGTCTTCCACCACCGGCGGCACACTGGCAGGATCTTCCGCGGACCATTGGGTCCCCTCCAGTGGAATGTTCTTCTCACTATTTTCACCTCTATCCTCTTTGGTGTTCTGACTTCTCTGATAATGCCTCAGAATCCTCTTTCGACCATTTCAAAAGTTCAACCATGAAGAACACATAAGGAAGAAGGGATTTTCCCTTGTTTTTCTAGGCCCATGCTCTCCGCATTAGATTTATAAACATGGTATGGTTTGGGATTGAGGTTATATCAACAAAATATAATCCAGGTATAGAAACCCCAAGGAAAACACCCTCTTGCAAAAATGAGTGATCCAAAGATCAACATGTTTGTTGAATGATCTACATTCTTCTTTTTAGAGTAAAGTATGGGGAAACATGAATCAAAATAAACCCCTACTTCAAAGGTACTCATCATTGGAGCAGTTCATCCATGTTGGTTCATGTTCAATTAGCATTCATCGCTTTTTGTTTCTATTCTTCGAGGAGCTTCGAAGTCACTGTAAATTCGTCAGTGTTAATTGTACATTTATAGAGACATTTCTCACCATAGGTTTGTCCAAATAATTCCACCAATTGATCCTCCTTTATCCAATACATTAACCCATTAAATGAAAACATTTCACAGTGTTTCTATAACGTTTCATCATGGCGTCATTACATTATTTATTTAAGAAAAACATATAAATTATGTTACATTTAATGTTTCATTAGGATACACATTTATGATCCCTTAATGATATTAATATAATGCAATTTTTCACTACTTTGTCACTGCACTGTAGCACTGTCGTGCCATTTCCTAATGGTTGGGAAAAATAAATAAAATAAACAATAAAGTTATTTTATTTTTCCCAAAAAGTACGAAAATTAACTATTTAGGTTTACCCTTTTCGGTAAAAGTTATGTCCATTGAAGTAGAATCCCAACATTCTGAATTCAATGGTGCCCACATATTTTTGATACCATCACTGGTTTAAATGTTTGAAAATCCCACTGGCACGTTTATTTAAATGAACCTTAAAAATATTTCAAAAATTAACATTCACCTTTGACCCATGTAAGTCAAGGTTAGGCTCCACCTAAGGGAAACAATCCCTTATGAGGTCAATTATACTCTTAGATTTTCAATCTGAGTTACTATTTTGGGGTTATATGATTTATATTATATAATAATTTTTACTTAATTATTTTATTTACATCCAAAAACTAACATCCACTATTGGCCTACACCGGCCAATATTAGGATCTAGCTAAGGAAATAATACCCTCAGAAGCTCATCGGTGGTCTTAGATTTTCAATACGAGTAACCATTCATGTGTTATATTCATTTGAAAAATAATATAATTTTTTTAATTTTTTTATTTATGGTTATGCATTTTTGGGATTTCTCATTGGAGGCATGTGCCGACTAAACATAAGTCGCACCTAGGGTAAAATTGCCATCCTAAATGCAAATGTTCCCTCAAATTTATGATGCATGAATCCATTTAATATTTATTCAGATTTTAAAGTAAAATAGTTCATGAGTTCTATTTTAATCTTAATAGTTTTTGATACATCATTCTGGGCACTTTGGGCCTCAGAATCGCACGCTGTATCAACACCACATCATGAAATAATTCTATATAAATAAAATTACATAGAATATCTGAGACATTACAATGTGATACTTTTTATTTATCATGATTTTATTTATATCATGATAATCAATGCAGAGGAATCTTTATCCATCCTTATTTTTTACAGAGGATTGGAAGACCCCACAGTAAAGCATTCAGACATATGAAACCCCTTCCTAGATTTTATTGTAACTACTTATTCAGTTCATCAAACTCAATGGTGTACATTCTGTAAGGATACTTTGATTTAGTAAGAGATCTAGGAATATGTTCAAATAATAACTAAACCTATAATTTACAATGAATTCATGGAAATTTTTCTGGGAATACATTAGTATAGTCTCATACAATGGGCATGTCTTTGAGTAAGATCCAGTCCTTTGTCTCAATCATTTGGACTAGATGTGATTTCTCAAAAGGAAATAATATCAACAAATGAGATGATTATTCAAAATGATATTCAACCTCCTCTTAATGTTGGACAATAATATTGATGTATATTTATATTAGATGACACAATTTAGGTGGTGAGTTGTAGGTTTAAAAACATTGGATTTAAATACATAATAATGAACTTAGTTTAAGAGGTTTTAAACTAATACAATTAACAACAAATAGAAAAGACTATATGGGTACGGGGTCTAATGGATATGATATTATGTAATAGAAGATGTAATTAACAACAATTTACTTTGAATTCAATATAATGATTAGATTAATTCAATTTTAAATGATTATACCATATAGTGTATAGAACCTCTTAATACAATATGTACAAAAATTATCGTAATTGAAAAATTAGAATAAAAAAGAATATGAATAGAAAATATTAAACAACAGAATTACATTTCTATTAAAAATATCAGTGGAAAATAAAATTTAATACAATTTTTTATGTAAAGACCTGGAAATTTCAAGGAAATTTTTTTCTTAATTTCTTTGGAATTTTTCGAGTGTGCAGTTTCTGACGACACCGGATTCTGAGGCCCGGTGTGCCTGGAATCAATTTCCAAAGATTAGCACGGGTACGTTCAGTGAACGAATGAGCAGGTTTTTCAATCTTTCTAATCGGTGCTTGGAATCAAAATCCAAGGGCATCGATGAAACCACAGCGCCGGTTTTTGCTTTAGAAGACTTTTCCTGGAGTTTTGTTTGCTCGGGATGTGATGTTATAAATGTGTGGAATAAAAATATAGTTGTTTTACAATTATATTTTTATTATGCCACTAGTGGTTTATGAGTTATGGGAATGGAAGTTATGAGGAAGTGGGGTGGGGCCCACATGAGCCCCCACCTCCTTAAATTTCCTAACACCCCATTAAACACCCTCTCCCTCTTTAATACATGTCAACCCCTCAAGTTTATGAGGAACCTTCCCTCCCTCTCTTTAATTAAATGCCAATGTTTTTAATTAATGAGGATCCTTCCTCCCTTTTTAATGTTCCACCGTAGCGGATTAATTGAGTCGGGCCCTATGTCATAAATTCCCCATTTATGATTTGCATTCCAACAACGAACCCACCACTCCTATTTAAAGGAGGCCAGGGGGAGTATTTCTGGACGGCTTCTTCAAGCGGCGGAACGCTAGCAGCGAAGCACGGTGCCAAGCACTTGGAGAGTTTTCCTCTTCCTCCATCGAATAACGAAGAACTTCGATGCCACCCTCGGCTTTATCCTTCCCAACGTTGATGGAACGATGCCCGTCAACCGCGACGCCGTCTACCGTGACACCGATGAACGCCTTCTTTGAGGTAGGGAATAAATTTGAGAAGGATATCATTTCCCATGGATTTTTCCTTTTAAATCAAGGAACGCAGATCAACTCAATATTAAGTTGATCCACGAAAGAATATGTTTTTGAGTTGGTTATATTTTATTGCGGGGAAAAACGTAGGGGTTTGGTTTTGTTCGTGAATATTCTTTGTCATCCAACGTCAAATTCATAGCCACTTGATATCGAATTAACAGGAGGGGGTTGGACTGCACAAACACAGCCGACCCTCCTCCACCTTTGTTGATGTACTCGTTACGGCTCGAACGAAGGTGGGGCGGTGCAACGGCACCGCACGGGAACGAGGAGGAACATGGTGCAGAAGCACAGTATGGGCCATGGCGGAGGGGCGAGGGACCGTCGCGCCGCGCCGGAGAACCACGAAGAGGCCACAGTTGGAGCGGGGCCACAGCGGAGGGGTGCGGCGCCGTCGCGCCGCCCCGGTCAGACAAGGCTGCGGCATAAGGCTGCGGCGGAGCAGGGAGCAGCGGCAGGAACCGCCGGCCGGCAGCGCATGGAAGGCGGGACTCGCCGGGGGTCCTGCAGCGGCACCCCGGCCGGCCAACTCGGCCGGCCGTATCAGAAATTCGGGGATCGTAACCCCCGGCTGGGAAGGATGTGGGCCCCACGTGGGGGTCGTTTCTTTAATCAAGGTGGCATCATGCCCCCCCCCCTTTGTGCTTTCGCTCGGCCAGCGCCGAGCCGCCCAGGCCGGACCGGCCGCACCGGGCTGGGCAGCCCGCGTCGGGCAGGGCCGCCCGCATCGGGTAGGGCCGCCCATGTTGGGCATGGCCACCTACGCTGGGACGGGCAAAACCCTAGTGGGCCGGACCCTGACTTGGGTCGGGTCACCCAGTTCGGGCCGACCCAGGGGCTCTTGGGTCCGGTCGGTCCGGGCCCAAACCCCCTAAAAGCGTGCAGATTCGTTCAAACGCCCGTAACATGGGCTATGAACCTCCGATGGGAGCACCGTCAGTTGTGACGCGATCCTTGGATCGAGATGGTCGTTTTGATATATTACACTCAAGGTTTCGGAGAACTTTGGGTATGGCCGGGATTGTTAGAACACGAAACCAATCGGGCCCTCGGAGCGGAAACACCTATAACTTGATCTTCGGACGTCTGATTGATGTTCCATCGACTTTTTTGGATTTCTCTTAGTGAGACGGACCTTTTGAATTACTCCTCTCGAGGTTTGAATTTAGTTGGAGTATGGAAAGGTTTAATTATACCCGAAATCCAAACGGGCCCCTGGAACGGAAAAGCCGATAACTTTCAGACCGGACGTCCGTTTGACGAACCGTCAGCGGCGTTGGTGATCACATTGAGAAAAGGTACCTATTAGTATACCCTATGTGGGTTCGAGGGACAGTTGAGATACAATCGGGTTGGTTCATACACGAAACCAACTGGGCCCCTGGGAAGAAAAGTCTAATAACTCACAGATCGGGTGTCCGATTGACAAGCCTTCTATTGCGTTGAGACCCCTATGATGAGGCGGTCCTTTGAGATACTTCTTCATGGGACGTTGTGATACTTGGAGTATCAACCTGTATCTCGTGGAGCAGACCCTCCCGGAGAAGAGCATACAGATTACGGAGACCATGTAGCTGGTTGAGACCTGATGACGGCTTGTCCGATTTGATTCAGAGTGACTTGCATAGCCCAGTGGGGAGCACTACATTGTGAGGTGGCAGACCCATGGCAGAGGATCACTACTTTGTGAGGTGGAAGACCCGTGGTACTCGACAGGAGGGGTACCTCTGTAGGCTATGAGGTGGAGCACTACTGTGTGAGGTAGAAGACCGTTGGTGGAGGAGCACTACTTTGTGAGGTGGTTGACCCACGGTACTCTACAGGAGGAGTACCTTAGTAGTCTTAGGTTAGTGAGCAGTACCTCGGAGTGGTGACATGATCACTGTACTTGATAGAGACGGAGCTCTTCAGCAGTTAGGGTTTTGTTAATGAAAATCCTGGTTTGAGCTGAGTCAAAGACCTTTGTGTTTTCCTCATGATTGAGATGGGTTACTAGATAACTTACGTATATGTATGGGCATACCTTAGTAGTGGTTATCCATCTACTTCATATTTGTGTGATACCACATGGTTGAGATGGGTTACTTGGTAACTTAGGTATAAGTATGTGCTTATACCTAAGTAAGGGTTATCTGTTGAGAACATTCTTTGTGATTACCCTTGTTGGATTTAGTGAGATCTTGAGAGTCTCGGGGTCCCTATTGAGTATCATATACTCACCCCTGCACGGGCTTTTCCCGCACCTCGTTGTATTGGTTGCAGACGATGGACATCAGTGATCGTGGTTGAGGCTTGTAGAGATGGACGGCACCCTGAGGTGGATCTCATGACGAGCCGGTACCCGGAGGTGGATCTCACGACGAGTCGGTACCCGTAGGTGGATCTTGCGACGAGTCGGTACCCGGAGGAGATGGATAGACGTGGAGTGCTGAGGAGGACATCTATACCTACCCTTCAGGTAAGAACCTGGAGGATGATCCAGGAGCTTCTTGTTACCTTTCAGCTGCTGTCCTTTGAGTTGTACTTTACTTTTAGTTGTAGCTGTATCTTTCTTTTGGGCTTATATTTCCGGCCCCTTGTACTTCCAGCACGTTTGTTATACTACTTTACTTAGTGTAGCTTCTGCTTTTACTCTTTCTGTGTGTGCTTTTGTTTCGTAAAGGCAATGCCTTCCCTTTTTTATTGGTATTTATGCCTTTGGTGCTAGTTACCAGCCCCTGGCCTATGGAATGCGGGCTTGGGGTAGTCATGGCACGGGCCCCGAGGATGGGTCGTGACAAATTGGTATCAGAGGAGTCGGTTCTACTGCATAACTCAGGACTCGTATCTTTCCTTTCTGTGAAGAAATAGTGTTAAGGGTACCGAGTGTGGTCTTCAGTTCAGGGAGTCCAGTGTTGGTGCGTCGGCCGACATATCCATACACCAGGACCCTGACTACAGATTTCTGACATTGTGCACAAAAACACTGATTGCATTTATGTTTCCAAGAGTTTTAAAGTCATCTCAAACCAGGTCAGCTCACCAGGTATAAATCGTTGACTGTGTTGCATCTGTTCAGGATGTCTCCACGCAGACAATCAGTTGGAGTTCTGAGATACTGCACGATGACGGCCCATTGAGCGATGAGGCTCCAGTGTGGGGCCCTTTTTCTGTATTGGCACCCTTGGGTGGTGTACCAGTAGCACCACCACCTGTTGGGCAGTGGATGACACTTTCCATACTAGCAGACGGTGCACGCCGGCAGAGCGCGTTGCACGAGTTCCAGCAGTAGAGGCCTCCGAGGTTATGAGGTGAGGCAGATTCCCAGAGAGCAGAGGAATGTCTAGAGACAATTGCTAGAGTTTTCCGCCTATCTGAGACATTAGTAGAGTGGATGGTGTACTTGGATACTAGTGTTTTATAGTGAGTGACCATGAGGATGGTCCGCATAGTGATGAGGCTTTGGTATGTGGACCAATTCCTGAGATAGTGCCTTCGAGTAGTGTTCCAGCTATATATCACTACCTGTTGGTCAATAGTTACAACCTGCAGTACCGGTAGGTGACACATGTAAACTTACTGCCTTACACGTGTTCCAACAACATATACCCTCATATTCCGAGGAAAGCCCGACTCACAGGCCGTTGAAGACTGGCATGAGGAGGTGGCTGAGAGTTTTCTAGATCTTATACAGCTTTGACAGGACGACATGTCGGTAGTTGAGAATTCATCGGGGCGTACTAAACCATTCCTGGTACTCAATTAATATGATGCGATCGGTGCTTCAGGGCTTGGACATCTGAGCCAGCACCTTTTCTCTATGCATTCCTACCTATTCTATGGTGCTATAAAGAACCTTTGTGGTTGAGAATTCTTTTGCTGAATGGATTCAGTCAGTGAAGGTTAGTAGTGGGAAAGTAGGAAAATGGCGCCAGTCTTGGAGACTTGGGAGTGTAAAATGTTTCAAGTAGAGGAAGTAAAAAAAGGACAGATGAATCTACGAGGCGGCAACATGGAAGCAGAGCTAGGAGAGCAGCATGGGGTCCTGAACATTTTGACATGTTGCAACCACCCACCTTATTAATCCCCGCTAGGCTCAGGGATCTGGAGGGCGGGGGAAAGAGTAGCTACATGCGGTCTAGGAGTGTGACCGAAAGGCTCTAAGGATGATTCGAAGTACGGACTGTGTCTTCTACTAGCTGCTGTAACAACAAGACATTGATACGAATCATCCCTTCCTTCCAAGAATCATTTCCCAGACCTAGAGTTTCTGGTTAAGCCGTTGACTTGACCCTCACGTCTGGAGATACCTTTGGGAGGAGACTCGATAATCACACTTAGGCCGATGGTGTGATCTGGCCCTTGAGGAAAGAGTTTCGGTTGGAACCTCTTGGTGACAGCTTCGAGGCCTTACGACGTTAGTTTGAGTATGGACTGGCAATCACAGTTCATACACAAATTGACAGTATTAGGAAAAACGGTTGTGGTCTATCAACAACTTAGGGATGGGTTTTCCTTGGTCGGTGAAAAGGAAACCCCAGGCATCACATGATAAACTCATGCATAGTAGGGTGTGGCCGATCACTCTTGGGTCGACCAACCTTACCCTCATGGCAACAGGAGTTTTGAGTTTCAGTTCTAATCAGGAAATGGAGGCCTCTCAAATTCGAGGATGGCGACCTTGTTCTTATACGTGTCTCACCTCGACAAGGTTTACGGAGATGTGGCTAGGGCAGTAAGTTATCTCCGAGGTTCAATGGACCCTTCTAGATCCTAGCAGGGTAGGCGAGGTGGTTTACCGCTTGACCTTTCAACCTCAGTTGCACCGAGTGCATGATATCATCCATGTACCTCAGCTAAGGAGATACGTGCATGATCCTTCACACATCATCGACCACTGGGGGTTGTACGTTGATGATGGGGTGTCATTCGTAGAGGTTCTAGTGGAGAATGAGGATTGACAAGAGTGGTTCCTACATGGACAGTCGATTCCTCAGGTGCTCTTTCACTGGCGGCACGGGGACCTCCAGGAGAGCACATGGGAGCGGAAGGCTCAGATGTGTGCTCAGAACCACTTTTGTTTCCCTATTTTGTGTTGTAGCTTTACGGGGACGTCGAGACCTAAGGTGGGAGTAATGTAAATACCTAGAAATTTCAAGGAAATGTTTTTCATAATTTCTTTGGAAATTTTCGGGTGCGCAGTTTCTGACAGAACCTGATTCCAAGACCCGGTGTGCCCGGAATCAATTTCTGAAGATTAGCTTGGGTACGTTCAGTGAAAGAATGAGCAGGTTTTTCTATCTTTTTAACCGGTGCTCGAAATCGAAATCTGAGGGCACCGATGAAACCGCATCGCCAGTTTTTTCTTAGGAAGACTTTTCCTGGAGTTGCGTTTGCATGGGATGTGATGTTATAAATGCGAGGAATAAAAATATAGATGTTTTACAATTACATTTTTATTATGCCACTAGTGGTTTATGTGTTATGGGAAAGGAAGTTGTGAGGTAGTGCGGTGGGGCCCACATGAGCCCCCACCTCCTTAAATTTCCTAACACCCCATTAAGCACTCTCTCCCTCTTCAATACATGTCAACCCCTCAAGTTTATGAGGAACCTTCCCTCCCTCTCTTTAATTAAATGCCAACATGTTTAATTAATGAGGGTCCTTCCTCCATTTTTAATGTTCCACCGTAGGGGATTAATTGAGTGGGGCCCTATGTCATAAATCCCCCATTAATGATTTGCGTGCTAATGACGAACCCGCCACTCCTATTTATAGGAGGCGAGGGGGAGGAGTTCTGGATGGCTTCTTCAAGCGGCGGAACACTAGCAGCGAAGCATGGCACCCATCACTTGGAATGTTTTCCTCTTCCTCCAATGAAGAACGAAGAACGCCGACGCCACCCTCAGCTTTATCCTTCCCGACGTTGACGGAACGACACCCGTCAACCGCGATGTCATTTACCGCAACACCGACGAACGCCTTCTTTGAAGTAGGGAATAATTTTGAGAATGATATCTTTTCCCATGGATGTTTCCTTTTAAAAAAGGATTGCGGATCAACTAAATATTAGGTTGATCCGCGAAAGAATATGTTTGCGGGTTGGGAATATTTGATTGCGGGGAAAAATGTAGGGGAATGGTTTTGTTCGTGAATATTATTTTTCATCCAACGTCAAATTCTTAGCCGCTTGATATCAAATTAACGGGAGGGGTCCGGACCACACGAACACGGCCGACCCTCCTCCCCCTTTGTTGATGTACTCATTGCGGCTCTAACGAAGGCGGAACGGTGAAATGGCACCGCACGGGAATGAGGAGGAACGTGGCGAAGGAGTGAGTCGCCGCCGCGTCGTGCTGTTGAGGCCTAAAAAAGACACGGCCGGAGTTGGGCCATGGCGGAGGGGCGTGGCGCCGTCACGCCACGCCGGTCGGACAAGGCCGCGGCTTAAGACCGCGGAAGTGCAGCGATCGGCGGCTGGAACCGCCGGCCACCAGCGCAAGGAAGGTGGGACCCGCAAGGGGTCCTGCGGCGGCACACCGGCTGGCCAACTCGGTCGGCCGTATCATTAATCCGAGGGTCATAACCCCCAGCTGGCAAGGAGGTGGGCCCCCCATGGGGGGCCCGTTTCTTCAATCAATGGGAGCTGCGCGCCCCCCCTTTGCGCGTCTGCTCGGCCAACATTGAGCCGCCCAGGCCGCACCGGGTTGGGCTGCCCACACCGGGTAGGGACACACCCTAGTGGGCCGGACCCAAACCCAGGTCGGGTGGAACCAGTTCGGGCCGACCCAGGGGTTCTTGGGCCGAGTCGGTCCGGGCCCAAACCCCCTAAAAGCGGACAGATTCGTTCAAACGCCATTAACATGGGCTATGTACCTACGATGGGTGCACCGTCAGTTGTGACATGATCCTTGGATCAAGATGGTCGCTTTGTTATATTACACTCAAGGTTTCAGAGAACTTTGGGTGCGGCCGGGTTGGTTTGAACACGAAACCAACAGGGCCCTCGGAGCAGAAACGCTTATAACATGAGCTCCCGACGTCCAATTGATGTGCCGTTGATTTTTTTGGATTCCTCTTAGTAAGATGGACCTTTTGGATTACTCAGCTTGAGGTTTGGATGCAGTTGGAGTGTGGTCGGGTTGGATTGTACCTGAAATCCAACCGGGCCCCTAGAACGGAAAAGCCGATAACTTTCAGACCAGACGTCCGTTTGACGAACTGTCAGCGGTGTTGGTGATCACATTGAAAAATAGTCCTTATGAGTATTCCCTATGTGGGTTTGGGGTACAGTTGAGATACGGTCGGGTCAGTTCGTACAAGAAACCAATCGGGCCCCTGGTATAAAAAGGCTAATAACTCGTAGACCGGGCGTCCGATTGACATGATGTCTGTTGCATTGAGACCCCTATGGCGAGGCGGGCCTTTGAGATAATTATTAGTGGGACTTTGTGATACTTGGAGTATCAACCTGTAGCTCGTGGAGCAGACCCTCCCAGAGACGAGCCTACGGAGTACGGAGACTGTGTAGCTGGCTGAGACCTCAGGAGTGCTTGTACAATTTGATTCGGAGTGACTTGCATAGCTTAGTGGGGAGCACTACTTTGTGAGGTGGTAGACCCATGGCGGAGGAGCACTACTTTGTGAGGTGGAAGACCTACGGTACTCGATAGGAGGAGTACCTCTGTAGGCTATGAGGGGGAGCACTACTGTGTGAGGTGGCAGACCAATGGCGGAGGAGGACTACTTTGTGAGGTGGCTGGCCCGTAGTACTCGACAGGAGGAGTACCTCAGTAGTCTTAGGTTGGTGAGCAGTACCTCAGAGTCGTGATAGGATCATAGTACTCGATAGAGATGGATCTCTTCAGCAGTTATGGTTTCATTAATGAAAATCATGGTTTGAGCTGAGTCAATGACATTTGTGTACTCCTCATGATTGAGATGGGTTACTAGATAACTTACGTATATGTATGGGCATATACCTAAGTAGTGGTTATCCGTAGAACTCATATCTGTGTGATACTTCATGGCTGATATGGGTTACTTGGTAACTTAGGTATAACTATGTGCTTATACCTAAGTAAGGGTTATCTCTGGTGAACTTTATTTTTTATTATTCTAGTTGGATTTAGTGAGACCTTGAGGGACTTGGGGTCCCTACTGAGTATTGTATACTCACCCCTGCACGGGATTTGCCCGCACCTCATTGTGTTGGTTGTAGATGATGGACATCACTGATTGTAGTTGAGTCTTGTAGAGCTGGGTGGTACCCGGAGCTGGATCTCACGACGAGCCGGTACCCATAGGTGGATCTCACAACGATTCGGTACATGGAGGTGGATCTCACGACGAGTCGGTACCCGGAGGAGACGTACAGACGTGGAGTGCAGAGGAGGACATCTGTACCTACCCTTCAGGTAGGAACCCGGAAGACGATCCAAGAGCTGCTTGTCACCTTTCAACCGTTGTACTTTTAGTTGTACTTTACTTTCAGTTTTAGTTGTGTCTTTCTTTTGGGCTTTTATTTCTGTCCCCTCGTACTTCCAACACGTTTGTTATGCTTCTTTACTTAATGTAGCTTCTTCTTGTACTCTATTTGTGTGTTCTTTAGTTTCATAAAGGCAATGCCTTTCCTTTTTATTGGGATTTACGCCTTTGATGATAGTCGCCAGCCCCTAGCCTATGGAAGTTGGGATTGGGGTAGTCATGACACGGGCCACGAGAACGGGTCATGAAATTTTATCCCAAATAGTAGGGTATCTGTTCACCTAGGATAAAAGGACTATCTTACCACCAATGGGTTAATCCCTCAATATGATGGTCTGCATGTCAAACTTCCAATCCTCGGAATCTATTGATTATGAAGTTAATAGATACTACTATCAATAAAATACTTGAAATCCCTCGATATGATGATCAGTACCACCATTTTCCTATCCATGAAACACCTCGATGGTTATCACAATGATCATTCAATCAAATAAAAACAAAACATTTATAGAAATACTAGAACAGGGAACAATCCATTTACATCTTGTATCTTCAAGGATTTCGCACGATGTAACAGGGAAGTCACATAGTCTCTATCTAGAACTTTAAGAATATAAATTTGAAAAAGTTGGTTTGAATGACCTCTTATTTATAGGCCTAAAGTTCTAATGATCATATTTCCTCCAATGGTCTAATATCTCCAGACAATTCAGAGGAACTTGGAAATCATGCATTATAATGAACAAAACAAACAGAATACACAACATAGCTTTGATTGGTATAAAACTAACTTCATGACATCATTTTTGTTAGAGTAAAGTAAGTACAAAAGTATAAAACAATGAGTATGAGAAACAAGTAAAAGGTATTGGAGAAAGACTTGAGTACAATGCATTTAATGAGTACGATACATACCATGTTACAATGTATATTGTGATTATGATGTGTATTTTGTCTATGATACATAACATGGTTTTGATTCATATCATGGATAAGAATCCCATTGGGGTTACATTTCATATCATGGTTAGGATTCATATCATTGTTACAATTCATGACATGGTTACGATGCACAATGTGATTATGATTTATTATCTGGTTACAATACATGGTTAAGATTCATAATATGAATACGATACATAATCTGGTTATGATGAATGTGTTTATGTTGCATAACATGACTATGATACAAGACATGGTTACGATACATGTGGTTATGATGAATATGGTTACAATACATGACCTAGTCATGATTCATGTGGTTTCGATTCATAATATGATTATGATTGTAAAAAAAATAGTATATGATTATGATAAGATGAAACCATATATGATTACGGTATACTAGATTATGATTATAATAAATCACATATGAAAACAATACCTGTGATTAAGATTGTAAAACAATATATCTAAAAACAATATTTCTGATTAGTTTTGTAAAACAACATTTCTAGTTATGATGTAAAACAACAGATATGATAAATAAGAAGTAATTTGTTATTTCCAAAAAAATATCATTGAGAAAGTAGAAACATATTTTTACTCAACAATATCTTGCTTTTTGGAAGGAACAAAAAAACAAACAATAAATACTTATCTCCCCCTGAGTTAATTTACTATTCTAAATGTAAAAGTGAATATGAATAATTCCACCCTATGATAAAATATCATGACGGATCATATTCTCTTTACTTCTACTATCCTTTCCTCCCCCATAATAAGGTAATAAATTTTTTTCCTTTTTATGAATGAAACTTATTTCTCAACCAAAATATTCTCCCCCGTTTTGATTTTCAGAAAGAATAAGGGAAAACATTCATTTCTTGTAAAGAGTTAGATAAATAGAGTACAAAACAATAGATATTATTTGGAATGAGACAAAATTTTATTACAACAATAGTTATATATATAATTATTTCCGCTTTTGATTTTCCAAGAGTTTAAATATCGAAAAATTTTATATTCTAGATATCTTTTCTATCCTCCAATAGTTTGTCAAGAGATTCTTGTTGAGCCTTCAGCTTTGCATCTTATTCAACAATAACCATTTCATGTTTCTGAAGACTTTGTTCTATAAGCTGATGGAATTCATCATGAGCTATAATCATACCATCCTAATAATTTAAATCCTCCATTATAACTTTTTATGACTTATCCAATATCACAACTCTATTTGAGAGAAAAACAATCTCATTACATTCATTCACCAATTTTGCATTTATATTTTCAAGCTCTTCAGAGGATATTAATTTTGAAGTACTCAGTCTCTAAAAGTCATCATGTTTTTCATTCAAATCAGCATCAAACATTTTATAGATTCAATTGAGATCATTTACACATTTCAGAAATTCATCTTTCATATCCATATGATTCTTGAGACAATCATCAATGTGTTACAACAACTAGACAACCTTATTACAATATTTTCTATGTTGCATAGTACATTCCTTGATTATCTTGAAATTGGATTTAAGATTCAGAAACATGTCCAACAAAATATTCACAAAGTCAATTATTTCAATTTGAATATTTGAAAGGATTTCTATCATGGTTTCAAATTTTTGAATAAATGGTTTCATATTTCACAATCTATTCAAATATTGTTCGATGTAATAATAAACCTTCAAAGTTATTGTCCTTTCAGAATCTGTATCTTTAGTGTATTCTGGGAGATCACCAAAATGAGTCTCAGTACCAATAAATTGAGTTGGATGATTATGATTCCTATCAGATTCTTTTTATTCTTCGTTATCTTTAATCTTAATTACTTTCATGGAAGAAGCCCTTTGAGATACTTCCTTTGATGAATGATGATCTAGAGATGGAAATTTTAAGGATGTAACTTATGAGGATTAAGTTGAATAGTTTCACTAGTTTACATATTCATTTTCATCCATTTATTCTTCTTGTCTTTGTAATTTTTTCCCTTTTTCTTCTTCTTCATCATCTTCATATTCTTGAATGAAACATTGTGTATCTGATTATTTACATGAGTCTCATTATTTTATCCTAAAAAATGAATGACTCCTTCAAATATATCAGGTCTAACATGATATCCACATTACAAAAATTTAGGTATTCTTTAAAAATCATGTAGATAATGGTGGGAAACATCACTAGCTGATATTTTATGTCACTAGATTTAATCTTCATAATTGTCAAGAAAATGAATCCCATTATATTGAACGTGCTCATGTTCTACAAATAATAAAGCACATAATTATTTGAAACTTTTGAAGATTCCTTTTCACCCTTTCATGGTACTAAATATCCTTTCATCCAGAGGGACATGAGTAGATTATCTCCGGATAAATGACTTATATTTCTCGTGTCTTCATGAATCTTGATAAGATATTTGTCAACTTTACTCTTATCAAAAGTCACATCCAGTTCTGGTAATTTATGGAAAGGACGTAGGGAATCACCCTAAGAATAAACTCCTAGAAAAGAAGCATCCGGTTTTATATATGTTTCATAATTCTTATAATACATCACAAAAGAAATCTTAAGACCGTTTTTTATAACTATTTTTTTAAAAAAAATGGTAACACCTCATCGTGATACACATAATCATGATCTGAATCCATAAATTCAACACGGATGGATTCCAACCATAGGAAACATAATACCCTTTTCACTGCTAAATCAAAAGCACATAAAAGTTTAGAGAGACTCCCATTTGACCATGAATGGTCAAGGAAGATAAATATTTTTTTGTCTTCTTTTCCTAGGGGATGATTTAGATGACTCAAACATGAAAGACTATCTCAAACCTGAAAGCTGGGTAGATCATTAATTAAGAAAACCGAGGTAAAATCTGATTATGATTATTTCTGAGAATATATAGAGCATTAATATGAGAGAGAAAATCAGAGGAGTTTGATGTGGGAAAGGTAGGGAGTGGATGTTTAATAAATAAATTTGATGGCTGAGATTACATCTGAAATATCCAAATGATGATAATGATATCAAACTCTTGAGTTTTCCTTAAAATAAAATAGTATTCATAATGAATCCAATTAGGATTTGACCAAAATAATTGAAAAACAACAATTTGAAATAAAATAAACAATGTAATGTTTTATATGTAGTACCTGTCAGAGTATCAAGTTAGATGTATTGGATTCAATATATTGATCATATTATTATAACACAAACAATACCAAAAAACATATATGACTGATTAGAATTCTAAAACTGATAAAATAAGATTAATCTTCTACTAATAATCATGTACCGATAGAATAGTCTAATACTGATAATCTAGTACAGATAAAATAACACAATACTAATAATATTGTAACCATGGAATAATAAAATACTGATAACATGAAACCAATTGAAAAGTGAAACTAGTATAAATGTAAAAAAATATAAATGTGTAACCGATAAATGTGAAACCGTTAAAATGAAACCAATAAAATGAAACAAATAAAAGTGAAACTGATAAATGTGAAACCCATAAAATGTAAAACTAAAGAGTGAAATGTATACTCCCAATTTAGAAAGGATTAACTTAATGTAATGAAACATTTTAAACAAGAAGTATAAGTGAATGATTAATTTACAATTATCATTCGTATCTTTTGTTTAATGTATTGAAATCTATCAGAAGATAGTGGATTTTTGAAAATGCCTTCACGTTTTTCACGTGTTCTGATGAATTGTAAAATAATATATTATGTTTTAGAAGTTGAAATTTCTTCATGTAGTATTTGTGCATTAAAAAAACTAATCCAATAGTCAGTGATTGTGTTTTTCATCTAAAACAATTTAGCATAATAACATCCATCTACAACATATTACGTTTCTGCAGTGGAAAGTGCTACTGAATTTTCTTTTTTGCATGACCAAGAAAAAATGAATTTTCATAGAAATAAAATATTCTAGAAGTAATATTTCTATCCATTCTACAACCACTGATTTTAGCATCTAAAAATATTTTTAAAAATAATCATTTCCAGAAGAATAAAATATTAAAAAATCCATAAATCCCATTAAGTAGTGAAAAATTCATATCACTGTATTTGAATGAGATTCATTTAGATTATATTGTTATCTTTCACATAAGTATACTGAATACATTATGTATGGATGACTAGATGATAAGTATAGCATCCTTCATATCATACCTCTAAAATAAGATTGATCAACTGGTTTCATAGCATCATCATGATCAAGTTTATTTGAGTTACTGATTGGAGTGCTTATACTTTTAGTGTTGTCATATCCATAATTTTTAAGTAAATCATTGATATAGATATGTTTTGATATATAGGTTCCTCCTGGTTTTTGAGATATTTTAAAACCTAAAAAAATTTAACTCACCCATCATACTCATTTCAAACTTAGTTTTGATTATATTTGCAAAAGAATAAGTTAAGTATTGTTGATTTGATCTGAATATAATGTTGTAAAAATAGATTTGAACAATCAAACTGTTTTTCTTTTCCATTTTTTTAAAAAGAGTTAGATATGTTGTTCATTTGGAATAATATTTTTAAAAATTGAATTCTATTAGTCTATTATACCAAACTCTAGAGTCTTTTTTAAATCCATATAAACCATTGGTATGTTTAATTACATGTTAAGGATGTTGTGAATCTACAAATCCTATAGGTTGTTCTACAAAATAATTCTTAAAAAACCATTTAAAAATCACATTTTAAATCCATTTGAAAAAGTATATAATTAAATTATGATATAAAGGCTAATAGAATTCGAATAGATTGATGTCTAGCTATCCGAGCATAGGATTATTCATAGCCTATTCCATCTTCTTGATTATATCATTTCACAACAAGTATTTCTTTATATCATACAATGACTCCATTATCATCATATTTTTTTAGATTCCCCATTTTACACCAATTATAGTTGTTTGTTTGGGACTTTCAACCAATGTCCACACCTCATTCCTTTCAAATTCATTTATTTCATCTTTCATTTCCTTAATCTAATATTCATCACCTAATGCCACATTCGAAGTTTTAGGTTCAATTTGAGATAGAAAAGAAAGAAATTCTATTTCATTTATCAATAAATTTGTAGTCCTTAGTGGTTAATTTGCATCACCAATGATATTATCACTAGTATGATTCATAATAAACAATTTATTTGGTTTTTTTAAAACCTATTCATCAACATACGATAGAAAGTCTTGGGGGTAAATGTTTCAGAAACATTTTACTAAGTATTTCCCTTTTAAGAGGATTTTTCAGTCAAGGGTTGGTAATTAGTTTTTCAAAACACATCTAATAATGTAGGAAGGGTTTGTTTAAAAAAATATGATCTTTTTCAACAAATTTAGTATGGACTGTTTTTTTCAACAATACATGAGTTTTTTAAAAGACTCTAAAATCCTTTGAAGTTGTGGAAAATCATAGAAAGATTCTTTCATTGGATTTTGGGGAGAATTTATGTAAATTATCATTAGTATTCGGTATGAATACATTGAATCCAAATACATTGAAGTAAGAAACTAGGATTTCTGGCATCCAACAATACATAAGGTGTTTTATTATAAAAATTTCTAGTTAAAAATCGATTTATAGTATAACATGTAGTACTTAGAGTTTCAGCATAGAAATTCTTAGAAAATGAGTATTCACTCAACATGGATCATGTCATTTCTTTAAGAACATGATTTCTCCTTCAATAACACCATTATTCTGTTGGGTTCTTGGAGTTGAGGAGTTGTGAGTAAACCAATTCATACTACAAAAACATTCAAAATATGAATTTTGAAATTCTCCACCCTGATCAAATTGAATAGTTATTAGTGGTTGGTATTTCTCATTTTTATCATGTGCTCAAAAATATTTGAAAACTAAAAAGGCTTCATATTTATTTTCTAGAAAATAGAACCATGTAAATCTAGTGTAGTCATCAACTAAAACAAATTAATAGTACTTTCCTCCAATACTAACGGTTTTTGTAGGACTAAAAATATTCATGTTTATTAATTGTAATTCATTATAAGTTGAAAATTCATTAATTGATTTAAAGATATTTTTATGTTCCTTTCCATATTGACAAGGGTAACAATATTTTGAAGAATAATACATGAGATCCAGTAGATCCTTAACAAGTCTTTTAGTTGAGAGTTTTCAAAGGTTCTAAGGTTATACTATCATAACCTTCTATGCCATAACCATGTTTGGACTTCCATTACACTTAAGCAGGGTAATTCATGGCTCCTAAGGTCTTCTATGTAAGGTATGTATACATTCTCAGGCATATGGGTAGAAAGAATGAATTCATCATTGGAATTACGAACTTGAAATTTATAATTCTTAAAATTCACATTATAATATTCATCACAAAATTGTTATATGCTTATATGTTTTTACATAAGACCTTTAACAAACAAAAACATTTGATATTAAATATTATCCTAAAAGAGAAATATTACATATACCAATGATCTTTCATTGAGAATTATCTTTTAAAGTCATTATTCCACCTTTCTTCTCAATGTCCTATTCAAGGAAATATTTTTTTTATTGATATATTTCTAGAACCACCACTATCCATCTACCAAATATTCATGTTTTAGGTACACTTTTTATTTTCCTGAAAAAGAAACAATTAGTTTTTTGGAACCAAAACCTATATGGATTCAGAAATGTTAGATAAATATTTTTTGGAATCCACATTTGAATTTCAAAATGAGATTTATGATATCCTAATGATTGAGTTTTATTAAGAGACCAATTTCATTCCCAATTTCAACCACATTGACATTTGGTGCAAAATGGTTCACTTTGGAGAACAAAATAGTGATGACTAAAAATCAGCTTTGAATGAGAATAACTATTTCCAGAACTAATCCATAGACAACGAATTTGAGAATAATTTTTATCAAATTCATTATTTCTAGTATTGAAATTTGATAAAAGTTTCTTAAGATAAAAGATTTTTTATTTTTGTCTAATGAATAAATTGTCATTCTCAAAAGAAATTTTTATTGAATTATTATTTGTTTAAAAACATTTTTCTTAAAAATAAGTGTTTTAGAGTCCTTAAAAATTTTATATGTCTCATAATTTACTTCTATAATGTTTTTCTAAATATTTTCAAAATAAATAGTTTTATAATCAAGATATTTTGAATGATCTGATACATATTTTATAAGGATAGATTTTATAGAATTCTTCATAAAAAACTTTTTCTTGAGTTTGGAATTTTCATTCTCATATAATTTGGAAAATATGGATAATTCTTCTAAATAAGATAAATTGTCATTTACTAAGGAAGATTCCTCATCTACAGAGGAAGAATATTTCTCATTAGAATAATTATAATTTAAAGGAACATTTTTAAGATATTCTTCATTGTATACCATAACTATAAAAAATTAATATTCAATGGGTTTTCTAGATATGATTACTATATTATTTTTACTAGAGGATTTATATTCTGAATATTCTTCAAATTAATCACCACCACTTTCACTCCAAGTATAATTTTATTTTATGAATTTTTTCGTCTTAGACTTATAGTTATTTATCTTTTTTTGTTTATAATGTTTCTCCTTAATATATTTTCTTTTAATAAAATGAAAATCGGGTATAATATGACCAGCCCATTTACATTCATAGTATGTTACTTCTTAGTATTTCTTGTACTTTATTACTTTCTTTTTGAACCTCTATTGAAATTATTTCGTTACAACCATCTTGTTCATTGTTCGATAATTATTGGCTAGTCCATTCTATGAATGATCACTTTCACTAGATTAAAGTATAAAAATAAAATTATTAGATTTGGATCTTGTTACCCTCTCATGTGTATTGGCATTAGATGTTGAATTAAAGGATACACTTCCATTATGATTCTTCTTCTTATTAAAATCTGCATCTCTTTTCAGTCTTCTCTCATGTTGTAATAGAGTACAAAATAATTTCTCTAGAGTGGTTAGAGTAACCTGACTATTCTCATTAATAGTTGTCCTTTTTAATTCCCACTCATTTGAAATTATATAAATTATCATGTCTTCCAGAAAATCATCATCCATAACTTTTTCTCCCATATATTAAAGACTATTTACAACAGTCATAAATCACTGTTGAATTATGCATACTGGTTCTCCATAGAAAAAAACCACAATATTCAGCTTGAATCATGGAACCTTTTGATCCTATAACATTACATGTACACAAATGATGGACTTAAACTTTCCTCCAGATGAAATTGGATGCTTCTCATGATGATAACTGACATTATATATTCCTAGTCATTTAACATAACGATGTATTGTGTACCTTCTAATTCTGTTGATATTCAAGTTTCTCTTTGTTGGTTAAGGCTCTGAATTCCTTCTCTAGAATTTTGCAATCTCTAGTTAGCATCATAAAATTATCCACTCTAGTATTAAAATCAAAATTCTTCATTCAATCTCTCCAGTACTCAGGAAAGTTTCCATAAAAAATAGGTGGTCTATTTGGATTCAATTTGTCAATTGATCCAATATTCATTCCTACCATATTATTAAAAATATTTTCCCACAAAACATGTTAGTTTATAATGTAGCTATAAACAAAATATTTTTAATATAAATAAATCCATATTACTGAAAGAAATAAATATTTTAATACTTGTTAGGGGAAACCTTCCTAATGGCCAATTATTGGATCATAACATAGATATATGTATGTATGTATGTATGTATGTATGTATGTATGTATGTATGTATGTATGTATGTATGTATGTATGTATGTATGTATGTATGTATGTATGTATGTATGTATGTATGTATGTATGTATGTATGTATGTATGTATGTATGTATGTATGTATGTAAGATGACACAATACAAGAGGGGGTGAATTTAAGGATTTAAAACATTTTATTTAAACACTTATGAATGAATCTAGTTTATGATGTCATAAAATAAAACAATTCATAACCAATATAAAATACTATACGAGTCCTAGGTCCAATGGATATGATATGATGTAATAGCACATGTAATTAAAAACAATTTTATTTGAATTAAATAAAATGATCATTATAATAAAACTGTAAATGAATCATACAACGTATAGAATCTCTTGATACAATATATAACAAATGTATATTAATTGAAACAATTACAATAAAAAAGAATATGAATAGAAATAGGAAAAAAATACAATTCCATTTCTATTACAAATAGTAGTGGAAAATAAAATGTAATACAATTCATTTATCCCAAATAGTAGGGTATCCTTTCACCTAGGATAAAATGTTTGTCTCATAACCATATGGTTGGGCCCAAGATACTATGATTGGAATGTTGGTCTTCTTATCCATAGAATCCCTCAATTCAAAAGGTAATAAACACCCTTATCTTAAAAAGACATGAAAGACCATGATATGAAGATCAGTACCACCATCTTCATATCCCAGGAAACCCACGATCATTTTCTGAATGATTGGTCACACATTGAAAAACAAAGCTCTTATAGAAATAAAATAACTAGGAATAACAATTTCACGTCTTGTTTCTTTAATGCTTTCACACATAGCAAGAGAGAAGTCAAATCATCTCTCCCTAGAACATGAAGATGAAAAGGTTGAAAAAGTTTCTTTGAATGACCTCTTATTTATAGGCCTCAGGTTCCAATGGTCATATTTCCTTCAAAGGTCATATTTATTAAAATATTTCAAAGGGACTTGGACACCTGGAATTATAATGGTCAAAACGAACATAATACATGACATGATTTTGATTGGTATAAAACTAACTTCACAACATCATTTATGTTAGATGATAGTAGATAAACGAGAATGAAACAAAGAGTATGAGAAACATGTAAATGGTATTGGCGTAAGACATGAGTAAAATGCATTTCATAAGTATGATATATAACTTGGTTACGATGTATATCATAATTATGATCCCTATCATGGTTAAAGTACATAACATGTTTACGTTTCTTAACGTGGATAAGAATCATATCATTGTTACGATTCATATCATGGTAATCATTCATAACTTGGATATGATGAACAATGTGATTACGATGTATAATCTGGTTAAGATAAATAGTTGTGAATCATAATAAGAATATGATACATAATCTGGTTACGATGTATGTGGTTATGATTTATAACATGATTATGATACATGACCTTGTTACAATGCATGTGGTTACTATATGTATCAGTACGACACATTACCTAGTTAAGATATATGTTGTTAAGATGAATAATATGATTTCGATTTTTAAACAACATTATATGATTAGGATAAGAAAACAACATATTTTATTACGATATATATGATTACGATAACAATACAACATATATGAAAACAATATATGTGATTATGAACATATTTTATTACGATATATATGATTACGATAACAATACAACATATATGAAAACAATATATGTGATTATGATCGTAAAAATGTATATATGAAAACAATATTTGTGATTTTTGTTTTAAAAAAACAAATTAGGTTATGTTATAAAACAACATATTTGATAAATAAGAAGTAATTTGTGATTTATAAAACAAAATGATCTGTGAAAAAGTAGAAACATATTTGGACACAACACCTTACACTTATGTAGTATTGGAGGTTTCCTTTAGCATTGATGACTGGTATCCCTTTCTCAAAAATTGATTTTGGATTTGTATAAATATAGAAAATAATTTCCCAATATAACATCAAACTCTAAAAAAATATGCAAGGCATGATTTTTATTGAAGTTTTAGTGAAAAAAAAAATTAAAGGGGGAGGAATTATATAATTTGGATGTAATATTTTCCCCATTTTATATTCCCATAGATAACTAATCCTTCATATTTTTAAGTGGTGTTTGAATAGTTCTACTAAACATGCAGGATATGAACGAATGTGTAAAACCAGAATAAAAAAAGTATGTTTGGTATTCTTTAATGAATAATTGTTGTACAAGTAACAAAATTATTGAGTGGATCCACCTAAGATGTAATGATAATATATAATTTTACTTGTTTCCTTGGGGGTTGTTGTTGTTGATTACTTCCATCAACCACTTTGTTTAGGAATTGGATCACATAATGTTCATGTTCCTTATATTTGGAACAATACACTATAGGCTAGGTGTTGATAGGAACGTTTATTTATTATAATATATTTTTTGAATTATTCCTATCCAATTAGAAAAAAATTGCATGATGACCATGTATTCCAGATTTGAAGCATCTCTGTGTTCCTCTTAGGTAACTTCCACTATGTTTCTCCCATACTTTTGACATGTGGGATGTCAGGTTTTCTTTCTATAATAGTAATTATCTATTAATTCTCCCATATTGAACTCCATTTTCCTATTTTTATTTCTCGGTCAATGAGACCACAGAGTGTCATCAATATCTATTCCAATCGTAATGGAATAAAATAAGATCTTTACAATTCTGTCAAATTCTTCAATCACTACGGATTTTCATAGACATAAATATGGTATTATAATGAATATTTACACTTTTCTATTAGTGTTCAGGATAAATATAGAGGCATATCATGAATGTATTGTGATGATGGATTCATACACCTGGGTAGACTCATCTTTCATTTTTTTAGTCCTAGGAACTCCCTCTCCATACTACGATAGAGTTTTGGGAAATATTTATGGAAAAATATTTTCTTGAATTCTTCCCATACAATGGAAAAACTTTCCTCCACATAAATTGTGTTTTTTAATCAGTTTCCACCACTAATCTACTTCCCCATCAATTTGATAAACAACCAGCATGACTTACTCTTCATATTAGAATTGAAAGATAAAAAATATCTTCTAAATGGAGTTAATCCATTATAACATGACAAGGGTATCTAAGGATCCATTAATGATAGGAGGAATTTTTTCATAAAGGATTCAGACACAACTTACACATTCTTAGGATATGGATGGAGGTCAACTTGATTCAAGATAAAATTCATAACATGATCATGTTCTGCTAGTATTTTCATGACGTTTTTAGATCCCATTACCATCATATTTGGAATCTAATTATAGTTGTCATCATATTTCCTATTACATTGATCATTGTCATAGGTTCTCATATTTCCAACAGTTAACTATGAAAACGAAATTACAATTAAGAGGACCTAAATACATAGATAATAAACATATAAAAATGAATCTTTTAACATAGAAGGATAATATTTTAAATGAAAGGCATATCATAACATCTATTTCCCTATATTTCAATTTAGGTTATCTATGATGACAGAATTATCCATAGGGTTCTATGAAATTGTTTCATTCATAATATCAAAAAATAACTAGATCATGATATAATACCAATTATATTAACCATATCCTTTTACACATATTATTACATGATTGAAAAAATAATTAACCAGGAATCACTAACATTGTATTATAAATTCTAGTGTCAATTTATGATTAGGTACATAAAACATTAATAAAAGGAAATATAATGTTTCTTAGTTATATAAATCTAATAAAATGAGATCCTATAATCCTTTTAGCTGCTTCATCTACATAGGATAACCTGGGGATTACATAGACAAAAGGGATGTGCGAAAAAGGACTACAATAGAATAAAAAGAGGAATAAAGCATAACACATGGTTTAGAAGGCATAAAATTATGTAATAAAAATTCAAGGAACAATAATAAACATTTGTAAGTATAAAATATAGGATATAGAATCAGGTAATCTTGGAATACAAGAAATTTCACACCAACATTCAACATTAATTAAATATGAGTAATGGAATACTGCCAAGACCATATCACATGGATGATAATGTCCCATTATGGATTAGGATTACTAACTAATCCCATATATAGCGTCTCATTGGAGTAAAAAGTACCCAATGCATGGGGGAATTATCTAGGAATACCTGTTATAACATGTTCATTCATTTGTGTTCAACATGTGCAATCAAACAGAAGGAATACACATAATGGTTTACCATGGAAAAAATGTGTATCATAATCCAGTCATAAGGCATATCCAATGGTTATATCATAATTTTATACATGAAAAAATGGATTAAAATAATAAATATACATTAATAAGGGAAAATAGGTATAGATAATGATATTTTTTTCCACCTAAATTTAAAACATGTGAATAATGTTCTTAATAAATATTTAAAGTAAACCACTTTAGTGTCTCTTAAAGGAAAATATTAAATAAAATATTAAGAAAAAATGGAATAATTTTTTAATAAATAACAAATTAACTATATTATTTTTTTATGATAAAATGATTTTTTTTAAATAATGGTCAATTAAAATAGATCATTGAGTGTACATGAAAATGGGTAAGAAATTGGGATGTTCCCATCAATCGAGTTTTCTTATCAGGAGGAATTGAGAATGGATCCTTTTTAAAAATGTATTTCCCCATAAAATATGGATGATTTTTTTAGATATAGAATTTTGGAACATAAAAAAATAAATTTTAACTATTAAAAAATAATAATTAAAAAATTAAATTGTTTAAAAAATGAGAAAGCATAACCCAAAGGTAATTTGGAGGTTCAGAGAGATCCCTTGCCTTATTTCAAAATGTGTTATAAAATTTAAATTGAAGTGATGTATAATAAAATTAGATTCATTAATTATTAAATTCAAGACCTCTTAAAAATATATTTTATGTTTTATAATTTTATTATGTATACATATGGATATTATGACAAGATATAGATTTTAAATTAAAAAATTTAGAATAGTTTGCTTAATGGTCATTTCGCTTATATATAAATATGGAAGTTCTTATAAAATAGAACCAAAAATATTGAAGTCCACATAAATAGAATTATTATACTTCCTTAAATTTCAATGGCCTCATATATAATTATTTTTTCAGATATGATAAAGGGTCATTAGAAAAAAATAGTACTAAAAAATGATTTACTTATTTTGGCGGTTTTTATGACCATCAAGAAATAGTATCATTTTAATTCATATTATGTTTATATATTGTTTACATAATATTAAATAAGATATAATAAAAATATTATTATATATTTTAATAGAAAAAAAAGGTTTTATGACTAGTAATGATTGTGGTGATGAAAAATGAAAACATGTCATCCACGAAATCTATGAATCGACACATCACATGCATGGTTTTCATTTTTAGAATAAAAAGATAAGAGAAAAGACATGATGATGGATATTCCATTAACACAATAATAATCCAATGCATATATGAAAATGAAGTTATCATAATGTTTTTATTGTTGATTAAAGGAAAAGTTAAAAGAAATAAATAATTTAACAGAGAAAGATGAAGGATTTTATATCTTGAATATTATTTCCTTGACAAGATCCTTAAGACAAAAGGGTTTGTTATTTTGATGAGAAGAAAAGATCTTGGGTGTAGGGAAAAGGCTTTTGAAGGGATTTGGTTATAAATCAGACAATATTCAAGGCTTAATAGGTGTGGGGACAAGGGTTGGTGAGGGGTGGTATTTAAATGGGATGAGTGGGGTATTTATAATTATTTAATTCATTTGATTATTATTTTCGATCAAGAATAGCAGAATTTTCGATTTCTATGACTGGATAACGTAAATTTTTTTTAGTAGTATGATCCAATATACAATTACCTCACCCATACGTTATCCATGACAAAATTATTTATGTATTAATTATATATTGTAAATTAACTTATTTAACATTTTCAAAAAAATTATATATTTTTAAAAAATAAAAAAATTAACCCAACAAATTTATTGATCTGTATATTTCAAAATGAACTATTTTTTAAAATTATTTTTCTCAATTTAAGAAATTCAATTTTTAAATTAAATATTCATTAATTCAAAAAATTAAAATCATTATATTATAATTGATTTTATAAAACAATGAAAAATTAATTAAGGTCACATATATTTATCTTATAATTATAAGTCAAAAAATACAAATTTATTAATCTATTTTATGAAAATTAAATTTTTTTAAAAAAATTAGACTAATTATAAAATTTTAAAAAATCAATAAAATTTCACATAAATACCAACACTTATTTTGTCATTTTTAAAACACTTATTTACTTATTCCAAGATAAATATATATCATATTTTAATTTATATGATACCCAAATTTTTATATACTTTCACAACTGAGTTTAGTATTATTATAATCTAATTACTATTACTTAGACTGACTAAACTATTCCAATGGTCATTTTCTATTCCAATGGTCAGATTAATAATGGTCATAATGGTTTATGACTTCTTATAAATACCACTTAAACCATTCATAAGTCAATTAAATTTATCATATAGATATATGCATTCATATTTCAATGAATATTTTATTATTAACATAATATCTTACTTCTAAATCCTTTTTCATGTGAATTATCATTCTAGTGGACCAAGCATATCGAAATTTTCCAATTCCTACTATCATATTTTCTATTTTTTATCACACTATAATATATGCAATTCTTATTGGTTTGTTTTATAAAAATATTTTCATTCCTCATTAGTAAGAATAGTGTTTTTAATGGGTTATATATGTGATGGATGAGATTTATAATATATGTCATAATTATAAGAATGTAAATATCATTGATAATAATTTATATAAAAATATTATTTTATTTAGAAAATTGTTTCATGGGTGTTGATTGGAGAAATTGATTCCTTTATTTAATGTCTTGTACTATGTTTTTGTGGTCGTCCCAAGTTTAGATATTTATTTAATTGGGTTTTATGAATCGTTGGGACAAGGATAAGATTAAGTGGAAAATTGTGATGATTTTCCATTAGGAGAAAAGGTTTTCTAGTTTAGGTAATTTATTTGTAAAAAATTGATACTGTGTATACGTATCCACTTGTAATGTATGGGTTTACCATATATGAGTTAATAGTAAATTTATAATACACTAAACCTAAAATATCATCAGGATTTTAATAATGTAAATTCTATTTTAAAATAACTATAATATTTAATAATTAAGGTAGTGTCCTTTTTTCCTCCATGCTTCATTCTATTTCATTTTTTCCTATTCAAAGCATTGTTTTATGTTTTAGTTTATTTTATTTTCTTAAATATAAAATTAAAATATTTTTATGGGATCTATTTTCATTATATATAATCCTATATAGAATTATTATAAATTATATTTGTTTTCATGTAGATGTTCCATTAATATAATATTTTATAATAAAAAAATGTTTAAAAACAACTGTATGATATTATGAAAATTATAATTGAAAATTATTTAGTTCTCTTTGTTATTATATAGTTAGAAAATAATTTCAAAACTCCTATTAAGACTTATTTTTCATTTTATTTTATATAGTAAACATGATTAATTTTTTTAAACCATATTCTTAAAAATAATTACCATAATTCATTTTTGAAACATTATTTTATTCAATTTTTTTCCTTTATTAAAATGGTTCTTTTCTTTTTTTTATTTCAATATTGTATAAAACGGAATTATTTTATTAATAAAACGTATTAAATTTATTATCTTCCTCTAATAAATTTTAATATATGTAAACACCATTTCATAATCTACTCTTTACTAATTTGACTTTTTATCCCTATACATAGTAAGTGGGGTGGTGTTGATGTGAAATACAATGAGTATTATCAATACATTGATTACATTTTCATTAAAAAAATTATCCACATCATATATCATGTATATGTATATAATATAAGTCATGAAGTGACATGAATATTTTACTTATTTCACCCACACTAGGAACCATCCAATGACCATGAACATATCATGTGTTCGTATTCGATAGATAGCTATAACTCAGTATTTTTTTGATATAAAACATTATATAAAGTCACTCCACATCCAAGATTACTTCCTATATTGGTTTAAAATAATCTAATACTCACTAAGTCTCAATACTTGTAGAATGTTTTGGAAATTGATCTCTTCATCACATGGGTATCTGTGTAACCCCCCTAAATGATAAAGGGTTAAATAGAAAAATTACATGTATAATGCCAACATGCTTCACATTTATTTTCTAGAGCTAACCTAATTATAAATCTATAGTAAATCCTTATTTTCTTTGAGTAGTGATCAGGTTGGGTGACCTCATGGGAATTTTACTTGGGTGTGTGTGAGTGATGAAAAAGAACATTAAAAGAAAATGTGTTGTCCTGTTGGGAAATTCATAATCCTGATAACCTATTTGGGAACATGGGTGGGCCTCAGGTTGGGGACAACATGTCTATGGGCTAAATAGTGGTTTATAGAGGGAGAGGACCCAATGACAATATTATGGAGGGGTGTATGTGCTTTTGAGTTGACCTGTTATTACAGTGGTATCATAGGAGAAACCCATTGAAAAATGTGGTGGAATTTCCTAGGTTAAGATGTAAGTCCCACAATAAGGATGTTGTTCACTAATGTGTTGTGATGTGGTGCCCCACAAAATTTTTAAGGATTAAATGGATAAATTATCTGACTCATCATAACAAGGTGAACCTTTATTTTTGGGATCCTATGTAATAAGAACACCATTGATAATCCTGATTGTCTAGGAGTAGTGATCTGGATGGGTGAAATCCAAGGAAGTTTCCATGTGTTTCTGTGGGTGTGGAAAATGTACTCTGAGAGAAATGTGTTTCCCTATGGGGAAATAAATTAGCCTAAGGAATTTTTCGGAAACATGGGTGGGATTTAGGTAGGGTACCACATGTCATATGGGAAAGTGGTGTGTTTGATAGGCCAGGACCAGAGAGTCGTATAATAGATGTGTTTCTATACCATCAGTGGGGCCCAGTTGTTATATACTCCCATCTCATTTGTTGTAAACTACTTTAAATGTAATAATTTTATTTAAATTATGTATCCTATCCATTTATTGATCTAAATTTCACTAAAATATTAAATAATTAAATATCCAGATCTATGTTTTAATTTTCCAATGGGAAGAAACAATATAAACTAGTTATCTATATAAAAATAAATTAGAGAATATTAATAACTCTTTATCAGAATATTTTTATTATTTATCTTCAAATAAAATTTAAAAAAATATAATAAATATTCTTAAAATTTTATAATTATGTTATAATAAATTAAAATCATGTAATATTTCTCCCTTTTTCGATAATTAGAGTACATATCTGATTCTCTAAAAATATGAAATTCCATATATCTACAATCAATAACAACATAATATTCATAAATCATATTTTCTATGAATTCTATATTAAGGACCCTTCTTTCTTCTTCCTTATATCCCATGGGGAAATATATTCATTATTCATTTTTATATGTTTTCTAATATAAGTCTTTAAAGAAATATATCTACTATATCCTAGTAATTTAAATTCCAAATTCAAAAAAGTAACTACCTCTCAACCTCTTTCATCCACTTATACAAATTAAATCCTTATATCAATTTATGATATATATATTTCATTAAAATTCCATATGTTATTTTATATTATATCAATGAACCTTAAATTATTTTGTGAATTATATGTACCAAATCTATTAAAAAACTCATGATTACAGTAATCGATATATAGAAATTATCTTGGGGAAGGAAAGATTAGTTCCTTTTGAAATTTTATTTTTTTTACCATACCATTTTTGAACAACCTTTATAATTATCTAATTATATTTTTCTAATTAAAAGAAATTCTAAGCATCAACTTCAATATTCTCATTTTTTTCAACATTTTATATCATTGGGTATTGATCAATTCCAATATCATCAAACTGCATTACAGTTATGGTGTAACTAACATTCATGGCATGGGTATCTCTAGAAATAAGAAACACATAAAATTTTACTAGTATTTTTCACCACATGGATACCATTTCATTTCTAGAAGACAGTTCTCAAATTTTTAGGAAATTCATGAATCCTAATGTTTTTCAAAAAAAATATTACATATTATTGATAAATATTATATATCACTATTTGGTCCAAGTATTTTCATGAATCATAATATCCATGGGATGAATCATACATTTGATTATGAAATTCTATAATGTATTATTCCCAATATCATAATCATTGGTATTTTTACTAAAAAAATTTACACTTGATTATCAGATTTAATACCCTTACATATCACTCTCATTGTTTTTACATTTCTCAATTTCTATGTCAAATCTATTATTCACTATTATATATTTAGGTAATTTATCATCTTCCTTTGAGTTTTTAGAATTTTATCATTACCTTAATGAACAATATAGATAACATTTACAATTGAAATTTTGAGTACATATTTAAATAAGATGTTGAATTAAGTTCAACCATTAATAGATAAGTACAATAATTTCTTTCATTTCAATACAAAAAAATAATACTATAATCTATACATAGAAGCTCAAAATCTGATTATTTTTTCTGGAAAATAATCAACATCCATTCATAAAACATCCTACCATCCAAATACTCAATAACTATCAAACACCAAAAATTCATTATAAACTTTTGGTATATCATAATACATACATTATTAGACTATATGTCACTATTTTTTACTGATTTAAATTATTTACCAGATTTCGTGATTATTTAACATTTAGGAGAGGTTTTTAAGGGTTTTGATACTATAATTTTTTTCCATTGTTTTTGAAAGGTGTGTGTAGTTAGACGTATAAACACCAAGAAAAGAATATGGTGGGTTTGATATATAATATATATGAATGTTAATAATGTGTAAATATTTTTTTTCTCATTATGTTTTATTGTAGAATAATAAAATTTAATTTTAATGGGAAAATATTCCAACAAATGTGAAATACATTGGTTTTTCAAGATATGTTTTTCTCATAATTATAAAATCTTTAATCAAATAATGTTCATGGGAATATAAGTGAAAAAAATATTTTCAATTGATATATTAAATATTTTTTGTTATAATTTTGTCTCTTAGATTTTAATCAAGTAATGTTTAAAAATATTAGGTTTTGTAGGACTATATCTAAGAGTATGGGGTGGTAAAATCTCATTAATTCTCTATTATATACCAAGTTTATTCACACAAATCCACTATTAGAAGAAAAAAAATTGGAAGCATTGAATATTTTACATTAAATTAACATTATGTGAATTTTAATAAATATTAACTAGGTTAAATAATTACATAAAAGTTATTATAATAATCTTATTCCTTATCCCATTAATCAAAATTATAGGTATGACTATGATATACAAAAATTATTATCATAAATATAACATCATTCATTGAGAATACAATCTTCTAAACTCAAATTCAAAATTAATTCCATGTCACTTACCATTCATTATTTATTATTTTTTCTTTTAAACCGTTATTTTGTTTTTCACTATTCTATTTTAATTGTTTAAATTGTTGTCATGAATTAGACCAGACACCCAGATGCCCAGATCTATAGTGACATGGACTGAAGTATTTTCCTGATACTCATTAGTTGGAGACTATTACTTAACATCGTTCAAAATAAAATTATGAATGAATTTTCCACAAACATCATGAAGACACTATAAACATGTTAGTATTAATTCAAAAGAAAGTTTTCATAGAGAACTATAATAGAAGTAAAATAGGTATTAAAAACCCAAATTACTACATAAAAGAACTAGAAAATAGGACAACCAAACTTTATAGCCTTCCATGTCCCAATGAGAAGAACTCCCCATGCCCAAGGATCAAAAAATACTACAACCACCATGTGGCACCTTATGCTTTTTGGAACTTAGAAGAAGGAAATATACATACACCCTAGGGAAAGAGTAGGGTGTGATATTGAATATTAATAGTTTCTCACCATGGATTCTAAAAAGTGTGATGTTATTTAATTAAAAAAATAGATATTTCAATTATTAATTAATTGGTTTTGAATTTCCAAATAATAATTAAGAAAATTTATGCATTACATTTTAATTGATGGAAAAAAACCTTAAACAAATGGAATAACAAATCTTTTATATAAAAAAGTTTATATAATTTCATTATTATTTTAAACTATTTACAAAAAATTGGAATATATATCAAACTCAATCAATGAGGAACATGGTCAAATAAAAAAAGGTATGATAGTATTACATCATGATATCCCCACACACTCATAAAATAATAACCTCCATGTGTAAAAACATTCCTTAGAAACTTCTAGATATGAATAATATTCATCATGCTAAGGAATAATATGGGCTAATAGCATTTTTGTCTGTGTTCTAAAGCGTCAATCTGTTTCTAGGAAAATTCAAACCTAGATTGTTTTTTCTAATAACTCACTAATAACCTTGGATTTCATGTTATATAATAAAAAAATGATAGTAAAATTATTTAATGGCTTCTTAAATTGAAATTCATCCCATTCTCTGATTCAAATATTCCAATTATCAATTCTAAAACAAAATTGGGGTTTAAATTAAACCATGCATTTTTTTTCTTAATACAACCAATGGGAATCATTCAAAATAATTTTAAGCCATTTTTAACAAATACCAACTTGAAATAAATTCCATCAAATTCAATTTCATAATTTAAATACCAATATTAAAATTTCACAAAATTCCATCAATTCATCAATTACACCCCAATTCATTGGAATTTTGGTTTTTTCACAATTTCATGCCATAATCAAGTTCAAAACCCCAATTTAGTGGAAGTGGGTTTTTAATTTTCCAATAAAAATAAATATCATTTATATAAAGAAATGAAAATTAAATTAAACCATTTTTTAAAATTAATAAATTAATTGTTAATAAAAACTGGCCATCATGAAGGAACCAACAAAATCAAAATTATAAGATCTCAAAACAGAACACCCTAATTAGAAAATCACATGAAGTACACAGAAAATGAAGATCCAGGAGAACAACCCTAGATTAAAGATCAAAATTAGTGTGTATTAGATCCTCCAACACCATTTAGATATATAAAATGCTAGGTAGAAAATAAGATAAAAAAGGTGACGGAGAAGGGGAAGAGAAAACCTATCCAGTGGGGGTCATACATTGTTCACCAAGATTTGATCTACTTATAGAAGTGAGTATTGGGGATAAAATCACATATTGGGTGATCTTGAGTAATAGAAATCTATAGGGGGTTTAGATAGGTCCTTCTATAAAAAAATAGAGGTTTCAGGATTTTAGAAAAAATATTTTTGTTTTAATTAAATTTGGAGCAATATTTATAGGGTAAGGTCCCATGGTTAGAAAAAATATTCACCCTAACTATGCTACTAATTTAAAGTGAATTAACTCTTTACTAATGGGGGGATCATTGGTTGATAAACTGTGTGATAACTCCATAAAACCTCATAGTCTCGGTATGCAATATTTTCTCCAGTAGGTCCAACTATTTTTGAAAATCATGCTCTAATCGTTCATAGCACCTAAATGTTAAAAATTTTTCTATTTGTCACCAGAAAAAAAATCCAATGAATAAAAAAACAAAACATGTTAAAATAGGGGTTTAGAAATACCATAAAATATCAACATGATGATACAATCTCTCCACCATAAGAAAAATTATGCCACTTGAAATCAAACTAAGAGGCTCCCATTCTAGAAAGTTGAGTCCACTAGTCTTTTATAAGTTCCTCCCTCTACCATATCACATGAAAATTAAAACTGTGATACCATAGAACCCAAAACAAAGGTATCATCCTCCCATTAGGTACCTTGGTTTTAGGATGAAATGTCCTAACTAGACATGCATTCATTGATAAATTATGTTCAACCTCAAGATGACTCCATCTCAGAAGATTAGATGGATTAGATATATACATTCATACATGATATACATGAAATGTGTTATGTATTGACGTCATATATGGGGGATGTTCTAGCTTTCAAGTCACTTTCCCTACATGGTAAACAAACTCAATTGGTCCTATATAGCGAGGGGCATGTCTCCCTTAACTCCAAATACCCTGATGACCCAAATAGGGTGAAATATTCAAAACATGTAGTAACCAACTAAAAATTACAATAGTCTATGAGATAGATCTGCATGAGACATAAATTGAATTTGAGACACAATAATTATATGAAGAATCAACTATGTAATTAATGTCTTCTCTTTAAACAATATCAGTCTATCTGAAGAACATTCCCCAATCTCAACCAAAATAATGGATATTTTCAAGGCTGGAGATACAAGGCCCCCAGAGGATCTATTCTTATCACAAACTAGTTATTATTGTTATAAGAACACCCAACCATCCCCAAATGACCAAACTAGGATAAAAAAATATGAAAACCCTTCTCTTTATTTCCCACTTAACATAATTTATTACATAAAACCTTCACTTCATACAACATAGAAGATCGAGTGGTATATAATATTTGGGGCATAAGAACATTACATAATAACATAAAACATAAAATGAAACATCTTATTGAAAACATCCTTTACATGACGACTACATTCCCTCTTACTTATCATTTTATGGGATAACCTGTGGAAATTCACAATAAAATTATGAGATATAAATCCCGGTAATGGAGTAAACAAATAATTACATAAACATTACAATACATGTTAGTCAATAGGCATATCAATGGAGTGCAAGAGAAACATAAACATAAAGGCATGATATAGCATGATTATCATAACATGTAAATGTGGCAACATCACTTAACTTGGTATTAGCATGAGCCAAGGATCATTGAACATGGAGAATGATTAAACCCTCATTTCACATGAATTAGCATGGGTAAACCCTCATTACACTTGGCATATCATTATACAAATATTTACCCAATGCATTGGAGTGCTATTTGGGCACACCCATCTTAAACATTTTATTTCAAGCATCAATGTGCCACATGGATCATAAAACATGGAATATATCAACATCAAAAGTTATTACACAATTACGGAATGTGGAATAAATATATGAATGTACCATTCAATATGTATAGGTTCATAAAAGTGAATACCCTTGATAGATACATGGGTGTGGTATTCACTACACAATGATCTTGACTTGTAAAAACACAATGCAATTTCGGCAGCATAACGGCATGACAAAAGAATTCCTAAAAATGGCTGATGTAAGATAAATGGGTGTCTCATCATATTTAAATGAAATATAAATCAAGGTGGTCATATAGATACAGGTCCCAACAAATGTAATGGAATTTAGATGCATAATTTAAAATAATTTTTTGAATTTAAATGAGGAGAGAGAAATTCCTTATAGAAATTCGGCATGGTAACCGGAGTACATGGGAGGAATTAATGAGATAGAACAAGGATATATCATTATTAAAACATGAATAGGGAAGTATGAGGGTTTTGGGAAATCATACCCCAACATTTATAATTGAATATAAAAGGGCATAACAATATAAGGAATCATGGACATAAATAAAGAAACTGAGAATCCCTTACTTGGAAGTGTGATCCCAAAGGCTTGGGAGGGGCTTGAGAGAGACGTATTAGGAGATTGGGGCACCTTGGGAGGAATATAGAGAGAGGATGGAAAAGGTCAGATGAAATACAAAGTCTTTGAGTAAAGATGATGTGGGAGCTTGGGTGGGTTTATATAGGAAAGGAGATGGAATTCATTATTATTTAGGTTTTGGACACCACACATTAAACTAATCAAAACCACAAACCAGACCACGATTATTCCCCATGGTTTTTTCTATAGGGGAGTGGAAAAAATATTCTATAAGGCCAAAGGCCGAACTGTCTAAAATAACAGGTTTTCTTAGGTGGATTAGAGTTACTATCTCATAGAAATCAATTTAAAAAAATAAATGTTTTATAAGATTTCAAGGGTCCACTAATTATTTTTAAAATTAAACAAACAAACCTAAAATCAAATTATTTTAATGGTAAAACATATATTGGATAAACATAATTTTTATATTATTTTATTACGTCACTATTGGGTCATTATGATGTCATAAAACACATTATATATTTAAAAAATATTTAATTTTTACCCAAAAATTTGACTGTCTCGAAAAATTATGAAAAATTCCCACTAGAAAATTTTGACATCTGTATTCCAAATAAATATTCATTTTATCCAAATAATTTTTTTAAATATGTGAATTTTCACGATTAAAATAAAACCTATAATTTTTGAATAATTCATGGGTTTTGACAAATATAGCTTTCAAACCTTAATAAAAATTACTATATTATTCATAAAAATTATACCATAATTTATACATAATAAAAAGTAATTTATTATTATTAAAATTTAATTAAAATATTATTCAATTCCAAAATCTATTAATTTATCAAAATATATTCCTTAGTTGAATATTAAATAAAAAATACTATTTATGTATTAAAAAATATTTACAAAGTAAAAATAATAAAATGAAAGTATATTAATGATTATATACAAAAATAATCTACATAATCATAATGCTAGGGTCTTGTAAAATAATCCCTTAAAAGACTTGAAAATACTATAGGTTAAGGTGGTTGATGGTGATAGACTCTTGGGGTGGCTCGGATAACATTGCTCGAGTGGTAATCTCTATCAACATCTACTTCTCTGATAGTCAGATTCACTCAAGATTGATGTATTCTAGCTCAGCTTGGGCTTAGTCAAGAGTGAATCCCAATGATGCCACCTTATTTCTGAGCTCTAAAAAATGGGCTTCTTTGGGTGAAAGTATGCTATATGAGATCATCACTTCCTTTGTCTAAGTCAATTGGATTTGTTAAATCCCTATGTTTATACTAATCATCTTATCAATGTTCAATGACAATATTAGCAACAATTACTATTCTTAATGGTATTCTAAAATCCACAACATTAAACAAAATATGCTCATACATTTTACATAACCACTTAAAGACATTTATATAGACAAAGAGGGATTTTCATTAATGAATTTTTGGCTCATTACAATCTCCCCACCCCACCCCACCCCCCCCCCCCGTAAGAAATTTCATCCTATAAATTTCTTTTTCCCACACTAAAACAGATGTGGGTAACTCTACTTCATCCCTTTATCTGATTCCCACATCACTTCTTCAAACTTGTGGTTTTTTCACAACACCTTGATGAGGGGAATTGTCTTATTTCGTTGATCTTTTTCTCTACGATCTAAGATCTTCACTAGTTGATCCTCGTAAGAAAGATCATCCTCTAGTTGTACTACCTTTGAAGAGAGTACATGTGAAGGTTCTGGTATGTACTTCCTTAAGACGGATACATTAAATAAATCATGTACTTTGGCTATGGTAGGTGGAAGTGCTAGTCAATTGGCCAAATCCCCAACACGGTCAAGAATATCAAAGGGGCTGATGTACCTAGGACTTGACTTCCCACTCATTCAAAACCTCATGATCTTCTTCCATGGAGATATGCATAGAAACACCATGTCTCCAACTTTGAACTCAAGGTCTCATCAACAGTTAACCACATAACTCTTCTGTCAACTTTGGGCTGCCTTGATATGCTGCGGAATAGATTTCACCTTCTCCACCATTTCATTGACCATTTGAGGTCCTAGCAGCTTATGCTCACTGACATCATCCCAACATGCTGGTGTTCATGATATTTTCACATAAATGGAATCATATGGTTCCATTCAGATGCTCGATTAAAAACAATTATTGTATGATAATTCAACCGGTGGAAGATGTTGGTCTCATCCTCCTTTGATGTACATAGAACATGATCTTAGAATATCTTCCAATGTATGAATAGTTCATTTAGATTGGCCATCATTTTGAGAATGATAGGTCGTACAGACATTTAGTTCAGTGCTTAGTGCTTGTTGGAGACTTTTCCAAAACATCAAGGTGAATCTCAAATCATGATCATATACAATATATAGTGGTACTCCATGCATCCTTGCCACTTCTTTTTTGTAAATCCAATCATGTTGATCCAATGATATGTCCTCTCAAATCCCGATAAAGTGAGTTATTTTGGTAAGACGATCCACAATGTCCCATATAGAAAAGTTTTCTCTAGATTTCATTGGAAGTCCAGTGACAATGCCCATTGTAATTTTTCCCCACATCTATGTTGGTATGGTCAGTGGTTGCATCATCACCTTATACTATTTCCTCTTAGCCTAGACTTGCTAACATACCAGTCACTTTGATGTATATTCAGCAATCTCTCTTTTCTTATTGCCCCACCAAAATATTTCTCTGAGATATCAATACATCTTTGTGCTCCCCAGGGTAATATAGAAGGTTGATCTATGTGCACCATTTAGAAGATCCTTCTTTATATCAGGATTAGATAATAGACATAATTGAGACCCAAATATCACAATTCTATCCTTGTAAACAATAAACTCTAAGGATTTCCTATTTCAAATAGCACCCACCTTTATCAAAATTTCCACATCCTTTGTCTGAGCATATTTTATTTTCTCCAAGAGGTATTGTTGATAAATCATTTGAGAAATGATTGATGATGTTCCTCTCTTAATGATTCTCATGTCCATCCTCTACAAATCTATGAAAATTTGATCCTTCCCAAATCTCATCAATGACAGAATCAATGGATCCTTTCTACCTAGAGCTTCCACCACCTTGTTCTCTCTCCTAGGGTGGTAATGGATTGAGCAGTCATAATCCGTTATGAGTTTTATCCACCTTCATTGGTGCATATTATACCCTTTTTGTGTGAATATATATTTTAGGCACAAGTGATCAGTATATATCTCACCCTTCTCCCCATAGAGATAATTCCACCAGATTTTCAACGCAAAGATCACAGCCTCCAACTCCAGATCATGTGTAGGATAGTTTTTATCATGTATTTTCGTCTAACTTGAGGTGTAGGATATCTCTTTATCATTAAGCATCAACAAACGACCCAATCCCATCTTCGAAGCATCACTAAATACAAAATAAAATTCTCCACTCGTGGGTAATGTGAGCATGGATGTACTAATATTCCACCTTTTCAACTCCATGAAGATCTCATCGCATTCATCAATCCAAGAAAACTTTACTCCCTTATGATTTAGCTTGGTTTGAGGGTTGGACAATCATGGGAAATTTCTGACTTATTGAAAATAATATCCAGCTAACCCCAAGAGGCTATGGATATTCGATATCAATGTTCACCTCATCCACCACTCAATTGTAGTTATGTTATAGGGATCCATTGATATCCCATTACTTGTGATGACATGACCCATGAATGAGACCTCCTTCAACCAGAACTCACACGTGCTATACTTTTCCTAGAGCTTCTCCTTTCTCAAGATCTCTAGTACATTTCTTAGATTCTCCTCATGATCCTCCTTGGTTTCAGAGTATATTAGAATATCATATATAAAGGATACCAAAAATTTGTCAAGTTAATCCCTAAAGACTTTATTCATCAAGTCCATGAATATTTCTGGAGCATTAGTGAGTCTGAAAGGCATTACTATGAATTCATAGTGCCCCTACCTTGTACGAAAAGCAATCTTAGTGATATCCTCTTTATTCACCCTTATTTAGTAATATACCAAATGAAAATCCACATTGGGAATGATTTGTTCTCCATGTAACTGATCAAAAAAGTTATCAATTCATGGAAGAGGATACTTTTTCTTTACCATTATTTTTTTGAGCATATGATAATTGATGAAAAGGCGTATTGGCCCATCCTCCTTCATGATGCAGAGGACTAAGGCACCCCATGATGAAGCACTTTGGCATATAAACCCTTTATCCAGATTCTCATGTTGTTGCTTTTTTGGCTCCTCAACTCCAAAAAAAGCCATTTTATGTGGATTCATTGATATTGTTAACAACATACATATATGGTCAATTGAGAATTAAACATATCTTCTAGATGAGAGACTAGACAATTCCTCGAGAAACACATCAACAAATTCTTTCATTATAGGAATGTCTTCATGGATGGTTGCTTCCTTTGACAAATCATCTGAACCAGATACATATGCTCATAGGGCAGTAATATGCATGCTTGGGATGATTGAACTAAATAAGATTCATACTCCTCCTTACAATTGTACATAATTGGGGGTCGATTCTCCACATAGAATGTGATTTACCTCTCACAGTAATTTATGTAGGCTCTTTATAAGGAAAGCCAATCCATGGCTAGAATTGCATAAAATTTCACCAGAGGGAGTATGAATATGTTCTCCAACAAGTTCAGTCTAAAAATTATTATTGGGGAGGATTTTTATTAATGGGATGCAATGATTTACACAATTTTGGTACCCACAGACATCTTTACCTCCATGATTTGTGGTGGTGTTGGGATTCTTCTACTAAACTTTCAAGAGATAAAAGAATGTATAGAACCAAAATGAAAAACTATGTTCACTATTCATGAATGACTAACTATGGTACCAGTCACCACATTGTTGTCAGGGTTCACTTCAGTAGTAGTGTTGGAAAAATCCCTCCCTTGCTTCCTTGGAGGTTGTTGGTTATCTCAGAAAACCCATGGCATAGTGCACTGATTTTCCAAGTGACCTTGTTCCTTGCAGTTGAATCAATGAACAATGCCTTGAGGATTAAACAGAGAATTCCTCTCCTCTGTCGTAGCTACTTGTTTTTCATGTCGGTAGTTAATGGATAGGTTCACTTCTCTTCCCACATAAATCATTTCCTCGTCCCCTTCAAACAATTTATGAGGTGCTTCTTTACTCAACATTGGATATTGGGGTGATGGATCTTCTTAGAACTATTGGATTTATCAATTGGAATTCCTGTATAGAATTCCACCTTATTCTTCTTATCCTCATGATACCCTTTAGATTCGTTGATCTCCATTTCGACCATGAGGTTACATCAGACAATTTTCTCATAGCTGCTGAAGTCATGGATCACCAGGGATTTCCACAGGCTAGTTTTTATCCCACCAAGGAAGCGGTCAACCATGCATTCGGGTGTAATGAAAAAGATGGAGGCATATCGTGCATGACTTGTGATGTTTTCCTCATATGCTTCGATGGATTCGTCATCTTTTTTCTTTAGGGAAAGGAAGTCCCTTTCCATCATATGCTGGAGGGTGCATGGAAAATATTTATGAAAAAATATCTTCCATAAATCCTTCCATTCCAATGCCTTGATCTCCTCCTCAGGCTTTTTATTTTTGATCAATGTTTACCATTGATCAGCTTCACCCTCTATATGATAACCAGCTAGGATAACCTTCTCTTATTCAAAACATTGATGGATGAAGTAGATCTTTTCAATTGAGTTGATCCGTTTTTCGGCCATTGAGGGGTCAGATGATCCAATATAAGTAGGATGACTTTATCTCATGATGATCTCCATAGAAACTTGTTTATTCATAGTTGGGTTGAAAGTTCATTTTGACCCATGTTTCTATTTAATGCTTGAGTAAACTAATATATTATCATGACAATGTTCTCGATTCCCACTCCCATCAGATTGGAGATATCATTAGAATAGTCATCACATTGATCTTCACATTGGTTGTTAGCTCGAGTCCTCTTATTATTGGCCATTGGATGGAATAAAAGGAATGTTAGGGGTAACACATAAAGGTTAATCCAAAGACAAAAACTAATGACTTATAAATTACATTTATTTCCTCAACTGATGACTCTAGAATCTTAAATCTATGTTATCCATGATCAAAACTATAACATGTATTCTTAGTGGCATTTTTTTAATTCCCAAAATAATGGTTCATACTAAGCTTGTTAATTTACCCAAAAAATATATTTTGTGAGTGTCGTAACCAAGAGTGTAGTAAGGCCTGTTGTCATGTAATAGGATACCCTAGGGTGAGCTCGAAACACCATGTCAGTGTTTTCACACCTAGGTACATCTATGCCAGAGATGCCACTACCTGCTCGTATCTAGACAGGGAAGTATTTGCTTGATAAACCACATAATCAATACTCACCAAAACATAGGGATGCTTTTTATTATACAGAGTCTAATCTCTAAGTATTCTCTATGGTTTTCTAATCATAATCCAAAAAATAACTAAACCTATCCTTGGATACAAACTATGACAACCCTTCCTTTATTACGCACTTAACATAATTTATTACATAAAAATTTCACTTGATAAAACAAAGATCATTTAGAGGTCTAGTGTCATTGGGGATTAGGAACATTACATAACAACATAATACATAAAACACAACATCTTATTGAGAACATCCTTTACAAGACCACTACATTCCCTCAAACTTATCATTGCATGGGATAACATGAGGACATGCATAAGAAAAGGGTGAGTGGTAATGCCCATTAAGGGAGTAGAAAAATAATAATGTGAATATTACAATTCATGTTATTAAATAAGAATATCAATGGATCACAATATATTGAGAAACATAAAGTCATGATATAGCATGATTATCATAACATGGAAATGTGGCAAAAACTCTTAACATTGTATTAACATGAGCCAAGGCTCACTGCACATGGAGCATGAGTAAACCCTCATTGAAAGTGAATTAGTTTGAGTAAATACTCATTTTACTTGATTTATCATGATACTAATATTTACCCAATGCATTTGAGTTCTATCAAGGCGCACCCTTCTTAAACATCACATTTCATGCATAAGTGTGACACATTGATCCTATAACATTTAAATCAATCCACATAATAAGTTATTTCATGATTAAAGAATGTGTAATAAATACATGAAATTAACATTCAATATGTATATTCCCTTAAAGGTGAATACCCTTGATAGAGACATGTGTATGGTATTCACTACACAATGATCTTGGCATGGAAAAATGTGGTTCAATTTCTACAGCAAAACGAAATGACATAAGAATTCATAAAAATTGTTGATGAGAGATAAATGGGCATATCATAATATTTACATGAAATGGACAGTATGGGGGTCAAATAGATACATTTCCCAACATTTGTAATGTAATTTAGGTACATAATAAAAAATAATTTCTTGAATGTAAATGAGGAGAGAGAAATTCCTTACGGAATTTTTTCTTGGTAATGGGTGTATGTAGGGTGCATTAATGAGAGAGAAAGAGGATCTCTAATTACTAAAAAACTAAGAGGTATGTTTAGGTAGGTGAGAAATAATACCACCACATTGATAATTTAAAATCAAATGGCATAACAATATAAGGAAACGTTGACTTAAATAAGGAACGTGAGAATCCCTTACTTCGATGTGTGATCCCAAAGTCTTGGGAGGGGCCTGAGAGAGATTTATTGGGAGCTTGGGGCACCTTGTGAGGATTTTAGAGAGATGAGGTCAGATTTTGGACTTACTACAATGCCTTTGAGTGAAGAGTAAGTGGTATCTTGGGTTGGTTTATATTGAAAATGAGTGGGAATTCTTTATTATTTATGTTTGGGACACTGCACATTAATCTAATCAAAACCAAAAACCAGCCCATGGTTTTCCCCATGGTTTTTTCCAAAGGATAGTGTAAAAAAATATTTTATAAGACCAATGGAAGAACATCTTATAATAATAGGGTTCCTTATGTGGAGGTGAGTCACAATCTCCAAGAAAACAATTTAAAAAGATAATGTGTTTTATATGTCTTTAAGGGTCCACTAAAGCTTTGTAAAATAAATCAAACAGACCTAAAATCCCATAATTTTAACGGTAAAAAATATATATTGTCTGAAAATAATGTTTATAGTATTTCATTACATCACTATTTGGTGATTATGATGTCATAGAACACGATATATATTTAATCGGTATTTAATTTTTACCCAAAAATTCGACTGTCATCGAAAATTTTGATAAATTCTCCATTGTATAATTTTGATGCCCTAATTCCAAAAATAATATTCATTTTATCCAAATAATTTTCTAAATATGTGACTTTGAACTTTTAATTTTAATTCCGACATTTATAAAAAAAATCATGGGTTTTGGCAAAAATAGCATTCAAACATTAATAAAATTTAAAATTATATTCTTAAAAATTATACGATCCTTTATGCTTTATAAAAATTACTTTAATAATAATAAAATTTTATTAAATTATTATTTAATTCAAAAATTCACAATTTTATAAAAAATAGATTCGTTAGTTGAACATTTACTAAAAAATACTATTTGTGCTTTAAAAACTATTTACAATGAATCAATAATAAAAAGAAAGTATATTCTTTATTTTATAGAAAAATAATGTACATAATCATAATGTTGGGTTCTTGTTACATAACCCCTTAATACACCCACATAAGACCTTAGTGTAAGGTGTGCGATAGTGACGGACTCTTGGGGTGGCTTGGATTTCATCGCTCGAGTGGTAATCTCTATCAACTTCCACTTCTCTTGTAGGTAGTTTTGGTCATTTTTAATGTATTCATGCTCATATAGGGAATGGTCAAGAGAAAATCCAAATGATTCCACCTCCATTCTGTGTTCTGACAAATGGGCTTCGCATGGGGCAAGTCTACCGGATGAGGCCATCGCTTCCTTTTTCTAAGTAAATTTGATTTGTTAAAGCCCTATATTTATACTAATCGTGTGATCACTGTTCAACGGCTATATTAGAAATGGTCAATATTCATAATGGTATTTTAAAATCCAAAACATAAAACCAAATAAGTCCATACATTTTACCTAACCATAAGAAGACATTTAAAAAGTCCAAGAGGAAGTATCATTAATGAATTTTTGGGTCATTACAACCAAAGTAAAGGATAAATGATAGAAGCATATCCCCAAGAATTTGTATAGTACTTTCAATTTTTCCTTCTAATGAAGATGGTATATCATATTCAATGAAACTTGTGATTTGGGTGCCTCTTGAAGGCCTCTTCAAATATATTAGTGAACCAAGGATCCCTAACTAATAATGTAGTAGATGGAACTCCATTAAAATGAACAATCTCTTTCCCATAGAGATAACCAAACTCTTCAACTTTGGTTGTATCCTGAATATGTATAACGTGAGCTGATTTGGTCATCCTATAAATCAAAACCTATATAAAATTCTTCACTCCATTTGCATGAAACAACCCAACAAAAAAGTCTATAGATATTTCATACCACTTAAAAGTAGGTAGAAGAAGTGGCTAATGTAATCATGGAGGTTTATGACAATAATCCTTGACCTATTAGCTCATATAACAACGAGATAACAATTCATAAATTCCATGCCTCATAGGATTACATTAGAATATATGTTGAGTGTCATAGAACATCTTCATGGTTACTAGGTGCCCATGAAGTTGGTATTTATGGATTGAGAACAATCATGAAATATTTTTGGGAATATGTGATTTTTTTGTTTAGCTAGGTATTAATAATAGTTTGTAATGTACATATAAATGTTGGATTCTATAATTAATACTTTGATACTGAAGGGGTAAACTATTCGTGGAATGAAAATAGTAAGAATTGTTTTTTGAGTTGAAACATCTTTCCACTAACACACTAAAGGTTACTCATACAGAGGTTGGGAAAGGATATGTAGTCTTCTGTGATTCATTGGGTTCATGTTTGGGCGATGTTCTAATGTAGGGTTATCATTTCATTTTTTATTGATCTCTTTATCATATTCGACATGATAAGAAATACCCGACCCATGACCTTGAACTCGCATCTATGATTAATGCACTTAAAATTTGTCTACATTACATCTAAGAGAAAGGATTGCCGTGTATTCTGACCTCAAGATATTAGTTATATATTCTATTGAAAATATTTAAATCTAATCCAAAATAATTTTCTAGAATTACTATAATATTTTTACTTAGAAATCGCTCATACCCTATGGAATGGGAATGACATTGCAGATACATTGAGGAGGAAACATCCATCCTTGGCAATGAAATATTATTCATAATATTGGAGAAAGATGGCTATTTTTTCATTACTGTATATTGGGGTCTAAAATTCTAGGGCCGAGGTATTCTTGGCTAGTGTTCAGTTGAAATGCACTCATTTTGAAATGAATTATTATGTATAAAATATTGATGATGAGTTCTATAGAATTAGAGACCCTCATTGTGGTGGGGAGATCATACCTAAATGGTGATTCTCCACTGATGGAATCCAATACTATTAGAATAAAATTTTTAAGTCTTTAGTAGTATGGATAGATTTGATGGTGGAATTCCATTTATGTTTTAGTTTGGGAATCAGGGTACCAAGTTGTCTCATCCGGTTCATGACAAAGTGGTATAATAGCTCTAGGTGGAGCTTATTGTCATGCTATTAGTATGAATTTGTGATGTCTTATCTAGGAAAAGGATGTAGCTGAAGTTAAGTAACTTGATATATATGACCAAAATGAAACTTCTGTCAACTAGCATGGTTTAGGGAAATCCATATATTTTGTTAGTTCTAGTCTTTTCCCTAATTTTCATTAGGAAAATATTCTAATCAAATTTTTTTTCAATCAATTAATATTATTTTCCATTATTACTTAGTTTGAGTTTTTATCTAATGTCTTTATTTTTTTCTACTGATGTTGTGTAGAATTATTCCTATGAGAATATGTGAAAATAAGATCTAGGAGGTAGATAATGTTGCACCATAGTGATCAAATCCTCTTGTGGACATGTGTCTGGTTATTGTGATTGTGTATATTGTCCACACTATGAGATAGAAACCACCACCATTCCCATTTAGGCTCAAGATGTGAAACCTCAATGGGATTATTTATTAAATTGTTCTCAAGAGTTACTTCACCAAAATCCACCAGCAATCAATTGGTCAAGTTATCCCCAAGAGGATGTGGAATGGTTGGGTAGGATTGAATGATTGATTGAGTTCTTGTAGAAATCTAAAGAAATAAAGGTGAAGTGTGTCAACTTAATTCAGGAATGACCGAGAATGAAATGGTGGGACACAATGGTAATCAAAAGGAAAAATTATGGATTATAGTGGGAAAGACATTAAAGAACTATTCACTGGAAAGTTCTATCCATATTAGATGGTGTTTGAAATGTCCATGGAGTTTTTCATACATGATTAGGTTCACATGACTGTGATAGAATATGAAAAATGTTCTTATTCACATATGTAGTTATCACTAGTTATTGTGACTAATGAGAAGTGGAAGACTTGATGGTTTGTGTTAGGAATTAGATATGATATTCAATCTTAGTTTTCATGATAAAACTTCCTTCCAATGAAAATGTATTAGATAGAGTACTAATGGTTGAAATAGTCCTGGATGGAATGTTAGAGTTGTCAAGAGTTTCATTTGGTCCAGGCGTTAATGTCAATTCCTCTGAGGGAAATTGGAATCAGGATGATCCTCATGGTGGTTCTCTATAATAATATTTTTCAAGATGTCCTAATCATAATGGAAAATTAAATTTAATTTGATACCATTGTGGAAGGATTGGGAATTAAAATATTGTTTTCAATGAGGAATTTAGGATATGTGGTTGTTGTTGCTGCTCAGGTCTACTGTATAATATAGTTCATGTTTATTCCACACAATATAGTAGAACAGGTTCATCAATTCCATCTAAAACAATGGGGAAATAAAATTCATCCTGAGAAAAGTTGTTACATCCAATGGAATCCATAAAGAAGCTTCTTCATATTCATAACTATATATTCATCATTAGTGAGTGATTTATTTGATATTTTTGCATCTTATTTGTTTATTTTAAACTTTATTGTTAATATTTTAAATATTACTATGTATCTTTTTTCTTATATGATTGATATTACTTAACCCCTAGGGATAAGTAAAGACCAGGGTCTCCATAGTCCCGCTTCAATATTCTCCCTATCATATTTCAATATTTCTTGTAGTTTTTTAGTTCTTAACATGAAACCTATTGGTGTTATATTCTGGTTTTATTAGATAATTTCCAATGAAATTCATATTGATTTTTATCTTCAATGGGTGTCGTTTACATCACAAAATGTTGTGTGATGTATCTTTTAAGGAGAATTATAGACAAGGTAGTGTAGATTTAGACCATATTTTCTGGATATAGGGAACATAATATTAATGTTTTCTTTTGATCTAGAGTATGAATCTTAGAGTGGTGATCTTCCTCTTGTAGTTGTCATGTTTTTGGATTTCTTTACTTCTAAATTATCTTGTTTTCCACTGATAAGAGAGATAGAGTTTTCTATATATATTGTGAAAGGTATTCAAGAAGTATTTATTCATTCTTATCACATGAAAAAAGCTAAAATGAAAGATTTGAAGATTCATTTTGATGATCATATAGAGAAAGGTTTTATATGCCAGACTGTGTCACCTTGGGTAGTGCTGGTTCTATTTTTTGTGAACAATGATCATTCAATTTTAATTTTTATTGACTAATAAAAACTAAATAATGTTATGTTTATGAAAAAATAAGGGTTTCATTGTATTGATGAATTTTTTGATTAGTTTAAAGGGGATGAGTTATTCTCAATGATTGATCTTTGATATCGTTACCATAACATGAGGTTAAATGAATCAGAATTTATGAAAACCGACTTTTGATGTTTGTAAGACCACAATGAGTACCATTTCATGCCATTTGGGTTAAAGAATTCTCTTATAGTCTTTATGGATTTATTAATAGTTATTTCCTACATGTATCTTGATACTTTTACGGTGGTATTTATGGATAAAATATTTTTTACTCAACATTTGAAGAAGATTATGTGTGTTATATGTGTGATGTTATGTAATTATTTAGAACATGCTAACTTTATGCCAATATTTTGAAATGTGATTTATTATTTGGGAAGTAATGTTCATGGGACATGTGGTGTAGGAATCTAGAAAATCAATTGATCGTGAAAATGTTATCTTTTTTCTATCATGGGAACAACCATGAAATGATTTCAAGATAAAGAGAATCTTGGGTTTATCCCACTATTACCCCCAGTTTGTAATAGACACCACAATATTGGCTTCTCTGGTGATTACTCTGACTCAGAAGGGAGTAATGTTTTTATAGAATGAGAAGTGCAAGAATTCTTTCATTGATCTGAAACATGTTTTTAATACTGCACCAGTGATGACTCTTCGAAAGGTTGGGCAAGGCTATGTTGTCTTCTATGATGAATTGGGTTTAGGTTTGGGATATGTTCTAATGAATGATGATCATTTTTTCCTTATAGTTATTGATAGTATAAATTACACTTTTTGAATTACTCAAACCATGACCTTTAACACATTGCTACGATGCTTGTACTTAAATGTTAGTGGTATTAACTTTTCAAATAAATATTTAACTTTTAATAAAGCCACTAGTTCATGAGTTATATATTCTTTAAAAAATATTTAAATCTCATCCATAGGAATTACATGGAATACCAATAATCATTTTATGTTGACACTGCCTATACCATAGGGAAAGGCAATGTCATTATATATTCTTTGAGAAGTAAACATCTGACCCATGTGGTGACTAAATATTTGGAAGAATAAAAATTGATGGATATTTTGGAAAGGATTCTTATTGGAGGCTATGAATCGAGATATGATGTTTTCATGGCCATGGTTCAGTAAAAAATTACTCTTCTCGAGATAATTCTTCTGAAAAAATAGCTTGATTATGAGCTTCATAGTAGTTGTGACTCTCTTTATGTTGGGGATACCTTACATGTCTAGTTATTCTCCATCGAGGGAGTCCTATGATCATAGAATCATTTTTTGTGTTTATTAGTATGGAAAGTTATGATAGGGGATGTCCACATCTATGCTGGTCTAGACATCTTGGTACCAGGGTATCCTGGCTAGTTTTTGACTGGTCTATACAGTAATATATCTTCAATATCCAAATACCCATTAATTTTAATTCAAAAAAGTAACAACCTCTCAAACTTTATATTGATATTATTCAAATCCAACCCCTGTATCATCTTGAGATAGGATTAAAACATTGTAATTCATATGGGAAGATAATAATATTTTAAAAAATCATATAATTTCAATGAACAAGACCTTAATAAATATTTTCGAACACTTACTATTATATTAAATACAGTATGGAAATTATCATCATTGTTTGGAAAATCAGTTTTTTATTTCATTTTTACTAACTATGAATACCATTGTGGCATGATATTGATATTTCACGGCATGATATTGATATGACAAAGAGCATGTACCGTAGTGATACAGGCTCCTTCTTGGCATCCAAAAGTCCCAGGATCAAATTTGGACAGGGACTAATTTCTGGGGGTACTGTAGCAGCACTGTAGTAGGACACTGTAGTAGTACTGTAGCAGCAGCAGAACTGTTGTGGCGACGGCACTGTAGTGGCATAGGTACTTTAGCAGGGCTGTAGTAGCGGCGGTATTGTAGCAGGTAATGTAGCAGCACGAGACTGTAGTAGTACTATTCACTGAGGGTCCTTTTGGGACAAAAAAAGGGCTTTCAAGCCTAGTTTACAGGACACTCTTCCTTGGGCCTTCGGGCTATGTAATGGGTCTCCCTCTACCTAGTCTAAAGAGTTATTTTTTTAAATAATAGAATGAGGCTTTGGCCCCAACCTTTTAAAAAAAGGCATGATATTGATATTCCATGGGAAATAGACTAAACCTTATCATTCAAAGCCACTAGTTTTTTAATCAAGGTCTAATCATATTTTGGGTACAAATTCTAGAAATTGTTTCCCTTAATACATTTTGTTCAATGATCACTTCCAAAGTGTGGAAAAATATACAACCACATAAATTTACATAATCTTCATCATTAGGTGGATTACACTCCACTACACTAAAAATATTTGGAATATATGGGGATATTACATTACATTGAATTTCATTAATTTATTATTCATGAGTATTACATATAATAGTATATTCTAAGGAATTTCCAAATTCTCAAATCTATTAGATGTCTGTTATGTATGATATTTAATAACTCATATGTATTCCCCCATGTCTATAACTTTTGAATTTTTTCTTAAATGATTTACTCATACATATCATGTTGATGAACCACATGTAACCTATTTACTGATCTTCATTTTACTAATTTATATGATAACTCAATAATTCAGTAACAAATAAAAATGGAAAATATTTTCATCCATTTGAAATAATTTAGGCATAGTATTAATACCCTTATTGACATATTTGATAGCCATTAGGCATGACCTTCCACGTACCACTACATAAGAAAGGGAGTATTCTGGTGACCCTTGAAAACATATGTACTTATCTATATATTTAGAAAATCATAGCATAGAATTATTGATACATGTACAGAGAAGTTCAATAAATATCCAAATTTTGGAATTATGTTGAAAGTATTAGACATCAATCTTCAATTAGATAGGAAAAAAATATTTTGAAACTTTTGGATATGTATATTAATCCCTCATAAATTCTAAAACATTTCTAGTATTACATAAAATTGGGTCTAATACTTCCTGAAATAACATTATAGGACAACAATATCACACCCACTTCTTGAATTACTTCACGAATTCAAAATTACATCAATAATACATCAAAACATCACCACGTGAAAAAAAATATTAACATTATGAACATTTATGAATAATACTCATAGTATCTTCAAAAGTGAAAACCTCTATTTAAATGAACTATACTAAAAAAAGACATCATCATGCATTAATTACCATAATCAATTTTGAATTTCTTATTAAACATACAATTTATAGTTCTCTACTAATAGTTGTTTGCATAACATAAATAAATTGAAATAACATCCCATTAGAGAATTTCAAATGATAAAAACATAAAACCTTATAGTTTCAATGTTTTCTTATATTGAATTTACATGAATGATATTTTTTCAAAAATAAATATTATTTCAAAATTATCCTCTGAATATTTTTATCTGTTCCTATGAATAGGTTATCTGATTGAAATAAAATATATATGAGGGAAATTATTCATCATTTTCATTTTATTTTATAATTTTCAGCTACCAATAATGATTACTTTTTCTCTAATGCCTCCCCTTTGTGAAAAAATATGTAATTCATTCTTCTGATTGTATGTTTCTAACATAGATATCATTATATTCTATTGACTGGGGAAATTGTTTCAAGGATCATATACCATATATTCATAAAAATTTTATACCATATACTTAATTAACCTATCTAATGGTAATTTTTCATGTTTTATACTCTTATTTAGATTCCCCTTTTACATACATAGGTTAGTCATTGTAAAGACCCGAAAATTCTGTGGAAATTTTTTTCATAAATACATGATATTTTTACGAGTCTGCGAATTTTTACGGAAATTGATTTTGAGTCCCGGTGTTCCTAGAATCAATTTCTAAAGTTTGTTTTGGTATGTTCAGTAAATGTACGAGCGGGATTTTATAACTTTTGAACCAGTGCTCGGAACTGAAATATGAGGGCACTTTTGAACTTGCAGTGCCGGTATTTTCTTAAGAAGACTTTCACCTCGACGGGAGATGGTCAAGAATAAAAGTTAGTTTTTGGATTTTTATAAATAAAATAATATAATAAAGTGTACAACACTTTATTTTATTTTAATCTTCCATGTGTGTGATTGTTGGTTAAAACATCCACTTGGGAGTTGGATGTGGGATCACCACACCCTAACCTCCCATGAGAGGTTATGGTGGTGGGGCCCAACCAAATTTTACCTCCCACGAGAGGTTACGACATGGGGACCACCCGAGACCATAACCTCTCATTTAAATAATAGGGATGGGGACCACCCGACCCCTATTAATGGGAGGAGAGTATAACATCCCAACTCTCCCTCATTAATGAGGGAGAGATTCTCCACCTTCCTTTTAATTAATTGGACAATGAATAATTTATTATTCCAATCCTATACATTTATTATATGGAGACAATTAATTTATTCTCCATTTTTTAATTCTATGCCAATGGAATAATAGATAACCAATCTATTATTTTTATTGGCATGCATCAGTTTGGAGGAATGGATGAAGAGGACAGCTAGGGAGAAAAGCTCCCAACGAAGAACCATTCATCCATTGAAGAATGAAAAGAACACCAGAAAAGATTTATTCTTCGACTTCCTTCCTCAAATCCTACCCTCCACAACGTCGTCAACGAACCGAAGCATCTTGGAATTGGGGACGTGCGGCGGATGCGAAGAATGACGGTCTTCATCATATTCCTTCTGTGTCACCGCCAACAAGCGCCGAACAAGAGGTTGGGGATTTATTTCTTGATGATTTTATACCTTTTTTATTATCTTCTTCATTGGATAAAAAGGTATTTTTGGGGATGTGTTGTTGATCATCTTCTATTCTTGATGGGACAATTTATATCTCCCAATACGCGGAGGGTGCGGGCCAACCTAAATGGACCAAAATCCTCTACCAATCTCTCTCTTTTCTTGTGGCGTTCTACGGCATGGCGATGAGGAGACAACGTCGAATGTGGAAATGATTAATTCCATGCTACCTGTTGCCTCCGCGAATCGCAGCCCCCCTGCAGTGCACTGATGCTTCCGGCCAAACCCCGCAGGCCCGAGCGGTGCCGAGCCCGCATACCCGCGGCCTCGCGGTGCATGGCCTGCCTACCCGCAGCCTCCTGGTGCCCAGCCCGCCTACTTGCGGCCTCCCGACGGTCTGCCCGGCGCGCGGCCCGCCTGCCCGTAGCCCCCGCGGCCTCCCCGACGCCATGACGATGCCCCTGCGGCCTGCCCCGCACCCTGTCGGCGTCCTGCTCGGCCCCTCCGCACCCAACACGGCCCACCTGCAGCCTGCCTGGCGTCCAACCAGCCTGCCAGTGCCTAGTGCTCTGCCCACGGTCTGCCCGCGCCCTATGCGGTGTTGGCTGAACTGGCCCCAGCCTTCGGTCTGAGGCGCCTACGTGGCGACCACTGGGATGAACCGCCCTCACAGTCCTCTAGGTTGGGCCCAGCGTACCCGGCCAAGAAAAGAAGTCTAACCCACCCAATGGGCCAGTTCAGACCCAAAAAGTTTCACCGGGTCGACCCAGACCAGGTTGGCCCAGACTGGGTGCGACCGAGTCGGTCCGACCGGGTCGGACCAGACCCAGGCCCACTACTGACCCTTTTACCTTCTTCGGCCATATCTTGGCACGAGACATCCATTTGATGAACCATCAGGGAAACTGTTATTCTTGGACCGAAGCCACCCCTTTGAGAATACCCCACTAGAGTATGGGGTATATTTGACTTACAGTCAGGTTGGATTGTACATGAATCCAACCGGGCCCCCGGGACTAAATGTCTAACAACTCACAGACTGAGCATCTAATCGACGTGTCGTCTGTTGTGTTGAGCCCCCTATGATGTGGTAGACCTTTGTGATGCTTCTTCGTGTCACTTCATGACTGTTGGAGTATCGACCAGTAGCTCATGGAACAGATCCTTATAGAAGCAAGCAGAGAGAGTACGGAGACCTAGTAGCTAGCTGAGACCTGACGACTGCTTGACAGATTTGACTCGGAGGGACTCGGCTAGCCCAGTGGGGAGCACCTCTATATGAGCGCGGTGGACCCATGGTGGGGAGCACCTCTGTGTGAGCACAGTAGACCCACGATACTCGATATGAGGCGTACCCTTACATGCTACGAGGGGGAGCGCATCTATGTGAGCACGGCATACCCGTGGTGGGGCGCACCTCTCTCTGAGCACAGTAGACCCATGATACATGATGGGAGGAGTACCTCAGCAGTCTACAATTAGTGGAATGCTCCTCTGTGTGACGCGGTAGGCCCACTATACTCGATAGTAGATGAGTATGCCACCAGCCGTGTTTTTGAAAATAAAAATCCTGGTTTGAGCTAAGTCAATGACTTTTGTGTTTTCCTCATGATTGTGATGGGTTACTAGATAACTTAGATATATGTATGGGCATATACCTAAGTAATTTTTATCCATTGAATTCATACTTTTTGGTTTATCCTTGTTGGATTTTGTGAGTCCATGAGGGTCTTGGGGTCCCTAATGAGTACCGTTATACTCACCACTATACGGGCTATGCCCGCACCTCATTGTGTTGATTGCAGATGACAGACAACACTGACTGAGGCAGAGAGTAGCAGGATTGGATGGTAACCAGAGGTGGACCACTCGGTGGGATGGTACATAGAGGAGACGGATAGACGAGAGTGCCGAGGAGGTCATCTGTACCTACCCTTTAGGTAGGAACCCCGAAGGATGACCTAGTAGCTGCTTTACATTTCTTCAATTGTACTTGATTTCATTTATACATGTACTTCCCAGTTGGGATTGAATTTTCGGCCCCTTTTACTTTCCAACACTTCTTATATAGTTTTACATAGTGTTTTTCTTCCAGTTGTCTACTCTAATGTTTTTTACAATTATAAAGGCAATGCCTTCCCAGTTTAGGGATTTACGCCTTTGGTGCTAGTCGCTGGCCCCTAGCCTATGGAATGCGGGCTTGGGGTAGTAATGATACGGGCCCCCGGGGACGGGTCATGACAAATTGGTATCTGAGGAGTCAGTTCAACTGCATAACATAGGACTCTGATCTTTCGTTTCTATGAAGTAATAGTGTTAAGGGTAATGATTGTGGTTTTTAGTTCAACGAGTCTAGTGTTGGTGCAGTGGCTGACGTATCCATACACCAGGACGCTGACTTCTGATTTTTGACTTAGTACACGGATACACTGATTGAGTGTGTGTTTTTAAAAGTTTTTCTTTAAGTTATCTCAACCAGGTCATCTCACCAGGAATAATATTTTGACCATGTCACATCAGTTTCTTTCAAGATGCCTCCCCACAGAAGACTATTTAGAGTCCCAAGAGTCGTACGTACTGACATCCAACCGAGCGACGAGGCCTCGGTGCAGGGCCCTTTACCAGCGGATGCACCAGCGGTACTACATCTCGTTGGGCCACCGATGCCACCATCCCCAACAACAGACGATGCACGCCGCTTGATCACGTTGCACAAGTTCCAGCACCATGGGCCACCCAAGTTCCGGGGAGAGACAGACCCAAAGGAGGATGAGGATTGGAAGGTGGTTGTGGTGAGAGGCTTCAGGAAATTAGGGACACTAGCAGACTTCATGGTTATCCTTGCTGCGAGTCCCCTTCGGGTAGTATCAGGCAGATGGTGGAGCTTGATGCTCCTGGTTCATGATGAGGCTACTCTACTCTGGGCAGACTTCAAGAGGATGTTCCGAGCGGAGCTTTTACTGTCACGACCCGTCCTCGGGGCCCATGCTGTGACTACCCCAAGCCCTCCTTCCTTAGGCCAGGGACTGGCGACTAGCACCAAAGGCGTAAATCTCGAAAACTGGGAAGGCATTGTCTTTATAAAAGTAAAAAAACACCACAGAGTACAAGAGGAAGTAATACACTAAGTACAAAAGAATGTGTTGAAAAGTAAGTGGGCCAGAATACAAACCCAACTGAAAGTATAGCGACAACTGAACGGAAGTAAAACATAAAAGAAAAATAGCTAGAAGAATAGAAGAAGCTCCTGGGTTTTCCTCCTCGGATCCTACCTGAAGGGTAGGTACAGATAGCGCATCTCTTGGATCGTCCACCACGGATCCTACCTGAAGGGTAGGTACAGATAGCGCAGCTCCTAGATCATCCACCACAGATCCTTCCTGAAGGGTAGGTACAGATAGCCTCCACAACGCTCTCGCCCATCAACCTCATTCGAGTATCATCTCTTCGTGAAGTCCACCTCTGGATACTAACTCGTCGTGAGGTCCACCTCCGGGTACCATCCAGTCCTCGAACAATCGGCCTCCATCAGCGTTGCCCGTTGTCTGCAACCAACACAACGAGGTGCGGGCATAGCCCGTGCTGGGGTGAGTATACGATACTCATATGGGACCCCAAGACCCTCAAGGTCTCACTAAATCCAAAAAGGATAACCACAAAGAAGGATCTCAACAGATAACCCTTACTTAGATATAAGCCCATACTTTTACCTAAGTTATCAAGTAACCCATCTCAATCATGAGGAAACACAAAGGTTATGAAATCAATGGATAACCACTACCTAGGTATATTCCCATACATATACCTAAGTTATCAAGTGACCCATCTCAATCATGAGGTAAACACAAAGGTCATAGACATAGCTCAAACCATGATTTTCATTATCAAAACCGTAACTGTTGAAGAGATCCATCTCTGATGAGTACAGTGATCCTGTCACGACTCTGAGGTATTTATCACTAACCTTAGACTGTTGAGTTACTCCTCCTGTCGAGTACCGTGGGTCTGCTGCCAACTACCGAGAGCTCCATCCGTTGAGGGTCTGCTGCCAAATACTGGGCGCTCTCTCTAATATCCTACTGATGTACTCCTCTTGTCGAGTACCGCGGGTCTGTGGACAACTACCGGGCGCTCCGTCCTCCATGGGTCTATAACCAAATGTCGGGCACTACGTCTGATGGGCTAGTCGACTCACTCCAATTTGAGTCGGTCAAGCAGTCGTCAGGTCTCAGCTGGCTACACGGTCTCCGTACTCCGTACGCTCGTCTCCGGAAGGGTCTGCTCCATGAGCTACTAGTCTATACTCCAAGTATCACAAAGTTCCACAAAGAATTATCTCAAAGGAATGCCTCTTCATAGGGGTATCAACGCAACAGACAGCGCGTCCATCGGACGTACGGTCTGTGAGTTATTACCCTTTTCATCCCAGGGGCCCGGTTGGTTTCGTGTACGAACCAACCTGACCGTATCTCAACTGTACCCCAAACTCTTATAGGGTATACTCATTGGGACTGTTTCTCAATGTGATCACCAACGCCGCTGACGGTTCGTCAAACGGACATCTGTTCTGAAAGTTATCAGCTTTTCCGTTCCAGGGGCCCGGTTGGATTTCAGGTTCAATCCAACCCGGACACTATCCAACTATGTCCAAATCTCATTTGATGTATTCTAAAAGTTCTGTCTCATCCAGAGGAATCCAACAAAGACGACGGAACGTCAATCGGACGTCTAGAACTCAAGTTATAAGCGTTTCCGTTCCGAGGGCACGGTTGGTTTTGGGTTCGAACCAACCCGGTCGTACGCCATTTTCTTCAAAACCTCCAGTGTAATTAACCGAAAGGACCGTCTAGATCCAAGGATCGCATCCTGACTGAAGGTGCATCGATCGGAGGCCCATATCCCAAGATATGGGCAAAAGACCGGAAGTGATCCGAAAATGGGGGGTCTGGGCTCGGTCCGACCCGGCGGGGCGCGGCTAGGCTCGGCTGGGCACGGCCCGGCCCGGTCCACGCAAACCATCCCAGCCCAGCCGGGGGGGTGCTCTGTCTTGGCCAGCGGCTGAGCATGGGGGAACCGTTCCCCCCTTTCTCGCCCCACGGACGCGGTGCACCTGTCGCGTCCTCCTCCTCCGGATCCCGCACGGCTGCGGGATCCGGCCGCCTGCTACCACGAATTCAGCCACGGAGGTTCCTCCTGGCGGTGCCCCGGGCACCACTGCATCCTGGTGGCCGGCCGGTGCTAGCCACCGGCTCCGGCCACCGTGCCTGCGGGGCGCGCCGGCAGGGTCTTCCTCTGACCACCGGACACGCTCCGGTGGTCCGTTTTTCCTGTCGTCTTCTCCATCGGTCCTCCCGAGACCTTCTCTTCACTGCAAAGACTTAAAAATGCCTCTGCGGCCCGTTTCATCATCGTCCGTCGATCCACACACCAATAAAAAAACTGCGGAGTCTTCGAATCGCCTCCGCGGCCCCGACTCCGACCGCGGTTTCGTTCGGCCTAAACAGCGCGGCGCAACGGCATCACGCTTCTTCGTCACGTTCATTATTGTTTCCGCGTGGTGACATTGCACCGCACCGCCTTTTTTCGAACCGCAATGAACACAACATCAATGAGGGAGGAGTATCAGCCGTGTTCGGGCGGTCCGACCTCCTCCCGTTAAATTGATAAAAGGCGGCCTGAATATTAAACGAAGAACACAATGAATTATTCAAAAACAAAACCAAACCCCTACCTAAAAATTGATGTTGCATGTCGTCGAGTCGTGGAAGTCGAAATTCATGGTAGAATGGCGTTGCGAAGAAAGAATAGAGAGTGATGACAGTCAATAGTGTTCATCAGTTCCGTCATTGTAGAAGAGCACCTGAAGAAGAATTGACGTCTCCTCTCTTATCGATTGAAGAAGAGAATATAGGGTGTGTCATCATCCTTCATGGAAGGGTGTCTCATTCCTCTCCAGAGGTTTCAGTATTCTTCAACGAAGGAGGAAAACCCCACTTCCTTCACAAATCTCTCTCTCAAGAGGTTTCTCCCCACTAAACAAATGCCAACCAAATTAAAATAAGAATCCACCTTATTTTGATTAATCTTCCAAGCCATTCAAAATTTGAATAAATTAATTCATTAATTGAGTAGGTTCCATTAATTAAATATGGAGTGTTGGGAAATGTTAAAGTGAAAGAGGAAGAGAGAAGAGGAAGAGTCACATAAGTTAAAGTGGAGTTACAAAATTAAAGAGGGATGTGAGTTATGGGAGGTCAAGGAGTTTATGGGAAGATCAAGGGGGGTTAGGGTCTCGTGTGGGCCCCACCTCCCTCATATCCACAGATGGGAAGTTGGGTGGTTGTGGGCCCCACCAACAACTTCCCATGGTAGAATTTAACTTCCTTGGTGAACAAAAATAAAATTGTACACAATTCTATTTATTTCTTCCTTAAACCCCAAGAATTAAAATTCTTCTCCCATGCAAATGCACCTACGGGAAAAGTCCTCTTAAAGAAATACTGACGCTGTGAGTTCTTCGGTGCCCTCGGATTTCAATTCTGTGCAACGGTTCAAAAGATAGAAAAACCCGCTCGCTCGTTCACTGAACGTACCCGAGCTAAACTTCAGAAATTGATTCCGGGCACACCGGGCCTCAGAATCAGGTGCCGTCAGAAGCCGCATACTCGTAAAATTTCAAAAAATTAGGAAGAAATTTCCCTTGATATTTCTGGGTCATTAAATTTACCATCCACCATTTGTGCGGTGCGGATACATGAGCTACTTCATCTGCAGCAGGTCAGTATGATAGTAGTACCGTACTCAGCGAGGTTCACCGACCTCTCGCGCTACTCCACAGATTTGGTACAGGACCCATTATTCAAGGCCCCGACATTCGAGCAGGGGCTCAGGTGAGATATCATAGCTCCGATGATCTCACTTAGCATTCTGACACAAATGAGGGTGCTAGAGAAATCCAACTTGGTGGAGAGTTTCCTTGTTGAGCAGTCTTTAGCAGTAGGACCCACCACTAGAGAACATGCAGTGGAGTCTTCTGCAGCTGGCAGTGGACAGATGTCCTAGAGGTACAAGAGGACCAGACCTACAGGTGGTCGACCACGTGACTTAGGATCGTTTCTATGGGGTACACGGAGCAGAGACACACATGCCAGTAGTAGGAAGTGTTACTCATGTAGTGGGAAGGGTCACCTGGCTTGTGACTGTCCGACCTTCCAATCAGATGATCTCCAGACAATTGAGGGAACTCCCAGGTAGAGGTAGAGGTTCGAATGAGGTGGTCTACAGGGAGGAGGTGGAAGTGGAAAAGGTGATGGATGTGCAGATGGCGTTGGATGACGTTATGAGGTGTTACCACCACCACCACCTATTGGCCCACCCCGACAGTAGGGAGTGATAGGACAGGGGGGAGCTCTACTTCTGGAAGCTAAGGCATACGATCACGGTGCTCCAGAGATGATTTGAGGTACGATCTATTTCTACTCCACCTTAGTTTTAGTTCTTATAGACACAACTTCCAGTCACTCTTTCATTGCCACTGCCCTCGTTAAAGGCTTGGAGATTCTGACGGAGCCGTTGGATCGATCCTTAAGGCTAGAGACTCCTATAGGATCTTATTCGATTATTACGCACTGGTGCTGGTAGTGTGATCTTACTGGAGGCGGCGAGATCTACGGCTGGGATCACCTAGTAGCGGCGTCGAGGCCTTACGACGTCATCTTGGGTATGGACTGGTTATCTACAGTCCATGCTCAGATTAACTGTATTAGGCGCAAAGTGTGTTGTGTTCGCACAGATGGGACCAGGTTTACCTTCAAGGGTGAGAAGGAAACCTTTGCTGCATAGGACGGACTTACTCAGAAATGGGTACATCTGATCACTCCACAGTTGTCTTGCCTTACCCTCAGAGCAGTTGATGTAGAGAGTCCGACTTATCCTGTAGTGGTGGATCAGAACACGGATGTTTCCCCTAAAGATGTTCCAGGACAACCTCCTTGCAGAGTGGTGGAATTATACATTGACTTGTACCCTGGGAAAGCACCGATATCTACCCCAACATATCTGATGGCTCCCACTGAGCTTCGTGAGCTGCGGGTATAGCTGGAGGACTTTCAGGGGAAAGGATTCATCCGGCCCAGTGTTTCTCCCTAGGCAGCCCCGATCATGTTCGTCAAGAAGGCGGACGGGAGCTTAAGGCTTTATGTTGACTACTGTCACCTGAATCAGGTGACCATGAAGAAAAATTACCCACTCCTGAGGATTGAAGACCTCTTTGATCAGCTGAAGGGAGCATGGTGGTTCTCAAAGATAGAACTAAGATCAGGTTATCACCATCTCATAGTTCAAGATGAAGATGTGCAGAAGATGTCTTTTAGGTGTTGTTACGGCCAATATGAGTTCTTGGTTATGCACTTCGGTGTATCCAATGCTCCATAAATGATCATGGGACTCGTGAACAGGATCTTACAGCTATACCTTGATTGCTTTGTCATAGTCTTCATTGACGACATTCTGATCTACTCAACTACTAAGGAGGAGCATGCCTACCATTTTCAGGTAGTACTGGACACACTGGGAGAGCACCAAATTTATGGTAAGCTCTCAAAGTGACATCTTTGGATTTGATAGGTTCACTTTTTGGGACACGTCATCTCGGAGGCCGAAGATGCAGTGGATCCAATGAAGATTGAGGCGGTACTTTCTTGGGAGCCACCCAGGAGTGTGACGGAAGTACGGAGTTTCTTGGGATTTTCAGGGTACTACCTATGGTTCATTCCATATTCTCTAGAGTTGCAACACCACTATCAGCCTTGACAAAGAAGTGGAAAGCCTTTGTGTGGTCGGAGATATGTCAATAGAGCTTTTAGGAGATGAGGCAGAGGCTGGCTAGTGCCCCATCTTGATGCTTCTAGAGGAGGGCGTAGGGTATGTAGTTTGCTGCAACGCATCAGGGACGGGACTCGGGTGTGTCCTGATATAGGAGCGAGCAGTGGTTACTTATGGTTATTATCATCTGAGACAACACGAGAATAATTACACTACCCATGACGTGGAATTATCAGTAGTGGTCTTTTCCTTGAATATGTGGCGACACTATCTGATGGGAAAACGTTTTACCTTGTACTCTAATCACAAGAGTTTCAGGTATATCTTCCCTTATAAGGACCTGAACCTGAGACAGAAATGTTGGCTTGATTTCCTCCAAGACTATGAATTTGAGATAATATATAATACTAGGAAAGGGAATGTTGTTTCTGATGCACTCAGCAGAAGTACTGGTATACAGCTGCTAGGAGAGGCGACAGAGCAGCTGGCTACTTTACAAATATCCTTTGTGGATAGAGATGGAGCATCATTCCTATAGTCTATTACGATCACACCCCCATTTCATCAGTGATTCAAGTAGGCACAGCATGGGGACACTGACTACGAGACACGACGTGCTCAAATATCTACAGGGAAGGCACCTGATGGATTTTTTTTGAAGGTGGGGAGCACATCATCCTCTTCAGAAGATGTACTATGGTACCAGTGTCACTTCAGGAGGAATTTTTGAGGGAGTTCCACACTTCCTCTCTAGTGGTACATCCTGGAGTGGCGAAGATGTACCAGGACGTTCGACGATAGCACTGGTGGCCAGGTATGAAGAAGGTTGTAGCGGAGTTTTTATCTTAGTGCCACACTTGTCAACAAGTGAAGGCGGAGCACCAGGTACCAGTAGTCTTGGTTCAACCTTTAGAGGTACCAGAGTGGAAGTGGGATGGGTTTTCCATAATCTATGTGATAGGTATTCCACATACATCCAGGGTTCATGACTCGATTTGGGTGACCATCGACCAACTCACCATGTGGGGCCACTTCCTACCGATCAGAGAGCAGGGTTCAGTAGAGAGCTTGGGACGCCTCTATGTGTAGGAGATTGTGCGAATACATGGAGTAACTTCCTCTATTTTCTTTGACCGTGACACACGGTTTACTTCCCGGTTATGAAAAGGGTTATAGTAAGCTTTCAAGACACATATTCGCTTGAGCAACACCTTCCATCCTCAGATAGATGGTCAGACTGAGCGGACCATTCAGACCCTTGAGGACATGCTACGTGCTTGTGTCCTCAGCTTCGGTCATAGCTGGGAGGATCAATTATCATTGGTATTGTTTTCCGACAATAATATTTTTCACTCAACCATAGGTATGGAACCATTCGAGTCGTTATACGGTCGACCTTGCAGATCACCCTTATGCTGGACTGACCCTTGAGAGTCAGAACTAGTGGGACTAGAGATGGGACAAGCTACTATGGAAAAGGTGCAGATCATCCAAGAGTGGATGAGGAATACACATAGTAGGCAGAAGTCATATGCTGACAGGAGACGGATACCTCTGGAGTATGAGGATGGTGACCACGTCTTTCTACGGGTCTCACCTCGACGATGTCTTCGGATATTTGGCCGAGGCAGAAAGTTTTCACTGAGATTCATCAGAATTTTCCAGGTCCTCGGAAGAGTAGGTGAGGTGGCTTACTTCTTAGCTCTTGCACCTCAGTTGCACCGGGTGCACGATGTCTTCCACCTATCCCAGGTGAGGAGTTATGTGCACGACCCTTTCCACATCATCGACTATGGAGAGATGGACGTCGACGATGGGGATACCTTCATGGAGGTTCCGGTGGAGATTGAGGATCGATAAGAGTAGGTCCTATGTAGATGGGTGATACCTCTGGTGTCATTCGCTGGCAGCACAGGAACCTCCAAGAAAGCACATGGGAGCGGGAGGCTCAGATGCATGCTCGGTACCCCCATTTGTTCCCATAGTTCGAGTTATTTCTTACGGGGGAGTAAATCCCTGAGGTGGGGAGAATATAAAGAAAAGGAAATTCTGTGGAAAAATTATTCTTAAATACATGGGATTTTTACAAGTCTGTGAATTTTTACAGTGCTTGATTCTGAGGCCTGGTGTGCCCGGAATCAATTTTTGATGTTTTGTTCGGGTATGTTTAGTAAATGTACGAGTGAAATTTTATAAGTTCTGAGCCGGTGCTCAAAACTAAAATCTGAGGGCATCGTTGACCTTCCAGCACCGGTATTCACTTTAGAAGGCTTTTACCTCAACAGAAGATGGTCGAAAATAAAAGTTAGTTTTTGGCTTTTTATAAAAAAAATTAATAAAATAAAGTGTACAACACTTTATTTTATTTTAAGCTGCCATGTGTGTGATTGTCGGTTAAAACCTTCACTCGGGATTTGGAGGTGAGACCGCCACACCCCAACCTCCCATGAGAGGTTATGGTGGTGGGGTCCACCAAAATTTAATTTCTCGTGAGAGGGTACGACTGTAAGGGTTGGTGTCCTGAGAACCAACTATTTTTGTACTTTGATTACATGAATGTTCTCTTATTATATATTGTTTATCGTTCTGCATGTCTATAATATAATAATGTCCTAGAATATTTGTTATATTAATAAGGTCATGGCAGATCCCCGCTGTGATGAGAACCTTGGAATGCTATAACAATATTCTTAAATAAAGTTCTATGGTTGGATGACATACTATGATAGAACACATAGTATATTGATCGTCATGTGCGAGTACTTGTAAAATGACAAGACTCTCTCTCATTGAGTTCGCACTTGGTAATCTCCAAGATGGTAGATTGTGATAACAGACCTGCCAGTAGAAATTCTGCATGTCTTGGTGTCATCAGATATTTCTATATATGAGCATGTGTAATGGTCCTTATACTGGAAGATTATCCTTAACTCATGTCATGACTCGCGCACTTAGATTTATTGATGAAAACCGTCACGAAGATAGTTGGCGGGAAGTAGGGTACGTCAGGTGCGTCACGAATGACATGTTGTTAATGGATAATTCGAGGAAGGATTTTTCCCTTCCATATTTATGGAATTATATATCTTGGGCCCTTTGATTGAAATAGAATTGTCAAACAAATTCCATGGACTTGGTGTAATGACGTGTTTATTTCTAGAAGTCAAAGAATGACAGATCAAGCATATAGGTTTATGACACTACCATGAAACCTGCTTGATGGGATATTGAGACAAAGGGATTAAATTACATTGTAAGAATTCCTATGAGGTGATTCATCAATGCGTCATCAACATCATTCTCTTGGGATCCTTGACCCATTGATAGACAGTAATCTTGGACTTTAGGCAAGCCCACCTAATGCCAATGAGAAAGGGGCCTAGAGGGTCACACAATTAGTGTATTCAAGTATCTCAAGTAGAATAATGAATATTCCCATACGTGGTTTAATAATTATTCAAGGAAGACTAAATCATTTTAATTTTAAAGGAAGAATAAAATGAGAACAACTACATGTCGTGTATTATTGATTACATGTCGTGTAGTTTTTATTTTGAAAAACAAGTACACGCCGTGTATTATTAACTGTACATGCCGTGTAGTTTTCATTTTGGAAAGGAAATGAATAAATGAAATAAAGATATACACTCCGTGTACATTGAATGTAAAAGTCATGTAGTTTTCATTGAAAAACAAGTACACACCATGTATTTATGATTACATGCCATGTAGTTTTTCTAGTCAGGATTTTGAGGAAATATCGTTTTATTAAATGATATTTATTATAATCAGTGTGGGAACATGTCAAGGAATTAATGACTCAACATTGGGTTTTTAAAAGAGTTAATGAAATAAATAAAATGCATAATGCGTTTATTTATTTTAATAACTCTAAAACCTAAAACCCGATTATAAATATCCCCACAACCCCAACTCATTTCCTTAGACAAGATAATCGTTGTGCCCAACAATTCTGGAGAATTTTTTCAAGGATGAAAGAACCTCTTCCTCCAAGAACACTCTCAAGACCGAGAGAGATCCTCTTCCATCGGATCAAGACGATCTAAATTGGACAACACATGCAATGGTTTCTCCATGATAGCACCCAGAGACTCCTTTGGAGATGTCCAGAGATACAAGTTGCACATGTGGATCACCGCTAGAGGAAGTATACACTTGTCTTCTACGGAACAATGACGAATCACATCAAAACGTGATCAATAATATCAATGAAGAAACAACACCAAAAGGTGCTTCTTTTCAATTGATTAAATTAATTATAATCAACCTGTAACGATCCTATTTTTTGGTTCTAGGACATTTCTTTATTTTGTCTATTTCGATGATTCGATCTGTGGAGACTGGCATTTATCGTCGTATTTTCCCTGATTGGTCATTGTTAATGAAAAAATTCCATGTGGGCACATCTACCCACACACTTTTGCTTCTCCCGGAACCTTCAAATTGTATCAGAGCAGGTTACAACTTTGATTATAGTTATTTAATTTCCGTTGATAATTTACACATTTATATCTGATTCAATTTGAAATAAATCTTTCAATAAATCGTAAAAAGCGAGATCTGTTCTCCCCCCTTAGTTTCTCAATTCATATCACAGAAATGGACTTTTAATTTTAATTTTGATTAAAATATAAATGAAGAACTCATCTGGAGGAGCTGATCATTCTGTCTGTATAACACAGGAATACACGATGTGTAATTAAAACTACATGACGTGTACTTCGGTTCAAAGAACCGGTACTGGTCCTCCAAACCACGCCATGTGAATTGATTACACCTATGTATTTATTACCCCGTGTTGACCAGAATTAAACGGTGCGTGGGGACCATAATACACGGCATGTATGTTGGAGCTACACGCCGTGTAGTCTGATTTGGTCCAAGTAAAACCGTGTACAAATGAGAAGCCTCGTACCACGTACACGGGATTGCCAGGCCGGTTACCGCGTAACAAGGAAGTACAAGCCGTGCATGATTTATCTACACTCCATGTACTCCAAAATTACCAAAGTACATAAAACATGCCAAAGCCATCGTCGTGTACTTTGGATAAAAGGTGAAAGAAATACATGCCGTGTAAATATAAACTACACGCCGTGTACTTTCCAGAAATAGAATTTCACTAGGTTTCCTCCAAATGTACAAAGACACCATACAAGGAATATGTATGAGAAGAATCTAAAGGAAATTCAGAAAGGAATTTAAGATAAAGAATTGATTAATTATATGATCATAATTAATTGAATTCAAGCGTGACTTATCTTGAATAATAGAACGATAAAAAGAATTTGAATTCTAAATATGCGTACATGTTGTTGCATGCTATGGATGATCATGAGCTAGACCAAAGACCCTTTGTATGTGTGTATGGTTTCATTTAAATTTGTTTAATTTAAATTCGTTGGCCTACGATCCTTCTTCCAATAAAATGTAGGTTCTGTGTGCCCATGGTTTCTTTAATGTAAACCCCGTGTAATGGAGAATCTCCCACGCCAGAGGAGACGGTTCGAAATCCGAAGCTAAGGAAAAACCAACCCAAGAAGATACAACGGTGGACATGTGGGAGTTGCAGAACACGAACCATTGGGTTCAAGGTGTTTTTCACTAGGTCGGGGTTAGCTTATCAAAACCACTAGATAATCTAACCAATAAAATCTCATGATCATTCCATATTATTTTATTTCTATCTAATTTCATGGTTTATTTATTATGTATGTGTTGGTGCGATCGCATATTTAATAAAATGAACAAGAATTCAAAGATAAAATAAAATAAAAACCAGACTATGTGTAAACATTATCATAACATGGTTAATAATTTTAGTAAACATCACTTAATATTAACAAGCATGTGATAATGAAAAACTACGCATAAAGAATAAAATACCTCAAATACCATATTAAGTTAGACCAAGCCTCCAATTACTTGATTAAGGGAAAGAGTCAATAAAACCATGTGTTTGACCAACCCTTGTTGGGACACTTACTTTTATAAAGGAAGCCCTTATGAAAGGTTTCTAGTTGACATAACCATATTACATCAAGAGGATTATCCCTTGCTATAATTGATGTAATATTGGAGGCAAGAGTTGAGGAACTCCATGTCAGGATTTCAGGATTGGGGAGTCCACTCAACAGATCAAGGAACTATAAGCTCAAAGTTGGAAAAGACCTACCTACTGAAATACCTTCAAATAGCTTGACCAACCCTTGTTGGGGTTATGCGAAGGGGAATATGGATCCTTGCCACTAGAATGTCAAAGAAATTGGAAATTCCGAGTTCAATGGTGAGGGGATTTGGGACATGAAAAAATAGTTGGAAAATTAATAAATTCATTTATTATTTTTCATAAAATGTAATCAAATGGTACTGATAAATCTTCTCTTTTGATTTGTATAATCGAAATGAAAAACTCATCATCCACATTTTTTCTTGCGACCAATTATGGATAAAGACAATATCCTCACAAGAAGTAACTTTCAGGAATGTTTTATGCACCTTCGGGTTATCCTACGCCATGAATGGAAGTTTTACATGCTGGAGTCCTCACTTTCTGATCCACCTGCCCAAGGGGCGAGTGATGAGGATTTCCTGGTCTATGATCAACAATTGAGCGATGCATTCGATGTTCAATGATTGATGTTGTCATCAATGTCTAGTGAGCTCATGAACAATCATGAAGACATGGATGCCTCAGCATGCTCGAGCACCTCTGTGGTCTATACCAGGAGAGAGCAAGACATGAAAGGTTTGAGATCTCCAAGGCTCTATTTCAAAGCAAGCTTAGAGAAGGTGCCCCAGCCGAGCCTCATGTCATCATGATCATTGGCTAAATTGAGCGCTTAGAGGTTCTAGGGTTTAAAATCCTTGAAGAACTGGGTACCGATCTCATTCTTTCATCACACCCCAGAGCTTCTCAAACATTTTTGTGAATTTCAACATGAACAACATTTAGAAGTCTTTGTTTGATCTTCTTATCCTCATTCGCCAAGTGGACAATGACATGAAGTGTGAGAAGAATTTTGTCCTCATGGTGAATAAAAGTAAAGGTAAGGTGAAGAGATTTAAGCCCAAATCTTCTTTAATACCTTCCAAGAAAAGGTAGGTCAAGGGGGAGGCAAGAAAAAAGGAGGTTGTTTGTTTCATATGTGGCAAGAAGGGCCACTGGAAGAAAAACTACACCCTGCCAAGGAAGCAAGGGGAAGCTTCAGGTGCATTTGTTATCAAATGCAATCTATATTTTTCTACCAATTGGGTATTAGTTACTGCTTATGGTGCTCACACATGTATCCAAATATAGTAACAATGTAAATTCAAAAAGATTGATCGAGGTGAGGTAGATCTACAGGCAGCCAATGGAGCCAGACTTGCTGTTGTAGCTTTTGGGGAATACCACCACACATTTCCAACTGGAATGATATTGGTGTTAAAGGGTTGTTATTATGTTTCTTCGGTTACTAAAAAAATTATTTCATTATCCAGGTTATATACTGATGGATTCATGTTCAAGTTTGGAAATGAATGTTGCTACTTTTATAAAGATAACATTTGTTTTGGTAGGGCACATTTATATAACAGCCTTCATGTGTTAGAATCCACAAACCAAGTAATGAAAATCGATGTCAAATTCAATTCACATGAATCATACCACACCCAACTTTGGCATCACTGGCTAGGTCATGTCAATGAGAAACATTTGAAAAAATTACATAAAGATGGGTATTTAGATTCTTTCAAACTAAAACCACTTGGTGTATGTCATGCATGTCTACAAGGAAAAATGACCAAAGCCCCATTTAGTGGGAAAGGTGAAAGTGCTAAAGAGCTTCTATAATTAGTTCACACAGATGTGTTTGGACCATTTCCAGTTGAATCAAGGGGTGGGTTCTCGTACTTCATAACTTTTGATGATGATTTTTGTGGATATGGATATATTTATGTAATGAGGTAAAAGTCAGATTATTTTGATCGGTTCAAAGAATACAAGAATGAAGTTGAGAACCATCTTGGTAAGAAGATTAAGAAACACTGCTCAGATAGAGCAGGATAATATCTTAATCATGAATTCATTTATTTATTATAGGAGTTTGGGATTCTATCTCAACTCACTCCTCCTTACACACCTCAGTGGAATGGTGTAAGTGAAAGGAGGAACCGCACCATGTTGGACATGGTGAGATCAATGACGAGTCATGCGAGTCTTCCATTATCCTTTTGGGGATATTCATTACAAGCATCATCACACATACTAATCCAAGTAACAACTAAATCGATAAATGTTATTCCATATGAGTTATTGAGTGGATGAAAACCCATGCTATTGAATTTATATGTTTGGGGTAGCAAATCATTTTTATAAGTCCTCTTCAGGTAACAAACTTGCACCCCAAGGAACAAAGTGTACCTTTATAGGATATCCCAAGGAAACAAGGGGATATTACCTATACAATCCCGGAGAAAAAAATGTTACAGTGGAAAGACACGCCATATTCCTTGATAGGGAGCACATCTCCAAAAGAGATAGTGGGAGAGAAATAGACTTCGATGAAGTCGAGGATCAAGATACATTGGATTTGGTACAAGAAATAATTCCACAAAGCCTCGTGGAAGAACAATCATTACTATAGAAACAAGAACTACATAGGAGCACAAGAGAGGTGGGTGAACCAGAATGATAAGGTTTTCTTGTCACCGAGGATGGTGACTCATTATTGGTTGACAATGATGATCCTCTTACCTACAAGGAAGCAGTTGAAGGAACAGATGTTTCAAGAGGCAAGAAGACATGAATTATGAAATGGATTCCATGTACCAAAACCAAGTATGGATTTTGGTAGATCCTACAGCTGATGTGAATCCTATTGGTAATAAATGGGTATTCAAGAAGAAAATGGACATAGAGGGGCAAGTCAGCACCTATAAGGCACGACTGGTTACAATAGGTTTTAGACAGTGTCAAGGAAGTGACTATGATGAAACATTTTCACCAGTTGTGATGCTAAAATCCATCAGAATTCTATTGTCCATTGCCTCTTACCATGAATATGAAATTTTGAAAATGGATGTTAAGACAGATTTCCTTAATGGGAACCTCCAGGAAGATGTCTACATGACACAACCTAAAGGGTTTGTGACTCCAAAGGATGCCAGTAAGGTATGCAAGTTGCCGAAATCCATTTATGGATTAAAGAAAGCATCAAGTTCATGGAACCATAATTTTGATGAAGCTGTAATAGAATTTGGATATGTTAAGAATGAATGTGAGCCTTGTGTCTACAAAAGTTTTAGTGGAAGTGTAGTCATTTTTCTAATTCTATATGTTGATGACATATTACTAATTAGAAATTAAGTACCTATCTTACAGTCAGTTAAGGCATGGTTGCATAAATTCTTCTCCATGAAATACTTGGGAGAGGCAGCATATATTCTAGGGATCAAGATCCATCATGATAGATCAAAGGGAATGATGGGCCTGAGTCAAAGTACATACATTGAAAAAATACAGAAAAGATTCTGTAGGGAACAATCCAAGAGGGGATTGTTTCCAGGGTCACATGTCATTCATCTTTCCAAGAAAGTGTGTCCTCAGACACATGAGGAAAGAATGAAAAAGGAAAGTATCCCTTACGCATCCGCGATTGGGTCAGCCATGTATGTTATGCTATGTATAACACTTGATGTTGGTTATGCATTATGTGCGGTAGGCGGATATCAAGAGGATCCAGGAGACCTCCATTGGATTTCAGTCAAGACTATCCTATATATCTGAGGTGTACTAAGGATATGTTCCTGGTTTATGGAGGAGATGAAAAACTAGTCATCAGAGGACATGTAGATGCATGTTTCTAAACTGATCAAGATGACATGAAGTCACAAACTGGATACATCTTCAGTTTGAATGGCGGTGCACTGAGCTAGAAGAGCTCAAAGAAATGTGTGGTGGTAGATTCTATAATGGAGTCCGAGTATATCGTAGCTTCTGAGGTAGCTAAAGAAGCAGTATGGATGCGTAGCTTTATCCAAGAGCTGGATATAATACTGAGTAGTAATGATCCTATCACACTCTATTGTGATAATACTGCAGCGGTGGCACTTTTAAAAGAGCCAAGGTCACATCAATGGACAAAGCACATACTTCAGAAGTATCATCTCTTGAGGGATTTTTCTTAGAGAGGTGAAGTTATAGTGAGCAGTATTTCCATGGAAGACAGTGTGGCATACCCTTTGACTAAAGCCTTGACTCAGTAGAAACATGATCATCATGTGAGGTCTAGCGAACTAAATGTCATAGGAAGTTGGATCTAGTCCAAGTGGGAGTTTGTAAGGGTTGGTGTCTTGAGAACCAACTATTTTTTTTACTTTGATTACATGAATGTTCTCTTATTATATATTGTTCATTGTTCTGCATTATTATAATATAATAATGTCCAAGAATATTTATTGCATTAATAAGGTTGGATGACATACTATGATAGAACACATAGTATATTGATCGTCATGTGCGAGTACTTGTAAAATGACAAGACTCTCTCTCATTGAGTTCGCACTTGGTAATCTCCAAGATGGTAGATTGTGATAACAGACCTGCCAGTAGAAATTCTGCATGTCTTGGTGTCATCAGATATTTCTATATATGAGCATGTGTAATGGTCCTTATACTGGAAGATTATCCTTAACTCATGTCATGACTCGCGCACTTAGATTTATTGATGAAAACCGTCACGAAGATAGTTGGCGGGAAGTAGGGTACGTCAGGTGCGTCACGAATGACATGTTGTTAATGGATAATTCGAGGAAGGATTTTTCCCTTCCATATTTATGGAATTATATATCTTGGGCCCTTTGATTGAAATAGAACTGTCAAACAAATTCCATGGACTTGGTGTAATGACGTGTTTATTTCTAGAAGTCAAAGAATGACAGATCAAGCATATAGGTTTATGACACTACCATGAAACCTGCTTGATGGGATATTGAGACAAAGGGATTAAATTACATTGTAAGAATTCCTATGAGGTGATTCATCAATGCGTCATCAACATCATTCTCTTGGGATCCTTGACCCATTGATAGACAGTAATCTTGGACTTTAGGCAAGCCCACCTAATGCCAATGAGAAAGGGGCCTAGAGGGTCACACAATTAGTGTATTCAAGTATCTCAAGTAGAATAATGAATATTCCCATACGTGGTTTAATAATTATTCAAGGAAGACTAAATCATTTTAATTTTAAAGGAAGAATAAAATGAGAACAACTACATGCCGTGTATTATTGATTACATGTCGTGTAGTTTTTATTTTGAAAAACAAGTACACGCCGTGTATTATTAACTGTACATGCCGTGTAGTTTTCATTTTGGAAAGGAAATGAATAAATGAAATAAAGATATACACTCCGTGTACATTGAATGTAAAAGTCATGTAGTTTTCATTGAAAAACAAGTACACACCATGTATTTATGATTACATGCCATGTAGTTTTTCTAGTCAGGATTTTGAGGAAATATCGTTTTATTAAATGATATTTATTATAATCAGTGTGGGAACATGTCAAGGAATTAATGACTCAACATTGGGTTTTTAAAAGAGTTAATGAAATAAATAAAATGCATAATGCGTTTATTTATTTTAATAACTCTAAAACCTAAAACCCGATTATAAATATCCCCACAACCCCAACTCATTTCCTTAGACAAGATAATCGTTGTGCCCAACAATTCTGGAGAATTTTTTCAAGGATGAAAGAACCTCTTCCTCCAAGAACACTCTCAAGACCGAGAGAGATCCTCTTCCATCGGATCAAGACGATCTAAATTGGACAACACATGCAATGGTTTCTCCATGATAGCACCCAGAGACTCCTTTGGAGATGTCCAGAGATACAAGTTGCACGTGTGGATCACCGCTAGAGGAAGTATACACTTGTCTTCTACGGAACAATGACGAATCACATCAAAACGTGATCAATAATATCAATGAAGAAACAACACCAAAAGGTGCTTCTTTTCAATTGATTAAATTAATTATAATCAACCTGTAACGATCCTATTTTTTGGTTCTAGGACATTTCTTTATTTTGTCTATTTCGATGATTCGATCTGTGGAGACTGGCATTTATCGTCGTATTTTCCCTGATTGGTCATTGTTAATGAAAAAATTCCATGTGGGCACATCTACCCACACACTTTTGCTTCTCCCGGAACCTTCAAATTGTATCAGAGCAGGTTACAACTTTGATTATAGTTATTTAATTTCCGTTGATAATTTACACATTTATATCTGATTCAATTTGAAATAAATCTTTCAATAAATCGTAAAAAGCGAGATCTGTTCTCCCCCCTTAGTTTCTCAATTCATATCACAGAAATGGACTTTTAATTTTAATTTTGATTAAAATATAAATGAAGAACTCATCTGGAGGAGCTGATCATTCTGTCTGTATAACACAGGAATACACGATGTGTAATTAAAACTACATGACGTGTACTTCGGTTCAAAGAACCGGTACTGGTCCTCCAAACCACGCCATGTGAATTGATTACACCTATGTATTTATTACCCCGTGTTGACCAGAATTAAACGGTGCGTGGGGACCATAATACACGGCATGTATGTTGGAGCTACACGCCGTGTAGTCTGATTTGGTCCAAGTAAAACCGTGTACAAATGAGAAGCCTCGTACCACGTACACGGGATTGCCAGGCCGGTTACCGCGTAACAAGGAAGTACAAGCCGTGCATGATTTATCTACACTCCATGTACTCCAAAATTACCAAAGTACATAAAACATGCCAAAGCCATCGTCGTGTACTTTGGATAAAAGGTGAAAGAAATACATGCCGTGTAAATATAAACTACACGCCGTGTACTTTCCAGAAATAGAATTTCACTAGGTTTCCTCCAAATGTACAAAGACACCATACAAGGAATATGTATGAGAAGAATCTAAAGGAAATTCAGAAAGGAATTTAAGATAAAGAATTGATTAATTATATGATCATAATTAATTGAATTCAAGCGTGACTTATCTTGAATAATAGAACGATAAAAAGAATTTGAATTCTAAATATGCGTACATGTTGTTGCATGCTATGGATGATCATGAGCTAGACCAAAGACCCTTTGTATGTGTGTATGGTTTCATTTAAATTTGTTTAATTTAAATTCGTTGGCCTACGATCCTTCTTCCAATAAAATGTAGGTTCTGTGTGCCCATGGTTTCTTTAATGTAAACCCCGTGTAATGGAGAATCTCCCACGCCAGAGGAGACGGTTCGAAATCCGAAGCTAAGGAAAAACCAACCCAAGAAGATACAACGGTGGACATGTGGGAGTTGCAGAACACGAACCATTGGGTTCAAGGTGTTTTTCACTAGGTCGGGGTTAGCTTATCAAAACCACTAGATAATCTAACCAATAAAATCTCATGATCATTCCATATTATTTTATTTCTATCTAATTTCATGGTTTATTTATTATGTATGTGTTGGTGCGATCGCATATTTAATAAAATGAACAAGAATTCAAAGATAAAATAAAATAAAAACCGGACTATGTGTAAACATTATCATAACATGGTTAATAATTTTAGTAAACATCACTTAATATTAACAAGCATGTGATAATGAAAAACTACGCATAAAGAATAAAATACCTCAAATACCATATTAAGTTAGACCAAGCCTCCAATTACTTGATTAAGGGAAAGAGTCAATAAAACCATGTGTTTGACCAACCCTTGTTGGGACACTTACTTTTATAAAGGAAGCCCTTATGAAAGGTTTCTAGTTGACATAACCATATTACATCAAGAGGATTATCCCTTGCTATAATTGATGTAATATTGGAGGCAAGAGTTGAGGAACTCCATGTCAGGATTTCAGGATTGGGGAGTCCACTCAACAGATCAAGGAACTATAAGCTCAAAGTTGGAAAAGACCTACCTACTGAAATACCTTCAAATAGCTTGACCAACCCTTGTTGGGGTTATGCGAAGGGGAATATGGATCCTTGCCACTAGAATGTCAAAGAAATTGGAAATTCCGAGTTCAATGGTGAGGGGATTTGGGACATGAAAAAATAGTTGGAAAATTAATAAATTCATTTATTATTTTTCATAAAATGTAATCAAATGGTACTGATAAATCTTCTCTTTTGATTTGTATAATCGAAATGAAAAACTCATCATCCACATTTTTTCTTGCGACCAATTATGGATAAAGACAATATCCTCACAAGAAGTAACTTTCAGGAATGTTTTATGCACCTTCGGGTTATCCTACGCCATGAATGGAAGTTTTACATGCTGGAGTCCTCACTTTCTGATCCACCTGCCCAAGGGGCGAGTGATGAGGATTTCCTGGTCTATGATCAACAATTGAGCGATGCATTCGATGTTCAATGATTGATGTTGTCATCAATGTCTAGTGAGCTCATGAACAATCATGAAGACATGGATGCCTCAGCATGCTCGAGCACCTCTGTGGTCTATACCAGGAGAGAGCAAGACATGAAAGGTTTGAGATCTCCAAGGCTCTATTTCAAAGCAAGCTTAGAGAAGGTGCCCCAGCCGAGCCTCATGTCATCATGATCATTGGCTACATTGAGCGCTTAGAGGTTCTAGGGTTTAAAATCCTTGAAGAACTGGGTACCGATCTCATTCTTTCATCACACCCCAGAGCTTCTCAAACATTTTTGTGAATTTCAACATGAACAACATTTAGAAGTCTTTGTTTGATCTTCTTATCCTCATTCGCCAAGTGGACAATGACATGAAGTGTGAGAAGAATTTTGTCCTCATGGTGAATAAAAGTAAAGGTAAGGTGAAGAGATTTAAGCCCAAATCTTCTTTAATACCTTCCAAGAAAAGGTAGGTCAAGGGGGAGGCAAGAAAAAAGGAGGTTGTTTGTTTCGTATGTGGCAAGAAGGGCCACTGGAAGAAAAACTACACCCTGCCAAGGAAGCAAGGGGAAGCTTCAGGTGCATTTGTTATCAAATGCAATCTATATTTTTCTACCAATTGGGTATTAGTTACTGCTTATGGTGCTCACACATGTATCCAAATATAGTAACAATGTAAATTCAAAAAGATTGATCGAGGTGAGGTAGATCTACAGGCAGCCAATGGAGCCAGACTTGCTGTTGTAGCTTTTGGGGAATACCACCACACATTTCCAACTGGAATGATATTGGTGTTAAAGGTTTGTTATTATGTTTCTTCGGTTACTAAAAAAATTATTTCATTATCCAGGTTATATACTGATGGATTCATGTTCAAGTTTGGAAATGAATGTTGCTACTTTTATAAAGATAACATTTGTTTTGGTAGGGCACATTTATATAACAGCCTTCATGTGTTAGAATCCACAAACCAAGTAATGAAAATCGATGTCAAATTCAATTCACATGAATCATACCACACCCAACTTTGGCATCACTGGCTAGGTCATGTCAATGAGAAACATTTGAAAAAATTACATCAAGATGGGTATTTAGATTCTTTCAAACTAAAACCACTTGGTGTATGTCATGCATGTCTACAAGGAAAAATGACCAAAGCCCCATTTAGTGGGAAAGGTGAAAGTGCTAAAGAGCTTCTATAATTAGTTCACACAGATGTGTTTGGACCATTTCCAGTTGAATCAAGGGGTGGGTTCTCGTACTTCATAACTTTTGATGATGATTTTTGTGGATATGGATATATTTATGTAATGAGGTAAAAGTCAGATTATTTTGATCGGTTCAAAGAATACAAGAATGAAGTTGAGAACCATCTTGGTAAGAAGATTAAGAAACACTGCTCAGATAGAGCAGGATAATATCTTAATCATGAATTCATTTATTTATTATAGGAGTTTGGGATTCTATCTCAACTCACTCCTCCTTACACACCTCAGTGGAATGGTGTAAGTGAAAGGAGGAACCGCACCATGTTGGACATGGTGAGATCAATGACGAGTCATGCGAGTCTTCCATTATCCTTTTGGGGATATTCATTACAAGCATCATCACACATACTAATCCAAGTAACAACTAAATCGATAAATGTTATTCCATATGAGTTATTGAGTGGATGAAAACCCATGCTATTGAATTTATATGTTTGGGGTAGCAAATCATTTTTATAAGTCCTCTTCAGGTAACAAACTTGCACCCCAAGGAACAAAGTGTACCTTTATAGGATATCCCAAGGAAACAAGGGGATATTACCTATACAATCCCGGAGAAAAAAATGTTACAGTGGAAAGACACGCCATATTCCTTGATAGGGAGCACATCTCCAAAAGAGATAGTGGGAGAGAAATAGACTTCGATGAAGTCGAGGATCAAGATACATTGGATTTGGTACAAGAAATAATTCCACAAAGCCTCGTGGAAGAACAATCATTACTATAGAAACAAGAACTACATAGGAGCACAAGAGAGGTGGGTGAACCAGAATGATAAGGTTTTCTTGTCACCGAGGATGGTGACTCATTATTGGTTGACAATGATGATCCTCTTACCTACAAGGAAGCAGTTGAAGGAACAGATGTTTCAAGAGGCAAGAAGACATGAATTATGAAATGGATTCCATGTACCAAAACCAAGTATGGATTTTGGTAGATCCTACAGCTGATGTGAATCCTATTGGTAATAAATGGGTATTCAAGAAGAAAATGGACATAGAGGGGCAAGTCAGCACCTATAAGGCACGACTGGTTACAATAGGTTTTAGACAGTGTCAAGGAAGTGACTATGATGAAACATTTTCACCAGTTGTGATGCTAAAATCCATCAGAATTCTATTGTCCATTGCCTCTTACCATGAATATGAAATTTTGAAAATGGATGTTAAGACAGATTTCCTTAATGGGAACCTCCAGGAAGATGTCTACATGACACAACCTAAAGGGTTTGTGACTCCAAAGGATGCCAGTAAGGTATGCAAGTTGCCGAAATCCATTTATGGATTAAAGAAAGCATCAAGTTCATGGAACCATAATTTTGATGAAGCTGTAATAGAATTTGGATATGTTAAGAATGAATGTGAGCCTTGTGTCTACAAAAGTTTTAGTGGAAGTGTAGTCATTTTTCTAATTCTATATGTTGATGACATATTACTAATTAGAAATTAAGTACCTATCTTACAGTCAGTTAAGGCATGGTTGCATAAATTCTTCTCCATGAAATACTTGGGAGAGGCAGCATATATTCTAGGGATCAAGATCCATCATGATAGATCAAAGGGAATGATGGGCCTGAGTCAAAGTACATACATTGAAAAAATACAGAAAAGATTCTGTAGGGAACAATCCAAGAGGGGATTGTTTCTAGGGTCACATGTCATTCATCTTTCCAAGAAAGTGTGTCCTCAGACACATGAGGAAAGAATGAAAAAGGAAAGTATCCCTTACGCATCCTCGATTGGGTCAGCCATGTATGTTATGCTATGTATAACACTTGATGTTGGTTATGCATTATGTGCGGTAGGCGGATATCAAGAGGATCCAGGAGACCTCCATTGGATTTCAGTCAAGACTATCCTATATATCTGAGGTGTACTAAGGATATGTTCCTGGTTTATGGAGGAGATGAAAAACTATTCATCAGAGGACATGTAGATGCATGTTTCTAAACTGATCAAGATGACATGAAGTCACAAACTGGATACATCTTCAGTTTGAATGGCGGTGCACTGAGCTAGAAGAGCTCAAAGAAATGTGTGGTGGTAGATTCTATAATGGAGTCCGAGTATATCGTAGCTTCTGAGGTAGCTAAAGAAGCAGTATGGATGCGTAGCTTTATCCAAGAGCTGGATATAATACTGAGTAGTAATGATCCTATCACACTCTATTGTGATAATACTGCAGCGGTGGCACTTTTAAAAGAGCCAAGGTCACATCAATGGACAAAGCACATACTTCAGAAGTATCATCTCTTGAGGGATTTTTCTTAGAGAGGTGAAGTTATAGTGAGCAGTATTTCCATGGAAGACAGTGTGGCATACCCTTTGACTAAAGCCTTGACTCAGTAGAAACATGATCATCATGTGAGGTCTAGCGAACTAAATGTCATAGGAAGTTGGATCTAGTCCAAGTGGGAGTTTGTAAGGGTTGGTGTCTTGAGAACCAACTATTTTTTTTACTTTGATTACATGAATGTTCTCTTATTATATATTGTTCATTGTTCTGCATTATTATAATATAATAATGTCCAAGAATATTTATTGCATTAATAAGGTCATGGAATATCCCTTCTATGATGAGAACCTTGAAATTCTATAACAATATTCTTAAATAAAGTTCTGCGGTTGGATGACATACAATGATTGGACACATAGTATACAGAATGTCATGTGTGAGTACTCGTAAGAAGACGAGACTCACTCTCATGGAGTCCGCACATGGTAATATCCAAGATGGGAGATTATGAGAATAGACCTGCCAGTAGTAATTCGGCATGTCTTGTTGTCATCGGACATTGCTATCTGCGAGCGTGTGTAATGGTCCTTATACTGGAAGATTATCATTAACTCATGTCATGACTCGCACACTTAGATTTAATAACGAAAACTGTCATGAAGACAGTTGGCGGGAAGTAGGGTGCGTTGGGTGCATCACGAAAGACATATTATTAATGGATAAGTCGAGGAAGTATTTCTCCCTTCCATATTTATGGAAGTAGATATCTTGGGCCCTTTGATCGAAATAGAACTGTAAAACAAATTCCACGAACATGGTGTAATGACGAGTTTATTTCTGCAAGTCAAAGAATGACAGATCAAGCATATAGGTTTATGACACTACCATGAAACCTACTTGATGAGATATTGAGACATAGGGATTAAATTACACAGTAAGCATTCGTATGAGGTAATGAGTCAATGCGGCGTCAACTTCATTATCTTGGGTTCCTTGACCCGTTGTTAGGCAGTAATCTTGGACTTTAGGCAAGCCCGCCTAATGCCAATGAAAAAGGGTCCTAGAGGGTCACACACTAAGTGTATTCAAGTATCCCAAGTAGAATAAAGATTATTCTTGTACATGGTCTAATAATTATACAAGGAAGCCTAAATCATTCTATTGTTGGAGGAAGAATAAAATGAAAACAAGTACATACCGTGTATTAATGATTACATGCCATGTAGTTTTTATTTTGAAAAAAAGTACACGTCGTGTGTTATTAAATGTACACACTGTATAGTTTTCATTTTGGAAAGGAAATGAATAAATGAAAACAAGATATACACGTCGTGTACATTGAATGTACACACCATGTAGTTTTCAATGAAAAAATAGTACACGCCATGTATTTATGATTAAACGCCGTGTAGTTTTTCCGGTCGGGATTTTGAGTAAATATCGTTATATTAAATGATATTTATTATAATCAGTGTGGGCACATGTGACGGAATTAATGACTCGAAATGGGGTTTTCAAAAGAGTTAATGAAATAAATAAAACGTTTAACGCGTTTATTTATTTTCATAACTCTACAACCTCAAAATCGATTATAAATATCATCGCAACCCCAACTCTTTTCATTATACAAGAGAATTGTTGTGCAAAACAATTCTGGAAAATTCTTTTAAGGCCGAAAGAACCTCTTCCTCTAAGAACTCTCTCAAGACCGAGAGAGATCCTCTTCCATTGGATCAAGATGATCTAATGTGGACAATGCAAGAAAAGGTTTATCTACGCTAGCACCCAAAGACTCCTTTGGCGACGTCCAGAGATAAGAGTTGCACGTGTGGATCACTGATAGAGGAAGTATACACTTGGCTTCTGTGACATAATGACGAATCACATCGGAATGTGATCAAGAATATCAGCGAAGAAAGAACACCAAAAGGTACTTATTTTAAATTGATTAAATTAATTATAATCAACCTATAACGATCCTACTTTGTGGTTCCGGGACTTTCCTTTTCTATGTCTATTTCTGTGATCCGATCCGTGGAGACTGGAATTTATCGTCGTATTGATCATGGATTGATAATTTTTAATGAAAAGAAGCCAAGTGGGAACATCCACCCATGCGCTTCCACTGCGCCCGGAACCTTCAATGATGAGGGGACCACCCGAGATCATAACCTCTCATTTAAATAATAGTGGTGGGGACCACCCCACCACTAATAATGGGAGGAGAGTATAACCTCCCAATTATCCCTCATTAATGAGGGAGAGCCTATCCACCTCCATTTTAATTAATTGGACAATGCATAATTTATTATGCCAATCCTCTATATTTCTTATATGGAGCCTAAAGTGGCTGGAGGTTGTCACAGCCCTCAAAATTAAATTTATTAACCTACACTAGCATAGTGGTGCAGGGTCGAACCAAAGAGAGGGCAGACGAGTGATTTCTAAGGTTTTAAAACTAAAACCTCACTGTTGTCAGCAGTCAGGCCTGTATCCTTTTACTTTTTATATATTTTTTATTTTATTGATTATATGGAAACAGGATAAGGAAACTAGATTTTCTAACAATGAAACTAAAGTTATACTAAGTACCGTTAAACTAAGAGTAATACAATATACTATTATAAAGAAGTAAGACAAATAAGCGAGATCAGCTAAGTACACAAAGGAATTATAAACTATTTGTTTGAATGGATGTTCTCCCCATAGCTCACAATCGAATCACACTTCAAGAAAGTTTGAAGAATTTCCCTCGCTAGGTAAGTCAACAGGCAGATGACTAAGTCTTGGAGTTCGCCACACCAAAACTCAACCAAACTGCAAAGTAGTTTTAAAAGGTAACTTTTGCAAATAAACTCACCATAAATCTCCAAAGTTAATGACATTAATGTTCCGAAAAATGCATTCAAAAACAACCTCACCAGTTGAAATTGAATTATGAAATTGAAAATATTTAAGTGTGAACGATCAATGATTAGAAACAAAATCAATCTCGCCTACTGATTCTAATTTCGTAAAAAGATAAGCATACAAAGATTTAAAAATCATAACCAAAAGGTTTTAAAATTATCGAGTTTAGAAAGTTCAATCTATGATCATATTGATACAAGAAGTGTAAAACATCCAAGAATAGAGTACAAATATTGAGGACAGAGGGAAGAAGTACTCCCCAAGTACTGCTCTTCTCTCAGGCTCCTTGGTCTCTTGCTCATCTCCAGCGCTGCTCCTCGGAGTCTGCTCTCGTCTTGAGGTGGTCGTGGAATGGAAAAAATGAGATTCCCCCCAAAATTATACTGCTTGTCTGCTTTAATTCTCTTCTCTCATCTGCTGCATATCACCGCATGCTTCCCCCGACTTCATGTTTTTCTCACGAGCGCACCGCGCACATGCGTCTTACCTTTGACAGGCACGTCGCGTGAATTTTTCCCTCGTAACTAACTCCATATGAGTTAGTTGGATGAACGAGGACGTGTTTAAGTCCCTTGAATGAACCTGCCATGTAAAATAGAATAAACAAATGAGAGCGCAAATGAAGAAAATTACTTAATTTTTAAGTTAAGAGTTATTTTTAGAAAGTTAAAAGAAATTGATTGATAATTATGTTTATATTTTATAAAATTATTCACTTAATAATACTAAGGTGATATATAAATTTATTAAAAAGTTATTAATTTTATTAGGTTTATAGATATCATTACTAAATTATTAATTTTACCCATTTTTTAAACGATGTTATTAAAAATTAAAAACATAAATAAATAATTAATTAAGAAAATATTTTAGATTGTATTAATAATTTAATTATTACTATTAAAGAAATTGAATTGTTAGATTAATTAATTAATTAATTAATTTTAATTTAGTAATTAAAATTATTACTTCAATTTTAAGTATTTTTAAATTAATAAGTATATTTTATAGTTTATTTATATTTATTATTATAAATTTATACTATTAACAGTGTATTAATTTATTATTTACATTTATTATTAATTTAATTCTATATTTTAAATTATAATTAATCTATTTAATAATTTTGTAATTGTTTAAAGTTTATTACTTTTATAAATTAAATTATATTAATTTGACTTTGTAAGTTAACCTTAATATAAAGTCAAATATACTTTAACTTCTGTTTTTTTCTTCTTTACACTTTTTACCTTACTTTAATTATGCTTTTATTATTATATTTTTTACTTTATCTTTATATCACTTTATATTATTTATATTTTATTTTTTTCTTCCCCTCCCCCAAATTGGTGCAGCAAAGGGGGATTGTTTCTTCCTCGTAGGCGTTGCGCAGGTATCCCCCTCGGTGGACAGCAGCTTCAGCAGAGTGGTGCGGCGGCTTCAAACAGAGGATGGTGAGGGGTCTTCCATTGTCTCTAACAGGAGCGGCTGCTTCCTAAAGGCTGATGCAGATTGGTTTGGTTCTCCTCTGCTCAACGGCGGCTCCTTCTGATAACCAGTGCAGCAGTATCCTTGACTCCAGGCGATGCGTCAGCAAAGCTTCTTCCAGCAACAGTGCACCACCAACAAGTGACGAGTCGGAACAACCCCACTCTTCCTAACACAGCAGTGCAGCACGACAAGTATAATGAAAGTGTGCTCTCCCTTGAGCGCAGCAGGTCCACAGCCTGGATTCCTCCTCAAAAAAGAAACCCTTCTCCAACAAATAGCGTCGTGGTCATAGTGGCTGAGAACAAGGGTCTTCATCGGAGGTAGAACGGACTCCAAGCGGCTCGCACAAACCTCTTCGGCTTGAGCAGTGCCAGACTGGAATATGGGTGAGGGTGAGGGATATCGGTAGCTGAAGCTACCGATACGAAAAAAACTATCGGTGAGAAAGAAAAAAAGGCAGCGGCGTGGGGAAGTAATCTGTAAGAGAGAGAGAGAAGGCAAAGGTCGGGCAAATTTACGATACAGGGTTTTTTTTTTTTTTTTTTAATTTAATGGGTCTGTTTTTTTTTTTATTTTGATAAATGGGTGTGTCTAGCGCCAAATGAATTGGCGCTAGACCACTTTTACCCTAGAGCGCCAATTCATTTGGCGCTCTTGGGTTTTGATTTCCAAAACCCAGGCAACCCCTCCCCAACCCTTATATATATATATATATATATATATTATTTATTATAATTATAATTATAATAAATATATTTATAATAAATATAATAACTAAAATAAATACAATAAATTTATAATAATGTTTATTATAATTATAACAATTATATAATTATAATAAATATATAATTATAATAAATATATAATTATAATAAATATAAAATTATAATAATTCTATAATTACAATAATTAAATAACTATAAATATAATAATTGTATATTTATAATAAATATATATTTATAAATATAATAATTATATAATTACTAAAATTATAATAATTATATAATTGTAAATATAATAATTATATAATTATAATAAATATACAATTATAATTACAATAATTCTATAATTATAAATATAATAAATATACACTTATAATTATTAAATAATTTTAATAAATATATAATTATAAATATAATAAATATATAAATATATAATTGTTATAATTATTAAAAATTATATAATTGTTATAATTATAATAAATATATAATTAGTGTAATTACATAATTATTATAAATATATAATTATTGTAGTTATATAATTATTGTAATTATATAATTATTGTAAATATATAATTATTGTAAATATATTCCTATTATATATATATATATAATTAATAAGGTTTATATATATAAAGATATGATTATAATAATTAATATATAATTAAAATATAATAAATATATAGTTATAAATATAATGAATATATGATTAGAGTAATTACATAATTATAATAAATATGTAATTATAATAATTATATAATATTTAATAAAGTTTATTTATATAAAGATAAATAATTTTAATAATGTTTATTTAAATATAAATTTATAAATTTTAAATATAAGGTTTATTTATATATAATTATTTATAAATTTATAAATTTATATATAATTATTTAAATACATAAATAAACCATATTAAATTTATTTATAAATTTATATATATATATATATAAATAAACATTATTAAAATTATTTATATTTATTATATTTATTATAATATATTATAATTATATATATATATATAATTACATTTAATAATAAATAATTACAATTTTAAAAATATATTTATAAATGTAAATTTAAAAATGTGAGATTATTTATAATTATACTTATAAATATAAATATAATTATACAATTATAAATATATATTTAGATAGTTATATATAAATATATCAATATATTTAATAAATTTATTTATCACATTAATAAATATGTATTTATTTATAATAAAAGTATAATAAAATAAATATATAAATATAATAATTATAAATATAACAAATCCATAATTATAATTAATATATAATTATAATAAATATCTAATTATAATAAATATCTAATCATAATAAATATATAAATATAATAAATATATAATTAAAAATATAATAATTATATAATCACAATAAATATATAATTGAAATAAATATATAATTATAATAAATACATAATAATAAATATAATAAATGCATAATTATAATATATTTATTACAAATATATATTTAATATATAATTATAATACATATGTAATTATTGTAAATATAAGATTATAATAAATATATGATTAAAAATATAATAAATATATAATTATAAATATAATAAATATATGATTATAATAATTATGCAATTATAATAATTATTTAATATTTCATAATGTTTATTTATATAAATATAAATAATTTTAATAATGTTTATATATATATATAAATTTATAAATAAATTTAATATGGTTTAATTATGTATTTAAATAATTATATATAAATTTATAAAATTTAAATAAAAGGTTTATTTATATTTAAATATTTATATATAATTATAAATAATTTCATATTTTTAAATACATATTTATAAATATATTTTAAAAATTGTAGTTATTATTTTTAAATGTAATTATAAATATATAATTATATATATTTATGAGTATATATATATGTGACTATATTTATTATATTTATGATTATATATTTATTATATTTATTTATTTATTTATTACTTAAATATATGTTTATAAATATAAATTTATTTATGTAAAGATAAATTTAAAATTATAAATAAATATAATTATAAATATATATATTTAACTACATATATAAATATATAATTATATATTAACAACTATAAATAAATATAATTATAAATATATGCATATTTATAATTATATATATGTGTATATTTTAATTTTATATTTATCGTATTTATAATTATATATATTATAATATTTAAAGATATAATAAATTTATAATATTTTTAAATATATAATATTTTATATTTATTATAAATTTATTATATTTTTAATATATTTATTATATTTAAAATATATTTATTATATTTATAATGTATTTATCATATTTATAATATATTTATGATAGTTATAATATATTTATTATTATATTTACAATTATATTTTTATTATATTTATTATTATATTTACACATATTTTTATTATATTTATTATATATTTAATCCTATTTATATTGTATTTTATATTTATAATAAATTTATTATATGTATATTATATTTATTATAATATATATATATATAGGTAGGTTAAGGGAATGGGCGTGGGGTGCAAAGCGCCACTTGAAGTGGCGCTGCATCACCCCATTTCCCCAAATAATATACCCCCTGCCCCTTTAAACTAAAAAAAAAAAAAAAAAACCCACCCCCTAAAATAGCCGCAAAGGTCGTATCAGTGAGGATTCAGTGGGGATATGAACTATTGTTTATCGGTGAGGGGAAGCTACCAGTGAGGTAGAGGGCATCAGTGAGGCAAGACAGTGCTGTGCGGGGTCACTGATACGAAAAAATAAGAAGTCACTGGTAGAATAAAAAAATATCAGTTACTTAAAAGAAAAACTAGCGGTAACCTAAAAAAATTCAACATAAATTAAAACTAAAGAATGAAAAAAAAAATAACAATTAATTACAAAAGAACCTAAATCTAAACAACGTTAATATATAACAGAATTTTTTTTTTATAAACTTTAAAACATTAAAATTTTTAATTGACAACATTAAATTTATAAACAGAATAATTTAAAAACTAAATTAATAAAATACTTAAATTAAAATAACTATATAAATCAATTAACGAGTAGCAGTAAATAAAAAACATCAGTGACCCAATAAATCACCACAAGCTCTTAATTACCTCACCGGTAGACTAAAATCAAAGTTTGGTGAATTAATAATCAATCTGCATACATAAAATAATAATGTTTAGAAACTATTAATTAATTAATTAATTAATTATTATAACACATATAATTAAGGGCGAACCATTTTAATTAATTTAAAAGCACATATAACTTACTTAAATGATGAGCAAGAAGACTAAACACATAAAATAATAAAATTAACCAATTCTAATGTAACTTAATTAAATGATTAATTAATAAAATAAAGTCTAATCAAATTAATTAAAATTACAATGATTAAATAATTATTTAAAATAAAAAAAAAACTTATTAAAAAGAAAGCAAGCATAACTAATTTAAACTAGTTACTCATTATTTTTCTTTTTATAAAATTAAAGGGCTTACCGCTACTGATAAATAAGAGCTATCTGTAATTTAAATTAAAAGCTACTGGTAAGACACAAAATAAAGCTACCATTAGATTTAGAAAAGAGTTACCGGTGGGAAAGAGTATCGATGATGAGGGTCACCGATGGAGGCAAGGTCATTGATAGAGAGTACCAGTAACCTGATATCGGTAGCTAAGCTACCGTTAGTCTGGAAAAGCCGAACTAAGTAGTATAAACATTAAAAATTAAAAGTAAATGAATTAGCAAAATCAATAATTATTAATAAAGAAAAATTAAATAAAATAAACAAATATAGATTAAAATAAACAAACTGAAAAGTAATTATATTAAAAACATAGAAGGAATAAATCAACTATTTAAGGGTCCATAATTACATAAAATGTTATAAAAAATGAATATTTGACAAAATTAATTATAAAAATACAGAAGTGCATTTATTTAATAAAAAGTGCAAAAATAGTTAAATATATCATTAAAAATATATAAAAATGATGTGGAAAACTATGTAAAAATAAGGCCACATCAAATTCACCCACAATTAAGCATTGTTTGTCCTCAAACAATCTCATGTTTTATTAAACTGGAAAACAGAGGTATGTTTATCATTTTTTCTCAAGATGTAACACGTCCAACACTCAAAACAGAGGACAATGCATAACAGCAGGCCTTAAAACAATGAGTTACTCATATAAATCTTGCCTAGAGAAAATACTCACAGGTAATTAAGAGAGCTATGAATCATCAAACAATGAAAATTTCATGCCTCATACATGATACAACTTAGTGACTCATTTCAATCGAGGCTTAAGTTCTAAGTCCAAAAAATGACATGACGTAAAACACCAATGGAATTCAGACCATAACCAAGGAACTTTTAACTTTTAATTTTTCACCTAGGTTCCAAAAATAATTTTTTTTTTGTAAATCACTTCAATGATACAATCCTAATGATTCCCATATAATCTATTTGATCCCTTCTTCATCTGGTGTTCATAATTCTCCTAACCTTAATGAGCTCATTTTTGACCCTAGACACTTTATTTATTTTTTCCAATCCATGTATCATTGTGTTAAGCACTGTTCAATGAACATATTCAAAGTGTAAAGAGGGCTTTTAGTTAACAGAAATACACCAAGCATATAGGGTCTCAGAGACTCATCGTGGGATCCCAGATGCCCAAATTACTCCAGTTTCAAAAGATTTATATAAAATTCATTTACATTGGCTCATTAATGCAACGAATTTTAATAAATAAAAGAAAAATAATGAGTCCCCTAGAATCAAAATCAAACTTCCAGTTCCAAGAGTTATGATCATAATTCCACAAACAGGGTACCCAAAACACTTCCAGAGGTAGGTCCTAAACTGAATTTCCATGAAATCACTAAGTAAAACCACTCAGAAATTTTCCAAACTCACTAATTTCTAGTTCAAAGTAATTCTTAACTACCAGCAAGGAACTTGTACTAAGAGGGACCCAATTGAATACTATGTAAAGCCTAAAATTATGCAAGAATTTTGAAAAATATTAACCATTTTTTACAAAAAGATTGAATTTGGAGTGGGAATTGATGAGCTTACATTAAATCATAGTTTATCACAGTGAATAATTGACCCCCTCCCCCACACTTAAAACCCAAATTTGTCCCCAAAGTTGACCTCTATAGTGGAGAAGAACAATTAATCAATTAAGGTTCAAAATAGATTTTCAATTATGTAAATAGATGAAATGTATAAAGGGTCTCAATGATGTTCAAAAATATTGTTTGCCCCAATAAAAAATAAAAACAGGTCCATTAGCAAGTATATGCATAAACATTTATGTCCAGTAATAAAAAATTTCAATGTAGTTAAAACAATTTCATGTAACTCTTGTGGGTGAACAATGACAAGGGTTTAGCAAGTTAACAGATTGGGTTCAAATGAGTTTTCAATAAAGCAGAATGATGCATGCTACACACCCATCAGCCAAAACAATTTCAATGAAACTAAATTTACACTCTACATTTATCCCCACCCTAAAATTCAAACAATGGATAGATTTTATCAATGAGCTACAGATTCTAAAAAATGAGGTACAAGCAGATTTTTTTCTCCCTCTAATACAGTGACATGCAACAGATTTTTTTTAAAACAAACAGAATTTATTAAATCAAACCGAAGCAGAAAATAAATGCAGAAAGTGAATACTTCCCTGAAATGAAGTGTCTTCATTAAACCTCCAGCATGGGAATTCCACTCTTTAGATGACAGCAACAACATTCCTAGAAACACAGAGTATATAAATAGGAACAAGTATCCAGAAAAAACAGAGCATATATAATCATGAAAAACAACACTTTATTCAATGTAAAATAAGAACAAAACAAAAGAAAACACAAATAAATAGCATGGTTTGACTCCCATGAAGCACTGAATTTAAATTCTTCAGTTAGAATTTATTTAATTACAATTTTTTATTGAAAATAAAAGAAAAACCTTAGGTTGTCTCCCATGCAGCGCTAAGTTAAAAGTCCCCAGCCAGACTCACCTAGCAACTAACCGTAGTCACTAGGTGGATGTGGTTTCCTTAATAGGAACCACCACATGTGTTTGGCTCATTTATTTTTAACAGAACATTGAAAATTGTGGGCTTCAAGACTCAGCACAATAGAAACTAAATTCTCATCAGCTGCACAAATCCCCAAGAAACACCCTTTAACAATTATGAGTATAGTGTTGTCCGCATCCAAATTTGTTTCAGATTTGACAATATTAACATTTTTAGGAAGTGGAAGCAATAAATTAGGTGATTCAAAGGGTATGACAATGTCCTCACAGCTATCTTCTTCAACTTCAAAACTAACAGGTTCACAGTCAAGGGTGAAAAAGGGTAAACCCTGATTAGTTGGTTCAAGAGGGGATTCATTAAAGCGATGAAAAAAATGAGTCCCCCCAAAATTCTGCTGCTTGTCTGCTATAAGTATCTTATGTCATCTACTGCTTGTCTGCTATAAGTATCTTCTGTCATCTGCTGCATGTCACCGCATGCTTCCACCGACTTTAGCTTTTTCTGATGAGCGTACCACGCACGTGCATTTTACACGCGACAGGCACGTCACGTGAATTATTCCCTCGTAACTAACTCTGGATGAGTTAATTAGATAAACCTGGACGTGTTTAAGTCCCTTGAATGAACCTTCAATGTAAAATAGAATAAATAAATTTGAGCACAAAGGAAGAAAATTAGTTAATTTTTAAGTTAAGAGTTATTTTTACAAAGTTAACAGAAATTGATTGATAATTATATTTATATTTTATAAAATTATTCACTTAATAATACTAAGGTGATGGATAAATTTATTAAAAAGTTATTTATTTTATAAGGTTTCTAGATATCATTACTAAGTTATTAATTTTATCCATTTTTTAAACTAAGTTATTAAAAACTAAGAACATAAATAAATAAATAAATAAGAAAATATTTTAGATTGTATTAATAATTTAATTATTACTATTAAAGAAATTAAATTGTTAGATTAATTAATTAATTAGTTAATTTTAATTTAGTAATTAAAATTATTACTTCAATTTTAAGTAATTTTAAATTAATAAGTATATTTTATAGTTTATTTATAGTTATTATTATAAAATTATACTATTAATAGTGTATTGATTTATTATTTACATTTATTATTAATTTAGTTCTATATTTTAACTTATAATTAATCTAATTAATAATTATGTAATTGATTTAAGTTTATTACTTTTATAAATTAAATTATATTAATTTAACATTGTATGTTAACCTTAATATAAAGTCAAATTTACTTTAACATTTGTTTTTTTCTTCTTTACACTTTTTACCTTACTTTAATTATGCTTTTATTATTATATTTTTTACTTTATCTTAATATCACTTTATATTATTTAATTTTTATTTTTTTTCTTCACCCTCCCCCAAATTGGCGCAGCAAAGGGGTAGGGTTTCATCCTCGCAGGCGCTGCACAGGATCCTCCTCGGCGGACACCAGCTTCAGCGGAGTGGTGCGGCGGCATCAAAAAGAGGAAGGCTGCTTCAAACAGAGGAGGGAGAGGGGTCTTCCCTTGGCTCTAACAGGTGCGGCAGCTTCATGAAAGCTGTTGCGGCTTGGTTTGGTTCTCCACTGCTCAGCGGCAGCTCCTTCTGCTAACTGGTGCAGTAGCATCCTTGACTCCAGGCAATGCGCCAGCAATGCTTCTTCCAGCAACATCGCCCCTCCAACAGGTGACGAGTCGGCACAACCCCGCTCTTCCTAACACGGCAGTGCAACACGACAAGTATGGTGATCGTGCGCTCTCCCTCTAGCGCAGCAGGTCCACAGCCTGGATTCCTCCAAAAAAAAAGAAACCCTTCTCCAACAAACAACGGCGCAGACATAGTGGCTGAGAACATGGGTCTTCATCGTAGGTAGAACAGACTCCAAGCGGCTCACACAACCCTCTTCGGCTTGAGCAGCGGTGGATTGGAATATGGGTGAGGGTGAGGGGTATCGGTAGCTGAAGCTACCGATAGGAAAAAAAACTATCGGTGAGAAAGAAAGAAAAAAGGCAGCGGCGTGGGGAAGTAATCAGTGGGAGAGAGAGAATGCAAAGGTCGTATCGGTGAGGATTAATAAGAGCGCTATCAGTGAGGATAGGAACTGCTGTTTATCGGCGAGGGGAAGCTACCATTGAGGTAGAGGGCATCGGTGAGGCACTGCGGCGTGGGTCACTGATACGGAAAAATAAGAAGTCACCGTTAGAATAAAAAAAACTGAGTTACTTAAAATAAAAACTAATGGTGACCTAAAAAAAATTGAACTTAAATTAAAAATAAATAAAATAGTAATAATAATAATAATAACAATTAATTACAAATAACCTAAATCTAAACACCGTTAATTTAAAACAGAATTTTTTTTTGTAAAACTTTAAAACATTAAAATTTTTAATTGACAACACTAAATTAAAAAATAATAATAATTTAAAAACTAAATTAATAAAATAATTAAATTAAAATAACTATATAAATTAATTAAAGTGTAGCAGTAAATAAAAAACATCAGTGACCCAACAAATCACCGAAAACTCTTAATTACCTCACTGATAGACTAAAATCAAAGTTTGGTGAATTAATAATTAATCTACATACATGAAATAATAAAGTTTAAAAACTATTAATTAATTAATTAATTAACTATTTGAACACATATAATTAAGGGAGAACCATTTTAATTAATTTAAAAGCACTCATAACTTACTTAAATGACGATTAGGAAGACTAAACACATAAAATAATAAAATTAACCTATTCTAATGTAACTTAATTAAAGGATTAATTAATAAAATAAAGTCAAAGAATATTAAATAAAATTACAATGATTAAACAATTATTTAAAATAATAAAAATTTATTAAAAAGAAAGCAAGCATAATTAATTTAAACTAGTTACTCAACGTTTTTCTTTTTATAAAATTAAAGGGCTTGCCGCTACTGATAAATAAGAGCTACCAGTAATTTAAATTAAAACCTACCAGTAAGACACAAAATAAAGCTACCGTTAGATTTAGAAAAGTGTTACCTGTAGGAAAGAGTATCGGTGACGAGGGTCACCGATGGAGGCAAGGTCACCGATAGAGAGTACTAGTAACCTGCTATCAGTAGCTAAGCTACTGTTAGTCTAGAAAGCCGAACTAAGTTGTATAAACTTTAAAAATTAAAAGTAAATTAAATAGCAAACTCAGTAATTATTAATAATGAAAAATTAAGTAAAATAAACAAATATAGATTTAAATAAACAAACTGAAAATTAATTATATTAAAAACAAAGAAGGAATAAATCAACTATTTAAGGGTCCATAATTACATAAAATGTTATAAAAAATGAATATTTGACAAAATTAATTATAAAAATAAAAAAGTTCATTTATTTAAAAAAAGTTTAAAAATAGTTAAATATATCATTAAAATTTAATAAAAAGGATGTGGAAAACTGTGTAAAAATAAGGCCACATCATAGCCAACTAATTTATTCTCCATTTTTGAATTCTATGCCAATGGAATAATAGATAAACAGTCTATTATTCTCATTGGCATGCTTCATTTGGATGGAATGGAGGAAGAGGAGAGCTAGGAAGAAAAGCTCCCAACAAAGAACTGTTCTTCCAACAAAGAATGAGAAGAACGTTGGCGACGATTTCTTCTTCAACTTCCTTCCTCAAATCCTACCGTCTGCAACGTCGTCAACGAACCGACGCAACTCAGAATTGGGGACGTGCGGTGGACACGACAAACGAAGGTATTCATCTCCTTCCTTCCGTGACTCTGCCAACGAGCGACAAACAACATATAGGGGGTTTATTCCTTGATGATGTTATACACTTCTTCTTATCTTCTTCATTGGATAAAAAGGGATTGTTGCGGATGTGTTGTTAATCATCTATTATTCTTGATGAGACTGTTGATATCTCCCTAAACACAGATGGTGCGGCCCAACCTAACATGGAACAACATCTTTTGTCGATCTCTCTATTTTCATGTGGCGTTCTACGGCATGGAGATGAGGCGGCGACGATGAAGGTGGCAACGACGAAGGCCGCGCAACCCAAAGCCTCTATGAATTGCACTGCCCCGACGGTGCACTGATGCTTCTGGCCGAACACCGCCAGCATGAGCGGCTCCCAGCCTGCCTACCCGCAGCCTCTCGACGCCTAGCTCGACACACGGCCCGCCTGCCCGTGACCTCCCTACGCCCTGCCCAGCATGCCGCCCGCCTGCCTGCGGCCTCCCGGCGCTCTGCCTGGCACGCGGCTCGCCTGCCCGCTGCCCCCGTGGGCTGCCTGGAGCCTATCTGGTGCCACCAAGGCCTGCCCGGCCACCCCCGCGCCCTGCCCGTCGCCCCCGTGCCCTGCCCGCCGCCCCCACGGCCTTCCTGTTGCCCTGCTCGCACCCCGACGGTCTGCCCGACCCCTACCATGCCCTACCTGGCTCTCCCGCGGCCTGCCCGGTTTCCAGCTGGCCTGCCTGCACCCCGCGCACTCTACTCGTGCCCTGCACAGCGCTGGCTGATCTGGCCCCGACCTTTGGGCCGAGTCGCCTACGTGGCGACCTCCGGGCTGAACTGCCCTCACAGTCCGCTGGGTTGGGCCTAGCGGACCAAGCCAAACATAGCGGGCTGACCCTCCCAACGGTCCAGGTCAGACCCAGCAAGTCTGACTAGGTCGACCCATAGTAGGTTGGCCTAGACTTGGTTGGGCCGAGTCCGTCCGACCGGGTCGGACCTGTAAGGGTTGGTGTCCTCAGAACCAACTGTTTTGTACTTTGATTACATAAATGTTCACTTATTATATATTGTTCATTGTTCTGCATGACTATAATATAATAATGTCCTGAAATATTTGTTGCATTAATAAGGTCATAGCAGATCCCCGCTATGATGAGAACCTTGAAATGCTATAACAATATTCTTAAATAAAGTTCTGCGGTTGGATGACATACTATGATAGGACACATAGTATACAGACCGTCATGTGCGAGTACTCATAAGAAGACGAGACTCTCTCTCATGGAGTTCGCACTTGGTAATCTCCAAGATGGGAGATTATGAGAATAGACCCGCCAGTAGTAATTCTGCATGTCTTGGTGTCATCGGATATTGCTATCTACGAGCGTGTGTAATGGTCCTTGGACTGGAAGATTATCATTAACTCATGTCATGACTCGCGCACTTAGATTTACTGACGAAAACTGTCACGCAGATAGTTGGCGGGAAGTAGGGTACGTTGGGTGCGTCACGAGTGACATGTTGTTAATGGATAAGTCAAGGAAGGATTTGTCCCTTCCATTTATGGAAGTTGATATCTCGGCCCTTTGATTGAAATAGAACTGTCGCATTAAATTCCATGGCCATGGTGTAAACGATGAGTTTATTTCAGGTAGTCAAAGAACGACATATCAAGCATATAGGTTTATGACACTGCCATGAAACCTGCTTGATGAGATATTGAGACAAAGGGATTAAATTACACAGTAAGCGCTCGTATGAGGTGATACGTCAATGCGGCATCAACTTCTTTCTCTTGGGTGCCTTGACCCGTTGCTAGACAGTAATCTTGGACTTTAGGCAAGCCCGCCTAATGCCAACGAGAAAGAGGCCTAGAGGGTCACACACTAAGTGTATCCAAGTATCTCAAGTTGAATAAAGATTATTCTCGTACATGGTTTAATAATTATTCAAGGAAGCCTAAGTTGTTTTAAATGATGGAGGAAAAAGAAAATAAAACAAGTACACGTCGTGTATTATTATTACATGCCGTGTAGTTTTATTTTGGAAAGGAAATGAATAAATGAAAACAAGATATACACGCCGTGTACATTTAATGTACACACCGTGTAGTTTTCAATGAAAAACAAGTACACGCCGTGTATTTATTAATACACTCCGTGTAGTTTTTTTTAGTTGGGATTTTGAGGATATAATATTGTTTTAAATGATATTTATTATAATCAGCGTGGGCGCATGTCAAGGAATTATTTATTCGACATGGGGTTTTAAATAAAGAGTCAATGAAATAAATAAAACGCGTAACGCGTTTATTTATTGTCATAACTCTATAACCCCACACACCCGATTATAAATATCCTCACAACCCCAACTCTTTTCTGATACAAGAGAATCGTTGTGCACAACATCTCTGGAGAATTCTTTCAAGGCCGAAAGAACCTCTTCCTCCAAGAACGCTCTCAAGACCGAGAGAGATCCTCTTCCATCGGATCAAGACAATCTAAGGCGGACAACGCAAGCAAAGGCTTCTCCACGCTAGCACCCGGAGAATCTTTTGGCGACGTCCAGTGATACGAGGTACACGTGTGGATCACCGCTAGAGGGAGTCTACACTTGGCTTCTGCGACGCAACGACGGATCACATTGACAACGTGATTGAGAACATCAACGAAGAAAGAACACCCAAAAGGTATTTCGTTATAATTAATTAAATTAATTATAATCAACCTGTAACGATCCTTGTTTGTGGTTCCGGGAAAAACCATCTTCTTTGTCTTTTTCTGTGATTCGATCCGTGGAGACTGGCGTTTATCGTCGTATTGATCCCGGATTGATCATTGCTAATGACAAAAAACCAAGTGGGCACATCCACCCACGCGCTTCCACTGCGCCCGGAACCTTCAAATGGTATCAAAGGGAGGTTACAACGTTGATTATAGTTATTTAATTTTCGTTGATAATTTACGCATTCATATTTGATTCAATTCGAAATAAATCGTTCTATAAATCTGAATTAACGAGATCTATTCTTCCTCCTTCGTTTCTCGATTCATATCACAGAAACGACCTTTTAATTTTAATTATGATTAAAATAAAAACGAGGAACTCATCCGGAGGAGCCGCTCTTTCTGTCTGTACAACATGGGATTACACGGCGTGTAATTAAAACTACACGCCGTGTACTTAGGTTCAACGAACCGGCACTGGTCCGCCAAACCACGTCGTGTGAATTGATTATGCCTAAGTTTTAATCACGCCGTGTTGACCAGAATAGAACGGCGCGTGGAAACCGGAATACACGACGTGTATGTTGGAACAACACGCCGTGTAGTCCGTTCCGACCCAGGTGAAACCGTGTACAAAGATAAGTCGCGTACCGCGTATACGGGATCACCAGGCCGGTTACCGCGTAACAAGGAAGTACACGCCGTGTATGATTCATCTACATGCCATGTACTCTAAAATTTCCAAAGTACAGAAAAAACACGCCAAAGCCCCGGCGTGTACTTTGGACAAAGGGTGAAAAGAAAAATACACGCCGTGTAATTATAAACTACACGCCGTGTACTTTCCAGAAATGGAATTTCACCAGGTTTCCTCCAATGTACAAAGACCCGTACAAGGAATATGGATGAGAAGAATCTCAAGGAAATTCAGAAAGGAATTTAAGATAAAGAATTGATTAATTATAAGATCATAATTAATTGAATTCGAGCGCGTCTTATCTTAAATAAAACGATTAAAAGAATTTGAATTCTAAATATGCGTAAATGTCGTTGCATACTATGGATGATCATGAGCTAGACCAAAGACCCTTTGTATGTGTATGGTTTCATTTAAATTTATTTAATTTAAATTTGTTGGCCTGCGAGCCTTCTTCCAATAAAATGTAGGGCCTGCGTGCCCATGGTTTCTTTAATGTAAACCCATGTAATGGAGGATCTCCCAAGCCAGAGGAGACGGTTCAAATCCCGAAGCCAAGGCGAAAACGACACAAGAAGATACAAAGGTGGACAGGTGGGAGCTGCAAAACATGAACCATCAGGTTCAAGGTGTTTTCCCTAGGTCAGGGTAAGCTTATCAAAACCGCTAGATAAGCTAACCAAATAGAAGCTCATGATCATGCCATCTTATTTTATTTCTGTCTGATTGCATGGTTTATATATTATGCATGTGTTGTCGCGATCACATAATTAATAAAATGAACAAGCATGCAAAGATGGAATAAAATAAAAACTGGTCTATGCGTATACATTATCGGAACATGGTTAATCACTTAAGCAAGCATCACTTAATATTAACAAGCATGTGATAATGCAAAGATACGCATAAAGAATAAAATCCCTCAAATACCATATTAAGTCAGACCAAGCCTTCCGTTACTTGATTAAGGGCAAGACTCAATAAAACTATGTGTTTGACCAACCCTTGTTGGGACACTTACTTTTATAAAGGAAGCCCTTATGAAAGGTTTCGGGTTGACTTAACCATATTACATCAAGAGAAGTAGCCCTTGCTAGACTTGATGTAATATTGGAGGCAAGAGTTGAGGAAATTCAAGTCAGGATTTCAGGATTGGGGAGTCCACTCAACAGATCAAGGAACTGTAACCTCACAGTTGGCAAAGACCCGCCTACCTAAATACCTTTAAATAGCTTGACCAACCCTTGTTGGGGTTATGCGAAGGGAAATATGGATCCTTGCCATTAGAATGTCAAAGCAACTAGACATTCCGAGTTCAATGGTGAGGGCCATTGGGAATTGATAAAATAGTGGGAGACTTAATAAAATTTATTATTTCTCATAAAATGTAATCAAGAAAGTACTGATGAATCTGCTCTTTTAAATTGTAGAATCAAAATGACAAACACATCAACCACATTTTCTCTGCGATCAATTCTGGATAAAGACAACATCCTCACCGGCAGTAACTTTCAGGAATGGTTTAGGCGCCTTCGGGTTATCCTACGCCATGAACGGAAGTTTTATGTGCTGGAGTCCTCACTTCCTGATTCTCCTGCCCCAGGGGCAAGTGATGAAGATTTCCTAGTCTATGATCAACATTTGAACGATGCTCTTGACGTTCAATGTTTGATGCTGTCATCTATGTCTAGTGAGCTCATGAAGTCTCATGAAGACATGGATGCCTACAGCATGCTCGAGCACCTCCGTGGTTTATACCAGGAGAGAGCAAGACAGGAAAGGTTTGAGATCTCCAAGGCTCTGTTTCAGAGCAAGCTTGGAGAGGGTGCCCCAGCTGGGCCTCATGTAGTCAAGCTCATTGGCTACATTGAGCGCTTGGAGGTTCTAGGGTTTAAACTCCCTGAAGAACTGGGTACCGATCTCATTCTCGCATCACTCCCCCAGAGCTTCTCAAACTTTGTTGTTAATTTCAACATGAACAATATTGAGAAGTCTCTATCTGATCTTCTTATCCTCATTCGCCAAGTGGACAATGACATGAAGCGTGAAAAACCTTCTGTCCTTATGGTGAATAAAAGGAAAGGGAAGGCGAAGAGCTTTAAGCCCAAAGCTTCTTCAAGGCCTTCCAAGAAAAGGAAGATCAAAGGGGAGGCAAAGGAACAGGATGCTGTTTGTTTCGCATGTGGCAAGAAGGGTCACTGGAAGAAAAACTGCACCCAGCCGAGGAAGCAAGGGGAAGCTTCAGGTGCGTTTGTTATCGAATGCAATCTATCTGTTTCTACTAATTGGGTATTAGATACTGCTTGTGGTGCTCACATCTGTATCCAAATACAGGAACCAAGTAGATTCAGGAAGATTGATCGAGGGGAGATAGATCTACGAGCAGCCAACAGAGCCAGACTTGCTGCTGTAGCTGTCGGGGACTACCACATCACATTGCCTACCGGGATGGTCTTGGTTTTTAAAGGATGTTATTATGTACCCTCTGTAACCAAAAACATTATTTCAGTATCCAGATTAGATACTGATGGATTCATATTCAAGTTTGGAAATGAATGTTGCTACTTTTATAAAGATAGCATTTGTTTTGGTAGGGCACATTTATATAACGGCCTTTATGTGTTAGACTACACAAACCAAGTAATGGCAATTGATAACAAAGTTAATTTACATGACTCATACCACACCCAACTTTGGCATCACCGGCTAGGTCATGTCAATGAGAAACGTTTGACAAAATTACATCAAGATGGGTATTTAGATTCTTTCGAACTAAAACCACTTGGTGTATGTCATGCGTGTCTACAAGGCAAAATGACCAAAGCCCCATTTAGTGGGAAAGGTGAAAGAGCTAAAGAGCTTCTAGAATTAGTTCACACAGATGTGTGTGGACCATTTCCAGTTGAAGCAAGGGGTGGGTTCTCGTACTTCATAACTTTTACTGATGATTTTAGTAGATATGGATATATCTATTTAACGAGGTATAAGTCAGATTCTTTTGATCGGTTCAAAGAATACAAGAATGAAGTTGAGAACCAGCTTGGTAAGAAGATTAAGAAACTCCGCTCAGACAGAGGAGGAGAATATCTTAATCAAGACTTCATTGATTTCTTACGGGAGTTTGGGATTCTATCTCAACTCACTCCTCCTTACACACCGCAGTGGAATGGTGTAAGTGAAAGGAGGAACCGCACCCTGTTGGACATGGTGAGATCAATGATGAGTCATGCGAGTCTTCCATTATCCTTTTGGGGATATGCATTACAAACAGCAGCACACATACTAAATCAAGTACCAACTAAATCGATAAATGGTATTCCATACGAGTTATGGAGTGGACGCAAAGCCATGTTATCGAATTTACACGCGTGGGGTAGCGAAGCATTTGTTAAGGCCTCTTCAGGTAACAAACTTGCACCCCGAGGCACAAAGTGTATCTTTATAGGATATCCCAAGGAAACAAGGGGATATTACCTATACAACCCCTCAGACAAAAAGGTTACAGTGGCAAGACACGCCATATTCCTTGAGAGGGAGCACATCTCCAGAAGAGATAGTGGGAGCGAGATAGACTTCGATGAAGTCGAGGCTCAAGATACACATGAGTTGGTACAAGAACAGATTCCACAAAGCCCCGTGGAAGAACAATCTGTTCCAGAGACACAAGAACTGCGTAGGAGCACGAGAGAGGTGAGAGAACCAGAACGATATGGTTTTCTTGTCACTGAGGATGGTGACTCATTATTGGTTGACAATGATGATCCTCTTACCTACAAGGAAGCAGTTGAAGGCATAGACGTTGCCAAGTGGCAAGAAGCCATGAATTCTGAAATGGATTCCATGTACCAAAACCAAGTCTGGATTTTGGTAGATCCTCCAGTTGATGTAAAGCCTATTGGTAATAAATGGGTATTCAAGAAGAAACTGGACATGGAGGGGCAAGTCAGCACCTACAAGGCACGACTGGTTGCAAAAGGTTTTAGACAGCGTCAAGGAATTGACTATGATGAAACCTTTTCACCAGTTGCAATGCTGAAGTCTATCAGAATCCTATTGGCCATTGCTACTTACCATGACTATGAAATTTGGCAAATGGATGTCAAAACAGCTTTCCTTAACGGGAACCTCCAGGAAGATGTCTACATGACACAACCTGAAGGGTTTGTGACTTCAAAGGATGCCAACAAGGTATGCAAGTTGCAAAAATCCATTTATGGATTAAAGCAAGCATCAAGGTCATGGAACATTCGTTTTGATGAAGCTGTTACAGAATTTGGCTTTGTTAAGAACGAATGTGAGCCTTGTGTCTACAAAAGGTTTAGTGGAAGTGCAGTCGTTTTCCTAATAGTATATGTCGATGACATATTGCTAATTGGAAACGAAGTACCTGTCTTACAGTCAGTTAAGACATGGTTGAATAAATGCTTCTCCATGAAAGACTTGGGCGAGGCGGCATATATTCCTGGGATCAAGATCCATCGTGATAGATCCAAGAAAATGTTGGGCCTAAGTCAAAGTACATACATTGACAAGATACTGAAGAGATTCAGTATGGAACAGTCCAAGAGGGGATTGTTTCCAGTGTCACATGGCATTCATCTTTCCAAGAAAATGTGTCCTCAGACACATGAGGAAAGAAAAAGAATGGCAAGGATCCCTTATGCATCCGCGATTGGGTCAGTCATGTATGCTATGCTATGTACGAGGCTAGATGTTGCTTATGCATTAAGTGCGGTAGGCAGATATCAAGCTGATCCAGGAGACCGCCATTGGATGGCAGTCAAGACTATCCTTAAGTATCTGAGGCGTACTAGGGATATGTTCTTGGTTTATGGAGGAGATGAGGAACTAGTCATCAGAGGACATGTAGATGCTAGTTTCCAGACTGATCAAGATGACATGAAGTCGCAGACTGGATACATCTTCAGTTTGAATGGAGGTGCAGTGAGCTGGAAGAGCTCAAAACAAAGTGTGGTGGCAGATTCTACAGCGGAGTCCGAGTATATCGCAGCTTCTGAGGCAGCTAAAGAAGCAGTATGGATGCGAAGCTTCGTCCAAGAGCTGGATGTTGTACCGAGCAGTAAAGATCCTATCACACTCTATTGTGATAATACTGCAGCGGTGGCACTTGCAAAAGAGCCAAGGTCACATCAGCGGACAAAGCACATACTTCGGAAGTATCATCTCTTGAGGGATTTTTCTCAGAGAGGTGAAGTTGCAGTGAGCAGTATTTCCACGGAAGACAACGTGGTGGACCCATTGACTAAAGCCTTGACTCAGCAGAAACATGATCATCATGTGAGGTCTAGCGGACTAAAAGTCGTAGGCAGTTGGCTCTAGTCCAAGTGGGAGTTTGTAAGGGTTGGTGTCCTCAGAACCAACTGTTTTGTACTTTGATTACATAAATGTTCACTTATTATATATTGTTCATTGTTCTGCATGACTATAATATAATAATGTCCTGAAATATTTGTTGCATTAATAAGGTCATAGCAGATCCCCGCTATGATGAGAACCTTGAAATGCTATAACAATATTCTTAAATAAAGTTCTGCGGTTGGATGACATACTATGATAGGACACATAGTATACAGACCGTCATGTGCGAGTACTCATAAGAAGACGAGACTCTCTCTCATGGAGTTCGCACTTGGTAATCTCCAAGATGGGAGATTATGAGAATAGACCCGCCAGTAGTAATTCTGCATGTCTTGGTGTCATCGGATATTGCTATCTACGAGCGTGTGTAATGGTCCTTGGACTGGAAGATTATCATTAACTCATGTCATGACTCGCGCACTTAGATTTACTGACGAAAACTGTCACGCAGATAGTTGGCGGGAAGTAGGGTACGTTGGGTGCGTCACGAGTGACATGTTGTTAATGGATAAGTCAAGGAAGGATTTGTCCCTTCCATTTATGGAAGTTGATATCTCGGCCCTTTGATTGAAATAGAACTGTCGCATTAAATTCCATGGCCATGGTGTAAACGATGAGTTTATTTCAGGTAGTCAAAGAACGACATATCAAGCATATAGGTTTATGACACTGCCATGAAACCTGCTTGATGAGATATTGAGACAAAGGGATTAAATTACACAGTAAGCGCTCGTATGAGGTGATACGTCAATGCGGCATCAACTTCTTTCTCTTGGGTGCCTTGACCCGTTGCTAGACAGTAATCTTGGACTTTAGGCAAGCCCGCCTAATGCCAACGAGAAAGAGGCCTAGAGGGTCACACACTAAGTGTATCCAAGTATCTCAAGTTGAATAAAGATTATTCTCGTACATGGTTTAATAATTATTCAAGGAAGCCTAAGTTGTTTTAAATGATGGAGGAAAAAGAAAATAAAACAAGTACACGTCGTGTATTATTATTACATGCCGTGTAGTTTTATTTTGGAAAGGAAATGAATAAATGAAAACAAGATATACACGCCGTGTACATTTAATGTACACACCGTGTAGTTTTCAATGAAAAACAAGTACACGCCGTGTATTTATTAATACACTCCGTGTAGTTTTTTTTAGTTGGGATTTTGAGGATATAATATTGTTTTAAATGATATTTATTATAATCAGCGTGGGCGCATGTCAAGGAATTATTTATTCGACATGGGGTTTTAAATAAAGAGTCAATGAAATAAATAAAACGCGTAACGCGTTTATTTATTGTCATAACTCTATAACCCCACACACCCGATTATAAATATCCTCACAACCCCAACTCTTTTCTGATACAAGAGAATCGTTGTGCACAACATCTCTGGAGAATTCTTTCAAGGCCGAAAGAACCTCTTCCTCCAAGAACGCTCTCAAGACCGAGAGAGATCCTCTTCCATCGGATCAAGACAATCTAAGGCGGACAACGCAAGCAAAGGCTTCTCCACGCTAGCACCCGAAGAATCTTTTGGCGACGTCCAGTGATACGAGGTACATGTGTGGATCACCGCTAGAGGGAGTCTACACTTGGCTTCTGCGACGCAACGACGGATCACATTGACAACGTGATTGAGAACATCAACGAAGAAAGAACACCCAAAAGGTATTTCTTTATAATTAATTAAATTAATTATAATCAACCTGTAACGATCCTTGTTTGTGGTTCCGGGAAAAACCATCTTCTTTGTCTTTTTCTGTGATTCAATCCGTGGAGACTGGCGTTTATCGTCGTATTGATCCCGGATTGATCATTGCTAATGACAAAAAGCCAAGTGGGCACATCCACCCACGCGCTTCCACTGCGCCCGGAACCTTCAGTGGGCCATATCTTTGGCACCGGACGTCCGTCTGATAAACCTTCAGTGGTGCCAATATTCTTGGAGTGAAGTCTTCCCTTTGAGAATACCCCATTAGAGTATGGAGTATATTTGAGTTAGGGTCAGGTTGGATCGTACACGAATCCAACCAGGCCCCCAAGACTAAAAGTCTAATAACTCACAGATCGGGTGTCTGATCGATGCGCTGTTTGTTGCGTTGAGACCTCTATGACATGGAGGACATTTGTGATACTTATTTGTGGCACTTAGTGACTGTTGGAGTATCGACCTATAGCTCATGTGATGGATCCTTCCAGAGGTGAGAAGACAAATGAGACCAAGTAGCTGGCTGAGACCTGACGACTGCATGACCGATTCGACTCGGAGTGACTCGACTAGCCCAGTGGGGAGCACCTGTATGTGAGCGCGGTAGACCCACGATGGGGAGCACCTCTGTGTGATCACGACAGACCCACGGTTCTCGAAAGGAGAAGTACCTCTACAGGCTATGAGGTGTAGTGCCTATGTGTGAGCGCGGAAGACCTGTGGTGGGGAGCACCACTGTGTGAGCATAGCAGACCCACGGTACTCGACAGGAGGAGTACCTCATAAGTCCAAAGTTAGTGGGAAGTGCCTTTGTGTGACACGGAAGACCCACAATACTCAATAGAGGAGGAGTACGCCACCAACCGTGGTTTCGATAATAAAAATCCTGGTTTGTGCTGATTCAATGACTATTGTGTTTTCCTGATGATTGAGATGGGTTATTAGATAACATAGGTATATGTATGAGAAAATACCAATGTAATGGTTATCCGTTGAATTCATTCTTTTTGGTTTATCCTTATTGGATTTTGTGAGTCCTTGAGGGTCTCAGGGTCCCTACTGATTATTGTTATACTCACCCCTACACGGGATATGCCCGCACATCATTGTGTTGGTTGCTGACGATAGACAGCGCTGACTGAGGTAGAGAGTAGTAGGACTAGACGGTACCTAGAGGTGGACCACTCAGTGTGATGGTACACGGAGGAGACGGACGAACATGAGTGCTGTGGACGCCATCTGTACCAACCCTCCAGGTAGGAACCCTGGAGGATGACCCAATAGCTGCTTTACCTTTCTTCAGTTGTACTTGCTTTCAGTTGTACTTGTACATTCTTGTTGGTCTTGTATTTCCAACCACTATTATTTTCCAGCACTTCTTTTATATACAGTTTTACTTAGTTTTTTGCTTCCGATTGTGTACTCTGATGTGTTTGTTTATAGTTATAAATGTCATGCCTTCCCTGTTTAGAGATTTACGCCTTTGGTGCTAGTCGACAGCCCATTTCCTATGAAAGGCAGGCTTGGGGTAGTCACGATATGGGCCCTAGGGATGGGTCATGACAATAAATCTTGTATTTCAATAGATTTATGGATTTTTTTTATTTTGTGTCACATATGTGTGTGGTTATATCATTATGATGATGTGTGAGACCAGTTTTATGAATCCCTCCAAAGAATTAGGTAATGTTTAATATCTCAATAGATCTATATTCAATGTCATTTTTAATTTTTTATATCATTAATGCCATGATATAATGTTTGTGAGCCATAAAAATTTCCATGATATCATCATAGTTACCCATGATATATCTTTATGACGTTTATGTAGTTATATTTTCCCTATGATAATGTTATACTTGTTTTGAACCACAACCATTGTTTATGAGTTTCTATTCTCATGAATGTGTCATATTCATAGTTCATACTGAAATATTTACCACTAGAGATAGACTTAAGAGTAATGTCCATGAGGTATATCCGCCCATTGAATGCTCTAATTTGTATATTTTATTCTTTTAATAACATTAATTTGTGTACATTATGTAACAATTTGTAATTATGGTATCGATCATTATTTAAATTTAATAATCATTTTCAATTATTCATGATGTTTTAATGTGATAATTTATTTCAAATTCTTATGAACTATTTTTAATTAGATTAGGTATCATAGAAAATGTTACTTGTTACTGAGTTTTTGATCTTAATCCATCTTGTGTTTCTACATTTTCCTATATTAACATTTTTTTCCAAAGATATTTGGATCATATTATATTACATTTATGATTATTAATAAATTAAATTTTATAACTTGATTATCAATTATGATCCATGTTAAAAAATATACCAAAATCCAGATTCGAATAGTTTGTTTTAAATCGTGATATATATAAAAGTATTTATGGTTATCATCAGGTCTAAAATTAGGGGTTGGTGCATCATGGTTGTTATGATTGAGGAGTATTGTTATTCTATTGAAATAATATTACATAAATATTTGTGTGAAATTATAAATAAATAACCATTACTAATAGATAAAAAATTTAAATGTAAATAGTATGACCAAATAGGATGAACATTTGTATTATTATCATATTGTGTCCTTACAATAAATATGGTTCCTATTTTCTTTTGAGAAAATTATTTAAGATCATTGAAATTAGAGAAAATGTTAATAAGTATTCATAAATGAGTAAAATTATAAGGATTCAATTTAACTATAGGGTGTGGAAATTAAAATCCAAATCTTGAATAAAAATATTCTTTGAATTTATTTTCTTAAATGGTATATGTAAAATTCATTTTTTTCTTCTATAAAAAAATTTATATACAATTTTTTGGGAAAATTAGTATTATTTTTTAACTAAATGTTTTTCAAATATAATTAGAATTTAATAATCATAAAATTTTATAAAATATCAATTTTTTTGTAAAATCAATTTTGTTAAATTCATTTTACATTGTATGCATATGTTCTTATTCTGTGATGAAATTAATTAATATATAATTTCATTTCCATAGTGGCATTTTGAATATTATAAGTTAATTCAATGTTCTAATTTAGTTTATTTATTCAAATCATTCAAATATTTTTATTATATTTTATTGAATGTTAGTTTCTTATTTATTTATTCATTATTGATATAATAAAAATTAGGGGAATAATTTACATTAGATTTTTTGTAAATATATTATGAAAATAATTTAACATATTTTTTAATTTTAAAGGTTTTATATTATCAAAAAGTGGGGAATAGTTAATGGAATTTTTTGATCAACATTTAAATAAAAATATATCATTTTTTTAATATTCAAAAGAACATAATGGATTTAAATGTAATTATATTTATTAAACATTACTGGTTAATTTATATATTTTTAAAAACATATTTGTAGTTTGTTTCATTTTTTAATATTACTGAATTTTATTGAGTGAAGGAAACATTTTACAATGTTAATCAATATTAATGAATTATTAGGGTGGTTTAATTTTTAAATATAGAGTATTTGAGAATAGATTATTTCATATTAATAAGGATTTTGTATATATATATATATGGAATTTTATTTTTTGAAATATTCCTTATGTAATAAATGGATTTTTATGTTTACTTTTACACAATGATTTCTTTCTGGGTTAGACAATATGAAAATTATTGGAGTCATGGTTTACTATTAAAAATATAATAAAAAAGTATAAATATTTTACAAACTAAATATTATTATTCTTTACATTACGTCAATTTATATTATGAATTTTAATTGTTACAATATATGAATAAAAATGGATAAAATATTTATACATATTACATAAATGATTAATTTTTTTCTTGGATTATTATTTCATAGAGACTAAATATTATTTATTTCCTTGTATAACATATATTCATTACATAATGTATGGTTTGTTTATATTTTCTATAATTGATATATTTATTTTAGTTAGATTGTTGATTTTGTTGGATGATAGTTATTTTTTCTGTGATATATTTTATGGGACTTTTGAAACCATTCTTTTGTAATTTTATAACTTGATTTTACAAGAAAACATATTATTAGAAATAATTATCAATATATTTCAAAAAAAATATCAATTTAATTTTGACTACTAAATATAATTCTCATTGTTTTGTAAATAAATTAACATGGTCATATATATAATGGAATATTTTTTTCATTGAGAAAAAAATAAAGACTCTAATTTTTCTTTCGCCGGTTTGTGTCGATTTACATGATGTAAATGATGAATTTTTTCTTATATTGATCATTAAAGTCAATATCCTCTTTTCCATAGTTCAAAAATTTTCTCCACCAATATTAATTAAATACGAAATAAATATTGAGTATTTAATTATGAAATTCTAAAAATTTCACCTATCAACATTATTTATGTTTATAATTCACATACTAAGTATGAGCGTAATAATAATAGAAGTATTATTATAATAAATACCATGTTTAAATCAGTTGTAGGGACTAGGTTTATATTATATTCACTTAACTATTAATAGATATATTTGAAAGTATCTTTTAATCTTACAAAATATACATTCAGTTAATATTGCTAGAGAGTGGTTGGGAATTAGTAACTCCAATCTGCTATGAAAATAATTATACCCGAAGTATAATTATATTAATTTTCAATTTTATATAAAATAAATTTTACATAAGATTAAATATATAAAGATTCTTTAATTTAAAATGAGATTAAAATTTTAAATTCTAAATTTGCTGCATTTTTATAAAATTTTGTTAATTAAAGGGGGTACAACCTCTTTCCCATTGAAGGTAATGATCTATAATAACCAATTAATGTATTTTCCAAATTATCCCTAATCATAATGACTATATATCATGATATTTCTCAAACTAATTAAACATTATACTTAAATAAACCCCTAAGAACTAGAATCATTACATTCCAAATCATCCCAACACACTAATTGGAAAACCATTTAATAGTATATCTCATTTTAATTTCATGTTTTTATAAACCATAAAAACCTAAGTAGTTATTGTTACAAAATATCCAAAAAATCAAAATCTCAAATTTTAAATAAATTATTTCATTACAAATCATTCAATGTATATAGTCATCAATTACAAGTAAGCTCACTTATTTAAAACTAATTAATTTTATATAGTGTCAATGAAAATTCATAAAATTCACAATTTCCAAGAAAATACCATTTTTCTAAAATTCCTAGATTTAAAAAGACTATTTTATATGATTTATACTAAAATTATTTAATTATTAACCATCAAATTACTTATAAAAATTAATATTTATTCAATACCTTGTCCAAAATATTAAAAAATTATATTCTCATATATAGATTTCAAAATTATATAAATACTTATATAAATTCTCATTTATCTGATTCATAGTTGAATAATGGGATTCCTAAAATTAATGATCCATTTTCAACAATCATCATATAATTCTATAATTATTTTTCCCCTCCATTGATATATAACACGGGATTAGAGATAATATAAATTAGATAGTGGAAATGATGCCAATTTATCTAGGTTTACCCACATTTAATAAAGAATCATTTTTCTAAATATCATTAAAATCTATCCAATAGAGTTGATGAATCCAAAAAAATCGCTTATTCAAATATATGTTTTTGACAAAAATTATTGGGAAGGTATGTTGGTATTGAAGTATAAATTAGGAATTTTGACATACTAATAATTAAATAAATCCACAAAAGAAGGGTTATATCATAATGTTAGGATATTTTAATATCAAAAAATTATTTATAATGTTTTCTAAAAAAACTCAAAGAGCTTGATTATATGGTTTTTAAAAATCATTTACCTAACAATTTTTTAGGTACTATAAAAAATACACTTATTATGGTTTACCTGAATGATTTTTTAATTGTGATTTTTAATAACTATTTATATAAAAATCCACTATAATAATATTTTTTAGTGAAAACATAGAAAATATAAATGAGAAACACATCTATCGTGTTACTTAATTTAATTATTTCGATAAAAAGTTACAATTTATATGGATTTAATGAGTTTGAAAAATAGATTACCATGGGGATATATGAATTAATAAATTTGATTATTAAAAAAATATTTATAATATTTTGATATTGATCTACTGTATACACCAGGTTTTAAAGACCCACTCATTAGTGAGTTGTGAATTTCAAGTAAAATTTAAATGTTCAATTCCCACAGAATTGATTCATTTTTAGAAATAGAATTCAGATAAGAATTTATTGATTTTGAAAAATATGAGGAGATTTTTTTGGATGTCAATCAAGTCCCAAAAGGTATTATAGAGCATTAGTGAATGAAAAAAAATCCTAGGTGGGCCTACATGCATTTTAGGTACAAATAGTCCACCATTCGGGGAACACATTTGTTGATATCATTTTTGATGGATTTTGAATGGCCTATGTAGAGGGCATGCATGTTGTCAATTGGGTGTGGAACCTACTAGTTTCACATATGGGAAACTATCAGTGAGGACACAACAATAGGTGATATCTGTGCTTGTAAAACCATGATGGATATTTCACTATGCTATGATACCTCACTACTATGCATGAGAGGATATTGATATTTTATTTTTTGATGGGTGACCTAATTTTGGTTCTCCTTATAAATATTTTTTACATTTTTTTCTAGACCAAAGGGAGTACCACAACAATGATCTCCCACTGACATGTTTGGGTGATTCCTATGACTGAAACATCCTGGTCGTAGTGAGCCATAAGGTATCCACTGTTTCCATATTTTAAGGAACTCAATGGGAACACCATATATTTTCATGGGTTAACCAATCCAAGGTGACACCCTTCCTATTGTTTAAATCATACATTATAGTTTCTTTTTATTAATCTAAACCATTTATTTTAGGTTGATATCATGTGGTAATAGTATACTCTCAACTATATTTCCACCTCTCATTCCTCCCTTAATGATCCCTCAATTTGTGGATATATTAGATTCATTTTTTAAGAATGTTTTGGTATTTTCTCCCTTCATTGCATTATGTTTTTAGATTCTCTCATATAATCACTAATTTTTGTAAAATTGTTAGGTATATTATGATTATTTCCACCAAAGCATTATAAAAATCTTCCAATATGGTGGGTCCTTTTCTTGGAAGTGATAGGGGATGTCCCTATATAATGATCATACATCACTTCATTTTATTTCACTATAAAAATGTATTGATGTATGTTTTATAGAGATTTAAAATAAATTATTTGAAGTCTAATTATTGAATTTGTGTCATGTGATAGGTATTTTTCTGGGAATGATGTTGGGAGCTTTTTATGGTCCATCAGAGTGTAGTCATTCATAATATTAGTACCTAGAGTTGGCTCAATAGATCTTTAAACATTTGTTCCTTTATTAATTAATTTTATTAATATATAAATTTAATTGAAATGATTATAAATTAATCCAACAATTAATTATAAATTGTTTATATATAATTATTGGCTTACATAGTATGAAATAGGTTTTATAAATATTATTTGATGCTTTAATGAGGCTATTTCAGGACGTTAAACTCATTTTAAAGGGAATAACTCTATATTAGGTGGGTGGCATTGATATTACATGATTCTCTTTCTCATTTTATTATTTATTGTTTATGTCCAATAATTATTATTATTAAACACAATTTTCATGACCAATGTGATTTATTTAAATGGTTGGGATGAGATCATGTCATCATAATAGTAAACATAGGTGAAATAGATTTTTAAATGGATCAATAATGGTACTCTGATAGAATATGTGCATATGGGATCATTATGGTGTTCTTAGAGGCTTGACTTGGATATAAAAGTAATAAAGGGTTTTGATTTTATTTTTTTTAAATTTACTACGTATATTAGAGGTAATTTCATAGGATAAGTTGTTATTTGAGAAAATAATTTGAAATGGAATTTCAAAATAAAAATTATGTTTTGTATGGTTTTTTTTAGAATTTGAAAAAAATACTTACATGGCTAAGATGACAGGTGATTCCCTTGTAAATTATTTTTAAAATAGGGGTTTCAGATCATTTAATTAAAAATATTGAAGGATTTGATTGAAATAGTTTTTGTATATTTGAACAAGTGTGGGTTGTACCCATTATTCTAAAGAAAATGTTTTCTTATTTGTGACCTTGTTGTGATTTACTTATGTGCAACATGTCTCATTATGTTTACAGTTGTACGAGTTGATCGATGATAACCATTTTTTATTTCAATGTTCTGGGTATATATAGAGTGATCTAATTGACACATAGATAGAATGGATGGACCTAAATAATATAATTGTTAGTGTGGACATTGTGGCCAAAATTAAGAGATTGGTATTTGAGATAGAAATGTTATTTGGGAACCCATGTAGGAAATCTATGTTATGACACAAATATAGGATCCATGGGGGGAGCCTTGGTTTCCTACTTATGAAATATTTATTTTTCATGGGTTTTGGGTAGTGATAATTATAGTTTTCAACATAGTATCAGAATCGTTTTTTTTACCCTAACAAGGACTCAATGTCAAGGACAGGTTGTGGCTGGAGAAACCAAATTTGATTTCTTGATACTGGTTTTGGTGTATGACCATAACATATGAGAATTATTATAACTAATATTTTGGGAGGAAAAAACATCCCTTGATTCATAAAAATGAAATAATTATAATGCTGGGGAATTTAAATGTTATGTTACCCTAGATTCAGTGAATGGCTATGGGGATTTCATCCATAGTTAATCATGAATCAGACATTATGTATATGAAAATATTATAGATGTTCCCCTATGACTCATCCTTAAGGCATATGTGGATTTCACAAGGTTCTCACTTATGAATAATCCTATAGGTCTATTTGGGAAGCCTAAGTGGTTATGTGATGGTCAACATATGAATTTAGTTGAATGATTTGGAAAATTACATTTTATTTAACCTTCAAATCACAATAGTATGGTAAAAATGTTGGGATTTGGCCTTTGGATCAACATGGAATTCCTATGCTATTACCCTGGACTCAGTGTTTTGGTTTATATGGACTTTCTAGGTTGTCATGAACGAATAGTCTATATACCTAACAATGGATGGCCATTGAAATTATCCACGTAATTGGATTAATGGGTATTGTTATAGGATTAAATGAATTATCTCATTGGATCATAAATATAACCTATAATTTTCATAGAGACTAGACCCTAGATGAAGCATGTAAAATATTGGGAACTTCTTATGGGAAAGGACTCATTACCCTTAGGCTGTTTGGGTGACATGATGAGAGTAACTATGGAAATGTAAAATACAATAATAATATTAGGTATTGGTCCCCAGGGTAAATATTCCTATCTGTTGGTTTGTGAGACATGTCTAGAGATACACTTCTATAGAGAAAGATTGTATGGTTTGGGTACAAGAATTCCCTATCAGAACCAAATTACCCAACATGTGTGATTATTATTCCTTTTTTTATTTTCCCTCTGGGTATGTTCCATAAGAATATTAACATATTAAATATATATATATATATATATTACATGAACATATACATGAGAAAAACACCACTAAGTATTGCAGGGGAACTAGGAATTCATTTTAGGACATTGGAATCACCCCTATACACATGAATGAACTAGGTTTTTATGTAAATCGATATAATTTCATGGTTTATGATAAGGAAAAATTATTTTTTGGTTCAAGACAAAGTATACATGTTTAAAATGTTATGTAGAAAAATTATTTCTAAAAGAATATCATGTTAGTTTGTTCAGAGGCCATGGTAATTTATTTTCAGTTATTTTTTTGAATTTGTCTTGGGAGTTGTGTATCTTATTTATATGAATATTTTATATCTTGAACTATATGGTGATGTTTTAGAAAATCAAATTTATAGATTTACTACATTTTATTCTGGAATATGGGATCCTTTTTTTCTATTTTTTTTTGTTTTTTGGATATTCATTATATGAACGGGTCATGTAGAAATTTTAAAAGGTTTTTTCATGAAAATTAATCTAGGTTTTATAGGTTATAGTCTCGACATTATTTTTAGGATCTCAATACTATTAGTTAACTCTATTGTATAGGGATTTATTTCTGATGGTATATTAATACCCAATGTTAGTAATATTTAGGAGTTCAAGGATAATGTATCACATAGAGGTATTAGAGAAATAATTTTGATGAGATAGTATTAGTTAGAGGTTTAGATAGGTTTTTGGGACTGATTGGGGAGGGGAAAGAAGGACATTCCTGGATAGAATTTCTTTTTTTGAATCCCATGTTGCTAAGGGATTTCTTGTTTTGATACTTTTTAATCTATGATGAGTGAGGTGCGAGATGAAACCTAGAGACCCTAGTGTGATGTGCGAGACTTAATGTTATTCATAAGTAACTTTTATGTATCCCATTATTTTTTCAAACATTATGATAAAATCATTATTATGGTATGATACATATTCCCATGGGATGTTTCGTTTGAAATGTTATATCATTAGACAAATTATTAATTAAACCATCATAAAGTATAAATAATGTTTTTTTGAATATATTATAATATTTTATTAGATTAATATATATTCATGGTATATTTAATTTAAATTTATTGTTTTTATCTTCATATAAAAATGATATTTTAAGGTTGAATCATATGTAAATAACTAGTTTTTTTAAAATCATTTGTATAACATGTTTGGCATAAATGGGTTCTAAATTAAGTTTTACATGGAATAAAACATAGTTTTGGTGATATAAAAATGGATTGGAACATTAAGGTTTTGATATAGTTATATAAAACAGGAATTATAATTGAACTTCAAAATATATATTGAAATTATATTTCAAAATGAATTTTGGAAAGATGAAATAGTTATTGGAAGAAGTACCATCTATTCAAGGGATATTGTTAATTCTTTTCTTTATTAAATACACTTGTATGTTGAAGGTTGTTTTAATAGTTTAAGAGAGTTTTTATGTTTGGAAAATAATATGAATGTTTTTTCAAATAAAAATATATTATTTAAAATGTGATATTCTAAATTATTTGTATCCCATGGAAGAAATATATTATTAAATTATGTCATTGGAATATGTGATATGTTTTTTGCGAACAAAATAGTGATGTTTACGGGAGTGATAGATTCATTGATGTGGATAGTAGAGAGAAAATATTTATCATGTAGAGTAGTTTTATATATTTTTAGTGGTTTAGAATGATAGTTCTAGGTTTGTACTTGTATATATGATCGGTATTATGAGGTTGTTTTGAGAGTTCCCCAAGTGTTGGGATCATGATATTGATGTTTGATATTGGACTCCAGTATCCAGAGTTAATTTTTAATTTTGACATTGTTTGGTTCTGAATTTGGTGTGTTTTAAATAGAAGATTACTATGGTAGGGATACCCATTAGTTGAAATCACATGTTCGTATTAGAGTCTTATTATGGAAAGAACGATAATAATGGATATAGAATGATCATTAGTTACTGGATGTTCTAGAGCTTATGGGGTATAGTAAGGAACCATCTATGTGTTGGGTGACCAATGACCTATATTGATTCTTGTGTATGGGATGGGTGATATCACCCATTCATTATGACCAATGTGAGACAAGAATGGGTAGTTGATATTGGTTTTTTGTTTAGGGATGAATATATAAGGACACTATTATGGTGGGGATCATTAAAATCATCAAGATTATACACTTCACATGTTATAAGTGTTAGAGGTGTTGGGGAACATGTTATTTGATTAATTAAATGGTTTGGTGTTGTTTTTTGGTAGTTAGATCCAATTTGGGATTCAGTGCGATGTTGGGTGGAGTCGGTACACTATTCTTGAGCATGGGGGAGAGTTACTATGATATAAGGGTGGGTCAAATTAGTTGTTCATCAGTGCATGTGGTTTGACTGTGATAGTTGAATGGGTTGGTTCAAACAGTTACTATGTAATTACATCAGGAGTCAAGTCCAGTGTTGTGTGGATAATGGGATGATTCAATAATTCCTTTCAGTGTTCAAGCATCAGGATCAGTTGTTATAATTTTTTATATTATTTTATGAAAGAGGGAATTGAGAGGAACTCAAAAATATGATAACTAACTCCTCCATTGGCCAAAAATGGATATATTGGGGTCAAAACTACATCAGGTGCTTCATTCATGATGTTGATTAGGAGGATCAAAGATCATATTGGGATTTTGGAGAAAATGATGTGTTTCCCAGAATATTGATTATAATTTCATAGTGAAATATCATTCAAAGATTTGCAATAGAACACAATGAATATTAAATTAATTATTTACTGGGGCTAGCCAAGATTAAACCTTTAGGGAACACTAGAGATCTCCAATGATGAAAAGATCTATGGTGCAGATATTTTAATGACCCACTCAACATTTTGTTTTGAATATTGATAGAAATTAAAAAAATTTATTATTAGAGTAGGGTTTCATTTTGATAACTAGAATTTAATTTATAATTTCATGAGTTTAAATGTAACGTGGGGTTGTTTTTATATATGGATCAAAGATTAAAAAATTTGGGTGAGTGAGTGGATTGTGTAGTAATTCATAGTGCTTCTGCCTCCATTGTAGTACAGATGATCCACCATGAGGGGAACCACAACACAAAGCTCCCTATTAGAGAGAATGAAATTCCCATGTATAGGGAGCACAAGTTGTGGGTTTGTCCTGAATTTTGGGAAATTACATTGTTAAAATCTAGGGGTTACATGATATAATAGTTTTCATGATGATTTGGAAACGAAAATGGAGACTCCACCATATTGTGGAGCCTTGTCATGATGCATGGGTGGATTACACAATTAGAAATGGTGAGGGAGTACCTTATTATGATTGTACCTACTATGTTTCTATCCATTTCTAAAAATACCATAGGGAGACCAAGACTAAGCATCTCTCCATTCTGGGATGGGGTGACCCCCTATATGAAGCAGTTTGGCCTCACCATAATGTGGTGTATACTAGATATATTTTTCAGCTGGAATAGCCCCTATCTGAAACAACCAATATACATAACATCATGGTGATCCCTCAATCACTATTTTTGTTTATCCTTGAATAGGACATCATTCCATTATGTGAACATAGAAATTTTATTTCAAAAAACAACATGTGTATCTATTTAAATGTATATCCCAATTTTTTATGTTGGAATCCTTTGCGGAGAGGTCATTCTATATCGAATAAACCCCATCCCTTCCTCTCTTGACCCTCTATCAGTATGGAATATCATTGGAATCAATTTTATTATGGAATGTATTATGTTGTCCTACAATATCAATTTATTTTTGGATTCCACATTTTCATTGTTGGTTTTAGTGAAAACTAACTATGATTTGGCTGCGATTTCCACAATAGCAAGGAAAAAATCATCGAATATGGTGATTATTTTTCTTAGTGTGGATATGGGATGTATCAAAAGGATAATCTCATGTTATTCAATGATTTTTCATTAGAGGATTTTATTTTGAATGTTATACTAGTGTTTTTTAAATTAACATAAAACTTCTGGTTGAATTGGTGCCTTGTGATAGTGATTTTTTTTCGAATAGAACTATATTTATACCACAAACTATTCCAGTGTTTTTGGTAATGTTTTTCATTCATTGGGTTGACGTAGAAATATTTTTGGAACATTAACATATTTTAATTAATTTTATTAATTTCTGAATTGACTTTAAATTATTATAAATTAATTAGATGTTTAAATATAAATTTTTTATGATTAATTATTAGACATCATGGGTTTAGATAGGTTCTCATGAGTTGAGTCTACTCTTGGATGAGCTCATTAAGTGATTATTGGGATTCATACATGGATTTGAAATTACATGATTGTCTTTCACATTGGATGATTAAATTTTTTTTCCATAATTATTATAAATGACTTCATGTTGCATGAAAGTTTTTATTTATATAAAAATTTGGGAAGGATAGAAATTAGATTAATAGTTAAAAAGTATCATAAAGAATTATACAGTGTTAAACAATGGAACAATAGTCAAACAAGCTTCGGTGGAACTATTTATTGTATTGTAAGTGGTGTGAGGTGGGAGACATAGAGAAAAAAACATTGTTTTGAATATTTTATTTTAAAAAATATAATCGATCTATATGATATTATTAATGAGAATTGGTGATTTTAGAATGGGTAATAAAATGGTATTTCAAAATAGATATGTATTTTTCTAAATAATATTTTGACTTTATTTAGATGGAATTGTATTATGAGTAATATTGATAGTGTTTCCCTTTTTAAAATGAATTGAATATAGGATTTTGAAATAATTTTCATGGAATTATGAATGTTTTTTATTTTCATGATTATGTTCTATTATACATTTTAGGGGGATCACCTATTTTATAAATAATGAGTGCATTTTTTTGTTTCCAATTGTGGTGGTTTCCTTGTGTGATTCTTATTACATGAATATGCTTCTTATACCTACTTGAAAATTATAGAATATTTTTGTATCAAAGTTGTGTGTTGATTCAAATGGATGGGGTAAACCCTTAGAGTGTTAAAATGTATCTAAAGGGTCCCAATCAATGGTAACAATCATTATGAAAGAAATGAAGTGATGTGGCTGAGATATGGAAATAGTGATAAGGAACCCATGTATGGCGTTTGTGAAATGATTTTTTGGGGACCTTATTGGGTTTTATCATATCATATAATACATAGAGATGGTTACTTGAGATTTTGGGAGGTGATAACTATGGGGATCAAATTATAATTTAAATAATTCATTGTTCTTCGCATGGATGTAGTGTCAAGGATATGTTGGGAAATTGAAAAACCAATATTGATTACTTCACAATAGTTCAAGAAGATGTAAAAATATTATGATATATTCTATATGAGATAATATAAGACATACGTTTTTTGCCCAAATATTCTTAATAAATTCCTATTGATGTATGAAATTCCTAGTTCATGTTAAATGTGATTTAGTGAATACAAATGTGGATTTATTTTTTTTACCCAGATATAAAACTTTAGGTTTATAAAGATTAACTAGGGATTACACAATAATGAGTCATCAAATCTATGTAGCTTATTTTGGGTGATTACATAGTAATCATCCATAATGTGTATATGTAATTAATAGATGGTTTCCTTGGATTTGTCTTATGGGCCTATATGAATTCTATGGGAAACCACACAGATTCATCCTTCATTTTTATATGAAATTAAAATATTAATGGGATTCATCAATCATGAATATATGGAATTCCTAGGTGGATAGAGTTGATTTGACCTTTAGGTATATATGGTTTTCCTTGGTGGTAAACTAGGAGTTATATATATACCAGAAACATGACGTTTTTAGAACACCTAAAGTCATCGTATTTGTGAATATTTTTATAGGATGAATTGTACTAGCTCATTATATTCAACTTATCACCAGTTATTCCCACAGAAATATAACATATAATGTTGTCTATATGATATTTAATTCCAGTTCTTGGAAGGAAATTATTTTCCTTGTGTGGTTGGTGTGACAGGTTCCTAAAAAATATAGAACTAGATGAAGTAGATTTTATATTTTTTACTTAATTTGGGGAACATCCTATTCATCATAGTTGGTAATTATTTCCTGTATACAGACTAGTTAAAGAAGGTATTCACATGGATTAGGTTTTCATTTTTTCCACTTGATGACCTAACATTTAAGAGCATTTTACAATTTTGTTAATTTTCCATGGGAGTCCTTCATGAGAATTATTTACTCAAATACATGGATTTTATCCACATCAACATGAATAAAACCAGATTCTATATTGTTAAAAAATTTGAAATTCCTAATGGTTATTAAAATCACCACCTATCTGCATCAAAATCACAGTATTTGATGTTTGTGTGTATAAATACTTTTTCACTAATTTTAATTGGTAAAAATTGTAGTAGGAAACAGGTTATACGTTTCGTAGTTTGTAGAGGAATAAAATTTTAGTGGGATGCTTATACAATTTGGGACAGAGCCTAGTGTGGTTTGTTTTTAATTATTATTCCCCATGTATAATATATATTATGATGTATATTTATATGAAAATACCATTTTCATATCATTTTTTATGTTTTCAGGAATCATATAGATATATATATATTGTTTCAATTTTAGACTATATGGGCCATGTATTCTACATATTTTATGTGTGTGTTTTTTTTCGGATGCTGGTTATTCCAATAGGACATGGTGAAATTTCATTAGATTACGAAATGATTTCAGGCCTCATTTTAGAGGGATTGGTTTCTCTATTAAAATTTTCATCCCTCCCCACTTGTTGGTGACTTATTTTATTTGGGGAGGCTTGAGTATGGTCTCATTGTTTCCAAGAACACGCATTGTTTATGGAATCATATCTCATGTATTAGATGGGGAAACAAAATGTTATTAAAAATAAATTGAGTCATAAATCCCATAAACTGTTATTTAATGTCATTGAAAATAGAAAATTCCACATGATTGTTTTTATATAATTACACCTCAGGGTGGAATAAAAGAATTTTTTTTATGGTGTTAAAATTGAAAAATGTTTCCCTGATAGTTGAAATTTGGTAGAATGGAGAAATTTTTTTCTAATAATTTAATTTCATTTATTTTATCATCAATTTTGGGGGTAATTATTGGTTTTATTATAGAAGTAGAGTTTGTAATATATTTTATAATAAAATTAAATATTTTAGTAAATCAATTTTGATCATTAATACTACATCAAAAAAGTTTTTCCATTATTGAAAACCTCATCTTAGGTACCATGAAATGAAAAAAGGAATAATATTTTTATTTCTAGAAGTTTCAACTATTAAAAGGTTTAGGATAAATAATATTTCTATAAAGTAATAGAAAGATCATTTTCATATCCTCCCATATAAATGTGAGCATATTTTCATGGATTTTAGTATTACTCTATCAATATCATCATAAATGCATGATGTTACTAGTGTAATTATGTACCAAATTATAATATAAAAAATTTTATTTACCTTAAAGGTTTATTTTATACATGATTTCGAAATATTTTATTTAAACATTTTAGTTATACAACATAGAGGTATAAATCTATAATGTTCGGTTACTATTATCATTTTACATCATGTTTTTTTTTTAAAATTACATCAAAATTGAATGGAATTAAAATTTAATTTCGGTATAACATATGATCCTTAAGCTAATGAATTGATGGAAATATTATTTCATGATTTTTAAGATATAATGTTTTCATTAATTTTATTTTATAATAAATTATTGAGTGATTTTATTTATATTTTATAAATTAAAAACAATAACAATAACAAATATTCAATTTAAATTGATAAATTTGGTGAATTACATTGATAGAAATTCTGATCTTCATTTGGTTGGATAGAAACATGATAGAAGAATCTACTATGAATGAATTGAGTTTATGATGTAATTGAAAAATTTGTATTTACAGAAAAATAATTATACTCTATTATTTTTGTCAAAAAAATTTAAAACCATTTTTAATGACCATCACTATTCTTTTAATGGTCCTAGTTTTTCTATCCATGTTTCCTTGATTGTGGAATCACTTACTCAGGAAATATTTAATGTTATATCCAGAGTATATGAGGTGGTTTGAAATATCATATAAAATTTGATATATTTTATTCTATAAGTATTTTTAACTGTTATATAACGTGATTCATGATATATTATATATTTCTCAATTAAAGAAGTATCAAACAATTTAATTTTATTATCAATGATATTGTTTACCCGTAGGGTATTAATTTTCTAGAATATTAATTTAGTATCAACAATTGAAATTTTAAAAAATCAAATAAAATGTATTTTGGTTTTGGTGTCATGATAAGAAAAACATGTTCAAGAGGAAACATGGGATTTGGAATCATACAAAAGACATTAATTTCTAGGTGATTTTATATGTGAATCACCAGAATGACAAGACAATGATTCAATTTATTATGGGGAGGATTATTTTTAAACACTCAATTTCATAATTAGGTGACATTATTCGATTTATTTAATTTTATATAGAAATTATATAAGTAGGTAAATCATCTACTTATTTAATTTTATGTGATTATTATGGATGAGAGAAGTTATTACTGAGTTATTTATTTTTATGAATTAGATATAATTTTTACATTGAATTATAATTAAAAAAATGTGTGAAATATACACTAATTAAAAACATTTAAATGGATGCATTAACCATCTCATGGTTTTTGTAAATGTGAATTATAAATTTGAAAAGGTCACTACATTACGGATCTATGCATAAAAGTGAGTATATTATATAATATTTGATATTGATTTATTATATCTATAACTATAATCATTCATGGTCAATAGAAACTAAATATGATAATTTTTATGGATTTATAGACATTAACAATAATTTATCACCTATTAATTACATGATGTTAGGATTGATCCATATATTAGAAATAATTTTTGTGTTTGTTAAATGTCTCAAATAAATTTACAATATTTATTATATAACTAATGAACTCTGTATTATCCTTGGTGAATATATCTAGTTGTCCAATCCTATAACAAAAGGATGTGTGAAAATATTATTCAATAGTGTGTGAGAAACTCCATGGTGTAGTTCTCATTTACCCTATTTCATTAATAAAATGTTCTAGTAGATAAAAAGTAAGATGGAATCCTTTCTAAGAGGTTATAAGTCCATATAACTCACTGACTGTACTAGATGGAAGAAATATTCTAAATGAGAATGAGTGAAATTCACTAAGATTTTGACTATGATCTGAGCTAGATAGACTTCATAGAAAGGTTGTATGATCATTATTAATAATTTATATAATTAAAATTAATTGATCAAGGAAGTAGATTTTTTGGAAGTTTTTTAGTTTCAAATATGTTATATTGATGGGTTTTCCAACTAAGACCCAATAGATATGTCATATCATCAATGGTTTTTATGGTAATTTTGATTGATTAATAATCTTGTAAAATGTGTTTTCCCTAATTTGTGTATGGTATGTAATAACAATTAGGGACATAAAAATTATTCAATATACTCTTCATATTACCACCAACATGTTTGGTAATATTGAATTCAAATATTTGTATTATGGTTCATGAAAATGATAAATGTCAATTTATTTTGGAAAATTTAGAATCCTATAAAATGATTTTTTTATTTCATGGATTTGATATTTTTATGTTATAATTGGAATTTTATAATGAAAAACACATTTTGTTTTGAAAAATCCACCTCAATGTTTCAACACTAATACTATTTAAGGCATCATCCATTTTTAGAATAAAATCATCAATGTTCACTGATAAATGATTATAAAAATGTGATGATTCATGAACTATTTTATGTCATAATATAACAATTTTTTTGATTTAAAAATATAATCATCTTAATTATTTCTCAAAAAAACTTCTTCATCTTTCTCCATTAGAATCTTGTAATAATCAATAATGAAATTCATTAGTGGATGTGATATATTTTTAAATAGAATTATCAATGTTTCATAATTATATAGGTTTTATAAATTATAAAATAAGATGAATTATAATGGTATAAATTTTTGTTCATTAAATATGCATAGCTTATTATTTGAAATGAACATATTTAAAGAATTTTTTTGAAATTTATATATACAGTTACAAAAGGAATTTTGGTGGCTATGATATGGGTTATGTAAAAAAATATATGATATATTCAAATTATGAAAATTATTTTCAACAAATAAGAAATTATGATATGGAATTTTAAATGTCTATACTTCCTATAAATCATATATTTGAAATATTAATGAATTAATAATTTATATCATCTAAATGAACAAATGAAATTATAAAAATTAATTTTTTTGAAGTGTTAATTTGTATATAGTTATCTACAGATTGATGATAAAATATTTTTTATTAAATTGTTATTATTATTGATTATTAATGAAATATTATTAAATTTTTATATCAGAATATAATTTTAGAAATTGTTTTATTTTTTAATCAATAGCTTCTAAAAATTCATAAGAATAATAAAATTTAGGATAGATTAATTTTTTATGTAGTTTTAATTATTCAAATTATTTATTATATATGTCTAAATTGTATTATTAGGAGTTTCATGCAAGGTATAAAAATAATTTTGTTAATTTTGTTAAATATAATGATTTTTTATCTATTTAAAGAATCTATAGTAACATATGGATATATTTATGAATTTATGTTTTAAGGACTATATTAGAATATAGAATTATCATTAGTACAAGGTTAGTGGTTCTATGAATCAGGATTCTTAGTGTCCTAATGGATTATTCCCACTATTAAAAAGATTGGATTAGTTACCTATCACATCCTATATGCTATTGTAGGGATTTTGTGTTTTAATGATTCTATAAATTTATCTACATGATTTTTCAATAACTTAATAATGGTATAAATTTGATCATGTATAATTAGAAATTAATTATTGGCAAGTGAGATAAACCATGAGTTATATTTACTATTAAAAATTTATATATTATGATCTTATTATTTTTATAATTATATAATGTAAAGATAATAAATAATTTCAATCATTAATACATTAATGGAATAAAAAATATACAATGGTGAGATTAGTAAAACCCCATAATAATTATATATGTTTGATTCCATTAAAATAGAGTTCTTATAAATTCATTGATCATATAAACTTAGAGGACATAAAAAATTTGGGTGTCCAGATATTTTCTTAAATAATTTAAAAATATTATGGGTAATCATAATAGGAATATATGACTTTACATAGTGTGATCATTAGATTACACTTAATATTATGTCCCTAATAAGATATTTTTCATGGAGAAATTTTTTGACACAATATATATGATTAATTTGGGAAAGTAGTTTTCCACAAGAATATCCTAGTTTCCATTGTGATATTATTGAAATGTCTCCTTAATTAAATATGAATTTGATATATTGAACAGTAAATTATAAAATAATTATGTTCATGGATAGGTATTAAGAATATTTATAAGGGGTCATTAATTTTATAGGAGTACATTTAATAAATGTAAATATTTATAGATTCTAAATAATTAAATACCTCTGACAAAAACATCGAATCGAGATAAAAGCATCATAATATTTTACATTGAATATTATGTCAATTTCATAAATAGAAAATCATAATGGATGAAATGTTATAGGTTACTATAATAAATTTTTAAATATTATCATATAATAATTAATAATTTTTTCAAAGCTGAAACATCCTATGAAATCATATGTTGATGAATAAAATTTTGAAAATATCTATGTTTTTATAGGAAATATAAATTTTACCATTAAATATATTTATTTATGTTATTTTATTTGGAGCCTGATCATCAAAATATATTTGATAATATAGATTATTTTTAGGATGATAAACAACATAGACAGGAAAAATAAATAAATAAATAATTTTGTATGTTTTAAGTGATGAAACAAAGAGCAATTGTATAAAAGATGTTTATACGTGGTAATAAATTAATGATAAAATTTATTTTAATGAAGCATATCTATTTTCAATAAATTTTATTTTATGTGATAATATAATTTTCTTATAAATATTTATTGTCAAATTTAAAAGGAGTAGATGTTTTTGATACACATCATTAATGATTATACCAATTAGATAATATTATTAAAAGGATGAAATGTAAAAAAATATTTTATCCTATATAAAATAAATTTTCCATTTTATATATTATAAGACAATATAAAGACTCCACAACCTAACACAGGAATATATTAAAAATTAAAACATATTATTAGAATCATTTTCTAATCCCAGTGAATATGAAAAATGATATGGGAACTAATTTTTTAAAAATATTATTTGAAATTAGATAATTAATAATTTAAAACAGAAAATAGTTTTTGATTTTAATATATATTTTTTAGAGAATATAATTTCAATGAATCTAGTAGGACTATGATTAGACATAGAAATATTCATAGATTAAAAAATAAATTAAAATAGAAGCCTAATTAGATGTGGTAAACACTTTACCACCAAGAATATTTTATATTATATTATTATGTTATAATATAAATATAAATAATTAATATTTAACATAATTACTATTTGACCTAAAAGAAATGTTGTGTATAGAAATGTGCTAATATTATGATGAACATAGAAATATTTCTACATAGTTTTTTTAAAAATTGGTATGAAAATAATAACATTTGATGTTTTTATGTAATTAAGTTATAATACTATTTTCAATGAGTTGATCCCAATGATTATGTATCCAAATTTCATTACTATATAAACAATATTTATTAAGACATTATCACTTGCTAATGGAGAAAAGATGAAGGATATATCAATTATCCAAAGGATATGTGGAAAAATTAAATAGTAATGTAATGTGTTTAACAAAAACTAAAAAATTCCCCAAATATAGGTTATATATAGAGTTATATTATAATTTATATGTTTTTACATATTCTTATGTGTGGGTTATTTAATACACATAATGGATTTTTAGAAGAATATATAAATATCATGTTTTAAAAAAATGCATCTCCAAATTATCATTCATGTATAACAGTTATACTATATGAAGTGAAATGGTAATTAACATCTCAATGTATGAAATAGAGTTATCCATGCGAAATTATTATTATATTGTAATATAGGTTCTATTGGCATATAAATATAATTATAGTATGGTAATCACATTGAGATTTGGCATTCGATTATGATGTATATATAAATAGTTTTGTGTGTGGTACGATTAACATTTATACTACATATAGTGTCAAACATAATGTGTTTGGAATATTGGGCATAATTTTTTTATATCAAATCCTAATTTCTAAATGCTAACCAGAGATATAACATGTGAACCATTATACATTGATTCAATTTTTATTCCATCCCTATGGATGAGTTAATCTGGGGTGGTTGAGTATGCCAATGATAATTAAATTTGAAAATATTAAACCAAAATGAGATTTTTCATATCATACGATATATACATAATCTATGACATTGATTGAGGTTAAAAAACATGTGTTTAAAAAAACATATATACATTTCATGTGATGTTCTAATATATTATGATGATGGGAATGTGATTTTCTCATCCATCAGGATAAATTGAATATGTTATTTTTAACAATATACTCAATATATACTAAATGAAATGGAATTTTATTACATGGAAATATGGTATTGGTATAAATGTTTTAAAATCCTTACACGTTATCATTGTAAATAGAATTATATATGTATTCATATTATTTACTATAGTGTTTGTTGACACATGTAGGTATATAAATGTATTAGATTGAAATAAAACCAAGTAATTTAATAAATTAAGTATCTCTATGATTTTTCTATAGGATGATATTTGATTAGAATTATGGAATGAAAAATTAAAAGAAATTGTAAATACTATAATTGAACATGGGGATATAGATAGTGGTTTTATGAACATGGGTTACATTTTCATAAATGATAAAGAGTTACTACAAATTTTTTTAGTGGATATCAAAATTTATTTTACAGTATATTTTCAAAAGTTGTTATAGATGATGAGATCAATGGTAAATATGAAATATAATTTATGAAAATATTTTTCTTATGTATATCCCAATGTTTTTTTCCCTGTGGAATGAGAATTTTTTACTTTTGATTTGATATGATATGAATGTGACCTTAGTATATAAGGATTTAGTTTAAGTATCATATTGACCAAAATATTTTTTATATCAAATCCAAGGAATTGAGTTATTAAACTAGAATGACACATCTCATCCAGGACTCATGTAGGATGGTAGTAAGCTACGAGTTCAACCAAAATCCATCATCTATTTTTCCCAGGCTTGGGACTAGCATAATATAAGAATATCTCCCAATATAAGAGGTCATTCTTTTTAAAAACAGAACACAAAAAAGTCACTAATACATAAGATAATCCAAAAATACCTTAAGGATATATATATATATATATATATAATAATATAAACATCATTCATTGAATGATGGAGATAGTTAATTTAAATTTAATCCCAAGGTAACAAAAATGGGAAATAAGAAATCAGGGAAGCCTCTACGATATGATGCACTAAGAAGTGATTACATACTTCATGTACTTCTATTACACTCTATAGTAACTATGTTCAGCACAATATTATATAATTATAATTATACTTAATATGTCACAATGAATCTAAAAGAATAAAATCCAATCAGGCCACAGATCTCTATATCTATCGATCCCATATCAACATCATTAATTAATCTGTATAGAAATAACACGTATGTAAATAATTCCCATATATGGGTGAGTATAAAATACCTTTTAAAATTCACCTTAAATAAAAAATAAATATAACGGAAACATGTAAACTAATCTCATAGTATGTGATGTTACTGGGAAGACGATATGGATGGAAAAAATAGGACCCCGTGTAACTTCAAAACTCCAAGCACTAAAGAGTTCATATGAGAAAACCTGAATGAAAAAATCATGATATGATCAACCAAAAAATTACCTCAACTATAATGATTTTATGATAAACTCATCTATGAATCATGAATATTGTGAAACATGAGAATACTATAACTCATTGCCCACTAAATATCCCACAAAACTGAATTTTATTGTAATGTATGAACCAAAACATAAAGGACATCAAGGTGGTGCTGAGGAATTAATAGTCCCATAATAGTATATTCAACAATGACTTCTAACAACAATTTTTTCATCAGAAATCTATATTGGGGATGCAACTCAATAATGAAGCATGCTCTTTAGATGATGGATCTCTACTCCCACTATTCGATCAATACCATGTAAATCAATCCTCCCTCTAAGCTATGTATTCCAAATAACCCATGTGATCTCACAATATCATTTTTTGGGGAGAATTGTGTCTCATTTAATACTCCTCTATCATGGGAGTACCTATAACATCCCATGTTTTTAAAACAATTACTATGGTCAATAGCATACATGATACACCACATTATGCTTAAATAAACAACTAAATATTCTTATTTAAATACATCCATTATAAAATATTTATTAGAAGAGTGGGAATTAATAATATTAATTTAATAATAAAAATATGGTTTACATATGTTTATATAATGATTCATTGGATACCAAATTAATTAAGAAATTAAATAAAAACCCATTGAATTTATAGGATGTGTTTTTGAAATAAAATATTTAAATGAAAATATGTGAGATTATAAAACAATAAATTCATTATTTAGGGATTTTAGTAATAAAATATAAATTTATTATGTTGAATAAAATGCTTAAAATTAAAATTATTTGTTTTCTATACATTATATAATAACATATTCCATTTTTCAGATAAAAGAAGCATTTTTATGAAAAATACAATTTTTCACCTTTTGATGGTAATCCCATATTCAATATAGATTTGGATAGATTTATATATTTTATTTGAGAAACTAAATTTTTTACTTCTAAGAGGGAGGACAAAATTTAATTTTTATAATTTTTTGTTATTTTTCTGAGAACTTTCATATTTTAATGAATAGTGAAAAATATTGCAATTAAATTCAAAAAATTTATTTCATCAAATTTATTTATATGGTTAAATTATAATTTTAATTGGTTTTTAATTATAAATAGATTAATTTTTTATCATTTTATAGAATTCTTATCAATGGATATATTTTCAAATTTAAATTAGATATAAATTCATGTCAATCTTTTGATGGTTTTTACTTTTAAAAAATTGTTTTCTTGTTTTGACAATTGGTATCAATTTAAATTAATTTCTGAAACTTCTAGTTTTTAAATTTAGAAAAATTGATTCCATATTTGGAATAATTTGCTGAAAATTATGTAAATATCTTCCCATTATTTTTGGATTTTAGCAATAGTTACTTTAGAATTTTTTTACCAAAGTTAATGGTAAATCTGATTGATTAAGATAATAAATAATATGATAAGGATAATAAAATGAAATTAACACATGAAAAAATACTATTGGATTAAAAAAAATTACCATTATCACTTAAGGATCGTAATTGACTAATGTAATTGAATTTTTCCATGAAAGTGATTTAAATATTATTAAAAGAAAGGAAAGTGACAACATGTCACCATCTAAATTATTATAAGTATAATAATTTTAATATAGTAATGAGTATGATATAACATCAACAATAAATTGCCTCTTGAAAATATAATTAAATTATCTATAATATAGGTAATTTATTTAGAATTTTTATATGATCAAATAATTACTATAAATACTGAAATAATAGTGATATAAAAATAAATTTACTAATATAAATATCAAATAAATGAAATAAAAATCATTAAAATAAATATATATGTATATATATAGAATTAAATATGGTAATCCATGAATTTTATAGGTTAATATGAGATATTATTAGTCTATTCAATTTTTTCTCGATGTAATCTATCTGTTTCTATTTTCTTTAAATTCAATGAAACGAATTGTGTTAAAATTGATAGTATTTTTATTTTATAAAAACAATATTTTACCAAATTATATAAATACAATTAAATTATTTTAAAATTACAGGGTGACTTTTATGAGGTCTAAATGTTCATAAATTTTCCATTTATGGACAATTGATCCCACATAAGTAATATTTATTTCCTCTTAATATTGAAAATTTTGTTACCACAGTTACAATTAAAATATATTTATTAAGATTAAACCTAAAATATATTATTTAAAATAAAATCAATACATTTATAAAGATTTTTGGATGAGAGGATATCCAAACATAATCATATAATCTTCGATATAATTCAGGTTTGATTCATTTGTATTTAAAAATTAATTTTTATTAATTTAATATTTTATGAGTTTCCAAGGGTAAAGCTCCCCTCTCCTATAAAAATATACCCACTCTTCTATATTAATCACACTTCAAGAACCACATAGATATGCCAAGATCCCCATAAACCCCTTCCTAAATATCCTTCCCACATTATTGAGGCTTTATTTTTGGTAGAACACCATCCATAGAGGTGTTAAGGTGTTCTTCAAAGGTGATCAGCAAAAGAAGAGGTTTTATTTTATTTAAGTATTTATATTTTAATTATTTTCCACTTCCACTAAATATCCTTCATCAATTAAGAACTAAAAAATACAGTATTATTAAAATATAGATATTTTATTATGTTAACATCATCTCCCTTATCCATCTGCAATTTCATCAAATAGGAAATGAACATTTCGTTCTTGTGTATGATAGACTACCACCTCAAGAAATAATATAGTGAGTTATTAATTATTGTATCTCAATACAAGTTATAATGATGGAATTAATATTTCTATATGATTTTAACAACTTATTTATCATTATAAAAAAAATATATCTTTTATTTTGTTACTTTTTATGCACCTAAAAATGATAACGACATTTATGCATACGTGTGTACTGTCACCTCCACGAAGTGATGAGAATCATTTTTATGCACCACATCACTTGAATGATACATATAAGTATATCTGAATTATTATTATTATTTTAATAATATTATTATAATTATGGAAATGGAAAATAAAAACTACCTTATTTCCATAATGATCAATGAAAAATTGAAACATTACTCATGTGTTCATATGACCTACCATCTCCATGATTATAACATTGTTCATTTTTCACAACAACACATGATGGTTTGACATAAGGTTATAATTTATTTATAATAATGATAATAATGTAATTAATTTTATTCGGGTATGATGGACTTATGACCACATGGACTATTGTCATTATACCATGTTCATTTTCGTCTCACATACCAAATTTTAACAAAATATCTTACATGAACATAAATAATTATATAATTTTTAAAATATGATTATAAATTATAAAAAATAAATAATAAACTTGAAAATTTTTATAAATAATGAATAAATTAACATACTTTTATTATTCTATAAGATAAATAACGTAAGACACATATAGAACTCATGGTATGGGACTTCATCTCAATCACCTATCATTGAGGCATATTTTGATGTTATACACCACATTCTTTTATATGGTGTACAATCAAAACCTTTGACTATTAATTTCATTAAAAGGTATTCAAAAGGTAAATTTTTATATGAGGTGATTTACTAAATGAAAAAATGGAATGTTTTTTAACGTATACGGCGACATAGACTTTTTCGCCGCAGTGTCCATTATTTGGAATTTTGATTCCTCAAGAAGCCATAATGTTTTTTAAAAAATAAATACCATTATAAATTTCAATTTTTTAAAATTGATTTTTTTTTGATAATGGATAGATTATGTCAATATCCTGATATGATATCATGTTATTTCAATGTGGAAATATGATTTTTTCCATTATGATTGTTAATGAGTTATGATTTTTTTATGGTTCATGGGAATTTCATTTGAATATATATGGTTCTAGGATAAACCAATGGTGTTTGAGCCCATGTTATCTCTCCAATGCATTGGGTAATTTGAGGACGTTAAATGATAAGGGTTTTCCGAAGAGATTTAGGGAATATACCATGACGGGTATTGAAAACATAACCATGATGGTTACTACCAATGTTAATAAGAAAGCTATAATGTAAGTGTGATATAAATTCCACAAGTTAACATTATGATTTATGATTATTGAGAATTTTCTCCAGAATATTAATGTTTTGTGAGTTTTTTAAAGAGTTTATGTTATATGGGTAAAAATTATGATTTTGTGAAAATTGTTTAATGAGTATTCAATATTAATGGATTAATGATTTCATTCCTTATGTTATATCCCTTATTGGTATTTTTGTGCTCATACCATTTTATTCTTGAAATAATTTCCATAGTGTGTAAGGATGGGTAATATAATTGAATAATTCAATGATATTTTTACCTAGAAGAAGAAATCATGTATTATTTTAATGGGTTATATTGTGTAAAAAAATGATAGTGAGTAGACCTATTTACTTTTTAATATTTGATTTATTATATAATATATATGTCCCAATTCTCTAAAAATTTAAACCTGAGAAGATCATCAATGTGAATTCATAATATAATACATGATTATGTAATTTTTATGTATGGGTCAATATTGTTTGTATCATATGTCAGTTTCGATAACATCATTGTTTAGGGTATCATTAAAGCATAAGTTACAAGTAATATATAACAAAAATGGTTTAAATAATATATAAAGTCATATTTATTTTAGATAAATTGATTATGTTTGTGATAACCTAAATAAGTATATCTTAGAGTTTATGTTCCTCATAAGGTTATATGAGATGGTTTTATTGATATACCCACACAAAAATTTTTGGTTTTAGTAAGTGGATTGATCAGAATGGAGCCAATGTAACAATGTATGTGAAGGAAAATGTTGTGGTTCTCTAAAAATTCAATCAAATGAAATGAGAGATGCGATGAGAACTCCCATGGAAATTCTAAACCAACTATCAGGAGTCATGATTAATGAAAGGGACCTTGGTGAGTTTTATAATGAATAATATATAGGAGAAATTAGTCCCTATAGATGTTCAAGTAATAATCATAATGGTATGTATATTAAACGATATATGTGTCGAGGGTGTAGAATGAAACACCAAGGAAAATGTTACTAAGGGATAAGAAGATGTTATAGATGTTGAAATAAAGGTCATAAAGCAATGAAATTCCAATGAAAAAAGGAAGTGTTTAGTTGACTCACTGAAAGGGAATGAATTTATTCCCGAGTTATCAATAGATTTTTTTAAATGTGGGGAGTATGGTAATTATGTAAATAACTATCCTATAATGATAATTCACGAATGGGATTTGGAGGACTGCATAAACATATCTTCAGAAATACTTAATTGCATTCTATTTGAAGATGAGGAAACTAAAAATGCCCTATGAAAGTTATCGATGGTTTCTTCTCACATGTTATGCAATTATTGAATCTTAGGACATGATAAAAGTTTTTGTTTGTAAGAAATATGTATTAAGGAATTAGTTGTAAAATCATGGTCAAATCATCACGATGAATTTTGAATGATTAAAAAGTATACATATAAAGGATTCAAGAGTTACATAAGACTATAGGATGATTAAAGGTTTACACATATTAATGTTATTTTGATGATGTAGTTACATTGGAAGACTTTTCACAAGTATGTGTGACCTAGATGTTAGTTATGTGAAAATGTTATTTTAAAATTAATTATACTTTCTTGTGATGGACCTAATTACAAGGATATGGATATATGTTAGGTTTTATATGATCTTTGGATTTTAGGTAATTAAAGGTTATTACATTTTGGGTTTCAAAATGAAATTTATGATATAAAAATTAAAGATAAAACATGTTATGGTTATTTTTGAGGATTTTATTTCATTTTTTAATTTTATAAAATTTTATAATTTTCAGAAAAAGATAACTCAGAGGAAGGCTGACAATATGTTGCATCCGACAATGTTATGGGAATCAAACTTACAGTTGATGTGAGAAAAGATTTTATTTCATACATGTGGCCTATAGGAAGTCCTTGGTTAGTATGTCTTTTTATTTTTAGTTAAATGAGTAGATTGAAAAATAATAAGTTTAATTTGGAAACTTATTTTTTACCAAATGGATATCCTTGTTATAAGAAAGTGGTTTGGGGATTATGTGATAAATTTTATTTTGGGATATGTTCACTATTTTACGAAAATTATATGATTAACATAAATTTAATACAATGGGATTCTAATTGGGGAGTAATGGTTGAATTATATTTTGTAAGAATTGATAATTTTATAATGAAATTATGTGGATTTTTTTTATTTACGAAAATAATTAACCTATCATGGATAATATGTGATTAGGAAATTGGTGTGAGAGATTAAGGGTGATTGGTGTTATTTAGAGATAAATTTTAAAATTTACTTTTGTGGACTATGTTATCAAATAAATCCAATTTTTGGGTTTTAATCATAGTTTTGATTATTTTGAGTAATTTAAAGGAAATTTATTTATCAAATATTCAATGTTGAACTTTGGATATTACTTTTTAATTTTAGAGATTAAAAGTAGTTTTTAATCATTCAATGTTTTATTGTTTTGGGAGAATTATCTGATCTTGTACTAAAAAAAATTCGTTAATTTTTAATTGTATGAAAATTAGGTAGTTAACCTTTCTAGGATTTTGTGATTTTTAGAAGTTTATTACAGTGCTTTAGGCATGAAAAATTGATCTTAAATACTCATTGATTGGAGGAAAAGATGTGTTTTCGGTAGAAATTAACTAAAGGATGAAACTCTACTACTCAAGTAAGTATGTTTCCTTCTTTTCATAGTCTAGGATGAAAATTAATTCCACAACTAAATTAAAAGGATATTAAAACAAAAAAATTATCCATTTAATTTTCTGAATGGACTTTCGACCCATTAAATAATTATCGGTTTGTGATGGATAAATTTCAAATGATTATATTTTCCAACACTCTATATTAGTCTTTCAGAGTTAGTTTTATGATCTATTTCCTTGTATTTCTATATGGAATCAAGTACATGTTATCTCAGGTGAACTTAGTACAATACCTTAATTATTTTAAAGTGGATGTTTTATTAATCCTTTTTCAGATATGAGATTTAAAAAAAGGTATTTTTAAATTTCTTATCTTCATTATCAACATCAAATTATAATTGTGAGGATGAAATTACCAAAAGGGTAGATAATGTAACATCCCTTGTTTTTAAAACAATGAATATTTTCAATAGCATATATGATATACCACACAACGTTTAAATGAAAAACTAAATATTATTATTTATATATTTCCATTATAACATATTATTTATATTGGTGGGAATAAATTGTATGAATTTAATACTAAAAATGTTGTAACACAGTTTTATGTAATGACTCATTGGTTACCAAATTTATTAGTAAATTAAATAAAAAACAATTAAATATAAAAGATGTGTTGTCACAACCTGCCTTCACCATGATGAGGGAAGGGACATCGGATTACCAGACCCTTCCATCCTCATGTTAAAGGATAGATAATGACCCCCCCAAACCACCTTCAATAGGTCCCAGAGTGGCGACTAGAACCAGGGGTATATAATCACACACAAAATTGAAGTCATTACCATTTTTATTAAGTTGGATCGGGAGATAAGATAGTAAATCCCAAAAAACACCAAAACTAGGGGTAGAGGTAAATCCAAAACAAACCATTCCCATATACATGTTCCAAAATTAAGTGCTACAAATGTACGAGAAAAATATAAAATAAAGTACCAAATAAAAGAAAAATAACAATGACAACTACCTCAAAGTCCGAACTAGTTGGTTCTGGCACGGTCCCCGAAGTCCTCATGGAAACCTGAAAGTAATTTTATATGCATAGGGTGAGTATATGGGCATACTCAGTAGGAAAAACCAAAAGCTGTCATGAACTTGTGGAAAGGCATACTAATGCCCCGTGAAAAAGGTGAAATAAAATCACCTCACAAGGAAAATATCCACCCAAACCTCACCAAGGAACACTACCCAAATAATGAAAGTCATGTAATGTAATAGTAAAACACATTGATGTTTAGGTATCTTGTGCCAATTTCCAACTAGTTAATGAGGAAATCCTACTTGTCAGTCCTCCCCCTCCATTCTCATTATAGTCCCACATCCATACCCCGCCCACACACACACCTGGGCTGCCACAACCATACATCACACTCGCAAACACCTGGGCCAGAACAACCAAATGTAACCACACCCGAAGACACCTGGGCCTCATCCCGAAAATGCTTGGGAAACAACCTGCCCGAACACACCTCGGTAAACCACCACAACAACTCAGCCCAAAAATCTTGGCCTATAATGGACCCCAAGACATCACAACCTACCCGAAGATTCTTGGGATACTCGGGAAAGGGAGCATAAAAGGAGCTAATAACCATCCACTGATAGGAGTGTTGGGAAAAACACCCTCCCCCATGAAATGGGGTGTTTTGTACGAATTTCTGAACATGGGTGGGGTGAAAATAAGAAACATAAATAATAAATTATACATATAGGTAACAAGCACTCATCCCGGCCTAGGGGTTCCAAAACAAGCCCATATACAAACACAATCATTAAAATTAATTCATAAGAAGCATCGTAGCCCCATCCATGTCACAACTTATTCTTGGAAAACAATTCCCCATTGAACCACTTATTGTTTTCATCTTCAAGTGATTCTATTTAAAAAATTCTTCACTACTGGGTAACTAACAAGTATAGTCATAATCCAAGGAAGGAAAAACAGCCAAGTAGTAATGCAAGCATTCACACCAGGTTCTTTTTTAATGTCACAAACACCCATGGGTTCTGTGAGATCCATAAAAGTACCATGACCAATCCGAGCCCCCAACATATGACACCACATGACCTTAGGTCCACAAAACCAAGACTTCACAACAATAGAGGATCTCATCCCCATCCACGTCACCTCAAAAGCATCAATCGTAAACAATACCAAAATCAAGAAATGGAGTTTTCAAATTTAAATATTCCATTCATTTAGTTTTGTCTTTCCATTTGGTTAATCAAGTTGACCACACAATGATTCTTATTCATTGGGAATCCATTTAATCATTCTAGTTTACGTTATTTACCAATTTCCATTTTAAATCCATTAAAACACATTAATTTCGAAATAACAGAGGTTCATTAGTGCTCAAGAAGGGGCCACCAACGACCATGATTTTCAGTGGACATAAGCCTGTAAAATTCACCACATATTAGTAAAGGTAAAAGAGTGTCACATCATCATAAAACACACCCCATCATTCTTTAAAACCATTTATTATCTCCATTAATGGTTGGTTTCATCCATCCACATAGAAACACTATCATACCTATCCTGCATGATGCACATTAAAGAGATATGAAGGAAAAAATCCTACCTGGATAATCAATGATCGATGTTTTTCTCTGGGTGCGAACAACTAGGGATGTGCAACTTGCAGGGGAGGAACTCAGAGGACTCCATGAATTAGAAGGAAAGGCTCCGACATAAGAGCACCACTAGCCTCAGGAATGAGGACACCAAACATGGCAAGAAAAGGAGTAAACTAGCCAATAAAAAGAAGGAAAGAATTATAGTGTGATTAAAAGGAGATATCATGGGGTTGCAAAATATGAAAAATCTTGAGCGGCTTTAATGGTGGGGTTGGGTTTCACCCTGAGGTTAGATAGTTACACACGATGGGATTAATTATTATTTAATAATTCACCTTGGAGGGGTGTCCATAATAGTTGTGTGATAAATGATTTCATTTAAAGAGAGGAAAATAACTCTATTGAGGCTCTCACCACTCCTAGGGGATTTAAAACATTGTTTTTGGTGCTAAAAATGACATTGAAACACCTTAAAAAGGTTAAATGACATAAATGTGGTGTTATCAGAAAATTGGGAAGGAAACCCCAACACCCCTATATGGCTGATTGGTGAGACTAATAGGTGAAACCAATCAGTAGAGTTGATTGGGTGAAGCTGATCTTGTGAAGCTGATCCCGTGAAGCTGATCCCATGATGCTGATCAGCGAAGCTGATAGGTGAAGCTGATCCTGTGAAGATGATCATGTGAAGATGGATCCATGAAGCTAATCCCGTGAAGCCAATCAAGTGAAACCAATAGATGGAACCGATTTGTGAAACTATTCTTTGAAACCTATTGGGTGAAACCAATCTGTGAAACTGATTGGGTGAAACCGATATGTGAAACCGATTGGGTGAAACTAATCTGTAAAACTGATTGGGTGAAACTGATCTGTGAATCCTATTGGGGTGAAACTGATCATTGAAACTGATTGGGTAAAACCGACCTGTGAAGTCGATTAGGTTAAACTGATATGTGAATCTGATTGTTTGAAATCGATCTATGAAACCAATTTGGTGAAACCGATCTCTGAAACCGATCGGGTGAAACCGATCTGCGAAACAGATCAGTGAAACTAATTGGGTGAAACTGATTTGTGAAATCAATTGGGAGAAACTGATCTCTGAAACCGATTGTGTGAAACCGATCTGTCAAACAGAATGTGTGAAACTAATTGGGTGAAACTGATCTGTGAAACCGATTGGGTGAAACTGGTATCTAAAACCGATTGGGTGGAACTGTTCTGTGAAACCGATTGGGCGTAACCGATCTGTGAAACCAATTGGGTGAAAACAATCCATGAAACTGATTGGGTGAAACTGATCCGTGAAACTGATTGGGTGAAATCGATCTGTGAAACCTATTGGAAGAAAATGATCTATGAAACTGATTGGGTGAAACCGAATGGGTGAAACCGATTTATGAAACAGATCACATGAAGTTGATCAGTGAAGCTAATCTGTGAAAAAGATCGGTGGAACTGATCAGTGAGTCCAGGATACCCCAACACATATAATTTGGCCATGTAATTCACCAGGAGGGTCTAGGACAATACATTATATACCTATCAATATTATTCTCACCCTCAAGAATACAAGGGTAACCTGAATAACCACTCAATAATATACCTCACAAGGAAAAACCATCCCAAACAACCAAATGAAACCCAAGAATCAAATTGTCCTGACACATGGATCAAGGATTTCTTTCCTCCATGTTAATATACTATCCGCTTTGGGTGGCATTGACTCACCCGCATGGGTTTAATTGCATTTGCGCTTATGTATCTTGATTAGGAATCAGGTTCTCCCTTCCCCACATCTGCAGACTCTTCATAAACGTTCAAATGGTAGGAAAAAAAATCTCAAAAATCAAAAAGGTCAGCTTTACATCCTTCTAGGCCACAAAAACAAGAACAACAATGAAGACTTGGAACAACAACTCAAAAAAGCTTTGGGTATTGGGCACACATTTGAGCTTCTCACTCCCAAGTACACTCCTCTTGGCAATTGTGCTGCCACAACACATGAACCAATGGGATGGTTCATCCATGAAGAACATTCTACTTTTGATCATCGATCCTTATTGGTTGTTGCACAAACGTAGAATTGTCCCCTATATCCCACTCTTTCCAATCAATTACATGGGAGTCATCTTGTAGATATTGACGAAGCTAGGAGACGTGGAAAACACCGTGGATACTTTCCAACAAAGGAGGAAACGCCAGCTGATATGCCACCTCACTGACTTTCCCCAACACTTCGAAAGTCCCAATGAACCTAGGAGAGATATTTCACTGCTTGATTAACCATCACTACCCACGTCGATGGAAAACTTTCATGAACACATGGTCTCCAACCTCGAACTCCAGGGGCCTCCTACTACGATCGGCATATCACTTATGCTCGTCCATGTTTTCCTTCATTTGCACACGCACTAGATGAACCATCGTTGTTGTGCTCTGAACTACCTCTGGGCCAAGATCACCTACCTCCCCAACCTCGGTCTAGCACATAGGTGAATGACACAACCTCCCCTACTAGACATCAAATGGTGCAATGCCAATAGTAGAGCGATAACTATTATTGTAGGAAAACTATACTAAGGGAAAATGGCATTCCATTGATCCCCAAAGTCCAAAACACATGACTGCAGTATATCCTCTGATGTATGGATGGCTCTCTCTGTCTGCCCAAATGTCTGTTGGTGGAAAGCATTTCTAAGACGTAGTTGGGTTCCAAAAGCATGCTGCAATCCCATCCAAACTCATGAGGTAAACCATGCATTATTATCTGAGACTATGGACCTCATAACTCCATGAATCTACACCACCTCAACCACGTATCTCCATGCTAAGTAATAAATTACACATGACTCCTTGATTTTCATGAAGTGAGAAAATTTTGTTAGTTGGTCTACCACTACCCAGATAGCATCACAACCTCCTTGAACCCAAGGTAGTCAAGTGAAAAAATACATCGAGATGTCATCCCACTTCCACTCAGGAACATCTAAATGCTGCAACAAACCTCCTGGGATGTGGTGTTCAGCCATTACCTGCTAAAACACCAGTCACCTTTCCACGTACTCTGTGACTGCCCATTTCACCCTGGGCAACCAAAACTATTCCCTCAGGCCTCGGTACTTTATGGAAATTCTAGGTTTCACCTTTATGAGTGAGTTATTGAACTCAAGGAGAACTCCCCCATGCATCGGCTTTGGAATAAACAACTTCCCTCAGAAAAGCATATGATTCTGACCATCCTCCAACCACCCTTCCAGAGCATTGCCTTGGTTAACATGATCACACATCACTTCACTCTATATGTATCCCCACTGATACTCCTCCACCCTCTGCAATACAGATTACTGCACTATCATCTGAAATAGACAACCTCTACCACCATCCACCCTTTCATCTATGTATAGGGCATCCAACTCCTTAATTTCCTTCCAAGCATCTAGAAATTCTTTTACAGCATACCTTTGTGACTTACAGCTCAAGGAATCAGCCACAAAAATCCCCTTACATTCAGTGTAAGAGATCTCAAAGTTTTAGTCCTGAAGAAAATCCACCCACCTTCGTTGTCGCATGTTCAACTCCTGCTGGGTAACGATATGCCTCAAACTCTTGTGATCTCTGAATTTCATAAAGTGCTCCCTGATGAGGTAATTATACCACAACATCAATGAGAACACTTCTATTGCACCTTCTAGGTCAAGGGTGGCATAGATACGCTCATGAGGATGTAACTTCCTAGACCCATAAGATATAACTCCCCTCTGATACATCAACACACACCCCAGGCCAAGTCCAGAAGCATCACAAAATACCTCATTCAACACACCTTCCTCTGGAAACATAAGAACTGGAGCACTGACCAACCTTTCCTTTAGATAGCTGAATGATGACCAAAATTTCTCACATCATATGAAGGCCTGGTCCTTCTAAGTCAGAGCTCTCAAAGGAGCTGCAACTCGAGAGAAGTCTGGTACGAACCTCTGATAATTGCTTTCCAGACCTAGAAAACTACAAACCTCTGTCACATTCTTGGGTGCTACCCTAGAAAAAAAATCTTCAACCTTTGATGGATAAACCACTACCCCTTGCTGAGACCCTACATTTTCAATAAAATGAACTTCTCAAGTCAAGAACATGAACTTGGAAAATTTCCCAAAGAGCCAGTGATGTCTAAGGATCTCTCAGACCATCCGGAGGTGCTTAATATGTTCTTCTTATGATTATGAGTATATCAAAATTTCATCGATGAAAAAAATAACGAACCGGTCCAGTAACTCACAAAAAACCATGTTCATGAGCCCCATGAACACAACATATCTATTGGTAACACTGAACGACCTGACTATGAACTCAAAGTTCCCATACCATCACCTAAAATCAGTCTTCAGGATTTCACTATCTTTCATCCTTAACTGGTGATTCCCATACCACTAATCAATCATAGAGAACCAACCTGCTCCCCTCACATGGTCAAAGATATCGTCCATCCTCAGGATAGGGTAACGGTTCTTGAATGTTACCTGATTCAGTATCCAATAGTCTATGCATTGCCTGAGACAACCATCCTCCTTCTTCACGAACAAGACCAGAGCACCCATGGTGATACGATGGGTCGAAGAAAACCATTTTTCATCAGATCATCAATCTGAATCATCATATCCCACAACTCAGAAGGTTCCATCTGATAATTATCCATCGAAATCAGATGGGCAGAACGATGTAAGTTTATCCCGAACTCAACATCACGTTGAGGGGATAGAGTCACAAACTCCATAGAAAAAATGTCCAGGAACACTTTGGAAATTTTCAGAACATTCATTTTCTCCAAATCCATTGATTCTGTTGAAAGCATGGCCAACTTAGAAAAAAGAGGCTCCACATTTCATCTCCCCACTTCACATCTTCGTTCACCAACAAAATCCACATGTTGGCCATCCTCATTAGAGAATAGGACTCATCTTTAGAATCAGTCGGTAACAGTATGCACTCAAAACCACCTGTCGATGCCTAGGATGACATTTTATGGCTACATTAGTAGCAGAAGGAGATCCCCACTAGACTAATGTGGCCCTAACAACAATCTGCATCCTCACAAAACATCAAACATGCTGGTATGACCCCCAACTGGAGTACTTAGCACCAGGGTCACATAGATTCTCTCTATGTCTAGTGCCAAGGAATGGGCTAGACCAGGTGTAACAAAGGAATGTGAAGCTCCAGAATAAAACAAGGGACATGAAAGAGTGATAAACAAGTTGATCGTACCACGAACGGACTTCTAACCCAGCTGGAACTGCTACCTCTGTGGTGTGCAACTTCCCACACCCAGTACTTATGCCCTCAACTGCCTGCCACCTCCACGACCAAGCCTGGGTCAAGGTCCATGAGGAGCACCATATTGTCAGACTCCTCATGTAATGTCTTCTCTTAGTGGATCAGGAGATCGTTTTCCTTGATGTTGTTGCTGAAAGGGCCTACATAAAACCTATTTTTGCTGAGGTGGGCGCTGAACCTACCCACCCCCACTGTATTGCACTCAGTCCGAGAACTAATTCCAAAGGTGCCCACAGCTGCCACAGATGAAGCACCTCAGTCCTGGTCCCACAAGGAAAGGGTGGAGACTGAGAGATCAAACTGGAACTTCTAGGGCCTACTCCCCACTGGCCGAAACCTAGAAGGCCAGGATGGTGGTGATCTTCTGCTGACGACCTTCCCCTTGGACGATCCCACCTAGCTCCCCTCTCATGGCTCACCACCCAGCATATGCATCCTCTCGACCACTTCGTCCTTATTTTGGACCTCCATGTACATCAGTATGGTGAAGTGAGTAACATAATACTGAAGAGAATGTCGTAGTTCCTCCTATAAACATCTCACCCAAGACTCCTCATCTGGAAAAAGGTCTAGAGAAAAACAAAGGAGATCCTTGAACTTAATTCCAAGGTCCCTCACTGAAAGTCTCCCCTGCTGAAGTGAGAGTATCTCCAGCCACTTTTTCGCCTTCATTATTGAAGATAGGAATTACTCCTTGGATTCCATCTCAAACTCAGTCCAAGAAACTTCAGCCTCCCTCTTCTCCCCAAGATAGAGCATCCACCACTGACGTGCCACTCACCGCATCTTTTTTACAACCAAAGGAACCCAATACTCTATCAAATCACAAATCAAGCTTAAATTTATCACCAGATCCTCAAGTTATCTCTATGTCTCCATTTAGGAGACGCTTCCCTCATACTTCCAAAAGGTCTACTTATAAAAGGCATAAAATATCCTCTTCCACTGGTCATCCTCCTCCTCTCGATCATCCCTCTCCTAATCAGCCAAAATAGCCTCCTAGGCCTCGATCACCCACACTACCTGTAGTCGTCGTCTAGGTGCCATTGTTGTAAAGTAAAAAAAGAATGCATAAGCCCGAGTAGTGTAGAATATTTCTTTAAATTTTATATTGAACATATTATTTATTTATTTGAATTCATAGAACCCCTAGAACACATAAGAACATAAGTCATTATGATGAATTTACCATTCATAGGGTCTCTACCCTACAATTAGTGTTTCCTCACTTGGTCATTCAGAAGGTCCAGAGTCCTTTCATCAGATAATGGGGGGCCCTAAAATCTCATGTGCTAGCTGGTCTTCCCTGGACAATTTCACGCACCAAGATTGCCTAACACCTTTGCCCTAATGTCCCATGTAATCCTCATTATGCCTTACCCTAAGCTCCATCCTATCTCCTAACCACCCTATGATCCATTATATCACGACCCACCTTCACCAAGATGAGGGAAGGGACAGTGGATTTCCAGACCCATCCTTCCTCATGTTGAAGGAGAGATAATGACCCCCGAAACCCATATTCAATAGTTCCTAGAGTGGCAACTAGCACCAAGGTTTTAGAATCACACACACAAAATGGAATTCATTACCCTTTTTATTTATTAGTATTGAGAGAAAAGATAGTAAATCTCATAAAACACCCAAACTGGGGGTAGAGGTAAAGAAAAAACAATCCATTCACATATTCATGTTCCAAAAGTAAGATATACAAAAGTACAAGAAAACTCCAAAGGAAAGTACCAAAGAAAAGAAAAATAACAACAAAAACTACCCCAATGTCTTAAATAGTAGGGTTTGACATGGTCCTCAAAGTCCTACTGGAATCCTAAAAGTATTTTTATATACATAGGGGGAGTATGAAGGTATAATTAGTAGGGAAAACCAAAAGCACTTATGTACAAGTGGGGTGACTTTCTAATTCCCCATGAAAAAGGAGATATCAAAGCACCTAGAAAAGGAAGTTATCCTCCAAAACATCACTAAGTTACACTCCCAAAATAACACAATTCAAGTAATGTAATAGTAAAACTCATTGATGTTTGGGTACCCCACGCCACTTTCCCACAGGTTATTGAAGACATCCTACGCGTCAGACTTCCCCACAATTCTCACCACAGTCCCACTACCATTCCCTGCCTGAACAAACACCTGGGCTACCACAACCACACATCCCACCAACAGACACCTAGGCCACAACCACCAAATTTAACCACACCCACAGACACCTAGGCCTCATCTCAAAGATGCATGGGAAACAACCTACCCGCACACACCTGGGCCAACCACCACAACTACCCAACCCAATGAATCTTGAGCTATAATGGACATCAAGCCATCACAGTATACCTGCAATGTCTTGAGATACTTGGTAAAGGGAGCAGAAATGGAGATAATAACCATCCACTCATTGGAGTGTTCGAAAAAATACCCTCCCCCATGAAATGGGGGTGTTCGGCATAAAGTGCTCAACTATGGTGGGGCGAGAATAAGAAACATAAAAACTAAATTATACATATAGGTAACAATAACACATCATAGTATAGGGGTTCCAAAACCATCCCATATACAAACACAATCATTACTATTCATTCATAAGAAGCACCACAACCACTACCATGTCACATGTTATTCCTAAAAAACAAATACCCATTGAACCCTTTCTTGTTTTCATATTCACATGATTATATTTAAAAAAATCTTCAACATCATGAAACTAACATGCATAGACACATTCCAAGGATAGAAAAACAGCCAAGCAGTAATACTAGCATTCACACCCGGTTCTCTTGTAAGTTCAAACCACCAAGGGAATCCATGAGATCCCTCAATGTACTGGAACAAAACCAATCCCCGACATATTACACCACACAGCCTTAGGCCCACAAAACCATGAATGCACAATAATAGTGGATCTCATCCCCATACACCACACCTCACATGCATCAACCATATACATTACGATAACAAAGAAATAGAGTTTTCACTTTTAAATATGCCATTTATTTAGTTTCGTCTTCCCGTTTGGTTAACTAGTGTGAAAACACAAGGATTATTATTCATTGGGAATCCAATTAAATAAACAAGTTTATGTGGTTTACCAGTTTCCATGTTATATCCATTCAATCATATAAATATTCAGAAAATAGAGGTTCTTTAGTGCGCAAGAAGGGACCACCAATGACCATGATTTTCAGTGGACATATGCCCATACCATTCACAACATATTAGTAAAGGTATAAGAGTATTACATCATCATCAAACACACCCCTTCATTATTTAAAACCATTTATTGTCTTATTTATGGTTTGGTTTTATCCATAAATGTAGAAACATTATCATACCCACCCTGCATGGAGCACAGTAAAGAGAAATGAAGGAAAAACCTACGTGGATGATCAACATAAAAAGTTTCTCTCCTAGTTACAACATCTAAAGATGCATGAATTGAAAGGGAGGAACTTGGAGGACTCCAAGAATTTACAGGAAAGGCTCTTGCACAGCTGTTCCACTAGCCTCAGGAAAGGGAACAACAAACACAACAAGTAAAACATGAAACCAACCAAGAAAAAGAAGGAATGAATTCTAGTGTAATAAAAAGGCGTCATCCTGGAGTTACGGAATATGAAAAAATAATGTGTGGAATTAAAGGAGGATTTTAGTTTCCCCAAGTGGTTTTTAAATTTACACATAATGAGATTAATTATTATTTAATAATTCACACTGGATGGGTGGCCATAACAGTTGTGTACTAAACGATTTCATTTAAAGAGAGAAAAACGAGTCAGTTGAGGGACTCCCCAATCCAAGGTGATTTAAAACGTTGTTTATGGTGATAAAAATGGATTTGAACCTCTTTAAAAAGGATAAGATATTTAAAAGTGGTGTTACATGGAAAATTGGGAAGGAAACCTTAACTTCCCTCTGTGGACGATTGGTGAGACTGATAGGTGAAACCGATCGTTGGAGCTAATCGGTTGAAGTTGATCCTGTGAAGCTCTTCATGTGAAGCTGATCCCATGAAGCTTATCAGTGAAGTTGATTGGGTAATGTTGATCTAGTAAAGCTGATCCTGTGAAGCTACTCTGATGAAGCTAACTCCGTGATGTTGATCTCATGAAACCAATTGGTGGAACCGATCTATGAAATCAATCTGTGAAACCGATTGGGTGAAACAAATCTGTGAAAAAAATTGAGTGAAACCGATTTGTGAAATCAATTGGGTTTAACTGACCTGTGAAACCAATTGGGTTAAACTGATCTGTGAAACCGATTGGGTGAAACTGATCTTTAAAATATATTGGGTGAAACTGATCTATGAAGCCGATTGGGTGAAACTGATTGGATAAAACTGATTGGAAGAAACTGATCAGTGAAACCGGTTAGATGAAACTCATTTATGAAAACTATTGGGTGAAATCGATCTCTAAAAACGATTGGGTGATACTGATCTGTGAAACCGATTGGGTGGAACTGATCTGTGAAACCGATGGGGTGAAACCGATCTGTGAAACTAATCGGGTGAAACCGATCAGGTGAAACTGATGTAATGAAAATGATCTGTGAAACTAATCGGGTGAAGCCAGTCTATGAAACCGATTGGGTGAACCCAATCAATGAAACTGATATGTGAAACTTATTGGGTGGAATGGATCAGTGAAACTGATTGGGTGTAACAAATATATGAAGCCGATTGGATGAAACTGATCAGTGAAACCGAATGGGTGAAACCGAATGTCTAAAACCAATTTGTGAAACTAGTCACATTAAGCTAATCTGTGAAGCTGATAAGTGAAGCTGATCTAAGAAGCTAATAAGTGAAGTTGATCTGTGAACATATGGATGGAACTGATCGGTGAGTCTAGGACACCCCAACACTTAGAATTTTGCAAATTAATAAACAAGAAGGGTCTGGGCCAATACATCTGTTTTAATGAAAAAACTATTTAATTGAAAATAAATGTGTTTATAAAATAATAAAATCAATCTTGATGGATTTTATAAATGAAATATATATTTCATAGATTCAATGTAATGTTTAAAATTCATCTTATATGTTTTCTACACAAGATATAAGAACAAATTAAATTTTTCAGATAAAACAAGTATTAAAAAAAAGTAGTTTTCCCACCTTTTGATGAAGAAGCCAGTTTAAATCTTGTTTTTGACACTATTATATGTTCTATTTGAAAAAAAACATATTATTGGGAATAGTGAAAATTTATTTTGGGAAATTATTAAATATTTTCTTGATAACATTCATTTATTAATGAATAGTGAAAAATACAACATTTTATTTTAAAAATACATTTTCTTCTAATTTATTTATATTTTTATATTATCATTATAATATTTTTAAATTTTAATTATGTTTTTTGTCATTTAATCCAATTCTGTTCATTAGAAGTAATTTCATATTGAAATTAGATATAAACGCATGCCAATATTTTGATGGTTTTTACTTTTAATACCAATTTTCACGTTATGAAAATAGTGATTAATTTTAAATTAATTACTAAAACATCTATGTTTAAAATTTTAAAAAATGGATTCAATTTCTGAAACATATACTTCAAATTATTTAAATAGGTTCCTTTTATTTTTGGATTTTATGAATAGTAACTTTTGTAATTTTTGTTTACCACAGTTAAAGGTAAATCAAGAAAATGAAGGTAATAAATTATATGATAAGGATAATAAAATTTACTTTAAACCTGAAAAATCCTATTGGATGAATTAAATTGGACCCTTAATTGATAAATAATTTAATTCAGTCATTTAATAGACTTTTTTCAATAAAAGTGATAAAAATATTATTAAAACAATAGAAAGTGACAACATGTCACCGTTTTATTTATTACAAGTATAATAATACTAATATAGTGATAAATGTGATATAAATTAGGTATTAAATAGTATTTAATAATATAATTAAATTATATACATCATGGAATTTTATTTATATTTTTTATACAACAAATAATTACCATATGGCCTTATAATATAGTGATACAATTATTATTTTATTTATAGAAATATCCAATAAATGATATACAAATTATTAAAATAAATATTAATATATTTAATTAGGGTACTCAATGTATTTAAAATGTTACTATGACATATTATACGTCTATTAAATTGTTTTTTATATGTTAAATCTCTTTTTGTTATTTATTTAAATTCAAGAAAATGAATAGTGTTAAAGATAACAATATTGATATTTTATAAAAATTCTAATTTTATAAATTATTTAAAATTCATAAATATATTTTCAAATTTCTAAGAGACTATGAAGTCGTATAAAAGTTATTAAATATCTCATTCATGGTAAATTTACCCTATATAAGTAAAATTTAGATCCTCTTAATTATGAAAATGTTGTTACCACGATTAAAATTAAAATATTATAATGAAGGTTAAACAAAAAATATATGGTTTAAATTGAAATAAATACTTTTATAAAATTATTGGATGAGATGATATAAGACCACCCTAATCATAGATTCTACATAAATCATGTTGGAGTCATTTTCATCTAAAAATTAATTTATATTAATATAATATTTTAAGAGTTTCTGAGAGTTTCCATCCCCTCTCCTATAAAAAGATACCCAATATTCTATAATTCTCATACATCAAGATCAATTTTTTTGGACAATATCTTACCAAAAAAATTAATAAATTCCCTTCCCACATTAATTAGGAATTATATTTGGCATAATTCACTCTTTATTAGTTTAAGGTGTTCTTAAAAGGTGAACAAGTGAAGAAGAGGTATAATTTTTTTAAGTATTTCTATTTTATTTCTTCTTCCAAATCCATTAAGTCACCTTCATCCATGAGGAAATAATAAATAATGTATCCTAAATATAATTATATGTTATTATGTTAATATCATCACCAAAATCAATCTCAAATTTAAAAAAAAAATTGGAAATTAACTTTTCGTTTTGTGTACGGCGGACTACCACCTTGCGAATCGATATAATTAGTTTTTCATTACCTTGTCTTATGGATGGTCATAATGTTGAAATTAATATTTTTATATTATATTAATGAAACATTTACCATTATAGAAGTATAATATATCAATTAATTTTTTACTTTACATGCATATAAAAATAATAGCGTTGTTCATGCGTATGTGTGAATTATCACCTCAAAGAAGTGATGTGAATCATTTTTATTCACCATATCATTTTTATGATATATACAAGTATATATAAATGATTATTATTATTTTAATAATATTATTATCATTACGGTATGATAAAATAATAATTAACTTATTTCTATAAGGATCAATGAAAAATGGTAATGTTACTCATGTGTACGTATGGCCTACCGTCTCCATGATTATAATGTTTTTCATTTTTAGTAACAAAACATAATGGTTTGATATAAATGAATAATATATGTTTAAATTTATAATTTTTTCACGAATAATAATATTTTTTATGGAATTATTACTGCATTGATTATTTTCATCATACCATGATCATTTTCGTCTCTATTACTGAATATCTATAAACCATCCAACATAAACATAAATATTTAAGTAATTTTTATTACATGGTAATAAGTGATATAAAATGAATAATTTATATAAAAATGGTTATCATGAAATTAAATATTATCCTATGTTTTTTATTTGGGAAGATAACAAATATACTTTTGATGTCAGACTCAATGTAAGAGACTTCATCTTAATATTCAATCATTGAGTCATATTTGGATGTTATACACCACCATCATTTATAAGGTGTATATTTAGCCCATTTGACTTTAAATTTATTCAAAATTTCTTCACAATTATTATATTTATAAGATTTATTTTAATAAATGATAAATAGGAATATGTTTTTAACGTATATGGTGATAATGACTTTCCTATCACCAACACCTCTATTTGGTATTTGGATTCCTCTACAAGACACATTTTTTTAAAGAAAAACAAGTGATATTTTACCTAATCATGTATTTTTTAATGAAATTTGTTTTTAGAATGTATTTATTATGTCATTATTGTGAAATTGTATCTTATTATTTCAATTAGTAAATGCTATTTTTTATTTTTAGCATGTTAATGGGTTTTGATTATGTTATGATTCTTGGGAATTACTTATGTATATAGGCAGTAACATGATAAAACAATGTCAGGTGAGCTCATGACAGATCTACAATAAATTTTTTTATGGGACAGAGTTAAATGATAAGTTTTCTCCTAAGATGTTTAGTGAATATATTGTGATGTGTATTTGAAATTTAAACATAATGGTTAATCCCTATATAGCTATGAATGGTATAATTTATGTATGATATATATTCCACAAGTAGCCTATATGATATATGATTTATAATAAGATTTCTAGGAATCATATTATTTCATGAGGTATGTTAAAGATTTTATGTTTTATTGGTGAAAATTATGATTTTGTGTAAATGTTTTTAGGTGTTTTGAATGTTCATAGATTAACAGTTTCATTCCTTATTTAATTCCCCTTATTATAATTTTTTATCTCATTCCATGTTTTTTTGAAATGTTTCCTATAGGATATAGTGATGGTTAAGGGAAGGGAATCAGTTAAGAATATTTTTCTCAAGAAAAAGAAATCTTGCTTTATTTTAAATAGTTTTATTTTGTGAAAAATTGATTTTTATGAGACGTTATTACATTTTAATATTTGGGTTGTTATGTAATTGTGATGTCTTAATTCTATAAAACACTAAACATAAAAATATTTTCAAAGTTAATTATTGACTTAAAGATTTTTTAATTTTTAAAGATGGTACATTATAGTACAAACCTTAGTGGAGTACTTACACACCATATGTTATTTTAGATAGGGGATTACCATTTTCATAATATATGGAACCAGATCCTAGGTGTTGTGGGGAGAGTATAAAAACAATTAATATAAATGATATTGGATACTATACATCATTAGAATATTTATCATAGATATCTGATAGAGGGGGGGGGGAGGGTTTGAATTTCCCTTTTATAAATTAATGTTAAATAAAATATAAATTCAATCATTAAATAAATTATAACTAATAATGAAGGAAATAAAAAACATGATAGTAGTTATCTTTTATTTGAGTTTATAAAGAAAATATGAAAGTAATAAAATCATTGGAAAATTCATATCAAAATTTTGATAGTATGAGGTATTATTTGTAATGGTGTAATATGGAAAAGTAAATTGAGGACAAATTTTTTTTTTGAGTTTATTTGAAGGATGATATCAGTTGCTTGATCTCCACCCCCTATTCTTGTGGGGTAAATGGTGGAAATATCTTGGTCTAAATGGTGACTACTAACTCTTCCCTCACAATTGTGGATTGTGTTCAAATTTCCATCATGAATTTATTTTAGTGGAAAAGTGAAATATCCATAGAGACAATGGTGTACATTTATAAGATCTAAAAGGAACATTAATCTACTATAATTCCCTGTGTAAATTGAATATAGATCAGACCACTATAATTTTAATTTTTATAATAATAAATTAAACTCCACCAGAAACTATTCGAAGGGATGAGATACTCAGTATTCTCCAATGGGTAGCTAGTTGTTGAACTCTCCTCAGGGCCTAGTGGATATACTCCACAAGATATCTATAATTAAACATCATTTGACTAGATGCCTTCAACAAAATCAATCCTTCTATATATGAGACATTGGATGGGATTTTCTTCTCCACTAGTTATTATGTTCTTCTACTACACTTCTATCTTTATACCATAAATTCACCACAAATTTGGTGTGTTGAACCAGGTAGCTGGTGTAGTTTATTTTTCCAAGAATCAAACAATTACTCTTAAAAATAATTATATTCCATTTTATGGTTCATCTATGTTTATTAAATTTCATTTAGGGATGGAATGTGATGATTATTGGTGTTCAAAATGACATTAACATAAATTTATGTTGTAATATAATTCACCAAATTTATTTTAATAAAAATATTTAATCTCTCTCTAAAAGAAAATTATAGAAATATATATTAGTGTTTTTGATCATGCATATACATTAATAGAGAGATGTACAACCCTATCCACCTTATTTAGGTTTATAGATATTTAATATAAATTTAAATATTATGAGAATATCATGATGGAATGAGATAGAGATTAAAAGAAAGAGAATATAATTATATTTAATGTTGTGATGGGTTAATACATTAAATTTTTTATTAACAATAATAAAAAAGTATTTAACCATATGTAAAACAAGTTTATAATATTTCCCCCTTACATTTTACTATATTTCTCCACCATTGTTATTTTTTAAAAATAATAACATTAAAAAAAATTAAAATGGTAGGTACAAAATTAAGATAAGATTTTTCGAAGAATTTAGGGGTCAATTTTCAATAAACTAAAATAATTTAAAAAATAAGGAATAAGAAATAAAATTATTTTAAAAAAATTTCAATTTCCATAAATTCCAAAATAATAATTTATAAAATTTAGATAGAATAATGTAAAAGAATATTATGAAAAAAGGATAATAAAATTTTAAAAAACAAACTTCTTACTCCCCAAACATCCAAACTAATATTATTATTATATGGATAATTGGAATAAGGATAATGCAAGGAGTAAGTATAAAATAAGATTAATGTATGGAAAATAATTAATTAAAAATATAATCATGATGAAAAGAAACACATCATAATAAAAATCAACCATAAATTTTCCATGGCACAATTATCTTCATGAAATGAATTATCTTTTATTGTAAGACATTTTCATTGAAAGAGAATGTAGTAATTATTTTATTAATATGTAACCATAATTTAAAAACATATTCAATTTTTTTCATTTAACTATAGTTAACACTAAAAAATTAATAGATGATCATATATAAATTATTTATCATTATCTATAATTTCATTAATGAAAAATAGAAAAAAATGTGTTTGAAAGAATAAATATATAAATGGATATTTAAATAAATATTTCTGAAGAAGTTTAAAAAAAATTACAAATAAAAAATATTTAGTATCAATGATATTTTAAAAATAATATAATATAAGAACATATATTAATTTTTTTTGGAAATGTTAATATGAAAATGTTAAATACAAGACAAAATTATTTTTAAAAAATAGATAATTAATATAAAAAACTAAATATATATATTAAAATAATTCCTTTTTAAAACAGAAATATATTTACATACAACAATAACACATGTGTAATAGGGAATTATAGCCAATAATGGTAAATAAATTAATAAATAAATTCAAGATTTAAAAATAAGTTTTTTATTTGAAACATTATGTTTAGAGGACTTTAAAAAATAATAATCATTATTTCAATAGTTCAAAATAATAAATTGACAATAGAATACTTCATAATTAACCATAAATGAAATCAAAATGACTAGGGACTTGAATTTTTGTGAAAGTATTAGTGAGTTGATATTCATTTATGACAAATTCCAATACAATATCCCTTTTTAGAATTTATATATATGTAAATTGCGATTAAGGATGATGTGTTTGGTGAGGGAGTGTTGGATATGGATTTTAGTGATATTTATGAAACTTTTATTGTTGCAATTTATAAGTATATGGTCAATTATTAGGCCACATTCTAAGATAGTGTGTTACATAAGTAGATTTTGGGAACAAAAACTCATAGAAAATATTTATTATACATCAAATTTATAAATTGAAGCCTAATTTATTTCTAAATACTCCATGAGATAAAATATTTTCAAAGTATATGGATGGTTCCAAATGTATTTTTCTTATATAGTTGGTATACATAGAAATCCTCATCTTTGAAAGATGTTATATCAAATTTGGTTTTTTCTAGGTAGAAATAAGTTCCAATTTTTTTATAATTTTAAATAACAATAAACTATTATGATATATTGGAAGTGTGATTACACTGTATTTGATTGAAATTTAGTGAAAATAATATCATTGAAAATGATATTATATCGAGTCACTATAAGGTAGTGTAGACTATACATCATAATTCAATAAGTTTTTTTTGACCATTTAAAAAACACCACCCTGTGTTAATATATGAGTCGTACTCATTAGAGTGGTAATTTAATTATCATGATCCATTCAAAATAATTTTAAAATATCATGGGTGAATTGGGTCCTCCAATGGCCTGAAGGTCTTCATTGTTTATTATCACGACCCGCCTTCACCGAAAGGAGGGAATGAACAACAGATTTACAATCCCTCCCTTCTTTAAGTTGAAGGAGAGATAATGACCCCCGATTCCCGCCTCCTGTAGCCCTTGAAGTGGTGAATAGAACCAAGGGTATACCATTTTCACAATATGGGAGGCATTATCCTTTTTCTGTTAACCAAGATTGGGAGAAAGAAAGAGTCAACTCCAAACACCACCAAGTATAGAAATCTCAAGGAACGAAAAAAAACCAAACTACATGCATGTTTAATAATAATAAAGAACAAAGTACAAGGAATCCAAAGTAAAAAACAACTTGAAAAGAAATGGGGAAGCAGAAAACAACAATGAACAATGTAAACTCCAACGTCTAGACTAGTAAGGTCCCGCACGACCTCCAAAGTCCTCCTGGAAACCTGAAAGTAAACGTAGGGTGAGCATACAACGTATACTCAGTAGGAAAACCCTAAATCTCTCGTGCACAAGTGGGGAGATGTCCTAAGGTCCCGTGAGAAGCAGAAGAACCAACATCTATCAAGGAATCGATCCATCCCACCTCACTAGCCACACTCACCAAATAACACAAGCAGTAAGGTAATAGTACGAACAAAACATTTGGGTACCCCGCACCACCATTTCCCCCACTAGCTAGATGCTTATCCCTAACAGAAAACGTCCTGATACTACCATGCTCTTCCTGCCTGCACACACCTGAGCCTCACAACCATCCACATACTTGCCCGTACACACCTGGGCCTCACAACCACACATCCCTTCCCGCAAACACCTGGGCCTCACAACTATCCATCCCTGCCTGCACACATTTGGGCCTCAGCCCGAAGACACCTGGGAAAACAATCCATAACCAGAACACCTTCACGAAAACACCTGGTCCTCATCCCGAATATTATTGGGGAAAAAACCTACCCGAAGAGTCCTGGGATAACAACACACCAATCTAAAGCTACCCGAAGAATCTTGGGTGTAATGTCACCTCCAGCCATCACATCCAAGGGAAGAGGGAGCAAGAAGGTGAGTAACTAGGGTGAAACACCCTTCCCCATGAAATGGGATGTCCGACACTAAGTGCCCAACGTGGGTGGGGTGAGACTAAACACAAAACATAAAGTTACACATATATATATACCAACACAAAGCCCAACCTATGGCACCCCAGCCGATACAATAAGGTGCCCAAGCATTGCTGCCTTAGAAAAAAACACACAAAAAACAGTTCCCAATTCACCTTCAAGTTATCATTTAATTATCGTTCAATATGAGTTAATCCCTTCACTACTGGGCAACTAACAGGCACATTCATAGATTAAACAACCATAAGGCAGAAAGGAAAACCATCGGGGAATTTAAGCATTCACACCTTGTTCTCTTGTGAAGTGATAACAACTAGGGATTAGGTGAGATCCCTTGAAGTACTGGAAACAAAAAAAACCCCGAGTCACAACCCCATGTCCCCAAATCCAGGATCCAACGGTTTCTCAACAACAGAGGATTCTGCCCCAATTAGTGATATAAGCAGAGTAACCAAAGAACCTTAGATGCACAACCAGTGAAAGTATAACAACAGGGGATATCATCCCCACCCATTTTACCCCAGCAATCGGCATGTGAAAGAAACAACCAAACCACTACCACCAACACAAGGTAGGGTCATACATGTATTTTCATGTTTAAAAGATTTAACACACTCCATTGTTATAATTCCACTGTTCTTTAACCGGGGTTATCATAGAAAAGGGTTGAACCTGGGGCTTTCAATTTATTTAACCAAGTGTACGTAATTAACCAATTCCATGTAACGGTTAATTAAACATCCAAGGTCACCAAGGTTCATTAGTTTACAGAGAAAGAAAACCAACGACCATGATTTTCAGTGAGCACAGGATCGTACAATTCACAACACATAACAACATAAAAGAGTACAGTAGAACATCGATCACACCCCCCTTTTATTCTTAAATGGTCCGTTCATTATCTTCATTAAGTTTGGTTTCATAAATTTCCAGAGAGACAAAAGCATGCCCACCCTACATGATACACGGAAAGGAGAGATGAAGGAGAAAAATATCCCTACCTGATTGATCAAGGATCGACGTTAAGTCCTCGTGTGGAAACTGGAAAACAGGGTTAGCAGGAACTCCACAGAACGTGATCAAGGAATACTTTGCAGGGGTAGAACCCATCTAGAGGAAGGGTATTCCGAGAAAAGGGTGATAGGGAAAAAGAAACCTATGGAGAAGAGAATCCTTAAGGTTATAAAGTATGAGATACAACATCCCCGAGATGGTTAAGATATGGAGAAAAACTCGAAATCGTGGAAGAAGCGGTATCGTGGGTTGAGAACGCGGCTGGGCCACCCCACACATCCAACTAAAAAGGCCCCCGCCCTTCTTGGTGGTTAAAACTGATGCACACTTCATTGACCAAGGAAGGACTCACAAGATGCGGTAGAGGCGTTTATGAAAATTCAGTTAAAGGCATGACCAAAACGCATGGTTTTTCATTTAAGGAGGATACCTCGCCAATCATTTAATTAAATGCCATTAATGAGTTTTAAAACAGGCTTAAAAGGGGGTAAACACATGGTTTACAAACCAATTCGTGTAAAGGTGGAGATACTGGAAAACCCTTGGAGAGGTCACTGGTAGGATAAGTCTATCGGTAGAAAAATATACCGGTTGGACAAGTATACTAGTAGTCCTAGGCCACTGCTAGGCTGAGGCTACTGGTAGGCTGAGCTACTGTTAGGATGAGCTACTGGTAGGCCGAGGTCACTGGTAGGACGAGCCACCGGTAGGCCGAGCCACCTGTAGGTCGAGCCACCGGTAGCCCGAGCCACCGGTAGGCCGAGGTCACCGGTAGGCCGAGCTACTTGTAGGTCGAGGCCACCGGTAGGCCGATCTACCGGTAGGCCGAGCTATCGGTAAGCCGAGCTACCGGTAGGTCGAGACCACCGGTAGGCCGAGGCCACCGGTAGGCTGGTCTACAGGTAGGCCGGGGCTACCTGTAGGTCGAGCTACCATTAGGAGTCTTATGCTTCACGGAGATGCTGGGATGGCCTTCCAAACCACCCAGAACGCCCCAAACATCATATTTTCACCAAGTAATGGAACCCAAAACCCCGAGCCATTACATTTATTGATTTTGATAATCCAACTTTCAAGGGATAAGGTGTAACCCTTATAATGCTCGTATGAGTAAGCATTATATGGCTCGTAGGACGTAGAGGAATTCATTTCCCATAAGAATAAAACTTTACATAAATCCTAGGATAACTACTTGTAACTACTCCACCCCAGCATCATCATCGTGAAATCATCTCTCCACCTTCGCATGGCTCTTTGACTAGACTTTCCTCTGTAAGCACAGGCTTGTCCTGATGGCAGGTTCCATACCCTCCCATTCTTAAAATCCATTTAGCTTCTGTTATGATGGATGCTCCTTGCTCATCCTCTTTCTGGATCATGTTCCTTATAGGTTATCTGGTTTGCATCTGTACTTATGGTGTCTCGAAGGCCTTAAGGTCAACTAAAGGCTGTACTGACCCACAGGCATGGGTGGCTCAAAGTCCATAAAGGTCTCGAGGAAAAAATTGGTGGCATGAGGGCCCAAACGGGGGAATAGTCTCGGCTTCTATAATGCCAAACAATACCTGTTACAATACTCCTACAGTTCCCGCTACAATTCTGCTATAGTGCTGCTACTGTTCTGCTAGATTACTGCAACAGTTCCCACTACAGTGCCGCTACAGATCTTCTACTGTACTACTTCATTAAAAACGTATTTTTTCATTTGGATATCCAAAAAAATATCATCAATTTAAATTTGAGTGTGTAAAATATTATTAGATATGTGTTTATAAAATATTTTTTGAATTCTATTTTCCCATTTGAAATCAATTTGAATGATTATAATTTGAAGGATATTAATAACAAGTTCTGAGGGATTATTTTATGTGAGAAAAATACTTTTAGTTTTAAAAAATATAATTTGTTAAGTTGGATTTTCAAATAAGGTAGTTTTTCTTGAAAATATTTCAAAAAAATAATTCAATTTAAAAAAGAATATTCGATTTACATTTGATGAAGTTTTAAATTTATATTATAAGTAAATTAAAAATGGATGCTTTTGTATTCAATCAAATAAATTAGTGAAAAGGGTTTAACATAGTTAATTATTATTTTTATTTAAAAATATTACCAATTAAATGAGCATTGTTTCAAGTAATACTATCAAATTCGTATATTAAATTTCAAACATTCCATTTAGAGTTAATAATATTATTATCATAAGGTTATTCTACAATATTCAAATAATTATTTTAGGACAATTTGTTATGATATTACATAATTGAAAATACCATGTTATATTCATTAAGGTATTCATTGCAGTTAATCGGTTCATGGTGGTAAACAATTCCATGATGCTTATCCTCATTTCAGAATAATATATGAGTATGACTTCCTAGATGTAAATCACCGATGAAATTTTAAAAGGATTGTAACTAGTATTTTTAAATATTTCTTAAATAAATTTAATATATATTATTTTTCAATATAAAATGATTATTATAAATTGTTTTATTTAATAAATCATTGTAAAAATTGTTTTCAGAATGGGGTTTTAGAAAAAATTCATCATATATGTCATGGATTGACTTTTCAAAAAAAAATTACATTTTTTATATAAAATATAACTAATTAAATGAGTTAGAGATTCCATGAAATATAAAATTATTATTTTTTATATCAAATTTACTGAAATTAAATTTAGTAATTAATATACACCTTTTGTAACTAGAAACATCAGTAAAACCAACTTTAATTTTATTATTTTTGTAGAGATCATAAGGGGTGTTATTTAGAATGGTCCTAATGGAACATGATTAATGATATATCTTGAATAATTTTTGTAATTCTAAAAATATAATTTTTTTAGAGGAAATTAAATTAAAATGGTTTGAGTGATTTCTATGATTGTTCGATTCCTCCTATCCTCTATAATCAATTTATTGATCTAGGGAGTAGAAAAATAATGACTATTACCTTAGATGAAAAAATTCTTTAAATTCATTATTACTTATTTATCTACTATGATCAATATGAATTGAAAAAAAATTAAAACAATATTTATATTAAAGAAATTAGAAATTTTTTCGAATTCATTGCAAGACTAACATTTATGAGTTAAAAAACGATCTTATGTGAATTTGGGGAATTTTTTAATAATTATGAGAGTATCAGTTATTCTTAAGGTACATTCAATTTCATTAAGAACAAATTGTTCTAGATAAATCATTTCATTTTCCTATGTTGAATAAATTCAGTTTATAAATTTAAAATAGTATTTATTCTTCTTACAATATTGGAATTCATCATAAACCAAGGCATAATAAAAATGAAATTTAGGAAGATTTAGTTCATGTGTATATCATTTGAGTTTGATGTTAGATTTGATGCAATAATGAAAAATTCATCGAATCAAAATCCTTGTTTAACACCCATGTTTTCAAATATATGATTACCTTTAAAAATGACAATATGTTTGATATCTTTCTCTCTACATAATAAAAAATATAAGTAAAAAAATATTATATTTATATAAAACATATATTTTTATATATGACCGTTAAATATTATCAGTTAAATTTCTAATATGTGTAAGATTAATAGATATATGAATTGTATATACATTGAAAATAATGTCCATTTTTACTATTAATTAAATATAGTTATTTTACTAAAAAAATATAGAATCATTATTTATTTAAGAATGTATTTTTTTATAAAAAAGTTTTATATGTGATACAAATTTTTATATTGGGAAGATATTACTAATGAAATATTATGTTGGATATTAATAATTGGTTAACACAAATTTATTTGGTAAGTGATATAAAATAAGTATAATAAATGATATTATTTTAAAATGAATTGTTCCAACTATAAATGTTTTTCAATTTAATTTTTTTAATTTAATATTAAATGAATTTCAAAATTTGGAAATTTTATATTTTAAAAATTAAAATATTTTTTGAATTCCTCATATCAGTATCGAAGTACTTTCAGTTTTTAGCTCTTTCTGAAAAAGTATTTTTCTAGATAAATAAATCTGTTTTCATTAATCTTGTAAATTATATGACATTAAGATTATATAATAATGAACTATATGTTAATAAAAACATTTATGTAAGAAAATGTGAATGTAAGAAATAACATTATTCATTTAAAAATATTCAACGAAATTTAAAAACCTATGGATGTTTTCTTATAAAAAAATAAAACGATAATTTAATAAACTAAAATCGACAAATTTTGTAAGTAACCATAGCTTCCTCAAGGAAGATTTGCTTTTTGAAATCCATGGAAGCCTCATATATATTATTATTTAGAATAAAAATAAATTTATCTCATTAGAATTAGTATCCAAAATAATTTTATATTATATTATTTGGTTCATAAAACCATTGTTTCTATAAGAACTATTTCTAAGTTATTATATTTGATTGGATTAAAATTAAAATTTCAAATAATTAGGAATTTTATTTTAAAATGTTATTTTAAAATTTGAAATGATAAGTACGAAATTATTTAAAATAGAAAATATTCATATTTATCATTGAAATTTATTACCACTTTTATAAATAATTTACTAAAGTGTAACACCTCAATATTTTATGACATGTCTACTTTAAAATAAATTTAATTTCTTCGATAGCTTACATTTCATGCAACACCGAGCTTAAATAAACCATGATATATTATTAAATATTTTTAAATTTACACGAGCTATTAATTTCAATGAAATGAATAATATTATCCAAATTATAAAATTAATTTATTATACATATAATAAAAAGTTTTTAAAATCATCAAAATGAGTTTATTATCATATGATAATAATGAATCCAATTTTACACATTAAAAACCTATATTTTTTTAAAAGTAGTTTTACCGTCTTTTCATTGTATACCAATTTTAATTCCAAATTTTAACACTTATTTATTAATTTTTTGAAACAATTAACATATTATTTTAAAACCAAATATAAAAATTTTCCTTGGATGAATGTTTGGTATTTTTCTGAGAATATTATTTTATTGATGATTAGTTAAAAATACTACATTTTATATTAAAACTTCATTTTCTTCTAATTACTTTATATAGTTAAATAATGTTTTGATTTTGATTAAAAGTATAATTACACCAATTATATATCAATTAAAATAATTTTGGACATTGTAAAAAATATCATATTAAATTTATATATAAAAATATAACAATCTTTTAGGCATTTTTACTTTACCTGGATTTGTTGTACCATTTATGGGATTACCATTAAACATAATTTTTCCACTTATGTGTATTGGATTTAAAAAAAATAAGATACACATTTTTAATCAATATTAAATTTTTATTCTAATAAGATCAATTATGTTTTTGACCAAAAATTTTAGTAAATGAAAATAAAAGAAATTACAATGCTTATAGGTAAATCAGTTAATTACAGGTAAAAGTAATATTATAAGAATTATTAAATTAACCTAAAACTATTAATAATTTTATTTATTTAATTATTTTCAACATAAATCACCCATGGGATGATTTTGTAGTCTATTGTCGGTAATTGGATGACTTTTGGACTTCTACAAAATTTTTTTATAAGAAAAGTCCAATATGTCACACTCTTGTTTTTAATAAGTATTACATTTATATATATGGTTATTCAAAAAATAACTTCTACTGTATATATTACTTTTAAATATAAATATAAATCTTCATCATTATAATTTATTTTTAGGTTTTTTTGCGAATATTTAATTAAATTAAATTATGGCACATTGGTGATGTAGTAATTATTAATTTAATCGATTAATCCAATTAATGATATTTAAAATATTAAAAAAATAATAATTTTCTATAATTAATGTCATAATATAATTACATATATTAATTTGATACATTAGTGATTATTTAAAATCATTTTTTCAATGATATAATGTTGTTATGGTATTTTCAAAATGTCATGTAATAAAAAGTGTCAAAATTGATAGTAATGATATTTTAAAATAAATAATATTTTATTAAATTATATTAAATTCATAAAAATATAAAATTGGTCCCAAATCTTGGGATATAATTAGATTTTATATAAATGGTCCATTTATGTCTCATTTGGAATTTTTGGAGTAACTATATAAACCCTTAAAGAATAAAAACACATGTTTTCATGGTAATAGTTAAAGAGGTCAAATGATGGTTGAAGCCAAAAGATAAGTGTAAGATTGGGAACTAAACATTTTTAGAATTATTTTATGAATATTTTTGTCACATATAATATTAATATCAAATTGAAGTTTCAAAATGGACAGTTTTAGATGATAATAAATTTTATATTACATAAATCAAAGAATGTTACAAAATATCACTCTCTTTGTAGATAATATATTTTATGTGTTACCATTCGAAATATATCATTATTTGAACTAAAATAAATATCTATATTGATCTTAATTAAATTATATTTATTATATAATTTTATTTTTAACTTTTAGTTGTTATATAATTTCCATAAATGTGTTTTCAATGATCAAATAGTTCTTATTAAATTAATAGAAAAATAATAAAATAGATTTTAAAAGTATTAATTTTGATATATTTTTGAGGATTTAATATCTATAATGATGTTTATATACCAATAGTATATAATTTATATGTTTTAAAACATTATATTCTAATTATAACTTTTTCTTGATGTATTTAGAGTGAAATTAATTAAATGTTATCAAATTCGTTAATTATTATATTACATTGAATTAATATATTATTAAATTAATTAAAAATCATTACAGTGTTAAATAATAAAAAATTGTATAATATATGACATAAAAATTAATTAAATATCAATTTATAGTCTATATGGAAGTATTTTTCCCTAGAATGGCCTTATTATATTTTAAAATTTTAAATATTTCTAAAAGTGTCTTCATCTCAATTTTAAAAGGGCACCTCCTCCCTTACTTTTTCACAAAAATTTGAGCCATATAACTTAACAAAAAACTTCCAATTTATATCCCCAACATCTTTATACGTGTTCTATGGGTTATTTTCCTCGCAAAATACAAAATCTAGATCCCTTAAGAAGAGAACTAATGAACGTCAGCTGAAGAAGAGGTAATCATTTTTACTAACTCTTTCAAGTTCATTTATTCATAAACATCATATTTATGTATTGGTTTTGTTATAATGTAATAACACAAGTATAATATATATTATTATATTTTATTTTGATTTTGGGATAACCATATTCTATGGTATATACATCCTATTAAAAATGAAAACAACATGCGTGCATACATACAGTTTACCGTCTCTACACCATAGTGTAATATGTTTTACATGGACATGTTATTTAGATGGATATAATGATGGAAATAATAAATATATATGATATTTATGAAATTATATTGATTTTTAAAATATTTATAAACAATAATCCTTTTTACCCTTTCACCATTAAGGGAATGATACAGTCACTCATGTGTATGTATGACCCACCATCTCCACGATTCGATGTCATTCATTTATCTTGATGTCCAAAAAAGTGTATATAATGAGTAAATATAAATCTATAAACTATTATAATTCATTATATGAATGATATATATCATATTAATAGGGTACATGACTTACACCACAAAACATATATAGGAAAATGAAGCGGTTAACACACAAAATAAGGTTAATAATAGAATATTATTAACAAAATGATATAAAAAGATCATATATGATATAATAAATATGTAAATGTTTCTGGTATAAATTTATATAATGGATTAAAGAATTATATAGGAGGATAAATAATATTCATGTAAAGGAATGTACAAGGTAAGGATTCATTTAATTATCTAATTATTGTTCGATATTTTTTATACATAAGCATCTACTGGGGAATGTTTATCATCCCAGACCTTGTCTCATAAAATAATTTTCCAAAATAATTTTTATATTATCCAAAAAATGTTTCATTTAATTTACCAATGTTTGAAATTTTATTAAAATTGTTTTAAATGATTCTTTCCTTCACATTCCAAATGAGGTGCTTTATGACTTTTTATACAAAAATATGGAAATAATGTTTATTTTTAACATATACAATATGAGTGGCCTTTAACTTTTTCATAACACCTTTATGTTTTTAATCATACTTTATTTACTTACAAATATATTTTTATATAAAATTATTATTTTAAAAATGTGCATCTTTTTTAAAAAATGAATTCATAATTAAAGGGTATTTTTTTATGATATTTATAACAATTTTATTAGTGTATTTTCATATATTTCAACATCCATAATTGAATATTATGGATGATTGAGTTTGATATCTAATTATATACTCTAAATTATTTTATTGAAGGGTTTGTGATGATTTTGACTGTGGATGTGTAGTTTTGATAAAATTTATTATTTATAGTTAAATTATTCACATTTCATATGCTAGTTTTTCAATATGAATGTTTATGTTGTTTATGTTTTCATATGAGGAATGATTTGGAAATATTATGTGAATGAGGGGGCCCACTATATCCCCCTGATAAATCAGTGGGTATCATGAGAGAAAATTGGTTGGCGACAAAACCTTCACCTTTTTTCCTTACAGTTTTAAATTATCACGAGGATAGATCTTAACAAAAATAAAATGGATTTCTACACACAGAATTAAACTATCAGGATAATATATCACTATAGTAACTATATTGGGGATAAATATTGATAGTGTTGAAGTCTAACATTATGAATTATGTCATTTTTTTATTCCATTTGATTATTTGAATTATTTGAATATACATCATTATTTTCCCTAACTCATGTGATTATTTAAACAGAATTTGTTTCAATTATTTACCTCTCTATATTTTTATTCCATATTTACTCATCAATTCAATTGTACGCTTACCCATAATGAAAATATGAGCCTACCCATTTCTTATGTTTTATTTTTCATAGGATTACAGGATGATTATTATGATTTATATTGAGGGTTACATTAAAGGAATTAATGGCATGCTTGAATAAATTTTTCGTATATTTTATGTTTTAAAATGAAATGTGGTTTTCATGTATGTATCTAGATTACCAAGAATAATAAACAAATAAATGAATTTGGATTGTATTCCTTGTAATCATGATAATTTAATAATGTAAGTCATCTGCTTCAGGCTTCTGGGGTTGGGGCGTTATAAATGTAAATGTATGTTTGGGTAAAATGACAAAAGTTTAAACCAAATGACATAAAACACTCAAATATGTCTCAAAATTAATTTATGAGTTTAGTATCAACACACAAACATTTCATTTAGTCTTTTTTCCTCTTGGGACCATTGAAACATTATTATTAACATTATGTTATCAAAAATTTAATAATTACTCAAAAAAACCATTCATTCACTTATAAAATTATAACATATTCAAAACATCAAGACACACATATCATTAAAATATCTCATTAAAATATTTAATTTATAATATACTTTAAAATTATAATTAATTAAAAATATTTTAGTCACCATTAGTTGGCATAATAATTTTATTCCCTTGGAGACTTCTAAGGTAAGTTCATGCCCTTGATTTGAGTTTTCTAACTACATAGATTTTATCATTAATTGACATCATTGAAATTTATTCTATCAATAATAATGTAATTATTCTATTATATTTTATGGAAATAAAGGATATAATATTATAGGTATTATTATTTTTTATTCACACACCCCATCCATGGAAAAAAATTGTTCATGATATGTGTAGAATACAACCTCCACGATGCAACCTATTTTATTTTCTATCATTTTATATTCATTAAATATGTAAAGGTAGTATTAAAGGATAAATATGTTTATTATGATAAAAATAAGGTTCTTTTAGGAATTTTTTATGAACAAATTATGATGTGATCAATAAGGGATCTATGTTAACTAAATATTTTAAAACAAGCATACTGAAAGGGTAATCCTTTATTAAAATTATGTAACATTTCTATATCCATTTTTTTCTTATAATTACTTTCAATAATTATATTTCACACTAATAAATTAAAAAAATATCATTATACTTCTGGTATAAAAATATTATATCCAAACCATCTCATAATCATATATTAATCATGAAATGTTCAGGTTTATTTTGGGTTAACAACATACAAGAACAATACTATACATTTAGGTCATGGATGAGTTTTTGAAATTATTTTCTAGAATAATATTTTATGAACATGTAAATAATTATTTTCCTCTAGTATTGTTATATAAATATTAAATACATCAATTAATAAAACATTATTTTATTTCAAAGAATCACTAAAACATATATTTTATAAATATAATATTAATGGAAGCAGACAAAAATACAAACGACTAGATTTTGAGAAATCAAAAATAATTTTACAATAACCCTAAAATAAATCCTAATTTCATATTAATGACCAAATTTAAAAATTAAATGAAGACTCATAGAAATATCATTAAACTTCAACAAACAATCAAGACTATAAACACCAGATATGGGAAATAAAAAAAATACATAAAAAAATAACTATTCATGAATAGTATAAATGAAAATAAATATGAAAATATTTATTAGTTATGTTATTTTGATATAAATATTTGTGATATATGTGGATAAATTTTGTTTGTGGGACTCTATATATTAGGTCAAGGTTTTCATCCCAATTACAATTCATTAAGACAAGTAATGTACTAATACACTTATTTTCATTTCAATGAACTTTAAGCTACCAATTTTGGATATTATATCATGAATAAAAATTATATCATGTTATTTAAATATATATTTCCTATCTTAAATAACATTGTTTTCTGTTCTAAATGTTCCTGATGTGGTAAAAAGCTTCTTATCAACGTCCTTTCACTGGTACAAGTATTTTATTTATTGACCTAATCTCATTTAAGTGTTGCACATACTTTTTGTTTGAGATATTTTAATCTAAATTATAATTTTATAATGGTATTTTATGTGAAATTTATATTACTCTATTTCATGTGTTTTGATTCAAATGTTTCTAAATAGTTAAAGATTTATGCTGCCTCAGTTCTCCCCCATTGTGATATAATACATTTTTTTTACCATGTTTCAATTGTATGGTGTATTTACTACCCAAGAATTTATTTTTATCATATAATGGATATTTTTAGGTATTTACTAGAAAAATAATAACCCATTATTCATGTGTATATTCATTCAATTGTTTACCTATAAGTAATAATTTTTGGTAACTCAACTTTCATTCATCGAGTTTTTATTTTTTATTTTTGATCTTATTTTTAATAATTTTGAGGAATCAAACCCTATTATGGTATTATGTTGTATCATATCACTTTTTTTGGTATATACATTCCTATATAATTATCCCTTTAAAAAATATTTATTACTTATAGGGATATGTTCTATTGTAACCATGTACCTTTATTTCCCTGATGACTTATAAATATGTCATACCATTATTGTGTTGGTTGAATACTAAATTTTCTATATATTGTAAACATTAAATTCGACATATTTCATATAGGATGATGTTTAACTTGAAATAATGATATTATATTATAATGGGTGAATGTATTGATGTGTCATATATTGTTATTTCAATAGTGATGATTACTTTCCTGTTAATTGTGTATTTATTGTCCATCCACTTTGTTTCTATGAATAAGTTATGGTCATTTTATACCCATTTTTTACATGTGGAAAAGTATTGAAATTATTTTTTGTTTTTTGAAATATATAACAAACCATCTCTTTATTTCACACTTAATCATAACTTATTACATAAAATATTCAATTGTAACAACAATGAAGATCAAGAGGAATAGTGTATTTAGGTCTTAGGAACATTACAAAACAACTTAAAACATGAAATACATGTATTTATTGAAAATATTTTTTACATAACCACACACATTCATTCGTATTTAGCAATGCACAGGATAACCAGATGACATGCCTAAGAAAATGGCCAGCTATAAATCCCATTAAGGGAGTACACAAAAAATAACATGTTGAATAAAGTACATGTTAAGAAATATATATATTAATAGAGAATAAGAGATTCATGAACATAAAGGCATGACATATCTTGATTATCATAACATGGAATTGTGGCATCCACATTTAACATGATATGATCATGATCCAAGGCACATTGCACATGGAGAATGATTAATCCCCAATTTCATGTTAATTTTAATGATTAATTCCTCATTTCACTTGATGTATCACGATACTACTCTTTACTCAATTCACTGGAGTGCTATCATGGCGCACCCTTCTTAATCATTTCATTTCATTCATAAGTGTGCCACATGAATCATATAAGGTGGAATCATTCAACATCATCATTTATTCCATGATAAGGGAATGTGGAATAATAACATTAAAGTCTATAATTAAATATTATATTTTCATAAATTTGAATACACATGATATATAATTAATCATGGTATTCACTACACAATGACTTTGGCATAGAAAATTGTTGTTCAATTTTGGCAGAAAAAAATCATAAAAATGGTTAATGATAGAGAAATGGGTGTCTCATCATATTTAAATGTAATGTAAATCAAGGTAGGTCATATAGATATATTTCCCAACATATGTAATGGAATTTATATTAAAAATAAAGAATAATTTCTTGAGAGTAAATGAAAAGAGGGAAATTCCTTATGTAATTTCAGCATGGTAACAGTTGTACATGGGAGGAAATAATTATAGAGAAAAAGTCATATAATAATTAAAACATGTGGATGGTGGTATGGGGGAGGATATAAATCTTACAACAATATTTATAATTTAAAATAAAAGGGTATTTAAACATAAAGAAACATGGACAAAAAATGAGAGAGGAAGAAATCCCTTATAGAATTTTGGCATGGTACTAGGTATACATATGACACGTTAGTGAGAGAGAAATGGGTCTCTAATAATTAAAGCATAATTAGGAAAATATAGGGGAGGTGTGAAATTATACCCCAACATTATTAATTTAAAATAAAATGGTATAACAACATAAAGAAATATGAAAAAATTAGAAATGAAGAAATCCCTTACTTGGAAGTGTGATCCCAACGGTTATGGTGGGGCTTGAGAGTGGATTATTGGGATATTGGGGCTCCTTGAGAGGATTATAATATATGAGGGTAGGGTTTTTCTAGATCATATAGTTTTTAGTGATTATCAGTGGGATATTGGATGGTTTTATATTGGAAAACTGAGGGAATTATTTAATATTTAGATTTTGGACACCACACATTAATCTAATCAAAACTACAAACCAACCCATGTTTTTTTACCTTGGTTTTTTCCAAAGGTTAGTTTAAGAAATTATTTTTTAATTTAATTAAAGAAATTATTAAAATACTATTCTTTCTTTGGTGGAGTTGAGTGACAATATCAAGGAAATCATTTTAAAGGTAAAAATGTATTATAAGTCTTGGATGGTCTACTAAGGCACCACAAAATAAATCAAAAAAATATATAATCAAAATATTTTAAAGTTAAAAAATATATTGTCTAAAATTCATGTTTATATGATTTTATGAAATCACTATTGGGTCATTATTATTTCATAAAAAACATTATATATTAAAATGATATTTAATTTTTACCCAAAAATTCGACTGTCTAAGAAAATTATGAAAAATTCACCATTTGATAATTTGGAAAACCTGATTCCAAAAATAATATTCATTCTATCTAAATAATTTTCTAAAAATATGAATATTTACTTTAAAAAGAAAAACTGACATTTATCAAAAATTGGTGGGCTTTGACAAAAACAGATTTCAAAACATAATAAAAATTTATTATATAATAATATTTTATTAAAAAGTATTTTTTTTAAAAAAATCCATTACATTATCAAAATAGATTTAATAATTGAATATTAACTAAAAATAATATTTTTATATAAAAACTTTTTACAATGTAATAATAATAAAATGAATGTATATTCATTATACAAAAATAATTTACATAATCATAGTGATAGGGTCATGTTAAAAAACCATTTATAACCATTGCATCCATCCGAAGGATATGGTGTGAGATGGTGACATGCTCTTGGGTCGTTACAATCATCCCCCATTCAGAAATTTCACCCTTGAAATTTTCTTTTATCACACTAAAATAGATGTGGGTAACTCTGAATCATTCCTTCCTCTGATTCCCACGTTGCTTCTTCAAATTTGTGGTTGTCCCACAACACTTGGACAAGGGGAATTGTCTTATTTCGTATTAATTTTTCCCCATGATCTAATATCATCACCTTATTCTCTTTATAGGAGAGGTTATTCACCAATGGTACCAACTATGGATTGACTACATGAAATGGGTTAGGAATGTGCTTCCTCAAAAGTGATACATGGAATACATCATGTACTTGAGATAGGTTCGATGGGAGTGAGAGTTGATAGGACACTTCTCCAATGAGATCAAGGATATCAAAAGGGCCAATGTACCTTTGACTAAGCATTATCTTATTCATAAATTTGGTATCTCTCTTACACAACAAAATGATGAGGAATACCTTGTCTCTGAAATCGAACTCTTGGTCTCGCCGATGATTATCAACATAGCTCTTTTGTCAACTCTAAGCATCATTAATGTGATGTTGGACGATCTTAACTTTATACAGCATTTCATCGACCATTTCTAGAAGTAGGATTTTACTCTCCTCAACATCATCCCAACATGTTGGTTTTCTACACCACTTCCCAAAAAGGGCATCATATAGAGCCATTTGGATGCTTCAGTGGAAATTGTCAGTGTAAAGAACTCAATTAGAGGAATATATGTATCCCATCCTCCTTTGATGTGCATTGTACAAGTTATCAACATGTCCTCGATTTTTTGGATATTCCAATCCAATTGGGCATTAGTTTAAGGAGGATAAGTCGTACTGAAGTTCATCCCAGTTTTCAGAGCATGTTGAAGACACATGCAGAAGATAGAGGTGAATCTTGGATCATGATCAAATACAATAGATAGTGGTACTCTATATAACCTTACGACTTCACAGATATATATTTGTGAAATTATACACAGTGAGGAATCCTATTGAATTGTAATGAAGTGTGCAGTCATTGTTAGACAATCCACAACAAATAAGATAACATTATTTCCATTGTATTTCATCAGATTTTTGGTGGCAAAGAACTTGGTGATGTTCTCCCATTTCCATGATGGTATGGGTAATGGTTTCATTATCCCATTAGACTTCTACCTCATAACCTTCACTTACTAACATAATAGTCACTTTGATGTATACTCTATGATATCCTCCTTCATGTTATCCCACCAATAATTCTCTTAGATATCTCGATAAATCATTGTGTTTGTTGGGTGAATATAGAAATTAGAAGTATTTGCATCATCCAAAATTACTTTATTTACCTCCATATTTTATGGAACACATAGTCTTGACCCAAATATCACAATTCCTTGTTCATTAACATTGGACTTCAAGGATTTCCATTTTTGATAGTTTCCACTTTCTTCTGAATTCCCACATCATCCATTTTAGCATACTTTATCTTTTACAAATTAAATAGTTGAGCGATCATTTATCAAAGGATTGATGATGTTCCATTATTTATGATTCACATGTCCATCTCCATCAAATCTATTAATATTGGATTCTTTTCAATTATCATCAATTATTGAATCTATGGGTCATTTCTACTTAGAGTATCTTCAACCTTGTTATATTTCCTAGGGTGGTAATGGATTGTGCGGTCATATTATTTGATTAGCTCTAACCATCTTTATTATCTCATTTTCAACTCTTTATAAATGAATATATACTTGAGGCTTTTGTGAACAATTTATATTTCACACTTCTCCCCAAAGAGTTAATGTCACAAAAATTTAAATCGAAGAAAACTGTAGCCAACTCCATATCATGTGTTGGATAGTTTTTCTCATGGACTTTCAATTTCCTTATAGAATAGGAAATGACTTTTTCATTTTTCATCAACACAAATAACATGACTGTAGACGCCGGAAAAGTCCGTTGTTCCCAAACGAAGCTCCGGATGCGGAAAGTGACGTGATATTTGGAGTCGGAAGAACGTTTCGGAGGGCCCGGAGGCCTTGCGCGGAATTTCAGAGGCCCGCGCGCAAAGGTGATGTTCCGCGCGCAAACCCCCCGGGATGCGCGCAATGCGCCGGCCCGGCGCGCAATTTTGCGCGCCGCGGGTCCGCGCGACTCCCTTACGCGCCGCGCCCGATTCCGCGCCCGCGAGAAGAATTTCGCGCTCGCACCCTGGATTCCGCGCCCGGGGTTGCCTATAAATACCAGGCGACCCCCAACGTTTCAAAGGTTGCTGGAAGTCGAAACGTCTCTCGTGCGCGCAATTCAACCCCTTCCGCGCGCAATGACGAACTTCAGGTAACCTCCTTTCTTTCGCGCAAGAAAGCCTCGGGGTCCGCCTTCGCGCGCAATCCCCGCTGGCTCCTTTCATTTGAATAAAAACTCACCCTAAGGCCGTTGCGCGCAAAAGAACCCGCTTGCGCGCAATTGCCCCCGGGGGGCGCGCAATCCGGCCCGATTGCGCGCACCCCCCCTTATTTTCAAGTGGCCATTCATTAGAGAATGAGCCGTTGCCCCCGCGCGCTATCCGAAGCCCGGAGTGCGCAATCTCAAGCATCCGCGCGCAAGGCGCTGGCCCAATTGCGCGCCAGCCGCCCCGATTGCGCGCCGGCCCGCAGTATTGCGCGCGAAGCTTCCTTTTTGCGCGCAATCTGCCAGGGTCGTCCCTGTTGACCCCCTGAGGGCACCTGCCTGCGTGGCACCCGATGATTCTCATCCCGGGTGCCCGCACCGTGCGTTGTCTTCCCGTGCGGCCCTCCAGGTTCGTGCGAAGTGACATGCACCCATCGTCCGCGCTGCAAGACGTTAAACTGCCAAGTGCTTCGTCCGGCAACCTATGCCCCGCATGACGTTAAACTGCGCCTTCGTCCCGCATGACGTTAAACTGCGCATACGTCCAGCATGACGTTAAACTGCATATTCGTCCAGCATGACGTTAAACTGCACATCCGTCCAAGCTGCACGACGTTAAACTGCCTAGCCCCCATCGTCCGCGCTGCAAGACGTTAAACTGCCAAGTGCTTCGTCCGGCAACCTATGCCCCGCATGACGTTAAACTGCGCCTTCGTCCCGCATGACGTTAAACTGCGCATACGTCCAGCATGACGTTAAACTGCATATTCGTCCAGCATGACGTTAAACTGCACATCCGTCCAAGCTGCACGACGTTAAACTGCCTAGCCCCCATCGTCCGCGCTGCAAGACGTTAAACTGCCAAGTGCTTCGTCCTCAACACATGACGTTAAACTGTACTTCGTCCGGCAAGACGTTAAACCGTCCGCTTCGTCCTCAACACATGACGTTAAACTGTACTTCGTCTGGCAAGACGCTAAACCGTCCGCAACCTGATCCCGTGCTCTGCACGCAGGGTCCCCCCGGTTTGGATGTGGCCCCCACCCGCTCGTCTCTGCAGGGATGTCGGGATTGCCCCTCTTTAGGGACGATTTAATGGGAGTGGCTTTTCCCTACGGGGGCAGGGTATTACAAACCCCTAATTTCTCGTGGGAGGCTGCACATGTGTATCTCCATTGCGCCTCCCCACTGCCGAAGCCAGTAGAGGGTCTGACTGGGATCGAGGTGTCTTCTGCTTTCGGTCCAAGTCCCTTCCAACTGAGTTTTGCAGCATCCGGGCTGCCCCAAGTGCGTAAGTCCTGACAGAATGAACTACGTGGACTTTGATCCCTGTCTCCTATACAGGGTACGTAGGAAGCCTCCCCGAGGTTCAAGCCCACCACCTGGTCGTCCCGGTCGTATTTACGTCGGTTCGTCCATCAGTGGACCCCTCCAGGGTTCACGCTTGCGTCGATTCACCTATGAATCCGCCCCTGTGGGAGACTGCCCGTGTGTATCTCCACGGTGCCTCCCCACGGCCCCCCTTTTTCCATTTCCCCTTTTATCGTCCAGCATGACGTGAAACTGTGATCCACCCGGCCGTTCCATCCCCCCCTGTGCGAGGTGGTTCGGTTCAATCCTCCGCCCGGCGGCCTCGACCTCTTCGTGAGTCGGCTTGCCGACGTCCAGCATGACGTTAAACTGTATGCCCGAACTACGTTGACTTTGATCCGTGTTAACGCGCGGTACGTAGGAAGCCCCTCTGGGGTCCAAGCTCTTCACTTCATCATCCATCCTGATCCTTACCCGGGCCGCCACATCCCGGTGGGGTCATGACACTTCACTCCACTCCACGTTACTTGGGATGCCGCCCATGTGCTGGCCCCAGCGTCGGAGGTTCCCCGCAAAGGGGTTCCGTCATCTGATCCACTTTTCGTGTTGATCGGTCCGATGCCGTCCCCGCTGGACGTTAAACTCGCGGCATACCCCGTGTCTGTAACGCCCCGACCCCAGCTACCCAGAGTCGGTGCATTACTTAGTAACATTGGCATGATCACAAAGGATCAAGTCTCGAAAGACCGATTAGTTTAGTAGCCTTGGAAACACTAGATACATTCATAAGTCTTTCATTACATCAAAAAGTGAAAAACTACAATAACAAAGTCTCCATAGTCCACACTCATATCCTCTTCCGACTATCCCTGCAGGTCATTCATAAAATACTTCTTCACATCCTGGAAAATATTAAAACATTGAAAGGGGTGAGCTCAGATGCTCAGTAAGGATAACAATAATGCGGAAGCTTTCATAAATAAACATTAACATTTAAGGCAATGTATAACTAAAACAAAAGCCTTTTAAACATGAACTTCAACATAATATGGCAAAAGTAAAATGAGATAATGCCATTTACTTCTTCACATGGATATTCTACTGGTCGAATAATCACATGCAATATCAATAACCACTTTCATAATGATGGAATGCATAATGCCAGACTATCATAACCACATAGCCAAGGCCTCGTGCCAAGACTACAAATAAGATTTTGTCAAGGCCTTGTGCCAAGACACTAGTTTGTCTCATGAGACCTGCCGATGCATCGAGGAGCTATAGCGGGCTCCACCCGTCACTTATTAAGTCCAATGCATTCCTCATATGAATAGGTTTAAACATATCATAAACCATAACATAATCATATCACATAAACAATGCATAAAGGAAACATAACATTTCCACATTTCAATCACAAGATATCAATACAAAACATTGATATAATAAAAACGCTTTCAAAACCATTTTCAATACCAAAATAAAAGAATGTTAAAACATTTTATTTATTTTTCTTTTTAAAAAAAGGTATGGCTTGTAAAGGAAGCCGAAACTCAAATAATGTTCACGGCGGCGGAGAAGTCGTTGTCGCCGCATAAGTACGGAATGAAAAACATTCCCTTTTTGTCGTTTAGTAAAATGCTTCGTATAAAAAGATTCCTTTTGAATAAACTTAAAAGTCAAAGGGGTTTATACACCGTATAAAAGAAAGTTGTGTATAAAACCAAATATGCCTCAATGAAAGGAGATTGAGACGAAGTCCTTAAAAAGATCATTTTTAAAATAAAATAGATATATTATGTGTATTCACTATAGGTACACATAAAGAAAGTAAAAATACAAAATAAGACATAATAATATCATGACATAATTTGAAAGTAGGAGATTAACCCAAAGAATGGAAGTTGGGTTAAGAAGTTCCCTTACCTTGTGTCCGACTTGACTCAACCGTTCTTTAACCTCCTGAATAATAAACTAGAGTTAATATCTACCTTATTAAGAACCATTTTCAATTTCATTATCCTTTTTATATCACTTATTACAATGTTATGAACATTATGTAATTATTTAAGTTAATAACGGTCGTTTTGTCGATCTTTGGTACATGAGTCAACAATAAACTTCTTATAATTATAAGTTGTTCATGTGGTGAAATATCCATTATATCCAGAATTATATTAATGATGTAGATATCATATATATCATATATATACAGTATATACATTCATTTATAATATTACGTAACATTTAGAGGTAAGAAATGAAATGCACCGTTCATGGAGACGGTAAGCCGTACGTACGCATGAACGCTACTTTCATTTCAATTTCATATTTAATGGAATGAAATCATAATGATATAAATGTATAATATAATTCCAGTATAATATAGTGTATAATACCATTTACTCCATCCTTTATACATCCCACACATGGCATTAACGATTCAAATCACTTTGAGGGGGCGGTAGTCCGCACTTCCTAAAATGAAATTATCGCGTTTTACCCATAATGGAAATCATAAAGTATGCCATAAATGAGAAATACAGAAGCATAAGTAAAACAAAAACATATTATATATCATATATAAAAATAGTGACATCTTAATGGCCACCTTTGGAGGTGTTATATGAGTGTTGAACAATCATCGTTTCGTGAGGCAGAAATTCGCCATCCACAGAAACCATATGTTCTTTAACCATTAGATGTAGGTGTGTGTAAGTGTAGCTCGAATCCTTCTTATAACAACATCCTAGTATATTGAGGATACTGGTGTTGTTACAAAAGAAATGAATAAAAAGAGTTTAGGGGGTTGGAGAAGAAAAATAAAACAAAACAACATTAGAAAAGACATTACCTCAAAATCGGGTAACTCTTTTTGATTTGAGCTAAAGGCTTCCTTGGGAAGAGTTCTGCCCAAAGTGAGGTTTCTAGGAGTAAGGAAGGAATGTTGGGAGAGTATTTGGGCAGAGGTTGGCCGAGCCAAATGGCTTGATGGTGTGAATAAGGTGGGAGAGGTGGGGGCCTTTTATAAGTGGAGAGGAGGGGCACTTTTGGAAAGTAATGAAATGTTACATTATTTCAAAATGCTTTTCGGATTCTAAAGGTCCCACATCTATATAATTCGAGGCTAAGGTGATAAGGTTTCGAAATATCTTCATCCAATAGGCTTTGGACAAGTGTAAGCCTCGGATTTTGCATTATCTTCTCATTTTATTTAAATCGTCAAATAATGATGTCATCGCTGCATCATTATTATGTCATAAATACTTTAATTTATTTAATGTCTAAAAATTATAAAACAAATACTATGATGTAGGAAATCTTTTTAGCTTTCCAATGACTATTTATAATCAAAATTTGGACTTGTATAACCCCAATTAAAAATTGTTTTAGTAGAACAATTTATGTTAGTGTCATTTTCACTTTAACATTAAATAAAAAGTAATTTATGTTATTTCCCAACAAAAGTGGATCCATGGGGTCCCCAAGTTAGGCCATGGCTTGTCTTGGTCGGCCATGACTCAACCAATGAGGTTGGGACATGTGTCTAGGTCATTTCATATTATTAATGTATTATTTATACCTTAAACTACACTAATTACCACTAATCGCGATTAAGAACTTAAAAGTTACTATTCACCAAAAAATTATTTTGATCTCATTGAACCACATTTTACTTCTTAATGACAACCATGTATGTCGGATTTTTGAAAATCAAATCACAGAAGTTGTAATATTTCATTTAAACGAAAAATCAGTTATTTAACTACCACTTAGTGGTTTCACTATTCATCAAAAATTGAAGTTTTTCAGAATAAGGCCAAAATTTCACCCTAAGCTATAATTGATATTCCGAATTCAAAAATGATGTCTATTTTACAAAATTCCAAACATATAAGTTGTATTAATTAATTTCATAATTAATTCCCGCTGTTACAACAAATAGCGTGTTTTTAAGAAACAATTTATATCAAAAGTTTGGCAATTGTTTATGTCCAATTTCAATGTTAAATTAATTCTAATGACCACCATTGGATAAAATGGTAAAAATATTTTCTAATTATACCTTAAAACCACTAAATAGTATAATTTATCTGTATAAATTATTTTGATTAAAAAAGTTGTTTTTATGTATTTTTCACTATTCATAAAAAATTAGAAGTTCTCAGAAAAATACCAAAAATTCAACATAGGCTAATTTCGATATTACGAATACAAAAATGAAGTCCATTTTGAAATATAAAATTTCTATAATTTTAAAAAGTGGTTATTACTATTCATAACGGCTATTTTGATTAGTTGCGGTGTGTTAGAACTCGAACTTGCGTACAATGCAAGCTATTGCATTATTGAATGAGAAGCGTATCGTGGAAGCTCGGGGTGTTACATTCTCCCCTCCTTCAATAAATTGCGTCCTCGCAATTTGAAATTTTTCTTTGATAATAAAAGGCTGAAAATAGAAAATACCTTTGTGGAAAACCCACATCGGAAATAAGGTTAATAAATATATAACATTAAAAGAAAGCAGGATAAGTACAAAGGTCACCCGATATAGCCCATTCTAGGATTCTATGAAAATATGGATATGGAGGAGAAACAAACCATCAAGGTCTGATGGAGAGTTATAGAAAACAGGATTAGGAGAAAGTTTAACCATAAGAAAATCACAAACTTGTGATTGGTTAAACGGTCATTGAATCCCCAGTTGGAAAAGTTAACCGACAACATTTTTGTTTTAAGTTACCTTTTATTATGTTGAGGAATTTATTTATGAGATTTACTAAGAACGTAGGGGAATATACATACTTGTTATGTATACTTTCATTCGTTAATAAATTTTTACCACAAACCCAACTTTTACTCCAAATGGTAACAGAACTCAAAAATATTCTATTTATCCTAATTGTATAAGGTTCCAAATGTTAACACATACCATTTAGATTAGTAAAACGATTTTGTAATAACCAGGGACTTCCTGTAGGCTAGTGGTAGGAAATAAAGGCTTGTCGCACTATGGTTGTGGGTTCGATTCCTGCAGCTGTGTCCGACGCGACGGGTTATTCCCCACCCTGCAGGTTGTCCTTTTTCTAAAAATATAGTATTATAGTATTCCAGAAATAATCTTCAGAAAAGTTTTAACCTTAAACAATACTATTCAAAGTTCAACTTAATCCATCCCAACATTTATAGTTATCCAAAATACCTCTGTCCAAACTTTCTCTAAAAGGTCTCTTAATTCCAAAATCAATTGTAACATCAGATTCCCCAAACAAAGAAAAGTTTCTCTTATTGTCACATACTAAAAATATGATTACCTTAATCATATTAAAACCTTACTGAAACCAACAAGTACTGCAGTACAATCCTTATATAGATCACATTATTCTAATAACCAGAATATAATCCATGAGTCCGAAAGCATCAATACATTAGTTATTCTGCTTCAACTGTAGTAATAGCATAAGATTGTCCTTGATCCCTTGGCCTTTTCTGAGGTAAGATTCCTTGACGCTTAGGACATTCATTTGCGTAATGACCCATTTCTCTACAATTGTAGCATTCAACTTTGACAGCCTCTTTCTTTCCCTTGCAATCACGTGCCTGGTGACCTTTTTCTCCACATTTATAACAGACTCCCATTCCTTTTAGGCAAGTACCAGGGTGATTCTTCCCACAATTATCACATAATGGAAAATCCTTCTTTCCCTTTTTCCCTTTATCTGTCTCTTGTTCCACCGTTCTCTTCTTCTCTTGCTTTACTTTGTTGTCATAAGACTTAGAGAATTCCTTTTCTGTCTTGATAGCACATGAGACTATATCTTCGTATGATGAGAAGGATTGTGATACTAAAGCTCGTCGGAGAAATGGTTTTAACCCATCAAAGAAACGATCAATCTTACTCCTTGGGTTACGTATATAATCGGCAGCATGCCTCGCTAACCTTGTAAAGTTAGCCTCATACTTTGCGACATTCTCATCCTCCTTCTGCCTCAGACTCAGAAATTGCCTTTCCATATCTGCTCGATGGTCACGAGGAAAGTATTTTTCTAAGAAAAGCTCTTTGAACTCCCTCCATTCCATATTCGATACGTCATCATCTTCCTTTGTGTTTCGAATCAGCGACCACCACTGATCGGCATCTCCAGTGAGGCGGTAAACTGCCATGACAACCTTCTCCCTTTCACTACTCCCCAAAGCCTGAAATATTTTCTCTAGGGAATTTATCCATTGCTCGGCTACTAAGGGATTTGTACTCCCATTGAACGTTGGTGGTTGTTGCCTCATGAAGCGGTCTAACATTGATCCTCCACGTTGCGGATCAGGGTGCTCCATACGAGTAAGGTTGTTATTCATAACCTGCGTGAGTTGTCCCAGTACGGTGAGAAGCTGATCAGCACCAGTTGTATCACTAGCTCCACCATAATTATCCTGAGCAGGAGGGCAATCCCTACACGGAGTTCGTGCATTGATACAGTTTCCATTCCTTCTACTAGGCGCCATTTCTAAACAATGGCATAATCCAGATTAGTTTATGAATCAAAATACATAATTCCATACTTGTATAATACTTAACATAAATTGAACTATTTATGGATATAATCCATAATCATAAAAAGAAATGTTTCCTTTGAGGAAGTATGTACTCATAAACCTTACATAATGGTTTGTAAAGAAAATGAGAATTATCCTAAGCATATCCCCCGGGAGTGTCATAACCAAGAGTGCAGCAAGGCCCGTTGTCGTGCACCAGTTCCCGTTTGAGTCTAGCTCAAAGCGGTGTTTTCGGGTTTTACCCCTAGGTACATCTGTGCCAGAGCCACCTCTACCTGCTCGTATCCAGACAGGGATGTATTGCTCGGAAAACTCACAACATCTCTACAATACTAAAATTCTAGGAAGTTCTTCTATACTAATCCTCAAAGTCTATCTTTGGGCTATGTGCTCTAATCAGAGTTTATCTAAATCTAGCTTCCAAGGTTAGTACTAAACTGCCTCTGATACCAACTGTAACGCCCCGACCCCAGCTACCCAGAGTCGGTGCATTACTTCGTAACATTGGCATGATCACAAAGGATCAAGTCTCGAAAGACCGATTAGTTTAGTAGCCTTGGAAACACTAGATACATTCATAAGTCTTTCATTACATCAAAAAGTGAAAAACTACAATAACAAAGTCTCCATAGTCCACACTCATATCCTCTTCCGACTATCCCTGCAGGTCATTCATAAAATACTTCTTCACATCCTGGAAAATATTAAAACATTGAAAGGGGTGAGCTCAGATGCTCAGTAAGGATAACAATAATGCGGAAGCTTTCATAAATAAACATTAACATTTAAGGCAATGTATAACTAAAACAAAAGCCTTTTAAACATGAACTTCAACATAATATGGCAAAAGTAAAATGAGATAATGCCATTTACTTCTTCACATGGATATTCTACTGGTCGAATAATCACATGCAATATCAATAACCACTTTCATAATGATGGAATGCATAATGCCAGACTATCATAACCACATAGCCAAGGCCTCGTGCCAAGACTACAAATAAGATTTTGTCAAGGCCTTGTGCCAAGACACTAGTTTGTCTCATGAGACCTGCCGATGCATCGAGGAGCTATAGCGGGCTCCACCCGTCACTTATTAAGTCCAATGCATTCCTCATATGAATAGGTTTAAACATATCATAAACCATAACATAATCATATCACATAAACAATGCATAAAGGAAACATAACATTTCCACATTTCAATCACAAGATATCAATACAAAACATTGATATAATAAAAACGCTTTCAAAACCATTTTCAATACCAAAATAAAAGAATGTTAAAACATTTTATTTATTTTTCTTTTTAAAAAAAGGTATGGCTTGTAAAGGAAGCCGAAACTCAAATAATGTTCACGGCGGCGGAGAAGTCGTTGTCGCCGCATAAGTACGGAATGAAAAACATTCCCTTTTTTTCGTTTAGTAAAATGCTTCGTATAAAAAGATTCCTTTTGAATAAACTTAAAAGTCAAAGGGGTTTATACACCGTATAAAAGAAAGTTGTGTATAAAACCAAATATGCCTCAATGAAAGGAGATTGAGACGAAGTCCTTAAAAAGATCATTTTTAAAATAAAATAGATATATTATGTGTATTCACTATAGGTACACATAAAGAAAGTAAAAATACAAAATAAGACATAATAATATCATGACATAATTTGAAAGTAGGAGATTAACCCAAAGAATGGAAGTTGGGTTAAGAAGTTCCCTTACCTTGTGTCCGACTTGACTCAACCGTTCTTTAACCTCCTGAATAATAAACTAGAGTTAATATCTACCTTATTAAGAACCATTTTCAATTTCATTATCCTTTTTATATCACTTATTACAATGTTATGAACATTATGTAATTATTTAAGTTAATAACGGTCGTTTTGTCGATCTTTGGTACATGAGTCAACAATAAACTTCTTATAATTATAAGTTGTTCATGTGGTGAAATATCCATTATATCCAGAATTATATTAATGATGTAGATATCATATATATCATATATATACAGTATATACATTCATTTATAATATTACGTAACATTTAGAGGTAAGAAATGAAATGCACCGTTCATGGAGACGGTAAGCCGTACGTACGCATGAACGCTACTTTCATTTCAATTTCATATTTAATGGAATGAAATCATAATGATATAAATGTATAATATAATTCCAGTATAATATAGTGTATAATACCATTTACTCCATCCTTTATACATCCCACACATGGCATTAACGATTCAAATCACTTTGAGGGGGCGGTAGTCCGCACTTCCTAAAATGAAATTATCGCGTTTTACCCATAATGGAAATCATAAAGTATGCCATAAATGAGAAATACAGAAGCATAAGTAAAACAAAAACATATTATATATCATATATAAAAATAGTGACATCTTAATGGCCACCTTTGGAGGTGTTATATGAGTGTTGAACAATCATCGTTTCGTGAGGCAGAAATTCGCCATCCACAGAAACCATATGTTCTTTAACCATTAGATGTAGGTGTGTGTAAGTGTAGCTCGAATCCTTCTTATAACAACATCCTAGTATATTGAGGATACTGGTGTTGTTACAAAAGAAATGAATAAAAAGAGTTTAGGGGGTTGGAGAAGAAAAATAAAACAAAACAACATTAGAAAAGACATTACCTCAAAATCGGGTAACTCTTTTTGATTTGAGCTAAAGGCTTCCTTGGGAAGAGTTCTGCCCAAAGTGAGGTTTCTAGGAGTAAGGAAGGAATGTTGGGAGAGTATTTGGGCAGAGGTTGGCCGAGCCAAATGGCTTGATGGTGTGAATAAGGTGGGAGAGGTGGGGGCCTTTTATAAGTGGAGAGGAGGGGCACTTTTGGAAAGTAATGAAATGTTACATTATTTCAAAATGCTTTTCGGATTATAAAGGTCCCACATCTATATAATTCGAGGCTAAGGTGATAAGGTTTCGAAATATCTTCATCCAATAGGCTTTGGACAAGTGTAAGCCTCGGATTTTGCATTATCTTCTCATTTTATTTAAATCGTCAAATAATGATGTCATCGCTGCATCATTATTATGTCATAAATACTTTAATTTATTTAATGTCTAAAAATTATAAAACAAATACTATGATGTAGGAAATCTTTTTAGCTTTCCAATGACTATTTATAATCAAAATTTGGACTTGTATAACCCCAATTAAAAATTGTTTTAGTAGAACAATTTATGTTAGTGTCATTTTCACTTTAACATTAAATAAAAAGTAATTTATGTTATTTCCCAACAAAAGTGGATCCATGGGGTCCCCAAGTTAGGACATGGCTTGTCTTGGTCGGCCATGACTCAACCAATGAGGTTGGGACATGTGTCTAGGTCATTTCATATTATTAATGTATTATTTATACCTTAAACTACACTAATTACCACTAATCGCGATTAAGAACTTAAAAGTTACTATTCACCAAAAAATTATTTTGATCTCATTGAACCACATTTTACTTCTTAATGACAACCATGTATGTAGGATTTTTGAAAATCAAATCACAGAAGTTGTAATATTTCATTTAAACGAAAAATCAGTTATTTAACTACCACTTAGTGGTTTCACTATTCATCAAAAATTGAAGTTTTTCAGAATAAGGCCAAAATTTCACCCTAAGCTATAATTGATATTCCGAATTAAAAAATGATGTCTATTTTACAAAATTCCAAACATATAAGTTGTATTAATTAATTTCATAATTAATTCCCGCTGTTACAACAAATAGCGTGTTTTTAAGAAACAATTTATATCAAAAGTTTGGCAATTGTTTATGTCCAATTTCAATGTTAAATTAATTCTAATGACCACCATTGGATAAAATGGTAAAAATATTTTCTAATTATACCTTAAAACCACTAAATAGTATAATTTATCTGTATAAATTATTTTGATTAAAAAAGTTGTTTTTATGTATTTTTCACTATTCATAAAAAATTAGAAGTTCTCAGAAAAATACCAAAAATTCAACATAGGCTAATTTCGATATTACGAATACAAAAATGAAGTCCATTTTGAAATATAAAATTTCTATAATTTTAAAAAGTGGTTATTACTATTCATAACGACTATTTTGATTAGTTGCGGTGTGTTAGAACTCGAACTTGCGTACAATGCAAGCTATTGCATTATTGAATGAGAAGCGTATCGTGGAAGCTCGGGGTGTTACAGTGTCAAACATGGGAAGCTGAGGAAAACCTCAGGTGACACAGTTCCCCGCACCTAGTACGGGATGCCTCAGGCCGTCATGCCTTCGAGAAGCCCTATTAGGGACGGAAGACAGATGTGCAGAGCCGCAGTGTTACGACACGCCCCCAGCACCCAGAGCCACCCGGCCTTCTCACCGCAGGTTGCTGCCCCGCCCAGACTCCTTGGAACGTCCGGGCGGAAGCAGCGTAATTAACCGGTGTCCATGAAGATATGGCGCCGGGAACGAGATTCACGAACATTCTTAAGTCTATGAGGGAGACCCGGATTAGGCGACAAGTTCCGAGGAGACGTCCAAGGAAGGAGAAGTCGACATCCCATCATCCCGGTTTCGATCAAGGAGCAGACGCCCCTGAATAAGGGACGGATGCCGCCCGCCCTTGGAAAGCGGGACTGCGGGACCACAAGCCGCGCGCCCATCCCCTCGGGTTGACGGGTGCACGCGCGAACGCGTCCTGGCGGAACAGCGTAACCCGACGCACATCCGCACCGAAACAGAAAAATGGTGAACCCGACGTGAATCTCTTCTCCTCGATACGAAGACCGATGGCTTTCAGAGGTGTTGGAAGACCGGCGTGTTGCCCGGCCAAGCATTCAGTCTTACCCGCCAGGGGCTGGGGAAGTGAAATCGGGCACTCCGTCTCGCAACGTCGAGGGCCTGGGTTCCCCCCACGGAAGGCGTCGTGGCACTAATGGTTGGTTGTCGATTCCTTTTTCCTGTCAGTGTTAATGGGTCATTCTCCCTGCTTTCAGAAATCAGGTCGCCCGATCCAGTGCCCGATCGCCACCCGCCCACTGGCGCAGGGACAGGGGAAACACCGACGCGACTACTCCGCGCGGTCCCGCCCGTTCCGCAGCCGTCCCAGCAGCCGCGATTGCGGGACGACCACGCCCTCTCTCCCCCTCGGAGGTCATCCAGAGAAGGGTGATCAACACCCTGGTGCGGAGATACGAGGAAGAGGGAGTCATCCCCACTAGGGAAATGGCTCGCCTAGACCTTGAGGAGGCTGCGCCTCGCCACCACCGCCGCCCCCGAGGGCCGCGCAGGGAGGCACCGCCGCCTACCTCAACGTCCAACCGCTTCGGGAGCTTATCCCCGGAGCGCTCTGACAGTTCCCTTCCCTACGCGGATGAGGTGGAAGAGGCCCGGGATCACCCTATCCGGGATTCGCTCCAGGGATCTTCGGTAAGGAATCCCGCCAGGCCACGGCGACACCGCCGCCAGGCCTCTCCAGTCGAAGAGCGGGCTCTCCACCTGCCCGCGCCGCTCATCCCGGCTCGTCTGTCTCGACGCCAACGTCGGGCACGAGCGGAAGAGGATGCCCACCTTGGGGCTCTGGCAACAGCGGCCGCATTGGCCCGAGCCACCGCTGGCTCCAGTCGCCAGGCCTCTGCGCATCCTGAGCGGGGGAACTCCTATGCCCGACCCGGATCGAGGCCCCGACCGCCCCAAAGGCAGGTTGGGTCGACTCTCCCGGTTGCTGGCACTGGCAGTAGCCACCGCGGACCACCTCGCGGTAGCGCTATTCACCGGCAGGGTCTACTCTGCGTGGCCGATTCTGGAGGCATGGGTCATCCCACCTCCCAATCCCGGCCCGGAGGCCTGCCCGGAATCATCTCTCCCCGCGTCCCCTTTGATATCTGTCCCGGTGCCCCTCGCACCTTGGTTCCCAGTCCTCTTGGCCCCAGCACCAGTGCGGCCGGAGGACGCCAGGACAGAGATCAGCCCTGCCCCGGGGAACTGCCCAGGGGCAGGAAGGCAAGGCGTCGACGCCGAGGGAATAATGTTACGGAATTCCGGACAGAGATCCGACCGGTTTGCTTCTCTGACTCAGAGGCGGAGTACGATTCGGCGACTGAGCCCTCTCCCCAATCCCGCCAGTCAAGGGCAGGGGTAGGAATGCGGCACGTCAGCCTCGTGCTCCCCGAGAGCGAGATCGATGTGATCCCCGCTTCTCTCCGAAGGTATATCCAGAGTAACGAGGGCCTGGTAGACCCCCAAGGATCAAGCTTGCGGTTGGTACCGGCCCCTCCGGAAGTGCCTTCCGCCTCGATCGGAGAAGCCGGAGACTTTATCTGGGGACCGACGGTCGAACCACGATCTGGTGCACCCTCGGCGAGCACCGATGCTACGGCAGGATGTTCGCTCGCCGGCCCGTCCTATCGTGATGTGGTAGCTGGGGCACCGCCACCCTCAGGGGGAGGCCCGGGATATGGAGGCCAATCGGCCTGCTCGCCGTATTCGCCGCCGGCCAGCCCGTCGGCCCGACGGCCCGCCTCGGCACCACTGCCGGTTCCCCGTCCATTCCCAGCCATTGAAGAGGACCGAGGAGATCTGGGTCCCGAGTTGGAATCGTGGAGCTTCTGGACCGTCCTTGCAGAGGGCCACTTCCCTGAGAAGTTTTGGCCAGTCGCAGGACCGGGCTTTGATGCACCCGAATCGCTCACCCCGGATGAGTTCGAATGCTTCCGCCGAACTCTCCGGGAGACTCACTCCCGTCTTCACTGCCTACAAATGCCATACCCCGGGAGTCAAGCGCACCTGGAGGATATTGGTGAGCAGTGCCGTCTAATTGACCTGGCCATGCTCCCCGCGGTTCGGCACCCCGGGTCATTTGGGCACCATGAGGCCCTCCAACAACGATGCGTTGAGTGCTTTCAAGTACTCCGCAAAGTTATCGAGGAAGCCACTCCCCACGTGTATATCCGTGGATGGGGGCAGTACGCTGCCCTACGCTTCAGTGTGATCCGCCGACAGCCCGATTCGCTGGGTGGCCCTGAGGGTATATCCCCAGGGACAGGAACAGTCAATATGGCTGACCTGTCGGGAGAGGGGAACGACTTGGAACTTCTCGACGGGGGCTTCCCCCCCGAAGACAAGCCGTCGTCAGATCCATCGGTGAGAGTTACTCGTCATCAGAGGAACCTCCTGGGGCTCCCCGCGCCCACTGAAGCACTGACGTTAAGCCGAAACGTCAGCAAAGGAAAAGAGCACAGCGAGGCTATAAAGCCCGCCGACCCATCTGCCTCCATGCAGAGGGCAGAGGAGGATCCCGAGAAGGCTACGCTACGTCAGCAGCTCGCCGAACAGAAGAAGCTGGTTGACCAGCTCCTCGCCGAGCGCGCTGCAGAACGGCGGCCTGACTACGGTGATCCTAGGCCAGGACAGCAGGGACCGGAACAACCGCTCCTCGACGAGACTCTCCCGGGCAACCGTGATTACGCCGTGTTCGCCGACAGGAGAGAGGCCATTGCCTATGGCAAGAGGGCGCGGTATGTTTCGCCACACCCTCCCGAGCGGCGGGACTACTTGAGGGACCCCGCTCGGATTCCTCCCGCTGCCCCAAGGGCCGCTCCGCCCGCCATCCCACGAGCTGCCGAGTTCGACGACCCGGTCGACGACCCGATTGAAGGGCCATGCAATGCGCTCGTGGTTAGAGATCCTCGCCAGGACTGGAACCCATGTCCAGACGATCCGATGGCGGCGCTCATTGCCCGCTTGGAAGCCTTGGAGACTCGGCAGGTGGCGATCCCACCGGACGGCAAGCCCTACCCAGCATGGGTGGATGACATGCCGGCGCCTCCGGGATTCGGGAATCCCACTTTCGCCCCCTTCAACGGGACCGGAGATCCGCCACAGCATTTGGCCCATTTCAACTCGAGGTGCGGGCCTATGTTGGGGACTCCGGCGCAGCAAGAGGCCGCTAAGCTTCGCTGCTTTGTCCAGACACTGGAAGGGCCAGCATTTGTCTGGTACAGCCAGCTTCCCGTCGGATCGATAACTAGCTGGGAGGACCTTCGTAGACAATTCCTCTACCAGTTCAGTTCCACGACCCGGAAGACGAGTATCGCAGACCTCTTCAAGTGCAAGCAGAGGCCTGATGAGCGAGTCGCGGACTTCGTCGCCCGATGGAAGGGTCTCACGTATTCCCTTGACATGCCATTGACTCAGGAGCAGTTGCTGACAATGTGCGTCGGGAACGTCAAGACCGAGCTGGTCCCTTCCCTGATCACTCAGAATTACCCCGGAGGGTTCAGGGACTTCTCAGACAAAGCTCAACGTCTTGAGGAAGCCCTGCAACAGGCCAGCCAGGCACACCCGCTGCCTCCTATGATTCCTGCAAGGAGAGTCAGCAGGGCTGAGCCCGCTGCTGTGGCCCAGATAGAGGCTCCCAGGCCGTTGGAGCTGCTGCCGGTGAGGCCAGCTCCGCAGCCTCACAGGAATCCGCCTCCACGGGCTCAGTTCCCGGCCCAGCAACGGCAGCCTCAGAACCGGCCGGCCCCTCCGCGTAATGTACCGCCACAACCTAGGCGAGATAATCAGGGTCCACCTCCTCGGCAGGCCCCTCCAGCCCCTCGTCAAGACCGCGCTCCCAGGGGCCCGCGACACCTGACGTACTCATTCCATGAGGATCAGGTCCCCGGTTATTTCCGGAGCGCCCTGGAGCAGAGGATTGTGCGACTGCCTGAGTGTTGGAAGCCAGAGGAGGCACATCTCACAGATAACCCCCGCTACTGCCCTTACCATCGAGCCCTGGGACACACCATCCAGCGGTGCTATGTGTTCAAGGACTGGCTCCAAGACCAGATTAACAACAATGTAATCAGGTTGGGCCCAGCTCCAGCGCAAGTGGCGGGCGTGTTCGTGGGATCAGATGAAGATAGTGGCAACGAGGACGAATGGCAGCTGGTCTCCGACCGCGGGTCCCAGAAGTATAATAACTGGATGGCCCGCAAGACGACCATTCGCGCCCATGGAATCATCCGTGCGCGCTTGAATCAGCCTGAGCCCCCAGAACCCGCGGGTGCTGCTTCGGCATCGTCGTCCCGGTCTGCCTCCTCCAAGAGGAGCAAACGACGGCAGCGCAAGAAGGAAGAGCGCGCCCCGCCAGTTCCGCCACTATCCCGTACTCTCGGCGATTTCATGCCCCCGGAGATGGGGGTCCCTCCTCGGATCCGCCCGGTGATGGATGATTCGTCCGATGACGGTATTGGGTACGCTTCGGTTAACACCGTCGAGCTGGTAAATCCCTTTTCGGTTCCCGACGTTGAAGAACACCAGGTGGACCTCCCTAGTGTCCCCGGTCGTCGCCACCGTCGGAAGAACCGCAGCAGCAGGAGTCGCCGGGGCACAGCCGTCGGTACCTCCGGCCAGGCCGTGCACGCCACTGAGACTAGGCAGCAGGCTCAAGATCGAGCTCAGCGTGCGCAGGCCCCCCATTCGGGGATGACGGATTCGCCTCCGCCACTGTTTGTGGTGTGGGACCAGGCAGAACCGCCTCAGCCGCGTCGCGACCAGCTCCGCCCTGCCACAAGTCCATCCCGGCCTCCTGACCCTAGTACGGTGACCATTTCCCGGACTGCGACCAGTGAACAACGGGATGCGCCAAGCACCAGTCGGCCGCCGACCCAACCGGTAAGGCCCGTCATGCCACCAACCGCAGAGCAACCTCCTGCAACCAGGAGCTCGCGCTTGGCCAAAAAGTATGATGTCCTGAAGCACTTGGCCGACATCCCAGCAAGGCTCTCCATCCTTGAGGCTCTGCGCATGTCATCTGAGATGCGTGAGGCACTCGCTGAAGCCCTGAAGAGCCCCCTCCAGTTTGAGACAGAGGTTGCGGCTGCAGAGGCCTTTCACGCCGAAACGATCGAGGACGCCGAATGTCAGGCAGTTATCTCGTTCTCTGGTAAGGATGAAGACCCTCCTATACAGGGACACATTCGTCCGCTGTATGTCACTGGCCAGTTCAATGGCCATGAAGTCCGGCGTTGTCTTGTCGACACGGGGTCCGGGATTAACCTGATTCCAACTCGGACGCTCCGGAGATTGGGGTTGTCTGAGGATGACTTGATTCCCTCCGACCTCAGGATCCAGGGGTACGACCGCACCGAGCAAACCCCGGTCGGCAAGATACGTTTGAAGACCCAGTTCGGTGACTTGGTTGCCAACACCGAATTCATGGTAGTCTCTCAGGACACTGCGTATAACGCATTGATGGGCAGGCCATGGCTTCACCTTCACGCGGCGGTTCCCTCGTCATACCACCAATGCCTCAAATACTCCCTTAATGGTCGAGTAGGCGTGCTCCAAGGAGATGCCTCTCCTTTTGCCTCATGTGAAGCCCGTTATCTGGACGCGGACTATTACAAGAGCAAGGATAAGCAGATCCTGGCAGGTGAGATTGAGCCTGTCGCTGTTGCGAGCGATCCCTGGGCAGGTCTGGATGACGCTTACGTCCTCCCGATTCACCGGTTGGACGTCGCCATGGTCTTGACGGTCCGCGAGTCTCCTGATGAGACGGCCGCGACCGCCCGCGCCAGCACCAGTGGCCCAGCAGGACCTGGTAGCCCCAATGCAGTTGCCAACGCAGTCTCTCCCGTGGACGATCCCTCCCCGAGTGGAGAGGGTATGAAAGACGCACCCCCAGCCTTTGAGGAGGGCGTCCCCGCCACGGTCGATGAGTTAATACAGGTGAACCTTGGAACCGAGGCCGATCCAAGACCCACGTTGGTTAGTGCCGCCATGCCCTCTGAAGAGCGGCAGCAGTACGTGGACTTTCTCAGGCAGCACCGCGATGTGTTCGCTTGGGGCTATGACGAGATGCCGGGGCTAGATCCTCAGGTAGCCGTCCACCGCCTTGGTCTCCCGGCGAACCATCGCGGGTTCAAGCAGCCTCCCAGGAAGATGCACCCATCCCATGGTGCCATGGTTGAGGCCGAAGTTGACAAGCTTATCAAAGCCAACTTCGTGAGGGAAGTTCAGTACCCCAAATGGCTGGCCAACATTGTGCCGGTCAGGAAGAAGAACGGGCAGATTAGAGTCTGCATCGACTTCCGCGATCTCAACCGCCACTGTCCGAAGGATGATTTTCCCCTTCCAGTGACAGAGCTGTTGATTGATGCCACGGCAGGGTTCCAAGCCCTCTCCTTCATGGATGGATACTCCGGATACAACCAAATTCGGATGGCCCCTGAGGATGAGGAGTTCACTGCCTTCAGGGCCCCCCAAGGTACCTTTTGCTACCGGGTCATGCCCTTCGGCCTGAAGAATGCAGGTGCCACCTACCAACGGGCGATGCACCGCATATTCAAGCCAATCCTCGGCACACTGGTGGAATGCTACGTCGACGACTTGGTTGTCAAATCGCGCCAGCGTCAGGACCATCTCAAAGATCTTGAGAAAGTGTTCAGCTTCCTCCGGTCTCGCTGCCTGAAGATGAACCCGTTGAAGTGTGCCTTTGGGGTCACCTCCGGAAAGTTCCTTGGATTTGTGGTAAGATACCGGGGTATTGAGATCGACCCAGAGAAAATCAGGGCGATTAGCCAGATGCCTCCCCCGGGTACCGTCCGGGAACTGCAAGGGTTCCAAGGCCACTTAGCCTATATACGCCGATTCATCGCGAATCTGGCCGGCAAGTGTAAGCCCTTTTCTCGGCTTATGAAGAAAGGTGCCACCTATGTATGGGATAAAGAGTGTCAGACCGCTTTCGAGGAAATCAAGCAGTACCTGCTTCAACCTCTGGTCCTGATGCCGCCCGTATCCGGAAAGCCGCTGGTCCTTTATGTGACAGCCCTGGAACGGTCCCTGGGTGCCCTTCTCGCCCAGAAGAACAACGAGGGAACAGAGAATAGCCTCTATTACCTCAGTCGCATGCTCCTTGATGCGGAGGTTAGGTATTCCCCCATCGAGAAGAGCTGCCTGGCGCTCGTATTTGCCGTACAGAAATTACGGCACTACTTGCAGCACCATGAGGTACAGTTGGTTTCTCGGGTAGACCCGTTGAAATATATCCTGAGCCGACCTATGTTGACTGGCCGTCTAGCGCGGTGGGCTGTGATTCTCCAGCAGTTCGACATCAGGTATGTGTCTCAGAAGGCCATCAAAGGGCAAGCGTTGGCAGACTTTCTGGCCGCTCACCCGACCTCCGCGGATCAGCCGCTGGATCTAGGCTTTCCTGATGAGACCATTCTCTCGGTTGATCGAGCCGATCCATGCTGGCAGATGCACTTTGACGGTGCCTCCCGGAGCCCCACCGGTAGAAGACTCGATAATCCTAAGCTCAATAGAGTGGGCTTGGGCATCGTCTTCATTACCCCGGAGCGAGCCGTGCTGCCATACTCTTTCCTGTTGTCAGAGGGCTGTACCAACAATGAGGCGGAATACCATGCCCTCATCACCGGCCTCGAGTTGGCTCTCGAGATCGACGTGCCCCGTCTGTGCGTGAAAGGGGACTCCGAGCTGGTCGTTAAGCAGATCAATGGCGACTACGTTGTCAGGAAGCCGGAACTTGTGCCATTGTTGGAGTGCACCCTTCTTCTGATGGCCCGGTTCCCTTCTCGGCCGGAAATTGTCCATGTTCCCCGGTCGCAGAACGGTCGAGCAGATGCTTTGGCCAGCCTGGCTGCGTCACTTGCGGAACCTGAACAGGACAACCTGATCGTCCGCGTGACGCGCCGCAGGCTCATCGCTCCCGTTATCCCGGAAGAAGATCGCGGCCCGTTGGTAAGTAACCTCACCACGGTTGCCCCTATGCCCGGAGCCCCGAGTACCACAGATATAGCAGTCGAATCAACCCGTGATTGGAGGGCGCCTTTGGTTGAGTACCTCCAACATGGCATTCTTCCGTCAGATCGGGCCGAGCGCGAGCGAGTTCGACGCCGCGCATCGCAGTTCGTCCTCCAGAGCAGTCCCGGCCTGGAGCAGATCCTCTACAAACGCGGATTTGATGGTGTTCTCCTCCGTTGCCTTCAGGGAGTTGAGATCCCACGAGTCATGCAAGAGGTTCATGCTGGTTCATGCGGCGCCCACCAGACTGGGCCGAAGCTGTCCCACCAGATTCGGAGGTTGGGATACTTCTGGCCCTCTATGATCCATGACTGCATCGAGTACGCCAGGAGGTGCCATGCGTGCCAGGTTCATGCGAACTTTGTGCATCGGCCGCCGGAGCCTCTCCATACCACAAGGTATTCCTGGCCCTTTGCAGTCTGGGGACTGGACGTTGTGGGACCTTACCCGCCGGCGACAGCTCGCCAGTGCCGGTTCATTCTGACCGCCACGGACTTCTTCTCCAAATGGGCAGAAGCGATTCCGCTCAGAGAGGTCAAATCCTGTTCGATCGCTGACTTCGTGACCTCCAACATCATCTATCGATTTGGAGTGCCTCACGCTATCCTCACGGATAACGGAACCAATTTCCGAGCAGCCGAGTTGAAGAAGTTGTACGCCAAGTATAACATCCGCTCGAACCATACATCTCGCTATCATGCGCAGGCGAATGGACAGATCGAGGCGTTTAACAAAACCCTCTCTAACATTCTGCAAAAGATGGTTGGTCAGAACAAGAAGAGTTGGCCGGACAAGCTCCCCAACGCCCTCTGGGCTTATCGGACGACGACTCGCAATTCCACCCAGATGACCCCTTATTCCCTGGTGTATGGAGCTGAGGCCGTCCTGCCCATCGAGATCCAGTTACCGTCCTTGCGCACTGCGGTCTACGACCAGCAAGCGCCGGACAGAGTTGCTGAAGCCCGTCTAGTCGAGTTGGAAGCACTGGATGAGAATAGACTTTGCGCTTTGCACAACTTGGAGAGGCATCAAAGCAGAATGGCTCGAGCTTTCAATAAGAAGGTTCGCCTCCGCTCCTTCCTGCAGGGTGATCTAGTGCTAGCCCTAAGAGCGCCAATGATCCCCGGCAGGAAGCCGCCCAAGTTGGAGCCCAAGTGGGAGGGACCTTTTGTTGTCCACAAGGTCTATCCCAATGGCGCGTACTCCCTAGCGACTATGGATGGTGAGCGTGTCACTCCTCCCACCAACGCTAGGTTCCTCAAGCAATACTTTGCCTGAGTGTCCGTTCGTCCTGCATGACGCTAAACTGCGCTTCGTCCTGCATGACGCTAAACTGCGCTTCGTCCTGCATGACGCTAAACTGCGCTTCGTCCTGCATGACGCTAAACTGCGCTTCGTCCTGCATGACGCTAAACTGCGCTTCGTCCTGCATGACGCTAAACTGCGCTTCGTCCTGCATGACGCTAAACTGCGCTTCGTCCTGCATGACGCTAAACTGCACTTCGTCCGCGCTGCAAGACGTTAAACTGCCAAGTGCTTCGTCCCGCATGACGCTAAACTGCACTACGTCCGAGCTACAAGACGTTAAACTGTTCAGCATTCGTCCTGCATGACGTAAAACTGCCCCTCAAGAACTACGTGCGGCTTGATTCCCATCCTTATGGGATACGTAGGACCGCCTGAACATTCATGTTTTAGGCCCAGCCCCATCCTTCGGGAATTTCCATCCCACCTCGGGCCTTTGGCCCAGTTGCTGCTGGGTATGTGGCGTATGGTGTGAGCGTGGGGCTATGCCCTCATTCACGTCAGTTTTCTCGCCACGCTGTACGCCCCCCACGTTTGGGGATGCCTTCTGCTCCCCCCTTCTTTTTCCATCATCGTCCTGCATGACGTTAAACTGCCTTTCCAGAACTACGTATGGCTTGATTCCCATCCTTATGGGATACGTAGGACCGCCTGGATGCTTGTGTCTCAGGTCCAGCCCCGTCTCTTGGTTGATCACGGGGATCTGCCCCCTTTGGTTGCTCTCAGGGTGAGTCCTCCGACCCTTTCCGGAGATCTGTTAACATGTTTTGGGTGCTTCGGTCTATGACTCGTAGTGTCAGATTCAATCCCGACAAGTCCTGTGTTGCTTGTCAGGCCTCGCGCTTCCTCTTATTCGAGCCTTCACTCAAAGGGATCCTCGTTAGCGGTTTAGGTACGATGCCTCAGTGCTCTCCCACCGCTCCGGGTCGATTTACCAGCGGGTCTTGGGCCGCAAATCGATATGAATCCTGCGATTGAGCGGTTGATGCTCGTTTGCTTGCCCCGTCTTAGGCTGACGCGATCGGATGTTGTGTTGCGAATGCGTCAGCAACGTCCTTGATCGCCATGTCAGCTCTCTCAGGCTCTGAACATTGGTTGCGCAGTCCTCATCACACTCCGCCTTTGTGCGTTGTAGTGGAATCTTGACACTCTCTTCATACTGACCTTCGGTACGCCTCTACACGTTAAGCAGACCAACCAGGGTAATGATGTCGTTCGAGGCTCCCATGATCTGAGCGCCAAGGATATATGCGGATGTTCTCCCCAAGGGCCATGCGTAGCTGGACCCTCGTCCCCATAAGGAGGAGGGAGTCGCCTGAACAATTGCGTTCTGGGCCCAGTATATCTGGAGGCTAGCATCTCTGCCCCTCGGGTGATGGACATACGCAGACCCCCATCCCAAGACTCTTCTCCTGGAATCGTGCGTGACCGCAGGGCTGGGTATGCTCCCACCTCCGCCGTGTCCGCCGTACCGCGGTAAGCGGATTCCTCCATGGTCCGAACCACACGACCTTAAACTGTGTTGTCTGGTCCTACCACACGACCGTAAACTGTGATCGTCTTGGCCGCCCGACGAGAAAACGGCACTGCATCGTGATGTTCCCCTCAGGGGACACTCATGTTGGGCGCTGGTTAATAACCACGCCATTCATCAATGCCTTCCGTGGCTTGATTATTGCGGCGACGCCAGAGATTTCTCAATCACGGGCATGCCGCCGCACAAAGAAAAACCATTCATCTTTAAGGACAAACAAGAAATATCAAATGCCGCTCCTTTTGTGTGCGAGGGTCAGACCCGCACTCTCCCCCGCGCTGGTGCCCGATTGTGTTGCACCGCGCTTCAAGAACTATGTGCGGCTTGATTCCCATCCTTATGGGATACGTAGGAACGCCCGGATGTTTGAAACTTCGGGTCCAGCCCCCCACCTCTTAGAGATTCCCCCTTCTCTGGGGAATCCGCCGCCTTCAGGTCACCCTCAAGGCGTGTTCCCCGACCCCTTGCCGTGGTCCACCGGTGTCAAGAGTACTATGGTTTATTGCCAGGAGGGTCAGGATCCGCTTGGTCAGGTTTCCTCCACTTTTCAGGCTTCGTGCTCCCTTTCATTCGGACCCATCGTCTATGCCCTGGGTGGAGCCCCCGTGAACGGTTCGGACACAATGCCTCAGTGCTCTCCCACCGACTCGGGCCGGTACCCCCAATGGCCTCGGGCAGCAAATCGATATGAATCCTGCGATTGAGCGGTCGATGCTCGTTTGCTGCCTCATTCCACCAACGGTTAGTGCGATATTGATGCTGCTTTTCCGCCACGGTCGGCAGTACTCCCATATCGTTACGCCGGTGCCCCCAGTCCTTGAGTGAATGGCCGCATGATTCACATTTTCCACCTCCCATTCTAACCAGGCGAAACCTCGACACTCCTGACACTATCCCTCAGTGCACCTTCGCATGTCCAGGGGATATGACCAGATGCGGCGTACTTTGAGGTCTTTATGGTCCGAGCTCTAAGACCTTAAACTAAGATCTCTCCTTATGGTCCGAGCTCTAAGACCGTAAACTAAGATCTCTCCCCTTATGGTCCGAGCTCTAAGACCTTAAACTAAGATCCCCCCTTATGGTCCGAGCTCTAAGACCTTAAACTAAGATCTCTCCTTATGGTCCGAGCTCTAAGACCTTAAACTAAGATCCCTCCTTATGGTCCGAGCTCTAAGACCGTAAACTAAGATCTCTCTCCTTATGGTCCGAGCTCTAAGACCTTAAACTAAGATCTCTCCTTATGGTCCGAGCTCTAAGACCTTAAACTAAGATCTAGCCCTTATGGTCCGAGCTCTAAGACCTTAAACTAAGATCCTCTAGCCCTTATGGTCCGAGCTCTAAGACCTTAAACTAAGATCCTCTAGCCCTTATGGTCCGAGCTCTAAGACCTTAAACTAAGATCCTCTAGCCCTATGGTCCGAGCTCTAAGACCTTAAACTAAGATCCTCCACCTTTATGGTCCGAGCTCTAAGACCTTAAACTAAGATCCAGCCCTTATGGTCCGAGCTCTAAGACCTTAAACTAAGATCTACCCCAAATGGGGTCCTACGTCCTGCATGACGTTAAACTGCACTCTCAGAACTACGTGTGGCTTGATCTCCAGCCTGATGGAGTACGTAGGAACGCCCGGGCATTTCGACTCGGGTCCAGCCTCAGGGATCGTTAAGTCCCGCCCCTCCTCGCCGTCGGCCGTCTGGCCTGACATCGGGTAGAGTGGTGCAGTCGTAATATTCTCCCCGATTCAGCTCGGGATGCCCCATCGCAAGGATGGGAAGCGACGGTTTCCTCGTCAGAGAGGTGCTGTCTGAGAATTGAGGTGACTCACGGCCAGATTAGTGCATCCGCCTAGTACGTTTTCCCCACGGTGGCGCAATTTTGAGAGCGTTGGATTCTGTCCGAACAAATCGTCACCTCGCCCCACTCTTCGCATGCCCTGTTGATCTGGATTTTCCACCCTTGTGTCTGAAGGAACCCCAAAGCGGTATTCATGATGACATGTGGTCCGCCTCCTGCAATATGAATGATGGCCTTTTTCGGTCCGTCTATTGCAGTTGTTATGGTCGATCCACTGTCCGCCTACTGTCTTGGGCATTTCCTGGAAGGCCGACCGTTGTGGATGTCTGGATTCGGGACACGCGATTCACCCTTTCTCATTTCCCTATGTTCGGATAAAATCTCAACGCCCCTAGCGTTGTCCCGCTCGTGTGTTGGAACAAGTTGGGGGATGATACATTGGTTAGGTCTGAGGTCTCCTTTCCTAGGAATGACCTCCCTCTTTTCTCCAGAAACCCAGGCCCAATTATGGATGCCTGATGCTTGGTTAACGCTCCCGCGAGACAATTTGTGGTTGAGCATGTTAAACCAAAAGACGCAGATGAATATGGCGATTCATACAAGTGGATCAAAATATTAAGTAGCGGAAGCAAATGTTCTGGGAATGGAAAAAAACAGCCCTTAGGGATTAGCGTGCTGAATGAGTCTTTCTAATGCCGCTACCCTTTGGCTGGTGGCCTCCAGAGCTGCTTCTCGCTCTCTGCGTGCTCTCTCTTCGTCGGCGGTCGCAGCACGCAGTTCGTCGATCCTGGCCTGTGCACGCTCCCGCTCGACTTGGAGTGTGACCATCTGTTGGCCCGCCTCCGTCAGCTGTACCTGAGCGTCGATCAGTTGCGCCGATAGTTGCTCCACAAGCTCGGTACATGCTGCGACGAAGGCCTCCTTCTCTGCCGCCTGCCCTTCGAGGCGCCGGACTTCCTGCTCTGCCGCGATGAGCGCCTGCGTGCTCTCCGACATGTCCCGACTTTGTGCGACGTCGGCACGCCGGCGGCTCTCGCGCATCTTCTCGGCCATGAAATCACGGACCGTCAGATGGAGGCGTTGAGCATCAGCTCCCCCGGCACACAGGAAGCGCAGCCAGGTCTGAAGTGATCCCATGCGCCCCAGCCATTCCGATGGGTCTCGCTTGAGGAAGCGCTGGATGCACTTCCACCCCCTGCGTCGCGTTACCCGGCTATCCTCGACCGCCTCCGCGTCCGAGTCATCCATCTCCTCGGGGTCGGCAGGCCGGTAAGCAGGGAAGGCAGCCAGCAGGTCTGCTGCAGGGTCCGCCCCTGGGAGGTCCTCACGAGGGATAGGTCCCCCAACATCCGGGCAACCTTCTTCTCTCTCCCCAGCGGCGCTGACACCCTCGTCAGCCCCCAACCTCTCTCCGATGGCAGCACCACCGACATCCGTAGCCCCCTGATCAGCAGTTGGTGGGGCCGGCTCGGTTTGGGAAGCCTGTTCCGGAGCAGGCGGCATGTCCACCACTGGTCCACTCGTAGATGGTCCGGGTTCGGCAACCCGACGAGCCTCCAATGTTGAGATCACTGCGCGGGGCATGCCATGGTTAGTCACGGATCGTCAATGGAAAACACCAGCAGTAAAGTAGGGAGACTCACGGGAGTTCGGAGCGTCATCTTCCGCTACCCCGGTCGCCGCAGGAACAGTTGCAGCAGGGGACCCCTTAGCGCTTGTCAGTTCGATAATGGGTGCCTGGCCCCCGCCTTGTCCTGCTGGCGCCTCTCCTACTCCTGTTGAGGACGCCTGACCGACATCCGTGTGCTCCTGAGAAGGATGGAGAAACGGGTTAGAAGCTGCATAAGAGAATGGATGAAGCAAGTTGAGTAGGGATAGAAGCGGACCTCGAGGAGCTCAGTGACATCAACGTTGTCAGAGCCGGCCACCTCGCCGCTCTCCCGTGGGCTCCCCCGATGGGACCTTCCCTCGGAGCCTTCATCCTCCCCCGTCTCCTCCTCCTCATCGGAGTCGTTACTGTCATCTTCTTCCGGAGGCATCTGTTCCGGAGCGGGCTCGAGACCGAGCATCACCTTCACCAGAAGGGATGGCTCCGCACGCTGACCACGTTGGCGCGCGTACTCGTCCATGGCCGTCAGATATGCATATTGCCGGTTGAAGTCCACCCTGTCGGTGATCTGGAGGCGCCCGACCTCTGGCAGAGAGATTCCTTCTCTGAGTATCTTTCGCCAGATAACGTCGGTCCCCAGTGACTGCCGCAGGGTCATCCAGGCCGACCACAGCGCCGGGAAGACTGCATCGTGGGAGGGTTCGAGCAGACGCCTCACCTGCTTCCCGGGCCGCTCCTCGACCGACGCATGCGCCCCCTCTCTGGGCGCCGAGGTCGTGGCGGCAGCCTGCGATGCGCCCGCCGAGGACTTCGGCATTCCGGCGTCTCCCTCGGAACCCGATCGTTGCGACCTCTCGCCGATCAGATTCCGAGGGGGGGCTTTTGTAGACGCCGGAAAAGTCCGTTGTTCCCAAACGAAGCTCCGGATGCGGAAAGTGACGTGATATTTGGAGTCGGAAGAACGTTTCGGAGGGCCCGGAGGCCTTGCGCGGAATTTCAGAGGCCCGCGCGCAAAGGTGATGTTCCGCGCGCAAACCCCCCGGGATGCGCGCAATGCGCCGGCCCGGCGCGCAATTTTGCGCGCCGCGGGTCCGCGCGACTCCCTTACGCGCTGCGCCCGATTCCGCGCCCGCGAGAAGAATTTCGCGCTCGCACCCTGGATTCCGCGCCCGGGGTTGCCTATAAATACCAGGCGACCCCCAACGTTTCAAAGGTTGCTGGAAGTCGAAACGTCTCTCGTGCGCGCAATTCAACCCCTTCCGCGCGCAATGACGAACTTCAGGTAACCTCCTTTCTTTCGCGCAAGAAAGCCTCGGGGTCCGCCTTCGCGCGCAATCCCCGCTGGCTCCTTTCATTTGAATAAAAACTCACCCTAAGGCCGTTGCGCGCAAAAGAACCCGCTTGCGCGCAATTGCCCCCGGGGGGCGCGCAATCCGGCCCGATTGCGCGCACCCCCCCTTATTTTCAAGTGGCCATTCATTAGAGAATGAGCCGTTGCCCCCGCGCGCTATCCGAAGCCCGGAGTGCGCAATCTCAAGCATCCGCGCGCAAGGCGCTGGCCCAATTGCGCGCCAGCCGCCCCGATTGCGCGCCGGCCCGCAGTATTGCGCGCGAAGCTTCCTTTTTGCGCGCAATCTGCCAGGGTCGTCCCTGTTGACCCCCTGAGGGCACCTGCCTGCGTGGCACCCGATGATTCTCATCCCGGGTGCCCGCACCGTGCGTTGTCTTCCCGTGCGGCCCTCCAAGTTCGTGCGAAGTGACATGCACCCATCGTCCGCGCTGCAAGACGTTAAACTGCCAAGTGCTTCGTCCGGCAACCTATGCCCCGCATGACGTTAAACTGCGCCTTCGTCCCGCATGACGTTAAACTGCGCATACGTCCAGCATGACGTTAAACTGCATATTCGTCCAGCATGACGTTAAACTGCACATCCGTCCAAGCTGCACGACGTTAAACTGCCTAGCCCCCATCGTCCGCGCTGCAAGACGTTAAACTGCCAAGTGCTTCGTCCGGCAACCTATGCCCCGCATGACGTTAAACTGCGCCTTCGTCCCGCATGACGTTAAACTGCGCATACGTCCAGCATGACGTTAAACTACATATTCGTCCAGCATGACGTTAAACTGCACATCCGTCCAAGCTGCACGACGTTAAACTGCCTAGCCCCCATCGTCCGCGCTGCAAGACGTTAAACTGCCAAGTGCTTCGTCCTCAACACATGACGTTAAACTGTACTTCGTCCGGCAAGACGTTAAACCGTCCGCTTCGTCCTCAACACATGACGTTAAACTGTACTTCGTCTGGCAAGACGCTAAACCGTCCGCAACCTGATCCCGTGCTCTGCACGCAGGGTCCCCCCGGTTTGGATGTGGCCCCCACCCGCTCGTCTCTGCAGGGATGTCGGGATTGCCCCTCTTTAGGGACGATTTAATGGGAGTGGCTTTTCCCTACGGGGGAAGGGTATTAGAAACCCCTAATTTCTCGTGGGAGGCTGCACATGTGTATCTCCATTGCGCCTCCCCACTGCCGAAGCCAGTAGAGGGTCTGACTGGGATCGAGGTGTCTTCTGCTTTCGGTCCAAGTCCCTTCCAACTGAGTTTTGCAGCATCCGGGCTGCCCCAAGTGCGTAAGTCCTGACAGAATGAACTACGTGGACTTTGATCCCTGTCTCCTATACAGGGTACGTAGGAAGCCTCCCCGAGGTTCAAGCCCACCACCTGGTCGTCCCGGTCGTATTTACGTCGGTTCGTCCATCAGTGGACCCCTCCAGGGTTCACGCTTGCGTCGATTCACCTATGAATCCGCCCCTGTGGGAGACTGCCCGTGTGTATCTCCACGGTGCCTCCCCACGGCCCCCCTTTTTCCATTTCCCCTTTTATCGTCCAGCATGACGTGAAACTGTGATCCACCCGGCCGTTCCATCCCCCCCTGTGCGAGGTGGTTCGGTTCAATCCTCCGCCCGGCGGCCTCGACCTCTTCGTGAGTCGGCTTGCCGACGTCCAGCATGACGTTAAACTGTATGCCCGAACTACGTTGACTTTGATCCGTGTTAACGCGCGGTACGTAGGAAGCCCCTCTGGGGTCCAAGCTCTTCACTTCATCATCCATCCTGATCCTTACCCGGGCCGCCACATCCCGGTGGGGTCATGCCACTTCACTCCACTCCACGTTACTTGGGATGCCGCCCATGTGCTGGCCCCAGCATCGGAGGTTCCCCGCAAAGGGGTTCCGTCATCTGATCCACTTTTCGTGTTGATCGGTCCGATGCCGTCCCCGCTGGACGTTAAACTCGCGGCATACCCCGTGTCAAACATGGGAAGCTGAGGAAAACCTCAGGTGACACAGTTCCCCGCACCTAGTACGGGATGCCTCAGGCCGTCATGCCTTCGAGAAGCCCTATTAGGGACGGAAGACAGATGTGCAGAGCCGCAGTGTTACGACACGCCCCCAGCACCCAGAGCCACCCGGCCTTCTCACCGCAGGTTGCTGCCCCGCCCAGACTCCTTGGAACGTCCGGGCGGAAGCAGCGTAATTAACCGGTGTCCATGAAGATATGGCGCCGGGAACGAGATTCATGAACATTCTTAAGTCTATGAGGGAGACCCGGATTAGGCGACAAGTTCCGAGGAGACGTCCAAGGAAGGAGAAGTCGACATCCCATCATCCCGGTTTCGATCAAGGAGCAGACGCCCCTGAATAAGGGACGGATGCCGCCCGCCCTTGGAAAGCGGGACTGCGGGACCACAAGCCACGCGCCCATCCCCTCGGGTTGACGGGTGCACGCGCGAACGCGTCCTGGCGGAACAGCGTAACCCGACGCACATCCGCACCGAAACAATGACCATATTATTTTCATTGGAGAATACCACAAAATGTTCCCCACTTGTGGGTTGTGTGAGCATGGGTATACTGATATGCCTCCTTTTCAACTCCTCCATGGTCTCTTCACATTCATAACTTCAAGAAAACCTTACTCCCTTCCAAGTTAGTTTGGTAAAACAGAATGAAAATCGTGAGAAATTTCTCCAAAATCTGAGATAATATCCATCTAACCACAAGAATCTATGAATATCTATTATATAGGTTGGCCTTATTTATCCCTCAATTGCAGCTATCTTATTGGGATCCACAAATATTCCATTACATGTGATGATATGACCCAATAATGGGATATAATTTAACTAGAAATCACACTTGATGTACTTTTCATTGAGAATTTCCTTTCCCGATGTCTCTACTATCGTTCATAGATTCCCCTTAAGCTCTACCTTGGTTTTGGAATATATTAGAATATTTCCTATAAAGACTACCACAAATTTTTCAAGGTTATATCTAAAGGCTCTATTCATCATGTACATGAATATTTATGGATCCATAGTGAGTCCAGAAGGTATTACTATAAATTAATAGTGCCCATATCTTGTATGAAAAGTAGTCTTTTAGATATCCTCCTTCTTATCCTTTACTTTGTAATATATCGACCACAAATCCTCCTTGGAGAAGTATTGTGCTCCATATAGCTGATCGAACTAGACACCAATTTGTGGTAGTGGATAATTTTTCTTTATTGTGATTTTGTGAGATCATGATAATCAATGAAAAGGCGCATTGAACCATCGTTCATCTTGAAGATGGGAACTTGTGCACCCCCTGGTGAATCACTTGGTCGTATAAACCATTTTTCCATATTTTCGTATAGTTGTTTCATCAGCTCCTCAAGACCCACAACAACCATTCTATATGGATTCTTTGATATTGGAAACACCCCAGGTATAAGATCAATTTATAATTCAATATATCATCCAGGAGGAAGACCATGAAATTTATTGGGAAACACTTCAACAAATTCCCTCAGAATAGGCATTTCTTGAGGGATGGTTTCATCATAGATTCATTAATTTGAGCAAGATAGGATTTATGATAATGTAGTAATATCCACACTTGCGATGATGACGCTAAGGAAAATTTATCCTCTTACTTTCACTTTTATAGAATTAGGGGTTGATTCATTATATGGAGAGTGATTTCCCTCTAACGAAAATTTATATTAGTTCTATATAAGGAAAGCCAATCCATGCCAATAATTGCATCAATTCCACGAAAGGTAGTATGAAGCGGTTCTTTGGGAAGTTCAATCCACAAATTGTGACAGGGGATGAGTTATATTCATGGGATGGAATGATTTACCCTTTTTACATTCTCACCTATTTAATTACTTACATGATTTTTGGTGGTGTTGGGATTGTTATACAAAACATTCAGGATATAAAATAATGCATAGAACTAGAATCAAAAATTGAATTCACTATTCATGAATGAAGAACTAGTGTACCTATAACCACTTCGTTGTCGGGGTTCACTTCGGTGGTATTGATGGAAAAAACACACCCCTGTCTCCATGGATGTTGTAGGTTTCCTCCAAAAACCCTTGGAAAAGGGAACTGGTTTTCAAAGTTCCCTTGTTATTTGTAGTTAAAGAAATAAAAAAAAAATTTAGGTTTGAATGGATCATTCCTCTCCACTAATGCAGCTACATATTTTCTTATCGGTAGTTAATGGACATGTTCCCTTCTATTCCATACCTAAATCATTTCCTCATCCCCTTCAGGAAACTTCTTGGGTGCTTCTTTCCACCCCTTAGGAATGTAGGGTTCTGAAGTTTCATAGAAATGATGGTTATATCCATCGGAAGACCATAATAAAAGTCCCCCTTACAATTCATATCCCCATAATACCCCTGATAATCGTCGATATCCATTTAGAACTTGAGGTAACTTCAAACAATTTCCTCATAACTCTCAAAGTCACAAATCACTAGGGCATTCTGTAGTATAGGTTTTATCCCACCAAAGAAGTGTTAAACCATGAATTAGGGGGGTAAAGACAAAGAATAAGGTACATCATGCAAGATTTGTGATGTTTTCCTCATACACCTCCGATGAATTTTTCGCTTTTTTTCTTGAGGGAAATTAAGTCCCTTTCTATCTTATGTTGGATGGTGCAAGGAAAATATTCATCAAAAAACATGGAAAACTTCCATTCCAATGTGTCGATATCCTCCTCATTCTTCATATTTTTTTATCAATGTCCTCTATTTATTAGCTTCACCCACCTTACGATAACCATCCTGATGAACCTTCTCTTGTTTGGAACATTGAAATATGTATATGATTTTTTCAATGGAGTTGATCCATTTTTTGGTAATTGAGGGATCAAATGATCCATTAAAAGTAAGAGGTCTTTGCCTCATGAATCTCTCGATTGTGAAATGTTAATTCTTAGGGGGGTTGAACGTTAATCTTAACCCATTTTTCTAATACATTAATTGGTTAACAGATGGAGTATTTTGACAACGTTTTTGATCCCATCTCTCATCATATTGGGCATATTATTATAACTATCATGACATTGATCTCTACATCAGTTGTTAGCCCGAGCCCTCCTATTGCTAGACATTGGCTAGAATAAATGAGATGTTAGGGGTAACACATAAAGGGTAATCCAAACACAAAAAATGGATGACTTATAAGTTATATTTATTTCCATAACTTATGAATTTATAGGCTTGAATCTATGTTATCCATGATCTGTATCCCAACACATATTCTTATGAGAATTTTTTTTATTCCAATATAAATGGTTCATACTATGATTTTTAATTTACCAAAGCATATCCCTTATGAGTGTCATAACCATGAGTGCAGGAAGGTCTGTAGTCATGCACTATTTCTCGTTTGAGTCTATCACAAAATAGTGTTTTAGGGTTTTACCATAATATACCACTATGCCAGAACCACATCTACCTACTCGTATCCAAATAGGGATGAATTTTCATGATAAACCACTTTCTCAATTATCACCAAAATTTATGGATGTTTCTATTATAATTAGTCTTATCCTGTTGTCTTTCACTAGGGTTTTCTAATCTTAATTCTAAAAATAACTAAACCTATCCACTGATACCAACTATAAAAACATTGTGGTTTATTTCACACTTAAACATAAATTATTACATAAAATATTCACTTGTTACAAAATAGATAAATGATTATTATAGTGACTTATGGGATAAGGAAAATTACATAACAACTGAAAACATGAAATAAACATCTTTATCAAAAACATCTTTTACATGTCCACACACATTCCTTCGTACATAGAATCACATGGGATAACTTCAGGACATGCATAAGAAAAGGGTGAGCTATAAAGCCCAGTAAGGGTGTAAAAAAGGAATAACATAAAGAATATAGTACATGTTAGGAAATAGTCATATCAATGGAACATAAGATAAACCTATACATAAATGCACGATATAGCATGATTATTATAACATGGAAATGTGGAATCAATATTTAATATGGTATTATAATGATCCAAGGATCATTCTACATGGTTAATTATTAAACCCTAATTGCACTTGAATTATAATGATGAAACCCTCATTGCACTTGAATTATAATTATACTAATCATTACCAAATGCATCGGAGCACTATTATTGTGCTTCCTTTTTAATCATTTCATTTCATGCATAAGTGTTCCACATGGATCACATAAAATGGAATCATTCATCATCATAATTTATTCCATGATAAATGAATTTTTAATAAAAACATTAAACTCTATAATCAATAATTATATGTGAAAAAAGGTTAATACCCTTGATAGATAAATGAGCACGATAGTCACTATACAATGACTTCGGCTTGGAAAATCACCATGCAATTTCAGCATAAGAATGATGTGACATTAATATTCATAAATTTGGTTGATGGGGTAGAAAGGTTTGTATCATCATATTTAAATGAAATGGACAATATGTCGGTCATATAGATATATTTCTCAACATATAAAAATGAATTTCGAGTCAGAGTACAGAATAATATCTTGATTGTAATTGAGAAGAGAGAAGTTCCTTGAAATTTCAGCATGGTAATGGGTATACATGGTAGGCATTAATGAGATATAAAAAGGTCTCTCATCCATCAATAATAAGGTGTAACGTATGGGGGAGGTGATAAATCATACCCCAATAATTGTAATTGAAAATAAAATGGTATAGAAACATAACGAAACATGGACAAAATGAGTGAGGAAGAAATCCATTACAGAATTTCATCATGGTAAGTGGTGTAGTGAGAGGTATTAATGAGAGTGAAAGGGGTATCTCATAATTCAAATACAAGTAGGTATGTATATGGGATTTGAAAAATAATACCCCAAAAATTGTAATTAAAAATAAAATGGGCATAACAACATAATGAAATTTAGACTAAACTGAGAATAGAAGAAATCCCTTACATGTAAGTGTGATCCCAATGGTTTGGGAGGGGATTAATAGAGGAATCCTGGGAGTTTGGGGTTACTTGGGAGGATTATAGATAGATGAGGGAAGTGGTTGCAATATATACAAAGTTTTTGAGTTAATATAAGTGGGAGATTGGGTGGGATTATATAGGAAAAGGGAGGGAAATCTTTATTATTTAGGATTTGGACACCACACGTTAAACTAATCCAAACCAAAAACCATACGATGGTGTTTTCCCATGTTTTTGGCCAAAGGGAGTGGAAAAAATTAATATATAAGGTAAATGGCCAAAAATCATAAAAATTTAGGCATTTTTATTTGGAGGTGAGTCGCACTATCAGGGAAATCATTTTAAAAGATAAAATGTTTTATATGTCTTGGAGGGCTCACTAAGGAACCATAAAATTAATAAAAAAATCTATAATCACATTATTTTAATGTTAAAACATATGTTGACCGAATATAATGTTTATAGTATTTTATTACATCACTATTGGGGCATTATGATGTCATAAAACCCATTATATATTTAAACTGTATTTTATTTTTACCAAACAATTAGACTGTCTCGGAAAATTATGAAAAATTCACCATTGGATAATTCTGATGTCCTGATTCTAAAAAAAATATTCATTTTTTATAAATAATTTTCTAAATATTTTAATTTTTACTTTTCAATGAGAAACCAAAATGTTTTGAAAATTCATGGGTTTTGACAATAATTGCATTCAAACCTTAATAAAAATTTCAATTGTATTCATAAAAAATTATAGGGTAATTTATATTTTATAAAAATTAATTTAATAATAATATTTTATTAATATATTATTAATTTGATAAATCCATTAATTCATCAAAATACTTTTTCAAATGAATATTAACAAAAAAATATTTTTGTGCATCAAAAAATATTTACAAAGTAACAATAATAAAATGAATGTATATTCATTATACAAAAATAATTCACATAATCATATTTCTATTGTGTTGTTACATAACCCCTTATACCACTAGAATAAGACTAAAGGGTAAGGTGTGCGATGGTGAAAGACTCTTGGGGAGGCTCAGATAACATCGCTTCCGCGGTAATCTTTATTAACTTCCACTTTTCTCGAAGGTGGTTTTGCTCAAGCATAACATGTTGAAGCTCAGATTGGTATTTGTAAAAACTGAAGCCTAGTCTCACCACCTCCATCCAAGCTCTGATAAATGGGATTCATATGGAGCAATTCTAATGGATGGGGCCATCACTTCCTTTGTGGGGAAATTTGATTTGTTAATGCCCTATATTTATACAAATCGTGTGATCATTATTTAGTGTCTATATTAGCAACGATCACAATTCATTATGGTATTTTAAAATCCAAATACATAAAACCCAGGAATTTCATATGTTATATAACCATTTTAGATAATAAGACATTAAAATAGATCAAGAGGAATTTTCATTAAAATTTTTTAGTTGTTACAAATTAAAACATAGTTCGATTATGTTTTTTATAATATGAAATATTCATTATATGTATAACTATTTTTTATTTAGTAAGACATACCATAGTGAATGATATGAAAAATATTATTATCTATTATGGTTAATTCATTGGACTAAATTAGATGATGGGTGGGGCTTCAAATTATAGAGCCCAATGATGCATCAAAAGGTATCTTTAGAAAAATAATTTTTTTTCTATTTTGGGTATCATTCACAATTCAATTATATTATGTTAATGTGGTTTAGATTTCAAATAAATTGTCTTTGAATAATAATTGTATAGGAGGCTTATAATTTATGTCATTTTGAAATCTATCGGTATTTGATTACTATTATTGATATCCATGTAATATTTCATGCATATATGTTTCTCTCCAGTTCTTGTTGACTAGGGATTCTTTTTTTCATTATTACTATAAGAATATTTATTCAATGATTTATTTATTCGCATGTTTTCCATCACCATGCATTTGAGTATACTATTTTTATGTTTCATTTTACCTAGGTTGTGATGAAAATAATTACAAAGGATAAGTTAAATAGGAAAAATCTTGTGAAAAGTATATGGGATATATCAAGGAATGATTATTTATGAAGCAGATATATATATATTGGTAAAAATGGAAACATGATACAAACAAAATGGATTTCATAGCATATGATGTCCCATAATTCTCTAATGATCTAAACCTGAAATGGTTGTTTGGATGTAAGAGATTAAATAATGGTTATGTATTTTCTAATTATAGATAGTTATATCCAGACATCTATAGTTTTCATCAAATAAATTATTTTTTATTTTTGTATATGATAACTAGATCATGGAGTGTAGTTTTGGGGAATCACTATTGGAATCAATGAAAAGGTTTATTTAAATTTGGATATTAGGATGTTTTGTGAGGAAAATTTAATGGTTTATAATTTTTATTGGATCATAATTTTAATAAAATATATAACCCTAATGAAATTATATGTTTTAATGTTAAGTAAATAATGAACATATTATTTAGATAATATATTAATAAAAAAGTATTGAAAACCCTTGAATTAAATAATTCGATGAGATAACATCATGATGTTTGGGTTATGTATTGATTATAATTATTTTAATAGTTATACATACCAAAATAGAATATTGTATGTGGATGTTTTGGTGACATATAAGAACTAAAGGGTAGTCACATTAAAATTTATAGTTGATTATTTTTTCAATCAATAATATGATGCCTGAAGAGTGGTTCTAAGACAAAAAACAAAGTGAGACAAAATTAAGGGATATGATTTTATTAATTACATTCAATTTATGAACCATTACGATGGATTTAATAATGATGTTAAATAATTAGGTTTGATTATATAATAGGAAAATTACTGGGGATAACCAAGTATTGAATAAAGAAGGTTCAAAGAATTATCTAAAAGTAACAAATTTTAAATGAAAATGGATTATGATTGAAAATATATTCAGATTCACGATATCATATACATACTTTTGATATTACTATTACCATTTTTGGATTTTTATTTTGTTGAAACATGATCATAATGTTGAATATGAGAAATATATGAATCTAAAAACCAATATGTTTTATAATAAAACATAGGAGCATACACAAATAGCTAAAAAAAATTAGTATATATATTATCATGGAAGAGGAGAGTTTCATATTCAAAACTATGGTTGTCTATTTCATATATTAATAAAAATTAATTTCGGAAACTATTTGACATCCTAATTTAGAGAGTTATAATTATTGAAGTTTTATTATATTTTAAATGATTTTAAGGAATATATGAAACATATAAAAAACATTATTTAGTTGATTTAATTTAAATTTATAGAATCATGTATAATTTTTTTAATGACCTTTAAAGGTGATTTTATAATATGGTATTATATTTTGGACTAACTATCGGAGATCACATGATTTAGGATTGGGTAACTCTTATAATTAAAATATAGTTACTCTAAGATAATAAACGATGATTTGATTTTCAATAATTTTGTTATATGGAAGTTGGTAACCATGAGATTGACAGATAATTCATGTTATTTATAGATAATTACAATTCATTTTTGGGAATATTATATATTGTTATTGTTGTGTGACCTTATGAACTAGTGGTTAATACCATTTTAGGGTTAATGATTAAGTTAATTTTTTGGAGGAATATATTATATTATTATGTCTCATTGTATTGGGGATTAAAATAGATTATGGTAAAGTTATAGTAATGAAGGAATATGATTGTATTAATCACTAATATGTTTTTATGAAGGATAAGATGGATTCTGAAAGCATATATTTCATTGATTATAGGGTTTAGAAATTTTTTGGAAATTACATTTTTTTGGGATATCTATTTGACGGATAAGGTTATCATGTATGAGAGAACAAAAATTGAAGTAACCTAGGTTTAACCATTAATGATATAGGTTAAAATACATGTTTTTTGGATAAACAAATCAAATTACATTCCAAAATGATGGAAATAGTTAAATTATCTAAGGATGAACAACTTATATTTTGATGATTAAAATAATTGAACAATGGTTTTAATTTTTTTTCACTCAAATAACCCATTTTGGTTTTATTAATTTTTGGATTTATGAGGTTCTATGGGTGTTTGTGAAAATTTTAAGATTACATCTAAAAATATACTATCAGAATGAATGGGCTAGAGCGAGGAACCTTAGAAGTATGCAAACTAGCTATCAAAAATTATGAATAACATTATGAATGTATTCAAAGCCACAAGAACACCAATAAAGATAAATATAGAGTATCATGAAATATCAAGAGATGAATATTATGAAGTTCATCAAACTCACAAATATAAATGAATTGGGGAATCTAAAAAAATCACTACATCAATTGTATGATATTTTGAAATAATACTGCTCAATATTCCAATCCAAGGGTCAATAAGGGAGGTGATTACCTATAATAATATGAATAATGAAAATAGAATGAAACTATAATTGATGAATTATATATTGATTTTTCTCATTATATTTTAAAGTGTCCTATGGCATGTAATTTTTCTCCAACTAGAAGGTATTGACTTATAAGTAAAATCCCGATGTGTTGTGATTATCAAAAAATTATATTTCACAGTTTGTGGGATGTAATAAATTCAAGAACTATATATATACCATTTTGAATAATTCAATGTGAAATTAGGAATCTATTAGATCTCTTCATAATGTTCTCATAATAATTTTTTATATACATAAATATCATTCCATATCCTACAAAATACAATTATCATATAACAGTGTATTGATAATAATGAGTTCACTATAGAAATTAATTTCAACTTATTATTCAAATTATATGTATTAAATTTATTTTTGGACTATGAATCTTGAATAGTAACAAGACATTAAAATATTCTATGTTGACACCCTTAACAACCATTTACTTCACTTATAAGGTATTAACAATGTCACTACATCAAGACATACATCTCCTTCAAATTTATCCTTGGAAATATTACATTTTTATCTTAATATTTTTCTATTCTATATTCAAAAACTTTTGAGATCCCTTAGTTATAATAATTATTTCATTTCTTAGGATACTTATAAAGAATTTTCATGTCCCCAACATGATTATTATCAACTACAAAGATATTCTCAAAAATTAAATTCATTAAAATTTATTCTATAGAAACATATATAATTAAATTATTATAATTTATATAGTTTTGTGTCATTATATTTTTATAATTTTAATTTTTACTCTTATACAACAGCAATTAATGGCAAAAAAACTGTCGTTCGTGTAATGTCTATATTACCGACTCCATGACTCAACATGTCTTTTTATTCTATCATTACCATAAATTTTTAGATCTATAAGGATGGTATTAATAAATAAATATGATTGTAAATATATAATTATTGTTTTGGTATGAAATATTTATGATCATTTTAATAATGTGATCGATAGAAAATATTTATTAATTTAATCATTTAAAATGAGAATACTAAAAGGAAAATATTTTGTTTTAATTTTATAATATTTTCATATACATTATTTATTATTCTAGTTAATTATAAAAAAAATTACAACACTAGTAAACATTAAATATGACCTTTTTATTTTTTTATCATTATTTTAAATATAAACCATCTAATAATCCTCTATTAACTATAGTTGGTTCACGTTTAGATTGGTCTACCCACCATATTGAACAATACAAAACATTTGAGTCATGGATTACTATGAGAAAATAATTAATGGTATATAATGATATCAATTTGTAAATATATTTTTATTCTATTATTTTTAAGTAATACAATAATTATAAAATTATGAAAACACCCTTAGATTGTTTAGAATTACTAAATATTTCTTCTTATCAATTAAATATTTAATGGAAATGGAAGAAAACCAAATGTATTAATTTTAGAACATCATAAATAATTTTAATGTATACATAAATGCAATAATAATTACATATTAATGACGAAATTTAGATAAAAATAAATATAGACAATTTTATTATGATATTAGTACAAACAATGAAGACCACAAACACATGATTTGGAATAAAATAGGAATATGTATAGTTAATGAATTTTTTCGGAGTGTATGGATTAAAATATATATAATTGTGGTTCTAGATAATGTTATTATTATAATTGTTTTTGATATAGTAGTTTAAGTTACATTTTTTTGACATAGTGTATGGGGTTTCTTCTCAGTTACCCACCATTAAGCATATTATTGTATTTAAGAGACCACATTTTTTTTGGGTGTTTATGCCTCAATTTTGAGATATTATCTCATTATTACATTTTATTTCATTTTATTGAAATATAAATTTCTGGTTTTAATTTTTGTGAATTTATGTTCCAAAAGTTACCGAAGTGGTTTGGGATTTAATATAAATTTCATTCCATTGAGACAAGTACTATATTTATGAATCTAATTTCATTTATGTGGTTAATATAACACATATATAAGATATAATTTCATGATTTATCATTAAATAATTGTATTTTATGTTCATTTTCCATCCCTATTATGCCATTGGTTTTGATTTTTATGTTTAAGAAATTATATGGGTTCCCATTCCCCCAATTATCATTCTTATAGACATAACACATTTTGTGGACCATGATTCCTTTAATTATTTTACTTACTACCCATGTATTCTTTTTTCATAATCCCAATATATTATAGGACTCATTATTAATATCATGGCCCCTTATTCTTATGTCCATTAATTATATTGAATCCCCAGTATTGGGGATTTTGGTTAAATCTTTTTTCATTTATTAAGTTGATATTGTTCAATGATCATATTTCATATATTTTTGTTGTATTATTCATTTTTTGTATAAAAAAACATTATTCAAGTAAGATACATTTTTACCTTATAGACCCTTTAAAAAATAGTTCTCACTTATATTGAAATGTTATATTGAAACAATTCTCATTTATTCTATTGAAGACCTATGATTATGTTATCCTAGAATCATCTTCTTCCTAAAAAAATTTCTTTATATGGTTTCAAAACTAGATTTCACACATTAATATTGGATGATTTTTACAAATAAATTAGGATATTTTACTTACATTTGGAATACATAGGAAATAAAATATATTGTAATTACAATACAGAAGATTATTATCAATTTGTATTTGTATTTTTTAATCACCACATTTATCCTCCAGATGGGTTATGATCAGGTCTTCCATTTTATTGACTTGGGGACAATTATTTACATAAAAAATTATTATTGAATTATAATATATTTCAATTAAATATTTCATGTTATGTAATTTTTATTATAAAGATATCTAGGTTTTTATTCATCTAATGGTTCCATGGGTAATAAATTAAAATGCATTTTTGAACCATATGGGGAGTGAATTAGAGTAAATCATGTTACAAGTGGATCACAAAATTATATATCCCCTCTATGCATTGATTGTTATCCTATGAAATAACATTTTTGGGTGTTTCATGGAAACCTACAAAATTCAATATATTGGCAGGACTACGGTGATGACTGAAGGTATTGGGTGATAGCCCAGGGCATTAACAACATGTTTTTATTGTTCAAAATACTTTATTTCATTAGTATAAAATTAGTATTTTTGAAATATTTGTTTTCATTTTTTTCACAGAAATAAAATCATCTCAGATACAAGTTATTATGGAATAATATTATTTACTTATGACTTCCATAATATATATTCAATTTTTATGAAATGAATGCTTTATTTTATAATTTACCTTACTAAAAAATTAATCTGACCTCTTTAGGATTACATTTATCTAGGTTACGATAAAAAGTAGTGGATGTTAAATTTTTGTAACTATAACACGTACGGAAGACAATTTTTTGGATGGTGAGTAATCTTTATTGGATAAGATGTTTTATATTTAATGGGGATAAAATTATTTGATATAAAAATAGTAGGGTTCTTTTCAGTTTATGATGTGTCTTGATACTATGAATATCTGAACATAAGAATTTCCTTTAGAATTACCAGTTTTAAGAGTCCTTATTTATTTTCTAATTATTGTTTTTTATATTATGTTTTTATACCTGGAATGAGAGAAGGTATATAAAAGTATGTTTCTATGAACACCATATTTTGGAGTGTGGGTATAGGGAATCTCACTACACATTAATTTTTTACTCAAACATTTAATGTTCTTGAAATAATTTTTTTATATTAATTCTATAAAAATTTTTAAATCTTTAAGTGGTATATAAAGTTCCATATTGAATAACAAATGTAATAAAATTATTTAATAAATAGATATTAAATCTTAAATTAAAAAATTGAATAAAACACCTTGAATTGTGTTTCAAAACATTTATGAAGAAAAACATTCAATTAAGGTTGAGATACAAATACTATTAGTACATATAAAATTTATCTTTTTAATCCTAGGGAGCATACTTTATAATTATTTTCAAAATATTGATTACCTTACTGCATGTTTACAAGGGTCTAGAAGAGTTTTGTGGATTTTTCAAAATGTATTAGGGGGACAAGATTCAAGGTTCTTAAAGAGGTAGACTACGGTGTATGGCTAAGTCTTGGTTTAGAGAATTGGAATCTTCAATCATGTATCTAATAGGGTGTGGTTCATAGTTTGATATATTTTTTTAAGAGGTCTGAGAAACGATGAAATATATTTAATAAATTGTTGGACTAATTCAAATAGTTTTTACAATGTTTGTTTGGCCATGCAACAACACAGTGCATTGTGTTTCTTCCAAGATAGTGGGTATTGCACTATTGTTGCATATTTTGGATGAAGGTGTGGTAAAACTGTGTGACCTATTATAAGAACTAAGAAATATCATTCCTACCCTTATATACATAATAAATAAAATATTTCTTCTCATCCCACATTTTTTAAAAAATTGAGGATCTATCTTTGGTATATAGGTGAATCTCTTACTTCAAGAGTCTTATTTGACCGTCACAAGTTATGACAGATCACCCTTAAGAAAAAAAACACACCTTAACCATAATTTATTCAGATTTATTTTTTTTTCATTGTATTAATCTCATTGTATCCTAATATACCTCATGTTTTTGGGTTATTTCATCATTTTCCAATTTCACTCATTATAGCCCAAATTAGAGGACGATACTAGACAATGCTTTCACCACAGGGATAAGGTAGGTGGGCATGTACTTTTACCTAAATTCCTTGTTGTTTGTTACAAGAATCATCATTCTATATAATGTATAATACAAATATTACTCCTAAAATATGTATCAATTTAAATTAACTATTTAATTATTCACCTGAACATGCTATGAGACCACATGAAATTGTTATAGGTTGGATTCCTCACACTATTCCATCCCCATTGGATTTGATTGATTGAATTCCATGATATTAGTATTATTCATATTTAACTGAACCCAACCATGCATGTGTTTTCATTTCCAAATTATAGTAAAATGTGTTAAAAATTAAATTAATTGATTAATTTCATGTAAAAATTCCCTTATAGAATATTAAATTGGTTTACTTGGCTATCACTATTGTCATTCTCACACAACTAAATTTCTGTATATCCTTGAGAAAACATTATATTATCGATATGGAATGCATTAAGTGAACACATATGATGTCACCCGATTCATTAAGGTAGATACAAAATCAATAATCCTGACATAGATTTAGTCAAGGTATTAAATTTTCTTATATGATGGAAACGATATTACAATTCACCTTAAAATTTCTAAGAACAGTTGAATATGAAGGATGAGTTCCTCTGATTTCTCTTAACTTACTATAACATAGTCTTTATTGGAATATCTCTTGGGACTCCAATCATGTCTATCATGAGATTACCATAGAATATGTCATTCAGATCAATGAGGAATCCTTGGATATGTGTATTAGGCTCCTAACCAAATAAACATCCAACACTCAGAAATATCTAAAATATTCCCAAACAAGTGGGTTCATCCAGGTATCCCATGAGGAATAATAACTCAACCTTGTAATAATATATTTATTTTTTATTTTTTATTTCTTAACATGGATATACCACAAATTCATGGACTGATTTAGAATTATACTGCATTAGTGGAGGCCTACTGAGTTTTATTCAAAACCTATTCAAGGGGTTACTTAGTTCCCCCAATGTATTAATGGATCATGTAAGGATAAATGGAATTTAAAAACTATGAATTATTGATTTATTTTTAGGTTTGTTTCATGGGAGTAGTTAAAAAGCATGTTCTTAGGATTTTCTTGGAGATAGTTTATCTAGTACTTTATATTATTTATATAATCTTATATTATTGTATTTCTATAGACATGTCTACATGTTTCACATTTTATATTATTGTTCCATCATCCTTATATATTTTTGATTATTTATTCAAGTTTTTTTATTATTATATTATAGGTTTACCTCATCTTCTTTCTCATTACGTCTTCTATTTATATACTTCTACTGATGATTCATTACTTATTTATCCATTTTAATTAACTCAGATAGAGAATTTATATTCTCCCCACTATAAAATCTTAATATCCTTCTACTATTCGGCATCCTATTATTTTTGAAGATGCATTCTTAGGGCCTTGTGGCCAATAGAGTAGTCTATTTTCTATAAACCAGACCTCAGATGTCATGGTACCTTTATTGATTATCAAAACCCTTTAATTATCACTAAATGTTATGTGACCTACATAATTATTAATGATTTGATGAAATTTAGATAGGTTTCCATACATGTGTCTAATACTTCTAAAATACTAGTGCCACATTGATTATTTGGTTTTACTTAGATGGAAATTATCTTATAAAATTAAGTTATTGAAGCATTTTGTATCCACAAAAATATGTGTCTCCTTATGTTATCTAATATTTATTTTAAAATCAAAATTTAATTAGTATTTATTTTAAATATTATAAGAGAGTTAAATGGAATGTGGTCTTCCATATTCCATGTTTTTACTATAAAATTCACAGATTAACTTATAATTTATTTTCTAATAAATAAAATATAAAATTTAGGAATCAGTATTAATTTTATGTTCGTTTCTTTAAATTTTTAAAATTTTTATCGTGATTATAGTAACCAATGTTGACCTATAACACCCTCTTATTTTGTTGAATTTTTTTTTGAACAAATTACATTTTCATTTATGTATTTCTGTGAAATAATTCAAAAATTCATTTCACATGAAACATCATCATGGAATAATTTATACATAACAACAAATTGGTGTTTGTTACAGTAACAAATAACTCGTCGTATGTTACACGCAACACCGATGTTACTACAAAACATCATTTTATTGTTATAAATATTAAAAAGATATAATTATAACCTTGACATTAAAAATACTAATATGAATAGTAATAATTAAATTTCCATTTAAAAAAAAAATTATATAAATAAAACTTGTTGGTAAAAAAAGGTAAATTTTTTGGTAATGTCATTATATGTTTAAAAAATACAATTTTCTCAAATAAAAAAATTTTCATATACTTTTTTAGAAAATCATAAAATTAATTTTAGACACATAGAAATATAATTTGATATAATAAAAAATTATTTTTGAATTTATAATATTTAAATAATCTCAAGGTATATTTTTTGGTTTTTCATTGAGAAACATCATTCTTTTGATGAATTGTGAAAAATACAGGATTTTAATTCAAATGTTTTTTACCATATAATTTATTTATATAGTTAAATTGCATTTTAGGTTATTTTAAAACATTAATTAGATAATACTTTTTTAAATTAGTCAAATTTAGTTAGTTATAACCAAATTCACATGAATATTAGATATAAAAACATATCAAATGTTTGATCTTTTTTACTTTAAAACACCACATTGTCGACCCATCAATAAGATTAGTTTTAAACTAATTTTTTACACATATTTGATTAGAATTTGAAAACATTTATCCCATATTTTTAATTACCATAATTTATAACATTAAATAAGGTTATATTTATTTTCCCCTAAAATATTTGTTATATTGTATAAAATTGATTTTATCGATTAAGGTTAAATTTAGCTTAAGAATGAACTAAACCACAGTCTTAATGCCCAAAAACTACTATAAAATAGGAAAAAATAAATTTTATCAATATATTTTTAGAATATAATCCCTTATCCAAAATATGGATCATTATTTTATCCACTTGGAACATAAAAACAATGGTGGAATTATCTCTTCTAATATTTACAATAGTGCCACTCCTCCTTCCCTATAAAATGTCACCACCTCTCCTTCTTCCTCACTTCACTAAAACCACTTAGTTTAGTAAATTATCTTCCAATTACACTTTAAAGCATATCTAAAATCCTACATAAAGCATCCATTTGGGTAGACACTCATCCATGGAATCCTTCTGGCACAAACCAAAAGGATCTACATGATTAGGAGGTCACACCTTCTCTCAAGCTCATTTATTTTATTTTCCTTGTCAACCGATCCAATATATTTATTAAATTATTTTATAAAAACACCAGTATACTCAATATACTATTATGATTATATTCTAATGGTCATATCTACCAGTGCACACACCTTCGTCTAACAGGTAATAGACAAACAGTTTATAAGTACGATGAACTGTCGTCACACCAAACGAAGATTGTTCGATTTTCCTTACCACATATAATGAGAGAAATTTTGATGGAAAATATGCTTATATATATCATATATTACATTTATTTTTTATTGAAGTGTTTTTATTAATTTTTACAACACATATATTTTTTAATTTCTATTTGGTGTTAATCAGATGATTTCATTTGATAAAGAGTGGACTACCGCCCCTCAAAGTGATATGATTTATTCATATAGTACATGGAATGTATTATGGATGGATTTAGTGATTATATATGATATATTAGATATCATAAAGATACTATAATATTCATATATGTATATATATATGTATACATATATTTAATTTTCATTGTTTTGGTCAATACGATAATTAAAATGCAATCAACATTCATACATTCATAAAATTTACCATATTCATGAATGGTTTATACCATTTTGTAAATATATATTTTATATATTATTATAATACACATATAATAGATATAAAATTTATTTATATAGTGGTTTTAATTCTGTAAATCATGATATTAAGTATACAAACCTAAAATATAACAAATTAAGACGCATGTGAAGAATAAAGATAATATTTCCCGAAGTGAACCTTAACATATGATTGTTAATAAGAGAGTAATATAATGTAGAAATAAAACCATATATTTTATTATAAATAAGAATATAGATCATTGACATATTTATAATAAATTTATATTTATTATAAAAGTTATTTGAATGAGTGTGGAATGAGTCAAGAACCAAGGAAATGGGATTTCGTTTCAGTTTTTATTTCCATGAGATACATTCTATGTTCGCCACTTTTTCCATTTGTGTAATGTACGTGTTACATGTGATTTTGTTATATTTATCATATAAATAAATATATGGGTGTTCACATATTAATTTTATGATATTTCATTCATGGGGTTTAAGATTCAATAGTTAAAAAAATCTGTAAAATAACTTTTCCCTCAATTTTCCTTCACTGAGACTTGGGTTTTATTGTACACCTAAATTTTTTTTAGGTTTATATAATTATATTTTAAATGTTATATCATGAATTTTAGTATTGTAATTATAATTTAAGAATCATGTAATTTCCTTTTCTTACATGGAGAGTATGATCCCAAGTTTCCCAGTAACAATTGTTTATTGAAATAATCACATTTCTTTTCGAGATTGTTTATGTTTATGCATACATTGATAAAATATTATGATCCATATATATAGAAAACTCATGAGTTTAATCATCCTCTATTTATTCTAGATATATCCATTTATTATTACCATTTTCCACTGTTTGGTACTTGATATAGTGTTTTTATGTAAAATTTGATCATTTCTCTCTTAGGTGAGAAATCTATTATATTCAAAACAAGGTTTCAAAAAATGTTATAAAAAAGGTTTAAAAATGATATTTGATGCCCATTGAAAATGGAATATTATTTAATTTTTTTTTAGGGTTTTCAATTCTTCCATTATATGTTTTTAAAAAAATATTCTCAGAAAAAACTACTCCAAAAAGGATTTATGTTTTAAAATGAAGTTTCATTGTCAAATGGTTATTTTCCAAAGGAATTTTTTTTAAAATATATATGAATATTATTTACAATCTATGAAAACACCCATTTTTTTTACTCATTCCTTTTTTGGTAAATTATTCAATAGTTCCATTAATGTTATTTCCTTGAATGGATTATGTTTTGATGGAAAAATGTCAATGAAGCCCATTTTTCATTCATGGGTTATATAATTTTGAAATGAGATTCTTTTAAGGAGTTATGTTTAGGATGAATTGATTAGGAAATGACTAATTATCTAAATTTTATGTTTTTCTTATATGTTTGTAATACCCATTTAATTTTATGTGTTGTGATAGGATTAGTTACGATATTATGGAATATGTGTGTATGATTTCAATATGAAATGGGTGGGACATATATCTCCCACCAATGCATTGGGTAAAAATTTAAATCTCATGAGATATACTAAGATGGTTTTATTAATGAACCTTGACAACTATGATGGCCATGGGAGTAAACCATGACAACCAAGATAGCATGATGGGTGAACTCATGCTACTAAGATGTCCATGGGAGTGATCCCTGACTGCCAAGATGGTATGTCGAGTGAAACTATAATACCAAGATGGCCTTGGGAGAAATTAAATGGTTACTATAGAAATCATATTATATATACTAATGTGTCTACCAAAATTACATGTTTTATTCCTATTTTATACATTTATGGATTATGTTCCCTATTTACTTATGATTCGTGTATTATGAACATGAACGCTTCGTACCATGATTCGTGTATATGAACATTGATTTGAAAGGTATGATCTTCTATTTTCATGATTGTGTTCTCATTCCCTTATTCTCATGATTATGATTATATATCTCCCTTATTTACCCTTACTGAGCATTTAATTGCACCCCTTTTAATGTTTCTATCCTTAGGATATGAAGATATGTATTATGTTTGATGTTTATAAGAATGGATATGTAAATGAAGAACCTAGTGGGAGATAACGTTGCTCACTTATGTATTAATTTTTATGATTCCATGTTTCCATAGTAACTAGACTAGAATTCTCTTTGGACATATATTTGTATAATGATTTATATATTCTAAATGTGTTATTTAATGTTCATGTATGAAAATTGAGGGTCTCTATATTTGGTATCATAGTAAAGGTTTAGTTAACCATTGGAATCTAGGATGAGATAACCATAGTGATAACCTTAAGAAAATATCTAGGGATAAATTTAAGGATACAGAAAAATATCTGAAAATGTCCTATAATTTAGTTAAAGGATAGAGTGAGTAGTTTCTTATAAATATAAACCTATATAGATACTACAAGTCTATGAGGATTTGGAATTGATATACCAAGGGGTAAATCTTGGACAAGATGTTGTTATCCAAACATGGGGGAATCAGGTACAAGACAATGGTCCATGATGGACATCCGGTTTCACACTACAGGAGGATATTTTTTGAAATTCAAAAACACTTCATAAACCATCATAAAGTATTTAAATAGATGTTTCTTATGAATAACCAAGGATAAACAAAAGGTTTCATAGATTATTGATGGTTTTATAGTTTATACATCATTTAATTGAAATTTCATGATTATGTGGTTCCTCATAATGATAACTGTTTCTTACTCTATGTATTTTGGTTTTAGTCAAATGGTGCAACCCAAAGGATCCATGTTAATAGTGACTGTGATAAAAATGAAACAACTTTCCTTATAAGGAAAAAAATATATGGGATATGGAATGTAAAACCTTATTATTATGCAAACATTGCCTTATCAAGTAATGAATAATGGATGATTTCTAAATGAGTTAAGAAGAGAACAATATTCTATTGATTCTTTAATGCAACACCTCCCACCATATTTTGTAGGGTATTTTAATCTAATCTGTTTTTGAACAATGTATCAGTACTACTAAAAATATATTCTCCATTACAATGTTTTTGGTGCAAGGGAATTTAATTTTTGTTTTCTATTAGTAAAACATAATGAATAACAGTGGTGAACTCTAATCATGAATACCAGGTATCAAGATGAGATTGAATCCATGGATTTTGATGAGATCAATATCTTCTCTTTCAATTATTAATTTCCTCAGATTATTTTTACCATGATGGATTAAGAGTTCCTTGAGCTGATACAAATGGAAGATCAATCTGTTGGTACCGAACATGCCAATTTCATGATACGTTCGAGGTATGCTTCAGGAATTGTCAGCCAACACAAATATAAAGTTGATAGGTGCTTCAATTGCTTAAATACAATTCAAATAGTGGCATTGTCTGTAAGAGAATTTAGTTTCTAGGGAGTGATTTTTTGTTGTGAAATTAAGGATGAAATGGATGATGTATTCACGTATCAGTCTCATTGTTTTTATATGAAGCAAATGATGGTGTTTAAATGATAATTTTTAAACCATAAAGGAAGAAATGATGAGCTTCCCATTATGATCTACATGTGAGAAGAATCCAGGAAAAAATCTCCTTAAGTGGTCTAATAATTATTTTATGTGTGGAAGGGAATCACATCAGTCATTTCATTTCATAAGTGATGGGAATAAGTTATCTATCTTTATTAATGAGGAAAAAGTGTCACGAAATGAACATCACATTATTTAGGGCTACAAGTTTGTGGAGAATTATAATTTTTCTTACCATTTCGCAAACCAAAGCACTGGTGATGATGATCAACATCAACAACCTCTTATGCCAATGGAAAAGGGGAAATCTCATGAAATCACTATTTATGATGATGGGTTTGATAACCATGTGATGAAATGTACTCATAAAATCCACTCTAGAAGTGCTAACGTCATATTTTATTCTTCATCAACACACTCTTTCATTTCTAATGAATGTGATATGGGTTTTAATATTCCACCAAAAAAATATATGTGGAATTAGCTGTGTAATCCCATAAGGGTACGTTGATTTCATCTCAAGCCTTCAATTCCTCTCCAGTTGAAGATTGTGAGAATATGGTTCCTTCAAATCTTGGCATTCTTCATTTGGTTTAATTTGATGTAACCTTAGACATTAATTGGATTTTAATGAAAAAATACCACCTCAATTTTCAATTAAGGGATGTTATGTTTGATATTTAAAACCCAACTATGATCATCCATCAATGTGTTGATAAATGCAAAAAATCCAACCTCAATTTTCAATTAAGGGAAGTTATGTTTGATATTTAAAACACTAACATGATCATCCATAAATGTGGGGATAAATATGAACATCCTCTAGAGATTACATCTACTTTATGGGACATTATTACCATTTATAAGGGAATTTTTTCTCAAATGTGGTTGTAGAAGAATAATATCGATGATATGGCAATTGTTTGGGAATTTGTGGATGTCTTTCCGCAAGAGTTACCTAGTCTTCCACTAAAATGTGATATCGAGTTCTCAATAGAACTCATACTAGGTTCCACACCAATTTAAATGAATCCTTATAAAATGGATCCAATTTTGATGGAAGAATTGAAGAACAAACTCCAATAATAGAATAATAATGGATTCATTCGACCATGTGTGTCACATTGGGTTTCATCAGTTATTTTTGTGAAAATTAAATGTGGATCAATGCATCTCTTCATTTATTATTGGATTCCAAAAACGATCAGAATCAAGAAAAAGTATCCTCTACATTTTTTTATGACTTTTTTGATCATCCACATGAAGCACAATAATTTTTCAATATTGACCTTTATTTTGGATATCATAACTTGAGGGTCAAGAAAGAGGATATAACTATGATGGAATTCAATTAAAGGGTTAGAAATTATGAATGTATATATATATATATATATTGATTCCTTTTGGTCATACTAATACCCATGCTATCATCATGGATTTAATGAATATAGTCTTTAGATATTACCATGATGAGATTGTGGTAGTCTTTATATAAGATATTCATATCTACATAGTGAGCAAGGAAGAGCGTGGAGATCACATGGGTTGTTCTAAAGACCCTAAATAAGGATAATATATATGAAAATTTTAGAATGTTTAAATTTGTGATGAAAATGGTTTCATATTTGGGTCACACAATCTCAATAGATGGTATAGATGTAGATCCATTAGTGATGGATTGTATTAAATGTTGGCTAACACCAAACACTGTGACTAAGATCTGTAGTGTTATTGGTTAATATAGATAGTATCAATGGTCTGTGGAAAATTCTTAATGACTATTTAATCATCTAACCATGTTAACTTGAAAGGGTGTCAAGTGTCTTGGGATAGATGAATGCGAGGAAAAGTTAAAGTAACTAAATATAAGGTTAGTAAGTGCACCATGTTCTTACATTAACTAGTAGTGGAGAATGGTTTGTAAACTATTTTTATGCATTCAAGTATAGATTGGGATGTGTTCTTATGTACAATAACATAATTATTATCTATGACTCGCAGAATTTGAAGATTAATGAGAAATTGTATTGAAATCATGATTTAGAGTAAGTAGGGGTAATTTTTGAATTAATGACATTTAGGCATTATATTTATGGAGAAATCTGTGATATATATATCGATCATAAAAGTATTAAATATATATTCACACATAATGATTTGAACATGTACCAAAAAATATGGTTATAGTTGATAAAGTATTATGATTTCTCAATACATTATAACCATAAGAATGAAAACAATGTGGTTGATTTGATGTGTTAGAAGGAAAATTCTATATTATACATGATGAGGATAAAAAAAGATCCAATATATCAAGATTTGAAAAGGATGGGTCATGAAATCATAAAATAAGGGTAAAAATATTATCATTCTTAGATGAATGTTCAAACCTCTATCTGAGTGATGATTAAGCAGGTGTAGAAGGGAGATGAAGTGCTATAAAAGAATTTCAGAAATGTTCCTATGTTTATACTTGATTAGGATGGAATGAAATGTTTGGTAACCGTGTATATTTTCCTTCTATATAATATTTCAAAAAAGGAGCTATTAGAGGAATCAAATTGTTCTTCATTCTCTACTCATCCAAGATTACGATGATTTTGGGGACTTAAAAGAATAATTTTTGCGGGATGGAATGAAGACATATATCACATAGTTTGTATCTAAGTTCTTGGTATGCCAAAAAGTTGTGGATGAATGAAAAAAGTGAAATGGGATGTTTCATACCTTACCAATTCTATAATGGAAATGGGATAATATCACTATGGATTTTTTTCATTTTACTACCCAAAACACCCAAAGGAATTAATGTTATATGGGTGGTAGTCGGTCACTATACTAAGTCAGCACACTTCATCACTATCATAAAAGACTTCTCCCTGGATCAACTAGCCAGGTGATTAGCCACTAAAATATGCTAATATACAGTTGTTATATTTTAATATTTATATTTTTTAATGTCTATAAATTCCAAATTTATTTTAATTCATAAATTGATCAACATTTCACATAACTATGAAAGTTTTGTTTAAAGTGACACATGGTAAAAAATTATTCATCTTATTATGGAATAAATTAAATAAATTATTATAGTTTTATATTTTGGGATATAATTTATCCCTTCTATGTGAATATTTTTTATTTTATAATCTATAGATGAATCACAATGGATGATGGATATTTTTTGAAATGAACACAGAAATTTCTGGACATAGCATAATTGTCCTTAGAATAATAAAAAAATTGGGTCCTCAATTCAAGCCCAATAAAGAAAAAATTTTATCTGTAGAAAGATAAAATTATGGGTATCATTTAATTAAACTATGTAAGGATCTAATTTGTAATTTTTCATGATGATCTAGGTAGTAAAAGATGAAGATTAAATTTATGGCCAGATTTGAATGCCCATAAAGTCAACGTGCCATTTCATGAAAAAAATACAAACAAATAAATCAATTTCAATTAAATATTAACATATTATATATGAAATGAGTTTTAATATATTTATCTTCCATGATGATTAATTATTTTGATATTTGTAATGACGTATTTTCACCCCAAGAGGAGGATGATTCTAGTTCAATTTTTGTAGTCAACTTTGAAACATCAAATTTCATTGATTCTCACCCACCTTTTTATTATGATAATTAATGGGGGGGGTGTTGATTATAGGTGGTAGAAATAGGGATATTAATATTGTTATATAGGGATTTAGTGGTCAAGGGATTAATGTTCCATGTTTTTCTTTCAATTTTAATTTCAAAATTTCATTTTGTTATTTCATTGTCAATTTTATCAAGCCAGTTTTCATTCATGTCCATTTCATAAAAAAAATTATTATTATTATTCTTTAACTTTATTCCTTTAAATATCATGTTAATAAAATTTAATCCAGGTGTGAATTTATTCACACCAACACTTGTAAATTTTATCACTCAATGTTGGAGTGAGAATTATTTCAATTTTTCTTCTTCAATTCCACACCCATGAGCCTACATCCCTCTTCCAATGATAAAATAACATAAATGGAGGGATAAACTTCCATTGTATTGATACACGGGAGTATCAAGGGAATGTTTTGAATTTTATTTCGAAATTTTATAATTCATAATCAATTCATTTGTTGATACTTCAACTCAATGATGCGCTTTCTCCATTGATTTCACTAATTTTAAGGATACACATCATGAGTGATAAAATGATTCCCTACCATTGAGTGCTCATGAATTTTATACTCAATATTTATAGGTGAGTGTACTTAGTATATTGAAGACTCTATGTTTTTTTGGTTATTTTTTATGTTCATATTTCTTTGATTGAAATTCTCAAATTTAAGACATTGAAATTATTCTAAAATAAAATCATTCAATCCACCCTAAGAGAAATCCAAGGATCAAATAATTGTTTCTAAATTGAATTAAATATCTTTATAGAACTCATTTATAATAAAATAAAATAAACCACAAGTTTACCAATTCATATCAAAATCACTTACATCAAATCACCTACATAGAATTTATGTCTCTTGAAGTTTCTTTTTAGGTTTCTAAGAATTAGATACCCCTAGTCGTACTTGAATAAACAACTAACAACATATATATTGAGAAAATTGGGATGAGACCAAATTTTTTTGTTTCTTTAAGGGAATCAAGTATGTAATCTTATATCATATCATTCTATACCCTCTTTATCTTTTCTCATCCTAATTTTTCTTATATTTTCCCGTTCTGTTTGTATGTGTGATGAAAATATCATTTCAAAATCTCAATTCACTATAATGTAATTTAATAACCATTACCCCATCATAAAATTATGCTATAATAAAATGGGATATAAAAATTGGGAATCCACTCACATTTGTAATTTCATTGATCAATCCTTGAATTAATACACCACACCTGATGATATGTTCAATCAATGAGATGATAAATTCATAAGGGATAAATTTATGTCTTTTTTGGATAAGGTTAATGACAAAAAAATTAATGAATTTCATAGAGTCCAAACTCTTATAACGCCTAATCTATAAAACATTCTTGAATTTTTTTGTATAGTAATTGATAAAATTAATTTTTATGTTTTATTAATAAAATTTTAACTACATATCATGGAAATTGTTAGGGAGCCCATTGTCACTCAGGTTTTCCTTTCCTCATCACTGATAGAAGAATATTTTATCCCATAAAACTCACATTAATTAAAAAAATAACCAACCTTTGTATATGGGATAACTGAATAAGATTATAAAACTATTAAAAATAATTTAATAATGATGAATGTTTTTGGATTCAGAAGTGGGAAATTTATCTTCAGGGATTGAATATTCTAAATATAGATCCAGTGATTATTTTTCAAGTCCACCGATCAATTAACCATTGGGATAAATAACAACCATGAGTCAATACTCACTCCATAAATTTAAATGGGAAATTATTTAGAGGAATCATATTTTCTAATGGAAGTAATAGTGTCACGAAATTTGGAAAAAGAAATCGGGTCTAGAGAGAAGTCACATACATTATTTGAATGTGTTATCCAACCTAACCTATAATTTATGGTCCTACCCTCAAAAATCATGTATGAATTCTTATAGGACAATCAATCCTTCCATGTTATCATTTCATCATCTCTTAAGTCCAATCAAGAGGGGATGCTTTAGGATGTCCTAGTAATGAACAAAAAAAGTAATTAGTTGAACCTTTTCTTATATTAATGGGATAATATCACTCATAGGAACCCAAAATATTTCTCAATAATCAGAAAATAATGTCCTCAAAATTAGTGGATACTCAATCCCATTATTATCGATTTGGAAAGGAAATCACTTCTAATGTTTTTTTGAAAATGGTTATAATATAACCCATTACTGAGAGTAAGTGGGAAAGCCCAATTCAAGTTATTCATAAGAATGGGAGAATACCTGTGATTACCAATGAGGATGGTAATATTATACCAACAAGGTAGAGTAGTGGATGAAGAGGCTACATTGTCTATAAGATGTTAAACTCAGGTACCAAAGACCACATTACGTTTCCCTTCTTGATTAAATCCATTATTGATTGTAGGATCATCGGTTAAAATAAATCCTTGACGGATTCATAGGTTATAATAAAATTGAGTCCTCCTTGGATGATAAATAGAAACACAACATTCACCAGTCCATTTGGGACCTTTTCCTTCAACAACACGTCCATTGGGTTATGTAATTCCCCAAAAACCTTCCAGCGGTGCACGATAGGAATCATCTTTGACATGGTGGAGGATTGTTTAGAGGTCTTTATGGATGTATTATCTATATTTGGTGATAATTTTGAGCATGTATAATAAATGTTAAATGTATTCTGTCAAGATGTGAGGATAATAATCTCATCCTAAACTGGAGAAAATTTTATTTCATGTTAAAAGGACATTTTTTGGCCTTATATTCTATCGTAAATGGATTTTGGTTGATAAAGAAAACATTTATAAAATTAATCACCTTCCCTCTCCAAAAACATTCAAATAATTGAGGTTCTTCTTAATACATAATTGTTTCCATCAAAAGTTCATATTGAATTTCTGCTCAATTTTCTCACAAATTAGTGGTCTCCATGTAAAAGATGCTCGATTTTTATGGATAGAAAGTTGTGAGAAATAATTTTCCATAGTAAATACATATTTTATCTCTCCAACTATCATTAAATATCTCTATTAGAAGCATACATTCTAAATCTTGTGTGATGTGAGTGACATTTTCTATAGGAGATGTTTTAGGAGAATTTTTTGATAAAACTCTATGTGTTATTTCTTATGTTTGTAAATATTTGAATGTTTCCCAAATTAACTACACCACAACTGAGAAAGTGTTTCTTGTTATTTTATTTTAATTATAAAAATTAATTTCATATCTATTAGGATCATCTATCATTATTTTCACAGATCGTTCAACATTGAAATACAATGTCCAAAAATTAGATGCCAAAGATAGATTGATTAGGGGTTCCTACTTCATCAAAGGTTTGATATAACCATTAAGGATAAAAAGGGGTTAAAAAATGTTTTTGTTGTCACCTCACTAGTATGTAATTGAATGAGAACTCACATCACCATTCCATGATTGATCCATTTCAAAATGATCACATCTATTCTATGAGTGATTGCTTGTGGTATGATGACATAAAGAAACACTTGGTTTTAGTTCGATTCCAATATTCCATGGGAACCAAGATAAGAGTAAATTAATTAATGTTATTGAAAATTATGTGTTTTATAATACATGAATTTTCATGATCTTTAATGATATAATCATCAGGAGATGTGTTCTCAAGTCAGAGAATGTTTTATTTTTTAAATTCTATCATGGTGAGTCATGTGGGGGACAATTTTCCATAATGAAAACAACAAAAAAGGACCTCCAAATTTGTTTTTTTGGCCTAATATCGCTATGTATTCCTAAAAATTATACTAATTCTATGCTCAGTGTCATAAATTAGGTTCCATAATAAAAAGAAAAAAATGGTCCATATACCCATTTTTTGTTGATTAAATTTTTGATTGTTAGGGAATTTATTTCATGGGACATTTCCCAATATCTATGGAATATATCTACATCTTAATAACTGTTGATTATGTATATAAATGTGTGGAGGCCATTACCACCATGTAAAATCTCCATCAAGTTGTGATCTGATTCCTGAAAGAACACTTCAATTCCTGATTTGGAATTCCTAGGGCAATTATTAGTGATCATGAACCCATTTCTGCAATTATACCTTATCATCACAAATGTCAAATAAAGATATTTCTCACAACGTTTTCACTACCTACCATCCTCAAACAAATGGTTATATTGAGTATTATAATAGGTAAGTTAATAAAATTCTAGAAAAAATAAACAAAACCTCTAGAAAAGATTAGTTCGATAAATAGGATGCCTATTGGGAATATTGTACAGTATTCAAAAACAACCATGGTATGCCACCATATAGGTTGGTATATGAAAAAAAATTACATTTACCTGTTGAAATTGAACATAAGGGCATTTGGGTATTCAAAAAATGAACTTCGACATTTTTTTTGAAACAATGAGTAAATTAGTCATTAATGAACTTGAGGAACTGAGAATAGAGGCATATGAAAATTCAACGATCAATAAACATATAGTTGAGGACTACCCATCCAAGAATATATATGTAAAACATTTTCTCTTGGAAAATATATTCTCTTATATAGTTTAAAACATCATTTTCACCCACAAAACATAAGGTCTGGACGGTTAAGGCCTTACACTGTGCATCATATATACCAATATTTTGAAGTAGAGAATCAGCGTGCAAATTTTTTTTATATAATTAATGATGATAGATATATGTAAAAGAATTCATTGAAACATTCAATAAAAAATAAATAGGGGAGGGTATAACTGATCCAACCAATTAACCAAACATAAATTAATAGAATTAGTATCCATGTCGAGCTAATGACATTAAACAAATAACTTTCAAAGGGGCCTCACAGCTTTTACTTATCCATTGACTCGTAGTTTTGAATTCCAAAATATACAGCTATGTTTTTTCATTTCATTTTCATATTTTTAGGTTTATGGAACCCCCATGGGTTTCTAATGTTATCTAATATTTCTTCAGTGTTTGATTTATTAGGTGAATATTTTTTGTATTTCCAAATTAAAAACCTAGCTTCCAGAAATCAAACCCACCTTCATCCATCCCAAAGGAGTCCACTTGTGTCATGAATATAAAGTGATAAAAAAATTTGGATGGGTCATCTATATTAAACAATGTGATTTTTTTCAATGAATTTATTTCAATTTACATTCTCCCAACTTTCTTCCTAATTCTAATATATCTCTTCTCTTATCTTTCAACACTCAGGGTAGTGTCATTCTATGTTGGGGGGATTGAAGATATGATATTTTTTTAAAAAACTAATTCATTTTGATTTTAAGTGTTAATGTAATTTTGGAATCCTGAATACTAAATGAAAAATGATTTTGAATGCCTTGATTGAGATTTTAATGCATGTTTATGTTCTGAACATTTTTAGGAATGTGCGGTGGTCCAATCATATTTTTCATTGCTAAAATTTTTATACATTTAATAAAAAAATTTACAATCCACGTTTTTTGGATTTTGGGAGTATATTTGAGTTCATGGGTCCATTTCAACATAGAATGGGGTCCAGTGTAACTTTTAGTTTAATATGAGTGTCCAGTTAAAAAATTAAATAATGAACTATTTAATGAAATGATTCCTCCAAATTTGTGGCTTCCAACAATTGGGAATCACGAATCAAGAGTTATCATGCCCATATTAATGATTTAAAAGACTATTTTAGTGTATGAAATTTGGAAAATGTGTGTCATTCGGCATTTGGGGATCATGACACTCTAGTTTTTAGGGCTAGAGATTGTCTTTTAATAAATTTTTAGGTTCAAAATTTAAATTAAAAAGAACTAAAAAATAAAAAACATAAATAAAATATATAACTGGACACTCATATTATGGTTTAATGTGATTCCCACATTGTGCATCCATTTTCTCCTAGAACAAAAGAATGGGGCTCATGCATTTTGTGATACACCATAAATCATTATTATTAATTGAAATTAGGTGAAATGTTATGATGAATTTGACTAAAAGACTGGCCATGGGATTGGGATATTATTTTCAAACTAGTTTTTTGGACTTATTTTTATTGATTTTAGGATTTTTGGCTTAAGTTATTTTTGTGATCATTTTATGTTACAATGTTTTTAGAAATGGGAAATATGTTTCATATTTTTGAGATAAATTTTATTCATGACTAGAGGAACTCAAGTTGGGGGTGTGATTAACCACTAAAATAGGATAATATTAATTTTTAATATCTTAATATTTAGGTGTTTCAATTCCATAAATACAAATTTTAAGTAAATTTCATAAATTGAACTACACTTCACATCATTGTAAAATGCATGCCTATAGTGAAAATTTTGGAACAATAAATCATATCCTTGTGTAATTCATTATTTTCATTATTTGAATTTGATATTTAGGTATATTTTTTAATTAATTTTTTTTATATTTCATCTTTTATTATCAATTGATTAATCATAAGGGAGATTGAACAGTTTTGGGAATGAATGCATAATGTTCCGGACAATTCATAATGGGCCTTAGGCCCATCAAGAAAAAGTTGTTCCTGCAATATAACCACAATGAAACTAAATATTTGAATATAGAAATAGAAAATTATGGTGATAATTTCATTTAACTGATACTAAATATAATTAAAAAAATTCATGGTGATCATGGTATTCAAGGATGAAGATTAAATTTATGGCCAGATCTGATTGCCCATAATGCCCTCCCACTATTTCCAGCATCAAATCCAAAAGTATATTCCAATTGGCTTAAAATTTTATAGAAAATCTAGGACACATGGAATAAAATATTTATCATCTATTATCATCCATGATTTAGCTATATGGATTTTCAAATTCACATTTCAATAAGGGTGATGATTCGGGATGATTTTTCTGGTCAACATTAAAACATCCAATTTTTATTTATTTCTCAACCTCATTTTCACTCTCTTAATTTATGGGTAAGGAATGTATTGTTGCGGTATCGACCATAGGGACCTCATATTACAATATATGTATCTATTTTAGACGGTAATTTGTATCCATTTTTTTAAAAAAAATTGCAATTTAAGACATTCATTTTGTAATCTCATCGTCAGTTTTTCTCATATATGTTTTTATTTAATGTTCATTTATTAATAAATATTATTATTTCAAACCTTTTCTATTTCTTTTTAACTTTATATATCATTTTCATTTTCATTTTTTTATAGTTTCGCAATGGATTGAGTCTATTCACCTCATTTTCTATGAAATTCCTCAAAGAACGATCGAGTGTTCACTATTTCAATGTATTTATTCTTCAATTTTGATGTCCTATGTCTTATTTCCACATCAATTTATATAATATCATAAATGGAGGGTAAAAATCTAATGGATTAATCCAAAAATGTAGAAAGGTGATGAAGTGAATGTTATTTCATGTAATTTACTTTTAATTTTTTTTCTTTCAAAATTTCCTTTTGATGAGTCACATTCTTCTTCATCTTCACCAACATTAATAATGAAACATTTTGAATTATAGTACTATCTGTTTACATTGAGTTATTATTAAAGTTATACTCAAATTTAATATGTTATTATCCTTGAAATTGTGTAGGGATTAAAATATTAAATGATTTTGGAGAATTATCTTATTGTTTGGATACATCATGAATTAATGACATGAAATTTTCTATGAAAATAAATTCATCAATTACCTCACCCCCCCACAAAGGATATAATAGGATCTACCCACCGTTAATATATTTTTTACTTGACATTATTAACTTATTTTGGATTGTTTTTTAAATTAAATATTTATTTTTCAATTTAAAATAAATAATAAATATGTACACATCATAGAAAAACAATCTAAAATTTGAATTTCTTAAGGAATATTCTTCAGTCCGAGTGTTTTTTATCCCTACATATACTAAAATAACTACATATACATATATGGTAAATTTTGGTTCAACAAAATTTTGGTGTCATTGTTAGGGAACCAGGAATTTCACTTTAGAGCCTCATTCTATTCTACCCCATTTCTTTTTTCCCATACCATTTCTCTTATCATTTCCTCTTTTCCCCTTATTTTAATAGTTCATGTCCACCTATACCCATGACCATTTAAATCATCTATTTAGGGTGGATATTCATAGGGTTGGGTAGTCAAGTACAGCTAGGGGTATCTTTCCAGTAGACCCTAATATTCTTAATACTCTTCATTAAAATAATGAGTCTAATCTAATGGATGATATTGAAAGAAACAAAATCATCAAATTGGGAGGAAACCAAAATAGAAATCTAAATGAGGAATTCCCAAAATTGGGGAATGTCATTGGTCAGAACAGGAATGACTACCTCACATCATCCAGGACCAATTCAACATCCTTCATTCTGCATGACACAATAGGATATGTGAAATATGTTTTAAAACCCCTTTTATTGAACCACCATCCAACCTATCATGGTATTTATTCTGATATACCTTACCATCATGTAAATGAATTCAATGACATTATTATAAACATGTTCCCACATAATCAAATTGAATTAGAAAAAACATTACTCTTTCATTTTTCTCTTAACGACCAAGAAAATAATTATTATAATAATGTGATAGTAGAATCTATTCACTCTTAGGGATCACTTCAATGAGAATTTCACAAACAATACTTCCCCCATCACAAAAAATGAACTTAAAAGGACAATCTATTTTTTTAAATGAGGTATAAAAATTCATTGAAATATGGGATGGGTTCAAGGAAACATTAAACATAATACCACACAATTTTTTCTTAATCCTGAAACATGTTATAATTTTCTATCAAGGGATACATCGAAGAAACACATAGTTTATTCACATTATGTGAAATGAAACACTAAAAAATCCCAAAATATTCTTATGAGTATTCATAAAAACATAGTAAATAGGACCAAACATGGGGGATAAAACCTTAGTACGTGAAGACACAAAAACTCTAGAGGAATTCATAATCATTGAGAAGAATAAAATCATAGAGAAAAACATACTGGAATCACTAGGAATGTTGAAGACATCGATCATAAGTAGGTAAAGAAAACCCAAACTATTGAGCCAATTTAGACAATTTTTTACAAACATGACCATAAGACCAATAATTTCATGACCATTCCTTCTACTGAGGAGGCTCTTTTAGTACGACCTCCATAAATTCTCAATTCATATAAAATTAAAAATTAAAAATAACAAAACACTTTTAGCGTAATTTACAATGACCATCAAATCTTTCATTGAAATTAAAATCAACAACCAATATAAGAACAATGTCTCAACCTCAACCCTAAAAAATATATCCAAACAAATAAATGGCTTCATTAATAACCAATAAAATACCAACAACAACCAATCTAATTCCAAAAACCTTTCTAGCAACCAAATCAAAATTCCATCCAACTACAAAAGTATACTTTATTGGTAACCCAACCAACATAAACCCATTCCCAATTTTATCCTCAACAATCAGTGATAAATTGGGTAAGAAAGTTGAATAATCAACTCATAAGTATCATTACTGAAAAATGAATTGGATTCAATAAAAACTGAAATGACACTCTTTTATAATCATTTTATTCCTCCCCTATCCTTGATGGGAGAATCTAGTTACCCAAAATGCTCACATGAACAAATCAAAGTAATGTCTATTTTAAGGAGTATGAACAAATTAAAAAACATGAACCAACCATTACTAATACACCCAATGATTCAATATCTCTTGAAAATGATTACCAAAAGCTCAATAAATGTGAAAATCCATATGATAATTTTGAAGAACCACCACATCTAATAATAATCATACAAACTACTACATTACCTCAAATCATGAGAAGAAAGACCAAACCCTACCAGAATTAAAAATTGAGTGAAATATTCTCACATGGTATGATGAACATACCCCTTTTTCATGAAATAAAAATCATACCTTCATACCGCCATGTTCCTGCAAGACATATGTACATTCAAAAGAATGTTTCCATAAAAAACCAAGTCATTTGTGTAGAATATTTGAGTACCATTATCCAAGGAACCATGCCACAAATGTTGAGGAACCTAAGTTGTCCTATCATAAATGTTGAACATAGAAAGAAAAAATTGATCAAGGCCTTACGTTGTCTAGGAGATAGTGTGAAAATCATTCCATATATAGTATATTGTCAATTAGGAAAAGATAATATCCATACCAATCATATAACACTCCAAATCGAGGATCATAGAGTTCATATTCCAATGGGTATCTTGAAAGATGTTTTACCAAAATTTGAAAATTTTGATTACCCTGATGACTTAATTCTCCTTGACAATGAATCAAGATTACGTACTATGGATCAGACCCCCATCATCCTTGGTCATCCTTTTTTATAAAAAATTAACTCAATAATCATTTTATGGAATGGTAACATGATAATAACATTTGGAAACATGATCCTTAATGTCTAAATCTATAACATAGGCTCTCTTTTTATTAATGATAAGGAAGTTCATGAAATGAATTTGATAAGTACTATTGAAAATGAACCTGAAAATGATCATGTAATTGATGATGATGGTCTAAGTCAAGAGGAAATTAATTTCATGTATTAACACGAGGGGAAAGTGTATCAATGACTTTATTCTCTTTATTATGTATCCAATAAAAAATATTCAGGATCCCTTATCACTCAACCACTAAGTTAAACCCTAAACATCGAGTCCATGTACATTACTAAAAATCATATGGCCAATGTGGTGGCTGAAATATCTATTCAAATTTAACATGTTCTACAGTATAATTTATAAACTAAAACTTAGTACAATTCAAGATCTCGACTTTTCTAGAAAACTATTAGGAGACCTAATCTTGAATTAACGGTCAACAATTTCTCTCTCAGGTATTAATTCATTGGGGTTATTAAAAATCATAGAATTTTTATTCCACCCTCTCTAAAAAATAATGATAATAAAATTTTACTTTATGTATTAAGAAGGATTATAAAAGGAATCAGATGGGCCATTTTTTGACATTCATTGGATTATACCATTCACTTGGACCGATAAAAATTATTTGGAATCAGTTTCTATTCCTTCCCAAATACCCCAATGGGGACGGAATGATGATCTAATAAATGTGTTTATAAAAATAATCCATGAGATGTTGAAATTTTTTATTGGTTAATCTGGGGGTGGGGTCCAGGTCAAGCTAACGACATTAAATTAAATTCATTATGGGAGGAAACCCATAAACAACATTGATTTTAATTTATTTTATTTTATTTTATTTTTTAATGGAACACCTTGTTGAATCAAATGTGTTATAATTTTTTCATATGGGATTAAATAGTCAATGAAGTCCAGTATATTCAAATGAAACACCTAACCTCCAGAGATCAAACCCAACCTTCAATCACCATAAAGAGTATTTACATGACATGATGCCAAAGTTATAAAATTAGTTTGATGGATAATCAACTTTAAACCAAGTGGTTCTCTTATATGAATTCATTTCAAATCATATCTCCTCCTCATTTATCCCAATTCTAATCTAGATCTTATTTTCTCATTCAAAATGGTGGGTAGTTTTATTCTATGTTGGGGGTGAAAATTTGTGATTTTGAAAAAAAATTTCTTTTATGATAAAAAAAATTAAATTAATGCAATTAAATTAATTATCCTTTAATGGATTAATGTACCTTGTGAAACATGAATATTGAATTTCTAATGATTTTTAATGCCTTAATTATGATTTTAAAACACAGTTATGTTTATGAGCATAGTTTTTGGAATGTTCCGTTCTCAGATGTGTTTTTTAAAATTATATATTTTAATACATATAATAAAAATAAAAAAATTAACATTCATTGGATTTTGGGTTTATTTTTGAGTTCTTGATACTCGTAAATTATAACATAGGGTTCAGGTATACTTTTTATTTAATCTAAGTATACAACAACAACAAAATAAAATAATGGTCACCTAGAATTTTTTTGTTCAAATGTGTGGTATTCATCACATGGGAATCGTGACTCCATAGTTTTCTTGAACAATGTTATGATTTATTTATCTACTTTTAGTTAATGGAATTTCACAAAGGTGTGGAATTCGGGACATGGGTATCATGACTCCATAGATTCCTTTCCGAGAGTAATTATTTCAATCTCTTTTATGGTAAAAAACATATCAAAAGAAATACAATTATTAATCAAAAAATATTGTATAGTCATCATAGGATTAATGTGATTACCACCTAGTGCTTCTATTGTTTACCCTTGAATTGGAAAATGAGCCCCATGTCTTTTGAGATACACAAAAAATCACCATGAATAATTGAAATGGATGAAATGTGATGATGATATTTGAAAAAGGAATGCAATTGGTCCAGAGATATTTTTTTGAACATATCCTGAGAGAATTTATTTTGATTCATTTGATGATTTTTTGGAATGATTTTTATGATAAATTTTTGTTAACATTTTTTTTGGAAAAAAATTCAATTTCATATTTTTGAGATACTTTTTTCTCAAGACTAGAAAACATTTTGTTGGGGGGTATGATTTTCTGATCAAATTTGTTAATATTAATTTTTTATATATTAATATTTTTTGTATAAATGTCAATAAAAACAAATTTTAGTTAAATAATATATTGATCTTCATTTCAAATCATTTTGAAAATCATTTTTAAAGTGCCTATTTTTTCAAAATAATAAACTTCTTGTGTAATATATTATATTCATTATATTAATATTATATTTTGGGATATGTTTTTTCAAATTGATTGGAATATTTTTTATATATAAATGTTTGAATCCTAAAGGAAGATTGATATTTCTACCAATTAACACATAAATTCCTAAACAAAGCATAATCAGCCTTATGCCCATCACAAAAAGCGGGGCTTATAATTGAAGACTAATATATGTAAAATTTTAACTTTAGGAAGATAAAATTATGGGGATAATATCATTAAACTATGGTTAGAGCTAATTGGGAATTTTTAATGATGATCCAAGTGGTCAAAGATGAAGATTAAATTTATTGTCGGAACAAAATGCCCATAATGTCATCCCACCATTTCGTGAATAAAATCCAAATATCAAAACAAATTGTCATGAAATTTTTAAAGATGATATAGTAAACCCAAATAAATATATTTTCTTTTCTACTACCATCAATGATTTTTCCATCTATAGTGATGTATTTTTTCAACCAAAGGTGAGATGAATCTAGTCCTATTTTTTCGTTCAACATTTGAAATGCAAATTTCATTTATTATAACCCACCTTTGACACTCTTAATTAATGGGGATGGAATTTATTATTTGGTTTGAACTATAACTGTTTATATTCCTCTATATGTATCTGACGTTGAATGGAATATGATCCATTTTTTCATTTCATTGCAATTTCAAGCTTTCATTTTCTAATTACATCATAAATTTCTATCATTTATATTTTTCATCCACGTACATTTCATAATAAAATTTCATATTATTATTATCTTATTCAATTACATTAAATATAATGTTGATACTACTAAATCATGGGGTGAAAATTTTCACACCAACACTTGGGGATTTTATCATACAACAATGGAGTGATAGTTATTTTGGGTTTTTTCTTATTCAATTCCACCCTCATGAGTCTACTACTAGTTTCTATTGATATAATGGCATAAATGGCAGGATAAATATCTAGTTATTTGATCAAAGGGAGTAGAGTGGGGATGGATTGGATGTTATTTTCTAAATTTTATAATTCTTTATGAATTCATTTGTCAATATTTTCATTTAATGATGTTCCTTCTATATTGATCTCACTAATTTTACAGAAAAACATATCAATTTAAAAAATGATCATATTCCATTGAGTGCTCATGAATTTTATACCCTTAATGTATAATTGATTATCCTTATGATATTTAAGACTCAAAATTATTTTAATGATTTGGGAATTTCATACTTCTTTGAATGAAATAGCTAAATTTTTGACATTGAAATAATTTAAAAATAAATCCATCCAATCCACCCTATGTAATAACCATGGATCAACTAAATTATTTTAAAATTGAATTCACTGAATTATCTAAAATTCATTTTCAATACAATAAATTTAATCCCATGTTGGACATTTCATATTCCAATCACCACCATTAAATCACCTTCATAGAATATATGTTTCTTTAATTTTCTTCGTTGGTCTCTAAGGTTTTGATAACTCAATTTGTACTACAACTGACCACTTACACGATATTGGTGGGGAAAAATTGTTCACAAAAACTAGGATATATATTAATAATGTGGTATGGTTTCATGTAGAAATACATTATATTGTATCAGATCAGGATATGAGGTTTATCTCAATGTTCTGGCCAAGTCATCAGAAAACAGATGATGCAGAATTGAGTTTCTGCATTTCTTATCATACTCAGACAGATGGTCTATCTAAAATAACAATTTAAACACTAGAGAATATATTGAGATATTGTTCTCTAGATTTAAATGGTTATTTTCCTCAACACCTTCCTCTATATTATTTTTATTACAATAATAGATGGTTTTCAATCATTCAGATCGAACAATATGAAGACCTATATGGGAATAAAATGTAGAGATACAACATGATTATATGATGTTGAATAAAGAAGACTATTAGGACATAAGATTCATGTAGAAATGGTTGATACAGTTAGAACCATTCAGTTTTATATCAAAGAAGCTCAAAGTCGGCAGAAAATTTATGCTGATAAATGTCGGTGTGATCTAGCATATGAATTTTGTGAAAATGTGTTTCTTTGAATATCACCTTAGAAAAAATTTATGAGATTATAGAAGAGAGGGAAAATATACCCAAGGTATATTGGTCCCATTGATATTCGTGGTCATATTGGGATGGTATCCTTTCATTTGGAACATCTTCCGAATCTCTCTCAAGTACATGATGTGTTCAATTTATCTCTCCTAAGGATGCACATACCTAAACCTTCACATGTACTAAACTTATATGTTTTACCACTAGAGCATGATCATTCTTACAAGGAACAACTATTTGAAATTATGTACTAATTAGAGAAATATAAATGAATCAAGACCACACAGAGTCTATTTTTTTTTCGAAAAAATAACCTATTAGAGGAAGCTACATAGGAACATTATTATAACAAAATCATAATTATACCTATTTTTTACCCTAACGAATAATTTCAAGTGAGAAATTCATTTTAAGGGTGGTAGAATGTAAGACTCTAAACTTTTTTGGGGCCATTTTTTGAATAAATTGAATTTTAATTTAGGTAATGAAATGAAGTAACTAAAACATTCCTTTCACATGGAACATCAAATATTATTTGTTATCTTGAATATCAACTAGGCGTATGTTACACACAACCCCAATGATTCTACAAAATATCAATTTATTGTTATAATTATTTAAATGAGATAATTATAACCTAGCCATTAAACCTAATAATATTAATAGTAATAAGTAATATTAAAATATTTTTTATAATGGTTTTATAAAAATAAAACATATTTATGAACAAAGATTTAATTTTTTATAAATTATTTATATGTTAAAAAAATATTAATTTCTAAAATAAAATAATTTTCATATAATTCTATGAAAAAAAATTTGAGACAAATTTATAATTATAATTTGATAAAATATAATTTATTTTTTAATATATAATTTTTAAATTATCTTAGGGAGATTTTTTGGGAGTTTCCTAAGAAATATTATTTTTGGATAAATAGTGTAAAAATATTTGATTTTAATTCAAAACAACTTTTTAATATAATTTTCTATAAGGATAAATTATATTTTATATATTTTAAAGTTAATAAGATTATATTTTTCGTAAATTAATGAATATTTTTAATTAGAAGTAATTTCACATTGATATTGGATATAAAAAGGTAGAAAACTTTCGATAATTTTTTCTTTAAAAACATGCATTGTTGACCCGACTATGGGATTAAATTTAAAATAATTACTGACACTTATATGATTATAATTTTGAAAAATGGATTCCATATTTTTAATTAGAATATTTTATAATTTCTAATTATTCTAAAAAAATCCAAAAATATTAGTGAAATTGAATTAATTTAATTACATCGATTAAGGTTAAATTAATATTACTAAGGTATTGAAACCTAACCATATGGCCCAAAACAACCTATAAAATCTTCGAAAATAAATTGTATGGAAATATTTATACCGCATAATCCCTTTTTTATTCTTTTTAATTTTATTGGATCTTCTCGAAAGAAGAAAAATGTGGATGGAATTCTCTCTTCTAATATTTAAAAGAGTGCCACTCCAAATTCCCTATAAAGGATACCACATCTCTATCTTCATCACACCTCTCAAAAAAATTATATTTATACACACTCTAACAAATACACATACCAAAATACTTAACATCCTTCTTGAATACTTCATTTGATATAATATTCATCGAAGGATTCATTTGGGCCCAAAACAAAAGGTGTTTCCCAATTAAAAGGTAACACATTCACTCAAACTACTTTCTTTTATATTCGTTATACACCCCACTAACTCTATTTATTCAAATATTTTATAAATAAAACAATATCATAAATATTTGAGGCTGTTTTTAGGATACGGATTCGACCTAAACTTATGCACACACCCATCTAACGGGTAACAAGCATATTATTTATGTGTACAATGAACTACTGTCTCACTAAATGATGATTGACCAATTATCATTACAACCCCTCATGGTGGAAATTATGATGTAAAATATATTTAAATTGTTAATATATTATACTTATATTTTTTAATATTATTTATTCATTTTTACATCACATACCATTTTTACATTCCATTTTGTGTTCGTAAGATAATTTTCATTGAGGAAGTGTTGAATATCGGCCCCTCAAAGCGATATAATTCATTCATACAACTATATTTTATGAAATAAAGATGGGTTTAGAGATTATATATGAAATATATGATATTATAAATCTACCTTGATAATTATATAACTATATAAATATTTTTCAATTTCAATCTATCTTTCAATGCGATAATAAAAATGGAAACGACATTTATGTGTACGTACGGCTTACCATCTCCAAGGATAGTGTTTTACATTTTGTACTTATATATTCAATAGATTATTATTATAAAAATATAATGGATACACATGTTATTTATATCTTGGTTATAATTATGTAACAAGTGGAAAAAAATTAAGTGCCAAAGATATAACCAATTAAGACACATGTGAAGACTAAAGTGAATATTACCAAATATAAAACCTCCACAAAGGATTGTAAACAACTGGGTAATATAAGGTCATAATAAAACCATATATGGTATTAGATATATGAATTTTTCTCTTTAATATATTTATAATAAATTTATATTTATTATATAGTTTTTTTAGATATGTGTGATTAGAGTCAAGACACAAGGTAAGGGGATTTCAACTCACTTTTTATTTCAATGAGGTACAAGCTATGTTCGCCTCTATTTCTTATTGTGTGGTGATTGTACATCCCATGATTGTATTATATGTATATTATAAATAAATTTATAGTTATTAACATATACATTTTATAATCTTTATTTCATGGGGTTTAAGTCACAAAATTTACCAAATAAGTAAAATAGTTTTGTCTCAGTTTTTTTTTCTTTGATGCTCATGTTTTGTTATGTGTCTTAATTCTTTTTAGATATGTATATAATTCAATTTAACATGTTATATCATTAATTTCCATCATTTAATAATATCTTATTCTTCATTTAATTTCTTTTTCTTACATGGATAGTATGACCCCATGTTACAATGTTATATGGGTTTATTGAAATAATCCCACCGATGTTTTAGATTTTTCATTCTTATGCATCCATTGATGAAATATAATGTTCCATCTCTAAATAAAACTCATCAGTTTCCCTCTACAATATTTATAAAAGATATGTTAATTAATTAGTCACATTTTTACACACATTGGTTCCTTAGATAATGTTTTTATATAAAATTTAATTATCTTTCTCTTAGTTCGGAAATATATTGTATTCCAAATCCTTTATTTAAAAAATGTTTTCATGATATCATTGATGCACATTTTCAAGTAAAAATGGTTTTAATTTTTTTTATTTTCAATTCTTCCTTTATATTCTTAAAAAACAATTTTCAATGAAAAAGGTTCTAAAAATGTTTTTATGTCTTAAAATGTGGTTTCAATGAAGAAAGGATATTTTCCACACACAAAATTTTAAAAGATATTTAAAAATTATTTTCAATATAAATAACTCCCATTGGTGTTACCCATGAATTTTTGGTAAAATTATTTAATTATTACATTCATATTATTTCTCTGAATGGATTATGTTTTGAAGTCATTATGTTGATAAAACCTATTTCTCCTTCACGGGTTAAATACATTTGAAACCCACTTATTTTAACGGGTTTCTTTTATGATGATAAGATTGTGAAACCTATCTTCTTCCCTAGGTTATGGTATTGTTACATGTTTATAAGACCCATTTCATTACCTGGTTTATGATATGATTATTTATTATCTTGTGGAACTTGTATATATTATTTCATTATGAGATGGTTTATACCTATACCTCTTTATAAGGAATTGGATATTGATTTATATCTAATGAGATAAACTAATATTGTATTGGGAATGAATCTTGACTACTAAGAAGGCTGTGAGAGTGAAACATGACTACCATTATGGTATTGGGAGTGAAATCATGCTACTAAGATGGCCATGGAAGTAACCATGAATACCAATATGGTTATGGGGAGTGAAAATATACTACCAAGATGGTCATGATAGTGTTGACTTGGATACTATAGAAATCATATTATATTCTCTTACATGTCCACCACAATTCCAATTTTTATTCCTATATCATGATTTCATTTATTATGTTCTCTATTTCATTTTGATTCATGACTTATCAACTACCAAAATATATTTCATGATTCATGTGTATGATATTTTATATTTATGGCATTATTTTATATTTTCATAATCATGTTCTCATGCCCTTATTCTCATGATTATGATTACATATATCCCATGTCTTCCCGGACTTGGCATTTGACCTCACCACTTTTATTTTTCCTTCCCCATGTTATGAAGATATATATTATTTTTTATGTGTATAATAAGGGTGATATTCAAGAATAACTTATTGAGAGATAATGTATATCAATTATGTATAATTGATTATGATTGAATATTTCCAATAGAACTATAATAGTATGTTCTTTTGGCATCTTTTTGTAAATTTTTTAGACAAAAGATATTTAATGATAATTTATTAAATTTGAGTTTCACTATATTACCTATTTTTCATATATTAAGAACCCAAAATTTTATTTAAAGTATATACACCAATTGTTAATATAAAAGGGGACATTTTTAGGCCACTAACGGTGGATTTGAGTTTGTTGGAAACTGGTTAATTTTCAAAATTAAAAGATACTTATTCTATATCATGGATGATGAAATCATTATATTTTAGAGACATCCATTTTAATCAGGTAATTGATTTTATTTCATTTCATGTTCATGAAATAAATAATTAATTTAATGATAGCCATTTTTGGGTTGATTTTAGGAATATTTTATAACACTTTATTTTGGTTACATGTGGATAATGAATATAATAGAGGGATGTGTATGAATTAGGGGAATAATTATAGGAGGCAGAAGATTTTAATTACCTACATTCCTTCATAGAAAAGTGAAATGATGAACATTGGGATTGTGTCACATGACATGGATAGTGAAGTATAATCCAATAAATCGACACTTGCACTACACATATAGACTTTAAAATATTTAATACTGTTATTATCTTCTATAATATTATTATTGTAGATTAGACACTTTGGATTGATGTGAAACTACTTTTTACAAACAAAAAGTCACCAGGTGGGTGATGTACCACACATGGTAAACAGTGCAGGTGGTTGTTACAAAACATCAAACCATTCCTCATCCTCATAATTACTAGCCATACTATAGTTCTTTAATATAGATTACATGGATTTGAAGGATGAAGTAAGATTATTCCATGAATTCATCAAGGATTCAAGGTATATTTATAATGCCTTTTAATTCCCCAAATTATATTTAGTATAAATATTTATACACGCATTAAATGAATGTGTCAATAAAATAGGTAAGTGTTTGTGATCATGAGTCCCCCATTAGAGAGAGGGGTAAAATATTTATGACATAAAAGTTGATAGAATATACTCCTCAATACCACACTTATGATCAAAACTGAACATCATCATTATTTAAATGGAGATAAATAGAAAAATTTCAGATCTATCCTTTCAAATTATGTTGTATTTCCGAACAGCTTGTATAATTGTGATTTTGGAATAAAAAAATAAGATGTGATATTTACTGATTGAAAACCAGAAATATATGAATAAAAACATTTCATTATGTCTTTTATGGAAGAGAATATGTGAGGTGTTCTAGGTCCCACACCATGAAATAGGAATTGGTATCACATACTAGCATTGAATTTTCTATCTCGAGGTTTGGGTCTTGATACCACAAATAGTTCATTGTAATGATATACAGGTAAAAACATACCGGTAAAACAATATAATGAACAATAATATTTATAATAATAATAATAATATTGTTATAAAATAAATTATATTAAATAGGTATTATCCATCACACATGTGTATGTGGTGCACCTAAAAGTAGTTCCCTCACTTTTATAATTCATTCTAATGAATTCCCCCCTCTATCAAATACAATTAATATTATGATTATATAAATTTATTTTCATATATAAATTATGGAATGATGATAAACTCAAAATTAATTATCCATTTTCACTCTAATTATTAATGGAAACCCAATCTATCAAAATTCAAATATACTTTTATTAATTTTTAACTATTGAAACATCATTCAAATTTATATAATCTAGGATAGGGAGGATCAAATGACATCCAATGTTATTATTGACCTGGACTCCAACATGGCCCACCATCACCACTACCTATATGGTATCCCAATGGATGTTCATCGCCAATATTATGACAGTAAATATCACAGTATCTATCACCATCAGACTATTTAAATGATCTCTATCTATATCTATCCAACAAAATCAGGGAGAACTCCATTTTCATGTCCATATAATAACATAGAAAATATGTTCCCAATGAGAATAACTTACACTCATAAATATCTAACATCTCACCATCCATTCTTTCATGAACCATTGCAATGGTCACCAGCTACTCATGTGTCTTTGAATGAGTGAGACATGATATAAGAAGATATAAAAATAAGAGATAGATAAAGATGAGTGGGGAAATTACATGATATTAGATATTCTCATGTCATTATTCTTGGACATTATGTTAAAAAACTAAGAGTTTAATAATTCTCAATCATTTAATCTCTATAGGTAAAGGATTAGACTTGTTGAAAATATACTTGGAAAATAATCATCAGGTATCAATTACGGTCAAAAGACATAAATAATCAATGGTTATATTACCCAATATTTTTTTAAGGGTAATTATTTTATTTTAGAAATAAAATATTAATATAATTATGGATAATGAAATAAATAAGAATAAAATAGATACTAAAAAATAGATCCTTCATTAAATAATATCTATTTTATCAATTGTTGATGAAGAGATATCATTTTTCATGTAATCAAATTATTTTCCTTTATTCAACATCTGGACCACCAAAATTCAACCCCTCCCCCTTCCTCTTAATTATGTTTTTTACTAGTGAAAAAACTAATCATAAAGGGAATATAAAGAGGGTGTTAGAAAAAGTGATTTATTAATATTTAAAATAATTAAACATATCAATAATTGAATTTAAAAAATATGTTAATTGATTCATTCTTTACTTAAAAAAACGAATGAATATGGAATTGAATTTTATTCTAAGGTATTATATTTTAGGACCAATCCCACAATTTTATTTCCCATACGACTCACCATTTAATTAATATTTTTTTTTTTTAAATAATTAACACATTTTTTAAAACTAATTTATTTCACTATTATAATTTTTTCAATAAGATTCTTAGATAAAAATCAGGGATTATCCATGACTTGAAAGAAATTATTTAATCATGTGATTTTTTGGAAGTCACTAGCAAGGGTAATGTTTCTATTTTATCCATGGAGTTGTTTTAGGTCTCTAAAATTCAAAATTAAAATTTGAATTATTTGATAAAAAATATGGTTCATTACATAAAACTCACCATAAAACCATTTCATCCTAAAAACAGAATATCAATATGTACCAAAATAGACATTTCATAAAAAAATTACATTTAAACATTCCACCATCCAACATACATCATCCACTTCAATGATCTGAGCTGTAAAAATATTTGAAAATTATTTCCTAGGAAGTTAAACTCTACTAACATCGATGATGATGTCAAACATAACCATTTTGAAGAATAAATTGTGAAAATGTGTATCCCCTCTAAGTGAGTCTTCTCATCCCAAAATGATTCCCATCACCACGTTTTCCCATATCATAGTGAAACAATATACAAGGATATATTGAAACCAATCCCAAAGAGGTTCCTTTAAAAAAATTATCCCTTTTGGGAGAACCATGATCCGTACATTTGAAGAGAATTACTGTTTTTTTATATGGTAATGACACATCCATACCACACTCTATAAATTAGTTATTTAAAATGATCTCAAAAAAGAATAATAAATTATGCAATATAAGATTCTCATTTAAACCTATTTCTATTTCAATACAATATCCTTCAATTAATGAAATGAGAACCATTTTCTATAACTATTGAAAAATTGAAATGTGACATTATCTCTCAAATTTCAAAACTAACACCAATTAAAATCCCTCATTAACTCCAAGATCTTCAACTGGCTCGCACCCACTTTCAAAAATAGACTGTTTATATTGTCACTTCTCTTTCATAAAATATTCTCAAGATAATGAAATTAAAAATCAAAAATTTCTCAATATATCAATGAAAATAAATAAAAATTTAGTGGCTAAATCTTATATAATTAAAATTGGATTTAACAAATCATTTAGGTTACCTTCCACTATCAACACCAAAATCAAAGAAAACAACCTTTTGAGAAACTAAACCCTAGAACCAATAGGTGGAACATCATCCTCCCCTATATTAAAATAGTTTCAATTGGATGGTCACTTCCACAAAGGTTATTTTTAAAATATATAGTGATTTTGATGTTTCATTGGCATGGTATCGACTTATGAAATCCCTCATGATTCTCAAAATAAACACAAAATTAGAAACCAACTTACACAATGTGAATTCACCTCCAGGTTCTCCACCACTAGGTAATTCCTTCCTGTCCATCACCATGGAAAACCAAGTCACAAAAGACCACTTTTTCAATAATACCATTATATACCCCTTCAAACCATGGAATGTGTATAGGGGAAAAAATATTTTTTATGTGGATAGAAATGTCCCCTCACCGTGAATGAAACAATATACTTGAAATTGGATCATTATATGCTTACTTCACCTTCTAGATAACAATCCCTATACTAAATTTATCAACGGATTCCTATATAGAACCATATGTTCATCTAAAAAATCTACATGGATTAAACATCATTAAATAAAATTTTAATCAAGTGAATATAGATTCTATTCAATGTGATTTTTCATAATAGTTTATACACTAGTAGCATGATAACTGATAAAATCTCAAACACCTAACAATATCATATATAAACCAATGTATATAAGAGGTTGGTTTAAATGCTTGTAAATTCTATAATGTCTCACATCATCCAATTCAATGAAAATTAATCATCATCCTCAAAATATATATTTATTCACACATGATCCTTACTTCTCAATCTAACATGGGTCAGATATAGATGGAATTGACACATTCCCCTATATTCATATAAATAAATGTATCATCCATGGTTAAAGGGAACTAAACTATTGTAACCATAGAATAAGAATGAAATTATAGATAACAATGTGTTGACTGTACTCACCACATTATAGGTGGTACAACTTACTAATATTTAAAGGACCCACCTCATCAACCCAAACACCAATCAAATCAAAACACTATAAAAATAAAAAAAATCTTTTATTAGGTGGGAATCACAATACAACTTATCTACAATGATGATAGAATCATGTTACATGAAGGGGTGATTTAATGAATTTCACCACTAAAGGAAACACTATAATTGATTATTTTTAGCTAGAGTTTCCACTAGAATATCCCATTACTAGATATATGGTGTGGCATGATTAGATTATTCATGTTTCAACAATTAAAATGGACAATGGGTAATAGAATAGAATCATTATCTTAATTGTACCCACTAGAGAATTTACATATATATCCATCACATGAAATGTCTCATAGATGTGCATTTCAGAACTACAAACCTAGAAAAAACATGAAAGTGGTGTTGTTAATGAAATTATAACCATATCTTGTCAAATACATTCCATAAAATCTTTAACAAAACCCATGAGCTCAAAAAATTCCAATATAAAAGATGTTTGAGGAAGACATTAAAAGTTTTATGATGATCAATGTGAAATCATTCATGTTCATGCTACCCTACGAGGGGTTCACCCACTTCTAATAATATATTCAAGGAAATCCTAAGATTTAACTCTAGTGGTGGTAGATTTTTCCAATAATTATTTTATAAATCATCACCCCTTAATAGGTAGAAATGTCATGGTGGGAGCAAAATGAAAGAATCATATCATGAAAATTAAATATCATTATCTAGATTGAAATATAGGAATAATGTAATTTCCAAACCCATATTATTTAAGGTTCATGCTCTTGACAAACCCATGAGACCACTATCATTAGAAATATATAACCATTCTAGAATACTGGTAGTTTATAAAAAAACTACCTCCAACCTAAAATGAATATCTTAACATTCTATTAAAATAAATTAATGTGAAATAGAACAAGTGGAAATGACATATATATATTTAATTATGGAATACACCCCTCATAAATAAATATTAGTGGGTGGAAATGTCCAAAATATGGTTATAGTCTATTCATGATCCTAAAACTATGTACATGTTATCAGTTGTCATGTTACACAACAGATTTAATAGGATAGCGAAAATTTTATTTAATATATCTTGATTTTTAAATATAAAAATGAAATCAATGGTCAAAATAGACTAATAAATAATACATGTACCCATACTAGTTTTATACCAAAAATATTTATTAGGGTTCATGGTCATGTATCAAGTTATCATTGAGCTTGTGAGTGGATATGTTTTACACCACAAAAATATTGTTCTCTCTAGTCTGATTAATAAAATCCATAACCAATTTTCCATTACTACCATATATTTATTATTGAGTACTCACATAAGTAATATCTCAAAATTCCATCCATAGGGTACCCCTTTTTGATACCACTCTGACATGACCAAACATACCAAGGTCCCACCCTAAATGAAGTTATGCTGAGAGTTCCACCTAATTCCCACATCCATTAGGCTATGATATAGATATAAGATATGATTTGGAATGTCAAGAAATAAATTACTATAAAATATGTTACCAATGAATTTCCAGGCGTCAGATCTGAAAAAATCATGCCATATCTATGTCAATCTATATTAACTCAAAACATGTTAGTCATCATCAAAGACATAACATGTGGGGGTATATGGAAAATTTATGTTTCTGAATGAACATGCTAAACATGAATCCTCAAAAACCATGTGAATACAAAATGTAATAATTCAACTCAACTCCTAGTACCTGAGTTGATCATGCTGAGGGTGTTGCCGAAAACAATAACACCATGTCATTTTAAATCACATAGAACTAAAGATAGATTAAGAGAAAACCTTAATGGAATATATATATATTCATAACAATATGTATTCTTAGAATTTTGGTGATTCAAATTCATCTTATCTTCTACACTTGAAATCCACTCCACACAAATAACCAATTTTTTTTATTACTATGTATTATAGAAAATATGAATTTTATATCTAGATGTGAACCACATATCAAAATAAACCCTAGGGTTTAGGAGGAATAATAAGTATAGAAAAATGTTAATAATGAATAAATACCCATCAACTAATCAACCAATATAATCATTGAAGTGTAGGTGACTCATTGCTAAATAATAATCATCAGATAAGGGAGTACTAAATCTTTGGGTACATCACAAAGTAATAATATATTCATTTATATTAACTACTAATTTTAATTGTCCCATCTAATTTCATTTGAACTGTAGTTGGAGACCCAATACTCTCACGATTATACCTCACTAGGGGGAGTACTACCACATATGGATGAATATTACTATATCATAGATCTTAGATAGGGTTGTACTGACTCCGCAAAAATAGGACTGACACCCCATTTGGGGTGGGGGAGTATTTAATTTACCTTTATAAACAAAATGTGGGTATCACACCACAAAATTAGAAATATTAGTTAAGGGAGTATTGACACTAGTGTCACTTTAATGATCACACATGAACATCATCATCGATACTATGGTACAAAAAATGAAAAGTACCAATATAAACTCACAAACACCCTAAAATGATCAAACAAGCCATATCATGAAAATAATTTAACAATTCCATTGAGAGAATGGATGTGAAGTGATAGATGAATTATGCAGCTAGTCAGATTTTAGTATCACATATTGGTCTAGAATCATCTAACTTGATGCCTATTTCACGATTCCATTGATAGTTCATCAATATGACAACCAATTAAAAAGGTTACAATAGATAAAATGATAAAAACAATAATAAAAATAATAATAGTATTTGTAATAATAATAATAATAATAAAATTATTAATATTATTATTATAAAAATAACACATACAAATTATAACATTATCCCACATACACATGAAATATGTTCTTGAATAATCTAAAAAATTCATTCTTGTCCATTGTATTAATTAAATCACACATGCATCTAGAATAGTGTAAGATTTTAATAGTTATCTCTTTATTAATCATCATAGGAAAATGATGTGAATTCATAGAATTTGACTTGATTAATGAACATCAATTAACAATTATGATAAATTATCATCAGTATTCAACAAATATGTATCTATACATAGTATATTAAGAATAAAGATTTAATTTCAGAAATAAAAATAAAATAAAATTATGAGAAATTTAGATTAAAATCAATATAATATGATCTAACTCAAAAATGTACTAAAATGTGGTGGTGAATAATTGAATCCATTGTTAGAGTTGAGTTAATGTTCATCTTTGTGATTTTGATCCTCAGTTTAATGTTGTTTCCTACAACGTCTACCCCCAATCCCTTACTCATATCTGAGGTTTGTAAATGTGATGCGTATAAGACTACATGGAGTCAAAAATGTTGGGATAAATATGGGGTTTTATTTTTATTCTCTATAGAAAACATATCAATAAATAATTTAATGAAATTAATGTAATAATTCATTCATGTTTATAAATAGAGAAGGAACCTAATGGGAATGAAAAAAAAGTCCTAAGGTAAAATTTATGCCCAAAACTGATATTTGGTTTTAATATTCCCATCTAAAAAACCATTTATCATATATAATAATTTCATTATTAAATTGATTCCTAATTTTAAAAAAAATAATATATTCATACATAATATATTTTCCAAATCCCTTCTTCACATTCAGTTAAATATTGGATCACATCAAGGGAAAACATCACTCTTTGGAGAACCAACATATAATTTTTTTAGGTCTTATACTCGGGTAAATTTAACATTTTACCATTAAAAGGTAATGAGAAAAAAAACACAAAACTGAGATACTTCTTATTAAACAAAATACGAGTCTTTATAAAATCTAACATTATTTTTGCTTTATTAACATATGTCATAGTGAGTATTACTATATCATGGTTTTTTGCAGGGAAATACATGTATTATATGATAATGAATTTCATTTTATTTTTTAATATAGTATAATCATTCACGATTCTTTAAAACAAAATGTGATTATTTTTGAAGAATTGTGTATGTATATATTCATTATTTTAATATTTACAAATTGATATGAATATTTAACTATTGAATAATAGGTGTTGAATTGATTTAAAAATATTATAGGATTTTATGAGGGGTATTGAAATATATAGGAAATGTTTTTATGTCACATGATTTTAATTAGTATATGCATAAGGAGGATCAATCATTCATAAATAGAAGGTGTGTTTATAAAATTTGGAGATTAATGATATTTCTCGATTAGTAGTAGTCATTTTCTATTTTATTTATATATAATATTAAAATTGACCGCTTGGAAGGGAGAATAATACTTTTTTATATGGTTGTTAAAAAAATATGTGGACCATCTAAGATGGAATTACTAAATTATTTATATTTGAGGGATCTCCATGAAATTCACATTAATTATACTTTTTGGAGAAACTATTCAATGCAAAGTTATATTAAATTTTTATGTACTATTCAACATCAATGAATGGATTGAACCTGTAAAAAATAAGTTTTAGTTGTTTTTACCTAATTCATATGGAATATTTTTCCACTACTAATAAATGAGAAAATTGTGTGAAATGAAGGATAAATATATCCATGAATGGAATTTAAGTGTGAGATAGTCACGTTGAATAGTATTCTATAACTGAATGTGCAAGAAATAGTTATATATATTGTAAAAATATAATTATTACCCATCAGAAGTATTTAACAAGGGAGGTTAATTTTTTGTTAACATCGATCAGGTCTTACTATATATCTCAAAATTAAAAAATATTCCAATTTTTATATAATATATTACTAACAATAAAATTTTGGTCCCATAATAGAATTCACTGGTTATCCAACCTCACATTATAACATGAAGAGACAATCTATGATCAACATTATTCATAAACCCCAAACAAATTTCATGCAAATTAGATAGTTTTGTGAGAAAAGTATTTCAAAATAAAATTTATAAGGAAATAATTATCTTTACAAGAATCACTATTGAGATGGAATAAATATATATTTTTTCCCAATCTGGTATCATTTACAACAACACTATGCACAAGAATCACTAAAATGGGTCACAATGAGTAGGATTTAACATTAAAACTTTTTTATGTTAAAATTTCTCATATAAATTCTGATTTTTTTCATGAATATCATGATAAAACATTAAGGAATACAATAATTATGGAATATTTAAAACCATCGATAATCTCTTAATATGTTATCAATGGACAATAACCTTGTACATTTCACATAAATAATTAAACCTATGAAATTTAAGAACCTGACCGTTCCTTTAGTCCACAAATATTATTATTTTTAATTCAACAATGAGAATCTTGAAGTATTTATGGACCTTTGATCATCAATCCACTAAGTAATTAGATAATTGGATTATGGAATCTATCATTATCAAATAACACCTTAGTTATTCATGGTTTAATTATTCCACTTCATTAACATATGATAATCAACATCGTGATTTCACTTTGAGTGTATTTCCATATTTTATAGATTTTACATTCCCCAAAAAAATTTTAAGACTACCCTCAATACTTCTCAATATTTACATAGTATCTAAAATCCCAATTTCATTAATTTTGTATTTTAAATTTCATGATTAAAAAAATTAATATCTAGTTACATATCCATCATTATAAATGATTGGATTGATCTAGTCCACTAAGTTACAAATTATCTATTTTTTTGGGACTTATTTAATTTATTTTTACAAGGCTATTACATAATAAAAAATCCAAATAAGAAAAAAAATTGATTATGGATTTTGACACAAACAAAAACATAGTGTGGGTACTAAATGACATGCTTAAATCAGTTACTATAAAAAAATTAATATTACTCTTGAACAATAATTATAATATTAATTTTATCATCATTAAAAAATGATAATGTTTTTATTTTTGAATGAAATATATAAATACCAAATTATCTCTCATTGAGATTTCTAAATATATATTTTATCAAATTAATGTATATGTTTTATTTTAAAAAATAAAATGGATTTTATGGTGCGACTAGAAATTGTGGTTTAATAGAAAAACGATTATAAAAATAGTGTGATTTTATGTAGGAAAAGATATCTAAGGAAACAAATTTTTTTTGAATGATAATTTCAAAATCAATGAAATTAAAAAAATACTTATAATAGATATCAAGGACTATGTTCATGCTACAAGATATCTCTTTTCAATTTTTAAAAATTTCTCTCTTTAGGAAAATTGGAAATAATATATTATGATTAAATATGCTGAATTAGTTTTGTTAATGTTAATTAATATTCCAATATAAATAAAAAATAGTTGTTTATAATTTATATATGAATTATTAATGATTTTAAAAAATAATTTTTATATTCATTGAATTGTATTCTCAACGCTCATCATCCTAATTAAGAATGAAAATTTTAAAGTGGAAAAACAATTGGAATCATTCTAATTCAATTTTAAATTTACAAAACTATAAAAATAATTATTCAAAATAATAAACACAAATATGAAATTGGAGAATAATATATTATTATGGATGGTGGAAGAAAAATCCATTTAATATAATTGTTTTGATAGAATGTTATCATTTCAAAAATATATGTCTTGAAAAAAAAAGATTGGAAGATAATTCACCAATTATTTCCAAATATCAGGCCATTCAGACATTACCTTGACGTGGACTACTAACAATATCTTTACATCTTCTTATTCATATTATTGGAATTGGGCAGATTAAGCAGCATCATAACTTAAATAGTGTTGTGGTTAATAATTCTATCCAAATTATCTTAGCTAAAAAATCATGAACATCCCTCAGTAGAATTATCTATTGATATTTATGTAGAATTATGATTATATTTGGTATATCTCACCTAAATATATAATCTATAAGGATTTATATTCTAATACATGAGTAACATTAAATAAGGTACATCCAATGACATTAATATTATACCCTAAAATTATATAAGAATATATATCTGAAAAGATATAGCCACCACTTACTCTGGAAAAATATCTCCCTAACAAAGCCACTGTGGACATGTTTCAAGTAACATGGACCAACATTAACAACACCAATTAATAGATTACTATATTTTTTTTCTTTATAAAAAAATATTTTGATTTATATTTATTGAGTATAGGTAAATCATAACTAATTTACCACCTTTTAATAATGATGATGCTTCTAGGTCTAATTTATCCCACTTTGTCATTTGCTAAATGATCCAACCCAAAATAGAGAACAAAAAACCTACTTCATCCATGTAGTATATTTTTAATTTCATATCTTTCTATTACATCAAATATATTAATGAATGAAATTTCATCTATTCAAACCAATAATTATATTATGAATCATCATAGGAAAACAATAAATAGTATAACCATCTAAACTAGTTTACATTCATCAGCTATCAAACCAACAATAGAGCATCATCTAACTTTGAAAAAATCCATCAAATAGAATATTAATGTAACATAAAATAACAAGTATGCAATTACCTTATAATTTCATGAACCCATATAAACATCATATTCAAAGAATCAAAATTTTGATAGAAAACATCAAATGGTCATCAAACGTTGACATCAAATGCAATATATGTCTATCTCCAACAAATTCTAAATATTTTACAAATTAATTTATAGAAACAAAAACATAAAATTGAATATCTATGGAAAAAATAGAAGGAAATGTAATGGAACAGACCCTCTTGGTCCATTACTTTTCCAAATTTTGGTGTTTGGGGCGCCCCTGACCCCATTAGTGAGTTTTATGGGTAGCGGTGTTGGGGGTTGGGTGTCACCGTGGTGTCACCCATCGATGTATCACTAATCAGTGCCATAGGGGGTTGTTAGGGTTTTCTTTCCCCATTTTTTCTATAATGACTCATTTAAGGTTTAATACCTCTTTAAAGTAGTGTGAGGTTGTTTTGAAGACCATAAATGATTTTATAATCCCCAAGAGTGGGGCGACCCTCAAAGTACAAAAATTGTGTGTCGATGTTTCATGTATTCATCTATTTAAATGATATCCTTTAACTCTATACTATTATAGAAACCTCTCTAAGGAGAATTATTAAATAACAATTAATTTTATCATGTGTAACCTCCCAAATGCATGGAGAAACTATGATCCGCCTTTAAATCCATTCATGTTTTCATATCACGTAATTCTAGGATCTCTCTTATTATCACACAGAGTTTCTTTCTTCTTATGGGCTTGTGTGTTTTCTTTTCCATGGTGCATTTGGAGTCCATCTGATTGATTCTAGTTGTGTGCCCATGATGGAGCCATTCCAACTCAATGTTGGAGTCCTTGGAGTTTCTCCCATGCAAGTCACGCATCCCCAGTTTTGGGCGTGAGGAATAAAACATCGATCGTAGATCAACCAAGTAGGGGTTTCATTCATCACTCTTTGTTGTGTATCATGTGGGGTGGGTATGATAATGTCTTTTTGGGGATAGACGAACCCAAAACATAACCAAGATAATAAATGGGTTTTTATGAATGAAGGGGTGTATTCGATGATGAAGTTGATGTATTCTTTTATCTTCCTTTATATGATCTGAATTTTATTGGCTTCTATACCTAGGAAGTCAAGGCCATTGGTGGTCCTTCCTTGTAGACTAATGAACCTATGTTTTATTAGATAATCTTTTGATTGAATGGTTATAAAATTGAAACTGGTTAATCATGTAAACATATCTAGTGAAATGGATGCACGATAAATAATAATCCATGTGTGATCACCCCAGTTAACCAAATTGAATGAAGAACCCAAATGAAAGGTGTTGACTGAATTTGAGAGCTTACATGTTTGGGTGAAGTGCATTGTTGTTCTGCAGATTCTTGTAAGGTGAAGTGGATGGGGATGGGATCCCCCGTTGGGCAGCTGTTGGTTTGTGGATTTGGGGCTTTGTGGGGCCATTTGTTGGGGACTTGTTTGGTTCAAGTACCTCTAGGGATCTCATAGTTCCCTTTTGTTGTTGTGACTTTATAAGACAACAGGCTGTGAATTCTTAAATTTCTATATGGTTGTTTCTCCTTCTTTGGATTGTGGCTATTCCTATTAGTTTCTTGGTTATGAAGAATTATTTAAATGGAATCACTTGAATATGCTAACAATAATGGGTTTAATGGGGATTTTTTTTTCCAAAAATTACTTTTACTCTGGTTGTGGTTGTTGTGCTTCTATATGAATCAATAGTAAAGAGGGTGTTTGTGTATGGGATGGGTTTGGAACCCTTAGGTTGGGATGAGTGCTTGTTTGCCTATACATAGAAATTTTGGTTTGAGTTTCTTATTCCCACCCCCCATAAGATTATCACTATGGGAAGAACACCCCCATTTCATGAGGGAGGGTGCTTCTTCCAAAATCTAAATGGGTGGCTGGATATTAGCCCCTTTTTTCTCCCCCACCTGAGTAATCCAAGACTCTTCAAGAATGTTATCACATCCTAACGTCCATTATAACACAAGATTTTTTGAGTCGGGTGGTTGTGTTGGTTGGCCCAGATGTGTGCGAGCGGGTTTGATTTCCATGTTTCTTCAGGATGAGGCCCATGTGTCTTCAGGTGTGACGGTGGTTGTTCGGGCCAAGGTTTCATTTGGCATGGTTATGTATGGTTATGGAAGCCTAGTTTTCTGCTAACAGTATGTATGGTTTTGGTGGCCCAGCTATTTGTGAGCATGATACGTGGTTGTGGTGGACCATAAAGATGTTGTTGTGGTGGTAGTGAGACTGCAGTGAAAATGGCTGGGGACATCTAATTCCTAGGACATCTTCAATAACCAATGGTAAAGTGGTGTGGTGTACCCAAACATCAATGTGTTTTTTCTATTATTTTACTTGACTTGCATTATTTAGGGAGTGTGCCTTGTTGAGGTTGGGTGGATAGTTTCCATACATGGAGCTTTGGTTTTCTCCTTTTTCTCACGGGGCCTTATAATGCCTCCCCACAAGTGCATGAGAGCTTTTGGATTTCCCTACTGAGTATACCTGTATACTCACCCTACGTATATAGAATTTATTCAAGTTTCTAGGAGGACTACTTGGATCGTTCGGGGTCATACTATCTCAGACATCAGGACAGTTATTGTTGCTCCTTTATTTCTTTTTGTACATTACCTTTGGATTTTTTTATACTTGTATAGTTTTATCTTTGAACATGAATATGTGAATGGGTTTTGGAATTACTTTGACATTCAGTTTTGGAGTTTTTTTGGGTTTTTACCATCATATCACTTGATCCTACAAAATGAAATGGGTAATTCCTTCTATATTACTAGTGAATCTTTACCATTAGTGCTAGTCTCCACTATATGGCCTATTGAAGGTGGGGCTTGGGGGTCAATATCTCTCCTTAACATGTGTAAAGAAGGGTCTGGCAGTTTTCTATCACTTCCCTCATCTTGGTGAAGGCAGGTCATGACAGATTGGTATCAGGGGAGATGGTTGAGAGACAGGATGGAGCTCAGGGTTTGGCATAATAATGATTTCATGCGGTGGTAGGGAAACAATGTTAGGAAAACATGGTGGGTGACACTGGCTAGGGAAGACTGGCTTGGACATCGGATTTTAGGTCCCCCTATTAATAGATGCGGGGATTCTAGAACTACTGAAGGACCATGTTAGGATACACTGATTATAGGGTAGAGACCCTAGGAAAGGTACATGCATCATAATGACTTGTGTTCTTTTGTGTTCTGGGTGTTCTAGAAATTTAAATAAATAACATGTTTATGAAAAATTAAAAATAAATATTCTACATTACTCAGGCTTAAGAATTCATTGTTTACATTGAATCTATGGCATCGGGAGGACGACCACGAGTAGTGCGGGCGATCGGGGCCCTTGTGGCTGATATGGCTGATCAGCAGAGGACTGCTCGAGAGGAGGAGGGTGACTAGTGTAAGAAAATAAGCTTTGTGCCTTCTAGTTACATACTCTCAGGATGTATGAGGGAAGCATCTCACACATCGAGACTGAAAGCTGTACTGGGAATTTGGGGATAACTTTCATCATGATACGAGGTATAGATGAATACTTGGTTCCATTGGCAGTAATTTAGATGAGGGGAGCTTCACGTTACTATTGGATGCTCTTCCAAAAAGAGAGGATGGAGAGTGAGAATTTTTGGGAAGACTTCGAGAAGAAGTTATGGGCAGAAATCATATCTTCTAAGATGATGGCTGAGAAGAGGTAGGATCTACTCCTCCATTAGTAGGGGAGTATGTTAGTGAGGGAGATGGGGATAAATTCCAAAGATCTACTTAGTTTTTCTCCTGACCTTTTTTTTGGATGAGGAGTCTCGGTCATGACGTTTAGAGGAGGCACTCCAACCTTCTCTACCGTATGTTTTTACATCCTTCACACTTATGACGTACTTGGAGGTCTAGAATAATGTTGAAGTGGTGGATAGGATTCAAATTCTAAGAGGTGTTCCATGATAGGGGAGCCGGTTGGTATTGTCAATGGGGATGATAATCAGTAGCAGGCCCCCAGTGTCAGGGCCTTCTTGGTTTCGGCTATCGTGGAGCAGGAACCAACAGTTCTAGTTTCATTCTCCCAGTCTCATCCTTTCATTGCATTCCCAAGATCGAGGAGCTTCATCTATGGCATCCATTGGAATCTTTAGAATCCGTTCCCAGATATATTGATGTACAGTGGTGGTGGATAGGATCAGTTCCCACCTCAATAGTAACAATTTCCATCCAGGTCCATTAAGCAGCAGTAACAGGGACAACGAGCTCATGCTCTTCTAAGAGTAGAAATTGTAGGAGGAGGATGACCTCACATCACTCTTCAGGGACCTCGGACAGGGCATGGTCGGGGAGGATGATGACATCAGAGGGGATGAGGAGTTGGGAATGACCAGTTTCACACTACAAAGGCAGAAATTTTAGTTGTTTCGGAAGTTATTTGAGCTAAGATCTTCTTGTTTATCACTCTTACATTCACCTTGATTGATTCTAGAGCTTCACACTCCATTGTTACACTCATTATAGCCCATTCTTTGGTCCTATATGTAAATATACTCCCCATTCCCTTCATGCATAGTACACAAGTTAGTGGCCATACAATCCTATTTGTTGTTTTTCGAGGATGCAAACTGATGTTGGGGCTGCATCAGTCTTGGGGGGATCTCCTTCTACTAAAAATGCATCCATACGATGTCATATTAGGCATCAAATATCTATTTTTTGTGCAATCTGTTATAGACTACTTCTGCAGAAGAGTCGGGGTCTCTGATGAGGATGGACAACGTGTGACTTTTGTTGACAAATGGAGTTGACAGGTGGGGAGACAGCGTGTGGAGACTCTACATTCTAATATGGACGTACATTCAACTAAATTAGTGGATGATGAGATGATGGATGTTCTGAGAGTTTTTAAGGAGTTCATGGGAATTTTCCCTGAGGATTTTGACTCTACCCCCTCGATGTAACATTGTGGTTGGGATAGACTTACAACCTTGTGCCCATCCAGTTTCAATGGATCCTTATCAGATAGCACCTTCTGAGTTTCTGGAGATGTGGATTCAGATTGATGATATGATTTAGAAGGGGTCTGTCCAACCCAGTATGTCGCCATGGGGAGCTCCATTCTTGTTCAGGAAGAAGTCAGATGGTGGTCTTAGGTTATGCATAGACTACCGGAGACTGAATCAGGTAATGGTTAGGAATTATTACCCTTTCCTTAGGATACAAGATCTTTTTTACTAGCTAAGGGGGTGAGGATGGTTCTCTAAGGTTGATATGTGGTCTAGGCATCACCAGTTAAGGGTTAAGGATAGTGATATCTCGAATACTTCTTTCAGGTGTAGGTTTTGGCACTTTGAGTTCGTAGTCATATTGTTTAGTGATAAGAACACATCTGCTAGGTTTATGGGGCTCATGAACTCTTTTTTCTGTGATATTATAGACCGGTTTTCCATTGTGTACATCGATGACATATTGGCTTACTCATGATCAGGGGAGAAACATACTAAGCACCTCAGGATGCTCTTTTATATCCTTCTACATCACCATATCTATGGGAAGTTGTCCTAGTGAAAGTTCATGACATGGGAAGATCACATTCTTGGACATGTGGTGTATCAACAAGGAGGGGTAGTGATCTTTCGATGGTTGAAGCAGTTGTTTTTTGGGAAGTATCCAAGAATGTTACGAAGGTTTGTAGTTTCCTGGTTCTGGAAGGTTATTATCAGAGGTTCATACCCAACTTCTCTCGAGTTTCTTCTCCTTTTACAGCTTGTACAAGAAATAACTAGGCCTTCGTGTGGGGTGAGTAGTTTCGGGTAGATTTCATCTATCTGAAGGAAATGTTGGTCAGTTCTCTAGTGCATAGATTTGCATAGGAATTGGTGATGTTTGAGGTGTTTTGTGATACTTCTAGACTTGGCCTGGTGTGAGTGCTGATGCACTGGTGGGGAGTGATCCTTTATGGATCTAAGTAGTTACGTCCTCATGAGTTTAACTATTCCACCCATGATCTATACATGCAGTAGTAGTGTTAGCATTGAATTTATAGTGGCATTACCTCATTGGGGGTCACATTGTGATCTTCATAGATTATAAGAGTTTGAGGCATATCAATTCCTAGTGGGACCTAAAATCGTGATAGAGAAGGTGGGTTGAGTTTTTTATGGACTACACCTTCAAGATCTCCCACACTAATTGTAAGGGGAATGTTTTCACCGATGCCTTGAGTAGGAAGTCATATAGAGAAGTTGTTCATGAATCTGTGGATTCTTAGAAGGAAATAGAGGAGTTGGCTTCCCTACACATGGATGCAAGGGAGGATGGTGGTAGAGATTTTATGTTTCAGATGACAGTGCAGTCCCCTCTATTGTGGAAGGAGGAGGAGTCTCAGTGGAGATACATAGAGAGTGAAGTGATGCATGATTGAGTTGACCAAGGAAATGTTGTGGAAGGGTGATTGGAGGATGGTAAGAATCCGATTATTTTCTGAGGGAATTTTTATGTCCCAGAGACGATGAAAGAGCGAGTTCTATGTTAGTTCCATAGCTCACTTGTCATAGTAAAACTAAGAGTTTTCAAGAATTACTGAGGCCTGAGAGAACAGTTTTTTTGGACCGGGGTGAAACAGGTAGTGGCGGAGTTCATGGAAAAGTGCATTGTGTGCCAGCAGTTGAAGGCTGAGCCCTATGTTATGGGAAGTATGTTGCAACCTTTAGATGTCCCCGAGTGGAAGTTGGATGACATCTCGATGGATTTCGTCATGGGACTACCCATGGTTCAAGGAGGCTGGGATGCTATCTGTGTAATGGCAGATTGGCTGAAGAAATCAGTTCACTTCCTGGTGATCAAGGAGTTGAGTGCGGTTGATGCATTAACATGGAGATATTTGGATGTTGTTGTGCAGTTTTATGGAGATCCGAGGACTATATTCTTGGATAGGGATGTACGAAATACCTCATGAGTTTGGAGGGGATTTCATCATGCTTTTGGAATCTAGTTACACCTTAGCACTGCTTTCCACCCCCAGACAGATGGGCAGGCAAAGAGAACCATCCAAACATTGGAGGATATGCTACATGCATGTGTTTTAGACTTCGTGGGATCATGGAAATGTCATATTTCCTCAGTAGATTTTTCCTACAATAATATCTATCACTCTACTATTGGCATGGTACCATATAAAGCCTTGTATGGGAGTCCATGTCGTTCTCCCTTATGTTGGACTGGGGTTTGGGAGGCTGGTGTTCTTGGACCAGATGTAGTACAGATCACAATTTAGAAGGTTCACCTTGTTCGTAAGAGGTTGAATGAAGCCCAAGACTAGTAGAAGTAATATTCCAATCGTATAAGGAGGCCCTTGGATTTAGAGGTTGGAGAACATGTGTTCATGAAGGTTTCCCCTCGATGTGGACAGCGAAGGTTCAGAAAGAGGAGAAATCTCTATCATAGGTTCATTGGGCATTTAGAAGGGTCAGGGTGAGTCAATGAGGTGGAATATCTGTTGGCATTTCCACCTCAGTTGGAAAGGATCCGCGACATTTTCCATGTCTCCCAGCTTCATCAATATCTACATGATGACACCCATGTCATTGACTGGGGATAGTTGGATATAGGGGATGATGCTATATTCTTAGAGAGACTAGTGAGGATCAAGGATAGAAATTATAAAGTGATTCATGTATGAACCATCCCCTTGGTTCATGAGTTGTGGAGGAACGGTTTCCTTAAGGACATTACATGGGAGTGAGAAGCTCAAATGCTCACCCGTTACCTAGAGGTGTTTTGAGTTTTGTTCTGTTTTTTTAGGTACTTGTTTGTGATGTAGTGATTAACCGTGTTATCTATGAGATGGGATGTTTCCCTTATTATTTGAATGATTGTGAAGTGTACAAAATATGGGGAGAGGATGACATGATTCCTAATCAAGGCGCATTAATGTGGATGTGATTAAACCCATGTGGGAGAGTCAGTGCCACCCAAAGAAGATAGTATCTTGGAATTGAGGAAAGGACTTCCTCATCCATATGACAGTTTAGTGTGACCTTTTTATGTTTATTTGGTTACCTTTGGGAGGGGAGCAGTAGTGTATTCATAGTTGTTCAGGAGATATATGAGGGAGTGGTGTTTCTATAGATTGAGGTTTGTTCCGACTTTCGAACAACTCTAGGGTGGTACAACCGTGATAGGTATCTTTCGATGTGGATGTTTGGACCCCTCTAATTTTTGGGTTTAGTTTTAATTCTCGATGACGTGGATAGATTGATAGGTATCTGATGTAATTTCATGAACCCTACTAGTCCATTAATTTTCCAAATTTTGGTGTTTGGGGTTTCTTAGACACCATTTGTGAGTTGTGAGGGAGGCTGTGTTGGTGGCAAGGTATCACTGTGGTGTCATCCATCAGTGTGTCACTGATCGGTCTCACTGATTGGTTCCATGGGTGGTTGTCAGGGATTTCTCTGCCCTATTTTCCTATAATGAGTCTTTAAAGGTTTAATACCTCTTTAATGTAGTTTGAGTTCATTTTAAAAACCATAAATTATGTTCTAATCCCCAAGAGTGGATCAACCCTCAATGGACCCAAACTGCTTGTCATTGCAATGCATTTTCCTCTGTTTAAATGAAATATTTTAACTCATAGCTGTATTGGCCACCTATCTGAGAAGAATTATTAAATAAAAAATAATTCATTCATGTTTAACCACCCAATCATGTGGAGAAACCATGATCTACCATTAAACCATTCATGTTTTCATATCTTGTAACTATATGATCTCGCATTTTATCGCACGAAGTTTCTTTCTTCTTCATGGATAGTATCTTTTTCTTTAATTGGTGTATTAGGAGTCCATATTCCCTAGAATAGTTGTGAGCCCATGTTGGATCCTTTCCTACTCACTAATGGAGTCCTTGGAGTTTCTCCCATACAAGTCCTCCATCCCCAATTCTTGGAACGAGGAAGAAAACTACGATCATTTCTCAACCAAGTAGGGTTTTCCTTCATCTCTCTTTATTGTGTATCATGTCGGGTTGGTACGATAATGTTCCATTGGGGATGGATGAAACCAAACCATAACCAAGATAAGAAAAAAAAATCAATAATGAAGGTGTGTATTTGATGATGATGTTGCTATATTATTTTATCATTTTTTATATGATCTAAATTGTATGGGCTTGTGTCAACTGAAAATCATGGTTGTTGGCGGTCCTTCCATGTGCACTAATGAACCTCTGTTTTCCTAGATAATCTTGTGATTTAATATTTGTAATATTGAAACTGATTAATCTTGTAATCATGGCTGGTTAGATGGATGCATGATAAATAAGAATCCATTTGTGATCACTCGGGTTAACCAAACATAAGGAAGAATCCCAATGAAACGTGATAACTGAATTTGAGATATTACTTGTTCTGTTGATGTGTATAGTTGTTCTGCTAATGCTTATAAGGTAACATGGATGGGGATGGGATCCCCCATCTATCAGTTATTTGCCTAGGGATTTGGGTCCATGTCGGGTCATATGTTGGGGATTGGTTTGGTTCTAGTACATTGAAGGATCTCATGGGTCCCTTTTGTTGTTGTGACTTCACAATAGAACTAGGTGTGAATGCTTAAATTGCTGATTGGCTGTTTTTCATCCATGGCATGTGGCTATGGTTTTTAGTTTCCGAAGAGTGAAGAATTATTTAAATTTAATCTCATTAATATGATAACAAGAATGGGTTTAATGGGGATTTTTTTTCCAAGAATGAGCTGTGATTTAGTTGTGGCATTGTGCTTTATATGGATGAATAGTGATGAGGGTGTTTCTGTATGGGCGGATTTTGGAACCCTTAGGTTGGGATGAGTTCTTTTTTACCTATATGTATAAATTTAGTTTTTTTTTCTTATTCACACCCCACCCATGTTGATAACATCATGACGAACACCCCCATTTAATGGGGGAGGGTGTTTTTTCAAACATCCAAATGGTTGGATGGATATTCGCTCCTTTATACTCCCTCTCCTGAGTAGCCCTAGACTATTCTGGAAGGCTATAATAGCCTGAGGTTCATTATAACCAAATATTCTTTGGTAAGGGAGGTTGTGGTGGTTGGCCCAGGTGTGTGCGGGTGGGTTTCTTTCCTATGTGTCTTTAGAATGAGGCCCCAGTGTCTTCGGGCATGGCGGTGGTTGTTCTGGCCTCGGTGTTTGTGGGCCTGGTTACATATGGTTGTGGTGGCTGTAGTTTTTGCGGGCAGGATGTATGGTTGTGGTGGCCCAGGGGTTTTTAGGAAGGATATGTGGTTGGGGAGGCCTATAAGTTTCTTTTTTGGGTGGAAGTGGGACTGTAGTGAAAATGGTGGTGGAGTTCTGACTCATATGATGTCTTCAATAACTAGTGGGAAAGTGGTGTGGGGTACCCAAAAAACGATGTTCTATAACTATTTTTTTCCTAACCTATATTATTTGGGGATTGTGTGATTAGCCAATAAAAATACATATTTTAATTAATTTTTAATGGTATTAAATGTTCATTTTTTATCTTATGGGACTGAGTTAGTGGATTTTAATTTTGAACATCCATTCTTATCATTTCTGCACTTCATTCTTAATGTACATCAGTTTAGGCCCAATAATTCATCTGATTCTAAGGATTGTAATTACTCATATTTTGATTTGATATTTTGGGAACTGTATCTACACTTAAATATATCATTTTTCATTCAGGGATCTTTTGAGCTTTCTTTCATTGTAATGTTATGTTGCGATTTTGTTGTCTCAAATTTGTCTTCCACATGTAAGTTGTTTTAATTCATCATTTTTTTATTAATAAATTTATTATTATCTTATTATTTTGTTCTTATCCATCTCACTTTGATACTGTTGCCTCAAGGTGTGAATTTATTCACACAAAACCTTGTGAAATTATTCACACAATGGTGGAGTGATCATTTCCTTTTTATTGTTTTCTTTACTTCTTCAATTCCTCCCTCATGAGTCTACTCCGCACTTCCATTGAAACCATATCATCAATGGAGGGCTAAAAAACTTATGTGTTGATCCAAGGGAGTAGCAAGGGGATGTATTGGATTTTATTTATCACCCCATTAATGTCTAATCACTTCTTCAATTGACATTTTTATTTTATGATTTTTAAACTCCCTCATCATTGTTGAATTTAAGGCCACACACTTAAAGTGATTATACGAACCTTTACCTTAAAGTGCTCAAAACATTGATCCGTCAAGTGTATAGGTTATTATTATTAAAGGGTTTAGGTATTAAACCTGTAAGTGATGATATTGTTTGATCTTATTAAATGAACCCATCTCAAATATAAGAAATTGAAATCATTTAAAAAGGAATTCATCCAATCCACCCTAAGCAATAACCTTGGATCAACTCATTACCATAATTTGAATTAACTTAAATATATTATTGATCCTTTAAAACCATCTCAAATAAACTCATGTTGGCCAATTCATAGCCAAAAACAATCCATAGAATGTACGTGTCTGTAGGTTACTTCTTAGGTATCTGAGGATTCGATAACCCATGCTAAACTACAAGAATTGTTCTACCTTCATCTCTTCGGTAAATTTGATCATGAATAAAATTTTGGCACCATTTACGGGGACCCAAGTAAGTAATCTCAACACCCATTCTATTCTCCCCTATTTCTTTTATTCTCACCCAGGATCTCTCATCTTGTCCCTTTCTCATTTTTTTTCTTTTGGCGCATGTCCGCCTACACCCACGATCAATCAAACCGTCTAGTTAGGGTGGATAGTCCTGGGGTTGGGTAGTCATGTAAACCTAAGGAACTCTTTCCATTAGATCCAAATCTTCCTAATACCCCCAATTCAAAAATTGAGCCCATTTCAATGGAAGGTCTTAAAAGACACCAACTCATAAACCCGGGTGGAAACCAAAATGGAAATCCAAATGAGGCAGCCCCAAACATGGGGAATGCAGTCGATCAAACCATGAATGAAAACCTCACACCTTATTGTACCAATTCCCCCTCATTCATTAGACAAAATTCCCTAGGAGATGCCAACTGCATCTTTAAACCCCATGTCCTGAACCACCTTCCCACATTCCATGGAATGGAGTCCAAGATGCCCTACCTTCACATTAAGGACTTCAATGACATTGTAAAATCATGTGTACCCCACATCAACTCGAATCATCTAAGATGAGGCTATTTTCTTTTTCTTTAAAGGATCGAGCTAAAATTTGGCTAAACAATTTGAGACAATAATCCATAAACTCTTGGGACCAATTACAAAGGTAATTCTACAAAAAATACTTTTCCCACAACAAAAAAATTTCAAATAAAAAGAGTATCAAAAACATTTTTGAAAAAGAGGGAGAGTCATTACATGAAACATGGGAGAGGTTCAAAGACACTCTAAACATGGTTCCACACCATGGTTTTTCTATTCCTGAACAAATGAGAATTTTCTATGAAGGGTTGGGTCCGAGGAACAAATAATTCGTTGACATGATGTGTAATGGAACCTTTAGAAACAAATCCCCAAATGATTCTTATGAGTATATAGAAATCCTTTCTGAACAAAAAAAAAACATGGGGAACTTCACCTTATTCTGAAAAGACACAAAGAAATACTGGAATTCATACACCTCGAGAAGAGGAAAGCCTTAGGGCTAAACTCACAGCACTCTCTAGGAATGTTGAAGAGATAAACATTAGGAAAGTCCATGAAATCCAAACTCTAGACCCTGTTTGCACAATTTGTGACAAACATGACCATAAGATATACAACTTCACAACCATTCCATCCATCAAGGATGTTATTTTAGGAGGAACACCGGTGGAACTAAATTCATTGAACATTCAAAAGCCTCAATACCAAAACAACTTCAACCCAAGGTATAATGACCACCCATGATTCCGCTGGAAAGATAACCAACAACCTATCCAACAACAAGGAAAAAATCCTTACCCCCATCAGAACTACCAAACCCATAACCAATTCCAAACCCAACCTATACATAAATAATAGCCACCAGTCCATTTTCAACAAACCATCCCACCTCCAAAATATCCCCCCGGGATAAACCAATCTTCTCAAGAACCAACCCAAACTGTTCCACAAAGCCTACTAGAAAAACTATGCAAACAAATGGAAAGGATGAACTCGGAAGTCTCTTCCCATAAACAAGAACTTCAAACCATCAAAACTGGAAAGGCACCCATGCCTACTCAGGTGGTAACAACCTCAACTTAAAGTGGAGATTCAATTTTTACTCAAACAACTCATGATTAGCTAAAGGCTGTGACTATTTTAAGAAGTGGGAAATCAATTGAGAAACGTGAAAAAATAAGTTAGAAACCATGTGAAGCTTCAAAATCCAATGAAAATTGAAATGAACCACAAGATCAAACTGAGGAAGCCGATAACAATGTGAATGAAACAACTCCTCAACAAACAACCCTACAACCTGCACAATTTCCTCAACGCATAAGGGGAAAAACCAAGACTGGATTGATTGAAACATTGTGGGAAATCTTCTCACAAGTCAAGTTGAACATTCCACTTCTCAATGCCATCCAAACCATACCATCCTACTCAAAGTACCGTAAGTACTTGTGTAATTTTAAAAGAAAATTTTCATATAAAAACCAAGCCCATTTGGCTGGTAATGTGAGTACCACCATTCAAGGGACCATTCCTCTTAAGATGAAAGACCCAAGTTTCCCTTACATCAATGTTGAACTAGGAGAGAGTAAATTTTTCAAGGACTTGTGTTACCTAGGTTCTAGTGTCAATCTCATCACCTATGCTGTGTACTGCTAGTTAGGCCTAGAAGAGCGCCAACCCACATCTTTCACACTTCAACATGCTGATCATAGCATTAGGGTTCTAAGGGTATTTTAAAGGACGTTCTGGTAAAGGATGAAAACTTCATCTACCCTGCTGACTTCAATATCCTTTACAACCATCCAAACATAGGAAATAAGTAACAAATCCCAATTTTCCTTGGTTGTCCCTTCCTTATAACAATCAACTCTGTTATCTGAGTCTGAAATGGGAACATGACCATCACCTTTGGGAACATGAGTGTAGACTTGAACATCTATAATGCAAGCTCTAAAATAGGGTATGATGATGACATTCATGATGTAAAAATTATAGGAAGAATTGATAATGAATCCATATAACATCAAGGAATATTTGATGGATGTTTAAGTCAGGATGAGATTGATTTCCTTTGTTCATATGAAGGATGTTTATCTCCTTGGCTTGAATCATATTCAAATTGCTCTTATGATGAAGTCTTAGGTCCAAGAATCGTTGAGACCTTTCTGGAAACCAATTTCATGGAGACCACTCCAACTTCCTTCCCTAAATCTGATCAATCCAATATAGTAGCTGAAACTTCAACAAGTGGGGAATTGATCCTATCTAAAACTCTAGGAAAAAAAATTGATCTTGATCCAATGTCCCAATATTATGTTGAAATTTTGAACCAACCTGATATTGAATTGAAGAAACTTCCTGTAGCACTCAAGTATGCATTCCTAGGGGACAATCAAACACATCCTATTTTCATCTATTATTCTCTTGAATCCAATCATGAGAGGTTGATTCTATATGTCCTTAGGAAACATAATAAATCCATTGGATGGACCCTGTCTGATATTCTTGGGATTAGCCCACTTATCAGGACTCATAAGATTGTTCTAGAATCTGATTCAAAGCCATATCGTCAACCTCAACGGCAACTCAATCCTAATCTCATGGAAGTAGTGAGAAATGAACTTATGAAATTTTTAAAAGCAGGTATCATATATCCCATAACTGAGAGTGAGTGGGTCAGCCCAATCAAAGTGGTTCCCAAGAAGACAGTAATCACAGTGATAACCAATAAGGATGGAGATATTCATCCAACCAGGGTGAGTAGTGCATGGAGGGTCTGCATTGACTATAGGAAGATAAAATCATTCACTAAGAAGGACCATTTCCCCTTAACATTCATTGACCAAGTACTTGAGAGAGTGGCGGGTCATGAATTCTACTGTTTCTTAGATGGGTACTCTATGTATAATCAAATTGAGGTCTCCTGTAACGCCCTGACCCCAGTTACCCAGAGTTGGTGCATTATTGCGTAACATTGGCATGATCACAAAGATCAAGTCTCGAAAGACCGATTAGTTTAGTAGCCTTGAAACACTAGATACATTCATAGGTTTTACATTACATCATAAAGTAATAAAAAACTACAACAAAATCTTGTCTTTATATCCCGTCATATTATCCCTTCAGGTCATTCATAAAATAATTCATCACATACTGGAAAAATTAAAACATTGAAAGGGGTGAGCTCAGATGCTCAGTAAGGATAACAATATAGCAGAAGCTTTCATAAATAAATATAAACATTTAGGGCAATGTATAACTAAAAAAAATCCTTTTAAACTTGAACTTCAACATAATATGGAAAAAATAAAATGAAATAATTCCATTTACTAATTCACATGGATATTATACTAGTCGAATAATCACATGCAATATCAATAACCACTTTCATAATGATGAAATGAATAATTCCAGACTATCATAACCACGTAGCCAAGGCCTCATGATAAGACTACAAATAAGATTTTGTCAAGTCCATGTTCCAAGACACTAGTTTGTCTCATGATACCTACCGATGCATCGAGGAGCTATATCGGGCTCCACCAATCACTTATTAAGTCCAATGCATTCCTCATATGAACAGGTTTAAACATATCATAAAACATAACATAATCGTATCACATAAAACATGCATAAAAGAAACATAAAATTTCCTCATTTCAATCACAAGATATCAATACAACACTTTGATATAATAAAAAAACATCAAAACCATTTTCAATACCAAAATAAAAGAAAATTAAAACCTTGTATTTATTTTTCATTTAAAAAAATTTATGGCTTGTAGAGGAAGCTGAAACTCAAATAATGGTCATGGCGGTGGAGAAGTCATTGTCGCCGCATACATATGACAAATAAACATTCACTATTGTCATTTAGCAAAATGCTTCATATAAAAAATATTCCTTTTGAATAAATGTAAAATTCAAAGGTGTTTATACACCGTATAAAAGAAAGTTGTGTATAAAACAAAATATGCCTCAATGAATGGAGATTGAGACGAAGTCCCTTACAAAGATAATTTTTTAAATAAAATAGATCTATTATGTGTATTCACTATAAGTACACATAAAGAAAGTACAAATACAATATAGGACATAATAATATCATGACATAATTTGAAAGTAGGAGATTAACCCAAAGAATGGAAATTGGATTATGAAGTTCCCTTACCTCATGTACGACTTGACTCGATCGTTATTTAACCTCCTAAATAATAAACTAGAGTTAATTTCTGATTGATTAAGAACCTTTTTCAAGTTCATTATTCCTTTTATATCACTTATTCCCATGTTATGAACATTATGTAATTATTTAAGTTAATAATGTTCGTTTTGTCGATCTTTGGTACTTGAGTCAAAAATAAACTTCTTATAATTATAAGTTGTTTATGTGGTAGAATATCCATTATCTCCAGAATTATATTCATGATGTAGATATCATATATATAATATATATCCATTATATACATGAATTTATAATATTACATAACATTTAGAGGTAAGAAATGAAATGCACCGTTCATGGAGACGGTAAGCCGTACGTACGCATGAACGCTGCTTTCATTTCTATTTCATATTTAATGCAATTATATCATAATGATATAAAGGTATATTATAATTCTAGTATAATATCATATATAATATCATTTACTCCATCATTTATACATCCCACATTTGGCATTAACGATTCAAATCACTTTGAGGGGGCGGAAGTTTGCACTTCCTAAAATGAAGTTATCGTGTTTACTAATAATGGAAATCATAAAGGTATTCCATAAATGATAAATAAAGAAGCATAAGGAAAACATAAAAATAATATATATCATATATAAATATAGTGACATCTTAATGGCCACCATGATAGGTGTTAAAAGAAGATTGAACAATCATCATTTCGTGAGGCAGTAACTCGCCACCCATAGAAACAGTATGTTATTTAACCATTAGACGAAGGTGTGTGTAAGTGTAAATCAAATAATTCTCATAAAAACATCATATTATATTGAATATACTGGTATTTTTACAAAATAAAGTAATAAAAATAGTTTAAGGGGTTGGAGAAGAAAAATAAAATAAAATAACATAAAAGAAGACATTACCTTAAAATCGGGTAACTCTTTTGGATTTGAGCCAAAGGCTTCCTTGGGAAGAATTATGCCCAAAGTGAGGCTTCTAGGAGTAAGAGAGAGAAGTTGAAAGAGTATTTGGGTAGATGATGTCCGTGAAAAATGGATTTGAAGGTGTGAATAAGGTGGTAGTGGTGGAGGCCTTTTATAAGAGGAGAAGAGGGGCACTCTTGGAAAGTAATGAAATGTTACATTATTATGAAGTACTTTTAGGATTTCAAAGGTCACATAATTATATATTTCTAGGATAAGGTGATAATGGTTCTAAATCTACTCATCCAATAGGTTTTTGACAAATTAAGGTCTTAGATTTTACATTATTTTTTCATTTTATTTAAATCATTAATTAATGAGGTAATCGCTGCATCATCATGGTGTCATAAAAAATTTAATTTATTTAATGTCTAAAAATTATAAAAAAATATCATTATGTAGATAATCTTTTTTTTCTTTCCAATGAATATTTATTGTTGAAAATTTAACTTATATAACCTCATGTAATAATTGTTTTAGTAAAATAACATATGTTTGTGTCAATTTTATTTCTACTTTGAATAAAAAGTTATTAATGTCATTTTCTTACCCAAGTGGCTCCATGGGGTCCCCAAGTTTACCCATGGATTTTCTTGGTCGGACATGACTCATCCAATAAGGTTAGGACAAGTTTCAAGATATTTTCATATTTTTATAATATCATTTTTACCTTAAATTTCACTAATTACCTTTAATCGCGATTAATAGAACTTAAAAGTTACTATTCACCAAAAATTATTTTAATCCCATTGATCCAAATTTTACTTCTTAATGAAAAGGATGTATGTACGAATGTGGAAATTCAAATCACTGAGGTGGTAAAATTTCATTTAAACGAAAAATCAGTTTTTTTAACTACCACTTAGTGGTTTCACTATTTATTAAAAATCGAAGTTTTTCAGAACAACACCAAAAATTAACCCTAATCTATATTTGATATTCCTAATTCAAAAATGATGTATATTTTAAAAAATTCAAAACATATAAGTTTAATTAATTAATTTAATAATTAATTCCCGCACTCACAACAAACAGCGTGTTTTTAAGAATGAATATCAATCAAAAGATTGACAATTGTTTATGTCCAATTTCAAAGTGAAATCAATTCTAATGACCACCATTGGATAAAATGGTAAAAATATATTCTAATTACACTTTAGAACCACTCAATTGTATAATTTTTCACTATAAAGTATTTTGATTAAAAAAGTTGTTTTTAAGTATTTTTCACTATTCATCAAAAATCTGAAGTTCTCAGAAAAATACCAAAAATTCAACATAGGCTAATTTCGATATTCCGAATCCAAAAATGAAGTCCATTTGAAATATAAAATTTATATAATTTCAAAAGTCGGTATTACTATACATAACTGATACTTTTATTGGTCGCGGTGTGTTAGAACTCGAGGTTGCATACAACACACACTGCTCTATTATTCAAAGAAAAGCGTACCATGGAAGCTTGGGGTGTTACATTCTCCGCTCCTTCAATAAATTGCGTCCTCGCAATTTAAAATTTTTATTTGAAAATAAAAGGTTGAAAATAGAAAATACCTTTGTGTAAAACCCACATCGGAAATAGGGTTAATAAAAATATAACTTTAAAATAAGGAAAGAGAAGTACAAAGGTCACCCGAGATAGCCCATACTAGGATTCTATGAAAATATGGATATGGAGGAAAAAAAACCATCAAGGTCTGATGGAGAGTTGTATAAAATAGGATTAGGAGAAAGTTAACTACATGAAAATCACAAACTTGTGATTGGTTAAACGGTCATTGATTCCCCAATTGGAAAAGTTAACCGACAACATTTTTTTTAAGTTACCTTTCATAAAGTTGAGGAATTTATTTTGGAGATTTACTAAGAACATAAGGAAATATACTTACTTGTCATGTAGACTTTCATTCATTAATAAATTTTTACCAAAAACCCATCCTTCACTTCAAAAGGTAATAGAACTCAAAAATATTCTATTTATCATAATTGTATTAGGTTCCAAATATTAAAACATTCCATTTAGATTAGGAATTTTTTTTGTAATAACCAGGGACTTCCTGTAGGCTAGTGGTAGGTAATAAAGGCATGTCACACTATGGTTGTGGGTTCGATTCCTATAGCTTTGTCCGACACGACGGGTTATCCCCCAACCTGCAGGTTGTCCTTTTCCTAAAAATATAGTATTATAATATTCCAAAAATAATCTTCATAAATGTTTTAACCTTAAACAATACTATAGAATGTTCAACTTAATCCATTCCAACCTTTATTGTTATCCAAAATACCTCTGTCCAGAATTTCTCTAAAAGGTCTCTAAATTCCAAAATCAATTGTAACATCAGATTCCCCAAACAAAGTAAAGATTCTCTTATTTCCACATACTAAAAATATTATTACCTTCATAATAATAAAACCTTAATGAAAAAAACAAGTACTGCAGTACAATCCTTATATATATCACATTATTCTTATAACCAGAATATAATCCTTGAGTCCAAAAGCACCAATACATTAATTATTCTACTTCAACTGTAGTAATAGCATAAGATTGTCCTTGATCCCTTGCCCTTTTTTGAGGTAAGTTTCCCTGACGATTAGGACATTCATTTGAATAATACCCCATTTCCCTACAATTGTAGCATTCAGCATTGATAGCCTCTTTCTTTCCCTTGCAATCACGATCCTGGTGACCTTTTTCTCCACATTTATAACAAACTCCCATTCCCTTTTGGCAAGTATCGGGGTGATTCTTCCCACAATTATCGCATAATGGAAAATCCTTCTTTCCCTTTTTCCTTTTATCTATCTTTTGTTCCACTTTTCTTTTCTTCTCTTGCTTTACTTTGTTGTCATAAGACATAGATAATTCCTTTTCTGTCTTGATAGAACATGAGACTATATCTTCGTACTTTGATAAATATTGTGATACTAAAGCTCGACGGAGAAATGGTTTTAACCCATCAATGAAATGATCAATCTTACTTCTTGGGTTACGTATATAATCTGCTGGATGCCTCGCTAAGATTGTAAAGTTAGCCTCATACATTGTGACATTCTCATCCTCCTTTTGTCTCAGACTCAGAAATTGCCTTTCCATATCTGCTCGACGGTCACAAGGAAAGTCTTTTTCTAAGAAAATCTCTTTCAACTCCCTCCATTCCATATTTGATACTTCATCATCTTTCTTTGTATTTTCAATCAATGACCACCATTGATCAACATCTCCAGTGAGGCGGTAAACTGCCATGATAACCTTCTCCCTTTCGCTACTCCCCAAGGCATGGAATATTTTCTCTAAGGATTTTATCCATTGATCAGCTACTAATGGATTGGTACCCCAATTAAATGTTGGAGGTTGTTTCCTCATGAAACAATCTATCATTGGTCCTCCACGTTGCGGATCAGGGAGCTCCATACGAGTAAGGTTATTATTCATAACCTGAGTGAGTTGTCCTAGTATGGTGATAAGCTGATCAGCACCAGTTATATCACCATCTCCACTATAATTATCTTGAGCAGGAGGGAAATCCCTACATGGAGTGCGTGCATTGATACAGTTTCCATTCCTCCCACTAAGCGCCATTTCTAAACAATGGCATAAAATAGATTAGTTTATGAATCAAAATACCTAATTAAAAACTTCCAAAACACTTAACATAAATTGAACTATTTATTGATATAATACATAATCATAAAAATGTTTTCTTTAAGGAAGTATATACTCATAAACCCTTCATACTGATTTGTAATGAAAATGAGAATTATCCTAAGCATACCCCCTGGGAGTGTCGTAACCAAGAGTCCAGCAGGGCCTGTTGTCGTGCACCAGTTCCTGTTCAAGTCTAGCTCAAAGCGGTGTTTTTGGGTTTTACCCCTAGGTACATCTGTTCTAGAGTCGCCTCTACCTACTCATATCCAGACAGGGATGTATTGCTCGGAAAACTCACAAAATCTCTATAATACCAAAATTCTAGGATGTTCTACTATACTATCCTCAAAGACTATCTTAGGGTTGTGTTCTCTAATCAGAGTTTATCTAAATCTAGCCTCTAAGGTTAGTACTAAACTGCCTCTGATACCAACTGTAATGCCCCGACCCCAGTTACCCAGAGTCGGTGCATTATTGTGTAACATTGTCATGATCACAAAGATCAAGTCTCGAAAGACCTATTAGTTTAGTAGCCTTGAAACACTAGATAAATTCATAAGTTTTATATTTCATCATAAAGTAATACAAAACTACAACAACATATTGTCTTCATATCCCCTCATATTATCCCTTCATGTCATTCATAAAATACTTCTTCACATCCTGGAAAAATTAAAACATTGAAATGGGTTAGCTTAGATGCTCAGTAAGGATAAAAATATAGCGGAATCTTTCATAAATAAACATAAACATTTAAGGCAATGTATAACTAAACAAAAGCCTTTTAATCTTGATCTTCAGCATAATATGGAAAAAATAAAATGAAATAATTCCATTTACTTATTCATATGGATATTCTACTAGTCGAATAATCACATGAAATATCAATAAAAACTTTCATAATGATAGAATGCATAATGCTAGACTATCATAACCACATAGCCAAAGCCTCGTGTCAAGAATACAAATTAGATTTTTTCAAGGCCTCGTGCCAAGACACTAGTTTGTCTCATGAGGCCTACTGTTGCATCGAGTAGCTATAGCAGGCTCCACCCGTCACTTATTAAGTCCAATGCATTCCTCATATGAACATGTTTAAACATATCATAATCCATAACATAATTGTATCTCATAAAACATGCATAAAGGAAACATAACATTTCCACATTTCAATCACAAGATATCAATACAACACATTGATATAATAAAAAAATATCAAAACCATTTTCAATACCAAAATAAAAGAAAATTAAAACTTTGTATATATTTTTCATTTAAAAAAAGTTATGGCTTGTAGAGGAAGTCGAAACTCAAATAATTGTCACGGCGGTGGAGAAGTCAGTGTCGCCGCATAAGTACGACAAAAAAAATTCTCTTTTGTTTTTTATTAAAACACTTTGTATAAAAAATATTCATTTTGAATAAACTTAAAAGTCAAATGGGTTTATACACCTTATAAAAGAAAGTTGTGTATGAAACAAAATATGCCTCAATGAAAGATGATTGAGACGAAGTCCCTTACAAAGATCATTTTTTAAATAAAATAGATCTATTATGTGTATTCACTAAAAGTACACATAAAGAAAGTAAAAATAAAAGATAGGACATAATAATATCATGACATAATTTGAAAGTAGGAGATTAACCCAAAGAATGGAAATTGGGTTAAGAAGTTCCCTTACCTCGTGTCCGACTTGACTCGATCGTTCTTTAACCTCCTGAATAATAAACTAGAGTTAATTTATAATTGATTAAGAACCTTTTTCAAGTTCATTATTACTTTTATATCACTTATTACCATGTTATGAACATTATATAATTATTTAAGTTAATAACGGTCGTTTTATCGATCTTTGGTACTTGAGTAAAAAATAAACCTCTTATAATTACAAGTTGATTATGTGGTAGAATATCCATTATCTCCAGAATTATATTTATGATGTAGATATCATATATATAATATATATCCAGTATATACATGCATTTATAATATTACATAACATTTAGAGGTATGAAATGAAATGCACCGTTTATGGAGACGGTAAGTCATACGTACGCATGAACACTACTTTCATTTATATTTCATATTTAATGGAATGAAATTATAATTATATAAAGGTATATTATAATTCCAGTAGAATATCATATATAATATCATTTAATCCATCCTTTATACATCCCACATATGGCATTGATGATTCAAATCACTTTGAGGGGGCAGTAGTCCGCACTTCCTAAAATGAAATTATCGCGTTTACCCATAATGGAAATCATAAAGGTATTCCATAAATGAGAAATAAAGAAGAGTAAGGAAAACATAAACATAATATATATCATATATAAATATATTGACATCTTAATGGCCACCATGAGAGGTGTTAAAAGAAGATTTAACAATCATCGTTTCGTGAGGCAGTAATTCTCCACCCACAGAAACACTATGTTCTTTAACTATTAGATGAAGGTGTGTGTAAGTGTAAATCAAATATTTCTCATAAAAACATCATAGTATATTAAAGATACTGTTTTTTTTACAAAATAAAGGAATAAAAAGATTTTAAGGGGTTGGAGAAGCAAAATAAAACAAAATAACATAAGAGAAGACATTACCTTAAAATCGGGTAACTCTTTTTTATTTGAGCCAAAGGCTTCCTTGGGAAGAATTATGCCCAAAGTGAGGCTTCTAGGAGTAAGAGAGAGAAGTTTAGAGAGTATTTGGGCAGAGTTTGGTGGAGCCAAATGGCTTTGAAGGTGGGAATAAGGTGGTAGTGGTGGGGGCCTTTTATAAGAGGGGAAGAGGGGCACTCTTGGAAAGTAATGAAATGTTACATTATTATGAAGTAATTTTCGGATTTCAAAGGTCACATAATTATATATTTCGATGATAAAGTGATAAGGGTTCAAAATATACACATCCAATAGGTTTTTGACAAGTTTAAGTCTTATATTTTACATTATATTTTAATTTTATTTAAATCATTAATTAATGAGGTAATCGCTGCATCATCATGGTGTCATAAAAAAATTAATTTATTTAATGTATAAAAATTAAAAAAAATATAATTATTTAGGAAATATTTTTTTCTTTACAATGAATATTTATAGTCGAAAAGTTAAATTATATAACCCATGTAATAATTGTTTTAGTAAAACCACACATGTTTGTGACAATTTTATTTTTACTTTAAATAAAAGGTTATTAATATCCTTTTCTTACCCAAGTGGCTCCATGGGGTCCCCAAGTTGAACCATGGATTGTCTTAGTCGGCCATGACTCATCCAATAAGGGTAGGACAAGTGTTAAGATATTTTCATATTTTTATAATATCATTTTTACCTTAAATTTCACTAATTACCTTTAATCGCGATTAATAGAACTTAAAAGTGACTATTCAAAAAAAATTATTTTAATCCCATTGATCCACATTTTACTTCCTAATGACAATGATGTGTTTTGGATTTTGGAAATTCAAATCACAGAGGTGGTAAAATTTCATTTAAACAAAAAATCAGTTTTTTTAACTACCACTTAATGGTTTCACTATTCATCAAAAATCAAAGTTTTTCATAACAACACCAAAAATTAACCATAAGATATATTTGATATTACTAATTCAAAAATGATGTATATTTTACAAAATTCAAAACATATAAGTTGAATTAATTAACTTAATAATTAATTCCCACTGTCACAACGAATAGCGTATTTTTAAGAAAGAATATCAATCAAAAGATTGGCAGTTTTTTATGTCCAATTTCAATGTGAAATTAATAATAATGACCAACATTGGATAAAATGGTAAAAATATATTCTAATTACACTTTATAACCACTCAATTGTATATTTTTTCACTATAAATTATTTTGATTAAAAAAGTTGTTTTTAAATATTTCTCACTATTCATCAAAAATTGGAAGTTCTCAGAAAAATACCAAAAATTGAACATAGGCTAATTTAGATATTCAAAATCAAAAAATGAAGTCCATTTTGAAATATAAAATTTATATAATTTCAAAAATTGGGTATTTCTATTCATAACTACTACATTTATTGGTCGCGGTGTGTTAGAACTCGAAGTTGCGTACAACACACGCTGCTCTATTATTCAAAGAGGAGCGTACCATGGAAGATTGTGGTATTACATCTCCCTAGAGGATCAAGGGAAGACTACATTCACATATCCATTCGGAACCTTTGCTTTCAAACGCATGCCTTTCGGGTTATGCAATGCCCCTAGAACCTTCCAGCGGTGCATGATGGGAATATTCTCATACATGGTAGGGTATTTTCTAGAGGTGTTCATAGATGACTTCTCTGTGTTTTGGGATACATTTAGGGGATGTATTCGGAATGTAGAGAGAGTCTTGTCAAGATGAAAAGAAAATAATTTGGTCCTAAACTGGGAAAAATTCCATTTTATGGTTAAAGAGGGACTAGTTCTAGGACATCTGGTCTCATGTAGGGGGATTAAAGTTGTTAAAGCCAAGGTTGACATCATTCTTCACCTTCCATCACCCAAAAATATCAAGGAGGTGAGGTCTTTCTTAGGACATGTTGGTTTCAATAGTAGATTAATCAAGGTATTTAGTTCAGTTTTTTTCCCTTTGTGCTCTCCTAGTAAAGGATGCTTCATTTGTTTGGATAGAAAGCTGTGAGGGTTCATTATCAACCCTCAAATCCCCTCTCACCTCTCCTCCCATTATTAAATCTCCAAATTGGAACCTTCCTTTAGAACCTATGTGTGATTCCAGTGACTTTTTTGTAGAATCTATGTTAGGACAATGTTGTTATAAAACTCCTTATGTCATTTTTATACAAGAAAATCCTTAAAAGATGCCCAAATCAACTACACCACCAATGAAAAGGAGTTACTTTCTATTGTGTTTTCCTTAGAGAATTTTATGTACTACCTCTTATGATCCCCCATCACTATGTTCACTGACCATTCTGCGCTAAAATACCTCTTCCAAAAACAAGATGCTAAGGCTAGACTGATTAGGTGGGTCCTTATCTTATAATAATTTGACCTCACTATCAATGATAAAAAGGGAGTTGAAAATTTTATAGTTGATCACCTCTCTATGATGGAATTTAACGACAACTCAAATCACCTTTTTGTGTCTGATTCATTCCCTGATGAACACCTATACTCTATGAGTGACTGCCCTTAGTATGCCGACATAGCCAATTTATTGGTTACAGGAGTCATCCAAAATTTCATAGGGACTCAATCTCAAATGAAATTTCATTCTGATGTCAGGAACTATGTCTTTGATGATCCATACCTCTAAAAGTTCTTCCCCGACCATGTAATTTGGAGGTGTGTCCCAGAATCTGAACACAATTCCATCCATAAATTCTGTCATAGTGAGGTTTCTGGAGTTCACTTTTCCTCTAAGAAAAATTATTCTAAGGTTCTTTAGTGTGGTCTCTTCTGGCCCACCCTCTCAAGGGACTCCTACACATTTTTTCAAAGCTGTCCTAATTTTCAAAAAGTTGGGTCAATCACAAAAAGGAATCAATTTCCACTCACTCCCATCATAGTGATTGAAATCTTTGACTGCTGAGGAATTGATTTCATGGGTCCTTTCCTAAACTCTACGGGATACCTCTACATCCTCTTAGATGTTTATTATGTCTCAAAATGGGTTGAATTCATTCCCACCAAGTCTAATGACCATCGTGTTGTGATCCAATTTCTGAAAGATCGCATATTTTTTTGATTTGGAATTCCTAGGTCTATAATCAGTGATCAAAGAACCCATTTCAGCAATCTTCCATTATCTTAACTCATGTCTATTTATGGGATTTCTCATAAAGTTTCCACTGCGTACCATCCTCAAACCAATGGTCAAGCTGAGTTAGAAAATAGGGAGATTAAGAATATTCTTGAAAAATCTGTCAATCCTTCTAGGAAAGATTGGTCTGGGAAACTGTTGGATTCTCTTTGGGAATATCGTACATCATACAAAACCATCCTAGGAATGTCACCATATAGGTTTTTTATGGAAAATCATGCCATTTACCTATTGAAATCAAGCATAAGTCCTTTTGGAAAATAAAAAAAAATGTATTATGACCTCTCATTGGCCAGAACAAAAAGGAAATTATATCTCAATGAACTGGACGAACTAAGGATGGATGCTTATGAAAATTCAAGGATCAATAATGCTAGAGTTAAAACCTACCAATCTAGTAATATCAAAGTCAATCATTTTGAACCAAGAAAATTGGTACTCTTTTATAGTTCAAAACATCATTTATACCCGGGAATGTTAAGGTCTAGATGGAAAGTTCCTTTCATAGTGCATCATGTGTACTCCCATGGGGAAGTAGAGATTCAAGATCCTACTATTGGTCATATTTTCAAGGTCAATTGTCATAGGATAAAACAATTAATTGAATCATTAAATAAACAGGAAATAGAGGTTGAGTTAACTGAGCCAACCTATGAATCAGGAAAAAATTTATAGATTTAGGATCAATTTAAGGATAGTGACATTAAAAAAAGAGTTACATGGGAGGAAACCCGTGATTTTCATGTTTCCAAAATTTATGGAATCATTTTTATTTTTCAAATAGGATTAATTAATAATTTTTATATTTAAAAATAAAAAAAATAGTCTGTTGACCTGTTCTTCTATTAGGAGCATGGGTGGGTATGAAAGGGGAGCACCATATTCATCCGTGACAAATGGTGTGATCCTTGAGTAATAACTTAACCATAAATTTAAAAGGAAGACAATGTATCATCAGTTCATTTTATTTTTATGTGTTTGTAGGTTAAAATAAAAATACAAAAAAATAAATTAATAAAAAATGGACACATCATAGGTCGTGGGTAAAACCCCGTCACAATCGGCGAAGCCACGGGGAATCAATCCCAGGACCGAAGGGAGACAGGGGCGCGCACTTAACACTGTCCTACAACTTTTTTGTGCTTCCTTATTCTATAATTTTTGTATAAATACATATATATTAATTTTTTTAATTATATTAATAAACACACATATATATATATAGTTTTGTTTTTCTTGTTGTTTGTTTTCCTTTTTCCACTACGGATCGCTCTGATTGACATGGAGATCAAAGGAGTAAATTGGATCAGCAAGAACTTTGACTTCAACCACCGGGTGACTTTCTTCCATGTTTATTATTTCAAATTCCTTTTAGAATTCATCTCCCCTATCTCTACCTCCTTCTAAAATTTCTTTTCTTTCAACACTTGGGATAGTGTTATTTTATGTTTGGGGGGGGATATGAAATAAAAATATTTGCTTTTGTGTGAAAAAAATGATTTTAAATAAAATGTGTTTATATGGAAGGAAAAATTCCTTTAACTTTGAACATGATAATACACATTGAAAACTTTGAAACAGAATATCAAATAATTTATCATTATTTAATTCTGATTTTAATCCATGTATAATTTCATGAGCATATATTTTGGAAAGTATGGTTGTCCAATGGTATATTTCATTGTTTATATTTTCATCCAAATAAAGAAAGAATCAAAATAAACGTCCTTTGGATAGTGGGGTATTAGTTTCAGTTCATGGGGTCCCCCAAATAAATATCATACGTTTGGTGATCATTTTAGTTTTAGTGTGAGTATTCCAAAAAAAATAAAAAAAACAAAAAATTTGCACGTAGAGTAATGGAATGGCCTAATGCGTGGATTTTGGCACTTGGGGATCATGACTCCATAGTTTTCTAGCCCAGATTTAGTAATTTTATCTCTATTTTTGGTAATTTGAATTTTTTTTGACTGAGTTAACTCCATATGATGCCTGAGTATGTGGGCATCACATGGTTCCCTATGGTCATTGAGCCTGGGAGTCTTGGAAATGTCTCGCTCCAGGGGTTGACTCTTTTGAGTGAAATTTCAATTACCCTGGAAAAATTGAAAAAACAAAAAAAACAACAAAAAACAGTAATATAATATTTTTTTGAATACTCATCTTAATATTGAAATGTGATTCCACCTAGTGCTTCCATCATTTCCCACATGAATAAAGATGAACCCCCCATGTCTATTGTGATACACAACACATCCTCATTCTTAATTGATATTGGATGAAATATGGTGATAAATTTTAACAAAGGAATGGGCTTGGGATTGGGATCTACTTATGAAACTATCTTGTATTAAAATATTTTGATGGGTTTCATGATTGTTTGGTATAAGTGTTTTTGGTGATCATTATGTATTAAAATGTTTTTGGAAAAGGGAATTATAATTTCATATTGTTGAGATACATTTTGCTCGGGACTAGAAAATCTCAAGTAGGGGGGTGTGATTAGCCAATAAAAATACATATTTTAATTACATTTTAATGGAATTAAATGTTATTTTTTGATCTTATGGGCCCGAGTTAGTGTATTTTAATTTTGAACATCCATTCTTTTCATTTGTGCACTTCATGCCAAATGTACACAAATTTAGGCCTAATAATTCATCTGATTTTAAGGATTGTAATTATCCATATTTTGATTTGATATTTTGGGAACTGTATCTACACTTAATTATGAACATTATTCATTCAGGGATCTCATGATATTTCTTTCATTGTAATTTTATGCTGCGATTTTGTTGTCTCAAATTTTTCCTCCACATGTAAGTTGTTTTAATTCATCCTTTTTTTATTTATAAAAGTTCATCTTCTCTTATTATTTTTTTCTTATCTATCTCACTTTGATACTATTGCCTCAAGGTGTGAATTTATTCACATGAAACATTGTGAAATTATTCACACAACGGTGGAGTGATCATTTCCTTTTTATTATTTTCATTACTTCCTAATTTCCTCTCTCATGAGTCTACTTCCCACTTCCATTGAAACCATATCATCAATGGAGGGCTAACCCACTTATGTGTTGATCCAAGTGAGTATTAAGGGGCTAGATCAGATGTTATTTATCACCCCATTAATGTCTAATCACTTATTCAATTGAGATTTTTATTTGATGATTTTTAAACTCCATCATCCTTGTTAAATTTAATGCCACACACTTCAAGTGATAATACAAGACTTTACCTAGAAGTGCTCAAAACATTGATACTTCAAGTGTATAGTTAATTAGTATTAAAGGGTGTAGGTATTAAACCAGTAAGTGATGATGTTGTTTGATCTTATTAAATGAACCCATCTCAAATATATGAAATTGAAATCATTTAAAAAGGAATTCATCCAATCCTCCCTGAGTGATAACCTAGGATCAAATCATTACCTTAATTTTAATTAACAAAAATCTGTTATTGATCCATGAAAACCATATTTAATCAACCCAAGTTGGCCACTTCATAGCCAAAAACAATCCATAGAATGTACGTGTCTGTAGGTTACATCTTAGGTCCTTGAGGATTCGATAACCCAAGCTAAACTACAAGGAACATTCTACCTTCATCTCTTGCATAAATTTGAGAGTGAATTAGTGTGCCTTAGTGAGGTTGGGTGGATAGTTTCCTTTCTAGGTGCTTTGTTTATCTCTTTTTTCATGTGGGGATTAGAATGCCTCCCCATTTTTGCATGAGAGTTTTAGTTTTTCACTACTTAGTATACATGTATACCCACCCTAAATATATAAAAATGTTTTCAGGTTTCTAAGAGGACTTCAAGGACCGTGTGGGACCGTACTAGCTCATATGTTGGGATAATTTATCTTACTTTTTTATTTCTTTTTGTACATTACCTTTAGAGTATTCTTGTACTTGTATGTGTTTATCATTGAACATGGATATGGGAATGTGTTTTGGTTTTAATTTTAAATTCATTTTTGGAGTTTTTTTCGGTTATTACCATTGAATATCCTGATCCTACTAAATATAAAGCATAATGCATTCCATATTATGTGTGATTATATACCCTTGGTGCTAGTCGCCACTCGGGGGCCTATTAAATGCAGGATTCAATGGTCATTATATATCCTTCAAATTGACGAAGGATGTAACGACCCAATGTTTTTAATGGAAATTCCCTTCATATAAATATTCCATGAAATCACATAATAATGAACTACTAAGTGATAAGTTACCTTTAAACATAAGTTTTTCACTTCTATGTTTGGAATTTTTAAAATCTAACATACACGGTTGTGTTAAAGATGTTTTTTGGAGTCTGATAAGAAAACCATAATTTTTTGGGGGAATTATAACCTACCCTAATGAATAGTAACATATCCTTATGAAGGGTGATATACCCTAATGAATTGTAAAATCTCCTATGATAGTATAAAAATAATATTCAAGTTGGAAGTACAATATACCTATGTTTTAGAATGAGTTAATGCATGTTTTAAATCTGGTTTTTGATAATAAATTATGATTTTAATTAAATATTAAAATAATCATATATAGAAAATAATTTTTGAAATATAGAATTCATTTTTGTTTTCTATTAATCGAAAAATGGTTTGGGTGAATTTTTGGGATTTTTCTAAAATACTTGAATTTTTTATGAATAGTAAAATATGGTAATTTACCGTATATATACATTATAAGAAAAATAAACTATTCCTAGAATCATGGATGATTCCACCACACATGGTTATAATTCACATGACCCATTAACTATTTTTGATCATGGGAAACTTATTATACTTTTTCTTGTAAAGAAATAATAAATTAATGATTATAATATCATTAAATCCCTCCTCTCCTCCACTATAAAACCCCCCCTTCACTCCCTCTTCTCTCCACTCCGTTCAAGCTCTTACCCTTCTCTAAATTCTGACCAAATATCTCCCCAAGGTCCTCCCCCACGTCCAAAATCGTTCAGCTTCATCAGAATACCAAAAAATCTCCCCTTAAGAGGTTCTCAAAGGAGGAATTCTCAAGAGGTAAATTCCTCTTCCCAAATTTCTTCTTTTCTTTTAAGTTATTTTCTTTTTAATTTCATTCCTAACCTCCCTTCACCATAATAGTATGATAAATCCAGTAGCATACATGTATTGGAATGTATTCATGCTAGTGGTAAATTTCATTATCTTCTCCCCTTTCCCCACCCTTTTATTTGAAAGAAATGAAAGCACTGTTTGAGATGTGCTAATTTAGCACATTCAAGGACAATAGTTTATAAATTTATATTATTATATTTAACAATGGTCATGAAAACATTTGTGTTATGGTTGAAATATATTATTATATGTAATATATCCTCTATTTGGTTCTGTAATCTTTTGGTACAAATGGAATTAAGTTATAATGAAAAACACATTCTTTCTAATCAAACCCACCGAATAACAAAAACAGTTATCACTAAGGTTATATATATAATAATTTGACATAACTATAAGTAAACTAATTAAAATTAAAACCATGTAATCTCCTGGATTTTAAATAAATAATTTAACTTAAATTTTGGACAACCACTTTCATCTTTCATATAACGCAAACATGAATATAAGTGAACAGATCATTTAAAGCCAAGTAAACAAACGAGCCCGAACAATGAAATTGGACCTTATAACTAATAAAAATGATTTTAATGAACAAAAAAGTGTTATAATAAATAAACTATATATATAATAGGTTCTGGAATTATGAATTAGTAATCCTAATTTGTTTATTCAGGTCATTAATAACAAGTGTAGAACACCACCAGATTTGAGGTAAGGTATCCTCTCCTTTTCTCTCTTAATCAAGATTGTCCTCTATAATATGACATTATATGTGTACTAGAAAATGATGGGGTATGTTTAAGTACCTCACCCATACTTACTTCTGGATTTATAAGTGATTATAACCCCCATTTATCTCTCATCAATCCCTCTTGGTCACACCCAACACCATGCCGATAAAATCGTAATGAATTCTACTTGAAACTTCTTTTTTCTTTCGGGTTGCCTTATCTTTCTTTAAAAATTGTGTTATATTATCTATATATGTGAGTCTTATGACTTCTGGTTAGTTTTACAAGATTATTATATCAATACCCTTTCATCACATTGTTTTTGGGATATACATGGTTTTTAAATATTCCCTCAGAACTTTCTGATAAGCCAACCTGTTTTAAGGGGACTACCCAACTTTTTACCCTAATTTCAAGTGAACTATATCCTATGTTTTAAAACACCATTGTCATTATAAAATCAGTATTTTTATTCTGAAAACCTTCATGGTTTAATTCTGATTTTCTATAAAATATTGTATTCTTTACTATTTTAAAAGCTCTGAAGTGTTTTCCTTAAAACCGCACAAAAATGTTTTAATGCTAATGTTTCTATAATACATTTTTTTATTATCACTTATATTTGACACCACTTACCATGTTATATTCTATTTTACCCTATTAATGTCCATGTATGTTCTAATCGCTTCCTTTCATGGACACTTTTGTGATATGCCCATTGGATATGTTTTATGTCATGATTGTGGTACCCAATTCTTTGCATGGGTAACCTTATGTTTATGTACGGTTGATTATGTATGATTATTTATGTGGAAATATTATTTATGTGGAAAGAATATTCATGATTATGTTGAGATGGATGCACCTAGATAGTGCTCCAATGCATTGGGCAAGGATAAGTCTAATGAGATGCGATGTGAAACGGGATTGGAGGTTAGCCTTGACCCATGCTAAAATGAGAAACGGGATTGGCGGTTAGCCTTGACCTGTACTAAAGATATGATTTATGATTCTGCTAAATTAAATGATTCCATGTTTATATGATCCCATGCTTATATTAAATGATTTTATAAGTTTCATTCTTTGGATATCATTATGTCATGCCTCCTAACTCATGTGCTTGAGATGTATCCTTATGTTCATTCCTTTACTAGGCTTTTTAGCTCATCTCTTTGTTCATGTGTTCCCCAGGGTACCCTATCCAGATGTAAGATCTCAAAGGAAGTTATAAAATCTTTATGGAGATTAAATAAAAAAGTTTTTTAGTCCCATGTTTTATGTTATATGTACCTATTCTTCCATGACACTAGACTTAACGATCCTTTGCTTTTACTCTGATGATTAATTATGCTTAAAATAATGAAATGTTATATGTAAAAGGCTTGGGTCTCTATAGTTGGTATGAGAGGCATGGTCTAGTTATTTTTGGAGATTAGGAATAGAGCACCTTAGTGAGAACCTTAAGGATGAGACTAATTATAAGGAAACCGTCCTTAATTTTGGTGAGTATAGAGTAAGTTGTTTATTATGTAAATACATCCCTGTCTGGATACGAGTAGGTAGAGGCGGCTCTGAAACAGATGTAACTAGGGGTAAAACCCGAAAACACTACTTTGAGCTAGACTCGAATGGGAAATGGTGCACGACAATCGGCCTTGCTACACTCTTGGTTACGAGACTCTTGGGGGATATGCTTTGGTAGATTCACAAGCTTAGTACAAACCATTATTAAGGGAAAAAAATTCCATAAGAAAATAAGTTAATAAATAGATCGAGGATAACCAAGATATAAACCTATGGAATCACAAGTTTGGATGTACTTATTCTTTATAATATTATCATTTAATGTTCAAATCTTATTTTTTATGCTCAGTAGCTAAGTATTCAAGACCACTAATTATACTTTCTTTTTATTAGATAATGGCGGGAAATAGAAGAACATGTTCCAATAACCAATGTGATATGCAATGTGATGATTTCCCTAATGACATGCCTGGTGTGATGGAAGTGGGTGCTCAAAACCTCATTGAACTACCTGCTCAGCTGGCTCGAGTTATGATATAGCATCCCGCCTTTTTATCACATAAACTTTCATTACATTATACAAAACTGAGGATCTTTAAGGTTTAGTGTCTTGGAAACCAGGAACTTAAAACATGAAAACATAAAACATTCTTCTAAAAGACTTGAAAGGCTTCTCCTCATGTTCATCCTAGGTTCATTACAGCATCACATAACCTGGGATCATACATCAAAATAAAGGGTGAGCAAAAGGCCCAGTAAGGGAAACAAGGGAAACATTTAACATGTGAACTTGAGATACATCAACTATGTCATGAATAAGAACTTTAAGGCATGATAAAAAAAAATCATGTGGCATATCATAATAAAAATAACATTTTCATAACTTGAAGATGTGGCTACATCATTTAACATAGACAATCATGAACATATCACCAAGGTCCATCCCCAAGGTGTCATTTGAAAATTACCAAGGTTATTCACCAAGGTATCGTGAAAATTGTAATCTCTAGTGGTTACATCATTACCCAATGCATTGGAGCGCTATCAGGGTGCAACCTTAAATTTGCCTTTATTATCATGTGAGCCACATATATCATCATCAAACATTTCATAAATAACCCACATAGCATAAAATAAATGGGTTTCATTTCATAGTCATAACGTTTTAAAAACTGCTTTAAAGACATGATCTTTACGTCACTTTAAACCCACGGAAAGGGAAAGCGGGTCTCATGTATGTAATCCCAGAATTGAAAATAGAACATTTTGATTTATATGTGAATACCCTTGTAGAAATAAGAGCTTTGAGTATTCACTTTATAACATAAGAATAATTTTGAGAAAAGAGAGAGGCATTTTGAGACGAAAATTCTGCAGCATAACGGCTATGTTTCGGGGTTTTAGAAAACATTGAAAAGAGAGGGGACATGGGTCACCCACTCAAAATTGATCCATAAAACAGTATGGGAACAGAATAAGAAGGATATATGGACATGGTAATGAAGTTTTCAGGACATACCATTTGAAATGAAAAACATGGAAGGAAGACAAAAAATTAGATTTCTCTTATGAAAGTTCGGCAGCCTAACGACGCCACTTAAACATCAACAAAAATGATTTGAAAAGATTAAATAGGTTCTCTCATCATGTGAACATAAGAGTTCAGTATGATAGATATAGAGATAATTCCCTAACATAACAAAAAGTAACTTGAAAGAATTGACATGAAAGTAGAACTTCAAAACGAGAAGGGTGAAGAACCACTTAAAAATTCGGCAGCCTAACGGCGCCACTTAAAACATCAAAATACTGAATTGAAGAGATCAAATGGGGTCTCTGATCATATGAACATAAGAGTCCAGTATGATATATATAGATATCATACCCCAATATAACAAAAAGAAACTTGAAATAATTGACATGAAAGTAGAACTTCGAAACGAGAAGGGTGAAGAACCACTTAAAAATTCGGCAGCCTAACGGCGCCACTTAAAACTTCAAAATACTGAATTGCAGCGATCAAATGGGGTCTCTCATCATATGATCATAAAATATCAGTATGATAATTTAGAGATCATACCCCAACATAATAAAAAGGAACATGAAATACTTGAATGAAAATAGAACTTGAAAACGAGGAAGGTGAAAGAATCCCTTAAAAATTCGGCAGCCTAACGACGCCACTTAAACATTCTTAAAACGAATTGATGAGAGCAAGGGGGGGTCTCTCATCATATGAACATGAAATAGGAAGTATGATGAATATAAAAGAACATCCTCCAACATAATAACATGGAGTATAAAAGAAATGACATAAAAGAGATTACTTGAAAAGAAAGAGGTCGGATCTCTTACCTTAAAATGTAACTCTTAAACCTCAAAGGTTGGGACCTTGAGGGCTTGGGGGCACCTTGGGAGGACTCCTTGGGAGATAATGAGACCAGAAATTCGTTGGGAATGAGTGGGGAGTCGAATGGATGAGAGGAGGGCTTGGTATTTATAGGGAAAGTGAGGGGACAAAGCATTAATGGCCAAGGGACACCTCACTAGTGGTTTTGGCAAAACCATGGGCTTGCCCATGGTATTTGCCCATGGTATTGGCCACTTGGGACAACTCACACCTTATCTTACTATTCATAATTCGACCATATTGAATATATACTTAATACATTATTTAATGATGTCATTAAAAACCCGTAACTTAAAAACTATACTTTCACTATTCACCGAAAATTCAACTTTCTCAGAATAATCCCAAAATTTCACCTTAAACAAATATCAATGCTATGGTTTCAAAAATGAACTCCATTTTATAAAAATAATTTTCTAAATATTTTTAATTTTATTTTTAAATAAATACACTATTCATCGAAAATTCATTTTTTCAGAAAAATCCCCAAAAATTACCATAACATAATATCGATGCTCTGAGTTCAAAAATAAAGTCATTTTTATAAAAATAATTTTCTAATTATTTTTAATTAAATTTTTAATTAAAAAACACTATTCATCCGAAAAAACTAATACTTGAATAATAATTTATGAAACCGTTATTTAACCATTTTATTGAATCACATTACTTAATCAAAGTGCCTAGCTTATTTTAATACTTTCTTTAAGTGAGATTACTAATCCATTTGGACACATTATTAATCCTAATCATAAAATCACTATTCATAATTTACTATTCATCAAAAATCAAGTTGATCTTATTAGACTCTAAATTTAGTACTGAACATAATTGCAGAATACCATTTTTTGAAAATCATTACACATTTTTAATTATATAGGGTTTACATAAACATTTTTAAAATATCCTTTTTCTAAAATTCATCAAAAATATGCATACTATATTTATCCGGTCATTTCAAAATTCATAAACTTCATCATAAGAAGAAATCCCAATTTTTATTTAAAACAAGGATTACACAAGGTAGTTACGGTCTCGTTACATAGCCCCTTATAATACCTGCATAGGACCTAAGAGTAAGGTGTGCTAGGGTGATAGAAGCTTGGGGCGGCTCAGTCAACATTTCCCGAGTAGTAATTTCTATCAGTTTGAACTTCTCACGAAGGCGATTCCATTCTAGCTTCACATGATGAAGTTCGGCTTGGATTTGATCCAGAGCAAAGCCCAATTGTGCTACCTCCTTCCCAAGCTCTGTTAGATGGGCTTCGATCGGTCCAAGACTACTAGGTGAGGCCATCAAATCTTCTTTCTATAATAATTAACCAAGATTACTTATATTTAGAGACAATAATCAAAACATTTTGTTCACAGCGGTCATATTGACCGATGGTTATATAATAGTCAAAACCCACTGATCTCATTTTAATTATAATCATGTTTATCAAATAAAACATTTTTATTGAGTATAAAAATAGAATAAAATAACACATGAAATTAGTAAACAAGATTTATTCAAAATTTCGGGTCGTTACAATCTTCCCCCCTTAAGAAATTGCGTCCTCGCAATTTTAAAAAAATTTTGGGTGTTGAAATTTCATTGAAAGTCCCACATCGGAAAAGGAGTCAGTAAAACTATTACTTTAAAATAAAGAAAGGGAAGTACAAAGGTCACCCGAGTTAACCCACACTAGGGTTCCATGTAGGAAAACATGGACATGGAGGAGAAAACAAAGGGTCAAGTTCTGAGGGAGAGTGATAGAGAACATGATTAGGAGAAAGTTAACCATGAGAAAATCCCAAACTTATGATGTGTGTAAACGGTCTTTGATTACCTAGTAGGAAACGTAAACCAACAACATTTTTGTTTTACGTTTCTTTTCATAATTTTGAGGATTTCATTTACTACATAGAACAAAAACATAAGAAAATATACCTACCTTCAAGTAGAGTTTCATCCTTTAACAAGTCCCTACCAACACTAATCTTTTCTCCAAATGATGATAATTCAAAAACACTTGGTCTCATAAAAGCACAAGAATCATCTTCTATAGAATCACATAATCTACAAAAGATTAACTATCTATTTCTTCTATCTTTAAACATTATCCCAAAAACAGAAAGGTTAAGGTAAAACAACTCTTCAAAAAGAAATAATCCCATAGGAATGGAAACTACTTTTAAATCATCAAATTCCATGGTACTACCCAAAGTTCATCATAGTCCATTCCATAAATAATGGTCCTTAAGATTCCTCAAAATAAACCAAACTAAGATTGAAACCCAAATACAAGAAAGATTTGATAACATAGTCTTCCAAAATAAACTTCATTGTTCATCTCCAAACAACATCAACCACTCCTAACATCTTATAACAAAAGTAGCTAACCTAAACATATTTTACCCAAGATAGGTTAATCATTCCCGTAAGTAACCTAAATTACTATAAGTCCACCTTAAATTCATCGACTCTTCAAAATATAAGTCAACCTTACTCCTCAATGAAAATACCGTTGTAATCTATTTACCTCGATCATATAGGGTCCCCAAAATAGTGAACGTCTTCCAAAATAAAAATCATATTTTAATTCCCTAATCATCTCTGTCATCTTAATACGGAAATCATAGCATTTCCTATCACATTGGTTTTTGAGACATGTTCTTCTATTTCCCGCCATTAACTATGAAAAGAAACTATAATTAGGGGCTTAAGTACTTAGCTAATAATCATGAAAAGGAACTGAAAGCATATAAGGATAACTTGTATATGAAAGGTATACCCTAACTTGTGATCTCCTAGGTTCCCATCTAGGTTATGAATGATCATATATTCTTATGTGAACCTTTATTTTATTTTATCTTTGTTCCTTTAACAATGGTTTATACCAAGCTTATGAATTTACCAAAGCATATCCCCCGGGAGTGTCGTAACCAAGAGTGCAGCAAGGCCCGTTGTCGTGTACCAGTTCCCGTTCGAGTCTAGCTCAAAGCGGTGTTTTCGGGTTTTACCCCTATGTAAATCTGTGCCAGAGCCACCTCTACCTGCTCGTATCCAGACAGGGATGTATTTGCTTGGCAACCCCTTACTCAATACTCACCAAAATACCAGGAAGATTTCCTATATTAAAATTTTCTATAGGGTTCTTCCTAGAGTTTTCATATCCTAATTTCCACAAATAACTAAACCATCCTTTGATACCAACTATAGCATCCCGCCTTTTTATCACATAAACTTTCATTACATTATACAAAACTGAGGATCTTTAAGGTTTAGTGTCTTGGAAACCAGGAACTTAAAACATGAAAACATAAAACATTCTTCTAAAAGACTTGAAAGGCTTCTCCTCATGTTCATCCTAGGTTCATTACAGCATCACATAACCTGGGATCATACATCAAAAGAAAGGGTGAGCAGAAGGCCCAGTAAGGGAAACAAGGGAAACATTTAACATGTGAACTTGAGATACATCAGCTATGTCATGAACAAGAACTTTAAGGCATGATAAAAAAAAACCATGTGGCATATCATAATAAAAATAACATTTTCATAACTTGAAGATGTGGCTACATCATTTAACATAGACAATCATGAACATATCACCAAGGTCCACCCCCAAGGTGTCATTTGAAAATTACCAAGGTTATTCACCAAGGTATCGTGAAAATTGTAATCTCTAGTGGTTACATCATTACCCAATGCATTGGAGCGCTATCAGGGCGCACCCTTAAATTTGCCTTTATTATCATGTGAGCCACATATATCATCATCAAACATTTCATAAATAACCCACATAGAATAAAATAAATGGGTTTCATTTCATAGTCATAACGTTTTAAAAACTGCTTTAAAGACATGATCTTTACGTCACTTTAAACCCACGGAAAGGGAAAGCGGGTCTCATGTATGTAATCCCAGAATTGAAAATAGAACATTTTGATTTATATGTGAATACCCTTGTAGAAATAAGAGCTTTGAGTATTCACTTTATAACATAAAAATAATTTTGAGAAAAGAGAGAGGCATTTTGAGACGAAAATTCTGCAGCATAACGGCTATGTTTCGGGGTTTTAGAAAACATTGAAAAGTGAGGGGACATGGGTCACCCACTCAAAATTGATCCATAAAACAGTAGGGTAACAGAATAAGAAGGATATATAGACATGGTAATGAAGTTTTCAGGACATACCATTTGAAATGAAAAACATGGAAGGAAGACAAAAAATTAGATTTCTCTTATGAAAGTTCGGCAGCCTAACAGCGCCACTTAAACATCAACAAAAATGATTTGAAAAGATCAAATAGGGTCTCTCATCATGTGAACATAAGAGTTCAGTATGATAGATATAGAGATAATTCCCTAACATAACAAAAAGTAACTTGAAAGAATTGACATGAAAGTAGAACTTCAAAACGAGAAGGGTGAAGAACCACTTAAAAATTCGGCAGCCTAACGGCGCCACTTAAAACATCAAAATACTGAATTGAAGAGATCAAATGGGGTCTCTCATCATATGAACATAAGAGTCCAGTATGATATATATAGATATCATACCCCAATATAACAAAAAGAAACTTGAAATAATTGACATGAAAGTAGAACTTCGAAACGAGAAGGGTGAAGAACCACTTAAAAATTCGGCAGCCTAACGGCGCCACTTAAAACTTCAAAATACTGAATTGCAGCGATCAAATGGGGTCTCTCATCATATGATCATAAAAGATCAGTATGATAATTTAGAGATCATACCCCAACATAATAAAAAGTAACATGAAATACTTGAATGAAAATAGAACTTGAAAACGAGGAAGGTGAAAGAATCCCTTAAAAATTCGGCAGCCTAACGGCGCCACTTAAACATTCTTAAAACGAATTGATGAGAGCAAGGGGGGGTCTATCATCATATGAACATGAAATAGGAAGTAGGATGAATATAAAAGAACATCCTCCAACATAATAACATGGAGTATAAAAGAAATGACATAAAAGAGATTACTTGAAAAGAAAGAGGTCGGATCTCTTACCTTAAAATGTAACTCTTAAACCTCAAAGGTTGGGACCTTGAGGGCTTGGGGGCACCTTGGGAGGACTCCTTGGGAGGTAATGAGACCAGAAATTCGTTGGGAATGAGTGGGGAGTCGAATGGATGAGAGGAGGGCTTGGTATTTATAGGGAAAGTGAGGGGACAAAGCATTAATGGCCAAGGGACACCTCACTAGTGGTTTTGGAAAAACCATGGGCTTGCCCATGGTATTTGCCCATGGTATTGGCCACTTGGGACAACTCACACCTTATCTTACTATTCATAATTCGACCATATTGAATATATACTTAATACATCATTTAATGATGTCATTAAAAACCCGTAACTTAAAAACTATACTTTCACTATTCACCGAAAATTCAACTTTCTCAGAATAATCCCAAAATTTCACCTTAACCAAATATCAATGCTATGATTTCAAAAATGAACTCCATTTTATAAAAATAATTTTCTAAATATTTTTAATTTTATTTTTAAATAAATACACTATTCATCGAAAATTCATTTTTTCAGAAAAATCCCCAAAAATTACCATAACATAATATCGATGCTCTGAGTTCAAAAATAAAGTCATTTTTATAAAAATAATTTTCTAATTATTTTTAATTAAATTTTTAATTAAAAAACACTATTCATCCGAAAAAACTAATACTTGAATAATAATTTATGAAACCGTTATTTAACCATTTTATTGAATCACATTACTTAATCAAAGTGCCTAGCTTATTTTAATACTTTCTTTAAGTGAGATTACTAATCCATTTGGACACATTATTAATCCTAATCATAAAATCACTATTCATAATTTACTATTCATCAAAAATCAAGTTAATCTTATTAGACTCTAAATTTAGTACTGAACATAATTGCAGAAGACCATTTTTTGAAAATCATTACACATTTTTAATTATATAGGGTTTACATAAACATTTTTAAAATATCCTTTTTCTAAAATTCATCAAAAATATGCATACTATATTTATCCGGTCATTTCAAAATTCATAAACTTCATCATAAGAAGAAATCCCAATTTTTATTTAAAACAAGGATTACACAAGGTAGTTACGGTCTCATTACATAGCCCCTTATAATACCAGCATAGGACCTAAGAGTAAGGTGTACTAGGGTGATAGAAGCTTGGGGCGGCTCAGTCAACATTGCCCGAGTAGTAATTTCTATCAGTTTGAACTTCTCACGAAGGCGATTCCGTTCTAGCTTCACATGATGAAGTTCGGCTTGGATTTGATCCAGAGCAAAGCCCAATGGTGCTACCTCCTTCCCAAGCTCTGTTAGATGGGCTTCGATCGGTCCAAGACTACTAGGTGAGGCCATCGAATCTTCTTTCTATAATAATTAACCAAGATTACTTATATTTAGAGACAATAATCAAAACATTTTGTTCACAGCGGTCATATTGACCGATGGTTATATAATAGTCAAAACCCACTGATCTCATTTTAATTATAATCATGTTTATCAAATAAAACATTTTTGTTGAGTATAAAAATAAAATAAAATAACACATGAAATTAGTAAACAAGATTTATTCAAAATTTCGGGTCGTTACATATGAATAATAACTTGAATCAAGTGGAACGTCCCCCTCCTCCAAGGAAAGAGAATGTTGTCGTAGAATCCTTCATACAGGAAAGGCCTCCCATATTTAGCGGGTCTTCTAATCCCCTCTTTGAAGAAAAATGGATTAACTCCATTTAAAAGATTTTCAATATCCTAGAGTGCTCTAAAGAAGAAAAAATTTTATTGGAGGTCTATCATTTTGATGGGGAAGCTGATCAGTGGTGGAGACTGATCAAGAATACAATGTCCCAAGAGGAAATTTATTCCATAGATTGGGAGGAATTCAAGAGGATGTTTTTCAACAAATATTTTCCTTGAACCCTCCGTCTCATGATGGAAAGAGAGTTCCTTAGAATCAAATAGAAGGAAGATGATTCCATTAGGGCATATGAAGAGAACTTTACAAGGCTTGAAAGGTACGCCTATGGATTTTTCATGAACACCGAAAGCAAGGTGGATCACTTCTTTAGCAGAATAAAGACGATTCTATGAAAAGTGTTTGTGATTTGAGATTTCGACAGCTATGAGGAGATTGTCCATTGTCCCCTCAAGGTTGAAATGGAGATTAGAGACTCTTAGTGGTCTCATGGGCCTAGTGGAAAGAAGCAGAAAATGGAGAGCAACATAGGTGGCTCATCAATCAAATCCCATGATGGAAAGAAGCCTCACTTTCCCCTTTGTAAGAATTGTGGGAAGAAGCATCTTCATGACTGTCTCAAGGGAACCAGGAATTTCTTCAAATATGGAAAGTTTGGTAATCTGGCCAAGAACTGACGAAAGGATATAAAAAATCCCACTAATGTTGAAGAAGAACAGAAGGTTTAGATCAACAATCAGCCAGTAGTGTAGTGTTTTAACTGCAAGGAGCTTGGAAATTATGCGAACAATTTCCCTATGCTGAGGGTTGTCAGAGGCAATCAGCAACAACCTCCAAGGAAACAAGTAAGGGATTATGCTATCACTACTTCTATGGTGGAGCCAGAAAACGATGTGGTGATAGGTATGCTTTTTATTCATTCAAGAATAGTGAACGTACTATTTGATTCTAGTTCTATGCATTCTTTCATATCTTGCAAGTTTATTAGAACTATTTAAACACCACCTCAAAATTTGGAGGAAAAGTTATCTTTGAGAACAACGAATGGGGAAATTATTGCATCCATGGTTTATAACTCCTCCCCGGTTAATGTTTGTGGACTGAACCTCCCAGCAAATATTTCATACTTCCTTTAGTGGAGTTTGATGCTATCTTGGGCATGGATTGGCTATCTTTTTATAAGGCCAACATCAATTGTCGGGAAAGGGAGATCACTTTTCACACCCCAAAGCATCGTCTGATTATTTACAAGTGTAAGGAAGAAGATGAGTCTCCTTTAAAATCATCGTCTCAAGTTAGGATATTGATTCCTTATGAGCATGCATACCTAGATCAAATGATTGAGATAAAGGAGATAATAATGCTTGAAGACATTCCCATCTTGAGGGATTACACTGATGTACTCCCTGAAGAGTTGCTTGGTCTTCCCCCTAACCAAGAGGTTGAGTTCTCATTTGAACTTATCCCTGGATCTCTCCCAATCTCAAAGACACCTTATAGAATCGCCACCATATATCTAGAAGAGCTGAAGAAACAGTTACAGGAGAATATGGAGAAGGGTTTTGTACACCTAAGTGCATCACCATGGGGTTGTCCATTCCTCTTCGTCAAGAATAAGGATGGATCAATGCACCTCTGCATTGATTATCATGAGCTCAATAAAATCACTATAAAGAAGAAGTATCCCCTTCCGCAGATAGATGGCTTGTTCAATCAGCCTTTTGGGGCCAGTTATTTCTCTAAGGTGGACCTTCGGTCGGGATATCACCAAGTAAAGGTGAGGAAGGATGATATTCCCATGAGTGCCTTTCGAACGAGGTATGGACACTATGAGTTCATAGTGATTCCCTTCAGACTCACTAATGTTCTAGAAATTTTCATGGATTTATTGAATAGTGTCTTTAGAGATTACCTCGGCAAATTTCTGGTGGAATTTATTGATGATATTATGATATACTCCAAGAGCAAAGAGGAACATGAGGAGAATTTGTAAACTATGTTAAAGAATATGTGAAGGGAGAAGTTGTATGAAAAGTACAGTAAATGTCAGTTCTAGATAGAAGAAGTATCATTCCTGGGTCATGTTATCACCAGGAAGGGGATATCTGTGGACCCTTCCAAGATGAAGGCAATTGAAGAGTAGCAAAATCCATCTTCTGTAACGGAGATCCGCTGCTTTTTAGGTCAATTTGGGTATTATCGACGATTCTTGAAGAATGTTTCACGATTGTCAAACCCGATGACCAAGCTAACACGAAAGGGAGTAAAGTTCATCTGGACATAGGAATGTGAAGACTATTTCAAGGAGTTGAAAAAGAGGCTTATCACTGCATTGGTACTCACACTCCCTTCAAGTGGAGAAATCTTTGTGGTGCATAGTGATGCTTCTAAGAAAGTCTCAGGCTGTGTGATAATTCAAAATGATAAAGTGATAGCCTATTCCTCAAGGAAGCTGAAAATCCATGAGAAAAACTTTCCCACGTATGATCTAGAGTATGTGGCTGTGATCTTTGCGTTGAAAATCTGGTAGCATTATCTCTATGGGAAAAAATGTGAGATATGTACTGACCAAAATATTCTCAAATATATATTCACACAGAAAGAGCTTAATATGCGCCAAAAAAGATGGATAGAGCTAATTAAGGATTATGACTGATCAATCCACTACCATCATGGTAAGGCAAACAAGGTGGCAGATGCTCTAAGTAGAAAGGATCATGCATCTTTATCAATGATGAGAATTGAAAAGGATCCAATCTTCTTAGATTTTCAAAGGATGGACATGGGAATCATTAAGGTAGGAAATCATGAATCCTTTCTCAAATGATTGCTCAACCATCACTCATGGAGAAAATTATGGTTACTCAAATAAAGGATGTGGAAATTCAGAAACGGGTGGAAGATGTTAAAAATGTGAAATCCTCCTATTTCAAAATTGATGAGGAAGGAGTTGTAAGATTTGGGACACAATTATGTGTACCATCTAATCCAGATATAAAGAAGGAGCTATTGAATGATGCACATAGCTCAACCTACTCAATCCATCCAGGGAGTACCAAAATGTATTTTGATCTCCGAGAACACTTCTGGTGGGATAACATGAAGAAGGATATTGTGGAATATATATCAAGGTGCTTGGTATGTCAGCAAGTTAAAGATGAGTTACAAAAGTCCAAAGGTATGATGCAGTCATTACCTATACCCATGTGGAAATGGGAAAATGTTACTATGGACTTTGTCAAGGGTCTCCCAAAGACGTCAAAGGGAAATAATGCAAAATGGGTTGTGGTTGACCTACTCACCAAGAAATCCCATTTCATCACTATTCGGGAAGATCTATCACTTGAACAACTTGAAAAGTTATATGTGAAGGAAGTGGTGAGACTGCACGGTGTTCCACTCTCAATTGTCTCTGACCATGATCTAAGGTTCACATATAAATTATGGAGGAGTCTTCAACATGCTTTGAGTAATGAATTAAATTTTAACACAACCTATCACCCTCAAACTAATGGCCAATCTGAAAGGACTATTCATATTCTTGAAGATATGCTAAGAGCCTACTCTCCTGAATTCAAAGGTGGTTGGAATCAGCATCTTTCCTTGGTTGAGCTCTCATACAAAAATATCTTCCACTCGAGTATTCATATTGAACCATATAAAGCTCTATATGTGAAGTAATGTAGAACTCCAACCTGTTAGGATGAAGTTGGAGAAAGAAAGCTACATCGACCCAATCTTGTTCATGAGACTTTAGAGAAGGTTCAAGTCATCCAGAAACACATCAAAGCTACTCAAAGTCAGAAAAAGAGCTATGATGACAACCGTCGAAGGGACATGGAGTTCGAAGTTGGAGATAAAGTCTTCCTTCGAATATCTCCATGAAAGAGAATCATGAGATTCGGGAAGAAAGGGAAGCTAAGCCCAAGGTATATTGGCCCCTTCGAAATCCTTGACCGCATAGGAGTCGTGGCCTATCGGCTTGCACTTACACCAAATATGGCTCGAGTTCATGATGTTTTCCACATATCACTCTTGAGAAAGTATATACCTGATCCCTCACATGTACTAAACTCATAGTTGGTGCAGTTGGAAGATGATCTCTCCTATGAGGAGCATCCAGTAAAGATTCTGGATTCGAGAGATAAGGTTCTATGAAACAAGACAACCCATCTTGTCAATGTGTTTTGAAGGAACCATAAGTTTGAGGAAGCAACATGGGAATTGGTGGAAGCAATGAAGGAAAAGTACCCACATATGTTTTTGTCCTAGAATGTAAAATGAAATTTTGAGGGAGAAATTTCATAAGGGGGAAGAATGTAATGACCCAATGTTTTTAATTAAATTCCATTCTTATAAATATGTCATGAGATCACATAATAATGAACTACTAAGTGATAAGTGACCTTTAAACATAAGTTTGTCACTTCTGTGTTTGAAATTTTGAAAATCTGACATACACTGTTGTGTTCAAGATGTTTTCTGGAGTCCGATAAGAAAAACTTAATTTTTTTGGTGAATAGTAAGATACCCTAAGTAATAGTAACATACCATTATGAATAGTGATATACCATAATGAATAGTAACCTCACCTATGATAGTATAAAAATAATATTCATGTTGGAATTACAATATACCTATGTTTTAGAATGAGTTAATGCATGTTTTAAATCATTTTTTTGATAATAAATTATGATTTTAATTAAATATTAAAATAATCATATTTAGAAAAAAAATTGAAAAATAGACTTCATTTTTGGATTCAACATGTCAAAAAATGGTTAGGTTGAATTTTTGGTATTTTTCTGAAATACTTGAATTTTTTATGAATAGTAAAATACAGTAATTTACTGTATATATACATTATAAGGTAAATAAACTATTCCTAGCATCATGGATGATGTAACAACCCATGTTTCGAATTAACATGACCCATTTACTATTCTTGGTCATGGAATACTTACTATTCTTTGTCTTGTGAAGAAATAATAAATTAACGATTATAGTATCATTAAATCCCTCCTCTCCTCCATTATAAAAAAACCCCCTTCACTCCCTCTTCTCTCCACTCCTCTCAAGATCCAATCCTTCCATAAATTCTGTCAAAATATCTCCCCAAGGTCCTCCCCCATGTCCAAAATCTTTCAGAATCTTCTAAATACCAAAACCTCTCCCCTAAAGAGGTTCTCAAAGGAGGAATTCTCAAGAGGTAAATTCCTCTTCCCAAATTTCTTCTTTTCTTTTAAGTTCTTTTCTTTTTAATTTATTTCCTCACCTCCCTTCACCATAATAGTATGATAAATACAGTAGCATTCCTATACTGGGATTTATTCATACTAGTGTTAAATTTCATTATCTTCTCCCCTTTCCCCACCCTTTTATTTGAAAGAAATGAAAGCATCGTTTGAGATGTGCTAATTTAGCACATTCAAGGACAATGGTTTATAAATTTCTATTATTATCTTTAATTATGGTCATGAAACCATTTGTGGTATGGTTGAATCAGATTTTTATATATGTAATATATTCTATTTTTGGTTCTGTAATCTTTTGGTACAAATGGAATTAAGTTATAATGAAAAACACATTCTTTTTAATCAAACCCACCGAATAATAAAAACAGTTATCACTAAGGTTATATATATAATAATTAGACATAACTCTAAGTAACCAATTTAAAATTATAACCACGTAATATCCTTGATATTAACTAAAGAATTTAACTTCAATTCTGGACAACCACTTTCATCTTGCATATAATCTAAACTTGAATATAAGTGAACCGATCTTTTAAAGCCAAGTAAACAAACGAGCCCGAACAATGAAATTGAACCTTATAACTAATCAAAAAAATATTTTAATGAACTAAAAAGGGTTATAATAAATAAATTACATATATAAGAGGTTCTGGACTTATTTACTATTAATCCTAATTTGTTTATTCAGGTCATTAATAACAAGTGGAGAACAACGCCAGATTTGAGGTAAGAGATCCTCTCCTTTTCTCTCTTAATCAAGATTTTCCTCTATACTATGACTTTATATGTTTACTAGAAAATGATGGGTTATGTTTAAGAACCTCCCCCATAATTTCTTCTGGATTTATAAGTTATTAGAAACCCCATTTATCTCTCATCAATCCCTATTGGTCACACCCAACACCATGCCGATAAAATCATAACGAATTCAACCTGAACCTTCTTTGCTCGTTCGGGTTGCCTTATCTTTCTTTCAAAATGGTGTTATCTTATCTATCTATGTGAGTCTTATGACTTCTAGTTATTTTTACAATATTCTTATATCATTACCCTTTCATCACATTCTTTTTGGGATATACATGAATTTGAAAGATTCCCTCCTTAGAACTTTCCGATAAGCCAACCTGTTTTAAGGGGACTTCCCAACTTTTTACCAAAGTTTCAAGTGCACTCTATCCTATGTTTTAAAACACCATTGTCCTAAAAAATTATTATTTTTATTCTGAAAATCTTCATGTTTCAATTATGGTTTTATATAAAATAATGTCTTCTTTACTATTTTAAAAGCTCTAGAGTGTTTTCCTTAAAACCGCACAAAAATGTTTTAATGATAATGTTTATAAAATACATTTGTTTTATATTTTCACATATATATGACACCATTTACCATGTTATATGCCTATTTTACCCTATAAATGTCCATGTATGTTCTAATCCCTTCCTTTCATGGACATTTTGTGATACGCCCATTGGATATGTTTTATGTCATGATTGTGGTACCCAATTCTTTCCGCGGGAAACCTTATGCTTATGTATGGTTGATTATGTATGATTATTTATGTGGAATGATTATTTATGTGGAAAGAATACTCATTAATATGTTGAGATTTATGTGCCCAGATAGCGCTCCAATGCATTGGGTAAGGATATGTCTCATGAGAAGTGATGTGGAACGGGATTGGCGGTTAGCCTTGACCCATACTAAAATAGGAAACGGGATTGGCGATTAGCCTTGACCCATAATAAAGATATGATTTATGATTCTACCAAATTTATATGATTCCATGTTTATATGATATCATTCTTATATTAAATGATTTTATAAGTTTCATGATTTGGATATCATTATATCATGCCTCTTAACTCATGTGCTTGAGATGTATCCTTATGTTCATTCCTTTATTGGGCTTTATAGTTCATCCCTATGTTCATGTGTTCCCCAGGGTACCCTATGCAGATGTAAGAGCTCAAAGGAAGTTATAAGTTCTGTATGGATATTAAATAAAGAAGTTTTTTAGTCCCATGTTTTATGTTATATATACCTAGTCTTCCAAGACACTAGACTTAACAAGCCTTGGCTTGTACTCTGATGATTAATTGTGCTTAAAATAATGAAATGATATATGTAAAAGGCTTGGGTCACTATAAAGGATGGTTCTGGCAGTTTTTTATCCCTTCCCTCATCTCGATGTTGTCATGTAGTGACCAAATATTTATCCCAATTTTACTATAATTTGAATATTGATTCTTCTCAAATTTGTTGTCATTAAACACACACATTCTATAGTCATGAATAAAAAATCATATACCAAAATAAGTAACACATCATGAATAATACTATCCAATTTTGAAAATTTGTAATAGTGATAGGGTTTAGAAAACGTGTAACATGTGTGGGGCCAAACAAATTTTATAGTAACAATATGAGCCCAATTGAAACATGTTAATCCATGGATCCTTGTAAAAAAAGTATTTTTAATTGTACTGGTCAAATGATTATTACATTTGTAGAGAAATTATAGAAAAAAACATGATTGGGTAAATTTCATTATCATTAATGTGGGACCCAGATGTGTGCAATTTAGTATTAGGGGATTTTTTCTTTGTGTCAGCTCAATACAACCTTCTTTATAGTGAGGGTTAGATTCCTAATTATCATCTCCCTTAACCTGTGTTTTGAACTTCTAGGCCTAACCCATTATCCCTTATGGTCCCCCATATTATAAACAATTTTTGATAAGATATAATTATAATCCATACATATATGAAACCAAATATTCTATAGGAAAAATTACATTGTTATTTAGTTTTATCCCAACCATCCTCCTTATAAATTTAATACTATACTACTTAGTGCTATTTTCAATGATGATATACTATATAAAAAAACCTTGCACAAGCATTTTCATTATAGATTCACATTTAAGTAACTTTTTTTAGGAATAATTACAACAAAATGGAAAATATAGTTCTATATGAGCAAACTGATCAGCCATTTTCATTTCATTAATAAATTGGTGGAATTTCACCTTCATCATACATGGGAAAACAATTACCTTTGATACAACTTATCATGATCCATTACTCCAACATTTAACAACTAGATAAAAAAATATCCATTATTAGGTTATATCTTTAATCCAATTCATGATAGAATGAGTATTTCAACAATATATATATATATCATCAAACATTTATTTTGAAAAAAATGTGTAATTTTGGTTTTCAAAAAAAATGAGATTTCTAGTTCCAAGAAAAATCCTTAAAAAATTTCATATATAAATACAATGGAAAAATATATAAATGATTTTAATCCTTGAACACAGTTAACAATAAACAACCATCAATATTTTGAAACCCTTTAGAATATTCAATGCACTTATTTAAAATTCTTGATATATTGACGCATAAAAAATTATATATCATTATTTAATGATAGCACACTTATAATGAATTGTTAGTGGTTATAAATCATCTCATTCAACTCAATGGAATCGACAATGATAAATTGTATTCCCTTCTATATATTCATGGATTTTCTTTGTACAAGGGAATTATGGATTCAATTATTTCATGATTCCAACATGAACAATGAATATATAAGACTCATGAAGGATTCATTTTATATTACCTAAATTCATATAATATTTTATAAATACTAGTAATTTTACCTCTCTTCCTAACATTATTCGAAAACATCATCAATTGTGATTAGTGTTATTCATTTATTAAGGTACTAACTTGCATAAATCGTATCTGCTATTCTATATGGAGCCTTTACTTACCCCAAAATTAGAAATACAAAGATACCTCACAATTCATCATAATCATGAATTAAATTATTATAAAATTTTCATATCATTCAAAAGGATAGGTTCATTGACCCTTTTTTCAAATTAATTGAAGAATCATAATCATTCAACATCTTCTGTAACGTCCTGGTTCCAGAAGCCACCCAGAGGCACCCTGTACCTGTTTGGTCACATGGCCTCAAGAGCATTTCCCCAAATTCCAGCGGCTACTGACTAGTAGTGAGGGCCATGGGTGTGATAGTGGGGAAACTATGACCTCATTGGCAGAGTACACAGTTGAAGTACACAAATACATACAATAGTGGAAGCAGTAAATTCCAAACAACAGTAACAGCAAATGACTGATAAAGGAAAAAATTAGAGCAGATATATATAAAAATGATGCACGATAGATATATGTCTAGGAAAATAGCCAAACAAGTCACAATGCTGGAATACAACAGTGCTTAAACAAACTACAAAAGAAAGCAGATAAACTCTTTAGCATCGCATGCCACAGATTGGAACCCTGCTCTCCACCTCCACAATAATCAAGAACCTGAAGTTGAAGGGATCTTTCCATTATCTATTACTGCAACAATATAATTTATTTGGGCCCAAAAGCATGACCCAAACAGGGTGTTAGAAAAAATCCCAGTAGGCAACCACCCGAAGATATGTGCCTAACAGTCAGTGAATATATGACAGGTAAAAGTACAGAAAGCAGTAAAAAGAAATGTACTCAGTAGTAAACAATCCACAGTTTCTAAAATATAATTTAAAAACAAGTATGCATCCACTCAAGTAAGTAGAACCAACAGGTAACCCTTTGGGTAGTTCTCACAGCCTAACCCCTATGGTTCAACAAACAAGTACGGGAAACCCTCTGGGAGGCACATAAAGTCTCACCCCTCCGGTTTAGCTAAAAAAAATGGACTCTCTGGGGAAGCACTCACCATCAATTCCCCCTATATTATCATACCGTACGATAGGTGCTCTAGGGAAGCAATCAATGTTTCATTCACCATGTGGACCACATCGATGAACTAGAGACACTCTGAGGAAGCACTCAACGTCAATTCCCCCTGGTTCTCGCATCGTATTATAAAGACACTCTAGAGAAGACCTTACATCCATTCTCCCTATGGTCTACTACACTAGGTTCTCACAGCCCTGTTTAAAGTCAGCAAGTATTGAATCGTGTAACGTCCAATGTAACCTCAAGATATACTTGGCTAGCATCCTAAAACATCTCAGCAAGAAAGAACTACATTCACACCATCCTACAATACTAGGCATGCGAAAACAACAGCAGCCAAAAAGTAAATAGACCCAATGGTCCAGACAGGAAAGAATATTCATGGAAAACACATCCAAAGCCTAACAATTACCCCAAAACACAATAAAAATCCTCTAATCTAGCATAAAAACAAATAAGCCAATCAATATAGCTAAAATGGTTAACACATAATACCCCGTTCAAGGGTATTGGTGGAATTTGCACAAAATACATGATGACTTTCTACAAAAAGGCACAAACCACCTACATTGATGTTAGGAGATCGATATACTTGAACCATAGGGAATCAATCACCTTTGAATGTCAAAGATATACAAAAATTCATAAAACATTCAACCCAAGATAAATTGGAAAAGAGAAGGAATTGGGAAAATATGCTCTAGGAGAAGAGATAACTCACCGCTGTGATTCCAACACACTCACCAGTGTTCGAATCAGACGAAGGATGGAGGTTCATGGGATTGTCAAATATTCACTGCTTCTCGGCACTCTCGAATGAATACGACCTAAAATAAATCGATTCTGGCAATTAGACATGACCCCGGTGTGTTTAATGAAAAAAAAGAAAGTAGAAGGAGTGTAATTTTAGAGTACATGGTGTGTACTCACCTTTTCTATACTCTTCTTTAGGCTGCCTCCATGTCACCCCTACATGGCCATGTGTATGGCTATGAGATGGCCAGCACACGGCCTCCAGCGACATCTTATTACACGGCGTGTGCTTATAAAGTACACGGAGTGTACTTTGAAAATTTATAGATTTTCCTCTTTTCCTAAAAAATGATTAGTAAAGTAAAAACATACCTGAAAAGAAGAACTGGGTTCTTACAAACTTCCCCCCCTTAAAGAAATTCATCCTCGAATTTCCCTAGCGTAGCATCGAAGAAGAAACCCCAAATAGTTCTCGCCACTGTGATCGTACATCGGCCTCCCTCTCCTAGGTATCATTCTGCACCCTCCTATGCTACCATATCACACATACCAGAGGAACAGACGATCCATAGAGAACCTTCATACTGCGATCAATAATACGAATATGATGCTCCTCAAAAGACACATCCACCTCCAACTCAACTTCATCAGGTTGGAAAGCATGAGATGGGTCTGAAAATTAACATCGGAGATGAGAAACGTAGAAGACGTTGTACATATCTTGGTACCTCTGAGGTAACTGAAACTGATAGGCTACCGGACCAACTCTCTCTGACACCTCAAACGGCCCGATGTACCATGGTGAAAGCTTAGCCTGTCACCTAATCCTCTTGTGCCCCAACCTCGGTGTGACATGTAGGAAAACTTGAACCCCGACCTAAAACTCTAGAGGTCATCTCCATTGATCATTATATGACTTCTATCGAGACTGTACAGTAGCCATCCTCTTCCAAATCAACTCTATCTACTCTGTGGTCTCCTGAACAAGACGAGGTCCCCACAAAGCTGCCACTCCTGCCTCCATCCAACATAAGGGTGATCGGCATGGCCTACCATACAAAGCCTCATGAGGTGCCATCTGAATAGTTTCCTGAAAAATATTATTGTAGGATAACTCCAAAAGAGATATATTACTCTCCCAAGAACCTCCAAAGTCCAGAATTGATGCTCGGAGCATATCCTCAAGCACCGGAATCGTACGCTCAGACTGGCCATCTGTCTGAGGATGTTAGGTTGTACTTAGAAGCATCTGCATACCCAAAGCATTCTGTAGCCCCTGCCAGACCTGAGAAGTAAAACATGCATCCCTGTATGAAACTATGGACTGTGGAACTCCATGAAGATGTAAAATCTCATGGATGTACAACCGTCCCATTTCATTAACACTGAAGGTCTCCTTGATTGGAAAGAAGTGTGCAAAGTTCGTGAGTTTGTCAATGAAAACCCAAACTATGTTGTTCCCTCGAGGAGACCTTGGAAACCCCATCATGAAATCTATCGCGATGTCATTCCACTTCCACTCGGGAATGGGTAGTTGCTTTAAAAGCCTTGCTGGCCGCTGATGCTCCACATTCACCTGATGAAAAGTGGAACACCTCATGATGAAACCAGAAAAATCCATCTTCATACCTAGCCACCAATAATGACGGTGTAGGTCTCAGTAAATCTTGCTGATTCCCGGATTAACTGCCCAAACTGAGGAATGAAAATCCCCCATAAGCTCCTCGTGTATATATACTGGCACCCATACGCGTCCCTGGAAATGCAAGATCTCATCCTCTCCTATGGTCCACCTAGGAATAGGGTCCCCTCCTAACAAACTCTCCCATAGGACTAGGCCTTTATAATCTGATAGATGCCACATTCAAACTCATTCAATAAGCGTAGAGGTAACAGCTACAGAAGAAATAAACATCTGCCCCTGTCTGTCGTGCACCTCCAGATGCATCTCAGAGAATAGAGCCATAAGCTGCCACTCACTGCTGGCCTCCTAAAAATCATTTATCTGAGTCCTCCTGCTCAACATATCAGCCACTGTGTTTCCCTTCCCAGGCATATAAGGAAGCTAAATTTCAAAGGACTGTAGGTACTCAACCCACATGTGTTGTCTAAAATTCAGATCACGCTGAGTGAAGATGTACTTGAGACTCTTGTGGTCAGTGAAACTCACAAAGTGATCTCCCAGAAGATAATTTCTCCAACAGTGTAAGGCATTAACAACTGCCGCTAGCTTGAGATTGTACATCAAGTAGTTCCACTCATGTGGCCTCAACTACCGAGACCCATACGCAATGAATCCATCTCCCTACACAAGCATAGATCCAAGCCCGATACCTGAAGCATCACAGAAAACATTGTAGCTCTTTCCCTGCTCTAGAAATACTAGTATTGGTTCTGATGTCAACCTCCCTTTTAGCTCCTAAAAGGATGACTCATAAGAAGCTGACCATAATAACTTTGAACCCTTCTTGTTCAGACCCTCCAGTGGTGATAATAATCATGAAAAGTCATGTTTGAAGCATTTTTAGTATCCATCCAGCCCTAGAAAACTCCGCACCTCAAAGATGCTCTTCGGATAATCCCAGGAAACTCTTGCTTTCACTTTCTCTCGGTCTACTAACACTATTGTCTCTGAGATAACATGACCCAAGAAGTGAATATGGTCTTTCCAAAAGTGGCATTTTGAGAGCTTAGCATATAACTGATGCTCTCTCAGTGTACTCAGAACGATCTCAAGATATGTGGCATGGTCGTGTCGAGTGTGATAGTGCACAAAGATATCATCCATGAAGACCACCACAAAAGAGACCAAGTATGGATGAAACACTTGGTTCATCAGTGCCATGAAAACTGTAGACGTGTTCATGAGGCCGAGTGGCATATCCATATAATCGTATAGACCATACCTACTCTGGAAAGCTGTAAGAGGTATATCAAATGGTCTAACATGCAAATGATGATAACTAGACCAAAAATAGATCTTAGAGAACACCAGATCTCCTAGAAGTTGACCAAAGAGATCATCAATCCTGGGAAAGGGATATCAGTTCTTGACAGTCAACGGGTTCAGCATCCGATAACCCACACAAAGCCTAAGGGTGCCATCGACCTTATTCACAAACAGGACAGGAAAACCCAAAGGAGAAATACTTGGTCGGATGAAACCATTTGTCTATAACTCCTCCAACTGCTTCTTGAGCTCCTGCAACTTAGGTGTAGCCATCCTATAAGGAGGAATGGACACTGTTGCCGCTCCTGGAACGAGCTCAATAGAATAGTATAGATCACTCTGTAGAGGCAAACCTGAAAATTCCTCTGAAATATGTCCATGAAACGATCCACCACTAGAGGAGATTCTAACTATGAATTCCCCTGGTCATCCATATACAGACTGGCAATCTGAGTTGTAACTCCACCTAGCCCATGATGCTCGGGTCATGATCTACTCACCTGGACATCCCACTCACCTCGATGAAGAATAGACCCACCCTCTGGTGATATGAAATTCACCCTATGGAGATAACAGTCGAAGACTTCCTAGAAGGGAACTATCTAGTCCATTCCAAAATTGACGTCATAGATTTTCATCTCTAGGACATAGAGATCCCATAGAAATTGATACCCAGTCACCTCTAAAGGGAACTCCTTGCACTAACGTACACTATCCGTCCTAGTCCCCAATGGTGTGTCTAGAGTCAAAGTATCGGTAGAGGAAAAGAAGAAGAGCCCAAGTCTCTCAACAATAGAAATAGAGATAAAGCTATGGGAAGCCCATATATCGAAAAGAGAAGAAGATAAAACTGAGGCTACTAAGATCATACCTTGAACTGTAGAGGGTCTAGGATCCTAATCTTTCTGGGTCTGCTCCACTACAAAAAAATGACCTGTACCCCATCCTTGTGCCCCTACCTGACCGCTATGACCTAATCCACCCTGATGTCACTAAAAGACCAGTGAATGACCACCACATCCTTGACCTCCACCTTGGCCCGAATGGTTGGAAGAACTCTAGTTCCCAGGCTGGTGAAAAACTGGTGGCACTGCTCCTGAATGAGGATTCATGGTTGAACCCCTATCAATAGATACTAGAGAGAAAACTTGACAGAAGCGCTGAAGGTGACCCATCTTGCCGCAAGATCATCACTCCACTGGGTCTCTCTGGCACCGCGGCCTCGTATGCCCAGCCCTTCCACACTGGTAGCAGACCACCTGGCTACCTGAAGATGTGTCTCGCTGCCTCGGATCACCACATTTAGACTCCCTACGATGCTTCCTGCTAATAGCTGGTGGAGCACTAACTCTAGAAGCACAACCGCCCTAGATCTTAGCTCTGGAATCTCTCAGATTGCGCTCTGCAATCAATGCCTGGTTGACGATGGAAGCGATGTACGTCAGCCTGAAGATATTCACCTGTGAGCGGATCTCCCATCTGATACAATCCTCAAACTTCCTTTCCAAGAACAACCCATCCCCGACCTGGAGGGGTGTGAAATGCTAAAGCTCGGTGAAACTAAAGGAATACTCTATGACATAAAGAGTACCCTTCTCTAGGCTCATGAACTCCCGAGCTCGGTCATCCCTCTGGGTCTCTGGATAGAAGTAGTCGAAAAAGACATGCTGAAACTCCTTCCATGCCATATCCCACAGATGAACTTACTATGAGATCACGTCCCACCACCTCTTGGAGGATTCTCATAGTATGTAAGCAGCGAGCTTTACATGTATTTCTGGAGGCGTATCTAGATGCTCAAATATCATCAACAAGGATTATAGCCATGAATATACAGCCTGCAGTCCTCCTTCCCCTAAGAAGGTGGGAGGATACTGCTACTGGAAAACCCGCATCAAGTCTGCCATAGACATGGGAGAAGGTGAAGCTCCCTGGATGGTCTGTATCATCCTTAGAAATCCCTCCCTACACTGCACATCAGCTCCTGTGTTAGGTGTAATGGCTGTTGCCAAGACTTTCATGATAGGAGGATCTGTGGGAAGTCCCTGATCAGCCTTATCCAGTGTCTAATCACCGCCTAGCAACTGGCATATAACTGGAGGAGGTCTCGGTGCCATGAATCTGCAAGTTCAAACACACACTTTAGATCCCGTTATCAAGGACTTAAAACAAGGAGTGTAAGAAGGGAATATGGGAATGAAAGAATTAAATTTTTACAAAACATGACTACACAACGTGTATAAAGACTACACGACATGTTCCCATAAGTCATTTACATGGGCGTGTACTTTTTCCAAAACTAATCATGTAACCCCCAAACACATGGCGTGTTATCCTAACAGACGGTGTGTACCTGAATCCTCTTCCCCTTCCTGAGTCCTTCTACATTGCTAAGCCACACGACTCTCCCAAGAAAAAACTATACGGCGTGTTCAAGGTAGACATGGTGTGTACTAAAAAGCTTCACCGTCCCGTGTTGTTTGTGACACGGCTTGGGTACCCAGGTTACACTACACGGCGTGTTCCATATGGACATGACATGTATTAAGAAGGATAAAACTGACCCGTGTTGTATGTTACACAGCCGGGTACATAGGTCATACGACACGGAATTTTCAAACCTGACATAGCATGTATAAGAAGAGACTCCATCGACCCGTGTTGTTAGCTACACGGTTAGACTCCTAGGATTACACTACACGACATGCACATCTAGTACACGACATGTTCCCACATGATTTTCCCTATCCCGTGTCTTTGTCCACATGGAATGTGACACGGTTAGAGACCACATGGCGTGTACATACGGTACACAGAGTGTTCTTAAGAAAGACTGTTTCTTCCCAAACAGAGAACACATGGCTTGTAGTGAAAACTACACGGCATGTATTCTGGGTTTTTCCAGACAGTAAGCCATAGAAACTACTTTGGATCCTATAAAACATTGAAACGAACACTGAAAGTGCCAAATTCTGATCCGTGAGGGTCCATACTCCCCGCAAATCAATGTTTGGAATCTTTAACAAGTTACAAACATGTTAATCAATTCAATGATCCACCAAATTCCGGTCAATGAGGGCCCATAACACCTCAAGAACCAAAATTTGGCATTCATTCAGGTAAAACATTACACAATCAATGCTCAAACAAGAATCATATATTTTTATCAAGGAATCTATCACAACAGCATGCATATTCTAAACAACATCTATCATAGGAACATGAAATTTCTAATGCATCCTAGATGACATGGCAAGAATGCATGACATGTGATTTCTAGAAAGTGCCTATAGGATGAATGATATGGAATACCCTCATCTAATCGGGTTGCGATAGAAATAGAACCTCAATAATATCAACGGTAACAACAAAAAACATGTGAATCACTCAAGGTGAAATCAAATAAACTGTAATAATCGCAAAACCAAAAAAATTGCAATTAAACGAGGTAGATTGGTTTTTCCTGGTATAGGGTCATCTAATCCTAGGCACAGCTTATTACCAAGTATGTATTCCTTCCTATCCATTGGTAAAAGATCCAAATAGTAAGTCAATAGAAAATACCATCATCTGATTCCACTTTGTAACATCCCAGTTCTGGAAGCCACCCAGAGGCGACCCATACCCGGTTAGTCAATGGCCCCAAGCGCATTTTCCTGAATGTCAGAGGCTACCGACTAGCATCAAGGGCCTTGGGTGTGATAGTGGGGAAAATATGCCCTCATTAGTAGTGTACACAGCAGAAGTACACAAATACATACAATAGAGGAAGCAGTAAATACCAAACAACAGTAATAGTGGAAGACTGATAAAGGAAACAACTGGAGTAGATATATATATAAATGACCAATGATGCATATATGTCTTGGAAAACATCCAAAAAATCATGATGCGGGAATAAAACAGTGCTAAAACAAAGTGAAAACGAAAGTAGATAAACTCCTCAGCATCGCAAGCCACGACTTGGTCCCATGCTCTCCATCTCCACAATAATTAAGAACCTGATGTCGAAGGTCGCTTGCCATTATCTATACCGGCAACAATATAATCATTTTGGTCACAAAATCATGACCCAAACAGGGTATGATACAAAATTCCAGTAGGCAACCACTCGAAGATCTGTGCCTAACAATCAGTGAATATATGGTAGGAAAAAGTATAGAAAGCAGTAAACAGAAAATTACTCAACAGAAAACAATACATAGTTTATAGCATATAATTTAAAAACAAGTAATCATCCACACAAGCAAGTAGAACAAACAGGTAACCCTCTGGTTAGTTCTCACATCCTAACCCCTATAGTTCAACCAACAAGTACTAGCAACACTTTGAGAGACACACATAGTCTCACCCCTCTGGTTCAGCTAAAGAAAAATAGACTCTCTAGGGAAGAACTCACCATCAATTACCCCTATAGTCTCGTATCTTACTAAAGGTTCTCTAAGGAAGCACTCAAGTTCTCATTCCCCATGTGGCCCACGTCGAGGAACTACAGACACTCTGAGTAAGCACTCAACTTCAATTCCCCATATGGTATCACATCGTATTATAAAGACACTCTGGAGAAGACCTTACGTCCATTCTCTCTATGTTCTACTACACTAGATTCTCATAGCCCTGTGTAATGTCAACAATTATCACAATGCGTAATGGCCAATATAACCTCAAGAACTACTTGAATATCATTCTATAGCAACTCAGCATGAATAAAAAATATTCACACCATTCGAAAATACTAGGCATGGGAAAACAACAACATTCAAAAAGTAACTAGACCCAACAGTTCAGACAGGAAAGAACATGCATGGAAAATACTTCTAAAGCCTAACAATTAGCCCAAAACACAATCAAAATCCTCTACTCTAGCATACAAGTAATGAAGGAAATCAATAGGGCTAAAATGGTAAACACGCAATACCTCGTTCAAGGGTATTGGTGGAATTTTCACAAAATACTCTGGGAATTTCTACAGAAAGGCAAAAACCTCATTCCTTGATGTTATAAGATCTATATACATGAACCAATGTGCTTGAATAATCATTTAAAGTCGAATATTTACAAAAACATCTAAAAATTTCAACCCATGATAACATGGAAAAGAGAAGTAATTGGGAAACTATGCTCTAGGAGAAGAGAGAACTCAACACTGTGATTCAAATGCACTCACCGGTGTTTGAATCAGAGGACAGACAAAGGTTTGAGGGTTCGTCAAAGATTCGTGGCTGCGCATCACTCTTGGACGAAGATAACCAAAAGGAATTTCATTCTGGTGATTTGACACGACCCTGGTGCATTTAATGAAAAAAATAAAGTACACGGCATGTACTTTTAAAGTACACGACATGTACTCGCCTTTTCCATACTCCTCTTTAGGCAGCCTCCATGTCACCCATACATGGTTGTGTGTGTGTCCATGACACGGCTAGAACACGGCCTCCAGCGGAATCGCAGTACATGGTGTGTACTTATAACGTACATGGTGTGTACTTTGAAAATTTCTAGATTTTCGTCTTTTCTTAAAAAATGACCAGAAAAGGAAAACATACCTGGAAAGAAGAACCAGGTTCTTACATCTTCCAACCTATTTGTCAATAATATTATCCTTTGATCTAAATGGTACATTAAAATTCATTATGTAGTGATCCTAAACATCATAGTTTGTCTCATATTAATCATTTCAAGATCTAACCCCTTCTATTGAGGTCATTTTATTCCTTTTTAAAGCATGGAAAATCCTAATTTCCTCCATCAATAACAATTTGATTCGTTAAAAATCATATTTGTGGGGTTAGTACATCTGATTTTTAATTTTTATTAATTTTTCCTAACAAATTATAGATTTTCAAGTGAGAGTAAATATTTAATTTCATTTCGTTATATATTTTTTCACCTATTTATTTTTACCTTACAATACCTCATAAAATATAATCAATGAGTGAATTTTTATTCTTACATTGGAGAAAAACACATAAAAACTTATAATAAAAGTATAATAATTCTAAAATTAATCTTATTTAGCCTAAAAATAGAAAATTTAATATTCATAAAAATCTATTCAAGGTATATTTTATTAATTAAAATAATATCCCTTCAATAATTTTTATATTGCATCCCATTTTTTATTTTCCAAGTATTATAAATGATAACCTATTTATTCATACAAAGGATATTAAAAAATATACTTTTTCAAACACATGACCTTTTTTTTCTCCGACGATGTCCTAAAATGTACATTTAATTACATATATATGTTCTTCTATAGAAAATAAACTTTAAAAATTCTTTTAAAATGTAATCTTTAATATCTCCAAATTTCATTTAAAACCAAAATTACAACATTTTCTAATTTGGTAATCTAAATAAAATAAAAAATATAATGTGTAGGAAAATATCATTTCATGGTTAAAAAAATAAATAAATTTTATAAAAAATTATGAATATAAATTTTAATCCATGTTTAACCATATTTAATTTTTATTTACTTACAATCACATTGAGTATAATAATGATGAAAATGGGTAAAAATATTACGCGACATGATATAAAAATGATACACATAAAAATAAAAATAACTAATACTTTATATGTCCTCATGTAGTGAAAAAATCATATAAATTATCATAATGATGGATTTTAGTGGATCATCACTTGATCAAAGCCAGGTAAAAAACCCAGTAATGTATATTGTTTGTCCTTAAAAAATAAACCTATAGAATGAAAAATGTCAGTAATAAAATCCTAAATTTACTAATTAAAACCCCATCACTTTTGAACATATATTATAATGTTTAATGGAGTTAAGAAATTCATATAATAATGAATATATTAACCATAAAGATGAATCCCTCCAAAAAAAATACTCTTCCACAATAGGAGGAGCCCTGGTCACCAAATAGGTTCTAGAAGAATCTCCTCAAAGGGACTTATATAGAAGGTTTGGTCATATTATGTTGTACCAATATATTATTACCATAAATTTATATATATGATACACTAATTCAATCAAAGGATTCATTTTTTTCACTTCCAGCATACTATTGTACCTGTACATTATGATCTCATATGTTTGTTGATATTTTATCATTTAAAATATTAAAATGAACACTCTTAATTTATATTTATGAAACTGTTGATTAATATCAAATGGTATTACAATAGGAATATATTTTAGTGGGAAGGAATAAACATAAAATATATTAATCCCACAATACACTATGATAAATGATGATATTGGAAACCCCAATCCACTTCTGATATGGACAAATTGTAAATTATTATATTTATCAAATAATTATCATAGGATATGGCTCATGTTTAATCATACAATAAGATATATCATATTTTACTTCATATCCAAAAATATCCCACTTGTAATATTGTTCTATATACAAAAATCACAACTCTATATATTCATATAATCTCTTTTGGGTATTATTTATCAAATTCTCTTGATTTTTAAATGAACACACTATCCAAAATTTAATTCTTATTTGATGGGAGAATAATATAACGCTATATCCCAAATATGAAATTAAAATTTCATATATGTAGGACATGTAAGGATTCTGTCAAAACGATAATGTTTTAAAATCTAAAATAGTGATTTGTGTGATCTCAATCAGATGTACTCATATTTTAATTTGAACATATCAACCAAATTTTAGAGCATATGTATCAAATTTATATTTACATGATCCCTTTTTCTATGACATTGAGCTACCACTAGGCTTAGAAAACTCAAATCTAGAATTAGTTATCTCATAAAATCATGATTTTTGAAAGTATACGAACTAATTTGAATGAATTTATTATATTCTATTAATTAAAATAACTATGAAAATTAAATTTCTCTTAACTGATAATGACCTTGATGTTCTGTAGTATGATTCAAATAATGGTCAATATGTATTCAACTCTTAATATGGATATTCTAATCCTATCTTTGTTGATCTCACTAAGAATACATGATCATCATCATAACCAACCACCATTGATTAATAATTCAAAAATGATTTAACAAGTAAGGTACTTATGTACAAATGTTCCCTTGCTCGATATCTACCCATTATCAGGCAAAAAGATTCCCAATAAGCTTAAACTTCAATGTATACAACTTACCATAGAAAATTATATATGATATAATTTAGTAATCCAATATAAATAATATGCCTTAGTTTATTATCACATCAGTCTATTATTTACATCATGTATAAAAATCATTTTATTGATTATATACTGTTATTATCGCTCATATTAACATATAGTTAGAGACCATAATGCTTTGAAGAAATTTTTTATTAGATATATATCAAAGTATTTATTTTATTTGTTATTAAAAATCTATTAATCATGTGATATTAACTATATCAATAATAAATGAAATATATATTATTCATTTATTAAAAATCATGATGCATTTTACAATGATTATATCTAATCTCTCAGGTATCTAATTCAAAAAATTTATCCCATCCATCATCCCCTTTTCATCTAACTATTATATCAGTGGATCATCAAAATTTATTCTTTTATCCACCCAAAATATAATTACATCATCCCTATCAATGATTTATTGAATGAGAAAGTAGTTTAAAGGATGCATTTGGTCCTTTAATGAAACCAATATTCCTTTTCATGGGAAATAACTCGATTTTTTCACAGTAATGTTTAATTTCTATTTTAATGAAAACACAACAGTAATTCCATAAATGAAATTATTTATCCAAATATGATTATTCCCAATATATTATGCATAGATGTACACATTATGTATTTCTTAGTCAAAAATTGTGTATTTATTGGAACTCATCAATCTAATATATCCAACATTTATAAAAAACATGACACTACATTGAGATCTCAAATGATTGTTGTCAAATTCTTAATTTTAGTCAGTGTAACCCTTCATATTGAGTTTGTCGTCTCCTCTAAATCTCAAGAACATATCATTAAATGTTCTTATTTACTTTATGTTATTCTTAAGTGTAATTTATTGAATCTCACTATTATTGGATTATAATATACTTATTATACTCAATATGTGAATGACATAAAGACATGTGCACAATATTACAAACCTCATAGAACATATAGAAATCAAAAAATTAATCATATCAATCCTTCCTAACTCTTTATATGGATTATCAATATTCATTAGTTTTATTACATCCAATACATGTAAAATATCATTATTAGAGTTATTGATGACATATATATTTATAAAATTACCAATATATGTGTCCTTAATCGAACCCAGAAACCTATTACGTCTATATTTATATATCATTATACCTATAATGTTGTTTACTTCTCCTAGGAATTATGCTGAGAATCATTTTCCCAAACACATCATTAAAGAGAGTATTATTAGGAGAAAATTTCTAAGAAGAATCATGTCATATACATACAATATTGGAACCACCACCATATTCCGAGTAATAAACACACACACATGAATCGTCTTCATTTTTTATGAGAAGAAATTATTTTATTGAATTATAAATCCTTATATTTCAACTCTATAAAGATTATTTCAATACATAAAGAGGCCATTAAAATTTGTAAACTGTAGCTAACTCATTTAGAACCACAAAACTATTCAAGACATGTCTTTAAAATCCTATAAAAAATTCATTAAGGAAATATATTTTTATTTCTAATTGATATATATCACAATATTAATGTAAATATACTATATGAAATATCTATAATGGATTTATAATCACAACTGGTAAAAATGTATCTTCAAAGTCAATGAAATTATATTATTTTCCACAACATTCATCATGAAATATTTATTGGTAGAAAATCTATGATCCATGTTTATTTTCATATGGTAAAACCAATTATACTTTATGTTTATAACCCCATCTTGTTCATCAACTATGTCTTGAACATGGTCTATGTATAATTTCATCTCAAATTCCATGTATTTTATCCATTTCACCTAGTAATCACTCAATTTACTCTCCTTGGGGAGTAATATAATCATCTATGAATATTGATTAATCATAATTTTAAATAATAAATACATATAAGTTATGATGTTAACAAATATTATCAGAGATTTTTGGTTCTTGTATTTTTCATCTCAGATCATCTTTGATAACTCTTTATAGGACTTCTAAACTTCAATCTCTAGAACAATTCCAGTTTTCTGGTCATAAAATACATCATGTTATTATTTTCTCCCACTAACTGACCATATATAATCCAAATGAATGAACATAACATATTAACACATAGAAAAAAATTGTTAGAGGTGGTCCTAAATAAATAATATCACATAGATTCCATTCGATAATTAACATGTAATAACTATTAATAAATAGTGTTATCATTATTAGTATTCAAACATTGTATTTATTATTCACAAATATATTTATTTATAAAAGAAACATTGAGACATTTCCTAAATGACCATACATAATCCATTTGAATGAAAAACACATATTAAACCCACAAACAAATTGTGAGAGGTGGTCCTAAATAAATTATATCACATAGATTACATTCGATAATTTATAGGTTATAACTTTTAATAAAAATGGTTATCATTATCAGTAGTCAAACATTGTATAAATTCTTCATAGACATATTTATTTTTAAAAGAAACATTGAGACATTTCCTAATCCATAGTAAATATTGTGTCTTTATGTATACTCCAGAAGGAATAAAATTACATGGGAAATTTAATGTTTGAAATGTGTATCCTGAGAATGAATTATGAAGGTCATATTGACACATAATTGATTGAACAATGTCCAATTGTTTATGAATCCATCTCATAGATACATTGTTCCAATATGGTGTTGTAAGAGAAATGAGTTGTGTAAGAATTCTATAATCTCTCGGATTGTTATTAAATTCATATCTTACATATTCACTACCAATGTCTAATCAATAAATATTATTACATTTTCCTAATTTATTTTATGATATATTTCAAGACACATTCAATTATTCAACTATATCATTCACATGCCTCTTTAGAAACACATAACCATATAGAATAAAGTCATCAGTGAAGGATATGGTAAAACTAAACCCACCATTATCAAGAGGATTCATTGGTCATCATAAATCATTATATATATGATCCAATAGACCACTATCCCTTTGAAATTTTATTTATTAAAATTCCATTGTTTTTTTTCAAATAAACAATTATTCACATTAATTACACGATTAATTATTTAATTATCCCAATAATAAACCTCTACGTTGTATTTTATGTAATTTATCATTTTTATGTATCTTGAACCAACAAAAATAGTTATAATGGTTTTAATAACCCATGGTATTCATAGAATAATTCTATAGATATGATTAACTATTATAATAACTAATAACCAGTTTTATAAGTTATCAATTACAAAAAAAAGCATATATATAGAGAAACTTTTTTTTTACATTATTTTTTGGAATCCTACTACGTACAAAGTGGATAAAAAGTCAATATTTTAATATAAGGACCATATAAAAAATTCTATAATTCTATAACTAACCCATAAGTTAGACAACGGTTATAAGTGTTGACTGGAAATGTTTAAACACTTACTCAAAATAAGACACATATATTTACATCTACTCTATTTAATTACTTATAATCTGTAAGTTTAATCTTATCAGCACAAATTTATGATTCACACCCATTAAAAACTATCCAAATATTAGAGTTGGTAAAATTCATTTCAATAATATTCTTAATCATATGTTAATAATTTTTCTCACTCAATAAATCTCACATCATTAGATTCCTATCTATAATATATTAATAAGATATACCAATAATAGATCTCAAAATTTAAACATGATTAATTCAATAATCTAAAAAACATAAATATTAATGACTGAGTATCATGTTTTATATATTGTCATTAAGGACATTAAAATATTACACTGCCACAATATTGACGACCCCATACTTCATTTTCATTTAGTGATTTAAAATCCATATTCACTTAGTAATGAATTGATTATGGTTTTTTTCTCATAACATATTTTTTTATATTGGGAATCATCCAAATAATATCATATATAAACCTTGAATAGTATAGATAACACATTACCTGAATCTATTATAAGGATAATAAAATATATTCGTCTAATAAACATTTCTTATTAATTCTTCTAGCTAATTAGTCCTCAAAAAAATGTTATGTTTAAGAACCAAATTCTAATTGGGAAACACATTAAATTCTTTTTTTATAAATGATAATCTAGAATTTTCCATATTTGTCATAACCTACATGGTTGGATAATCATGGTCCTAAAAAGTTATTTTTTGAAAGGAATTGAGCACTTAGTATTTTAGAGATTTTATTTTGAATCAATCCTTTATAATATACATCACATTCATTTTAAATTTATAACTATAACATAAAAAACAAATATTATATCATATTTATTCCATTTTTTTATATTATATAAATATTTGGTGTTTTAATCCATAATAAATCCATCAAATTAATATGATCAAACCATATTATTATATAACACAACACAAATTTAATTGATTTTTCACTCTAACAAAAATTAAATTAAAACAAATTTATATATGTCCAAAAATTATTATGAATAAGTTACATAAACTATAAGTTAATTTTTTATAAATATATTAAATTAGAAATCTAAAAATGTGTATTCCCAGATCCATAGATAACTAACATTGAACTTTCTAATGTAAGGAATAATTCTCACGACCATTGGGAAGTCTAATAAAAAGTACCTATAAATAGATATATGTTACAAAATATAGAATTCAATTAATATTTACTCAACTATTTAATGTTTATAAATTATATTTGATGTCTAAATTCAAAACAAAATAACATTAATTATAAACTATGGTCTTGGTTGATAAAAAATAAATCAATTATTGTGTTATATTTCATGTAATGTGCAACCTGACCATTTTATATGATGAAATTTATCACATAAATTAATTCATGGATTATATTCCCATTTCATAAAAAAACATTATAAGTATTATTATTATCAGGGAAAAAATTAATAAACATATAATTTATATAAATAAATTGGTAAATAATATAAACATTTCATATTTTATTTTGGCTTAAAAATGTCATATTTATAATAACTAACACTAACAAATTATTAATAATCTATAAACTATAATAAAATAATCTAATATATTATATTTTACAGTTTTTTAATTTTATTAATTTTTTTGATAGATAATGATTATCAATTGTTAGAAATGTTCATATAAATCTAGAAACATATGTATCAATTTCCCTTTTGAATCAATTGAAGTAACCCATATTTTTGGATTAACCCATATTCATGTGAGTATATCATGAAGTGGAAGAAACCTTGTGTATGGGAAAACTAGTTACATAGGTTTTATTAATAATTAATGATATATTCTATATCACAACAGTTACTCGACTCTCTTTTCTCAAGCAACCCTGATTTATATAGTAGACTATAATATCACCTATATCATATCCTATAGAATATATCAAAATTGTGGTTCTTAGGTATATTTTACTCAATGAAACAGACTAGTTGTACCATATGACTAAAAATGGACATCACTTTATCCTATAACTTTTTTTTGGAATAGAGATTCACAAATCTAATGATTAGAATTTAACAATTCTATATCTTAAAATATATTTAAAGCCTAGGAAAATTCTGATATTCATTATATTATAAAAATTAGGAAATGAATATATTTATTCATTGACGATCATGGTTATGATAGTAATAATAAATATTAATGGATCATCATATGGTCAGTTATTTAGATGAAATTGATAAATGTTCTTGATATATCATAAAATAGTTAATATATATAAATATGAAAATAAATAATACATGCTTAGGATTTCTATAGAAAACTCTACAATGGTCAAACTCGTTGGATTATTTTTTAGAGTGATCATCAAGAGATAGATTAAGAAATCTCACCTCTCTAGAGATAAAACTATCCAATAGACCCTCATTCAAAAATGGAGGACCCACGATCTTCAGTGTTGTGATATCTCCATCTCTATGAATAAAAATGAATAATCTAGGTTGAAGAGGCCTTCAAGTATGGATTGACTATGTTGAGTAACCTAGATATGGGGATCTCATCCAATTATATGATCTCCCTTACTCACTGAAGGGTTTAGAACATCATCTACCAGTACATGAAATAATCCATACTTTATGATATAGTATTCTTGTTGGTTTTATATAATTTTCATGATTCAAATGAATTCTCAATCCATAATTTAATCATCAATATTATTCATAGTCAATGATATACCATTAGGTATACATCCAATTAAGTTTTAATTCACATCCCTTATTTTAATTCTAACCAACAAGATGACATAGTATAAAGTGGGAATTTCATTTATTTTTATGATATATTTTTAGTAATTTGGCATATACATCACATGCATATCGAAGGCTAGAACATAAGGTATACCATATAATGTAATATAACATATTTTTTATCATTAACAATATAAAAAATATAGTGGTAAATGATATAATATTTCATTATGTTAATAATTTTTACAATGATTGGATCATAATTGAACTCAACTAGTATAGATATTGTACAATTTAGTCAATAAAAATATAATGAATAGATCTTGTGTACGCTGATGATTTAATTCCTCCAAAGTGTATCATGTTTTATAATTTATCCATTAAAATGGGTAGAATAATGTCAATACGGTGATCTATTTTAAATTAATAAAATATGAGAACAATCCCATGTTTCAACTTGAGATTGGGTATCGTGAAACTAAAGAACTCTGATTGTCCCCATGCATTCAATATAGTCTATTCAACCATATTTGTGACACATGTACAACCTTTTCCATGGTAACTAGGTCGAATATCAATTGGAGGAAAGAATCAATAAGAGGTACTTTTTAATTTAAAATTAAAATATAAGTAATATATCCAATTTCTAGATTTAAGAAATGATAATAAAAACTATGAACAATGATAAAAAGTAAAGGCATAAACTCCTCATTAAATGATTTTTATTAAATTTGAACTTTTTACAATGAATTATCACTAAAAATATTAATAATTAACAAAATAATTTACCCCAACACTTTAAATTGATGGATAAATTTTTTTATAGTAATAGATAAAAAATATTTTATATATAATTCATAAATTAATTACATCAGAAAAAATGTTGATATTTTACAAAAAACTGATAAAAATCCCACTAGGTCTACCCATTTCTAACTTACCCCTAAGTATTCAAAGTAGAATAGATATAAAAGAAATATGAAATATCTAACAAAAAAAGAAATAAAAATAATAACACCTAATTGAATAGATCATCAAAGTGCCATTCATATGAATAATCCCACAAACTACTCTAATGAAATCATGAATATTGATATTTTCATTATTAGTGGTTTTCAAACAAAATATTATTTAGAGTATTATTAGGTGATGGAAAAATAATCCTCATTTTAATATTTTAACATACAAGGTTCTAAATATTGTTCAATGATCTTTATCAAGTAATTATCAAAAAATAACAAAATCTATTCCAGCACCTCATATTCAATTAAAAATAAATAAAAATTATTTTGAATTTTCATAAAAATAAATTATTATGTTTATGATATGGAATGATAAATTTTCAGTTTAATCAATCATATAAGGTGAAAATGAATATATAGGATCTTAGAAGTATATTAAAAATATTTGAATATATTCTTACTAATTTGAATACCACATTAATAATGATTTGGAATTTTTAAAAATATTGTAGTATAATCTATGTTCTTTAATTAGTGAAATAATGAAACATATAAATATAAATCTAATCCATTAATTATATTTTTTTAATTATACCTAATATATTAAATTAGGTGGCTATGTATTTCTCAAATGAATTTCAAAAACAATTTTTTTATTGTCATTATATAAAATAGAAAACTTTTTATATTAAAAATTAATTCAATAACGAGTATATAAAAAATCAATGAAATTGAATTATGCTCTAATGTAAAGGGTTAATGTATGTTAAATGAAATATCGGGACAATTTTTTGGTTACAAATTTTTTTATTGATGTAATAATGTTATAAAATAACTATTTTTATAAATTTTTTAGCTTTGTTTCTCAAGTTTTAGTTATTTATGGTCCATGATGTACAAGAAATTAAAACAGAACATACACCCACTATCTAGTATGTATATACTACACCTCCATCCATGGGTTTACCAACTATATATCTAGAACATTACATTGACTAGTTTGAAGGCACAATGGCCAAGAAGAATTATTTAGTGTTTCCACCCTTGATCATACCATGGTATATATTTTGAATCTTAGTTCCTACTCCACTAGTAAAATTCCATCATAGCCTCATGTCTATGTTATAGAATATGGGATGAAAAAACTAAGGAATTATGACCCATAAATGTTTTTTTGAATAATAATATTCACTCCACCAACACAGGCCACCCTTATGGGGAATTGTTACTCCCCTTCTATAGATCTTAGCCCATATATCTATTCGATGTATTTTATCCAAAAATAATACTTTCACCCTTTTTTCAATAGTGGTGGTAATAATTTCAATGAAATTTGGGGCTTCTATTATTTTATCCCTAGTTTATGTAGTAATTAGGGAATTCCATTAATTTTTCAGTTCATAATTAATGATTTATAAATATATAAACAGATAATTAGTGAATATAATTGAAGTATTTAATCCCCAAAACTTCCAAATTGACATTATTGGAGCCAAATATATCTTTATCAATTTGAATAGAATGAAAATGAAGCAATTGTAAAAAAAATCCAAACTAGATGACAAGAAATTTGATTCCTAATTAATATATAGTATTATCTCTTACACATGAACTTGAATTGTGAATTTACTTTCTTATATAACACTTGAATTTCAAAAAAAATTAAAATAATCTATAAAACATTAAAATAAAAATAAAATGAGGAAAAACCAAATTTCTTAGATTAAAATGTATTCCAAAACATGATCTCTTCTATGATATTCTATTATACAATTTCTCATAAATATCTTATTCGATTCTCATTAATTTTAAATATTATGTCATTAGATTCATCATTATATAAAAATCACTAAATGAAATAATTTTAGTTAATATAAATGTTTCATACCAATTATATCAATCATTATCAAGATAAAAGATCAATCCAAAAGTATGAAGAAAAACCATTCAACCACATTGATCTTCTTATTTCGTATGATTTTAAAATGGAGTTTTTTTATTTCAACAGCGTTATATGATTATAAAATTAATTTATGTGACACAAATAACTAAATTTTTTTGTATGGGGATTTTAATTTATTTATTTTATATATTACATATTTATTTAAATATTTTTAATTAATTTTTTAATTTATGGTAAGCTATAGTGATGAAATATAGCAGGTCAAAATATTAAAAAGATTTGTGACACAATGGGGTCCAGTATGTGGGATGTATTGCAATGTGTCTAACAGATGTTGTTATACAATGTGACCTAGGATGTGTGATAATTATCTCTAGTTGTGAATATCACCATGTGAATGGGAGGTTACATGATGTGGAGACCTAGGAAATATATCCTCAATTCAATTTATTTTGGGGAGGGTTTGTGATGCTGTAAAAAAGAGAATTTACCCCCACAATGATTTTGATTGTGCTGCAATAGGGTGATATTGCACCAGGACCTAGTCATCCACATTAAAAAAAATTAAAATTACAAGTTTTCCCTCAATGATTCTGATTCCTGATATCTATTTTCCACATTCATCTGACCAATAATCTCTCTAATCTGGATCTCACATTATTTTATTTCCCTTGTAATTATATATTGTGTTTTGGATAATGTTGTCAGTAAACCATATTTTTTATCTTTACATACACCTAAAATGTTTTTATCCCCCTTCCCTTCCATTTTTCAACCACAAGAATTGTAAAGGTGACCTTCTGTTTCATGTCACATGAATTTAGCTTGAGATTACATTATATTAAGGCCTTCCATGGTCTTTTAGTTTTACATCCCATTATATGTTTGATAAAGGAATATCATAGGCAATGGAATCATTGACTATAAGAAGATGATATTGTATGGTTTTTTTCATTATAAACCAAAGCGTCCTTCAATCTTAAAAAAAAAATTTCTCATAAATGGAGCCTATTTTTTATTTACATGATTTTAATGTGTTCATATTTCATTATTTTTCATCATTCATCACATCGTATAATGATTTATATTATCGTTAAAATTGTAAATTTTTTGGCTTAATTGTAACTATGTAAATGTATGTGAATATAAATATTGTTTGTTTTCAAAAGTATTTTTTCCATATAATTTTTATAAAAATATTTCATGGATTTTAAATGGGAATTATAATTCAATTTGGAAACTTCTCCAAGGGTAATGAATTGTAATTTAATATAAATACTTTTGTTGAATTTCATGAAAATTAAGTTTCATGTATTTAAAAGAATGATTATAAAACGATTTATATGTTTTCATTATGAGTTATTACACTGGAAGACATCCAACTTAGTTTTTATATTATAGTGTTCTATAGTGTGACTTGAAATTTGATTTTATGAAATATTTTTTCATTTAGTGAAGGTTATATTACTGACAGGTGTTGATATGTGAGGCTTATATGTATGAAAAACTTATCATTAATTAAACATAGACATATATATATATACACACATTTACATAATCTCTCACCTATAATTAACATTATAGTAAAACTTTTGTTCCCAAGGTTGGAGTTCTAGGGATGATATTGAAACTTTTATGATTATACAATGACTATTCTCCCGTGAGGAAGATTTTTCCCCACCTAGTGGTTTGTTATCACTTAAGGGGTCAATGATAGAGAAACCATAATGTCAAAGAAATTTTTGATCATTTTCTACACATTAGATTTTTCACCATTAAGAATAGTCCATTAATGTCTCCTTAGTTCATTAGGTATTTTCCATTATGATTTTTGTTTACTATATGTATTTATTATTAATAATATAGATTTTTCAATTGAATTATTTTTTTATTTTTCTAGTTTTTTATTTTTCTAGTTTTTTATTTTTGTTTCCATGTGTTTATTTATTCCTAGTACTTTTCTTCTAAAGGTAATTTACTATAATTTAAATGTATAGTTTTTTTCATGTGATATGTTGAAATTCATAGCAATTGTTTTATGATGTATTCCTCTAAAAATAAGGATATAACACAAATATATTTTTTATGATTAAATGTAAATTTTTGTTTTAAAGTATTTCTTAAATATTTAATTTATGTAGTTTTATATTTTAACATAACGGATTTTATCCTATGAAATTTATGGTTTAATTTTTCTAATAATTTAATAAGGAATACTCCATTAATTAAAATGAAAAAAATCATATTGGATTCAAAAAATTAAAATGGAAATTTAGAAAAATTACATATTCAATCTAGTCTATTTTGACATACATTCTGAATGGAATATAAAGAGTTCATGGATAGATTCTACTAGGCAAGATTACCTGAAACCCTATATACACACAATATCATTTTATATAGTCCTTCATTGATAATATATTGGGTTGATGTTTTTTCTTGAATCTTAAGAGTGATATTGTTATTAGTTCAGTTTCATTTGATGTGGAATGTCGAGTCATTTTTCATGCCACAACATGTATGATATTTTTTCCTAGTTTTTAGATTATGTTTTAGTTAGAGATTTTAGATCATTATATATAAATGAGAATCATATTCCACTCATTTATGCAATAGATACATAACATTTTTTTTATTTGGAATGTTTATGTATTTATGGGTTTTGTTTATAATGGATTTTATCTCATTTTATTATACATTTTTTGGATGTTTTTATATTTTCCAATTTTTTTATTAATGATGTGTATTATTATATTATGTGGAATGGTCTTGTGAAGATACCAAGTGAATTTGTATGATTAATTTTATGCATTTATGGGGAAAAATTAATTCCCATGTTAAGTATGTTTTATTCCACATTAGAATTTGTTATTTCATGGTGATATGTAATGATATTTGGTATATATTGCATGCTAAAATTGAGAATTAGGTTAGGGATGACCTTTTTAGATCATTTTCAAATTTTATAAAAATTCAAATTTTTTATTTTACTTTAGGTTTTCCTAGTAGAACTGTGATATGATAATCAAACATCAAGATGTAGGTGAAAAGGAGTGATTCACCTAATATTTGTAATATAAATATATAGAAATATTTGGGAAAATGGGAGATAAAATTTGAGTATGATATTAGGAATTTTTTCCTACTTATGTTTTATTATTTCAAATTGGTTGTGATTTATTTCAAAATGATATGTTTTTTTCTAATGAAATTATGGTTTTTGGGTTAAAATAAAGGGGATCTTAGTTCTGTAAGGTTGAGAATAATTGTTTACTAAAATGTGTGGTTACCATGCAGGTTTATCATTGTACATTAAATGATATTTATAATGTTCAGTGCATGATTTAAAAATAAATCTTATTTAAACTATTTATATATATAGTTCACCAAATTTCATATTTTTTTCTTTAAATGTATTAAAATTTGATTATCAATATTTGATTACATTTTTGGGGTGAACTAGTATGATCATTGGTCAGTATTGATGACTAATAAATTTAATTTAACATGGTTTTCAATTATTTGAGTTATATGTTTGGGAAGGTTGGATTCTCATTTAAAATGGGTTGTAAAACAATTTTTGTGAAGTATAAATGATTTTAGATATATTTGTAGTTTGACTAAATTTCATAGGATGAATTTTATGGAATTCAATTTATTTTTTAGAAATATTTACTTCATTTACAAAGGAAAAATTTATTAAAATAGGTCTACTACATTAAATTATTTTTTCATTTTGGCTCGTTTCATATGAATGGAATTTAATGTGATCTATTAAATTTTTTCTTATTGGAATTATATTATGACCGCTCAAGCCTCATGGTCGATAGGGATACAAAATTTTCATTTCTGAGGGGATAATTATAAAATTATAGTGGTTTCGTGATTTTTATTGACTTTATAAAATATTTTTTCTATTTTTTTCATGGGTTTCAAAAATTATTTATACTTTAGAAATATACAAGTGAATTTATAAATTGTAAATTTTGGGTTTTATATAGTATATGTCAATATTTATTATCAATTTCATTGAAATAAATAGTTTATATTGGGGGAGGATATGTTTTGTTGGGATCATGCTGTTATTATTCATTGTATTTTTCATTATGTTTTAATAAAAAAAATTTCGAATTTCAATTCCTCATATTAATTTCACATGAATATATATTTTATAATGTGTCAAAATATCATTATTTGTGTTATTATATATCTCTTATGACCATAAATGTTTATATGAATAATTTTTTGGGTTTGGAAGATGAATTATTGAACCCTAACACATTAGTTGACTATTCTATTTAGTATTAGATGACTGTGGTGTTCATGTTATGATCAGTTTTATGATTCAGGGTCTAACTCAAGTATGAGATTATATATATGAATTTTAATACCACACTCCACCTATATTTAAAGGTAATATGGTTTTATTAGAAGTGAATAAGCATATTAATAGATTGAAGAAATATAGCTTCTAATTGATAAATTATAATTTTTTAATTTTAAACACCATATGTCCACTCATGATGGCCCCATTTTGAAGTAATAGGAGTCACTCATTTAGGATAATCCAATGATGGATATGTGGTGTCACTACATTGAACCATAATTTATTCAATATTTTTAACATGACACCATGAATGTGATATAGTATATTATGATATTTGATAGTTATCTTAGTGATTAGTTAGTAATAGAAAATATTTGGTATTTTTTGTGTTGGTTGATTACCTACCTGAAATCTCCACAAATGATATCATGAAGGAATATTGTCTTATAATGCCTCTTAATTTATGTATCCAATTGATGTTGAACTTTTATGATGAACCATTTTATATGAAAACTGTATCTAAATCCTTGGAAATATATTTATGTTCCCATTTTTCTCCAGGGAGGAAATATGGTCATCAATTTTCATTAATGTGGTTAAAAAGGATCTAGTGGTGCAAAGAGGATGAAAATAAGAACTAATAATTTTGGTATAGAAGGTAAAAAAATAGATTCTAGAGTAACTTATTTAATAAAAATCAAGATTCATCCCATGTTCTACTTGAGTATGAAAATCCACACCACAAGAATCCCATATATCTTGATTATTAGATGAATTTCAATTTCCATGGTCTAATAAGTCTTATTTAATAGTTCTATATAATGTTTTGGAAGAATATATCAAATGTGAAACTTTTTATATTCCACATGACCTAGGGTTTTCTATTTTTTATACTTTTTTTGTCACTATGTTTATAAAATTTTAATTTTGGGTATTTTTAGGTGATCAATGTATATTATTGGATATTGAGTTTTTTTATAATTCTCTATATAGTGGAGTGCCTTATGGTTTTTAAAGTCCCTTTTTATGAATTTTTTGGCAGGGTATATGCCATGTGTTCTTTATCTTTGTTTTATTATAACTCAATGAGGGATTTTTATGTCTTCATTTTAAAACCATATTATATACAATTTATGAATCCTATGATATTTTATAGGATTTACAAATATTGGGGATACCCTCAGTGAATGGTCACCTGTCATGGTTTTAGACTCACTCATTTAGAGTTATTTTACCCTAACCACCCTTACCCAAGATAATGGATGAGTTTATATGGATTTTATATTAGATTTATAATGTTTCATTTATTGGTTTTTAATTTTTTGATGTTTGTTTATTTTTTAATGATATGTTAATTTTTGAATTTTTATGAATTTTTTTGGCAGAGTCTAGAATGTTGGGGTGGTATGTGACACTTGTGATATCATTTTGAGGTACAGTTATTACTATTTTATCATTTTTTAGATGAATCATTTATTATAATGAATTATATTGATTTTGGGAATTTTAGTATGATTTTTTTAGACTACAGTAAATTGCATAAAAATAATGACATGTCATTCCTTGTGGTAGTACTTGGGGGGTGAATCCTTCCATGACTTAGGTTTGTTGATACACAAAGACACCCTGGAGGTGAATTCATTTTATAAATAGGTTTCTTATTAAATTACAAGGGGGTTTCATATCATAATGTAAAACTTAAAGTAGAGACTAATTTTAATTTATCTAATGGAAGAATATTCATTCAATGAAATGTGAATGAAACATCACAATTCATATTCTATGGTGGTTTATGGCTTCATGATATGGTTTGGTCATGTTGAGGCTTGGAGTACCCAACTACATAAATATTTTCAAATACTAATTTGTACCTATAAGTTAAAAATATCCTTCACTTATTTTCTCTCAATTTGTTGATCCTAATTTATCTCATCCATTTAGATTTTATCATTTATTCTCCATTGGAATATATAATATGTTTTGGGTGGATTCTATAAGGTGTTTCCTCTTTTATTCTGGATTATCTCCACATCTATTATACATTTACCTTTACATCTAATTCTCTTTACCATGTAATTTCATGGTTTCCTAAGGTTTGTATTACTCAAATTTTACTTTTAGTATCTCTATCTAAGTTATTGTTATTTTATATTAGTGTTTTATTAATTTCCACTTTTCTTTAATTGAGACCATTTCAACAGAATCATAAATTAATAGTGGGTACCTTCATATATTTATTTTTATTATGAAATAATGGATTCGTATCAGTTTCAAATTTATGTTTTCTCATTTATGGATCCTATATTGTTTAACCATTTTTTTTTTCTAGTGTTGATTTATTATTATTAATATAAATTCCTTACATGGAATGAAAGTGGATTTCAACTATTAAAATGAAGAGCTCTATTTTAGTTGAATTTAATCAAAATAGGTATTGTTTTTAAATATTAATTGTGGAATTTCAACATAATATTTCAAATTCCATTTTCACACCAGTCAATCCTTGGATTATAATGAGTTTAGTTATTGGATATGGAAGCATAGCCCATGGAAGAGAGGGTGTTTTCATGTAATGTTTTTTGGTTTAATTTCTTGAAAATTATTTTCATATGTATAATATCATTTTTATAAACTAAAATAAATGTTTTCATTATGTGTTTATATCCTTTTTGGAATTACCTGGTCTAATTACATTGTAATGTTGTTTTGTATGACATGATGTGTGGATCCATGTAATATTTTTGATATCATTTTTTATATAATACCTTGATTATTAACCTCCATTTGATGTCACGAGGATCCTTGGGTAGTTAAGTGGGAGTTTATGGGATATTACTACATTAATTGAGATTATGTATTGAACAGTGTTCATAGGGTAGAATTATATTATCCTTAAGAGTTTATTTTATCTAATGGAGGATATGAAAGAGAAAACCAAATACATGTGTATTTTTTGATCTTAAACTTGCTATATGATGTTTCAACATTATGAATGATATAAGAACGTCATATATTTTCCAAAGGCCTTTCCCATGATAGTAGGTTTTGACTAATTATATATTATTTTTATAGTTTTGGCAGTCATCATAAATTATTGAAATTTAACTTGGTTATATATATTGTATCCAGGTCCCTATTTACATCTTACTCATTGATTTCTTTTAATAAAGATAAATAATAATGTTTTGAAATGTAATTTTTTTTCTCTTTGGATATATTTAGATCTATTATAAAAGTATTTTATAATTTTTTCCTCAAAAAATTCTTATTAAAATAATAATATTTTTTATATTTAAATCATATATTCATGTGACCATTCATTTATATCAATTTTCATTTTAAATTAAATGTTGGTCATCCTGGATGTCTGTAGTTCCATTCTATTATAATTTAAAATAATATGGTCCCCATTCTTTGTGGGGTTTTTTATTATTTTGTTTCAATAATATAAAGGAGTAATTTGGTACATGTAATATTTAAAATACTGTATATGGATTTATTATCAATGGAAAATGTAAATAGTACCTTGTGGGAACCTACTAGTCATGTTTATCTTACACTATAAATATACACTATATATATATAGTCTTTAATTTATCTTATTAATGATTGATAGGTTCCACTAGATCCCAATATTGAACTTAAGGTTTGTTTAGGTATGTGGAACATGGAATGGTATTTTTGTTTAGTTGTAAGATGGGGGATTATGGTTTTGTCTCATTTTTTTATATTTTAATTAGGTATTTTGTATCCTTTTGTATAACACCACATCAACATCCTCTCTTTTATTTCATTATTTTATATTTTTTTAAGTTTTCATGACCGTGAGTTTTTTTGTTATATCAATAGTGGATTTAATCAATTTTATTATTACATGTTTGGTGTTTATTTTTTGTTAAATCTTTTCATACTTTATGCATGGTATTCTATCATTTGTATTGGTTATGTAACTCTTCTGGGTAGAGGTTATTCCATTAGTTATAATTTTTAATTGGTTAAATCATTCTAATGATGTGTAATGATCATGAAACAAAAATAGTTTCGATAGCATATAAATTAATAACATGGTTTGTGGTTTGTGGGGACATAAGCTGAGTACTAGGAAAAGGTACCCTGGGATGTTTCGTTACAACTCCACAAGAATGCATCCAACTTTTTAAAAAAAATCATTAAATTATTACTTGGGTTATATTGAAATTTTAATTAATAAAATCCCAATAGGCAATGTGTTAACTCAAAATAATAATATCAAATTTCCTTCCCTAAACTACTCTAAATTGAGTCATTTCTATGGAAGTTTTTATTCATGTTCTGAAGGCCCAAATTTAAGAATCAATCATATTCGTTAATACATTAAATTTTCATGAAAATAACACTCAAAGATTTTGTTGATTTTCGCACTATATATTTCATAAATTTTATTTTTTTAGGGTTGATAATGTGTTAAATATTTATGTTATACCACATATTTTCTCAAAATTTAATATGATGTTATATATAGGAAATTATTTTCTGGTCGATTAGAATAAATATAGGAAGGCCAAAGATACTAAATAAATTTATAAAAAACGTTTTCACTATCATTATCATCATCTATCATAGATATAAATTTATCTACACAAGAATACACATTGTACTTAGAAGGATATATATATATATATATGTAACCAAATTAATTGGGAAAAGGGACCATCAAATTCAACCTGTATAAATAAAGAATATCATAAAAGAGAATAATATATTGAGGGATTTAATATACTAGGATCATTTTCCTTAAAATTAGTATTTTGTAAAATTTTAAAAAAAATATGTAGAGTTTTTGAAATGTTTTAGTGAAAATATCCAAAAAATAATGATTTTTTCTGTTATCCAATATTTTACAAAATGTAAACCACAAATTAATGAAATAAAAAATCAATGCAAACTTGAAATAATGATTACAAACAAATATAGTTATAAACTAGCCCATATATATTTTAAAAAGGTAGGGGTAATCACAAATATTATTTATGTAATAATTGAATAACATGTTTACATATTTATTATTAAACTGGTGAGGTATTGTTTTGGTTGGTTGGTTGTTTAGTTTGTTAGAATGAAAAGGTTTTTTACAAGAAACTATTTTATATGGTTTCTCAAATAGAGAAACTTAATTAATGGTCATGATAATTTAATTTACATCCTTTAAAATGGCTTCTATGCTCAAGTGATTATATTAATTTTTTTGACCATAAATCATGGCCTAGATATCTCAAAAAAGACACAGCCAAAACAATCCAATAAATTTTTTTTAGATTTTATTCATTATTTTTTAACAAGGTATTTTCTGATTGATTTGGTAGTGAAGAATATTAATTTAAAACCGAAAAGGTAATTCATATTGTTTTCAATAGTGAAAATAACATCACATAGACAAATTGTTAAAAAAAATAGTTAGAATAGGCTGTTTCAATGGTTTTAGAGGAATATACCAGGACATGTGATTTTCTCTCTATTTTCAAGCATGAAACGACACATATCAATTATTCTCATACATTACTAATCATCTGGTGTGGGATTTTCCTTGTAGGATTCTAAATAATGTGTGGAGAAATGAATATTTTCTTAAGGATCTAAAATTATTCTAATATATTTTAGAAAATAAAAAGGTAATTTACCTATAATTTAATATATATATAATAAAATAAAAAATTATGAATTCCTTAACGAATTAAATATAAAAAATACTTTTCCATAAATGATCCCATATCCTTCATTGTCCTAGAATATGGAAGTGAGAATATAACATAAACATCTAATTTAACAATTTAAATTCTTTCCTTAGAATCAAATTTCATTAGAAAACCGCAGAATCTGCAATGAAATGATATCCTTAAAATTTTAAAACTGTTATTTTTCAATAATGTTCATCATGATAGCCACAAATCATAACTAGAGACCCTAAATGAACTTTATTTAAATTTTCATTCCATCAAATAATATTCCCATACAAACCATTGGGAACTCAAATATGATACAATTCATACACACTTTCATTATTTCAAGTGCATTTCATATCACATAAGGGATCTATTTATTTGAAAGTGTCCTTCGCATGGTCTATATGTTCAATAAGTATATAAAAGTAACCTAAATATTATTCATGAAAAAAAATATTTCTTTATTATATATGTTTTAATGATTTTTTTTATGGAAAAGAAAAGGTATATGTTATTTTCTAATTACTAGGATAATCCACATAAAATAAATAAAAAATAATAATTTAATTAGAAACATAGTGGGAATATAATTTTCCTACTCAATTTTAAAAACAATAATTCCAAAATTTCATCAAAATGATTCAAACACATACAAACCAATTTACAATTATAAATTGGAATGATGTTTTTAGTAGATATTCCTACTATGAATTAACTTTTAACATCTTTAATGAATGTTGTGATGGGTAATATTCTTTATTTCAAAAATTTTTTATATTTTCCTAGTAAATAATATAATTCATGCATGTTGATTAGAAAATTACCACCAGATCAATCATGGAAAAACCTATACATTTATTATTCTCTCATTTAAATATTAAAGGATTATTATATTATGCTAAAAAAAACATTTCAATAATAAGGTGGAGCATTTCATTCCCTTCTAATAAGGTACATTTCAAGTTTTTAGAAATCAGTTTTGGATTGGATGTGGGCTGGCTAACCAAACTAGGAAGGATGGTCTTTATGAAATCCACTATTTCTAACTCAGTATTATTCAAACTCACATCATAAGAATATTAATTAAGGATATTATATTTAAAAAGAAGAATTATTGATCTATGTGGCTGAAATATTTAAATCATTCTTATTTATATTTAAATATGTAATTAAATTATTATTTTCTTATAAAAAATGAAATGATTTCAATTAATTCATCATAATATAATTAATGTATTAAAATTAACTTAGTGTTCTTAGAATTATTAATCAATTTTTCAACACCATCATCCGTTTTCAAGGTGCTTTTTAGTATATTCGTTAATTAATTGAGCATGTATAGTTGTTTCAAAGACATATATATAACAAAATAATGCTATGAAATAAATTCATCATTACCAATATTATGTTAATTAATATAGAAATATATGATGATTTCACAAATAGATTTTTATATTCTTATATTGAAAAAAACTTCATGTTCATTTGATTGTATTTTAAAAAATATTTCCTTCTAGTGTGGGTTAGAATAATAAATTTTATAACTCAATTCAGAATTGAAGTAGATCACATATTCATTATTAAGTAATTTACTACAAGAAGGAATAAAATTATTTATAAATTTAGATCTTATATTTTCAAAATATGACAAATCCTGAAACATTTCAATAGAAAAAAAAACAATTATATATATTTGGTATGAAGATTGATCCATAAATAAATGTTTCATGGATTCAAAAATATTTAAATGATATTATTTACACATAATTTTCATTGATAATACTCCAATGTGAACAATAATAAAAGTGTATGTTTTTTAGGAATCATATTACTAAAACTAATGGGGTATAAGCGATGAAGTTTCATCATCCTTGGATAAAACCATAAATATGTAGAGAAATTTTATTCTTTCAACCAAAACAACAACATGCACATAAATCTGAGTTCACTTAAAAGTGCTTCGATTTTCATATTTATTAACCATCTATCAATATTTTAGATCACCCCCATTTATAAAATATTATACTAAATGTGTCATGTGATTTATGCAAGTTCCAAGTTCATTCATTTCATTATTTTGTATATATTTAACAATTATGACAGAATAGAAATTTTTTCTAGATCATTTTTATTTAGTATATGGGGAATGTTTTATCAATGATGAAAAATTAATTCCAAGATTTATTTTCTCTCCAACTTTAATTTTTTTGTGGGTATAAATTTATTTGAATAAATTATTAAATGTTTTGATATAATTCACTAAATTAATAAGATGTATGTTAGTCTAGAAATTTTGAAATATGTTAATTATTTTCATTCAAAATTAAATATATAGTGTTGTTTTCCTTGGATAATGAATTTAAGTGTATATAAATTGATGTTTATATATAGTATGGCCACTAAACAATTTATTTTATTCATCCCATGGACTAAAAATCCTTTTAAACAACATAGAAATTCATTCTAGACTCAATTTTTATTTTGAATGAGATATTTTGTTAATAATGGGTTCCAAATTCATATAATGTTCAAGTGGTTTAGAATTTTCAAAAAGTGAACGTACCTTTTCACCGGATTCTTATTAAAAAAAATAGGTTCATATTTTTCAGTAGAACTCATAGAAAATGCGGGGTTTCAAAAACTATTTTTTCTTTAATAGACATTAAAATTTTGGTTTGTATCCCTCTCATAAGGATGGATCAAAAATTTTCTTTTTCCTACTAATTAAATTTAGTTTTTAACAGAAAATTCCAAATCATTTCATTTTTCAAGATATTAACATTAATATCCAATTTTGCAATTTTTTTTCCAACTGTCAAATTTTGTATAAAATTATTTAATCATTAATTTGTATTTTTATGGAGGTTTATAAGGAATTAATTTGATAAAAGTTTTATGATTGAAATTATCCTAATGATCAATAATTTGTTGGATAAATTATTATCCTTCAAAAAAAATTATGAAGGCTACATATACCTATTATTTTGATTAATAGTAAAAATATGGTTATTATTTAATTTTTTTAATGGACTTGAATGATTTTTTTGATATAATGATCTCCCTAGAGACATATCATTTCACACTTTATGAGTGTCTTTAATATATAGGAAATGGTAACTAAAATAGATTTCTAATGAAAAATTTAAATAGTGTACTTGGGGTTGATTATTCATTTTCTAGAGTATTTTAAGTGGTTATGAATGACCAAACATCTTTATCCTTTACAATATAGTTTGTTCAGTCAATAAAATTATTATCATAAGATTTTTCAAATTTTGTAGTTGAAACCATTTTATGGTTTTCATGTAAAACCATATACCTTCATGGGGTATAAAAATACTTATATTCATAGAAAATATTATATATTTAAATTTTTATTGTTTTTTATGATTTTAATAGGTCATAGAGTGGATTTATGAGAGTTTCAATAGATAGAGGAATGAAATTATGGAATTTGAGGTTGTTATCTGGGGAAAAATATTTGTTCTAACAATTAAAATAAGTATGCAGTATCAAAATTACCTAGGATATTATTCCCAATAGAGTGTTGAATATTTTTTATAGTATAAAAAATCAGTATAAAACTAAAAAAAGCTTCATTGTTAGTTAAGAGTTTACCTAACCATGAATCATATCCATACAGAGTGAGGGTTCCTTATAAAGTTATAATTGTAATGTTGACACCAAACCTGGAAAATGTTGCCTCCAAATCATGTGGTATTAATATCATTAAAAAAAGTTAAAATCACCAAAATACCATTAAATTTTAAAGGAAAAACGCCCAATTTCTATTCACATGTTCAACATGAATAACCACATCATTCATCCCCCTCATTCCCTCTATTTGATTTGTGAGTTATCCATCCAATATTCATAGAATAAAGGGTTTACCTTCCCATATAATGATATCTAGGTGATTTTAACAATTTATATATATAAATTACCTTTTTATCTCACTCTGTATAGTTATCACACTAGTTTCTCCTATTTATTCCATATTTCAAAATTTTCATCTACTTTTTTTTATAATGTATTAGCTCGAACTTGTGGCTCATACTTAATGTGTACTAAATGATGAGAATAAGGTGTATTATCTATGAAAAAACCGTTAAATTATATCATATTTTATTCTGTTTTTGGAATATAGTCACACTAACCTATAATTTTCTTCACCTATAATTTGATTAAATTAAGTATTATCCTTTTAATTAGTGTGGTTGTTATAAAAATGTAAAAAATTACAAGTGTGATAAATATAATATGATTTTAAATGATAATTAATTTAATGTTTTTTAATCTTGATTCATAGAAAGAGGTATATACCCATGAGTGTCTAGAAAAATAACCCATATTTATTATTGGGGATTATATTAGTAGATGTTTCATACAAAACATTCACAAATTATGGTCGGATGTGTATTTACCCCCATGATTCCAAATTACCTACACATATTTTCTAGCTGGGTGGGCCAACCTCTTAGTTTCTACATGACAGATTTATATTATTGTTTGGGATTTTATACTACAGTGTTATTGATTACACATTCATTTTCATGGTGGGGTGAGTGTTGGACCCCATTTTATATATGGGGGTTCTAATTGGGAGACAAATAATGTAGGAAAAACCATACATGGTCGATCTCTAGTGTTACTGTAGAACCCATGGAATGATATTGGTTTATTAATTATGTATTCCCCCATCAATTTTGTACGTTAACATGAACTATTACTGAAACATGATTTGATTTTATAAAATTACGGAGGTTCCATATAGAGTCATACTCACACTCAGGGATGGATACCATAGGTACCTCAATGTGAGACATAGTTGATGAACATGATATGAGAAAATGATGTATGATCAATGGTTGATGTATTGACTCGATTGTGGTTGGGGTAATGGTACGGTAAATGAATCAAGGCCAATAATTGGTTTTTCCCCTAATTTTTTATTTTTTTTATTTTTTATTTACCTGGTTGAATTTGATCCTTTCTTTGGGGATGTAAATGTTGAGAGTATGACTTCCATGATATTTTTATGGCCACATTTTTTTAAAAGGGTATGGTTATAATATTATTATCACTTTATGTTATGTTTCTCTACATTAATTATATTGATATATTATATTGTTGTTATTTTCAAAATCATTTCACTATGATGTGAGTATATAGTCTTTTCATTGTAACACCATAGTCCCTTTCTACTTGTTAGTAGCATTATGTTTATGGGGAGGTTCTCCTATTTTATATGAACATTAATAATCTAGTTATTATAGAGTGAATTAATTATATAATGTTATATAATGCTATCATATGTTCATTATTCTGTCTTACTATTTAAGAAAGATTGATAGATGGTATGTTTTTTTTCAGAACAGGATATATAAATTATGTATGGGAGTAGCTATCCCATGTAAGAGTTAGATCTATGATAATAATTATGGAACTCTATATTTTGTTTTTTTTAATTTCTATATTTTTGTAACTTCCCCTACCATGAAAACATTATATTTTAATTTATGAATTACAGTGTTTTTCTCATTTCCAGAATGGGAAGGGTGTGTGAATTAGTAGATCATAATAGGAATAAAATACCCACCTCAAATTCTCCTGATTTATTATGATTAATTACAAGGATACAATAGATTTTAAATTTATTTATATTTTTAATACCTACATATATGTTGTTTTCCACACATATGATGTTGTTGGTATATTTTCAAACATGTACTTTAAATTGTGTAAAATATTATTAATGATTTCTTATTTTGGTTATTTTATGTTATAACTTAATCAAAATTCCAAATAAAACACTGAAAAAAAATTATATTCAATGAAATTTAAAATTTATTTAATTAAGGCTCACTTATGAAATAATTATTTGAAACTAAATGAAATTAAATGACATGGATTCTATTTATATGTGAATATAAATTTTATCGAGGGTATATTGGGATAAAGAGAGTGCATTTGATGAGAATTCTCTATTATGTGATATGAAAATTTTAGTGATGCTATTTACATTCCACATATAGTCTTATTTTCAATAGTTATAATAAAATATTATGAGGCATTCATTTTTAATATTTATAAGGATGCCTATAAAAAAACCACCAGTAGAGAACCAAGATCATAGTGATGAGAAATACCCATAGGTTGTTAGGTTATATAATCTTATATAACCAATATTTGTGATAGATTATCATCATTGTGATAGAATATTCTGAGGCTTATAGATGATGGGGAGATAAATGTCCCAAATTATTTTTATGATTGATGACTTAACATTAGTGTCTTTAATGAATCATCCACAATTATTCACTCAGTGGGCGGGGGTTCCTCGACAACTATATTATATATATAGTCTATTCAAATGATTTTTCCCTTATTGAGAAACCCTAATAGAGGAAGTTAAATCAAGTTATACATATACAATGAGTTTTAACACAGAACAAATGGTATATCAACTTTAAAGAAGAATAAAATGTTATCTTATCCAAGTAAGACGTCAATACTATGTACCCTGTTAAATTACTCAATGATAATTTGAGAGAAAATGGTTCTAAGGAGTTCATCCAATATGAATTATAAGTTATGACAATGATTCATTATATTGATCACTTCACAGACCTTTAATGTTTTTCCTTAATTTGGGATGGTGATGATATATCTAGGGTATGGTGTTTTTAGGATGGGTTGGAGTATGTGGTCAATGTGTAGGTAAATTTCATTCTAATTACAGATTTTTAATAGTTGAAAAAAACATTGTTAATTAGAGGATCATAGGTTGGGGTAGGGGTGAGGTAAGAAATATTTAATAGGGAGGACATGTATTTTTTATTCACCATGTAAAATGAATTTTTTGGTGGTATACACCAGAGTAGTTATGGAATGTGTATCCAAGGTTATGGGTAATATCTTCCTATGTTGAGAGAATGTTCTTTATAGTATACCAAGTGTTTAAGATAAGTTCAAATTAATCCTATGTATGATTAGTCACTAGTGGAGTGATAAGAATTCTAGAGGGAATACCATCTATTATGATTCATCTAGAGAAATCAATGATTGACAACTTATAGAGGATCTAGAAAAGGATTTGTGATTTTATTAGGGATAAAACTGGAGGATGGAATATTGCGGTCCATGAACCATATGGTTCAGTATATAGGATGTGGTACCCATGTGTATGGATAACATCATAAGCATTGATGTTCTTTATTGGGGACATATATATGAGATCATTACAGAGCTAATTTCTAGTTTTTTGTAATTTTTTCCATTCCAACAGACCTCTATGTGGGGAGATCTATGGAATGAGGTTTGTTTTTAGGGGATTATAATCTATTATAAACATTGTTTCATAAATAATCCTCATATAATTTCCTATAAACATAACTCAATGATTGATTATGTGTAGCCCTAGATTATTAATTTTCATGGATTCTTAATAAAAGTACATTTGGGGTGCCATCATAGGGTATTCATTAATGTGGGGAATATTCCATTATGACTGTTAGTAATATTTTCCCTTGGGATTTGTTTTCATAATATATTTCAAGTATTTAAATAATCATTTACATTGATTTTTAGTGCATTTTAAATTCCATATGAACTATAACCATATCATGTTTCAATTTCCATCATGTGATTATGATAGTTATGCTAAGGTTTGAGAAGTTACATATAGGTGGGCCTTGTTGGACCAGACCACCCATAGGTGGGAAGGATTAAAACCATGGTATCTTGTATTTTGTTGGTTTATAGTAGAATTAAAAAGCCTTTTTTCCTTCTATGGTTATGTATTTACAAAAAACATTATTGTCCTATTTTTTATTTCCATATATGATCAATGATTATATCACAACTAATCTCATTATTGATGAGAATCTTATTTCAATCTAACAATATTGGAATTATTTAGTGTAGCTATTATAGTTGAAGGATTATTGTGAGGAATTAGAGTATAGTGTAATTATAATGTTGATAAATTATCTTTGAAGTGGAGTAGTTCTACTCTCTATGATAATGGATAGCTCTTTGAGTCTATGGTTAGACTATTAGAAGTTTACTGAGGATAAAATTTGAATTTTATATCCACTTAAGTGTATAAAATACCTATTAAACCAGTTTATGGAAGACCAAGTGTTCTCTATGACTGATTTGAAACCAATTCATCAATAATAGTGGGTAAAACCTTCAGGTATACGCCGTACTCATTTCTAAAGTAGGTGTAGTCTATATAATTACTTAGTAATTCCATTTTGTGTGACAAAAAAAATGTTGATATTTTTTATCCTAGATAAACCAGGTCTTCCGATCTCATATTGAAATATTTTGGGTTATTTCTATTAAATATATACTTAAATACTCTAATTATATGTATGAAAATATGTCAAATTTTGAAATCATTTTCAGAAAACCTCACTAGAATTTGTATATTTCCAATCACCCATGATTACGCTTTTTTATTAATTTGGTAAACATATGAGTTCATTTTAATATCTATATATTGGATATCAGTATGACATAATAAGGATAGTGTAGTGGATTCATGGGAGTTTCCAAGAATCCTTTTTGAAAATTTTGGGTTTTGGGTTTTGATGACCACTACTAGAGATTTCATTGGGATGTCTCAGTATTAGAAACACAAATGAGAATCCAATCCATGGAAAGGGGTGATATGTATTTTGTCAGATTCTTAAGGGATTTCCTTTTAAGAGATGAATTGGATATTGTCTATAGTGCTAATCTTATCCTTACCTGAGGTGGGTAGGGAGTAGAGCATGTACTATGATACACTAGAGATTGGAATGGGAGTCGTATTAATGTTTGATGATCATGTGGTTTCTTATTGTTATAGGAAAATGAGTTTGTATGAGTCAAAGTGTATGTAAAATGACTTCTATTAGGTACTAGTTGTAGAACAGATGATATAATGAAATAATTACATATTATGTTGGAGATACATAGTGTATAAAAAATATCTCAATTTATAATTTCTTATAGTGGGTATGAACCTTCTATAGAAATTCTTGGTAGATTATTTATAGTACTTGGATTCAGAAACATACAAATCAATAAAACATGTAACATATTAGAATATTCTTTAATCCAAAAAAATAAAACTCAGGTATTATGATATTCTACTACTGAGTGGATGCTGATGGATCTCTTTCCTATATGCATATTGACATCCGGGAGTATCAATGATGGTCGAACATTACATCCTTATATTTCATGTCTTCACTCATCAGTAAGTATAAGAGGAAATAAATTCACAAATAAAATATTCATGTTATGAGATATTGAATATATATTAGAGATCCACTCATAGTTTTTTCTCTTTAGGTATATAATGTCATTCATATTTGAGGTCAAGTTATAGTCTCTAAGAGAATTAATGATGATCTAATGAGGGACTCCCATTTATCGATATTGGCTATTCACCAATGATTTACTATGAAGAATAATTAAATATGAAATTAATACTATATCATTAGGATGGATAGAGTAATTTTAGATTTTTTCCATGGAGCTCTACTATCTAGTAAATGAATATTGAAGATCTGCGACACATTAGACTAATGAAACCCCAAACCATTCCCAAGTTGATGTGGGATTATATGACCATGGATTTCCTAATGGGCTACCAAAGGACAACATAGGGTTATGCTGAAATATGGGCAATCATTAATCAATTGAATATATTTTGGAGATACATTTTTTGTTTTTGTGCTATAAAAGAATTATGAAAAGGAGACTGTTTTCATACATAGGATCCCTTGGATTATTATTTTAGTTAGATACAGCCTACATTATGTTGTGTTTCAATCAAAGGTGATAGAATAAACATAAAATAAAAGTGTATTAGATAACTTATTATCATCCACCAATTGATGTAAATATAAATCTTAATATTTAGTTCATAGGGGTCATGTTAAGAAAATGTGACATTGGCATTGGTGGTTATAAAGAGAACAGAATTAATCCATGTTATTTTTCCAATAATAATAGTTATCATTATTCAATTTATATGGTTTCCTTTTAGACCTTATATGGAATGCCTTATTATATATCCAATTTTTTATTGTAGTATATGAGACTATGATGATTGTGATGAGCCTTATACATTAGATCTTAGAGCATATCTATTTGATTTTTATATAGTTATATTCTACTCATAGTATATTGAGTTCGTTTTCAAATTGTGTGATAATTCATTTCGATTTTGGGGTGAATGAATGATTTTCATTATTAGTGTCATTGAGCTTGGTATATTAACATTTTTATAGATAGGGAATGTTATAAAACTAGTATAAAGAACCATTTGGGGTAATTTACATGGTGAGTACAATGGAATACTCACCGTATCTCCCTTATCATTATATTTCCTTGAAATATGTTTTCAATATATCAATTCATTAGTTTTAATATCCCACTCTATCTAACATTTTCAATATCGATGATTCTAAGATTGATGCTAATAGTTCCTTTGAAGAGAGTCTAGTTCAAATAGTGGATTAGAGGGAGGTGAATTTGAGGGGAAGGGACATTATTATGCAGTGAGTGTTGTGGAAGTATAATCCTATGTAGTTTGATATGTGGGAGTATGAGTAATATATGTAGGATTAATGTTCAGTATTATTCTTTGAAGGGACCTATGACGTTTGTGAGTATAGATTTAGTATGATATTTTATATAGTGAAAAGTTTGTAAGACTCAGAACCTTCATCAGTTATAATGTTAATTTAATTTATTCCAAATCATATATAGTTTTCCTAATTGTGTCAATTTGAACATGTTTTTGATGATTTTAGTGGTTCTGGACATGTTTTTCTGTTTGTTGATAAAAAATATGAAATAGGAGGTTATAGGATGGAGTCACTATTTCCTCAAAACTTGTTAAATATTTGTTTTTATTATGAGACCCCAATATAAAATAAATAAATCATTGCAATGTTGTTGAATGGTTTGGATGATTATGATACCAAACAATGTTGGGTTAGGGTTACATATAACGAAGGAATTAAATGGATAATTCATGATTTAGAAAAATGTATATAAATACAATGTGTTCATCCCGGCATTGTAAAATTAACAAAATTTTAAAAAAATCCATCTTGAGTTTTAAATCCTAAATACTATACTTTTCTTCTCTCATTTGACTAGAATCGATATATCATGCCTCCCAATAATCTCTATCTATCTCTCTAGTGATTTTAACCTGACTTTTTTATCGAATAAAGCATCATCAATACCAATACAGATCCTTAGTTGAGGCTAATACTCAAACATCAATCATCTATAGTTTTATTTAGTAACTAGTTTTCTTATACTGATTTTAGATATTTATATCTTATTTCATGTTCTATTTATGTATTTTCTATTTATACAATTTGAGTGCAATCTAATTGATAATACTCCATATAAAGAATTTATTGTGATTATTTTATGTATTCTATGATATATCCCATAATATATTTCATATTTTCTAATTCATGTGGTTCATGGTAATGTTATACTCGTATATTCTTGAGGTAAAATATAAATAAATAGAATTAATAACTATTATTGGTGTGGTTATTAAAAGATATTAATACACTAAGTATATAGTAACTTTTGTTCCATATTTAATTAAAAATGATTTAATTTATGATGTTCATTATTAATAAAGGAGAGAATCTTCTCTAGAGTCTCAAAATAAAATAATCATGATGCATGGTAATGAGAATATTCCCCCATATTAAAAAATTTATGTTCATAACTACAAGAAGGGGGTTTATCATCCAATTTCAATGTGTTTCTTGACAACCGACTCTTATTACATGTTGAGGAGTGTCTACCCCCATGTTTCTTGATAACATAGTTTTGTATCATATTAATAAGTATCAACCAATGAGTCCTTGATGACTTGTTTTGTTTCATGATTGTGTTCATATAATCCCCAATGTTCTATATTAGGATACTCTATTTTGATTGATCTAGAAAAATCCAAAGTAGCTATTGTTGATCTTGAGTGTAATAGAAGAACCAGAGGATCATTAGTATTGTATTTTTAATATTGTAAATTATTTAGTATACAGATCATCATAAAATTTTACTCAAACTAGATATATTTTCAACACTATCGATGGTGGAATAATGATTCATACTCACACCATTCTCAACTACTCGTGGGTATATGAAAAAAACCATGTTTTTATGATAGGATAAGGTAGTTCACCCTTTGATATATAGTTTATGTGTTAATTAACATGTGGTTTGGGACATGGGACTCAGATTGGAAATGGGAAAAAAATTTACTTTTCACTAGTTTTGAATATTTTGGTTCTTTTTTTTATAGTTTTATGAGATCCTCCCATAGGGGTCCTAATCTTATATATATTAATTTCCTTACAACCATAGGAAAATATTTTTTTATTAAAGGGATTTTTATATAATTATTAGAACATTATATAATGTTTGTTATATTTAATAATCAGGATGTATGATGTGTTTATTGTTATTAATATTTATACACTGTAATAGGAGGGTATAATATCCCCACTATGCCGACATAGACCCTAATATCCAACCACAACATTTTTCATATAAGGAGCCACAAAAGAGTTTATGTGATACCACTGATCTGTTTACTATACAATGATTTGTGTCAAGGATGATACATTTTGATGGATGTATTTACTAAATACACATACACACACACACACACATATATATATAATTTTTTTACATTCATGAATTTTATAATTTTTCTGAATAATGTGGTATAAATTTCTATGTATCCTATAATAGAAATAACTTTTGGACACCCATGAAACTCTCTAAGGTTGTCTATCAATTTTCCATGTGTTACATGGGTTGTAATTCTATAGTGGAGTTTCACTCTTAAATTTGATGCATGAACAAGAAAATTAATGAAGTCCAACATTATAATTCCTAATTTAAAATGATATAACCAATGAATAATCATTGATAGATATACAAATTCACAACTAATTGATGTTTGTTTATGAGTAGAGACATTATCAGGACCTATAAAACTGGATGCTCTCACCTTCTTTAACAATGGAATATTGTGGTTCTTTCACACCATGGGTGAGGGAGAGTGATTTTTGTGTGGAAAATGATTTAGAAACAACCAATGGATACATATAAAGGCTTGTAGCCTTTTTATTCCCCTATATTGATATTCATTAAACTCATTCAAATGAGTTTTTGAAAACATTGCAGTATTATAATGATTGAATGGATTTTTTTTTAAAAATTTCTAGTTTTTTTGGGATTTCATACTTCATTATTAAATATCATTGGATAATTATTTTAATCACTTATTATATATCCAAAAAAATTTATTAATCCATATGGACAAAGTTTACTTGTATCAAAGATTTTCATGTTTTATGTTTATTTAAATCATGTTTGATAAATAAAGTCCAAGTAAAATACAGTGCAATATTTTTCCCATCAACACATGGAAAACAATGTGGCACTATATTTATCAGGGTCTCCAACTTATTTTCAAAAAATAAACCCAATTTTTACCACATCATATATTCATTTATTTTTTTAAAGTACATTTAGTGTTACCTTATGTTAAATGGAGAAAAATTATATACTATTTTATAGAGAGGATGTAATTTTTTTAAATTCATATCTTAAAAGTTATACATTATCCATGACATGATCCACATTTTAGTAATTCCCTTTCTTTACCATAAAACAACCATTGAACAAAAAAACTCTTGAACGATAAATATTGTTTTTCAGTAGACCAATCAAAATTACCATAAAAGGCCCACCAAATTGTGTTACACGACTTAGTCAGATCTGATACTATTATTTAATGTTATTGTGTAAGGGTATCAGGGTTTACCATAAGTTTTACATAGGTCCATATATACATAATTTTAATATATATTATTTGTATGTAGTATAAATCAATGTGAAAAAGTAATGCATATTACCTTTATAAAATTTTTATTATTAGTGAAAAATAAAAATTCTCTATTATTTTATAAATTATATATAAATTTAAAAAAATAGGGATATTACATAATTAAAAATAAAAAATAATTAAATATTTATAAAAGGATAATATAAAATTAAAAAATTTAATTAACAATTCATTTATTCTATAAATATGAAATGTTGATATTTTAAGTACCTTTCCAAAATATTTTTTTATGATTAATGGATTTTAATGTAAAATGATTATTTTAAATTCATATGATGTAATTTATAATGTGTTAATAAATTACTAAACTTATTGTACAATAATTTTATGGATTTTATAGAAAAACTATAACACATCAAATTAATTTAATAATATATTATAAATTATTTAAACTACATCAAAATAAGTTTTGATGATCTAATTTGTTTGTTAGTTAATAAATATTATGTATATAATAGTTAATTATGTGAAATTTTTAAATAATTTTTTGTTGAATCTTAAAAAATTTATGATTCATATAATATCATTGTACAAAATTGTAATTCCATAAAATGAAAATAATACTGTTTTTTTGAATTAATATAAATTTTTTGTATTCAGTATTTCTAAATTTCAATACGAATTAAAAAATGATAAAATGTTTAAATTTATCATTTATATGTGAATAGGATTGAAAAAAAATTTCATGTTCAAATATTTGAAATATTTATTTATTTAAAAGTTATCACATTCTTTATTTTTTAATATAAAATTTTTATAATGGGAATACTTTTTTTTATTTTTTTGATAAAATGATTCTAGTAAATAGAGCACGGAATTTATTTCTATACATTACTCAAAATAATTTACTTCCCATATAGCACGAACTGGATTTTTAATTGTATTTATTACCTAGAATTTAGTTATTGATCATATTTTGTGTATATTAGGTGTTTTAGATATCATTAATTGTATTATCTCTTTTATAATGCTTCTGCAAGGAGATGGAATTATCTTCAGAAAAAATACCTACTTGTAGGCATATTCTTTGTCGAATAAGGTAAATGGATTGGTTATATATATACTTTGTCTTACTCATTTATAGATTTTCAAACCCACATAGTTATAAAAAATACATGATGGATCCATATACCTTATACATATGATGCATTTGGGTATGTATGATTATGTTTGGTTTTAATATTTCGGTTAGTAACACAAAATTATGTGTCACATAATGAATTAAATATCAATACTGATTGCACATACTGATTTTCATAGGTTATAATATTCCAAAAAAATCCTTAAACAAATTTAGACAAAAGGAAATAATTATGGGATAAATGTTGATATAAAAATCCATATAAAATACAGTGTGTTAGAAAATTTAACATGTGACACCTATCAATACCTTAATAGTCAAACTAGGTAGGATCTTCTGTAGCATGGTGCTCCATGATTATCTTTCGTAGGGAAATCATGTATTGATTGATTCATGAAAATCCTAATGAACATAGTACCATACCAAGCTTCCCATATTTTATCTTTTGATATGATGTTTGTGATATTTTTGGGATTAAAAATAAAAGCGAATCCATTAGAAATCACATTAGTGGAAACAAGTTTAGTGTATAATTATGTTTGATAATAAAAATGGGTTTATGTTCTATTATCAAAGAGTAAAATTGGATATGATTATGCTTTATCCCATCCTAAATAGCTCTATAGTGAGAGGAATTCCATTTAGGACTCATTTGATTGTAAAATATATATATATATTCCCACTAAATGAAATGGTGGTTTTTAAAAGAAGATCATTATTTTAATAGAATCATATAGCACCTCCTGATTCAAGTAAGTAACCCTTATTTTATGATTTTTATGTATGTAATATTTATGGGTGAGGTTTTGGAAGTTTCTTGGGCCTTATGGAATGATTATGGGGATTTTATAAAGGGTTATGGTTGTATCGTGGTTATTGAAAATCATATAACTCCTATAGGAAACTATGAATAGTGACACATCAGCTATGGTGAATGTGCATTGGTAGGATCATAAATTTTTCAAACCGTGTGACCGCCTAGGATAATACATGGAACATAGGATAGTGTAAATTTTCATTTGTGTCCCACAAATAGTCTAACCACATGATCCAACCATGCAAGGTCCCCCTTGAGATAGTATTTGGTTTGTGGTTTGCGTATAATTTGTCTAACCGTGTGACTAACCATGCATGGTTTTAAAAAAAGATCCACAAATTGTGGATTTATGTTGGGATTAATAATTAACCACATATTTTATCCCCAAAAAGTCCCTAACTTTATATTTTTTCCTCACAAAGTGAGTATAGGCTTCTCTCCTTGATCTATAGGGGATCCAAAGGTATATCTTTATGGTTTGAAGCCGAATTATCACATTTGATCATCATTCATGGTGGTTTTCCTTGGTTTTCCTTAGATCTAATTCTCCTTATCTCTCTTGGATTCTTAGATCTACATCATATATGCATATATATACGTGAGTTGATTCAATTTAGGAATATATTTAGTTTTGTTGATGTTATGTGAATAAATCAAAGACATGTTTTTGGAGATTTGACTCGGTTCAGTTTCTGTTTTTCATGTCTGTCATTTTTTCTAATTTCTCCATGGTTGGAGGATACATTATCGAGTCCTATATTTAGAACATGAATTATAGATTCCAAATTAAATGTTTTTATTGACATTTATTAAGAAATTATTGTCAATTTCTTATTGGAAAACCACTTTAGTGACAGTTTGTTGAATTGTGGAAATATGTCATTTTTGTGGAATGTTAAAATAGTAACTTGATTTTAAAATGTGGATTTTAAAATTATAGATTTATTTTGATGGATTGGAATGTTTTTTCAATAAATTTTTTGTTTTATTTCACTGGTTTATTTGAAATTATTTCAATTAATCTATGGTTTTATTGAAATGGTTGGAAAGGTTGTTTTGGCATTGTTTTCTTAAATAGTGGTTTTGTGCGTTTACATGCATTAAGAAAAGATATGGGTATGAATATTCCCAATAGTTAGTGGCATGGAAAAGGTTCAATGATTTACCCCATCAATATATTTCCTAAAGTAACAACATAGTTAAAATATGAATGAAAATTCGTGAGTATAGGGAGGTCCTGGTTGCATACATGGTTGGATATGATAATATGTGGAATGGAATGGATTATTACAAAATGGAATATATGAAAAAGTATATATATAATTTTTTGGTTTCATTCCATGAAACTTGTTTATGTTTTTTGAAAAAATGATTTACTAGGGAAATTATTTATATTCTGATATAAACTAATTCAGAATTTTTTTATATAAACTATTTTATATAAATGAGATAATATTTTATTTCTTAGTGGCGTGAGTGGGGATTTAATTTGGGGAATTACTACTGAGTTTCAATACACTTCCATTCTTTACTACTTTGGTGATTTTATACATATTGTTTATCCGGATATATGTAATGTTATGTATTACACTTATCTAGTGGTTCATAGTGATACATGGGATGCTCGGTGGATTTGGATCATGGATAATGTTGTAGATTTGGTGTTATGTGGTTCTCCATGATTTTTGTTGATTTTTTAGTCTTCCAATGTTTACATGGTTGATTGTAGCCTTCTATTGTGGTCCACTTTCTTGATGTATTTTACATAAATTAAATTTTTGATTTGTCTTTATTGTTATCCTTCATCATTCAGATTTTTTTTGGTTATTGCATGTCTGGTTTGATGATTTATATTCAAATTGAAAATCATCCTAATGGTGTAAATGAAACCCTTGTAATTTTTTTCAAGCCTTTTTTATCTTCAAGATGTCATTTAAGGCCATATAATTTCCTTATTCCTTCTCCAACCAATGATGAGGGGAAGGATGTTACAAGTGTTATCAACTTGTTAGGTCCGTGAATTGAAAGTGGAATATATCCTGGTCCATCAAAATATCATTACGAAATATATTTTCATCTGTTCTATTGGTCTCAAAATTTAAATTCAGTCTTGTTTATTTCTTGTGTTGGGTTTCTAAAAAGGAGTATGATTATCAGGAATCAAAATGTAGAGCATAATAACACGTATCCGACTTTTTTATTATTAACTTCTTGTGAACTTGTATTTGGGGACATGATTATTTTGGAGATGTTTATTGTATTTGTAATATCATTATCATGGGTTTATCGAATAAGACGAGAATGACCCACATTTTATAAATGAATTCCTACTAGATGTACATATCTAATTTTGAGTAATGATTTATGATATGGTGTAAATGTGTATATTTTTAAAAATTATTATTTTTGTTTTAAAATGTTTTATTTTTAAAAGCTATGAAATGGTTATTTTGAAAATGGTTTTTTTTAAATTAATGGTGTAATTTTTAAAAATGGTTTAATGTTAAAAAAATGTTGAATTATGGAAACCAATATTGTGATAGCTGTTATTTTTTATATTTTGAAATTATTAAGCCTTTAGTTTCTAGAGAGTGAGAATTATGCTGTTTGTTATTTGTATAGAAAATGGAACTTGGTATGAGTTGTAGAAATCAACCATTTGAAGTTGCTAATAATATGGTTGGACCTGAGCCACAGGTGAACAAACATCTAGTTCAGAGTATAGTCCAACCCTTTCAATATATGGATATATGGAACATGAATGATGATCAATGGAATGTAGATAATTTCTTCTCGTTCCAGAAGTTGAATCTACTTATTTTAATGCTAATTTAGAAAAAAAAATGAATAGGTGTGGCTAAATATGATGAATCATATATATGATTTCCATGGCACCCAAACAGAGTTGAAATCCATGATTGTGACATATATGCTCGAAGACCATGGTTTATAGTGGTGTGATATAGCTATTTAGGATAAATTAAATAAAGGTGTTACAAGGGATGATTTAAGGGAATTATTCACAAAAAATTATATCCTTATATGTTCATAATTAAAAGGAAGACTAACTTATTTAGATTGATGAAGGAAAATATTTCTATCATCGAGTACGTGGATACATTCATGAATTTAGTTCACATCCAGTGTTGTTACTAGTGATTCTATGAAGGCACATAACATTGAATCAGGGTTGAGGAATGACATTTGGTCAATGATTACTTTTATATGTATTATGGAATATATAGATATGGTCATTGCGATGAAAGTGGTAGAAATGGATGCCTCATGAGAAATGACTAGAGGGAGTATGTTGATACCTATAGAAATGGGGTTAACTCTAATGATTAGAGAATGTAGAAGAGTGACACCAATTTCAAAGGTGGGATTATGAATCAAAATCAGATGGTTGGATCAGTAAATCTTCCTTTGAATCCAAAGATAATGTATTCTTATTTTCAATGTGGTTCATCAAACCACATGACAAAAAATTTTATGAAACATCATAGAGCATTTCATAATTCTAATTAGATGGGGAATATTTAGTGATGATGTCATAGTGGTCCATGGTCGGGTGTTCCGGACACTTCTCCTGTGTCTCAGGCATTGTATTCTTTGATGGTATTAGGGGATAATAAAAATTTGCATCACCATAACATGGGTTCTGATGGTTATTCTTGGAATACCATAAGACTCATCTGGTAGTGCAATCTTGATTGGGAAATAGATAACAAAGTGAAACTATGATGAAATTTTTTGGAGTTGAGTAGATGATTGTGGATGATTAGACTATACCATCTTCAGTGAGAGGAATTATTCTTTTGCATTATACCATCATGTATGATTTATATGATGTGGGTGTTTCCCATTCCTTTATTGCATCCTTTGATGTTTATTTTCTAAGTTTAAAAGTTGAGATGATTCATACTGTGTTAAAACTACACAATCCTCTTTGTCTAAGGTAATGTTGAGCCTTTGTGTGCAGAACATATTAGATAACTATTTATGGAGTTGAACTCATATGGGATTTCTTTGTTCCTAAGATAGATTTCCAGATATAATCTTCGGTGTGTATTGGTTAACAATTTTCAAGGCTCACATTGACTATTATACCAGAAAGGATAGTTCAACAACTGAAGACGATATTCAGCATCGCTTTCAAGGAGACAAGAATGTGAAGAAAAGTGCAATGAGATTGTTGGAAGTATTAGTTGCAATGATATTATACATGATGGTGGATTTGACTTTTCCATAGATGGATGAAATCAAGAGTAATGGTTTTCTAGAAGTGGTTGATCAGTTTCCAGATGTCTTTCTCGAGATTTTCTCAAGGTTATAACCTAAAAGTGACGTAAAGTCTAAGATTGATCCCCTTCAGGGGACCAGTCCCATTTCCCATCCATCTTATAGTATGGAACCGACTGAATTAATGGAATTTAATGTGATTTTATAAGAGATATAATGAAAATGGTTCATTTTTTTGAGCAAGTCTATGTGGCCATCACTAGTTTGGTTATTCAAAAAGGTAGATGAAGATATTTGTTTTTGTGTATATTATCGTATTATAATCCAAGTTATAATAAAAAAATGTATCCAATTACCCAAATTGATGATATGTTATATCAATTAAGGGATGAACAATGTTTCTCCGAAATTGAATTATGATCAGGATATCACCAATTGCGTGTTAGGAATGAGGACATACAATATACATCATTCATGACCATATATGTCCATTATGAATATGTGATAATTCCATTAGGACTTACAAATTCACATATGGTATATATTTAATTGATGAATCTAATATTTCAGTGGTATCCAAATTCTTTTGTATTGGACTTTGTGGATGGTTTATTGGTGTATTCAAGGGAAAGGGATGAGTATGAGCAACACTTAGTGATAATGATTGGAATCTTGAGAGATCATTGGTTGAATGAAAAAATATAAAAGTGTGATATTTCGATACAATTTGTATGATTTATTGGCTATGAAATCTCTAAAAGTGGTGTTTCAATATTTCCAAAAAAGAGAAATGTTGTTATCTCGTAGAAACCACCAAACTTTTCTCTGAGATATAGTGTTTCCTTGGTCTAGTTGGTTATTATCAAATATTTATCCATGATTTTTCATGAATAGATTCAACTATTATAGATCTTATAGGACATAAAGTTCAATTCCAATGGAATGAGGGATGTCTAAAGTCTTTTCAATAGCTTAATGTACGACATACATCATCACTTGTAAAAATATTTCTAGAATTAGGTTAAGGTTATCAGGTTTATTTTACAGCTTCCAAATTAGGGTTGGGATGTGTTCTCATTTAGAGATACTATATTATTTCTTATTTCCCAAGATATTTAAAATTACATGAGAAAAAATACCCAACACTTGTTTAGAGATAGATTCAATAGTCCGTACATGGAGAACATGACATCATTATCTCTTTAGTGAGAAATTTACTATGTTTACTGATCAAAAGAGGATGAAATATATTTTATCACAAATGAATTAGAATCTGAGACCAAGGAGATGGATGGAGTATCTCCAAATTTATTAATTTTACTTGATATATACACAAGGAAATGGATTTTTTGTGGAATATATATTATTCATAAAGTCATATGCTCACTTGGAAAAGGAATACTTGGACGAGTAATAGTTTATGTCTATCCAAGATGGAAGGAACATTGAATGTGAATGTATAATTGAACGTGTGTTTTTGATTCCATTTTTTATTTTTCATGACATGGTGAAGATTCTTAAAGAGGAACATACCACCAATTCTAAATTTTTTTCTATGAGTTCGAAACTCAATGTTGGAAAGGCCATTGAGGGATAGAAAAAGGATGTGAAATCAATGTTGGGGTTAAAATATCTAATGGTTTTACCAATGTATTTCTAGGAAAAACATCCTGACATTTACCACCATTAATTATGGATTGTTTTTAATTGAATAAAAAAACTTAATTGCATTGGAATTTAAGATTTGGTGGATCGGTATGAAATGGAAGTTTGATAAGTTTGTAACATGTTGCTTTACTAGTTGGTATGTTAGGGAATATAATCATTGGCCAGTATGTATGTTATTGTCATTAACTAATCCAATGTGGAAATGGAAGGATATATCTATTGATTTTTTAACATGTCCTCCAGGAATGGTCTAGAAACACGATCCCATATGTGTGATAATGGACCAGATAACAAAATTGGATCATTTAATCCCTATTCAGGAATTTCAAATGGTGAATTAATTATAAAATATATATATCCAAGAATTACTAAAGAGGCATGGAATACCAATTTTGATAGTGTTAGATAAGGAATTGATTTTTACATCTTTTTCTTAGAAATACATACATAAATACAATGGTAATCATTTGACTATGAGTATGTAGTTTCATTCTCAGATGAATGTGAAATCCAAATAGATGATACAAATATTGAAAGGAATGTCGAGGGCATGAATAATGGATTTTGGTGTCTCATGGTGAGAGCACATACCATTAGTGGTGTTCTCATATAACATCATCTAGAAAGTCTTGATACAAATGGATCATTTTGAAAACTTTTATGGGAATCATTTTCATTCTCCATATTTTTGGGTGGAACGTGCATGACTTCACTGGTTGGGATGAGGCTTCTCAAGGAAATAATGGAGAAGATACAATTTATTAGAGAACAAATGTAGATAATACAGAGTCATGATAAATCATATACAAATCATCGTAGATGTCCATTTCTATTCAATGTGACTGTTCATTTTCTCTTCATGATCTCTTCAGGGATTGGAAATCATCATTTTTGGAAGCTTAGAATGATATATACTCAGTACATATGCCCTTTTGAGATTTTGGAACGGGTTAGAGAGGTGGAATATTGGTTGTCCTTGCCACCAGGGTTTAGTAATGTGTATATCATGTTTCCCATTTATCAAATAGAAAATTATAAGCCTAATCATTACCACCTAATTCAATAGGATCACATTGACCAAGATATATATGCTCTGTTGTTACATATCCCGATGCAGAATGTAGATCATCAAGAGAAAGTATTGTGTAGAAAAAACGTCGTTCCATTGGGGATTTTGGGAAAACAATGTCATATTCAGGTAGACACTTAGGACAGTGAGTAAGAAATGATTGATAAATGGCCCAAATAATTTTGGGACACCATTGGTTTTCTAATTTATTGGGATGAAAATTCTAATTGTTGGTAAATTTAGTACCCCATGTTTCATGTATGTTACAAGTCTTTTAGGCTTCTTCATTAAGTAATGTTTATGGGTGAGGTTTGGGAGGCTTATGGGGAATTATAGAATGTTTTGGGGATTAAATAAAGTTCCAAGGATGGTTCACAGTTAGTAAAAAAATGAAACTCCAACATGAAATTGTTTATAGTCAGACATGGGTTAAGAAGACGGTGCATAGTATTGTATAGAGGTTTTCCTAAATGTGTGGCCACCTAGGATAAACCCTTTAACATGGGATAGAGTAATTTTCCATGTTTAGTGAACGTTTTGTCTAACCATACCAGCCAACCATTTGTGGTCCACATTGAGATAGAAGTTTTTGCACGATCATCACACCGTATTTACAATCATGCGACTAACTATGAAGAGTTTAAAAAAAAGATAAAAAAATTGTCGATCTGGATTTTTATTTTGAATTAACACCTCATTTTCCCCAAAAATATCATTAAATCAATATTTTCTCCTCCTGTATGAAGAATATGATTTTCCCATTGAGCCGAATGAAATCAGAAGTCTTCTCTTAGTGCATTGAATCTAGATTCTCATAGTAAGTCATCATGTTATGTAGTTTTTATTGGTTTTCCTTAGATATTCTTATCCCAATCTCTAGATATCATAGATGTACTCTTCTTTTTTGGATAAATATAAGGTATTTGATGCCAAATATTATTAGATTTTGATTTTGTGATGCTAATGGAAGAGATCTAAAGTGGTTTTTTGTAGACTCTCTATGGTTTTGTGGATGTTTTCTCATGTTATTTATCATTTATGCCATGTTTTATGTGGTAGTTGGATTCACTCTTGAGTCTACCATTTAAAACATGAAGACATAATTTAAGACTAGCTGTGTTTATTGAAATTTATTATGATGTTTTTTTATGTTCTTGTTGGTATCCTTCATTAACCATATTTTTCTGAATTGTGGAAATTGGGATTTTTTTGAAATTGGATAATAGTAACATGATTTTAGAATGATGATTGTATAGTAATTTATTGGGTTTTATTAATGTGAAATACCTTTCAATAAAATGGTGGATTTTATAAAAATGGAGGATTGATTTTTTTTAATAAATGTATAGTTTTATTGAAATGGTTGAAATGGTTAGTTTCAATGGTTTTCTATAAAAGAACGTTTTTATTCTAATGATTGAAATGGTTATTTTGGAATTGGGTTTTGGAATATTTTTTGTGTGTGGTATTTTTAATTATAGAAAGATAATGTAATGATGTGTCCCCCAAAAATAGTTAGATGAATATGGGTTATAGCATTCCCATGCCAAAATGTTTAATTATGTGATGTCTTAGTGTAAGGATGAATCACCACTCACGAGTATAGGGAGGTCCATGTTTCATACATGGTTGGATTTGTGGATATGTGGAATGGAATGTATTATTAAAATAACTATAATTTATGAAAATTGATTTAAATAATTTTTTTGCTGCTTTCCATTGAACTTGATGATTTTTGTGAGAAAAATGTTTTTCTATGGTAATTTTTTATATTATGATATAAACTATTTTAGAAATTGAATTTTATAAAATGTTTATATAAATTTGGTAACATTATATATCCTAGTTTTTTGATTAAGGAATTAATTAAGATAATGTATACTAAGATTCATTACTCACCGCTTATTTGGATCAGTGTTGATTTTGAAGATAATGTTTATTAGGATACATGAAATGAAAAATTATCCCACTTCTCTAGTGGTTCTTAGTGATACATGGAAAATTTGTGGAGATAGAGCATGGGGAATGTTGGTGCTTTAGAGTTATGTGGGTGCCCCTGAGTTTTGTTGGGTTTTTGGTCTTCTGAAGTATACTAGATGGGTTTTAGTCTTCTATTGTGGAACTCATTGTAGTTTTTATTTATGTAATTGATATGTTTTAGTGGTATTTTATTGTTATCATGCATCATGTAATGTTTTATTTGGTTATGGAATGTTTCTATAGTAATTTTATTTTCAAAGGGAAAATCAACCCCCAATAGTTAATGAATCCCTTGGAATTTATTCCATGAATTTGGCATCTTGGGGTTGTCCCTTAAAGCCAAGTAATGTCTTTACACCTTCCCAAGAAAATGGGGATGGGCAAGATGTTAGAAATATAATTTTATAAAAGTAATTATTAAATGAATATTAAAACATTATACACATATAATAAAACCTTTGATTTTAGATATAAGTAATCATCATCATCAAGACTGACTGTGATACCACTATGGTATAAGGAGTAAATTAGTAGAAATAAAATTCTCAAATTACACAAGAATTTGATAATATATATACAAAATTACGTAAAGATATATGTGTTTATAAAATGAATTCTTAAGAAACTGACTGGTTGATCTTCACATAACACGATTTAGATTGATATGACAAGAATATAAATTATTCAAATGATGTATACACACACATACATGTTACATTGTTTTTAATGTTTTAAAATCAATAGGTGTCCTTAGACGCTCATAAAATGATAGAAATTTTGAGAATACATTATTTGGATCAGTGGAGGAATAATTGGTATGAATATCTAGAGTTTAGTTTTTAGTTCCCAATGACTGAAGGATCCTTATATAAACTAATATACCGCATATATTTTTTGTAACATCAATTATTTTGAGATGTTAGTTTCACCACTCTTTCTTGGATTGGTCATAGATCCCATCCCACAAACACTACTATAATGGATGAATATGTTTGTTGTGAAATATAATTTGAATGAACTATGTAAACTATTACCCGATCTTTTTAATGTGTTTTGGAATGATATGGAATAAATTTTTAGTTATTGTTTAGGTACAATTTTGATGTTATAGAATGATAAGGTAATTTTTTTCCATGAATAGGAATATAATAAGACCTAATGAGTCTGCGCCATCTACTACGATGGAAAAAATGAGAGGGAAATGATTCGATTTCGGAAAATATGACATTGGATAAAAAGTTATACCAATTTATTGAATGGTTATATGAGAAAATATGAGACTCAACATTATGTATAAATTTCATAAAATTCATTCCTGCTGTTAAGAATGATATATGATATCAACTATATGATTTACAAAATTTGTAATTGTATTGGAGATCAGAAGTTGATAATAAATGGATGATTATTTTTTTATGGGTTTCTTCATATAATTAAACAATAGAGCTATTAAATTGATGTCTTTAATGCATTATGATTGAAAAATCCTTTTATAAGATGTGAATTTACCTCATTATTATCATGAGTGGTGTCTTTAAATATTACTTGTTTTACTAAAACAAGGTTTCTGTTATTGATAAACTTAATTATTCATTGTTTTAATATTTATAAAGATTTATGGGAGACTAAAAACTAAATTATTATGGTATGAAAATTCATCCTATTTTTATTTATGGGAATATTCAGAAAATGCTAAAGAATACAAGTAATATTTAAATTATTCTCTAAAACTATTGAAATATATGGATAGGTAATAATGTATCTAGGTTCTACGTGTGGTGTTGAGAAAAAAAGTTTGTAAAAAATTAGACCAAAGGAATAAATACTATCTAAAAAATTTAATAATGCTTATGAAAGGATCCATTCATGATCATTGAATACTGTGATATTTAGGGAAAATGGTTACATTGTTTAATGAAAAATTATTTTTAGAAGAAATTTTTCAAAAATAAAAAAATATGGATAGTAAGAATTATTTATTTGTTAAATATTATCATTAAAAAAGAATAAGTATTATTTATTTAAAAATTATGTTTTTCAATCATAGAAATAAATTGTAAAAATAAATATGGATCTATGAGACTAGTGATAGTATTTCTTATTTTATATATATTAAATGTAAAAATATTAAATATAATTATTGTCAAGGAATAGGGAAATATTTCACTAGATAGTTTAAAAAATTAGGGCCTGGTGGTAAAGGGAAATCTAAAAGGGTATCACGTGTTACCATGTCTATGTAAATTCCACATTATCAAAAAATGGTTTGTGATATTTTAGTAATTAATGAATTGAAATAGTTACCAAATATATGATAGATTTCAAGAAAATTGTTTGATTGAAATGGTTCCAAGGATGATGATGATGGGAATAGAAAAAGAACATTATAGAAAATAGAAGAAATATATAATAACATTTAAGGAATTAAAATTATATATTTTGAATATGTTTATTGAGTTGAATGTTATAAATATGATTCCTAAATATCACCACTATTTATTCTTTCTTATATTATTGTTTAGACTCATAAATAGTGTTAATTAAGAGTGTTTTATCATATGTTCACATAAAGATGCTCTATGTGTCATATATATATATGTAATGTTTTATGAAAACCCCAAATTTATAGTATATATAGGACTAGTATTATATTGTATCCTATATTATATGATATATATGTGATTATGTTTTGTCTATAAAGTATTATATAAATATCTTAGAATAATAAAAAAATTTCATATTATATGAAAATTAAATAGTATAATTTTCACATTGTCTATGTAAATGTTAATATAGATATAAATTTTTTAATGTAAAATTATAATTATACTCATGAAGGTTTGGTTATTGCGCATCTCTACTAAAAAGATTTTTTTTTTAAATTTGATTGCATCATATAGATAAAAAAAATTTCCCTAGGGAATATATGTGATAATATTGTTCATTGTCATACTAGATAGAAATTTTTTTATTTTTTTATTGTTTTTAAATAAAGGTGTTAAAATATGTGTTGTTTATTTGGTTTTATGATGAAATTTAATTGAAATAAAGTAAAATAAGTACAACTAATAGACATAAAAATGGGACCAGTATGAAATATAGGCAGTCCTTTGGTAAATGATTGTGGGTTAGATCATCATTTATATTTATTCTAAATCTCACAACTCAATTTATAGAGGCAATATCATTCATCGAGACACCCTCCACTATTATCCTTTTGTATGCAATCAACAATCTACTCATGAGATCTTGATCCGACCAACAGTCCCATTATCCTCATTAGTGATTGTCCTAGTACACTCTCAAATTTAGTGAATGTGAATTCTCCCACTACCAGAATAAATAAGATTACATTATATCATCCAAAATAAAATGAATCCACTATTATGAATTGTGAACTAAATTAAAAAAAACAATACAGTTAAATAAGTAGAGGATTGGGTAGTGTTAATAGAATTTAGAGTGATGATAGCCCCCTCTACACAACATATTCACTCTCATACTAGATTTAGTTATAGTAGAGTAATGAATTTAAATTCATAAATATTGGAAAACATATATGTTTCTACATGGAGTACACAATTTATTATATCTATCCATGATCATCTAGTTTGGAATCAATATGGTTTTTAAAGGGAAATAAACACAAAAAAATGGTGGGGAAAGGAACAAAACACATAAATAAAATGAAATAATCATGAATAATAATGTTTAAAATTATAATGAATATTTTTATTCTAAAAACTAGGATAAATTCCATGAATCAAACACTCTTATTATAGTGTTGGGAAGTAAAATATTTAATAAAATTATCACATCACAATCCACCTTGAACTATGAGAAATTTTCAATGAGTTCATCCTTGCTTTTAAGGATTCCATGTGTCAAAAATCATGCATGTAGATGGATTTATATAGATCCCTCATTTTAAATTGGATATTTCACTAGAAATTATGGTTTTTACTACTTATAGAATTTTCCCATCAAATTGTTTTTTATAATTCCATGGGGTAGTATAAAATCCTACTTTTTTGGAGCTCATGTGAAGAGATGCACGTTTTTTCTTATATGATGGGTTAGTTGAGACTCACCATTATTGAATTTGGGAAAAAATCTAAATTCCTTAGAAATCTTTCCATGAGTGAATTGTAATGTTGTTCATAAAAATAAGAACTGTATTGAAGGATTTAATTGGATGCATGACCTGTGCTAGACTATGGAAGAGCTACATGGGTTATATCATTCTATCAAGGCATAATTTGAATTTATATAAAGTGGATCTTCTGATTAGCTTGTTTGAGCCATGAACTTGATGAAGGTGAGTTAAAATGCAGGTGTATGTCTTGCACTAGTAGTCTACAACTGCATTTGGGAATTAGATCAAGGACAAAATTTGATTCTCTTTGAACCAAAATAGGAACAACCATGGGTGTGTAATGATGTCCCATTCTTATTAAAAATATTAATATTCAGGAAATTTGTTACATCATGAGTTGTCTAATTTAAACATGACATTGATGTTTTCAATGGTTTTGTTTGAATTTTCATCACCAAAATCATCAATTCTTATTGGATATGATTATATTCATTAGTCCCAATCAGCTTCATGCTTGAAAAGTTCTTCCTAGATATCCACTTCTATATTTTGACCTCAATCTAGGTATGGTTTTGAAAAGGATATTAGTTTGTATAAAAGTATTTTATGTTTTTCAAATGGGTTCCAACTAGGAAATAAGAAGGGTACTCAATGGTTTCTCAAGGTGTCAAGCTCGAGGGGTAGACATTTGTTTCTTTCTATAGATTGGAATAAAATTAAAAAATGTGTATATTAATTATAAATAAAAATTATAATCATTTAAGAATGTATATTTCATAATTAAATTGAACTAAAATACAAAAAAAAAATTCAATAATCAATTTATGGAATTGATCTTAACATAAAAAAATGAATTAATCAATAAATATAGAAACATGATTGTATTTTCAAAATATTATTATAATTTACCAATTAATTAAAATTAAATAATAACATGGTTTTTGAATAAATAATTTGGATAAATTCATTGAAATTAATTTTCATAATTCGATCTTTATTCACACAACCACACATTAACTATAATACTCTTAGGATATTCATTAAATTTCATTATTCAAACTGATAAAAATGAGTCTTAACACATAGATCAAAATATAAAATCCTAGGATGTTGAAGAAAAATATTCATCTATTGGTAAAAATTGAATCACGCTTCATCTTTGAATCAATATACAACCTCATTTCTATTAAACCATAAGTTATAGTTTCTAGTTTTTTATAGAATATATCAAAGTTAATTACAATTTTAACAATTGGAACATCAATTTAACCCTCTGTTATCAGATTCTAAATCAAAATATTAGTTTTAACCTCACTGATACAATAGAAAAACGTTTTTTACTATTAAATTTACCCTCTATATATTTATGTTCAATATTCCACATACCTAAATGAATTTCATTTTTTCTATTAGGAACATTAATTTTTTTTATTTTATTCTAATATTATTGTGTGTGTATTTATGAAAATTAACATATTAAATATATAAAAAATGAATTAATCAGGCAATTAGTTCCTAATATATCAAATAATTAATAATGGATCCAAATTTCTAGTTTTAAAATAGTTTCAAAGGAGACATAGCAATTTACATTCCATAAACACTTTGATTTTTTTCGTTTTCACATAGGTTATGCTGCAATAGATTATGAATTTAATTCAAAAGACCGAATTTTATAATTCTAATTCCACTATGATATTTTAATTATACACCCTTTATTAGTTGTAAAAAATATTTCTCTAACTTTAGTGAAAAATTCACTCCTTGTTCATTTAACTATTATAATTTTGGAACCTACGAAATATATCCGTTCATGAATGATATCTAAACTAAGTTGTATAGTAGTGACATTAAATGATAATTTCATAGAATCTAAACAATCATTAAAAATAGTTTTATACCTTATAGAATAGTTTTTAAATTCATTTTTAAATTTTTATTTATAATTCCAAAGAGATAGAAAAAATAGAAAGAATGTAGAGGGAGTGTGAGAGAAAAATGTAACCAATAATTATTCACATCCCACAAAATTAATATTCATTATAACTTTAATGATATTTATAAATAATCATTCAATTTTCATTCATAAATAAATAGTATATTATGAAAAATGGTTGTGTTGTAGGGATTTCACATGGTAAATACTATTCCCTCTTTGGGTAGCCATAGAAAGTGTGAATCCATCATTTTATTTCATTAAATTATTCATCAAGAGGGTCAATTAGTATATCTATACTCATTTTATGATTGAGAAATAATAAATATTTAATAGTGTAATGATATTTGAAATGGATGAAATGAATGTAGAAGAAATATAATGAAAAACATTTGTGAAACCCCCATGGCGGTTTTGTAATTTATTATACCTATAGGTAAAAAATAAATTTGTATTATTCGTAGTTATTCAGTGGGTGAAGCGTGTGTGGTATGAACTACCAAACATATCTTTTCCATCCAATCCTATCATATTTTTTATTTTATTAGAGGTCCCATTTAATAAAATAGTGTGTGTACAACAATTATTAGTTGAGAAAATGGATTGTAGGGATAACATGATAATGGATGTGGCATTTTGTTATGAAACATCATTTTCTAGAGAATTATCATCAATGTCCACAAAATATGAGTGGAAAATATTTTAAAAATAACATTCATATAAATATTCTTCCTTTATTTGATATTTAGACTTCTGTTAAATTTCCATATCTATATTTACATGTACAGTGGATACATTAGGTTAATATTTTTCCTCTTCCATGCCCCTTTTATATTCTAGAACATGGGTTATATTATGAAAATATGCCTTCAAAAATATGTTAAATAAGATATTGAGATGATTTATTTTTTACATTATTAAAATAAAAAGATTCATGTTCAGTGTTATCTTCCACCAAATTATCTTGGGGAATTATATGATCATAATTTTAAACCCTAAAAATATAAACTCCCTCTTTATATATTGGATGGTTGATTTCATCTCTATTAATTTGACACTTCAATTCTCTTTCTTCTTTATATAATTGGATTAAAAATTTAACAAACTATTTGGGTTCATTTTGTATATATTATTGAAAGTTCTCCTAAATGTTCTCTTTAATGTCCACATTGATAACCTTGAAATCTCCCTTTACGAGTTTCTTGAATAACACCCTGGTTATTTCAAAAATATATATAACAATCCTTTATATGGGTGAGTTGAAACATTTTTTTGACTGATTCAAAATTTGAATTTGAAAATAAGAAATTATTTGTAAGGGAAATGTGAACAATGAGAAGACACACTGGTAATGAAACCATAATGATCATACATTACTTCCATACAAATCAAATTTTTATTCATAAGAGAGACTAGAGAAAGTAAAAGAGGATGGACAAAGAGAGAACAAAAATCAAAAAACTAAGGAGGCCTTAAATAGGGAAAACCAAGAGCATCCCTTCTAATCAGATTCACACCTTTAGGTTTCAGGAAATGATAGACAGTAGATGAGTACCAATGGAGCTATGATCTGCCACTGGCGCCAGATGATCTGCAACCCAATTTCCCTCCCTCAAAGTATGGGTTACTCAGATGTTTCCCCCATGAAGTACTCTACAGTTCTGAACAATGTAGGTAATGGACCAAGGGTGAGATCCCATTCCATGAAAACCATCATGAAGAATCTAGGAATCGGTCTTCACATGAGTGATGTGGAGGTTATCCTACCTACAAAGGGTGAGCCTAGTGTGAATCACATTGACCTCACTTTGAGGGAGGCATCATTGCCATAGAACGAAGTAAATTCCAGAGCCACATCCCCCCTGAACTGCAGAAGACACCCCCTCCACTCATGGAATCCAAAATATATGACCCATATGAGTTTAGTTTGAGACCGCTGAAGGGAGGGTTCCAACAGACCCAGTTCCCTTACATATTAACACTGTCAGGAAGTGGGGGAGAAAGCCTGATCTGAATCAACCTCATGGATGGAGAACCTCGCAAGTCAGGGATGAGATAAACCAAATCCACCAACAAGAAATGGTTCCTCGCTAAAATGGACTTCATCGAGGGCATAGGGCCATTGAACCATGCCTGGTTCCTTGCTTGCCACAGACACCAGCACCTAGTGTAAAGACCCGTAAAATTCAAGGGAAATTTTTTCTAAATTTTCTTTGGGATTTTACAAGAACGCGGTTTCTGAAGGTACTTGATTCCGAGGCCCGGAGTGCCCGAAATCAATTTCCGAAGTTTGGATCGGGTACGTTCAGTGAACGAACGAGCGGGTTTTTCTATCTTTTGAGCCGGTGCTCGGAATTGAAATCCGATGGCACCGATGAACTCGCAATGCCGGTAATCGCTTAAGGGAACCTTTACCATAGTTGCGTTTGTGCGGGAGAAGAAGTTAATTTTTTGGGATTAATTAAAAAAAGTGAATAAAATTGTTGAATCAATTTTATTTCATGTTATGTGGTTAACTTCTCCCATGGGAAGTTGGTGGTGGGCCCACATCCATCCAACTTCCCATGTTTGGATATTTGAAAGGGTGGGTCCCACACGAACCCCCCACATTTTCAAATTCCTTAAACTCCCTAACCCTCTTAACCCCTCACTTTCCTAACCCCTCTAAACCCCCCATTTAAGTTTTGTTAACTTATCACCTCATTAATTTTATAACATCTTATGTTAATAACTTAAGTGAGTTAAATGTGGGTTTTGAATTTTCAAACTCTTGAAATTCAAATGGTTAGGTTGTGTTAATAAAATAAGACTTGGTCTTATTTTATTATTGTTAGAGTTTTGCAACCTTGAGAGGATTGGGGAAGCGGTCTTCTTCTTCTTCAACCTCGACGAAGAACGCGAAGAACACCGTTCTTCAATGAAGAACTTCTCCGCTGAAGAACACGGTTCTTCCGCGACGCTGTATCTGCGACGCGACGTTCTTCTTCCGCGTCGTCTCTTCCGCGATGGTTTTCCGTGACGAATTCGCCGTCAACGACTTCGAATCCTCGCTTCGCGATGTCGACGTTCTTTTCTCGCGACGCCTGACCTCGGCGACACTCGTCTTCCGTGGCTCGTTGACGAACACCGTTTCTGAACTGAGGTAGGGGATTATTTTATATAATTATTTTCCGTTCATGAATCTAGTTTATCGATTATCGTGGATTTTTGACTAGATGATATCGTTTAATGAGAGGGGGGCCGGACCACACAAACACGGCCGAACCCCCCTCTTATGTTCATGTTTGATTCTTTGTGGATGGAACAGAATGGCGAGGTGCCGTCGCACCACGCGGGAATCACACGAAAATTATTACGCGACGCCGTCACGCCACGTCGTGGAAGGAAGTTTAACAATGTGATTCCATCGCGCCGCGTCGAAGAAAACCAAAGAACCACGGTCGGAGTCGGGCCGCGGCGAAGGGGCGCGTCGCCATCAAGTCGTGCTGGAAAACTACAAAGATGACGCTTTTCATTTTGACATGCGGATTGACGGGCGACGAAGAAGAAGACCGTTTTGGTGTTTGAATCCCTTTGCAGTGAAGGTGGGGTCCCGGGGTGACCATAGGCGAAGACGGCAGGAGGAACGGACCCCAGGAGCGCGTCCGGTGGTCCACGGAAGGCGGCGGCGGCGGCGCGCCGCCGGAGGGTTGGCGACCGGCGGATCCGTCGGCGGCCTCAATTAGCGGCGGACGGGGGAGTCGCGTACCCCGCTCCGTGAATCGTCTCGGCCACGCTGTCCGAGCCACGGCCGACCGGTCGGGCCAGACCGAGCCGGACCAAGCCGGGCCGGGCCGGGCCGGGCCCATCCGGGTCGGCCCGGGCCCAGACCCCCGTTTTCAGACCACTTTCGGTCAAATGCTCATATCTTGAGCTGTAGACCTCCGATTGACACGTCGTCACGGAAACACGATCCTTGGACCGAGACGGTCGTTTTGGTATATTACACTCAAGGTTTCGGAGAACTTTGGGTTCGGCCGTGTTGGTTCGTACGCGAAACCAACCGGGCCCTTGGAGCGGAAACGCTCGTAACTTGAGTTCCGGACGTCCGATTGATGTGCCGTCGACTTTGATGGATTCCTCTAAGTGAGACGGATCTTTTGGCTTACTCCGCTCGAGGTTTTTATGCCGTCGGAGTGCGGTCGGGTTGGTTCGCTCACGAAACCAACCGGGCCCCTGAACGAAAAAGCCAATAACTCACAGACCGGGTGTCCGATTGACGCACCGTCTGTCTCATTGTTTTCCTTTTGATGAGACGGAACTTTTGGCATACGTCGCCCGAGAATTGGATACATTTGGATAGTGTCCGGGTTGGATCGTACCCGAAATCCAACCGGGCCCCTGGAACGGAAAAGCTGATATCTTTCAGACAGGATGTCCGTTTGACAAACCGTCAGCGGGGTTGTTGATCATGTTGAGAAACGGTCCCAATGAGTATACCCTATGAGAGTTAGGGGTATAGTTGAGATACGTCCAGGATTGGTTCCCTCACGAAACCAACCGGGGCCCTGGGATGAAAAGGCTAGAAACTCACAGACCGGGCGTCCGATTGACTCGCCGTCTGTTGCGTTGAGACCCCTATGACGAGGCGGTCCTTGAGATACTTCTTCGTGGGACTTTGAGATACTTGGAGTATCGACCAGTAGCTCGTGGAGCGAACCCTCCCAGAGACGAGCGTACGGAGTACATAGACCGTGTAGCTGGCTGATACCTGATGACTACTTGACCGACTCGACTTGGAGTGAGTCGACTAGCCCAGCGGACGGAGCACTACTTTGTGAGGTGCAGACCCATGGTGGAGGGAGCACTACCTGTGTGACAGTGCAGACCCGCGGTACTCATCCGGAGAGTACCTCAGCAGGCTACTAGGGGGTGTGCACTACTGTGTTTGGGTGACATACCTCGATGGGAAGCACTACTGTGTCTGGGTGGCTCACCCGCGGTACTCGACAGGAGGAGTACCTCAACAGTATTAGGTTAGTGAGCAGTACCTCGGAGTCGTGACAGGACCACTATACACTCCAGAGACGGAGCTCTTCAGCAGTTATAGTTTCGATAATGAAAATCCTGGTTTGAGCTGAGAATTTTGACCTTTGGGTTTACCTCATGATTGATATGGGTCACTTGATAACTTAGGTATATGTATGAGAATATACCTGGGTAGTGGATATCCGTTGATTTCATGATCCTTGTGTTTCCTCATGATTGAGATGGGTTACTTGATAACTTAGGTATATGTATGGTAATATACCTAAGTAGAGGTTATCTGTTGAGATCTTCTTTGTGTTTATCCTTGTTGTTTTTAGAGAGACCATGAGGGTGTGGGGGTCCCTACTGAGTATCGTTATACTCACCCCTGCACGAGATATGCTCGCACCTCATTGTGTTGGTTGTAGATGACAGGCAGTGCTGACAGAGGCCGAGTGTTCGAGGACTGGACGATACCCGGAGGTGGACCACACGACGAGTCAGTATCTAGAGGAGGACTTCACGGTGAGACGACACACGGAGGTGGTTGATGGGAGAGAGCGTTGAGGAGGCTATCTGTACCTACCCTTCCGATAGGATCCGAGGAGGACGACCCAAGAGCTGCTTCCTTCTTCCAGCTGTTTCCTTTTTCTGTTGTACTTTCGTTCATTTGTAGTTGTACTTTCTTTTGGTTTTGTATTCTGGCCCATTTACTTTTCAGCACTTCTCTTGTACTTAGTGTTTACTTTTTCCGCTTGCTTACTCTTTGGTGCTTGTTTTCTTTTATAAAGTCAATGCCTTCCCAGTTATCGGGATTTACGCCTTTGGTGCTAGTCGCCAGCCCCTGGCCTATGGAAGGCGGGCTTGGGGTAGTCACGGCACGAGCCCTGAGGACGGGTCATGACAAATTGGTATCAGATGAGTCGGTTCTACCGCAGAACTTATAACTCTGATATTTTCTTTTTGTGAAGCAATAGTGTTAAGGGTACCGAGTGTGGTCCTCAGTTCAGGGAGTCCAGTATTGGTGCGGGCGGCCGACGTATCCATACACCCGGACCCTGACAACTGATTTCTGACTTTGTGCATGAAAACACTGATTGCGTGTGTGTTTTCAAAGGTTTTCCCTTAAAACATCTCAAACCAGGTCATCTCACCAGGTATAATCTTTTGACCATGTTACGTTGTTTCTTTCAGGATGCCTTTTCTCGGACGACCAGCTAGAGCCCCGAGAGTGGTTCGTACTGACAGTCCGCCGAGCGACGTGGCCTTGGTACAGGGCCCTTTTCCAGTTGAGGCACCAGCGGAGGCACCAGCGGTACTACTACCCGTTGGGACACCGATTCCACCAGCCCCAGTAGCAGAGGGTGCACATCGCTTAAGCGCACTGCACGAGTTCCCGCGCCAGAGGCCACCCAGGCTCCAGGGAGGGACGGACCCGCAGGCGGCTGAGGATTGGCTGGAGGCTGTGGTGAGAGTCTTCAAGCTAGTGGGGATGCCGATAGAGTTCATGGTGATCTTTGCTGCTAGCCTCCTTCAGGCAGCAGCAGGCAGGTGATGGAACCACTTGTTTTAGTTTTGCGACAAGATGGCCTTCGCATGGGAAGACTTCGAGACCTTCTTCAGGGTGGAGTTTGTGCCAGTATCTCTACACCTCGAGCGTGTACAGGAGCTTCTGCCTTTGCCGCATGTTTTTAGATCAGTAACCGAGTCATCTGTGGGTAGTAGAGAGATGATGCAGAGGTCCAAGAGGACCAGACCAGTAGTTAGACGATCTCGGGTTTTAGGACCGGTGGTGCGGGGCACCCGGGGTGGGGTCAGAGCCAGGCGTGCCAGAAACAGACAGTGTTACTCATGCGGCAGTAAGGGTCACCTGGAATGTGACTGTCTGACTCCTCGTACAGTTGATCCGCAGGCGTTAGAGGAGCCACCAAGGCAGTAGAGCTCCGGGAGCAGGTGGAAAGGAGCGGAACTAGTGGATACGTCCCTTGTACTTCTAGTTCCATGTTGCTGTTGTATTCGTGTCTTTGTACTATGAGCTGCAATATTAAAAAGACACTTATCTTAGTTTTCTTTCATGTCCTTTTGTTTGTTTGATACTGAGTGGTCCCGGTTAAAACTGTTGACTTGACCCTCACTTTCGAGATTTCTACTGGAGGAGACCCAGTGACCTCACACTGATGCCGACAGTGTAACTCGACCCGTGGAGGCGAGAGTGACAGTTGGATCTCTTAGTAGTTACGTCGAGGCCTTACGACGTCATCCATGGCATGAATGCGTCATTCATGTCAGGATTGACTGTATTAGGCAATGGGCGTGGTTCATCTAGGGGATGAGACTGAGTTTCTCTTTTTGGCAAAAGAGAAATTTTAGCAGCTCTTTCAGATCATAGGAAAAGTAGGTGCAGATCATCCAGGAGCGGATGAAGACTGCATAGTGCCGTAAGAAACAGGAAACCGGCTCCAGTCTTAGAGAATCGAGTGTGTTAAATATTAAAGAGGAGGAAGCTTAAAGGAGAGATGATTCTACGAAGCAACAGACATGGAGGTAGATCTAGGAGAGCATCATGAGGTGGTGTACATCCTAACATGGTACAACCACCCGCCTTAGTTATTCCTGCCAGGCTCAGGGAGCTGGAGGGCGGAGGAAGAGTGCGGCTGCATGCAGTCAAAAAGTGTGACCTAATGGCTCTAGAAATAATTCAAGGGACAGTCTGTGTCCACTACTAGCTTCTGTAGTAATGGACGTCGATATGAATCATTCCTTTCTTTCAGAAATCTTGTTCCAGACCTAGAGTTTCTGGTAAGCCGTGGGCATGACCGTCATGTCTGGAGATACCTTGGGAGGAGGCTCGATAATCACACTTACGCCGACGGTGTGGTTAGACCCTCGAGGCGAGAGTTCTGGTTGGAAATCTCTTGGTGGTAGTGTCGAGGCCTTACGATGTTAGTTTGAGTATGGAATGGGAAATAACTGTTCATACTCAAATTGACGGTTTTAGGCAAACGTCGGGATGGTTTTTCCTTGGTCGGCGAAAAGGAAACCCTGGGAAACACAAGTCAAACTCATGCACGGGAGGGTGCGACCGATTACTCTTGAGTCATCCAACCTTACCCTCATGGCGGCAGTCATTTCGAGTTCCAGTTCTAACAGGAATTGGAGACCTCTAGATTTTGAGGATGACGATCACGTCCTTATACGTGTCTCACCTCGACGAAGTTTACGGAGTTGTGGATAAGGTGGCAAGTAAACTATGAGGTTCAACGGACCTTTCTAGGTCCACAGCTGGGTAGGCGGGGTGCTTTACCGCTTGACCCATCCACCTCAGTTGCACCAGGTGCTTGACGACTTCCACGTATCTCAACTGAAGAGATACGTGCTCGACCCTTCGCATATCATTGACCATGAGGAGCTGGACGATGGTGATGAGGTTTTTTCCACGGAGGTTCTAGTGGGGATCAAGGATCGACAGGAGCGGATCCTGCAAGGATGATCGATTCCTCGGGTGCACTTTATCTGGAAGTACGAAAACCTCCGGGTGAGCACATGGGAGCGGAAGGCTCAGATGCGTGCTCTGTACCGCTTTTGTAACCTTAGTTTGTGTCAAAGCTTTACGAGGACGTAAATCCCTAAGGTGGGAGTAATGTAAAGACCCGTAAAATTCAAGGGAAATTTTATCTAAATTTTATTTGGGATTTTACAAGAACGTGGTTTCTGACGGCACTTGATTCCGAGGCCCGGAGTGCCCAGAATCAATTTCCGAAGTTTGGCTCGGGTACGTTCAGTGAACGAACGAGCGGGTTTTCCTATCTTTTGAACCGGTGCTCGGAATTGACATCCGATGGCACTGATGAACTCGTAATGCCGGTAATCGCTTAATGGAACCTTTACCGTAGTTGCGTTTGTGTGGGAGAAGAAGTTAATTTTTGGGGATTAATTAAAAAAAGTGAATAAAATTATTGAATCAATTTTATTTCATGTTATGTGGTTAACTTCTCCCATGGGAAGTTGGTGGTGGGCCCACATCCATCCAACTTCCCATGTGTGGATATTTGAAAGGGTGGGGCCCACACGAACCCCCCACCTTTTCAAATTCCTTAAACTCCCTAACCCTCTTAACCCTCCACTTTCCTAACCCCTCTAAACCCCCCATTTATGTTTTGTTAACTTATCACCTCATTAATTTTATAACATCTTATGTTAATAACATAAGTGAGTTAAATGTGGGTTTTGAATTTTCAAACTCTTGAAATTCAAATGGTTAGGTTGTGTTAATAAAATAATACTTGGTCTTATTTTATTATTGTTAGATTTTTGCAACCTTGAGAGGATTGGGGAAGCGGACTTCTTCTTCTTCAACCTCGATGAAGAATGCGAAGAACACCGTTCTTCAACGAAGAACTTCTCCGCCGAAGAACACGGTTCTTCCGCGACGCCGTATCCGTGACGCGACGTTCTTCTTCTGTGTCGTCTCTTCCAAGACGGTTTTCTGTGACGAAATCGCCGTCAATGACTTCGAATCCTTGCTTCGCGACATCCACGTTATTTTCCCGCGATGCCCGACCTCCGCGACACTCGTCTTCCGCGGCTCGTTGACGAACACCATTCCTGAACTGAGGTAGGGGATTATTTTATTTAATTATTTTCCGTTCATGAATCTAGTTTATCGATTATCGTGGATTTTCGACTAGATGATATCGTTTAACGAGAGGGGGGCCGGACCGCACAAACACGGCTGAACCCCCCTCCTATGTTCATGTTTGATTCTTTGTGGATGGAACAGAATGGCGAGGTGCCGTTGCACCACGCGGGAATCACACGACAAGTATTACGCGACGCCGTCGCGACGCGTCGTGGAAGGAAGTTTATGAACGCGACGCCGTCGCACCACGTTGAAGAAAACCAAAGAACCACGGTCGAAGTCGGGCCGCGGTGAAGGGGCGCGACGCCATCAGGTCGCGCTGGAAAACTACAAAGATGACGCATTTTTTTTTGACATGCGGATTGACGGGCGACGACGAAGTAGGCCGTTTTGGCGTTTGAATCCCTTCGCAGTGAAGGTGGGGTCCCGGGGGGACCATAGGCAAAGACGGCAGGAGGAACGGACCACCGGAGCGCATCCGGTTGTCCGCAGATGGCGGCGGTGGCGGCGCGCCGCCGGAGGGTAGGCGGCCGGCGGATCCGCCGCCGGCCTCAATTAGCGGCGGGCGGGGGAGTCGCGAACCCCTCTCCGCGAATCGGCTCGGCCACGCTGGCCGAGCCGCGGCCGGCCGGTCGGGCCGGACCGAGCCGGGCCGGGCCAGGCCGGTCCCAGCCGGGTGGACCCGGGTTGGGTCGACCCAGTTCTGGTCGACCCGGTTCGGCCGACCTAGGGGGGGTCGGGCCGGGTCGGCCCGGGCCCAGAACCCCGTTTTCGGACCACTTTCGGTCAAATGCCCATATCTTGAGCTGCAGACCTCCGATTGACGTGCCATCATTGGAAACACGATCCTTGGACCGAGACAGTCGTTTCGGTATATTACACTCAAGGTTTCGGAGAACTTTGGGTTCGGCCGGGTTGGTTCGTACGCGAAACCAACCGGGCCCTCGGATCGGAAACGCTCGTAACTTGAGTTCCGGACGTCCGATTGACGTTCCGTCGACTTTGATGGATTACTCTAAGTGAGATGGATCTTTTGGCTAACTCCGCTCGAGTTTTGGATGTCGTCAGAGTGCGGTCGGGTTGGTTTACTCACGAAATCAACCGGACCCCTGGAACGAAAAAGCCAATAACTCACAGACCGACCGTCTGATTGACGCACCGTCTGTCTCGTTGTTTTCCTCTTGATGAGATAGAACTTTTGGCATACTTCGCCCGAGATTAGGATATAGTTGGATAGTGGCCGGGTTGGATCTCTCCCGAAATCCAACCGGGCCCCGGGAACGGAAAAGCTGATATCTTTCAGACAGGACGTCCGTTTGACGAACCGTCAGCGACGTTGTTGATCACGTTGAGAAACGGTCCCAATGAGTATACCCTATGAGAGTTCGGGGTACAGTTGAGATATGGCCTGGATTGGTTCTCTCACGAAACCAACCGGGCCCCTGGGATGAAAAGGCTAGAAACTCACAGACCGGGCGTCCGATTGACGCGTCGTCTATTGCGTTGAGACCCCTATGACGAGGCGGTCCTTGAGATACTTCTTCATGGGACTTTGAGATACTTGGAGTATCGACCAGTAGGTCCTGGAGTGGACCCTCCTAGAGACGAGCGTACGGAGTACGGAGACCGTGTAGCTGGCTGAGACCTGACGACTGCTTGACAGACTCGACTTGGAGTGAGTCGACTAGCCCAGTGGACGGAGCACTACTTTGTGAGGTTCAGACCCATGGCGGACGGAGCACTACCTGTGTGACAGTGTAGACCCGCGGTACTCATCTGGAGAGTACCTCAGCAGGCTACTAGGGGGTGTGCACTACTGTGTTTGGGTGACATACCTCGGCGGGAAGCACTACTGTGTCTGGGTGGCTGACCCGCAATACTCGACAGGAGGAGTACCTCACCAGTCTTAGGTTAGTGAACAGTACCTCGGAGTCATGACAAGACCACTGTACACTCCAGAGACGGAGCTCTTCATCAGTTACGGTTTCGATAATGAAAATCCTGGTTTGAGATGAGACTTTTGACATTTGTGTTTACCTCATGATTGATATGGGTCACTTGATAACGTAGGTATATATATGGGCATATACCTGGGTAGTGGATATCCATTGATTTCATGATCCTTGTGTTTCCTCATGATTGAGATGGGTTACTTGATAACTTAGGTATATGTATGGGCATATACCTAAGTAGAGGTTTTCTGTTGAGATCTTCTTTGTGGTTATCCTTGTTGGTTTTAGAGAGACCTTGAGGGTCTCGGGGTCCCTACTAAGTATTGTTATACTCACCCCTGCACGGGCTATGCCCGCACCTCATTGTGTTGGTTGCAGATGACGGGCAGTGATGACAGAGGCCGAGTGTTCGAGGACTGGACGGTACCCAGAGGTGGACCACACGACGAGTCAGTATCTGGAGGATGACTTCACGGCGAGACGACACGCGGAGGTGGTTGATGGGCGAGAGCGTTGAGGAGGCTATCTGTACTTACCCTTCAGGTAGGATCTGAGGAGGACGACCCAGGAGCTGCTTCCTTCTTCCAGCTATTTCCTTTTTCTGTTGTACTTTCGTTCAGTTGTAGTTGTACTTTCTTTTGGGTTTGTATTCTGGCCCATTTACTTTTCAGCACTTCTCTTGTACTTAGTGTTTAATTTTTCCGCATGCTTACTCTGTGGTGCTTATTTTATTTTATAAAGTCAATGACTTCCCAGTTATCGGGATTTACACCTTTGGTGCTAGTCGCCAGCCCCTGGCCTATGGAAGGCGGGCTTGGGGTAGTCACGACATGGGCCTCGAGGACAGGTCGTGACACCTAGCATTCAAAATCACCGCATGAGCTGAATGTTCCATTCCAGGGCCTGTCAAACCATGAATCATTTTATGTAAGAAAGGATTATCCCTCATATTGTTGGAGGTGAAACCATTGAGTCCACCAAAGAAGGACCACACAGCCTGGGCCCAATCCCCTTCGAAGAAAAGATGATGCGAACCCTCCTCTTATAGGTCCTACAACAAAGGCACCTCGAAGCCAGACTCACACCCACCTTCTTGATGTTCTCATCCATGGTGATGACCTGGTTACTGATGCGCCAAGACAAGAAGTTATACTTTGCAGGTATTCTATTACACCACACCACATCATTCCAACTATCTGAAGGGTTCTCCAGTGAAATCATTCGGTGAAAAGCACTTATAGAAATATATCCCGAGGAAGAAGGTTTGAATACACATTTGTCCAGATTAGTGTTGAACACTATGAAATAAAGAAGGCCCTATTTTTCCTCATCCAGAATAGCCTTAGTAAAACTAGGGAAAATGTTGGCCTCTTTATCTATGATCAATGGTGCAAGACAACCGGGGAAGCCGAGAACAGATCCCACCATGTTGTGCTTCCAAAAAGAAATATTATAGCAACTGAGGCCTTCTACAAAAAACATTTCATGATTTTAAACATAATTCATCATCATAGTACAAGCAAAGGATCATTAAGTCTAGTGTCTTGGAATACTAGGTACATATATCAGAAAACATGGACCTAAAAAAACATATTTATTTAATCTTCATAATGAGATCCTAACTTCCTTTGATCCCTTACATCTGCATAGGGTACCCTGGGGAACACATGAACAAAGGGATGAGCTAAAAATCCCAATAATGGAAAGAACATAAGAATAAACATTAAGCACATGAGTTAGAAGGCTTGACATAATGATATTGGAAGCATGGAACATATGGAATCATAACATATAAGCACGGGATCATAAAACATGGAGTAAAATAGTCATGGGATCATATAAGCCTGAGATTATATAAGCATAGTTTCATAGAGAGGTGGAAGCAACTTTAAACATGACTTTAGTATGAGTCAAGGCTAACCGCCAATCTCGTTTCCCATAGTAGCACAAGCCAAGGCTAACCGCCCGGACCATTTGCCCATAATCTTCTCATGAGACATTAACTTTACCCATTGCATTGGAGCACTATCTAGGTGCACCCATCTAAGATTATTCATTTATATGTTCTCCACATAATAAATCTCACATAATCAATCATACGTAAACATAAGAGTACCCAAGGAAAGAAATGGGAACAAAATCGTATCATGAAGCATAATAAAATGGGACATAACATACAAGCATCCATGAAAGAAATGAATTAAATCATAAATTGAAAATAATAAGGTGTAAAGGCATAAATCATGACAAGAGATATCAAACTGAAGTGATAACATGTAAAAATAGTTCTTAGGAATCTTTGAGTCAAAACATTTTAGTGCCATTTAAGAAAACATCAAATATCTCTTTAAATGAAAAGTGGCATAATATTTTTTATAAAACCAGAAGTAAAATAGTAGGGTTTTAATAAAAAAATACTGATTTTATAAAGACAAATGTGACTTAAGACATAGGATATAGTACACTTGATAATAAGATAGAATTCGGGAAGTTCCCTTAAACGGGTTCACTTATCGGGAAGTAATGAGGAGAGAAACACTTAAAAACTTGCATATCCCCGAAATAGAGTGATGAAAGAGTCTTGATAAATAAACTTGGAACATTTATGCAACATTTAAAGTATGCACATGAAAGGATAAGATAACATCATTTTGGTAGAATGGTAGATAAGACAACCCGAAGGAATAAAAGAGGTTCGGGTAGAATTCCTTACAAATTATCGGCATGGTATCAGGAGTACTTAAGGGGGTTAGTGAGAGAGGAAAGGGAATTCTCAGAACATATACATAAAGAGGGAAGTATGTGGGAGGTGATAAATCATACCCCATAATTAATAATTACACACAACATGTCCTAACATAGTGAAAAATCTTGAATAAGAGTGAAGTCGAGAGGATCCCTTACCCTAGGTCTGTTGGTGTTCTCCACTTGATATTAATGACCTGAATAGCCAAATTAGTTTTGTTAATAAATAGTTATATAACCTTATATATATTTAAGATATTCATTATATCCTTTTTAAGTTCATTTACACCCATTTTGATTGATTACAAGGTTCAATTTCATTGTTCGGGTCCGTTTGTTTCATTTGTTTTAATGATCGGTTCAATTGTATTTAGGTTCAAATAAAATTTAAAATGAAATTGATTGTCCAGAAGTGAAGTTATATAACATTATTGGACATCCAGTAGGTTACATGGTTAAAATTAATTTGGTTAATTAGAGTGAAAGAGAACCTTTACATTAAACATTAATGACAGACACTTGAATTAGTTTTAATGATTTTCCCATAATTGACATGTTTTGTATTATTGTTTAATATCATGAGTGTATTAGGATTACAGAACCTTAAATAGGAGTTATATAATATATAATAATCTGGTTCAACCATAACATAAATGGTTTCATGACCAGAAACAAAACGATAAAAGAATTTGAAAACACATTATCCATGATGTTGGTAATTTGACACATCACGAGCGATGTTTTAATTCTAGAACGTGAGGGAGAGGAGGGGAAGCATGATTCTTGAAATTTTCCATAAACATGATTAGAATCCAGAATATATGAGATTATAGAGCTTTCATGCCTTTTGGATAAGGTAAGGGGAAGAGGTTATAAGAAAAGAAAGGGAATGAAAACAAAACACTTGAAAATGAAAGAGGATTCTACCCCTTTGATCTCGTCTCTTTGAGACGCCTCTTAGGGGATTTGATTTTGGTCTTTTGGAAAGAACATCAAGCCATGGACGTGGGTAAGGAGCTTGGGAAGAGATTTGGGCAGAATTTAGAGAAGTCTTGGAGCTTTAGAGGAGTGGAGAAAAGAGGGAGTGAAGGGATGGTTTTTATAGTGGAGGAGAGAGGGGTCTTCTTAATATAAAATTCATTAGTTTATTAATTCCTCCCAAGACAAGGAACAGTGAGTCTTATATGACCAAAAATAGTAATTTTATAATGTAATCCCGAAACAAGTGGGCTTAAATCAGCAGAACATAACACATGACACTATAATTAGCTTATTTAGCTTATTCTTTGTAAATTACGGTATTTCACTATTCATCAAAAATTCAAGTATTTCAGAAAAAACCCAAAAATTTACCCCAACCATTTTTCGACGTGCATAATCAAAAAATGAAGTCTATTTTTCAAAAATAAGTTTCTTAATATGGTTATTTTAATATTTAAATAAAATAATAATTTATCATCATAACCAGTTTTAAAACATTCATTAACTCATTCTAAACTATAGGTATACTGTACTTCCAAAATGAATATTATTTTTATACCACCATAGGTATGGTTACTATTCCTTAGGGTATAACACTATTCATAAGGTTCTGTTACTATTCTTTTGGGTAGGTTACTATTCACCTAAAATTATTTTTGTTTTATTAGTTTCCAAAAAACATCTTGAACACAACCGTGTATGTTAGATTTTCAAAATTCCAAACACAGAAGTGACAAACTTATGCTTAAAGGTCAAATATCACTTTTTAGTTCATTATTATGTGGTTTTATGGCATATTCATAAGAAGAGAATTTCCATTAAAAACATTGGGTCGTTACATTCTTCCCCCTTTAATAAATTTCACCCTCAAAATTTCATTTTACATTCTAGGCCAAAAATAGGTGCGGGTACTTTTCCTTCATTTCTTCCTCCAATTACCATGTTTATTCCTCAAAATTATGGTTCCTCTACAACACTTTGACAATATGGGTTGTCTTGTTGTGTAGAACCTTATCTCTCCGATCCAGAATCATTTCTGGATGCTCCTCATAGGAGAGATCATCTTCCTACTACACCACCTCTGAGCTTAGTACATGAGAGGGATTAGGTATTTACTTCCTCAAAAGTGATACTTGGAAAACATCATGAACTCGAGCCATATTCGGTGGATGTGCAAGAAGATAGGCCACGACTCCTATGCGGTCAAGGATCTCAAAGGGGGTAATATACCTTTGGTTTAGCTTCCATTTCTTCCTGAATCGCTTGACTCTCTTCCATGGTGATATTCGAAGGAAGACTTTACTTCCAATGTCAAACTCCAAGTCCCTTCGACGGTTTTCATTGTAGCTCTTTTTCCGACATTGAGTAGCTTTGATGTGTTTCTGGATGACTTGAACCTTCTTTGTCATCTCTTGAACAATATCTGGTCCAAGTAGCTTTCTCTCTCCAACTTCATCCCAACAGGTTGGTGTTCTACATCGCTTTCCATACAGAGCTTCATACGGAGCCATTTGAATACTCAAGTGGAAGATATTGTTGTATGAGAACTCAACTAATGGGATATGCTGATCCCATCCACCTTTGAATTCTATAGAGCAGGCTCTCATCATATCTTCAAGCGTATGAATAGTCCTTTCAGATTGGCCATCAGTTTGGGGGTGATAGGCCATGCTGAAATTTAATTCAGTACCCAAAGCATGTTGAAGACTCTTCCAGAATTTAGATGTGAACCTTGGATCACGGTCATAGACAATTGAGAGTGGAACACCGTGCAGTCTCACCACTTCCTTCAAATATAACTTTTCAAGTTGTTTAAGTGAGATATCTTCCCGAATAGCGATGACATGGGATGTCTTGGTGAGTCAGTCAACCACTAACCATATCGCATTATTTCCCTTCGACGTCTTCGGGAGACCCATGGAAAAGTCCATAGTAACATTTTCCCATTTCCACATGGGTATAGGAAATGGTTGCGTCATACCTTTGGACTTTTGTCGCTCAGATTTAACTTGATGACATACAAAGCACCTTGATATATATTCCGCAATCTCCTTCTTCATGTTATCCCACCAAAAGTATTCTCAGAGATCACGATACATTTTGGTAGTCCCAGGATGGATAGAGAAGGTTGAGATATGTGCATCATTCAATAGATCCTTCTTAATCTCTGGATCAGATGGTACACATAATCGTATCCCAAATCTAACAACTCCTTCCTCATCAATTTTGAAATCAGAGGATTTCCCATTTTTAACAGCTTCCAACCTTTTCTGAATTTCCACATCCTTTCTTTGCACAACCTTTATTTTCTCCATGAGGGATGGTTGAGAAATCATTTGAGAAAGGATTGATGATGTTCTTACCTTAATTATTCTCATGTCTATCCTTTGAAAATCCAAGAAGATCAGATCCTTTTCAATTCTCATCATTGATAAAGATGAAGGATCCTTTCTACTTAGAGCATCTGCCACCTTGTTTTTCTTACCAGGATGGTATTGGATTGTGCAGTCATAATACATGATGAGCTCTATCCATATTTTCTGGCGCATATTAAGATCTTTCTGTGTGAATATATACTTGTGACTCTTTTGGTCAGTATATATCTCATATTTCACCCCATAGAGGTAATGCTGCCAAATTTTCAAGGCAAAGATCACAGCCGCTAACTCCAGATCATGAGTTGGATAGTTTTGCAAATGGATTTTCATATTCCTTGAGGAATATGCTATCAATTAATCATTTTTCATCAGTACACAGCCCAGTCCCTTCTTATAAGCATCACTATACACCACAAAGAGTTCCCCGCTAGTACGGAGTGTGAGTACTGGCACAGTGATAAGCCTCTTTTTCAACTCCTTGAAACAGTCTTCACATTCTGGTGTCAAGACAATCTTTACTCCCTTTCGAATAATCTTGGTCATTGGGTTTGACAGTCCTAAAAAGTTCTTCATGAATTGTCGATAATACCCATCTAGACCTAAAAAGCTACGGATATCCATTACAGAAGTTGTCCTGGGCCACTCTTCAAATGCCTTTGTCTTGAAAGGGTCCACAGATATCCCTTTGATAGTGATAATATTCCCCAGGAATGACACTTCCTCCATCCAGAACTCACATTTACTGTACTTTTCATACAACTTCTCCCTTCTCAAAGTATTTAACACTGTTTTCAAATGCTCCTCATGTTCCTCCTTACTCTTGGAGTATATTAGAATATCATCAATAAAGACTACCACAAATTTTTTGAGGTAATCTCTAAAGACTCTATTCATTAAATCCATGAAAATTGCTGGAGCATTAGTGAGTCCGAAGGGCATCACTATGAACACATAGTGTCCATATCTCGTTCGAAAGGTAGTCTTGGGAATATCTTCCTTCCTTACCATTAGTTGGTGATATCCTGACCGAAGGTCCACCTTAGAGAAATAACTGGCCCCACATCGATGATCGAACATGTCATATATCTGTGGAAGGAGATATTTGTTCTTTATAGTGATTTTATTGAGCTCACAATAATCAATTCAAATATGCATTTATCCATCCCTATTCTTGACAAAGAGGACTGGTTCACCCCACGGTGAAGCACTCGGGCGTATAAAACCCTTCTCCATATTCTCCTGTAACTGCTTCATCAAAAATTCTATCTCTACAGTGGCCATTCTGTAAGGTGTCTTTGAGATTGGCAGAGATCCAGGGATATGTTCAATTGAGAACTCAACCTCTCGGTCTGGGGGAAGGCCAGACAAATCTTCAGGGAATACATCAGTGTAATCCCTCACGATGGGCATGTCTTTAAGAATGATTCTCTCCTTCGTCTAAATCATTTGAGATATATATGCATGATCTTAATGAATCAATATCCACACTTGAGATGATGATTCAAAAGGAGATTCATCTTCCTCCTTGAACTTGTAATGAATCAGAGGATGCTTCGGGATATGAAGAGTAATCTCCCTTTCCAAGCAGTTGATGTTTCCTTGTACAAAGATAGACAATCCATGCCCACGATAGTGTCAAATTCCACTAAAGAAAGTATGACAAGATTTTTTGGGAGGCTCAGTCCACAAATATTAACCGGAGAGGAGTTATAAACCATGGATTCAATAATTTCCCCATTCTCTATTCTCATAGATAACTTTTCCTCCATATTTTGAGGTGGTGTTTGAATAGTTCTACTAAACTTGAAAGATATGAATGAATGCGTAGAACTAGAATCAAATAGTAAGTTTGCTATTCTTGAATGAATAACAAGCATACCTGTAACCACATCATTTTTTGGCTCCACCTCAGCAGTAGTGATAGCATAATCCCTTCCTTGTTGCATTGGAGGTTGTTGTTGTTTGCCTCTGACGACCCTCAGCTTATGGCAATTGTTCACAAAATGCCCAAGCTCCTTGCAGTTATAACACTGCAGTGCAGGATGAGTGTGGATCTGAACCTTCCTTTCTTCTTCAACATTAGCAGGATTTTTCATACCCCTTCGGCAGTTCTTGTCCAGATGACCAAACTTTCCGCATTTGAAGAAATTCTTGGTTCCCTTTAGACAGTTACCAGGATGCTTCATCCCACAATTTTTTCAAAGGGGAATGATGGGATTCTTTCCATCATCATATTTGTTTGATAGACCACCCATGTTGTTTTCCATCCTACGCTCCTTGTCACTGGGCCAATGAGATCACTGAGAGTCTCCAATCTCCATTTCCACCATGAGGGCACAACGAACAATGTCCTCATAACTGTCGAAGTCTCTAATTGCCAACGCTTTTCATAGACTCGGCTTTAGTCCGCTAAAGAAGTGATCCACCTTTCTTTCAGTGTTCATGACAATGCCAGAGCCATACCTTGCAAGCCATGTAATGTTTTATTCATATGACCGGATGGACTCATCTTCCTTCTACTTCAGTCCGAGGAATTCCCTTTCCATCTTCAGACAGAGGGTTCTAGGAAAATGGTAGTTGAAAAACATCCTCTTGAATTACTCACAATATAAGGAATCGATTTCCTCTTGGGACTTTGTTTCCTTGATTAGTGTCCACCACTGATCAGCTTCCACATCAAAACGATAGACTGCCAGTACCACCTTCTCTTCTTCTGAGCACTGGAGGACGGTGAATATCTTTTCAATGGAGTTAGTCCATTGTTCCGTGAGGAGGGGATCAGAAGATCCGCTAAACATGGGAGGCCTTTTACGCATGAAGGATACCATGGAAACTTGCTATTTCCTTGGAGGAGGAGGACTTTCCACCTGATTCAAGTTATTATTCATAACTTGAACCAGCTGAGCAAGTAATGCAATGATGTTTTTAGCACCCGATTCCATCACCTCAGGCATATCATTAGGGAAATCATCACATTGCCTATCATGTTGGATATTGGTATGTGTTCTTCTATTTCATGCCATTAACTAAGATAAATAACATATAATTAGAGTTCTTGAATACTTATCCATTGGGAAAAAAGGATACTTTAAACATAAAATGATAAACTTATAAAGAAAAAGTATATCCTAACTTATGATTCCTCAGGTTATATCTAGGTTATCCTCAATGTACTTCTTAACTTGTATTCTTATGGTCTCTTTCCCTTAATAATGGTTTGTACTAAGCTTGTGAATTTACCAAAGCTTATCCCCCGAGAGTGTCGTAACCAAGAGTGCAGCAAGGTCCGTTGTCGTGCACCAGTTCCTATTCGAGTCTAGCTCAAAGCGGTGTTTTCGGGTTTTACCCCTAGGATACATCTGTTCCAGAGCCACCTCTACCTACTCGTATCCATACAGGGATGTATTTTCTTGATAAACCACTTACTCAATACTCACCAAAATTTTGGAATGTTTTCTAATACTTAGTCTCAACCTTAAAGTTCTCACTAAGGTTCTCTATTCCAAATCTACAAAAATAACTACACCATACTCTGATACCAACTATACTGACCCTATCCATTTACTCAAAACATTTCATGATTTTAAACGTAATTCATCATCAGAATACAAGCCAAGGATCGTTAAGCCTAGTGTCTTGTAAGACTAGTTACATATATCACAAAACATGAGGCTAAGAAAACTTCTTTTTTAATCTTCATAATGAGCTCCTAACTTCCTTTGAGCCCTTACATCTGCATAGGGTACGCGGGGGAACACATGAACAAAGGGATGAGCTAAAAATCCCAATATGGGAAAGAACATAAGAATAAACTTTAAGCACATGAGTTTGATGGCTTGACATAATGATATTGGAAGCATGGAACATATGGAATCATAATATATAAACATGGGATCATAAAACATGGAGTAAAATAATCATGGGATAATATAAGCATGATATTTTATAAGCATAGTTTCATATAGAGGTGGTAGAAACTTTAAACATGACTTTAGTATGAGTCAAGGCTAACCGCCAATCTCGTTTCCCATAGTAGCACAAGCCAAGGCTAACCGCCCGAACCGTTTTCCCCTAATATTATCATGAGAGATTAACTTTACCGAATGAATTGGAGCACTATCTGGGTGCACCCATCTAATATTATTCATGTATATGTTTTCCACATAAAGAACCTCACATAATCCTTCATACATAAACATAAGAGTACCCAAGGAAAGAAATGGGCACACAATCGCATCATGAAGCATAATAAAAAGGGACATGACATACAAGCATCCATGAAAGAAATGAATTAAATCATAAATAGACACTAATAAGGTATAAAGTCTTAAATCATGACAAGAGATAACATATTGAAGTTATAACAAGTAAAAATAGTTCTTAGGAATCATTGAGTCAAAACATTTTAGTGCGGTTTAAGAAAACATCGAATATCTCTTTAAACAAAAAGAGGCATAATATTTTTTATAAAACCAGAAGTAAACCAGGAGGGTTTTCATAATAAAAATACTGATTTTATAAATACAATGGTGACTTAAAACATAGGATTGAGTACACTTGATAATAGGAAAGAATCCGAGAAGTTCCCTTAAATGGGTTCACTTATCAGGAAGTAATGAGGAGAGAAACACTTAAAAAACTGCATATCCCCGAAAGAGAGTGATGAAAGAGTCTTGATAAATAAACTTGGAAGATGTACACAAAATTTAGAGTATGAACATGAAAGGATAAGATAACATAATTTTGGTAGAAAGGTAGATAAGACAACCTGATGGAATTAAAGATGTTTGGGTAGAATTCCTTACGAATTACCGGCATGGTATCAAGAGTACTTAAGGGGGTTAGTGAGAGAGGAAAGGGAATTATCAGAACTTATACATATAGAGGCAAGTATCTGGGAGTTTCTAAATCATACCCCATAATTAATAATTACACACAACATGTCCTAACATAGTGAACAATCTTGAATAAGAGTGAAGTCGGAGGATCCCTTACCTTAGGTCCGTTGGTGTTCTCCAATTGATATTAATGACCTGAATTGTAAAATTAGGTTTGTTAATTAATAGTTCCAGAACCTTATATATATGTAAAAGATTCATTATAACCTTTTTAAGTTCATTTATACCCATTTTGATTGATTACAAGGTTCAATTTCATTGTTCGGGTCCGTTTGTTTCATTTGTTTTAATGATCGGTTCAATTGTATTTATGTTCAACTGAAATTTAAAATGAAAGTGATTGTACAGAATTGAAGTTTTATAACATTATTGGACATCCATTAGGTTACATGGTTAAAATTAATTTTGTTAATTAGAGTGAAATAGAACCTTTACATTAAACTTTAATGATAAACACTTGAATCAATTTTAATGATTTTCCCATAATTGAATTATTTTGTATTATTGTTTTATATCATGAGTGTATTTGGATTAAAGACGTTTAAATAGGACTTATAACAGATATAATAATCTGGTTCAACCATAACATAAATGGTTTCATGACTAGAAACAAAACGATAAAAGAATTTGAAAACACATTATCCATGATGTTGGTAATTTGACACATCACGGGCGATGTTTTAATTATAGAACGTGATGGAGAGGAGGGGAAGAACGATGCTTTAAATTTTCCATAAACATGATTAGAATCCATAATATATGAGATTTTGGAGCTTTTTATGCCTTTTGGATAAGGTATGGAGAATAGGGTATAAGAAAAGAAAGGAAATTAAAACAAAACACTTGAAAATGAAAGAGGGTTCTTACCCTTTGATCTCCTCTCGTTGAGACTCCTCTTGGGGGATTTGATTTTGGTCTTTTGGAAAGACCAGAAAGCCTTGGACGTGGGGAAGGAGCTTGGGGAGTGATTTGGGTAGAATTTAGAGAAGGCTTTTGTAACGAACCAAAATTTCATTAATGGAAAATCCCTCCTGATCCAGTTAAATGTTTCTTTATGAAAAAAAAAATTGTTTTTATAAGATGTCAACTTCTTTAGTTTAACGTTAAGATTTGTGACCGTTACTTTTATAGTCGTTGAACAGTGATCATCTGGGTAGTTTAAATATAAGGCTTTAACGAACCAATTTTCTACTCAGACAAAGGAAGCGATGGCCTCATCCAGTAGAATTGCCCCTTACGAAGCCCATTTGTCGGAGCTCGGAAAGGAGGTGGCGTCTTTGGGCTTTGCCCTTGACCAAGCCCAAGCTGAGCTTCATCAAGTCAAGCTCGAACGTGATCGTCTACGGGAAAAATGGAAGTTGATAGAGATTACCACTCGAGCGATGTTATCCGAGCAACCCCAAGAGTCTGTCACCATCGCACACCTTACCCTTAGGTCTTATGCGGCTATTTTAAGGGGTTATGTAACAAATAAGTAGCACCATGTTCATGTACATTATTTTTGTATATAATAATGAATATAATTTCTAGTCATTTTTTATACATTGTAATTAGTTTTTAAAGTACAAACGGTGTTTTTAGTTATTATTTAATTAAGAATTATATTTTATTAAATTAAAGGATTTTTGAATTAAATAATATTTTAATAAAATATTATTATTAATATTAAATTAATTTTTATTAAATATAAATGATCTTATAATTTTATGAATGCAATTAAAATTTTTTATTAAGGTTTGAAAGCCATTTCTGTCAAAACCCGTGAATTTTTTTTATAAATGTCGGTTTTTATTTTAAAAGTGAAAATTAACATATTTAGAAAATTATTTAGATAAAATAAATATTATTTTTGGAATCAGGACGTCGAAATTATCCAACAGTGAATTTTTCATAATTTTCTGAGAAAGTCAAATTTTTGGGTAAAAATTAAATACCATTTAAATATATAATGTGTTTTATGACATCATAATGACCCAATGGTGATGTAATAAAATACCATAATCCTTATGTTCGGCCAATATGTGTTTTATCATTAAAATAATGAGGTTTTGGGTTTGTTTGACTCACTTTTCAAAGCATTAATGGAGCCCTCAATACTTATTCAACACTTTGCCTTTTTAAATTAATTTCCATGGGAGTGTGACTCACCTCCACATAAGCAACCCTAATTTTTTAATAAGTTCGGACCTTGGCCTTGTAAAATATTGTTTTCCTCTTTCCTTTTCCAGAAACCATGGGCAAATACCATGGGATGGTTTGTGGTTTGGACTATTTTAATATAAGGGGTCCCAAACCTAAATAATAAAGAATTCTCTCACCTTTCCTATATAAACCCACCCAAGCTCCCACTTCCTCCTCACTCAAAGCCCTTGAAGTTCGTCCAACCTCTGCCCTACTGTAGAGACCCGTATCTTGACGTACATGTACATTACATTACATTTGCGGAATACTTAGTACATAACAAAAACACACACTAAAGGATCGTAATAGTTTAGTGTCTTTGGAAACTCGGAACGTAATCTTCTAATCGTGGTGAAAGTTCTTCAATATCTCCCATAAAGGTCATCCCTTTTTTCTACCTAAAACCTTTCTTTATATCCTGGGGAAAAGAAAACATAAAAGGGTGAGCTCAAATGCTCAGTAAGGGTAAACAAAGGAAATATCAATCACATAATTTTCATAAGAACATAACATTTTTGGAAATCTTAACCTGCAAAAGAGAGCATAATTTCATAACATGGGATAAATCATAGTAGTGAAATGAAATCATAACTTAAAACATTACTCATTGTGGCATACACACATAATCATAGAGAATCATTTCTTGTTAGTCAAGACTCATTGCCAAGACTATCTTAGTGGACAAAGTCCCTTTCTGAATCGAGTTCACTCCTCGTTTCAGTCCTGTATCACTGAACCGAAATAACCTTCCGTTCCAGCCATGTATATCTCATGAGATATAAAATCTTTACCCAATGCATTGGAGGGAGATATAGGTCCCACCCATCTCTTAATGAATCCTTTCTTTTGTGTGCCACAGAATCATAAATCATACATCATTGCATAACCCATGTAATAAAAATGGGATTCTTAAACAACATGACATCATAAAACCATTCATATAAGATAAAGGAATTCATAAACATAATTCCATCACAACATAGTCAAATCAATGTAAAAATATGGACAGAAACAGAACCCTTTATTATCTTAGATGGAAAATAATTTTGATAAAACACTTGAATTGAATTCTTGAGGAAAATATCCTTTCTTCTTCAAAATCAATTTCTTTTCACAAAACATCATGAAATTTTTAAAAGAAAGAGATTTTATTGAAAATAGTCATGAAATCTTTTGGAGGAATCTTCATAAAAATAAGGCTTTATAAAACCGTAAAAATCCGTTCGTGCCGTTTAAGTTAAAAAAAACATTCTTCTCGTACTTTTGTCGGAAAAGTCAAAAAGTACCTCGTACGAAAAACGACAAAAGATTCCTTTCATACATATTACTAAAAACTCACCGAAGGGTAAAAATGGATTTAAACAATTGTAGGTAGATGGAAATAACATTACATATTGATGAAACATGGATTTGGATGATAAAATACACCCCAGTAATTACCAAAGTAAAAACAATCTCGGATAAAAGTGAGATTGTGATATTTCCCTTACCTTAGGTCCAATTTGCTTCGTATGTGTCCGAACCTCCTGTATAATGATTTAAATAATGTCATTGACTTATTACAGAATCATATTCATTGTTATGATATCATATATGGTTCACTTATGACATTATATTACCCGTTCTTTTGTAAATTCCATGTTAAAGAAGCGTTTTGGGTAAAATCGTTTCATTTATCGTAGGTGTTTTGACTTGTTGTTCTTGACATCATTATTACTTATATCATGATTTACTTACTTCCAGAATATAAAATATGATTTATATATCATATATATTCAGTATATATATATATAATAGATAGATAAATAAAATGAAAAACACCGTTCATGGAGACGGTAGTCCGTACGTACGCATGAACGCTGTTTTTCTTTCCTTATTGTCTTGAAATGGAAGTAAGTAGATGACATACATATGTATATATATATACATAAATCCAGTAGCTTTATAATGTCATGTATTTCATTATTATTTCTTATATATACATTATAATCATTCTTAAATGGTTAACATGGAGAATGAATCTCATCGCGTCGTGGAGACGGTATTCCGTACGTACGCACGAGCGATGATATCATTTCTATAAATATTGAATTGAATTGGAGTGGATTATAAAATATATCAGAATCATTATGATGTTGTAATAACTATGTATAGTTATTCTTTACACCATTATACCCATCCATGTAAGGTGGTGGTGGAAAATAGATTACACCACGGCGTGGAGACGGTATTCCGTACGTACGCACGCGCGGTGATTTCTTTTTCCGTAGGATGGATAGATGGTGAAATAGGGTTGTTTCATACTTATAATAACATATCAGTATATGAGTGATACTGATGTTATTACTTCATAATGAAACAACCTAAGAAGAAGAAGTGGAAGAAGAAATAAAGATGAAAGAATTGGTAACGGTAATTACCTCTTCTTTGAAGTGCCTCTTTGAGACCTCCTATTAGGGCACTAGAATTGGTCTTTGAGGAAGACCAGAACCTCTAGGATGTTGCTAGGGAAGTGGAGAAGGGATTTTGGCAGGGTTTGGCCGAGCTTGAGTGCTCAAATTGGTGTGAGGAGGAGGGGGAGGAGGTGTCCTTTTATAAGGGAGGAGAGGGGCACCTTAGGAATTCTTAAAAATATTAATTTATAATAAATATAACCCCACTTAAAAACCTCCAAAAATGACTCATATTCGAAGCTTAGATGAGATAGGGTTGTAATCTCATCAACCAATCAAATTTATACATGTTTGGATCTTATTTTAAACCTTATCAATTAGATTTAACTCTAAGTTAAATAATTTAACTTTTACCGTGTCTTTTTGTTTTCTTTCACTATATGGTTAATACACTTACTATAACATGCCAAACGAACCCCAAATTGTATATTATTAATACATATATCCTTATCTAAGTCATTTGGCCGAACCTTAGATTTTTAGGAATAAAATAACAATTAATAATATAATATTTGATTTAAAAACTATTTTGTGTCAATTTTGACACTATTTGATATATGATTTTTTTGAAAGTCATAAAAGAATTATATATTCGAACCAAGTTGATTAAATCAACACTAATATATCATAGTAACCTAGAAAATTAGTGGAATTCATAAAAAGTCTTAAATTACATTTATTTTGGTATTTATATTATCAATTATGTCAATATTTCATTAATAAGATAATTACTGCATCATCTTTGTGTCATAAATAAATTATATTATATGCTATCTAAAAATTACAAATAAAATACCATCATGTAGGAAATCTTTTTAGCTTTCTAATGAATATTTATAGTCGAATTTATCTTATGTATAACCCCATATTAAAAATGATTTACTTATTAAACTTTGATTTTAACTATTTTAACCCTTCTTTAAATAAATTAATAATAAATGTCCTAATCTAATCCAAGTGGGCCTAAATGGTCATATTTTATTCCTAAGTTTGTTTTTGGTCGAATTACACTTGTCCAATAGAATTAGGACATGTGTTAGGGTAATATTAATATCATATTTACCCTTAGTTACCCTATTTACTATTAACCGTGGTAAAAAAAAGTAAAAAGTTACTATTCACCAAAAAATTATTTTCATCTCATTGAACCACATTTTAGTCCTTGATATTAACCGTGTCTCTCGGATTTTCGAAATTCCATTCACAGAAGCGGTAAAATTAAGTTTTATGCAAAATTCCGTTTTTAACCTACCACTTAGTGGTTTCACTATTCAAAAATTGAAAGTTTTCAGAAAAATGCCAAAATTTCATCCTAAGCTATATTTCATATTCCGAATTCAAAAATGAAGTCTATTTTACCAAATTCATAACATAGAAGTTGCATTAATTAATTTTATAATTAAATCCCGCTGTTAAAACAAATAGCGTGTTTTTTAAGAAACAAAATCTATCAAAAGATTGACACTTGATTATGTCTGGTTTAAATGTGAAATTACAAACAATGACCAACATTGTATTAAATTGTAAAAATATATTCTAAATATACTTTAAAACCACTCAAATTAATAATTTATCACTATTAATTATTTCGATTAAAAAAGTTGTTTTTAATTATAATTTAGTAATTTTCACTATTCATTAGAATATGAAAGTTATCCGAAAAGTACCAAAATTTCACCTTAGGCTAAATTCGATACTCCGAATCCAAAAATGAATTCCATTTTAAAAAATAAAATTTACAAAATTTCCAAAAAGTGGTTATTACTATTCATAACGGCCAGTTTTAATAATATTTTAATAGCATATCGTTGTTTCGTGAAACTCAGTATTGCGTACTACACACGCTATCGAGGAAGGTCGCGATTGCGTGTAACGGAAGGAAAGTCAAGGATGCGTATTGTGAAAGCTTCTTTTGTTGTAGCGTACAACACAAGACATTAATGAAATTAAAAAGAATATTTTTCATAAAATCTTGGGGCGTTACATTCTACCCCCCTTAAAATGAATTTCGCCCTCGAAATTCGTCGGGGTTATAAATGGTTTACTATTCAAAATTTTCTTTGATAGAAACCCACATCGTAAAAAGGAATACCAAAACATGGCTTTAAAAACTAAAGTATGAAATGTAACGATTACCCAAATATACTAATCACTGGGTTTCCACATAGGTGAAAATATGGATATGGAAGAAAAATCTAACCATCATGTTCTGATGGAGAGTGGTAGAGAACATGGCTATGGAATAGCCAGTAATCACAAATCCATAGATTTGTGATGATATAAGGTACCATCTGATTCATCAGGTATAAGATCACTAGGACAACATTTTTGGTTTTCAAGATCATTTCCCTAAAGTTGAAAATTTGCTTAGAATAAATACTTACTTTATTTTGGTAAAATATCACTTTTGTTCGTGCCTTGAACAATTTCTACTTCATCTCTTAAATAAATGAAGTTGAATTTGTTATTCGTGATGTGTTAGCAGATCATGTGATAGAATGACAGGTCATTCCATCTGTCTCAAACAAAAGGTTAGCAAAACTTATATACATAAGTCGATCTATAGTGAGATTAATCATATATGGTTCCTAAAATGGACTTATACTTCATATATCATACTGCTTAATATAATAAAACTAGTTTCTACTAAACAGGGACTTCCTGTAGGTCAGTGGTAGGCGATAAAGGCCAGTCGCACTTCGGTTGTGGGTTCGATTCCCACAGCCTTGTCCGAAGCGATGGGCTGTCGCCCGTCCTGCAGGTTGTCCTTTTTCCAAAACTACTATAACATCCCATCAATAATATCGTCCAACACAATCCATTCCAATCTTTAGGCTTATCCATAATACTGCAGTCCACTCTCATAACATAGTGAAAACAATTACCAGAGATTTAATATCATCGTTGATCCCCATATATCATAAGATATGTTTTTTTTTTGGTCACATTCCAAACATTCAAAGTCCTTAATCATGTATACTCTTGAATACCCATTGAACCTTAGTGAAAACTTGAATGCAGTTAAAAGTTAACACTTTACACATACCAAAATCCTCAAAATTATTTATACTCAAACCATGATATCACTTAGTCCTTATATCAATCATGAGCTCATGAATACTATTAAACATTTCATTTTATCGTCTTCATTATGCGCATATCATCTTATTTCCAAAAAAAATATCTCAATCACTTTGAATACCACATCAATAAATATTGCAATACTCAATGATACAACATTATTTTGGAATCCCATTACATAAACACTTAATCATTCCACCACATCGTTGTCATATTCAACATTGCCAATAGTGATCGCATGTGATTTCCCTTTGTCCTTTGCCTTCAGTGGTTGCTCATGTTGATCATCACTAACCCTTGGATTAGGGCAATTATTAGCATAATGCCCCATTTCCTTGCACTTGAAGCATTGAAGTGTTGGTGGTGCGTTCTCTGCAGTGTTTGCTTTATCATTAGAAACCCTTTTTCCATTACTTCGACACTCAGCTGCTCGATGACCTTCTTTTCCACACTTAAAACATTTTCTAGTCCCTTTTAGACAATCTCCACCATGCTTCTTTCCACACTTTGTGCATAAGGAAACATTCATCTTCTTTTCACCATTATTTTGAGATTTCTCCTTGAACTCCATCTTTCGTTTCTTGTCAAAACCATGAGATGGATATGTAACACCAACTTCCATTTCTACCTTGATAGCACAACGCACAATTTCTTCATAGCTACTGAAGTCTCTTATAGCTAATGCCCTTCGAAGACTTGGTTTTAAGCCACTGAAAAATCGATCAACTTTACTTTCAGGTTGGATGATAATTCCAGAAGCATACCTTGCAAGTCTTGTAAAATTTGCTTCATAGGTACCAACAGATTCATCGTCCCTTTGCTTCAGTTCAAGAAACTCTTTCTCCATCTTTGTTCGAAGAATACGAGGGAAGTACTTATTGAAAAATAAGTTCTTGAACTCGTCCCATTCCATAGACTCAATTTCATCCCTTTGCCTTGTATTCTTAATAAGATTCCACCATTGATCAGCATCTCCTTCCAAACGATACACTGCTAGGATGACTTTATCATGTTTAGAACATTGAAGAACTGAAAATATCTTTTCAGTAGTACTAATCCATTGTTCAGCAACTAATGGATCAGTAGACCCACTGAAAGAAGGTGGACGCTGCCTCATGAAGGATTCAACAGAATTTTGCTCCTTCCTTTGCTCGTTTGGAAGTCCTGCATGATTCATAGCTTGAGAAAGTTGTGTGATCATGGCTACAAGATTTTGCATTCCAGCTCCTATATCGTTTGGTTGCTCAGGGGTACAATCATTGCATTGCCCATCACATTCCGCATTAACACGGTTCCTTCGGGTTCCAGCCATTGTCTAAAACCCCAAAAGAATTGTGTGAGAGACAAAAATCATGCTAGGGAAAACAACATAATAAAGGGTTAGTACCCTCAATATCTAACATCTTAGGTTAAATTCGAAGATCGTTAGCGTAATTCTAGGACTATAACCTATACGTATACTTAACCTTAGAGACATCCCTAGACATACCTTAGAAATATCTCTAGGGATCTCACTAAAGTTCTCGCTTCCTAGTTTCCAAAGGTTGACTAAACCTTTCCTCTGATACCAACTGTAGAGACCCGTATCTTGACGTACATGTACATTACATTACATTTGCGGAATACTTAGTACATAACAAAAACACACACTAAAGGATCGTAATAGTTTAGTGTCTTTGGAAACTCGGAACGTAATCTTCTTATCGTGGTGAAAGTTCTTCAATATCTCCCATAAAGGTCATCCCTTTTTTCTACCTAAAACCTTTCTTTATATCCTGGGGAAAAGAAAACATAAAAGGGTGAGCTCAAATGCTCAGTAAGGGTAAACAAAGGAAATATCAATCACATAATTTTCATAAGAACATAACATTTTTGGAAATCTTAACCTGCAAAAGAGAGCATAATTTCATAACATGGGATAAATCATAGTAGTGAAATGAAATCATAACTTAAAACATTACTCATTGTGGCATACACACATAATCATAGAGAATCATTTCTTGTTAGTCAAGACTCATTTCCAAGACTATCTTAGTGGACAAAGTCCCTTTCTGAATCGAGTTCACTCCTCGTTTCAGTCCTGTATCACTGAACCGAAATAACCTTCCGTTCCAGCCATGTATATCTCATGAGATATAAAATCTTTACCCAATGCATTGGAGGGAGATATAGGTCCCACCCATCTCTTAATGAATCCTTTCTTATGTGTGCCACAGAATCATAAATCATACATCATTGCATAACCCATGTAATAAAAATGGGATTCTTAAACAACATGAAATCATAAAACCATTCATATAAGATAAAGGAATTCATAAACATAATTCCATCACAACATAGTCAAATCAATGTAAAAATATGGACAGAAACAGAACCCTTTATTATCTTAGATGGAAAATAATTTTGATAAAACACTTGAATTGAATTCTTGAGGAAAATATCCTTTCTTCTTCAAAATCAATTTCTTTTCACAAAACATCATGAAATTTTTAAAAGAAAGAGATTTTATTGAAAATAGTCATGAAATCTTTTGGAGGAATCTTCATAAAAATAAGGCTTTATAAAACCGTAAAAATCCGTTCGTGCCGTTTAAGTTAAAAAAAAACATTCTTCTCGTACTTTTGTCGGAAAAGTCAAAAAGTACCTCGTACGAAAAACGACAAAAGATTCCTTTCATACATATTACTAAAAACTCACCGAAGGTTAAAAATGGATTTAAACAATTGTAGGTAGATGGAAATAACATTACATATTGATGAAACATGGATTTGGATGATAAAATACACCCCAGTAATTACCAAAGTAAAAACAATCTCGGATAAAAGTGAGATTGTGATATTTCCCTTACCTTAGGTCCAATTTGCTTCGTATGTGTCCGAAACTCCTGTATAATGATTTAAATAATGTCATTGACTTATTACAGAATCATATTCATTGTTATGATATCATATATGGTTCACTTATGACATTATATTACCCGTTCTTTTGTAAATTCCATGTTAAAGAAGCGTTTTGGGTAAAATCGTTTCATTTATCGTAGGTGTTTTGACTTGTTGTTCTTGACATCATTATTACTTATATCATGATTTACTTACTTCCAGAATATAAAATATGATTTATATATCATATATATTCAGTATATATATATATATAATAGATAGATAAATAAAATGAAAAACACCGTTCATGGAGACGGTAGTCCGTACGTACGCATGAACGCTGTTTTTCTTTCCTTATTGTCTTGAAATGGAAGTAAGTAGATGACATACATATGTATATATATATACATAAATCCAGTAGCTTTATAATGTCATGTATTTCATTATTATTTCTTATATATACATTATAATCATTCTTAAATGGTTAACATGGAGAATGAATCTCATCGCGTCGTGGAGACGGTATTCCGTACGTACGCACGAGCGATGATATCATTTCTATAAATATTGAATTGAATTGGAGTGGATTATAAAATATATCAGAATCATTATGATGTTGTAATAACTATGTATAGTTATTCTTTACACCATTATACCCATCCATGTAAGGTGGTGGTGGAAAATAGATTACACCACGGCGTGGAGACGGTATTCCGTACGTACGCACGCGCGGTGATTTCTTTTTCCGTAGGATGGATAGATGGTGAAATAGGGTTGTTTAATACTTATAATAACATATCAGTATATGAGTGATACTGATGTTATTACTTCATAATGAAACAACCTAAGAAGAAGAAGTGGAAGAAGAAATAAAGATGAAAGAATTGGTAACGGTAATTACCTCTTCTTTGAAGTGCCTCTTTGAGACCTCCTCTTAGGGCACTAGAATTGGTCTTTGAGGAAGACCAGAACCTCTAGGATGTTGCTAGGGAAGTGGAGAAGGGATTTTGGCAGGGGTTGGACGAGCTTGAGTGCTCAAATTGGTGTGAGGAGGAGGGGGAGGAGGTGTCCTTTTATAAGGGAGGAGAGGGGCACCTTAGGAATTCTTAAAAATATTAATTTATAATAAATATAACCCCACTTAAAAACCTCCAAAAATGACTCATATTCGAAGCTTAGATTAGATAGGGTTGTAATCTCATCAACCAATCAAATTTATACATGTTTGGAGCTTATTTTAAACCTTATCAATTAGATTTAACTCTAAGTTAAATAATTTAACTTTTACCGTGTCTTTTTGTTTTCTTTCACTATATGGTTAATACACTTACTATAACATGCCAAACGAACCCCAAATTGTATATTATTAATACATATATCCTTATCTAAGTCATTTGGACGAACCTTAGATTTTTAGGAATAAAATAACAATTAATAATATAATATTTGATTTAAAAACTATTTTGTGTCAATTTTGACACTATTTGATATATGATTTTTTTGAAAGTCATAAAAGAAATATATATTCGAACCAAGTTGATTAAATCAACACTAATATATCATAGTAACCTAGAAAATTAGTGGAATTCATAAAAAGTCTTAAATTACATTTATTTTGGTATTTATATTATCAATTATGTCAATATTTCATTAATAAGATAATTACTGCATCATCTTTGTGTCATAAATAAATTATATTATATGCTGTCTAAAAATTACAAATAAAATACCATCATGTAGGAAATCTTTTTAGCTTTCTAATGAATATTTATAGTCGAATTTATCTTATGTATAACCCCATATTAAAAATGATTTACTTATTAAACTTTGATTTTAACTATTTTAACCCTTCTTTAAATAAATAAATAATAAATGTCCTAATCTAATCCAAGTGGGCCTAAATGGTCATATTTTATTCCTAAGTTTGTTTTTGGTCGAATTACACTTGTCCAATAGAATTAGGACATGTGTTAGGGTAATATTAATATCATATTTACCCTTAGTTACCCTATTTACTATTAACCGTGGTAAAAAAAGTAAAAAGTTACTATTCACCAAAAAATTATTTTCATCTCATTGAACCACATTTTAGTCCTTGATATTAACCGTGTCTCTCGGATTTTCGAAATTCCATTCACAGAAGCGGTAAAATTAAGTTTTATGCAAAATTCCGTTTTTAACCTACCACTTAGTGGTTTCACTATTCAAAAATTGAAAGTTTTCAGAAAAATGCCAAAATTTCATCCTAAGCTATATTTAATATTCCGAATTCAAAAATGAAGTCTATTTTACCAAATTCATAACATAGAAGTTGCATTAATTAATTTTATAATTAAATCCCGCTGTTAAAACAAATAGCGTGTTTTTTAAGAAACAAAATCTATCAAAAGATTGACACTTGATTATGTCTGGTTTAAATGTGAAATTACAAACAATGACCAACATTGTATTAAATTGTAAAAATATATTCTAAATATACTTTAAAACCACTCAAATTAATAATTTATCACTATTAATTATTTCGATTAAAAAAGTTGTTTTTAATTATAATTTAGTAATTTTCACTATTCATTAGAATATGAAAGTTATCCGAAAAGTACCAAAATTTCACCTTAGGCTAAATTCGATACTCCGAATCCAAAAATGAATTCCATTTTAAAAAATAAAATTTACAAAATTTCCAAAAAGTGGTTATTACTATTCATAACGGCTAGTTTTAATAATATTTTAATAGCATATCGTTGTTTCGTGAAACTCAGTATTGCGTACTACACACGCTATCGAGGAAGGTCGCGATTGCGTGTAACGGAAGGAAAGTCAAGGATGCGTATTGTGAAAGCTTCTTTTGTTGTAGCGTACAACACAAGACATTAATGAAATTAAAAAGAATATTTTTCATAAAATCTTGGGGCGTTACACCTACTCTCTCTAGAATCCTCCCAAGGTGCCCCAAGCTCCCAATAAGCCTCTCACAAGCCTCTCTCTAACCTTTGGAAGCACACTTCCAAGTAAGGGGTTTTCTTCCTTTCTCATTTTTTTGTCAATTTTCTTTAAGTTGTATTTCCCATTTTATTTCAATTATGAATGTTGGGGTATGGTTTCGCACCTCTCCCATACTTCCCTCTTATTGTTTGAAGGATGGGAGAACCCTTTCTCTCTCATTAAATGCCTCCCATGTACACCCGTTACTATGCCGAAATTCCGAAAGGAACTTCTCTCTCTTCTTTTACATTCAAGCAATACTTTTGTATCATGAATCTAAATTACATTTCTATTGTTGGGACATGTATATATATGATCTCATTACTGTCCATTACATGTAAATATGATGAGGAACCCCTTTATCTCTCATCAACCTTTTTTTATTAATTCTTATGTCACGCTGTTACGCTGCCGAAATCGCACCGATTTTCTAAGCCAATGTCTTTGTGTAGTGAATACCATGCCCATTTCTCCATCAAGGGTATTCACCTTTATGCACATTTACATATTGATTATAAAGTTTCATGTATGAATTCCACTTTCCTTTATCGTGGAACAAATGATTATGTTTTATGAATCCATGTTTTATGATCCATGTGGCACACTTATGCATGAAATGAAATGTTTAAGAAGGGTGCGCCCTTTATAGCGCTCCAATGCATTGGGTAAAGTATAGTATCATGATACGTCATGTGCAATGAGTGTTTACTCATGCTAATTCAAGTGCAACGAGGGTTTACTCGTGCTTCAAGTGAAATGAGGGTTTACTCATGCTCCATGTGCAATGAGCCTTGGCTCATGCTAATTCAATGTTAAGTGTTGTTGCCACATTTCCATGTTATGATTATCATGCTTTATCATGCCTTTATGTTCATGTTTCTCTTATGCTCTATTGATATGCCTATTTCTTAACATGTATTTCACTTCTCATGTTATTCATTGTTTACTCCCGTACTGGGCTTTATAGCTCACCCTTTTCTTATGCATGTCCTCTGGTTATCCCATGCAATGCTAAGTACGAAGGAATGTAGTGGTCATGTAAAGGAAGTTTTCAATAAGGATGTTGTATTTCAAGTTTAAAGTTTTTATGTAAAGATCCTAAGCGCCAAAGACACTAAACCTCTCGATCTTCTTTGTTGTATCAAGTGAAGTTTTATGTAATAAAGCATGTTTAAGTTGTAATAAAAAGTAGGGTTGTCATAGTTGGTATCAGAGGATAGGTTTAGTTATTTTTGGGATTAGGAAACCCTAGTATAGCCTTAGATACAATACTAAGCATAATAAAAACATCCCTAAGTTTTGGTAAATACTAAGTAAGTGGTTTATCAAACAAATACATCCCTGTCTGGATATGAGTAGGTAGAGGCGGCTCTGGCACAGATGTATCCTAGGGGTAAAACCCGAAAACACCGCTTTGAGCTAGACTTGAACGGGAACTGGTGCACGACAACGGGCCTTGCTGCACTCTTGGGTACGCCACTCCCGGGGGATATGTTTTGATAAATTCACAATCTTAGTATGAACCCTTATTAAGGGAAAAATGCCCCTAAGGATATATGTTAGAAGGAAGATCATGAAAAGCCTGGATTGAATCCTATAGACTCATTAGTTAAAGAGATTAAAGTTTATTTATAAGTCATTAACTTTTGTCTTTGGATTGCCCTTTATGTGTTACCCCTAACTTTCCTTTTATTCCAGAAAATGGCCGGTAATAGGAGAACTCGGGCTAATAACCGTTGTGAAGATCAGTGTGGTGATTGTACTTATGAGATGCCCAATCCAATGGGAGCGGGAATCGCGAACTTTGTCACGCTTCTCTCTCAGCTAACTCAAGTTTTGAATAGAAACACTGGTCAAAAGGAACGTTCAACCCCCCCTAAGAAAGAACAAGTCGCTATTGAAAGCTTCATGAGACAAAGGTCTCCTACTTTTAGTGGATCATCCGATCCCACAATTGCTGAACAATGGATCAACTCCATTGAAAAGATATTCTCCATCCTACAATGCTCTGAAAAAGAGAAGGTTCTCCTGGCGGATTATCGTATGGAGGGTGAAGATGATCAATGGTGGACATTGATCAAAAATACGAATCCTGAGGAGGAGATCGAGGCTTTGGAATGGAAGGTATTCCGGAAGATGTTTTTCGATAAATATTTTCCACGCACCCTCCGTCTTAAGATGGAAAGGGACTTCCTTTCTCTCAAGCAGAAAGATGATGAATCTGTGGGAGCGTACGAGGCAAACTTTACAAGGCTTGCACGATACGCTTCCGGCTTTGTCGTTACCCCCGAATGCAAGGTTGACCGCTTCTTTGGTGGGCTGAAGCCTAGCTTGCAGAAAGCATTAGCGATCCGTGACTTCGACAGCTATGAGAAAATTGTCCGATGTGCCCTCAAGGTTGAAATGGAGATCGGAGAATCACAGGGGTATCATGGGGACAAGAAGCGGAAGGTGGACTTCAATGTTGGTGGTCTGATGGATAAATCCAATGGCGCTAAGAAATTCTAGCACCCCACTTGCCAAAAGTGTGGAAAGAAGCACCCTGGAAATTGCCTTAGGGGGACAAGAAAATGCTTCAAGTGTGGAAGAGAAGGGCACCTAGCTGTTAACTGTCAGCAAGAAGGACCCGCGGCTGCGACGGAGGGGAGGAACGCTCCGTTCGAACCTCAACGCGTTGTTCAATGCTTCAAATGCAAAGAACCGGGTCATTTTGCGAATCAGTGCCCCAATCCAAGGGTTATCGGAGGCAATCAACAACCTCCAAGACAGCAAGGAAGAGCTTTTGCCATCACTTCTGCCGAAGTGAACCCCGACAACGAAGTGGTGACAGGTACGCTAGTTATTCATTCAAGAATAGTGAACGTAATTTTTGATTCAGGTTCTACGCATTCTTTTATATCTCAAAAGTTTAGTAGAACAATCCCTGCACCACCACAAATCATGGAAGTAAAGATGTCGGTGAGTACGACAAATGGGGAAATCATTGCATCCCATGAGTATAAGTCCTCCCCTGTTATAATCTGTGGATTGAATTTCCCGGCGAACCTCGTCATACTCCTTTTGGTGGAATTTGATGCAATTCTTGGCATGGATTGGCTTTCCTTATATAGAGCCAATATAAATTGTCGGGAGAGGGAAATCACACTCCATATGGAGAATCGACCCCCGATTCTTTACAAGTGTCAGGAGGAAGATGAATCTCCTTTATCTCCATCATCTCAAGAATGGATATTACTGCCTTATGAGCACGCATATCTGGCTCAGATGATTGAGTCCAAGGAAGAAACCACCCTTGAAGAAATGCCTACTGTGAGGGAATTCGCTGAAGTATTTCCCGAGGAACTTCCTGGTCTTCCTCCAAGAAGAGATGTTGAGTTCTCAATTGAACTTATACCTGGGGTGCTACCAATATCCAAGACTCCATATAGAATGGCTGTGGTTGAGCTTGAAGAACTGAAGAAACAACTACAGGAGAATCTGGATAAAGGGTTTATACGCCCAAGTGCATCACCATGGGGTGCACCAGTCCTCTTCGTCAAGAAGAAGGATGGGTCAATGCGGCTTTGCATCGATTATCGTGAACTTAACAAAATCACGATAAAGAACAAGTATCCTCTCCCAAGAATCGATGACTTGTTTGATCAGCTGCGTGGAGCACAATACTTCTCCAAGGTCGACTTGCGGTCGGGATATTATCAAGTAAGGGTGAAGAAGGAAGATATCCCCAAGACTGATTTTCGTACAAGGTACGGGCACTATGAATTCATAGTAATGCCTTTTGGACTCACCAATGCTCCAGCAATATTCATGGACTTAATGAATAGAGTCTTTAGATATTACCTAGATAAATTTTTGGTAGTCTTTATAGATGATATTCTAATATACTCCAAAACCAAGGAGGACTATGAGGAGCATTTAAGAACTGTACTGGAGACTTTGCGCAAGGAGAAGCTCTATGCCAAGTACAGCAAGTGTGAGTTCTGGTTGAAGGAGGTCTCATTCTTGGGCCATATCATCACAAGCAATGGGATATCTGTGGACCCCTCCAAAACAGATGCAATTGATGGATGGCCGAGGCCAACATTGGTAACTGATATCCGTAGCTTCTTGGGGTTAGCTGGATATTATCGAAGATTTGTGAGAAACTTCTCACGATTGTCCAACCCTCTTACCAAGATAACTCGAAAGGGAGTAAAGTTTGCTTGGAGTGATGAATGCGAAGAAAGCTTCAAGGAGTTGAAAAGAAGGCTTATCACTGCACCTGTGCTCACTTTACCCACAAGTGGGGAGCTTTTTGTGGTATTCAGTGATGCTTCGAAGAAGAGCTTAGGATGTGTGCTGATGCAGAATGATAAAGTGATATCCTATGCCTCAAGGCAGTTGAAAATCCATGAGCAAAACTATCCAACGCATGATCTCGAGTTGGCGGCGGTGATCTTTGCCTTGAAAATCTGGAGGCATTATCTCTATGGAGAGAAATGTGAGATATATACTGACCACAAGAGTCTTAAATATATATTCACACAGAAAGAGCTTAATATGCGCCAGAGAAGATGGATAGAGTTCATAAAGGATTATGACTGTTCAATACATTACCACCCTGGGAAGGCGAACAAGGTGGCGGATGCCCTAAGTAGAAAGGATCCAGCAATTCTATCAATGATTAGAATTGAGAAGGATCCAATCTTCTTAGACTTGATGAAGATGGACGTGGGAATCATAAAGAAGGGAACATCATCAATCCTTTCACAAATGATTGCTCAACCATCTCTTTTGGAAAGGTTAAAGGATGCTCAAAAGGGTGATGCGAGAATCCAAGAAAAAGTGGAAGCTATCAAAAAGGGAAAATCCTCAAAGTTTAATGTTAATGAAGAAGGAATTGTGCGGTTTGGGAAAAGACTATGTGTTCCATCAAGTTCGGAGCTGAACAAGGAACTTTTGGATGATGCACATAGTTCAAATTTCTCTATTCACCCAGGGAGCACAAAGATGTATCAAGATCTCTGAGAAAACTTTTGGTGGGATAATATGAAGAAGGAGATCGCTGAATATACATCAAAGTTCCTGGTGTGTCAGCAAGTGAAGGCAGAAAGGCAGAAGTCTAAGGGGATGATGCAACCATTGCCCATACCAGAATGGAAATGGGAGAACATCACCATGGACTTCGTCACTGGACTTCCAAGGACATCCAAAAGCAACAATGCAATCTGGGTTATTGTGGATCATCTTACAAAGACTGCACACTTCATTTCTATTCGAGAGGATTTCTCTTTGGATCAACTGGCACAGATATATATCAGGGAATTGGTACGGTTGCATGGAGTACCACTATCTATTATGTCGGACCGAGATCCAAGATTTACCTCTATGTTTTGGAAGAGTCTTCAACATGCTCTGAATACTGAACTGAACTTCAGTACGGCCTATCATCCTCAAACTGATGGCCAATCCGAGCGGACTATCCAAACACTTGAGGATATGTTGAGAGCGTGCTCAATGGACTTTAAAGGAGGATGGGATCAACATCTTCCTCTAGTTGAGTTCTCTTATAATAATAGTTTCCACTCGAGCATCCAAATGGCACCATATGAAGCCCTATATGGGAAAAGGTGCAGAACACCGGCATGTTGGGATGAGGTCGGTGAACGTAAGCTGCTTGGACCAGAAATGGTCAAAGAAATGGTGGAGAAGGTGAAAACCATTCAGCAGCATATCAAGGCAGCTCAAAGTCGACAGAAGAGTTATGCAGATAATCGTCGACGAGACCTTGAGTTTAAAGTCGGAGACATGGTGTTTTTACGCATATCTCCGTGGAAGAAGGTCATGAGGTTTGGAAAGAAAGGGAAGTTAAGTCCAAGGTACATCGGCCCCTTCGAGATTCTTGATCGTGTTGGGGCTGTGGCCTATCGACTAGAACTTCCACCTACTATGGCCAAGGTGTATGATGTCTTCCATGTATCCCTCTTAAGTAAGTACATACCAGACCCGTCACATGTACTCTCTTCTGAGGTGGTACAATTATAAGATGATCTTTCTTATGAGGAGCAACCAGTGAAGATCTTGGATCGTAGAGAAAAAGTTCTATGGAATAAGACAATGCCCCTCATCAAGGTGTTGTGGAGAAACCACAAGTTTGAAGAAGCAACTTGGGAGTCAGAGGATATGATGAAGCTAAGTTACCCACATTTGTTTTAGTGTGGGAAAAGGAAAATTTCGAGGGCGAAATTTCTTAAGGGGGGAATGTTGTAACGACCCAAAATTTCATTAATGGAAAATCCCTCTTGATCCAGTTAAATGTTTCTTTATGAAAAAAAAAATTGTTTTTATAAGATGTGAACTTCTTTAGTTTAACGTTAAGATTTGTGACCGTTACTTTTATAGCCGTTGAACAGTGATCATCTGGGTAGTTTAAATATAAGGCTTTAACGAACCAATTTTCTACTCAGACAAAGGAAGCGATGGCCTCATTCAGTAGAATTGCCCCTTACGAAGCCCATTTGTCGGAGCTCGGAAAGGAGGTGGCGTCTTTGGGCTTTGCCCTTAACCAAGCCCAAGCTGAGCTTCATGAAGTCAAGCTCTAACGTGATCGTCTACGGGAAAAATGGAAGTTGATAGAGATTACCACTCGAGCGATGTTATCCGAGCAACCCCAAGAGTCTGTCACCATCGCACACCTTACCCTTAGGTCTTATGCGGCTATTTTAAGGGGTTATGTAACAAATAAGTAGCACCATGTTCATGTACATTATTTTTGTATATAATAATGAATATAATTTCTAGTCATTTTTGATACATTGTAATTAGTTTTTAAAGTACAAACGGTGTTTTTAGTTATTATTTAATTAAGAATTATATTTTATTAAATTAAAGGATTTTTGAATTAAATAATATTTTAATAAAATATTATTATTAATATTAAATTAATTTTTATCAAATATAAATGATCTTATAATTTTATGAATGCAATTAAAATTTTTATTAAGGTTTGAAAGCCATTTCTGTCAAAACCCGTGAATTTTTTTTATAAATGTCGGTTTTTATTTTAAAAGTGAAAATTCACATATTTAGAAAATTATTTAGATAAAATAAATATTATTTTTGGAATCAGGACGTCGAAATTATCAAACGGTGAATTTTTCATAATTTTCTGAGACAGTCAAATTTTTGGGTAAAAATTAAATACCATTTAAATATATAATGTGTTTTATGACATCATAATGACCCAATGGTGATGTAATAAAATACAATAATCCTTATGTTCGGCCAATATGTGTTTTATCATTAAAATAATGAGGTTTTGGGTTTGTTTGACTCACTTTTCAAAGCATTAATGGAGCCCTCAAGACTTATTCAACACTTTGCCTTTTTAAATTAATTTCCATGGGAGTGTGACTCACCTCCACATAAGCAACCCTAATTTTTTAATAAGTTCGGACCTTGGCCTTGTAAAATATTGTTTTCCTCTTTACTTTTCCAGAAAACATGGGCAAATACCATGGGATGGTTTGTGGTTTGGACTATTTTAATATAAGGGGTCCCAAACCTAAATAATAAAGAATTCTCTCACCTTTCCTATATAAACCCACCCAAGCTCCCACTTCCTCCTCACTAAAAGCCCTTGAAGTTCGTCCAACCTCTACCCTACTCTCTCTAGAATCCTCCCAAGGTGCCCCAAGCTCCCAAGAAGCCTCTCACAAGCCTCTCTCTAGCCTTTGGAAGCACACTTCCAAGTAAGGGGTTTTCTTCCTTTCTCATTTTTTTGTCAATTTTCTTTAAGTTGTATTTTCCTTTTTATTTCAATTATGAATGTTGGGGTATGGCTTCAAACCTCCCCCATACTTCCCTATTATTGTTTGAAGGATGGGAGAACCCTTTCTCTCTCATTAAATTCCTCCCATGTACACCCGTTACTATGCCAAAATTCCGAAAGGAACTTCTCTCTCTTCTTTTACATTCAAGCAATACTTTTGTATCATGAATCTAAATTCCATTTATATTGTTGGGACATGTATATATATGATCTCATTACTGTCCATTACATGTAAATATGATGAGGAACCCCTTTTTCTCTCATCAACCTTTTTTTATGAATTCTTATGTCACGCTGTTACGCTGCCGAAATCGCACCGATTTTCTAAGCCAATGTCTTTGTGTAGTGAATACCATGCCCATTTCTCCATCAAGGGTATTCACCTTTATGCACATTTAAATATTGATTATAAAGTTTCATGTATGAATTCCACTTTCCTTTATCGTGGAACAAATGATTATGTTTTATGAATCCATGTTTTATGATCCATGTGGCACACTTATGCATGAAATGAAATGTTTAAGAAGGGTGCGCCCTTTATAGCGCTCCAATGCATTGGGTAAAGTATAGTATCATGATACGTCATGTGCAATGAGTGTTACTCATGCTAATTCAAGTGCAACGAGGGTTTACTCGTGCTTCAAGTTCAATGAGGGTTTACTCATGCTCCATGTGCAATGAGCCTTGGCTTATGCTAATTCAATGTTAAGTGTTGTTGCCACATTTCCATGTTATGATTATCATGCTTTATCATGCCTTTATGTTCATGTTTCTCTTATTCTCTATTGATATGCCTATTGCCTAACATGTATTTCACTTCTCATGTTATTCATTGTTTACTCCCTTACTGGGCTTTATAGCTCACCCTTTTCTTATGCATGTCCTCAGGTTATCCCATGCAATGCTAAGTACGAAGGAATGTAGTGGTCATGTAAAGGAAGTTTTCAATAAAGATGTTGTATTTCAAGTTTAAAGTTTTTATGTAATGATCCTAAGCCCCAAAGACACTAAACCTCTCGATCTTCTTTGTTGTATCAAGTGAAGTTTTATGTAATAAAGAATGTTTAAGTTGTAATAAAAAGCAGGGTTGTCATAGCTTGGATCTTGAGAGGAGTGGAGAATAGAGGGAGTGAAGGGGGTTTTATAGTGAAGGAGAGAGGGGTTTTCTTAATATAAAATTCATTAGTTTATTAATTCGTCCCAAGACAAGGAATAGTGAGTCTTCTATAACCAAAAATAGTATTTTAATAATGTAATACCATACAAAGTGGGCTTACATCATCAGAACATCACACATGACACTATAATTAGCTTATTTAGCTTATTTTTTGTAAATTACGGTACATCACTATTCATCAAAAATTCAAGTCTTTCAAAAAAACCCAAAAATTTACCCCAACCATTTGTCGACATGTAGAATCCAAAAATGAAGTCCATTTTTCAAAAATAATTTTCTTAATACGACTATTTTAATATTTAAATAAAATAATAATTTATCATCAAAACCAGTTTTAAAACATTCATTAACTCATTCTAAACTATAGGTCTACTGTACTACCAACATGAATATTTTTTTATACCACCATAGGTAAGGTTACTATTCCTTAGAGTATATCACTATTTATAAGGGTATGTTACTATTCATTAGGGTATGTTACTATTCACCAAAAATTATTTCTGTTTTATTAGTCTCCAAAAAACATCCTAAACACAACCGTGTATGTTAGATTTTCAAAATTCCAAACACAGAAGTGACAAACTTATGCTTAAATGTCACTTATCACATTGTAGTTCATTATTATTTGATTTTATGGCATATTCATGAGAAGGAAATTTCCATTAAAAACATTGGGTCGTTACAAATATCCCTTTTTCCCACCAATCACCGAGCATTCTGCTGAAGAAGCTGATAGATAGGGTAAATGATCAACCCAAAGGGATAAACAAGGTCTCAGACAGCCTCCTCTAAACCCTAGTAAATAATAGACATGGACTTACTCTACAATGTGCACTCCTCAAGAATCTCCCATGCTAGCTTGGCTTGTATGCACTAAAGTGTACTCTAAAGACTCCTTATATTAACCCCCATGTCGTGAGTGGATTTCACCAACCTGTCCTATGAAGCCCAATGTCTGTTTCCCTCTGACTGAACATCCCAGATGAACTTGCAGTGAACCTTTTCAACTATATGGATAACTTCTCATGGAATGTTGATGGAATCTAGTGCATTGATAGGCATGGAAGAAAAGATGTTGTTAAATAGGGAAATGTGGGACCCAAATGAGATAAAGTAGTTCTTCCATTTGAGGACACAACTTGAAACATTTAACACAATATGATCAAAGTCCCGCATTCAAACCCGTCATGAATAAATGGTCAAACATAGGTATTCGATGGGGAAATATCCATGCTGTATGTCGACGCAGCTATACTGAGAGGTATCCCACCTGGAAGAACAACTGTAAGGGACCAAGATATTACATTTAGAATTAATTATGACTTTCCCACTCTTGTAGAAGTAATCATCCAACATTCTCTTGATTCCATTCACAAATCTCATGCCTCCATTGATGAATATGACTATATCGTCAGCAAACATTAGATGGGAGATCATTGGGAGATTTATCTTCCTTCTGTAGTGAATAATATCTCTGTTAGAGAGGCCTCGGTTGATAAGGTGGCTAAGGGTGTCATGCGCATGGATAAAGATACTAGAGAGATAGTGGATCTCCCTACTAGGGGCCACTTGTTGCCTTAAAGAAACCGTGAGACTTCCTTGCGAAAGAAACTGCCATCCATGAGGAGCTAAATCTCCCGAAAAAGATTTCCACCACCCTGGTAGAGATCCCCAAATCCACAAAGACTCTATTAATATAACTCCATTAAATACGATCATAAGCCTTACACATATCCATCTTGATCACTTGGTTGGAACCATGAGACATTTGGTTAATATCATGTACCACCTCCTGAGCCAGAGCAATTTCTCCATGAATGGAGCGCCCCCTTGAAATCCTATGTTTCTCGATAGAAATACACTGAGGGAGAAGTTTTTCCAATCTCTGATTAAGAACACTTAGAAGGATCATGTAGGGAAAATTAAACAAACTCACTAGATGAATGTGGGATAGAGAAGAAGGGTCCTTCCTCTTCAGAATGAGGATCATATTTGTTGCACATGCAACCTGGGGTAGACTCCCACCTAAAAAATAGTTTTGTATAGCTTCAATGATACCCCCCTTAACCACATCTCACACCCCCCGTAAAAAGAGCAGGGGAATCTATCTGGCCTGGGTCCACTCTCGGGGTTAAGATTCATAATAGCCAATTGAATTTCATCCTTGTCTGGGATCGCCTACATGCTTTCATTGTCCAGGACAGACACCACTGTGGGAATCGAATCCCATAGATCAGTCATGCCACTTGGGTAACCACCATCCATCCTCAGATTGTTGCCAGCAAGGAGATCCCTATATAATTTATGTGCCAAGATCCCAATGATTTCTCGGTCCTCAGTGAATTCTCCATCCTCAACTTGAATATTGGTCTTGATCAACAAACTCCTCTCACTAATACAAGCATGAAAGAAACATGTGTTTCCCCCTCGTGAAGCCATTGCACCTGAGATCTCTCCTAAAACAACCTCTCATGTTTAAGGATCAGATGTGCCCAACACACCATCTTGTCCACCGGTTCTTCAAAAATAGAGTCGCTCTAGGCCACATCTAGAATGGATTCCAAGTTATCGATATTCTGTTTTAACTACTCCATATCCTGATCAATTGAAGGAAGCTCTCTGGAGCACTCCTGCAGCACAGGTTTCACTCTCTGGAGTTTTTTATGAAGCACCGCCCAAGTGTGCTCGTGCGCAGGATCGCCCAACAACTCACCCACAATTTTCTAGTTCCTGGGGCTCCGAGACCACTACTATCAGAACCTGAAATCCATTGGGGAATTCCGCCCAGGGACATCAAAACCAATAAAGGAGAGTGGTTCGAAATACCTTTTAAAAATTGTTCAACCTTAGCATTAGGAAATATGTTGATGGAGTTGGTATTGTCTAGACACCGGTCGAGTCTACTCCAACTACGCCTTCATCCCTTCTAGTAGATACACCATGTGAAACATGATCCCAAGAACCCCAAATCGAGAAGGCCCGATCTCGCCAGAAAACCCACAAAATCCAGACTATCCTGTTGAGGGAAGGCACCTCTCCCTTTCTTCTCCCCAGGTTCGATGATGGAATTGATATCCCATGCCCCGATCCACATAGGATCCTCCAAAAAGACTGAGCCAAGCTTCAACCACATCCTCTTCCTGGCTTGGACATCGAAGCAACCACACACAAAAGAAACAAAGATACACTCCAAACCCATCATGACTTTTATCATAACAAATTGATCTCCCACACTTATTAGGACCAATGAAACCTCCTTATTCTAGAAGATCCAAATATGGTGGTTTATTGATTCTGCTTGCATGGAGGCAGGCATTCTAACTATACGACATAACTCCCTGATTTTATTCAGATTCTTCTTGTGTTCGAGGACAGTGAAAACAGATACCTTGTGATTCTTTACATTGGAAGAAATGAAATCGGACTTCACCCATGCACCTAGGCTACGAGAGTCCTAGATGAACCTAAATAACATCTATATTAGGGGAACCCAGTATTTTCCTCGAGCTTGTTGCTCTTCAATCTGAGGAAGGGGGAGCCTTCCCTGAGCTATCTTAACCTAGCGCAAGTGCACACAACTTGGCTCTGGATAGAAGCTATCGGGACTAAAAGAGTTACTTGGGAGGAGGCCTCAACCAGATCCCAACACAACTCCACCTTTTGTGAAGGAGGTGAAGGGAAAACCTCAGGCAAAACCCAAGTCGATGAGCCACCTAACACAACCACGAGAGCCTTATTGAAGTCCTCTTCCGGGGAGGCCCCTAGAAGAAGGGAAGGGCAGGGAAATCCACCAGCATCAACTATCCCCTCATGTGCATTAAGAAGGGCCACTAAAGGAGTTTGATGTAAAAATTGGTGATCCAGGGTAGATAAAAGAGAAGTCAGGAACCACTCAGGAAGCAGCGCCATTGGAAAACACCGGACGAACTTCTCAAAACATCGAAAAAGTATCTCGCGTCTTGACAAGACCGGAGGGGAGACCCTAAAGGCTCCATATATAAAGGGAGATCATAAAAAATAGAAACACCATGGTCAAAGGTAGACAGAGTTGAATCTTCCACCTAAGCACCACCACTTGGAGAAGTAATGATCGAATTTTTTTAAACCGCTCGGTGCGTGAGGCGCATACTTTGGAGCATCCATTTCAAATTTTCAGGTTGATGTTTCTTTCCATGGATATGATCATGTGGTCATTTTTGGCTTTGATAAAAAATCATCATTATTTAAAACATGTAATGTGGCTGAGTGATGACCATGGTCATTTTCTAGGGACTGTATATTTGTTTTTTCTCACTATCCCAACCACTTATGCATTTTTTTTATTTTTTATAGCATTATTAATATATGTAATCAATAGATGTGATGTATTTTGGTATTATAATTAAATTCATTCCAATTTAAATGAAACAAATATAGAAAAAACATAACAACATGGTTAGGTTGAAATGAATATGGTCTTAGGTTGAATTATAGAGGGCACGATCATAATTTATATCTATTCTAAATTGCACCACACAACGTATAGAATCAACATCATTCATACATAAAAACATAACTATTTTACATTTAAATTTAGTCACAAATTTGTATATGAATCCTTCATTAGACCGACAATCATATTTCTGACCACAGTGAATGTGGAAGATCTCTCCACATCTTTCTAAATTGACTTAATCACTCACCTGACTTCGATCCCATTTTGATATTCCATTCAAATTAAAAGGCTCCATGCGTAACTAATATTATTAAAATGGTAGGTGATATCTATGTGAAATAAGTAGATAATTCCAATAGAGTAAATTGAATAAAGAGTGATTCTATAATCTTCTAAACACCATCACCCATGGTGAACTAGTATTATATAATATAGAGTGAAAATTGAAATATATAAATTAAAGTCCACTAATTTGATTCCCCTCAGAACACATAATGGGGTTATATCTCTATTATCTATTAGTTTTTTATCACATGGATTTCACTAGTAGAGGGAAAAAATAAATATATTTGGGATAGTGTATGAAACACATGAATATATAATGACAAAAACTTGGATTTTGTCATGAACCAACCAGGGTCGACCCTAAACATGTCAGCTGAGCTGATCCACAACAAGCCCTGATAGTTGTTCCCGGTTCTCCTAGGATGATGACAATATCCATGGGCATCATTACAGTAAAACACGAGAATGATTTCTACAAATAATAAAATAGAAACTAAAGAGAAATATTTCAAAATAATTTTAACATATAAATGAAACTGATCAGAATATCATTTAAACAGGAAACTGGAAATACAACAGAACTACACTACTAGACTAACTGAACTGAACAACCACTGTCTCCTTGTAACCCCATGGGTCACTCCCCAGCTCAATGATCAACTATCTCCTAAGGAAAAGGAACCCAATATGAAACCTACATTAGAATCTACAAACAAAAAAAATTATAGGCATGAGTATTAAAACTCACTAGGTAGGCCAAACTAACAATAATACCAATTTACATGATCTAAATAAATAATTTTGTATTAATAGGTTTTTACTCAAAAATATAAATATACATTTTCCAAACTACTCATTTTAAAAAAAACAGTCATATTCAATTTCCCTCTTTATTTAAAACAATGATTAGGGGAACTGTAAAAAGAGAACCAAATAGGGGAGGATTATTTTATAGAAATGTGATAAAGTGGAAGGTATTTATTCATTACAAAACATCCATATTAATATCCTTCTTACCAAACCACACATTCCAAAATTCTTAAGATAATACTAAAAGAAAAGAACTAAGAATAAGACCCTATAAAATAAGGGTAATGAAACTAACCATACTAGTATTGGGGGAACACAGTAAAACCCTAGGAACTTAGAGGAGAACTAGAACATAAAAATAAATGAAACCCCATCCCTAGAATCCTTCCACAAATTATGAAATCAAAACTCTCAAATACCTAGCCACCCTAACTCCATATATATTGAGGGGAGAAATCCCATAACACTAAACCCAAATATATCCACCTCTTATGGTCCACTGGTGAGTACGTCAACTACTAGTGCTTAAATCATTCTCACTAGTCCCCATATCTATGTTAGGTTACCATACAATGTCTGTTAAGGGGTGTTCCCATAAATATCAAGAAAAAATCCATATATACACTATCACACATAACACACACAGACTGACACCACCCGAGCCATCTAACGGAGTAGTCCTTTCATTAAAATAAAACTTTTATAGGGGAGGTCCCATATCAAGGACACTTCTATATCTTGTCCAGTTAATAAGGAAAGGCTTCCTTTCTGTATTTGTTTCTTGAAAACCATATAATAAATTTTCCAAATAGGCCTCATGTCATTTTAACACATAAAAATTTTACTAAAAAACTACACAAAAATTGTTTTCAATACCCAAAAAACAATGAAATATATTTTGGTAGATCCACGCATAAATAAAAATATATTTCGAAAACATGTGTTTCATCAATTAATTTTTTTAAAATTCATATAAAGAAACCCACATAAATGTTGACATGTCAAGTATCTCATTTTCCATTAAAACCATATTCCAAATTCATCTGTACCTTAATTTCCCTTAAAAACAAAGTTCGTTCCTTTCATAAAACTCATAATAACATTTTCCTAAAACATTATACCAAAACACCGATATAAAAAATAAACAATTTCATGCTGAACCAGTTTAGAGATCAACATTTGGAAATACCAATCACTATTTTAAAATCTGATGTACATTTATAAATCCCAAAGGGTCATTTCCCCTAAACAATTATACGCAAATTAAATTAAATGATTTCATGCAATTGAACACAAAAAAGAATTTACATTATTTTATATGAGGAATTTATCCTAAAAACCATGTATCACTAATTAATATTAATGAAATGTTTGAAATGAAATCAATAAAAAAAATCATAAATTTAAGGGAAATGTGAAAGGGGATCCTACATCAATGGAGAACCAAGCCAACACTTAGAACTAGAATGATTTATTAGTGACCATCCAAAAATCACATGATGCTATCCAATGCACTAAAAAATAAATGATATGGACTCAAAAACCCATAGACTATAAATTATAATGCGTGAAACCATGTGATGGTAAAATACCCTGACCTAGATTGGGGACGACAACTTAACATGGTCTGAAACCCTCCCTTTTAGCAGTGAACACCAAAACACACCTAAATGTAGTTTTTTTTACATTTTTTCTAAAAAATAATTTTAAAAATACCACCAGGTTAAAAATATTTTTTTACATATCAAAGGCGGCACAACATGTGCCGCCTTTGGGGAATTTCAGCGCTAAAGAAAGGCAGCACCTGTTGTGCCGCGTTTTCCCTTAATTAAATAACAAAGTCGGCACACCAGGTGCCGCCTTTGGACAAAAAAAATATTGAAAATTTTAATTTTAACGTAGTCCTTCTAACATTTTCGTAGCATTCAGATGCATTCCAGCAATGAAAACCTCAACCAGCTTTTGTGCTTTACACACAATAGAAACTTATTTGCAATTTTGTCATGCCGCTGAGTATAAATCAACCTCAAATGCTCTAGATAATTTTTCTTGGTAAGGTGAGATGAGAAGGGATGTATTATACCATCAGGAAGAGTGATTCTAGGAATGTGAAATGCCATGACAAACCTTTAGATGAAATGTGTCAGTTCCCCACTAGATGTGCGTGTTCCTCCAAAATTTTCAGGCTAGAGATAATCCACCATAAGTTCCACATCGCCTTATGCCTTCCATGGATTAATGTCAAACACTTCATCCCATTTGTTTACTTTATGGGGAAGTAAAACCTCATTCCTTTGAATATGCACATTACCATGGACATATACAATCAACATTTTGCAAAAAAAACTACTAATCTCATGTTCACTGAAATACCCCTTAACGTAAGAATGATACAAATAGTGTAAGTGCCCAATAACATGCTTCCAATCCATTTTGACTGGGCTATGTGAAATTGTTGGTGTTTTCATCTGATTAATAATTTAAAAGGTTTCAAAACCACCATCCTGAAAATGAAAAATGTTTCAAGTAAGTGACATTGAAAGCCTATAAAATATAAACAATAAGATCTATTGAAATGAAACTTAATACATGGATTAAACATATAATAAGTAATTTAAAATAAAAACCATTTCATAAAAATTGTCGATGAAATACAATTATAAGCTTTCAAAAACACTTCTTTCAACTCAAAAATATTTCAGATATGAGACTTTGAAAGTCTATAAAATATAAACTTAAAGACTCATATAAATGAAACTTAGATCATAGATTAAACATATAAGAAGTAGTAAAAAATTAATTAGTTAATTATGGTGAGGGGGAAAATTGTTAGACCATGAAATTAAAGGATAATGAGGATGACAAGGAAACATCAACCCCCACGCCCACCCCTTCCACCCATTCAACCAACTTCGATAACTCATATAGAAGTATCTTTTCAAAAAAATGAAATGTCACACCACCACAGTTTCCTACATCCATATTAACCCCCCAATTCAGTTTCATTAAATTTGGACAACCTCAATTTTTACCAAAGTCAAAGATGCACTATTAAACCACCACTTTCAACCCCTGCCTCAAAAATACAAAATCCTTTAAGTGATTAGAAATGATTCGGGGAATTTTAAAACATTGGATGCCTTTGAAAAATGAGCTCCTCATAACATTGGGTGACTTTCAACCCCCAATTTAGTTTCATTGAGGAGCTACTTATTGAAATATTTTCAATGTTTTAAAATGCGCCGAATCATTTCTCATCCAACAAAGAATTTTGTATTATTAAGGCGGGGGTTGAAAAGTGATGGTTTAATAGTGCATCTTTGACTTTAGTAAAAATGAGGGCTGTCCAAATTTAATTAAACTGAATTGGGGGGTTAATATGGATGTTGGAAGCTATGGTGGTGTGATATTTCATTTTTTTGAAAAGATACTTCTATATGAGTTACCGAAGATGGTTGAATGGGTGGAAGGGGTGGGCGTGGGGGTTGATGTTTCCTTGTCATCCTCATTATCCTTCAATTATAGGGTCTAATAGTTTTCCCCCTCACCATAATTAACTAATTACTTTTCTACTACTTCTTATATGTCTAATCTATGTTCTAATTTTCATTTATAGGAGTCTTTAAGTTTATATTTTATAGGCTTTCAAAGTCTCATATCTGAAATATTTTTGAGTTACAAGAAGTGTTTTTGAAAGATTATAATTGTATTTCATCAACAATTTTTAAGAAATGGTTTTTATTTTCAATTACTTATTATATGTTTAATCTGTGTTTTAAGTTTCATTTCAATAGATCTTATAGTTTATATTTTATAGGATATCAAAGTCACATACTTGAAACATTTTTGAGTTTGAGGAAGGTGGTTTTGAATCCTTTTAAATTATTAATTAGATGAAAGCACCAAGGATTCTACATAGCCCAGTCAAGATGGATTGGAAGCATGTTATTGGGTACTTACACTATTTGTATCATTATTATGTTAAGGGGTATTTTAGTGAACATGAGATTAGTAGTTTTTCTTTCAAAGTTCTGATTGTATATGTCCATGGTAATGTGAATATTCAAAGGAATGAGGTTTTAATTCCCCATAAAGTAAACAAATGGGATGAAGTGTTTGACATTAATCCATGGAAGGCATAAGGCTATGTGGAACTTAAGGTGGATTATCTCCTGCCTGAAAATTTTGGAGAAACATGAACATCTAGTGGGGAACTGAAACATTTCATTTAAAGGTTTTTCATAGCATTTCTCATTCAGAGTCACATACATGAAACATTTTTGAGTTTCAGGAAGGTGGTTTTGAAACCTTTTAAATTATTTATCATCAACATTTCTTGAGAAATTCATTTTGTATTCAACTATCTCCTATATGTTTAATTCAAATTTTAATTTTCATTCATATCGGTCTTATAGTTTATATTTTACAAGCTTCCAAAGTCACGTACTTGAACCATTATGAAGTTTCACATTGGTGTTTTTGAAAGCTTGTAAACTATTTGTCATCGATAATTTTTAAGAAATTATTTTAGAGTAAAAGTAATGCACTCTTTTTTATAAATAGAAAACATATACATGAAGAATTAATGTCAGTGTCTATGGTGAGGCTCTGTCCCACAAGGTGGTGTGCAAATGGTACGTCCATATCGAGAGCAACGTGTTCCATGCTGGGATGGAGTATGATGACCCGGAGAGGGATGATCTTCAGGAACTGGAACATCAATCATGGGATCCTCTGTCATAGTCTGCATGGAAGGAGTTGTCGGAGGGATGTCATCATGTGCACGAGATCCTTCTCCCACTACGTAAGTAGAAGGGGCTATCATCATACCCTCGGGAAACCATATAGGCTGTGAAGGATCCGGTATGAAAGATGGCAGCATGGGAGATGACCCCTGATAAATCCCTAGAAAATAAATATCTGGAGAATACTGTGGATATCCGGTCAAAAAAGATGGATCCCATGCTGTATCCTGCTGCACAAACCCAGACGGGTCAGGCTGGACTGATAGAGCACCGACCTGTGCCTCTGGAACAGGTGAGGGCTCACGTGCAGTAGGACGCGGTCTCCATCGCCGTTGTCATCACTAGGGAACAACACCAACTACTAATGCAGGTTCCTGAGCAGGACCCTCATCTCCTGGGATAGAAGCATCATGTTCCTGAGCAGGAACATCATGTATTTGGGGTCTAGGATGGATGATTCTATCATGAATAGATCAACAAATCGGCATCATCTCCTCCAAAGTAGCATGGATCATAGATAAACTAGCAACCTCCTCCTCCTCTGGATCAGTCATGCGACATAGTCATTGTAGTCTGGCATGCTGTACAGAGATTCAAAATGAATTATAAAATAGCATATTAAATATATTACGTGAAATTTATTGACTAACCAGATCCTGAATCCCTCTCCTATGCTGAGTCAGATACAATATAGACTTCATTCTATACCATGGCTCATACTCTACCTGATCTGATAGGTAGAATCGCATTGTACGTACACCTGTGATAGGATGCTCTGCTCGATTGTCCCAGATGGCGACATACTAGGCATGTCGTCATCACCAATCGACATGTTGTCTCCCTGTGAGCTTCAAGCCATGAAGTGCTAGTAACTGTCGTAGTGCAGGTGGAATCAGCTGAACACAGCAAAACTGACGCATAACTCTATCGGGCTGGTGCCACTCAATAATATATAAATGAATGAGTGGCACTATAGCCATAACCTCATGATGTCCAACAGTATAGTATGTAGGTAAGTCTTGAAACAGAATCTAGTATGGAATCCAATGAATCTTTAATGACATGTGACATTTCATCAGAGAAGTTTGTTAACAAAAAATGAAAATGATGATACATACTTATTCTGTTGGGTAGTAAATTGTCCAACATGATATGATATACAACCAAATTGTGGGTCGGAGCATCGACGAAGCGATGTGCCTGACTCCACCTATCGAATACAACATTGAAAGTGATAAATAATCAGAAAATAAATATAATAAATCATAATACAATCAGAAACAAATGAATATGATAGATCATACCATCTTCCACGTGGAGCGTCCTGTAGCACATCTATAGGAAGCCTCTGACCAACAGTAACAGGGGAGAGCACAGGGATATGCTCCCATGCCCACAACTATATAAGGACGATGCATCCTCTGAGATCTGTGTGATCTGAGTGGCATGTCGTACATAATGCTCTATAAGTGTAGGCTAAACATGTAGATCCCCAACTGTATCTCCTGATCTGATCAAAGTAATCCAGTAAACTAGGATACATCATGTGCACATGCACACCCGAGTGATCTGAACACAATGTACCTCCAATAAGTCATAAGATATATGCCCGAGCATAACACATGATGGTATGCTCATCAGCATCAGCAGGTAAATGTGAAAACTGCAAAGAAAGCCAAGGCATAGATATGGACCCACCATCTGTAGCAGTATGATCAGCCAAAATATCGACACCTAATAATCTCTATAACAGCTCAGCCCAATCCCCACTGGTGGGTCCACTCTCTACATCTCCCTGAATAAGAAGACCGAGTAGCACTGCCCCATCCCCTAAGGCGATAGTCATCTCTCCCTCTGGCAATTGGAATTTGTGAGTCTATGGTCTTCATCTCTCGACCAAGGAATCAAGAAGGGGGTGATCAGTGTAAGTGAAATCCGAAACGACAATGTCGTAGATGCCAGCACGACGTAAGTATGGTATAATAACACCTGGAGGCGACATTTTTCAAAAATGGTGTGCTTGTCGCACCCTAATCCGTCGAACATCCCGACCCTCCATCACATCACGAGGAACATGCCTATGCTGCTTGGTGAGGAGTGGAATATCATCCATCTGGAAGCCAGAAAAGGAAATTAGTCTTCACTATAAAATGTAAATATAATGTTAAATTTAATAGAATGTTATGATTGGTATAATGAATGATATGTGATGTTTTTTTAGAAAAAGTTAAGGGAATGTCGTCATATTTTGGAGAAAATTTATCTATCGTGTCTTTAGATATGTTTTTACCATGAAAATTATGTTTTTTAAGATATGGTTTCATACATTTATATATATAAACATTTTATCCTGGTTATGTATGATTTCTGAAGGTCCATTATGATAATTGTTTCAATAATTTTTTGTTTTCGGTGACAAATAACCTTTTTTTAATAACGTTTTTCTTTTCTAAGATTACATTCAGATTAGTGGATTTAAATGTATTGAATACAGAGGTTCGTTATTGGAAGGAGAGAATTTACTTATTGGAAATGTGAAACAATTATTAAAAAGTTCATCTATGATATTAACAACATATAACTGGCTACATGAAAAGATCATGTTGGATACAACACATCATTGTGGCTGAGTGTGGGAACTCGATCCAACAATGTTAGGAAATCTTTTCCAGTTATTCCCTTATTGATGACATAGATGGCATCTCAACCTTTTCCCTTGTTCTTGAGGCCAATCCATCTCATTTCGTATCCTTTTGGTCTTCGGTCTTCCCCGTGGTCATAATCTACTGATGTCAGGAATCAGTATGGGATGGTCTTCAGGCATTGGGAAATATCGAAACTCCCCAACAGGCATCCATGGCGCAGTATAACAGTTAGTAATGGATTCCAATCAGTATACTGGATCAACATAAGCTTCCCATGATACATTCACAGACACACATGCTATGATGGCATGTGCGCATGGAAACCTTAATGCCTGAAACTTTCCACACTGACATTGTTTTTCTTCTAGAAGTACAACTACTTTTTCACTGCTGTTACCTGTGATGGGGTCACAACACTCTTGAACTTCAAATCCCGAGTCTTCCCAATGGAATAGACACACTTGATAACCAGAAGCTTCTTCAATGTTCTTATTAATATCTCATTTAACGTTTTTTCCAAATCTTATCCCCTGTTAAATCCCATCTGAGGCTAGTTTTTGTCTATCAATGAAGTACTTGACACAACAATAAAATGTCTCCTGAACTAGGGTATTAATTGGTAACATGGGAAGCCCCTTGAAGATGCCATTTATTTTCTCCACAATGTTTGTGGTCATGTTTCCGTACCTCTTCCCCTCGTCATAGGCCAGTGTCCATTTATCTTTTGGAATATTTATCATATAATCATACACTTCTTGGTTAGGCTTGGGGATTTCTTCGTAACGCACCTCAAAAATTCATTGATCTGGCTCATATGCCTCATAAATATGATCACAGGTCATAGAAATTATATTTTTATTTACATTAAAATAGTAAACATCAATGAAAACATTGCTTACCAAGCCTCATGATTGCATTCTTCATAGCCTCATTATGGAAGGTTTTGTACACGTTACTAGAAATGTGTCTGATGTAGTATCGATGATGTGAATTTAGGGGCCTCCATGAATCAGGATCGACACTGATTGCCTCATTTATTGCCCTATGTCAATCAGATATCAAACAAACACCTCGAATGCCTGTGAAATGGTTGCTGATGCATGCTAAAAACCAGCTCCAAGATTCATAGTTTTCCTTCTCCACTATTGCAAATGCAAGCGGAAGTGGTGAACGGTTCTCATCGTGGGTTACCACAATCAAAAATATTCCCATATACTTTCCAGATAGAAATTTTCCATCAATTTTTATGAACTATTTACTGAAACGAAATGAGGAAATACATGGGAGGAATGCCCATAATTACCGATGAAATTGAACACAAGATTTATCCAATCGATTATCTTCAAACACATGTTCCTTCGTATTTATATGGGTGGAAACTTGGTTGTTGTGGCTCAGTATGGCTAATAATTGCGGAAAAACCTGATACGAGTCATCCCAATCACCGTAGACCTTCACAATTGCCTTCTGTTTCGCTATCCATGACCTGTTATAAGAAATCATATAACAGGATGTTTGAAGTATCCTCTCTTGCACAAGGGCTATAGGAACATCTTGACAGGTCCTAATCATCTCGAAGATAAAAATTGACAAAAATTCGGAATCCAAATCAATGTGATCTTGTGTCATGTTTGCCTGAACATAAGAATGAGCTGCCTCAATCTTTGAAATTCTCCATCCACCAAATGCAATGTCTGGAATCGCCCTCAACCGGAATCTACAGTCTTCATCATATTTATCACACCGTATGATGTATTTTTTTCGACATGATGCCTCAACTACATATCTACAATGCCTCTCTATATGAAATGTTTTTAAGAATCTCTTCAACGCATCCTTACTTGGAAAATACCTTCCATTATATAATGTTTTGTCCAACCCACTAAACCTGTCCACTATAACTCCAGGAAACTCTGTTGCAGGTGTCAGAACATTGTTGTCGAATTCAGGTACACGTTCCATTGCTTCGGACCAATATTCAAAGGGTGGTGGATGATTTATTGTTGGTTGAGAATGTTCTTGAACTACTCTATTTCGAGAAACTACTACCCTATATTCTCTAGCTCCCTCCTCATCTCCAGCTCCCCCACCCTCATCATTGTCTTCTCCGTCTATTCCATCATTATTAAATTCCTCATCTGAAGAATGATTTATATGTTAATCTAGCAGATCATCTAAGTTTTCCTCCTCCACAACAGGGCGAACATCCCCAATTTCTTGGGATGAATCTTCTTAAACAACTAGTTGTGCAAGTCTACGACTTAAAACATTTTGATGTTGTTGTACAATAGAAACTTCAACATATAACTCCATCATTGCACCATCAGACCATTGGGAAAATAATGTTCCCGCTTAGACCCAGTGCCCATCAACAGCCAATGGACAAGAAAGATGCCATAACGTGGCAGGGAATTGCAAATGACTATAACTAATAGACTTTATCTCTTGATGAGGACCGAGATTTAAGCAACCACGAATTCTATCTTGAATATCAGTTATGGTTACACAATCAGTTATGCTAACCATAGATGTTGGATGTATACTATAAGAAGCTCCTCTCTCGGTTTGAATAACCTTTCCATAGAAGTAAACACAAGCAAACATGTCTCTCTACATGAAAAATGTTTACTGATCACTTAATATGTCAATAATGTTTTGTTATGTGTTAAATAACATTTTTTATCTTCTTAAAGGCATTTTAGTACTTCATGGAGTAAATATCAATCATCTAAAGCATATCTCCCAGGAGTTTCAAACCAGGAGTGCAGCAAGGCCCATTTTCATGTACCAGGATACCTCGACTCAGGCCCGAAACTCTTTGTCAGGGATTTCACCCCTAGGTACAACTGTTCTAGAGCCACATCCACTTGTAGTATCCAGATAGGGATTTAATTTCTTAGATAACGACATAAACATTCATGACACCAAAATTTTAAAACCTTCCTAAATTAAGCCAATAATGTTTTGTAGAACAATTTTTAACTTTCCTAAAGATATGTTCAATGATCTCTAGAAAATAAGATTCATTACAGTACTGGTTAATCACTACTTAAGTGTCGGTCACTACTTAAGTGCTGATTAATCACTACTTAATTGCTGGTTAATCACTACTTAAGTGCTGGTTAATCAGTTAGGAGTTGGTCATTCACCACTTAATCATCCCTTAATCTTTACTTAAGTAACCCTTAATCATCCCTTAATCATTAGTTAATGATCACTTAATCATTAGTTAATGAACCCTTAATCACCCCTTAATCATCCCCTAATCATCCCTAGTTAATCACCCCTTAATCACCCATTAATCATTAGTTAATCACCCATTAATACATAGTTAATCACCCCTTAATCATCCATTAATAGTTAGTTAATCATCCCTGAAACATTCCTTAATTACCCCTTAATCATCCCCTAATAATTCCTTAATCTTTAGTTAATCACCCCTTAAACATTCCTTAATTACCCCTTAATCATCACTTAAACATTTATTAATTACCCCTTATCCATCCCCTAATCATTCCATAATCATTAGTTAATGACCCCTTAATCACCCCATAATCATTAGTTAATCACCCCTTAATCGTTAGTTAATCACCCCTTAAATATTCCTTAATTACCCCTCAATCACCCCTTAATCACTCCTTAATTACCCCTTAATCATCACTTAATTATTCCATAATTACCCTTTAATCATCCCCTCAATCGTTAGTTAATCACCCATTAATCACTCCTTAATTACCCCTTAATCATCACTCAATCATTCCTTAATTACCTTAACGACCCATTAATCATCCCTTAATCATCACTTAATCACCCCTTAAACATTCCTTAATTACCCCTTAATCACCCATTAATCATCCATAGATAATTACCCCTTTAATCATGACTTAATTATTCCTTAATAATCATTTAATTATTCTATAATTATCTCTAAAATATTACTAAATTATTATTATCCCTAATTATCATTCATTAATAATATTATATTATACATACTTTAATCTAAAATTAAATAAATTATCCCTAATCATCATTTGTTAATAATATTAAATTACATATACCTTAATCTAACATTAAATATTAACTAATTAAAACATTAATAATATAACTATTTATTTCTTTTCTTTAAATAACTACTACTACATACTTTAATATTTAAAATTTACTAATTTCAATTAAATAAATAAATAGCTATAAAATAAAAAAATACCTCTAAATGAAGCTTTACAGAAAAATCTTGTACTCCTTGCGTCTATGGAAGAACCAAAAAGGAAAACTCAACATAGAGAGAGGAGCTCTCAAAATTTTAGAGAGAATAAGGATTTGTGAGTGAGGGAGGATGGGGGGGGGGCTCCCTTTTATAGGGATTTTTTTGGTGAAGGCGGCATCTGGGCAGCCACCTTCGGCCATTTGAAACACAAAATGCGGCTCTTCCAAAGCCGCCTTTCGCAGAAAAAATTCGAAAGGCAAGAACTGGTGTGCCGCCTTTCGTTTCCCCAATGGTGAAATGCAGTTTCTGGAGAACCGCTTTTGTCCCGGAGGAAACTGAACCGAATACGGCACATGGTGTGCCTCCTTTAAAATGTAATTTTTTTAACCTGGTGGTATTTTGAAAATTATTTTTTTGAAAAAATGTAAAAAAAATCCACTTAAATGGGGTCCCGAGAGATGAGACGCATTCCTGGAAGAGGAATCCGGGGCTGCATCAGTGTGGAAGTGTGTCAGAGAGGTCTCAGTGGAAAGGCGAGTCACCAGAGGAGGGAACATATGCAGGGTAGGTCTCCGGTAAGAGGAGGGTCGGCCGAAGGAGTCAATGTTTGGAGGAGTTTTGAATGAAGGGGTCAACACCAACTATGGAAGGGTCACAAAAAAGGGGTCGTTGGCTCAAGGAGTTCTGAAAAAATGGGTCAGTGCCAGATAGAGATCGTGCAGATGAAGGCAGGTGTGCCCCGAAGGGTAGCACCAGAAGGGTGTGTGCCGACGAAGGGTAGTTCACCGACCAGAGGGGGTGGCATTGAGGAAATATCATCAAAAGGAGGTGGGTAGCAGGAGGGCGGTGCATAGAGAGAGGGGGGAAGGGGGAGCACTGCACAGGGAGGAAGGGGGGAAACTTGAGGGAGAGTGGAACCCTAGAATAAATAAAGTAAAATAACAATAAGGGAAAAATTTAAAAAACTAATAACCTAATAATAAAAATTAGCAAAATGATTATTTATAATAATTCATAATAAATTAAAAAATTATATTAAAATAATATTAATTATTATTATTATTTTAATAAAAATAAAAATTTCATAAATATTAATAATTTCATTCTCTCTGACAAAAATAATATTATCCTTATTATGGTTAAAACATTATTTTGCTCAATTTTAATTTCATCTCATTCTCTTTATATTATTTTATTTATTTGAATACTTATATCTTACGATATGTGCAAGGCTCAATCGACCATGCATGAACCGTGTGGTAGCATCCGCCAACCCCAAAAGCTGCTGCACGGGTTATTGTGATGACCGCACAGTCTCTACTAACTGTGCAGTGCTCATGAAATGGCCTAAAACCCATCGAGAACACCCATTAATAATAATAATAATAATATTCAACATACCAATTCATAAATAATATTCTTAATAATAATAATAATAATTATTTTTATATTCCTATTAGTAATAAAAATATTACAAATAAAAATAATAATATTATTATTATTGAAATAATGCTTTTAAAATTAATTTCAATTTTTTAGTTAATAATATCTATCATTTTTTTAGTCATTTAAATCATATTTTTTGTTTCCAAATAGGTTCATGCCACACGATTTCCTGGTCGATGCAGTACAGTTTCCAAACTATGAACTTCTAGTGTGCTAGATCCCATGAAATCCAAAACATTCATTTTTCAATAAAAACTAAAAAATTTAATTAGGGACTCAACCAGAACCCTAGAAAAATTTCGGAATCCAATAAAATTATGAAATAAATTAATTAAAAAGGTCAATGCATGACAATTATTCCCATCATAACACTTTACACACCTGAAAATCCACAACTAGGTTTATCACCAAAAACAACAATCGATGCTCACTCATAGATAAAGGAGAGCCCGGAAGATCAATAAATGAAGAGATCAAAAAACACCACCAATGAGAGAAAGGATAAAAATATGAACTCGAAAGACCTAAATGGACTCCCCACTATTTCCCACCTTCCCCAAATTGCTTAGACACCTCCATTTGATCAATCCAAAAAGGCACAGAACTTCCATGATGCCAAATCTAGCCATAAAACACAGATACCATAAACATTCTGAAATAGAACACATACCAACCACCCATCTGTTAAAAAGAATTCAAACCACATCTGGAGAATTCCATTATGACCTTACTCTGAAAAACCCACCGGGAACACACCTATCCCCACATTTACTCAAATAAGATCGTAGAAATAGGAGGGTTCCACATGAGACCACCAACCACAAAACTGATATCTGGAATGAAACATTGATACTGACACGGGGAGGTCCAAACAGACTCCCCCAAAAAAGAAAGAGGATAAATATGAATTGAACAAGACTCATGATGGGTCTACCCACCATAAGAACCAACCAACCCCTCTAAATTGTACATGCCTTCATGGGATCCCGACATAGGGTTACTAGAGAACGTCCCACAATAATAATAATAGAATAACAAGAACAACCAACTCATATCAAATTCTACACCCAAGGGGTCCAATGAAAAGGAATCTGAACCAAATCAAAGACACCACATGACTCACTACTTCTGCGGGGGATCAAAATCGTTAGGTGAACCCATCCCAAAATAGGGGTTGATCTATAAGGCTGGCCATACAGGGACCACCAATAAAAGGATCAAATCCACATGGGTATAAGAACTTAGGATCATAAAAATGAGAAAACTATTCCTCCATATAACCAGGGAGGAACTCTTCCACCCATGTGGCACACAATAAAGAAATAGGGTCCCATGTCCTTTTAAACCCAACTGGGTCATTCAGAATGAGGATGCTAGATAGGATGTTTTAGCTGTCTCCATTTACCATACTGTAGATGGATAGGAGACCAAGGTCCTTTACACCACATGGGTGGTTCCTGACTATGTTCTAGAATCACTCTGGTACATATGGTTAGAGCCCTAATGTTTCAAGTATCTCCTACCTTGTAGTCAGGCCTTGAAGACTCCCAAACTAAACTTCTCCTTCTAGTGAAACACACAACCACACAACAATAAGACAACACCAACAAAATGTAGACATCCCAAGATTAACATTGTTTCCACCTAATACCACACCATTAACCATGAGATGATTTATGGAAACAAATGATTTATTCAACTCCTCTTGCATCTGTTGTCTTGCTGTAAGAGGATCCACCTATCATGAAATGAATAGGAGGAAAAAAAATTATAAACCCCAATAAGGATGACCTTACATTAATCATCTTTAGGGTCTTCCATTAGTGGATCACCTATGGCCACACCTGGAATATGCATAAATTAATTATTTTGGAGTGCACTAGCCAAAAAGTGAATCCATGGACCCAACTAAACTGATTTATTGGTTAAAACATACCATGAAAAACACCAAAAAAATGAGGGGAACCACCACAAAGGATTTCTGAAACACTTCTCAAATGAAACCCATAACCATGATTTCAAAATGACTCACCAAAAAAACACAACATGAAAAATTTTCCAATAAGGAAGGATTATCAAACTCAAAATACCTTTCATGTATCAATCCCAAATCATAAAGAAACACATCACACTACTACGGACTACAAAGTACTCAATATTTTCTTTTTAAACACCTTTGAAAATAAAACAGGCTGGGTGTGTAGCACATTCACCAATGGTACCTCATGAAGTATCACACATTCCCTTCCTGGTTCCAAGTTGGGCATCAATCCACTCTCCACATATGTTCCATGCATATGGTCACCCATGAGAGTTCCAATGGTATAAAAAACTTTTTTCACCTTCCAAAATAAACATTCAACACACACATCTATTTTCTCAAAATCAATAGTCACAAAATCAAAACCCAATTTTAATCTAAAAAAAATTTAGAAAAAAACCATTCAATAATTAAAAATCATTTCCCATCCATACACATTCCTTCAAAAACATTTTAATCATATTAATAATTTAGAAAAAATCCAAAATATTTACTAACCGCCTAATAAAAACCATTTCCATTTTCTCCCAAGGTTTTATTTAAAATAATGAACATTTTGAATTCCCTCTTAAATTAAATCATGAAAATTATATTACCAAATTAAAAAATAAATCCACTACCATTTTAAATTCTAATTACCAAAATTACAACAAAAGAATTTACAATGAAATTTTCAGAATTAAGGAAGACCCAAAACAGTTCACAAGGGGGAACTAATGTCAATGGCGGACTTGACCATCTTGTTGGAAGCCATATTACAATCACCCAACCACCCTAGAGAGTATTATAGGGTAATTTACCCTCCTCCACATGGATTACCTATCCCTATGAGCTCATAGCGGACACTTCCCAACTCCATATTTATTTCCCAACTCTAAACAAACCACAGTAATCAAAGGACACTAACAAACACAGACATCCCATGGAGTCCTGAGGTTCGGAATGAGCAAGGGTTCATGAATTCCTTACAACTAATAAACCTCATTCATTGAAGATGCTACACTTTCTACCATGACATCCCCACATAACAATGGGGGCTCTAAAATTCATGGTCCACTAAAGAGCTGACCTGCTCTGATACCATTTTGTTATGAACCAAACTAGGTCGTCCCTGAATGGTAACCCATGCTGAACCGAAGAATGGCCTAAGAGGAATTCATAATCCTCTTATTAAGGTGAAAAGTTCAAAGGGAGTGAATAAAGTACAAAAAGGAAATTATTTCTCCAATTAATAAAATAGAAACAAAATAGCTACATGTTACACATGCAGTTCAATATTAAAATGAAACGTAGCTGAATATCATTTAAATTGGAAACTGGAAGTACAAATAAACTATAAAACTAGACCAAATTAAATGAAAAACCACTATCTCCATGTGACCTCCTAGGTCAGTCTCCAACTCGATGATTAATCATATCCCACAGTGAATGAATCAAAATTGGAACCTACAACAGAAACTAAAAAAAGGGAACTATTGGGGTGAGTATTATAACTCATTAGGCAGGTTTTACTAACTTTATTACCAATGCACATTATTTAAAAGAAAAAAATTTATTAACATGTTTTAACTAAAAAAAATATAATTATAGCTTTTCAATAATTTTCATTTAAAAAAAAATCACATTTCATTGTCCCCTTGATTTAAAACAAGGCTCATGGGGAGAAATAAAAAGGAAACCAAAAAGGGGAGGCTTATTTTATAGAAAAGCGACGAAGGGGAATGTATTTATTCTCTAAAAAACAATATTATTAATTTTTTTAACAAAGCACACATTAAAAATTTATAACCAAAATCTAGAAGCCACGTACTAAGATTATCACCCTATACTACGAGGGTAATGGAACTAACTGTACTAGTATCCGGGGAACACTAGAATATCCTCGAAACTCAGAGGAGAATGGGAACATACTAATACAAGAATCCCCATACCCAATATCATGCCACGCATGATTAAATAAAAGATCTCAAATTCCCAACCACCCTTACTCAGGAATGACCGAGGGGCCCAATCCCATTGCAATAAAACCAAATATATCCACCTACTATGGGCCACTAGTCAGTATGTCAACTACCAATGCATTAATCATTATCAGAAATCCTCGGATCTAGGCTAGGTTCTTATGATATGTACATAAATGGGTTTTCCAAAAAATACAATAAAATAATCCATAAATACATAATCACACATAACACACAAAAACCTTCACCAAACTATCCTTCTTTAGGAGAAGTAATTTCCTTAAAATAATAATTATACAAGGGAGGTCCAATACCAAGGATGCTCCCGTCTCATGGCCATCCACCCAGGAAAGAATCACTTCCCGGAGTATTTTTCAAACAACCATTTAATGGAAATGACAAATGAGACTCGTGTTATTTTCATGCATCAATCCTTTAATAAACAACTACACACATACCGTTTTCAATACCAAAACATCTTGGATATCCACTTTTATAAATACAAGATTAAACCAACATAAATTTCCAAAAGATGTATTTCATCAATAAAAATTTTATAATTAATATAAAAACACATATCCAATTAAACATGTCAGGTATCTCATTTTTCTCAAAACCTCGATTCCAAATTCATCTGCACATTATTTTCCCTCAAAAACAAAGTGCTCACCTTTCAGACAAACCATAAAAACATTTTCCTAAAAAAATTTACAAAAACAATCTCACAGAATATAAAAAATTTCATACCAAACTAGTTTAGAATTCCACTTTGGTAAATACTAATAACCATTATAAAATTCAAAGTTCATTTATAAAGGCCTATGGGGCATTTCATCAATCACTTATATGCACACTCAATTTAATGATTTCATGAAATCAAACACAAAGAGTAATTTACATTATTTTATATTAGGCAATTATTCTAAAAACCATGAATCATTAATTAGTATTAATTAGGGGTTTGAAAGGAAACCATTCCCCAAAATCTAAAATTTAAAGGCAATGTGAAAGGGATCCCACCTCAATGGAGAACCAATCCAACACCTGGAACTGGACAGATTTATCAGCGACCATCTGAAATCACATGATGAAGTCCGATGCACTAGAAAAAAAATTCTAGGTACTCAAAAACAAATAAATACTCTAAATTATAGTGCACAAAACCTTGTGGGGGGAAGAAACCCCTCACCTCATAAGGAGGCGTCAATCCGACATTGTCTGAAATCCTCGCCTTCAGCGGAAAACAACAAAATAGACCTAAAGGGGGTCATGAGTTATGAGATGCACACCCACAAGATGAAGCTAGTGATAGAGGAGGGCTACACCAGTGAGGCAGCGTGCTGAAGTGCTCATGCCGGCAAGTAAAGTTTTAGGAGGATGGCCCGCCGGCATGGAAGGTCTCCAGCTGGAGGAGGGATGACTGAAGGGGTCACCGGTTGGAGGAGGGCCGACCGAAGGGGTCTTCAGATAGAGGAGGGAGGAACAAAGGGTTCAGAACCTACTAGAGAAGGACGGAGGATTTTGTGCACAAGGTCTTTTTTTTTATTTTAATGGGTCAAAGGTTTGAATATTTTTTTAAATGGGTCTCTTGAGCGCCACATGAAGTGGCGCTCAAGAGAGTTGAAACCGGAGCGCCACTTCAAGTGGCGCTCCACCAATTTGGCGGAAAAATATTTCAGTGCCACTTCAAGTGGCGCTGAAAGAAGGTATAGAAACCGTGCAGCGCCACTTGAAGTGGTGCTGCTGGCTTCTTCCAAAACAATTCGGCGCCACTTCAAGTGGCGCCGAAACACCCCCAATCCTATAAATAGGACCCTCGCCCCACCCCATTCCTCACTTCCTACCTCGCCCCACCCCCATTCCTCACTTCCTACCCCTTCCTCTCTCTCTCTCTATCTCAAACTTCTCTCTAAATATATTTTTTGTTGCTCTGCGTTCTTCGGTTTCTCTGTCTGCGTAGCCTTGCCTCTTCGGTTGCTCTGCCTGTGTACCTACGTCGTCACAAATTTGAGGTAAATATTTCTTTTAATTTATTTAATATTTTGATTTAATAATTTAGTTTTTTAATTTATAGAATTAGTATATAATATTTGTATTTTATAAATAGTATGGTTTTTTTAAATGTAATTAGATAATGAAATGATTAGTTAGTTAATTAATTAATCATAATTAGTTGATTAATTAATGATAATTAAGTTATTAATTAATCATAATTAGGTAATTAATTAATTGTAATTGGGTTATTAATTAATCATTATTAGCTAATTACTTTATCATAATTAGCTAATTAATTAATCATAATTACTTAATTAATGAATCATAATTAGTTAATTAATTCATTATAATTAGGTTATTAATTAATGGTAATTAGGTAATAAATAATCATAATTAGTTAATTAAATAATCATAATTAGTTAATTAAATAATCATAATTAGTTAATTAATGAATCATAATTAGTTAACTAATGAATCATAATCAGTTAATTAATTAATCATAATTAGTTAATTAATTAATCATAATTAGTTAATTAAGTAATAATAATTAGGTAATTAATTAATCATAATTAGTTAATTAATTAATCATAGTTAGGTTATTAATCCTAATTAGGTAATTAATTAATCATAATTAGGCACTTAATTAATCATAATTATGTAATTAATTAATCATAATTAGTTAATTACTTAATCATAATTAGGTAATTTTTTAATCATAATTAGGTAATTTGTTAATCATAATTAGGTAATCAGTTAATCATAATTAGGTAATTAGTTAATCATAATTAGGTTATTAATTAATCAATATTAGCTACTTAATTCATCATAATTAGCTACTTATTTAATCATAATTAGCTACTTATTTAATCATAATTAGATACTTATTTAATCATAATTAGGTACTTAATTAATCATAATTCGGTACTTAATTAATCATAATTATGTAATTAATTAATCATAATTAGTTAATTAATTAATCATAATTAGGTAATTAGTTAATCATAATTAGGTAATTAGTTAATCATAATTAGGTAATTAGTTAATCATAATTAGGTAATTAGTTAATCATAATTAGGTTATTAATTAATCAATATTAGCTACTTAATTAATCATAATTAGCTGCTTATTTAATCATAATTAGGTACTTATTTAATCATAATTAGCTACTTATTTAATCATAATTAGGTACTTAATTAATCATAATTAGGTACTTAATTAATCATAATTATGTAATTAATTAATCATAATTAGGTAATTAATTAATCATAATTAGGTAATTAGTTAATCATAATTAGGTAATTAGTTAATCATAATTAGGTAATTAGTTAATCATAATTAGGTAATTAGTTAATCATAATTAGGTTATTAATTAATCAATATTAGCTACTTATTTAATCATAATTAGGTAATTAGTTAATCTAATTAGTTAATCATAATTAGGTAATTAGTTAATCATAATTAGGTAATTAGTTAATCATAATTAGGTAATTAGTTAACCATAATTAGGTAATTAGTTAATCATAATTAGGTAATTAGTTAATCATAATTAGGTAATTAGTTAATTATAATTAGGTAATTAGTTAATCATTAGGTAATTAGTTAATGATAATTAGTTAATTAATTAATGACAATTAGTTAATTATTTAATCATAATTAGGTAATTAGTTAACCATAATTAGGTAATTAGTTAACAATAATTAGGTAATTAGTTAATCTTAATTGTGTATTTACTTAATTATACTTAGTTAATTAATTAATCATAATTAGGTTATTAGCGAAGTAGTTATATTATTCAGCGAAGTAGTTATATTAATTAGCGAAGTAGTTATATTAATTAGAGAAGTAGTTATATTAATTAGCCAAGTAGTAGTAAATTGCTTATGGAATATACCTTTGCATTACATTCTAGTTATGATAATGAATTTAGTTTCCAATCTACCTTGACCTCGGTTTGTAATTGAAGTTATGAACTTGAATTTAGTAGTTCAATATATTTTTTGCATATTAAGTGTTAGAGTTATCATGAAATGATTGCTCTCTTGAGTAAAGTATCCCCAGGTAAAGGGGCTTTGGGTCGGACCACCTACTTTCCTGGAGGCTTGCCTTGTCTAGGAAAGTGAATGGGGTTGGCTATCTATCGCTCCAGGCTTACTCATGTGGAGACTTTCAATTTCATATAACTCTATGCTTTTTACATGACGTGTTCGTGTACCTCATGCATATAATGCATGTGGATATGTATAAATATATTTGACTTCTATTTTTGGGTAAGTAACACAAACTTGTGGGTTGTGTAAATAGTTACACATCAATATGGTTTGAACATATTGATTTGGTGGAGGGATTAGGATTCCAACCTAAATTACTAGAAGCATGCATACATAAATTGATTCTTTAATCAGATTTAATTAATAACAGTGGTTTATTTTAGATAAAAAAGATGGTCGCCGCTTATATTTATTACAACGGTCAAATAATTGAGACAGAACAAGGATGTAGTTATAGTATACATCCAGAAGCTGTTGCGATGCTTGGAGGATGTACTACTTTGGAAGCTGTACAAAGGAAAATTCATCGGAGGTTAAAACTGGCGAGGAATCAAGTGATAGAGTCCATCACATTCAGACATCTCCAATTTATAGATAGGGTTTGGCATGTGCCCTATCCGGTAAATGATGATGATGATTGGGAATATATACTTTCATTGGTTAAGTATATACCTGAGAATCAAATGATGGAGTTGTATGTCACTATATCTACAATGGAGGTTCCATCAGCATTGGAAGTTGACCCATCTCAAAGTCATGAGACTATGTCATATGCTCCTTCACATCAGGACATTCCATCAGCATCGGTAGTTGTTCCATCATTTCCATTAGCCACAGTTTCACTGGATAGTCCTCCACATACTTTAGATGCATTGGTTGATGAATTTGAGGATGATGACAATTTTGAACAAGATGAAGAGGAAGTTGAAGAAGAAGAAGAAGAGCATGCAGAAGATCAGTCTATACCAACTCATGTGAGGTTCAACCGACTATTGAACTATCCTCCACTATTGGCTTCATGGTCGACTGAAGGCATGAATCGTTACCAGAATTTGATTATTCAGTTATTACTCCCAGTTCAGAATTTCCAGGAATCATTGGTGGCACAAATCGAGTGTCAGATAACGGTGTTCTGTATATTGGCAGAGAGTTTGAGAGCAAAGAAGCAATGAAAAATGTGATAAAACAATATCACATTGAAAGACATTACTCATATGTTGTAGAAGAGTCAAAGAGATCTTACTATTTGATCCGTTGTGACAAATATGAATCGAACTGTCAAATGCGTCTGCGAGCTATTATTGATAACACTTTTCACAGCTGGCGCATCACTAGATTTACTCCACACACTTGTGTGAACCCAAGCGTGGAACTGGAACACTCTTCATTAGATGTTGAGTTTGTTTCAACTATTATTGTTGAAATGATTAGAGCATGTCAAGACGTCCCTGTGGTTCTGGTCATTGAGCGAATCAAACAGCTTTTTGGGTATCAAATCACTTACTGGAAGGCATGGGCAGCATGACAAAAGGCTATTGTGAAAGTGTATGGTGATTGGGATGAATCATATCGAGTTTTACCACAACTGTTGGAGCTTCTACACCACAATAATCAAATAGTATATCGGTTACATACTGTTGAATATGTTAACCAACAGAACCAACTTGACCGCTCAATGGTTGTGTTTGATAGATTATTTTGGACATTTTTACCATGTGTGGCGGCTTTCAGACATTGCAAGCAGTTCATACAAATTGATGGTACATTTCTGTATGGAAATTATACAGGAACTTTATTGATTTCCGCCACACAAGATGGAAATCGAGCCCCTCTCTCTATAGCATTTGCAATTGTGGAGAAAGAGAACTTCTCATCATGGAGCTAGTTTCTGGCATGTCTCCGAGAGTTTGTTATGGATGCAGAAGGGATTTGTCTTATTTCTGATCGCCACCGTGCAATCAAGGAGGCGATACAGTCTGAGGTTCTTTTGTGGAGACCACCCTATGCCCATCATCAATACTGTATTCGACACATTGCCAGCAATTTGTGAAAGAAGTTCAAGAATGAATCGATGAAAAAGGCAATCTTAAAAATTAGTATGAATATCATTTTCTGTTATAATGTTTTTGTCATAGTTATTTTCATAACTTTTCAGATGACTGCTTGTATGATAGCATATGAGCCTCAACAACAAAGGATGGAGGAGCATCTTCCAGATATCCACAGAGTGAATCCAGAAGTGTATGATTACATGATGCAAATTCCAAAGCAGAAATGGTCGTTGGCATATGATGATGGGAGGAGATATGGTCATATGACGACCAACATCATAGAATGTATAAATGGAGTTTTCAAGGGAGTTAGAAAACTTCCTATCACAGGTAAATACGAATATTTGAATATATGTTACTCTAAAGAGCTACTATTATAATATAATATTTGTATGATGTCGTAAATCTAAATTTCAGGGTTGGTACAAGAGACATTCTATCGTAGTGTAAAGTACTTTCTGGAACGAGGAAAGCAAGCTGAAGAGGGCTTGAACAGAGGAATGCGCTATGGACACCATTTCCAACGTGAGCTAGATACAGTTCTTCAGGAGGCCGCAACTTACCGTGTAACTGCATTTAATAGTCCAGAGCAACGATTTGAGGTCGCTGAGCCCGGTGATGCTGTGGCATGTAGCAATGGTCGTGTGCGAGTTGTTTTATTGGAGAAGCGTTACTGTGATTGTGGCAACTTTTAGGCACTGAGATATCCATGCGGCCATGTGATTGCTGCATGTGCTTACGTACACGTATCTTGGGAGCAGTCCGTTGATCCGACTTATCGACTCGAGAGCATCAACTCCTGCTACAGTACTCCGTGGATGCCAATCGGGGAATATCAGAATTTTCGGCTGCCTGATGGCGCACCCACGCTTCTACCGAACAACAATAGACTTCGACCTAAAGGGAGACCAAAGTCGACTCGTATTCAGAATGAGATGGATTGACCTAGTGAACATCCAGCTGGACGATGGTGCAACATATGCCGCCAGGAAGGTCATACGAAGACACGTTGCCCTAGACACATAGGGCAATCATCTAATGGTTAAAATGAATCACGTACTCTATCAGTTACTGTAAAACTTTGTACATGTAATCATTTTTATCATTATCTTCATTTTTAATCATATTTGTCTTACTTGTTTATAGGGTAACTTTTGGAAAATGTACCACGATTTCACGTGATATTTTTTGTCGAACGATCAACATTACATGAGTAGCTTTAAACAGACAACACCAACTCAAAAAAAGGAATGTACCTGTATAAGAAAACAAAACCAGTTGAACTATTAAATGAAAATGTCATCAGTTTTTTATAATGAAAGATGAACTTACAATAACCACAAAACAAAAACGAGGAAACTCCAAACGTCTTCACCCCAACACCCCACCACGGGAGACAACAACTAACCCAATGTGTTTATGCTTATTTCAATATTAATTGATAAATTTCATATATTACATGATAAATGTCATATCTTACATGAAATTAATGTTTTTCTGTTTGCACATTCAGATGGAGCAACCACTTTTATCCGACCAGGAGATGCACGTGTCGCGCGATGTGTTGGCGCGACGACCTGTTAGACATCTTCATGTTCAGAGAGCACATAGTTTCCATCATGAGGCACTGTCGGCAGCTATTTGTCCATACCTTATACATGCAAGCTTTTACGGAGTCGCTATGTGTGACTTCAAGACAATCGACCATAATTTGATAGCTGCGTTGGTTGAGAGATGGCGGCCAGAGACACACACGTTTCATCTCCCAGAGGGGGAGACGACTATTACATTATAGGACGTTGCCTACATGCTGGGGTTACCTATCCATGGAGATGCAGTTACAGGTGCTAGTACTGGAGATTGGGCTGCAGTCATACAGAGGCTGGTAGGCATTGACGTCATCGGCGCACGGGGTGTCCTCCAGGGTTCGCGCTTGCGAATGAGGAGGCTTGATCAGCATTTCGATGTCATTCCAGATGATGCAGACGAGGATACGCTTCTTCAGCACACACATGCATAAATTTTGCGGCTGCTCGGAGGCATGTTGTGCGTCGACTACTCCACCGCTTTGGTACACATGATGTACCTCCCATTACTTGAGGATGTGGATCAGACGGCTACATACAGTTGGGGGTCCGCTGTATTAGCACATCTGTATAGATCTCTCTGCACTAGTTGTCAGGCCGATTCACATCAGATTGCAGGTTGCATGGTGTTAGTACAGATGTGGCCCTGGGAGCATTTTCCATGCATCTCTCCTCAAGTTGTCGCACCGCTTTCACCGGAGCTACTTCAGGACTGTCCTCGGGGACGATGGTATGTCTATGTCATTACTTTCGTTTATTTAGTACTTTTGTTATTGTTTTTTATAAACTTATCGTAGATTACTATTTTTTCACCAGGTGGAGTAAGTCTCAGAAGTTTTCACATACTCCGAGACATAGTGTGCACAGCTTCAGATAGATATTCGATGCTATAGTACCGGCTGATGTAAGTTAAACAGTACTTTTTTGTAGGAAAATTTGTTTTGTTATCACTATTTTAAGTTATTTCAATATAATCTCAGTAAAATTATCATGCTACTATATGAATTATTTTTTGAGTTTACATTTCAGGTTTCATGGACTCCTTATACAGGTTATGTCTACGCATCACTTCCACTATACTGCCCAGCTTTGGCTAGAGATCGTGCTGCAGTGGTGCCACTCATTCACTTCCACATCGTTGAGTGGCACCAGCCAGACCGGGTCATGCGCCAGTTTGGTTTTATACAACATATCCCCTTGGCACCACGACAGTCTACCGAGTTACATTCGATTGTGCTTATAGGTAGACAAACGACAGACTGGCGGAAACATCATGCATCTTATATCCAACTTTGGGATAGGCGTGCCCGATTCAGTATCTTTCCACAGGGATATATCACATCACACTTTCATTTATCTGATTAGGGGGATTATGCACACTAGTATCGACATCACACCTTCATGAAACTTACACGTCAGGGGATTGGCATTCAGTGATTGGTATGTTTACTAAGATTTATTAATTTTTTTTAACTCATTTTTGATATTAATTTGATTGTTATTTCATTTGCAGGCAGACACCATTGGTCAGCTTGCACATTCCACACAGCCTCAGGAGCATGCATATATTCTACAGGAGGTAGTTCATCGGGATGTGGTGGCTCTATTGAATCATCTCCGGTTGATACGTGACAGTTTGTTTGATGAGGAGCCACAAATATATCCTGATTCATATCTTAAGGCAGAAGCACCTGAGGATGGAGATGTCCCTGCTATGCCTGCTGAGGAGGATGCACCACCACTGCCGCCTCCAGATGGACGACAGAGACGAGCACATCCGGAGGGGCTGAGGCGACGACATCGACATCCGAGAGCGGCTCCTGCAGATTTCGTCGCACCACAGAGAAACGATCCCGCCCAGCCGACTGATGATTTTGCACAACAGGGAGACGCTTATATACCGCATATGGCGTCTCCACAGACTACTATGGACTTCGATCTGGGTGCAGTCACACAGCTTATGGTGGCCCCCTCTCCTCCCGATGAGACCTTCTTCAGTACCCCATTTTTACCATTTATAGGAGCTTCAGAGCCATATGTCACCCCATATGATTTTGGGGCATCCTCACATGATTTTGGGGCATCCTCACATGATTTTGGTCAGTCCTCTACATAGCATAATGGGGAGGCACCAGAAACACCGGAAGAGGAGGAACCTGCAGAGAGGACACCGGAGCGACACGGATGTCGGACGTGGAGAGGACGTGACATTCAGACACTGCGTTGTGGTACTAGGGGGCATCATCGTTGATGTTTTTGGATGTAATGTTGTATATATTAAAAAACTTATTCACTATGATAAGTAACTATTGTTTAAGTCAAATAACAAGAAAATCAAAAATATATTAAATACAAACTTATTTCAATTAACTATTAAATTATAAAGTACATGTACAATATAAACAAAATTTTTCATAGTGACTTAACCATTAATAATTAATAATTATAATGACAAATAATAATTAATAATTATATTACTAACTAATTAATTATTGTATATCAAATAATAATGTTTTATAGACGTTCAAAGTCACATAGTTGAAACATTTTTAAGTTACAACTAGGTGGTTTTGAAAGCCTATAAAATATTTTCTGTTGACATTTTTTACGTAATTTTTTTATTTTCATCTATTTAGTATATGTTTAATCCATGTTTTAAGTTTCATTCATACTGGTTATATGGATTATGTTTTATAGACATTCAAAGTCACATAGTTGAAACATTTTTAAGTTACAACTAGGTGGTTTTGAAAGCCTATAAAATATTTTCTCTCGACATTTTTAACGTAATTTTTTTATTTTCATCTATTTAGTATATGTTTAATCCATGTTTTAGGTTTTATTCATACTGGTCATATGGATTATGTTTTATAGACATTCAAAGTCACATAGTTGCAACATTTTTAAGTTACAACTTGGTGGTTTTGAAAGCCTATAAAATATTTTCTGTCGACATTTTTTATGTAATTTTTTTATTTTCATCTATCTAGTATATTTTTAATCCATGTTTTAAGTTTCATTCATACTGGTCATATGGATTATTTTTTATAGACGTTCAATGTCACATAGTTGAAACATTTTTAAGTTTCAACTAGGTGGTTTTGAAAGCCTATAAAATATTTTCTTTCAACATTTTTTACGTAATTTTCTTTATTTTCATCTATTTAGTATATGTTTAATCCATGTTTTAAGTTTCATTCATACTGGTCATATGGATTATGTTTTATAGACGTTCAAAGTCACATAGTTGCAACATTTTTAAGTTACAACTAGGTGGTTTTGAAAGTCTATAAAAGATTTTCTGTCGACATTTTTTACGTAATTTTTTTATTTTCATCTATTTAGTATATGTTTAATCCATGTTTTATGTTTCATTCATACTGGTCATATGGATTATGTTTTATAGACGTTCAAAATCACATAGTTGAAACATTTTTATGTTATAACTAGGTGGTTTTGAAAGCCTATAAAATATTTTCTGTCGACATTTTTTACGTAATTTTTTTATTTTCATCTATTTAGTATATGTTTAATCCATGTTTTAAGTTTCATTCATACTGGTCATATGGATTATGTTTTATAGACGTTCAAAGTCACATAGTTGCAACATTTTTATGTTTCAAATAGGTGTTTTTAAAAGCCTATAAAATATTTTCTGTCGACATTTTTTACGTAATTTTTTTATTTTCATCTATTTAGTATATGTTTAATCCATGTTTTAAGTTTCATTCATACTGGTCATATGGATTATGTTTTATAGACGTTCAAAGTCACATAGTTGAAACATTTTTAAGTTTCAACTAGGTGGTTTTGAAAGCCTATAAAATATTTTCTGTCAACATTTTTTATGTTTTTTCCCATCTATTTATATATTTTTAATCAACGTTTTAAGTTTCATTCATATTGGTCATATAGATTATCTTTTATAGCGTTCAAAGTCACATAGTGGAAACATTTTTAAGTTACAACTAGGTGGTTTTGAAATCCTATCAAATATTTTCTATCAACATTTTTTACGTAATTTTTTTATTTTCATCTATTTAGTATATTTTTAATACATGTTTTAAGTTTCATTCATATTGGTCATTTATATTATATTTTATAGGCTTTCAAAGTCACATACTTGAAACATTTTTAAGTTTCAAGTAGGTGGTATTGAAAGACTATATGTTTAACAATATTTCAATTTTTTTTATAAATAATTACTTATAACTACGTAAATATATATATGTAAAAATATATAATTATAAATATACAAGTATAACTATAATTACAATATAATTCTAAATATAATTATAAATATAATTCTCCACACACAGACATACATACATATATATATATATACATTTATATATGAATATTAAATATATTTATAAATAAATTTTAAATATATATGTAACAATATTTTCATAATTATATATTTTAAATATATTCAGATTCATATAATTATAAATATTTATATATAAAGATTAGTTTATAATTATATAATTACAAAAATATTTTTTATTTAAAAAATATATATAAATAGATTTATATTTATAAATATTTAATTTTAATTATATATATACATAATTATATTTATACACACACATATAATTATATATATACATAAATATAATTTCATTATTATATAATTATAAATATAATAATAATTAATTTATCATTTTTAAATACATATTTATAAGATTATTTTTAAAATTTTATTTATTTATTTTAAAATTATTTATTAAAAAGAGATGAGGTGGAAAAAAAATTAAAACAACAAAAAAAGAAAACAAAACCATAAAAAAAGGGTGGCAAAGCGCCACTTGAAGTGGCGCTAGCCACCCGAATTGTTTAGCGCCACTTCAAGTGGCGCTCAACAAACCCATATTCCTAAATATACTAAACCTAGACCCATTTAAATAAAAAAAACCCATCCCCATAATTCACCCAGAGAAGGACATACTGAAGGGGGCGCTGGCTGATGTGGGCAGTACCGGCTGGAGATCTCACCGGAGAAGGAGACAGCGTGATGGAGGGTCGCACTGAAAGGGAGTGCACTGACGAAGGGTACTAAATCGTCAGGGGGGTGTTGTGCTGGGGAAATCTCCCAGGAATGAGGTGCGTAGAAGGCGGGTGGAACGTACAGAGAGGGGGAAAGGAGAAATATGGGAGGCTATGTGAGGGTGAGTGAAACCCTAGCCAAAAGAATGAAAAAAATAATGAAATATAAAAATAGAAATAATGACCTAATAATAATAATAATAATAACAACCATAATTAGTAACATTATTATTTATAATAATTCACAATAAATCAAATATTTATATGTAAATTATATTAATAATTATTAAAATTATAATAAAAAAAAAATTCATTAATAATAATAATATTATTATCCGTGAAAAAAATAATATTATCATTATTATGTTTAAAACATTTATTTAGCACAATTTTCATTTTAATATAACTTGATTTATTTTATTTTATTTATATGAATAGTGAAACCACACAATCTGCAAACTGCTCAGGAAACCTTGTGTGAATAATGTGCTAGCTTCCTCCAACTCCAGAAGTTGTCACACGAGTTCCCTAGATGACCGCATTGTTATGCTAATCATGAAGTGCATGTGCACCAGTCTAAAACCTACCAAAAACTCTCATTAACAATAACAATACAATTATAAATTAATATATAATAATATTTTTAATAATAATAATAATATTATTGTTATTGTTATTATTATTATTATTGAAACAATACTTTTAAATTTTATTTTACATTGTTATTAATTAATGTTAAATTTCATTTTATTAGTCATTTAATTATTATTTTAGTTTTCGAAGACGGTCATGCCACACAATCACCTGGGTGAGGCCATATGGTTTTCAAATTATACTTTGTCCATGCCCTTGATGCCTGTAAACCCAAAACAAAATTTTTTTTAATTAGAACTCAAAGATTTAAACCTAGACTCAACCCAAACCCCCCAAAAAATTATCCAATGATAAGAAAATAACGAAATAAAGAAATAAAAAGGATGGGCTGTCATAGATTTGATTATAAATAATTATTATAAATAAAAATTTACTTAAAGACAGGATTCCATACATACTCTAGATCTAATTTTTATAGGGTGGAGAGGGAAATTATTTATAAGAATTGTTGAATATTTATTCTCATTTCCTCGATGAAATGAGAATGAAATTATTCCATCATTTAATGGTTTCTATGAGTCCAGAATTAAGGGTTGATAGGGATACTGGGAGAAGAATATTTTTATCTTTAATATTCCATCCACGATCACTCTATTACTCAATCATGGATTTAACAAGTAGATGTGTTCTTCTACATCACTGAAGTAGAATTAAATCAAACATTGTTAGGTTATAACATGAGTAGATACACATGTTTTAAAGTATTGAACATGAATATCTCTTTATAATATTCCCATTTTGTAATGTGAATGTCTTTATATCCGTCTATTTGGTCCATGTGTGGGATGTGATGTTGGTAATAAAAATAAGAAATGAAGAATAGGTGTTAATATGCGTTGAGAAGTGATTGGTAATTGAAGAGATAATTGGGAGGTAGTTTTCAATCAATAAGGAATGTGACAAAATGTGAATATAAATTGGGATCGACTTGGTGTAGACATGGACTTGCAGTAGAAAACAAAAAATTCTATTGTGCGGCTTGTACTGGAAGTCTATTGCATAATTATAGAATTCTATCAAGAAATTAATCCAAATCTATTTAAATATCTATACCCAAAACTATGGGACATGAATTATGTACTAATCTTTTTTAACACATTTTGACAGAACTGATTCATTATAGCTTGGCTTGGATGTTCTAAACACATCCTCCATGATTGAAAGGATTTTTGGTATACTCATCATCAACCTCATCATTTCATATCATCTCCAGTCATATTATTAAAAATAAATCACTATTACTATTTATTATCTCATCTTGGCCTTTCTATAATGAGTTTCATCCTTGATATGTGTATGGCAGAGATAAGGAATCTTTTGTGCACATAATGCATGAATATTCATCAACGCAATATTAGCTAGTTTGTAATAAGGGAACATTTTTATTGCTGAGGCTACCGAGCATTATCACTAAATATAAGATTCATGGTATATAATGGTTGAATTAATTTAATACTCAAGGGATTTGGAACTTATTGATTTCATCGAAGAATAATAGAATTGTAATAGGTAAAATAGACTACTAGAGTGGTATATTGGTGATTTGATCAGAATGCTGAAATGTGGTCAATTGAGAGTAAAGGGAGGGGTTCAGAATGAGAATGGGGTTTTTATCAAATTAATTTTCTTGCTTCATAATAATAGATGGGGTTCCTAACAATATGTGAATTTTGGTTATATATTTTTATATCTCACTATCCCAAAATTTTATCATGTCAGTAGGGCCACAAAGGCACTGACAACATCCTCCTCAAACAAGTGCATTGGTTTATACTATCTCATGAACATTTTAAAGTCACAAATAGTATAAAAAAATTCATCAAGGGAACAAAACAACTATAGAATTTCCTCATGGTCATAGCTTTCCATTTCCATTTTTACAATACAGTTACATGTTATTCTGGAATGAATCAATAAAAAAAATTCCACAGATCTTAGGTTCCCTTTTCCATTTTCAAAATCCAGTAATAGAAATAAAAAATAATATTTTTTTTAAGTATTTAAAAATTTAGTAAAATAAACTATATCAAAATTAAAATTAAAAATTTAATTCCCCTGCACATTTTTTTTCAGGAATATTTTTTTTAAAAATCATAATTAATTTTAAATTTATCATTTTAAACCACATTTTAAATTTCTAGGATAACATTTCAATATTTAAAAAACACAATTACAAATCCCAAAATAATCCAGTTCCTTAAATAAATTTATAGACTTCATTTAACTTGAAAAAAATGAAGGTAATAATTAATAATAACAATTAAATTCATTTAGGTATATAAAGTATAGAGTTAAATTTAATCACTAAATATTAAAAAAAATCAATTTATTTTTTCACAATTAACTTCTGTAATGAATCAATCGATAAACATCAATATTTGAAGACAAATTTTTATGATGTATAAAATATAGAAATGAAACAAAATTTAATTAATTAATTGTGTTTTGAATTAATAATAATTTTAAATTTAATAGAAATAAATTAAAAATTTAAAAAACTATTGCTCTCCTTACCTCTTTATGTATGACATTGAGTTATCCTTAACTGTTGTTCTTTATAGAGTAAAATATATTACGATGAAATGCTATGGTTTCACTGAGTCTGATTCTTGAATAGAAAAATAAAATATTCCCTTGTGGTATAAACATTTCCAATTATGTATCAAACAGTGATTTCTATAAATTATAAATTATATATATTATATATCATGTGTAGTAGGTGTTTATGGATCACTCAAGGCCCCCAAATATCTAAGACTGGTGAGGTACATTGCATGAAAAAATATATAAATTGATTCCTTACATGATAAAATTTATATGTTTAAAAAACTAATATGGGGGTTGGTCATTTATGATTGTAATTATATCATTAGTAAGAGCTTCACCATGATGGGTTTAATCTCTTATATAATGAGTACTTCATATAGGAAATCAATTAAGATAGATTGATAAGGGTATGAAAACACATCAAAAGTAAAAATGATATGATTATCTTCATTGAGGTGGAATGATTTATGTTTTTATCCATGTGGATTAATTTAATTGGATGTATTCATTGGACATGATTTTAACACCATGACCTGATTTTCTGAAACTAAGATGAAGTTCCACAAAACCTCATGCACACCTCCCCCCCCACAATATTATCTTGACTAGAGGTGTAGATCTAATGTTACAAGTGAGTTATATACCCTCAATAATGGTATCTATATTTGGTAACATGTATGATAAATAAAAACAAAATAAATATCACAAAAACGGGAAACCATAAGAATGATAAAACAAGTTTCATTCCATGTCATACAGGGATAAATAGAAGGATCTCCATCATGGCTGGTCGAGAGTACAACATGAATGAATAAATAATTAAATGAATGTGTGACAAAAGCCTTCCAAACATCTTCCTAATACCAAATCCTTCACCAAACTCCAAGCTCCTTGGAAACCTATCATAGGTCCCTTTCTCTACTTCAAATCATTTATCTTGAAGACTACACACACATCATGGTAGCCCTGAACAATGTCATTATAAACTAGAGGAACAAAAATAAATCAACCATAACATAATTGAACATGTAAATTTATGTTTAGTACATGATGTAAAATTTAATTTTTTAATCAACAATAAAACAAATCATGTAATGAGTGATCATTTACTAAATAAGCTTCCATGAACGTCGATCATACATTCTTCATTACAATGAAAAAATAACATGACTTCTAATCATTAAAATAACATAGATCTTGAAAAGTTAATGTATCTAATATAAAGGAAAAATAGTCCTAATGTTATTGAACAACTACATACACACTTATATGAGTAGATCTTACCCATGACTATTTTTACCTGCTCCCCCTCCAATGGTACACATGCTTCGCGTACCCATGCAATGTATTATCTCTCATACACAATGATGTTCTCTACTTGTAGGTCATATCAATATATATGGAAATCCATTAGTCGGTGATATGTAGTTCCGATGGGTGGTTCAATGATAAGGTGATTACCATTATTCACAACCCATCACCATGGAGAAATTTTGTCCATATACCCCCTCTAAGGAGTTTGTCAGGTTCGTCGGGGAAACTTGTCAACTCTATTAATGGAGAAATGACTCAAATAACTATACACAAAGACTCATTTATGGATTAACATAAAATATATTGATATTCCACAAAAAATCATCAAATAAGTAATGAAATAATACACTTGTAATAGAAAACATGGTAAGGCACAAACACAAGACATATTAAAGGAATGACATTGCATGATAATGCACAAACATAAAATGTGAATTCTAGGAGAGGGTCTCCTAATAATGAAAAAAAGAAAAAAATATATAAATAATACATATATAGTCAGAAGATGATAAAGATGTCCTGACTCAATATTTCTGTCCTGGAATTCCATGATTTTCAAAGGAATCGATACCTGCCTCGTGTTCAACACTAACCTAATCATTCCAAAATGTAGACAACTCCTATAAAAAATCACAATTCGTTATTAAAGAGTTTATAAATTGATATATATGGATATTTTGAGAAAATTAACTTGTCCCACACCATCACACCTGACATTATCAACAATTATTGATAAATCTGATATTGATTTATCGAAGTTCACCGATGCACTAGATCTATCACTGATCGATCAATGATAAAAAACATTTTTGATAAATCATATTGGAATACATATATCTGTATATTAATGTATAGATACATGATTCATTTTTTGGTATGAATTTTACAATATTAAGAATGAAAAAAAACATTGGAAAATAGTTTTAAACTGTGATTACCAAAGACCCTATGCCACTAGATCTAACATAATCATAGTAGGAAGAGAAAATATTCACTGAGGGGAGCATCTAGAAATGTAACATCTTTGTGTTTTTCATGTATTAATATAGAATATTATATGACCTCTTTTTGGATATAAACGCTCAGACAGTCTAATATTCACAAGCTCGATGTGCCTGAAATTAATTTTTGATATATAATAAATATATTAATATCACATGCATGTAGTTGTCAAAAATAAGTGTAATAACTACCGAACGAAGGATATGATCAGAAATTCAAGGGAACCAATGAGTTTATAATTTTGTTTTATACTAGATGAACTATTACCATTGTCAAAGTCGCCCATTTTTGAAAATGTTGTCGCATGTGTAAAAATATTAAAATAAAAAATAGATCATTTTATTTTATTTTTCATTGGTGAAACTCTATGAATACTCTATTTTAAAAGGATTATTCCTCAACTATAATATTAGACATTAAATATATTGATTGAGATGAAATTTTGGAGAGGATCCATTGTAGTATCTTTGATAGACAATGTTAGATTGTATGAGATAGAGGATCACGCACCAATGGATTTAGGGATCTCACCAATGAGGAAAACAAAATACCGATCTTCATTGATGATTTATCCATAATATAGGTAGGATGTTTTGTTTTTTTAATTCCATTATGTTCATATATACCAATCGAATACTGATCAATTCATGAAATAATAACTGATTTGTGCATTGATGGTAATATATTTATGACAGATTTATTTTTCTTAGATGTTATTTTCTTTTATGTACTTCAATTTATTCGACAAAAGATTAAAAAAATTATGAAGATAATTCCACACATATATTGGGTTTTTGATTTCTCCCATGATTATTTTCATATTCATCATTAATATTTTATTTTTCCAATGTATCCTTGAATACAAGGTCATTAATAGTTGTGTGGCCATTATTTTTTCACAATGGATTAATTACATGAATGAAGTTAATGAATGAGGGTGTGAGTGATGTATTATGATGAAATAGGATGATCATATGTGGATCATAATGGATTGGTTGTTCCCATTCATCATGTAATTGATGAGGAAGCTATAGAAGACACCTGTAGGTGTTTTTCAAGCAGAATCAAACCCCAAAATCCCAATCTACGAAGATTAGATTGTAAGATGACACTGGATATATGATTTTATTATGAGATAGGTAGAAATGTACGATACGAATCTATGGGATCCAGAAATTCTGGATTAGATGGCCTATAATTTTGGATTTAATTACTATGTGCAACCCCCTTTACAGTTCTAGGGTTTCCATGGGGAGAAAATAGATCTAGTCAGTGTGAAATCTATCACACACCATATGACCTATGTTAAAAACCCAAACATTATCTCATAAGAGACATAGGAACATGCATGAAGAAGTATATAGATAAAGACATGGCTAGGAGTACATGGGCATGATTAGTTCTACTTGTGTTGGTATATGTTCCCAACCTATAGTACACGAGCACATAAAGAAGAAAAAGGAATGGTGTCAGGAGATCTTTACAGTCATGTAAATTTACTACACCATGTGTTTTATGATATTTATGTACAATGTGAGGTGTCACCACATAGACAGACCAAGGGTTGGATGGAAACATCGTGTACCCCTACTAAATGTCATCTACCACCCTTTAATGATGTTTGGAGCTATTCGTTTTTTTAGATTGGGATAGTATTGGTAGATTGTGTTACATTGGTATATTTTTGGAATGAAACAACGTGGTATTACATTATCATAATTGAACTGTGATCTCATATAGATGATGAGTCTGAAATATTTTTTTTGGCATCCCTCCAAGAGACCAGAGTGTGATAGTCTATCATTTCTTCTTATACAATATATATGGTTCATGAAATAAATGCGACATCCATGCATGTATAATTTATCATATATCGCAATGGTAATATGGTTATGCTATGTGGTATATTTGTAATATTAACCCGTACATAGTGGGTTGATCCAGATTGGGGTTGTGGTTACCCCCAATGGTCTAATGTGTGATCCCCTATCTATGTATCAAGGTCGTTAGACAGTAGTGACATTTCATGGTTAGGGACCAATACTCATGAAATATTGGATGACTATCTATGATGACGGAATGGATCAAGGTATGGATTCTCCCAGAATGAGAATTTCTTCGAGTAGAATCCTTTGGCTGGTAGTTTGGTTATGATTCCCTGGAGGTGTGATGTCCTTCCTAAGTATATCCTAGTTTGGGTTTATGAATTAATTTCTAAACCATTTTTAGGAGATTACTATTCATGATAATTCATGTTTGGTGTTTTCAAAGTGTCCCATTAGTTATTTTTATACTAACCCATATATGGGATCTTCCCACACATGCCATGTATTATGATGAAAATGTCCCATATGATATTTTCTGGTTAGGAAAGGGAGCAGGTGGAGAATATATTGAGCATACATGAATGTGGTGTTTTCTGGGAGATTCTATTAGATCAGTAAGAAGGATAGGATCTATATTGTTTTTGGTAGGGCTTGTCTTTGGCACCTTTTTCACTTTCTATACATTACTATCATATTTTGATTTTCAGATCATAGATGTATGCATGAATTGGTTTTAGTTATTTTAAATTTCAGAATTTCATGGGAATAAAAATTTATGAGTGCATATAGGTATAAAAGGATAATGCCTCCCATGTGTGAGATGGGCTTACTTATCATTGGTCACTATCCACTAACCAACTTTCAGAGGGCTTGGGGTAGTCATGGTCTGGGACCCATCTGGCCATGTCATGAAAGATCTGTATAAGAGGCTATTATTTCTACCAATGGACCAACTTTTTTGTGATTATTTTCGGTTTTATTGGAATAATGTTTTTTGTTTCGAGTTTCGATATTAGGATAAGGACCACAGTGTTGTGCAGTGGTGAACATATCTATTCACCCAGACTCGGATCACCTACCTTTCAACTTTGTACATGAAGATATAGGTTATAGGGAGAAAATTGGTACAAGATTCATATTGGAATGTGTTGGGGTTTCCATATATTTCATGATTCATATCCCCATATATACTATTTTAAATTGTTTCATCTAGTTTATTTCCGGATTCCTCCATGATGTCATCCAGCTAGGATTACACTATGTGAACTTGTGGATGGCCTTCCGGGTGGTGAGGCTTCAATATAAGGGTTTTTACCAAAGATAGTACATTTGTTTATTCTACTATTTGTACCACCAAACATCAAATTGTTGTTAGCAAAAGTGGTTCCAAAAGAGGATGCACACTTTCTAAGTTCACTATATGAGTTCTAGATGTATTGAACTCCATATTTTTGAGGTGGGAAACAACCATAAGTGGTTGAAGACTAGATAAAGGTAGGAACCCCATTTTTTTCCATATGAGGATGCCTAATGTCTAGATGGAAGTCATCATGACATATCTTATTCATGGATCCACTGGTTGATGGTGGGTTTTAGTGACTTAGTGACTTGATAAGAAAACTATCTCATAGAAATGAATCAAACATCTCTTTAGGGATGATATTTATCCATCCTAATTGAGATTAGTGAGCATAAAAGAGCTTCATCATATATAGTTGGGTTGTATTAATTTGAGTGTATATTTGGTGATATATAATGATCTCTTGTGATAATCCTTAGATATGGAGTGGGACTTGTTTTTTCAGGGCACATACCATTTTGATGGGCTTACAAAGAGTTATTAGGGATTCTGTGATATCTATTTTTATTCCCTCCTATAAAGAGGTTCTTGATCCAACCTTAGTGGTGTAGTGGTTCCTAGAAGAGAAGGAATATAAAATGGGTGTTGGTAGTGGGAAATGATGATCTGAAGCCTTTGTGGAAGGTAAATGATGGCTATCTTAGGAATTTAGGTGGAAATGGGGATTTAATAGATAGTCCAAAGATAGTGGGTGTGTTCTATAGTGCTCTCAAGATAGTTTGATTCATCTATGGGAGAGATAATCTTTCTCGTGAAATTGATATGGACATCTAGATTGAAATTTTCAGACCCAATGTACAACTGATCAGGATATAGTTGAGGAAAAACTAAGGAAGAGATAGTGGTAGGAGAAAGGGAGTATATAGAGAAGAATGTGTGTATGTGGGGAAGTTAGAGTTGTTAGAGGTTGTTATATGTTCAATTTATTTACACCACTACCCTAGGTGGTCCACGCTAGGTTATGAGAGTTTGTGGTCAAGGATGAGGGAAGCTGTAGGATATGGAGTCCCATGATGCCAAGGATATGGGATTATTTGAAGTATGATTTTTGTATTTTATACCATAGATATAGTATTGATAGACTCATTTTCATGTCATTCCTTTCGTTCCAGTTTTCTAGATCACGACATAGAGATTCTTGTTGAACCTTTGGCTCGACCCTTTCACATAGAGACTTTGAAAGGATATACTTTAGTGATTACATAATTTTGCTGACAGTTCATCTTGACTCGTGTAGGAGAGGGTTTTATATATGATCTCATTGTATTAGCGACATGGTTATGAAACCACCTATGGTGTGGAATGGTTATCCATTTTTCATTACCATATTGATTATTTTATAAGGAGGATGTGTTTTGTTCATAGTGAGGGGATTAGGTATACCTTGGTGATTGAAATGAACACCATGGAAGACCATGGTGAGATTAGGCATCAAAGAGTGATGAAAATTACCCATCATTTTTCTATAATGAATCTTGGAGAAATGGATTATATAAGATACCAGTTCCCAGCAGTGGTGATGGATTATGAGAGAATCATTATTGAGTGAATTACAGGATCACATCCCCACAATGAGATATAATTTTTCATTGAATTAAACCCTAAAATAGCCCTGATATGTACACCATCACATCAGATAGCTCCCAGAGATCTTCATGAGATGAGGGTTTAGTTAGAGTAACGGGAGGCCCCATGATTCCCTTGGGAATACAATGTTTTGATCAATAAGAAGAGGGATGAGAGACTGATGTTATATTTAGATTACCATCACATGAACTAGGTGGATATAATGAATAAGTATCCAATTCCAAGGATGTATGACCTATTTGACTGTTTGAGAGGGCATGATCATTCTAAAAAATTAATCATAGGTAAGGCTATCACTAGTTTGAAGTACTTGATGAGAATTTAATAAAGGTGACATTAAAATGTCTCTACGGTTATTATGAGTACATGGTGATGCCCTAAAAAATGAGAAACTCCCCAAATGTATTCATGGGATTATTGAACCATATCATGCAATCTTTCCTAATCTAGATTGTGGTAGTCTTCACTGACAATATCATAGTGTACTCAGCTCTTGAGGAGGAGCACATGAGACACTTGAGGAGGGTCCAGACACATTATTAGAGCACCCTCATTTTGAGAAGCTCGTAAAATGTCAGTTTTGGATTTAGTAGGTCTACTTACTAAGACACATCATAATATAGGTAGGAGTGGAAGTGAGCCATGTGAAGTATAAAGAAGTACTTTCTTGGGATCCACCCAAGTGTGTTTCTGAGGTGTACAGTTTCCTTAGGTAATCAGGGTACTATTGGTTGTTTGTACTCAATTTATCTTGAGTGTATACATCCTTGATAGCTTTAACAAGAATTGGTATCAATTTGCGTAGAGAAATGGTGGTTCTATTATTTCAAGAGTTAGGAAAGAGGATTAAGAGTTATCCCATATTTCCATTTCTAGTGGAGGTTGTCGAGTATGTAATTTTCTATGATTCATTATGGATAAGACATAGATCAGTCAAGATGTAGAGGCTGTTACTGTTATATGGTGTTATTCGGGATGGATTGTTAATTTTGGTCTCACAAATTGAAGTTTCCCAAATTCAAAATGAGTATAGTGTAAATATGCATTCAAACCATATAGAAACATGGGGTATTTTGTAATATGAGGATGTCGATAATTATATAAAAAATCACTTAATTTATATTCATTATTGCTGATTGTAAGATTTTTTTGAGATCTCTGACCAACTCAATTTATAAATTACTTATATTGTTAGGATATATAAAAAAACACATAAAAATTGTTCTTAACAATCAATAAGTGAAATGTGTTGGCTGTGGATATTTATGAATACTGAAAGAAATTAATTTTCAAATTGTCATGTGTTTCTCATAATAAATCATATTTTTTTGATTAAAATGATAACTAACTTCCTTGTTCTAGTTAGTTCCAAGTATTTTTTGGAAAAATCAACTTATTGTAAAAAAAATTAATTATTAAAGAATTTTCCTAAAAATAAATTTGGATATAACATATGCACCCAATGGTCATGTAATTATTAATCATAACAGCCCAATAGATACCTAAAGACCATTCTTGATCCAATACAGAGTGTCCAGTAAGAAACTAAATGAAAAAAGGAAGTTATTAGAATTTATAAGCTTTACTAATATAATAAGGTATAATAAATTAACCAACATTTGTGAATATCCATAGACCATGCACATTGAATAAATTATATACTAATTGGATGAAGAATGATAATCACGATCAGGTGACATATGATCTTCACTACTATAAAGAAAGGATGAAAAATTCCAAGACACAATAGGATAGAAAAATACAAATATGTATAGAATGTGTTTTAAGATCACTCCCAACCAGAATGCAGGCCTCTTGGATGCTCCCCTCCATATAAAATGGCCATAGTATCGTTATTGTGCCAACAAATAGTATCTATTAGTGGTTAGGGTTTATAATCATTAGTTAATGGGTTGATTAGAAGGTAGATAAGAGATTGTTGGCCTGATGTTTACCAGTTCATGGTTATGGTGCACTGTTAGATTAAACATGATCTATCCATGATCTTTGATCTATATATACTTATTTGGGGAAAAATTTCTATTAAGCATGTAAATATATTAAACATGGTTCTAATTCCACTGGATTTTTCTCCCATGGCCTAAGGGCCAATCCACACAGTTTTTTAATCAAGAGGAAGCCTTAAAATTGGTCATTGCCTCCTAAAAAGATCTCCCACATAGTTTTATAGTGGACATGAACATCTATTTTATATTTTATGAGGGTGTGAAACGATTTTGTCTTAAGGATCTATATTTTTCAAGGTTTCTTGGGTTGTGTTTCACAGTTTGATAGACTTAGTAATAACCATTTACCATGGAAAAAGGGCCAAATGATTCAGATTTCCCTCTAATATGTATGGATAGTTCCACAACCTCTTTACCATTCATTGGATGACTAATTTTGATGTAAAAAATATTTTTAGGATGTAAAATCATTAAAATGGATCCTTACAACCATTTTCATTTTTCTTTTAATTATGAAAATTCAATATACACAAAAGTGCATCATTCTCCCCAACACTCGATCTATTCTTCTTCCTCAATAAATTTCCTATACAATAATCTCCATGGGACCATAAAATTAATAGGTTGAAATTTAATACATTATATCAACTAAATAAATTATAAATTTGGATGAATAATTTTGGAATATCCTATAACAAATATTTATGACTCACAAATCCTTATTGTTATCCAAAAAAGGAGGCTCAATTCATATCCTCTAGATCATTATTACAAACTAGTTGTTTGTTTAAAATTGAAATGTTCATTATTCATTGAAAAGAGTTTTCCATCCTCCACATATACCTCATCAAAATATATGGTAGGTTAGGTAATTATCTCAATTAAAAAATTGAGGGAGATCAGTTTTATAGGTCACAAAATCTCATTGACTTGAAACATCAAGGATTGATGAAGGGTAACTGTCATCTTGGGAATTATTTTTAATCTCTCACATTATTTTCATTGGATGGAGATACATGAATTTATATTTTGGTTCCATTATTTTTCCATTTCATATGTTGATAAATTGGGAATGAAATTCAAGAGATCATGAAATTAAGAACACATAACAAGCACTAGTTATGTATCAATAATTTCAATGATTCACAAACCTATATGAATAAATTGACTTCTATTTTAAGGGGTTTCATAATTTAACCAAATCCATAAAAAATATCGTTTTAAACACATTATTTAAAGAGTTAATATATATAGTATTATCATTGATTGTTCAAATGATTATTCACATCAGAAATAGACTTATCAATCTAGACATATGAGGAAGTTCAAAAATAGTTTTCCGAAATATATTTTTTAGTCGATATAAATGTGGGATACTTATACATTTCCATAATATGTCTTCTAGGAAAAATATTTCATTTAATGCAATGTCATGGAAATACCCAAATGGGTTTCCAAAATAATTTTTCCACCCCCACATGTAAAACTAATCACATTCCCCTATAAATGTGGTTAGGTGGAGAAGTGCAGGAAGAAAAATTCCTGAAAGGTTTGGGAGAATGAGATATTTAAGGGAATAAGAAAATGAAAAGAACAAAAAAACTGATGGAAAATGGTCAGAGAATGGTATTTTGTTATTTTTCAAGATCCCTCTTAGTGGAATAGTGTCTATGTTCAAAATTAATCATCCAAGAACTATATTAGATAATGAAACCAAAAAATGTAGAAATAAAAGTGTTGTTGAAGAGGGGGAATTAAAAATGAGAGCACAATAACACCATAACTGAAGAACCCTTAAAATATTAATGGAAATAGTAAATTTAAAACCTACTTTCAAAAGAGGGAATTAGATAAGATATTGGAGTTCAAAATTTTATTTACATCCCATAGGAAAACCAATGCAAAATAGTTTTTGGATATGAGTGTAGGTAGCCTCATCCCAATTTGGACCAATAGTGGATTTCATTGAATCCATTACCTCTATGAGAGGGGTTACTAGTTTGTTCAAAAGAATATAAGATGTATAATAAGGATAATGGTATGATGGAGAATATTTATACATATAGTAGGAAGGGGTATGTCTTTGAAGGGGTTGGTAAATGTCAGGGGTAGGGAGATCATTCAAGATGATGCTCTTCATATTTTATTGAGTGACCTCAACTTTCAAATCAAAAATTACATAAATTTATTGTTCCTACTTCCATTGTATATATGGATCACTAAATGGGTTTCCCAAAATATTATTTTTTGTGTATTAGTTTGAGTAAGTTGATGGATGCATCGAGGTTGTCAGACTGGTTGGGTGGTACTCTTTCTCAGGTGGGAATGAATGGTGGGATGGACTGGGAGAGATGAAGGTATAGTGGGGATCATCATAGATGTTTTATTTATTATCAATTGAATCTGTAGTTATTTCCATTAAATTATATCTTCATATGTCTTACCATGGTGAAATCGAAAGGGATAGGTATATCATGATCAATTAAGGCCACCTCATCAATCTTTATTCCATGTTTCTCGGCTATGGGGGTGATATAGGGTCCTTCAAAAAACACTCCCATTAATTGGTGAAAATTTGAAGGAGGTACTAGGTGATGAAATAAGGGAGGTTGATAGGTTCCTCTATAATCAATTAACATTGAACAAACAAATCACATAGGATTACACTGACTTATCTATCTGATCATGGGAGAAATAAGTAGTAAGGATCTAGTGAAGCACATGGTGGGTGAGATTAATGATTATGAAGGACATAATATTTTTGGAAACATATGATGATCCTTGATGGGATGTAGTGGAAAAGTTTTACCTAGTTGTGTTAGTATCCCTATCTCATGTCGTCTCAATATATTACATTCCTATTACAAAATATTCATCATATATTCTTACAATTGAAGAGCACCCACAAAGATGAAAACTATAGCGGTTCCTTAAAACTGTGGAATGTGATGTAACAAATAAAATCAAATAAATCTCAATGATCATTAGTGGTATACCTATACCAACATAAAAAATTGATAGAAAAATAGAGTATGAGTTCCTTGATAGTTATATTATGGACTATGAGTTCCCATAGTGAGGAATCCATTACCAATATGTCTTTGATGCTCGCCATATATACCTAGTGACTCAAGATGGCGAGGTGTAAACAATGGTGCGAGATGAAATTCCATGTGACTAAAACTCAATATCTGTTAAGATCCTTGTACATGGATAATTAATATTTTGGAACTAGGAGGTCATCATAATCATATGTACATGAATGTTTTAAGGAGGCTATGGAGTAGATTTTATGGGTTCCCACTGGCAGTAGAACAACAATGCATAGCGAGAGACACAAATTCCAAAATGGGTTTAGATTTTTTTTTTGGTTTTGAGAAATTTATTTGTGTTAGTGTGTGTTGTGATGTTTCAAAATGAATTGTACTGAAAAATTGATGAAAAAATAATATTAAAAATGAAAAAAATGAAAATGGGATGGGGAAGAAAGTGGGGTTTCTATAAAATAATATAATTATAAGAATGAAAATGTAAAGGATGTGGTAGAAGAAGATTAAGGGTGATAGAAAAATAAAAATAATAAAAATAAATTCACCCTTAATCCAAAGTGTGAAAAAGAAGCAATGGAGGAGGAGGTTGAAGGATATTTAAGAGAGGTGGATGTGAAGGAATGGGTGGAGGGGTCTGGAATTTTTTTCAGTTTAAAATTGGGGTTATAGTTTTTTTTGTATTGGAAAATTTTGGGATTTTCAAAATACACATGGTTATTGAGAGCATTTTGTTTAACCTTGTAGAAACCATGATAAAGCTACAAAAAATGGGAACAATGTCCCTAAACTATTTACATATGTGATATGAGGTTGACATATGAATTATAAATATTTTTAATAGAGAATAAATTATAAATCGATTACATAGTAATGATCCTATAACTAAAACAAAAAATATATATAACACATTAATCTTGATCCCCTATGAAACACACAAAATAAAAAAAAAATTTCATAAATTTTTGAAATGATGGCTTACCTCTTAGTCAGTGATATGATTAATTTATAAATACCATCAAAATGGGTCTCTTTCTCACCCAAATTATTTGGAGGATACCGGTTCCACATTGTATTCCATTTAAAAATATGGTTTGAGTCATTGTTAGTTAATTTTGAACTTATATTTGTGTTCTCTAGTAAATTACACCACACCACAACTGAATACCTTAACTACATTGAATGAACCCAACCACTAGGACATCACATTACCTAGAAAAATGACAATCATTAGTTGAACAATAGTTCTTGATCACTATGATGAAAGGATTTTTGATAAATCAGGAATTCATAAACTGCGTTTTTTCATTTCTTTTAGAGAAAATAATTTTCATACACCTCCCAATAGATCTCATCAAGGTTAGATAATTGGAGTTTTATCTTATACAAAAAATATTTCAAATCATAGTTCAAAACCTTGACTACCAAATATTACTTGTGTTCATGCTCCAAAGGAAATTGAAATGACATTCCATAGAACAACTAGAATGGGGATATACCCATCATAGTTTTAAATTCTATAAAAAAATATCATAAATCATTATCAAGATTTGTATACCAATCCTCTCTATATTCTCCCACTACTTTCCTCAAAATTTGTTTGAGCTTATGGTTCAATACATCTGCTTATCCAAAAGATTGGGGATCATAAGTTTTCCCCATTTTATACTTTATCACAAATTCTATTAGAAAATTCCTCATCATTGAATTATCAGAGTGTGTTCCCCAATCAATAATGAGGACTCGATGTACACAAAATCTACAGAATATGATATTCTTCAGAAAGTCAGCGACAACCACTTATGTGCATGGATATATTTCCAAAACATTGAACCATTTATAATCATATTAAAAACATGAAATATGTATGTGTCACTAATAGATGGTGTAAATAGTCCCATGAAATAAATACCCAATATTCCAAAGGCTTCAAGATAATATACTGGGTTATATGGAATTTCATCTCTTCTCCAATAGATGTGGTGAATCCATTACTAAAAAAATGAAATCTTCAAGGAAGTATTATTTTATCTATGTATATTGTTCTTGTTTGAGGTGAGGTAATTACAAGTAGGAGAGATCATAAGAAATACTATCCTCACTCCTATTCTTATAACAAATTTCCAAATCAAACTCCTAGTTTAGAAGCACCCAGTAAATAAACCGAGGACTATGACCTTTCATATTTAGTAGGTAAATGAGTGTGGAGTGATCTGTGTATACAATAAACTTTTATGGAACCATATATGATAAATATATTTCAAATGAAGAATAAAATACCAAAATTTAATTTTATGTCATTGTATAACTGATTTGAAACTCATTTCATGAAATAATAGATTAATAGATAGTCTGGGACATATGGCCGATTTGATGACCCATGACTTCCCCCAAAACATATTCACTGGAATCACACATGAGCTCTTATTTCTTATTCCAATAAATATAAATCACCATTGGAGATTTTACAAAAATATTTTTCAATGGTCTAAATTCCGCAATGAATTATTCATTATATGCAGATATGGAATCATTTTAGAATACATTAATCAACATTTGAGATATTTTTGAGTAATCTCACACAATATGTTGACAAAAAACCATTTTTACTAGGGAATCATTGTATTTATCATACTAATTTTGGAATGGGAAAGTTATTTGTTACATAATATTTTGTGATATTATCTTCAATCCATATTTCAGATATTCGTTGACATAAGATGATACCATTTTTTTACCATAAACTACATTTTTCCCTATTCAAAGACAAATTTATCTACCCACACCATTCCAAAACCATATCCATGTTTTTCAATCAATTATTGAATAAAATTTCTAAGATGAAGATTTTTTCCCTAATGATATCCAGATTATTCTTCACCATGGCATTGAATACTACTAACATACACCACTGGAAAGTGGAAATAGGGTAACATATATTGAAAGACATGGGACGATAAAAAAATCATCCACATGGGCATGCGAAATTTTTTTCTCCTAATACTCAAGTGTATTCTATATCTAATAATATATATTATAAAAATCTAGACTGTGATTGAATTCATGTCCTTAATTTCATTCCAATAACTTATACCTAAACCCTAGTGGAAATTGGTAATTATGAGTGGAACCATTTAGGTTTTGGTAATAAAAAACACTATACATCCCATAACTATTTGAGTTAGAATAATTTTATACTTCTGATTGGATATCACATAAATACCACCATTTTTTGGTACCACTTTCATGGGACAGACCCATGGTCTGTCTAAATATAGATAGATGATTCCAGCATCTAACAAATTCCTTAATTCCTTGTTCACAACCTCCTTCATCTGAGGGTTGGGCCTTATTTTTGGATATCTAGATTGGTTTTCCCCATATTATAGAAAATCATTGTGGGTATAAATGTTTGGAATGATTCATTATGGCCATACACATTCCAACTAAATTCATTATTCCTTCTTCTGAGAACCTCTAAATGTGATTCCTCTTGATCCTCAGTGAGAGACATGTTAATAATAAATGTAAGTATGTCTATTTCCCCAAAAAAGAATATATATTAGAGATGATTGGAGAGGCTTTAGTTATAGCTTTGATGCCTTAAAAAAAGGGATACAAGGGTTCCATATTTCACTTTCCAAAATATAGGAATAACTTCTTGCTTCCAAAATCAATTTTCTTGACCTATAACATAATGCATCTCTTTTTGTCCATATTCTAAATGGCATCCTATGATGTTGTGTTTATTTATAAATAGATAATAACCCATGTTAGGTTCATTGTAGTCCATATAATTTTACAACAATAATAAAATTCAGTATACCTCATACTCAACAAGTTATTCTTACTTGATGGCCTTGCAGATGTTTTATGAAACCATTTCATCCTCTACTGAGAATATCAGTTACTATTGATGAATTCCAATAAAATCCCTTCTCGTAGCTAAGATGGGGATTAGAAAATCAGTGTAACCTCAGAATCATCCTCCACAAAATGTAAAATTATGTTATCTTCAACAATTAACTTTACAACAATTACTAGCATATCATCTAATTACCCCTTGGGATATTTTATAGAAGGGTATTCTATTTTTAGTTCCAATTGGGTGGGATTTAATTCATTTAGCCTTTGATTATTGAATTCTCCTAGATGTATTAGATAGATACAAGCTCCCAATTACCTAAGGGATTTCAAAATCTCACAAGCTCTAGTTGTGAATGAAGTTAAAAAACATCCATGGTCATGTATCATTGGTGGGATTGACTATTAGAGAACATCAGGGCACACCATATTAAGACAAATTGTTATAAAATACTCAAAAATCATTTTTTATGAGACTTTATTTTATTGAATTTTTATAATTCATAATTGTGGTTAACACCCCATCAAAGGGTATTTTAATATAGGGTTATTGAAAAACCCCCATGACCTCCAAAAATTATGATTCCAACATCTTCTTCTTAATTCACTCCACGAAGGGAGATAGATAGAATATAGGGTTTAATCACCTCCTTTCCCAATCATGTTTATTTTCATTCCTTATTTATAAGTTCATATGTGATGAAGGGATTCCCATTTTAGCTCCACTTTACATAGATTGGGATGGTCTGGTATGTTTCTCTACTTCCACTACATCCTTCTTTGTTGCCACTATTTAAGGGAGGTACTTTTGACTACTTAAAGTTTCTACATTATATTTATCTCAAGAGATCTATTCTGTATTACCCAGTAGTGTACTTGGTTTCTTTACAAAGAGTTTATTGGCCAAGTTAAAATTTTTATTTCAAGAATTCGAATGGTCATCTCTTGATTTTGAAACCTTTTTTCAATAGTTATAATGAATATAGAAATAATCTCCTATAATTTTAGATATTGTTTCTTATAATGGTGCTACTTAATTACATGATACTAATTTTTTTTGCATGGAGGATATGATGGAAAAGTGTTTAGATACCACTCATGATGATATGAACCTTGTTTGTACTGATGTCCTTATTTCTACATAATGTATTCGGTATTGCAGTTGGCCATACCTAGGTTGATTTTGAGGTCTTGGTAGACAGTTTTATTATTGCATCCCCCAACATGGTTTTGTATTGTCATTCCATGTAGGGTTCTGATATTGAAGAAATATGTCATGTCCTATATTTTGAGATATGTATATTACTTCACTTATAGAGGGGCCACAATTTTTCTTTAACATTCATCCATGAGGTGGTTAACACCACTCTCACTAAAACATGGATGGTTGACAACATGAACAAGTTATGTTGGGTAGAAATTAATCACATCAATATTATTTGATATTTTATGAAGTTGGGATGCTATAATCGTGGTTGAATTAATAGTATGCATCAATATTTTCAGAATTCCCTCCTAAAAATTCCCGGAACATTATTCACTGACATATCTTTTAAGGGATAAAACATTGGTTTAGGTTATTTCCTCATGAATATTCTTCTAGAAGCCATATCCACCACATAGTTAGTATTTTTTGTGATACCCAATAAAATTTATGAACATTCATACACAATGGGAGGAAATGTTTATCGAATTTTGATATCATTTTCTTGAAAATTTCCCATTATTCATGCGAAGGAATTAGAATCATGCAGTTGGAAGTTGTGAATTTTGTTTCCCAATGTCACCCTTTTGTAAGGAGGAATGTAAATTTCATGAAAATATTAAGAAAATGAGTAATATGTGATAATGAAATGCTGGGGAAGTCCCAAGATATATTATTTTACCTTATCCCCATTGGAAAATGGAAAAGGTTGAATCTAGATAGAATCCATCTACACTTTGTGGTAACAAAACATGTCACAAATTCCCAAAAAGATTAAAAGATAAGTGTTGGGAACATTACGAAAAAACTCGTCAAACTGGACTATAATATGGATGAGAAATATGAAGGATGACTTGATTTCAAACTATTATTCCTTCATAAGGGTCAAAAAGTACATGTATCAGCTCCATGAATTGAAGGTTGACTATACAACATAATAGTATGGACTGGTGGCTGATATTCCTTAGTAGGTTGTGGCATATACTGTTGATCCTTTGGAAAATAAGGCAATTTATTAGAAAGAATTTATAAATTCTTCTATTATAGATCAACCAAATTTATCATCTGTTTATTATATCCAAATATAAATTGAGCTAGTGGTCATTGATGATTTCATGGAATATAAACAATGAAATTGGACCGTGGATGCTGGATTTTTTCCAATCATATGGAAGTTATGTGTTTTAATTACCTTCAAGAAAAAACTAATATCCAACTCCATGGAAAATATATACTTCATTCTCATCCACATTATCCATTCTAACATTTTGGATGTGCTCTCCCCTATGTCATAAAAATTTCCTTGAAATCATCTATTCAATTTTAGGGTCAATCGAGTTTATTCCCAAATACTCAATGCTCTTAGAATGAGTGATCTAGATGTTCATGGACTTATGGTTTGTATAAGTCCCTGATCATAAACCTTACTTAATTTTGAATTAAATGAATAATTCACATTGAGGATATTTTCTGGTTTAGAGTTTTTGAGAATTAGATCATAAATCATGAATTACATTCCACATTTAAACAAAGTGGTTACATAAAATATATTATTGGTTTTTCCCCATCAACGGAAACATATTTAAAATAAAACATGGTTTCTTTCTTAACACATCCTTGACACTATCATCATATCATGCACCTTTCCCTTGACCTGTGAAAAACATTTCAAACACTTGGGATGAGAATACAAAGCTCAGTATGGGATATAAAAGTACGAAAAGAAAACATTAGTCCATGTATGAAATCATACTTTACTCATAAAACATAAGCATTTTAACATACCTCATTAAATAACGAATAAATCATAGAAATCATAAGGCATAAAGGTAACATGAGACATTCATAACATTCTTACGTAGGGAGTAACCCTCTTGGATACGTTTGGAATACCCATCACAGTATATTCCCTAAATCGCTTCAGAGAACCCTTAACGTTTAACTCCTTCACGTTACCCAATGCATTGGAGAGCTATATCGGGCTCACCCGCCCATAGTTTATCACGGAACCACCTATCTTCATAACAATTTCCAATAACCATAACATAATCGTATCACATAAAACATGCATAAAAGAAACATGACATTTCCACATTTCAATCACAAGATATCAATACAACACATTTATAAAATAAAAACATTTTGAAATCCTTTTTCAATACCAAAATAAAATAAAAGTAAAACATGGTATTTATTTTTCATTTAAAAAAAGGGTATGGCTTGTAGAGGAAGCCGAAACTCAAATAATGGTCACGGCGGCAGGGAAGTCGTTGTCGCCGCATACGTACGACATAAACATTCCCTTTTGTCATTTAGTAAAACGCTTCGTATAAAAAAAAATCCTTTTTGGATAAATGTAAAATTCAAAGGGGTTTATACACCGTATAAAAGATGGTTGTGTATAAAACAAAATATGCCTCAATGAATGGAGATTGAGACGAAGTCCCTTACAAAGATGGTATCCTTGGATTAAGGATAAATCAATTACATAATTATGTGTGACGAACGAATACACCAAATATAAGTTGATATTAAGTGTAAAACAATCAGAGGTTATTCAGACATATTCATAGAATGACATATTCTAGGAGTACAAGTTTATCCCAAAGAATCAAAATTGGGTTAAGATGTTCCCTTGCAAAAATTTGACAGCCTAACGGCGTCACTACAAAATTCAGAAAATGAGTTGATGAGAGATAAAAATGGTATCTCATCACTTGGACATAAAATTTACATCAATAAGGATATATAAGAACGTATCCCAACATTAAAATATGTAAATTAAAATACCCAACAAAATAAGTCTTTTAAAAATAGGAGGGTGAAAGGTTCCCTTACCGACTTGGGTATCTTTCGAAACATACACCCCATGAAAGAAGGACAATACAAAATTGATGTAAATACTCATAAATGAACATATATTACACAAAGAGTAGAATAATGGTCAGTACATATACCACTCAAAGTAAATGGTGGAAAATGTAGCATAAATCTCACGGGAATAAAAGTGAGATGAAAAATCCCTTACGAAAACTCGGCAGCCTAACAGCGCCACTTAAAACTTCCAAAAATGGATTGATGAGATCAAATAGGGTCTCTCATCATATAAACATAAAATTTACAGAAGTAGGAATATAAAATAACATCCCCTAACATAACAAAGAGGAGCTTAAGAGAAGTGACATAAAGAAGAGTACTTAAAAAGAAAGAGAGAGGTTGGATCTCTTACGAAAATTCAGCAGCTTAACGGCGCCACTCAAAACTTTCAAAATGGATTAATGAGAGAAAATAGGTTCTCTCATCATATGAACATAAAAAATTACAGTAAGATTAATATAAAATAACATCCCAATCATTTTAAAGATGATCTTAAAAGGAATGACATAAAAGAGTGTAGTTAAAAAGAAAGAGAGGGGTAAGATCCCTTACCTCAAGTCCGACTTATCTTGTTCGTTTCTTTATATTCCTGAATAATAAACTTGGGTCAATTTATAATTTCTTAAGGGACTACTTTAAATATTATTATTCATTTCATATCACATATTAGAATGTTATAATAATTGTTTAATAATGTTAGTTCATATCAGATGTTTTTGCCGATGTTTGGTACATGAGTAAAAAAAATGAACTTGTTTGAAAATGATTTCCCATGTAGTTATAAGTAAATCATTTACAGAATTGTATTAATGATTAAAATATCATATATATCCAGTAAATATTAATTTTATACTATTACATAACATTTTGAGATAAAAATGAAAAGCATCGTTCATAGAAACGGTAGGCCGTACGTATGCATGAACGCTACTTTCATTTTTTTTGTCATATTAATGGAATTAAAAATAAATGAGATATATATATATATTATAATTCCATTATAATATATATGTTATATAGGTCACATATTTTCATTAATTTCATTCTTTATACATTCCATGTATTGCATTAACGAGTCACATCACTTGAGTGGGCGGTAGTCCGCACTTCCTCATATGAAATTATCGCATTTACACAACATGAAAAGAATAAAGGTATGTTTTAAATATAAAATACAAAAGAATATAGTCAACATAAATACCTTATATATCATATATAAAATATAGTTACATCATAATGGCCACCTTTATAGGTGTTAAAAGAATATTGAACAATCATCATTTCGTGAGGCAGAAAATCGCCAACCACAGAAATAGTATGTTCTTCAACCATTAGGCGAAGGTGTGTGTAAGTGTAGCTATAATACTTTACATTAAAACATCCTAGTATATTTAATATACTTGTGTTGTTATAAAATAAAATAATAAAAAGATTTTAGGGGGTTGGAGAAGCAAAATAAAACAAAAGACCACAAGAGAAAACACTTCCTTTAAAACGGGTAACTCTCTTTGATTTAAGCTCAAAGGCTTCCTTGGAAAGGATTCTGCCCAAAGTGAGGCTTCAATGATGAAGAGAGGGATGTGGAGAGATGAAATGGGTAGGGGTTGGACGATCCAAAGGATTGAGAGGTGTGTGTAAGGTGTTAGAGGTGGGGGCCTTTTATAAGTGGAGAAGAGGGGCACTCATGGAAAGTTATAAAATATTACTTTATTATAAAATGATTTTAGGATTTTAAAGGTCCCACAATTATATATTTCGAGGATAAGGTGATAATAGTTCTAAATCCACACATCCAATAGGTTTTTGACAAGTTTAGGTCTTAGACTTTACATTATCATTTCATTTTATTTAAATTATTCATTTATGAGGTAATCACTGCATCATCACGGTGTCATAAATAAATTAATTTATTTAATGTCTAATAATTATAAAAAATATCATGATATAGGAAATAATTTTATGTTTATAATAAATATTTATTGTAAAAAATATGACTTATATAACCCCATGTAATTTTTTTTAGTAAAACAACACATGTTTGTGACATTATAATTTTAACTTTAAATAAAAAGGTATTAATGTCATTTTCCAACAAAAGTGGCTCCATGGGGTCCCCAAGTTGACCCATGAATTTTCTTGGTCGGCCATGACACATAAAATAAGGGTAGGACATGTGTCAAGTTCATTTCATATCATTGAAACATTATTTTTACCTTAAAATTACACTAATTACCTCTAATCGCGATTAAAAACATAAAAGTTACTATTCACAAAAAAATTATTTTAATACCATTGAACCAAATTTTACTTCCTAATGAATACCATGTATGTCGGATTTTTTAAATTCAAAACAAAGAAGTGGTAAAGTTTCATTTAAATGAAAAATCAGTTTTTTAAGTACCACTTAGTGGTTTCACTATTCATCAAAAATTGATGTTTTTCAGAAAAATACCAAAACTTCACCCTATGATATATTTGATATTCCGAATTCAAAAATGATGTCTATTTTAAAAATTTCAAATCATATAAGTTACATTAATTAATTTAATAATTAATTCCCTCTGTCATGACAAATAGCGTGTTTTTATGAAACAATATATATCAAAAGATTGACACTAGTTTAAGTCCAATTTCAAAGTAAAATTAATTCCAACGACCAATATTGAATTAAATGGTAAAAATATATTATAATTTCACTTTAAAACCAATTCAAAAGATAATATAATAATATAAATAAATTATATTAAAAATAGGTTTTAAATTAAAATACAACATTTTTCACTATTCATTAAAAATTGAACTTTATCGAAAAAATACCAAAAATTTACACAAAGTAAATTTTGATGGCCCTATTCTAAAGAAGAATTTTATTTTGTCAAATATAACACAAAAAATTGTCAAAAAGTGGATTTAAAAGAGGTTCTCCATCAAAAGGCGGTTAATCGACCTTTTAAAGAATATTAGAATGATTATGCTAAAAATTGGATTCATTCACATTTTTAATCCTCTAAAATTTATTGTAAAGAGTAAAAATATTTGGCAAACACATATAATCATTTTGTAGTTAGTTCAGTTCATTCACGCAGTCACAACAGCTAGGCATTAACTACCCTTTAAAATAATATTATTTTATTATTAGAGTGCAACGTAAGATTCCCAAGAAACTCGTTGCTGCGTATTGGGTACGCCATCGAGCATAGCGTACCCTTTAAAGTAATATTAATATTTTATTCACAAATATGGATAAATGTGAAAATGTCATATAATTTATTTACCTGGGGTGTTACATCCTTCCCCCCTTTTGGGAATTGCGTCCTCGCTATTTTAAAATTGGGCTTGGAAACTTCATTGAAAATCCCACATCAGAACAAGAGTTAGTAAAAAAATCACTTTAAAATAATGAAAGAGAATTACAATGGTCACCCGAGATAACCCATACTAGGATTCCATGTAGGAAAACATGGATATGGAGGAAAAACCAAAGGGTCATGTTCTGAGGGAGAGTGATAGAAGACATGTTTAGGAGAAAGTTAACCACAAGAAAATCACATACTTGTGGTGGGTTAAACGGTATTCAATTCCCCCATAGGAAAAGTTAATAAAAAACATTTTTGTTTTAAGTTACTTTTCATTGAGGAATTTATTTTTGATCTTAATGAAACATACTTACTTGTCATGTTGACATTAAAATTTTACTACATTTCTTAGACAAACTCGTACTTTCCCCAAATGATGAGTATTTAGGAAGACTTGTTTACATTAAGAGAGCTATAATCAACTACTAGAGAATCACCTAATCCACAAAAGGGAACTATATACTTCCCATGTATTTATACCTTAACCAAAACTAAAACCTAAAAGGTTAGTATGAGATCAGATAATACCCAAAAAAGATAAAAAATCTATTCTTATTCTCCAAACATTGTCAAAAAATACCCAAAGTTCAACAAATACCATTCAATAAACAGTTTGTCCATAAAATTCTTCAATGTAAACCAAACTAAGATTGAAATCCAAATATTTGAAGGATTTAATCACATAGTCTTCCAAGGTACAAATTAACCCTTATCCCTAAATAACATTAGTTGCTCTTAAAGTCCCATATTGAAAAGTAATTAACCTAATCACGTATCCTCCATTATAGGTTAATAATTTCCATAGATAACCCTAAATAAACTTACTCTTAATTCATAAAATCATCTAACTAAAAAGAATAAGTCATACTAACCAGAGACTTCACGTAGTCCAGTGGTAGGCGATAAATACCAGTCACACTTTGGTTGTGGGTTCGATTCCCGCAGCTTTGTCCGACGCGACGGGTTGTCTCACGGTCTGCGTGTTGTCCTTTTTATAAAACTCCAAAAATAACCCTAACATGTTTTAACCTAAATAGTTTCCTTATACCTCTCATTTTCATTCAAATTCATTATGATCTCAACATCTTAATTCTTGATTTCTTATTTCATAACCATAAGATAAAATAAAACGATTCATAAAATGAATAAAATCATACCTTGATCATGGCATCCACTCGGTTTCATCATCATCTTACTCACGTAGGTAGAAGTCCCATGCATTAAAAAAATGATTTAGAGATCCTTAAAAATCATTTGCTTCCTCCATCCAAATACACCTTGTACAACATGGGTCATATGGTTGTTCACAGAAAAACAATTTTGGAAAATAATCATGTATGACATATAATTCTAAAACATCTGATAAAATATGATTTCTATAAAATAGTCGGACAAAATTTGAGTTGAAACTTTCTATTATTGGTCCTTTTAAAATACCATAAGTATGTGATGAGAGACTATATTTTAAAAGAAAATATAAATAGTTTGCGCAAGGGTCTCCTTCCTCATCACCATTTTTAAAATCATAATATGCTTCAAATTCTTGTGATAAGGAAAAATATTTGAAAATACCTTGATAATATTTACCTTTCTTGAAAATATGATAATATTGTGAAAATAGTATTTGTCTAAATACAACCCATGATCCACGATGATAACGAGGTATAGTGGAGGTGTTTGATATCTCAAACAACTGCTTGAAAGTGAGTTGTATGCTATAAAAAGTTTCACAATCATCCGAACATGACTTTGCAATAATTATTGCAAGCATGTCATCAGGAAGAGATAGGAATGTCTTTTGAGATCCTTCTCCTTCCATTCGTAACCAAATTTACCTGACCTGAAAAAAAGTTATAATACAAGGATTTAACTGAAATAATAGATATAGGGACTAATCATGTGTCTAACAAAAACTCATAATCCCTAATGTTGTCTAAACCGACCTCTGATACCAACTATAAGGTCCCGACCTTAAACCTTACTTAATGTTGAAATAAATGAATAATTCACATTGAGGATATTTTCAGGTTTAGAGTTTTAGAGAATTAGATCATAAATCATGAATTACATTCCACATTTAAACAAAGTGGTTACATAAAAGATAGTATTGGTATTTCACCATCAACAGAAACATATTTAAAATAAAACATGGTTTATTTCTTGACACATCCTTGACACTATCATCATATCATGCACCTTTCCCTTGACCTGTGAAAAACATTTCAAAAACTTGGGATGAGAATAAAAACCTCAGTAAGGTATATAAAAGTACGAAAAGAAAACATTAGTCCATGTATGAAATCATAATTTACTCATAAAACATAAGCATTTTCAAATGCCTCATTGAATCATGAATAAATCATAGAAATAATAAGGAATGAAGGTAACTTGAGGCATTCATAACATTCTTACATAGGGAGTAACCCTCTTGGTTACGTTTGGAATACCCATCATAGTATATTCCTTAAATATTTTCAGAGAAACCTTAAAGTTTAACCCCTTCACGTTACCCAATGCATTGGACAGCTATATCGGGCTCACCCACCCTTAGTTTATCACGTAACCACCCGTCTTCATTACAATGCCCAAGAACCATAACATAATCGTATCACATAAAACATGCATAAAGGAAACATGACATTTCCACATTTCAATCACAAGATATCAATACAAAACATTGATATAATAAAAAAATTATGAAAACCATTTTCAATACCAAAATAGAATAAAAGTAAAACTTGGTATTTATTTTTAATTTTAAAAAAATGGTATGTCTTGTAGAGGAAGCTGAAACTCAAATAATGGTCACGATGGTGGAGAAGTCATTGCTGCCGCATATGTATGACATAAACATTCCCTTTTGTTGTTTAGTAAAATGCTTCTTATAAAAAAAATTCCTTTTGGATAAACATAAAAGTAAAAGGGGTTTATAGACCGTATAAAAGATGGTTGTTTATAAAACAAAATATGCTTCAATGAATGGAGATTGAGACGAAGTCCCGTACAAAGACGGTATCCTTGGATTAAGGATAAATCAATTACATAATTAGGTGTGACGAATGAATACACAAAATATAAGTGGATATTAAGTGTAAAACAATCAGAGGTCATTCACACATATTCATATAATGACATATTCAAGGAGTACAAGTTTATCCCAAAGAATCAAAATTGGGTTAAGATGATCCCTTGCAAAAATTTGACAGCCTAACGACGTCACTACAAAATTCAGAAAATGATTTGATGAGAGATAAAAAGGGTACCCCATCACTTGGACATAAAATTTACACCAATAAGGATATAGAAGAACATATCCCAACATTACAATATGTATATTAAAATACCCAACAAAAGAAGTCTTTTAAAAAGAGGAGGGTGAAAGTTTCCCTTACCGACTTGGGTATCTTTCGAAACATACACCCCATGAAAGAAGGACAATACAAAATTGATGTAAATACTCTTAAACGAACATATATTACACAAAGAGTATAATAATGGGCAGTACATATACCACTCAAATTAAATGGTGGCAAATGTAGCATAAATATCACGAGAATAAAAGTGAGATGAAAAATCCCTTACGAAAACTCGGCAACCTAACAACGCCACTTAAAACTTCCAAAAATGGATTGATGAGATATAATATGGTCTCTCATCATATCAACATAAAATTTAAAGAATGAGGAATATAAAATCACATCCCCCAACAAAACAAATAGGAGCTTAAAAGAAGTGACATAAAGAAGAGTACTTAAAAAGAAAGAGAGAGGTTGGATCTCTTACGAAAATTTAGCAGCCTAACGGCGCCACTCAAAACTTCCAAAATGGATTGATGAGAGAAAATAGGGTCTCTCATCATATGAACATAAAAAATTACAGTAATATTAATATAAAATAACATCCCAATCCTAAGAAATATGATCTTAAAAGGAATTTCATAAAAGAGTGTACTTAAAAATAAAGGGAGGGGTAGGATCCCTTACCTCAAGTCCAACTTGTCTTGTTCGTTTCTTTATATTACTGGATAATAAACATTGGTAAATTTATAATTTCTTAAGTAACTACTTTAAAGATTATTATTCATTTCATATCACATTTTATAATGTTATAATAATTGTTTAATAATGTTAGTTCATATCAGATGTTTTTACCGATGTTTGGTACATGAGTAAAAAAAATGAACTTGTTTGAAAATGATTTCCCATGTAGTTATAAGTAAATAATTTAAAGAATATTATTAATGATTAAAATATAATATATATCCAGTACATATTCATTTTATACTATTCCATAACATTTGGAGATAAAAAATGAAAAGAACCGTTCATGGAGACAGTAGGCTGTATGTACGCATGAACACTACTTTCATTTTTTTGTCATATTAATGGAATTAAAAATAAATGATAGATTTATATATATATATTATAATTACATTATAATATATATGTTATATAGGTCACATATGTTCATTAATTTAATTCTTTATACCTTCCATGTATTGCATTAAGGAGTCACATCACTTGAGGGGGCGGTAGTCCACACTTCCTCATATGAAATTATCGCATTTGCACAACATGAAAAGAATAAAGGTATGTTTTAAATATAAAACACATAAGCATATAGTAAACATAAATACCTTATATATCATATATAAAATATAGTGACATCATAATGGCCACCTTTATAGGTGTTAAAAGAATATTGAACAATCATCATTTTGTGAGGCAGAAAATAGCCAACCACAAAAACAGTATGTTCTTCAACCATTAGACGAAGATGTGTGTAAGTGTAGCTCGAATAAATTACATGAAAACATACTAGTATATTTTAGATACTGGTTTTGTTATAAATAAGAAGAATAAAAAGAGTTTAGGGGGTTGGAGAAGCAAAATAAAACAAAATAACACAAGAGAAAACACTACCTTTAAAACGGGTAACTCTCTTTGATTTAAGCTCAAAGGCTTCCTTGGAAAGGATTCTGCCCAAAGTGAGGCTTCAATGATGAAGAGAGGTATGTGGAGAGATGAAATGGGCAGGGGTTGTCCGAGACAAAGGTTTGAGAGGTGTGTGTAAGGTGGTAGAGGTGGGGGCCTTTTATAAGAGGAGAAGAGGGGCACTCTTGGAAAGTTATAAAATATTACTTTATTATAAAATAATTTTCGGATTTTAAAGGTCCCAAAATTTTATATTTCAAGGATAAGGTGATAATATTTCGAAATCCACACATCCAATATGTTTTTGAGAAGTGTAGTTCTTAGAGTTTACATTATCATTTCATTTTATTTAAATTGTTCATTTATGAGGTAATCACTACGTCATCACGGTGTCATAAATAAATTAATTTATTTAATGTCTTAAAATTTAAAAAAAAATATCATGATTTAGAAAATATTTTTATATTTATAATGAATATGTATAGTCAAAAATATGACTTATATAACCCCATGTAAAAATTGTTTTACTAAAACAACACATGTTTGTGACATTATAATTTTAACTTTAAATAAAAAGGTATTAATGTCATTTTCCAACCAATGTGTCTCCATGGGGTCCCCAAGTTTACCCATGGATTTTCATGGTCGGTAATGACACATCCAATAAGGGTAGGACATGTGTCAAGTTCATTTCATATTATTAAAACATTATTTTTACCTTAAATTACACTAATTACCTCTAATCGCGATTAAAAACATAAAAGTTACTATTCACCAAAAAATTATTTTAATCGCATTGAACCAAATTTTACTTTTTAATGAAAACCATGTATTTTGGATTTTTGAAATTCAAAACACAGAAGTGGTAAAGTTTCATTTAAATGAAAAATCAGTTTTTTAAGTTCCACTTAGTGGTTTCACTATTCATCAAAAATTGAAGTTTTTCAGAAAAATACCAAAACTTCACCCAAAGCTATATTTGATATTCCGAATTCAAAAATGATTTCTATTTTACAAAATTCAAATAATATAAGTTAAATTAATAAATTTAATAATTAATTCCTGCTGTCATGACAAATAGCGTGTTTTTATGAAATAATATATATCAAAAGATTGACACTAGTTTAAGTCCAATTTCAAAGTGAAATTAATTCCAATGACCACTATTGGATGAAATGGTAAAAATATATTCTAATTTCACTTTAAAACCAATTCAAAAAATAATCTAATCATATAAATAAATTATATTAAACAGAGGTTTTGAATTAAAATACAACATTTTCACTATTCATTAAAAAAATGAACTTTATCGGAAAAATACCAAAAATTTACACAAAGTAAATTTTGATGTCCGGATTCTAAAGAAGAATTTTATTTTGTCAAATATAACTCATAAAAGCTTCAAAAAGTGGATTTAAAAGGGGTTCACCATCAAAAGGAGGTTAATCGACCTTTTAAAGAATATTAGAATGTTTATGCTTAAAATTGGATTCATTCGCATTTTTAATTTTCTAACATTTATTGTAAAGTGTAAAAACATTTGACAAACATATATAATCATTTTTCAGTTAGTTATGTTCATTCCCACCGTCATAACTGCTAAGCGTTATCTACCATTTAAAATATTATTATTTTATTATTAGAGTTCAACGTAAGATTCCCAAGAAACTCATTGTTGCGTATTGGGTAAGCCATGGAGCATAGAATCCCCTTTAAAGTAATATTAATATTTTATTGAAAAATATGGATAAATGTGAAAATGTCCTATTCTTTATTTACTTGGGGTGTTACAGTCTGTCAGAACAACAAACATCACACTAATAATAAGAGGGGAAACAAAAAAATATCAAAAACCATAAATCGTTTTAGGAACAATTTATTTCATAATTTATGATTGTTGTTTCCACTAAATTAATCCAAACTCAAATTTCCATAACATCATTTAAATTCTCCTTACAACCAGTTCCATATATTGGTTTCTTTTTGGTTGAAAGTTTACTTTGGGCAGCCCAAATTATAATTTTAGAACTAGAAAATGAGTATAGTGTATGAATGGAAATGAAACATAGGGTGACTTATGGTGGTTCATAAAATCAATTTGTGGTTAATTAACATAAAAATTACTAAATATGGAGTCATTTTTAATGGGTTTAAGTGTTTCTTGAGATATTAGATCTTTTTATTCCATAAAATCCTTTATAAATTTAGTCTATTAAAACAAAACACACAAAACTATTATTAAGAATCAATAAGACAACTATGTTGGGGTTGTGGATCATTATGATGAAAATGGATAATGAATTTTCTTATATTGTTTTGTGGTTTAGAATATATATCATATAATGGATCAAAATATTATGAAACATCCTTGGTTTGGTACGATTCCTTTAAGTTTCCAAACATCAATTTAATATTCTGAGAATTAATTATTATATAATTTTATGGAAAAAACCTTTTGGAGATGAATAATACACCGAATAGTCTGGGGATTATTCATCATAACTCCCCAAAAAATCCCTCGAGACACTGTTCTTGATTCAATATGAAGTATTTGGTAAGAACCTGAAAAAAATACCTAGGGGATTTATGATAATTAAAATAAACTTCATAGACACAGTAAGGTAAAATAAATTACCAAAAAATCATTATTATCTACTAACAAACACATTTAATAAATTATATACTCAATTAAAAAAGGACAAAAAACAAGCTCCTGTTACATATTATATTCATTATAGCTATGAAAGGATGAAAAATTCCATGCCACTATAATAGTGAAAAATAAAAATATATATTAAATGAGTTACGACATCACTCCATGATATGATTAATGTTTCTTATATTCCCCACCTCCCCGGTATGAAAATAATTATAGTATCATTAGTTGGCCAATCCTAGAGTCAATGAGTGGTTAGGGGTCATAATCTTGTATTAATGTGTTGCTGTGGAGGTTGATGGGAGGATTATTCCTGTTTGTTTATTGGTTCATGGATAAGGAGCATGTTTAGTTTAACCATGTTCTAACCATGTTATTCAACCATTCATTCTATATTTGATGTTCCCATTTTAGTAAATAATTCATAGAGAAATTTCACGATTATATATCCACTAGTTCAATCTCGTTATTCTAGAGTGCTGGTCCAAATAGATTATTTAATCATATGGATGGTGTTAAAATCACACTTTCCATCACCAAATATCACATCAATTTTTTTTATTGGAACCACATAGTTTGTGTTGTAATGAATAGGTAATGCAGTCAATTAAATCTCAAGGCTCCAAGTTGTGTACAGTTTTCTAGTATGGGATTCATGCTTCTAGTGACTTTCTACTAATAGTTCACCCAAAAAAGTGGTCCAAATGCCTCTGATATCCCTATGAAATTCTTGATTATTGAAAAAACTTCTTGTACATTAATTGGATGAATAAATCCTACCCACCAATATCTATTAAGGATAAAAAATAATAGAATTGAATCTAAAAAATATTCCATGTCATTTTTTGTATGAAAATTCCACATGCACATAAGTGCATCAATTACAATGGGTTATAGATTGTTGAGACAACATGAGAAGAACTGCACAACCCATGATCTGGAGTTTTCACTAGTAAACATCACTCTAATGATGTTGTGACACTACCATATGGGAATGAAAATTATAATATAATCTAATGAAAAGAGTCTCAAGTATATTTTTTCTCAAAAGGATATTAACTTGAGAGATATATTATGGTTAGAGTTCCTCATGTACTATGAATTTTAGATTGTATATAATTTTGGGGAAGATAATGTGGTGGAAGATAATCTGATTATGAGATCATGTTCTCATTTTTTGGATGAGGTGTCAGAGTAGTCAAACACATTAGAGTTTTCCTTAGGGTTGAAGGATAGTTCTTCATATCATGAGATGATGGTTGTTTCCACCCCACATTTATAGTATCTCCGGGAAGTTCAACATGGAGATACTGACAATGAAAAATTACATACTCATATGTCCACTAGAAAATATAATGATGGATATTATGAAGGTGGGGAGGATGTTATCATTTTCAAAGGAAAGATAATGGTAGCAATGACATTGAGAGAGGAGGTGAATATGAATTCTTATACACCCACTTTATCCATATATCTAGGTGTGGTAAATATGAACCCATTCCTCTGATGTTAGTTTTGGAAGCCAGGAATGTAGAGTTCACTTATTGTGAATATTTCTTAATGCCTCAATTTTTAGAAAGTGATGGTTGAGCACCAGGTTCCTGTGGTTTTAGATCAACACCTTGAGGTTCCCAAGTGGAAATGGCATGCGATATCTATAGAATTTTGGATGGGGATACCATGTATATCTAGGGGACATGATTCCATCTGGGGGATCATAGACTAAATCCCCATGTCATCCCACTTCCCATACATTCAAAAGTAGTGTTCAATAGAGATATTAGGATGCTTTTACATGAAAGATAATGTCTAGATACAAGGAGTTCCCTCTATGATATTCTTAGACTATGATGATCACTTCAGATCATGATTATAGAGAGGATTACATGAGTCATTTGGAAGTAAGTTTCATTTGAGCACAAAATTTCACCCCAAGAATGATATCCATATTGAGTTAACCTTTTAGGTATTTGAGGAATGTTTGTGGTCTTGTATGTTATATTTTGGAAAACGTTGGGAGGATAACCTATCTTTGTTAGAGTTTTCATAAAACAATAGATATTATTCCACCATCGGTATGGAACCATTCAAGGCCCTATTTTGGAGAACCTATAGTGAACTCTTTATTAGACTAATCCATGTGAGTAATCATTCATGGGCCTATAATTTATATGAGGGATTATAGATAATGGTTAATCATGTAAGAGATGATGAGGAATACATAGATCCATCATATATCTTATGTAGACTAATGATGGATACATATGGAATTCAGGGAGGGGGACCATGTGATCCTAAGAGTCTCACATAGAAGTTTATTTGAGAGACATGGATGGTATGGAAATACATATACAAGATTAATTTACCAATTAATGATACTAACTAGAGTTGGTTATGTGGAAAACTGCTTAGCACTAAAAACACTATTAGACCGGATACACAACATCTTCCACATGTCACAGCTGGGGAGGTACCTGTACGACCCATAACATGTTATCTACTAGGGAGAGATAGTAATTGAGGATTGATCCACATTTTATGAGAACCTAGTGGTGATCAAGGATTGGTACGATAAGATCCTTTATGGGAATTAAATTCCCCTATTTCATTTCTAGTGAATGCAAATGAATCTTTCCCAAGATCCCTTAAGAGGGGGAGACCAAAATGAGATCCTAGTACCCAAATTTTTTTATTAGGTTTTCTCCTGTAGGGATGAAAATACCATGGTTGGGATATTGTAACAAATATAATTTTTTTCTTTAATACCATTATAATTTTATAGGGTTATTTTTCAGTGATCAACATTGAGACAAATAGAGATTCTAAGGCCCGGTGTGACCAAAAAATAATTTTTGAAATATATTAAATATTTTAATATCATACATGTTAACTTTTCATCAAAAAGTGGAGTAAATCTCTAATGGGTTCTCATATTGAAAAATATTATGGAGCCATTGTGTATACAATATCTGTTTTAACCTAGGCGCGACATAAATTTTTTTGGTGTCAAATGTTTGTAAAAAGGTTGTCACATGTGTGAAATAAGTAAAATAAAAAATAAAACATATTTATATTGTTTTTCATTAACATAGTGACATGGATAGTCTATTTAAACATGGTTCTTCCACAAAACAATTTTTATTTGCATAACCATGGGACTAAGTGGAAACATTATAGGGAGACATTAGAGGATCCGTGGTAGTCAATGTCAGATCAAGTTATATAGGGGATCATGGGACAACTGATTTCATGGGTTTCTCCAATGAAGGAAATATGTAACCATTTTTCATTAGGGATTGATCCTCACTGAAATTTGAATGTTTGGATTACTTTATTACATACGATTCACATATCACATTCGAACGTGGTTCAATTCTATGACCATGCATATATTTTTTCATCAATATTATATTTATTTATGATGGATTTATTTTGTTTATTGGTTATTTTCCACATCGTTCATCTATTTAATTGAAAAAATATCTGGTCCAAATGAAAAAGTCTGTGTTTAATTGCTTATATCTTGTGGTTTTTGGAATTCTCCCTAGTTTGTTTGCACCTTATTATGTATTATTCTATTTTGAAAATGGTTTGATGAATAATAGGTATTTTATCATTACCTAATCATTATTCATGGAAATAGGTAAATATTGTTATTTTAGTTCTTGGCCAACGGTGTGATTGATGTATGATGATGGAAGAGGATGATCAAGGTTAGATTATAATGGATTGATGGTCCCCATTAATCCCATATAAGATGGTACGACTACAGATAGAGAATTTTGGACTTTCCAAAGTAGATTCAAACCCCTGAAATCCAATCTACCGTGATGGGAGTGTCATTTGACCACATATATAAAATTTTCAAGTGAGCTAGGTGGTGCAGGTGATTTGGAGGAGTATTTGGAAGAGGAGCCTTTGGGATATGTAAATATGTGGTTGCATAGTGTGTAATCAAAAATAACAATCCATGTTGGACCCCTTGTATGCACTAGTGTTTCTGCTTTGAGAAAAATATCACACAATTATTTAACTCTTTCAAAATCCACGTGACCAATGTTAGAGACTCAGTGTGTTTCTCTAAGGATACATGGGAATTGGCATTATGAAGTACATAGAAACATACATGACTCGGTGTAGATGGGAAGCACTAGGTTTAGACATGTTAGTCCCCAATTACAACCAATGGTACATGGGATAGGTAATAGTGTTAGTATAAATATACACATTGTATACTTTTCCTACATGACATGTATATAGATATTTACTTTCCATAAGATGCAACACTACACGAGCAGACCAAAGGTTTGGTAAACAAGCCATCTACCCTGAATACCTGTATTTTACCCTCCATTAAGGGTATTTAGAGCCCTATATTTATATAGTTTGGCCAATTTTAGTTGATTTTTTTCACTGGGTCTATCACCTCATGGGTACAATGTGGTCAGAATTTCAAATATATAGACTGTGACCCATCATTGAGGATTATTCTTAAATATAGTTTGTAGTTTTCCTTTATGATACTAGATATTTATCATTTATAATTTCTTAGAAATGCATTTGTGTGGTTCATGGAATAATTTTGAACTCCATTTTTAGTGTTTTATCCCCCATCTAATAATCCATATCATTAGGGATCACAATATTAGTGGCATATAATTCCCTATATAGACTGTTGTCCCAGATTAGGTATGTGGTACAGCGTAGAAGTCCTGGGTGTGATCCCCTATATAACTGACAATGTCTTTAGATTGTAGTGGTATTTTGTGGTTCAAGAATAATTATGATGACCTCTTGGACAAGTCTCTCCAATTATGACATGGCTCTTGGAGTAGAATCTCTTAGAAAGTGCATTGATTTGAGTAGAATCTCATGGTCAACAGTTTGGTAGTGATATCATAGAGACATGATGTCCATACAGAGTATATATGTATTTATATTTATGAATTTATCTCTATATACTAATTAGGAGGTGAATATTATTGATGCTTCTTGTTTGGTGTTTTTAGGGTTTTCTTCAAGTAATTCTTATACTCACCCCTGCATGGGATCCGACTGCATGTGTTGTGTCTTATTATGTCAATTTCCCATTTGATGCTATACTAGGAGGAATGGGTGATGGTGGACGATAGAATGAGCTTGAAATACAGAGGTGTTTATTGGGTGGTTTCATTTTACTAAAGTCCTTTCCCATTGATCAAATAAGACTCCCAACAGATTTTAGTTGGGATTTTATTTTTCCCCTTTTTGGGTTTAAGTACATTTTTGTCACACTCTAATTATGGGACCATATATGTATGCTTGAATTGGATTAAATTATTTTAAATTTTAGTATTTCATTTGAATAGTGACTTATGTGTGTGTAAAAGTACATTAGTCTAATTCATCACTTGTGTTTGATATTCCTACTCAGTTTTGGTCTGCATCGCCTAGCCTATTGGAGGTGGGTTTGAGGTAGTCATGGTTTGGTCCTCGTTGGGAAAGGTAATGATAAGATTCCTAAAAATCACGATCCCTAGTCATAAGAGTATTAATTATAGAAAACCTATATATTTCATGTTATATATAATAGTTTTTAATAAATAATTTTCTAGGAACATGTTTTGGTTGAATAATTTTCCATACGCTATGACAGTATTGTGAAATAGTCATCCTCTTTTGTACACGTGTAAAATTTGGATGCACTCATTGAAAATATATAAAAGAACAATGAGTTTCACCTCTATTTTTATGCACTTGGTATTTGGGAAATTTCATATAGTTATATATAACCATGTTCTAACCAATTTACTCCACTATAATTCTCCATTCCAATAGCATTGTTTCCTGTGGAGAACCTCATGGTATCCCTTAACGATGTACTTACTATCTAGCTTATTAAAGGCATCTAAAAGATCCCATAATAAACCTATGTAACCTTATGAATTAAACCAATAATTTAATATATTAAAATCACCATAAAAACTAAAGGGATGGTATTTGTCACGTAGAGACAAATGGGTCATAATAATCACACCCTTTAAAGACATCTCTACCTCGAGAAGATTATATAGATATCATGCTCAAGAATCATAGCCCATTAAGAAAGTGTATATGGTTATTACTCAGAATTGTCTTATGGGATAGTACTTTAATGTGTTTGGAAATTAACATATAGAACCATCATTACTTGATGTACATACATTCCCTAGATAATTATATGTATTGGGAACTCCAAAAATGATACATTAGGATCCAACCGAACATCCTCAAATAAAATCACATGTTCGATATCACACATGTACCATCAAAGCTAACAAACACAAAATACATAATAAAAAACTAAACGTTTTGGGGGAATATCCAATATATTAAACCACATTTACCAATTGTTAGATATTCTCAAAATGTCTAACAAGTCACATTAGTAACTTCCCAAAGATCTGCAACATTTTATTTTATAGTATATGAGTTACACAAAATATAAATCGATCAACCATGATAAACTCCAAAGGATGCCTCCTCTTCTTAGTATATGATAGTTGCCAACTTGAAGTTGTTAATAACCTATTTTCAATAAATTTCATTTTATTAGAAGAATCCTATACAATTATCAGGTCTATAATAATTTCCACAACCACATGGTGAGAACATAATACTAAAAAACAAGTTCATCGATAAATATCCTAGAAATGTATCATTGAAATAAATTCATAGAAACACTTATTAAATATTATCATTTTCACGGATAGGTGATCATCCCAATATCCTCAAAATCCCATAATTTATGCTCACAAAAAAACATCTAAAAACTAGATTGTTCATTTTTTATTTTTTTATTAGATAATACATTGTTACCAATTGCATCTGAGAACCCAAATCCTTTTCTAAGACCTACCAAAATAGTCACGTGAAACTTGTTTCCTGATTGATAATTTTATGAGGACGACCATATAGTCCTATAGTCTTCCAAAGTATCTTCTATAAGACATCCTATAAATATTTACCCAAGATCCTAAATAAATGATCCACCTTAGTTAGCTGATACTCTATTACAAAAATTACATGAAAACTCATGTGAGTCATAGGTAATCCTAGCATGGGTTCCATCATCAGATAACTCCAATTACACAATGGTACGATATGTGGCTAAATTAACCCATTATATTACTGATTCTCGACATTAAACCCATGGATGGTATGGAATCATGAGACAAATCTGAAAACATGACTCTTCGTACATGTCCACCAAATTTGACTAGAAATTTTGATGAATTAGAGTATATCATCATCTCCACCATCATGGAAGGTAGAACCAGTACTCCCCCTTGATCATAAATCAAATTACTGACAACTAAGGACAACTTCAACATAAATAATCTCCCATGAAGTGTTCCAACATCACTACACACTCAATATCTAACTCTTAGATTTTCTTCTCCTCATCCACTAATGAAGATGGGATATCCAAAAGATCATATGTTATAACTCCATGAACATTTGTAAAACTCATTATATATAGAGCCATAAAACAATTCATGTTCCATTCCTCCTATGATGTCCTCTCTCCAATATCCTATGTATCCATCATTTTCCCAATTCAAGCATTTTCAAAGAAATTACCTTTCCCTGGGGAATATACCATATCAAATTTTAATATCCTTAGATAATAAACACTATCAATATACCTCATATTACAATACCAATGAGAAAATATATATCTAAGGCATTATTTATAAATTTATATAAGAAAATTATCATTAAAGTGGTGGTTCACAAACTTGTCAGTGTGTCGTGCATAATAACCAACCCTATGTCATGAGTCATGTAGTTCTTTTCAAAAGGTCATAACATATGTGAGCCATAAAAAACAACCTAATATCTTCACCTCAACACATATACCATCCCAACACCTGAGGCATCATGGTACTCAATTTTTCAAATACTATGCCCAGAAAGGATAAGAAATCATGTTGTCATTAGTCGACAACTCAATTCATGGAATAACTATCACACTAATCAGAACATACAAAACTCTCCCCCTTTAAATTCATATATGTCATTGATTCATCCAAATAGGATATATCCCAAATGAGTCATCAATATAATCCCATAGCCATAAAAAATACCCTGACCATAAATACATTAATGTGATTTTCCCAATACATCCAATTATTCAACTTCTCTAGGTCCACTACAATTCCTACCCCCAAAATTTAATCCCAAAGGAAACAAACAGCTTGAATCTGGTAGTAGAATTTCATAATTTCTGAACACATCTAATTTGAATGAAGAGTACCCAAATTAATCTCACGATTCATAGAATACATATTAAATGGATATGAATACATTAGAAATTTAATAATGACTATAATGATGAAATGATCAAGATATGGATGAAATATGCTATTCATGAGATCTATGAACCCATTGGTGAATTTTTCAACCAAAATGGCTTGAAAAGATACTCATATTCACCGTATATACTCTTAAAAATTGTATTTGGTATATCCTCCTTAACAACCCATAACTAATGGTATCCTGAATGGAGATGAATCATGGAAACCTTTGGGTCCTAGTAACTGATCAAATAATTATCAATCCTATAAAAGGGTAATTTTTTCACTTTAACATAAATGTTCATCAATTATACCTAACTGAGCCGTAAACTACCATCTCTTTTCCTGGAATACAATACTGGTTCCCCCTTGGAAATTTTATCATTTTGAAAAAATCCACATGTAAGAACCCAATTCTTATTCTTGAGGAACGAGTTTCTACTTTTCTCTTTTCCTTAAGTGTTTTTGAGAAAATAAGGAAAATGGGGAAAAATCACAAATCTTGTGGGTACATGTTGTGTAATTTTCAACATGTTGTGTAATTTGGCCATGGGAGATGAGTACATAGGGTGTGTAGCCATGCTGGCGATGAAAGGTGTAAAAACCGACTACACGTCATGTAGTTTGTATTTAAACATCATGTAGTCAGTCGAAATGTGAATAGTAAGGTAGTGGAAGTAGCTGCCAACTGAGTGATAGTACACGCCATGTAATCAGGAATACACGCCGTGTACTCATGTCGACAGATGAACAATGCTGCAGTGGAAGGAAGCCGCCGGAGGAACAATTAAAAAAATGAAAATTACACACCATGTACTCAATAGTACACATCGTGTATTCTATTTTCTTTTCTTAAAATGGGAAGTTGCCTCCTCTATTCGAAGAGGAAGCTTAGAACGCCGGAGGAGCTTGGGAGAGACGACTAGAGCTTGGATGACCTCCCAGCCACACACTAGGAACCTGTTTTCTGGACCATCGAACTACTTGGAACTGCACGGGTGATTTCTTCCTCCTCCTTAGGTAGTTCTTTCCAATTATTCCTCTAAGAGATGTTATTTGCGTTTGAACGAGGTTATGTTCACCTCAGATCTACGTCGTTCTTGGACAATTCGAGGAGCATCGTTCACGTATACCGATCAGGGGAGATCGAGGTAGGTGGTTTGGTGTTTAATTCCAACTGCTATGCGTTTTTGTGTACCATTGTGCTATGAACCCATGAGGGGTGTCGTGTGGATAAGTCCTTGGTTGTTTTAAATACCTAGAATTGTATAGGTAATTAAATGTAATTGTAAACTACTGTTTGGGATCACTGCTTGGATCTAGGACCACCCCTTGGGTGGGTTCCTCTGTTTATCCATTTGGACAGGTTACCCAAGGATATACCGTCAATTTTAGCTTGTATTAAATTACCTTGAGGGGAATTGTATATAAATTGCTTGTTTATATGTTGGTCATGTCCCAATTACTTGTTTAGCCTGAGAGTTGTGTTGTGATTAGCCTGTAGGCAGTACTCTTTTCATCCTGAGGGCAACTTCTTTCGTGCCTGTGGGCAGTAGATTCTGTGCCTGTGGGCGACACCTCGTACGCCTGTGGGCATTATCCGATATACCTGTGGGCAGATTCCTGTGGGTTTTGATTCTCTTTACCTGAGGATAAGGGTTTTCATGCCTGAGGGCACTAACTATTTACATAGAAAATTCACCACGGAGATGTCTTATTTTGAATGGTTGAATGAATATTAAAGATGTAAATATAACTGTTAAAGTTAGTTATATTAGAGTACTTCTTATTTTATTTCATTTATTACTACACACAGCTGTTCCACATTTACACTGACAGTTGGGCATGAGCCTTTGGTGGGTGCCTACTAGGATTTATTTCTCACACCCTGTTTGGGTCATGTCTTCAGCCCAAACAGACTATATTGCTACAGGTATGGATAAGGGGAAGGGTCCCTATACAGGTATATGATTGTTGCAGAGGATGAGGAGAGCATGGGACTGAGCTTAGACTTGCGATGCTGCTTAGTTCCTATTGCACTGTTTTGTTTTGTTTTTCTATACCTTGTACTTCGAGCTGTATTGTATTGTATTGTATTGCAGTGTATCCTGTTTTGGCTGTTTTTCATAGAATAGTGACATGCTGCATTTTCATACATATATGAATGCTAGTTCTCTTTTACTTCGGTTATCTATTCAGTTATTTTTTGTTCACTGCATCTGCTGTTGTATGCTATTTGTAACACATTGATATTTTCTGAAAAATATTATTTTTAATTTCATTAATGTCTTGTGTTGTATGATACACCAAAAGGAGCTTTCACAACACGCATCCTTGACTTACCTTGCATTACACGCAATCGCGACCTTCCTCAATAGCGTGTGTAGTACGCAATAACGAGTTTTACTAAACAACAATATGCTATTAAAATATTATTAAAACTAGCCGTTATGAATAGTAATAACCACTTTTTGAAATTTTTGAAATTTTATTTTTCAAAATGGACTTCAGTTTTGGATTCGGAATATCGAAATTAGCTTAGGGTGAAATTTTGGTACTTTTCGGATAACTTTCATTTTCTGATGAATAGTGAAAATTACTAAATTTTAATTAAAACAACCTTTTTAATCGAAATAATTAATAGTGATAAATTATTAATTTGAGTGGTTTTAAAGTATATTTAGAATATATTTTTACAATTTAATACAATGTTGGTCATTGGATGTAATTTCAAATTTAAACCAGACATAAACATGTGTCAATCTTTTGATAGTTACTATCTCTTAAGAACACACTATTTGTTTTGACGACGAGAATCAATTTTTTAAATTAAGTAATGAAACTGATATGTTTTGAATTTGGTAAAATAGACATCATTTTTCAGTTCATAATCTCAAATATAGCTTAGGCCTAATTTTTGGTATTTTTCTGGAAACTTTCATTTTTTGATGAATAGTGAAACCACTAAGTGGTAGTTAAAAAAAGATTTTTTCATAAAACTTAATTTTACCGCTTCTGTGAGTGGAATTTCAAAAATCCGAGAGACACAATTGATGTCATTAAATAAAATTTGGTTCAATGTGATGAAAATAATTTTTGGTGAATAGTAACTTTTTACTTTTTTTTACACGGTTAAAAGTAAATAGGGTAATTAAGGGTAAAAATGATATTATTATTACCCCAACACATGTCCTAATTCTATTTGATAAGTGTAATTCGACCAAAAACAACCTTAGTAATAAAATATGACCATTTAGGCCCACTTAGATTAGATTAGGACATTTATTATTAATTTATTTAAGGAAGGGTTAAAATAGTTAAAATCAATGTTTAATAAGTATATCATTTTTAATATAGGGATATACATAAGATATATTCTACTATAAATATTAATTAGAAATATAAAAATATTTCCTACATAATTATATTATATTTGTAATTTTTATACTTTAGATAAGTTAATTTATTTATGACACAAGGATGATGCACTAATTATCTTATTAATGAAATATTGACACAATTGATGTTATAAATACCCAAATAAATGTAATTTGAGACTTTTTATGAATTCAATTAATTTTCTAGGTTAATATTACATGTTAGTATTTATTTAATTAACTTTATTCGAACTAATCATGCTGTTATGATTTTTACAAAAATCAATTACTAAATAGTGTGAAAATTGACATAAAATATTTTTTAAAACAAATATTATATTATTAATTGTTATTTTATTCCTAAAAATATAATTTTCGGCCAAATTACTTATATAAGGTTATATATATTAATAATAAACAAATTGGGGTTCTTTTGGTTTGTTATAGTAAGTTTATTAACCTTATAGTGTAAGAACACAAGAAGACATGGTAAAAGTAAAATTATTTAACTTAATGTTAAATCTAAATGATAAGGTTAAAATAGTAACCTAAAATTGTCTAAATTCTATTGGATGAGTGGATTTCGACCCATCCCCACCTTACCTTCGAAATAAATCAATTTTGAGCTATTTAAAACTGAATATGACTTTATAATAAAATAATATTTTTAGTTTTTTCAAAGGAGCCCCTCTCCTCCCTTATAAAAGGGCACCTCCTCCCTCTCCTCCTCACACCAATTTGAGACATAAATCTCGGACAAACCCTACCAAGTTATCTTCTACACTTACCTAGAAATATCCTAGAGGTTCTGGTCTTCTTCAAAGACCAATTTTAGTGCCCTTAGAGGAGGTCTCAAAGAGGCGCTTCAAAGAAGAGATAATGTCCGTTACCGATTCTTTCAACATTATTTCTTCTTCCACTTCCTCTTCATTAGTTGTTTCATTATGAAGTAATAACATCAGTATAACTAATATAATGATATGTTATTATAAGTATGAAACAACCCTATTTCACCATCTATCCATCCTATGGAAAACGAAATCACCGCGCTTGCGTACGTACGGAATACCGTCTCCACGCCGTGGTGTAATCTATTTTCCGCCAACACCTTACATGGATGGGTATAATGGTGTAAATAAATAACTATATATGGTTATTGTAAAGTGATATTTATTCTTTAATATTATACATACACTTCAATACAATTCCACGATCATGAAATGATATCATCGCTCGTGCGTACGTACGGACTACCGTCTCCACGAATGCGATGAGATTCATTTTCCATGATTAACCATTCAAGAATGATTATAATGTATATATAATGAATAAGAATGAAATATATGAAATAATGAAGCTACTGTATTTATGTATACATATATATATTTGATATACTTAATTCAATTCAATTCAATAAGGAAACGAAAACAACGTTCATGCGTACGTACGGACTACCATCTCCATGAACGGTGTATTTCTTTCCATTTATCGATCTATTATATATATGTATATTATGAATATATATTATATATAAATCATGTTTTACATTCTGGATGTAAGTAATCATGATCTAAGTAATCAAATTAATAATTACAAGTTAAAACACAAACGACAAATGAAATGATTTTACCCAAAACGCTACTTTAACATAAATTTACAAAAGAACGGGTAATATAAAGTCATAAGTAAACCATATATGATATAATAACAATGAATATGATTCTTTAATTACTCAATTACATTATTTAAATCATTATACAGGATGTTTGGATACGTACGAAGCATATAGGACCTAAGGTAAGGGATAATTTTTCAAATCTCATTTTTTTTATCCGAGATTGCTTATACATAAGTATTTACTGGGGTTATTGTTATCATCCATGTCCATGATTTCTCAAAGTGTTTTTATGTATGTTTAATGTCCTTTTTACTCATTTTGACTTTTACTACATGGTATGTAAGGAATCTTTCTTTTTTTTACGTTACGAGGTACTTTTTGACTTTCTCGGTAAAAGTACGAGAATAATGTTTTTTTAATGTATACGGAATGAAAGGATTTTTAAGGTTTTATAAAGACATATTTTCATGAAGCTTCCTCCAAAAGATTTCATGACTATTTTAAAAAAATATATTTTTCTTTTAAAATTTCATGACGTTTTGTGAAAAGTAATTGATTTTGAAAAAGAAACAATATTTTCCTCAAGAATTCATTTCAAGTGTTTTATCAAAACCATTTTCCATCTAAGATGACATTATTTCATATGTGTATGTTTCATGTATAAAGTCTCTATGATTTAAATGGTTTCAATTTTCTCATTATGAAATGATATCCATTTCTTTTATATGGATTATGGGATGATGGGATAATGTTTATGAAACCCATTTTATTTGTTGGGTTATTATGAATGATGTAAGTTTATTTTGTGGAACAAGTAAGAATGATTTAATTATGAGATGGGTGGGACCTATATCTACCTCCAATGCATTAGGTAAAGATTTATATCTCATGAGATAGACATGGCTGGAACAACAAATTAAAGCAGTTCAGTAATACCGGACTGGAACGAGGAGTGAACTCGATTCAGAAAGGGACTTTGTCCACTAAGATGGTCTTGGCAGCAATTCCTTGGCTAATATGGAAATCATATCATGTGACTAATGGTTTCCACAATTACATGTTTTATTCCGATGAAATTTTATCATTCTTAATTTTTCTTTATGATCTATTCCATACGTACTTCCATGTTTTATGTCATTGCTCAAGCTTTTGATGTTTAAACATTATGTTCATGTTTTTAAGTTCAAATGTATATGGTATTTTTTATTTTATCCATGCTTACCCTTACTAAGAATTTGATCTCACCCTTTTTATGTTTTATTTTCCCCAAGATATAAATAAATGTTTTAGGTAAGAAAAAAAGGGGAAGATATTTATGGGAAATTTTGAAGATCTTTCAGCATGATTAGAATATTATGTTCCAAGTTTCCAAAGACACTAAACTATTATGGTCCTTATGTGTCTGTTTTTGTTATGTATTAAGTATTCTGAAAAAGTAATGTAATGTTCATGTACGTCAAGCTTCAGGTATCTACAGTTGGTATCAGAGGAAAGGTTTAGTTAACCTTTGGAAACTAGGATGCGAAAACATTAGTGAGATCCCTAGAGATATTTCTAAGGTATGTCTTGGGATGTCCCTAAGGTTATGTATAAGTATAGGTTACTATCCTAGAATTGCACTAACGATCTTAGAATTAAACCTAAGATGTTAGATATTGAAGGTACTCCCCCTTTATTATGTTGTTTTCCAAAGCATGGTATTTTCCTCTCACACTATTATTTTTGGGTTTTAGAAAATGGCTAGAAACAGGAAGATTCACGATAATGGAGGATATGATGGACAATGGAATGATATTCTTCATGAGCAACCAAATGAAATGGGATTTGGAAGTCCAAACATCATTATTATGCTGAATCAACAATCTCATAATATGATCAATAAACTCAAATTTGGTATGTTTCTGGACTTGGATAATAAGAGAAAGATGGATTTTCATGATGATCATAGAGGAAAGAAAGTTCAATTTCCCCTATGTAAATCATGTGGGAAGAGGCATCAAGGAGAATGTTTCAAAGGAACTGGAAGATGCTTTGGGTGTGGAAAAGAAGGACATAAAGCCAGTAAGTGCAAAGGAAAAGGTTCAGTTAACACCATTGATGAGGATAAAGGTATTACTACGACATAAACAATGGTTAAATGTTTTAAATGTGGAATGTAAAGCCATTATGCAAACCAATTCCATAAGGGAAAGTCTCATGAAGAGAATCAGTATGGTCGTATGGGTAATATTTATGTTGATGATGATGAAGAGACTACAAATGATATGTGAGATGAAAGAATTGTTGAAGCTCGGTCAGCAGTTTAAGAAGGTAGTGGAATGATTACATATTTATCAAGTGTAATGTTTTATAAGTAATCTCATGGTAGTATGGAATAAAGAGACATCTAAGGATTGTTACACTATTGTATTTCCTTAAGTTTTGAAAGTGTGTGATGAATGGTACCACTATTTTTGGAAAGTAGATGATATGCGTATAATGAAGGGATAAGAAGATAATGAGATGTTTGATTGTATTCATGAGATCATGAATAATATAAGGAGAAAGTTATATCATGGTTTGAGTATATAGAATTTTTGGATTTTGGTATGTGGAAAGAGTTAACTTTTGACAGCATTCATGTTTTCACTAAGATTCAATTGGTATTCATTTTTCAAGAGAATACATGATTAAGGCCTTAGAATATTTGGAATGTGGCCAACAAGGAATATCTTATGATATATGGGGATCAACGATGGTATTAACATGCTTGGTAATAGTTTTCACTATATTATGAGAGTGGACAGAAGTATTATGGATAAGCCTAAAGATTAGAATGGATTATGTTGGACATAAGTTAGTATTGTTTAAGGATAGATGTTTTTTCGATATTATTGATGCAATGTTATAGTAATGTAGTTTCAGAGAAAAGGACAACCTGTAGGACGGGTGACAGCCCATCGCGTCGGACAAGGCTGTGGGAATTGAACCCACAACCGAAGTGCGACTGGCCTTTATGGCCTACCACTGACCTACAGGAAGTCCCTGGTTAGTAGAAACTAGTTTTATTTTATTAAGCAGTATGATATATGAAGTATAAGTCCATTTTAGGAACCATATATGATTAATCTCACTAAATATGGACTTATGTATTTTTTGATAACTTTTCTAACCTTTTGTTTGAGATAGATGGAATGACCCATCATTCTATCACATGATCTGCTAACACATCATGAATGACAAATTCAACTTAATTTCTTTAAGAGATGAAGTGGAAATTTTCCAAAGAACGACCAACGGTGAGACTATACCAAAATCACGAATGTATTTCTTCTAATTCCAATTTCATCAACATTAGAGAAATGATCTTGAAAACCAAAAATGTTGTCCTAGTGCTCTTATATCTGATGAATCAGATGGTACCTTAGATCGTCAAAAATTTATGGCTTTGTGATTGCTGGCTTTTCCATAGTCATGTTCTCTACCACTCTCCATCAGAACACGATGGTTAGATTTCTCTTCCATATCCATATTTTCACATATGTGGAAACCCAGTGATTAGTTTATTTGGGTAAATGTTATGTTTCATACTTTTGTTATTAAAGATTGGTTTTGGTATTCCTTTTTACGATGTGGGTTTCTATTAAAGAAACTTTCGAGTAGTAAACCATTTATAACCCCGACGAATTTCGAGGGCGAAATTCATTTTAAGGGGGGTAGAATGTAACACCCCGAGATTTTATGACAAATATTCTTTTTAATTTCATTAATTTCTTGTGTTGTATGCTACTCCAAAAGGAGCTTTCACAACACGCATCCTTGACTTGCCTTGCATTACATGCAATCGTGACCTTCCTCGATAGCGTGTGTAGTACGCATTAACGAGTTTCACTAAACAACAATATGCTATTAAAATACTATTAAAACTAGACATTATGAATAGTAATAACCACTTTTTGAAATTTTTAATTTTTTTTTTCAAAATGGACTTCATTTTTGGATTCAGAATATCAAAATTAGCTTAGGGTGAAATTTTGGTACTTTTCGGATAACTTTCATTTTCTGATGAATAGTGAAAATTACTAAATTTTAATTAAAAACAACCTTTTTAATCGAAATAATTAATAGTGATAAATTATTAATTTGAGTGGTTTTAAAGTATATTTAGAATATATTTTTACAATTTAATACAATGTTGGTCATTGGATGCAATTTCACATTTAAACCAGACATAAACAAGTGTCAATCTTTTAATAGTTATTATCTATTAAGAACACGCAATTTGTTTTGACGACGAGAATTAATTTTTTAAATTAAGTAATGCAACTGATATGTTTTGAATTTGGTAAAATAGACACCATTTTTCAGTTCATAATATCAAATATAGCTTAGGCCTTATTTTTGGTATTTTTCTGGAAACTTTCATTTTTTGATGAATAGTGAAACCACTAAGTGGTAGTTAAAAAAATGAATTTTTCATAAAACTTAAATTTACCGCTTCTGTGAGTGGAATTTCAAAAATCCGAGAGACACGATTGATGTCATTAAGTAAAATGTGGTTTAATGAGATGAAAATAATTTTTGGTGAATAGTAACTTTTTACTTTTTTTTACCACAGTTAAAAATAAATAGGGTAATTAAGGGTAAAAATGATATTATTATTACCCTAACACATGTAATAATTCTATTGGATAAGTTTAATTCGACCAAAAACAACCCGAGGAATATAATATGACCATTTAGGCCCACATGGATTAGATTAGGACATTTATTATTAATTTATTTAAAGAAGGGTTAAAATAGTTAAAATCAATGTTTAATAAGTATATCAATTTTAATATATGGTTATACATACGATAAATTTGACTATAAATATTCATTAGAAATATAAAAATATTTCCTAAATACTTATATTTTATTTCTAATTTTAGACTTTAGAAAAGTTAATTTATTTATGACCCAAAGATGATGTAGTAATTATCTTATTAATGAAATATTGACATAATTGATGTTATAAATACCCAAATAAATGTACTTTGAGACTTTTTATGACTTAAATTAATTTTTTAGGTGAATATGGCATGTTAGTATTGATTTAATTAACGTTTTTTGAACTAATAATTCTGTTATGAATTTTAATAAAATCCATTACTAAATAGTGTCAAAATTGACATAAAATAGTTTTTAAAATAAATATTATATTATTAATTTTTATTTTATTCCTAAAAATCTAAGGATCGGCCAAATGACTTATATAAGGTTGTATATATTAATAATAAACAACTTGGGGTTCTTTTTGCTTGTTATAATAAGTTTATTAACCTTATAGTGTAAGAACACAAGAAGACATGGTAAAAGTAAAATTATTTAAATTAATGTTAAATCAAAATGATAAGTTTAAAATAGGAACCTAAACTTGTCTAAATTATATTTTATGAGATTATTTCGACCCATACCCACCTTAGCTTTGAAATGAATCAATTTGGAGCTATTTAAAACCGAATATGACTTTATAATAAAATAATATTTTTAGTTTTTCCAAAGGAGCCCCTCTCCTCCCATATAAAAGGGCACCTCCTACCTCTCCTCATCACACCAATTTGAGACTTAAATCTCGGAACAAACCTCCCAAATTATCTTCTCCACTTCCCTATAATAATCCTAGAGGTTCTGGTCTTCTTCAAAGACCAATTTTAGTGCCCTAAGAGGAGGTATCAAAGAGGCGCTTCAAAGAAGAGATAATGTCCGTTACCGATTCTTTCAACTTTATTTCTTCTTCCACTTCCTCTTCATTAGTTATTTCATTATGATGTAATAAAATAAGTATAACTCATATACTGATATGTTATTATAAGTATGAAACAACCCTATTTCACCATCTATCCATCCTACGGAAGACGAAATCACCGCGCGTGCGTACGTACAGAATACCGTCTCCACACCGTGGTGTAATCTATTTTCGGCCACCACCATACATGGATGGGTATAATGGTGTAAATAAAAAACTATATATGGTTATTGTAAAGTGATATTTATTCTTTTATATTATACATACACTTCAATACAATTCCATGATCATGAAATGATATCATCGCTCGTGCGTACGTACGGACTACCGTCTCCACGAATGCGATGAGATTCATTTTCCATGATTAACCATTAAAGAATGATTATAAATATATATAATGAATAATAATGAAATATATGACATAATGAAGCTACTGGATTTATGTATACATATATATATTTCATATACTTAATTCCATTCAATTCAATAAAGAAATGAAGACAACGTTCATGCGTACGTACGGACTACCATCTCCATGAACGGTGTATTTCTTTCCATTTATCGATCTATTATATATATGTATATTATGAATATATATTATATATAAATCATTTTTTACATTCTGGATGTATGTAATCATGATCTAAGTAATCATATGAATAATTACAAGTTAAAACACGAACAACAAATGAAATGATTTTACCCAAAACGCTACTTTAACATGAATTTACAAAAGAACGGGTAATATAATGTGATAAGTAAGCCATATATGATATAATAACAATGAATATGATTCTGTATTAAGTAAATGACATTATTTAAATCATTATACAGGAGGTTTGGATACGTACGAAGCATATCGTACCTAAGGTAAGGGATAATTTTGCAAATCTCATTTTTTTTATCCGAGATTGCTTATACGTAAGTATTTACTGGGGTTATTGTTATCATCCATGTCCATGTTTTCTAAAAGTGTTTTTATGTATGTTTAATTTCCTTTATACCCATTTTGACTTTTACTACATGGTATGTAAGGAATCTTTCTTTTGTTTACAATACGAGGTAATTTTTGACTTTTCCAGTAAAAGTACGAGAATAATGGTTTTTTAACGTATACGGCATGAAAGGATTTTTATGGTTTTATAAATCCATATTTTCATGAATATTCCTCCAAAATATTTCATGACTATTTAAAAAAAAATATTTTTCTTTTACAATTTCATGACGTTTTGTGAAATGTAATTGATTTTGAAAAAGAAAGGATATTTTCCTCAAGAATTCATTTCAAGTGTTTTATCAAAAACATTTTCCATCTAAGATGAAATTATTTCATATGTGTATGTTTCAAGTATAAAGTCTCTATGATTTACATGGTTTCAATTTTCTCATTATGAAATGATATCCAGTTCTTTTATATGGATTATGTGGTGATGGGATGATGTTTCTGAAACCCATTTTATTTGTTGGGTTATTATAAATGATGTAAGTTTATTTTGTGGCACAAGTAAGAATGATTTCATTATGAGATGGGTGGGACCTATATCTCCCTCCAATTCATTGGGTAAAGATTTAGATTTCATGAGATAGACTTGGCTGGAACGACAAGTTAAACCGGTTCAGTAATACAGGACTGGAACAAGGAGTGAACTCAATTAAGAAAGTGACTTTGTCCACTAAGATGGTCTTGGAAGCAATGCCTTGGCTAATATGGAAATCATATCATGTGCCTAATGGTTTCCACAATTACATGTTTTATTCCCATTCTATTTTATCATTATTAATGTTTCTTTATGATCTATGCCATATGTACTTCCATGTTTTATGTCATTGCTCAAGCTTTTGATGTTTAAACATTATGTTCATGTTTTTAAGTTCAAATGTATATGGTATTTTTTATTTTATCCATGATTACCCTTACTGAGCATTTGAGATCACCCTTTTTATGTTTTCTTTTCCCCAGGATATAAAGAAATGTTTTAGGTAAGAAAAAAAGGGGAAGATCTTTATGGGAGATGTTGAAGATCTTTCACCACGATTAGAAGATTACGTAACAAGTTTCCAAAGACACTAAACTATTACGGTCCTTGTGTGTCTAGTTTTGTTATGTATTAAGTATTCTGCAAAAGTAATGTAATGTTCATGTACGTCAAGCTTCGGGTCTCTACACTATTTATTTTTCTTATGTTTTGCTAAACTTTAACAAATGAGGGCATAGTTTCCCCACTATCGGACATGGGCCCTCGCTGCTAGTCGGTAGCCTCTAGCGTTTGGGGAAATGCGCTTGAGGTCACGTGACCAACTAGGTCCGGGGACACTGTTGAGTGGATTTCAGAACTGGGACGTTACAAAGTGGTATCAAAGGTGGTTCTTTTCTTTGAATTACTATTTGGAGCCTTATTTACAGAAAAGATAGAAATGGTAGTTGGTAATAAGCTGTGCCCTGGAGTAGCTAACCCATGTACAGGGAAATGTCAGTCTACCTCGTATTTTTGCAATTCTTCTGATTTTGTAAATTTTACAGTTGATTTGATTTTCACCGTTGGGTGACGCAATTGTGATTGTGCTGTTTATATTTTATCCATGGGTTCTATTTAGTTACAGCCTGATGGGATGGGGGTATGCCATCTCATGCATCATTTAAGAACATTCTATAAATAAAATGACATGCATAGTTCCTTTCCATGTAGGTGCATTAGAAATTGCATGTTTTTGTGATAGTTGTTGTGCTAGATAAATCATGCTATTGTGATAGCTGCTTTGATAAATACCTGCTATGTGATATGGTATTTTTGTGTGAGTCTGTTGATAGGATGGACACCAAACTTTGGTTTTTGGGGAGTATGGTCCCTCAATGACTTGAATTTGGTGGATCATTGACTTGTTTACTTGTTTATACCATGTATAAGATGTCAAACTTTGATTCGCAGTGAGTATGGGTCCTCACAGGTTGGAATTTGGCACTTAGGTGTTGTTTTTCAGTATTTTCTAGGTTCTGGAGTAGTTTTAGTGGCTTACAATACAGAAAACCCAGGATACATGCCGTGTAGTTCCTTGGACACACACCATGTGTTCTTTAGTTCGCGAAGAAATGAAAACTTTTTGAGTACACGCTGTGCACCCACAATACACACCGTGTCGTCTCTTCCCGTGTCATAGACTGTGTGGGTGGAGACACGGGGTATGAATTGGCTTGGGGAAACACGCCGTGTACCGGATGTACACACAGTGTAGTGTTCACCCAGAGTCTGCCGTGTAACTAAAAACACACACGGAGAAACCATAATCTATACACGCTGTGTCCACCGTAGAACACGCCCTATAGTCTGACCTGGGGACCCGGACGTGTAGCTAACAAACATGGGTCGGTGTTACCTCTTCATGAACACACTGTGTACCTGTGGGACATGCCATGTAGTCCTTACCGTGGGGAGATGGTGTGGACCTAGCTGTGTGGCTGGAAAAACGGGGTGGTGTACACACCGTGTGCTGGTGTAACACACCGTGTGGTGTCAGCCAAGTAGTCGGCCGTGTCACGAATGACATGGGTAGTTGGAAAATTAAACCATCCACACCGTGTAGATGAAATACATGCCATGTATTCTTCTTCAAAAGGAGTCGTGTGGCTTATCCGTGTAGAAGGACTCGGGCAGGGAAGGCGGATTAAAGTACACGCCGTGCATTTAGGAGACACACTGTGTGTTTGGGGTGTTACACGACCAGTTTAAGCTGGAGTACACACCCATGTAAATGGCTTGTAAGAATACACCGCGTAGTATTTATACACACCATGTAGGAAAGTTTTTTAAATTTTGAAAACTTTCTTTCTCTATCTCTTTGTTCTCATTCTTTGATAACCTTGATCTAAGGTGTGCGTTTGACCTTGTAGAGTCATGCCACCGAGACCATCATGCGTTGTTTTCCAGGAGAGCAGTTGTGATTATAATCCAGAGATTGTAGGCTATGGGCTACTGGTGGATCCTCTAGTAGAGCCATATGTGGCGCAACCGTTATACTGGACACAAGTGTAGATGCACAGTTCCGTGAAGGCTTCATATGGTTCATGCAGACCTTCTAGGAAGCACCGCAGGGCACCAAATCTATGGCAGAGCTGAATCGTATCTTCCAGAAGCAGCACCTACCTACGTTTTTAGGGGATGGAAGACCATAGGCTGTCTAGTCTTATCTGGATTCATTTCAGACTATTTTCACGCATCTTGAGACGCCACTATGGTGGAGGGCCAAGATCGTGACTTATATGCTGCGTGATTCCACCAAGAGGTGGTGGGATGGTACCACTCAGATAGAGAATCACAGAGACATGTCATGAAATTATTTTCAGACAAACTTCTATGAATTCTTCTTCCTAGATATACTAAGGGTAGATCAATATCGAGAGATCATGAACCTGCAGCAGAGCGCTATGTCGGTGATGGACTATTCTGCCCGTTTTACTGAGCTTCAGTGTTTTGCACCTGTTCTGGTGGGTGATGAGATGTTGAGGACTAGAAACTTTGAGGATGGTCTTCAATATGACATCCGAGAACTGGTGAATGTTTTCAGGTTTCCTACAGTACAGGATATTGTGAACTAGGCACTGATTACCGAGCGGAACCTGCGGGAAGCTAGTGGTGCAGGCCAGGGTGGTTCGGCACCAGTTTCTCGTACTATTTCTACCGGTAAGAGGAAGAGACATATAGAATAATCTCACGGTGGTAGTACCATCTAGAAGAATGCTTCAGATGGCCAGGTCATGTGCTACCTGTGTGGTAAAGAGGGGCCCAAGAGACCACAGTGTCCACGTGACCTAGTGGAATGCCGAGCTTGCGGCAGGATGGAGAATCTGTAATGATTTTGCAGGGCGTTTCCACCAGTGGCTAGTGAGAGGGGTTCTGTGCAGACTTCGTGTGTGGGAGCTGGACCAGCAGCTTCTTACCAGTTGGGAAACCAGAATACGTTAGGGTGCGTAGGAAACAATGGTGGTCATGGCCATGGTAGCCAGACACTTGGATCTCAGAGGTAGCAGGGCAGGACAACTCAAGGTAGCCAGGCTGTGTCGCAGGGCTGTGGCACTGGGCAGGCATATGCAGTGCAATAGTCTGGACATGAATAGGATCCCAGACCTTCTACTGTCAGAGGTATTACTGTAGTAGCTTCTCTTTTATCTTCAGTACTTTTCGATATGGTTGCTACACATAGTTTCATATATGTGCCCGTTGTGAAGAGCCTTGGGCTCTGTGTTTCTTATTATTATGATGTTTTGATGCTAGAAACTCCATTGGGAATGAGAATGACATGTGTGCGTCAGTGCAAGGAGTGCCCCCTTGAGGTTGGTGGGTGTCACTTTCTATAGGACCTCTATGGCTTAGAGATGACAACTTATGATGTCATTATCAGGATGGACTGGTTGGTTCTGATTCGAGACTTAGTGGACTGCTATCTTCGTAGAGTGTGTTTCACATCAACAGAGGGCTGAGAGTTTCTATAAAAGGGTTAATGGGATGTTCATACAAGTCGAGCTGGACCAGAGCGTCATGGGAGAGGTGGAGTCACATCCAAAATTTCAATTTTATATCTGGATGACCGGGAACTTGTTAGAAGGATTTCCCTCCAGTGGTTTATTGTTTCAGGGATGTCTTCCCAGATGACTTTTCTGGTCTACCTTTAGAGCATGAGGTGGATTTATCTATTGATCTTGTTCTAGGAGTGACACCAGTGTCCATTCCTCCTTATAAGATGTATACACCTGAGTTACAGGAGCTCAAGAGGCAGTTAGAGGAGTTACAGTCAAAGGGTTTTATCCCACCCAATACTTCTCCTTGGGGTTCGCAGGTTCACTTTGCGAAGAAGGAAAAATGTACCCTCAGGCTCTATGTGGATTATCAGAAGCTGAACCAACTGATGGTTAAGAACAGATATCATTTGCCAAGGATTGATGATATTTTTTATCAACTTCATGGATCACGAGTGTTCTCAAAAATTGACTTGATATCTGGATATCATTAGCTGCACGTGAGACCATCAGACATACCACTTATATCCTTTCCGAGTAGATATGGTCTATACAAGTACGTGGTTATGCCTTTTGGACTCACAAACGCACCAACAGTTTTCATGGCTCTGATGAATCATGTGTTCCATCCTTATTTGGATTCTTTTTTTGGTAGTATTTGTGGACAACATCTTCGTGTACTCTCACACTCGACACGAACATGCCTCCCATCTTGAGATCGTACTGAGTACGCTGTGAGAGCATAAGCTATATGATAAGCTATCAAAGTTCCATTCTTGAATTGACTAGATTCACTTCTTGGGTCATATCATCTCAGAGGCAACAGTTGCAGTAGACCTAGAGAAGGTGAGAGCAGTAGTTTCCAAGGATCATCCTAAGAATGTGTTTGAGATACGAAGTTTATTAGGGCTGGATGGTTTCTACAAATGCTTTATCCAGGACTTCTCGCACTTAGCAGTGCCATTGACGGGTTTGACTAAGATGGGTGTGAAGTTCATTTGGACAGAATCTTGTGAGATATCCTTTCAGGAACTAAAGGGAAGTTTGACATCAGAACCAATCCTAATACTCCCAGAGTAAGGGAAGAGCTATAAAGTTTACTCTGATGCATCAGGTATGGGGCTGGTAGCTGTGTTGATGCAGGGATATCAAGTTTTTGCTTATGGGTCTCGGAAGTTGAGGCCACACGAGAGGAATTACCCGACACACAATCTCGAGTTGGCTGTAGTTGTTCATCTGTTGCGATGTTAGAGACATTATATCTTGGGAGATCATTTTGTGGTTTTCACTGACCACAAAAGTCTCAAGTACATCTTTAATCAGCCTAAAAACCTCAGACAACGGAGGTGGGTTGAATACCTTCATTCCTTTGATTATGATCTTGCCAATACACCTGGTAAGGGAAACGCAGTTGCTGATGCACTGAGCAGGAAGGATCAGATACAGGCAATTAATGAGGCTAGTGGTGAGTGGAAGCTTATGGCTTTGTTCTCTAAGATACATTTTGAGGTGCACGATAGTCAGGGGAAAACCTATCTTTTATCATTAGCTGTGACTTCTACCCTTCTGGATATAGTGAGGATGAAACAACTATCTGATTCAGAAGGCCTAGTTCTATGGGATTCGGTGTCAAGTGAGGACCCACCTCCTGGTTGGACGATAAGCGATGATGAGGTACTGCGTTTCCATGGATGAGTCTGGGTTCTAGGCGATATACGCGAGGAGTTGATGCAGGAGTTTCATACATCATCTTGGACAGTTCATCCCGGAGTTACCAAGATGAACCGTGACTTGAGACGTAAGTATTGGTGGCTGAGTATGAAGAGGGAGATAACTGGTTTTGTTACGAGGTGTTCCACCTATCAGCAGGTGAAGGCATATCAGCAAAGGATAGCCGAAGTGTTACAATAGTTACCAATTCCATAGTGGAAATGGGATGATGTCTCGATGGACTTTGTGACTGGGTTTCCAAGGTCCCCTTGAAGCAATGATGCTGTGTGGGATGTTTTGGACATACTCACAAAGGTATCTCACTTTCTTCCGATCCAGGAGACCTTCAGAGTTGACGAGCTTGGGAAGTTATATATCCGAGAGGTCGTACGTCTTCATGGGGTCCCTCGTTCTATTGTTTCAGATAGGGACGCCCATTTGACATCTCATTTCAGGCAGAGTATTTAGAGGGAACTGGGTACATAGGTTCTTCTGAGTGAAGCTTACCACCCTTAGATCGATGGTCAGTCAGAGTTTATGATACAGGTGCTAGAGGACATGTTTCGTGCATGCGTCCTAGACTTTGGGGGCTCTTGGGAGAAGTATATACCCCTAGTTGAGTTTTCCTATAATAATTGTTTTCAAGAAAATATTGATATTGCACCTTACGAGGCTTTATATGGTAGGCCATTCTGATCACCTTAGTTTTGGATAGAGGTAGGTGAGGCAACTTTACTAGGACCACGTCTCGTGAAGGAGACTTCTGAGCAGGTCTAGTTGATTCAGAAGCAGATGGATACCACACAGTCTCGTCAGAAATCTTATGCTGATCACCGTAGATGACCCTTAGAGTTAATGATCGGGGATCAGGTTTTTTTTGCGTGTTTCATCGAGGTTGGGACACAGGAGGATCAAGAGATAGGGTAAACATTCACCGTGATATGTTGGACCATTTGAGATTCTAGAGAGATTCAGGCCAGTTTCCTATCGTTTGCAGTTACCACAGAGGTACCAGGCCATGCCCGATATCTTCCATGTATCTCAATTATGCCACTAACATTCAGACCCGTCTCACATCTTTCAGCTAGAGGAGTTTGAGCTTCAGATAGATGCCTCATTTGAGAATCATCCGATTCATATCGTGCATAGAAGAACGAAAGTTCTCCGAGGCTGGTCAGTTCCTCTTGTATGGGTGCTATGGCAGCATGGTCGAGTGTAGGAAAAAACCTGGGAGCGGGAGACCGACATACGTGCTCAGTGGCCAGAGTTGTTATGATATTTATCTTTACCACCCTTGGAAGGGAAATTCGGGGATGAATTGTTTCAAGGGGAGAAGTTTGTATGAACCCGGTTCTTATTCTTGAGGTACGAGTTTCATCATTTCTCTTTTCCTTAAGTGTTTTTGAGAAAATAAGGAAAATAGGGAAAATCACAAATTTTGTGGGTACACACCGTGTACTTTTCCACATGCCATGTACTTTGTCCATGTGGGATGAGTACACAGGGTGTGTAGCCAAGATGGCGATGAAATGTGTAAAAACCGACTATGCACCATGTAGTTTGTATTTACACACCGTGTAGTCTGTCGGAATGCAAATAGTAAAGAGGTGGAAGAAGCTGCCAGCTGAGCGATAGTACACACCGTGTAATTAGGAATACAAGCCATGTACTCATGTCGACTGATGAACAATGCAGTAGTGGAAAGAAGCCACCAGAGGAACAGTTAAAAAAATGAAAATTACATGTCATGTACTCAATAGGACACGCTATGCATTATGTTTTCTTCAATTAAAATGGGTCGTATCCTCCTCTGTTCACAGAGGAATCTTAGAATGCAGGAGGATCTTGGGAGAGACGTCCGGAGCTTGGAGGACCAATTGACCGCACACCGAGAACCCGTTTTCTACACCGTTGATCTCCTTGGAACCGCATGGGTGAGTTCTTCCTCCTCCTTGCGTAGTTCTTACCAATTATTCCTCTAAGGGATGTTATTTGAGTTTGAACAAGGTTATGTTCACCTCAGATCTACATCATTCTTGGATGATTCGAGGAGCGTCATTCAAGTATATCGATTAGGGGCGATCGAGGTAGGTGGTCTGGTGTTTAGTTCCATCTATTTTGTGTTTTTGTGTACCATTGTGCTACGAACCCATGTGAGGTGTCATGTGGCTAAGGCCTTGGATGTTTTAAATACCTATAATTGTATAGGTAATTAAATGTAATTGTAAACTGCTGTTTGGGATCGCTGCTTGGATCCAAGACCACCCCTGGGGTGTGTTCCTCTGTTTAGCCGTTTGGCCAGGTTACCTGAGGGTATACCATAAATTTTAGCATGTCTTAAATTACCTTGAGAGGAATTGTATATAAATTGCTTGTTTATATGTTGGGAATGACCTAGTTACTTGTTTAGCATGAGGGAAGTGTTGTGATTAGCCTGTGGGTAGTGCTCTGTTCAGCTTGAGGGAATCTTCTTTCATGCCTGTGGGATATAGATTCTGTGGCTGTGGGCGACACCTCATACACCTGTGGGAATTATCTGACATGCCTGTCAATAGATTCCTGTGGGTTTGGATTCACTTTACCTAAGGATAAGGGTTTCCGTTCTTGAGGACACTGACTGTTTACTTAGAAAATTCACCATGGAGATGTCTTATTTTGAATGGTTGAATGAATATTAAAGATAGAAATATTACTGGTAAATTTAGTTACTTTAAAGTATTACTTAGTTTATTGCATTTATTACTGCACACTGCTGTTGCACATTTACATTGACAGTTGGGCACAGGACTTTGGCGGGTGCCTACTGGGATTTATTTCTCACACCCTCTTTGGGTCATGTCTTCGGCCCAAACAGACTATATTGCCACAGGTATGGATAAGGGAAAGTGTCCCTATATAGGTACATGATTGTTGAAGAGGAGGAGGAGAGCATGGGACCGAGCATAGGCTTGCGATGATGCTGAGTTCGTGTTGCACTGTTTTGTTTTGTTTTGTTGTACCTTTTACTTTGAGCTGTATTGTGTTGTATTGTATTACAGTGTATCCTGTTCTGGCTATTTTTCATAGAATAGTTACATGATGCATTTTCATACATATATGACTATTGGTTGTCAGTTACATTAGTTATCCATTCAGTTATATTTTGGTCACTGCTTCCGCTGTTGTATGCTATTTATTTTTCTTCCACTGTGCTACACTTTAACAAATGAGGGCATAGTTTCCCTTTTATCAGACCTGGGCCCTCACAGCTAGACGGCGGCCTCTGGAATTTGGGGAAATGCGCTTGAGGTCATGTGACCAACCGGGTCTGGGGCACCCGTTTAGTGGCTTCCGGAACCGGGACGTTACACCATATCCTAAAATTATCTTTATATGCTTTCATGTCTCTGTTGATGTCCACCAAATGATTATTGAAAATTGGAAAAGGATGAAATACCTTGATGTGGGTATTATTTTCCGAGAAAACCAAAGGAATGAGATGGTGGCTGATGAAAATTGGTCTCCAAAGACTCAATGTGACACATGATCATGCGATCATCATAATGGAACTTGATGTATCATTGTGCATTGCATAGTCTAGGATATTTCCTACTAAGTCCCTTCATTAATCCATTTTTCTAGGAAACCCCCCAGAAATCCATCAAAAATTGGTGGAAAATATAACAAAGGTGGATTGAACTTGATGTCATAAAACTCATGAGATTGATCATACATGGAGATAATGGTTATCGTTAAAAAAAATCATGAAAACTCATGATGCCCCCAATCTACTAAATAATAAATAATATGAAGTAAATATAGAGGATGTGTGATTTAGTCATAGTCATAAACCTCACACGATGTGGCCCTAGCAATCTGAAAGACACAGAGAGGCCAAGACGACATGTCCTCCCCATCTCACAAAAGACAACCAGCATATAATCCTTATTATGAAAAAAATCCTCAGGTATGTCCAAGATACCACACACTCCATATTTGTGTCCCTAATGTTAGATTAATATAATTTTCCATGAAATTATCATTCATCTCTATAGGAGCATTATTGGTGTTGTGATGCATCAACATGAGGTAGAGTATTTTTTTCCACATTTTTCATGAAATGTAACATTAGTCTCGATCATTCTAATATAATCAAAGGAAGTAAATATAAGAGGATGTGGGAGTCTTTGACATTCATAAAACCGATGATTGGAACTAAGGAAATCAATAAATTAGTCTCCCAAGACCCCTTGAAAAGTCAAGATGATCCCACAAATACCCCTTTATAAGCCATTATTGTCTCGCAAAAAGTCCAAGACATGTCACCCTAGAAAACATAGATGACTTTTTACATGTTTCCTAATCTCATGAAGGCACCTAGATGTGTCAATATGTGAAATTTAGAAATCCTTAGGCAGGCCCACATGAATCAGCAAGTCCCCATAAATTGGAAAAAATATAATATTGATGGAACTGAATTGATGGACGCATGGTCACTAAAAATGACCTGACACCCTAGGAGAGGCCCACGATAGAGACTCATTAATACATGTTTTGATGAAACCTTCACCGACTCCAACCTAGACTCACGTGATATGCCCCATGCAACGAAGTGAAAACATTGGATTGTGAGACCTATACATTCCCACCCCAAAATAAAAAATGTACCACTACCACCATGACCACTACCACTACGGCTTTTATGAAGACCATCACCACCATGATCACTACTCTCTATGGATGGATGACCTATTAGGAACTCATACTGGTGCTACATATAATTTATCAAAGTCGATGATCTCACAACCATAAAATCATCCAATAATTTAATGCTTGAGGTACCACTGGAGTGATCGTGAACCACGCATGAAGAAATTCAAGTGATTTATCATATATCATAAGAAGGAATTATTACAGGGAATGTGAAGAACATCTTGTACACCTCTAACATCATAGAATACTTAATACAAGTTGAAACTGAAAAATATAATGAATTGTAAATATAATGGCCAAAACAAAGACTAATAAATGGGAGAGATAAGAAAAATAAAATATACATTAACCCTCATATGATTCATGTGAACCACCTAAGAAACATGACAACACCATAATATTTCACCAATATCTCATGATACTCCTTCAATATTCTATTTGGGTACTGTAAAGCCCTATATAAATGTTTAAAAAAAGTCACATGGAACCCCTCGAGAATGACACTAAATCCTCACAAAGCCATCAGGGATCCCCATTCAATACATTGATTCCCTTTATATGTGAAATCATGCTCATATGGGGGCCCCAATTCAGGTATGATAAGACTCATAATTTCACCAAGGCTTGTGAAATTTCTCTTTTGATGCCATTCAAACACACTAGATCGGTCTCACGATGTTATCTTGACATGTTATATAGGACACATGATATCCTCAAAGACATGTCACACAAACTCTCTCATCTCCCTACAAGACTGTTAGATTGTTCTTATAACGACTCTAGGGAATGACTACCAGATCATGAGACACCCTCTCAATATTTTACTGAGGTCCAGAACTGGTTTCCAACACCAACCATCCAGGTATTTCAATATCCTCCAAAAAATCCATTCATGATCAAGTGACAAAATTCCAGCATTCCATCTAGATTATGAAAAATTATTTGGTTGATTCAAATGGATCATACCATTTCAATGAGACATTTCAGGCTTACACACTCCATCATGACAACTAGGTAATCCTCACATGACGTGTAAAACCCAAAGATTTTCTGCATTTATTTTTTTGAATTAATTCATTAATTTTGATATTTTTAACATTACATGAAACTAAATTTATATATTTGTTATTATATAAAAATACTATGTTTGTATTATCTTATACAAAACACGATGTTAATATTTCATTACATGTCATAATGACTTAGCAAGCATTGCACACAACATTGAGTTTCTGTGAAACCAAACATTACTTATATAATTATTTAAATGAGATAGTTATAAACTAGCCATTAAACATCTTAATATCAATATTAATAACTAATTTTTAATTATTGTTTACATAAATAAAACATATTTACTATAAAATGTATATTATTTAGTAAAGTCAATATACGTTTAGTTATAAAATTTCTCTGAAGGATCTTCTTTTTATATCCTTATTTGAACAATAATATAATTAATTTTAGACACATATAGAAATTTATTTTTATAAAATAAAAAAATTGAATATATAATGTCAAAATTATCTTAGGGTTTTTTTTGAGATTTATCTGAGAAGTTTATTTTTTTGATGAATAGTAAAAAACATTGAATAGTAGTTAAAAAATATCATTGTCATTTAAATAATTATTTTAATTTAAATTTATTTTTAAAGTCAAAATAGAATGAATGAACATATATTAATATAATTTATGTCATTAGAATAATTTTTTTAAAGTAAATTTTATAAAAAAATATTGAAATTTTGAACGTCCTTTTTAGTTATCCTCTCACCACGTCTGTGGGATTTAAAATAATCCTAACATAACCATTTTTGTGAATTTAATTTTGTAAAACATAAAAAAAATTTTGTAATCATTATTATATTGAGAGACTAATAGGATCAAATTAATTTCTTGGATATTATGAAAAATACCATTAGTAATTTTTTTATTTACCACAATTAATGGAAAATCAGGTAATTGAAGATAAAAATAACATTATGATATAATAAAATATCCCTAAAACTTTACCCAAAGAAATTTTATATGTGGGTTATGAAAAAAATCATCATTAGTCTAAAATTATAACATTTTTAGGCCATATGGGTAAGAATATGATATTTATTATATTTCATTTATAGATTAATTAAAAATGTCATACTCATATTTTTAAAAAGAAAATCATTTTTAATAAATGGTTCTATAAAATATATATTCCACTATGAACCATTATATTAAATATAATATATTTATCTTCATCATGATAATTTATGTTTAATTTTTTGCGTATAAATATTTTTATTTAATGTTTTCATATTGATAATGCAGTAATTGTTTGATTAATGGAAATATAAAATAAATGATACTAAAAATAATAAATATATATATTTCAAAATAATTAATATCATCCATGAATATTATATATAAATAATATATTTTATCAATATATTATATATGTAGTTTCGAAGGTATCTTGTCGTTATCATATTTTTAAAAATAAAAGTAAATAATATTATTAAAATTAACAAAAATGATACTTTAAAATAAATAATATTTTATAAAATTATATTAAACTCATAAAAAAATAAAATTCTGCTAAATATATATAATAACCTTAAATATTAACTGAATTACACTTTTGGGGTTATTTTAAAATTTAATAGTAACTAAATTAACACATAAGTAGTAAAAAACATGTTGTCATGGAATGATTTAAAATGTTTAACTATTGGTTAATTCAAAATGAAAAGGGTAATAATGATACCTAAAAATGTAAAAAATTATTGGATGAATGCATTATGACACATAATAATCTTTTCTTCTAAATAACTCAATTTTGTGATATTTAAAATTGAAAATCCATTTATATTAAATTAATATTTTGATAGTTTCTAAAAGTGCCCCTCCCCTCTCTTATAAAAGGGACGTCTCCTATTTTATTCAAACCTCTAAATCCATTTGGATCATCTGATATCTGTCCAATTATCCATGAAAATATCTTTCATTAATCATGTAATCCGTACATTGGTCATAAATCAATCCAAAGGTGTCCTTTTGTGCAAATATAAATGAGATTCCCAATGAAGAGGTGACGTTCATCAACAGACATTTTTGTTTCATCATTGAACTCCTTCAGTTTTTTTATTTCATGATTATATAATATCATTAGTATCTGAGATATACTATGATTTATTTATATTATGTTTTTGAACTACACTAACACACACTTATGTCTATTCGGTATCTAACTTACCACTCCAGTGTACAGAGAACTAACGCCTAACGAAATGATGTTGTTTGTTCATTAATTACCATCAATCATGGACAAGAATTATGATAGAAAATTTATTTTTATATGATATATATGTTATATTTATACTTCTTGACTGATAAAATTATGTGTTCCTTTTAACCATATAATGATGGGGGAAATGATAACATCGATTGAGTGTATGTATTGACTACCATCTCCACGATTTGATGTGATTTGTTATTCACCTATATTTAATGGATGGTAATAAGGATTATTTTTTATTATAATAAATAATCTATATGATATAAAAATTAATATTTAATTATAATATTTCAAATAATTTACTTTCTTTTAATAATAAAAGATAATAGGCACAATGGTCATGCGTTCATAGGACATACCGCCTCCATTAACTGTGTATTACATTTCATATATCTATAATATATAAGATAATTACAAATTATTATATAATGAATATATATTATATATATTCATTTTTTAATATTCGGAAATAAGTGTATCATGATTAATGTAAGAGGATCAAGAATAAAAATTCAAAACATGTACGATAAACAGAGTAGGTTTTCACCAAAACGTTACTTTAACATAGGAATTGTTAATAAAAAGGTAATAAAAAGTCATAATAATATATTAAATGGTGATATATATATATATATGAATATGGTTTTGGGGTAGTATTATAGTAAAATTATTTTTATTATACAATAGGTTTTAGCAAGAACAACAAAATTCAAGAAATAGGGTAATAGAATCTCATCTCACTTTCTATTTCAGTGATATATATGCCTTATTCACCACTCATTTCTTTTGTGTGGTGTACATACATACCATGAATGTATTATATGATTTTTATAAATTAATATATGGGTATTTAAATATTCATTTTCTACTCTCTATTTCATATGGTTAAATGGTTCAATAGTTTACATGTGATTAATGTTGTTTTATTTCAATCTACATTGTTTTGAGACACATGTTTCATTATGAACCAATATTCTTTTATAAGGTGTATATATTTATAGTATAAATGGTATATCAGTAATATTCTTCTTTTAATGATATTCTATTCTTCATGTTATGTAATTATTTCATGGGAATTAAGTTTTCAGTTATTCAATGTGGAATGGGACACATTAAAACATTAAAAGATTATTTTCCTCAAGAAATGTTTTTGAATATCTCTTATGTTCATTTAAAAGGAAAATTATTTGAGAAAAATGATTTATAATTTAAAGAATTTATCAAGTCCTCCTTTATATATCTCTAAATATAATTTTTTTTAGAAAAGGATATAAAAATATTTTCCTGATTCCTCTATATTTCTTTCCTGGAAAATGGTTTTAAAAATGTTTTCTAGCTTTATTGACTGTTTTTAATATTTATTTTCATTGAAATGGGTTCTGGAAATGTTTTTTGTTTTAAAAAAGTGATTTATAAATAAATTTCATGTGGTAACTGATATTAAAAAATCCTTACCCATATAATATAAAATAATTTTTTATAGTTCAAGATTACGATCCTATTATTTACCCGAATGGTTTATATTTTGATGGCATGATGATTAAAAAACTACTTCTTTTCATTGGTTATGATTTATATGAAATGATTACGAGAAATATATCTTTTCCACATGTTATGATATGATTATGTGATTATGAAACCCATTACATTTCATTGGTTATGATAATTTTCTTTTATGATCGTGTGGAACATGTACATATAATTTCATTAGGATATTGGTGGGACCTATATTTCCCTTTAATACATTAGGTAATGATTTATACCTCATGATATAAAATAAGATGGTATTGGGTGTGATCCATTACTAATTATATGGCCATGGGAGTGAACCTTGACTACCAAGATGGTTACTAGAGTGAACCATGAATACCAAGATAATATGTTGAGTGAACCCATACTAATAATATGGCCTTTTCATTGATTGCATGACTATTGTGGAAATCATATTATATTCTTATGTGTATGCAATAAATTCTATGTCTGATTCATTTTTTAAACTTTCATGGTTTATGATATTTATTTCCTTATGGTTAATTTCCTATGAACATCCAAAAATTATGAAATGACTCATGAATATGATCTTATAATATAGAGGGTATGATCTTAAAATGTCATGATAATGTTTTCAAACCCTTACATTCTTGATATTTGTACATATATTCCTTATTTACCCTTACTGAGCATTAGATCTCACCATTTTACTTATGTCTTCATTTTACTATATTATAAATAATGGTTTTAGTTATCATTACCAAAGTGGAATATATATATGGGATATGTTAAATATATTTTACTAGACTGGATGTTTGGGTTCCATGTTTCTTAATTCACTAAACTAATACAATATTTGGTCATGTGTTTTTGTAATGTATTAAGTATTCCACAAAAGTGATGTAATGTAAGTGTATGAAAAGATAGGTAAATTATAGTTAGTACCAAAAAAAATTTATTTTGATAATTGGTATCTAGGATGATAAAAATTCATTGATATACTAGGGTTATTTATATGGATATTTATTGTGATGTCTCTAAGGATTAGTCTAAATATGAGGTTATGTTTTTGAAAATTTATTGGAAATTCAGTAAATTTTACAGTGAGTTGTTTACATTTATTACATCCATGTCTAGATACTACAAGTGTAAGTGGCTCTAGAATGTATGTACCTAGGGTTAAAAACTCTAACAAGGTGTTTTGGGACTCGCATGGTGTAACCTGGTACCTGAAAATAGACCTTAATTCCCACCTACATTGACACACCTAGGAGATATGTTTTGGGAATTCAAAAAACATTTATGGAACATCATGAAGTATTTAAATATTATTTGGATATGAAAGACCTAGAATAATACTATTTATTATATTAAATAATTATGTGTCATGATTTATAAATCCTATAAGCAATTTCTCCTGATTATATGGTATTCTATTATGAAAAGTGTTTCTCAACATATTCTTTTTGGTTTTATCCGAAGGAGGAAACTATAAGGAAATCAGTTAACATTAAATGGTTCATATGTTCATACTATTGGAATGATATAAATCAATGTACTATGTTGAATCCTCATGAAGAGAATCAGTAAGGTATTATGAGTATTGGATTTACTACTGAATTTAAGAAAGACCATAAATGAATTTTTAATGGAATTTTTGTTCATCAAGTATTTCTAACATAAAATATAAGAATAATGATTAGACTAATAGTTAAGAACCATAATACATGATCTGTATTTCATATTATATATAATGGGTAGTATGGAATAAGATTATGAAGCATGAGTATTGGTTTATGAATAATTTAGGATTATTAAAATGTATATGTTTTGGAATTTTGAGACGATATTACATGAATCATGAATTATATAAGGAATGTTTGTAGATGTCTTTAATTCAGGATTTACCTGAATGTATGAAATGATATCGATCACATATAAATGTATTTTGATTGTAAGGTTACATTAAGGGAAGATTACGCTTAACATGTTCCTATGAATGATAAAATGATATATTATATTTGTAAAGAGATGATGATATGTATAAAGTAAATTTGACAATATTTATGATCACAGAACTGATAATGAATTTGGTGAAAATGTGATCTATGTAACTACGGATGAAGTTTTCAACTTCTGTTATAAAAGGATTGTATCTAATATATGTAGAAATAAGGTAACATGTATGTTATCAATAAGGATGTATGGTAATTCAGGTTATTACCATGTTTCAAGAGAATATACGATGATGGTTTTCAGATATTGGTATTGTTACAACCAATATCTAATTTTTTTATATGTGAGGGATCAATGTTAAGAAGATTTAGTTCAATTATTTCTAAAGTCTTATATTTTTATATTTCAGGGGGTTATAAGGATAACCATTTATAGAATGATTAAATTAATATTCATATGATGTTAGTAAGATTAACATGTCATCTCACCATCATAGGATTTATGCATATTGGATAAGAAGTTCAAACTACCTCTTATAGATGGTAACTGAAGTTAAATATGATGGATTATCAGGGATCTTAGGATCGGTTATTACATCTGGAATAGAAAATTAACCTTCACTAATTATCGTAAGAGACAAAATCAAGCAAGGAAATACTAAAGGGTAATATTTTTCTTATGAAATGTAATTACACCGTTAATTTATATTTCATTTAGTTAATATATAGTACAATAATTTCTATACTCTAGGAAAAGGATATTGAAAATGGTTATCCTAGTACCTTATTTTTTGATGTATAAAATGGTTCCTTAGCTAATCAATGATTTAAAGCTTTGTTATTGTTAAAATTATCCTAAATTTTTTTCTATAATCACCATTATATCATGATAGATACATTTCTCTTCCATGCCCATGTTTTCACTTGATACAAATGTCCTGATTCCTGGAAAACCATTTATGAGTAATTGTGGGTAACTATTATGTTTTCAGGATTCAATTTTTAAAAGGAAAATTTAGTAATAATTTTTATGTTGTGGGTTTCTAATAAATGGAAATTCTAGTAATAATCCTTTCAGAGCACCGATGAATTTCAGGGGTGAAATTCACTTTATGGGGGGTAGAATATAACACTATGAGATTTTGTAATTATTTATCAAATTAATTAATTCATTTAGATATTTTATAGTTTACACGATAGATAATTTGAATTTCTTTTTTATATAAAAACACTAAATTTTTATTACACAATATCAACACTAAGTTATGTTTTCCCTACACGCAACACTTACTTGGCTTGTGTTACACATAACATTGAGTTCCTACAAAACAAAACATTACTTATATAATTTTTTAATTGGATATATATAATTTATCCATTACCCATTGTAATATGGATAATATTATATAATTTTAAAATGTATTTACATTAAAAAAAATAGATTTATAATGAAATGTATAATATTTGGTATAATATTTAAATGTTTAGAAATATTATTCTCTTAATGACACTACTTTTTATATCCTTCTATGAAAAACTAAAAAATTGACATTAGACACTATTATAAATTTAATTTGATAATTTTTTTTTGGAATTTAGAAAGTCAAAATTAGCTTTGGATGAATTTTTCTAAGAAGTTTCATTTTTTAATGAATAGTGAAAACACTCCATTGTAGTTAAAAACCGACTTTTTTTCCTTTATAGAATTATTACACATTAAATTTATTTTTAAAGTCATAATAGATGAATTATACATGTATTAATGAAATTTAGGTCATTGTAGAAATTTTTATGTTGAAATTAGATATAAAAAATCTTATTGAACTTTTAAATGTTCCATTTACCTATATTCTCACCCCATTTATGGGTTTAGAATTACAGATAATTATCTCATTTCGGTGCACTAAATTTTCAAAAAAATCTATAATTGGTTTTAATTAATAATATATTTAAATTCTAATATGTTGAAATTAATTTTCTCAATATTATTATTATTAGCATTAGTAATATTATTTTTTACCATAGTTATGGGTATATCATGTAATTTAATGTAAAAATAATATTGAAATATCATAAAATTCCCCTAACAATTTTAACAATTTAATTAGATAAGTAGGTTTCAACCAAAATAAACCATAGTCTAAAATTATAAATATTTTATGAAACATGAAAAATAGTAAGAAATTTATTATATTTTATTTAATGATAATTTAATAATTTCATACTCATTTTTTTAATAAGTAAATAATTTTTAATATACAGTCATATATAATATAAATTAGACTATAAAAAATAAATTTAAAACTAATGAATTTATCTTAATCATGATTCTTTTTATTTTTTCAGAGATATATATTCTATTTAAAAGCATTCACAATGATGTCACATTAATTGTTTAATTAATGGTCATATTAAATAAATTATATTAAAAATATGAAAATAATTATAATTTCACATAAATAATGTTATGCTTGAATTTTATTGATATGATTTATATGTGAGTGACATATTTAAGAGTGTTTATTATAATTTATCATTTTTTAAGGATATTTTTGAAAAGAAGAATAATTCGTAGTATAAAAAGTGACATAAATAATAATGAAAAATAAATAATACTTTATTAAATTATATAAAATTGATAAAAATATAAAATTCATCGAAATTACTATTAAAAGGATAAATATGAAATATCTGATCCATTTTGGGTTCATTTTTTAATTTTATTGTAAATATATTAACCCTTAATTAGTAGAAAAAAATGATTCCATGGTAAGAGTTAAATTGATTAACTAGTGGCTAAATCCAAATGATTATCGAAATAATAAGACCCAAACTTGTATAAAAATTATTGGATGATTGGATTGTGACCCATCATAATCTTATATTCTAAATTAATCAATTCACAACTATTTTAAATTATAAATAAATTTATATTATATTAATATTTTGAGAGTTTTTAGAAGTTCCCCTCCCTACTCTTAAAAATGGGCACCTCTACTTATCTTTTATTCACAACACTAAATCCTTATAGATCATCTAAAATATACATGAGTTTCTTCAAAAATTACATCCCTTAACCCAATAATCCTTATTCTGGTCTGAAATCCAACCAATGGAGTCTTTTTTTGAAATCAAAAGTACATTCCCAAAGAAGAGGTAATGTTCATCGACAAATGTTTTTATTTTAATTGTTACTTGAACTCATTTAGTTATTTTCAATTAATATTTATATAAAAAACTAAGTATTATAAATATAATGGTATGTTATTATATTAATTTTTTGACCTACACTCTTATGAATTTCCATTTAATGGGCATTGAACATACAATTCTTGTACATAATGATGTAACACCTTGCAAAATGATATTGTTTGTTTTTTATTTACCACAAATCATGAATGGGAAAAATGATGAAAAATATATTTTTATATTATATATATGATATTGAGAGTATAATTATACTTATTTAATAAAAATATCATGTCTACCCTTTTATCATCTAACGTTTATTGACAATGATAATACCGCTCGTGCGTACATATGGCTTACCATCTCCATGATATAATGTGATTATTTATTCAACTATATTTCATGGATTTTAATAAGGTTGAAATTTTATGAATATAAATGTTTTATATGATAGAAAAGATATTAATTAATTATAATATATCACATAATTTCCATTCTTTTTACCCGACAACAAAATGGAAGCAACATTCATGCAATAATATGACCTACTCTGTCAAAAAAAGCATTATTTCATTTCTTATGTATTTCATTAATAATATTGTTAAAAATGATTATATATTAAATATATATAATATATAATTCATGTCTTACATTCTGCAAGTAATTGTATCATCATTTATGTAAGAGGATCAATAATGAAAAGTTAAATCATGTATGATAAGAAAACCAGATATTACCTGAAACATTACATTAACATGATAATTATTAATAAATGGGTAATATAAAGTCATAATAAAATATTATATTTGTTATATATATGTATTAGGTTCTATAGTTGATTTATACTAAACATATATTTATTTTATAATAGTTTTTGACTTGTAATAAATTATCCAGATATAATATTATCTCACTTTTTCGTTTTTTGAGATACATGCCCATTTCAAAACTCCTTTATTTTGTTTGGTGTAAATAATTTTAATGAATATATTTATATTTTTTATAATTTATTTTACAGGTATTTACATATCAATTTCATTATCTCTATTTCATAGGGTTTTACTGTTGACAAGTTCAAAAATTAGTAATGTAGTTTTTTTCTAAATCTGTATTTTTTGAGAAACATGTTTTTTATTAACCTATAATCATCAACAATGTGTGTACACTAACATTTGACATGGAATATCATTAATATAATTATTTTCATGATATGAAAATATTCTTGTGATGTTATTATTTCATGGATATTTTTATTCAAATGATTCAATGTTTTTTGGGACACTTTGAAAAGTTTAATGATTATTTTTTTCGTGAAATATTTTAAAATATATTACAAGTTAGTTTTCAAGGAAAGGGATTTTAATGAATTTTTTTATGTTTTAAATTATTTTCAAGCATTACTTAATATGTTTTATTTGATATTTTTATAAGGCAAAAATATTCAAAAATGTTTTCATGCTTCCTTCATTTGTTTTCAATGAAAAATGTTTTCAAGATGCATTTAATATTTACATACATGTATTAATTTTTATTTTCAATGAAACGGGTTTTTAAAAATTATTATGTTTTAAAAAGAGATTTTAAGGAATTTTCATGCTCAATGTGATTTTCAGAATCCTTCTCTATCTCAGATGACATAGTTTGGTATAGTTTAAGAATAACATTCATAGTATTTCTAAATATGGTTGATGTTTTGATGGAACAATGCTTATGAAGCCTGCTTTTTTTCATGGGCTATGATTTTATGAAATTATTAATAAACCTATAAATTTTCCATATATTATTATATGATTACATTTTTATAAAACCCATTCCATTTAATTAGTTATAAGATGATTGTTTATGTTCTTTTTGAACATGTATGTATAATCTCATTATGATGTTGGTTGGACCTATATCTCCCTCCAATTTATTTTATAAAGATTAATATCTAATGAGATTAATAAAGACAATATTGGGAGTTATAATTGATCAATAATATGGCCACATGAGTGAACCATTACTACCATGATGGAAATTGGATTGATCCATCACTTTGAAGATGGTATGTGGAGATAACTTAATCTACTATGTTGACCTTGACAATGATGTTGTGATTACCATGGAAATCATATTATCTGATTATTTTTCTACCAAAAATTATATGTCTTATTCCTATGTTGTTATATCATGGACTAGGTTATATATTTACTTATAATTCATGTCTTATAAAATTCCAAACATTATTCCATGACCCAAGAAATTAAACATTTGATATGCACTGTATGAACATCAAATTTTATCCTCATGTTTTCACAAACTTGTGTTTTTTATATTCTTACAAAAAATCCATGTTTACCCTTATAGAGCATTTGAGAACACTATTTTTCTTATGTTTTCTTCTCCTCTAGTTATAATGAAAGGTTTTACATAGGGGTACTAATGGTGAAAATCGTAATGGGTGATGTTGAAGATCATTCAGTAGATGTGATGTTTCAATTCCATGTTTCCAAAGGCACTAAACTAGTATTGTCTTTATTGAGGTGTTCATGTAATGTATTATGTAAACATAAATACTTATGTAATTTTCATATTTTAAAAGAAAGGGTCATTATATGATGAGTAAAAAATTAGAGTATTTTAGGTAGGAAAACATGTTATGTTATGAAGGGATACCTCGATTTGGATGACCTTTCCCATCCACGGTGTGTAATACCCGAATGCAAGTGGAAAACATAGATTGTTTTCCCATATTATCAAAATATTATGACATGTCCAAATTATATAGGAAATTCTTATGTGTAATCCCTGATCAATGATCTATAAATTCTTTGACTTCTACCATTAAGAGTTGACGTTGGAAACCTCCTCGAGTTCCTAGATCAATATTAATCATTTAAAGAGAGATTCAATAAATAATTCCCACACATATAAGTAATGAAATTATTTATTTCATATCCCATTTTATCACAATGGGAATGTCTCACATTGGCTTTGGGAGTTTAAATTACCACATCATATATACAATAAACCCCTATAAAGACCAGGGAAACATCATTTTATATGCCCCGATAATTTAACTTTGAAGACTCTGATTCCATCCATAATAAGGACACATAGGGAGACTACTTACGGTATGAAATGAAACTCAAATGAGAATACAACATAGTGTTCCCCCCATGTCTCTATCATTTTAACCATTAGGACCCAATCATTCCCATTGTCAGATAATTTTACCTCATTCATCAGTGGAATGAGAAATTAACCGAACCATGATGCCATTGATTCATTCCATACCTAGGATATGTTGGATGCCTCTATGAGGCTCGATATATGTATTAAACATACTAATGGATTCTCAAGAACATAATCCATGCATCAAAATGTAGTAAGACTTATTAAATTTTATCACCTATTTCCCACATCAGGCATAGCACATGTTGGATTTGGGAGTTTCAATAGTCATATCATTCATATTTTTAATCATTACTAGATAGTGAAATATTTTTATGTAATCCCCAATTAATGTAATGATATAAAAACTCCCATATAAGGAAATCTAAATGGGGGAAAATACCATGGGAATAAATGAATTATGAGAACTCCAATTCCTATAATAATTAGAATACATAGGACACCATTCGAAGGGAAGAGCTCAAATAGGAAAACATATCGATGTAACTCATCCCATATCTCTAATTTCTCATCCAATGGAAATAAATAATTCCCTTTATACAATCATTCAAACTCATCCGTTAGTGGAGAAGGAAAAAAATAAACTACAAATAGTCCAATTCTCTCCATAATTGGGATAGGTAGGATGTCCCACTTGGATTCAAGCTTAAATATTCAATTCCCAATATCTCTTGTATATTTTTTTATTCAATGGAAAACAAACCAATTTTAACAAACCATTTGGGTTTTGATTCCTATAATAACCAAGATTAATAAGAAAACACTTAATGGATTAATCCCATCCTCAGAATACTACCCACCTCCCTAAATAGAAGAAAATTATGAAGCTCCTTGTTATGTTGCATTAGTACAAAAGCATTTGTTCATTACTAGGAAATGAATGTAGAATCTTAGTTACATACAGATGGACATGAAAAAAATATCTCATTCTTATTTACATAAAATATATTATCCTATGACAATTTTGTAAGGGTAACTATTTCTAAAACAGGATTAGGAAGAGATTCACAAATAAATATTAAATCTATACGAGAGTCCCGTATTATAGAACTATTCCCCTCAAAAGGGAGTGATGAGCCTGACCTCCCATCGTCTCGACCAATGTGAGTCCCTATGCATCATTTGGGTTGAAACCCCAATTGACCACCCACCTTTGGAATGAAGGTTTGTACATAGAAATGGATGGGGGAATAATTGGGAGTTCCTTTTACAAATGGAAATACTAACCCAAAATTAATGATTTTACATAAAATCAACCCCCACAATTTGCTGACAGGTCCATCCAAATTCACACTATGGTCATCTCATCCCCGATATTGAAACAAAAATGGTGAGCCAAATATGAATATATCTAATAAAAAAATGATTGGATTATTATCTGTTGGGCCATTTTTTCCACACTATACACACAAAGAAACATGTTGAACTCAAACAATTCTCTCTAAAACAATGATTGGGATATTATCCATCATTCCAGTTTGTTTTCCCACTATAGGCAATCATAAATGGTAAAACCAACATGTTTGTGTATATTAAAAAATTAAATTTGTTATTATCCTATTGGCCATTTAATTGAACAATATGGACGAAAAAAATGGAAAATAAGTTGACGGTCACTCAAATGGAAGAATAATTGGTTAATTATATGTCATAACCCTTTGATTTTCATATTTTACAAAAAGAAGTTGAAAATAATCAAATTAATTTTTTAGGTAGACCTTTATAATCATGGTTGTCATGAGATAAGTCCATATGTGCTTTGAAAAGTAGAAACAAGTAGAAGGGCCATACCAGAAATTAATTGATATTTGTGATAACCATACAAATTAGATTACGCATATTAGGCCTATAGCATTTCACTAATTAGTAACCTTTTACCATATTTTCCGCATGAATGTAGATACTACTGTCATCAATATAATTTCAATCTGAGATAATGTATTCTTTATCCAGAAATCGCTCAAGTATATCACCTATGTATAAAACCATCATATATCTCAAAAAGATATCACCTGCTCGGTAACTCTAACATTAGGTGAAAAACATGATGGTATGGGAGTACCACCAACACAACAAAATCCTAAACATTGAATCTAATTATGAAAGTTTTCATGAAAAAAAAGAATGTATGCATCTCTTAGAAAATGTTATAGCTAATATGGTGACCCTCATAATCAAAATAATAATAATTTAGGATAATATACTCAGATCACGATGACTGTCACCTTCCATCTCCAATGAAAGTGGACTAGAGATTCAAATATGGATCTATTCCAGTTTAGTGGATACTGAGGATGACACCAATAAACTGATGTCTCCATCACCATCCCACCGATACCCACAAGCCTTTTTATTATGAGAGTAGTAATTATAATTCCATGTGATTAGTCGATGATTAAAATATCCATGACCATGCTTTATATCCCATGTGGTTATTTTATTTTTTAATTTTTATTCCTTCCATATTATGCTCAATATTATGTTTAAACAGATTTGGTTTCAGTTATAGAGATTTTTTTAATGTTTATGATTATTTATTTATAATATCCTATATTGTATTCTTACTGTTACTGGGCTTCTAGTCTCACTCGATTATCATGTTTTACTTTACTAGGATTCCAAGATGTGTATTATGAATGATATGTAGGGTTAAGATAAGAAAATAATGGATTTCTAAAAGGATCATATATGATGAATTTTATTTTATAAATTATAATGAAATTTTCATTTATGAAATATATTTTAGAAGCCTACTAAAATGATCATTCCATTGGGAGTCCGCACTTGTAATTATTCCAATGCAATAAAGTAATGCACAGTCTCTAGGATTCTCTAGTTAGGGTGTTACAAAAACCCTCGGGATAGGCTCATAGTCATTTAAGTGAATATTCCTATCATATTCAATAAGATCACATATTCCTAGTGGAAAATCATACTTCTTCCAATGAATGACTGCAGAAACATCATTCTGAGGCAATATAAGAGGAAGATCATATCCATTCTCCCATTCTAGGGATCCAATGGTATATTACAATGGTGAATTCATTCTTTAATATGGATTATATTTATATTCCAACTAGGGATCACCAGGTGGGGGAGACGCATGCCTCAGGGAAGGCTCATATCCATACAATGAAATACCAGTAGCATATCCCAAAGGCTCAATTTCAAGCATATATTCCTATCATGGATGAGGCACACCATTTGAGATTGGAAGATTCCATGGTATGGGCTCAGATTCCTATAAATAATGATATTGATGACTGGAATATTCCCGTAGCCTTTTAGAAGTGGGCTCATATTCCTAGGACACCTGATGGTTATAAGTGTTTTTTATAAATCATCATATAGTAGGCTCATATCCTTGCACAATACCAAACTCATGTTTTTATATTCTAACCACTATGGGAATCTATACCCATATTCCTAATCTTCTCAATTCCATTGTCCTTGATTTTGTTCTAGTAATATTCATAATAGAATAAAGGTCAATAAACTCTTCAATCGAATTAAACGATCTTCATTACCATGATAGACATACCAATGGAAGTGTAGAGATGAATCATATGGACTCCACACCTAATATCCTATGTGGTCAACCTCCCTATGGTTATATCTCCCATGGATATGGAAATAATACCCTTTCATATACAAATCCATATTGATAGATGTTCAGAGATTTGACGCCTTTATATTAAGAGGTGCTCGAAACATTGGGGTCAACTACATATGGTTCCATATCAACATCAAGAAGAAATCCACTCTAGGTAGTAGGAAACCCTCATAATCATCTTCTATGGTCTGACTCGATAGAGGAATTTAAGTTTAATTAATAGGAGTCCAAAATTAACATATGGAGAATGTTATATTGAAGTGACAACCCCACGATGTTTTATCCCTACGTGGCATATTAATATGATATTATCAATGAGAAATAAAATATATGGATTCCTTATCATTGAAAATAAAATATGTGGTACTCATCCATGACTAATGTCTTGACATCTCCTTTACCTTGGAGGTGAGTGTAATAATTATAAAATAATGATACATTATTTTCTGCTAGATTTTGATGCTATCTCCGTGGTCCGATATCAAAAATTGTAAAATCACAATTCAAATCTGCAACATTAGGTGACGTGGTAACTCTTGGGAAAATTGGTCACTAAAATATAAATTACCTGCATCAATGATGCTCGTACATCATGAATATTGTGAAAAGATAGAAAAAAATTATTCTATTTGGGCCCCACAATGAAATGAGAATGCATTTCAGGCATAGTGAGTGATGATGCAATCATCCAGTCATCTTCTAGTAAATTTTAGTTGTCATATTAGGTTTTCATCTCACCCATATCTGACATGATTATAGAATCACAACAAAAAATAGTCTATTGTAGTATATTCTATAATATCCATCTAGGAGAGGACGCAACCCTCCAAATGGGGGAATATATACCACCACCTCCACCACTCTGAATGTCAATTACCAAGAGGATTCAGGGTATATCGACAACATATTCAAACAAACCCCCAACACAATGGGCTTGGGGAATATACATATTAATTATCATTTCCATGATATTCATACTAGAGTGGGTAAAAAACAATTAGTGGTGATTCCATATCACCCTTACCCCACTGGGTTAAGAGAATTTATATGTCAATTTTCATCCCATGAATCATAAAATCCACGACTAGAATCACTATATCCAAAACAACAGTACCACTCAATGCCAATTTGGGTACTTAATAACCCCTAATCAATAGGGATGGAGGAATTTTATCCATTATCATCACTATAGAGGGAGATCATCTTCTCTAGGTTAGGTGTGAAAGATCAATGTTCGGTTTCCTAGCTATTCCTCCCACTATAGGAAAACCCACTGCTATTTTGGACTAATTCGAAAACCATGACTGGTTTCTCCCACATTTTAACTATTCATAGAAAAGGAAGAGAGAAACATACAAAGAAGGAAATGAAACCCTTATGGGTTCACAAATCAAAATGGCCCAATGTGGCCAAGTGTTCCAATAATGACCCGGATAAATGTAGTGCAGAATCCCCCCTTTTCATTGAAAGTAATGGAACAACAACTATTTCATGATGCATATTTTTGAATATATTCACAATATATATGGAAGATATTATGGTATTAGGAACAAATAAAGAGTTCTATATGATGGAAAACATACCTTCAGAGGAGGGTGATCTGTTTGCACCAATCAAGGCCACACGCACCAAGAACCAAGGAAGGATCTAAAACATGGTGCCTCCAAATAATGGCATGACACACCCATAAATAAACATTCCAATGAAAAATGTAAAGGTATGGCCACACCCCAATCACCAAATAGTAGAGTTTAGGTTCCTTCCATGGAAGAACACATGTCATAATATGAGTGTGAATAAATACTATATCGAAACTCATTGTGGAGATACTCAAGGGAATACCCCTATAGGTTGTTTCATTCAAGATGTGAAGACTACCCATCATCCCATAAGATATGATCCACCAAAAAAAGAAGAAACTGATTTCTATATTGGATACAGATCTAGGTAGCCAATCTACAATGATGTGGAAGTTTAAAATGATCGTTACTTCCCTCTGTTGCTGAGATATCATCCCCCTCCGTAGAAAATCATTTAGTCTTAGGAAAAATTTAAAATCAGTAAGAGATGATGGTGGGGACACCTCATAAAACTCCACCAACTCCATGTAGATGGGAGGTGGCTCAAACATTAGTCCCCACATAGTAAAATTATAGCATCGGGTCCTTGGATAGTTGGATGGAATCCATGAAAGGGAGACATTCACCGGTGAAGACAGAAAGGATGCCACATCCTGAGTAGGGAATGAAACATTTCCTCCAACATATTTCATAAATCATATATTGTCTATAATTGATTGTAAAAGTGATATTTACTGGAATCTCACCCAATTTATAACTTTCTGTGGGAAAATGATGTGCCCTTGAGATAAACATGTGGAAAGAAAACTCCAGTGTTTTCTGTAAACTATGATAAGGACATACTTTGTTTTTTACAACATCTTTATAGCATGATCCTTTGAAATATGGGAATAAATTCTTGATCAGTCCCTTTATTAATTCAACTATATGCTATTTAAAACTATAATATTAAACTAGAAAGTTTTTAAGAAATAATAAAATGATAGGTTGTCTTTCTTCATAACCACAAGGATGGGTTAAAACTATCTACTCAACGTATCTCTCTCACAGAAACAATTTATGGAGATATATACTAAAAATATCTAGGATGATATGCTGATTCCCCTTGTCCTAATGATCTATCTATGTCGATTCCCTGAGATTTCATAAATGGAACTACATCACAATTATTATATTCATCAATCCCGATCCAAATATCAGCTCATTCCTCTAGTGTAGGAGAAAAGGATACAAAAATCCAAAGCTTTAGCTGTCACTCTCAAGCCAGAAGTGGTTCCCATCAGATCACCTTAGAAGGAATCGAACCACCCACCACATTCATTTGAGTGGAAAAAACCATAGAATCATGAACATTTATAAAAATAGAAATTAGGGTCACAACAGATTTGAAGAATAGATGAATAAAGTATACACCTTTTGAATGGAAAAAGTAACCTGTTATTTTTTGACATCCCTATACGATAACATGCTCAAGCTACCACATCCAAAGAATATTTTTGATTTCTACCACAATAAATTTCTCAACTACTTCGCCTTCCATATAATGATGGGTTATAGTATACAAGACAGCTTTGTCTTCAAGGAAATCATTAAACACAAGGTCTATTGTATGTTGACATTGTTTGAAAAATATTCAGAATAAGTGGACTAAATAACCCCCACCCAACCAGTTAAACATGATTTTTGGAAGAACATCCCAAAAAATCATGTGTGGAATATTGAAAACTGGATGACTTGGATGATAATTGACTGAGCTCATGCCACCCTGAGAGAACAGGTCCACAGGTCTACAATAGCTTTACTACCTAAGGGGGTAACCTATGATACACATTCATTTTGTGGGTGCTACCACTAGAAGTAAGATGAAACAGAAAGGGTAGAGTCATTTGGTGATCCACTTCATACACAAACTCTTTTAGAATTATGCACTGCAATATCCATAGAATTGGATCCACAGCTACAAATGGAATTCTCATCAGATGAAGATATCATATTTTGTTATTTCAATACGATACACTTGAATAACCCCATATATGATGATGAATTTTACTTATTATACAAGTTCCTTGCATATAACCAAGTAACAAATGGTCGCATGCACATAATCCATGGATATAGGGGACAACATTGCTGTTGTTAGAACTAATATTTCAGTCTCATCCCCACAGAGGACATATATTCAGCTGAGACCCATGAGAAGACACTCCATTGATACTGGAAAAGACATGGAGGTGTCTCAGAACATTCTAGTATGGAATGACACCCAATTTTCAGGAATTATCACCTAGAAAGTTTATGATTATATAATGAACTCACACAAAATGGATGTCCATCACAACACATGTTGCTGGCCGGAGACACTCCCACAACTTCTGCACAAGAAATATTCCATCTACCTCAAAAACTTTAGTTCCATTGCCACATGTATAGTAGAAAAACTATATCAGAAATCACAGTCCTTGGTCACAAATGATAGGAATTCTAAAGTATCTTGAAATTATCTTATCCCAACTCTCAATTCGAGAAACAAATCCTGTTTCAAAATAAATTTTAGAGGCACCCCTTTAATAACTCCAAATCCCATAGTGATTTTAGAAAGTAGTTTCTTTATATGAGGTCTATTGAATGGTGACCATTTCAGTGTAATGTCATTTCCCCATATAATTTAAAGAGAATGATCAAGAGGAGATCATTCAAGGGATCATTAGAACCCTATATGTTTCAAGAAGACATGATAATGTGAACCTCAAAATGGATCTAATTTGTCATGGTTGAAGGATAATTCTTATCCAAATTTAAAACCCCTAATTTTTTGTATATAGATAATAAGATTTATCTCTCACAAGGCATACCATTCAAGGTTATTATTTGTGTTGGAAAATAACTCTCAAGAAGATCAAAATCAAACACAATTTTTGGAGAACACATCAAAATAATAGTTTTTGGTTATCTATTAAGATACACATAAAATTTCTTACTTGAAATCCCTTGGGTCCATAACACCTTGGTGGTACCTTCAACATTCCATCAAGGTCTAAAATATTACATCGATGGAATGGTTAGTGTACTACATGGTGATAGTTCCTTATTTGAAACTTGTGAAGAAACATATGATGAGGAACGATTCTACAAAAAGGGAGGAAAAAAACCAGTGATGAATTATGATACATATGTTGTAAATCATAAATGCTTGGGGATAAACCCTATAAACCCATGGTGTATGATCAACATCTTCTTTTTTCTTCCCATAAATACAGGTTCAGTGATTGAACTGGAACAAGATACCCATGATCCTACTATCCCCAATGAGATTGTAAAAATTCCATAGTTTTAGAAAATCTTTTCTATGAATAAGATGACAGGGGATGATAATGTATGTTCTCATATCCTCCATCACCCGAATAGTGATGTATAATCCTCCATATTTCCAACATCATATGAAATTTCTTCCACTGAAACATAAGTGAAAAAATGTGCGGATGACCATAGGAACAATCCTCTTGCAATTAAGGAAGGTTTCTTCATCATCATTGAGGACCTAAAACAAATAAATCTAGGAATAGAGGAACACCCACATCATACTATGATTTGTGCCACCCTAACCCTCTAATATCGAGAGATATAAATTTCATTTCTAAGGTTATATAGATATATATTCTCTTGGAAAAATACCAATATTCTTGGATTGAATCTAGATGTGGCTACACATCATCTTGGCTTATCCGATGAGAACTGAGGGCTTCAAGAAGGAACACAAGATGATAAACCCCTATCATTCCCCCATCATAGAGGATCAATTTCACCAATTAATCAAATAAAACATTTTTCATGAGAAGTGAAATAAAAAATATGGATTTTAAATACCATCTTAGTCAAGAAAAAGAATTAACAGATTTGGGTTTGTATCAATTTAATATAACATAATCGGAATTTCCCAAAGGAAGATTTCCCATTATCGATAACATTATACATGATCAATATAACTACTGGCTTCCAATACATTTCATTCATCAATGGGTATTTTGGGTACAGTCACATAAAGAGAGACCCTGAAGATGAAGAAGACACTACCTTTGATGTTCCTCAGGGGATCTTTTTCTATCAGGTCATGCCCTTAGGGTTAAATAATGTTGGAACCACATGCCAACACACCATGAATTATATCATTAAGGAATTATTGGGATGCAAAACCACCAAATATGTTGATGAACTACATTTTAAATCCTATAAACAATGTGATCACTTCATGGATCATTAAAAAATCCTCTATAATATGAAACTTCATATTCTGAAGATGAGTTTGCTGAAATTATGGAATCAATGATGATTAGAGAAAAATAGTGTAATTTTTTTTAAAACATCTCCCCTGATATATAAATTAATTGAGGGGGATCCAAGGGAACCACTCCAACATTTGGTAATTAATAACCAAATTGGTGGGAAAAGGCCTCCCCTTCACCAAGATAACGAATAAGGGAATTACCAATCAATGAGTTGATGATAGCCAAGATTCCTTCAAAATTATCATTTTGTACATAACCTACCCAATAGTTTTGATTCATATGGTGGAAGGGAGTACACTCATAATCTATGTGGCCACCATAGAATGCTCACTTAGTTCCCTTCTCACACAAAAAAATGACGTGAGCGTGAGAAATGATTATAATACCTTATTAAGACAAATCTAGGTACCAAAACAAGATAATATGATGTATATAAGAACTACCTTGTACTCATCATCACAATGAAAAAAAGATGTGGAATTTCTAATAGTTCCCTATAGTACATTTGTTCTGTTGTTTCAAATCACTCATGTACATCCTTGTACACCCAATATATAGTGGGGATAATGGTCTAATTAGAGGTCACTAATTAATAATACAACATTCAATTTCTATCACAAAAGTCATTGAACTTGAATGTCATATCTGATTTCCTTGAAACACATCATACCCAAGAAAATACACAAGTGGAAACTAAGATTCTATAATAGGAGGCCTTCTATGACCATGACACTCCCAATACGTGGGAGATGTATTTTATTAGTTCCTCCTAAAGTCCTATTAGTAGCAGGATGAAAATTTGGAAGCTCAACCAGGTTGTTCTAGTGATTTAATTTGTCTCTCTAGTCATTGATGTTTTTATATAATCATTATCACTATCCAAAAAATTCACAAAAAATTAGGATGAATATCAATACCTCATCACTGGGTTGGAACTATACCTACAACTGTACATAGCCTACCTAAATATTAAATGGGATCTACGACTAGTGATAAAGAAGACCAATGGAGAATATGAGAATAAAATGGAATAACTCACCCCTAAAACTAGATACATTAGGGGACTAATGGTATATTTCCATTTTGATCCCACATTGCATTATGTTCCCTGACCACATAATGCTCTTTCTGACACATCAGATAATATAGCTGCCATTTTAGAAAACCATGATTAGAAGGATGCAATATTCTGTATCACATAATGAATAATGGTCTAATTAATATTCATATATGATACATATGAAATCAATTAGGTAAAAAAAATGTATTTTATGATGAACCAGTGCACACCCATGGATATATGGATCCAAAAATTAGTTATCTCCAAAACATGAATCTCCTTATAGAACGATCCAGAAAGGAAAATATTTTACACTTTGAAAAAAAATGAACCCCATAGGTTGGTATAAATGATAAAAAATCAATTAAAAAATGATTATTTGATGGAAATAAATTCATATGTTCCACACAGGGAGATATTTTCTCCATCATGGTGGATGTTCATATAGGCTCCTCCAGTGCCCATCAATCTGGGACCTGGATCTCCAACAAAATCTAGTGGTAGGGATATTACTAGTAATCTGTGATATAAGATTCTATGGAGTTCACCACAAAATTTCATGTGTTCCAGATCAATGAAAACATCATCCATAAAAACCTATAATTTCTTTTTACCACTAAATATTCCTAGTTGTTTTCCGTTGGGGGAATTGATATTTTCGGGCCATATCCTCATTCCATAGTTAAGTAGTTAAAATACCTCCTTACTACAACTGACATATTCTACCAATGGGATGAGGAAATACCTCTCAAATAATTCAAAATAGAGAACATTATCAAATTAAATTTTACAATATCACCAATGGATTTTAGCCCCCTTAAAACATATTGACGGAAAATAGGACCATATTCTATTTTACAGAGTTGATGAAACCATACCTGAAGTAAAATAACAAGTCAAATGACTCATACTACTATCATGCAGTAAAAAAGGATATATAGTGGGCTTCAATAAGAATATGAAGAAAAATCTAAAATATGGGGAACAAGGATAAAAAATCAAGGAAGAATATGCTCCGTCATGATTTATAGGCCTATTAAACCACCACACATAATTATACACTAGAAACTCCATACTCATTAGTGTATGGTACTGGTGCATTGTTACCCATAGATTTCTAACTGCCTTCACTCTGAATAGTCATTTATGAAAAGATCTATAATGAAGAGAAATCACAAAAGAGGCTAGATGAATTGGAGAGCCTCAATGTGATAAGGTTTTGGTAATTACTCAACATGGTTTACCATCCAAATCATATCACAGTTGAATTTAATAAGACAGTTCTCTTTCACCCATTCTTCCATGGTGAATTGGTTTTGGCACTCAAGACCCAAATGATACCAGGGTAGAAGTCTACAATACTAGAACCCCAGTTTGATGGGCCATATTTCATACAAAATGACCTTTATAATGGAGCCTACTCATTTTCCACCATGGACGGGGAGCATGTCACGCCTACCACAAAAGTGATATTCCTCAAGAAATACTTTTCATAACTTTCATCAAGCATGATAGTCCTAACCACATGATTATAACCTATACAAGACTCATATTGGACACATGAGGATAAACTATACATATATCTTCCTAGAAACATTAGGATAAATTGTTCAGAGATCATAATATATGAATGATGATAAATTGCGTAGAACACCTAAGTACTAATGACAAGATTTTAAACAACATAGTATCACATGTCCTTACCATATGACATTAAATTTCACGACTAATATACTCACAACATGACATTAAACTGCATGGTTCCCCAAGAACTATATATTTCATGATTCATTCAATTAAGGATACATAGTGATCCAACAACCTTTAGTTTCGGGAAAAAATTGAACCTTCATATTTTTTCACATAGTGTGATCATTTTCCTCACCGTAAGACATTAAACACCATGAATAATTTAATTTTAACAAGAAATTAAACTATATGGGTTATGGATATAAATATGGATTGATTATCATTTTCAATGAGATAATTAGGGATTACTCATCCCTATATCTTGATCCCACCATTACATGATGCAAAATACCCTTTTCATATCCTTACTTTTCTCCCGATAGTGTGGGGAACCATTTTCATTCAATGTTTCACAAATTTATCATAGATCAAGAGAGCTTTGTAATTTCAAAAAGGGAATCCCAACACAAAAAGGAATCAAAGATTAAATATTCCCATCATAGTCCTAAATTTAGGACAATAAAAGGCATACAATGATTCCTAAATCCATGACATTAAATTATATGGCTAATATCCCTTAAATGAAATCCAACTATATATTTATGTGGAGCTCACATGAGAGTTCCATCATTTTTTGTTTTGGTCTAGAACCACATGTCCATTTAATTACTACATGTGACTTTATTCTTGACATCACATTTGATATGTAGAGATGACCGGCTATTAAATCTTTGGTCAAGTCATGAAATATATAAAAATTCCAACTCTCTATGTATAGTACATGCATTCATATAAAGTTAATTTTCTATGAACATAATTTTATTTGATTATAATTCTCACAAGGATTGCAGTGTTGACCAAATTTTAAAACTCGGGTTCTTCCACAACATTTATATTCTTTCATTATGGTTCATATTCATCATCACTGCATGATGTTAAAATGAATGAAATTTCAGGTACTAAGTATTTATTGATTCCAATTTCCATAAGATATATCAGGATACCCAAATTTCCATCATTAGGTATAGCCAAAGTTTCTATTTTCACATCTGGAAGCTTGTGTCTTTTCCACATGACATGAAACTAAAAGGTTCTTTATAAACTATATTTGGATTGATTACCATCATCATATGATACTTAGTGACATCCAAATATCATTTCTTTGCGACATCTATGAAAATCATCAAAAAAATTCTCACCTCTATACATGGGTTGTGACTATAGAGTGCTTCATATTTAAAAACAATATGTCTTGATTCCTCCCAACACATAATATACAGTGACATCTAGATCTCTAATCCTATGTCAAGCTATATAAATTGATAAAAATTCATTCCAACTTCATGGGAGATGAGTCAGAAAAGCTCATGTTTCTTACATAAGATCCATAAATACATAAAAAACTCTTGTGTAGATAAAATTTCAGGAACAAATTTTTTTAGATCTGTTCCTATATCCTTAATGTGAACATATTTTTCACATCAGTTACCATGCCATTATCATAGGATGTTAAATTTCTAGGATAACAACCTAGTCACATGAGAATAAAACTGCAAGGAGTATTTTCCTATCACACAGTGTTAAACTGCATGAAATATGTCATCATCAAATAAGATTAAAATACATGAAAAACTTCCCTAGTACATTATGAAAAAAACTAGTAATTCCATCACCCATTTTTTCATTTCCAATTAAGGGACCACAATAGAATTACCCCAACCAGCTTGAGTATGATGTTATTACATTATATTTTAAATGAAACATGATCCATAAACCACTATTCATGATTAGAGTGCCTCAAATCATCACAACCTTATGAGGCCCCAAGAAATGATACCCATCTCCAAATGACCCTTTTCATGAATGCGCATGTATGCCTATGGCTCATGGATATGCACAAATGGTATTCAACCAAATGAATCACTATACAAAAAGGGATATCCAATCCTTTTGAGACATGAAATCATTATTTCAGAACTCAACACCTCAGTGTGATCTGGACTACTCCCATTATGATTATCTTATATCATTACACATGAACTAGGGACATTGATCCATGATTTAAAATGATTTAATATCCCGCTCAAAATGATTTCGGCATTTTCTTGAACCTAGGTATCCTAAATGGGCACTTATTTATCATCCTACACATTAGGTTCATATGCATAATGACCATAAAAATCATGAATTGTTGTAAATGATTTGTGAACATAGAATCTAGCCTATAATGGTGAAAATAAAATTACCTTACACTTACGGATAATGAGATACAAAACATATCTGATCCAAAACCCACAAAGGGAGGTATGAGAAAAACTCATGTCTTCGCTCAGTAAACTATTCATCCCTAGAGTTTAGGAAAAAATTAGGGTTTGAATGAACAAGTCCTAATGATCGTAGGGTATACTTTTCAGCCCTATTAAAATCCACAAAATCTTTTTCGGACCCCCTTGTTCAGGAAAAATTTAGGGTAATGATTTTTCATATCTCATCACTGGGAGAATATGTTCTCTTGGCAGTTCCATCACATTTAGGGTTCTCAATCCCTTCATGGATATTAATCATTACACAAGTCACACATTATTATTCGAGTGTCTCAGATCACTCCATCCATCAAAAGACTCTAGAAAGGAAACCTGGCTTCAAGGACCATTTTCTTGACTATACTAATATGCATATGGATCATGCATATTCACCTATAGACATCAACCAAATGCATCACTTTGAAAAATGAATTACCAATCATTATAATCCCAAAAATCGATGTGGAAGAACCCAAAATCCCTATGTTTTTTGGGTTATTCTCAAAATTATTTTTCCATATCATCCTCTAGACCTGAGAACTTTGGGTGATGATTTCCAATCTATGCACCAAACTATATATTTAGATTTGACATCCTAGATGCTACATCACCACATTTTGAACCCTATCTAAAAATAGTAGTGATAAATTCCATTAATAAATGTTTTATGGACCACGCCTCATGACTAGAAACCATAATTATTAGGGATTCAAATTTAATATAATATCCAATTTTCTTTTGGGTACCAGAGTCCTTCCTGGACAGCTTTCCACCCATACCCAACCATATCATCTAGATGTTTTATCCTTCATAAATCATTCATGGCATTCATGAAGGAGTCATGTTTATAATTATATTGACAATTATACTAACACATGAGGTCTTTTACCCACCAACCAAAGGAATCCCATCCTGGAAATAAATAAGCTTTAATCCTTGTGAGCCCTAGTAACACTGCAATGGAACCCAATACCTCTGAGTATTATGAGAAATCCCTGACATGTATTCCATATGCCAAATTCATGAACACAAACACTTGGGTTATAAATTACATCATCCATTCTCCAATTATCTTGGTGGAAATATGAGCCTAATTTTTTTTCTCTTAAATAATATTATGTCCTTAAATCTTACATATCCCCTTAAATAGATTCCCATATCATATGAACTTTTCATAACTATGAATTAATGCATATGGATCCAATATATGCACCTATGGTTGTCAACCAAATGCATCACTCTACCAAAGGGCCTTATAATCTTTGTGATCTCTTTTAAAACCATGGAAGAACAAGACACATATTTGTGTTTCGGGTCATTCCATGTTTGTTTGCACAATATTCAGTGATCATTGATTAGGTATGATCTAAAACACCATATAATAATGAAACATAAGATCCAAGAAAAAATAACAAAAAATAATGAGATAAAAGGTTTGATATAAACTACGATAAACTAAAGAGATAATATTATTGAGCTAAAAGATAATATACTAATGCAATGTAGGGTCTTATCTAAAAGGCCATAAACTAAAGTGATAGAACGTCTGTGATAATGTACCCTAAACTAATGAAATATAAGGTTCGAGATAAATGTACTTAAACAGAAGAGATAAAAGGTTTGATCTAAAGGTCCCTAAACTAATGAAATATATGGTCCAAGGTATAAGTCATTAAACTGACATAATAACCATTCTCAGCTAAATGTCTATAAACTAAAGAGAAATATTGTCCAAGAAAGTATACAGGAAACTAAAGTGATAACACTTCTCAGCTAAATAACCATTATTTAAATCAAGAGAAGGTCCGATCTAAAAGAAACTAAAATAATGAGATAACATGTCCAAGATAAAATATCTTAATTTAAACAAATAGAAGATCCATGTTAGAAGAAACTAAATTAATTAAATAAATGTTCTGATCTAAAAATACATAATCTAAAGAGATAAATGGTTGAATATAAAAAACCCAAAACTAAAGGGATGTATGTTCAAATATAAAGACCCAAAAATAAAATCGAGCTTCAAATTTAGTCTACAATATCATTTAAGGCCCACCATATGACCTAAAAAAATCAATCTATGATCTCTAAGCCCATATTATTTGGTAAATGAAATATAACTCTCCCTCTTGGGAATATATATCCATATAAAGAAATCATTCTATAAATCATGTGATCTCACGATACGTGGAACATATTATCGATGAAGAATATAATGTTTAATATAAATCAAGATAATTTATCAAGAGGAATATTTTATAATATCAACATTAAAATCCTAGATTTTTTTTTTAAATTATATTTTGATTTTTTTGGGTATCGTTGGAGATTCATATCAAAGTAGTAAAATGTCATTCAAATTATGGATATAAGAAAAACTTGAAAGAAAAATAGATGGTTAAGGAAATTTTATTCACTAATAATGTGAAATGAATGTGGAATATTCAAAAGATAGATTATCTCCAAGAATATTAAAAAATAAATTATATTTATTTAATATAAGATTAGAACTGTCGAAATAGCTAAGTCATTGAGGGTCTGCCGGGAATCATCAATTGAATGTTAGAGCACTGCTTTCCCTACCTCATCCACATCTAATCCCAAACAGAGAGTGTTTACCAATGTAGTAAACTATCTAACTATATTATGAGTAGTTTATAATGAGGATAATGAGGTCTCATGGTTAGACCTCATATGTGATATAATTTCTTCATGCCTCTAGATTTTTAAATTTGATGTTTCCATCTAAGCTTGTAGTCTAAACGTCAAATGACCACACTTCTCTCATGCCTCCGACGTTTCCTTAAGAAATATAGAAGGAGGGACCAAATATGTAAGATCATGAAAATTCCTTTCATTTGTGTCTAGTTCATTTGAATTTATAATAATTATCTTCAGGGATTCATGTAGAGGCTTTCGGTAAAATCCCCATACCGCCAAATCCATGAAATAACAGATGAAGACAATAACATTGTTCTCCAAATACATCCAATTGGTTCTCAGTAATCAAGGCATAAATATGTTTTAATATAATCCTAGATTATTTCTGAGACTCTGTGACTGATGAATCAGGTGCGATAGGAGGAGGAATAACCAGTTGAGCCTATAAGGATGCTTGAGAATTGTTGCATATGCTCTTCTCTTAATAGGCTTCTTATCTGTAACCTATGATAGAGGATTAATTTACTCAATATATTATGGATTCCTATCAGGGTTTTTTTCAATGTAATGTGGAATATTTATTGATATGTTACCCAAATATAAAAATCAACCACCTAGATACCCTTGGAAATGGGGTTAGTGATGCAAAAATCATATCCAAAAGGACCAGCAAGATTAGTACACCATACTGATAATATACTACGCAATACATGGCATTATACATGGTAAGAAAGGTGGTAACATCACAAGGAGGAAGTGTTATATAAACTTTATTATCCTCACATACTAACAACATCCAAAATTGGGGGATGAACCAAGTATTTTTCTCTCCTAGAACACCAAATAAATGAAGAGGGGAGAACCAATTGGTGTTTCCAAACTAATGAAAAAATTGATTTGGTGTATAAGGATCACATATTATTAGATCATCTACCATGTCTATAATAACCTAATCTTGAAGTGATATCATATAGTACCTTTCTCCAAGGAAACCATTTCCATTATCAATAATCATCAAAGTCGATACATGATAAGGGTTATGAAAACAAATAATATTGGATCAGTTAATCCTTAACCTCATAAAGGATTAGTGAAATGGTTCCCACCCTATATAGATTCATTACCCTGGGATGGGACTGGGTGCCTAGGATCTTGGTGGCATTGTAGTATTTATAAAAATGGAATTTCTCCCATATCCATCGAAACCAAAACAGGAGAGGACCAATGATCCTATAAGGGGTGATTACTTTTTAATATAGCACGAGATTTGATAAATGAGTGAAATGAACTGTAGTTAAAAAATTTGTTTCCTTCTCTATAAATGCTCTGATTCCATCACCAATAATCTACCACTGATCCTTGAACATCAATCCCCACCCTGGAAATCGATCCTCTAAAAAACATGGTCATAAAACCTACCAATATATGGTTTGGGGAGATTTTCATGTTCACTTGGAGGCCCCCATGAACTATAGTCCACAACTTCCATGATGTCCCAATATGAGCTGTTACTATCACTGACCTTCTTGGATGGGAATTGGTGAGGGAATATGGTAGTTGGCCTAACCTCACTGTAGAAAATAAAAGTACTAATCCAATCCATACATGACATGAGTGATCATATCCTCATATTCTTCTTCGGGTTTTCCTACATAATGGAAATAATTATTTTCACCAAAACTAGAGTTTTGAGGGGGTCATACAAAACATCTTCACTAGGTATAAACTCATCATACATCTCTATAAGAGGGGGAATCCAACAATGTAGGAAAATTTCCAATATTTGAATTCTCACTTCCCCAGGGGATAAATAGAATCTGTTGGTTTGAGCTTACGAACAGTTGATAATATCTAAAATAATATCACACTACAATTATATGATGAACATGGAAATCCACATGGATTCATAAAGATATAAAATGTATTACTGGTTATAAAACGCTCTGAAACATTTCCTAATCCTGAAAGGCAATGTCCATTAAATAGAAAAATTACTTCAAGGATATAGATCCCATTTAGAGCTCAGCCCACTTCTAGGATTGTTTATAGGGGAGGTTAATATACTCTATTATTTATGGGTGATAGGTTAATGTGTGAAATCAAAACCATTAAAATTGAAAGCATATTTTTCTAGAATATTAGAAAACCCCCATGTTGATCTATATCCAACTGTACTTTCTCATAAATTTTTATGTGAATTCACAGATAAGAAGTTTAAACCCCACAATATGGTACATTAAAGTTCAAAGGAGGGATGGTGACCTATTCTTGAAAAACTAAACCATATAGGGAAAATTGAAGAGATAGGGGATAATTACAAAGCTCAGATGAGAGGAACCTCTTCATAATCTCATTACCAAAATACACATGATTTGGTGTGGGAATTTTAATTTTGTTCAGTAATGTACCATTGACTAGTGATAAATGAGGAAACTTGTTAAGAATTAGAAGCCATCTGAACAAAATTATGTGGAATATGGATGGAAGATAAAATAAAAATATTATCAAAAAATGATATAATAAATTGATAGCTTCATGCACATCACATGATTCAAAAATGAATTCAAGAATAACATATGGAATTATAAAACATCATAGATCCTAAAGATCACATGGAACACATAACCTCATAGGGAATGTCACAATTAGTTGACCACTTTGAAAATCATGATCTCAAGACTTGTACATGGTCACACGAGTCGCATGATAGTTAATTGATCATATGATCATGTTAGCAGACCCTATGAAACAATCAAGATAATTAGATTCCTCAATGATAGTATTCAACCAGTTACCCAAATATATTACGATGATTGTTAGAATGAACGTCTAATAAAATTATGTCTAAGGGGTATAGTCCTTGTGAAAACAGGGCTCCAGAAGGGATCTCATGATCCGGACTTGTGAAACGTTCTTTCAAGAGTTGAACATGATAGAATAAATGTGAGAGAAATATATGGAATGAATAGTTAGTGATATGAATGGATCCTTTCCCCCTATATATGCGTAATCTCATGGAATACTGAGTGTCACCTAATAGAACAATCATCTCCCCAAAAACCAATTCGGGACAACACTAAAAACTTTGTTTGGAATTTACATTCACAAAAAATGAGCTCCTGTCCCTGCATATGTCGATCCTCAGGTGTTGGTGAGGGATGGGGAGTTTTTGACACTGACTAATTTAGCATTATATAATCCAAAATGTGATAAATTTAAATATATGGATATTATTTTCCCCTCAAAATTAATGTAATGACAAGGTGGCCGAATCCGTGAATCACATATACCTCTAACAGACATGTGATCATCTAAACATCATATGGTCATGCGATAGAACCATGTTCCATGCATATACTGAAAGAGATCCCATGAAGTCCCTTCAACTAGACCTTTTTCCCTTGTAAAGGCACCTCATAAAACCATTGGTCAAATGGTAGTAGTTCGATGGGCTCCCCCCATGTGACATGGATTTTTAACCAGTGGTCTCTTTACCACCCATTCATAAATAATTCAATATATTTTTTAAAATGGCCAAATGGATAATTCCTCTTGTGTTTTTAAAGCGTGTTTGATGGATCATTGAAGGGGATAATGTTTACCCTCAACAATATTCATGAAAACTTGTGAAACTCCTGATCTATTGAAATAGACAGTAGAAATAAAAGGGGATGTGGAAGGATCCACTCATGGTCATAAACGTTATACAATTCACACATGTTGATACTTAAGATAGAGAAATACCATCCTGACATGTCTACCTCATCTTGAAAAGACCTTCGAGATTTCATCCTCATCACATGAATAGCCTCAGGTTTGTCTTGGCAGTCTCACACCCCCTTTGGCTCCCTAAGGTCAAACAAATGGAATTTTCCCTAAATTTTTCATTCATCTCCATCGTAGCAATGTTAGTCATGTGATGCATAGCCAAGAGGTAGATTATTTTTCCTTGACATTACTCATGAAAAATCCCATGACCTGTGAAGTTTTTCTTATAATAAAACAATATAAAAAGAAGTGGAGGCCAGAGCTTGTTCCAATCGTAAAACCCTTGCAACACACTAAGGAAATCTATTTAATGTTCTCACATAAACCCCTAAAAATTAATTCTAATATCTCAAAGTCCCATTTACAAGCCATCATTTTCTAGTGGAATGTCTCAGAAAAGTTATCAGAGATCACATGAACACCATTTGACCAATGGGGTGATCTCGAAAATGCACATGGACATGTCAAAATGACAAATATAGAAGTCATGAAGCATTCTTGATAGACATAGAAAGTCCCCATTAATTTGAAATAAAAAAGGAGGAGTTTATTGGTTGGACTCATGATTTCTTAAAATTAGGTGATTCCCTCTAAGATATCCACGACAGATACTCACGAATACACATGACATCGAAGAAATCACCCACTCCAACATGGACTCATGTGCTATGTTTTGTGAAAAGTTGAAAAAAATTGGGGTGTGGAGACCTATAAACCACCACCCCTGTATAAAAAATGAACTAATACCAATACGACTGCAATAAATAATGGTACACCAAAGACCACAACCAATAAGAGAACTATTGTGTGAGGACGGGCAAACTCTCAGGACCTCATAGAATCACTAGACTAAATTTCACAGAGTGACTAATCTAATGAGAATAAAATATTACCATCAAGATAAGTTTAGTTAACAATTGGAGGGATTAATCTCCATGCATAAATCACTTCAGGTTATCACTCATATATCAAATGAAGGACTTATGGGAGGGACCATGTAGAATATCACACACACTAGTAAGAACAAGTGATACATAATACTAGATAACAAAAAAAATCTATGGTATTCCCTATATATAGGATAGAGAAAAGACTAAAAATATGATACATAAGAAACGAGACATTTACACCCACCCTCTTATGTTTTTCATGACCCCCCCCCACGACACATAACAACACAAGGATACGTCACCCAGATCTCACGATGATCCTTTGATATACTATTTAGGTCACACAATGTCCTCTGGACATGTCAAAGATAATCACCTGGAACCCTCTGAATAATGCATACCATGTCTCATGAAACCCTTTGGGATCCCCATTCAAGCCTCATGATTTCGTTTATACTTGTCCCCTGACTCATATGGTGTCATCCATTAATGTTAGCTATGCGCTGAGGTATCACATGATCATGTCAATTGGGTCTTGTGATTCCCTCAAGACATGGAATGAAGGTCTGATGATTCTCTTCAGACATGTCATCATGGAAACACAACACCATATGAGGCAAGCCACACTAACATTGGTGAAATCATCCATGTGTTTTAGCCAGCTATTATGATGAAAGTAGGTAAAGTCAGCTAGATCATGTGAAATGCTCTAGATAAGTCATTCAAGTCATGCTATGGTTTCCAGGATAAACTATCCAAGTCATTCAATGGCCTATGGACAATCTAGTTTGATCTTGTGATAACTATTATTAATTGTTTCTTAATTATGAAATGTTCTCCAAATTAGAGAACTGGATCATATAATTTCATTGAGATATGTTAGGAAGAAACTATCCTACATGTTAAGAATGAAATTAGAGAATAATCAATTGAAAATTAGGGTATGTCAGATAGGTATGTAGGTTATGTTTTGAAGGTCATCCTAGGGTTGGATGGATATGACCATCCTTGGTGCATATGCCCCAAACACTAGGGAATCCTCATAGTGTAATCCCATATTAGTGACATAATATGATTTGACCTAATTTTTTCGTAAATATAATTTTTTAATCACTAATAAAGTGACGTATGAAAATTATTATTCATATAATAACTAGGATATATAGTACACCTCCATGAGGTTTGAGATATGTATTAATCCTCTATGAAAATAAATTGTAGATATGTATCACACCTATAAGAAGTGAAATTTCTTTTTTGACTCCCTTGTTTCTTTCAAGGAGAATGCATCACACATGATTAAGGAGTTGAAATAATCATATCATATACACCATAAAACCCTACAAAGACATGGACAACATTAGTTTGAAATCCCCTATCATCAAACTATAAGGACTCCGATTCCTACCATAACCATGAATTGTAAAATGCCTTCGTAGGGCATAATCCTAAACTAAAATGAGCATCCACCACAATGTAGATCACAACATGTCACTTTCATTTCTACCATCATGACCTAATCATTACCATGGGCGGACAATTATACCATCCCAATTAGTGGACAAAGAAATTAACTAAAATTTGATCACTCCTATTATTTCCAAAACCAAGATATATAGGATGCCTCCCTAAGCCCCAATACTCATATAAAACATCCCAAGGGTATTTCAATAAAATAATACTCACATATGTATTCTACAAGACTGATTATTTTTTATCCCATCTTTCCTACACCAATCCTATATCACATGGGATCATAGAGTTTTAATAGTAATACAAATCACATTAAGAATATCCATCATATAGGGAAATATAAACATGTATCCGCAGATTAGTGGCATGATATAATATCCCCCAAATAAAGAAATATAACTTGGGGGTAGCCCCAAGGGCATGAATAAACAACGTGATTCTTGAAATTTCCAGGATATATTGGATGCATTTCCATGGAACGAGATCAAATAGGCACCCAATCAGTTTTTCACATACCATCAATCCAACATGTTAACCATCATGAGTCAATCATTCCCATGGGCTAATAATTGGACCTCCTACATTAGTGTATTTCGAAAAAAATTAACTGTGATGAATTTGATTCTATCTATATTATTGAAACGTAGGATGTTTCCCTAGGAATCGAGTTGGAATATTAGATTCCCTATAGAATTCAAATATGTCATTTCATTACGATATTAAACTAAATGGGTATAAAAAAATTACATGTGTTTTGTTCCTATAATAAACAGAATATATAGGATTCCACATAATGGTTCAATCCCCACCTCAAATTATTAACCAACTCCTTACATGGATGCAAATTCCAAATCTCCTAGTGATGTGGCTTCATCACATAAGTAGATGTTCATTCCGGGTAAACATATGAAGAATATCATATACATCCATATTTTCACAACCCCCTCCCTCAAAATTGTACCTCTCCAATGCCATCAATGGGTGAAGAGAGATAGTGACACCCCCAGTGTCACCTACAGTAGGACCCAAGTTGGTGACTTGCACCGATGGTATACTAAACACAAAAGGCGAGGAATTTCCCAATACAGGAACACATTCAAAAGAGAGAGATAAAATATTCACAAACCACCTCTTTATTATACAACAATGTATAATAATGAGAAGTGCACATATGTAATGTCATGTAAGAAATATTACAATTGAAAGAGAAAACTATAAGAACCAAAATAAAGTAAAATGGTATCGACTGCAAACCCTAAATATCTCTCACAAAACCTCAAGCTATAAGTAACCAACATGATCTCCCACCTACTCCTACTGGACTAAAAAATATTTATTATACGTAGGGTGAGTATAATTTTAAACATTGTTGAATATTAGCCAAATATTTTCAAGAAAAAGTAATGAAGGAATGATAAAGCATGGTGAACAACAAGGGAAACCATCTTGTAACCTAAATTAGAATACCATGTTCCCAACCTAACCATTTATAATCTCACCAAGTATAACATACAATAGCATATAATACAATAAATAATATCAAGGGTACACCACTACCACTTCCACAATAGTTTTCCTCATTTCCCCAACATCGCACGTCATAAGTATCTCTCTCCAAAAGGCTAACTCGAAGACGCCTGGGTGGAGCACCAAAACAAGAACCTCATTAAAATCACCACCACAACCACATAACCACAGAAACCAGGATGTTTATAGGAGCCATGATAGACTGCATTGCTTGTACCATACATCGGGTATTATACCTCAAGCCATTATAGCCGAGACATAGAGTAAAGATCCTTATGCCATGACAACTTATACACGTTACACCAATAGTTGTCTATAGAAAACTATATAAAAAATATACGTGTTTGAAATAACCACTATCCATTACTGCCCTCCACTCACATATATAGGGAAACCTAACTGTCTCGCATACCAGCACATGTAATTACCAAGAGAAGAGTGAGGGTCAAAGGGGGTATTCAACCATCCATCCTCTCACTAGGATGTTGGGGGAAACACCCTCAAGGCTCAGAATCTTGGGGGTGCGATTATCCCTAACTGATAGGGTGGAGTAGCGTACAGATACAAAAAAAGTACATGACAAAATATAGCTCAAAACCACACTATGGGAATAACCTACTATTACAATCAACTGAATCTAATGTCTCTTAGACTCCCTCCTGCCTCTATTATGACTAGATACCCTACATGTACATAACCATTTAAAGAGATACAATAATTCAAATTATCATTTTTTATTATTTTCACATAAAATTAATTAATATGTTATCCATTAATTAATCATTTTCATTTATACATTATATCACATTACCATTTCAAAAAAGATTTGTGCCCTCCAAGCATAAGCAAACCGAGTCCATGGCTTCTCAGTATTATAACCTCAAAATTTCATCCTAACAAGATACAAAACTAGGGGTTAAAAGTTTTTCATTCGTTTATTAAAAACGTTATTAGTTTCCATATTTTTATTTATTCTAGGAAAATATTCCAAGATACAAAAAAAGGGTATCAACATGTTGAGTAGATGATCTACTCATAAATTATTGGGAACCTATTGCTGGAGCATAGTCTCATCCATCCTTGAGAATCTAAACACATAAATCATGTCTCATACCCCGTGAGTCTTCATTTATTTTGGAATAAGTGTATGAAAAACCATCTACATTATTTATTGGGTAATTAATTACAGATAAATAAACAATAGATTCAACAAGCACCCAAAATTCGTTTCAATGATTAATCCCAACGTCAACCCATTACTTTATCTCCAATGTCCTCCCTAAAAGAACATGCATAAATTGAGGCATCTTTCCAATGTAGACATCAACTTCTTCCTCTAAAACTGGGCATCCCTATTCCACATACCACAATTTCCATCTAGGCTCAACCATCCCAAGATCCAATCACATTCGGACCTCCCTTACCCCACATCAACATGTCTCGAATCCAACGCACATCACAAGTAGAAGGAACGAACATTAAAATAGGATATTGACCACAAAACAAATAATTAATCCTTCACACACAATTAGAACTCAAGGGTCCAATGAATATGGAACTTGTCCCTTACATGATAGCTGGAAACTCATGTCCTATAAAGAAATTATCATTATCACACAACTGTTTATTTTTCCATCTTATAATAACTGATTCATTATTCCTAGTGTCCAAATATGGAAATCCTAGAAAACATGATATCACAAGCTATAAAAAGTTAATTAAATAATTAATTTATCCTGGTTTTAAAAAAATTCAACAATCATCTACATGATTCAGGTTCGTTAACCAATTTAATTAATCATTCATATCTGAAAAAATTTAATTAACCTAAAATTACAACAACAACAACAACAAAATTCATTAAACAATCCTCTTTATCTTTTAGCCGATTTATTATCTATTATTTCTGATTTTATTTTATTTTCCAATATCTATCAAGAATGAAATGATAAATCATTAAAAGTAAATATGTCACACTATCATTCAAATTAAGTGGAAATCTGTTATCACCGTATAGAACAAAATAATCTCTATGCGATTGTGACGAATTCCATAATCTAGTCCAAGTATTTTATTAGGTCAAATCCATTGATATCCAAGGAATAAATCATGATATCACTACAATTTTATGTAAATAAATTGAAAATACATTAATCCTGAAACAAAAATGGTCATTGATGTTCTTTGAATGAGAACAGATCAAAGCAACGGATCACGATCCCATGTCACACAACAACTGCATCCTCCTAATGACATCCAGACACAATCAAACAAACTAACCCCCATTACTACACCATAAAAAACAAGGAGATTGCATTCCATTACATGGAAAATATAAATGGGTGGAAAAATATCAAAAAACCCCTTAAAAACAGAGGTAGAAGATTCAATATATTGAAGGTAGGACACTTCTGATCGAATGTTGGTGATAGGGATAATTCCTTGATAAAGGAATCCCCAAAGTACTGAAGAGAGGGTCTTCTAGTCACCTATGTTAAAAAAAGTTCCACTGTAGCCATTAGTTATGAAAAAACTAAGTAGTTGGAAAAAAATATATAGCATCGGGGTATTATATTAAGTGTAATCCCATTTCATGTTGTATAATGCCTCAAGGTGGAGTTTTTAAAATAAATGTGTAATCTCATTACATTATTTTATTTTTAGACCACGAAGTATTTCATGCCGTGAATACCTATTTCACTCCATTATATTTCTGTACATTTGGAATCCTTCAAGGGAAACCTAGGAAATAGGATTTCACATTTCTTAATATAGTTACATGATGTGTAATCCCCCCTTTTCAGCAATTACTTGACTGAACCTCTCCAGACATCTTTTGAGCCACCTTCGTGAACATTGATATTCGAAAACACACAATGGTTTGATCTAGACTGATCTGGTCCCTTACATGATATACCTCTCAAATCATTCTCTCCCTTGATAATCCAACTCCAAATTAGAGAGGAAATATAAAGGGGTTTATCCAAAAATCCACCACCTGAGATACCTCTCAAATATTTTCCCACAATATGATCTCACGACCTCACTATGGGAATAAGAAAAAAACCATGCAAACAACCACAACTAGCTCCTAAGCACTCTCTCTTGAGAGATAACTCTCTAAAGAGAGAATTTTAGAACAAAAAACAATATAAAGTCATATAATACACCAAAAAGTTCAATAACCACCAAACTAACACCATTATAATAGAATATTTGAACATAAAATAGCTTGGGGTACTATGAAAATATATGCGACTCATGTTCCAAGGTAGTATCCTTCATGCCACTGTTCCCCCAAAAGACATGAATAAAGGGGATACTATGCATAGAAAACACCTTCACCTAGTATTTATTTATTTATACAGGCCATTCATCAAAGGTCGCATCATCATTAATATTGATCTCTCCATAATTGATGATGTGAGAATAATCATGAAGATAACGATGAAGCTGTGACATGTGAAAAACATCGTGTATCCAACTCATCTATGTGGGAAGTGATACCTAATATTCCATTGCTTAAACACAATAAAACACCTCAAAAGGCCCAAAAAACCATAGAGAAATCATACTCCCATGATCGATCCTTCATTCCCATGGCATTGAGTCACCTTCATAAACTAGTGGTCCCCAACGACAATTCTCCATAGGTATCCTCCTATGATCGTCATTGGACTTATGAAGATAATGTTCTACCTTCATCATCTTGTGAATCCCATAAAACATATTTTTCATATTCTATACCAGTACAAGCCTGAGAATTTCTAAATATCCACCCCCAGTCCAACATAATGGAGAATAGAATGATCTACCATACAAGGCTGAATATGGCACCATATCGATGGTGTAGTGAATACTATTTTTTTATGTGAACTCTACGAAGGGTAGGTGCCTCATCTGCGAACCTCCAAAATCAATGACTCTAGAGCGAAACATTTATTCAAGTGTCTAGAGGGTCTACTCTATCTAACCATATTTCTATTGATGAAAAGTAGTGATAATTCATAGATGATAACAAAAGAATTTTTGAGACCTCTCTAGACCCTAGAGGTAAAATGAAGATCTCGATGCAAATTTTCATCCATGAAGATTTGTGGAGTATCACTACCTTCTATAGATACTGGCTCGACATAACCTCCACTATGATTGACTCCTTGATTACAATATGATTGGATAATTTAATCAAACAATCTACTACCACCCATATACGGTCATAGCCTCCCTGACTGTGAGGTAAACAGGTAACGATGTCCATTGATATGTCATCCCACTTCCCCTGAGGAACATCTAAAGGCTATAGAAAACCACCTGGAATATGGTTCTTAGCATTCACCTACTGATAGATGAAAAATAATGACACAAACTCTACAACTGAGAACATCAACTCGGCACACCAAAACTAACCTCTGAAATCTCAGAAAATCTCTATCTTTCCAGGATATACTACTAAGGGTGAACTGTTTAAATATCTAAGAACCATCTCATGCGACACCAATGGAAGGAAAATCATTTCATGAAAAAACACTCAATATTGTTCATCTTCAGAGCAACCATCACATGCCTCACCATAAACAACTCAATCTCTCAAAAACCCCAACTCAAGATCCCCTAATTGGGACTATTCTACATGTTGCACTAGATATGATTTCCATGTCACATGAAAAAGAAAAACTCTTCAATCATATTATCCCATATATATATATTTAAGTCTGAATTTGCACTCATCACTCTCCAGGAATTTTCTTACATCTGAACAACATCACTGTATGAATTCCAGCTTAACAAATCAGCCACACCATTCCCATTTCCTGGTGTATATAAAATTTTTATACCATAATATTGTAATAAATCCATCCACTGATATTTTCACAAGTTCATGTTGTGCTTGTAGAAAACATACCTCAGGATGTTATGACCGTTGAAGACCAAATAATGCAGTTTGGTGATGTAATGTCTCCACAACATTAAGGAAAACAACACTTCCACAAACCTGAGATCATGGGTGGCATAGTTACATTCAAGGGGATGTATGGATGAGACCAATAAGAAATTACTAATCCCTGATCCATCAGAACACAACCAAAACCAAGACACAATGCATCATAGAAAACATCAAACTGAACTCTTTCTATTGGAAGATAATGAATTGGAGGACTGACAATCTTCTCTTTTAGATACTCAAATGATTCATGAAATTGATGGCTATCTCAAAATAATCCTAACTATATTATGTGACTGTATCTATAATGGATCCATTGTACTTTTATTGACTCTAGCATTGAAACTCTCATAGTGGCTTCTTCCAAGTGTTGTCATCAACAACATCTACTCTGTGACGATTCTCTGGCACAACCTACTTGACAACTTCTACGTGAACATGAAGAGGATATTGACCTGGAGCCATACCTGCAAAAGAAAAAACAATTAGAGATCATAAAAATAGAATATGGAAGACTTTAACTTAATTATATGTTTTCCTTTGTTCTTTTATGTTAGCCTATTGAAATGTTTACCCCTTCAAACATAGGTGAAATGAAGAATGGTGCATGATACCTTCCTAGGTCTCTACCCTACAACAATTATCACTTTTTTTAGTATCCACTGTATGATTAATAGTCCATGAATCATATCATTTTTGGACTTAAAAGCACCTGTCTCAGCTGGTCTCCCATGCTTACAGTGCTCTCTAACATAGGTGACACTATTTATCTACCAACCCATTCCTCCTTAGTTGTGCCTAACTCTATGATCCCTACTATCCCTCAACTAGACCTCTAATACCACTCTATCATGACCCCTCCCCTAAAAGTGTACCCCTCTTGGGCCAGTAATAGGAAAATGGAGATATTTCCCCACCAAGTCCTACTTCTAGAAGGACTCAAGATGGAAACTAGCACCGAGGGTATGATAAACACACAAATGGAAGTCATTACCCTCTAGGAGAATTCTTGTGAAATAGAGAGATAAGATAGAAACAAAAAAAATACCACTCATACCCAATAGTAAATGAAACCCTTGTGAACACATGTAATGTCATTAATGAACTCCTACAAATGAAAGGGAAACCTATAAGTACCAAATTAAAGTAAAACGAAAGTGATCATGAAGCCCAAACAACTCGTGTAAACCCCCAGGCTAGTAGTAACCAGCATGATCCCCATTCGGCTCCAACTAACCTTAAAATAGCTTATATATAGGTAGGGATAGAATAATAGTATACTCATTTAGTTCCTACCCCGAGTGTCTGGTACAAAATTAAAGAATGAAGGATAAATCAAAATTAACAATAAGTGAAACTAACTCACCACCTAAATAGGTATAATAAGTTCACAACCTCACCATGGATACTCTCACCAAGTATTGTATAGAAGAGGATATAATATAATAATTAATTTCAAGGGTACCCCCTACCACTTACACACTAGTTTTCCACCTTTCCCCAATGTCGCATGTCCTGAGTATCTCTCTCTAAAAAGGCTATCCTAAAAATACCTGGCCTAAGAACCGAAACACCAACCCTGTGCAACTGAACACCACAACCAAAAAACCAAAAGGTACCAGTTAGTTTATGGGATCCACCACAGCTTTCATAGCATGTATCAAACATCAGGAATTATACCTCAAGACATTACACCCTATAGACAGAGTAAGGATCCTCAAGAAACCACATCTTATACACTGTTGGGAAAAAATCCCTCAAGGTATCATTGAAGCATTTTTTAGGTGATTGTGTTTGTTGAAAAAGTTGACATATGTGCTGTGATTATTGACAAAGAAAACCATGTCATACTAAATTGTTGAAAAAGGGGATTTCATGGTGGAATATCGAGTTCAAGAGTTGTGGTCAATGATCCATGTTTGATTCAAGAACATCGACAAGGGAATGGATGATCTGGAGGCGGTATAAAAAGAACAGATACAAGGTGGCACCGTTTTCCTATGTTTGCCAAATTTTTGGGCCTAAAAATCAACAAATGAAGAAAAGTGTTTTTGGAAAAGGGACTTGTGCACTGTGTACTTGAAGACTTGGAAACTTGCGCGCCATATGTTTTTCAAGATCAGATCATCAAAATATGGCAAAGGGACAATGTTCACATAAGTATTGAGTTGGTCGTGCATGTGACTTGCACGCCATGAAGAGAATTGCGCGCCGGTGCTTAAGAGGCTTGGAAACTTGCGCGCCATATGTTTTTCATGATCAGATAATCAAAATATGGAAAAGGGACAAGGGTCATGCAAGTATTGGTTTGGTCGTGCAAGTGAGTAGCATGATAGAGGCCAGGGCCGTTGAGCTACGTGCCGAGACTTGCATGCCGGAGGGGGACTTGTGCGTCGTCACACAGGTAGTTCAAATGCCTATAAATACTGGACCACCCCTCCCCATTTCTCACGGAGTTCAATACTTAGAAAAATCAGAGCTCCCGTCGTGCAGGTGTGGAAGTCGTGCAAGTGGTGTGTGTTCGCGCAAGTAGGGACTTGCACACCAGTGTTGATGTTGCGCACCATCTATTTGTTGTACGCCTATGGTGGTTTGGGCAGAAAAGGAAGTGCGTCAGGAATGTTTGGAGAAGCATAAGATAGAGTCGCACAAGTGTTAAGAAATAATTGTTCTCTAGTGTTGACTTGCGTGCCGAGACTTGCGAGCCACCTTAGAAAAGGGTGCCAAGTAAGGTTGATTTTCACCAGTGATTTAGGACTGCGTGGAAGCTGGGGGATTTCCCGATACCATCGGTGAAAATAGAAATTCATCTACTGGTTAAGGAAGAGCTTCAACAGGGCATCTACATACAAGAGAGGATGCATTCATTTGTGATAATAAAGAGACCTACAGGTATATAAACTATGAGTGTATCCTTTCTGGAGCAGTGAGAAAAGGAAGAGGAAGAAGGTGATCCTCTCCATCGGCAATGAGCCAGAGAGAGAGACAGGGAGTGACCCTTAGGAAAGCAGTGAGCTGACCCTAAATATTGTAAAGGCAGTGAGCCTGGGCATAGAAGTGATCTATCCTGAACCTTGTAAATAGCTGTGTGCTTTAGTGAATTTGGTACATCGGATCATCGTTGTTGTATGCTCCTTGGACGTAGCCCAGTGAGGGTGAACCAAGTAAAAATTGTTGTGTCATGTGCATGATTTACATTCTATTTATATTGTGTAGCGGGAAAGAGAGAGAAGCGTGTTTTTTATGACAGGGAAACTGGATCAGAACGGGCTATAATTTTTAATTAGTCATACCCTAATTCACCCCCACTCTCAGGGTATTCAGCCGTGTGGACCTAACATACACATTACACCTATATTAGTACATAGGATACTATATCCAGGCTATATGTGTGTGAAATAACAAAAATCCATTAAATTTCTCTACACACATATATGGGGAAAACTAAAACCCCATGCATACCAGCTCAATTAACTACCAGGAAAATAGTGTGTGGTGAATGGGGTATTCAACAATCCATCCTCCCAACAAGATGTGGTGGAAGCACCCTCCTATGGCTCAAAATCCTTGGGATTTTATTCTCCCTATCTGATAGAGTGGAGTGGAGTATAGAAACAAAAAATGTGCAGGAAAAAATATAGCCCAAAAAAACACTATGGGCATAACCTATTCTTAGACTCAACTATAACTAACGTCTCTTAGACTCCCAACTTCCACTACAGAGACTATATATCCTATATGCACACAACCATTTAATGACCTGAATTATGTTACTTCATCCCTTTTGATCAGTTTTAGTTTACATTATTTAATACACTAGTCATTAAAATAAAATTATAATTTCCATATCACATTACATTACCATTTCAACAAAGATCCATTCCCTCCCGAAATAAGAAAATTGAGTCCAGAAATTCTCATAATTACAACCTCAACATTTCCTTTTCATAAGATCCAACCCTATGGATTAATGATTGTTGATTAATTTGTTAATAAAATTATTTATTTCTATATTTCTAGGTATTCTATGAAAACATTATAAGCTACCAAACACAAGGTTCTAAACATGGTGAGTAGATGAGATACCCATTGAGTGAATTAAAACCTATACCGGGAGCGTACACCCATCAACCATAAAGAGGATAAACACTAAAATCATGTATCATAGTCCATCCTTCTTAACTACTTTTGGAAGTAGGTTAAGAAAAAACATATTCCTCATGCAGTGGCAAAAGTAAAGAAGAAGAAAAAACAACAGATCCAACAAGAACCCCTCTTTCTTCTCAATGATTAAACCCAACATCAACCCATTCAATCATCATTTTTGTACTTCATAACAAGACATGAAAAAACCAATGCATCTCTCCACTCAAGGTGTAAACAACTACCCTATCCACTAGGCCACCTATCCCCACATACCATAACAGCCATCTAGGATTAGCCTTCCCAGGATCACATCACATTTGGGTTTCCCTACCCCAACAACCACATGTCTCTAATCCAGAGCACGTCACAAATAGCATGAAAAAACCTTACTAAGGAATCTCAACCACAAATAAAAGAATTAACCTTTCACACACAACAAGCTCTCATGGATCCAAATCATAAGTCACTTGGACATTATAAGCTAATAGGAAAATTATTCCCTATAAAGGAATTATCTTTATCACACAATCATTTTGTATTCAATATTGAATTAACTGATTCATTATTTCTGGTTTCTAACTATGGGAAACCTAAACAACATGATATCACAATCTATAAAAAATTAATTAAACAATTAAATTAAAATTCCATTAATAATTTTATCAAAAATAATCATCATGCTTCCAGTTTATGAACTAATTCAATTTATCATGCAAATATACATCAATTTGATCGATATCGAATTACAACATCAACAAAAGGATTCATTAAACATTCTTATTTATCTTTTATCAAATTAATTATCAACTAATTATGTATTTATGTTTATTTCCTATTTCCATCAGGAATGATATTATAAATCGAAAAAAGCATAGATATTACACTATCTAGAAAATCAAGAGGCAAAATTTCATCATGGTATAAAGAAACCACATCACTATGAGATCGATACTGATTCTTTAATATCGTTTAAGTATTTATTTTGGACAATTACATTATTTTACAGTGGATAAATCATGATAGAACATTGATTATATGTAAATAAATAGATAATCCATGAATCGTTACCCCAAAATGTATTTTACGTTCTTTGCACAAGAATGGATTAATGAAATGGATCACGATCACCTCTCCCGCATCAATTTCATCATCCCGAGGAAGCCGAGGCACCACTGCACCAACACACTAACATGAAAACACCATTGGAATCATGTATATCAAATTCCTTCACATTCCAAAGAGAAATGGAAGGAAATGGATTGGATATCCCTCAATAACGGAGGTAGATCATACCTTATATTGAAGACGGGTCGCTATGGATTGAAGGAGGGAGAAATATATTTATACTTGATAAAGGAATCCCAAAAATGCTGAAGAGAGGGTCGTCTGGTCACTTGGGGTCAAAAAAAGAGAAAATGTAGCTATATGGTTTGACAAAAATGAGTGGTTGGAAAACACAGAAAATATAAAGTGTTGGGGTATTAGTAGACGTCCAATCCGCTTTGACATCATGTAATGCCTCGTGGTCATGTTCCTCCAAAAATCATGTTGCCTCATCACATTATTTTATTTTTTAGACCCCAAAGTATTTCATGATATGACTCACTCTTTAATGCTGTGTAAAATTATATGAATTGTAAATAATTTTAGCACAACCTGTGAAACATGATTTCACATTGTATAATATAGTTACCCAACATATAATCCCCCATTCAATCTTTTACTTAACCAAACATCTCCAAACATCTTCCAAGACACCACCATGAACATCGATATTTGAAAACATGAAAAGGGTTGATCCACATGGATCTATAGAGTTACACATATGGGCTCGCAAATAAGACCATATTCATATGTTTACGAAAGAGATTAACTTATGAAAATTTTGTTCAGTAAACAATCTCGAATTAATTTATGAAGAGATTATCGAAGATAACATAAATCTATACGAGTACCCCAGAGTAAAAAAATACCCCCAAATGGGGTATGATGATCCTGACCTAGCATCCACTCAACTAATGAGAGTCCCAAAGCATCGTTAGGACTAAATCCCCAATTAAACATATTCCTTTGGAAATATGGTATGCATGCGATTATGTATAAGGTAACCATTATGTGTTTCCAATATGAATGAAAATGATGACCTTATGACAATGATTGTGTAGGAAATAAACCACTCACAATAGGTCGTTGGGTCCAACCAAATTCACACTATTATTGTATTGTCCGTGATGTTGAAATAGTATCTCAAAAATATTGGTTCCATATGATAAGGAAGGATCAATATCAGTTAGACAAATATAAAAAATCTGGATCTAAAATTAAATCCATATGTTTGGAAAATGACCGGAGCAGTAGTCCAGAACGACAACCCGATAATGATCCCCCACTAGAGAGAAAGTATAGGGGGATAATGTTAATTGTATTATGAGGGCCAAACCTCATACTTCTATTGTGATAACTCCAATAATAGTCAATTCATGTCTAGTACTTCATGCTCTGATACCCCACTAAAAATTCAATATGAACATATCCCCTATAGTTAGGGATAATGATACATGTCTTTTTTAATAGAATATATGAGCTTGATAACTACTCAATCATCCATTTTAAATTTTACATTGAAATAAAAAATATCTAGCATCATAAAGTCCCAAATTTGCCTATATTTAATTAGAACTATTGTATAAATAAGTTACTATTGGAGATGATCTATACTATTTTGTAGATGCGTGTAAATTAGAAAATAAAAAATATAACTTAAAAAGTAAATACTATCAAACTAAAATATAATCATCTATAAGGAACATATAATTTATTTCTATGAGAAGACATATAATTTGAGATAACCACACATATGGTATAATAATCCAAGTTATACCCAGATCTCAAGGACGGTCCTATAGACGTTAATTTTTTACTAAAGCATATATTTATATATATATATAATAAATAGAAACCTACTCAGGTTTAACTAACAGAGGATAGGGATGATATAATAGAATAGAAAGAAAACTTATATATTCCACTATAGTTAGTTGAAATTAATGTACTTAATTAAATAACTATTATGATGAACGCAAAAGGTATAAATAAATATCTCATGTGAAACTATTTTCCTACTCATGATGTTTGGAAGAACCCACATCCAGTAAAACTATAACAACAATCCCATCACATGTGTCTCTGAGGTCCGTTACACATATACAAGATTAGAATATGGAAACTCCCAAACCTAAGTTACACATAACTAATATCATTTTTTCTATAACATAAAAGGATGAGAAACAAAATCATAGAACATAGATACCATTTTGTGACACCCAAACCAGTTTAATTGAAATTATGATGATGTTATATATAACAAAATGTTCACCACCTCATTCACTAGACAATGACGACTAGGAATGATGGTCTAATGTGAAATTATGGGACTATACCCTATATAATAATAAAAATCATTTAGAACACAAAATATAAATAAAAAATAAAAATCCCATCAATAGGAAACATAATGAATTCTAAAAGAAGTGGTATACGAAGTCATACAAGGATATTTAAAAGAACCGTAATTGTAGAAGATAAATAGTTTTTACATGAAGAAATAAGATAATAAATAAATAAATGGTGAAACATATTTTATTACTATCCTTGAGCCACTGAAATATACAAACATCAAGATCCTTACCAACATATTGTAGGTCTTTTTCCCTTCCTCAGATCCCTTATCATGAATTCTTCATGCAACTAAGTATTCCTATGTATGATTCACGTGTATCCCAATAGGATACCACTGAAACATCCATAAAATATGTTCTCATTTAAACATAATTTCATGACATGATGGTAAAAAGTAAATTTTAGTCAATAATGTAACCAGAATTTTACTGAGTGATACTACACTAAAAAACCTGCCCTAAACCTTAGTCATATCTACTAATATTCCATTCTAGAAGAATATAAAATATAATAGATCACATGACTTTGAAAAAAATGTTTTAATCCATTCTCCCTTAATGAAAAATAATGTTATTCCTTTTTGAATCAAATTTGACCCTTCCATCAAGGGATATTTTTCTGAAGTATGCAGGTTACCTACTCCCATGTGAGGGAATTCACACTTTTTACACCCGTACGATGGATTCTCTATCATATGCAAGGAAATTCAATATTTTTTTATAATATCAGAAAATATAGACACACTTCCAATTGTGATTGGAAATTATCATGGTTGTTGAATATCTAAGCTACTAACCATCCTATGTGAATAACCAAAAAAGAGTTATGACATGTATCCTCTCCCTATAAGGTGTATTCTATGTCTATCAAGGCCACTTGTCTACCTTAAAACTAAATTAAAAACTCCAATTACAATCCCATTACCATATATAAGGAATAACATAGGATGGAAGAATTCATAACAATAATTACTTCAACATTCTATGAAATAACAGAAAAGTAATACATGAAATAAAAAAGAAACCCAGAATCCTTATTCCAAAAAGGGTATCATAGTATTCCATATGCATATCAAATTTTCCAATTATTTAAGATTCCCTAAACAAGGAAAATAAACACAATCCTTCATTCTAAATATCACATTAAAAGACCTAGGATGATATGAACTAACTCTCTCACTCTTATTGACATCGAATTATAGGATTCGTCTGGGAATCATAACACTTACTAATTTCCACACAAATGAATCCAAACCAAAACACTATGAAATCATATAACAAATTCCAACACATCATTACATATTACATAAATTAATATCCAACAATATTCTATTCCCATGGAATTTTTACAAAACTAACATATATCACAAGACCTACCCATGTTTCTTGATCTAAGAATGATTGAAGGATTATTTCTAATGAACTTAATATTAAACTAATCCTTAAAAAATCACTTATTCCATTATTATATCACATAAAAATATATAGATAATGAAATAATATTCAATATCTATACTTTAATTCCAATGGATTAATTTTAGATCTTGAAGAAATATTAAGAATATGTGAAATTATATCTCACTCATTGATTTCAATGAGAAAATCAACTAGATCAAATTGACTTTTAGTTGGAATAGAAGAAATTAACTAAAGAGAGTATCTATATCCCTAGATTAAAATTAATTTGGATTATGAAAATAATAAGAGATAACACTATTTTTTGAAGCCATATTGGAGGAATTTAGATGAATATTTTTTCATATTAATGGTTTGATAGAATGTCTTTCCAAACTATGCGAGAACCATAAATGTATCTATACCTATTTTTGGGAACCCATAAAATTCCTCAAAACATCTTGGCATACCATGAAACAACCCTTAGTTTCACCTTTTTCCATGGAATCCTGATTTCATGGTAAATTTTCTTGATTATCTGTAACTTTTGGAAAATTGTGTGACTATGCTGGTCAACTCAATTAAAACCACATAATTTCTTAGGCAAAACTATATAGTTTCCCTAAATTATCTATGAACATTTATCTCTATTAAAATCATCTAATAATATGAGAAATCAATCAAATGATACCTAATACTTCTCCCATACAATATGTAGATCAAAAAAAGTAAAATAATCATTGAATACAAGTCAAAGGTAGCTAATAAACTCTATGAAATTATAAACATGTTCTATATTCAAATAATCAGTAATATATAGTTTTTGAATAATGTATTCAGAACAAAAATTTTATATAGTGACATGATGTTTTAGGAAAAGATAAGATACGAGAACACAAATTTACATATGATTGTAGATTTAATGAAAAAATTTTAGAGACATATATTTTTTAATTGAGATCCTAATAGATCCATTTATAACATTAGAATCATATATTATTTTATATAGGGTTATTGTTTATTAAATTTATGGATCTTAATTTCTATCATGGTTATAAAGGCCTATAGTGTCACTATTAATTATTGAATGAATGTGGATTCAATCTAACTCACATAGCTACTTAAATTTTTTTATTAGAGTTAATCCAAAAAATATATTTTGGATGGGTATTAATGATGTGTTATATAGTATATTATAAAAGGAGAATATAATGAACGCAAAAAATAGAGTTTTTATTGATGATGAAAATTATTTCATGATATTGTTTAACATATTATTATATGTGATCCAATATAAGTTTAAATAGATCAAAAAAATATAGTCTTCAATAAATTTATTATATTAATAGATATATTCCACAATAATTATATATATATATATATATATTCATTTTTTTCCATTTATACAAAATATGATTTTCATGATTATAAGGTTATATCATTGTATAAAACATATGACTACACTAACTATTGTTCAACTGAGCAACACTCTAAAATATTCCATTAGTTAATAATGTTTTACATGGTATGTAATCTTAGACTTGAGTTATTTTCATTTATGAGATAAAAAACTAGACATGGAATTAATAGAGGTTTTTGAGTCCATGGGTATATGAAATAGAACCCAAGGATCATCCTTTGGAGTAATAATAATCCAAAACCATGTGATGGTTGTGGGTTGGTAGATACATGCCTAAGACACCCTAAAAACCAAATCAAAAATATTCATCATCAATATTACATAGATATAAAAACACACCAAGGGTGAGGTTGAGTATTTTTATTAGGCTGAAATATTTAGGTGAAACTCATAGATACATTTTAAGATGGGAGTTTTTTTCTCCCACTCTTGTGTTATTAATAAAAATCATTCTAAAGATATTGGATGGAATTATCATGGATTCTTTAGTTAGTGTTTCATAGTAACACAAATTTCACCATTTCAAATTTAATATGTATTCAATTTCTTATAATAATATCCTTGACAATTTGTTACATTGCATTAAAAATATATATTATTTTTATTAAAATATAATGAATTCATACACATTAAACAAAGATCATAACCTATGTTCTATAATATTGTTTATTTTTGGCCATAGGAGCAATGGATTTATAAGTAGAAAGTGATGTATTATCCCATAAAAGAACCCCTTTTATCCTACCGATAATTCTAATGCCATTTTGGAATTATCATTGAAATAGATATTCAAAATGTACACTCTAATTTTATAGTGGGGATAACTATAACATAATATTTTTATTATCTCCCAATATATGTGTAATGTTTATATTGGGGTATTTTTAATCCCAAAAATATAATATCTAATTGAACCTTCATTATATGTTGGGAATAACTTTTTCCATAAAACATAATTTAGGTAATGTCAATTTCCTTTTTGAGTATATCTTTTATAGTAAAATTACACATTAGATACTCCAACAAATAAAAATGTAAAATATATCAATTTCATTTGATTATAATTTACTACTAGGATTATAATTTCTTTATAATTATCATTAAATGACATTAATTTGTTTGTGTTTATTCTATAGGAGGTCCATAGAATTTTGGTAAATTATTAGTTATACCTTATTTTAACTAGAAGATAATATATTCATAAAAGAATTATAATATATATTTATGGTTTTCTAGGCTGTGGGTAGATAATTATATTAAATAAAATTTCTCAATATTGATTTCCAAATGTTTCGGTCACTCATGTTTTGGATTTTCAATATTTCCATGCCCTGAAATATAAGTTTCCGGATTTTTATCTCAAATTTCATCCATAAAATATTCCTCTAAAATGATAGATGATCCCTCTATCTATCCATATCATCTATCCAAACTCTTCAATTAAATTTGAAATCTATTTTTTTGGTAAAATTACTCAAAATTTGTCCATGGGGTTATAGACATGTGATTTTGAAACAAAAAATATTGTGTTTAATAAAATGATTGATATTATTGTAATGAGTTTTCAAAATGATTTACTATGAAATATTGAAAATAGTGAATTATTTGGATACCATCATAGAAAAAATGAATATTTATTTATAATTATTGTGTCTCTATACACAGGAAAAAATATTATATCTTAATAGTGAAATTCAATACAAGTTCTTTTCCACTTTATGAAATTGATAAATGAATTTTTTTTAAAATAACATTTTATTATGGAAAATGAATTAATATATTTTATTATTTTATTAAGAATTAGTGTTTCTATAAAAAATGTTCTAGGAAAACATGGGGTATTGAACTATGAAAATTATTTTGAGGTAATTTTAAAAAAGGTTTGAAAAAAGTGAATTCATAAATAATGATTTAATAAATAGATTCAGAGGTAGAAACATTAACCATGTTTGAGACATGGGATCTCTCTTCTCAATTGATAATTTTTTTCTCAATAAATACTTTTTTACTACAAATTGTATTATTTTAACAAATAAGTGATGCTACATTATGTGATTAAACCCCACCATATAAACAGAATAAGTTTGTTCTATTTTTTGTAATAATTGTTAATGATTTTAGAAATTATTGATTATGTATAATGAACTAGATATGTTATTCCCACCATCTTGATAGAGAAAAATAATATTAAATGTAATTAACACTTAAAATAATTCATATTCATTTACAATTAATCTAAAAAAACCACTGAACCAAATTATTTAATTGAGAATACTCAAACATGTAATTGGAATGAATGTTTTTATAATGCCCGACCCTAGTTACCCAGAGTCGGTGCATTATTACATAAAATTTTCATGATCACAAAAGATCGAGTATCGAATGAACGATTTGTTTAGTATCCTTGGAAGTACTAGATACATTCATAAGGTTTACATTACATCATAAAATGAAAAACTACAACAACATTGTTTCCATAGACCACACTCATATCCCCTCAGACTATCCCTGTAGGTATGTCAAAAAATATTTCTTCACATCCTGGAAAAAATAAAACATTAAAAGGGGTGAGCTCAGATGATCAGTATGGATAAAAATATAGAGGAAACTTTCATAAATAAGGAAAACACTTAAGGCAATGTATAACCAAAACAAAAGCCTTTTAAACTTGAACTTCAGCATAATATGGCAAAATAAAATAAAATAATTCCATATACTTATTCACATGGATATTATACTAGTTGAATAATAACATGCAATATCAATAAACACTTTTATAATGATGGAATGTATAATGCCAGACTATCATAACCACATAGTCAAGGCATTGTGCCAAGACTACAAATAATATTTTGTCAAGGCCTTGTGTCAAGACACTAGTTTGTCTTATGGGAGCTACCAATGAATCGAGGAGCTATAGCGGGATCCACCCATCACTTACTAAGTCCAATGAATTACTTATATGAACAGGTTTAAACATAACATAAAAATTCGTATTAAAAATAGCATATGAAATTTCAATAATTTATCCACAATCCATGAAAGGTATAAAAATAACACAGCCATAGTCAAGCACAACTCATTCGGTACAATATGGAAGATTGTATTGTATCAGATTAACCTCAATTGGGAATAATGATGGATATTGACATAGATTAAAATAATAATCAATACAATTAAAGAGAAATATCCCCCTTTTTCTTTAAATCTTTTAAAAGTCACACTATTTGTCATGAAGACAATTAAAAATATATTTTTGAATTAAAGTTTCCCATAACACATTGAAACTTTTAAAAGTAATTTTAATTTTAAAACATTAATGTCCACATAAATAAATCCTTAAAACCATTTTTAAAACATGGACATTAATGAGATAGATTTATAATAATAAATCCTTAAAACATTTAAAATGATATTTTAGTTAGAGTTACTAACCAAAAGAGAGACACTTGAATATAAATAATTGAGGTAATAAAAAATTTTTAATATCATGAGAATAAAGGTATTCATGATATACTATGTCAAAGTACATTATATACACCATATAAAAGTGATTTGGTGTATAACAACAAAAGAGTCTCAATGAATTGTAAATTGAGATGAAATCTCTTATAAAGACCGTATCCTTAGGTTAAGGATAAATCAACGAAATAATTATTTGTGACAAACATAAATACACTCAATATGATTGGATATTATGTGTAAAACAATCAGAGGAAATTCACACATATTCTTGTAAAAACCACTACAATGAATTAGATGTCTAACTCAATAAATGGAGATTGAGTTAAAATTTCTCTTATCAAGTTCATATAGATGACTTGAGAATTTATAAATGGAGTGATTATGTGTATCAAAATTATATCCATAGAAATAGGAGTTGAAATTATGACAGAAGAAAATAAATAGTGATTCTACACATAAACATGGAGTAAAATAATCAATGAATTATAGGTAAATCCGAATGAGTGGAAATTGAAATTTCAAATTACCTTATGAATTTTGTAACATACAAAACATACACCCATGAAATAAGGATAATACAATGATGATGTAAATATAAATAAATTAAATTATATTCCACAATGAATACAATAATGGGTAGTACACACACCACATGTAATAAATACGTGGTGAACAATGGAAATCTCACGGAATTAAAAGTGAGATAAGAAACCCCTTACATTGTAATTTTTCATTGGTCGAGGGTAGGTTAACCACATGTATAATGGTGAAATAATTGTTTTTGAATTATACAATTATCATATACATTAATGTGATATCATATATGATCTTTTAACATTGATTTGTTAATAATATCTTAGTATTATCATCATTTTGGGTGTTAACAGATTCGTTTTACTTTATATTCATTGTTATGTGAGCCATATTTGTTATGGATGTGATGTATCTTATTAGTATACAGAATTATATCATGTCTCTAAACATTATTTATAATCATAAAGAGAAATTTATTCTTGAATGGATACGATGGGGAATGAATCTCATCGCGTTCGTGGAGACGGTAATCCGTACGTACGCATGAGCGAAAATATCATTCTTTTGATATTGAAATAACATATAATTGGATGGTATATAATATATACATAATCATTATCATGTTATATTTTATTATTTACTTGAATTACACATCATTATCATACCTATACAAATAATAATGTATTAAATAAAAATTATACCACCATGTGGAGACGGTAATCCGTACGTACGCACATATGGTGACATGTCATTTAAAGGATGGATAGAATAATGAATATGGCTGTACCATATTTATAATAACATCACAGTATATATAAGTTACTGGAGGTATAATTTTATAATGGAAATAAAAAAGAAAGAAGAAGTGTAAAAAGAAAAGAATTTTAAAGAGGGTGGTGAAATTATTACCTCTTCTTCGGGTTCTTCCTTTTGATTTGATCAAAAGGGATCTTAAAGTAGGAATTATGACAAAATGAGGGACTTTTGGATGAATTGAGGTAAATTGAGAGCATATTTGGGCAGGTTTTGGTTGAGCCAAAAGGCTTTGATGGTGTGAATTAGAGAGAAGGGGGAGTTCCCTTTATAAGAGGAGTGAGAGGCACCTTAGGAAAAGCTAGAAATATTATTTTATAATAAAATAATTTTCAGTTCATAATTGCTAAAAAGTGGATTATTTAAAGGATATGGTGGGGATCAATCTAAAACCACTCAACCAATAGGTTTTAGATAGGTTTGGGTCACTATATTAACCTTATCTTTTAGATTTAACTCTTTGTTAAATAGTTTGACATTTACCATGTCTCTTTGAATTTTTATATTATATGGTTAATAAACTTATTATATACTACCAAGAGAACCAAAAGTGGTTCATTAATTATACACATATCATTATATAAGTCATTTTCCTGATCCTTATATTTTTTAGGAGTAGAATATCAATTAATAATATAATATTTGATTTAAAAACTCTTTTATGTCAATTTTGACTCTATTTGGTATTTTGTTTTAGCTAAATTCATAACAACATTATTACATATAAAACAATTCATATAACCACCCCTAATATGTCATATTAACATATAAAATTAGTGGAATTCATAAAAAGTCTTAAATTACATTTATTTGGATATTTATAATATCAATTATTTTAATATTTCATTAATTAGGTAATTACTGCATCATCATTGTGTCATTAATAAATTAAATTATTTAATGTCTAAAAAATATAAATAAAATATTATTATGTAGGAAATGTTTTTATAGATCTAATGAATATTTATATTCGAATTTATATTTTGTGTAACCCTATATTAAAAATGTTTTAGTTATTAAACATTGATTTTAACTTTTTTAACTCTTCTTTGAGTGAAATAATAATAAATGTCCTAATCTAATCCAAGTGGAAAAAAGAAGTTCATATTTTATTCCTATTTTTATTTTTTGATTAATTATATTTATCCAATAGAATTTGAAAATGTGTTAGGGTAATAATAATATCATTTTTACCCTTAATTACCCTTTTTACTTTTAAACATGGTAAATAAAAGTAAAAAGTTACCATTCACCAAAAATTATTTTTATCTTATTGAACCACATTTTACTCCTTTATATTAACTGGGTCTCTCGGATTTTCAAAATTCAACTCACAGAAGTAGTAAAACTAAGTTTTATGTGAATTTACAAATTCTCCTAGGAGGTGGGTAAAAGACGGTGAAAAGTTAAATAAAAATATATATATATGATATTATTACATAATGACTCCAATTAATTATATTGAACTTATATGGGTATTATATATCTATTTTGACCTAAAATAAATTTAAATAAAATAAATAATTATTTAAATAAAAATTCAGTTTTAAACTATAACTCAGTGTTTTTCACTATTCATCAAAAATTAAAAGTTTTCAGAAACATACCAAAAATTCACCCAAAGATAATTTTGATATTCTGAATTCAAAAATGAATTCTATTTTACGAAATTCAAAACATATAAATTAAATTTATTAGTTTAAAATTAATTCCCGTTGTCAAAACCAAAAAGTGTATTTTTATGAAAAAATAACTCCAAAATATTGACATTCGTTTATGTCCAATTTCAAAGTGAAATTACTTCCATTGAAAAACATTGGATTAAATGGTAAAAATATAATCTAATTATACATCCAAAGAATTCATATGTATTGTTGAACACTATAAATTATTTTTAATAAAAATGTTTTTCAGTTAAAATATATTATTTTTCACTATTCATCCAAATATGAATGTTATCAGAAAAACACCAAAAATTTATTGAAACCAAATTATTATATCCTGATCACAAATAAGAAGTTTATTTTATCAAATTTAATATATATAAGTTTCAAATATTGGATTTAAAAGGGTTCGCCATTAAAAGGCGGTAAAATTGCATGTTTTTAAAAATACTTCTTTGATTTGAAAAAAATGATTTTGTACTTAAATTATGTCTAAGAAACTCATAACATGGATTATAAAATTATAAGGGTTATATAATGATCAAAATTCTTTTAATACTATTCATAACTGCTTTTGAACGACTAGTTTGGTAAGTCGTGGTGTGCCTGAACTTGATGTTGCGTGTAGTGTATGTTATTGAATTACTTTGAAGAACTAACGTACTATGAAATCTTGGGGTGTTAAATTATTCCCTCCTTCAATAAATTTCATCCTTGATATTTTTAAAATTGGGCTTGGGAATATAATATAAGTCCCATATTGTAAAAAGAGTCAATAAAACATTCACTTTAAAAGAAAGAAAGAGAAGTACAAAGGTCACCCAAGATAACCCATACTAGGATTCCATGTAGGAAAACATGGATATATAAGATAAACTATGTGTCAAGTTATGATGTAGTGGGATAGAAAACATGATCAGGATAAATTTAACAACATGAAAACCACAAACTTGTGATGTAACAAAGGGTCATTAGTTTCCCAGTAGGAAAAGTAAACAAACAACATTTTTTTTGTTTTAATTTACATTTCATAAAGATGAGGAATTTATTTATGAGATTGACTAAGAACATAAAGATATATACTTATTTTTTAAGTATAATTTCACTCTATAATAAATTTATACCACTAACTAATTTTTTTAAACAATGGGTATTCAAGAAGACTTAACCACACCGGAAGAGCTAGAGTAAACTTCAAGAGAATCACATGATGCACAAAGGATAAACTATATACTTACCTTGTCTTTATATATTAATCAAAACCAAAACGGTTAGTACAAGATCTGATGATCCACCAAAAGGATATTATTTAATAGAATGAAACACTTATCTTAATTTCAAAAATTTAACTAACAATACCCCAAAGTTAAATAAATACCATTCAATAAACAATTGTCCTTAAAATCCTTCAATATAATCCAAACTAATATTGAAACCCAAATCTTAAAAGAATTTGGTTATGTTGTCTTCTACATTAAATTGTATCTTCAAATGGAATCAACTACTCATAAAGTCACATACTTAAAAGTAATTAACCTAATCACATATTCTCTATTATAGGTTAATAATTTCTATAAATAACCGAAATCACTATAAATCCACAACAAAAACAAAGATAAAAATCCACCATTACTCCCCAAATGAAATCCCATAGTATTCTATTTTCCATGGGCATATAGTGTTCCCAACAAAGTGAACATCTTCCAAAATAACATTTATCACTTAATCACTAAATGATTTTTCAAAATTAAGGGTATTCATTTGATAAGACATAAGATACCAAATAAACATATTATTGATCAATAAAGTCATTTAACTAAAAATTATTAGTCACACTAACCAGGGACTTCATGTAGTCCAATGGTTGGTGTTAAATCCCAATCACACCCTGTTTGTGGGTTCGATTCCCATAGCTTTGTCCAAGGCGATGGGTTGTCACACAGTCTTTGTGTTTTACTTTTTCAAAAACTATATTTTATAACATTACCAAAATAAGATAAATTCCTCAAAATAACCATAACATAATTTAACCACAAATGTTATCTCATACCTTTCATTTTCATCCCAAAATATAATAACTTGTATTTTCTTCAAACACAATGTTCATATAAAACCAAATGGTTATTTGTAACTATATCCAAAAGAGAAAAGATAATTATTCCTTAAATATCATTTTCAGAAGCCAACTCTAGGGTTACAAATACAAGAGAAAATTGTTCCAAAGTAATCCCATCAACAAGGAGTTATAATACTTTAAACATTTATCCAACCATTTATTTCCACATAACTTCTTATTTTGACCATGAAAATATCCTATATAATAAGGAATTCACTCGAGTAATGTCTAGGTCCCCTAAATTTATGGAAAATGACTATAAATGGATTATTGGAACCATTTTTATTTTCCTGTATGGTAATCTGAAATTTTCCTCAGAAATTCTTCAATTTATGTCATTATTTCCCACACGTAAATCATTTCTTTGTTCCATTGAGACACTTTCCTGGGTGTTTCCTTCCATATTTCCTACATGATGGAAATTGGGGATTCTTTTCTCCATGGTCTCCACTGCTGGAGCACTTTTCATTCATCATCTTTCTCTTCTTTATTGAGTCTGGGAGTTGGTTAATATATTTTTTTTGATAATATTTTTTGAAAATTGATTTGGCATGAACACGATATCTTTTACACCTATCAAAATTTCATTTTTTTCTCATTTCCACCAACATTACCACCTTGTACATCATGCTCAGTGTTACTATGACTTCCTTGGAATCCATCCATTGACTAAAACCAGAAAGCATTGTGTGAGTAACAGTTTTCATAAAATCATTTAGAGAATATCATGAAACCATATTTTCAATTTTGAAACATGTTAGGATTAACCAAGGTCATTTATTCTCATCATATATTAAAATCCTTTAAATCAATTTGTAAATAAAATTTAAATTATCCGAAGCATATCCCCTGGGAGTTTCATAACCAAGAGTGCATCAAGGCCCGTTGTCGTGCACCAGTTCACATTCGAGTCTAGCTCAAAGTAGTGTTTTCAGGTTTTACCCCTAGGTACATCTGTGCCAGAGCCGCCTCTACCGGCTCATATCCAGAGAGGGATGTTTTGCTTGGAAAACTCACAAAATATTTACAATACCAAAATTCTAGGAAGTTCTTATGTAGTAATCCTAAAAGTCTATCTTAGGGCTATGTGATTTAATCAGAGTTTATCTAAATCTAGTTTCCAGGGTTTGTACTAAACATCCTCTGATACCAACTATAATTCCCCGTCCCTAGTTACCCATAGTCGGTGCACTATTAAATAACATTGGCATGATTACAAAAGATCAAATCTCGAAAAAATGATTATATTAGTAGCCTTGGAAGTACTAGATACATTCATAAGGTTTACATTACATCATAAAATGAAAAACTAAAACAAAATTGTTTCCATAGACCACACTCATATCCCCTAAGACTATCCCTGTAGGTAAGTCATAAAATACTTCTTCACATCCTAGGAAAAGTAAAACATAGAAAGGGGTGAGCTAAGATGCTAAAAAAGGATAAAAATATACCAGAAACTTTTATAAATAAGCATAAACATTTAAGGAAATGTATAACTAAAACAAAAGCCATTAAAACATAAACCTCGGCATAATATGAAAAAAAATAATTCCATTTACTTATTCACATGGATATTCTACTAGTCGAATAATCACATGCAATATCAATAACCACTTTCATAATGATGGAATGCATAATGCCAGACTACATAACCACATAGTCAAGGCCTTGTTCAAAAACTACAAATAAGATTTTGTCATGGCCTTGTTCCAAGACACTAGTTTGTCTCATGAGATCTACCAATGAATTGAGGAGCTATAGCAGGCTCCACCTGTCACTTAATAAGTCCAATGAATTCCTCATATGAACAGGTTTAAACATAACATAAACTTTCGTATTAAAACTAGCATACGAAATGTCAATGCTTTATCCACAAACTATGAATGGTATAAAAATAGCACATACACAATCAACCATAACTCATTCCATACAATATGGAAGATTGTATTGTATTAGATTAACCTCAATCGAGAATAATGAAGGATATTGGCATAGATTAAAATAATCATCAAAACTACTAGATAGAAATATCCCCCTTTTTCATGAAATCATTTTAAATTCACACTATTTATCAAGAATCCATTTAAAAATAGATTTTTGAATCAAAGCGTCCCATACCACATTGAAACATTTAAAAGGAATTTTATTTTTAAAACTTTAATTTTTATATAAATAAATCCTTAAAACCATTTTCAATACATGGACATTAATGAGATAGATTTAGAATAATAAATCTTTAAAACATTTAAAATGATATTTAAGTTAGAGTTCCTAACAAAAAGAGATACACTTGAATACAAATAATCGAGGTAGTAAAAACATTGTAATATCATGAGAATAAAAGGATTCATGATATACTATGTCAAAGTACATTATATACACCATATAAAAGTGATTTGGTGTGTAACAACAAAGAAGTCTCAATGGAATGTAAATTTAGATGAAATATATTATAAAGACCATATCCTTAAGTTAAGTATAAATCAACAACATAATTATGTGTGAAAAATATAAATACACTCAATATGATTGGATATTTAGTGAAAAATAATCAGAGGACATTCACACATATTCTTGTAAAAACAACACTAATGAATTAGATGTTTAACTCCATAAATGGAGATTGAGTTAAAATTTCTCGTATCAAGTTCATATCGATGACTTGAGAATTTATAAATGGAGTGATTATGTGTTTCAAAAGTATATCCATACAAAGGGGAGTAGAAATTATGATATAAGAAAATAAATAGTGACTCTACACATAATCTTGGAGTAAAATAATCAATGAAGAATGCGTAAAGCCGAATGAGTTGAAATTGAAATTTCAAATTCCCTTATCGACTTAGTAACTTAAGAAACATACACCCATGAAATAAGGATCATACAATGATGATGTAAATATCCATAAAATAAAGTATATTACATAATTAATACAATCATGGACAGTACACACACCACATGAAATAAATAAGTTGTAAATAATGGAAATCTCACGGAATTAAAAGTGAGATAAGAAACCCCTTACTTTGTACTTTTTCCTTGGTCGAGGGTAGGTTAAACTAATTTATAATGGTTAAATAATTTTTATTGAATTATACAGGAATATTATACATTAATATGACATCTTATATGATCTTTTAACATGGATTTGTTAATAATATCTTAGTGTTATCGTCGTTTCGGGTGTTAACGAAGTCGTTTTCATTTATATTCATTTTTATGTGAGCCATATTTATATGGATGGGATTTATATTATTCATATAAAGAATTATATCACGTATATAAACATTATTTTTAATAATCAAATTAAATTTAGTCTAGAATGGATACGATGGGGAAGGAATCTCATCGCGTTCGTGGAGACGGTAATCCGTACGTACGCACGAGTGAAAATATCATTATTTTGATATTAAAATAATATATAATTTATTGGTATATCATATATAAAGAAAAATTATCAGGTTATATTTTATTATTTACATGATTTTAACATAATTATAATACCCATCCAAATAATAATGTATTGAATAACAATTATACCACAACGTGGAGATAGTACTCCGTACACACGCACATATGGTGGCATGTCATTCAAATGATGTATAGAATAATGAATATGGATATACCATATTTATAATAACATCACAATATATAGAAGAAACTGGAGTTATTATTTTATAATGGAAATAACAATGAAATAAGATGTGGAAGAAGAAAAGAATTTCAAAGAGGGTGGTGAAATTATTACCTCTTCTTCGGGTTCTTCCTTTTGATTTGATCAAAAGGGCTACTTAAGTTGGATTTATGACCAAAGGAGTTCCTCTAGGATGAAGTGAGAGATATTGAGAGGATATTTGGGAAGGTTTTGGCCGAGAAAAAAAGTCTTTGAAGGTGTGAATTAGAGAGAAAGTGGAGTGTCCTTTTATAAGAGGGGTGAGGGGCACCTTAGGGAAAGCTAGAAATATTATTTTATAATAAAATAGTTTTCGGTTTCTAATAGCTCCATAGCAGATTATATAAAGTCTAGGGTGGGGATGGGTCTAAAACCACTCAAACAATAGGTTTTAGATAGGGTTGGGTCACTATATTAACCTTATCTATTTTATTTAACTCTTATTTAAATAGTTTGACATTTACCATGTGTCTTTGTATATTTATATTATATGGTTAATAAACTTACTATATACTTACAAGAGAACCAAAAGTGGTTTATTAATGATACAAATATAATTATATAAGTCATTTGGATGAACCTTATATTTTTAGGAATATAATATCAATTAATAATATAATATTTGATTTGAAAACTCTTTTATGTCAATTTTGACACTATTTGGTATTTTGTTTTGGCTAAATTCATAACAGAATTATTACATAGAATAAAAGTCATCTAAACAACCCTAATATGTCATATTAACATATAAAATTAGTTTAATTTATAAAAAGTCTCAAATTACATTTATTTGGATATTTATAATACCAATTATTTTAATATTTCATTAATTAGGTAATTACTACATCATCATTGTGTCATTAATAAATTAAAATATTTAATTTATAAAAAATATAAATAAATAAAAATTATGTAGGAAGTCTTTTTAGATTTATAATGAATTTTTATAGTCGAATTTATATTATGTTTAACACTATATTAAAAATGTTTTAGTTATTAAACTTTGATTTTAACTCTTTTAACTCTTCTTTGAATTAAATAATAATAAATGTCTTAATCTAATACAAGTGGACCAAAGAGGTTCACATTTTATTCCTAATTCTTTTGGACGAATTATACTTATCGAATAGAATTAGGACATGTGTTAGGGTAATAATAATATCATTTTTACCCTTAATTACCCTATTTAATATTAACTGTGGTAAATAAATGTAAAAAGTTACTATTCACCAAAAATTATTTTTATCTTATTGAACCACATTTTCTACTTTATATTAACCGTGTCTCTCAGATTTTTGAAATTCAACTCACAGAAGCGGTAAAATTATGTTTTATGTAAATTTACAAATTCTCCTAGGAGGTGGGTAAAAGACGGTGAAAAGTTCAATAAAATTTTATATATCTAATATTATTACAAAACGACTCCAATGAATTACATTGAACTTATATTGGTATTATGTATCTATTTTTACCTAAAATAAACTTAAATAAAATAAATAATTATTTAAATAAAAATTCGGTTTTAAACTTTAACTCGGTGTTTTTCACTATTCATCTAAAATTAAAAGTTTTTTGAAACAATCAAAAAATTCACCCTAAGATAATTTTGATATTCTGAATTCAAAAATGAAGTCTATTTTATGAAATTGAAAACATAGAAATTTTATTTATTATATTAAAATTAATTCCCATTGTCAAAACCAAAAAGGGTATTTTTATGAAATAATAACTTCAAAAGATCGACATTCGTTTATGTCCAATTTAAAAGTGAAATTACTTCCAATGTCAAAAGTTAGTATAAATGGTAAAAATAAAATCTAATTATACATCCAAACCATTCATATGTATAGTTGAATACTATAAATTATTTTGATTTAAAAAGTTGTTTTCAGTTAAAATATATTATTTTTCACTATACACCCAATTATGAAAGTTATCCGAAAAACACCAAAAATTTATTGAAACCAATTTCTTATGTCCCAATCACAAATAAGAAGTTTATCTTATCAAATTTAATATATAAAATTTCAAATACTGGATTGAAAAATTCTTATCCATTAAAAGGCGATAAAATTTCGTTTAAAAAAAACTTCTTTTATCTGAGAAAAAATGAATTTGTCCTTCAATTATGTCTAAGAAAATCATAACATGGATTCTAAAATTATAAGGGTTATATAAAGTTAAAAATTATATTAATACTATTCATAAACCCTTTTGAACAGTTAGTTTGGTAAGTCTTGGTGCACTTGAACTCAATGTTGTGTGTAGTGTAAGTTATTGAATTACTTTGAAGAACTAACTTACTATGAAATCTTGGGGTGTAACATTCTTCCCTCCTTCAACAAATTGTGTTCTCACAATTTTTAAAATTGGTCTTGGGAATATAATGGAAGTCCCACATCGAGAAAAGAGTCATTAAAAATATCACATTAAAAGAAAGAAAGAGAAGTACAAAGGTCACCCAAGATAACCCATACTAGGATTCCATGTAGGAAAACATGGATATGGAAGATAAACTATGTGTCAAGTTCTGATAGAGAGGGATAGAAAACATGATTAGGAGATAGTTAACAACAAGAAAACCACAAACTTATGACGGAACAAAGGGTCTTTAGTTTCCTAGTAGTAAAAGTAAAAGGACAGCATTATTTTGTTTTATGTTACATTTCATAAAGATGAAGAATTTATTTATGAGATTGACTAAGAACATAAAGAGATATACTTACTTTTTAAGTAGAGTTTTATTCCATAATAAATTTCTACCACTAATTTTTTTTAAACGATGAGTATTTAAGAAGACTTAGTCACACCGGAATTTCAAGAATAACCTTCTAGAGAATCACATGACCCACTAAGAATAAACTATATATTTACCTTCTATTTAGAGATTAATCAAAACCAAAATGGTTAGTATAAGATCTGATGATCCCCCAAATGGATATTCTTTTAGATAAAGAAACACTAATCATAATTTCTAAAATTAAACAAACAATACCCCAAAAGTTAAATAAATACCATTCAATAAACAATTGTCCTTAAAATCCTTCAATATAATCCAAACAAATATTGAAACCCAAATCTTAGAAGAATTTGGTTATGTAGTCTTCCACGTTAAATTGTATCTCCAAATGAAATCATCTACTCTTAAAGTCAAATACTTAAAAGTAATTAACCTAATCACATATTCTCTATTATAGGTTAATAATTTCCATAAATAACCCAAATCACAATAAATCCACAATAAAAAAATAGATAAAAATCCACCATTACTCCTCAAATGAAATCCCTTAGTATTCTATTTTCCTTGGGCATATAGTGTTCCCAATAGAGAGAACATCTTCCAAAATAACATTTATCACTTAATCACCAAATCATTTTCCTATACTAAGGGTATTCATTTGATAATACATAATATCCCAAATCAACTTATTATTGATCAATAAAGTCATTTAACTAAAAATATTTAGTCACACTAACTAGAGATTTCATGTAGTCCAGTGGTAGGAGATAAATCCCAATCACACTCTGGTTGTGGGTTCAATTCCCATAGCTTTGTCTGACGTGGTGGGTTGTCACACGGTCTACGTGTTTTCCTTTTTCAAAAACTATATTTTATAACATTACCAAAATAAGATAAATACCTCAAAATAACCATAACATAATTTAACCACAAATGTTACCTCATACATTTCATTTTCATCCCAAAATATAATAACTTGTAAATTCCTCAAACCCAATGATCATATAAAACCAAATGGTTACTTATAACTGTATCCATAAGAGAAAAGATAATTCTTCCTTAAATATAATTTTCAGATGACAGCTACAGGGTTACAAATACAAGAGAAAATTATTGCAAAGTAATCCAATCAACAAGGAGTAGTAATACTTTTAAACATTTTTCCAACCATTTATTTCCACATAGTTGTTTCTTTTGACTAAAAAATATCATATAGAATAGGAAATTCACCTGGTTAATGGCATGTTCCCCTACATTTATGGAAAATGATTGTAAATGGATTCTTGGGACCTTTTTTATTTTCTTCCATAGTACTCTTCATTTTTCTTCAGCAATTATTCACTTTATGTCCTTCTTTCCCACACGTAAAGCATTTATTTGTTCCATTGAGACACTTTACAAGGTGTCTCCTTCCACATTTCCTGCATGATGAAAATTGAGGATTCTTTTTTCCGTGGTCTACACTGCTGGAGCTCTTATCATTCATCACCTTTCGTTTCTTTGTTGAGTCTGGGTGTTGCTTAAAATATATGTTATTGATCATATTTTTGGAAAATTGATTTTTCATGAACACGATATGTTTTACGCCTATCATCATTCCATTTTGTTGCTCATTTCCACCACCATTCCCACCTTATAAATCATTATCAATGTTACTATGACTTCCTTGGAATCCATCCATTAACTGAAACTAGAAAGAATTGTGTGAGTAATAGTAGTCATAGAACCATTTAGAGAATATCATGACACCATATTTTCAATTTTGAAACACCTTAGGATTAACGAAGGTTATTTATTCTCATCTTATATTAAAATCCTTAAAATCGAGTTGTAAAGAAAAATTAAATTATCCTAAGCATATCCCCCGGGAGTGTCGTAACCAAGAGTACAACAAGGCCCGTTGTCGTGCACCAGTTCCCATTCGAGTCTAGCTCAAAGCAGTGTTTTTAGGTTTTACCCCTAGGTACATCTGTTCCAGAGCTGCCTCTACCTGCTCATATCTAAATAGGGATGTATTGGTTGGAAAACTCACAAAATATTTAAAATACCTAAATTCTAAGAAGTTATTCTATACTAAACCTCAAAGTATATCTTAGATCTATGTGCTATAATCAGAGTTTATATAAATCTAGTTTCCAAGGTTTGTACTAAACTTCCTCTGATAATAACTATAACGCCCTGACCCTAGATACCAAGAGTCGGTGCATTATTACATAGAATTGGAATGATCACAAAAGATCACGTCTCGAAAGATTTATTAGTTTAGTAGCCTTTGAAGTACTAGATACATTCATAAGGTTTACATGACATCATAAAATAAGGAACTACAACAACATTGTTTCTAGAGACCACACTCATATCCCCTCAGACTATCCCAGCAGGTAAGTAATAAAATACTTCTTCACATCTGGGGAAAAATAAAACATAGAAAGGGGTGAGATCAGATGCTCAGTAAGGATAACAATATAGCAGAAAATTTCATAAATAAGCATAAACATTTAAGGGAATTTATAACTAAAAAAAGCCTTTTAAACATGAACTTCTGCATAATATGGCAAAAATAAAATAAAATAATTCCATTTAATTATTCACATGGATATTATAATAGTCTAATAATCACATCCATTATCAATAACGACATTCATAATGATGAAATGCATAATTCTAGACTATCATAACCACATAGTCAAGGCCTTGTGCCAAGACTACATATAATATTTCGTCAAGGCCTTGTGCCAAGACACTAGTTTGTCTCATGAGACCTACCGATGCATTGAGGAGCTATAGCCGGCTCCACCCATCACTTACTAAGTCCAATGCATTCCTAATATTAAAAGGTTTAAAAATAACATAATCATTCGAATTAAAAGTTTCATAAGAAATGTCAATACTTTATCCCCAAACCATGAATGGTATAATAATTTTACATCCACAGTCAAAAATAACTCATTTGATATAATATAAAAGATTTTATTGTTTCATATTAACCCCAATCAAGATTAATGAGGGATATTTACATAGATTAAAATAATCCTCAAAACTGTTAGAGAGAAATATCCCCCTTTTTCTTTAAATCTTTTAAAAATCACACTATCTGTCAAGAAGCCATTTAAAAATAGATTTTTGAATCAAAGTGTCCCATACCACTTTGAAACTATTAAAAGGAATTTTAATTTTAAAACTTTAATGCACATATAAATAAATCCTTAAAACCATTTTTAAAACATGGACATTAATGAGATAGATTTATAATAATAAATCTTTAAAACATTTAAAATGATATTTTAGTTAGAGTTCCTCTACAAAAGAGAGATACTTGAATAAAAATAATTGAGGTAAAAAAAACTTTATTATATAATGAGAATAAAGGGATTCATGATATACTATGTCAAAGTACATTATATACACCATATAAAAGTAATTTGGTGTATAACAACAAAAGAGTCTCAATGGAATGTAAATTGAGATGAAATCTCTTATAAAGACCATATCCTTAGGTTAAGGATAAATCAACGACATAATTATGTGTGACAAATCTAAATTCACTCAATATGATTGGATATTCAGTGTAAAACAATCATAGGACATTCACACATATTCTTGTAAAAACAACACCAATGAATTAGATGTTTAACTCAATAAATGGAGATTGAGTTAAAATTTCTCTTATCATGTTCATATCGATGACTTGAGAATTTATCAATGGAGTGATTACATGTATCAAAATTATATCCAAATAAAGGGGAGTGGAAATTATTAAATAAGCAAATAAATAGTTATTCCACACATAATCTTGGAGTAAAATAATCAATGAAGTATGCGTAAAGCCGAATGAGTGGAAATTGAAATTTCAAATTCCCTTATCGATTTGGTAACTTAAGAAACATACCCCCATGAAATAAGGATCCTACAATGATGATGTAAATATCCATAAATTAAAGTATGTTACACAATGAATACAATCATGGGTAGTACACACACCACATGGAATAAATAAGTGGTGAACAATTGAAATCTCACAGAATTAAATGTGAGATAAGAAACCCCATAATTTGTAATTTTTCCTTGGTTGAGGGTAGTTTAACCACCTGTATAATGGTGAAATAATTGTTATTGAATTATAAAAGAATAATATACATTAATATAATATCATATATGATATTTTAACATTGATTTGTTAATAATATCTTAGTATTATCGTCGTTTCAGGTGTTAACAGATTCATTTTCCTTTATATTCATTGTTATGTGAGCTATATTTGTTATGGATGGGATGTATAATATTCATACACAGAATTATATCACGTCTCTAGACATTATTTTTAATCATAAAATAAAATTTAGTCATGAATGGATATGATGGGGAATGAATCTCATCGCGTTCGTGGAGACGGCAATCCGTACGTACACACGAGTAAAAATATCATTCTTTTGATATTAAAATAATATATAATTGGATGGTATATCATATATAAATAATCATTATCATGTTATATTTTATTATTTATATGAATTACACATCATTATTGTACCCATCCAAATAATAATGTGTTGAATAATAGTTACACCATGATGTGGAGACGGTAATCTATACGTACGCACGTATGGTGACATGTCATTCAAAGGATGGATAGAATAATGAATATGGCTATACCATATTTATAATGAAATCAAAATATTTATAATATACTGGAGTTATTATTTTAGAATTTAAATAACTAATAAAGAAGAAGTGGAAGAAGAAAATAATTTGAAAGAGGGTGGTGAAATTATTACCTCTTCTTCAGGTTCTTCTTTTTGATTTGATCAAAAGGGATCCTTAAGTTGGATTTCTCACCAAAGGAGGGCCTCTAGGATGAATTGAGGGATGTTGAGAGGATATTTGGTCAGGTTTTTGTAGATCCAAAAGGCTTTGAAGGTATGCATTAGAGAGAAGGGGGAGTGCCCTTTTACAAGAGGGGCGAGGGGCACCTTGGAAAAAGTTAGAAATATTATTTTATAATAAAATCATTTTCGGTTTATAATAGATAAAAAGTGAATTATTTAAAGGATAAGGTGGGGATGGGTTTAAAAACACTCAAATAAAAGGTTTTATACAGGTTTGGGTCACTATATTAACCTTAACTTTTAGATTTAACTCTTAGTTAAATAGTTTGACAGTTACCATGTCTCTTTGTATTTTTATATTATATGGTCAATAAACATACTATATACTTCCAAGATAAGCACAAGTGGTTCATTAATGATACAACTATCATTATATAAGTCATTTTTCCAAACCTTATATTTTTAAGAATAGAAAATAAATTAATAATATAATATTTGATTTTAAAACTCTTTTATGTCAATTTTGACACTATTTGGTATTTTGTTTTTTCTAATTTCATAACAGAATTATTACTTAGAAAAAAAATCATATAACCAACCCAAATATGTCATATTAACCTATAAAATTAGTGTAATTCATAAAAAGTCTCAAATTACATTTATTTGGATATTTATAATAACAATTATTTTAATATTTCATTAATTAGGTAATTACTACATCATCATTGTGTCATTAATAAATTAAATTATATAAGGTCTAAAAAATATAAATAAATTACCGTTATGTAGTAAATATGTTTATATTTATAATTAATATTTATATTCGAATTTATTTTATATGTAACCCTATATTAAAAACGTTTTAGTTATTAAACATTGATTTAACTCTTTTAACTCTTCTTTGAATTAAATAATAATAAATGTCGTAAACTAGTACAAGTGGACCAAATAGGTTTATATTTTATTCATAAGTTTGTTTTTGGATGAATTATACTTATCGAATTGAATTAGTACATGTGTTAGGGTAATAATAATATCATTTTTACCCTTAATTACCATATTTACTTTTAACCATGGTAAATAAAAGTAAAAAGTTACTATTCACCAAATTTTTTTTTAACTTATTGAACCACATTCAACTCTTTTATATTAACCGTGTATCTCGTATTTTTGAAATTAAACTCATTGAAGTGGTAAATTTATGTTTTATGTGAATTTACAAATTCTCATAGGATGTGGGTAAAAGACGGTGAAAAGTTCAATAAAATTTTATATATCTAATATTATAACAAAATTACTCCAATAAATTACATTGAACTTATATGGGTATTATGTATCTATTTTGACCTAAAATAAATGTAAATAAAATAAATAATTATTTAAATAAAAATTCAGTTTTAAACTATAACTCAATGTTTTTCACTATTCATCAAAAATTAAATGTTTTTAGAAACATACCAAAAATTCACCCTAAGCTAATTTTGATATTATTCATTCAAAAATGAAGTATATTTTACCAAATTCAAAACATATAAATTTCATCTATTAGTTTACAATTAATTTCCGTTGTCAAAACAAAAAAGCGTAATTTTATGAAATAATAACTCCAAAAGATTGACATTCGTTTATGTCAAATTTCAAATTGAAATTACTTCCAATTAAAAACATTGGATTAAATGGTAAAAACATAATATAATTATACATCCAAAACATCAATATGTATAGTTTAACACTATAAATTATTTTGATTAAAAAAGTTGTTTTCAGTTAAAATATATTATTTTTCACTATTCACCAAAATATGAAAGTTATCACAAAAACCCAAAACATTTATTGAAACCAAATTCTTATGTCCTGATCACAAAGAAGAAGTTTATTTTATCAAATTGAATATATAAATGTTTCAAATATTGGATTTAAAAAGGATTCTCCATTAAAAGGCGGTAAAATTTCATTTTTTTTAAAATACTTATTTTATCTAAAAAAATGAATTTGTCCTTAAATTATGTCTAGGAAACTCATAAAATGGATTCTAAAATTATAAGGGTTATATAATGTTCAATATTCTATTAATAATATTAATAACCACTTTTGAACGATTAGTTTGGTATGTTGTAGTGCGCTTGAACTCGATGTTGCATATAGTGTCTGTTATTGAATTACTTTGAAGAACTAACGTACTATGAAATCTTTGGGTGTTACTATTTTATTATATATTTTAGATGAAAAAATATATATAAAAAATTATCTTTTAAAATATATAAATATTATTGAAATAATATTAATGAGAGAAATAAATATGGTAATATTTCATATGATATCTCTAATGGTCTCGTCACTATAAATTTATTCACATAAAGGAAAGAATTGATCATTCCTGATCATAATCATATTTTGTATAAAAACAATTATATTTTGAATTATATTATATTAACTAGAGATGTGAGAAGTCTTTCACTCCCAATGCTCGTGGTTGAAATAGAAATTTTGATATGTCCCCAAATATTTCAGTTGGATATTGAATATCATGATGAGAATATTTTATAGGTTTCAATTGAATATATAATCAACAAGTATAAATATTCCAAGGATTTATCCACTTAATATTATTACAATTCTTTAATTTTAGTAACATAACAAAATATTCATTACGGTTCAATATTTTAAATAATAATATCTATGTCATACACTAGTCTTACAAACTACCCATTATTGATGTATAAAAAAGGATCAAATTTTAGGTGATTTGTATGAATTGTTTTCAGATTTTTTGTTTTTGTGATTTCCCATTAAACTGAAATTGTCTGTTTATATTGAGTGAATAAATGATCTGATGGATTTTTTGTCTTATGAGTCCATATAATAAAAATCATAGGATTTAATAATTTAAAAAATTATTAAATTCTCATGGTTGTTTTTTGTAATGTGAAATAATTTATATCTGTCAATTTTCCGTGTTCGATCAGGCTTAATGGATGATCTCGGAGGATATTTATTTGTTACAACTACATATACATTGGTTTGTAGGAACTCTAGATGGGTTTTCGGTAATCTAGAAATATTTTTTTTATGTTTAATAATATATGGATGGACAATTAAAATTCATTTAGAATATTTTAATTCCATTTAACACATATTCGGTCACCCCAATATAGGTGCCTCGTATATGGCATCACAGATGTGGTCACTCGTACATGGGTTAACCTTACATCGGGGACCCATACATGGGAACACCTACATGGTGAACCATATATTGGTCACCATAACATGGATGATACATACATGGGACATACATTCATGTCCACCCACATATAGAAACCCTTGAGTAAGTGACCCAAACATGACACACCCCCACCCAGCTGCTAACCCTTATATAACAAACTAATAGTAAGTGGATGTAAACTGATAAAATATTGGAATAGTATTATCACTATAGGTAGAGATTTGGTGACCCTTATTTTGGTCTGGATACTGAGTCAATTGTTCCTATGGATACAGAAATAAATAAATTTAATAATTAATGAAATGAATTTTTATAAAAGGGGTGAATAATTATGCGGTAATTTATATTTTGGGGATGTCCATTACAAACCATTCTCATTTTAGAGCATGATCTTGACCCTAGATCTCACCAATTTTAAGGGATATCTCTCTCAAATCTTGTCATATTTACTCACCATTCAATCTAGTGAATAATTATGGGTAAATATATAACATTTTAAACGTTCATCTATGGTTTATCCAGCAATTTTATGTTTTACAACACTTATTGTTGATTTTACTCATTTATGGATTTTTCATCAAAATATCAGATTTATATCGATTGATAATTTTATAGAATCATATATTCAATTAGTATATTCTTACAATAATAAACCATGTGTTTCGTGATCTATTCCCAATGAATTTATTTATTTATGCCTGAGTGTCATGTGTGATTTATCTAAACTAACTCCCACTTGGGTAAATAAATAAATAAAATAATTAGTCCCCAATATAATATAATTATACCATACAAGGGTTTATGTGATGTAATTTGGTTACTATATTACTAAATAATTTTTTATCTAGTGAGGTGACCCAAGGGGTTCCTCAAAATAATAATGACTTAGATTTTTTGTGTGGATTCATTTAACATAAAAAAATCTAGTGAATGAATATAAAATGTGATATTTAATGAATTAAATAACATAAATGGTCATATGTGACTAATGATGTTTTTTGAATTCTTTGTATCTCATCCCTTGGTTATGGAGATATATAAAAATTATTGGTGGTTTGACATTACCTCAGAATACTGGGACAATTGATAAATGTGAGGTTTATGGGATTATCTTCTAATGACCCAATGAGACGTAATGATTATGAATTACATGATTACATACCATGTTATGGTGATTATTTTTAATTTAATATATCATTATTACCTCCCATGTTGAAGTGATACAAAATATTTATATAAATTTGGATTACCCCATGGATACAGAAATTCCAAATTTTTACAGATGCCCCAGATGTCCTCATTGGATTTAGTGAGTCCTATTGAGAAATATGATTTTATATATTATATCCCTAGGTTATGAAAAGTTTTCCTAGTGATACATGAGAACATTGGGTGGGCCATAGTTTCCAAAATTGTGATATTGATATGGCTTATTATGATTAGATATATACATCCCAAACTATAATGTCCCCTGATCTGGAACTCTCTCTCACGAGAAATTTAGGTTTGTCACAGGACCTCATGCAAGCCTCATTGTCCCCAAAAATCTATTGAATGAGAACATGGTGGGAAGAATTTTATGGGGAGACAGTACCCCTTGAAACAGAGTTAATGTCTTGAAGAAATGAAAATTGATAATATATAATCGAGAAACATAAATATCAAAAATAATATAATGTATAATTTTAAAGTAAAAGGAGGAACTATTAAATCCAAAATTAGTGAACAAATCAATGAAAAACCTAAATGTATCTAAATGAAAAACGAAAATCAATTAAAATAAAATAATTATATGACATAGAATACTATCAAAGGACACATTTCCCAAAACCCATATCTGTCCCATCCCAAAAATACATCCCGTAAAATAATCAACAATAATCAACAAGGTCTTGTACCAATGTACAATCCTGCATCCATGTAATATTATCGTGTACTATATAGTGGCCAAAATAAGGAGTGAGTAAAAATCAGTAGGTCGACACTACCAGGTCTATTCAAATCCATTATGATAATACATCAATAAAATGATTTGAAATATGTATATTATTTAATCAAATTAAAAAAATTCAACAATAACTCTACTTTGTCGGCATGCAAGAATATCTCTAATTATGTAGCATAACCATGTCCCATATAACCACATATCCATTGAATAATGAATCAATTAACTATATCTCTTTGTAGAAAAATTTCCTAATCTTGTCTAATACCTCTATATATGAATTTTTAAATCTAGAGTAGATCCTTTAATATATACACTACATTATCTTAAGAGAATCCCACCATAGGAGTAATAAATCATGAATATGGACCAATCCATTTATACAAGTATAATACAATGAAAATTAACCACACTCTCAATATAAGCATTATATAATGAATTGGGTTAAGACAACAATATAATAATTACAAAATGAAAAAGGGACAAGGCCACTGTATAATCACTATAATACGAATCACCACAAATTTCACTACAGTAAGAATATCACAATATCATATCTTAAGAATAAATGGATAATTATACAAATAAGAATTTTCCTATCAATTTTCTATTCAATTTTATAAAAAATTATTTTCAATGGTTTCGATAAACAATAATAAATTTAATAAGTTATTATATATAAATAAATAACTTGAGTTCTCGTTTCATGCTAACCAATTTTAACTCCATTATCAAATTCATTATTATTCAGTAGTTAGCTCACACAATAGGTAGCCATAATACAGGTATCAAAAACCAATCTAAATGGATATAAGGAATAATCCAATCAATGATGTGTTGTCATTAATTTTTAAATTTAATAATTCACATATTATGTTAATGTAATAGAAATATTTCACAATCATATCTACTAAATAGAATATTTGATTTGGATTTAGACCACCTACCTTCAACCAGTGATCAACACAATGCTTCCAATAGGAAACAACAATAAGAATGAGGGATAAAAATATCCCAAGAAGGATCCTAGAAATTATAAGATCAAGATCAAAACTGTAACCAACCAGAGTCATAATATTCTACCACTAAAACTATAGAGAAATGAAATATAAAAATGAAAACATAAGAAAAACAACTCACTGGGAATTGATCTCTTGAATAGGATGTATCGAAAGGAGTAAGGTACTCCAAAATTGATGGGAAATTTCAAAGGGCTTGTGAGATTATCAGTGCATGAAATATGAATTATAAAATAAACACATCATGGAAATAAAACTACCCATCATAAGAAATGTATGACTTGAATTTATTAATATACAATTTTTGCAAAATGTGTGTCACATTGGATGTGTTTAACCAAACCTGAACATTAAACATCAAGTAATTTATATTTATAGCTTGTAAATAGTTTATTCCATTCAATTGTTCACAACATGTATTCCCATAAGGTAATATACCTAGTGATAGTTACACATCGTGTAACTTATTTACACGGCTTATAAATTCCCTATAGGAAGATTTATTCCCCAAAATTTTAAAGATGACCAAAAAAAACCTCTAGAACATTCCAAACTCATGGGAAATGATTTCAAACTATCTAACACAATTATAATAATAAACCATTAATTCCGAATAACTTACATCCCAAATATCTAGGTTGTTTTCCACAACTAAATTCTCATTTCCCTAAATGATACTCAACCATTAAGGTTTAATAATAATGGAAAAACCAAATATAGTATATTCAATAAAATACTCCATGAGGGACGTACCTAGAAAACTGAATGGTTTCTACAACCTCCCCAGCATATAACAGCTCATCCTAGAGATACTCTAAGAATCACTATAGGGACTTAGAAAAACAATTATTTCCATTATGATCATATATATGAATCCATATCGCAGGATTCACATGAACACACCCATTCTTCCAATCCACTAAAAATTGGGGTGTCTTCTTCCCTCAGATAAACTTCTCACTATAGTCCACAATATGTATTGGATGATACTTAATGGATACATCTACCTAAGATCAATGTACTCAACATCTACCAAATTAGAAGGGTGTAGAATAATATATCTGATGGTTTGGGATGTGAAATAAGTCATACATGGTTGTATAGATCTATGTAAGGTTTAATCAGTATGCCACTAGGCTGACCGTTTCCACTATCTCAAATGGACCAACAAACCTAGGTGCAAGATTTCCCTTTTTCTTGATACAGTATTTCCTTAACCTAAGGAATAACTGAAGGGAAAAATATTGCCCTGGAAAAAAATCAAATGGTCAATTTAATATTTGTTTATGCACTATGTGGTTATCAATTGCCTTCTGATCAACCATTGTTGCTAGTATTTCACTATCATGAGACAATGTAGAGACCCGAAGCTTGACGTACATTGACATTATTTACATTTGCAGAATACTTAGTACATAACAAAAACACACACACAAGGATCGTAATAGTTTAGTGTCTTTGGAAACTCGGAACGTAATCTTCTAATCGTGCTGAAAGATCTTCAATATCTCCCATAAAGATCTTCCCTTTTTTTACCTAAAACCTTTATTTATATCCTGGGGAAAAGAAAACATAAAAGGGTGAGCTCAAATGCTCAGTAAGGGTAAACAAAAAAAATCAATCACATCATATTCATAAGAAAATAATTTTTGGAAATATTAACCTGCAAAAGAGAGCATAATTTCATAACATGGGATAAATCATAGCAGTGAAATGTAATCACAATAATCATAACTTATAACATGAAACTTTGTGGCATACACACACAATCATAGAGAATCATTTCTTGTTAGTCAAGACTCATTTCCAAGACTATCTTAGTGGACAAAGTCCCTTTCTGAACCGAGTCACCCTCGTTCCAGTCCTGTTTCACTGAACCGGTATAACCTACCGTTCCAGCCATGTCTCTCTCATGAGATATAAAATCTTTACCCAATTCATTGGAGGGAGATATAGGTCCCACCCATCTCATAATGAAACCATTCTTATGTGTGCCACAAAATCATAAACCATACATCATAGCATAACCCATGTAATAAAAATGGGAATCTTAAACATCGTGACATCATAAAACAATTCATATAAGATAAAGGAATTCATAAAAATATTTCCATCACAACATAATCAAATCAATGTAATAATAGGGATAAAAACATAACCCTTTATTATCTTATATGGAAAATAATTTTGATAAAACACTTGAACTCCATTCTTGAAGAAAATATCCTTTCTTCTTCAAAAACATTTTTCCTTTCTTAACATGTCGTACAAAAAGAAGTTGATTAAAAATAAACTTGAAAACTTGTAAAGGAATCTTCTTGGAAATAATGTTTTAAAAATCCATTCATGCCATATAATTTAAAAAAAACATTCTTCGTATTTTTGTCGGAAAAGTCAAAAAGTACCTCGTACGAAAAACGACAAAAGATTCCTTTCATATACTTTACTAAAAACTCACCGAATGGTAAAATTGGATTTAAACAATTGTAGGTGGATGGAAATAATATTACATATTGAGGAAACATGGATGTGGATGATAAAATACACCCCAGTAAAAGCCAAAGTAAAAACAATCTCGGATAGAAATGAGATTGTGATATTTTCCCTTACCTTAGGTCCGACTTGCTTTGTACGTGTCCGAACCTCCTGTATAATGATTTAAATCATGTTATTGACTTATTCCAGAATCATATTCATTGTTATTATATCATATATGGTCCACTTATGACTTTATATTACCCGTTCTTTTGTAAATTCATGTTAAAGAAGTGTCTTGGGTAAAATCGTTTCATTTATCGTAGGTGTTTGGACTTGTTGTTCTTGACATTATTATTACTTATATCATGATTTACTTACTTCCAGAATATAAATTATGATTTATATATCATATATATTCAGTATATATATATATATATAATAGATAGATAAATGAAATGAAACACACCGTTCATGGAGACGGTAGCCCGTACGTACGCATGAACGCTGCTTTCGTTTCCTTATTGTCTTGAATGGAAGTAAGTAGATGACATATATATATATATACATACATAAATCCAGTATATTTACCATGTCATATATTCCATTATTATTCATTATATATACTTTATAATCATTCTGGAATAGTTAACATGGATAATGAATCTCATCGCGTCGTGGAGACGGTAGTCCGTACGTACGCACGAGTGATGATATCGTTCCCATGGTTGTGGAATTGTGTTGAAGTGTATGTATAATATTTCAGTATCACTTTATAATAATAATATATAGTTACTCATTACACCATTATACCCATCCTATTAAGGTGGTGGTGGAAAATAGATTACACCACGACATGGAGACGGTATTCCGTACGTACGCACGCGCGGTGATTTCCTTTTTCCGTAGGATGGATAGAAGGTTAATTAGAGTTGTTTCAAATTTATAATAACATATCAGTATATAAGAAATACTGATGTTATTACTTTATCATGAAACAACTAAATAAGAAGAAGTTTAAGAAGAAAGAAATTGAAAAATATCGGTAATGGATATTACCTCTTTTTGACACGCCTTCACTTATCCTCTACTTAAAGAACTAAGGATGGTCTTTGAAGAAGACCAGGAACTCTAGGATGATACTAGGGAAGTGGATAAGATATTTTGGCAGGGTTTGGCCGTGCTTGAATGCCCAAATTGGTGTGAGGAGGAGAGGGAGGAGGTGCCCTTTTATAAGGGAGGAGAGGGGCATCTTAGGAAAATATCAAAATATTATTTTATATTAAGGTCAAATTCGGTTTATAATGGTTCAAAATGGTTTTATTTAGAAGATAAAGTGGGGATGGGTCTAAATCCTCTCATCCAATAGGATTTATACAAGTTTAGGTTATTATTTTAACCTTATCAATTAGATTTATCTCTAAGTTAAATAATTTAACTTTTACCTTGTCTTTTTGTTTTCTTACACTATATGGTTAATAAACTTACTATATCAAGCCAAACGAACCCCAAGTTGTTTATTATTAATATATATATCCTTATATAAGTCATTTGTCCGAACCTTAGATTTTTAGGAATTAAATAACAATTAATAATATAATATTTTTTTTGAAAACTAATTAATGTCAATTTTGACACTATTTGGTACATGATTTTTATGAAATTTCTAACAGAATGATAAGTTCGAACCATGTTACTTAAATCAACAATAACATGTCATATTAACCTATAAAATTAGTTTAAGTCATAAAAAGTCTCAATTTACATTTATTTGGGCATTTATAACATCAATTATGTTAATATTTTCTTAAAAAGGTAATTACTTCATCATCGTTGTGTCATAAATAAATTAAAATATTTAAAGTATAAAAATTAGAAATAAAATACCATTATGTAGGAAATCTTGTTAGATTTATAATGAATATTTATAGTCGAAATTATATTATGTATTACTCTATATTAAAAATGTGTTAGTAAATAAACTTTGATTTTAACTCTTTTAACTCTTCTTTGAATTAAATAATAATAAATGTCCTAATCTAATACAAGTGGACCTAAATGATAATATTTCACACTTAAGGTTGTTTTTGGTCGAGATATATTTGTCCAATAGGATTAAGACATGTGTTAGGGTAATATTAATATCATTTTTACCCTTAATTACCCAATTTACCTTTAACCGTGGTAAATAAAAGTAAAAAGTTACTATTCACCAAAAATTATTTTCATCACATTGAACCACATTTTACTTACTGACATCAATCGTGTCTCTCGGATTTTTGAAATTTCATTCACAGAAGCGGTAAAATTAAGATTTATGAAAAAATTAATTTTTTTAACTTCCACTTAGTAGTTTCACTATTCATCAAAAATTGAAGTTTTTCAGAAAAATGCCAAAATTTCACCCTAAGCTATAATTGATATTCCAAGTTCAAAAATGATTTCTATTTTACAAAATTACTAACATATAAGTTTCATTAATTAATTTTATAATTAATTTCCGCTGTCACAACAAATAGCGTGTTTTTAAGAGATAATAACTATCAAACGATTAACATTTGTTTATGTCTGGTGTAAATTTGAAATTACATCCAATGACCAACATTGTATTGAATTGTAAAAATATATTCTAAATATACTATAAAACCACTCAAATTAATAATTTATCACTAATAATTATTTCGATTTAAAAAGTTGTTTTTAATTATAAGTTAGTAATTTTCACTATTCATCAAAATATGAAAGTTATCTGAAAAGTACCAAAATTTCACCTTAGGCTAAATTCGATACTCCGAATCCAAAAATGAATTCCATTTTGAGAGCTAAAATTTATAAAATTTTAAAAGGTGGTTATTACTATTCTTAACGGCTAGTTTTAATAATATTTTAATAGCATATCGTTGTTTAGTGAAACTTAGTATTACATACTACACACGCTATCGAGGAAGATCGTGATTGCGTGTAATGTAAGGCAAGTCAAGGATGTGTGTTGTGCAAGCTCCTTTTGGTGTAGCGTACAACACAAGACATTAAAAAGAATATTTTTCATTAAATCTCGGGCTGTTACATTCTACCCACCTTAAAATGAATTTCGCCCTCGAAATTCGTCTGGGTTATAAATGGTTTACTACTCGAATGTTTGTTTAATAGAAACCCACATAGTAAAAAGGGAATATAAAAACCAATCTTTAAAAAAAAGGTATGAAACGTAACGGTTACCCAAATAAACTAATCACTGGGTTTCCACATAGGTGAAAATATGGATATGGAAGAGAAATCTAACCATCATGTTCTGATGGAGAGTGGTAGAGAACATGGCTATGGAAAAGCCAGTAATCACAAATCCATAAATTTGTGAAGATCTAAGGTACCATCTGATTAATCAGATATAAGAGCACTAGGACAACATTTTTGGTTTTCAAGATCATTTCCCTAAAGTTGAAGAATTTGAATTAGAATAAATACTTACTTTATTTTGGTACAATCTCACTGTTGTTTATGCCTTGAACAATTTCCACTTCATCTCTTAAATAAATGAAGTTGAATTTGTTATTCGTGAAGTGTTAGCAGATCATGTGATAGAATGATGGTTCATTCCATCTGTCTCAAACAAAAGGTTAGAAAAGTTATCAAAAAATACATAAGTCCATCTATAGTGAGATTAATCATATATGGTTCCTAAAATGGACTTATACTTCATATATCATACTTCTTAATAAAATAAAAGTAGTTTCTACTAAACAGGGACTTCCTGTAGGCTAGTGGTAGGCGATAAAGGCCAGTCACACTTCGGTTGTGAGTTCGATTCCTACAGCCTTGTCCGATGCAATGGGCTGTCGCCCGTCCTGCAGGTTGTCCTTTTTCTAAAACTATATTACTAAAACATCCCATCAATAATATCGAAAAAAACTTCTATCCTTAAACAATACTAATTTATTTCCAACATAATCCATTCCAATCTTTAGGATTATCCATAATACTGCAGTCCACTCTCATAACATAGTGAAAACGATTAGCAGAGATTTAATACCATCGTTGATCCCCATATATCATAAGATATGTTTTGTTGGTCACATTCCAAACATTCAAATTCCTTAATCATGTATTATCTTGAATATCTTAGTGAAAAAATGAATGCAGTTAAAAGTTAACACCTTCCACATACCAAAATCCTCAAAATTTTATATACTCAAACCATGATATCACTTAGTCCTTATATCAATCATGAGCTCATGAATACTGTTAAACATTTCATTTTCTCGTTTTCCCTTCATTATGCGCATAATATCTCAATCACTTTGAATACCATATTAGAACAATACATAAATATTCCAATACTCCATGATACAACATTATTTTGGAATCCCATTACATAATCACTTAATCATTCCACCACATCGTTGTCATATTCAACATTTCCAATAGTGATCGCATGTGACTTCCCTTTGTCCTTTGCCTTAAGCGGTTGCTCATGTCGATCATCACTAAACCTTGGATTAGGGAATTTATTAGCATAATGCCCCATTTCCTTGCACTTGAATCATTGAAGTGTTGGTTGTGCGTTCTCTGCAGTGTTTGCTTTATTCACATCATTAGAATCCCTTTTTCCATTACTTCGACACTCAACTGCTCGATGACCTTCTTTTCCACACTTAAAACATTTTCTAGTCCCTTTAAGACAATCTCCACCATGCTTCTTTCCAAACTTTGTGCATAAGGAAACATTCATCTTCTTTTCACCATTATTCTTAGATTTATCCTTGAACTCCATCTTTCATTTCTTGTCAAAACCATGAGATGGATATGTAACACCAACTTCCATTTCTACCTTGATAGAACAACGCACAATTTCTTCATAGCTACTGAAGTCTCTTATAGCTAATGCCCTTCGAAGACTTGGTTTTAAGCCACTTAAAAATCGATCAACTTTACATTCAGGTTGGATGATAATGCCAGATGCATACCTTGCAAGTCTTGTAAAATTTGCTTCGTATATACCAACAGATTCATCAGCCTTCTGCTTCAGCTCAAGAAACTCCTTTTCCATCTTTGTTCGAAGAATACGAGGGAAGTACTTACTGAAAAACAAGTTCTTGAACTCGTCCCATTCCATGGACTCAATTTCATATCTTGGCCTCGTATTCTTGATAAGATTCCACCATTGATCAGCTTCACCTTCCAAACGATATACTGCTAAGATGAATTTATCAAGTTCAGAACATTGAAGATCTGAAAATATCTTTTCAGTGGTACTGATCCATTGTTCAGCAACAAGTGGATCAGAAGACCCACTGAAAGAATCTGGACGTTGCCTCATAAAGGACTCAGTAGAATATTGTTCCCTTCTCTGCTCATTTGGAAGTCCAGAATGATTCATAGCTTGTGTAAGTATAGCAATAAGATTTTTCACTCCATCTCCCATAACATTTGTTTGTTCAGGAGGACAATCATTGCATTGTCCATTGTAGTGATCAACACGGTTCCTTCGGGTTCCAGCCATCATCTAAAACCCAAAAAGAATAGTGTGAGAGGCGAAAATCATGCTAGGGAAAAAACATAATAAAGGGGGAGTACCTTCAATATCTAACATCTTAGGTTTAATTATATGATCGTTAGCGTAGTTCTAGTACTATAACCTATTCGTATACTTAACCTTAGGGACATCCCTAGACATACCTTAGAAATATCTCAAGGGATCTCACTAACGTTTTCGCATCCTAGTTTCCAATGGTTGACTAAAACTTTCCTCTGATACCAACTGTAGAGACTCTAAGCTTGACGTACATTGACATTACATTACATTTGCGGAATACTTAGTACATAACAACAACACACACACAAGGATCGTAATAGTTTAGTGTCTTTGGAAACTCGGAACGTAATCTTCTAATCGTGGTGAAAGATCTTCAATATCTCCCATAAAGATCTTCCCTCTTTTTACCTAAAACCTTTCTTTATATCCTGGGGAAAAGAAAACATAAAAGGGTGAGCTCAAATTCTCAGTAAGGGTAAACAAAAGAAAAATCAATCACATCATATTCATAAGAAAATAATTTTTGGAAATCTTAACCTGCAAAAGAGAGAAAAATTTCATCACATGGGATAAATCATAGCAGTGAAATGTAATCACAATAATCATAACTTAAAACATGAAACTTTGTGTCATACACACATAATCATAGAGAATCATTTCTTGTTAGTCAAGACTCATTGCCAAGACTATGTTAGTGGACAAAGTCCCTTTCTGAACCGAGTCACCCTCGTTCCAGTCCTGTTTCACTGAACCGGTATAACCTACTGTTCCAGCCATGTCTATCTCATGAGATATAAAATCTTTACCCAATGCATTGGAGGGAGATATAGGTCCCACCCATCTCATAATGAAACCATTCTTATGTGTTCCACAAAATCATAAACCATACATCATAGCATAACCAATGTAATAAAAATGGGAATCTTAAAAATCATGACATCATAAAACAATTCATATAAGATAAAGGAATTCATAAAAATATTTCCATTACAACATAATCAAATCAATGTAATAATAGGGATAAAAATAGAACCCTTTATTATCTTAGATGGAAAATAATTTTGATAAAACACTTGAACTCCATTCTTGAGGAAAATATCCTTTCTTCTTCAAAAACATTTTTCCTTTCTTAACATGTCGTACAAAAAGAAGTTGATTAAAAATAAACTTGAAAACTTGTAAAGGAAGCTTCTTGGAAATAATTTTTTAAAAATCCATTCATGCCGTATAAGTTAAAAAAACATTCTTCGTACTTTTGTTGGAAAAGTCAAAAAGTACCTCGTACGCAAAACGACAAAATATTTCTTTCATATCCTTTACTAAAAACTCACCGAAGGGTAAAATTGGATTTAAAAAATTGTAGGTGGATGGAAATAATATTACATATTGAGGAAACATGGATGTGTATGATAAAATACACCCCAGTAAAAGCCAAAGTAAAAACAATCTCGGATAAAAATGAGATTGTGATATTTTCCCTTACCTTAGGTACGACTTGCTTTGTACGTGTCCGAACCTCCTGTATAATGATTTAAATCATGTTATTGACTTATTCCAGAATCATATTCATTGTTATTATATCATATATGGTCCACTTATGACTTTATATTACCCGTTCTTTTGTAAATTCATGTTAAAGAAGCGTCTTGGGTAAAATCGTTTCATTTATCGTAGGTGTTTGGACTTGTTCTTCTTGACATTATTATTACTTATATCATGATTTACTTACTTCCAGAATATAAAGTATGATTTATATATCATATATATTCAGTATATATATATATAATAGATAGATAAATGAAATGAAACACACCGTTCATGGAGACGGTAGTCCGTACGTACGTATGAATGCTGCTTTCGTTTCCTTATTGTCTTGAATGGAAGTAAGTAGATGAAATATATATATATACATAAATCCAGTATATTTACCATGTCATATATTCCATTATTATTCATTATATATACTTTATAATCATTCTGGAATGGTTAACATGGATAATGAATCTCATCGCGTCGTGGAGACGGTAGTCCGTACGTACGCACGAGCGATGATATCGTTCCCATGGTCGTGGAATTGTGTTGAAGTGTATGTATACTATTTCAGTATCACTTTATAATAATCATATATAGTTACTCATTACACCATTATACCCATCCTATTAAGGTGGTGGTGGAAAATAGATTACACCACGACATGGAGACGGTATTCCGTACGTACGCACGCGCGTTGATTTCTTTTTTCCGTAGGATGGATAGAAGTTTAATTAGAGTTGTTTAATATTTATAATAACATATCAGTATATAATAAATACTGATGTTATTGCTTTATCATGAAACAACTAAATAAGAAGAAGTTGAAGAAGAAAGAAATTGAAAAAGATCGGTAATGGATATTACATCTTTTTGACGCGCCTTCACTTATACTCTACTTAAAGAACTAAGGATGGTATTTGAAGAATACCAGGACCTCTAGGATGATACTATGGAAGTGGAGAAGAGATTTTGTCAGGGTTTGGACGAGCTTGAATGCCCAAATTGGTGTGAGGAGGAGAGGGAGGAGTTGCCCTTTTATAAGGGAGGAGAGGGGAATCTTAGGAAAATATCAAAATATTATTTTATATTAAGGTCAAATTCGGTTTATAATGGTTACAAATGGTTTTATTTCGAATATAAAGTGGGGATGGGTCGAAATACTCTCATCCAATATGATTTAGACAAGTTTAGGTTATTATTTTAACCTTATCAATTAGATTTAACTCTAAGTTAAATAATTTAACTTTTACCGTGTCTTTTTGTTTTCTTACACTATATGGTTAATAAACTTACTATATCAAGCCAAACGAACCCCAAGTTGTTTATTATTAATATATATATCCTTATATAAGTCATTTGTCCGAAACTTAGATTTTTAGGAATTAAATAACAATTAATAATATAATATTTGTTTTAAAAACTAATTAATGTCAATTTTGACACTATTTGGTACATGATTTTTATGAAATTACTAACAGAATGATAAGTTCAAACCAAGTTACTTAAATCAACAATAACATGTCATATTAACCTAGAAAATTATTTTAAGTCATAAAAAGTCTCAAATTACATTTATTTGGGCATTTATAACATCAATTATATTAATATTTTCTTAAAAAGGTAATTACTGCATCATCGTTGTGTCATAAATAAATTAAATTATTTAAAGTATAAAAATTACAAATAAAATACCATTATGTAGGAAATCTTTTTAGATTTCTAATGAATATTTATAGTCGAAATTATATTATGTATAACCCAATATTAAAAATGTTTTAGTAAATAAACTTTGATTTTAACTCTTTTAACTGTTCTTTGAATTAAATAATAATAAATGTCCTAATCTAATCCAAGTGGGCCTAAATGATAATATTTCACACTTAAGGTTGTTTTTGGTCGAGATACACTTGTACAATAGGATTAGGACATGTTTTAGGGTAATATTAATATCATTTTTACCCTTAATTACCCTATTTACCTTTAACCGTGGTAAATAAAAGTAAAAAGTTACTATTCACCAAAAATTATTTTCATCTCATTGAACCACATTTTACTTACTGACATCAACCGTGTCTCTCGGATTTTTGAAATTCCATTCACAGAAGCGGTAAAATTAAGATTTATGAAAAAATTAATTTTTTTTATTTACCACTTAATAGTTTCATTATTCATTAAAAATTGAAGTTTTTCAGAAAAATGCCAAAATTTTACCCTAAGCTATAATTGATATTCCAAGTTCAAAAATAATTTCTATTTTACAAAATTCCCAACATATATGTTTCATTAATTAATTTTATAATTAATTTCCGCTATCACAACAAATAGCGTGTTTTTAAGAGATAATAACTATCAAAAGATTAACATTTGTTTATGTCTGGTGTAAATTTGAAATTACATCCAATGACCAAAATTGTATTGAATTGTAAAAATATATTCTAAATATACTATAAAACCACTCAAATTAATAATTTATCACTAATAATTATTTCGATTTAAAAAGTTGTTTTTAATTATAATTTAGTAATTTTCACTATTCATCAAAATATGAAAGTTATCCGAAAAGTACCAAAATTTCACCTTAGACTAAATTCGATACTTCGAATCCAAAAATGAAGTCCATTTTGAGAGCTAAATTTTCTAAAATTTTAAAAGGTGGTTATTACTATTCTTAACGGCTAGTTTTAATAATATTTTAATAGCATATCGTTGTTTAGTGAAACTTAGTATTACGTACTACACACGCAATCGAGGAAGGTCGCGATTGCGTGTAATGCAAGGCAAGTCAAGGATGTGTGTTGTGCAAGATCCTTTTGGTGTAGCGTAAAACACAAGACATTAAAAAGAATATTTTTCATAAAATCTCGCGCTGTTTCATTCTACCCCCCTTAAAATGAATTTCGCCCTCGAAATTCGTCTGGGTTATAAATGGTTTACTACTCAAAAGTTTGTTTAATAGAAACCCACATCGTAAAAAGGGAATATCAAAACCAATCTTTAAAAACAAAGGTATGAAACGTAACGGTTATCCAAATAAACTAGTCACTGGGTTTCCACATAGGTGAAAATATGGATATGGAAGAGAAATCTAACCATCATGTTCTGATGGAGAGTGGTAGAGAACATGGCTATGGAAAAGCCAGTAATCACAAATCCATAAATTTGTGACGATCTAAGGTACCATATCATTAATCATATATAAGAGCACTAGGACAACATTTTTGGTTTTCAAGATCATTTCCCTAAAGTTGAAGAATTTGAATTAGAATAAATACTTACTTTATTTTGGTACAATCTCACTGTTGTTCATGCCTTGAACAATTTCCACTTCATCTTTTAAATAAATGAAGTTGAATTTGTTATTCATGAAGTGTTAGCAGATCATGTGATAGAATGATGGTTCATTCCATCTGTCTCAAACAAAAGGTTAGAAAAGTTATCAAAAAATACATAAGTCCATCTATAGTGAGATTAATCATATATGGTTCCTAAAATGGACTTATAATTCATATATCGTATTGCTTAATAAAATAAAACTAGTTTCTACTAAACAGGAACTTCCTGTAGGCCAGTGGTAGGCGATAAAGGCCAGTCACACTTCGGTTGTGGGTTTGATTCCTACAGCCTTGTCTGACGCGATGGGCTGTCGCCCGTCCTGCAGGTTGTCCTTTTTCTAAAACTATATTACTATAACATCCCATCAATAATATCGAAAAAAACTTCTATCCTTAAACAATAATAACTTATGTCCAACATAATCCATTCCAATCTTTAGGCTTATCCATAATACTGCAGTCCACTCTCATAACATAGTGAAAACGATTACCAGAGATTTAATACCATCGTTGATCCCCATATATCATAAGATATGTTTTGTTGGTCACATTCCAAACATTTAAAGTCCTTAATCATGTATTCTCTTGAATACCTTAGTGAAAACATGAATGCAGTTAAAAGTTAACACCTTCCACATACCAAAATCCTCAAAATTTTATATACTCAAACCATGATATCACTTAGTCCTTATATCAATCATGATCTCATGAATACTGTTAAACATTTCATTTTCTCGTTTTCCATTCATTATGTGCATAATATCTCAATCACTTTGAATACCATATTAGACCAATACATAAATATTCCAATACTCCATGATACAACATTATTTTGGAATCCCATTACATAAACACTTAATCATTCCACCACATCGTTGTCATATTCAACATTGCCAATAGTGATCACATGTGACTTCCCTTTGTCCTTTGACTTAAGCGGTTGCTCGTGTCGATCATCACTAACCCATGGATTAGGGCATTTATTAGCATAATGCCCCATTTCCTTGCACTTGAAGCATTGAAGTGTTGGTTGTGCGTTCTCTGCAGTGTTTGCTTTATTCACATCATTAGAATCCCTTTTTCCATTACTTCGACACTCAGCTGCTCGATGACCTTCTTTTCCACACTTAAAACATTTTCTAGTCCCTTTAAGACAATCTCCACCATGTTTCTTTCCAAACTTTGTGCATAAGGAAACATTCATCTTATTTTCACCATTGTTCTGAGATTTCTCCTTGAACTCCATCTTTCGTTTCTTGTGAAAACCATGAGATGGATATGTAACACCAACTTCCATTTCTACCTTGATAGCACAATGCACAATTTCTTCATAGCTACTGAAGTCTCTTGTAGCTAATGCCCTTCGAAGACTTGGTTTTAAGCCACTGAAAAATCGATCAACTTTACATTCAGGATGGATGATAATGCCAGATGCATACCTTGTAAGTCTTGTAAAATTTGCTTTGTATATACCAACAGATTCATCATCCTTCTGCTTCAGCTCAAGAAACTCCTTTTCCATCGCTGTTCGAAGAATACGAGGGAAGTACTTACTGAAAAACAAGTTCTTGAACTCGTCCCATTCCATGGACTCAATTTCATCTCTTGGCCTCATATTCTTGATAAGATTCCACCATTGATCGGCTTCACCTTCCAAACAATATACTGCTAAGATGAATTTATCATGTTCAGAACATTGAAGAACTAAAAATATCTTTTCAGTGGTACTAATCCATTGTTCAACAACAAGTGGATTAGAAGACCCACTGAAAGAAGGTGGACGTTGCCTCATGAAGGACTCAATAGAATATTGTTCACTTCTCTGCTCATTTGGAAGTCCAGAATGATTCATAGATTGTGTATGTATAGCAATTAGATTTTGCACTCCATCTCCCATAACATTTGTTTGTTCAGGAGGACAATCATTGCATTGTCCATTGCATTGATCAACAGGGTTCCTTCGGGTTCCAGCCATCGTCTAAAACCCAAAAAGAACAGTGTGAGAGGCAAAAATAATGCTAGGGAAAACAACATAATAAAGGGGGAGTACCTTTAATATCTAACATCTTAGGTTTAATTATATGATCGTTAGCGTAGTTCTATTACTATAACCTATACATATACTTAACCTTAGGGACATCCCTAGACATACCTTAGAAATATCTCTAGGGATCTCACTAACGTTTTCGCATCCTAGTTTCCAAAGGTTGACTAAACCTTTTCTCTGATACCAACTGTAGAGACCCGAAGCTTGACGTACATTGACATTACATTACATTTGCGGAATACTTAGTACATAACAAAAACACACATACAAGGATCGTAATAGTTTAGTGTCTTTGGAAACTCCGAACGTAATCTTCTAATCGTGGTGAAAGATCTTCAATATCTCCTATAAAGATCTTCCTTTTTTTTACCTAAAACCTTTCTTTATATCCTGGGGAAAAGAAAACATAAAATGGTGAGCTCAAATTCTCAGTAATGGTAAACAAAAGAAAAATAAATCACATCATATTCATAAGAAAATAATTTTTGGAAATCTTAACCTGCAAAATAGAGCATAATTTCATAACATGGGATAAATCATAGCAGTGAAATGTAATCACAATAATCATAACTTAAAACATGAAACTTTGTGGCATACACACATAATCATAGAGAATCATTTCTTGTTAGTCAATACTCATTTCCAAGACTATCTTAGTGGACAAAGTCCCTTTCTGAACCGAGTCACCCTCATTCCAGTCCTGTTTCACTGAACCGGTATAACCTACCATTCCAGCCATGTCTATCTCAAGAGATATAAAATCTTTACCCAATGCATTGGAGGGAGATATAGGTCCCACCCATATCATAATTAAACCATTCTTATGTGTGCCACAAAATCATAAACCATACATCATAGCATAACCCATGTAATAAAAATGGGAATCTTAAACATCGTGACATCATAAAAAAATTCATATAAGATAAAGGAATTAATAAAAATATTTCCATCACAACATAATCAAATCAATGTAATAATAGGGATAAATATAGAACCCTTTATTATCTTATATGGAAAATAAATTTGATAAAACACTTGAACTCCATTCTTGAGGAAAATATCCTTTCTTCTTCAATTTTTTTTTCCTTTCTTAACATGTCGTAAAAAAATAAGTTGATTAAAAATAAACTTGAAAACTTGTAAAGGAAGCTTCTGGGAAATAATGTTTTAAAAATCCATTCATGCCGTATAAGTTAAAAAAAACATTCTTCGAACTTTTGTCAAAAAAGTCAAAAAGTACCTCGTACGAAAAACGACAAAAGATTCCTTTCATATCCTTTACTAAAAACTCACCGAAGGGTAAAATTGGATTTAAAAAATTGTAGGTGGATGGAAATAATATTACATATTGAGGAAACATGGATGTGGATGATAAAATACACCCCAGTAAAAGCTAAAGTAAAAACAATCTCAGATAAAAATGAGATTGTGATATTTTCCCTTACCTTAGGTCCGACTTGCTTTGTACGTGTCCGAACCTCCTGTATAATGATTTAAATCATGTTATTGACTTATTCCAGAATCATATTCATTGTTATTATATCATATATGGTCCACTTATGACTTTATATTACCCGTTCTTTTGTAAATTCATGTTAAAGAAGCGTCTTGGGTAAAATCGTTTCATTTATCGTAGGTGTTTGGAGTTGTTGTTCTTGACATTATTATTACTTATATCATGATTTACTTACTTCCAGAATATAAAGTATGATTTATATATCATATATATTCAGTATATATATATATAATAGATAGATAAATTAAATGAAACACACCGTTCATGGAGACGGTAGTCCGTACGTACGCATGAACGCTGCTTTCGTTTCCTTATTCTCTTGAATGGAAGTAAGTAGATGACATATATATGTATATATATATATACATAAATCCAGTAGATTTACCATGTCATATATTCCATTATTATTCATTATATATACTTTATAATCATTCTAGAATGGTTAACATGGATAATGAATCTCATCGCGTCGTGGAGACGGTAGTCCGTACGTACGCACGAGCGATGATATCGTTCCCATGGTCGTGGAATTGTGTTGAAGTGTATGTATACTATTTCAGTATCACTTTATAATAATCAGATATAGTTACTAATTACACCATTATACCCATCCTATTAAGGTGGTGGTGGAAAATAGATTACACCACGACATGGAGACAGTATTCCATACATACGCACGCGCGGTGATTTCCTTTTTCCGTAGGATGGATAGAAGGTTAATTAGAGTTGTTTCATATTTATAATAACATATAAGTATATAATAAATACTGATGTTATTACTTTATCATGAAACAACTAAAGAATAAGAAGTTGAAGAAGAATGAAATTGAAAAAGATCGGTAATGGATATTACCTCTTTTTGACACGCCTTCACTTATCCTCTACTTAAAGAACTAAGGATGGTATTTGAAGAAGACCAGGACCTCTAGGATGATACTAGGGAAGTAGAGAAGAGATTTTTTAAGGGGTTTGCCGAGATTGAATGCTCAAATTGGTGTGAGGAGGAGAGGGAGGAGGTTCCCTTTTATAAGGGAGGAGAGGGGCATCTTAGGAAAATATCAAAATATTATTTTATATTAAGGTCAAATTCGGTTTATAATGGTTCGAAATGGTTTTATTTCTAAGATAAAGTGGATATGGGTCAAACTAATCTCATCCAATAGGATTTATACAAGTTTTTGTTATTATTTTAACCTTATCAATTATATTTAACTCTAAGTTAAATAATTTAACTTTTACCGTGTCTTTTTGTTTTCTTACACTATATGGTTAATAAACTTACTATATCAAGCCAAAAGAACCCCAAGTTGTTTATTATTAATATATATATCCTTATCTAAGTAATTTGGCCGAACCTTAGATTTTTAGGAATTAAATAACAATTAATAATATAATATTTCTTTTAAACACTAATTTATGTCAATTTTGACACTATTTGGTACATGATTTTTATGAAATTTCTAACAGAATGATAAATTCGAACCAAGTTACTTAAATCAACAATAACATGTCATATTAACCTAGAAAATTAGTTTAAGTCATAAAAAGTCTCAAATTACATTTATTTGGGCATTTATAACATCAATTATGTTAATATTTTCTTAAAAAGGTAATTACTGCATCATCGTTGTGTCATAAATAAATTAAATTATTTAAAGTATAAAAATTACAAATAAAATACCATTATGTAGGATATATTTTTATCTTTCTAATTAATATTTATAGTCTAAATTAAATTATGTATAACCCTATATTAAAAATGTTTTAGTAAATAAACTTTGATTTTAACTCTTTTAACTCTTCTTTGAATTAAATAATAATAAATGTCCTAATCTAATCCAAGTGGTCCTAAATGATAATATTTCACACTTAAGGTTGTTTTTGGTCGAGATAAACTTGTACAATAGGATTAGGACATGTGTTAGGGTAATATTAATATCATTTTTACCCTTAATTACCCTATTTACCTTTCACCATGGTAAATAAAAGTAAAAAGTTACTATTCACCAAAAATTATTTTCATCTCATTGAACCACATTTTACTTACTGACATCAACCGTGTCTCTAGGATTTTTGAAATTCCATTCACAGAAGTGGTAAAATTAAGATTTATGAAAAAATTAATTTTTTTAACTACCTCTTAGTAGTTTCACTATTCATCAAAAATTGAAGTTTTTCAGAAAAATGCCAAAATTTCACCCTAAGCTATAATTGATATTCCAAGTTCAAAAATGATTTCTATTTTACAAAATTCCCAACATATAAGTTGCATTAATCAATTTTATAATTAATTTCCGCTGTCACAACAAATAGCGTGCTTTTAAGAGATAATAACTATCAAAAGATTAACATTTGTTTATGTCTGGTATAAATTTGAAATTACATCCAATGACCAACATTGTATTGAATTGCAAAAATATATTCTAAATATACTATAAAACCACTAAAATTAATAATTTATCACTATTAATTATTTTGATTTAAAAAGTTGTTTTTAATTATAATTTAGTAATTTTCACTATTCATCAAAATATGAAAGTTATCTGAAAAGTACCAAAATTTCACCTTAGGCTAAATTCGATACTCCGAATCCAAAAATGAAGTCCATTTTGAGAGCTAAAATTTATAAAATTTTAAAAGGTGGTTATTACTATTCTTAACGGCTAGTTTTAATAATATTTTAATAGCATATCTTTGTTTAGTGAAACTTAGTATTATGTACTACACACGCTATCGAGGAAGGTCGTGATTGCGTGTAACGCAAGGCAAGTTAAGGATGTGTGTTGTGAAAGCTCCTTTTGGTGTAGCGTACAACACAAGACATTAAAAAGAATATTTTTCATAAAATCTCAGGCTGTTACAGACAAGGTCCATCTTGCGATGACTCACTGTTCTCTAACCTATAAAGAGGTGAATAGAATATAATTCCATAAAATTTCATGAATGGTGTCTTATATATTGATGCATCACTGTTTTTATTTTATAATTACTCGAATGGTTGATTAATAATCTCTCATGAATCTCAAAAATAAAAAATGTAGGATATAACCTTATCTTCCTAAATTTGAAAAGGCTACTTAAGCTGACAATCAGTCTAGTTATGATAGTATCTACAAAGAAGAATAAATTATCCTAGATCATCAAACATACACATCTTGATATGAGGCATAAAATTAGGATCTCTATTAGAAATGAAACTCCTCGGAACATCATGCAGTGGAACTATCTCCCATATGTGGAGACAATACATACCATCAATAGTGAAGTTCTTCATGATAGTAATGATGTGGGATATATTCATTAGTTTATTTATGATAACCTATAATGAATCAGTATTGTGAGTTTCCATATATAATTTTTTGAAAAAATATGTAGTGACATATTCCCATTTTAACTTGAAAATGGGTAGAGGATACAAAATCCTTGCACCCTTATGATGCCGAGAATTCACTTGCTGACAAGTGAAGCTTTTAAACTCAAATCCAACTACCAAAATCTTTATTCTTGACCACTTGTACTACCGATGGGGATGATAATAAATCATTATAAAACCATGAAATACCACCCATCTAGAATAAAAAATCTCTCCCTTTAGCTCCATATACAAGCCAATAGGAACCCAAACTCCGAAATGTTATAGAAGAGAATTACAACATCTAATAGACCATTCAGAAAGAAAAATCCCCACAAAAAAACTCTCTAATAAATAAGCCTTAATATCATAAAAATTAACTATAATGATCCAATAAAGTATCACAAGTATAAAAATGTTGAAGTTAGAGCTAATAATCCTCAAGAATCATGAATATATAGACACAAGTATGTATAGAGTTTCACCACACAACAGTTATAACAAGACACTCACAGTAAATAATTTTGTGTATATTGACACAAGGTATCGTAATTTTTTTTACTAATTCTCATTGTATAATCCATCTTGAATTCGATATACTATAGATACATGACCGACATCATCCACCAAAGATTCAAGTCCCACTAAGAAGATATGTACATGATGCTCCTATGGTCAATGTAAACAAAAACCACTCACCAAAAGGAATGTGTCTCTAGAATATAAGGGAATCTACCACCATTTCCATGTCCAAATCAGGAGTAGGATAATTCCTCTCATCTCATCTCTCATCTCTTGAGCCATAAAAAATATCTTGATTATATTGAATCAGTACCACTCCATGTCTAATTCAGGACACGTCACAATACAAGGTATATTCTATACCAAAATTTGTTAATGTGAGGATAGATGTTGAGGCTAAACTTATTTTCAACTATTGTAAATACCCCTCACAAGATTCCGACCCAAAAAACTTCACCCCTTCTTGGTCATCCCAAACATCGTCTATCAAAAATTGAAAATGTCTAGGAAAAAGGGTTGGAAAGGACCTACTAAATATAGAAAACAATAAATCTAAAAGAAATTATTGGGTCACTCCTTATATATCAAAACAATAAATTTCTCTTTGTCAAATGACACTCTTGCCTCTAATATGACATAGCCCATGAAATGCACATTATCAATCAAGAAAATTTATTTGGTTAGATAGGTGTAAATTTGATGCTCACTCAATGTATTAAATATTATATCATGATGATGGGAATGATATTCTTGAAACATATATAACAATATTATTTGATCATGATAAAATTACAAAAAACCAATCCATTAAAGGATAAATGATATGAATCATTTATTCCGTGAATACCACAAATGCATTCATACAACAAAACATCATCAACATTAACTCATACAAGCCATAGATTCTCCTAAAATATGTCCATTGTATGTTTGATGGTCTCAAACTCATATATTGGTAACCTGATATCAAATCAATTATAGAAATGATCTTAGAACAACATAACTAATTGAAGTGATATTTTATGGGTTGAAGGGGATAAAAGTTCTTGGATTTTATATTGTTTAATATCTGATAATCCAATCATAATCCTAAACTCAAATAAGCCTTTTTAGTGAAGAGAACTGGAGAAACCCATGGATATGTACAAGTATGTATGAAACCACTAGCTTCAAAATATTCCAATAAATCAGTCAACTACCAAATCTATTCTCGTGAAATCTTATAAAATGGAATATAAACTAGCTCTACTACTATAATTGAATAGACTGAAAACTCAATCTATTACATAGGTCGTAATCTATATAAATAATATGAAAAAACCTCCTTAAAATGCACTATATATAAGAAAAAGTATCCTACTACATTCAAAATTCATCTTGACAAATACCTATGTTCTAAGACATGTGAAAATTGTATCCAAATTTTATTGGTCCTGCGCGACTATCCTAATGATCTCACTCACCATGTAAGGAATAACTATAAAATTTTGGTGTTAGAAAGGTAACTATATTTTGATAACATTAAATATGATCTTGGTATTGAACTTTGCAATCCTTAAAGGAATGAAAGAACAAACCTATCATTTATAGCACAAACATTTACAAAAGAAAATTGTAACTGCCAATATATAGAGAACATTCCTTGAAATGTGTTATAATATATGACTGGAATCAAAATGGTGTATCGATGGTCAAAACGCCTTCTAGGATTTAACCAACCAAGACAAAGCATTCCTAAAAAATAATAGGTTAAAAGGAATGCAATACTCTTATATCAAACCAATATAATAAAAGGGTATATGAAATAAGTATTGTATCTTTAATAGTATAATCTCATATGAACACAATTTTTAGAGAAGAATACATATCATTCATCTATATTTCCATTTTTCCATAAGCTATAGTCTAACTTCCATGTGCTATTCCAGGTATATGGAAATATATCTCCTGAATTGGGGTACAACATCCACTACCTCGACATGGACATCCAGTAGTGTGACACACAAAGGTTTTGAAAATAAAAATTGAATGCATGAAACATTGTGTCCCAAAAAAACAAATTTTTTTATAATCTAGCCATTAATCACAAATTTTCCTCTTAAATGTTTTGAATTTTGAAAAAAGGTCATCTAGATTTGTGATCAGTAAGTCATTTGGATTCTCACAAAACAAACATGTTTTTTGGTGAATAGTAATATATCCTTATGAATAGTAATATGAATAGTAATATAAACTATATGAATACTAACTAATGATATTATTTTATTTTCATACGGGAATAAGATAATGAGATCTTAATTAAACTTACAATGTGATATGAAACTAATTATACCTTTAAAATTGATATTTTTTGAATTAACTATGATTTTAAATAAAATTTAATTAATAATATTTAGAAAATTATTTTTTAAAAACTAACTTCATTTTGTAATTCTACATGTCAAAAAATGGTAGGGGTGATTTATTGGTATTTTTATGAAATTATTGATTTTTTGATGAATAGTGAAATGCGGTAAAATACCGTATATAAAAAATATCAGTTAAATACACAATTTATGACATCATGAGTGATTCAAGCCCACATGATTGGAACTCACATGCCCTTATCGCTATTATGGGTTACATGAAACAACACTATTGATTGCGTTGAGGGAGTTAATAAAATAATGAATAAAATATTCAAAACTCACTCCTCTATGCCTCTATAAACCCCCCATCAGACGCTCTTATATTCACTCCTCTAAGCCTTAATATCCATAAATATATGCCCAAATACCCTAACCTAGTCACTCCCTACTTCCAAGAAGCTCTTAGTCTTTCCAAAATCCCAAAACCCCTTCCCTTAAAGAGGTTCTCAAGAAGGTTATTTCGAGAGGTAAATCACCCTACTTTTTCATTTTGTTTCATTTTAATTTATCATATATTATAATCCTCTCCACTCATCCTCTATAAAAATGACCATGATAATGACATTAAAATATATATAATAAAATAATATCATGTGAATTGAAGAACCATAATCAATATTCCTACTATCTCCTTTTTATTTTATAAACAAAATCCTCATCCATGAGTTTCCAATTTACAACCTTCATGGATGAAGAAGTTTTGTTCTTCAATTTCACCTTCATTACTGGTAATTATACAGTTTTTATGGTTGAATAAAACTAAAATATATGTATTATAACCTAATTATTACTCAAGAACCAATATACATACATATTATTAAATAATATGTCAAAACTTGTTCCTAATAATCAAAATACCGCTAAAATAATCTATGCGAATGTCATTAATTATTAATCTAATGATACATCATATTTCCATGAAACCAAATGATATAAATGACCATTAAAACTATTTTATGTTCATAATTAATATTTAATTTCAATTTTGGATATTTACATCCATTCCACATGAAGTCCATTACATAAAAAACAAGTGAACCATTTATGAACATCAGGAAAACGAACACTCATGAATGAAGGAATTCAATATAATAACTTATAAATAATGACAGAAATGAACTAAATAGAGTTATGATAAATTCAAATCATGTATAATAAGTTCTGAAATAATTTATTAATAATATAATTTCATATTCCAGGACCTTAAGTTCAAGAGTAGAACACATCCAGACTTTAGGTAAGGGTTTTTCCACCTAAACCTCTATGTTCATTCAGGTTATTTTTAATGTCTAATTACCTATATGAAATTATTGTGTATTTTTATGTACTCCTCATAAATTATTTTTTAGTGTTCTATATATGTTTACTAACCAGAATCCTAATTTCATATAATGGCTGTTATATGTTCTAAAATGATCTTTTAAAAATCCTTTACAAAATACAAGCCTGATTCAAGGGAATATCTCAAATTCATTCCTATTTTTAAGGGCACCCTATAATATATTTCTTGAAAAAAATATCATTATAAAATCACTAATTTTATTATTAAAATATTATCTAATTTCACTAATGGTTTTATACAAATATTTCTCGAATGGAACTCATATTTTCAATGTAAAAGGGTATTTATCTCAAGAATTACATGAATATTTTGTAAGAGTATATTCATTAATTTTAACACTATTGATTATTATTATGTATTATTAGGATAAATATTTCATCATATATTCCACCATATTTAATATAATGGTTCATGATTTTTTTGTGGATGTGCTATCTTAAAACCATTCACCAATTTACTCTGAATGGTTATTGTTCATTCTTAATGTTTGGGGAAGGGTATATACATTTCATATATTAGATTCAATGTGAATGTATATGTTGTTTATATTTATCACCATTCATATGAGGAATGAATTTTACATATTAAGTATCTTGTGGGGCCTGCTATAGCCCCTCGGTGCCTTGGTAGGTTTCATTAGACAAACTACTGTCTTGGCACAAGTTCTTGAAAAAATGATTATCTATGGTCTTGGCATGAAGATATGATGATATGGTGATGATGTAACAAATTATGCATCCCATTATTATAAAAATTATAATTACAGATCATGTGATTATTTGACTAGTATAATACCCTTGATTATGTTTTATTATGACAATACTTACTCTGCTCTTATTCCTGCAATAATGTTTTCATGTTTTTTTTAAAGTCATATGTATTTTTATTCAACTTTTCTAATGTTTATATATCTTCCACTGTATTTATTACCCATACTAAGTGTTTGAGCTTAACCCTTCCTTATGTTTCATTTTCTTTGGATATGAATATTTTTATTACAAATGACATGTGGAAATAACCAAGGAGTTATGGATGTTGTCTATGGAGTTTCTATGTGGTATTACATTTCATGTTTTAATGTTAAAATTATGTATGCATCTTGTTTCCAATAATATTAAACTAATCAGTCCATTGGGATGAATTTTCCTTGTTTATATTCCAATGTAATCAAATAAGGTACCGAATCTGGGTAATTGGGGTCAGGTCCTTATAGTTTGTATCAAACGAAGTTTAGTAGAAAACATGGAAACAAGATTAGAAATTGTAGATTATGAAACAAATCCATAAGGTAGTAATTGAGGAGAAACATACAAAAACGTCATGGAATCTTGGTAAGTAATAGATTATGTGGATCTTTATAGAAAATATATCCATTTCTAGATATAAATTGGTAGCGGTGGCTCTGGAATAGATGTACCTAGAAGTGAAAACTCTGAGAATGAGTTTTGAGCATGACCTGGGGTATCCTGGTACTCGACAATGGGCCTTGTTGCACTTTTGGTATTGACACTATAGGGGGATTTACTTTGTATAATTCTCATTTTCTTTACAATCCATTATAAATGATTTAAATATAATTTTTTACACAATGATACCATGTTAATGATTAAGAGATTAGCTATGTATAGAATTTAAATTTATGCTAAATATTTTTTTTCTACATTGATATTATAAATTATCATTCATTACCTAATATATTGTATAAAATTATTTAGAAATGATGCGTAGTGTAAGGATGGGAAACCAGATGAACGTGCGTGCCCCATTTAAATATTTCCCTCTAATGTAAGATAATGATGCTGGATCTGGTTCTATTACTGGGTCGGAGAAATATATAACTATACTAGGACAATGTACAACAGTTTGGAATAATAACCATACCAGTTTGAAGCATCTTGATCCAATATGTGGAGGAGCTATGTTAGATCACTTTATGCGAAAACAACCTATTTCATTCAATGGAACTATAGGACCATTTTTAGCAGAGTTGTGGATATGTTTCCTAGAGAAGATATTTCTCGCCTTGGGATGTAACAAAAGATAGAATATTGTTAAGGCAGTTTATCATCTCTCAGGAGATACAGATCAGTGGTTGTTTTAAATCCCAAACAAAAAGTATGAGGAAGAAATAGAAGAGATAAAATGGAGGGATTTTAAGGAAATATTCATAGAAACATATTTCTATTAAGAATAGCGAGAAAATATGGAGAGGCAATTCATGAATATGAGGTAGAACAAGGATGAAATTTTTTCCAAGTATGAATCCAGCATTACAAGGCAGGTCGGACATGCTGTAGACTACATACATAATCCAAGAGAAATTTTTTTTATGCTTTTATGGTTTAAAACCATTCCACTGAAAGACTCTAGTCTCCCAAAGTTTCTCCTCATATGAAAATATTTTCTCAAGTACTATCATGATAGAAAATTTATTTTCTATGTCTTATGAATTTAAAGGAAAACAAGGGAAGCTGAGGGTTTCTAAAATCAATAGAAAAGGAATTAAGAAAATGTGTAATAATGGAAGAGTTGAAGTTCTATCCTATAGTAATTATGGGAAGAAACACCCTGGCACTTTCGTGAAGTGAATTGGAATCTACTAAAAGTATAGAGAAAAGGCCACATATCTCAGGATTTTAAGGGGAAGAAAGAATCTACCAAAGTTCAATGACAAAATTGTAGGGATATATGACATTATGAACATAAATTTACTAATAATCATAGAAATTTCCCCCAAAGAAGGCCTATAGAGAAATTCCATGCTCATACGGTCACAACTACGAAGGATAAGGTTCCTAATGAAGTGGTGGCAGGTACATTAATTATTTCATAAAACATTGCCAATAAATTATTTGATTCTAGATCATCGCATTATTTCTTACCTTCCCAGTTTTTTATGAAAATAAGATATTTAGAATTTGATTTAGTAAGGTATTTATTAGTCAAAACTCCTAAGGGAAGTATCATTGCAAGAACGTTGGGTCAGGTAGTCGCCATTATGGATTATAAACGTTTGTTATCTGCTGATTTTGTTTTCATATCAATGATTTAATTTGATGTAATCCTTCATATGAATTGTATTTTGAACCACAATGAGAATATTTATTGAAAGAAGAAGGAGGATACTACTTTTGAGGAACATGTGGAATCCCTTATCTGTAGGGATGAAACATCACATCTAATTCTCAACTAGATCCACCCCTATAGATTTATTGAATTTAGTTACTAGTGAGGAATGGCATTCAGTAACTATGGGTGAGGGGAAGAATGTTCCGATAGAGGATGTTCCTATTGTACAAGAATATGTTGACTTCGTTCTAGAGGATTTACCTAGTCATCCTCAATAGAAATAAATTGAGTTTTCCATTGACTTAATTCCTATTTCAAGGCCCATATCAAAGAAAATTTATAGAATGGACACTATAGAGTAAGTGGAACTAATGAAACAACTAGTGGAATTTTGTGATAAAAGATTTATTAGCCCTAGTGTTTGTCCATGGGGAGCCCCAGTTCATTTCGTTAAGAAGAATTATTGGTCTATAAGGGTGTGCATTGACTATAGAGAGATCAGTGCTATAAAAATAAAGAAAAAGTATCCCTTACATCACATTTATGATTTATTTGGTCAACTTCATAGAGACCAATATTTTTCAAATATTTCTCTTCATTTTGGATATCATAAATTTCCTTTTAGGAAGGAAGACATCCCAGAAATAGCATTTTGAATAAGTTAAAGGCATTATGAGTTTATAGTAATTCCATATGACTAACTAATTCACCATCTATTTTCATGGATATAATGAATTGAGTTTTCAAGGAATATCATGATGACATTGTGGTGGTGTTTATTGATGATATCTTGGTATAATTAAAATCTATAAAGACCATGAAAATACCTTGCGCACTATTCTAAAGATTCTTAGATGAAATGAATTATATTGGTTGTATCGCAGTTGTGAATTTCAGCATCAATAAGATTCCTTCCTTGTCAACATTGTCTCTATGGTTGCAATATCTGCTGATACTATAAAGAAAATTGTTGTTCAACAATTTCCTACACTAACAAACATAACTGAGGTAAATAGTTTTTTTGGGTTTAGCAGGTTATTATTGGCGTTTTGTTTAGAACTGCTCATGTTTAGAAAACCAAATGTACAAGCTCAGATGAAAAGGGGATATGTTTTTATGGACAAAGAAATGTGGTGATTGTTTCAATGAATTTAATATATTATTATTGAATTCCACAATCTTGACATTACCATCATAGAATGATGGATTTTTTATCAATAGCGATGCATCAAAAAAAGGACATGGTTGTGTACTTATGTAGAATGATAGAGTGATTGCCTATGAATCATGGTAGCTAAATAATCATGAACAAGACTATCCAACTCATGATCTTGAGTTGGTATTGGTAATATATGTTCTGATGATTTGGGGACATTACCTCTATGGAGAAAGATGTTACATATATATATATATATCATATGAGTTTGAAATATATCTTCTCACAGAAAGAAATCAATATTAGACAAAGGAGATGGATTGAGCTACTCATGGATTATGATTGCACAATACACTACCTCATATGGAAGGAAAATAAGATAGCATATGATTTGAGTAGAAAGGAACATAGAATTATGAACAAGATGAGAGTTTAATGGGATCCTATATTCATGGATCTAGTAAATATGGATATGGGAGTTATCCTGGATGTTAAAACACCAATAATTTTTCAAATGATTTCCAAACCTTTTTTTCTGGAAAGAATAAAAATTTCATAGGCTACTGATGAGGAGGCTCAAATGAAAATTAAACCTATAAATGTTGGTACGTTGATAGACTTTGTATATGAAGGTCGAATTTTGAAATTTGGAAAGAGGCTCTGCTTTATTTCTATTTTTGAGCTAAAGAGGGAACTAATGGATGATGCTCATAGATCTAATTTATCTATTCACCAAGGTATCATAATAATGTATAGAGATTTAAAGGAAAATATTTTGTTGGAAATCATGCTGAAGGAGATTGCTGATTATGTGTCGAGATGTTTGGTTTGTCAATAGGTGATGGCTAGAAGACAACATCCCAAAGGATTCATTGGACCCCTTCCTATTCCTATGTGGAAATGGGATGATATTATGATGGATTTGTTAATGGGGATACCATATACTAATATAAAGAATAATATGATATGGGTTATTGTTGATCGTCTTACAAAATCAGCACATTTTCTTTCCAATTGTGTATATTTATAACTTGAACATTTAGAATGACTATATATTAATGAATTTGTAAGACTTAATGGTGCACCCATATAAATTGTTTCTAATCATGATCCTTGTTTTACATCACAATTCTGGAAATGTCTTTTGAAGGCCCACAATATTGATCTTCGTTTGAGCACTGCCTACCACCCAAAAATAGATGGATAATCAAAAAAGACTATTCACACTTTTGAAGACATGATGAGGTCTTGTTCACCTGAAATTCAAGATATGTTGGATCAATATTTACCTCTCATAGAGTTTTTTTTAATAATGATAGATTCTATTAAATTATTCATACAACACTCTATGAAGTGTCATATAGAAAGAGATTTTGTACACCAACTTGATGCGATGATGTTTGTAAAAGAAACATAATTGGCCCAAAACATGTTGAGAAAACAAAAGAATAGGTGAATATTATCCAAACCCATATCAAAATAGCCCAAAGTAGGAAAAAGATCTATGTTGATAACCAAATGAAGGATTTGTAATTTCAAGAAGGATATAATGTTTTCTTAATGGTATGTCAATGAAATGGTAACATGTTATTCAGTAAGAAGGAAACATTATGTCCTAGGTACAAAAGACCGTTTCAAATTATCGATCTAATTGGATTCATAGCTTACTATTTGGAAATTCCCCCATGTCTCATAAAATTCCAAAATGTGTTCCACATATTAATGTTAAGGAAATACTTGCTAGACCAAACACATGTACTCACCTACGAAGAAATAGAACATGAGCCCGATCTATCATGTTGAGAATAACCTATCTAGATTATTGATACCAGAGAAAAGGTATTGGAAAATCGAATGACACGACAGGTAAAGGATCTTTGGAGGGAAAATAAAATAAATGAAGCAATTTGGGTGCCTAAACAGCTTATGATGAAGACAAACCCAAATCGTTTTAGGATACATTTTGTGAATTTCGAGGACAAAATGTTTGTATGGATATGAGAAGGTAACATACCAAGGTTTTGACAATTAATATTTATTTCATGAAACAATGTGTCCCTACAAAATGATACATTTTATAATATATCCCTTAAAAACAACTTTTCCTCTTCTATGCATTGAATTTCAAAAAACGGTTATCTAGAGTTGTGATTAGGAAGTCATTTGGAGTGTGATAAAACAAAATTGATTTTTGGGGAATAGTAACATACCATTATGAATAATAATATGAATATTTATCTGAACCTTATGAATAGTAAATACTGATATTATATTACTTTCTTTAAGTAATACAATAATGAGATCATAATTAATTTTTCAATATGATATAAAACTAAATAGACCTTTAAAATTTTTATTTTTAAAAATAAAAATGATTTTATAATAAAATTTAATTAATAATATTTAGATGATTATTTGTTAAAAATTGAGTACATTTTTGAATTATACACATTTAAAAATGGTTGGGGTGAATTTTTGGGATTTTTCTAAACTTCTTGAAATTATGATAAATAGTGAAATAAGATAAAATATCATATATACAAATTATCAGTTAAATACACTGTTTATGAAATTATGAGTGATCCACGGACACATGGTTTGAACTCACATACACTTATTAATATTAAGGGTAACCTGAAACAACACTATTGGTTGCCTGAAAGGAATTAATAAAATAATGAATAAAATATTCAAAACTCTCTCCTCTCCTCCACTATGAAAATCCCTAATCACTCCCTCTTCTCTTAACTTCTATAATCCTTGAAGAGCCTCAAATAATTTCCCAAATACCCTTCCCTAGTCACTTACCATTCCCTAGAAGCTCTTCGTCTCTACAAAAGACCAAAACCCCATCCCTTAAGTTGGTTCCCTAGTCGATTATTTCAAGAAGTAAATCACCATTCTTTTTCATTTAGTTTCATTTCAATTTATCGTCTTCTGTTATCCTCCTGTCACATCTTCTATCCAAATGACCATGATAATTTTAGAGTCATATATATACTAGAATTATATCATGTTAATGGATTTACCATCATAAAAATTATTACTCTCTCCCTTTTATTTTATAAACATAGTCGACATCCATGAGGTTCTAATTTATAACCTTCGTGGATGGAAAAGTTTCATTCTTCAATTTATACTTCTTTACTAGTCATGAAACCATTATTTTTCTTGAACCGAACAATAATATATGTATTATAACCCAATTAATATTCATGAACAAGTATATGTACATATTATTAAATCATATGACCAAACTAGTTCATAATATTCAATGTACAACTAAAATAATCTAAGTGAATGTCATTTATAATTCATATAATGATTCAACCTATTTCCATGAAAAAATGATATAAATTACCATTAAAAAATTCTGTATGTTCATAAAAAATATTTAATTTCAATTCTGGAGATTTATATCCCATCCACATGAAATCCATTACTTAAAAATAAGTGAATAGATTATGTACTTCAAGAAAACAAACACTACGGAATGGCGAAATTAAATATAATAACATATCAATAAAAAAAAAAATGAAGTAAACAAAATTTTGATAAAATAATATTATTTCTAATAGGTTCTAATATAAGTTATTAATAATTATAATTTCAAATTACAGGACATTAAGTTTAAGAGCAAAACACATTTGGACTTAAGGTAATAGTTTTTCGACCCGAACCTCAATTTTCATTCGGGTTATTTTCATTGTCTAATTTCCTCAATGAAATTATTTAGTATTATCACATAATCATCATTAATTATATGTGAGTGTTCAATATATTTTTTATAACTAGAATCCTACATTCATTTAAGGGTTGTTATGTGTTCTAAAAGATTATATTAAAAATAATTCCTGAAATACCAGCCCAATTCAGGGGAATTTCTCAAATTCATACGTATTTTCCAGGGAACCCTGTAATATTTTTTTGGAAACCATCAAATTTTTAAAATCACTCATTCTATTATGAATATATTATCTTACATAACTTCTGGTTTTATACAAATATTTTCCAAAAGAACTCTTCTTTCAAAATAAAAGAGTATTTATCACAAAAATTACTCAAAGAATTTATAAGAGTATCATCATCTATTTCAACACTCTTTTAGATTATTTTTTATTACTGGGACTAGTAATTCATGGTATCATCTACCATATTTAATTAAATGATTTATTATTATTTTGGTTGTGGATGTGCTATCTTAAAACCATTCTCCAATTTACTCTGACTGGTTACAATTTTTGCTTAATATTCATGGAATGTTATTTAAATTTCATATATTATTTTCAATATGAATTTATATTTTGTTTATATTTATTCTCCTTCATATGAGGAATGAATTGGTAATATAAAGTGTCTGGTGGGGCCCTTTACATCCCCATCAGTGCATCAATTGGTCTCATGATCTAAACTACGGTCTTGACATAAGGCCTTGACAAAATGATTATTTATCGTATTGGCACAAGGCCTTGAAGATATAGTGATATCGTCCCGCATTATGCATTCCATAATTATGAAAATAGTATTTATGTTTATTTTACTAGGATAATACCCATTACTATGTATTATTATGGAATTAATTACTCGGGTTTTATTCATTCCATAACGTCTTCACATTTTTGTTAAAGGCTTATATTTTTATTTATTTAACGTTCATAATGATTATATATCATCCTCTGTATTTCTTACCCTTACTAAGAATATGATCTCACCCCATTATTATATTTCATATTCTCAGGAAATGAAGAATTCTATTTTGAATGACATGCTGAAATAAACTAGGAGTTATGATATTTTCTAAGGAGTTTCTATGTTGTATGTCTATTCAAGTTATAATGTTGAACATATGTATGTATATTATATCCAATAATAATAAAGTACTTGGTACATCAAGATGCATATTCCTTATTTATATTCAAATGTAATAAACTATAGAACCGACTACAAGAAACTAGGGTCAGGTCCTTACATGTAGGTCTCCTGATACCATTGTAATAAGGATTAGTTCCATCCTTCTGAAACATTATTACCTGTGTATGTTATCTAAAACTTCTCTACTACATGAATCCCCTAAAAACCATTATAAGAGACCCTTCTTACAAAAATCATGGAATCTTAATTAGAGTATAGAAACTGAGTCATATTTTAGTCTAAAATTACACATTGATATCACTATAAGGGATCACAATCCTAATATCTCTTCCCAGTACCCTAACTACACATCTAGTTATTTCCCTATTAAAAAAATCATAACTATGCTTATTTATACTATAATTAGTCCTCCTAGTTCTCCCTATTGAAATAGAATGGATGCTTCTCGATGAAACTCTCATATTAACTTCTTTGAAGTGTTCCAGGTAAATCATATCTAAAAATAAACTTGAGTGAAAGATGTTCACCTGTGATCTAATCTCACAAGGAAGACCATCCTGAAAACATGTAACCTTGGAGATATAATCAGTAGCTATGTATGGCATAAAGTACTTAATGTAAGTTTAATGTCCAAAATATTCCATCAATAGAATACTATCATGATTCATGTGAAATAACTCATCAGCCTTTAAACCCTAAAAATCTCAAGATAGAGGTTTATTAGTAACATCAACTCAAATAACATCCAATATAACTCATCATAGATCTTATATTTGTCTATAATGTCCCACCAATTCTAGGATGGTCCAAGAAACATATATGAAAAAAGTTTCAATCGCAAGTCAATGAGAGTCTCAAGATTCTTGACGATCACATGGAATAACTCGATTAAAAAAAATTTACCTAGGGGACTCCTTCCACAGAAAACATAGGTGAATATAACAGATGATACAATATTTTAACCCCAGACATCAAATTAATGGGGAAAACAGTCTCCCTTCCCATTGATCACATGACCCATAGGAAGCAATCCTAAAGTTGAACATACTAATGATCTTTAGAAGCTACAAGAATATTTGTTTCACTATATTATGAGAATGTAGAATTCCACTCTCCTGATGATAAACTCAAAGATGAAAGGGATTCAATTTATCTACAAGAAAAGCACACTCCTTAAAATAGTCGCAAAACAATTTCAAAAAAAATATGTGACAACATCAAAGAAACACTATCACACTGTCTCTCCAAAAAAAAGATTTGAATTATTTTTACCTGACATAACAGTACCATAATTTAATTTATCATAAATAACTAGTATCTCATTTCACTATTCATATAAGCAATTATATATCACATACAATAAATATTTTCGTACCATGAACAATTCATCTCAATAGATATCCCTATATTATAATCATGATGCATTCATGAAAATTTCATTTTGAAACTCAATACTTTTACAGAAATCATTAAATGATTTTTAAAATAGTTAACTATTAAATTATAAGCCAAGGATCATAATTTCTCAAGTCACGGAACAAAAGGTATAGAAAAAAAACATGGGAATACAAAAATATTTCATTATTTAACATCCATTAAGATATCCATACAACATTTGATACCTTACATTTACATAGGATAAAATGTGGATAAAATGAACAATTTGTTGAGATAAAAGGCCCATCAAGGGAATAAAAACTAAATTAAATCTTAGCACGTGGGTCAGAAGGAATAACATAATTCTATTTAAACATGTGGAACATTTTCAAACATAAATAATCATGAAATATAAATCATGGGATCATATTAACACCGAGTCATAGTAATGGGAAAAAAACATAAAACATGAATTTATAATGATTTAAGGCTAATTTCATATATAAGAGAACAAGTCAAGGATCATTTTTCATTAAGGATCCTGAGTCATGGCTATCCACCCAGACCAATGCACATAGAGAACTAGTCAAGTATAACCACAATGATAGTTGAAAATAACGTCTAATGAGACGAAACATAACCCAATGTAGCGGAGATCTATCTAGATTCACCCTTTATAACATGTTCTTGAATATGTGTTCTACATGAATAATTGAAGATAAGGAATCAATCATAATCATAAGGGTTACCCATGGTAAGAATTTGGTATCATAATTATGCCCGAAAGGCCTAATATAAGGTTACATCACAATAGTGTCCATGAAAGAAATGATTTAAATCATACATGAGAATAAATGATGGAAAATAGTCATAGATCTTGATAACTAATTTCATACTGAAGTGATTACATGTGAAAATGGCGTTTATGAACATTTAGAAATAAAACATTTTATAGAGGTTTAGGGAAAATATTAATGAAAATTTAATTAAAAAAATGGAATAATATTTTATATAAACCCATATGAAAAACAAGAAATTTTTCATTATTGAATAGGTGGTTTTTGAAAAGTGATGGTGGATTAAAATAGATTATATAGTTCACTTGAAATGGGTACGAATTTGGTAAGATCCCTTAAATCGTGTTTGCTTATTGAGAAGAATTGAGTATGGATCCCTTTAAAAACATGTATATCACCAAAATATGAGGATTTATGGACATTGGTACAATATTTTTGAACATATATAATGTATTTAGATACTTCATAAAAAATAAAATGAAATTTCATTTGGAAAAAATGAGAGAGAGTAACCTGAAGAAATAATGGAGGTTCGAGTAGGACCCTTAATTTATGTCCAAAGGTTCTCTTCACAGGATCATAATGTACTTTATAATCAAATTATATTCATTAATTAATAAATCAAAAAACCATTTATATATGTATTTGATTTTTTATACACTTATTAAGTACATTTATAGCCTTTTGGTGAGTTATGAGGTTCAATTTTATTGTTAGGAGTGTTGGCCTCTTTTGTTTTCAGGATTACTTTACTTGTATATATGTATGAATAAATATTTCAAAATTATCCAGAAATGAAATTTTTTGTTATTAATGTTATTCTATATGTTTAATTTGTATGATATATCATTTGTTTTTGTGGAATCATAAAAAATTATTAGATAAAAAAATAATTATAATTATTTGGTTTTAATTTGGAGGTTTTCAATCACTACGAATTCATTTTGTTAATTTAATTAACTTCATGTGTAAAAAATGATTATAGAAAATTAAATAATATATAATACATATTTTATAACGTGTTTCAGCAACAAAAATGGTTTCATGACCATCCTTGAAAATGAAATTTAATGATGAAATCATGTCGTCCATGAAGCTGGTAAATTGGCACCTGATAGATGATTTTTTGAATTGTAAAATAAAATAGAGGGTAGAAGAGATTTAATGAAGAATTATTCCATAAAAATGATAAAATTGTAGTATATATATGATACTAGAGTTTTCATTCCACTTGGAAAAGGGTATGTGAGGATAATATATGAAAATAAGGAAACATGAAAATAAATTGAATGAAAATGGTAAAGTGTTTTTCCTCTTAATACATTCTTCATGAGAACCTATATAGGGGATTGTTTTTTGTATTTTGTTAATAGAAAAAGCTGCTAGATGTAGTGAAGGGGAATGGTAGGTTATTTGAGAAGAATTGGGACATGTATCAAGGCTTGATAGGTTTAAGGAGAAGAGGTGGTGATGGTTGGTATTTATAGTGGAGGAGATGGGTGTTTTCTCATTATTTTATTCATTAGTTTATTATTTTTTTGGAGATAGGAAATAATGTTGATTCTTAATTCTAAATATAGTAACTAGATCCTGTGAGTTCAAAACAACTTTTTTTATATAAACAATGACTCAATGAATGGTGTATTTAAATTATAATGTATATATATGGTAAATTACTTTATTTTAATATTCACAAACAATTTAGTATTTTAAAAAATAATAAGAAATAACGCTGACCATTAATTTATGTGATGAGTTAAAAACTGAAATCCATTTTATGAAAACAAATTTCTAAAAATGAGAAATAATTTTTTTAATGAAAATCTTAATTTACATGGAATATATAAATTATATAATTTAATATGATTTTATAACACTTTTAAAATTTAATTAAGTCTCATAAAAATATCTCATAATACCATGAAAACTAAATATTAATTTACGAAAACATTTTACAAGAATAAGTTTTATTTTATATTATAAAATTATTCAAAAATTGTAATTAAATATTTATGACCTATAAAATTACAAACACTTAGTTAATAATTATTTAAATATTTATTTATTTATACAATGATATATTAATATCATATTTTCAATTATAAGATGGATAATATTTATTTATGCCTTCACTGGTGAGTTTAGTATTCTATTAGATGGTTTACTATACATAAGGGTCACATTACTATTCCAAAGGTCAAGTTACCATTTTATCGATATAGCTTACTTATCTTCTAGAAATGATTCTTATTTTTTATTCATTAATCATTTATAAATATTTAATCATTTTTTATTATGTGATTATACTATATTAAATAATTATAAGAACATTGATAGAAAATTGGGTCATTTCATTCCTCCCCCATTATGAAATTTCACCCGTGAAATTTCATTGCATAGAATAAGATTAAAATAGGTGTGGGTACCTTTCCTTCATCCCCTACTCTGGTTCCTCTATTTACACTTCATACATATGTTTCTAAAAATGTAATTTTACCTGGTGAGTAGTCTTATTGTGTAGAACATTATATCTTTGTCCCAATATCTCATTTGATTCTCCTTATAAGAAATATCACATTCCAACTATACCATACATAAATTCAGTACATATGAAGTATCTATTATATATATCCTTAGGTGTGATATGTGGAATACATTTTTTATTTGAGACATAGTTGGTGGAAGTGCAAGTTGATAGGGCACTACTCTGAGATGATCAAGGATCTCAAAGGGGATAATGTACTTTGTACTTAGCTTCCATTTCTTCTCGAATCTCATTATCCTCTTCCATGGAGTTATACTGTGGAATACCATGTCTCCAACATTAAACTCCATGCCCCCTTTATGATTATCTACATAGCTCTTTTTCGACTTTGGGCTGCCTTGATGTTCTACTGTATTGTTTTAACTTTCTCTACCATTTCTTCAATCATTTCATATCCAAGTGGATTATTCTCACAGACATCATCCCAGAATACTGGAGTTGTACACCTTTTCCCACAATGGTGTTCATATATAGCCATCCTGATGATTGAGTGGATACTAATTTTGTAGGAAAATTCAACCAATATAAGATGTTATACCCTTACACATTTGTAACCTATTGATCATGACCTTACAATATTTTCTAGTCTATGAATATTGTACACAGATTGGCCATAAGTTTGAGGATGATTGGTCGTACTGATGTTCATCTTAGTTCTTAGAGGATGTTGAATTCTTTTACATATCTTGGTGTAGATTATAGGAACATGTTCAGATACAATAGATAACGGTACTCGATGAATAATTTCAACTTCTTTGATATATATCCATGAAATTTGATCTACTGAGAAGTCCTCCCAAATTTCAATAGTGTGAGCTATCATTATAAGATGATCCACAATATCCAATATATAATTGTTTCTTATGGATTTATTTTGAAGTCCAATGAAAATGTTCATGGTTATGTTTTCCCATTTACATGTCGGTATGGGTAATGGTTGCATCATCCCTGTAGTCTTTTTTATTTCAACCTTCACGTGTAGGAATACCTGGAACATTAACGTATATTCTGTGATCTTCTTCTTCATATTGTCCGACCAAATATTCTCTTGTATATCTTGATACATCTTTGTGTTCCTTGTGTGAATAGATATATTTTAGATAATTTTGTTATGTATAAAATCTTTATTTATCTCTAGATTGGATGGTACACAAAGTCATGAACAAAATCTAATGAATCCTTCTTCATCAATATTGAACTCAGAGGATATCCTATTTTGAATAGATTCCAACCTTTAATGAATTTATATATCATTTATTTCTGAATCCTTTTTCTCTCCACAATGGACATTTTATAAATTATTTGAGGAAGGATTGATGATTTTCCTTCCTTAATGATTCCTATGTATATCTTTTGTAACTCTATGTATATTAGAGCCTTCTCAATCGTCATCATTGATAATGATAAGGGTTCATTATACATAGATAGTACACCATCTTATTTTTTATTTGAGGATGGTAGTGGATTGAGCAGAATTAACCATTTATGAGCTCCTCCCATCTTTGATATCTCATATTATGAACCTTTTGTGTGAAAATATATTATATTGTCATGACCCCCTCCCACCAAAGATTCCCCTCCTGAGCTGGCAATGGTGAAAGGGAGATAATGACCCCCGAGTCCCGCCTCCAGTAGGCCCCAGGATGGTGACTAGAACCAAGGGTATGAGTTTTGACAAATATGGGAGGCATTACCCTTTTATTATTTTAAGATCGGGAAATAGGACAAGTCAACCACCGAAAAGGAAAAGAACAAGTGTATAGAAATAAACCCAAACCAATCCCACATGAATGTTTAAATAGTTCTGAAATAAGGTAAAAGTAAAAGAAATCTCAAAAGTACATTACCAAAAGAAAACAAGAGTACACCAACTACAAAAACTCCAACTATCCGGCTAGTAGGGTCCCGGACGGCCCTGGTAGTCCTCCTGGAAACCTGAAAGTAAACGTAGGGTGAGAATACAAGTATACTCTGTATGGAAACCTAAAGCTCTCGTGCAAAAGTGGGGAGACATCCTAATGTCCTGTGAAAACAATAGAATAAACCTAACAAGGAATTCTATCCACCAAACCTCACCATCCAGACTCACCAAAAACACAATCACAACATGTATTAGTAGTATAAGAACAAGAGTATTGGGTACCCCACACCATTTCCCATTAGTTAGATTCTCTTCCTAATGGAGAACGTCCTGACACTGCCACACTCTCCCCGCCCGCACAGACCCGGGCCTCACAAACCACACATCCGGCCCGCACACACCTGGGTCTCAAAAACCACACATCCTGCCCGCACACACCTGGGCCTCAGAACCAAACTTCCTGCCCACACACACCTGGGCCTCACAACCACGTATCCTGCCCGCACACACCTAGGCCTCATCCCGAATATTCTTGGGAAACAGTAAAACCTGCCTGAAGAGCCTTGGGCTAAAGCCACCCCATACGAAACCTACCTGAAGGGTCTTAGGTGTAAGGTCACCTCAAGACATCACTGCCTAGGGAAGAAGGAGCAGAAAGGAGCTAGTAACTAAGGGGGAAAACACCCTCTCCCATGAAATGGGAGTGTTCGGCACTAAGTTCTCAACATGGGTGGGGTGCGATAAAACACAAAAGATACAGATATATATGTATACCAAACACACAACCCATCCTATGGCTTCTAAATAGATAAACTCAACATGTGCCTCAGCACTGCTACTACGAAGCACGCATACAACAAGTAATCCCAACCACATTTAGGTTTTCACGTTTCAACAGAATTAGTTTATTAGTTCCTTAACTACTGAGAAACTATCCACAACCAACCACATCAATTGTTCATAAAACATATCCTTGCCATCCACAAATAATGTTAGGAAAACACAAGAAACACAACCAAGACCTTCTAATTAGCAAACCAAACCCATTGATTATTAACCCCTTTCCATTACCATGCCCCACCATTCATTAACTCTTCTACATTTTATTTATTATTCATAACCCATAGCCCGTTCACATTAAAACCCAACCCTACAGCCCCACTGCCATCCACCATAACCAGAATCATACTGAAACCCACACGTCATTATCCCTTTAATACCATTTATCGTAGCCCCACTACCCATCACCAACATAACATTCACACCAACCCGCATCCAAGTCAACCACAGCCCCGCTACTCACCCGATCCACAACAACCCACAAAACACCCCCATCACATTCCACGTATCCGAGCCAACTCCTACATGTTCATTATTCCATTTTGTTTAACAGGGGTGATCACACAAGGGTTCCAGAATTTAATCATCCAACATTACATGATTAACCAGATTCCACATTCCACAAGGTTCCATTCACAAAAACAGTCTAGAATATAGGGAAACATTTAATTGTGCAAGAAAAGGCCCCCAACGAAAGTGATTTTTAGTAGGCATAATCCTATTCAATTCATAATATATAAATTGGAAAAAAATGATAAACACAACAACTTTCTCATCCCCGTTCTTTAACCAGTTATTATCTTTATTTAATGTTTCAACTGTTTCTCATGAAAACAAGAGGATACCCACCCCGCATGATGCACAAATTAGAGAGACGAAGGTAATATCCCTACCTCAACAGTTCTGACCGCAATGCTCCCCCGGATCAACTTTAGAAGATGTCTGTCGGTGTCCGTCACTTCTGTCGGGTCCCGGTAAAACCTCCTCGGGTGGAAGTAGAAAAGGAAAGGCCAAAGGAAAGACAACAGATCCAATCTCTGAAGTTCCACCTCGTCTTTACGATCCTGTGGCCGCTGAGAGATCATAAATCGGAGCTCAGACGAAGAAGATATGGAAGAAAGAGCCTTCAAGTCTCTTGGTAGAACTCTGCTCAGAGGAAAGGGGAGGAGATGGGTGAGTTGAAAAGGAGGAGGGGACCCCTCCTTTTATAGGCGAGAAAAGAAAAATTACACGGCATGTAATTTATGGTACACGGCGTATACTCGGGTATTTCACACGGTCTCCACGTGGCTTACAACACGGCTCCGCGGCCATTGACTGGTCAACACACGGTTTGAGGGTAACACATACGCGGGGAGGGACCACACGGCGTGTAGTATTGGATACACGGCATGTACCCATTTATTTCACACGACTCCAACACGGCGCACGACTGTTGACAAGTAGACACACGGTAATGCGTACGCGGGGAGGGACTACACGACGTATAGTATTGGATACACGGCGTGTACCCATTTATTTCACACAGCAAGGACACAACCTTCATCACGGGGTATACCCGACAAGGGGGTACACGGTGTGTACTCAAACTACACGGCCTGTAGTTTCAAAATTATGGAAAGTGTGGGAAAATTCCATTTTACCCTCCAGAACACTTCGTGGCCTTCTTTTAGAAAAAGGAATGGGCCGAAGAGGTCTGGGCCATTACAACAAATACCTTTTAAAACATTCTTGTCCTCAAAAATTCAAAAAACAACACAGAGGAACCCAACAAGATACCTCTCTGGGTTCTCGTTATGACAGGAACGCAACCAACAACCGCAATCATATTTTTTAGGAATTCCTTCTCCTATGTTGAGATATTATCTACTTTAGGCGGCACTGACTCTCCTACATGGGTTTAATCGCATCCTCATTAATGTGTCTCGATTAAGAATTGGGTCTTCCCACTTTCATACATTAGGATTTTTCCAACTTACACAGCCTGATCATGTGGTTTGGGGAAATTCCTTCTCCTATGTCGAGATATTATCCGCATTAGGCAGCACTGACTCGCCCACACGGGTTCAATCGCATCTGCATTAATGCGTCTCGATTGAGGATCAGATTTTCCCCTTTTTACTACACATCCGGAAATGATACACACTTACAGAGAACAAGGAAAACAAAACGTCTCACAACCGACAAGCCAAGAATTCCATATATCAAAGGTACGGAGTATAACATCAACACAAAGCTCAGAAGAACAAGGGAAAACAAAAGTCAAAACAACTCTGGGTACTGAGTATGAATCTGGGTCTCCTTCTCCCAAGTTCACTCCTCAAGGCCATCATGCATCCACAACACACAAACCAAGGGAATGGATCGTCCACGGAGCACCTTCTCTTTAAGATCCTCGATTCTGACTGGTTGTTCCTCGAAGGTCATGTCGTCTCCCATATCTAACTATCCCCAGTCGATAATGTGAGAGTCGTCGTGTAAGTACCGATGAAGCTAGGAGACATGGAAGACATCATGAACCTTCTTCAACTAAGGTGGCAGGCCCAGCTGATATGCCACCTCGCTGACTCGCCTTAGCCCCTTAAAAGGTCTGATGAACCTAGGTGAGAGCTTACTCCCTTTCCCAAACCTCCGCTTCCCTCGTCGATGGGAAACCTTCAAGAACACATGATCCCCCACCTCGAACTCCAAGGGCCTCCTCCGACGATAAGCATAAGAATTATTTCGGTCTTGAGCCGCTTTTATCCGCTCACGTACAAGATGGACTTTCTCTGTGGTGCTATGCACTACCTCTGGCCCAAGAGCACCTGTCTCACCAACCTCTGCCCAAACAATGGGTGAACGATGTGGCCTTCCATACAAAGCCTCAAATGGTTCCATGCCAATAGTAGAGTGGATGCTATTGTTTTAGGAAAACTCTACTAAAGGAAATTTTCGTACCCATGATCCTCTGAAATCCAGAACCCAGGCTCGCAGCATGCGCTCCAACGTATGGATAGTCCGCTCCATCTGCCCATCGGTCTGGGGGTGGAAAGCAGTGCTAAGGCATAGCTGGGTTCCAAAAGCATGCTGTAACCCCCTCCAGACTCGTGAGGTAAACCGAGTATCCCAATCTGAGACGATGGTCTCTGGAACTCTATGAAAACACACCACCTCGTCTACGTACCTCTGTGCTAAGGTACTCACCAGGCCTGACTCCTTAATTGCTAAGAAGTGAGCTGATTTCGTCAGTCGATCCACCACTACCCAGATAACATCATAACCACCATGAGCTCTGGGAGGTCCTATGACAAAGTCCATTGAGATGTCATCCCACTTCCACTTGAGGACATATAAAGGATTCAACAAACCACTGGGAACACGGTGTTCAGCCTTCACTTGCTGACACACTAGGCATATAGCCACAAACCCCGTCATTGCCCGTTTCACCCCGGGCCACCAAAACTGTTCCCTTAGGCCTCAATACATTTTTTAAACTCTTGGATGTACCACCAAGGCTGAGCTATGAAACTCATGAAGAACTCTCTCACAAATTATCTCCAGGACAAACAACCTCCCATGGAAAAGCATCCGTTGTCGGATGTCCTCTGACCATCCCACTGGAGCGTTCCCCTGATTGACACGATCCTGCATCACTTCCGCCTCAGAGTCCCCCCACTGAGACTCTTCCACCTGCTGCAACAAATAGGACAACACCGTCATCTAAAACAAATAGCCTCTAACACCTTCTACCCATGCATCCAAGTACAAGGAGGCCAACTCTCCCATCGGTTTCCAAGCATCAGTGGATTCCCGAACCACTTCCTTATGTGAATTTCTGCTCAGGGAATCAGCTACAACATTGCCCTTACCTTCATTGTAAGAGATCTCGAAGTCATAGTCTTGGAGAATCATGACCCATCTCCACTGACTTAAGTTCATGTCACGCTGGGAGAAGATATAACCCTAGCTATTGTGATATGAGAAGACCAAAAAGTGCTCACCAAAGACGTAATTTCACCACAACTTCAGTCCGAACACTACTGCTTCAAGCTCTAGGTCATGGGTGGAATGGTTACGCTCGTGAGGGCGTAACTACCTAGATCCATAACATATCACTCCTTCTACATCATCACGCACCCCAGACCAAGGCCAGAAGCATCAAAACACCTCATACAGCAACCCTTCCTATGGGAACCTCAGTATGTGTGCAATTACCAACTTATCCTTCAGGTAGTCGAAAAATTTCTGGCACTCCTTGCTCCATAGGAAGACCTGGTTCTTCCTAGTCAAAGCAGTTAATGGAGAAGCATCTCGAGAGATGTCCGAAACAAACCTCCGATAGTAACATGCTAACCCTAAGAAACTACGAACTTCTGCCAAGCTCTTGGGTGCTGCCCAAGAAACAACTGCCTCCATCTTCGAGGGGTCCATTGACACTCCATGCTGAGACACCACGTGCCCAAGGAATTGTACTTCTTGTGTCATGAACTTACACTTCGACAATTTCCAGTAAAGCTGGTGGTGTTGAAGTACTTCCAAGACTGCACTGAGATGCTCAACGTGCTCCTGCTCTGATCTTGAGTAGATCAGGATGTCATCGATAAAAACAACGATGAACCGGTCTAGAAACTCTAGGAAGACAATGTTCATAAGTCACATGAACACAGCCAGTGCATTCTTAACTCCAAACAGCATCACTACAAAGCATGGGCTAGACCTGGTGCAACAATGGAGTGCGAAGCTCCCGAATCGAACAAAGAAGAAACGAGAGTGATGAACAAACAAATCACACCTTGCACCACCTCTGGTCCTGCCGGAGCTGTCAAATCTGCTGCATGCAACTGTCCATCCCTAGATCCTCTGCCTATCTGATGTCGTCCACCTCCCCGACCATGCCCTGGTCAAGGTCCCTGAGGAGCACCCTGAGGTCGGCCTCCTCTTGCAAAGTCTACCCTCAGAGGGGCAAGGTCCTGCTACTGCTTGAAGGGCCTTGCTGGTAACTGGTGATGCTGAGGTGGGCGCTGAACCTGCCCACCTCCACCGTACTAAGCTCGGGTTGGGAACTGACTCTGAATGTGCCCGAAACCTCAAAAACAAAAATACTTCGGTACTGGGATCATGAAAAAGGGATGTGGACCTGAAGATCTGAACTGGAACTGCTGGGGCCTACTCCCCAATGGCATGAACCTGGAAGGTCCCGTCGCAGGAGACCTGCTGCTGACTGCCTTCCCCTTCAACGATCCCAGATGGATCCCCTCTCAGGGTGCACCTCCCAGTAAGTGCATCCTCTCTACGACCTCTTCCTTCTTCTGTACCACCATGTACGTCAGAAGTGTGAAGGGGGTGACAACATACTGGAGCGAAGGATGAAGCGGCTCCTCATAACATCTTGCCCGAGACTCCTCATCCGAAAAGAGATCCGGAGCAAAGCGCATTAGTTCCTTGAACTTAATCCCTAACTCTCATACTGAAATACTCCCCTGCTGAAGGGAGAGTAACTCCTGCTGCTTCTCCTCCTTGATCATGGAATAATGGAATTCCTCTCGGAATTACTTCTCAATGTCAGCCCACAAAACCTCTGCCTCTATCCTCTCTCCGAGGTAGAGAATCCACCACTGTCGTGCCACACCTCTCAGCTGACTGACTGCTAGGGGAACCCAGTACTCCCTCGGAGCACGAATCAAGGGAAAAGCAATCCATAGCTCCTCACACCACCCCTCCGTCTCCATATCCGAAGTACTACCCTCATACTTCTCGAGGGGTTTCCACTGGAAAGAACGGAGAGTCTTCCACCACTGGCTATCTTACTCCTCTCGGTCACTCCTCAACTGATCGACTGCCTGAATCTGTTGGTCCTCGGCTGTCTGAGCCACCCGGGGATGACGCCCGGGTGCCAAAGCTGTATGGTTAGCAAAGATCGCCTAATCCCAAGTTGTAAGAAATTTTCTCAATGTTTTATTTTATCATTTTTATTTCAATTTCTTTCCCAGAACACCAAAATCAAGTAAAACACAATCATAATGATGCATGTACCTTCCCTAGGGTATCTACCCAGCAATCAATATAGTATCACTTGGTCGTTCGGTAGGCTATGAGTCTTTGAATTGGAGCACGGGGGGCCCTAAAATCCAATTTCCTAGACGATCCTCCCTAGAATATGTCACACACTAATATTAACCAACACTGTTTCCCTACCATCCCATGAAATCCCCACTGTTCCTAACTCCAGACTCCATCCTATCTCTCAACCTCACTCTGATACCATTCTATCACAACTCCCTCCCACCAAATATGCCCCTCTTAAGCTAGCAATGGTGAAAGAGAGATAATAAACCCCGAGTCCTGCCTCTAGTAGGCCCCGGGTTGGCGATTAGCACCAAGGGTATGAGTTTTTACAAATATGGGGGGAATTACCCTTTTATTATTTTAAGATCTGGAAATAAGACAAGTCAACCACCAAAAAGGAAAATAACTAGTGTATAGAAATAAACCCAAACCAATCCCACATGCATGTTTAAATATTTCTGAAACAAGGTACAAGTAAAAGAAAGCTCAAAAGTACAATACAAAAAGAAAACAAGAGTACAACAACTGCAACAACTCCAACTGTCCGACTAGTAGAGTCCTACATGGCCCTGGTAGTCCTCCTGGAAACCAAAAAGTAAACATAGGGTGAGCATACACATATACTCAGTAGTGAAACCTAAATCTCCCATGCACAAGTGGGGAGACATCCTAATGTCCCGTGAAAAAAATAGAAGAAACCTAACAAGGAATTCTATCCACCCAACTTCACCAGCCACACTCACCAAAAACACAATCACAACAGGTAGTAGTAGTATAAGAACAAGATTATTGGGTACCCCGCACCATTTACCATTAGTTAGTTGCTCTTCATAACGGCAAACGTCCTGATGGTGCCACACTCTCCCCGCCCGCACACACCTGGGCCTCAAAAACCACACATCCCACCCGCACACACCTGGGACTCACAGACCACACATCCCGCCCGCACACACATGGGTCTCACAAACCACACATCCCGCCCGCACACACCTGGGCCTCACAACCATGTATCCCACCCGGACACACCTAGGCCTCATCCCGATGATTCATGGGAAAAAATAAAACCTGGCGGAAGAGAATTGGGGTAAAGCCACCCCATACGAAACCTATGTAAAGGGTCTTAGGTTTATGGTCGCCTCAAGCCATCACAGTCTAGGGAAGAAGGACCTGGAAGGAGCTAATAACTAAGGGGGAAAACACCTTCTCCCATGAAATGGGAGTGTTCGGCACTAAGTGCTCAACATGGGTGGGGTGCGATAAAACACAAAATATACAGATATATATATGTATACCATACACACATACCATCCTATGGCTTCTAAACAGAGAAACTCATCACGTGCCTCGGCACTGCTACTACGAAACATGCATACAACAAGTAATCCCAACCCCATTTAGGTTTTCACGTTTTAGCAGAATTAGTTTATTAGTTCCTTAACTACTAGGAAACAATCCACAACCAACCACATCAATCATTTGTAAAACATAACCCTTCCATCCACAATTCATGTTAGAAAACACTACAACAAAACCGGCCCCTAGCGGCGGTTTTTTTTCATTTGGCGGCGATTTAAACCGCCACTATAGGGTTTGGCGGCGGTTTACAAAAACCGCCGCGAAATTGGGCGTCAGAAATCTATTAGAGGCGGTTTTTATTATTTTTCGATGTTTTAAGAAAAGAATCGTAGATTCCTCTTTTTGCGATGGTTTTTGTCCATTTCGCGGCAGTTTTATGCGTAGATGATACTTTTTTTTCGCGGCGGTTTTAACCGCTGCTATATTCTGGCGTTTGATGCACCTATGTCTCGGCGGTGAAAACCGCCGCTAAATTTAAACATAATACATTTAGAGGCAGTTATAACCGCCGCTAAATACTGACCAATAAGGAATTAACAGCGGTTATAACCACCGCTAAATGCTGACCAGCAAGGCATTAGAGGCAGTTAAAACCACCACGAAATGTTGACCTGGAAAGAAAAATAATTCTGCTCCTACCACACCACTACCCTGAAAAACAAATCAAACCAGAATATTGAATAGGAGACACCATACAAACAAATAACATGGTAGTATTCATTGAAAAATAGGATATGAGCAAATGTTGTATGTTATGGAGTCCAACCTAAGGAAAGGTATGTATCACAATTTGGTGAGTAACCAATCCATGTGACCCCCAAGATGTATATGTTTTTTTAGGTTCTTTAATTTCTTATTTGTTTTAAGAAGGGTTTATTTATATTATATGGATACTAATACTCTATATAATAAATGGTTATGAATTTTGATAAAATTTATGTGATCATGCTAACTATGGTGATGTGTAATGATATGTAATTGGTTATGCTCTAAGTTGGCCGATATAACATCCATGGGTGGATTGTGATATGGGTTGGGTTTTTTTAACAATGGATTTGTGTTATAGGATAGAACAAATTATGTTTATATGGGTATAGAATTTGTTCCAAAGATGGATGTTTGAGTAGTTATAGAATGTATGTTATGGTATGGTTTGTTGTGTGTTTTGGGTTGGTTGTTAATGCCTACTATAGAAAATGGGTAACTTGTGAATTGGTGTGTGTTTTAGGTTGGACAACACGCTAACCGTGCATGGTGCTTGAGAGAGTATGGTTTATGATCTTTTAGGTTATACATGATTCCTATTGAGGATTTGAGTTATGTCATTGGATATGAGATAAGAGATTCATGTATACATCCCAAGATGGTCATCATCTTGTAGGTTGGATGGGATGCATCATGATATAGTTGTTATTGACTTCATTAAAGAAAATAGGTTTGTGTTTTTTAAAATTTCAACAACTTATCTAATGTTTTCCTAAATACCTTATTGGTGGAATTATACTTAACCAAACAAAACGATATTGATTTTTCACAATAGTTATTATCATAAGATAATGTCATTAATATATATGTGCATGTATGTGATCTATATCCTTCAAGGGAAGTATGGTGTGTCCATTTCTAGTTAGGATTAGTAACCTAGATTTCATAGTTGGATTGGGTATGGGATTTGTGATATTGATGAGAACCCTCGAGTGGGTATATTGGCCTATGATTTTCCTCGTGATATTTGAGATGGGTTCATAGATGCTTCTCCATGAGTTGTATCCTATATAGGATGTGACATGTGAACTAGGGTTGAGAGAGACTAGTAATATTGAGATGTATCTTGGGATATTGGTGATTGGAGTGTTCTAATCAAGTGAAATAGCGATTCTAATTTCCACCTGATGAGGGTTTTCTTGTATGTATGTAATCAACGAGAGGACTTATCCTAGGTATATGAGTTCATTAAAAAAATGAAAGTAAGTTTAGACACTTTGTTCTATAGTGATGGTATATAGGTGGATTGTGGTTTGGTATTCAGTTAGTAATATCATTGTATTTGGTATTGTGAATGTAAAAGCATGGGTAGTGCTTGTGTTTTGTTAAGTCTAACATGAATAATTGACATGGTTATTTGGGGGATAATTTAAGTTAAACTATGATTATTTGGATGTTATTGTAATGATGCATATTAGGTGTTTTAATAGAGTGTATACATTCTTAGATTCATGTTATACTGATAACGGTAAAATTTAGGTATTGTGTGAGGCTTCCAAGATACACTCTTTCCATGTCAGTAAGAGTGTGAGTTCTTTATCAGCATAATTGGTATGTTGGTTGTATAGTCTAAGATTAGCCTGTCAGGTGGGAATTTCTTCATGCTTGTGTAATGTGTTTTGGCTCATTGGGCCTTGATAGTGATGGTATGAATTGGGCTTACACAGCTAGGATACCCAGGGGCTTCTATGGAGCAACAATGATATGAATGGGACTTACACAGTTGGACTGCCTAGGTACTTCTATGAATTAGTTATGGTATGAATCGAGCTTACACAATGGGGCTACCCAAATGCTGCTATATAGTAGAAATGGTATGAATATGGGTTATATATATGGTATTCTCATTGTATGTGGTACCAATTCAAACACAGGCCTAAATGGAATGATGTATACCACACTTGAGAAATCAAGACATAAAATGAAACATCATAAATAAATAAAATGCATAGAAGGAAACATGAGAAATCAAAAAAATGTTAGGACATGGAAATGTTTGGTGGCAACTATGTGCCATATACATGTTACATATACAAACCAAGCGTTCTCATACTTGTTCAACACATCAACAACACTACTACTCATCATCTGATGCTGCATCGTCACCCTCTCCACCTTCATCTCCACTACCTACTTCTACCTATAAGAACATTATATTGAAAATTAAATATTTTTGTATATTTATAATTAAAATTAAAACCAATAAAAGTGTGAAAACTAAATGATTTTGATTTTTTGTGATTTACCTGCTCACTACTAGCCGATGCACTACCACCGGGGGCATATCTGCTCATATGCTGACGTATTTCAAGCAACTCTTTCTGCAAAGAAGATATCTGATCCCCCTGCTGGTGAACTGTGTTTCGTAGAGAAAAAATATCCCTCTGAGTATCTTCAGGTATGAAATGACTATAACCAGGAGTAGATGTAGCCAAAATCCCTAATGGCCTGCCAAAGACCTCAGATGGTATGGGTCCAAAACCTATCCCGCGCACTCTACCAGGATGCTCCTTCCCAAGCACTTTACCAACCGGGTCATCCTGGGAGACTGATTAGGATTGCTCAGGATTAACATCCCATATTTCTTTAATTTTTACCTATAAATAAAATATCAATATATATTAACACAGTAAAAACTGATAATAAGTTATTATAATAAATAATTGACTTCATACCCCAACTTCTCTGGCAGTTTCATTAACAAAACTTCCATCTGTTTTTTTATGAACATCCAGCCACATTTCTGTTCGGGATGCTTCATGCCCTAAACTCTGTGACTGCATTAAACAAAGATAAATCAACAATTAAATATGTTAAATAGATAATATTGTCTTATAAATATTTAAACTAATTAAAAGATTACCAATGACATTCGGCTTCTAGAAAATCTTTTTGAGCTCGCAGTGTGCGGGATGACTTGTTTTTCCCGGTCTGATGCATTCTGTCTTGAGAGATCCTGAAATAAATAAAATTCAATTTAACAGTAATGTATTCAATGTCTATCTCCTCTTCATGTATATGTATAAATGTAAAATGAGGATAATATAATAATATATATTTCAATACCATCCGCTTCTCATCACGATGGCTATCGACAAAAACATTCCACTGTTCTTTCGGTACCCCGCTGGGTAGCTTCTCATACATCTTCTGCACGGTCAACGAAGTATCATTGGCATCACACCACAACCTCCATTTGAAATATTTCTATTTTTTTCCAAGATTTTTCAATGTCCACTTCCGTGCTATCACATCAGTAACGGTAAAGTGGAAGAACATCTGTATACAGAAATTCATTTTGAATATATTAGTAACATGACATTCAATTAAACCATAAAGTAATAAAATTACCTTTATCTGGGAATCAAAAACTTCATTTTTCCAGTTTGGAGGCATATGCCTCCAATCATCATATGAAATAGGCAGGGAAATGGGCTCCGCTGCCAGCTGACCTATAATCTGACCAAGTAAACCTGTGGCGTCATCCGTCGGGACCCCATAATAATCAAATGGCACCACTATCTTCTTGCAATTCATGTTCCAAACATCAGAACTTTTCAAGTGTTTTTCCACGGTTGCATTTTTTTCATCTGCAATTAGAAAACAATTAATATAAACAAAATGCAATAAATTAATTTAATTAAAATTTGTACCTATGACTGTGACCCTCCAGAATGTCCATGATGAACTAGAAGGGGCGTGTCGCTACCCCGCTGCTGAGGATCCTGTAGGGGGAGGCGATGACTCATCCTCTAATGAGACATCCACTGACGGTGTCAGAGATGGTGCATGGGGAGATGATGCAGGGATGTAGGCAGCTGCTGCCTCAGATGCCGTGGGGACAGACGAATCGTCATCTGTCACAGAAGTAGATGAAATGGTATACCGCTTCTTCCTTGACATTCCTATCATTTAATCAAATAAAATTAAGTTCCAAATATATATTTCAAAAATTTATGCAGAAAAAAAATTAAAAATGATAATAGATGCCCAGTACTAACAAACAAAATATATATAACAATGATAATGAATGACTACAGAAATGAAACAAGTGGTTGCTGAATGAATAAATAATTGTACATACAATAATTTTCCCCTTCAATAATGTCGGTTTCCTACTCCATTGCTTCATCCACTTCATTCATCCTTGCTAGACTAATATTTTCAATATCATGATGGACAAATAATTCTGCTTCCTGTTGATGATGAAATTCAACTGCAGAGGTCAAATCTTCCACTTCATCACCCATATCATACAAATCTCTTTGTATTACGTGAGTAACTACACTCCACCCTTCATCTACAACATCATTCACATAATATACCATTTTTCCTGTGATGCTAAGATATATGGATCGTGTAGTTCACGATCACCAACATCCATCAAGTGAGAGAAGTTTACAGAAGTAAATTGCAAGGAATCTCTTTTAACTCCTCTGATAATATCGAACCATTTTCATTTGAATAAAACAACAGAAAAATTCCCGTGGTAGTTTAATTCAATAATATCATGCAACTTTCCATAGTATTCCACTTCAGAAAATGTAAATATACCACTATTCTGTGTTTTCAAACCCATTTCTTGATCGACTGTACGAAATCTAAAACCATTCACATTATAAGCGTCGAAATTTATAACTTGTTTTATAGGACCTCTAGCAAGAAACATCAAATCTTCTGACAAGTCTGCTCGAGTATCAGTATTCATGATCTGAAAAATAAAAATATAATTTAATAGATTTTCAAATTTTATGTGTCAAACTAATATTCGTATTTATTGCAATATTTATAAACTTACACGTCGTGCAAACCATTCTACCAGCTCTTTATTCACAACTTTCGTTATATCTTTTTCATTTCGTGTTCGGCCTCTCATTCGTCTCTTTGTTTGTATCCTCAACTCTTCAATAAATGGATCTACAATTTTACTATTCAGTATCACATATCTATGTGCCTGTAATAACTCCAATTCTGTCAGTGTCGCGTATGAGGTCCTCCCAACTGATCGGCCAATAGCAGGAAATATTTTTTATTTCTGATGCATTTGAGATTGAGTTGATGTGTCTTCAACACGTCCAACTCGATTAAATCTTGTCTCAATATCATCCAAATATCTGGAACAAAAGGTGAGACACTCCTCGGCCAAATGGCCTTCAGCAATAGAGCCTTCTGGTTGAGCTTTATTTCTCACATATGATTTCAAATGCCCAAGATATATGTGAAAAATAATAATAATATTATGCATTTATTTAAATTACAAATATTGTTTACTTAACTGGAAACATATAAATAAAATACCTCTCAATTGGATACATCCATCTATAATGAACGGGGCCTCCTAATTTAGCTTTGTCAACCAAATGCACAGTTAAATGCATCATGACAGTAAAAAACAATGGAGGAAAGATTATCTCCATTGCAAAAGGGTCAATACAAAACTCTCTTGTAGGTTGTCAAGCTGTAAAGGATGTAGAGTTTTCTCAGATAATTGCCTGAAAAATGTGCAGAATTGCAGTACAACAGCAGTAACTTTTTCAGGTAATAATGTACGCAATGCCAATGGTAGTAACTGTTGTAACAAAACATGTGAATCATGACTTTTAAATCCATATAACTTACGATTCTTCAAATCAACACACCTCGAGATGTTACTCGAATACCCATCAGATACCTTCACATTCTTTAAAATTCGAAGGAACGCATCTTTATCCCTATTTTTCATTGAAAAAATGGCAGGAGCATACTTTTCATTCTCATCTGGCCAGAGATCACGTTTTATGTTCATTACTTCTAAGTCTTTGCGAGCATTGAGATGATCCTTCGACTTTCCATGCTCATTAAGTAATGTGAAAATCAAATTATCACATAAATTCTTCTCAATATGCATCACATCAAGATTGTGGCACAAAGAATTAAATTCCCAATACAAAAGTTTGAAGAATATACTTTTTTCATTCCGTTGTTGCGTTCTGATTTCACTTGACGATGCACTTCGCACTCGTTTTCTGCTATCAGTCAAATGATGAACCTTCCCAAATTCTGTTTTAACATTTTCAAGCTGTGTCAATATTTCAGAATCGGTTAACAACTTTGGAGGTGGTCTAAGATCAATGGAACCATTAAATTTTGATTTGTTCAGCCGAAATCTATGAGATGCATCAAGAAATCTTCGATGGCACAAGAAGCACCATTTTCTACTGTAAGGTAGCCGTTTGGGCTCGAAATCAAAGTTACAAATAGGACAAGCCAAACCCATATAAGTGTTCTAACCAGATAAATTCCCAATCCCAAGGAAGTCACTAATGGTCCACATTAAAGCAGCATGCATTTTGAACATTGTTTTAGAAGAAACATCAAATGTCTCAACACCGTTGCTCCATAACTCCTGTAATTCTTTAATCAAAGGCTGCAGGTATACATCAATATCATTTCAAGGCATTTGTTTTCCAGGAATAATCATCAAAATGATAAAAGATGTTTGTTGCATACACATCCACGGAGGCAGATTATAAGGGATCAAAACAACTGGCCAAATGCTATAACTCATACTCAAAGTCCCAAATGGGTTGAATCCATCGGCATCCAATCCCAATTGAACATTCCTAGGATCAGCTGAGAAATCTGGATGTAATGAATCAAATGTCTTCCATGATTGGGAATCTCGTGGATGTCTCATTAACCCATCATTGTTATTATCTACAGAATGCCACTTCATGTGTTCGTCAGTTTTTGATGACCTGAATAATCTTTGCAATCGAGGCTTCAAAGGAAAGTAACGCAAAACTTTTGCAGGTGTGTTCCTTTTCTTCTTCTCCATGAAATTATGTTCAGTCATACTTCCAACATCACCTTTTGACTGCCATCTAGAAGAAGAACATTTCTTACAATTATTTCTACTTGAATCCTCTCCCCAGTAAAGCATACAATCAATGGGACACACATGTATTTTTGTATAATTCAGACCAAGATTGTTTACAAATTTTTTCATCTCATAAAACAATTCTGGGATTTTTGCTTCAGGAAATGCATCATGAATCAATTCCAATAATATGGACATTGCCTTATTTGTAATTCCACATAGACATTTGATATAGTATAACTTCAGCATAAATGAAAGCTTTGAATATTTCAAACACCCACTATACAACTCTTGATTTCCATCGTCAAATAAATCATGAAACACATTTTCCTCACTGAAGTTTTCCCTTACATTTGGCTCCACAGAATCAAGAGGAGGATCCAATGATATGTTACAATCTTGATCTGCTTGTGTTACAGTCTCAAAAACATCACTTGTCACGTTGCAATTTGTAGCACCCTATTATGGTTGTTCTGATATGTTTTGATGCTCATAGTGGTGTCTTGCAGTGCCGAATGCATCATTTATGAGGTTTTGCATTTCATTTTCCATTGGAGACAAACTTTGGACCTCATTCTGTGGATTAACATCATTCCTCAATCTTTCTGTATTGTTTGATTCTCCATGCCAAATCCAACACAAATATTGATCAGGGAATTGATTCAGTATTAAATGTTCATAAACTTCATCTCTCTTCAACCATGTTCTAAATTTACATTTAGGACATGGACATATTATTCTCCCTTCAACGGATCGATTATAAATTGCAAAATCTAAAAACTCATTCAAAGCCTTAACATATTGAGGTGTGTTCCTCGGTAATGTAATCCAGCTTTTATCCATGTATATCACAATGTGCCTACACAAAATATACGATAGTGTAAGATTACAGAAACATAATATAATAAAGATGAACCATTAATCATAAAGTATGCATAATATAATAAAGATGGATCATTGATCACATTTACCACTTCAGACCAACCGAACAAGTCTGGTCCATAAGAGACAACGTCAACACCTCATTGAGGAGAAATAAGAATATCGGGTTACACACTTATCATAACACTATCTACCCAACTATTTTTTATGGTTTCCAATGGGATATATTTACAAAACATGAAGCACCTAATTAATTAATTATCCATGATAAGACATGTCGTTATGGACCAAATTTACAAGGGAGAGAAGTCACATGGATTTTTGTAAAATAAACCATTGGAATTGAAATTGGTCTATAATATGGGATTTAATCTATTGAACATATCTATATTCTTGGAAAGAGTTGAGGTGTAAATAATATTAAGTGATATCCCAAAGGAACCAACTTCTCAATATAAATTCCAAGAAATTACTCAAATTGTGGATGAATATTCTCACTTTTAGTAATGAATACCTGAATAAATGTTGGAGAAATATATAAACCACAAAAATAAATAATCCACAATTACTATGCATGACTTATCTGTCGTTTATGAGAAGCAATCAAAGAATCAAGGAAGAACTAAAAATTACCAAAGTCGAAAGGGGTCGCGGGGGCGCCGGGGGGTGCGGGGGTCACCAGAGGCCACGGGGGGCATGGGGGGTGTCAGGGTCAATAAAAAAATTACACCCATGAAAATACAATAGAGAATTCTCACTAAGCATATACCTAGGTATGAAATCCATACTATTAAACCATTCATGGAAAACCCAATACACATAATATGAAATCATAGCTTCTTTAAATAAAAAAAATAAAGATAAAGTGATGGTCAAGGTTTCTATAATGACATGACCTTTATAATTAACTACATCATGATGAATCTCTGAGAAAAGTAATATAAATTTACATTCATCTTTCGACGTACAAACTACATGCACTTGATAATTTATACTTAGAGCATCAATAATGAAATTTCACTTTCTTGGAGTATAATTAAAATCCAAATAAAATGACTAAATATATTCATCCCATATCCTCTATCATAAATTTTTATCCCTATGATAAAATATTTACTACATGTTTTTTTATTTGTAAATGCCACAAAATTCTCATTGAATAACTAATTTCATAAACATTGGAGGGCATGCATAACCATGACTAACTCAATATCATGAGTTGGATAATTGTTATCATTTATTATAAGTTTTAAGACCCATTTACTAAAACTCAATCCTCTATTTCAACATAAATCTTAACATCACATTGGAGGCCTCATTATTGACCTTATAATGAATCCTTGGATTTGGTCAAATAAGAATATGTGTAGATGTCAATATATTTTTTAGCTCATAAAATGAATCTTTTTATTTATCATCCCACTAAAAATTCACTCCATTCCAAGTCAATACTATATTTTTAATGAATATGTGAGAAAACTCCAAGATAATGCAAGAATAAGAAACCACATGACCAATGATAATATGAATCTCAACAATATTAATATGAATCTATTAAGAATTTATAGATTCTACTTTCTCAATATCCCCCAATATCCTAGATTTAGAGAACTCATGACCAAAAAATGTCACCTATTGATTATAGAAATAACATTTCAATATATTGGCATATAAATGATGATATCTCAATGTGTCTAAGAACATAACCAACTATTCTTCATGCTCCTCATATGATCATGATCATACCGATATATCATTGATAAATATAGTCTCGAATGAAAAAAAGGATAAAAAATGGTTTATCAAAGTTATAAATAAATATGGTTTCTCCATTACCCTAAATAGAATTACCTAAAACACAAAATTACTATATAGTGTTTGAAATTCTATCTTGGAAAAACCTTTAGCTCAAACCTTTAACCGCTGATAACCTAATCAATGAACAATCTTCAAAATCCATAAAGAACCTCTAAACTGATTGAATAAATCATAAATTCATAGAAAAGGATACCAATTATTTAGAGTAACATGATTTAATTTATAATAGGTAATATAAAATCAATAACTCACTCTTGCAATATTGGTAAAAAGAAATGGATAACCCTATGTAGACACACTCAGATTAGTAAATCCATTGGATTAAAGATCTCCCAACTAAATATTTATCTATCTAATATCCCATAGAGATATATAGTAATTGGATATTATGATAGTCTCAATACCTTGTACTAATTCAATCATAAACTTCAGCTCCATCTCTAGAGGTAACCTTATAAAGTCCTAAAAAAACCTCCTGATACATATTAATTGCAGGAGGAAAACAACACTTGAAACACCATCAGCTAACCTGAGATCCATCCATACCACTAGAGATATAGTAATCCCCATTTTCCAATAATCATATCTTGATCAATTGGAATTATAATCTTATTCACCTATAATAAAATATGATTTATCATAAGATGGAGAGAATTTCTCTCTTTTCTAATAAAAATAAATATATGCTTTAAAATGTGACAACTAGTCTATACTAAAAATTACAATGAAATATTTCATCACTATAATGACCAATTTCCAAAGATATACATATCCAAAAATATCACCTACATAATTTGGGAACTTCTTAATGGGATCCTCTCTTTTTCCCAATGAATTATTTAGAGAGAAAACTTTAAATAAAAATTCAACAATCAAACCTATGTTGGATACCAAGCAAGAAGACATAAAATAATTAGAATAACTATAATCAAATAACACACTGAACAAGGTTGAGGTATCAATTACTATGCATGAATTTTAGTAATAAATACATGAATAAATGTAGGAGAAATATATAAACCACAAAAATAAATAATCCACAATTACTATGCATGACTTATCCGTCGTTTATGAGAAGCAATCAAAGAATCAAGGAAGAACTAAAAATTACCAAAGTCGAAAGGGGTCGCGGGGGGCGCCGGGGGGTGCGGGGGTTGTCGGAGGCCACGGGGGGTGTGGGGGGTGTCGAGGTCGCCGGATGGCACCGGGGGCATGGTGGGCGCGGGGGTCGCTGGTGGTCGAGGGGGGCACTGGGGGGTGCGTGTTTCGCCGGAGGGCACGAGGAGTGCGGGGGGTGCGGGGGTCGCCGGAGGGTGCGGGGGGCGCAACGGTCGCCGAGGCCGGGGGGGGGGGGGGATCGGGGACGAGGGTTTGGGAACGCGGTCGGGGCGGGGGAAAGGGTCGTTGTGTTTTAAAAAAATTTGGGTTTCGTGGTGGTTTATTAAAAACTGCAGCGAAACCTTCACCGAAAATGTTTAGCGGCGGTTATGTGAACCGTCGCCACAAAACCACCGCTAAACCCAGTTTTTTTTGTAGTGAAAACACAAGCAACACAACCACGTCCTTATTATCAAACCAGCCCATTTATTATTAACCCTGTTCCATTACCATTCCCCAACATTCGTTAACTCTTCCATATTTTATTTATTATTCACAACCCATAGCCCCTTCACATTAAAACCCAACCCTGCAGCCCCACTGCCAACAACCATAACCACAATCATACCGAAACCCGCACATCATTATCCCTTTAATAACATTTATCGCATCCTCGCTACCCATCACCAACATAATGTTCACACCAACCCACATCCTAGTCAACTGTAGCCCCACTGCTCACCTGATCCACAAAACCCACAAAACACCCCCATCACATTCCATGTATCCAAGCCAACACCCACATGTTCATTATTCCATTTTGTTTAACCGGGGTGATCACACAAGGGTTCTAGATTTTAATCAGCCAACTTTACGTGATTAACCAGATTCCACAATCCACAAGGATCCATTCACAAAAACAGTCTAGAAGATAGGGAAACATTTAATTGCGCAAGCAAAGGCCCCCAAAGACTGTGATTTTCAGTAGGCATAAGCCTATTCAATTCATAATATATCAATAGGATAAACAAATATAAACATAAAAACATTCCCATCCCCGTTCTTTAACTAGTTATTATCTTAATTTAATGGTTCAACTGTTTCTCATGAAAACAAGAGGATACCCACCCCGCGTGATGGAAAAATTACAGAGACGAAGGTAATATCCATACCTCAATAGGTTCTGATCGCAATGCTCCCCCGAATCAACTTTAGAAGACGTCTGTCGGTGTCTTTCACTTCTTTCGGGTCCCAGAATAACCTCCTCAAGTGGATGTCTGAAAGGAAAGGCCAATGGAAAGACTAAAGTTGCATGCTCGGAAGCTCCACCTCGTCATTACGATCCTGTGGCCGCTGACGAATCGTAAATAGGAGCTCGGACGAAGAAGTTATGGAAGAAAGAGACTTCGAGTCTCTTGGGAGAACTCTGCTCAGATGAATGGGGAGGAGAGGGGTGATTTGAAAAGGAGGAGGGGACCCGTCCTTTTATAGGTGAGAAAAGAAAAATTACACGGCGTGTACTTTGTGGTACATGGCGTGTACTCGGGTATTTCACACGGTCTCCACGTGGCTTCCAACATGGCTCTGAGGCCGTTGACTGGTCAACACACAGTATGAGGGTAACACATACACGGGGAGGGACTACACGACATATAGTATTGGATACACGGCGTGTACCCATTTATTTCACACGACTCCAACACGGAACACGGCCGTTGACTGGTAAACACATGGTAACACGTACCCGGGGAGGGACTACACGACGTGTAGTATTGGATACACAACATGTACCCATTTATTTCACATGGCAAGGACACGGCCTTCGACACGGGGTATACCCAGAAAGGGGGTACACGGAGTGTACTCAAACTACATGGCGTGTAGTTTCAAAATTATGGAAAGTGTGGGAAAAGTCCATTTTACCCTCCATAACCCTTCGTGGACTTCTTTTTGACAATGGAATGGGCCAGAGTGGTCTGGGCCATTACATATATATTATTATGATCAACATATATCTCACACTAATCCCCATGGAGATAACGACACTAGATTTTTATTATGAAGATCAGAGTTTCCAACTCTAAATCTTGTGTAGGATATATTTGATCGTAAATTTTCAAATACCATGATGTGTAGGCTTTGACATTATTAGTTTTTATTAGTATATAGAATAATCCTTTCATTGATGCATTGTTGTATACCACAAAGAGTTTTCCACTTTTCAAGAGTGTGAGTGTTGGTGGAGTGATTAGCCTCTTTCTGAGATCCTTAAAGCATTAATCTCATTCATAATTCCAGAGAAACAACAGTCCCTTACATATTAGATTGGTTACCGTGTTTTAATATAATGATAAATTATTCCCAAATCGTTGGTAATAACTGTCTAAACAAATAATGATTCAGATATCTCGTACATATGTAGGCCTTAACTACTCTTTTATTGACATTGTCTTCTAAGTGTCCACATATATTCATTTACTGGTTATAACATGATCGAAGAATGATACTTCCCCCACAAAAAACTCAAATTTACTTTACATTTCTTATAGTTACTCCAATTACAAAGTCGTCAATGTAGTATTCCAATGCTCCACATGTTCCTCCATTCTCTTGGTTTAATTCAAAATATCATCCATAAATATTACCAAATTTTTTTCTATGAAATCCATAAATACTATGTTCATTTTGTCCATGAATAGTGTAGGAGAATTAGTGAGTCCAAAGGGAATCAATATGAACTCTTAGGTTCCATTATTTGTTTGAATGGAAGTCTTGGGAAAATCTACCTTCAACACCCTTAATTGGTGATATCCCGACCGAAGTTCCACCTAAGACAAATAAATGGACCCACATAGCTAATCAAACAAGTCATATATCTATTTTTGGGGGATACTTTTTATTGTGATTTTATGGAGCTCATGATAATCAATACAGAGGCAAATTGATCAATCATTCTTCTTGATGAAGAGGACTAGAACACCCCATGGTGAAGCACTCAGCCATATAAAACATTTTCCAGATTCTCCTATAAATATTTTTTAGTTCTTCTAGACCAATTGTTTCCATTCAATATGGTTTCTATAATGTATGAATAGATTTAGGAATAAGTTAAATTGAAAACGAATCTTCTCAGTCAGGAAAAAGACTAAAAAATTCTCCAGGGAATACATTAGTGATGGGAAGATATTCAAGATTGATCATCTCCATTTTATCAATAATTAGAGTGGGAGATAATTTTTCATAAGGACGTAACATCAACACTTGAGACTATCATTTTGAATGAGATTCATCTTCCTCTGTACACTTGTAAATAATTGGAGGATGCTTTGGGATGTGAAGAGTGATCACCCTTTCCTGAAAGTTTATGTTGGATTCATGTAATAATATCCAATCCATTCCCAATATTGAATCAAATCTATGAAATAGAGTATGAAAAGATTTTTTGGGAGGTTCAGTCCCCAAAAATTAACCAGTAGGAGCTATTTAATATGGATTCAATAATTTTCCCATTAGTTATTCTCCTAAATGAATCAACCTCTAAATTTTGATGTGTTATTTCAATTGTTCTACTTAACATGACATATATGAATGAATGTAGATATTTTTAATAAAATAATATGTTCTCAATTAGTGAATGAATAACCAACATACATGTCACCACATTGTTTTCTGGTTCTATATCACCAGTAGTGATAACATATGCCCTTCCATGTTACCTTGAGATGTTATTATTGATTTCCTCTGATAACACATGACATAGAAAATTGGTTAGAAAAATTACCATGACCCTTATAATTGAATCACTATACCACTGGCTAATTTTTTTATATGACCATCCATTATTCTTCTTAATTAGTGGGATTATTCATATCCTTTTTGTAGTTCTTAGATACATTCCAAATTCATCCACATTTTATGCATTTACTGGTGCCTTTTAGATAGTTCCCAAGATCATTCTTCCCAACATTTTGACACATGGGATATTTATTCTTCCATTCATCGGAAGATTTATTTGTAGATCCACCCATAATTGACTATATTTTCCACATTTTGTCCCCCAGACCAAGATACCCTGACAATCTCTAATCTACAATTCATCCTTCAATGATCAACAGACAATATCCTCACAACTTTTTAAGTCTTGAATTTCCAATGCTTTTCATATACTTTTCTTTAGCCAAATAATGAATCGATACTCCTTGCTTTCAGCGTTCATGAAAAATATGGAGGTGTATCTCGAAAGCCATGTAATGTATTCTTCAAAAGACCCAATTGAATCATCTTCCTTCTTCTTTAGTCCAAGGACTCTATTTAAATTTTGAAACAAAGGGTTTGAGGAAAATATTTATTGATGAACTATTTATTTAATTACTCATAATACATGGAATCAATTTCCTCCTTTCACGTAATATTTTTTATTAGTGTAAACCACTGATCAGCTTCCCCATCAAAACAACAGATCGCGAACACAAAATTTTCTTTCTTTTGAGCACTAGTGGAAAAAGAACATAATTTCAATGGAGTTAGTCCCCTGATCTATTAATAGGGTATCGAAATCTTTACTAATCCTGGGAAGACTTTTTCTCATGATGTAATATAAGGCAACATGATAATAACATAGAGAAGGTGGGTGTTCCACATGATTCATGTTATTATTCATAACCTGAGCTAGTATAGAAGGTTTTATAATGATTTTTTGATCACCCATTTCCATAATATTTGGCATATCTTAGGTCAATCATCAGATTTTATATCACATTGATTTTTTGAACGTGTTCTATTATTTCCCCCATAACCTAAGAAAAAGAACGTTCAATTAAGGGGATTGAATACATAGATAAAAAGTATAAAAAAGAAAACTTTAAACATAAAGGGATAAACCATTAAAGGATAATTATGTCCAAACATGTGTTTCCATAGGTTTCAATCTATGTTATGCATTATTATTTTCTACCATATATTATTATGATATTTATTGTTCCCTTAATAATTGTTCATAATGATATTATTAATTTACTAAAGAATATCCCTACGGAGTGTCAACCCACATGCATTGTAAGTCTCGTTTCCATGTACCAAGTTACCCTAAGACAAACTCGGAACACATTTTCGGTGTTATTATTCCATGGGACATCTATACAACAACCATTTCCACTTGTAGTATCCAGATATGAATTTATTTTCATGATAAAAAATTTACTCTATACTTATCAATAACATGTTATTCTTTATTTGAATTATTGTTATCCATATGGTTTTTACAAATGTTACTAATCTCAAAAAACAGCAATACATATCCTTTAATACCAACTATAGTGACCTTGTACATTTACACATATCATTTCATTACTTAATAAAAGTTATCTATAAAATTACAAGTCAAGGATCATAAAGACTAGTGTTTTGGAAGATAAGGTACATAAAACTAAAAACATAAGAAGAAATAATGAATTTATTTATTAAACATAAATTGTCACCTCATAACATCCTTGGATCCCTTATATATTCATAGGATAACCTAGGGATAACATGAACATTGGGATGAGTTGAAAACCCAATTAATGGCACAAAAATTAAATTAAAGCATAGAATATGGGATAGAAGTCATACCATAATGATATAATAAGGCATAGAACATGATAAATAATAATTCAAAATAACATAAAAAAATTGGAATATATAATAATTAAATCATAGTGATGTGTTAGAAATATAAATCATGAATTTATCATGATTCAAGGCTTGTGTCAAATAGATGAGTATGAGTTAAGGCTAACCACCAAGACTATTGCACATGGAGCTTGTGTGATGGATAACCATGAAGATTGTTGCAAACAAAGTCTCATTAGAATAAAAATTACCAAATGTAGTAGAGCACTATCTGGGAACACCCATCATAACATGTTTGTGAATATGTGTTCCACATGATGAATCATACTTATGGAGTCAATCATAAACACAAGGGCCACCCATGGTAAAATATGGAATTTAAGAACCTTTTGAAATAAAATAATTTAGTGTGGTTTCCGGAAAAAATTGAAGATAATTTAAAGATGAAAAGAGGGTAAATTTTTATATAAATCAATAATTTAAGAAAGAATGTTTTCATTATGAAATTACTAATTTATGAAAAATATTGGTGTGATAAAATAGATTATTGTGCACATCAAAATGGGTGAGAATTTGAGAAGTTCAGTTATATAGGGCTTGCTTATCAAGAATAATTTATTGTAGAACTATTTAAAAACATGTATATACCTAAAAATTAAGGGTGTTTTGATATTGATACATGAGATTGGAATATTTAACCAGGATATAGAAGGGGTAAATAAAAATAAAATATAATTTCATTCAGATAAAAAAGAGGTAATGTGTAACCTGAATGAAAAATGGAGGTTCAGGTAGAATTCTTTACCTTAAGTATAAAGTTATTCTTCACATGATCTTAATTTCATGGATAACAAAATTTCAGTTATTAATTAATAATTAAATAAACCATTATATATTTATTTGATTTATTATAATCATATTATATTCATTTGTTTCCTTTCTAGTGGGTTAAAAGGTTCAATTTCATTTTTTTGGATTGTTGGATTCCTTTATTTTCATGATCGGTTAAGATGAATACATGTACGAAAATTTTTATAAAGATGGGGTAATTATCCATAATTAAACCTATGTGTTATTAATGTTATTATGAATCTTAAATTGGACTTATTCAATAATATTTCTTAAATGATGATGAATCTTTAGACAAATATTTAATGATAATAATTTAGTTTTATTTTGGGTGTTATAATTACAATGAACTCATTTTGTTTAATAAATTATTATCATGTCCAAAAATGATTACAGAACATTAAATAAGATAAAATAAATATATTATAAATTGGTTCAACTATAAAAATCGTTTCATGACCAGCCTTAATGAAAAAATCAAAATATTAAAGCATTTTGTCCACAAAGGTGGTAAATTGGAACCTCACGAATGAAGTTATCATTCTTAAAATCGAAGAGAGAGTAGAAGAGATTTGATGAATAATTATTCCATAAACATTATAAAATTATTTTATATATAAAATATTGGATTTTTCATGCCACATGTACTAGATGATGTGAGGAGAACATATGAAAATAAAGGAGATTAAAAAGAAATTGAATGAAAATAGAAGAGTGTTTTACCTCTTGATTCATTCTTCTTGGGAATATCCATAGTGGATTGGTTTTGGTGATTTGTTAATAAAAAATCACATGGATGAGGGGAAGGGGGTATAAATGATATTTTATAATATTTTGGACAAGGCTCAATCATGATATGTTTTAGAAGAAGAGGTGGTGATGGGTTGTATTTATAGTGGAGAGGAGGGGTGTTTTCTCATTATTTAATTCATTAGTTTATTATTTTTTCTCAATATAAGAAATAATGTTTATTTACACGACTAAATACTGTAATTAGATAATGTGAGTTCAAACTAATTGGGCTTATATCATCCATGACATAATGAATAATGTGTTTATCTTGTAATGTATATATATATATATCATATATTACCAAATATTATTTTTCACTAAAAAGATATAGTATTTATGAGAAATCCAAACAATTCAACCCATTAATTTTTCTTTGTGTATTATTAAAAAATTAAATCTATTTTAGGAAAATACATTTCTAATTATGGAAAACAATTTTTTTATTTAAAATAATCATTTACATGGAACATAACACATTTAAAATTAAAACATAATTTATAATACATTGGAAAATTAATTATGGTCTAATAAAATTATCACATAATATTAGGAAAGGAAATTAATAAATTATTAATACAGTTTATTTAAATAAATTTCCTTTTGTATTATCAAATTAATCAAAAAATGTAATTAAATATTTAGAACATATAAATATACTAGCACTTAATTAATAATTTTTAAAACATTTATTTACAAATACTATGATATAATTGTATCATTTTGTCACTAATAAAAAGGATATATTTGATTTTTTACTTTCATTGGTGAGGTTACTATTCAATTGGTTGGATTACTATTCATATGGGTTACATTACTATTCCAAAGTTCAAGTTAAAATTACATCGGTATTGTATCATTAACTTCTAGAAACACATCTTATTTCATTCAATAATTATTTATAAATACTGTATTATGTTAAATTATGTTATTATACTGTGTGGAATAATCATATGAAGGGAATTTCTATTGATAAAACATTTGTTCATTAAATTTATTGCCATACGGGTCCCCCTAATATAAATCTCATGAAATGATCACGTCACACAATATGTGAATCACTCTAGGTAAGATAACATCAACTGGAAAAAGAGAACTTCAAGAACAGAAATACCATATGTGGGCACTCAGATATTCCCCTGTACATGTTCTTTCTACACCAATGAAAAGGAAAATTACAAAGTCTCGACACATCGTAGATTCTATTTATCCATTCTTAAATAGTAAAAAAAAACTAAAAAGAAAAACATCCTTTTCTGATGACACTCTGTATCATACCCCAATTTGGAACACTCTCAAATGGGAAACTGAGGATGGTTATAGTATCTCAACTGGTCCTCCCCATATGCTAGAGGCTTTTGATGAGCAACGAGATTTGGAAGAATATAGTAGACAGACTATACCCCCTAGTTCACAATTACAATACAACAGAAATGAAAAATAATAATATATATCAGACTAAGAAAAACAAATAAATAGTATGTCCTGAAACTTTTAATTAAATTTAGGAACCAATAAACCCATATTGTTGAACCATGTAATGACATGTTAATTGTATATACATTTTAAACTGAAGATAATAAATGTAAAATAATTATTTGAAACAATTAATATCAAAAGACCTCGTTCATGTACTCCTTGAATATCTTGTATCTAAAATACTTTAATTCAATAAGAAATAATCAGTAATAAGGTACCCTTACATTACCAAAACCTGAATCCATTTAATCTTCTCAACTACCCAAATTCATCTTGAATAGGGTGTGGGAAAATCTCAGTAGGTCAAGAACATCATGCATAAACAAAACCAGTCTCATAATATTCTATTGCAATAATGACATAACATGTTTACTAATTAATCAACCTAATATAATATAACCATCAATCATCTTCAGAATAATTATGAAATATCTCTAAGAATGTTTCACAACCATTAAAATCACAACTACGTATCCATGGAAAATCAAATAATAGGGTAGATCCTATTGTATAAGCATTTCAGCACCCGAGTTAACCCGTATATATAATCATTATTGCATCCCAGTCATAGCCCTATATTTAAGAATTATAGAATCTTAGGCTAGGACCTCTGTGTAATCATTAAAGCATAAAACATTTCAATGCCATCTATATAAGCATTATAACATAAAAATTATCGAAGACATCTATAGTAGAGTTTGGGGGTAATATTGTTCCATGATCTCTATATATGTGTTATTGTATGAAAATTGGACAGGAATGCTACATAAAAATTAATGCATGAAATAAAATAAAAGTTACAACAACAAGGACATATCAATATCATATCATAATACTCAATTGTAAATTCTGAAAATTACTATCTCACATTCAATTTCATATTCATTTTTAAATCAAAATATGGTTTTTTATTTTAGTAAATGGTATGTTATTAACAATGTGATTCTTTTTCAGGAATTCACCATAGTTTCTGAATCATGCTAAAAAAACGTCAATAAATTTTCCATCTCATTTTTATTCCATGGTTAGCTCACTCAATGTGTAGTGATAAACCAAGTTGTAACACCCTTCGGTCAAAAGGGGTCCATGTTATAATCCAATCAATGATTTATCACCATTTATCATTAAATTAATTAATTATAACATTATTTTAGGATAATATCAATATTTCACATACATAAAAATTAAAAACGCCATTGGGTAAGGTTTTATACCACTTTCCTTTAACCTACGATCAACATAATAGTTTCAAAAAGTGACATAATTAAGAAAGATGGCACAAAAGATATCAAGAAGGATCCTATATCAAATAATATCAAAATAAACACCCAAACCAATTGTGGTAAAAATATCCCATCCCCAAAATTGAATAACAATAAAACATTAGAAGGAAATACTATGAAAAATAATTAATAAAGAATAAATTGCTTCAACATGACGTTTATAAGGGAGAAAGGTTTTGAAAAATCACATGGAAATTTATTAGGTCTTGTGAGAGGAGGGATGGATGAAATAGGAATAAAAATATATGGGCATCACAGAATTAATAATTACATTCCCATGAAATACAAAGTTTGTAAATATATTACATGACATGTAATTATTGATATATGTGTTTTTTGAAATTTGTGTCACCTTGGGTGAATTTAACCCTACCCAAAAATTTTCTGTCATGTAGTATAGATTCATGGTGTGTAATCCATTCATGTCATGAACATGCTTATGGTCCATATTCCTTTCTTGACATCTAATAAGATATAATTAATCATTTTTAAACACCATGACACAATATATAAATTCCCAAGAGGCACCTTTTGACACAAAAATTATTTAAAAGATCTCGAACAACCTCTAGATCCTTCCATACTCACATAAAACACTGTTAGTCACATTTAAGAACTTTTTACTAGGACTCCATTAATTTAAAACAAATCCCCTATCATTAGGTAATTTACCCAACCAAAGGTACGTTTTCTCTGGATGAGACTCATCCATGATGGATTAAAGAAAAAAGAATAAATTAGAAGGATATGTAATGAAAAAATAATAGAGGTACATATTAGGAAAATAGATGAGTTATTACACAAGCCTATATAGATTGGTTTTTACCTTGTACCACATTACAACCTGAGGATTAATTTTGAGTTCTTTATTTTACATTCAATTATTTACTATGAAAATCAACATTTAAATTTAATTAGAATATATATGCTAATAAAAGTAATCTATGGTTGCCTATTGAGTTTAATCCACACCCTACATGGGCTACCTTGGGTACCTAAGAACAAATCATGCCTATATGATAGGACTAGGGTATTTTCTTGATGAACAATGGTTGAGTTATTTGTAATGTGGCATGTGAGGTTGAACTAGAGTATGACTTGAAATGGTTTTATAGATTATTTTTTATTCAATTAGAGTATTTATAACATGTTTTATGTGATCCACCAACATGGGATATTTATGTTGAATTTATGAATTTCATGACATTGTATAATTTCATTTTTATATATAATGGGATGTCTATTTTACTATTAGAACATTTCACAATGTTTTTTCCAATAATTATCTAATTTATTAGAAACTTATTATATCCACTATTATTTCATTAAAATATTATGTTATATCCTCCACATGGTAATAATTTTCCCAATCTACTGGTCTATATCTTTTGGAATATGAGAAGGCATGATGATATTTTTGGAAACACTCATCTTGTACTATAGAGTCAATTGGGGAATCGCATGACAACTTGCTATCATGAATGTTTTTATATTTTCATACTATTTTGGTAGGGTAAATTGGAGTTCCTATATTCTTCTAAAATGGTATATAAATTTTGAATGGGATGGTATTGTGGGTTTAAATTTCTAATTTATGATTGAATGTATTCCCTTATATTTTAAAATATGATTTTTAGACATAGGATTTATGGGATTATTTTCACTTTGAATTAATGGAAATAGTTTGGGTTCTCATGCATCAAAAATGTAACATAAGATTCACATTTCATTTGTAAGAATTTTCATGAATGTTTATATTATTTCAGTACTTATGTCACTTATTTTAGGTGTTATCATCAACTTATATGGTTTCATGAATAAAAATTCATTTTGGATTCTTATCTAACTTATTCTATTAATGATTCCCATGGAGTAAAAATAATTTAATGACATCTCAATGTATTTTAGAGATTAAATAAAATTCCATTACTAACATATAAATATTTTCCCATATATCATTTAAATAATATTTCATTTTACAAGACAACTATGTACTAAAATAAATGAAGAGAATAAAGTGAAAAAATTGAATAATGATTCTATAGATCCTATGTTTATATGTTGATGACACGATATATGTGTATATGGGGCTATAAATAACATAAAGTTTATGTGATTTCTATATTATTGGTTTTAAAAAACAGAATAATATTATGATTGATAATTAATTCCATAAACTTGTTATTAAATATTTTTATAGATTGGTGTACTTAGGAGTTTCCTTTTAATCCTAAAGGAACTCCACCATAACAATCACCATTTGCGTTTTAGGTGCATGGAGATGATAATTCCCTAATAATGGTTGGGAGAGAACCTATTATGGTGATATTACTAGAAATGGATGTTCAACTCTATAGGTGATTTTTACAAGTTGAGAACGTGATAGAGTTAGTGGATACTTGAGTTACAGCTCTAATTTCTGATTTAATCAGGTGCATGAAATACAAAATCCTACCACATTTACTGGGGTTTGAGGTCTCCATAAATATGAGTTCTGGATTAAGTATATTTTCATGATATTTTACATTTCAAAAAACTAAAAAAATATGAGATGTTAGAGAATTATATAATTTTATATGCATTAAATATTTTGTGAGATGTCCTTTTAATGTAAGAAAAACATATTTTGTTGTACTAGAATTAAATCCAATCCTATTTCAATGATCCTTTTCCCATTAATACCCTAATTCAGTAACGTTCTAGGGAGTTTTTTTAAATTATAAAATGTGGTATAACAATGTAGATTATGCTATTTTATTGAAGGAAAAACATAAAATCACTCAAAAACCAGTGGGGGATGTAATGACTAGACCATGAAATAATAAGGATGGAATGAGTTATGATATATGAGGTTAGGTTAATGTTTTGTATCTCCCCTCAACTATAATGTTTTTGAGCCACTAACTTATTTCAAAGATGAACTGGATCGATGTTTGAGGAACTAGGTACATTGTTCCTTTTGGATATATTTGTAGAAATCTCTTAGGTAGAAGGATCCTTCATTTCGAATGCTCATGCAAAGGGAAAATTAAAATTATAGTAAATTTAGTGATCAATTGGTTCCTAAACGATGAAGTAATTTTCATTACTTCCATCAGTTTGGTTTCACTAGTAACCTTCTAACTATATATGATTTATTTCCTGTTGAGTACAATATATGTTGGAATATGGGAAACATTTTGAATGTTTATAGTAGATTATAGTGTTTTCCTCATGATATAGGATCCTAGAAGGTGTAGAGTTATAGAGTAGTACCAACAACCTTATATTAGAATAGAATATGGAGCTCTATTGAATTTTTAGGATGGTTTGGTGGATGTGGATACTTGTAGTAGTTTTAGTAGCTTCATTATATATGTTCTATACAAATAACCAAGATAAGAGACCTAGGTTGAGGTCAAGGATTGTTATATTTCATTCATTATGATCTTACTATCTTGGATGTTGTATTATCTAACATATGTGTTAAAATATTGTTGGCTTATACTCTATAATGTATTTTTTATACACGAGCCTCATATTATTTTAATACATATTCTTTTTGATGGATAGATCTTATTAATAGATAATTTATATGGTGTGATGTCAATCGAAATACCTTTATTGGTGTGATTTGGGGGAATTATTTTTTAGGGATGACAACCTTGTGTCTATTGGTAATATATATAATTGATATATCATTGCACTAGGATGACTAGATTCATCTTGATCTTTATTTTTTAATTTTTCTTACAATATCAAGCCCATATCTGCTATTTTCAGTAGAGGGTTCCATTGAAATATCCTAAGGGTGGTATTTATGTCTATGAATGGGGACGGTAATTATAGGTTGGAATTACATAACTTGAAATTCATCAGATAAGAAGGATTATTTATATCAACCAATAATTTTATCAGATGAATTTTCACATCTTATAATTGTATTATATTTAGTAATATAATAATATATCATGGAGACACAGAACCAGAAAAAAATAATTTTATTATATTGACCTAAAAATTAAATTTATAGAATAAATATGGCCATAATAATTATGAATATTATTATGTGATAAAAACTAGAAAAAAGATAAAAATAATAGGACAATTTAGTTGTTCTCAATTCCCAATAATAATTTCCCTTACGAACAACACTGCTGAAATGATGTAGAATTTTAGTAAGGCAATATGACTTATGAAAATTAATAAATATATTAAATTGTAATAAAATTTATGTGAAATAATAATGAATTAAATTTGAAGTATTTATAGGATAGTTGAAACCCTTTTGTTCATTACAATTTTTTATTGTTGAAATAATAATCTAACCCTTGGAATATTAATAGGATCAATCGAATAATATTATTACAATTATGATTAGTAACATAACTATTAGAATAATATTATATTCCATGTATTTTTAAAATAATAATTATTAATCTTATAAAATGAATATATGGTTTATTTATATCATGATACAAGTGAATAATTTATTAAAAATAAAAGAAATAAGTGTTCGTATTTATGTAAAATATCTATGTTTTATTTTCATTTCTATATCATATTTAATGATTCTAAAGAATGTTAATTCTCACTAATTGTGTTTATAAATTATAACAATTTTTAACATATAGATAATAAAAATTTACGTGGAATTATGTAAATTTTCAATGGGTTAGAAAATTGATCACAATATTTAAATTTGTATTTTTATAATAAATGATTATTTTATTTTCAAATAACATTTATGAAATTTATAAAAAAATTTCTAAAATGGATTTTATTTTTTCGAATATACATATTGGAAAACATCGAGGGTGATTTTTTTTATATTTATATTTTTTGTATTTTTTTGAATAATGAAATAATATAGAATGTGATATTTTATATTATTAACTAAATAAAAGAATTTACAAGTAATGTATGATGTTTTAAACCACCATTTCAGAATAAAATTCATGATTTATAACCTTTATATTCACAATAATCAATACTATTTATAGAAATCAAAAATAACAATTAAATGAAGAATATAATATTCCAAAACATAACCTCTATCATCACCTAACATGTACCACCCTTCACCTCCCCTTGTCCCCATAACTAAAAGACATTGATGTTTCAAAATTTTAAATAATTACATTTACAATTCTCTTCCATAAATTTGAATCATTCCAGTCTTTCCCAATGACCATTTTAAGGACCCTTAATGGGTAGTCTAATAATAGACTACCAAAGGGAGAGAAAGAAACTCGACCCACCCATTTCAATTTTATTAATTTTCTACCACACCATTATATTTTCTATACATCTAAACATAGTGAAAAAAATATCCTAAATATTTTATTTTGTTTTTATTGTTATTTAATATCCATATATGACCCTTCTATATATAGATTGTAGAATGAAATTGTTGTTAACTATATATTTTGTTCACCTCTCCATGAACAATGTACTTCATTTTTATTTACAACTATAAAATATTGTCATAAAAATATTATTATGTTTAAATGCGAATATAATTATTATATTATAAAATTTTTCTTGTTTTATTACTAGTTTATATAAATTATGTAATATAAAATGAATCATGTAAATGATGATCAGTAAAACAACCTAAATTAACTAAGCACAGAACATTAACAATATTACTATGGGAATAATCCCTATTTATGAAAAAATTTGGGTTTTTGGAAATATTTCAATTATTTAAATACATGAATAACATTTAATTTCATTTTAAGAAAATATCCCTATTTGAAAATAACATTAATAGCTATTAACAAGTGACCTGACCATGATATCCTGAAATTAATTCCCTTATATTAATGAATGTAATATTTATATCAAAATGATATGTTTGTAAATGAAAATAATAGGATAATGATAATAATAATACATAGGTGAAGAGTTTTTTATTTTTTTATTAATGAATTTAATTTGAATATAGAGGAAACTAAATACATGTTCAAAATGATTCTGGAAGATAACAAAAGTGATCTATTAGAAACACACATTTCATTGGGTTAAGATATTTCAATATTTAAAACCCATTATAGATCTCATTAATATTATATAATGAATGAAAATTATATATATATGTCTCATACAAATAAACATATCATATTATCCACTATTTTGACGGGGGTAATACATGCCTTAATTTTTCCTCTCAAATAAATTGTTTAAAATAAATCTCGACTAAGGGGAACGTTTCTATCCATGAATAATTTTAGGTAAATGTCGTATAATGTATATATTCTTATTAATGGTTTTACTCAAAAAATGAATATTTTTCAAATAACCAATATACTTTATCTATTCATTTTAATAAAAATTACAAAAATTTTCTCTCTAAAATTTATTAATTGATTCCATAAATCACAAATTATAATGTTCATTTATATACCCAATTATCCACACATTCGCAAGACATTTATTTCCAAATGGAAACCATATTATGAGACCTAACCATATAATGATCATTAAAAATAATTAATTAATTCATATCTATATATTATTTTTGAAATCTAATTTGATTATGACATGTGGAATGATTATATACACCATTTCATTCCATTGGTTATTTTATGTTTTTTCCTTATTATTTATTGCCTTTTATGGTAAAACAATTCCTTAAAATTCAATTATGGGTGTTCCTAGATAGTTATATAATGAAATGGGACTTGTTTTGTATCATGATGGGATATGTATAGAATTATTGATTAAACATAATTCATGATGGTACATGTTCTACCATGTTATATTATCTTAGTAGTTAGAATCCACTTATGCTTATGTCATGTTTGATATTGCTACTACATTCCATTGTTTAGATGATAATATACTTCCAATATATTTATTTTGTTCCTCTATATGATTATTCATTATCCTTGTTTTTAGGGAATCATATTTTTTATTCTGAATCATATTTTATTCTTAGTGACCATGTAAATTAATGTATAAAAGAATAAATATCTTAGTAGGGGGAGGGGTTAATATTAGTTTATAAATAAATTATATTATCATTTTTACCAACCTAATTAAAAACATATTGGATAAAAATTTGTTTTGATTAACATTATAATTATATTTATAAGAGGTTTATAAAATATGGTAACAACATTTAATTTTACAAGAACAATAAAATAACAAACAAGTAAGAATAAGTAATAATGATGTTTTTGATTAATAATAGAAAAAATTCAAACAAAATAATAACAATGATTCCATAATTTAATCTTTAGTGTTGATAAATTAAATAAAATTGATTTATTGTAACCATGATATACACCATCTCATAGGATATGCCTTTCTAGAAACGTAATTCATTAATCATAATGATCCATCTTTTCTTATGATTACGTTTTTAGTATTAATCATCAATAATACTAATCATAATAATCTCTTACTAAAATAAAATTGGAATCCCATGACAAACTACATATGAAAAAATTGGTACAAATGAAAATAAAAAAATGGATTTGTAAAAAAACTCAAAGATATATGCCTTATATAAAAACTATCTAAATGTTTAAATAAATTAATCTCTCATAACAATATGTTACATATATTTCACAAGAAAATTTTAATCTCTTGGATGAACATACCTCCCACTCGAATGCATATTTAATTCTTTGTGCACTCCCAATATTCTTATTATGCATTTATAGGACTTTGTTTCAATGAAATTGTATAAACTTCTACTTCACATGTAAAGTTCATGATAGTTACTTTTATCAATAGTATTCATTATAAAAAAATTACGTTGTATATAGATTCAATCTAGTTGATTTTAAATTCATCATATGGTAGAACAAATGTTGTTATTCATATTGTAGTCTTTAAAAATGTTTTTCTACTAGAAATGTCTTCCTATGTTTGATAATGTATATATTATGGTTTTTGTAAAAAGATAATTTTGTGTACTTTTTTATACTACATCTTCTATTAAGGGCATTCCTATATCAGTTGAACTATAAATCCACCCATCTTAAATATAAATTCTTCATATATCTTTCATTGAGAGAATATTAAGATTTCATTATCAATTGGAATGAATATTCTCTATCTAGTGATGTATTTAAAATTTTTACAAAATCACCTTAATTTATTAAAGAAATAAATTAATAAGTATATAAGGATTTGAATTTGTTTTCCAAAAATATGGTAAAAATTATTGAAAGTATTCTTTAAAAAAAATCCACAACAATTTTTAAAAGAAAAAAATTGAAAATATTAAAGGGAAAATTTTGAGATTGAAATTTATAACAACCTACTCATCCTTTATTATATAATCAATCCCTATTATCCTTTTATCCCCTTTGTAAGAATTTTAACACATATTATCTAAAGAATATATAACATTTGTCCACCTTTTTATTTTTTAATATTTTTATATGTTGTAGAAATTAGTACAAGTATTTTTAGGAAAATATATACAAAAAATATACAAAAAAGTAAATAAAACATTCATCCAATAATATTGTAAAAATTTTGATCTAAAAAATTCAGTACATACATGTCTAAAGAACTAATAAAATAACCATCCAAAAATAATTAATAAATAACCATGAAAACATAAACCCAAATAGTTTTACATTTTATTGTTACATTGATATTAAATATTTCAATAAAAAATTAATTTATTAATTGAATGTTTTTTTGAATCCTTAATTTTTGTGAAACCATCTAAATTATACATAACATCATACAAATTATTCCACAAGTTAGGAAATATTAACTTTATATTGTTTAATTATTCAATTATTTCATGTTTTCCCTTATTTATAAATCAAATAACTTGATGAATATCTATAAATTTTATATCATCAATCACCCTTGTTGATTCAAAAATATCATTATTGATGCAGGATTGAGACATTAAATATTAGTTTTTCCCATTTTATTCACAACTCATCTTATTGAAAAATAATTTATATCCCATATTTATTATTAATAAATATAGAGACAATATTTCAAATTCATAGTACTACATTGGATTTTTTTATTTTTTTTGAAATCTATATCATTTATGAGAAATATTTCTATTAGATACTTCAAGTATAATGGGATTCCAAATACATATAACATTCCTTTAATATACATACAACATGTCTTAATATCCTTATAAAATTAAAATCATTCATTCATGACTTTTGTAAACAACATTTATATTTTTTACCTTCATTTTAATTATCTATATACGTATAGTTGGAGAATACATAGAAGAATCACCTAAAATATTTGATACTAGTGGTGGATGTGGTCATGATAGACTAAATTATTCTCTTTCAATAGAATGAGATTGTGAAATCTCTATTATAATATCTTCAAAATTGGATGCAATTAATTATGATGATTTTTCTTTTTTTTCTTTATAATCCTTAAAGGTTACATCTTTTCTCATACCACATAGAAAAAAATATTTTAACGATGAAGTGGATAATGATGTTTGATTTAAATTGAAATTTATTCTTATATAAAACTTATTTATCTAATTTTAAAAAATACATAATTTGTTCATATATTTTCTCATCCTTTTTAGACCATTCCTTAGGATGATAAAAATCAATATTTCATTACTTATCTTCATCTGGAATTTTATCTACCAGGAGAATTTCGCTCTTTTCCCTTCAAAAATAACTATAGAATATTTTTAACTTCTCTTAGTTGAACTATAGGAGTAATAATAGATATAGGAGAATTAGACTAAGTACAAGCTTCCTTGGTTTCAACAAGAATCTTGAATCTCTTTATTCCATTCCCTTTAGAAGATGTGAATAAATTATCTTTCTATATTTTTTCCCATGCCTATTTTCTACTATTATTCTCTAAAAGTATAATAAACATTATATTTTGATGCTATACACTCTGAAAAATGTAATACAAATAAAAAACATCTATATTCCTTTTCTCCATTTTTTAATAAATGTAGAAAATATTTTCTAGAAATAGAATTAAATTTTCTTCCTTGATAAAAGAGAATATTTTTCACTACAGTGTCATTACACAAAAAATTCCCCTATGTTAATTAAATAATCATAAATTGAATATCATTTTAATTTATTATCAACAAAATTATTAAATGATAGAATAAAGACCATTTTTATACTTTAATTTCATAAATATGAATCCATTTCTCTAATCATAACTAACTCCTTTATATATTTATTTAAAACCATGAAGTTTACTAAATACATGTCTATAAACCGTAAATAAAGGATAATTTTAATCTATAGCATCCCATTCATTAAAACATCAATATAAAAAGTCATACAATTCACTATATTTATCTTTTTATATTTTTACATAGATATCATTTACCATTAAACTATCCATATCAATTTTTCTCTATATAAAAAGTTTTTTAACACACAATGAAACTATTCATTAACCCGATGAGAGAATAGAAAAATTCATCACATTATATGATGATGTTGATAAGAATTTTTCTAAACTAGTTTTGTCAAAAAAATAAATTATTCTTAGGTATATTATGAGTGAAGATGTTTTATTCACCCTATACCTATTTTAATAAAATTTAGAAAATTGATTTATTTTGATCCTATATGATTTGAAAAATTTGTGAAGGAAACATTCTTGATGTCATCCATTTCATTTTTCAACGTATAAATGTAAAATTATCTTATATTTTCATGAAAATTAAACTTAAAATATTCATTAAAATTGGAATTACATTCCCATGAATATAAAAAAATCATTTAGAGAGTCATATTTATGAAACACCATTCATTATATTAATATTTTAATAATGAATTCTCTTTTGTATAATTCAGTGAAATATGACACGAATATTGGTCACAAAAATTGAAAACTAATTGTTTAACTATAATAAAATAGTTGGAAGAAGGTTTTAAAGGATAGGGTTATCAATATAAGTCAAATAGCAATGAATGTGTTTTCACCCACTACTATTTTATATGTAAATGAATTAGGAGTTAGTACAATGTCCTTAAATATTATTACATAAATTTAATCCCCCAAAAGGATTAATCTCTATTAATGTAATACTAGAAATTTGAACTCATGTTGTTTATGTAACTATTTCTATGAGTTTTATTTGATTTTTTTTTGTATTGATGAAACATTATTTTTTGAAAAAAAATTAAATATAATTTTTTAGAAAAATTATAAAGAATATATAACAGATTACAAAAATTGATTGAAAAAAATTAAATTAAATGGTAGAAAATCAACAACCAGAAGAATAAATTTACAAATATTTTTATGAATTTTTATTTAGTAATATGAATATCATCATTTGTTGGAAAAAATTGAATAATAAAAGTGTCGATATTATAATTTTTTATCAAACTCATTCCAATGAATTTGAAATAATTTTAATAATGTACTGTCCAAAATTTTATTTTCAAAACCATAAAATGAAATATTTTTCCAAAATATTTTATGTAAATTGTATGAAAAAAATTCAAAAAAATTATAAATACTCTCCAAATATTTCATGGAGTTTTTTAAATTAAGGGTATGAATAATTTGAATGAAAATAAAGGAAAATATTATCTTGAAAATTATATTATTTTGTTTAATATATTTACTTATATCACAATTTAGAGGGTTTTTTAAAATATAAGAATATTTATATTATGTTCTAATTAATTATATAATGATATATATTTTGTGTGGGATACTGATGTAAATGGTGGCTAATATCATTGGTATTTTCTCTATAGTGATGTTAAGTGTATTTTAATAATTCTATAAAACTTTAGTTATCGCTGAAAATAAGTGTTTTAATAAAATGTATTTGGATATTAGGGAATGCGATTCATACAAATAACCAGAGAAAAGAAACATCCAACTCATGTTTAATTAGATATAGTAGTGGAATGTGATATTGATTGTTTATTATTATAAAAAAAAACAAACTCTTCTATAAATAAATCAAATGTTCTATATGTATGTTATATATCCATTTTTCATCCAACAATGATTGTATAAAAAAACATAAATTATTTCAAAATCATTCCTGGAGAGTGAAATAGTCCACTATCCGTAAATCTATTAAATAATTTTTCTAAAAATTTATATGGGATTCCATCATATTAGATTTAAATAAAATATATAAAAATAGATAAAAAATTTCATATTATTAATAATTAATTTGATATTGTAAACTAAGTATCGTTATTATAAAAATATTTTGATCAATTGAATTCCAAGATTCCTTAGAATCAAACTATTTTAAGGTTTATAAATGAGGATTAATAATCATCTAATTTCTCTATCCAAAATTTTTTTGTATCTAATTTATATGATTTATATATTAAATATTTGATATAGTATTTGGGAAAATTGAAATATAAAGAAAAATGTAAATTCAACCATCATTCACATTTTGAACCAGGACATCAAAAGGCATGCAAAGGATTCAAAATTTGATTTTTGAGTTTATCCAAATATATTTTAATCAACATAAATTTTATCAATGATGGTTTATATAATTTCTTTTAAAAATAGTGGGATCCATAACCACATTTATACCCTTATATTTTTCAAATATTGTATAAATTATTTCATATTTAGCTCTTAGATATTCCTTAAATCCTTATAGTTGCTTTATAATTATAAAAATATTATTCAGAAATATTTTATTTTAAAAACTAGGTCAAAGATCTACATAAACATCCTCCTGTACATATCAAAAATGAAAATAACACTTCACAAACATTTGATAAAGAGTAGTAATTATGATTTTTTATTGTAAAAAGTATATTAATAGTTTCACATTTGGCTATTTGATAGGGATTTTTAGTAGTGTACCTCTTCTAGTTGATTGTATAACAATACAATTAGCCTTGACTTATTTCAAAATATTATTCTATTTTCATCTCATTTATCACAAACAACACATTTTAGAGTTATTATAGGAAAATATTTTCGATGTTCGTCCAATGTCCAAAAGTGGTTCATCAAAAATCCATTCATTTCATAATATATTAATGTTATCCAATATTCCCCACTTATATCCATATAAATAGTTTTGGTTTGAAAGTAGGAAAAGAATTCACAATATTTACATTAATTTCATAAGGAACATCTAGTGTTCAATATTTGTTATACATCACCACTAATACTATCATCGGGATAATTAATTAATATTTTCCAATTTCGTTGATATTTGAAACACATCTATTTAACATCATTATGAAGTTCATCAATACATTCAACTTTGCAAAATTGTTTTTCTTCTTAGGGATGTGTTTTACAATATAGGTTGATAACTAGTTTTTGAAATATCATCAAAAGATGTTGTTTCATGTTGTTTTAAAAAACGATCGATTAAATCATACTAAACATAAAATTCTCCCTCAATAGTGCTTATTTTTTTAAAACATGATAGTCTATAATAGTTCTAGTATAATAATAAAAAATTCAATCATTATCTTTTGGATAAAAATTGGATAAATTATCATTATAATTCAGAATGAGTAATTTACATCCCAAAACACTAATGTATTAAAGGTTTTGTTTTCATCATATCCATAACTCATGAAGTGTTTTATAATGAGATCAACTATGAAAAACTTTATTTATATTATAACAGGTTTTACTAATATCATGAACCCAAAAATGATTAGACATTGAGTAATCACTCAATATGGTTCTAGTAATTTCATCAGTAACTCAGTATATTGATTCAGCTAGACCAATTGTGGAGTTCTATCATATAAAAATTTATTTATAATATATTTATTATTATAAAATATTCTAGATTATACATTAAAAAATATCCACCATGATCACTAATAACATTCACCAATGGTATTTGATTCTCATTTTTATCAAATGAATACAGTTAATAAAACAAAAAGAAGCTTCTTTAAAATTATTTATAAATAACACCTATTTATATATAATGTAGGCATCATATTTTTCATTTATATAGAATTCTATCAAAATAAATAAACTTTATGTTGGTCCAAATAAATCAATAGGTTATTATTATAACAAATTTAAATATGATACTTCACTAATGGATTTAATGCTTGACTAAGGTTGTTTCCAAACTGATAGGGGTAACGAACTTTAGTATACCCAAACCTAATCTATGTTATATCTTTAACATGTTCTCTACTTGAATGTTTTACTATTTTTTTCATTATAGTGTCCAAACTATCTATTTTATATGAAATCTTGATACTCCACTGCATTTAGTCTAGGTTGGTCTATGATTCGATTGTCATAAATGTTTACTGTATATACATTCTCATGTATCTCAGTATAAATATTAAATTTTACATTTTAAAATTGAACTTTACATTTTTAATATTAGATGTTCATAATATATCCTTCGTCATGTAATTAACTTTTTATAATGAGGTTGTTCTTATGTATTATAATAAATAAAACAATAGAACATACAAATTTACCTAGACATTCAGTATCAAACAATAAATAAAATATCCATGACTCATATATTTCTTTTATTATACATATATATCCACCTTTAAATAAGAATATTGAGAATCAATAGCTAGAAATGCTTGGATCTAGAATTATTGTCAAATAAAATGATATTAAACATCATATACCATGCATTATTATGATGAAAAACCTTTAGTTATTTATTAATTTATGCATCATGAAATGAAAAATATTAATCCATATTTAAGGAATAAATTGTCTTCCAATTTCCATCTCTCTGAGTCCTTCAAATCAGTATTTTTTATTTTACGGAATAAAAAAACTATTATGGTTGAGTGAGATTCTGAAAACCTCCACCATACTAAATTCACTTAATCAATACCAGAACCAATAAAGTTTCAATCTTCATAATTGAAAACCAATAGGATAAAATTAAAAAAAATCAAAATCAACACATTTTATTATCATCACGAATTGTTAGACACCTCTAGTTGAACACCTTATACACAAGTCACCACCATCATCATCCATACCCCATCGCTAATGAGGAGCATAAAAAATCTTGACATCATAACCTTTCAGAACCACAAAAAATTTTAAATGCATCCATCTAAAACCATAAGCACAATTGTGACGAAACAATACCCTATTGGAGAACCCCTTCCATCAATAATGACTAGCAGTATGCATCAATCATGAAATAGGGAAACAGATGCGAAAACCAGATATACCAAACCATGATCAAACTAAACACAATATTATAGGTCACACACACATGAAACAACAACCATGATAAAAAAACTCCATCCTTAGACCTCACGATGATCCATCGCACTACGATGACTTAGCTTGGGGAAAATGACAATTAGGAATGATAATAGTTTAGAGGAGTGCCAAAAAATTATAGGAAACCTTCGAATAGACAAAAAACCACCTAATTTAGAACCACCAATATGATGAAAGAGATCATCATGCCAAAATTGAATAAATATGTCAGAAGGACATATGAACCACCAAAAAAGACCACTGACCAGAGTAAAATATCATCAACGATGATGGAACACCAAAACACCACACGATTATTCGATTCAACTATCCATAGAAAGGGATGATAGAAGCTGCAATGAACCCTTGGCACAAAATGAATCTCCCAACACCATACCAATTCCACAAAAAATAACTTTATGCTTACTCGAGATGAGTTCCCATACAATGACATAGATTGCAAGAGGAAATGTCCTCAAATGATCCCATAAGGAAAAGACTTCCAGAAAATGTACCATCAAAAAACCAAACCATTTGAGTGTATTTTTGAAAAATCAAGATGGGATTTTATCACATTTATTAAAAAAATAAAATAAGTGGTAGTGGAATTAATGGGGCAAGAAATGATAGGGAGGGTCCACTTGATAATGAATTTGAACAAAACTTCTATAAGTTCCAAAAAAATAGAGAGGAAATGTAGCTGTGTCTGAGATAGAGTGGAATGAAATGATGTGAAATATAAGACCTAAAAATCATTAGAGGATGTCGTAGAGGGGAAGGATAGAGGCATAAAATATGTAAATTAATAAGTTAGATATAGGAAAGAAACGGTAGAGGTCTAGAGTGGGAGCTCCATCCGTAAAGGCTGCCATCATCTAATTCTCAACCGCTATGATATTTAGTAAAAATGAGTGAATTTATATGAAACAAATAATATTATTGAAACGATATTATTTCATTAATAAAAAAAACATTGATATACTTATATGAGGTTTCAAAAATATATTGATATTATCAATATTTTTTTGAGATGTATAAATTGGATATATTTTTTTCACAACATTTATCTATAAATTTATTTTTAAAAATAAAACAACATTTCAATCAGATTTACTAGATATAAAAATATTATTAAATTTTATATTATTATTTGAGATATCTATATTTTTTTTAAATAATAGAATTTTCTTGGGAATTTTTTCCACAACACAATCATTTTTTTAAAACAGTTTTATTTTTTCCATGAAAATTAAGTATCTAGATACCTATTCATATCTTGGTTATGATTCATCTTCACTAGATGTAATATTTTTTTCTTAAGAAAAATTATTATTATATTATATATCTTAAAATAGATAGTTTGAAATTAATTTAATGGATCATTATTAAATTTTTAACATTCTACCTTAGTTTTGATTAATTTGTCCATACATAACTATTTCCATATTCTGAAAAATAACATCAAAAGGACCAATATTTTAATTTATATATATTTTATTTTTTTGGTAATTATCAGGAATATGATTCATCAAAATAATATTATTCCACCTCATAGAGTTTTTTGAAATTTAATTTTCACTTTCATAAGGTGAACTGATTTTAGTTTCAACATTAAAATTCTTCTTCTCTAAAGGATTAATAACTTTTTCACATGATCAGGACTTCATTGGTGTAGTATATGTAGAGGAAATTTCTACCCGAATATTATTATTTTCATTTTTCTACATATTATTTAAATAATATTTAATTTTTAATAATACTAATAATAAAATCATCTAAACTAATACTAGTAAGATTCTTAATATCATTAAGATACATTCTCTAAGATTCCCATTCATTTGAAAAAATATGAAGTATTTAATTATCAGGTTTCTTCATAAATAATGTCCCTAAAACCATGATATAATATATTATTAATTTTTTTTATAAAATTTTGATGAATATAGACATATAATTCTATAATTTTGATAAAAATTTAAAAATTCCAATCTCTTATCAGGGGTCTTCAAATTTCGGAAAATTTAAATATTCCAAAATGACTTACTTCAAGTTTCATAAAAATAAAGTGAGATGATTATGACAAATAAATCTTTATTTATATACTCCTAGAAATAGAAAATAATAATTTGTTTCATCAAGATAGAAAATTATATAGTCATAACTATTTTATCTTGTAATTATAGCAACATACTGAGGTGGAATATGAAAATATTCATAGTTAGATTTAGAATTTTTTTTAATATATAGTAAAAATATTTGCTGTAACATGAAAAAAAATAATAAAATCCATTTGAAAATAAGAAATTAAAATTTTTACTTTGTAATTTGGAAATAATTAAAATAAAAATTAAAAATATACTGTACATTACCAATCAGTGTTAAGTAAGAGAGTAACCATAAAATATGGTATTAGTGATATTCACGAGATCATTGTGTTTTAATTGAAAATCATAGAGATTATTTTTCAAAATCATTGGACATAGATTTTATTTCACATAACCCTACGAACCTTTGATCAAATTAATATGAATAAACTCATTATACATTACCAATGGAATCCTTTGATCAAACTATATCATAAAAATTATTAAAAAATAAAATAACATAGTGTATTGATATTAATAATCAGAAATAGATTCTATAATTAAAAAATAAATAAGTTTTACAATGAATTTATCTCTCCTTGCACAATTCTACATACTCTTCAAAATAAAAAAAATATCTCTTCGTTAATGCTACCTAGTCATAAATATAGCTCTATTTATATGTCCTTTCCCAAAACTCATATTCCATATTTATGGTTGATGATTTTAATGAAAATTGATTGACTAAATCATCACATTTAATATTTATAATAAAATCTACATCTAATAGGAATTATGATATACAAAACTATTATCTATATAGGTTATTCCAAGAACAATTGAAATTTCTTTTTCCAGTAGACCTGATAAAATTATCTATTTCTATGAATTACTAGCATCCATCAGATAATGTATTTCTGATGGTTTTGGAAAACATTCATCTAGGGGACTTCCATATAATTCATATGATGTAATTTATAAAACACAATATTGTGAACTTTATAGAAGTCTCTCTGATGAAAAATGTACATTTCCATCAAGTAAGGACATTTTGTATTGTTGCCTCCATCGTGTAAAAATTAATTATTATCTATAAATTAAAAATCATATTCCCTATCAAATAGAAAAAAACCTATAATAAAATCATAATATAGTAGGAATGTATGAAAGATAAAAATGTAAACATATATAGGTAAGTGGATAGTGATATTAAAATATAGGTTAGAATATTTTTAATGTTCCCTTTTAGATAAATAGTTTACCACCCACTAAGATCTAAAAATTACCCATATCAATTATTTATTCCCAATGTTATCCTATGGATTTTTAGAATATGAAATATAATAATGATATCATTAATGGAAATCAAATAGATATAATTTCTTTATGTTTCTTTTAATTTATTTGTAAGGTATTTATCAAATTACATTAGACCTCACAATATTTGGATTGTGTTTGTTGGATTTTTTACTTAAAAATTCAAATAATAATATAAATATAATACTTGGGTTAATATATATGGTATTAGGGAAGGGTCAAGTTATTATTTTGTGACTAGGAAATGAATAATTTAGTGAGACTCACAGGGATGCGTCAATGTAATGGAAAAAAATCTAAAACTTTTGACGATGTATAATGTGAGTGGTTTCGAAAAAATTATATCACTCTGTGGACACTAAAATTGGATATGGATCTTGAACAATTATACTTAGGGAAAAAACATTAAAATGGAACATTTTATATTAACTCTATTATAATATAATGAATAAAAAATATTCAATTTTATAAACTTATTTTTAAACTCATAGGTGAAATAATTTGGAAAATTCACAACCACTTTACATGCCAATTTAAAAGGACTCAAATAGATATTTAGCTTATAATTCAAAATAAGAAAATTACTAATGATAAATTAGATAGAATTGAAGAGACTCATAATATAGGTTATACATATTATTTATACATTATACCTTCTATGTTTATAGTCTACATTTTATAAGATTTTTAGTTAGGGTATTATCATCCCAATGTTTATTTTGGATATTATAAATTACTATAACGAGAATAATTTAGTGAAAATACACTTATTTTCATTTTATGAACATTAAATTTACTATATGATAACATTTATATGTTTCCTACCATATGTGTTTTGTATAACTAATCAAACACCACCTCGAAACAATGGTGTTGAGTAATATTTGTGAACGAAAACAAGGAAATTCTTGTATAACAAGTACATTAGTCCTCACCAGTCAATTTCATTGGAGTAAATCATCCATAAAATTATTTTTCACATCCCTCTCTACTATTTGATTCCATATTGGGCATTGAAATTATTTCCTTATATAAATCAATCATTAACACATTTGACATAGACATCAATCTATATATCCAGAGTCATCATTTGATATCATAAATTTGTAAATATGGGGTTGAATATACCCCTGAATATTCATCTAATGTTTAAAAATTATTTCCCAATGATATATAACATCTTACTGTAATTATTTAAATATAGATAGAATCATTCTTTTTGTCATTCCCATTGTAAGGGATTACAGTAATGCATTCCATGAAGAATTTTATAGTATTTCCCATTATAGAGAGGTTAAATTATCAAACAAACTTATACCTTGTTCTATACCCATATCTAAGACTCTCTATATAATGGAAACCATTAATTTAGAATAAATGATGTTGCATTGAAAAGTGAATTTATACATGGGTTTTATATACATGTGTTCATCATAGTGGGGTGAAATGGTCCTCTTATTCAAGATTAAGGATGGAAATTTTCCACTAAACTGATTTTCAGGAAATCAACTTAATCATGATAACGAAAAATTGTCATGTTTTATAGATATATGGATTGTTAGATCAATTACATGGGGCTCATTACTTCTCTAAATTCAGTCTTTGGTCTGAATATCACCAATTAAAGGTGAAGAATAACCATATTCCCAAAATATCCTTTAATATGGTATGAACACTTCGAGTTAATAGTAATTACCTTCATACTTTTTAAGGATCAAATAATATATATAGACATAAATAATAGATTATTTTCAGTTAACATTAGTAAAAATTTTAATGACATTATATAACTGTCCCAAACTATCACTCCCAATCTAGCGCAAAAAACAATAAATTGTCATTTTTATAATTGATATCGATGAATATGACCTGATTATATACAACCAAAACCTAAAATAAAAAAAATTAATATCTTATCATTTATAGACCTAGATATATTTTATTTTTAAATTATTTTAGAATTTTGAAAAAATATTACAAAAAAATCATATTTCATCATGTGAGTATTTATCCCACAAAACATATTTTTACTATCTCACAATTGGTCATCATCATCATCCTTCTGAAACTAATATATCCATAATTAATTTACAATCATTTCCAGTAACCTGAGGGAGAATAAAAATAATAATTGTGCATCAAATGTTCAATAATGATAAATATAATAATTAAAAATCCAATACCATCAGTGAGCATATGAAGAGAATATTAAACAATACAAACTTTAATAAATAAAATTCCATTTTAATATAATTAAATGTATTATTATGAATTATAGTTAAAAAAATGAATGTCATTGGTTTGATTATATCTTATTAGATTTAACACACAGTTATAATTCTTAACTATTAATGATATATTTTATAAACTATGTTTATATGACTATTATAAATATAAAATTTTGAAAAATCTAATTGAAAGAGGCAAAGGAAGAAATGACCTCATATTGTGGGATTATACCCTATGAAGCCCATTTATTAGTGCTTCCAAAAGAGATACCATTATTGGGATTTTACAATGACCAATAAAAATAATAGATTCAATATCCTAAGAATGAGAGATATCATTAACGGGAGAAGCTTAAGGCCATTGAGATCATGTCCCAAACCATGTATGCCGAACCACCCTAGGATAGTATCACCATCATGCACCTTACTCTTTGGTTCTTTTTTGGTATAATAAATGCAGATATATCAAGACCCTGATAATAGGAACATTTATATTATATATAATATTTAAAAAATTTTAACCTTATTATTTTTAATTTATATTTGTTTTTTATTTTGATTCAGTAAAACACAAATTGTTTTTTAAGTAATATTAAAATTTGATTATGAAATTTTTTATGAATTAATGGTTTATTGAAATAAATAATATTCTCTAAAAACATTAATATTAAATAATTTTTATTAAATATAAAAAATTATATAATTTTTATGAAATAAAATATAATTTTTATACGGTTTTGAGAACAGTAATTTTCAAAATAACCCACATTTCTCCAGAAATGCCGATTCTTAAATTAAAATTTATAATTCAGATATTAAGAAATTTTTTGAATAAAGTAAATATTTTTCTTCAGATTTAAGTTTCAAAATTATCCAACAATGAAATTTTAATAATTTTTAGAAAGTCATATTTTCTGGTAAAAATTAGTGACGTGATAAATTGGTTTCACGTATTATGACTCCATTATGACAAAAAAATAATATAATAAGTAATATAAATAAAATCTGTGAAAAAAAAGTATTTTTTCAATTTAAATTAATGTAGTAGTAATTTTATTTTATTAACCTCATAAAGGATTTTGAATCCTCCAAAACATATAATATATTATAATGATTTAAAAGGATTTCTTGAGAAAATGACCAAATTCAAAATCAGCAAGGGTGTTATATTAATAGGACATGACCAGGTACTTATAATCTAATGTAAGTACACAATGTTAGAAACCATGAAAAAACCATGGTGAGGATGGTTGGGTGGGTTATTTTAATTTATTGAATCTAAAAACAATATTTGAAAACAAATAATGAACTCTCCTCAATTTTCTTATATAAATCCACACAATCTCCCATTTCACTTCCCTCAAAATCGTTGGTGCACATCCTCAATCTCCCCTATCCTCTATGGAGTCCCCCCAAGGGGCCTCAATATCTCAAGAATCTCATCCCAAGAATTTAGAATCATCCTCTCTAGGTAATAGATCTTTCCTTCTCTATATTCAAGAACATATTTTATGTTATAATTCTTAGTGTTCATTTTATCATGTTCGGATATGTTCCTAATTATATCCCCATATTCCCATATGATCTATAAATGATGATATACCTTTCTCACTATCATTAATCCCCCATTTTTGTTTATTTACACCTCTTACCATGATGAAATTTGGTAAGGGGTCCTCTCCATCTCTTCTAAATTAAATAAACATCATTTTATTACATATTTCATACCCATTTACTAATGATGGGTTATTTTATCCAATATCATCCCCAGTGAAACTATGATTTCTAAATTTTTAGATACCCTATTCACTTTTAATAAGTCATTCAATGTACATATATATTCCCTAGTTTTGCAGCTGAAATGTCACCATAATCTCTTAAGCCATACATGTGCATAGATAATACTCATACCCATTTACAATCAATAGTGTTCAAAATTTTGAAAAAATATTTATTAATTGAGGGATTAAATTTATTTATTCCAGATTCCTTAATAGTTGTATAATTTTTGATGAAAAATGATTCCTTGTTAAATAATGGATGTGGCACACTTATGCAAGTGAATAAAATGAAAGTGACAGATGTGCCTGAAATTATACACCATTAAAATACATTAGGTAATGTCTTATTCTAATGACATGTGATTCAAGTGGTTAGGGATTGAGCCTAATTCATCATGGGACTCTTTCCATTAGGACTTCATGGAAGTTCCCCATAAACAATGTTTATGATGCCATTTTTAATATGTTTCCACATTTTAAATGTATCCTTTATGTTATCATTCTAGATCTGGATTCATTGTCCATGTTTATGATCATTTCTTATTTTTACCATTGATATTCTTATTTTCTCACATTTAATACATTTCTAATGTAATTATATTTTTATTCACCCATTGGAATTTATAGCTTAACCCTTTCATATGTGAATCCCTAGGTTATCCATTATAGTAATAATTATTATTGAATAAGATGACGATGTAAAGGATGTTTTTTCCATAATGGTGTCATATTATTGGTTTTAAGTTGTTATGTAATGTACCTAATGCATTAATGAAATAAACTTCTCTATCATTCATGTTTCATAATGTGTAATATTATGTATTAAATTTTGAATTAATGTATTATAAAGAGTGGCGTTGTTATAGTTGGTATCATAGGATATTTTAGTTATTTTTTAAACTAGGATTAAAAAAATGTAGTGGAATACATTGGTATAAGACTAATAATAATAATATTCCCTTAAATTTTAATAAATTATAGTGTATTTGGTTTCTATTAGAATACATCCCTTCATGGATACTACTAGTGGATGTGGCTGAAGCACATATGTACATGGGAATAAAACACGAAAACACCACATTGGGTAAGACTTGATCATGAACTGGTGCATGGTAACAGGCCTTACCAGACACCTGGTTTGACATTCCAGGGGAATGTGAATTTCTAATCCTATAAGATCATTACAAACCCTTATTTAGGGAACAAAAATTTTCTTAAGTGCCAATATTATAAAATAGATAATTGAAAACATATATAGAATACTATAAATTCACTAGTTAGGGGATAAATTTAATTTATAATTTAACCATTAATGGTTATTAGATTCCTATTTATGTGTTTAATAGTTTAAAAATAATAATCCATAAGTATATTCTAGATTACATAAATGGATTGAACCAAAATATTAATTTCAATATTTTAATTTTTATCCATATTTTTATGAAATACTCTAAATAATGAAAGTTTAGTATTACTATTCAAAATCCCCAAAAAATAATAGATATATAATTGATGTTGAAAATGAATAATGAGGAAACTATTACATCCAATACATATAACTCCCCCATTTTCATAATTTCATGGATGATCCTCCTTGGAATTATTTTGATACTCTATTTAGTGGAATTTGGGGAAATTGTGGGAATGGATTGGCTATCAATAAAATGTTCTAGAAAAAATTTCCGTGATGAGGAAATCACTCTTCATATATAGAATTATCATATGATTATGTGAAAATAAAAGGAAAGGGTTTAATCTTATTTAACAACAACATCTCATGCCTGGATACTATTTCCCAATGAGAAGGCATTCCTAAAAAATAGATTGAATCTATGGTAAAGATAAAAAATGATGACATGCCCATTGTAAGGGAATATGATGATGTGTTTCATGATGAATGTCTTAGTCTTTGTACTAGCTGATGGGTTGAACTTTGAATCGCGATTTTACCTAGTACATTATAATTATCTGAGGCTCAATATAGAATAGATATTATCCAACATAAGTGTTTGATGAAGAATCTGTTGTAGAATCTAGAAAAAGGGTTCATATGCCAAAGCACTTCACCATGGGGTGATCCAATTCTCTTTATCAATAGAAGGTTGGTTTAACGAATCATTTCATTGATTATTCTGTGTTCAATAAGATTACGATAAAAAAATTTGTGCACTTCCAAAAATTGGGTACTTCATCGATATGCTACATGGAGAACAATACTTCTCCACGGTAGACCTTTGGTAGGGGTATTAAATTTTAAATATGGTTAAATAGTAAATACCTGAGGGAATTATTCTGTATAAGGTATGCGAACTTTTTTTTCATAATAATTCCATTTGGACTCACTAAATATCCAAAAATATTCAAGGAAATGATTAATATAGTCTTTAGATATTACATTATAAAATATTTGGTAGACTTTATAAATATTATTATAATATACCCCAAATATAAAGAGGATCATGAGGAGCATCTAATAAGTGTTCCAACGGCCTTACGAAATGATATTACTTATATAAAGTATATAAAAATTATTTTTTGTTAAATGGAAATTTCATTCATATGGAAAATTTACACAATTAATGAGATGTTTGTGGACAATTAAATGATATAATCAATTTGAGGATGGCCAGGGTCAACATATATAAACAAATATATAGTTTCAGTGGGGTAGCTTGGAATTATGGATGATTTGTAATAAATTATTCCTGATATTAAATCTCTTTAACCAAAATAACTGAAAAATGGCTAGAGTTTATTTGGAATTGTGAATGTTAATAGGGCTTCAAAGATTCAAAAAAAGACTTATAACTACACATGTAGAAACACTACACAAGTGTAGGGAATGTTTTGTGGTGTATAGAAATTCTTTAAATAATGGATTGGGTTGTGTGATAATGAAGAATGAAAATGTGATAACCTATCCCTCAATGAAATTTATTATTCATGAAAAGAACTACCGAACTCATATTATGAAGTTAACTGTAGTGATATTTAAATTGAAAATCAAGTGGGAGTTTCTCTTTAAAGAGAAATGTGAGATGTATACAAATCATAAAGAAAAAATGATTATATTTAACATTAGAGATGGATATAAAAGAAAGAATATTGTTATAGCTAATTAAGGATAGTGAATTCTCAATCCACTACCATCTAGGGAATAAAAATAAAGTGCAATATGGTCTTAGTAGAAAGGATTAAACAATTCTATCATTGATGATTGTTTATAAGGATATGATCTTCTAATAATTGTAAGGTATCCACATGGGAATCATAATTGAAGGAACATAATCAACACATTGAAAAATAATTGCTCAACCATGACATCTAGAGAAGATATTGAAACATTAAAGTGATTTTGTAGAGAATTTGAAGAAATTTGATAGTATAATTTTAGGGAAATCTTGATCATTCAATGTTAACCAAGATGAATTTGTATGACTTATGTCAAAACTATGTGTACTAACAAATTATGAGTTTTAGAATGGGCTATTGGAGGATTCACATTGTTGAACTTTTCCATCCATCTTGGGAGAATAAAGACGTATCTTGATCTAAAAGAAAATTATTGGTGGTAAAAATTGAAGATGGAGATTTCAGAATATACATCAAGATTTCTTGTATGTAAGAAATTGAAGATGAAATGGAAAAAACACACATGTATGATGAAACCATTCCCCATATCTACATGGAATTAAGAAAACGTAACCATAGATGTTGTCACAAGTCATATGAATGAATCAAGAAGAGATAATTTTATATGGGTACTGGTGGATCTTGTTAAAAATACCTCTCACCTGATTTTAATTATATAGAATATCTCACTCGATCAATACAAAAGGTTATACATTAGAGAAGTTGTTAGGATGTGTGGAACACTATAATCGATTCTAACTAATCAAGATTTACCATTTAAATCCATGTTCTAGAAGTGTCTCGAACAATCTCTGATTACTTATTTTATCTTAATAATGACTTATCACCCTCAAAATGATATCCAATCATAGTTAACTATCCAGAAACAAGAGGAAATGTTGAGATCATGATCAATTACATGAAAAGTGGATGTGATCAACATCCCAATCTAGTTGATTTATCATACTCTAATAGATTATAGTCATGTATCCAAATGGATCCCAATGATTCCTTTTATGGAAATAGGTTTATAACACCGATATTTTCAGTTGAAGTAGGGGAATGAAAATTGATAGTTTCAGAAATAGAAGAGGAAACAATTAAAAAATTAAATACCTTTATATAATACATCAAGGCAGTTTAAGGTTGATTGAAGAGATATGTTGACTATCATCAATGATACGTAGAGTTTGATGTTGGAGATGATTTATTATTTCTCATATACCAATGGAATAAACCATGAGATTTGGAATGAAGGGAACACGTAGTCCAATATATATTGGTCCCTTTTGGATCATTGATTACATCTGAGCGGTGGACTATCGATTGTTACTCCCACCAAAAATATATATAGTTCATTTTTTATTCCATGTATCCATATAAATTAATTACATACAACACCCATAACAAGTACTCAATCCAGAATTGAAACCATTAAATAATGAGATCACATATGAGGAGTGGATGGTAAATATCTTATATCATAGATATAATGTTTGATAAAATATGATAATGCACATTTTGAATGATTTATGTAGAAACCATAAATTTGAATTAATGACATGGGAATTATATGAAGTTATGAAAAAAATTTACCCTCATCTGTTTTAGTGAGTGAAATGAAAATTTTTATGGAAAAACTTTTTACAGGGGGACGATTGTCAGGAAGAATAGTTTTATAAATAAAATTAGCTTTTTGATTTAATTAAATGAAATATTATGTATTATGGTTATAGAAAACACAAGAGCATCCATGGTTTTTTTCATATCATATTCCATTAAAAATAACAAAGAGTATCTTTTAGTTGTTAATATATCTATTTAATAGTTATCATTTAATTAATATAAATATAGGGTGTGAAAAATTTAATTAACATTGACAAAGAAAGAGAAGGCCTCAACCAGTAGGATCGTACCCTATGAATCCCATTAACTAGAACGTAAATGGTGGGATGATTCAACTGGATTTATCCATGTCCAAGTACACTATGTGATCCAAAAACATACACATAAGTGAAACCATTTACGGGATATGTTCAAGATGATTGAGATCATGAAAAAAACCACATACACCGAACCACCCCATGATTGTCTTTCCATTGTGAAATTTACCTTTAAGTAGTCTTCTGAAATAATAAATGGATATGTTTCATGAACCCAATAAAATGAATATATATATTTTATATGATAATAAATATTTTTTTTTCATAGTTACTGTTATTTTTAAATTGTTTTTATTTTGATTTGATAACATAGAAATTCTATTTTTGGGTAATATTCAAATTGAATTAAGGAATTTATTTTGATGATATGATTAATTTTTGAATAAAATAATTCATTATATAAATATTAATATAATTTTTTTAAATTAAATATAAATTATCATATAATTTTTATGAAGTGAAGTGTAATTTTTATGAAGGTTCGAAAAACGTTATTGTCAAAACCTCAAATTTCTTAATAAGTTTTATTTATTATTTTACAATACACAAAATAAAAATATAGAAATTTACTTGGAAAAAATAACAAATAATTTTAAAATCAAAATGTCAAATTTATTTAGCACTGAATGATTAATATATTTATGAGCCAATTGAGTTTTTGGGTAAAAATTATTGACAGTATAAATATAATGTGTTTATTATTATATCATAATGTCCCAAAAAAGATTTAATAAATACTATAAATGGTATCTATGACCAAAAATATTTTTTCCTTTAAAATTATGTAATATAATGTTTAATAGAATAACTTTTAAATAAATTATTAATCCTCTAAAACCTGTAATATAATTTATGGTTTTAAATATTTTTTGTAAGGATATAACTCACTTCAACACCAGGTGGCGTATTGTTTTGATATTTTTGGCTTGTGAATTATAAATTAATTAAAAACAATATAGTTTGGAAGAATCAATGGGGAAAATCCAATGGGTTTTTTTGTCTTTTTAATTATTTAATTATATAGAGTACAAAACAAATGATTGAGAAATAATAAATAACTATCTTCTTTTTTCATATATAAACACACAGAAGATTGCATTTCACATGAAAATAAATCCTTGGAGACCTTCCTCAATCTACATGTTCCTCTATAAAATCATCACATTTCACCCCAATCTCTCAAGAATCTCCTTTAAAGAATTTGGAATCACCACCTGAGGGAAATGGATATTCCATTATCTTTTTTTAATCAGTAACATCTTTTATGTTTTGACTGTTAATTTTAATTTGTTACTATTGGGATATGTTATTCCATATCACACTTACTAAAATTATTATGTATAAATGATGATATACCCCTTTCACTCTCCTTAATAACTCTCTTGAACCTTCATGTACATTAGCCATCATGAAGAAAATTAGTAAGTGATTCAATTTATCGCCTACTTATTAAAGCATTTTTATTTTCTTATGGTCTTCATCTCTATTTCCATTTGTTTGTATACATCCTAAAATATAACACATACTATTTAAATGATATATAAATGATGAGACACCCATTTAGTTCACATTAAGACCTTACATGAATGTTTATACACCCCCATTATACTACGGAATTTTCATAGTGATCTCCCATGACAAACAATTTTATAGTGAATACTAAAACCTATATCCAATCAAGGTTGTTCACATTTAGGAAAATATAATTATTAATTTTTTATTTACATGTATATATTACAAAGGCCTAGATATTGAATAAAATTTGATAATAAATGATTCCGTGTTGTATAATCAATATATCACCCTAATATTTGTGAATAATATGAAAGTGAGGGGATCACCCAAAATTATATAGCACTCTAATGCATTTGGGTATGGTTTTAGTCTCTTGATATGTAATGTAGGTGATATGTGTGTGGACCTAAACCATTTTGGGAATTCTTACATAATGATGTCCTGGATGTTATCCTTGAACTATATTTATGATTCAATTTTTTATTTTTTTGCAACATTACCCATGTTCCCTTTCTATTATCATTCTATATCATGCTTCATTGTTAATTTTTATGATTCTAACCCATTTTATGTAGCATTTTTTAATTCTTATTATCTAAAATGTAATACATTCTTCTTATTTTTACTTATTTATTCCATTAATTAGATTTATATCTTAATTTTTTATTATGTATATCCCTAGGTTATCCCATGCAATTTTATGTACGATGGAAGAATATGAGAATGTTAAAGAAGTGTTAAATAATTGTTACATATTCCATAATTTTATTTATTATTTAATTTACATAAATCCCAAAGACACTTTACTTCTTGATATTCTCAGTTATATTATGTATGATTATTAGATAATAAATTATTATATAATAATGAATAAGGTTTTCATAGCATAAGGGTATGATGATTCAATAAATTTGAATGATCATAACATAAGAATATTCATACCCATCAATATATGCATCATCAATTATAAAACAGAGATAAAATATTTATCAATGAAAATTGTCATAAAAACCAGCAATCATGATCCATGTGATTCTATATTGACAAAAGGATTAATTAAAATACCAATGAAAGATTATGGAAAACATGTTGGGGTCTTGGAACCCAATATTCATAAAAAAATTTAATCCCATGTTGTAAATGACTAGAGGGCTATTATGTCAATGGGAGAAATCCATTTGTAACTCCATCATTATTTTATCTAAATAAATATAAAATTCCCTAGTTCATTTGAGAACTATCTAGGTGTACCCATAATATAGTTTATATCAGGACCACCTAAAACTATCTGGGTGAACCCAACAAATATATTATAATAGGCTCACCTAGTGCTATCTAGGTGTACCAAATATTTTAGTTATACTGATATAACCTTTAGGGTATAAAGGTGATAAACCCGTATTATATGATATATAATTATCACATTTTTATCATCAATAATGTCGATATATCCTTAATTAATTAAAAAGATACATTTATTCAGTTGTCAATATAACAATAATAATTGTTCATTAATATCATTGTTCAGTTTTGGAATTGAGACTAGTTTCATGTAAATCTCATATTCCAATTGAGAAATCATAAGAATGGGATCAATACAACATATTCATAGTAGAGTTAATGTTACATCAATATATTTTTTTCATTGATGAATGAACATACAGTGATAGTGTCATTAAAATTATTTTTGTAGAAAATATTTTATCACATTGTGTAACAACATATGTTTTCATCATAGTTGAAAAATTAATTTCAAATATCACTTGGATGATTTTGATGGAGAATATAGTTTCTATTTTGAAAATAATATTTAAATTTTAAACTATTTAAAAATATTTAATGAAAAAATTTTCATGGAAAATAAGATTTTAAATGAAACAATTATGAATTTATTTTTCATTAGGGTGTAAAATTCCCATCATGACTTGTACATTAAATACTCGGACACATTTCACATTTTATATAAATATAAAAATGTGAATCATTTAGAAGATGACAAGAAGATTTATTTATAAACATTTTTTAAAACATCAATTATGGATAAATGTATCTTTAATTTTTCATATGAAAAATTTTTATTTACTTTTTTTAGAAAGCATGGATTTGGATGTAAAATATTAAACCACAATAGTGAAAAATGAAGTATGATTTTCCTAAAAATATTTTCACATTTTTTTTATTACATAAGAAATAAAAAAGGCACTATTACATGAAAAATTAATTAAAGAAAATAGGAAAATAAAATTAAATGGGTATATTATGAAATTATAAAATAATTACCAATAATGGAAATTCAAGCATAACCATTATCAATTTAAAAAAGAAATCATAATAAAAATCATTTTCCACTTTTATAACTTTCTAAATTTAGGCCACATGAAATAAGAAAATAAATAAAAAACATTATTATAATTACAATATGGGTATTTCTGATATAACATATAAATGTTTTAGTAGATACACATCATAAAAGATGATATAATTATAATATATGATATGTCCCAATGAATAAAATTTAAGAATACCAACCCTTACAATGATAGTAACATTGAAGTGAGAATTTATTAATGAATGAATTATGTTTATAATCCATAAAACCATATAAAACAACTCAAAATAAAATAAAATATTATAAAATGTAATTACACACATGATCATGGAATATAAAATACCATATATAAGTAATATAATAGAATAAAAAGAAAATAAGTTATGACACTATATACAGATCGGTAAATTTCAAGTCAAATTACCCATGTTTAAATAATTCATATTTGAAGATAACACACCATTATTTTTGTATAATTTATTATATTACATTTAAAATGGGTATTATAAATCAATATTAATTAAATAAGGTGTATGAACTTATAATATTCCTTAATGAATGAAAAATTATGTGAAGTTCTTTAATAACTTGCTAATCTCAAGGAAAAAACCTCATAAAAGGGAGAACGCCATTTTTATTCTTAAAAGACAATAATTTTCATGAAATTATTAATAATTTATATTCATCGGTAGTATATAAGAAATATAATCATAATAATTGGTGAATATGGTATATTTCTATCATAAGTAAATGTGTTACAATAAACCCCCTCCTTTTGTCCGACACATCACGTACGTTATTTATGATCCTAAATAATAATAATATACTATTTATTTAATTAATTAAAAATATTTTTAAATTTTTTTTCATTCCTTTTATTTTACATATTACAATGTTATATACTGTTATTTAATAAATATATTTTAGACTAGTTTTTTTAAAGATATTCAGCTTGTTTGTCAAAAATGATATTGGTTGGTTGAATATTGTTTATGAAGGCACCTTTCATCATCTACAAAATAATAAATTCATTATTATCATTTTTAAAATACAATTATACATTAGTAACTAATCTTGGAAGAAAAGATCGAAAAATAAACTATGTTATGATTATGTAAATGGTCGGTAATATATACACATGAGTAAGGTTTCAATTTTCCGACAATCATTATAGAAAGAAGTTAACTATTAATTTATAACTATATAATAACTCTAATATAATAAATAAATTATTTTTCATTAAATATACTAATATAAATCATAAATTTTATTTACTGATGAAAATTTGACATATTGGTTCAAAGAGGAATTAATTCACACAAATGCATAAACACTGTAGAGACCCGTATCTTGACGTACATGTACATTACATTACATTTGCGGAATACTTAGTACATAACAAAAACACACACTAAAGGATCGTAATAGTTTAGTGTCTTTGGAAACTCGGAACGTAATCTTCTAATCGTGGTGAAAGTTCTTCAATATCTCCCATAAAGGTCATCCCTTTTTTCTACCTAAAACCTTTCTTTATATCCTGGGGAAAAGAAAACATAAAAGGGTGAGCTCGAATGCTCAGTAAGGGTAAACAAAGGAAATATCAATCACATAATTTTCATAAGAACATAACATTGTTGGAAATCTTAACCTGCAAAAGAGAGCATAATTTCATAACATGGGATAAATCATAGTAGTGAAATGAAATCATAACTTAAAACATTACTCATTGTGGCATACACACATAATCATAGAGAATCATTTCTTGTTAGTCAAGACTCATTGCCAAGACTATCTTAGTGGACAAAGTCCCTTTCTGAATCGAGTTCACTCCTCGTTTCAGTCCTGTATCACTGAACCGAAATAACCTTCCGTTCCAGCCATGTATATCTCATGAGATATAAAATCTTTACCCAATGCATTGGAGGGAGATATAGGTCCCACCCATCTCTTAATGAATCCTTTCTTATGTGTGCCACAGAATCATAAATCATACATCATTGCATAACCCATGTAATAAAAATGGGATTCTTAAACAACATGACATCATAAAACCATTCATATAAGATAAAGGAATTCATAAACATAATTCCATCACAACATAGTCAAATCAATGTAAAAATATGGACAGAAACAGAACCCTTTATTATCTTAGATGGAAAATAATTTTGATAAAACACTTGAATTGAATTCTTGAGGAAAATATCCTTTCTTCTTCAAAATCAATTTCTTTTCACAAAACATCATGAAATTTTTAAAAGAAAGAGATTTTATTGAAAATAGTCATGAAATCTTTTGGAGGAATCTTCATAAAAATAAGGCTTTATAAAACCGTAAAAATCCGTTCGTGCCGTTTAAGTTAAAAAAACATTCTTCTCGTACTTTTGTCGGAAAAGTCAAAAAGTACCTCGTACGAAAAACGACAAAAGATTCCTTTCATACATATTACTAAAAACTCACCGAAGGGTAAAAATGGATTTAAACAATTGTAGGTAGATGGAAATAACATTACATATTGATGAAACATGGATTTGGATGATAAAATACACCCCAGTAATTACCAAAGTAAAAACAATCTCGGATAAAAGTGAGATTGTGATATTTCCCTTACCTTAGGTCCAATTTGCTTCGTATGTGTCCGAACCTCCTGTATAATGATTTAAATAATGTCATTGACTTATTACAGAATCATATTCATTGTTATGATATCATATATGGTTCACTTATGACATTATATTACCCGTTCTTTTGTAAATTCCATGTTAAAGAAGCGTTTTGGGTAAAATCGTTTCATTTATCGTAGGTGTTTTGACTTGTTGTTCTTGACATCATTATTACTTATATCATGATTTACTTACTTCCAGAATATAAAATATGATTTATATATCATATATATTCAGTATATATATATATATAATAGATAGATAAATAAAATGAAAAACACCGTTCATGGAGACGGTAGTCCGTACGTACGCATGAACGCTGTTTTTCTTTCCTTATTGTCTTGAAATGGAAGTAAGTAGATGACATACATATGTATATATATATACATAAATACAGTAGCTTTATAATGTCATGTATTTCATTATTATTTCTTATATATACATTATAATCATTCTTAAATGGTTAACATGGAGAATGAATCTCATCGCGTCGTGGAGACGGTATTCCGTACGTACGCACGAGCGATGATATCATTTCTATAAATATTGAATTGAATTGGAGTGGATTATAAAATATATCAGAATCATTAGGATGTTTTAATAACTATGTATAGTTATTCTTTACACCATTATACCCATCCATGTAAGGTGGTGGTGGAAAATAGATTACACCACGGCGTGGAGACGGTATTCCGTACGTACGCACGCGCGGTGATTTCTTTTTCCGTAGGATGGATAGATGGTGAAATAGGGTTGTTTCATACTTATAATAACATATCAGTATATGAGTGATACTGATGTTATTACTTCATAATGAAACAACCTAAGAAGAAGAAGTGGAAGAAGAAATAAAGATGAAAGAATTGGTAACGGTAATTACCTCTTCTTTGAAGTGCCTCTTTGAGACCTCCTCTTAGGGCACTAGAATTGGTCTTTGAGGAAGACCAGAACCTCTAGGATGTTGCTAGGGAAGTGGAGAAGGGATTTTGGCAGGGGTTGGCCGAGCTTGAGTGCTCAAATTGGTGTGAGGAGGAGGGGGAGGAGGTGTCCTTTTATAAGGGAGGAGAGGGGCACCTTAGGAATTCTTAAAAATATTAATTTATAATAAATATAACCCCACTTAAAAACCTCCAAAAATGACTCATATTCGAAGCTTAGATGATATAGGGTTGTAATCTCATCAACCAATCAAATTTATACATGTTTGGATCTTATTTTAAACCTTATCAATTAGATTTAACTCTAAGTTAAATAATTTAACTTTTACCGTGTCTTTTTGTTTTCTTTCACTATATGGTTAATACACTTACTATAACATGCCAAACGAACCCCAAATTGTATATTATTAATACATATATCCTTATCTAAGTCATTTGGCCGAACCTTAGATTTTTAGGAATAAAATAACAATTAATAATATAATATTTGATTTAAAAACTATTTTGTGTCAATTTTGACACTATTTGATATATGATTTTTTTGAAAGTCATAAAAGAATTATATATTCGAACCAAGTTGATTAAATCAACACTAATATATCATAGTAACCTAGAAAATTAGTGGAATTCATAAAAAGTCTTAAATTACATTTATTTTGGTATTTATATTATCAATTATGTCAATATTTCATTAATAAGATAATTAATGCATCATCTTTGTGTCATAAATAAATTATATTATATGCTGTCTAAAAATTACAAATAAAATACCATCATGTAGGAAATCTTTTTAGCTTTCTAATGAATATTTATAGTCGAATTTATCTTATGTATAACCCCATATTAAAAATGATTTACTTATTAAACTTTGATTTTAACTATTTTAACCCTTCTTTAAATAAATTAATAATAAATGTCCTAATCTAATCCAAGTGGGCCTAAATGGTCATATTTTATTCCTAAGTTTGTTTTTGGTCGAATTACACTTGTCCAATAGAATTAGGACATGTGTTAGGGTAATATTAATATCATATTTACCCTTAGTTACCCTATTTACTATTAACCGTGGTAAAAAAAGTAAAAAGTTACTATTCACCAAAAAATTATTTTCATCTCATTGAACCACATTTTAGTCCTTGATATTAACCGTGTCTCTCGGATTTTCGAAATTCCATTCACAGAAGCGATAAAATTAAGTTTTATGCAAAATTCCATTTTTAACCTACCACTTAGTGGTTTCACTATTCAAAAATTGAAAGTTTTCAGAAAAATGCCAAAATTTCATCCTAAGCTATATTTCATATTCCGAATTCAAAAATGAAGTCTATTTTACCAAATTCATAACATAGAAGTTGCATTAATTAATTTTATAATTAAATCCCGCTGTTAAAACAAATAGCGTGTTTTTTAAGAAACAAAATCTATCAAAAGATTGACACTTGATTATGTCTGGTTTAAATGTGAAATTACAAACAATGACCAACATTGTATTAAATTGTAAAAATATATTCTAAATATACTTTAAAACCACTCAAATTAATAATTTATCACTATTAATTATTTCGATTAAAAAAATTGTTTTTAATTATAATTTAGTAATTTTCACTATTCATTAGAATATGAAAGTTATCCGAAAAGTACCAAAATTTCACCTTAGGCTAAATTCGATACTCCGAATCCAAAAATGAATTCCATTTTAATAAATAAAATTTACAAAATTTCCAAAAAGTGGTTATTACTATTCATAACGGCTAGTTTTAATAATATTTTAATAGCATATCGTTGTTTCGTGAAACTCAGTATTGCGTACTACACACGCTATCGAGGAAGGTCGCGATTGCGTGTAACGGAAGGAAAGTCAAGGATGCGTATTGTGAAAGCTTCTTTTGTTGTAGCGTACAACACAAGACATTAATGAAATTAAAAAGAATATTTTTCATAAAATCTTGGGGCGTTACATTCTACCCCCCTTAAAATGAATTTCGCCCTCGAAATTCGTCGGGGTTATAAATGGTTTACTATTCAAAATTTTCTTTGATAGAAACCCACATCGTAAAAAGAAATACCAAAACATGGCTTTAAAAACTAAAGTATGAAATGTAACGATTACCCAAATATACTAATCACTGGGTTTCCACATAGGTGAAAATATGGATATGGAAGAAAAATCTAACCATCATGTTCTGATGGAGAGTGGTAGAGAACATGGCTATGGAAAAGCCAGTAATCACAAATCCATAGATTTGTGATGATATAAGGTACCATCTGATTCATCAGGTATAAGATCACTAGGACAACATTTTTGGTTTTCAAGATCATTTCCCTAAAGTTGAATATTTGCTTAGAATAAATACTTACTTTATTTTGGTAAAATATCACTTTTGTTCGTGCCTTGAACAATTTCTACTTCATCTCTTAAATAAATGAAGTTAAATTTGTTATTCGTGATGTGTTAGCAGATCATGTGATAGAATGACAGGTCATTCCATCTGTCTCAAACAAAAGGTTAGCAAAACTTATATACATAAGTCGATCTATAGTGAGATTAATCATATATGGTTCCTAAAATGGACTTATACTTCATATATCATACTGCTTAATATAATAAAACTAGTTTCTACTAAACAGGGACTTCCTGTAGGTCAGTGGTAGGCGATAAAGGCCAGTCGCACTTCGGTTGTGGGTTCGATTCCCACAGCCTTGTCCGAAGTGATGGGCTGTCGCCCGTCCTGCAGGTTGTCCTTTTTCCAAAACTACTATAACATCCCATCAATAATATCGTCCAACACAATCCATTCCAATCTTTAGGCTTATCCATAATACTGCAGTCCACTCTCATAACATAGTGAAAACAATTACCAGAGATTTAATATCATCGTTGATCCCCATATATCATAAGATATGTTTTTTTTTGGTCACATTCCAAACATTCAAAGTCCTTAATCATGTATACTCTTGAATACCCATTGAACCTTAGTGAAAACTTGAATGCAGTTAAAAGTTAACACTTTACACATACCAAAATCCTCAAAATTATTTATACTCAAACCATGATATCACTTAGTCCTTATATCAATCATGAGCTCATGAATACTATTAAACATTTCATTTTCTCGTCTTCATTATGCGCATATCATCTTATTTCCAAAAAAAATATCTCAATCACTTTGAATACCACATCAATAAATATTGCAATACTCAATGATACAACATTATTTTGGAATCCCATTACATAAACACTTAATCATTCCACCACATCGTTGTCATATTCAACATTGCCAATAGTGATCGCATGTGATTTCCCTTTGTCCTTTGCCTTCAGTGGTTGCTCATGTTGATCATCACTAACCCTTGGATTAGGGCAATTATTAGCATAATGCCCCATTTCCTTGCACTTGAAGCATTGAAGTGTTGGCGGTGCGTTCTCTGCAGTGTTTGCTTTATCATTAGAAACCCTTTTTCCATTACTTCGACACTCAGCTGCTCGATGACCTTCTTTTCCACACTTAAAACATTTTCTAGTCCCTTTTAGACAATCTCCACCATGCTTCTTTCCACACTTTGTGCATAAGGAAACATTCATCTTCTTTTCACCATTATTCTGAGATTTCTCCTGGAACTCCATCTTTCGTTTCTTGTCAAAACCATGAGATGGATATGTAACACCAACTTCCATTTCTACCTTGATAGCACAACGCACAATTTCTTCATAGCTACTGAAGTCTCTTATAGCTAATGCCCTTCGAAGACTTGGTTTTAAGCCACTGAAAAATCGATCAACTTTACTTTCAGGTTGGATGATAATTCCAGAAGCATACCTTGCAAGTCTTGTAAAATTTGCTTCATAGGTACCAACAGATTCATCGTCCCTTTGCTTCAGTTCAAGAAACTCTTTCTCCATCTTTGTTCGAAGAATACGAGGGAAGTACTTATTGAAAAATAAGTTCTTGAACTCGTCCCATTCCATAGACTCAATTTCATCCCTTTGCCTTGTATTCTTAATAAGATTCCACCATTGATCAGCATCTCCTTCCAAACGATACACTGCTAGGATGACTTTATCATGTTCAGAACATTGAAGAACTGAAAATATCTTTTCAGTAGTACTAATCCATTGTTCAGCAACTAATGGATCAGTAGACCCACTGAAAGAAGGTGGACGCTGCCTCATGAAGGATTCAACAGAATGTTGCTCCTTCCTTTGCTCGTTTGGAAGTCCTGCATGATTCATAGCTTGAGAAAGTTGTGTGATCATGGCTACAAGATTTTGCATTCCAGCTCCTATATCGTTTGGTTGCTCAGGGGTACAATCATTGCATTGCCCATCACATTCCGCATTAACACGGTTCCTTCGGGTTCCAGCCATCGTCTAAAACCCCAAAAGAATTGTGTGAGAGGCAAAAATCATGCTAGGGAAAACAACATAATAAAGGGTTAGTACCCTCAATATCTAACATCTTAGGTTAAATTCGAAGATCGTTAGCGTAATTCTAGGACTATAACCTATACGTATACTTAACCTTAGAGACATCCCTAGACATACCTTAGAAATATCTCTAGGGATCTCACTAAAGTTCTCGCTTCCTAGTTTCCAAAGGTTGACTAAACCTTTCCTCTGATACCAACTGTAGAGACCCGTATCTTGACGTACATGTACATTACATTACATTTGCGGAATACTTAGTACATAACAAAAACACACACTAAAGGATCGTAATAGTTTAGTGTCTTTGGAAACTCGGAACGTAATCTTCTAATCGTGGTGAAAGTTCTTCAATATCTCCCATAAAGGTCATCCCTTTTTTCTACCTAAAACCTTTCTTTATATCCTGGGGAAAAGAAAACATAAAAGGGTGAGCTCAAATGCTCAGTAAGGGTAAACAAAGGAAATATCAATCACATAATTTTCATAAGAACATAACATTTTTGGAAATCTTAACCTGCAAAAGAGAGCATAATTTCATAACATGGGATAAATCATAGTAGTGAAATGAAATCATAACTTAAAACATTACTCATTGTGGCATACACACATAATCATAGAGAATCATTTCTTGTTAGTCAAGACTCATTGCCAAGACTATCTTAGTGGACAAAGTCCCTTTCTGAATCGAGTTCACTCCTCGTTTCAGTCCTGTATCACTGAACCGAAATAACCTTCCGTTCCAGCCATGTATATCTCATGAGATATAAAATCTTTACCCAATGCATTGGAGGGAGATATAGGTCCCACCCATCTCTTAATGAATCCTTTCTTATGTGTGCCACAGAATCATAAATCATACATCATTGCATAACCCATGTAATAAAAATGGGATTCTTAAACAACATGACATCATAAAACCATTCATATAAGATAAAGGAATTCATAAACATAATTCCATCACAACATAGTCAAATCAATGTAAAAATATGGACAGAAACAGAACCCTTTATTATCTTAGATGGAAAATAATTTTGATAAAACACTTGAATTGAATTCTTGAGGAAAATATCCTTTCTTCTTCAAAATCAATTTCTTTTCACAAAACATCATGAAATTTTTAAAAGAAAGAGATTTTATTGAAAATAGTCATGAAATCTTTTGGAGGAATCTTCATAAAAATAAGGCTTTATAAAACCGTAAAAATCCGTTCGTGCCGTTTAAGTTAAAAAAACATTCTTCTCGTACTTTTGTCGGAAAAGTCAAAAAGTACCTCGTACGAAAAACGACAAAAGATTCCTTTCATACATATTACTAAAAACTCACCGAAGGGTAAAAATGGATTTAAACAATTGTAGGTAGATGGAAATAACATTACATATTGATGAAACATGGATTTGGATGATAAAATACACCCCAGTAATTACCAAAGTAAAAACAATCTCGGATAAAAGTGAGATTGTGATATTTCCCTTACCTTAGGTCCAATTTGCTTCGTATGTGTCCGAACCTCCTGTATAATGATTTAAATAATGTAATTGACTTATTACAGAATCATATTCATTGTTATGATATCATATATGGTTCACTTATGACATTATATTACCCGTTCTTTTGTAAATTCCATGTTAAAGAAGCGTTTTGGGTAAAATCGTTTCATTTATCGTAGGTGTTTTGACTTGTTGTTCTTGAAATCATTATTACTTATATCATGATTTACTTACTTCCAGAATATAAAATATGATTTATATATCATATATATTCAGTATATATATATATATAATAGATAGATAAATAAAATGAAAAACACCGTTCATGGAGACGGTAGTCCGTACGTACGCATGAACGCTATTTTTCTTTCCTTATTGTCTTGAAATGGAAGTAAGTAGATGACATACATATGTATATATATATACATAAATCCAGTAGCTTTATAATGTCATGTATTTCATTATTATTTCTTATATATACATTATAATCATTCTTAAATGGTTAACATGGAGAATGAATCTCATCGCGTCGTGGAGACGGTATTCCGTACGTACGCACGAGCGATGATATCATTTCTATAAATATTGAATTGAATTGGAGTGGATTATAAAATATATCAGAATCATTATGATGTTGTAATAACTATGTATAGTTATTCTTTACACCATTATACCCATCCATGTAAGGTGGTGGTGGAAAATAGATTACACCACGGCGTGGAGACGGTATTCCGTACGTACGCACGCGCGGTGATTTCTTTTTCCATAGGATGGATAGATGGTGAAATAGGGTTGTTTCATACTTATAATAACATATCAGTATATGAGTGATACTGATGTTATTACTTCATAATGAAACAACCTAAGAAGAAGAAGTGGAAGAAGAAATAAAGATGAAGGAATTGGTAACGGTAATTACCTCTTCTTTGAAGTGCCTCTTTGAGACCTCCTCTTAGGGCACTAGAATTGGTCTTTGAGGAAGACCAGAACCTCTAGGATGTTTCTAGGGAAGTGTAGAAGGGATTTTGGCAGGGGTTGGCCGAGCTTGAGTGCTCAAATTGGTGTGAGGAGGAGGGGGAGGAGGTGTCCTTTTATAAGGGAGGAGAGGGGCACCTTAGGAATTCTTAAAAATATTAATTTATAATAAATATAACCCCACTTAAAAACCTCCAAAAATGACTCATATTCGAAGCTTATATGAGATAGGGTTGTAATATCATCAACCAATCAAATTTATACATGTTTGGATCTTATTTTAAACCTTATCAATTAGATTTAACTCTAAGTTAAATAATTTAACTTTTACCGTGTCTTTTTGTTTTCTTTCACTATATGGTTAATACACTTACTATAACATGCCAAACGAACCCCAAATTGTATATTATTAATACATATATCCTTATCTAAGTCATTTGGCCGAACCTTAGATTTTTAGGAGTAAAATAACAATTAATAATATAATATTTGATTTAAAAACTATTTTGTGTCAATTTTGACACTATTTGATATATGATTTTTTTGAAAGTCATAAAAGAATTATATATTCGAACCAAGTTGATTAAATCAACACTAATATATCATAGTAACCTAGAAAATTAGTGGAATTCATAAAAAGTCTTAAATTACATTTATTTTGGTATTTATATTATCAATTATGTCAATATTGCATTAATAATATAATTACTGCATCATCTTTGTGTCATAAATAAATTATATTATATGCTGTCTAAAAATTACAAATAAAATACCATCATGTAGGAAATCTTTTTAGCTTTCTAATGAATATTTATAGTCTAATTTATCTTATGTATAACCCCATATTAAAAATGATTTACTTATTAAACTATGATTTTAACTATTTTAACCCTTCTTTAAATAAATTAATAATAAATGTCCTAATCTAATCCAAGTGGGCCTAAATGGTCATATTTTATTCCTAAGTTTGTTTTTGGTCGAATTACACTTGTCCAATAGAATTAGGACATGTGTTAGGGTAATATTAATATCATATTTACCCTTAGTTACCCTATTTACTATTAACCGTGGTAAAAAAAGTAAAAAGTTACTATTCACCAAAAAATTATTTTCATCTCATTGAACCACATTTTAGTCCTTGATATTAACCGTGTCTCTCGGATTTTCGAAATTCCATTCACAGAAGCGGTAAAATTAAGTTTTATGCAAAATTCCGTTTTTAACCTACCACTTAGTGGTTTCACTATTCAAAAATTGAAAGTTTTCAGAAAAATGCCAAAATTTCATCCTAAGCTATATTTCATATTCCGAATTCAAAAATGAAGTCTATTTTACCAAATTCATAACATAGAAGTTGCATTAATTAATTTTATAATTAAATCCCGCTGTTAAAACAAATAGCGTGTTTTTTAAGAAACAAAATCTATCAAAAGATTGACACTTGATTATGTCTGGTTTAAATGTGAAATTACAAACAATGACCAACATTGTATTAAATTGTAAAAATATATTCTAAATATACTTTAAAACCACTCAAATTAATAATTTATCACTATTAATTATTTCGATTAAAAAAATTGTTTTTAATTATAATTTAGTAATTTTCACTATTCATTAGAATATGAAAGTTATCCGAAAAGTACCAAAATTTCACCTTAGGCTAAATTCGATACTCCGAATCCAAAAATGAATTCCATTTTAAAAAATAAAATTTACAAAATTTCCAAAAAGTGGTTATTACTATTCATAACGGCTAGTTTTAATAATATTTTAATAGCATATCGTTGTTTCGTGAAACTCAGTATTGCGTACTACACACGCTATCGAGGAAGGTCGCGATTGCGTGTAACGGAAGGAAAGTCAAGGATGCGTATTGTGAAAGATTCTTTTGTTGTAGCGTACAACACAAGACATTAATGAAATTAAAAAGAATATTTTTCATAAAATCTTGGGGCGTTACAAACACCATTTACATTTATGAGTGTATAAATGAAAATGAAATAGTAAGAATTAGGAAAGATAAATATTTCATGAATATAAGTATTATTTCATATTTATCATATATATTGATTAAAATTGTCCTATTTACCTTATATGTGATGCGTTATTGAAAAATGAATCACTTCAATTTGCGAGGTGATAATCCACCGTAGAGTAATGAAACGTTATTGTATCCCACCCAAAATGAAGAGTAATAAGGTATATATGACATAATAACTCAATAAGTATAAAAATTTTAAAAATATAATATTCATATTTGAATCATTCATTTCAAAAAGCTATGAGAGGCGATGATGTGTGATAGATGGCATCATTTTGCAAGGCTGAAGTCCACTGTACAAACGAATGACGATATTATATCCCATAAGTTTGATGGGGAGCCGTATTTTTTCTATTACATTTAAATAATAATATAAAATTAAATTTATGATAAAGGTTTTATTATATAATAATAATTGTATAATTTTTAAATGAGGTTGATGAAAAAGTAAAATAAGAAATCCTTATTAATCAGGATACCTCTTCTTCAGATTTCCATCTTAGGAATGAACGAAAACCATTCATAGGATGGATTTATGATCAAAATAATTTATTTAGGTCATTTTTTGGTTTGTAATGATGATATTTTGGTAGGGAATGGCCAATATATGAAATTTTAGTTGAAAATGAGAGAGGTTTGTGAGTGGCCTTTTATATGGAATGTGATCACAACACCTGTATTTTTGGAAAGGAAAAAGGATTACCAATACTTTTCACATATGAAAAGGCACCAAACCAAAACATTATAAACGATTAAACATTATATTGATGAAATATATCAATTTAATATATTTTATACAACTCTATTGCTCTTAAACCTTGCCATTTTAGTTCTTCCCTTGGTAAATAGGTTTTTACCATAACTGCAACAATTAATTTTGAATTTTTTACTATTAATTATGGAAACAATAAGTTTAAAAATTATAAAATAAAAATTATGTTGAATAAAAAACATTTAAAACATTTTAAATAATTAAATTCAAATAAATTTAAAAATTTAATTTAAAATAAATCCCATAGATTTTCTAAAAATCACGGGTTCAAAAAGTGTATTTTTCTTGAATAATATGTTTTTATGTTAACTATATAATGAATATTAGTAATTATATAAATATAAATTAAAATTTATAGATATTTAATATATATATTTTGTGAAATTACATCACAGATGGTTTTTTTAATTAATTTAAATTGGGAGACAATATGTATATTGAAATAGTTTTTAGGAAAAAACCTATTTTAAACCCAAAAATAAACATATAGGAAAATACATTATAATTATGATTGAAAATTAATTTATTGGATTAAATGGAAAAAAATATATGTTACATTAAATAATATTCAAAACATAATGGGTCTTTTAATATAATTCATTTATTTAAAAAATAAATGTTTACAAAACATGGTTCTTTTTAATATTCACTAAAATAGGAATATTTTATGAAAAAATCCCAAAATTTCACCCTAAGACAATTTTGAAATAATGATTTCAAAAATTAATTTCTTTTTTGAGATAAATTTTCTAGAGCCATTAAAATGTAATTATTGTTTACATGTGAAAATCATGAAGATTGTTTTAGGAAAATAGAGGTTTTTGAGATAACATGTAAATTTCATTTAATTCATTGTTATATTATTTTATAATCAATATATAATAATTTTATTTCACTTTTACATGTGTGAAATATGTAATTTTAAATATTTAGTTAGTTATTTTCTTACCAACTAGTTTAACGGGTAGGTTATTACTGTATACAATATTGTAGTTCATTTACTATCTAGGTTGAGTGTGCTATAATCTATTTGGAGAAGTATATTAAACGATAATTTTAAGATTGATATTGCGTGTCTAATATTCTATCTAACATATATGATTATTTTTAAATTTTAAGGTGTTATATTCTTACTCATTATTAAGTCAAATCCTAGAAATTTGAATTTAATCTCAATAATTAAGAGTTCGGCATATGAATATGTTTTTTTTTGCAAAAAAACAACATTAAAAGGGTTTATAAAACATCCACATTAAAAGTGTGAGTGGGACGTATAATGTACCTACTAATGACAAATAAAAGGCTTTCTAATATGAAAAAATAGTGGGAAGTGATGATATAAGAAACCAGGTTAAATGTAATGCCCAAATAATGATAGAGATTGACACAAATAATTATTGAAAAGAAAGTAAAAGATCATGAAATGTTAAAAAAACAATAGTCTATGGAGTAGGTGAAACGATAATTTATTTCATAAAAAATTTGTCAAATAGAAAAAAAAATTATTCAAAATCGATTTCCTCGATTTTAGTTATTCCTTTAGTATATTTACTAAGAAAATATGGAAGCACACTTACTTGATGAGTATAATTTGATCATTTAAAAACATAAATAAAATATCATATATTTCTCCAAATGATGAGTATTCAAGATTATTTTTTAATATGATATTACCACTAAAAATAAATTATTTAGTTATTAAATAACTGTATATGTGATAATCATGGTATTCCACATTAATTTATACATTAACCAAAACTGTAATGGTTATATAATTTTAAGAGGTTTCCATGAATTAATAAACCTTCATAATTGAATAGTAATACCAAAATATTAAAATGGATAATTTCATAAATGTATAATGTTATATCCAAAGTAACCATAATATCCTTAATATTTAGAGTTTTTAACCTCAAATGTAATCTCAAAAAATTCAGTTCAAAATTGAAAATTACATTAAACTTATTCAAGAATTAACATTGTCCATTGATAGGAATTTCACCCTTGTTTTCCATCAGTAGTAGTTTCAAGCCTCATTGCCTTACCAGATGTGATGGGTTATCACCTAGCCTTCTACGTTTTCAATTTACTAAAATTATATCATTACTATATTCACAAAAATATGATCGATGACATTAGAAATCACATTAATAATAAAATATCATATAAACGTTCAAGGTTATCAATACATCTAGGATCATGATCAAACCCAAACTCATTAACCTATGATGGTATCCCTAAAAAAATAAGATAACCTCACATGAACTCATACCATTTACTAGTGTTAAATAAAACACACTTGGATACCAATTATAACATCCTTAAACCAACACTCCCAGATGTTGTGTGAAAATCATAAACATTACATTTTTCAATTTAATATATATTATAGAAACAATATTTATTATGTAAAAAACATTAAAAATTAAAAGTATGTATAGGATCAAATACATTTGGAATGAACTTTTTGGTATAGATATTTATAGAATCAAGAAAAAACTGTTATATAATATAAACTCATTTCTTCAAGTGATTATTTCCCCAACTTGAAAAATATTTTATTACTTCAAAATATGTAATCATCCTAATATATATAAAACCATTATTGAAATAATTCATTTAACATCATTATTGGTAAACAAAGGATTAATAAGCATATTTATACTGAGTTCAAATTCTCAAAAATGGTATACATATGCATTAACATCCAAATATGATCAATGAGTATAAGAATTGTAGAATTGTATAATGACAAAACCATTGTGCATGAGTAGAAAATAAAATTAATTATACATATCAATACTTGGATCATCAATCGAGAAAAATGGAAAAAAATTTATCAATGAAAAGAGATATAAATAATAATAATAATAATGATCCATGTGATTAGATATTGATCAATATAATCAATTAAACCATAAATAAAGCATATATAAAACAAGTTTTTATCCTAAAAAATTATCTTCATAACCAGTTTTAAACCAGGATTGAAATAACAGGAGACCAATTTAATCCATTTGAGGCACCCTCTAGTAAATCATTCTATATTTCCTCTAATGACAATTATCATTAATGAATTCATTGGTCCACACTATTTTATCATGCATTATATAATTTGAATCCAGATCACCTGATCCTATATTGACTGACCAATCATATAAGATATATCTGGATCACCCAATTCTATATTTCTAAAAGAAACATATATTCTATATTAGTCTCTACTATAAGCTGAAATGGGGACCAAACTGTCCTGTAAATAGTATCGGGCCCACCCACTAATCATAAATATTTTACAATAAAAATTAATAAAATATTTTTGTGTATTTGAGGTTTCAACCCAACTCTAAACAATATTATTTCATAGCTTCATTTTACCAAAGAAAAGATTTGGGTTCCTTATCAATTTCATCATCCATCCAAACAATGATTAGTGGTATTATCAAGTACCATATATTCCAAGTGGAGTGACCATGATATCAAGGATTGTTGTGGTTAATAAATTCGAATTCCATTAAAAAGTGATTAAAACCACTATTTAAAAAAAATTATCCCTTTGATTAATGGTAGAGGAGGTCATATTATACGAAAAATGATTTTAAAACACAACTTGGAACATTTCGTCAGGAATATACCCTTTCAATTTTAAAGAAATATATTTTAGATATGAAAAATGATACTGTAATAATAGAATCATTTTACTTTAAAATAAAATCTGAAACATAAAAATATATATTTAAAACAAAGGGTGGTCATAATTGTGTTTGATTCTATTCATGTAGATTATGTTAAAAACAAATATTCCATCTGCATTCTACATAATAGTAAAAATGTTCGCTAGTTCAAAAAAATGATTACTCAATTTAAAAAATTATTTTATAAATACAACTATGAGTGTTAGTAATAATAATAAAATTCATAGTAAACCATTTGTTTAAAAATTATTAAAAAACATGAAAATAGAAGAAATGTGATTTTCAACCAAGGAGATAAATGAACTAATAATTTCATAAAAAAAATTTCTAAATAATTTTAAATACCAAAATAAGGAATATTATACTATTACATGAAAACATACTGAAAAATTAGAGGATAATAAAATTAATTTTTTATAAGACACTTATAATATAATTTAATTTATCATAAATTTATCAAAAAAATACTGATTGAAAAAAGTTAATTTATTATTAATCATTTTTCACATTGGTAACTATTCAAACGTAACACCCACTAAATAATATCATCAATTGAAAATTTTAGTATTATGAATAGATGTATATACATTAAATAATATATAAATTTGGTGGTAGATACATCTCATTTAATAAGATAGGTGTAAAACCATACATCAGTCTTAAGGAATGAAAATTTAGATGAGTAAGCAAAACAAAGATCATAACATTGAAGTGAGAATTAATCAATGAATCAATTAGGTGTATCTACATTAATTGAAAATAAAAATTTTGAAATAAAAATGAAAATAATCAAAATTCACTATATATATAATATTTTTATATCAATGTAAATGAATATATAACAACCCTTGAAAGGAAATAGAGTTTTTATTTTTTTCCCACAATGTAATTTTCACATCGAATCACCGTGTATGAAATAAATCAAATTGAAACAAAAAATACAATGATTTATGAAATATTTATTATATTAAATTTTAAATGGTCATAATATACACCTTATAAAATAAATTAGGTTTATAATAGTGAAATTCACCATATTAAAGGAAAATTGAGAGAATATACATTATTATTTTTGTAATATCCAGATAAAAACACAATGAAATGGAGAAAATAATATTTATCTTGGATTGGAAAATATTTTTATAAAAGGAATCATAAAATAAATTACTATGAATTATATAAACCAAAATAAAAAAATATGTTTTGAATAAAGGAAATGTCATATGTATGTAAAATCGAGATGAGAAACCATTATCACGAGTCTGAGTCATCATGTGGATTATATTTCTTCCTGAAGAAAAATTATATTAATAGTTTATTTTCATAAGTACCATTTTTAATTATATTATTCATTTTTTAACATAGTATTATTTAATATAATATTACATAATAAATGAATTTTATGATAGTTCTATTAATGATATTAAACTTATGTTCTAAAATAACGTTTATTGGTTGACTATGGTCGAATATATCATTTTTAACATCTATAAATTATTAATATGGACATAACTGACATTTTTATACATAAATTATTCTTTAAAAACAAATCATTAATTATGTTTATGAAAAATGGAAAACATTATGATCATAGATATGGTATGTTGTTTGTATACATGAGTAACAATTCTATTTTTCAATAATTATTATAGAAAGAATGAAAATATTATACTGACTTTATATAATTATAAAAAACTCATAAAAACCATATTATTTGTTATAAAATCCTTATATAAATCTCCCAAGTTATATAATTATGAATAAATATTCACATTGCATCATGTGGTGGTAGTCCACACGTATGCACAAATGAGGTTATAAGTCTTTAGTGAAGGAATGTAAATGATTTGTGATATTGTAAGAGGGATAAATATTTAGTGAATTGAATAATTATTTCAATTTTATCAAATATATTGATCAATACATTTCTTACTATATTCCATGTAATGGGTTAGTAAAAAATGAATCGCATCGCTTTGCGAGGAAGCAGCCAGCCATACACACAAGCAATGTTATCATATTCCCTATTGAATGGAGATTATGAAGGTATATGTGATATTATAACTCTATAAGTATATATATTAAAATTTTAATATTAATACTTTAAAAACAACTTTATAACCATAAATTATAGTTGATTATTGAAAAAATGACATCAGTTCACAAAGAAGTGGTCTGATGCACACATGAATTATGGTTTCATATGCAATTTGATGTAATAGTATAAGGATTGAGGTTATTTCCTAATAATACCTACATATTATTATATTTTATATACTAATTTTATTATATTATAATAAATTTATATAAATCGATGGTGGTGGATGAATAAAAAAAGGAACACTCTATTAATTACGATACATCTTCTTAGGACAACCTTCTTATACAGGCACCAAAATGATTCATTGGATATACTTTTGATCCAAAAAAGGTTTCTTGGTCATACGATGTTTTTTAGGAATGATATTTTGGATGGTATTATCTAATAAAGTGTAATTTTATGTTGTGAATAATAGTGTAGAGTCTTGGCCATTTATATGTGTAGTGATTGGAACACTTGTATTTTTTTGAAAATAGAAAGGATTCCACAGATCTTTCACACACCAAAAGTGTTCTAAATGGACCATTATAGAGACTTATTCATAATAAGGTCATTATATATAAGAATATATACTTTATATATTTTTATATTTCATTTTTAACAATTATTTTTTATATTTACCTATAATAAACCATTTTTACCTTAACTATGGTAATAAATTTTTAGAGTTTATCATATAAATTATATGAAAAAATTTATGTTGACCATGTTAGATAATATAAATTATTTTTATTAAAAATATTAAATATGTTTTAAAAAAATTAATTCAAAAATTTTAAAATATAAATTAAAATCAATTTTATAGACATGATTAAAAAGCTGGTCATCAAAAAGTGTATTTTTATGAAATATTTGATTTTATATTATCTATATGACCCCTAATAATAACTATAGAAATTTTATTTAATATTTATATATATATAAACTATATATGTCATTTAATTTAGACATAATTATATGTTTTTTAATAAATTAAAATGGAAAATCATTATGCAAGCTAAATCACTTTAAAAACTCCATTTTGAAACCGAAAAATAAACATATACTATAATCCAATATTAGTGCGATTCAAAAAAATTGTATTAAAAATAATAAAATAATTATTTAAAATTAAATAATAATAAAAAAAATGTTATTTTTAAATTAATTAATTTATAAAAAATAAATAACATTTTTATAAAAAATATTATTTTTCATTATTCACTGAAAAATTAATATTTTCTAACAAATCAGAAAAATTATCCCAATGATTAAATTGATATTCAGAATTTAAAAATGAAATAAATGTTCTAAAATAAATTTTATAAAATCTTTAAAAGTTATATTATTCTATATGTTTAGTGAACAATTATTCAACAATACAGAAAATTACATATTTGTTTAATAAAGACTTTTTAATATTCTTAATGATTGTTACATTATTTTATTATCAATAGATAACATATAAATATATTTTATACATTTATAAAACATATATGTGTAATAATTTATTTTCCTATTAATGGATTCATCTTTATGGAGTAGATTATATAGGATTACTATAATAAATTTCATTAATAAATGTGGTTTTGTGTCCCGCATGATATTTATCGAAATATATTTCGTGGGTCATTTAAGGTCCCTGTTGAATTTTAAATACAATATTGAACACATCTATTATATTATTTTAAAATATATTATGGTTATTATTTATACATGATATTCTAATATTTCCCAAATTTAAAAAGGTGAATTGGGAGTACATGTATACTTTGATAAAGACATTGCAAATAGATAATCTATATGAAATGTTCAATAAATGTGAATAATGGATCAGGGAATTGTCAATATTGTGTCATGTTTTCACCAGTAATGAGATATATTTGGGCCATTAATGAAAATGTTAATTGAAGAGTCTCTCGGACCATTATATATAGTGATGGTCGGTTTTTTCCTTTCAATATATTGGTATTTTGAACTATTTGTGAGAAAGTTTTCATTATTGTAAAACCATCAGACAACGATGACTAAAAAGTTGTTAATTTTTTACCAACCAATGTATATTAATATAGATTCCTGAAATTGAAAAAATTATTCTCACTACACTGTTACTTGTAATACACACAAGATGGAAACAATTTTTATTCTACATCTATGGTTCTAAGAGGTTATTGGGATGTGTACTAACACATAATGATTATGTGATAGACCATGCCCCTTTTCCATTGAATGGTCATCTTTAGAAATACCCAACTAATGTTTTTTACTTGGAAACATCAGTCACTATGAGGAAAATTTAAGGGTATTATCTCTCTTGGGATAAGATTGAAATGTATATAGATCATAAGAGATTAAAATATATAATCATGTAAAAAGTGACTAATATAAAGCATCATAGATAGATGGAGCTAAATATGAAATATCAATTCCCAATTATCTATCATCCATGGAAATAAAATTAATTGTTATATGCTATCTGTATAAATTATTATTTTACTTTACCAATGATGATAATTGAAAGGGGGCCAATATTCATAGAATTTCCTAGGATTGTTAATGGGATTATAAAATATAGAATATGTTATTTCAATTCCAAAATGAACTCTCAAATTTATCTTTTAGAGAATATAATGTTTTCCCAATGTTATGATATACAAATTTTTAATAATGTGGTAGCGATGAGAAATGGGAAACACATATATTTCAAAATTTATGAAAAATAATTTGAATGAATTGGATCATGAAAATGGGTACCATAAAATAATGATATAATGTAGAAGTTGTTGAATTTCGTGGAGATCTAAACCATATACGTCCACCTAGGGATAATAAAGATGAATCATGATCATTTATAGTGATATTGGTTGTAATATTTGTTGAAGTATATAAAATAATAGAATCTATGTTCCTATTATATCGACAAGTAAAGAATGTATGGAGAATTTCAAAGTAGAAAATGAAACCACTACCCATACCAACATAGAAATGGGAGAACATAAAAATATATTTTTTTAAAGGTCATAAAAATAAATACTGATAAAAAATGATATATGGTTCTGGTATATCAAATAAAAATGAAAAATTCATTCATTATAATTGGAGAGGAATTCTCACTGGGTATATATTTAATGATATACATCCAAATACTGGTCACGATTCATGGAACTCAAAAATTGACTATATATGATCAATATCGATGGGTTATCTCCAAATTTAGGAAAAGTACACAATATTATCTAAACAATGAGTTGAACATTAGTATATCTTATCACACAAAAAATGATGTAAATATGAATGAATTATATAAACACATAAGGATATGTTTAGAGATTTATTGATGAACTTTAAAGAATAGTAGGATCAATATATTCCTATGGTTGAGTTCAATTAAAACCTTAGTTTCAACTCAAGCTCCCAAATGGTTCTATATGATGTCCCTTGTGGAATTAATTGTATAGAACCATTTAGTTGGGTTAATATTTTTAAACAAAAAATTCACGAGACATGACATGGTAAATAATGTTATATAAAAGGTCACTATCGTTCAATAACACATCACGATTTCTCATAGTCTATAGAAGTGTTATGATGAAAATAATTTACCGTTAAATTGGTTATTTCTAAAAGATAAAATGTTCGTTCACACATATCCATGGATATATTATTTGGGTTTTTTAAGAAGGGATAAAAAATCCAATGGAATATCAACCCAATTGACATCATTGATGACATTATTGAAATGGATTATTGACCAGAACTCCCAAAAACTTATCATAAATATATGACATGTTACTTGTATCCCTATTTTTGATATAGATAAGACATCCCTCAATGGTAATAAATTCAAAATTGATGGAGCTGGAAAAGTTTTCCACTTATAAAGTGAGGCTAGAGAAAATTTTACTCCGGAGAGAAATTGTTTTACTTAACAACACAACTAATGTCGTTTATTTATTATAAATAAACCATATCTAGGAGACAAAACATGGGAAATAAATGAAGAAATAAATTATAAGTATCATTACATTTTTCCACCTCAGTAGATAATGTGAAATTTAGTGGGTGAATTTTTTTAAGGGAGAATAATGTATTAAATCAAAAATTTATCAATTGAATTCCTACTTATAATCTTTCCATATTTTTAATACAATATTATATAATCCATTAAAACCATATAATACATTGAATAAAATATTATCATATAATTTTAAAAATTAGAATTTTAGAATAAAAATGGCCATTGTAATTCAATGTATTATAAGGGGAAAAATTGAAAATTAGATAATAATACGATAAATTTGATTTGATTGATCCCCATGAATGATCACACACATGAAATAATCTTTAGAAATTATGAAGAAAATTAATAATGAAAAATTCTATTATAAGATGAATATATGTATATGAATTTCATTGAAAATATAAGTTAAGGAATAATGGATGAGATATGAGGTACATATTGGATAAATGATACCCAAATTACCATTAAAAATATAATTGTTGAAATATTAATCTTATCATTAGAAAATTAATAGGCCACTGGAACAATTATATGACCACTAGAAATAGATACCATTACTTATAGAATAAACCCCTCACCCATGGATTTCTAATGAAATACTTTGGTATATTATGAAATTATAATATGAGATATTTGTATCATGATTTAAGTATGTGGTTGTTTTAAAAACGATAAATAATATTATCATATTTTAAAAAAACATTTTTTAAATTTCAATAACATATATGATGATTAAATATATTATCATTATTTCATATAATTTTTTAACAGATAATTATTATTTTATGTTATAATCCTAATATAATTTCATGTTACCTTAAACTATTTTTAAAGGATTATTAATATTAACAATAATATTAAAATTATTTATTTAAAAAATAATGATTTTATATAAAAATAAAGGCCATATAATCATAAAATTAAATTAATAATATAGATTTAATTTTTTGAATCTATATGTAAAATAAATCGTTAAGATTATTATTTTTTTATTTTCTAAGAAATTATAATTTTTAGAGAATAGTGAAATAATTTAAAATGTGGTATTTATCCATAAAATCTAATTAAATAAATTTATTATTCACATATAATATAAGAACCGACTATTTAAAACTCAATTTCTACACTTAATACAAATAGTCAACCGAATGATTAATTTTTTCAATATAGATACAAAATAAAAAACTGGGGTATATTTTATTCAAAATAATATAGATCCCCCCGTCATAAACACCACCACTAACCACCCATTATCCTAAAAAATTATAATCCATGGATATTTCCAAATATATACCCCCTATTTACTTAAAAAAAATCTCCTCCAAAACACTATGCTTCTTGTCTCACCCAAATACCATTTCAAATATCATCAACAGGTATCATATGAAGAGGCAACTAATGGGTATAGAAAAAATATTGTCTACGAACTTTCAATTTAATTCTTATTTTACAAACCCATAATTTTTTCCATCCACTTAAAAATAATAACATCTATATAATATTAATTTATATTAATTATTTTTAATAACAATATTCAGCCCTCCCTTCATTATATTTTTATTGAAGGATATTTTTTTACAATATGATTGGTTCAGCACCTCCATGAAAAATGTACTTCATTATTCACTACTACCTTCAGAGAGGGTAATATAAATATTTCTATGGATAAATGTGATGATAATAAGTTTTTTTTATTAATTAATGTACTGACCACAAAACAATAAAAAGGTTATACAACCAATTTTCCATATATCAGAACAAAAATGGGATTGTGGGACTACTATAATTTTTAGTGTATATTAATGAAACATAATCTCACCAATATAATTTTAGTACCTTTTTAAATTAACTTTAATAATCATCTGAAAATGATAAAACATTGAAATCATGAAACAAACACCCTATGAAAAATGAAACTTTTATTTGTATCTCAATGAAATCACGGGAAATTAATGTAATATAGTTATAAGAAATAATATATAGATGTAAATTTCTCATAATTAGGTACTTAATGTATTTATTTTTATTATCAAATATTTTACGTGGATTTTCATATTTACTCTTGAAAATAAGATATGGAATCTCTCTGAAACACAATTTTTCTTTAGGATAAGACATTTCATCTTTGAAACACTTTATCTCTCCCATTTATTTTATGTAATGATTCTAAATAATTTATATATGTCCCTAATATATATAACTAGATTATATTTTTTCCATTTATAGGGTAACACATAACTTATGTCCACTTATCAAACGCCTTCATTAAAATCAAACACAACTAAGGGGAACAATTCTGTCCCACAATATTTTTTATAATTCTCATTTAAGGTCCACATTACCATTCCTAATTTCATTTTATAATTAAATATTTTATTTATACCCAATATTTTATACTGTAGGTTTTCATGTTAAATTCCATAATTTTTATGGATAAAAAAAATAAATTCAAATGTTCTGTGATGCACAATTTCAAAAATTCATTTATATAACATATTTTATACACTGGATCATAATATTTTTTTTCAAATAAAAACCACATTTTAATACATATTCTTATTTACTCAGATTTGAGTGTAAATTTAAATATATTATATATTATATTTGGAATAATTTTAAATCATCCTTTAATTATGATGTGAAGAAATATTATGTAATCCATTTTTTGGAAGGATAATTCATCTATTTCTGTGTTATTAGAAATTTACTTTTTTCACAAAACAAAAGAATGTAACTAAAAAATGGGTTCACCAACAAAACACTCCAATCCATTAGGTAATACTTTTTCCTCAATATATAGAATGTTGGTGATTATAGAGTAAACTAATTTCATGATTGAACTATATCTATCATGTGATTTTGGATTTGGAATTTATCATTAATGTATTCTTATATAATGATTTATTTGTGTGTTTCAAAAAAATGCTTCCATGATATTATGATTCCATATTGTTTATGTCATGACTCTATAATATTATTCACAATCATTTCCTTCCATGATATCATGTTTTACCCTTAGAATATATTTTATTCTTCCTTACCATGTTTATTATCCTAATGTTAATTGAAGCTCACCCATTTCATTAATATATTCCATAGGTTATCATATTCAATTTGGGATCATTAAGATATTTATGAGAAAATTAGAGAGAAAAAAAATACAAATTGTGTTGTATTTTATTTTTTATGTATTATTAAGTAAATTTTACAAATACACCAGTCCTTAATTTATATTTCTTGGGTTTATTGGATGACCATTGAAAAATTTTATATAATATTATGTGAAAAAAATTATGTCACAATATTATAGCCCCAGCTTCTTGTCACGTGTTTAATGAATAGGGAATAAAACAACAAATTTTCCATCACGTGGAGAACTAGTATTCCGATAATTTTATGGTGAATTATCAATGTTCAATACCAAGATAGATGTTGATTTCACTATAGAAATCATGCAGGATGCAAAGCCTATATTGAATATGACTTATAATATCAATCATTTATTAGTATAAGAGCTAATTATCTATTGAGAGGACATAAAGGCCATTGTATTTACATGAGTGAGTAAATCCACTTTGGTTGCTCCCAACCGATTATCAAAGAATGGGGATGAATAAAAAATGAGACATGTATATTATCAAAAGTAATAACATTTTTCTACTAATAAATTATTTACACTCCCTCTTATGAATTATTTTTTGGTCATGTTTTGTATATTTAGTGTTCTTTTAGATTTATTTGAGATCGGGTTATCACAAGGTGATGATTAGACTATCAAACATAACACGCATGATATATTGGATATGGTAGCATTGTAGGATTATTTTGTGATGTTCATCAACGTGAGAATTTTTTAGAGGTATTTATTACATTGATGAATTTGAGAATCCAAATATATCTGTAGTGTTCTTTAATGATATTGACATGTACTCTTAGTCAATGGAGGAGTACAGATGAAAAAAATATATTTTTTATCACACATAAGATGAATTTGTATTATTCCAATCATTAATGATTCTATTTTTAGTCCAATTATGTACACATAATGTTGTTTGTTATAGTTGAGGATGGAGTATTAATTAAATTTGATAAGGAATAGTGGTTTCATGGGAGTAACCCATCTTTTCATGAGATAATTATGTTTCTCAGTTTGAATAGATATTAGTAGATGTGTATATGCCAATTCACCTAATTGGTAGTAATTATTATTGGAAAACCCAAAAAACGTATGAGGCACCAACCTTAAAAATTATACAATCTTTAGTTATGTCTAGAATTCGACATTTGTGAACTTTTTAGGTTTACGGTTTCAAAGAATTATGCATTAAATATTACATTAAATCTCAAAAATTACATTGTAGACACCTCTACTCCATACATTTTTTCCAAATAATAAAACTACATAAATAAAAGAATAATAATTTTCTAGATATAAATATTATTTTATTCTTACTTTCTCTTATCATTCCTTATACCCTGTGAATAATATTTCAAAAACATGGGATGATCATAAAAAGATCAGCAAGGGTTATAAAATAAGGAATGTAAACATTAGTCCATCAATACATAAAAATCAATAAAATCATAATTTTCACTCATAAACCATAAGTTATTTAACTTACATCATGAAATTATTGGAATTTTGAATAACACATAGAAATCATAAATCATAAAGGAAACTTTTGGCATCCCTAACAAACTTACATTATAGCTTTCACAGCAACATAGGGAGTTATGTTTAGAATAGCCATCACAGAATATTCGCTAAATATATTTAGAGAAACATTAACATTTAACTCCATCACATTACCCAATTAATTGTAGATCTATCTCGGGCTCACCCTCCATAGGTTTATCATGGAACCACCCATATACGTTAAAAATTCCCACGAACCATAACATAATCATAACACATAAAACAAGTTTAAAGGTATGATAACATTTCTATATTGAAATGACAGTATATCATTTCAAAATTTTGACATAATAAATCTTCTCTCAAAACCATTTTCAATACCAAAATGGTTAGAATTGGTATATGGAATTTATTTTTCTTTTGAAAACACTCTGTCTTGTTAAGGAATCCATATATCAACTAATACTCTTGGTGATCTAAAGGTCGATGTCACCGCATATGTTAAAAAGATACATTCTATTTTTTATTTCATAAAATTCTTTATAAAAAAATATACGTTTTCAAAAATGTTGAATTAAATTAAATGTAAATGGAGTTTAGTATACATCGTATAAAATAATTTCATCTATAAACAAAAATATACCTAAATGAAAGGAGATTAAGACGAAGTCCCTTACCTTGAGTCTGAAATGTCTTGTTCATTCATTATATTCCTGAATAATAATATTAGGTTAATTTATAATTGATTCATAACCATTATAAAGTTTATTATTTATTTTATATAACCTGTTTACATGTTATAAGCATTACATTATTATTTACATTAATAATAGTCGTTTTGTCGATATTCGGTACTTGAGTCAAAAATGAACTTATTTTGAGGAAAATTGTCCTTGTTGTCAAAAGTAAATCATATATAGAATAATATTCATGATTTAAATATCAAATATATGTTATGTATATTTATTTATAATAGTACATAACATTTGTAGATAAGAAATGGAATGCACCGTTCTTGGAGATAGTAGGCCGTACGTACACATGAAGGCTACTTTCATTTATTTTTCAAATTTAAAAGAATGAAAAATAAATGATAAATAGGTATATTATAATTATAGTGTAATATATGTGTTATATATGTTACATAAGATCATTAATTATAACCTTGATATATTCCCTAAGGGCAGGAAAAATCATATCACATTGAGGAGATGGTAATCCGTAATTTCTCAAAAGAAATTATCATATTTACACATTATAAAAAGAATGAAGGTATGTTTTAAAAGAAAAATACAGAAGCACAGAGACAATATAAATATAATAAATAATATATATATATATATATATATTGTACCATTATAATGGCCACCATGATAGGTGGTAGGGGTAACTAAAAAATCATCATTTTGTGAGGCAGTAGTTCACCGTCCACAAAAATTATATGTTCATATCCATTAGATTTAGGTGTATGTATGTTTAGTTATAATAATTATCCTAAAAAAATAATTGTATATTGAGGATGCTGCTTTTTTTGTTATATAATAAATTAATGAGTATAGAATAGGGAGTGGAGAAGGAAAATAAGGAAAGTAAACATCGGAGAAGACGTTACCTCTAAATCAGGTAACTCCTTTTAATTTGAGCAAAAATGATTTCTTGAATTTCCATCTTCCCATGGTAAGGATTCATGGAGGAAGTAAGGTATTTTGGGAGCTTATTTTAGAAGATTATTTATGAGTAAAAGGTCTTGAGAGGTGTGATTAAATGGGTATATTTGTTGGAATTTTATAAGAGGGAGGAGGGGCACTTTATGGAGGTCTTGAAGTATTATTTTATTATAAAATGATTTTCAGTTACACATGGTACCAAACTCATAATTTCCAAGATTAGATGATTTTGGGTCGTCATAATCTCATCCAATAGGTTTTATAAGATTTTATGGTAGAAAATAAACCTTATCAGTCAGCATTAACCCTTAGTTAAAACCATTAACTCTTACCATGTCTTCTTTCATTTTCATATTATATGGAAACTATATCTACTATAAAATGCCAATAGAACCATAAATGGATCATTAATTACATTTATAACATCTTATTAGTCATTTTTACGAATAATATATTTTTAGGAATATTATATCATTTAATAAAATAGTATTTTTTTTAAAAACATTTATATCAATTTTGACACTATTATGTAATTAATTTTTTTTATGTCATAACAACTTGGTTCCTTCAAACTAATGGAATTAAAAAAAATTAATATCAATATATTCCATTTAATTAGTTTATGGAATAAATATATTCAAATTAATATTAAATTAATATTTTTAATATCATTTATTAGTATCCTTTATTAATAAAGCAATCACATCCTTATCATTATGTCATAAATAAATTTATTATTTATTGTCTAAAAATTATAAACAAAATATAATGATGTAGAAAATATTTTTAGATTTATAATGAATACATATAGTTTATGATATCACTTACATTACCCCATATAAATGTTTTTTAGTTAAAATATTCAGATTTATGTTTTTTTCTCTTTACTTTAAATTAATTATAATAAAATGTCAATAACACTCCAATGGGGATCCATGGGGACCAAAAATATACCCAAGGATGCCCATGGTTGGAAATATCTCATCAAATTAGATTAGAACATGTGTTAGGATAGTTTTATATTATTATAATTTTTTTTACCATTATTTTCCAGATCTACCATTTTAACCGTGGTAAATAAAATAATAACTTAGGTTACTATTCATAATGCCCTAAAATAAAGGTACCTATTAACACAATATTAAAATCCAAAATCAAAATATGAAATCCATTTTTCCAAATTCATGACACATAATTTATAGTAATTAATTAAAAATTAATTCCTCTTGTCAAAACCCAAAATCAGGTTTTTAAAAATTAATAACTGTTAAAAGATTGATGTGTGTTTATTTTCATATTAAAAGTGAAATTACGTCGAATTACCATAATTATATTAAATTATAAAAACACAATTCAATCACACTTTACAACCAAAAGGAATGTACGATATAACTATATAAATAATTATGATGAAAAGCTAGTTTTGAATTAAAATGCTGTATCTTTCACCATTCATTAAAAAATGATCATTATCAATAAATTACTAAAATGCCACCCAAATTAAACTTTGATATCCATATTTCAATGAAAAAATTTATTTTTTCAAATAGAACATATAAAATTAATGAAAAATATAATTAAAAAGTGTTCTCCTTCAAAAGACGGTAAAATGACCTTTTAAAATATTAGAGTCTTTCTTACTAAAAATTAGAATTTTTCTTATTTTAGACCTACAATATTTATTGGATAAATATAAAAACATTTAACAAACATGTATATTCATATTGTATTCAGTTATGTTCATTTGTGCCAGTACAAATTCTTAACATTAACTACCATTTAAATTAATAATAATATTATTGTATTATTTTTCGGTATACACAAAGTTGTGTGAAACGAAAGATTTGGAAGAAAACCATTATTGCATATTAAGAAATATATCATAATAAATTCCTCAAATGTAAAAAAATTGTCATAGATATTAATAGAAATTAAAATATATTATTCTATAAATACCATGGATCCTACATCATTCCCCCTTTTTGGAATAGCATCCTATCAATTCAATTCACTTATAAAATATGTGGTTGTATTTTTCCCTCATTGCATTTTCAGATTACCCTATTTCTAATTCAACCATATGGATTTTTCAAAAAACAATTACCTGATAAAATAACTTGTTCCACAACACTTTCCCTCTATGGTCAAGAATTTGTACTGTTTGTTCCTCATAATAACAATTATCATCCAAATACACTACCACTAGACTCAAAACGTAATATGGATCTGGTATAAATATTCCAAAATAGGAACATGAAATGCATTGTGTACATGGGAGAAATATGGAGGTAAACCCCCTCTATAACAACTGATCCAGCATTCTCTAGGATTTCATATTGTCCAATGAACCTCAGACTCAGATTTCCCATCTTACCAAAACGATTTAAACTTTTCCAAGCAGAATCTTTGTGAAAGACATTATCACCTACGTCAAAAAGATCCTTCCTCTGATTATCCATTAAACGTTTCTGCCTGCTCTGAGCTATTATCATGTGATTCTTAATAAAATGAATTTTTTTTCCACATATTACACCAATTCAGGTCCCATCAACATATATTCACATAATTTACCCCAAAAGATGGAGTTATACACCGCTTTACATATAATGCCTCAAATTGTTCCATTTGTATACTAGAATAAAAACTGTTATTATATGAAATATCAGGAAAATAATTATATTGGTCCCTACTTCCTAGGTAACCCATTGAAGAAGAATGTAGTATATCTTCCAAGGTCAAAATTGTCCATTCTGACTTTCCATCTGATTAAGGATGAAAAGCTATACATAAATTTAATTCACTTCCCAAGGATTTCTGAAGGCCCCTCCGAAAGCTAAAAGTTAACATGGGATCACGACAAAATAAAATTGATATGGGAACTCTATATGACCTGAATATCTCTATAGATTACAATAGAGATATATGATCTAAAGAAAGAGTATATATAATATGAAGAAAATGAGGAAAATTATTCAATCAATCAACAATAAATAATATTTCATTGTTACCTTGAGAAGTATTTGTTAATCCCACTACAAAATACATGGATATTTTTTTACCATTTTCACTCTAGAACTGGAAATGGAGGAAACATCCCATTCGGTAATTGCCTCTCTAATTTAACCTGTTTATAAATCAAACATCTGAGGGTAAAGTTAGCAATATCTCTTTTTATTCCATCCCACAAGTAATACTCATGAAGAACGTTGTATATCTTAGTACTTCCATGATGAATTAAAAACAAAGAAATATGTGTTTCACATAATAATAATTTCTTCAATTGGGAATCACAAGTCACACATAATATCTTTCCAAAACTAAAGACATAGTATTTATCAATATTAAATTTATGTAACTGACCATTCTAAACCAATTCTTCATTGTTCTAAAACTCACTGTCTTCTTTCTGAGATTGAATTATTCTATCTTTTAGAGATGATTATATTAATACCTAAAACAAAAAGTGGAATTCCCTACACCAACAACATCCAATCCAACATTCATCAAATTTAGAAAAAAGGATCTTGTTCCAAATGTAACAAGGTTAATATAGAATTACTTTTCCGACACAAAGCATCTTCCACATTATTTTCTTTTTTTGGATTGTAATGAATCGTGAAATCATAATCATTGATTAATTCCAGACATCTTCTTTTATCATGTTCAATAATTTATGAGTAAATATGTACTTCAAAAATTTGTGATTAGTATATATATCACACTTTACTTCATACAGATGATGCCACTAAATAGTTAATGAAAAAACATCATTAGCTAATTACAAATAACGTGTAGGGAAATTGAACTAAAGTGTTTTCATCCAACATGAAGCATAAGAAATTAACTGATCATTTTTCATTTAGATGAAACCAATTCCATTCATTGAAGCATCCCAATAAATAACAAATTCTGTATTTCTGCATGGTAGTTCCAAAACTAGAGCATTATCCAATCACATTTTCAATTCCTGATAACATTCATCACATTCTTTTATCCATATGAACATAACACTATTTAAAGTTAACATTGTCAGTGGAGCAAATATGTAAGAACTAGGATATTAGTTTCATGTATGATTATCCTTTTCTTGTTGTTTTTGAAAAAAAGTGGAAAATATGGAAATTTTCGATGTACATGCCATGTACTTTATAAGTACACACCATGTACATTGATGCAGTGCCAGGCCATGTGCTACTTGTGTCCGAGCAACACACACGGTGTATAGGGGAAATGTGGAGGCCGCTTAAAGTGGAGTATGGAAAGGCCAAGTACATTTTATGTACCCCAGACGTATATGTTGTATTGTTTCTTTTTTTTTCATTAGATGGAACGAGGTCGCACCTAATCGACAGAAACATATTCTTCTAAGGATTCTTCGACCGAGAGAATTCTTACGGCCATGAACATCCACCGAGCCCCCAATCCTCCGTCTGTTTGCTGAATCGATTTTCGTTGATTACGTTGGAACCGTAGTGGTGAGCTCTTCCTTCTTCCTGAGTTTCATTCCATGTTTTTCCCTCATTCTCAAGATATCGTGGGTTGAACATTTTGTGAATTTTCATAGATCTTCACTATTTTAAGGATAATCAAGCCTCGTTGTTCTGGTATTTCGATATCCCATCATCGATGTTGGTGGTTTGTGCCTTACCATTTGAAGTATTTGAGTTTTATGTGCAAATTCCACCGATACCCATGAATGGGGTGTTGCATGTTTAACTTTTTGACCATGTTGTATTCCTACCATTCATGTATGCTTTTGTAGAGGTAATTTGATCATGTTTGAGGATTATTGTTGTGCTGGGATGTTTTTCCCATGCCTTGTACTTGTTAAAACTTTCGGGTCTTGTTACCCTTTGGTCATTATACCTATATTCCATACCTTGTGACTATAGGATGGAATGATATTCTTGACCTACTTGTTTTGCTATAGACTGGTTAACCAAGTAGCTCTGTAGGTGTACTTTGGCCTTATCGAATTATTATGCACTGACTGGCATGAGACCATGAGAACCTGGAGCTATAGACTATAAGGGATAGACCAAGTGAGCTACCCATAGAGTCTTTGATATTGTAGAATACATGAGGGTAGACTGAGTGAGCTTCCTCAGAGAGTCTTGGACATTATATACTTCAGGGGATAGACCAAGTGAGCTTCCCAGAGAGTCTTGGGTATTATAGACTATAAGAGGGTAGAATGAGTGAGCTTCATCAGAGAGTCTTTACTTTGTTTGAATTTCTTTTAAACCATTCCAGGCTAGAGGAGGAATTGATTGAGTGAGATTCCTTAGAGAGTTAGTGATAGACCTGGGACAATAGGAGGAATTGACCGACTGAGATTCCTCAGAGAGTTTTTTGACCTTGGGGCTATAAGAGGGTTAGATAGCGTGATCTTCCTCAGAGATTCCCTAAATACCCTAGACTATAAGGGGAATTGAACAAGAGAGATTTCTCAAAGAGTCTTATAATTTTTTATGACCAAACGATAGGGGTTAGGCTGAGTGCACTACCCAAAGGTTTGTGGGTACTTCTTGGATAGGACCAGGGGGGTTGGCTGCGAGTACTTCCTAGAGGGGTTCCTATTGTGGTTAGATAATTTCTTCTCTGTTTCTTGTTGTTCTGTTGATAGATTAGTGTTGTATATCATCCTACTACTGCTTAATGCTTACTGCCTGCTGTTTACTGTTACTGTTTATTGCTTACTATACTATTACATGCCATATACTAACTGACTATAAGGCACAGATCTTCAGGTGGTTTCCTACTGGTATTAGTCTCACACCCTGTTTGGGTCTTGTTTTTGGGCCCAAACAGACTATGTTATTGTGGGTAGAGACAAGGGAAAGTCCCCTTCGACTTATGTTACTTGATTTCTTTGGAGCAGGAGAGCACGAGACCATGCCGAGGCTTGCGATGCTGAGGAGTTGCTTATTTGTCTTTCTTTTGTACTTTGGATTAGTATTGCATTCAGTATTGTTACTTGTTTTGATGCTTTCTTATAAATGTGTATCATGATTCATTTCATATATACATGTGTTCTCCAGTTGTTTATTGTTTTAGTCATCCACTGTTTATTGTTGTTAGATATTACTAATTTCGCTATTTCCTTCTTTGTTTACTTCTGATGTGTACTCTTCCAATGAGGTCATAGTCTCCCCAATATCACACCCAAGGCCCTCAATACTAGTCAATAGCCTCTGGCGTTTGGGGAAATATGCTTGAGGCCATGTGACCAACTGAGTACGGGGTGCCTCTAGGTGGCTTCTAGAACCGGGAAGTTACAAAGTGGTATCAGAGGAATTATTTTCTCTTAATTTACTATTTATAGCCTTTATCTAGGGACATGACAAATTTGGATCTTGGTAATAAGCTATGCTGGGATTAGCTAACCCATGTATAGGGAAAAGCCAATCTACCTCATTTATTGTAGTTTTCTGGTTTTGAGATTTATGGTTTATATGATTTCACCTTGAGGGACTCTCATAATTTGTGTTGTTATTGTTGTTTCTATTGCAGTTCTATTTCTTTCGTAACCCTAGGATATGAGGGTATTCCATCTCATGCATCACATAGGCACTTTTTGGAAATCACATGCCATGCATTCTTTCCATGCCATCTAGGGTGCATTAGCGATTTCATGTTTTTGTGATAGACGTTTTGTAGATTATTCATGCTATTGTGATAAATGAATTGATAGAATCCATGTAGTTTGATAGAGAAATTTTTTTATTGAACATTTACTTAAATTAACGCTAAATTTTGATTCTTGAGGTTTTATGGGCCCTCATGAATCGGATTTTGGTGGATCATTGACTTTTTTCCCTTGTATTTGATATGTAAGAGATGCCAAGATTTGATATACGGGGAGTATGGTCCCCCATGGATCAGAATTTGGCACCTCCATGCTTGCATTTCAGTGTTTTCAAGGTTTTGGTTCAGTTTCTAAGCTACTGCCCGCAAAAACCCAGAATAAAAAACATTTAATTGACTACACACCTTGTAGTTTTAAACCATGTCGCTGACTGTGTGACCAGAAACACGAGGTGGTGAACAAAAATTTGGAAACACGCCGTGTACTGTAGTTGCACGCCGTGTAATAGTGAGCCGTGTACCCGACCATGTCACTAACAACATGGGTCGGGGAAGCTCGCGTAGTGTATGCCGTGTTGTGTATGAACACGCTGTGTATCCTCTCTCAAGATACCAAGCCATGTCACAAACAACACGAGATGGTGTTATCTCTCCTATACATTCTGTGTTTGTTTGGAACATGCCGTGTAAGGGTAAGCCGTGTAGCCGGCCGTGTAACTAACAAAACGGGCCAACGAAACCTTGTATGGTACACGTCATGTCCGTAATGAACACATCGTGTAGCCTAGGGTTAAGAGGACCATGTGGGCTAGCCGTGAAAGGATACGCAGACAAGCGAATGGAGATCCAGTACACACCCTGTGGGGTGACAACACGTTGTGTAGTCTAGGGTGTTACACAACCAACTATGGTTGAAGTACATGACCATGTGTCCTGCTTAAGAAGGCAAATCATGTAGTTTTATACACTTCGTGTAGTTGTGTTTTGTAGAACTTGTATATTCTTTCCTCCTATTTCCGTTTTTTACTCTTATCTTCTCAGTCTTTGATAATTCTGGTCTAAGGTGTGCTTTTGATCATTCAGAGTTATGCCTCTAAGCCGTCCTTCAATTGTATGTCAGCTACCAGATGGTGATCAGAAACTGGTTATGGCCGATCAGGGATCTCCTGCAGATCCTCCTTCTGTGCTAGCCTTGGCACCAGTAGTTATACCCATTGCAGGTGACAATGCGCAGTTTAGGTAGGACTTCCTAAGGATGATGTATAACTTTCAGGGAGCACCACCTCCTACCCCATCGATGGCTGAGATGAAGCGGGTTTTCCAGCAGCAGCATCCTCCTACATTCTCAGGGGATGGAGGACCCAACGCTAAAGAGTCGTGGCTAGAGGCCACACTGAAGATCTTTGAGCACCTGGAGCTTCCTCCAGAGAAAAGGGTAAAGCTTGCTACTAGTATGCTCCGAGACACCGCCAAGAGATGGTGGGAGGTGATCTCACAACCCATGTGCCAACAAAGTATGAATTAGGATGAGTTCTGGTGCATATTCTATGATTAATTTTAACCAGAGAACTTGAGGGCCGACCAAACCTGGGTGTTTTTGATTCTTGAGCAGGGTACTCTGTCTGTTATGGAGTATTCGTCTCATTTTACCGAGCTGCAGTGGTTCAACCTGATTCCAGCAGGTGATGAGTTGTTCTTTTCTAGGAAGTTCAAGGATGATATCAGGAAGGAGATCTGTTCCTAGGTGAATATCTTCAGGTTGACTATGATATCATCTATCACCAACCAGGAGCTATTCAATGAGTGGAATCTAAGAGATTCTGGAGCAGTGAGCCAGGGTAGTTCGATATCCAGAGTCAGCGCTCCTCCTGCTGATATCAAGAAGCGCCACAGGGAGTCTGCTCGAGGATAGCATGGTAGGCAGAATGTATCTTCTTGCATACATGTAGTATGCTACCAGTGTGGTAGGAGTGGGCATACTTGGCCTCAATTTCAGAGAGATTCGAAGGAGTGATGATCTTGTTGCAAGATGGGCCATCATTAGCGTTTTTGTTAGATCTTCTCGCCTACAACTGGTGGATGGGGTTCTTATATGACCCCACGTTCGTGAGATATATCACCAGTTTCTCACCAGTCTGGGAACTAGAGATCTTCCGGCCGTTTGGTCCGAGGTGGAGGTCACAACCAGGGTGGTCAGTCACCTGGTTATCAGCGACAGTAGACTGGATCAGCTCATAATGGTCAGCCAGGGGCGCATGGCCGCGATACAGGCCAGAATTTCACTGTGGAGAAGATCTATCCGGAGAAGGACCCGACCCTTCTACAGTTCGAGGTACGATCTTAGTAGACTCATTTTTATCTTAAACACTTTTTGATACTGGTTCTTTACATAGTTTTATCTTAGTAGACTCACTTGAGGTTGTGGGGTGTAACTTCTTATGGGACCTCTATGTCCTAGAGATGGCAGGCTATGATGTCATTCTCAGTATGGAATGCTGGGTTCCCTTCCAGCCAGTCGTAGATTTCTATCGCTGCAGGGTGAGTTTCGTATCACCAAAGGGAGGATCCTTCCTTCATAGAGGCGAGTGTGATGTCCATGCGGGTAGATCTGGACCAGAGCATCATGGGCTAGGTGGAGTTACAACCCAAATTTCTAGTCTTTATCTGGATGACCAGGGGACTTCGCAGTTAGACATTCCTCCAGTGGTGGATCATTTTAGGGATGTCTTCCCAGAGGACTTTTTAGGTTTTCCTCTAGAGTGTTAGGTATACTTATCGATTGAGCTCGTGCCTGGAGAGGCACCAGTGTCCATTCCTCCTTATTGGATTGCTACACCTGAGTTGCAGGAGGTCAGGAAGTAGTTGGAGGAGTTGCAAGAAAAGGGTTTCATCTGACCCAATACTTCTCCTTGGGGTTCACCTGTCCTATTTGCGAAGAAGGCAGACAACAGCCTTAGTCTTTGTGTGGATTATCAGAAACTGATCCAGTTGATGTTCAAGAACCAATATCCATTGCCGAGGATCGAAGACCATTCTTATCAGCTTTGAGGAGCCCAGGTTTTCTCGAAGATCGACATGAGATCCGGTTATCATCAAGTGCACGTTAGACCATCAGATATACCTCTTACAGCTTTTAGGAGCAGGTATGGTCTATACGAGTATATGTTCATGCCATTCGGTCTCACGAATGTGCCACCAGTTTTTATGGCACTAATGAACCGAGTGTTCCGTCGATACTCGGATTATTTCACGGTGGTTTTCATGGACGACATCATGGTGTACTCTCACACTCGACATGACCATGCTTCCCATCTTGAGATGGCTCTGAGTACACTGAGAGACCATCAGTTATATTCTATGCTCTCAAAATGCCACATTTGGATGGATCATATTCAATTCTTGGGTCACGTTATCTCAGAGACAGAAGTATCAGTAGAACCAGAGAAAGTGAGAGCTATAGTTTACTGGGAGTATCTGAAGAATTTCTTTGAGGTGATGAGTTAGCTAGGGTTGGATGGATATTACAGGTGTTTCATATGGGACTTTTCACACCTTGCAGCACAACTGACAGGTCTGAACAAGAAAGGGGAAAGTTCTTATGGTCAGATTCCTATGAGTCATCCTTTCAGGAGCTGAAAGGGAGGTTGACGTCAGCACCGATACTAGTCTTATAGGAGCCGGGAAAGAGCTAGACAATCTACTGTGATGATTCAGGTGTCATTTTTGGAGCTGTTCTTATGGAGGGAGATGGAGTCATTGCGTACGGGTCTCAAAAGTTGAGGCCACACGAGAGGAACTACCAAACGCACGATCTGGAGTTGGCAGCTGTTGTTCATGCCTTACATTGTGAAGACATTAAATTATTGCTATGCACTTTTTGGTTTTCACTGGCCAGAAGAGTCTCAAGTATATCTTCAATCAACGTGATCTAAATCTGAGATAGCGTAGGTGGGTCGAGTTTCTTCAGTCCTTCGACTTTGAGCTTTCCTATATACCGGGAAAGGGTAACGTAGTGACAGATGCGTTGAGTAGGAGAACTCAGATTTTGGTAGTTCAAGAGTCTAACAGTGAGTGGAAGCTTATGGACCTGTTCTCTGAGATGCATTTGGAGGTGCATGACAAACAAGCGCATACATTTCTTTCATCTGCAGCAGTTACCTCTACTCTTCTCGATCGAGTATGGATAAGGCAGCTATCAGACTCAAAAGGCCTAGTCCTGTGGGAGAGTGTGTCAGGAGAGGACCCTATTCTTGGATAGACAGTGGGTGAGGATGGGATCTTACATTTCCAGGGACCTGTATGGGTGCCAATAGAGATACGCGAGGAGGTGATGTGAGATTTTCATTCTTCAGTTTGGGCACTTCATCTTAGCATCACCAAAATGTATCGTGATCTACACTGCCAGTACTGGTGGCCAGGTATGAAGAGGGATGTTCCTGGGTTCATCAAGATATGTTCTACTTGTTAGTAGGTGAAAGAAGAGCATCAATCACCAGCATGGATTTTACAATAGTTACCCATCCCTTAGTGGAAGTGGAATGATGTCACGATGGACTTCATAACCGGGTTACCGAGGTCACCTCGAATTAGTGATGTTGTTTGGGTCGTCGTCGATAGAAATATGAAGGTTACTCATTTCTTGCCGATCAAGGAGACCTACAGCGTTGAAGAGCTAGGAAAGTTGTACATCTGAGAGATTGTACATCTTCATGGAGTTCCACACTCCATTGATTCAGACAGGGATGTGTTCTTTTTTTTCTCAGTTCTGACAGGGGCTTCAGAAGGCTTTGGGTACACAAGTACTTTTGAGTACATCATACCATCCCCATAAAAATGGCCAGTCCGAGCATACAATTCTGGTTCTGGAGGATATTCTCCGAGCTTACATTCTAGACTTTGGTGATTCTTTCGAGAATCATATTCCTCTTATGGAGTTTTCTTATAACAACGGCTTTTAGGCGACTATTTAGATGTAACCTTACGAGGCTTTGTACGGTAGGCCATTCAGATTACCTTTCTGTTGTCTAGAGGCAAGAGTAACAGCTTTGCTGGGACCTCATCTTGTTCAGGAGACCTTAGAGCAGCTAGAGTTGATTCAGAAGAGGATGGATACAACAAAGTCTTGACAAAAGTCTTATGCTGATCAGCGGAGACGCCCTCTGGAGTTTCGAGGACGGGGATCAGGTTTTCCTGTGTGTCTCTCCGAGGTTGAGACACAAGAGGACTCAGAGACAAGGTAATCTTTCGCCATGGTGCGTCGTCCCGTTCGAGGTGTTGGAGAGAGTTGGGCCGGTTTCCTATCAATTGCAGTTACCTAAGAGGTACTGGGCTATGGACGATGTTTTCCACGTATCTCAGGCCCGACGATACTTTTCAGACTCATCTCATGCGTTTCAACCCGAGGAGGTTGAGATTGAATTAGATGTGTCGTTTGAGGAGCACCCTATCCGTATTGTTGATTGTAGTACGAAGGTTCTCCATAGCTGGTCAGTTCATCTATAATCGGTGCTATGGAAGAACAGGTGAGTGCGGGATGAGAACTGGGAGAGGGAGGCCGATGTACGATCGCATTGGCCAGAGCTGTTTCGGGTTTCTTCTTCTATGACTCACTAGGGAAATTCAGGGATGAATTTAATTAAGGGGGAAAGTTTGTAAGAAACCAGATCTTCATTTCAGGTATGTTTTTCCTGTTCTGGTCGTTTTTGAGAAAAAGATGAAAATCTAGAAATTTTCAAAGTACACATCATGTACCTTGATGCAGCGCCAATCCGTGTGCTGGTCATGTCTGGGCTACACACACGGTGTATAAGAGCGATGTGGAGGTCGCTTAAAGTAGAGTATGAAAAGGCCAAGTACACGCCGTGTACCCCATAAGTACACATTGTGTAGTTTCTTTTTTTCATTAGACAGATCGGGGTCGCACCTAATTGACAGAAACATCTTATTCTCAAGATTATTCAACCTGGAGCATTTGTATGACCGTGAAAATCCTTCCAAGCTCCCTAGCCTCCTTCTGTTTTCCGAATCAACCATCTTCGATTGAATTGGAACCCTAGTGGCGAGGTCTTCCTTTTTATTAAGTTTCATTCCATGTTTTTCCCTCTTTCTCAAGATATCGTGGGTTGAATGTTTCGTACGTTTTTATAGATCTATGTCGTTCTAAGGAGAATCAAGCCTTTTGGTTCTAGTATTTTGATCTCCTATCAACGAGGTAGGTGTTTTGTGCCTTAACTTTCAATGTCTTTGAGTTTTATGTGCAAATTACACCAATACCCATAAAAGTGGTATTGTGTGTTTACCGTTTTGACCCTGTTGTCATCCTTCCATGCTTGTATGCATGTGTAGAGGTAATTTGATCATGTTTGTGGATTATTATTGTGCTTGGATGTTTTTCCCATGCCTTTTTCTTGTTACAATTTTTGGGTCTTGTTAGCCTTTGGCCGTTATACCTGTTTTCCATAACTTGTGACTGTAGGATGGAATGAAAATCTTGACTAGCTTGTTTTTCTGTAGACTAGTTAGCCAAGTAGCTCTGTAGGTGTACTTTGGCCTTATAGCATTATTGTGGACTGACTGGCATGAGACCGTGAGAACCTGGTGCTATAGACTATAAGGGATAGACTGAGTGAGCTTCCCAGAGAGTCTTGGATATTATAGAATACAAGACGGTAGAACGAGTGAGCTTCCTCAGAGAGTCTTGGACATTATAGACTACAGGGGATTGACCGAGTGAGCCTCCCAAAGAGTCTTGGATATTATAGACTACAGGTTGGTAGACTGAGTGAGCTTCCTCAAAGAGTATTTACTTTGTTTGAATTTTTTTAAATCCTTTCCAGGCTAGAGATAGAATTGACAGAGTGATCTACCTTAGAGAGTCTGTGATAGACCTGAGACTATATGAGGAATTGACCGAACGAGCTTCCTCAGATAGTTTCTAGACCTTGGGGCTATAAGATGGTTAGTCCGCATGATCTTCCTCAGAGAGTCCCTAAATACCATATACTATAAGGGGAATTGACCGAGAGAGCTTCCCTAGAGAGTCTTAAAATTTTGAATGACCAAACCAGAGGGGTTAGGCTGAGTGCACTACCCAGAGGGTTGTGGGTACTTCTTGGATAGGACCAGGGGGTTGGCTGTGAGTACTTCCCAGAGGCGTTCCTGTTGTGGTTAGCAGATTTCTTCTCTTCTGCTTGTTGTTCTGTGGATTTATTAGTGTTGTATATCATCCTGCTACTGCTTACTATTTACTGCCTGCTGTTTATTGTTACAGATTACTTCTTACAATACTATTAACTGCAAAATACTCATTGAATGTAAGGCACAAATCTTCAGGTGGTTGCATACTGGGATTAGACTTATTCCCTGTTTGGGTCATGTTTTTGGGCCCAAAAAGACTATGTTGTTGTAGGTATAGATAAGGGGAAACTCCCTTCATATTCTCGTACTTGATTGCTTTGGAGCAGGAGGGCACGAGACCAATCCGAGGCTTGTGATACTGAGGAGTTTCTTATTTGTCTTTCTTTTGTACTTTGGTTTGGTGTTGTATTCAGCATTATGACTTTTTTGGCTGCTTTCTGAGACATATGTATCGTGCATCATTTCATATATACACGTGTGCTATAGTTGTTTTTTGTTTTAGTCTTCCACTGTTTATTGTTTTTGGATTTTACTGATCCACTATTGTTTGGTTTTTTTACTCATGATGTGTACTCTTCCAATGAGGGCATAGTTTCCCCAATATCACACCCAAGGCCCCCGCTGCTAGTCATTAGCCACTAGAGTTTGGGGAAATGCGCTTGAGCCCATGTGACCAACAGGGTACGGGGCACCTCTGGGTGGCTTCAAGAATCGGGAAGTTACAAAATAACCTAGCAATTTTTTTCACAAACCTCTGGTAATAACTTTAATAAACAAAAAAAATGTGAATCCTAGTTATATTTTTGGTTCATGGCCATTCTTAAACAGATTTTGTTTTAGCAGGATCAATAGTTTGGCCATCATTAGAAACATTGTGACCACGAAATGAAATTTTTTATAACAAAAACTCTCACTTTCTGAATTTCCCATACAGTTTATTTTCTTTTAATGTATTCAAGACAACCCATAAATGACTTTCATGCTCCAGTTTAATTTTAGAATATACCAAAATATCATTAATAAACACAACCAAAAACGTATTGATGAACTCACAGAAATTCGATTTATAAGATCCATGAAGGGTGATATTATCCAAGGCTTTACAATAAATTAAAAGATTCATTGAACAATCATTATTTTAACAAAAAAATAGTATCACCCCATGGTGATTTACAAGGTCAAATGAAAACTTCATCTAATTAATAATCCAATTGTTTTTTTAAATATAAAACAATCAACTAGTGCCATTTATAAAGGGGGTTTTAAAATTGGATTAACATCAAGAACCCCGACATTAGTAAATTTGACTTCATTATTAGGTATTATAAAAGGATAATCATCAGGAAAAACCTAAAGATACTAATTTACCTCTTACACTCATTATTCTATGTAGTTCCTTTGTTTTCAACAATATGTTCAAGGTAAAACTCATTTCTATATTTTAATTGTTTCTCATCTTCCTGATATGTTATCAAAATTAAGGGTTCATTCTTGTACCCAAAAAGAAATTCATTTTGAAAAAGGATCATCTTTAGATCTGTATCCATTACTAGAATAATAAATCGAAATCCAATCCATACTGAAAATAACCTTAAACTATACTAGAGAAAATATCATAAGGTTTACAGGTTGATTATTTATACACACAAGGAAATGATGGTTGTTATAATTTATTTTTTATCCCAACATTTCCTCCAGATGTTTTTACCACAAGTTCAGGATTCATATAATTTGATTGAATCCCCAACTTACTAGAAAATATCTCAGAAATTAAAGAATATATAGACCCAGAACCAAACAACAAATTGGAATAATCTAAATAGAAAATAGTGTATAAAATTCTACATCATTTCTTGGCACAACATCTACTGAAGTAGTTTCAATGGATTTCACTACCCCTTTCTGCTTGTAGTCCTGCTAATTTCCATCATTTGAGTTCTTAGTCGAAAAATCATATGCATAATGACCCATTTCAGTTTACTAAAAACATTTTACAGAATAAAAATCATATTTTTTATAAACATTACCTTGATTTTTAGTGAAATTATGAGCCTTATGTCCAATTTTACAACTTCAGAAGAACTTACTAGATTTCAAAAGACATTACCTAGTGTCATATTACCTTAATTTACTAAAATTTTAAACTTAATTTTCTAACCATCAATTTTTTTTGAAGAGTCCATCCCTTTCAACTGCCACCTCAGCCACCTATTCTATTGTTTTTAAAAGAACACCTTATCATTGACAATTTTCATTTCCACCTTCTCCAAACATCGAACTAGTTTTTGAAAAAAATTGAACTCACAAGAATAATATTCCATTCGATACATTGGAATTAATACTGAGTAAAAACAATTGATTTTACAATCCAGATCCCATATGAAATTTAGATCACACCTTTCCAATCTAGAACATTTTTCTTCATAATTATCCATTGAGTCATCCTCCGACCTCAATTCCATGAATTATTATTCCATCCTAAGTCGAACTTCCTAGGAAAATATTTCTCAAGGACCATATCATTTAACTCATCCAAATCAAGAGCATAAATCCCCTCATAATCATTAATATTTTTATCCATCGACCACCACTAATCGAATTCACCTTCAATTTTTTAATCAAAAATAATAAAATTTAGATCTTTTGAAACCCCCATGACATCAAAAATTGTTTCTAGTGCTTTGATCCACCATTCATCGAGAATAGGGTAAGATGATCCTCTGAATGATAGGGGACGTTATCTTATAAAATTCACAACTACTAACATGTTCTTTTGTGGTTGATATGACTGATCTATTTCATGGATACCATCACCATTTATATCCAGATTCAACTATGCGATCAATGAAATAAACAATTCAGTCATGATTCCGACCATTTTTGGTTGCTGATTTGGAAGGTTGTTTTCCTATTGATGTCATCCCATCATAGCTTCCCTATTTCATCTGTGTAAAACAATTCTAAACATAGAAATATCTTAGATGAAGCAACATGGTAATCTTCACATACTATATTTTATCAATTTGACCTTAATGTAAAATAACTTATGGATATTTACTCCACAATATCCTATCTCCAAAATTTATTTAAACCAATCTATGATTCCAACTATATGTCCCCAACCATGAACATTACATAATGTATATTTATGTCAATAATTAGACATTAAGGATCTTTTAATTAGTTTATTTTCAGAGAATTAGGTCACAACTATTAGGTCACATCTCAAAAATTATAAATTAGGCACTTGTACTCTATCCAATTTTGTTCTCAATAATAAAACTCCTTAAATAAAATATAATTACATTCTTCATATAAATATTATTTAATTATTATTTTCTCATAACCTTCTTTATACCCTATGGAAAACATTTCAAAAACAAGGGATGTGCATTAAAATCTCAGTAAGTGTTATAAAATATGGAAAGAAAACATTAGTCCATCAATATATATAGATCCACAAAATTATACATTTCAATCATAAAACATAAGATCTTTAACATAACTCCTAAAATTATATGATTTATGAATAAAACACAGAAATCATAAATCATAAAGTTAACTTATGGCATCTATAACATACATACATTGCAGTTTTCACAACTACATAGAGAGATACCTTTGGAATACCCATCATAGTATATTCCCTAAATATCTTAGGAGAAACAATAAGGTTTTCCTCTATCATATTACCCAATAATTTGGAGATCTATCTCAGGCTCACCTTCCATAGTTTTATAATGGAACAAACCACATATTTAACAATTCCCAAGAACCATAACCTAACCATAATAGATAAAACAATCCTAAAAGTAAGGTAACATTTCCATATTTAAATCACAATATATTATATAAAAATATTGATATTATAGGTAATTTACCAAAATTAATTTCAACACAAAAATATGTAAAAAGGGTATAGGGTATTTATTTTCCTTTTAAAAACACTATGGATTGTTAAGGATGCCAAAAATTAAAAAATTATTAGGGCCACAGAAAGGCCATTGTCATCGTGTACATTAAAATGAAGCATTTCCTTTTTCATTTAGTAAAATGATTAATAAGAAAAAATATTCCTTTTGAAACCCTTTGAATTAAATGAAAATTCAAATGAGTTGATTATACACTGTATAAAAAAATGTTGTTTGTAAACAAAAATATGCCTCAACAAAAGGAGATTGAGATAAAGTCATTTAACCTATGTCCAACTTGTCACATTCATTCATTAGGTTTCAGAATAATAATCATAGGTTTAAGTCTAAATTTTTTAAAACCTATTTAAATTATATTATTAATTTTATATCACATATTTCCACATTATAATCATTATATAATTAATAATGTTAATATCAGTTGTTTTGTACATATTAGATAATTGAGAGGAAAATGAACTAGTTTTGAGGTAAATTGTCCCTATAGTCAAAAGTACTTCAACTGAAAAATGATATTAATTATTTAAATATCATACATATATATATAATATTTATGTATTTAAAATAGTACATAACATTTTTAGATAATAAATGAAATGCATCGTTCATGGAGACATTAAGCCGTATGTACGTATGCACGATACATTCCTTTCTTTTTCATATTTAATGGTTTAAAAAATAAATGATACAAGTATATATTGTAATTAAATTATAATATATATATTTTAAAGGTTACATATTTCAATTAATTTCATGATTTATATGTTCCATATATGGCATTAATGAGTCATATAACTTTCAGTGGGCGGTAGTCCACACTTCCCCAAATAAAATTATCGTATTTAAAAATTATTGAAATAAATAAAGTATGATGTAAATGAGAAATATAGAATCATTGAGACCATATAAAAATATTATATATCATTTATAAATAAAATTTCATCATAATTTCCACCATGAATGGTGGTAGAGGAAAATTGAAGAATCCTCATTTTGTGATGTCGTAGTTCATCGTCCACATAAATAGTATGTTTGTACACATTAGATGGAGGTGTGTAAGTGTAATTATAATACTTCTCATAAAAAATCGTATATATTTAAGATACTGGTTTTTTATGAAATCAAATGTTAATAATGTCATATGGATTGGAGAAGGAGAATAAGGGAAATGAATTTGGGAGAAGGCACTACCTCTAAATAGAGTAACTCATTTTGATTTGAGGCGAAAGGGTTTATTTAATTTCCTTATTCACTAATTAATGATTCTAGGAGGAATGGAGGGATTTTGGGAGATTTTTTTATTATAGGGTGGACTATACATGGATCTTTAAAGGTGGTAATAAATGAGTAGAGTTGGTGACCTTTTATAATTGGGAGGAGGGGCACATTAGGAAGGTCATGAAGTATTATTTTATTATATTTGTTTTCTATTTCAAATGGTCCCAAACTCATTTATTTCAAATATATATTGATATTGGGTCTCTATACTCTGAACAATAGGTTTTACACATGTTTAGGGAAAAAAAATGAACCTTATCATTTAGCTTTAAACATTAGTTAAAAAAAATAACTCTTACCATGTGGTCTTGAATTTTCATAATATATGGTAAATATATTAACTATAAATGCCAAGAGAACTATAAGTGGATCATTAATGATTTTTTTAACATTATATAACTAATTTGGATGAATTATACATTTTTAGTACTATTATATCTTTTATAAAATAGTATTTGTTTTAAAAACTCATTACTGTTAAGTTTGACACTATTAAGTAATTGATTTTTTTTATAGTCATAAAAACATGGTTCCTTCAAACCAATGACATTAAATAAAATATAATATGTTAATATCATCCATAAAATTATTCTATCGACTCAAAATATTCAAAATACATTTATTTTATTATTTATAATATCATTTATTTGAATATTTTATTAATGAATAAATAAATTCATCATCATTATGTCATAATTAAATTTATTTTTTTAATGTAAAAAAAATTATAAATAAAATATCAAGACGTACAATTTTTTTTTATATTTCAAAATATTATTTATTGTTTATGAAATAACTTATATAACCCCATATAAAAAATTAGTAAAAAATATACATGATTAGGTTATTTTTCCCTTTTCTTTAAATTAATTATTATAGAATGTCATTATCACTCCCAAGTGGATCCATGAGATCCCCAAATCGACAAAAGGATTCCAATGGTCAGAAGTATATCATACAATAGGATTATAAGCTATGTAAGGGTAGTTTTATATTATTATAATATTATTTTCACCCTTATTTACAATAGTTAAATTTATAACCATGGTAAATAAAATAATTACTGATGTTACTATTTATAATGTACAGAAGTAAAAGGTACCAATTTACAAAATTTGTACCTCATGATTCAAAATATGAAATCAATTTTCTCATATTCATAAAAAATATTTTGGGGTAAATAATTTAAACATAATTCTAGATGTCAAAACCAAAAATATGGTTTTAAAAAAGTAATAACTGTAAAAAATTTAACATTTGAATATGTTGAATTTAAAAGTGAAATTATTTCCAATGACCATAATAAGATTGAGTTATAAAAATATACAAAAATTAGATCTTATAACAAATTAAAAAAACAATATATATATATATAAATTTATTATATGAAACGACATTTTTGAATTAAAATGTTGTCTTTTTCACTACTCATTAAAAATGATCTTTATTAGAAAATAGCCAAAATATCATAATTTTTTTTGTTGTCCTGATTATAACGAAAAAAATTAATTTTTTAAAATAGAAAATATGAAATTGAAAAATATATATTTATAATGGGTTTTCTTTCATAAGGAAGTAAAATTACCTTTTAAAAATTTAATAGTATTTTATGCATAAAATTAGAATAATTCTTAATTTATGCCCCTAAAATTTATTGGATAAATATAAAAACATTTAAACAAACAAGTGTAATCATAATTTAGTTAGTTAAATAAATTACATCCAATAACATTACTCATTTTTAACTACCATTTAAAATAATAATAATATTATTGTATTATTTTTCGGTATATCACAATGTTGTGGGCAATGTAAGATTTTAGAAAAATTCATTATTGCGTATTAAGTATGCTATTGGACAAAGAATCCAATTAATGTAAAAAATAATATCGTATTCATTTATTTAATAGAAATTAAAAGGTATTATTCTATAAATACCTTTGATCATATAAAAAAGGAGTAAATTTTGTTTAGTATCATGATTGTCATAAATCATTTTTGGAGATAAAAGGATGGTTGATTACATCCCTAATTCCTACATTTCTTGAATTTGGAAAGAAATATATCTTGTATAGTGATGAATTATGAGTTTTCTATGATAAAAAATGATATATGTTTAATAGGTAGTGGTTTCTAGGTCTAAGAAACAGATCCTATGGGAGTTGAATAACTAGAACCGTGATGTAGTGCTAGTAGTTGTATTAAATTCCATTTGATGTCCGAAATATTTTATTTTAGGTAAGATGATCATGGTGTATGTCTACCAAAATATTATAAAATATATATTTTCATTGGGACACTTAAACCTTAGTGTCACAACCCCCTCCCACCAGAGATGCCCCTCCTGAGCTGGGAATGGTGGAAGGGAGATAATGACCCCCGAGTCCTGCCTCCAGTAGGCCCCCGAGTGGCGAATAGCACCAAGGGTATGAGTTGTTCACATATATGGGAGGAATTAACCATTTTATTAATTTATGATTGGGAAATAGGATGAGTCAAACACCAAGAAGAAGAAAAGGAACAATTATAGAAATAGCCCAAAACCAATCCCATATGCATTCTTTATACAATAGTGAAACAAAATTAGAAGTACAGAAAAGCTTTAAAGTAAAACAACAATAAAAAATAGTAGAAACTCCCCCTACATGACTAGTCAGGTCCCACACAGTCCCTTTAGTCCTCTTGAAAACTTGAAAGCAATCATAGGGTGAGCATACAATTATACTTTGTAGGGAAACCTAAATCACTCGTGCACAAGTGGGGAGACATCCTAATGCCCTGTGAGAAAACAGAGGAACCAAAACCTAGCAAGGAATCTATCCACCAGCCTCACTAGTCACACTCACCAAGTAACACAAGTCAATAGAGTATATTAGTAATGTTATCAAAGTATGGGTACCCCGCACCAACTTCCCACTGGATACTGCTCTTGCCCTCACGCCTAACGCTCTGATGCTTACCCCTCTACCTGAGCTAGTGCCGCAACTTGGCCATACGAACCTCGAGATAGTGTCGCAACCTGGCCATAAGAAGCTCATAGTAACTTGCCGGCACAAAATCCTTGGTCATAAAGACATATCATCCCAAAAACACCTGGGAACATACCACTCCTCATCCCAAAGATTCTTGGTAAACATCTGTCGTAACCTCCCTGAAGGAACTTGGTCTATAGAACCTAAAAGTGGGAGCACATGGAAGAACATTAACCAGCCATCCTTTGGATGTTTGAGAATCTCACCCCCCATCCCACGGGTGTTCGGCACATAGTGCTCAACATGGGTGGGGTGCGTAAAGGAACATAAAACATACAAATTTATATAAGTATAACAACCACTCATCCCATCCTAAGGCTTCTACACAAAGATATGAGCACGTGCCTTGGCACTGCTACTTTGAGAGTATGAACACAACAATAAATCCCAAAACCCCATTTATTGTTTTCATGTTTCAACAGATTTAGTTATCAGTTTCGTAACTACTGGGGAACAATCAACAACCAAACTGGATCAAGCATCCATAAAACATATCCCTGCCGTCCACAAATTGAGTTAGGAAAACAAAAGCAACACAAACAAGTCCCTTCTTATTAACCAACCAACCCCATTGATTATTATTCCTGTTCCATTAACATTCCCCACATTCATTAACTCTTCCAATTTTATTTATTATTCACAACCCATAGTTCGTTCACATTCAAACCCATCCCTGCAGCCCCACTGCCAACCACCATAACTACAATCACACCGAAACCCGTACATCATCATCCCTTTGATACAATTTATCACAGACCCACTTCCCATCACCAACATAACATTCACACCAACCCACAACCAATCCAACCACAGCCCCGCATCTCACCCTATCCAAAAAACCCCACTAAACACCCCCTTCACATAAATAAACCCTAACCAACACCCACATGTTTATTTTTTCAGTTTGTTCAACCGAGGTGGTCACACAAGGGTTCCAGGTATTTAATCATCCAACTTTATGTGATTAACCAATTTCCACATTCAATAAAATTTTCATCCATAAGAAAATCTAGAAGGGAAGGGAAAAATTTAATTGCGTAAGAAAAGGCCCCCAGTAAACATGATTTTCATTAGGCAGAAGCTCATTCAATTCACAACATAATATCACAGGATATAAATAATGCAACTGCATTCACAAACATCCCATCCCCATTATATAAGCCAGTTATTATCTTTTTTAAACCTGTTCAAATGTGTTTCATGTAAACAAGAGGACACCCACCCCGTATGATGTACAATTTAGAGAGAAGAATGTAAGATCCCTACCTCAATAGGTTCCTATGTCCTTCTACGAACACGACCACCACGATCACAAGGCTTCTCCTAGAACGAGTTTTTAGAGTCGTTAGTCAAAGACTGTCATTCCCATAAATTATCAGCAGTATACTCGGTTGGAAACTATTGAGGGGAAGTTAAAGAAGAGGGAACATAATAGGGTGTACGATGTTATCCTCACTGAAACGATCGCGTAGTAACTGACAGATCAACGATCAGAGTCCGGATGAAGAAGATAGGAGGATGAATTCTTAGTCATCCAAGAGTGTCATCGTGTGGAGAACAAGGGTCCGCAAATAATATGTTACCCTATCTTACATAGGAATAGGAAATGAAAACCGTATTCAGCGTGAATTAATGAATACACTCCGAAACCGTACAATAGTTACGCTACCTGACTGGTCAAGACACGACACTACACGTGATTTCGACGTGTTTTAATAATAATGATAATAATAAATTAATATTAGGTGTTTGTTTGACCTGAGGAAAAATTCATAAAAATATATTCATAATAGGTCTTAAAATGACTTTCTTAATTTCAGGGTCATAGTATCATAGATGGTTCGTCATTCCGACACCTTATGAATAAGTTACGTTCGAATTAAGATTATTCGACCAAAACAATAATAATGATATTTTATAATATGATTAATTATATCAATTTAATCATTTAATGGGGGGAAAGGAAACACACATGAACTCCCTCCTCACCATGAAACTCCCCCTTATTTCATTTATTATAATAATAATATCATTATTTTAATATTATTTATTTAAGGGAAAAATTAAACCCCTTGCGCGCCTCCTGTACAGCAACAACTCGCCCCCCCTTTCATGGGTTGATTTTTTTCTTAAATCCATTGATTGTTTTAATATTATATAATATAAATATTATATAATTTATATAGTATATACAAAACAAGTATTCTCCATGCACCTCAAAAACATTTCATTTAATTGAATTAAATGACAAAACAAAATTAATATAACTTACATATTCAACCCCTTTTTAATACATTTAATTTCATTAACCTCTCACACATAGTTTTACTCCATCATTTTTATTCATTTTTTTTTTCAATAATAATAACAATTAATATATTTATTTTATTAACTCATCACCGTTATTATTTTGAATAATGATAATATTTATGCTCATCGCATTGACCACATTAAACCACCCTATTGGATGTCTTAATCTGACCATGCCACGTCAATGTCGCATTACATCCATCAATTTAATTATTTAATTATACTTATTTTTATTTCACACTAATTAAATTGAAATCACTTTTATTAAATTAAAACCATTCAATTTAATCAAACCAACATATTTTTACGCCACCATTATTATTATTATTTAAGATAATAATATTAACGAACTCTCCTTTAATTTTATTAACGCACCACCATGCATCCACTATGCATCTTCATTTATTTGTTTGCAATAAATACCATGACTGATTTCATTAATTTCTCATTATTATTAATATTATGAATAATATTAATAACACAACACCAATTATTATTATTCAAATTTAATTTCAACAATTACTCAATTAATAATAAACCGCATGTTTCCATTATCAATGTCTAATGGGTCACACACCTTCCCACTTCACATCATTAATAATAATAACACCCACTAAATAATTTTATCATGATTATTCTCTTTTTAGTTTAATTAATCACACAATTTATGTCATCATAATTATTATTTAACATATTTTTAGATTATCATCAGTATTAAAAACTATCATTATAACGCGCGTCGTGTTGACCACATCGATTTACACAAAAGAATGGACCGGAGGGGTCTATGCCATTACATCAGATAACTCTCAAAATATTCTCGTCCTCAAGAATTAAAAACCAACCCAGAAGAAAGAATGGATCCAAAAAACCAACCCGCAAGATACGTATCAAGGATCTCGTCATAACAGGAAACAAATGACAACCCTAATTATATGAGTAAGGAATTCCTTCTCCCATATCGAGTTATTATCCACTTTAGGCAGCACTGACTCGCCTGCACGGGTTTAGTTGCATCCACATTAATGCATCTCGATTAGGAATTAGGTCTTCCTACTTCCATATATTAGGATTTTCCAAACATAAACTACCCCCAACACCATACAAAACATCAATAAATTTCCCGAACACATGGCTTGGGGAGTTCCTTCTCCCATGTCGAGATATTATCCGCTTTAGGCAGAACTGACTCACCTGCACGAGTTTAATGCCATCAAAATTAATGCATCTCGATTAGGGATCAGGTCCTCCTCTACCCACATGTTAGGACTCTTCACACACATTTAAAGGAAAGAGGGAAACAACATAGCATTATAGACTCGTGAAAAACAAGGTCTAGGCCCAAAGCATGGGTGAGAATGAGTTTCAACAAAGGAGTGTGACGCTCCAAAACATAAATGATAGCATTTAAGTAAAACTGAAAACATCTCACTTGATCTCCGGCCTTGTTAGGGTTGCCGCTTCTATTGATTTCAACTATCCATGTCCCACTCCTCTGCCTCTCTATTGACGTCAACCTCTTTGACCATGTCCTGGTTGGGGTCCTTGAGGAACTCCCTGTGGTTGGACACAACTTTCTCCAGCTCCCCTTGGAGGGGCTAGAGACTATTACTGCTAGAAGGGTCGGGATGGGAATTGCTGCTGGGGCTGGGGTTGAACCTAGACAGTCCTTCCATACTGAGTCTGAAAAGAGAAATGTCTGCCAAGATGCCCACGATTCCAACATGCAAAGCACCTCGGTCCCTGGCCCATAGAAAATGGGTTGAAATTGTGAGATTGGTATGTGAACTGCTGAAGTCTGCTCCCTACTGGTCGAAACATGGAAGGTCCTGTTGCTGGGGATCTTCTGATGACCACCTCCTTCTGGGATGAACATGGGTGACTCCTCTCTCGCAGTGGACCTACTTGCGAGTGCATCCTCCCAATTATCACCGCCTTCTTCTTTACTTCCAGGTATGTTGGTAAGGTGAAAGGGGTCACCACGCACCGAATAGAGGGGTGACGTGCCTCCTCTAAATGTTTTGATCGTGAATCCACATCTGGAAAGAGATTCAGGGAAAAACGGAGGAGATCCTTGAACTCGACCCCTATTTCCCGTACTGACATGATTCCTTGTTGGAGATACAACAACTCCTGCCTATTCTCATCCTCACTCATCGAGGAAAGAAATACCTCACAGAACTCCTTCTCGAAGTTGGCCCATAGAACTTTTGTCTCCTTCCCCCCCCCCAGGGTAAATCATCCTCCACTGACGAGTCGCTCCTTGCAGCTGGCTTACTTCTAGAGGATCCCAGTACTCTATTGAAGCCCTGATCAACCCGAAGGTGATCTCGTGTTCCTCCAACCAACTCTCTGATTCTGTATTTGAAGTGATTCCTTCATACTTCTTCAAGATCTGTCACTGGAATGCACGAATCATGCGCTGCCACAAGTCGTCTTCCACCTCTTGGTCAATGCTCAGCTGATCAACCGTCTGAATCTTCTCGGCCTCGACCGCCCGAGTCACCCGAGAATGACGTCCATGTTCCATAGCTGTATGGTAAACAAAGAAAGCATAAGCCCAAGTAGCTAGGAAATTTTCTAAAGGTTTCATTTTATCATTATATATCCATTTATTTCCCAAAACACCCAAATCAAGTAAAACACATATCATGATGATGCATGTACCTTTCCTAGGGTCTCTACCCTGCAATTAATGTAGTCTTACTTGGTCGTTCGGTAAGCTCAGAGCCCTTGAATCGGATCACGGGGGGCCCTAAAATCCCATTTCCTAGACGGTCTTCCCTGGCCTATGTCATGCAACAAGATCAACCAACACGATTTCCCTACCATCCCATGAAATCCTCACTATGCCTAACTCCAGACATCATCCTATCTCTAAACCATCTCCTCTGATACTATTCTGTCATGACCCCCTCCCACCAAAGATGCCCCTCCTAAGCTGGAAATGGTGGAAGGGAGATAATGACCCCTGATTCCCACCTCCAGTAGGCCCCAGAGTGGCGACTAGCACCAAGGGTACGAGTTTTTCACATATATGGGAGGCATTAGCCTTTTTATTAATTTAAGATTGGGAAATAGGATGAGTCAAATACCAAGAAGAATAAAAGGAACAAGTATAGAAATAGCCCCAAACCAATCCCATATGCATGCTTTATACAATAGTGAAACAAAAGAACAAGTACAGAAAAGCTCCAAAGTAAAACAGCAATAGAAAACAACAACAACACCCCCTTCCTGACTAGTAAGGTCCCGCACAGTCCCTGTAGTCATCCTAAAAACCTGAAAGCTATTGTATGGTGAGCATACAAGTATAATCAGTAGGGAAACCTAAATCTCTCGTGCACAAGTGGGGATAAGTCCTAATTCCCCATGAGAAAACAGAAGAACCAAAACCTAGCAAGGAATCTATCCACCCAGCCTCACCAGTCACACTCAACAAGTAACAAAAGTCAATAGAGTATAGTAGTAATGTTATCAATGTATGGGTACCCAGCACCACCTTCCCACTAGATACTTCTCAAGCCCTCATGCCTAACACTTTAATTCTTCCCCCTCTTCCAGAGCTATTTCCACAACATGGCCATACGAAGCTTGAGATAGTGCCGCAACCTGGTCATACGAAACGCATAGTAACTCGCCGACACTCAATCCTCATCCATAACCACATCTCATCCCGAAGACACCTAGGAACATATCATACCTCATCCTGAAGATTCTTTGGAAAATTTTTTCATAACCTTCCTGATAAAACTTGGGCTATAGAACCTGGAAGAGGGAGCACAGGGAAGAACAATAACCAGCCATCCTTTGGATGTTTGAGAATCTCACCCCCCCTCTCATGGGTGTTCAGCACGTAGCGCTCAACATGGTTAGGGTGCATTAAGAAACATAAAATGTATAGATTTATATAAGTATAACAACCACTCATCTCATCCTAAGGCTTCTACACAAAGATCTGAGCATGTGCCTTTGCACTGCTACTTCGAGAGTATGCACACAACAATCAATCCCAAAACCCCATTTAATGTTTTCATGTATCAACAGAATTAGTTATCAGTTTCATAACTACCGGGAAACTATCAACAACCAAACTGGATCAACCGTTCATAAAACATATCCCTTCCATCCAAAAATCAAGTTAGGAAAATAAAAGCAACACAAACAAGTCCCTTCTTATTAACCAACCAACCCCATTGATTATTATTCCTATTCCATTACCATGCCCCACCATTCATTAACTCTTCCGCTTTTATTTATCATTCACTACCCATAGTTCATTCACATTCAAACCCATCCTTGAATCCCTATTTCCAACCACTATAACCATAATCACACCGAAACTGGTACATCATCATCCCTTTGATACCATTTATCGTAGCCCCACTTCCCATCACCAACATAACATTCACACCAACAAACATCAAGCCAACCGCAGCCCCACTGCTCACCCAATCCACAACAACCCACAAAACACCCCTTCACATAAATAAACCCTAACCAACAACCACATGTTTATTATCTCAGTTTGTTCAACCGGGGTGATCACACAAGGGTTCCAGGTATTTAATCATCCAACATTACATGATTAACCAATTTACACATTCAATAAAATTTTCATCCATAAGAAAATCCATAAGGAGAGGGAAACATTTAATTGAGTAAGAAAAGGCCCCCAACGACCATGATTTTTAGTAGGCATAAGATCATTCAATTCACAACATAATATCCCAGGATATAAATAATGCAACTGCATTCACAAACATCCCATCCTCGTTATGTAAGCCAGTTATTATCTTTATTAAACCGGTTCAAATGAATTTCACATAACCAAGACGACACCCACCCCACATGATGCCCAATTTAGAGAGACGAAGGTAAGATCCCTAACTCCACAGGTTCCGATGTCCTTCTACGAACACGACCACCATGATCACAAGGCTTCTCCCAGAACGACATTTTAGAGTCATTCGTCAAAGACCGTCATTCCCGTCAATTATCAAAATTATCATTGGTTGGAAGCTGCAGAAGGGAAGTCTAAGAAGAGGGAATGGAATAGGGTGTACTATGTACTCCTCGTTGACATGATCTCATAGTCACTGACGGATCGATGATCGGAGTCCGAATGAAGAAGTTAGGAGGATGACTTCTCAGTCGTCTAGGAGTGTCGTCGTGTGGAGAAGAAGGGTCCTCAAATAATATGTTACCCTCTCTTGCAGAGGCAATGGAAATGAAAACCATATTCATCATGAATTATTGAATACACTCCGTAAACGTACAACAGTTACGATACTTGACTGGTCAACACACGACACTTCACGTGATTTCCACGCGTTTTAATAATAATGATAATAATAAATTATTATTAGGCATTCTTTGACCCAAGGAAAAATTCATAAAAAAATATTCATCATTGGTCTTAAAATGACTGTCTTAATTTTGGGGTCACAGTATCGTAGACAGTTCGTCATTCCGACACCGTATGAATAAGTTATGGTAGAATTAAGATTATTAGGCCAAAACCATAATAATGATATTTTATAATATAATTAATTATATCAATTAACTCATTTCAAGGGGAGAAAGGAAACACGCATTAACTCCCTTATCACCATACACATCCCCCATATTTCATTTATTATAATAATATCATTATATGAATATTATTTATTTAAGGGAAAAATTAAACCCCTTGCGCGCCTCCTGTACACCAACAACATCCCCCCCTTTCATGGGTTGATTTATTTCTTACATCCATTGATTGTTTTAATGTTATATTATATAAATATTATATAAGTTATATAGTATATACGAAGCAAGTATTCTCCATGCGCCTAAAAACCATTTCAGTTAATTGAATTAAATGACAAAACAAAATTAATATAACTTACATATTCAACCCCTTTTTAATACATTTAATTTCATTAACCTCTCGCACATAGTTTTACTCCATCATTGTTATTTATTGTTTTTCAATAATAATAAAAATTAATCATCTTAACTTATTAACTCATCACCGTTATTATTTTTAATAAGGATAATATTTACGCTCATCGCATTGACCACGTTAAACCACCCCGTTGGATATCTGAATCTGACCATTCCACGTCAATGTCACATTACATCCATCAATTTAATTATTTAATTATTTTTATTTTTATTTCACACTGATTAAATTGAAACCAATTTTATTAAATTAAAACCATTCATTTTAATAAACCCAACTTATTTTTATGCCACCATTATTATTATTATTTAACATAATAATAATAACGAACTAACCTTTAATTTTATTAATGCACCACCATGCTTCCACTGTGCATATTCATTTATTTTTTGTAATAAATACCATGACCCATTTCATTAATTTCTCATTATTATTAATATTATGAATAATATTAATAACACAACACCCATTATTATTATTCATATTTAATTTCAACAATTACTCAATTAATAATAAACTGAATGTTTCATTTATCAATGTCTACTGGGTCACACACCTTCCCACTTCACATCGTTAAAAATAATAGCACCCATTAAATCATTTTATCCTGATTAATCTATTTTTAGTTTAATTAATCACACAATTTATGCCATCATCAATATTATTTAACATATTTTTACATTATCATCAGTATTAAAAATTATCATTATAACACGCGTCATGTTGACCACATCAATTTCAACAAAGGAATGGACTGGAGGGGTCCGAGCCATTACACATAGTTAGTTATTTTCGCTGAGTACTTACAATCCTTTTTAGAATAAGGCATACACCCATTTGAAGAAACATTAAATAGGATATAGTAAAAAACCCTGCTTAGGTAGCAACATATTCTAGTAATGACTGGAATATGAAGTCCCTATTTGATGAGATTAAATTGGGTCTTCAAGAGTACTTGAGTGAAATTTCCTTTAAATATATATTTATTATTTATTAAATATTATATAGAGTTACGAGGATTAAATTTTATGGTTTTTATTAAATTCTCGCGAGGGATACTATATATGGTGGTGGACACCATTAGAATAAACCGTTTAAACTGATGATGGTTTTTATATCTTAGGGCCTATCATGGTCTACGTGAGAATACAAGGGGAGTTAATTAGATACTCAAATAATTTTATATGGGTTATAAATCTATGTATTCCTCCAATGTATTATAACAAATACATGAATTATTGGATGTTTATTAAAAATAAGTGTATTTTGGTCATCATCTCTCAATGCAGAATCAATTAGCAGATGAATATCACACACTGGATACCTTACATGATCCATTATCCATTACCGTTTGTTGAATTGAAGTGGAATGATTTTGCCTTTAATATCATGATTGGGTTTTTGAGTACACATTTTTGTAGTGATGATATGTGGGTTATTATATATCGATTGGCAAAAGATCCTTACTATTTATTGATACAAAATATTTTTTCCATGGATGATTATTAGACATTATATGTTTGGGTTATAAAGCTATAGAAAATATTACCATATATTTCTTTAAATGATAGTGATTCATATTTTATCTCATTATTCAATTGAATACTAAATAATTATATTCCCATATATGTGAATATGAGTTTCACATACACCCTCCGATCAACAGGATGTTTGAGAACCCAATATTATGGAGGATGGCCTTATAAACTGTGTCAATGACTTTGTAGGTTCTTGGAAGAACAATTTTTTTCCTAATGTTTTCTCATAAACCAATAGTATCCATAAACAAATTCATATCATTCTTCTTTGTAAATTTTATGGAAATAATTTTCATTCACCATTTTGATGGAGAGATATTGATGAGCCAATGATTATTGAGGGTCGTCTCATAGAGGATATAAATAAAACATGAAATCTAGAAAATTTGAGATGTTGATTAATTAAATAAATGTTATAAGAAACATGGAATTGTATCATAGAGGATCGATCAATATTTTTGTCATGTAATTAAATACACACACATTATTTATTTATTAAATGGGAAACTAAAAACATATCCTAATGAATTTTCTTCTATCCTTTATGAAAAATAAATCAAAGATACACTCTTCATATCTTATTAAAAGGAACACAAATATAGGGTGAGAATAAATGTCTAGTAAGAGAATGATTATAATAGAATTTATCCTAAGTAGATAAGAATAATAAATATGGAGGATTTTAATATAAAAACAAATTCCATTTCAATAAACTACTTGGCTGAAATGTACATCTATAGATAATATAAAAATAGAATGTACTTGTATAATGAAAACTGAATTCCTATAAATTGAAATATATATATATTTATACATCCATGAGAATTCAATCAAGGACATTACCCTGATATCATGAATTTTATTATCATATATTCTTAATAAAAAAATAATTTTTAAATAACTAGTAGATATAAACCAAATAATCTTCTAATGTTGTCTCTTATTTTTTCTCATGAAGTTGATCTATGAGTCATGGAGATATCTATAACTAGGATCCACCGAATACATGATAATATTATTAATACATCATATTTATTAAAACATAAACACAATTATTTTAAAAAATTACTTAAAAAGAAAAAAATTATTGGTATTTATTAATAAATACAAAACATTTCCATAGTCAATGAACTAAAATTCTTTATTCAACCAAAAATATATATTGAAACAGTATACATATGAAAAAAATAATTGTAACATAAATGATATTAAATTAATCCCTAATATTTTAAATATGAAATAATGGATAAAAATAATATCCAATTAATAATGGAGGATGAAATATAACATGTTCAAAATAACAAGAATGTCATAAAAAATGTTTATATCCATTTTTATAAAATGATTTTAGAAGACCAAATATTCTTAAGAGATGAAGGATTTATCATAAAAAGAGGCCTTGGAAAAAGAAATAAAAATAAAAACAATAAAAATAACATCATTGTAATTTTTAGTATAAATGATATTTTAAATAACTTGTAATTTTTTTTCATTTCCTAATGATAAAAATAAACTTTTTTTCAATATTTTTTATAACTACTAATTTCATGAATATTGAGAAAATTATATTCATTTAATGTGACCATGAAAAGTTGTAATGCAATCATAAATTAAAATAACAACCAAATACAATGGGAAATGACAATTTTTTTGGATACATTATAATAAATTAATTTTATACTTATATAAAAATAAAAGATATTGAATGTTTCAACAAATATAAAATATTCTTTTAAAACATTGTAATGAAAATATAATATGGTTGGAAATTAATATATTTAAAAAAAATTTATATAAAAAAACATTATTGTAAACATTTTATTGAAATTGGACATGAAGTAAAAGTTTATAAATTTAAGAGAAAATAATTATTATTTCTATTTAAAAATGATTCTATAATTTTAAATATTGTATTGATGAATATAGAGAAAATAAATTAAAATTCTTGCAATAGATAGACCCGAAGTATTTTTTTTATTTACATGATACAAATTATATTATTACCCATATTTGAAACTTGACCATGTTAATATTTAAACGAAATGAGATTTTAACATAAATAAAATACTAGTTTTGTTTCATTTTAAATGAATCTATTTTTATTAGATAAAAATTAATCTAAAAAATTATATATGATGAATAATGTTGGGTTTATGATATTAAATTGTAATGTTATATTATAAAGAGAATGTAAAATATATTTTGAGAATAATTGAAACCATGTCTCATAAAATTTAAATGAAATTAAATAATCATATCCTTGGGCATCATCTTAGTCATTTATATTTAGTTCTCCTAGATAGTGAATTTATGTTCATTAAATACATTAATATGAACCTTTTTCATCTAAATAATATTTTTTAATACCATATTATAATAATGATATTTTTATTAATTGAATATGTCTAGATCATATATACCATATAAGTTTGTTCAATCATTTAATCCAAAATTACTTATATATATTGATCAGGGTAATAGGTGTTATGAAAGGGTTCTTTTAAGACTAATATCTCTATCATGGTGGTTAATGATTAGAGAAACTCATTTTGATTACAAACTATTTCATTTAAGGGATTTAATGTTATTTTTTGTGATGTCGTGATAGTTTTTACTAAGAACCATAATGTATCTCTACATATTTCATGATTTATGTATTCATGCAAAAGAAAAATTCTAGAAGACTTTACGAATCTCATTATTTATTTTTTTGAACCAACTACAAAATTTTCATTTTAAACCATGAAATATTGCAAGTGATATGTAATGGTGGAACAATAACATGGAATGGAGGACCTATTCCAAAGCACTGTGGAACCCAGGTATGGTTTAGAGGTAGAATTACCTCAAAATGCACTCATAATTAGTTCACTAGGGCTTTGTGTAAATAATTTCCATGGCATAAAATCTTTTAATGATGGTTATGCCACATATAATTTTTTATTAAAAACATCATTAGTCACTAAATAATTCATAAATTTTTCCCATATATTTTTAGGCTATATATAAAATACTTAGGTAGCATTGAAATGTTTATCGATAATAAAACAGATTCTTCAATGCAGTCATTAAATAAATTTCCAATTATCTCTTAACAATGAATTTTTTTTCAAAATCCACCTACACAAAATCTATAGTATATCCTAATTTCAATAATTTATAAACCTCAATGATTTATCATAATTTACTTGTGTTTTTTAATATTAATTTAGATAACTAAAGGAATTAAAAAAATGATTATTTTTTGAAATTTTCTACTCTAGTCTTCTTTTTTTTCTAATATTTTTTATTGAAAAATTTTATGTTTGGGGTTAGTTTTTTCAAACAAAATTTTAAAATGGAATGATATTATCCCATTTTTAGGTTTATATATTTCCCACTGAATATATACTATTTATTTTATTTTATTTTTCTAACAATTTCTATAAAAAAATAGAGTATTTGTGTCTTTTCTCTGATTAATTTCAAAGGAATAATACATTAAATATTTTAACAATGGAGTTGGTAGTCATAAGATCACTTCCTGAGCTATTGGTTAAATTACAATCTTCCAAAATTTTACATTATTATAATCTTGATTAACATAAATATTATAAATTTGATTCATCGTATTACTATTGTACGTAATTTACAATTTGACTAAGATATTAAATATATATAAATACAAAAAAATAATGTCATTTGTTACTTAATTTATTTTAAAAATGTAATACCTTTTCCTATTAGAAATATTTTTTTATAAAATTTTTATTTTATTTTATCATTTTAAATATTCAAATCTATCTATCTAGCATTTTGACCATTATGATAAAATATGGAATATTTGGTATCCATTTATATAATTTTTTTAGTTTAGAAAATACCTTTCTTGAAAAAACTTATTATTATTTTCAAAATCATATCAAATTTCAAAACATAATTTTAAAAATTATATTTTTAAAATTCCCCTAAGGATATTCATTTTTATATTTTCCTTTAATTACATTATATAATTTTATTATTTAAACAATAACTTGTATACCATTATTTGTAGAATGCGATAGATAATATTAAAAATTGTTATATATAGTCATAATCAAACATCTAAAACTGATGATATGTTATAATGACCCCCACTCGGTTATCATAGAGCTGGTGGTTTCATTACTAAATTTACATAAGTGAAAAGAGATCCCAATCCAAATGAATGAATAGTTTACTTGTCTTAGTAAACTAGAGAAGTACGTGATTATTTCATTTCATTTTAAAATATTGAATAATAACTATTGAAAATAATAACGTTTTATCCTTGAACTCATTAAAAATATTCCTTCTTTATATCATGGTGAAATGAAATAGAATAATGGTATTCTTAGATTACCAATAAGTGTTACATAATACATAAGATTTAATGGGTAAATATAGTATAATAAAAATGGAATAAGAAATATGGGATAGTAAATATCCAGAAAATATAATCCATTTGAATAATAACATGATGATTATGATAAGATATGTCATTACCAATATGACATGTTAAACAACTAAGAACACATGTCATTTCATTAATAAGCCGAGCATAAAATGCATCTATAGATAATATTAATTAAATTATCATATGAATAATAATAATATGTTAATTCTTAATATTGGAAATGACTAATATTATAATTTATGATATCAGTAATCGTGATACCAATACCATGGAAAACTTATGCCTTGATATATTAATTGATGTGAAGGTATACAGAAGACCCCTATTTAAATAAATATGTTCAAATGATTCCTCTCATGATAAAACTGATGCATTAAGGGGGTATCAATAATAGGGTAACATCCATAACTACATGGGAAACACATTCCTTGTAAAATGATATATTTGGTTCATGAATAATATGTTTTCACTAGATTTTCTTATCGTATAAGGAATTCAAATTAAAATATTTTTTTGACTAAGTCATATAACTATAAAAGTATAATATAATATTTACAAATGATATAATTATTAAATAAAAAGAATATACATTAAAATTAATATGAATAATTAGGGGGAATGTAATGTCCCAAGATCATAACAAAGTAAATATTTCAAAGGAATGTTATTGATTTAAAAATTAACTAAGAAATAGAATATTAATACCTTTATTAGTTAAAATGAGAATATACTATCTAGATAGGGAATAAGAAAAAAATCATTATATCATATCTCAAATAAATAACCTTTAAAATATTTTTTTTATAAATATAGATCTCATAAAAAGATATTTTAAAATGGTATTGAGGACCATACTATTAACACATTGAAATTCACATTTAAAAAACTATGATTTTTAATAATATTAAGAAATAAAATTATTTAAGAATAAAATTTTAATCATGAAAATGATTCTTTAAATAATGCAATGGCCATGACAATAGATGGTTTAATTTTTTTTATTATGTTAAAAATAATTATTAATTTTACTCGATTGTTAGAAAATTTACAAAGTACCCTGTTAAAAAAAGGACCAAAAAACACCATTAAATACATGTTTTCGAAATCCAATTATGGTTAATATTTATTTTAAATAATTATCGTAAAAAAATTTTAAATCAGTTTTAGAAATTATAAAATTTGGTGAAATTTTATTTTTGTTTGAAGAGAGAAATAAAATATAATTTTACAAAAAAATTAAAAATACTTTTAAGTACCCCAGAGAGGATGATGTTACTATTTTGATGAAAAAATCATAAATATATTGAAGGGAAGAAAATTAAAGGGTTTTATTAAATTATTATCAAATAATTTTAGTAATTTTAAATTCAATAATAAACAATCATGATTAAAATGAGATTCAATCATAAATATCTTACAACTTTGAAACATTGGAATTATAAACCCCATGAATGGAATAAAAACAAATGAAACATTAAAAATAATTAATATTTAGATATTCATCATATAACATATCAATAGTCTAATAAATATATCTTATAAAAGAGTATATGTGTGTGTCACAACATATATTCCAAAGAAAAAAATTTGAGATGAGAAACTATTACAGTGATCATAAAATTGAATTGAGAATCAATAAATGAATCAATTACCTATATAAAAATAAAATTAAAAAATAAAACAAGTGCAAGTAAAATATATTATTCCAAAAATTTATGACACACATAATCTTTCAATATCAAAGATAAAGAATAATTAATATAACATAATGAAATGAAATTGAGTTACAAAATTCATGATAACAAGGTAATTTATAATTAAAAACTATCTGGTGAAATTATTTAATTTGATATATAAAATACCATGGACATTGAATTATTAATGTTATTATATGTAAATGGGGAAACATATACACCATATATTATTAATTAACATTATACATTTCCTTAATGAGAGGAAATTGAGACAAAATCACATACCACATGTTTCCATTTAGTTAAAAAAGAATTATCCACCTTTATAATGGTTTAAGCTATAAATAATTTATAAAATAACATATTTATGACTACAATATAATATTTTATCCTTTTATAATATTTTACTACCCATTTGTTAATAGTATTTCATTATGACCAAGGTTTCAGGTGTCAATTTCCTTACTTTATCATGCTTGTTTTATCTTGAATATTTTAATTCTCGTGTATAGAATATAATTCCATCATAATAGTAACTATATTAATGTTATTGATATAATATATATTTATGAAATTCATTTTTTAAAAAAATACTGGAAAATTGTACGTGTAAAAGGATTCAAAATCACTTAATGGAGATGGTAGGCATTATTTTCACACGAGCAAAAATATCATCCCCCTAATGGGTAAAAGTGTAAAGAAATTGATGGTACAATATTTTTTTGGAATATATATAATTTCATTAATATCACATATATTGATTAAATATATCCTCATTACCATCCACATTATTTGTATGTGAAAAATGAATCACCTCGCTTCGCGAGGTGGCAATTAACCATTAACACTAGTGAAATTGTAGTATTTTAAAATAAACATAAAGTAAGATGGTATATGTGATATATTAATTCTATAAGTATAATTATAACTTAAATAATATAAATATATATAAATTAATTATATCATTATATCCAACCACGATTACGAATAATGGATAATTTGTAACATTAGTTCGTGAGGCAGTGGTCCTTCAAAAACATGATCGATGATTTCATTTCCAATATGTTAAATTGGATATGGATATATATTACTCTACAATCATAATAAAATATTTGTATATAAGAGATAATGGTGCTTTTATATATGATTTTTTAATATATAACTAATAGTTCATTGAAAATAAATAATAACATAGAGATTCATTAAGACGATTACCTTCTCTTAGAGAGACCACATTTGATTATCCTATTAATGACATTAGTTTGGACTTTTTTGAGTTAAAAACCTCTATAGAATGTCTATATGTTTTTGGTAGAAATTTTTTAGTATTTATTCAATCCAAATCTCTTGATAGGTGTGAATGAATTATTGTAGGGGATGCCTTATTATAACTAAGGAGAAACGTATTTGTCCATAGTAAAATCAATTGTTTAATGGGTAGTGAATCTAACACCTTATTCAAAAAAAAGTTATAAATAATGGATTCGATAGAGGTTATGGTTAATTATAACCTCTAATATGTAAAAGAAATTATTTTTTGATCATTTTGTTTCCTATAAACTAAGATTACTTAACTATTAAATTTTATTTCTGAACACAATAGCTTGTTTTCTTATAATTGGAAATTTATTATTGCAGTATAAAATAAACATATAATTATTACATAATTTTTACTCGCTGAATCTAAATATTAAATCCTATTTATCAAATAAATATACCATATATGTGTAAAATTAAATTTAATACCAGTTCATTTAAGGTGAAAAAAAGTATCATTAACGTTAATTACTATAAATAAATTTTTCTACCTTTTCTATTTTTTAAAAGGCTATTACTTTTTCAAAAAACCATGTAATAAAAAATCAGAGTTACAAATGTTTTAAAGAGGGTAATTTTTAAATAAAAATCATAAATGTTAAGAAAGTCTGTAAGATGTTCATCCGAACATGTGACATTATAGTTGATTCTATTATCGGAAAGCCCATTAACAACCATGTCTACTTCCCAAAATGAATTCAGGTTAATGTATTTGATCTCTAAAAGTTTTTCTAATAAATCCATATAGCGATTTTTAATAGAACATGGAAGATGCACCACACAAATATGGAGGGATTACACAATGGTGGTCGAATCACATTATAACTACATGTTAGTCTAACATTTAATCTTCATAAAAGTAACTGCATTGATGATAGTAAACATATACCCTTCTCAAAAAGAGGAAAATCCCTGGGTTCCTTAGCAACAACTAATAAGTAGGCCATTTTGGTCTCGGAACACTACTCTGTATCCAACAATTATCTGGTTACCCTTTTGGGAGCCATCAAAATTAACTTTTATCCAACCTGGGAGTAGGGTTTTCTTGAAGGATTCTAAAGTGCAGTGAGGTTGGATATTGATTCATTCAACTCTCTATCTACATAGGATTATTAAATCTTGTATAGAAATTTGTAATTATCCCATGTGGATCTAATCAACCTCTTGGGTGGCCTTAGTAAATGTAACTCAGGATACAAGGAAATTAAAAAAGTTATTTTTATAAATAATTTCATTTATATAATTCAAAATGATATATAGGAGTTAAATTTTTGTATCCAAAATTAGGATCTTTATTTAGTGAGAGGTATCATGAGTAGTACATTGTTGGATCTGAGGCTTTTTTAGAATCTATAAGAGACCATCAGAAGTATAAAATATAAAAAATAAAACTACATAGAGCAAAAAAATTGTAACATATTAGTAAATAATGACTGGTTTCATCTCTATATTGATTGAAAAAACAACATTTAATTAAAATATGAAAAGCAAAATATTGTATAAAAACATCAGTGGGAATTTGGATGTGAGTGATTAAACAAACAAGGGTGAATCTTTATGCTTTAATCTTGGGCCTGTCAAATTATTTTAGCCATGCATAATCACTATTATAACTATCATAATTATGCTTCATGAAAATTGTAGATCCATGAAATCCATTATGATCATGATCCCAAATAAAAAAATCATTTGTGTTACCAAAAGGTTAGTAGTTGACAATATTAATAATTTCATTAGGGATTTCCTGGAATGGAGAGATCATAAAATCATTTATAGAAACATTATAATCATCCGGTAAATGCCAGAAATCTACTGTAGAGACCAGAGGAGAACTAGTTCAGATATCTAACTAAATATTAATAGAAGACTCTCTATTAACCATCCATGTGAAGTGAGATATAATATTCAAGAAAGAGTATTTAATGGATTGATAAATATAGGAATCCATATAATTAATGTTTTCATGGTTAAATTTATTATGGAAACTATCTTAATTGATGTTAAGAGATATAGAGTTGTTATTCAGGAGATTCCAAGCAAGTCTATCCTCTTAAGCTACATAAAATGACATGTTTATTTTGATTCCAAGACCAACTTTAGATAAATGATTGAAAAAATTGGGCCAAGTGATAGTTAATAACATTTTCACAATAGTTCTCCCACTCCAATAAATTTATAGTAAAGACATTTATTTTTTTAAGAAGGCCAACATGTCTTTTTTTGACCATAAAATAGTACACTATTTTTGAAATGATTGTATATTTGATAATGAAAATTCTACCATATATTGATAGAGATTTCCAATTACAAGAGGAATTTTTATTTTGAAATTGATCAACATTTTTAGAAATGTAACTGCATTGAGGCCTAACCTAGAAGATGGGGACACCATGATAGGTGAAGGTAAGGGTTCCTAATTTTATCCCCAAATCATTAATTATGATGATTTTTCTATTAGTTACTCACCTTGTTCGAATAAAGATATATAATTTATTATAGAAAATATCTTGAGAAGAGATATTTTTATAGTGGGAAAGATATTTTTTATGATTTTTAATATTTATCATAACAACTTATATGTAAATGATGATGTAATCCTCATATATAAGGTTTGTATGAACAACTAGATTCATAGTAGTAATGAGAGGCTTAATTTTACATTGTTTCATTATGAGAGTGATACATCTACTTAAGTATTTTTCTGAAATATAGATGAGAATAGCATAAGGGGATCACCATCCATAACACCTTTGGTGTAGTTAATGTATCCTTAAGTAGACTAAATAATAATAATATAAATGTGGGATGAATTTAAAAGGGATTAAATTATTTTAGTAAATTTATCATTGAAACCAAATATTTGAAGTAAATTTTAGGAAAATATCCAATAAATGGTATCAAAGGCCTGTATAATGTAAAGGTTAATGGAAATTATGCTCCCTCTAATTTATTTTCATAGATTTTGAGTGCATTTATAGGGTAGTCAGAAACAATATTACATGGTTCTACCCCAAATAAATTCCAATTACTTCCATGAAAAAAATTCTATTATAAATTGATAAGTGTATATTATATATGGGATTAGAATTGATTTTAAAAATAGTTTTAATAAGAAAAATGGGTCTGAAGAGACCAATCTTATAGGCATTTTCCACTTTGGGAATCTTAGAGAGAAATTGATAATTAATACCATGAGGAAGCAAGTAATTGGAAAATAATGTTTTAACTGAATTAAAATCATCAAGATGAATGAAATACCAATAATGTTGAATGAACCCATTATTGGACCTAGCCATCCAATGATCTCTCTCTATAATCAAGATAAAAATATTATCATTAATCTCATGATCGAGGGGGATAATGGTGAGGAATTTTTTGACATCATTGTTAACAGTGATTAGAATGTAATAAGTGAGAATATATTTATTGTGAAGAGGGACATTGGAAATATTGTGAAAACATGAAATAATATGATTGGAAAGTCTTTCCACACTATCAAATATAGTTTCTTCATATTTTTTTATATGCATGATGCTTATATGATTTTCAAACTCATTGTATAGATTTATGGAACATTGTGTTCCTATATCTATCTTTAACAAATTTAGTATTGAATATATTTTTGATGGTTGTATTTAATAAAAATCATATAGTTATGTTTAGTTGAATGGTTACGTTCTTGATGAGTATTTTTATTAAAAATAGATTTAGTAGTGGAATATTGAATTTTGTTAATATTATATTCCAAATAGGCTATCTCATTATCAATTGGGAATCAATTTAACTTACCCCATTCTTTTATTTTTGGTTACGACATTTGAATTTCATGATACAAGAAAATGTAACCTTACTGTAGCTCATAGAATTACATTTTTATCTAATAATATTATCAAATTAAGAATATGATTCATAGTAAATATTATATCTAAATGGGATGAGAGGTTTAGGGATTCTAGTAGTGGGAATGACTAGATTTGGGTTATGATCTGAATTTCGTTAGGTAAGGGTAATAAAGGTGATGTTATCTCACTTATCTAATGTTTTAGAATTAATGAATTATCAATCATGATTACTAGATATCAACATATTGTAATTTATCACATACCATGATAATTTGGCTTCATCAAGGTTGATTTTAATTAACTTATTCTCTTAAATAGAGGATTTAAATTCCTTTGAATAGATATTTGAGTGACCTGGAAACATTTTTTTCACATGGAGCATATATTGAATTAAAATTTCCCACAAAAATATATGAATCATGAATTATAATTTTTAGGTAGGATAGATCCTACGAAAGGGATCTCAATATTTTATACATGTTTATTTACAAATACAGGATTATACAAATGGGTTCTTGAGGATACTTGATTACATGTAAAGACCTAGCTAGTAATATTAAAAACACTAAAATTATTTAATGAAAAGTGAAAAAAATACACAGGGATTCAACATAATAATTATTACTGCATGGACAAGAAAATTATATAAAAAATGATTCAAAATAGGAAACACAAAGCATAAATTAAAAAAATAGAATTATAAACATCTTATTTTCGAGATGCTGGAGTCCTGTATTAATTATCTTTATAGGGGAATTTAATTGAACTATTGCTCATTTCCAAAGGGGTATTTGTCATAATAAAACCATCTTCATGTTGGGGGAACTAGTTGGTAATAGATTTTTTAGTATAGGTTGGTTGCCACAAGATTGTCCTTTTTTGTATTATGTTTTTCATGAGGTCATCCAAAGGAGCAGAATCAAAATCCTTTTAATCCTATTTTTTTGTTCAAAAATACCCTTAAAAGTGTATATCACATTAGGTGGATAATGATTATGAGATTCAGTATGGGCTATAGAAGTATCTTCAGGGATTATGTGTAGCTAGTAATTCATATTTTCATTCCCAAAATCCAATAACTATTTGGCCCTCGATTTGGGACATATTTCACTACCTACATCAACATATTTAGTTGAAATAGAATTAATAGAAATAATTCTATTTCCATGGTTAGGTTCCTCAAGGGTGTCATCCTGATGATCATGGTTTACCAATTCAAAAATCCTCTTAGTACTTTCTATAGTTGTGTTTTCTTCTTCTGAATCCTCATAGATTCATCAAACAAATCATCCCATATAATTCCATCAATAGGTTCTAAGGGAGATAAATTGTCCAGATTTTCACCCATTGACCAATATCATTCTTTTTAGAGGGTGGGGGAAGGGGTATATCCTTTTCAATAGTTGGAACTTTTCCTTTTTGTTTCATTTGATCTAGTTTTGTTCATTTTCTTAGGCTGTATAACTTTCCTTTTAACCACCATACAATTTAAGATGGTATGTACACATATATTTCCTACTAAAAAGAAAGGAATATTCTATACAAATTCCAAATTAACTTATAGTATATATTAATTACCATTAAACAAATTATTTCTAGAATTTTTGAATCATGGTTGGCCTCTACAATAAATCTAGAATATAGACCTAGATCTCCAACAAAATTATCTCCAATTAAAATATTAGGATTATCTACTTAATGATATGAAAAGGATTAAATTATTTAAATAAATATACTATAATGTCATGCGGTGTAGCATTCTTCACACATTAAATAAATTATGTTATTAAAATTAAAAAATGGAATTGGAAATAAGTGGGTCGATTTATGAAAGTTACATTTTTTGAAAACCCACATCGTAAAAATGGCTAATAAACCCTAGTCTAAACATTTCGAAAGGATATTATGAATTTCATCTAGAAAAATAGATTACTAGGTGACCATATAGCAGAAAATTTCAGGTATGTGAAATTATGGATTTTAAAATAAGATCAATTTATGAAAAACTAATTTAACCATTTTTATAAGAGTGGGGAGCATATATTTATCAAAAACGAATAAATTTTTTTATTTCAAGATAATTTTTCTAAGGTTATAGTTTATTTCACCATATAGTCCAAAAACATAATCTTATATTCTTCCATGAATGATTAATTATATGATTTAATCAGTTTCAAAAACAACCATATCTTTTACTAAAAATGATTATTAATCAATTTGAATATATATAAATGAAATTATAACATATATAATTATTCCATAAAATAAGATAATATAAATTAAAATATCATCAATGATCATATTGTCCCTAAAGGTTATCAATAACTTTAAAATTATTTCAACAAAATGAATATGAATTAATCCATGAATATCATTTTAATAATCCTCATTCCAACCCAAAGGGTAATTTTACCATAAATGACTCCCATAATACTCTAAATAATATTTGATTTATATCATTTAAAAAATAAAAAGGATAATATATTGTTTTAAAAATTATATTAATATAAAAATATCATCTATGAAGTTTTATGATTAAACCATATCATTATGGGATGTCACTGGTTTTTATATGAGATATTCTCTAATTTATAATAATGGTTAATAAAGAAAATTTGAATTTACCAAAGTATATCCCTAGGACAACAAAATAGGTGAATAGTAATGGCACACACACCATGAACCTGAATGATGATTGATATATAGTAAAAAATTATTTTCAAGGAAATTACCCACTGATGCATTTATGTCAAACACATTAGAACTAACAGTATCCAAACATGGATGTATTCATAGTAACTCCAAATAATATCTACCTTTTAAAAAAATTATCTTATTGAAATATTAATATATTAATCCTCAAATTCATTCATTAGGTTATGTTATCTTGACTATGATTACAAAATATAGTTCTCAAGGGTTCTACTTATATTTCTATTATAATAACTAGAATGATCTCTACCACATTTTTCTGGAGTCGGTGGTTATGTTTCTAATTTTGAATGAGATATAAGAGATCACATTATAACAGATCAAATAATTTTATAGTCTAGTTTAAATATATATGTACTAGATTCATTCATTACATTTGAAAACATGAAAAATAATATAGTAAATTCAGAAATTATTCATCTATTAAATCATTCAAAATTTCTTCCTCATATAATTGTAAAAATAAACAATATAATAGTGATATCAAATACTCAGAAAGAGTTATGTAATGTGTAAGATAAAATAAATAAGAAAATCTTAATAAATACTAGATAATTAGTAGGAAAAATAAAATATATTAACAAATAATCAATTTAATCGATAACATAAATATCATCATTTGATATGGAATAACAAATATGATAAGGTAAATTACTGGACACACATCATATAGTCAATAAACTGAGCACAAAATTCATCGATGGAAAAAAAAATACAATATTTACACATATAAAAATAATAAAAGAATTTATAATGATGGAAATTAATAATATTTTATGTAATTATCTTAATAATAATGATACATTTACTATCAATGCGTTGTCCAAAGACAGTTTAACTAATGGTAAATTGTACACTGAAAACCCATTTAAATAAGGTTATCCAACTAATTCATCTTATGATTCTAATGATTAATTGAGGGGTTATACATATTTAATACCATCTTATAACTACATATAAAAAATTATCCCCATATTCAAAATGATCGATTAAATTCATGGATAGTATGGCTTATAAAAATATTTCTATTGCATTTAAGGAAAAAACAACAATAATTTCTAAGTAAATATTATAATTCTCTTAGTAATGTAACATATGTTAAAATGATGTACAATTTATGTAACAATCATACCCATGAAAATTAATATGGATATTTAGGGAATATTTAATTTTAAATTATCAAAGAATGTGAATATTTCTAGGGATAGTTAGCGACTACAAAAATAAATCCAAAGAGGGAATGTGAGTAGTTTAATTGGTCAAACTGATCATAAACCATCAATAGAAAGAATAATCATGTTATAATTACAATATATCTCTATAAAAGTATATTTAAAATTAAGGGCTGTTGTCATTGATGGGTAGAAACAATGAAAAAAAATCCTTAAAACATTTCTACTAAAAATAACCATTCCACAATAAAAAACACATTATTGCACAAAAATTTCCCAAAATAATTAGAAATCAATTTTCACCAAGAATTTATCTTTTTAAACAAGTAAACAAATATTCAAATTAATTATTGGTCACTATGATAAAATGATTTGGCCATGTAGAGAAAATTAAAATAATATTTTCTTCGCATTTTTAAAAAATGGAAACAAATAACTTGTTCATAAAAATCAGGAATATTTCTTTTAATTGTTTTATTATAATCTAATTACGGGTATAAATGACTTTAGAAATTCATAGTAAACGATTTTAACACAATATTTTACATGATATATTGGGTTGAAATTTATTTTCAATCTAGAAGAGAAATAATGTCGGATTTTATTTAAAAACATTTTCTCAATCATTTTGAGTAGTAATGAGAGAGAAATCATAAAATTTAGTAAAAAAACCATTAATAACCATAGTAGATGATGATGAATTGGTATTATTAGACAATGATAAGACAATTAATTTTAATATAAATTCATTTATAAAAAATATATAATATAATTACATTAATCATAAATCTATTACAATATTTCTAAAATTTGAATCATAAACCACATGAATGGAATCAAATCAAATGAAAAATTGACAACATAAAATATAAATAGATTTATGATATAACATATCATAACATATGTCCTAATGGAGATAATTATAGATGAGAATCCATTAAATTTATGACAATGTTGATGTGATAATTAATAAATTAATTTAGTATGTGTACAAAATATAAATCAACATGAAATAAATAGATATAAGAAAAATGTGATAATAAAATGTCACTAAACACCTAATAATATAATATACCAGTCAATGAAGATTTAATATAACCCAATAAATAGAAAATAAATAATCAAACTCATTATCACATAATAATTATCATATCAAATCCCCATGTATGAAATAATTCTAATTAAAATATAAAATGTCTTGAATTATGATAGGTTCATGAAATTATATGTAAAAAGGATTTATATTAACTATATGAAATAAATTATCCACATAATGTTATAATATACCTTATTTAAAGGAAATTTAGACTAAATTCCTTAACTCACAATTCATTTTGATTGAATGCTCTTTATCACCCTGAATAACATCCTATATAATGAATTTAATCATGTGAATAATTTAAAAAAGATCCATATTATGCTTATAATATCATATATTATCCTTTTATAAAATAATACCTGTAACAAATCATACTTTTTAAAGGTCATTATTTCCCAAATATGTGTGTTATAACACACAACATAACTATAACTCATTAATAATGAAGTATGTATATTTTCATGTGACCATTAGGTTTTGACTATTATATGATCGTTAGTCTACTATGACCATTGGTAAAAATGAATATTAGTCAATATGGCCATTGGAAACAATACTCTTAATGTTATGATTTATGGTTTTAAATAGAAATGATAATGGTTAAATAACATAGACCGAAGAGTCGATGACACCACCCAGTAGAACCACTCTATACAAAGCCTATTTGTCTAAGAATGAGAAGGCTGTATCATATTTTGAATTCACTATAGATCAATCCAAAGCTTATCTTAAACATGTTAAGTTTTAAAAAATCACATATGGGTAAATTTCATGTTAGTGGATATTACCACTAGGTCGATGTTATCCAAGCCTCCCAAAGAGTCTATCACTATCACACACCTTACAGTTATGTCATATGCAAGTGTTATAAAGGGTTATGTTTCATGGCCTTAGTCACTTAAATAATAATTATTTTGTTTTAGTAAATGTTTCACTCAATACATTCTATTTTAGGAATATTTTTTCATAATAAAATATTGGTTTAATGGAATTTTTTTTATAAAATGACTTTATAGGTAATAATTGTACATTTAATTGATCTATTATACTTAAACAATTATTATGGTAAAATAGGCATCTTTTTTGAATTTCAAATGTAAAAACCAAGAGATGGTAAATTTTTATCATTTTCCTATAATGATACATGATTTTTATTAATAGTGAAAAATACTTTATTTTTTCACTAAAATCATTATTAAATAATTAATTTTCTGAAATTATTTTTGAAACCTGGAGATACACAGTTGCGATTAGTATTATATTTAGAGTTTGATAGGATACAAAAATTTTTTTGTGAATAGTAACATGACCGTTTAAAATAGTAATTTTACCCTTGTGAAAAGTATTATGTCAAATTAAATAGTAACCTCACCTATGGAAGTATGAATATAATTTAGGCATATTAAATGGTAATGTGATATAATTATATCAGTATATAATTAAACAAATGTATTAGAAATTATTAGTGAAGTATTATAATTTTTTGGAACAGTAATTTTTATTTACATCTATAAAGTTAAAATAATGATTTTAATGAAAATTTATTTTCTTAAAATGGACTTCATTTATAAATTATAAACAACTAAAAATTATTTGGGTTAATTTTTTGTATTTTTTCTGAAACAGTTGTATTTTTGGGGAAATGAAAACTTACATTTTTCAGTTTTTGGTATGTTTAAGGACATCATTAATGATGTAATAATGATTTAATAATTATGGTTAGCACTTGAAGATTAAAAAATTATAATATATTACCCAAGTGAACAATACCATGGGAAAATACCATGGTCAAGCCCATGGTTTTTCAAATACCACTAATGAGGTGTCCTCTGAAATTTATTTAACAGTCCCTCACATTTTTTTAAATACCTACCCATTTATCCGTTAGACGTCACTCAAAATTCACTATACATGAATAATTAATAGTAATTCTTCCCATGGAGTCCATAAAAGGTTCCCTCAATCCCCCAATGTCCTGATGATCATGTTTTAGGATTCATTATTCCAGGTAAGGGAAATATTAATTTCACATATCCTTTCAAGTTCTCTTTTTATGTGGTATTCTATTAAACATTCCATACAATGTTCTCCGGTCCATTTTTCAATATCTATTTACTGTATTAATATTAATTTATAAATGTGATTCCTTTTTATATCTATTTTTAATGTTTTCTAAAACAATGTTTCATACTCGTTATAGGTCTAGATTTTTACCTCCAAATTTCTCTCTTTCTATAAAGAAATTATTTTAATTTCATTTTGAATAACTAAAACTCAATATTCTATTGGGATATTAACATAGATTTAAAAATTATATATTTTAAATATGGGATTATCATAAATTATAGATAACTTTATTTTCAGTTTTTTAAACGATAAAAGGATCTAAATTTTAAGATCATTATAAAGCACCATGATTTTGAATTGAAACCTATTTATTTTAATTCTCAATTGGTTATATGTGAGATTTTTTATTATGATATAGGTAGATCAAATTAATAAATACATATTAAAGATGCACCCTAATACCACTACAATGCATTCAGTATGTAATTTATCACTGTAGATGATATGTCTAACGATAACTTGGTGAATAACCTTAGTAATTTTTATGACACCTCAGTGATAAACCAAATTGATCATATTTTTAATAAAAGAATTAAAATTTTTAGCATACTTTTCATGTTATTATTGATGTTTTTTTATTTGTTATATTACCCATATTCTATTTTCTCATTAAACATTTATATTCTTATGGTTCTTGTCAATAATTCTCAAGATCACATGTAAAAAATTTCACTTTTTTCCCTTACTATTCCTCCTGATCACCCATTCCTTTGATGTATGTTCCTAGGATATGAGATGTAGTATATTTACATAATATTAACCTTTAATAACCCTTTTGAGAGGAATAAAATAACGTTTTATGTTTTCATGTATTATGTGACATATTTCCATGTCACTATACATTAAAAGATCCCATCTTTGTAAATTGTAATGAAAAGTTGTGCAATAAAAAGAAAGGATTCAATAGTTGGTATAAAAGTATAGTTTTGTCATTTTTTGAAATTAGGATATGAAAACCCTAGTATGAACACTATATAAATGTATGAATATAGAAAAAAATTCAAATATTTTAGTGAAATATAATGTAAGTATATTCTGATAAATTAAATCAATGTCTAAATACGAACCAATGGATATCGCTCTAGCATATATGTATCTTGGGGTAAGAACTAAAAACAAAACTTTGATATAGTCATGGATATGAACCAATGGGAAACAATGATCCATTCTATACTCTTGGTTTGAAACTCCAAGGGGATTTGATTTGTTATACACAAACATTATTTGAATCATTATGATGGTTTTATTGAAAACGTAATTGTTTTTAATGAATAAAATGTTTAAAAATGTTGCTATATGACATAAAAATCCCCTTGGAACTATATTATTATTAAAAGTGTCACATTTCTCACTAAGGTTTTATTCGTTTATTAAATGGACCTAAATAAGAGAAACCATGAAAATGGTGAGTGCAACACACTAGGCACTGATGCTCTTCTGATGGATGACAGAATAAAACCTTAATAAGAATGATGAATAAAATAAATCAAGATATGGGATATAACATGAATTAATATGGAAGACATGTTTCAACCAAAAGGGGGGAATTTTTTTTTGAGTCCAATATATGTTAACGACCATCATCTTGTAGTGGATCTACTGAACCATTGATTGCCGAATAGTGGATAAGCTCAATCGAAAGGATATTTTATGTACTCTATTGTTTAGATAAAGAGGATGTCACCCTTTATATTTACCATATCTAAGAATAATCAGATTAGTAATGGATACAAGATAGAAAAAAATAAAAGAGGGGATATTAACGCTGTGGAGTGGAAAGACATGATGAGAACCTTTTTCAAAAAATATTTCCCATGTTCAATGCAAATGAAAATGGGGAAGGAATTACTAGAGTTGAAATATATAGGGAGTGAATCTTTTGGATGACATGATATGAAATTAGTAAGAAAATAATTTTATAACTCTTGATTTTACATGGATCATAATGGTATGGGTAATAGATTCTTCATTGAACTAAAACCTTATATATAGAAGAATTTAGTTAACTGAGACTATGACATCTATGATGAAATTATACAGAGTTCCATAATAATTGAAATAGAGTTTTTTGAGATGCAGGGGTATTGAAAATTTAATGAAAATAGTATATATTTTGAGACATAAATATAGAGGAGATTTTATAAAGGATGAGGAGGAAATAATGTTCATCTTTCAACATGGAACAAATGTTGGAAGAAGTTTTCAGGGAACAACATGCTCAGAAGACAAAAGTGTCTCAAATGTGGAAGAGGTGTCCAAATAACATAGAACTATCATAGTGGGGGTGATGACTCAATATCACAACACTAACAAAAAAGGTAAAATGGTACGAGCCCTACGGGAAATCCAATGCATCATGTGTGGACAACTTGGGAACTTTTCTAATCACTATCCATATCTGAGTATCATATAAGGGAATCAACCTCAAACTCAACATAAGCCCTGTGGATAATGGTCATGAATTTATTATAAATACATGTGAAGTAGAATCTCTAAATTTTTTAGTGGTAGGTACTTCCATTGTTATCTCAAATCTAAAAAGTACAGAGTTTTGTTCTTGTTCTAAACAGTCATTTAATTCGTCCATGTTTACAAAGAATATAAAATCAATAACGGAACTGCTAGAAGTACAGTTATCAATCAAGGATCCTATAGGGATTATCCAACCATGAATAGTGTAATGAAATTCTAGTATTTTATTTGGTGATCATAATATTATCAAAAATCTAGTATCCATTACCATGATATAATTTGATACTATACGATAAATAAACTATCTTTGAATGTTTAATAATGAAATCACCATCATAAGAATGGAAGTCAGAGCTATTTTAAATGGAAAACATACAATTGTATACAAATAAGATATATATCAACCAGATCATTATCTAAAATAACCACCGATACAATCTTTTATAAAAATAATTAGTGATAATAAAAAAGTAAATGAAAGTATATGAATAGATAATGTACACATTATAGAGGAATACATTGATTTATTTATTTGGGATGTACCTAGACATACCCTATAATTATAGGTAGTGATACCCATTAAACTTATTAATGGATCTATGAAAATAAGAAAACCCCATATAGAATGGAAAATGTATAGGTAGAGGAATTAAATAAGAAACTCAGAGATATTTTATAGAAATGGTTTATCTGTTCATGTGTTTCACCTTGGGAATCACCTTTTCTATTTGCGAAAACGATGTATGGATAGATTCTAATATTCATTTATTACATTGAAAATAACAGGAACATAGTTATTAATAAATACCATATTCCTTAAATTGAATATTTATATGACCATGTTTGTGAGGAAAAATTATTCACCAATATGGATCGTCAATCTAGTTATCTTCTATTGAGGGTGAATAAAGAAGTTATTTTAATGTCCACCTTCCAATAAAGATATCATCTTTATTTTTTTATTGTCATTCCTTTTTTCTTGTCTAATGCTTTATATATTATTCTATATTTATTGAAAAGAGTCTTTATGGACTGCCTTGATAACTTTGTGGTAGTTTTTGTTGATGATATTTCGATATAATCCAAAACTCATGAGGATAATGAAGATCATATGAGGGTTATGTTGAAAACATAAGGCAAGGAGAGGTTATTTGAAATGTTCAAAAAAATTTAATTTTGGTTACAACATGTTTCATTCATTGGGAGTATTTTAAACAATGAAGGAATCTTAGTTGACCATTCCATGAAAATGGTTGTGGAGGAGTAGCCTCAGTCTTAACATTAACTCATATTCATAGTTTCCATGGTTTGGCAGTATATTATTGGAGGTTTTTGAAAAATATTTCATGGCTTTCAAATTTACAAACCACAATAAATAAAAAGGGGTTATGTTTATCTAGACAAAGGATTTTGAGGAAAAATTCCATGTTTTGAAGAAGATATTAGTAGCTGCACCCGTGTAAGCTCCTCCCTCTCTCTAAGAAGGATTCATTATTTTTAGAAATGCATCACAAAAATTTCATGGGTTCTTCCTCATGAAACATTACAAGGTCTTTAATAATACCTATTGACAATTAATGCCTCATGAGATGAACTATCAAATGAATGATCTAGAGTTGGGTGTATTTTATTTCCTCTAATGATATGGAGGTACTACCTCTTTAGGGATAAAAGTGATATATACATAGGCCATCAATGTTTGAAGTTTATTTTCCTGAAAAAGGAATTGATTATGAGATAAAGGAGAAGGTATGAACTACTTAATGTCAATGATTATAAAATTAATTATGATCCAAAAACATAAAAAAAATTATTGATGCATTATAAAGAAAAGACCCTATTGTGATCAAGTGATGAGGATACAATGATATCCTTTGATCAAAGACCTAGTAAAATCGAGCATGGGAATTGTAAGTGAAGGGACACCATCAACCCAATCAAAAATGATTTCTAAATCTTCATTAATATAGAAGAACAAAAAATATGTAAGAGAGGATCCTTTGTTATATAATAACATAGATGATGTGATGAATGAAAAGTTTGAAGAGTTCAATATTGATCAAGTAGGAGTACAAAAATTTCATACAAGGCAATGTGTTCCATCTATTCTGGATATAATGGTTGAGATGATGGACTGTCACGAACCAAATCTGGTCACCGCCAAAACCGACACCCGAATCGACTCGTGGCATGTCCTGATGGGCGTTCCCGATCCCCATTTGCTGGCACAAGTGCCTGGGTATCAAAAACTGAAAATTGGGAACGATTTACCCGAGTTTGTATACATAAAACAACAAATGAATCCAATAAATCAAATCTGGATATTTGAAACCAAAACATCTTTTACTAATATTCAGAACTGAATTACACAATTTTAAACAATTTTTGAAGAAAATTACAAAGGTAAAAACTCATGAAATGATAGCCCATGAACCTCCACATGGATAGAGGCACCACCCTCAATCCATCTCCGTGACACTGCATCACGACGGACCGCTAAAAACCTGAAACAATGGCATAGAACCTGTACCCAAACCTGTGACACAAAATAAGAAAGTCTACTTACACCAAATGGTGTAAGTACGGTGTGCGCCGAAGACCAGTAGGATACCACCACTAAGAGATTCTGTATGATAAACATTTAAAGATGAAAAGCATGCATGTTTTCAAAAACATGAAAAGCTAGTTACAATTTATAAATGATGCAACATTGAATAGGAACAATTTTCAAGTGGGATATTATAAAGGATTAACACTTTTAAAATAAACACCAAAGCTACTGAATTTTCCAGCCAAATGTAACGTATGCCGACGGTAAGTACAAAGTAAATAATGAGAAAATGAAATAGGAATTAACCCCTAGGCACTATCTAGCTGTGTGTCCCAGGCACCTCGTATCTCGGTTAGAGTAACCATCAAAAATATCCGTTACCGTTCACGAGACACTATTAGGGAACATAACCATAACCTAGTTGTCCCCAATCATCATCATCATACTTTAGTTAGAGTTGTAAGCGACAATCTTGCTAAGTGAAACTGAGGCCAATCCCCACGGATTCACTAGCATACTAGTACACGTCCACCCACCTAGATACCTAGGTTTTCCACTTGTTCTAAAACATGTTCAACAAGTCAAAAAATATAAATTGAACAAGAAAATATCATTTACACATCACAAATTCACCAAACATCCCATAGGTATACCACACAAGTCACAAAAGTCCATTTTTCATTCAAAATGATTTTGAAATCCAACTCACACCAAAATAATCCACAACACATTTCACATTTCTTCAACACTTCCACAAAACCATTAAACAATTTTATAAAACAATTATAAGATATTGAAAGTCATATAAAAACCCACACACATGGCACATAGCACTCCTTTCATAATAAAAATTTCAATTTTTCACATCACACTCACACAAAACAGTCCACATCCCATTCACATCACTTTAACACCTCAATATCTCCTTCAAACAATTTAATAAAATATTTCCAAGATGATACATATGACATAACAGACTTTTCAAAAATGAAATGGACCTTTTAAAAATTTACTCCTACCAAAACAGTTTTCTGATATAGTTTTACCACTTGCACAACTCAATAAACCATTCAAAAATTTTATAAAACAATTATAAGGAGTATACCCAAGCATTACACATAAAAACCATTTAAAAAACCTATTTTTAAGCCAAAATCACACCAATACCATATCAAAATATAATTGTCTGCCCAATCAACATGTAATAATCTACATTCAAATGTTATACAATCCCCTAGAATAATATCACAAAAGATACCCATGAGAACACACAAATTCATAAAACACTTTCAAGGAGTCTAACAAGGTTATACACATAAAACCCATTCAAAGACCCCCCTTTTTAGGCACAAATGACTCTATATCATTACCCAACCAAAATCGGAATCCCCTTTCATCAACTAATAAATCACTTCCACATTTTATAAAACTACCATAAGAGATAACACATGAAATACATTGGAAAAATACACACTTGAAACAAAAATGTAACTTTAATACCAAATGATTCACTATTGCTACCAAAAATGGGTTTTGAATAATTCAATTCATATAAGGAACATGAAAAACTATTTAATAAAGCAAACTAACTCAACATTAAATGGTTACCCACGGAATCACCTATCGAAATTGTTGAATCCCTCAAAACATGGTGCGAAACATCCACCGCACCAACCCGACACCAAAAGGAAGATAAATCTATCCCTAGAAAACAAATGTTCACAAAAAAGACTCATGGTTAAACCCTAGGTATGAACCCTGGGTTCTAGACACTTTGGAACATTATTAAAGAGGGATGAAACCCAATGAAAAGAGGAGAAATCAAATAGAGAAATACTTACTTGCAGAAATATTGAAGTGATCGCCCTAAATACACCAAAATATGAATCTACAAGTACAAAAAACTTGTATGGAGGTTTAAAGGATTCATATTAGGTCATGTGTAGACTAAAATGTGGGAAAAATTGAAAATTGAAGGAGTTATTAATGATTCCTTTTACCTCATCAAATCTGGACGATTTGAGAAATAGTATGAAAGATCTCCCTAATTCGCGGTTCACCTGAACTAAAAAATTACGAAAACAATAATGGAGGTGATCCAATGGATATTGGCTCTTATAGGGAGGTAGAATCACGGGAAAAAAGTAAATAATTAATGAGATATGGAAAATTTAAAATACAAATTTAAAGCAGGAAATGGGCTTTCTGGTAGGCCCATTACCTTAATCAAAAACCCAAATCCATCATGATTTTGGATTTCTATGTTGTCCAAAGGGATATGGTGATTTTAATATATCAGGGTATGCCAATTGGGAAGGGGAATGGGTAGAAAATAGTAAAAACTTTAGGATTTATAGAATTAATGAAATTTGTTTTTAAATCCGGAATTGGCTCACAGTTTTGCCCAAATTTTCAAAACCTACCATTTTTATCAAAATGAGTGGTAAACCCCCAAAATAAATCAGGAATGGAAATTAAATGAATAATGAATTTAAAAAAAGGTCATGGGTGTGACAATTATCCACACCATAAAACTTTCCGCCCACTGAAATCCCCATCAAGGACAAAGCAAAAAACCAAACCCAACCGAAAGGCCGAAATAAAATCCTTTGCTAAAATTCACCCCCAAAGGCCAAAACACCTCCAGTGATCTATTAAGGAAGGAATTTTTCACAACCAAAACATACAACTCTTTACTGAAATTATCAAGAACAGTATGGATTTATCCTAAAAGAAAACCCTGCAAACACTATCTGAACAAGGCTCATGAAATTTACCCAAACAAACAAGAACATCGAACAAGGTTACACTTACCTTGATATAACTAAACCATTGGGAACTCCCCAATCCCTATGTTTACCCAAAGAAGATGTAGGTGGTTATATATCTATGAATGAGACTACCCACATGCAAGCCAATACCAAGTACAAAAGTGAGTTTATGGTACAAGGATACACAATTCGGCTCCCCAACCATAAGAGACAACTTAAATTTTTTCCCGAGACAGAATAAAGACACTAACATGGGAGCCCCAAACAAAATCCCCAGTTTAAGGGATATAATCCCATTAGGAATTTTCAAAATAATATACATGAGACTCATAGTGGGTCTCCGCACCATAAGAACCAACCCTATTAACTGACCAATATGGTCCGGCATAGAAAAACCCCAAAAATTAAAGAGCTGGGACGGTCACACGGTTAGCCTGCATAGTTTGGGAAACTGTGCGCTAACGATGTGGATCATTATACCTAGAAGGTTTTCTAGGGAATGGTTACTACTAAATGTTCACTCAAAATTTCTTGACTAATCTAAAAACTTTCCCCCAAACCCAAAGAAAACTAAAGGGGAAAAGAAAGGCATTGGGAGATAACATGGGGATGAGGCCATTCACATCTTTCCACCGAACGAGAAAAAAATAAGAAAGATGGAAACACCAAATGTTTAAACTATTCCCATCTCTCATACTGAGAACAGTTCTTTGAAAAAGGTTAAAAACTACACTGGTATTTCCTCTAGCTATGTGCCAGCTTCTCTACGGGACCTATGGCTGGATATGGAATGATTGAAGCATCTTCGACCCCGCAGTTAGGATTTCAAATCCTCGGAATATAATTTCTTCTTTCGATGCTACAAAAAACTACATGCAATCCCAGATGGGTTCACCAAGACAAAACACACTCCAGAACTCACTTGACCCAAACATGGAATTTCACTGAAATAAGGGTTTAGAGGATGCACTCACACCACAACTTGTTTCTTCAGGTGAGAAACAACAGAAATAAAGGACATATATAAATGCCTTCCTCTAAGACATAGGATTTCGAGATCTCCCGAAAGGAGAAACACTTCTGAAAAAAAGACTCACAAAATATTTTTCAATTTCACCTTTAAAATCAAATGATCACGCGACATCACAATGCATCACTGAACATGACCAAAGTGACTCATAGAAATAATACAAGGAGGGGGCCTTATACAACATCCCCAAATATCACAGCATTCCAGAAAGTGTCCATAACAGCCTCTCGTGACCAGATTTCCCACACATGTGGTCTAACATAAACCCCTTTTCATCGAAGATACTACGAAGGACTCATAGGCCCTCTTAGACTCTATCCACACTGACAACCCCAGACAACTTCCACCATTGACGAATCAGGTATCTTAAGAAACTGAGGTCCCTTTCAACCATCCATGATTACTCTTCCACAACAAGATGATCTGAAAAAAAACCAAGAATGTAAATGGTGTTGAATCATTCTAGAAATCTCAAGAAATGATTCCTTACATTGATCAGCTGGAGGATTTTCGAACGACAAAACAATTCGGGTTGCACTTCAATTGTTCACGAACCATTAATGGGGGAATACCCTATCCAACGGGAGAACCCAAGGACCCAACCAAGATGGTCCATTGGTAAAAACATTCCACATAACATATCCAAACACATTAATGGAACCACCGTAATAGTGTCTGGAAACATATCTCATAGGAGACTACTAACCAGTCCTTCTACCCAGTTTACTGACCAAACACAAACCCAAAACAAAGTTTGAACATGAGGGGTTCATGAACTCAAAACATCCCACAACATCAACATTTTCCAAAAACACACAATATACACCATCCCAAACAATTCATCAATACATCATGTTTTTCTTTAAAAACATTTCTTTTAAAACCAATGGTTCAACGGTTACCGTATCCTCCAATGGTACCCCATGGGCCTCACACATGCATGTTTTTGTGCCACACCGGGAACCCTCCTCATATTCATCCCGACATTCATCCAGTCATGCAATCAACCATCCATAATCCCATATAACCCCATGCATGTGGTCTCTCATTGAAATACCAAAGGATAAAACTAAAATTCATTCAAATTTTCAAAAACAAAATGGTCAACAAACCCAACCTTTTTCTCAAAACTCCTAACAATGAGATCAAAATCCCAATTCACATCTTACAAAACATTTTTAAGGACACGAACATTTAGAAAAGAACTCATTTTAAAGTTATTCACATATATTTGAAAACATATTATCCCATTAAAACACCCTTTAATTGTTTAGAGAACTATATTTGAAACACTTTTGAAAACCAACTCTAGTATGCTTCCTGATTTCGAAAGAGGTGTAAGCACAATATTTTCCATTTCAAAACAATTATGAAAATTCAGTTCCACCATTTCATAAATCAAACCACTCCCTCTTTATTTGAAAATAATTTCACAAAAACTTTATGCTTCATAAAACCAAGTCACTTTAAAACCAAAGTTCCATGATTTCAAAACTAAAGCACCAAACAATGCGAGAGGAAAATAGTTTTAGTGGGTGACATGGACATATGGTTGGCAGCCATATTCCAATCACTTAACATTCACAAATATTGTTTTAGGGAATATCCCCAGCGCCACATGACTTGCTAGATTCTGCGAGCTCCCTGAGACCATTAACCCTGCCCTCTTTTCATTTCCCCTAATCATCATCAGTCCAAGAAAAGAAAAAGACATAGATAAGTCCCGACTTCCCCTGGCGACTTGAATCCTGACATGAGGTGTGGTTATAAAGCACATTACCCATAACCGGAATTTCATGTCCCGACAATCTTAACTCCAGAATATCCTGAATATTTTCAAAATAACATGACTCAAATAGAGCGAACCTCCTTTGATACCATTTTGTCACAAACCGAATCTTGTCACTGCCAAAACTGGCACCCGACCCAACTCGTGGCAAGTCCCGAAGGGCGTTCCTGATCCCCATGGGTTGGAAGAAGTGCATGAGTATAAAAAACTGAAAATTGGGAATGATTTACTAGAGTTCGTATACTTAAAACCAAAAATGAATCCAAGAAATCAAATCTGGATTTTTCAAACCAAAACATATTTTACTAAAATTCAGAACTAAATTACACAATTTTAAACTATGTTTTAAGACCATTAAAAAGGTAAAAACTCATGAAATGATATCCCAAGAACCTCCACATGGAAAGAGGCACTACCCTCAATCCATCTCCATGACACTGCATCACGATGGACCGCTAAAAACCCAAACCAATGACATAAAACCTATACCCAAACCTGTGACATAAAATAAGAAAGTCTACTTACACCCAATGGTGTATGTAGTGTGTGAGAAAAAGTTGAGTAGGAAACAAAAACTAAGATATTCCATATGATAAAAATTTAAAGACAAAAAGCATGAAAGATTTCAAAAACATGAAAATCTAGTTACAATTTTTAAAAGATGTAACTTTGAATAAGAAGAGTTTTCAAGTGGGCTATTTTAAACGATTAACACTTTTAAAATAAAAACCAAAGCTACTGAATTTTCCAGCCTATTTTACCTTATGCAGACGGTAAGTATAAAGTAACTAATGAGCACAAGCAATAGGAATTAACCCCTCGGCCCTAGCTAGCTGTGGGTCCCAGGTACCTCGTATCTCGGTGAGAGTAACCGTCACAAATATCCATTCCCATGCACAAGCCACGTGTAGGGAACATACCCATAACCTAGTGGTCCCCAATCATCATCATCATAGTTTATTTTGAGTTGTAAGCATCAATATTTCTAAGTGAAACTGAGGCCAATCCCCAAGGATTCACTAGCATACTAGTATACTCCCACCCACCTAGATACTCAGGTTTTCCCCTTGTGCTCACACAATTTCAGCAAGTCATGAAATATACACTGAACATGAAAATATCATTTCCACTTTAAAAATTCACCCAACAGCCCATATGTATACCACATAAGTCACAAAAGTCCGTTTTTCATTCAAAATAATTTTGAAATCTGACTCACACCAAAATAACCCACAACACATTTTACATTTTTCAACACTTACACAAAACCATTAAACAATTTTATAAAACAATTATAAAATATTGATACTCATATAACAGCCCACACACATGGCACATAACACTCCTTTCATAATAAAAATTTCAATTTTTCACATCACACTCACACAAAACAGTCCACATCACATTCACATCACTTTAACACCTCAATATCTCCTTCAAAAAATTTAATAAAATATTTCCTGGATGATACATATGACATAAAAAACTTTTCAAAAATTAAATGGACCTTTTAAAAATATACTCCTACTAAAACAATTTTTTTGATATAGTTTCACCACTAAACAACTCAATAAACCATTCAAAACATTCATTGAACAATTATAAAGAGTATACCAAAGATTTTCACATAAAAACCATTTCAAAAACCTATTTTTAAGCCAAAATCACACCAAGACCCTATCAAAACAGAAATGAAAAAAAATCAACATGTAATAATTTACTTTCAAATGTTATATAATCACCTTGAACAATATCACAAAATATACCAATGAGAACACACAAATTCATAAAACACTTTCAAAGAGTCTAACAAGGTCATACACATAAAACCCATTCAAAGACCCCCCCCCCCTTTGAGGACCACATGACACTATATCATTACCCAACCAAAATTTTCTGCCCCTTTCAACAACTAATAAATCACTTCCACATTTTACAATACTACCACAAGAGATAACACATGAAATACATTTGAAAAATACACACTTCAAACAAAAATGTAAATTTAATACAAAATTCTTCACTATTTCTACCAATATTGGTTTTCACATAATTGAAATCAGATAAGGAACATGAAAAATTATTTAATCATGAAAAATAACTCATCATTAAATGGTTACCCATAGAATCACCTACCGAAATTGTCGAATCCCTCAAAACATGGTGTGAAACATCCACCGCACCAACCTGGCACCACAAGGATGATAAATCCAGCCCTAGACCACAAATATTTACCAAAAAGACTCATGGTTAAACCCTAGGTATTAACCCTAGGTTCTGGATGCTTTGGAACATCAATAAAGAGGGATAAAACCCAAAGGAAAGAGGAGAAATCAAATAGAGAAATACTTACTTGCACAAATATTGAAGAGATTGCCCTAAATACATCGATATATGAATCTCCAAGTACCCAAAAATGGTATGGAGGTTATAAGGAGTCATATTTGGTCATGTGGGGACGGAAATGGGGGAAGAAGGATGAAAATTGAAGGAGTTATGAAAGATTCATTTTACCTCGTCAAATCTGGTCTATTTAAGAAAGAGTATGAACGATCTCCCTAATTCTCGATTCACCTGAGCTCCAAAATTACGAAAAGGATAATGGTGGTGATCCTCAGGATATTGTATTTGAGTGGGAGGTGGAATCACGGGAAAAGAGTAAAAAATCAATGAGATATGGAAACATTAAAAAACATAATTTAAAGCCGGAAATGGGCTTATGGGAAGACCCATTACCTTAATCAAAAAACCCAAATCCATCATGGTTTTGGATTTCTATGAGGTCCAAAGGGGTATGTTGATTTTATTATATCAGGGTATGCCAATTGGGAAGTGTAATTGGTATAAAATATTAAAAATTGAAGAAGTTATAAAAGTAACAAAATTTGTTTTTAAATCTGGAATTGGGCACACGGTTTGTCCCAAATTTTCAAAACCCACCATTTTCTCAAAAATGAGTGGTAAACCCCCAAAATAAATCAGGAATGGAAATTAAATGAATAATGAAATTAAAAAAAGGTCATGGGTGTGACATGGATGAAGCTCATTGATCTAATTTCTCTATACATATTTAAATCATTAATGTTTGCATAGACTATCGGGATCAATTTTGGTGGGATAACCTGAAAAGGTAGATTGCTGACAACACTACAAGGTGTCTGGTGTGTCTAAAAGTGAAGGAATAATAAAAAACATCCTTAAGTTGAATTATAACCACTACCCATAATAGAATTATAAATCCCCATACATTACATACATTGATATTACCTGAATGTTGAAGAATATTCATGGAAAAATATATCAAATCCACAACAAAGAGCGTATTGGAATAATGTTATTAGAAATTGGGAAACATAAACAACTGGTTCGTATGATATCTTCATAATCCCCCACATATTTCATCATAACTAGACCCCATTTTAACAAATCTTAATTAACACCCTTCTATATGACCTGGTGAAAAGAAACATATGAAAGGGTGATATAAAATCATTAGTATGAGTAAACAAGGGATATACCAATCATATCATAATCATAAGAAATATGGAAATAAATTAAGAAAATCTAATCCATTATATCAAAGATCTTGATATCATAGAATGGGATAAAACATGAATGTTCAAGAGAATCAATGAATGTAATCCCTAAATTCATAAGATGAGGAATGAAGTTTTGGGGAATATAAATATAAATATAAAATCATTTCATATTTTTCATGGGTCATTTCTATTACCATCATAGTGGACAAAATCAACTACTAAACCGAGTTCAATCCTCATTCTAGCCCTATATTTGTAAAATGAGTTTATTTCCCATTCGATCTCTGTCTAAAAAATGAGATATAAACCATTAAAAATGAATTGGAGGTTGATATAGGTCCCACCCATCTCATAATGAAATTATTATTATGTGATCAGCGATAACAAAAATCATTCATCATCACCCAAGGAATAAAATGGGTTTCTTTTAACATCATTCCACTCTAACATAATCCATGTAAAAATATTAGATTTCATAAATAACATTCCATAAAAAACAAAATAAAATCATTGAAAAAATGAGGATATTATACATGAAATATAACCATATAAATTAATTCATTCTTTGGTGGTAAATAATTTTGATATAACACTTGAAATTAATTCTTTCTGAGAATATACTTTCTTCTTCAAAAAAATTCCTTTTGTCAAACTGATGTAGTATTATAAATAAAAAAATGGTAATTTAAAATAAAACTGAAATAATGTCTTGGAATCATTATGGAAATAAGTCATTATGAGGATGAAAAAAATTATTCATGCCATATAAGTTAAAAAAACATTTTTCTCATAAATTTGAAAAGTTAATTCGATAAAATAATGAAAAATATTCCTTTCTAACCATTTAAAAATAATTCACCAATGCATAAAACTGAAAATAAAAAATTATGAATAATATATATAATATTAAATATTTAGGAAATTTATAAATGGATTATAAATATACCCTTGTAAATACTTATGTATAGTCAATCTAATATAATAATAAGATTGAGAAAATATCCCTTACCTTTTTTGTTTGATTACCATTGTATATATCCAAACATCGTGTATATTGATTGAAATAATAACGTTGAATTTATTTAAAATCGTATATATTTTTATGATATCATATATGATCATATTATCATCTATTTTATAATATCATTTCATTAATATTTATTATTTGGTATTACCAACATCCTTTACTTATGCTGGTTTTTTCAAATTAGTTCTGTTTATCCTTTAAAGGTCATAGTTATATAATTAAAAATGATACTTAAATTATATATATCTAATTTCTTCATTCTATACTGTTACACAATCATGATTTAACAATGATTTTGTAGAATGAATCGAATCGTATCGTGTAGATGGTTGGTTGAACATAAGGACGAGAATGGATATCCTTCCAATAATTAATGGACCGTATTTAAGTGATTATTGTCTAGTATTTCAAAATAAATATCTGGTTGTAAAAATAATATATTTTTATTATTTCAATCATTTTAACCATCCATGTAATGTGGTGGTGAAAAATAGATTACACCATGTCGTGGTGATGGTAAGCCTTACGTACAGATGTGTGGTGATTCCATTTTTTGTAGGCTAAATATACAGTAGAATATCACTGTTCCATTATCAAAATGACCTATCAATATATAGTTGAAACTGAATTTATTACTTTATAATGAAACAACACATTAAGAGGATGTAGAATAAGAATAAGTTTGAAAGAATCTTTATAGGAGATTTAATCCTCTTCGATATGATTCTTATAAATATCATCTTAGAGCACTAGAGATGGTCTTCGATGTAGACCATAACCTCTAGAATGATACCGTGTAAGTTGTTAATGGAAATGATAAGGTCATGGCTGAACATTATGGCTCAATATTAATTTAATATGTGAGAGATGAATATCCCTTTTATAATTGAGGTGGTGGGCACTTTTGGGATCTCTAAAAATATAAAAATATAATAAATACAAACCCCAACAAAATAACTCCAAAATGACAGAAATCATAAGATTTTATGTTATTGGGTTGTTATCTCCTTAACTAATAGATTTTAGAAAAGTTTTTCTATCATTTTAATCATTATCATTTTAATTAAAATTGGGTTATTCTATGTAATTTTTAACCATGTTAACAAATATCTAAAGATTAAAAGTTTGATATAATTACATATATAATGTCAATTTGATCATTAATAAATAATATAGAAATTTTTTGACCATATAATTATTAATATATATATTTAAAAATGTTTTATGATTTTTAAATAATTTAATAAAACATTTTTTTTGATAAACAATCAATGTTGTCATTTTTGACAGTATTGAATTAATTTACTTTTAAAAATTATAATATAATATGTTAAATTAAAATCATAATTTTTATTATATTATTAATATGTTAAGATAATCGATAATAATTATCCCAAAATATATTTATTTAAATACTTTTATCAACATTTATTTTTTATCTCTATTAATAAAATAATTATAAGATCAAGATTATATAATTATTTACTATACATATATATTTAATAACAATAACAAATAAAATTCTATGATAACGATAAATCTACTATAATTTAAAATACTATTTATAGTCGAATTTAACTTCTAGAAAATCCAAAAATTAAAATGTTATACTAAAAAAATTATGAAAGTGACAACTATTACATCACTTTGAATGAAATAACATTGGTGTCAGAATCTCTTAAATAAGGCTCCAAAAGGCCACTAACTCGACCCATGGATGGTTACGGTCGATATAAAATCTATCAAAGAATTTTGGTCTTGTTTTTGGGTACTTCTATGGATAATATAATTTTAGTAAATTTTTTATTAAGATAACATAAATTAATTAAATTCTACTTCAAAAGTATTAGTCTTTAAGGTAATTATTTATTTACTCAAAATTTCAAATAAAATTCCATTATAAATAAAAAAATTTCTTTAAAATTAGTATTTATTATCAATATTTTGTTCTGTACATCCTTATATAAAAAATGATATTGTTATTAAAATTTGAGTAATACTTATTGAATTTCTCTTTACCTAAAATAAATTAAATTTCATATTCTCCTCCAAGTGGATTTAAAAGGACATCATTTCATCCCACGAATGATTTAAGTCAAGAAAAAAATTGTCCAATGATTTTAAGAGAACTGTTAGGGTAATTTTCTAAGAGTATTCTTACCCTTAATTACTTGACTTACCCTTTTACCATATTAATAAAAATTAACAAAGTTACTATTAATAAATCCCAAAAATAAAATAATGCTATTTACACAACATTAAAATGAAAATTCCAAATATGGAATAAATTTCTAAAAATTTAAATCCAAGAATTTTCCATAATTAATTTAAAATTAATCCCACTATCAGAAAGAGAAAATGAGTTTTAAAAGTTAAAACATTTTAAAATAATGGGATTTTTTAAATTTTAATTCAATATAAAATTAATTATAATGACATAAATTATTTTTAAAGATAAAATATATATTATATTTCTAGTTAAAATCCATTAAATATTATAAATTAACCATATAACTTTTTTCTATGAAAAAAGATAATTTAATTTAAAATTTACTGTATTTTTATTATTCTTCAAAACATGATAGTTATGAGAAAAATTATTGAAATTTATTACAAAATAAATTTTTGTATCCCTGTTATAAATTAATGATTATGATTTCACAAAAATATTATTAATGTTTCAAAATATTAATTTAAAATAGTTTCTCCATTAAAAGGTGGAAAATTTCCATTTTGGAAAATATAGGATTTTATACATCAATTAGGGTTTATTCATACACTATGACAAAAATAACTATTATATTGATATAATTTATTATTATGTCGATAACATATATATATTTCCTTAATATTATTTTATAATAGTAATTAACTCAATTTATTTAAAAAATAAAAAATAAAATCTATTTATATATTTTATAAATAATTGGTACCAAATTACTTTCCCATATATTTTAATAAGTCATTTTTATTTACTCCCACTATCCTAATGGATAGGTAAACATGAATTTTTTTAATATAGGATTATCATGAATATTTTTAACTCTGGATTGTGTCCAATAAAAGCTATTGAATAATTAAAACTATTTGGATAAAATAATTCATAAAAACATCCACGTGTTACATTATACCCCCTTAAACTGAATTTCACCATCAAAATTCATCACATGGACACAAAAAGATAAGGATATCTATCCCTCATCATATAATCATATTCCCATTTGTCTTCCTCAATTTGGTTGTTCCGTTATAAAACATTATCCAAGTGAGTGGTCCTATTTCACAGAAGTTTTTTCGCTATGATCCAATACCACTATTGGTAGTTATTTATAAGAAAGATCTCGTGCCAATGGTATGAATTTTAAGTTTAGTTCATGTGAATGAAAATATATGTAGTTTACCAAGAGAGATATATAGAACAAATAATGATCTTGGGATTGATTTAATGGAAGTGCCCAATGGTAAGCTACCTTCCCAACACAATCAAGAATTTCAAAAGGACTGAAATACCAGAGATCATATTTCCCTTCTTTCAAATTAACATAAATCTCTTCTAAGGAGATACTTTTAGAAACAAATCGTCACCCACAACAAAATATTGGTCTTTTATTTGGTTCCCATCGTAAATATTTTTTTGATTATGAGCTGCTCTTATGTCTTCTAGAATAGAACTAACTATTTCTTCCATCTCATCCACAAGATCAGGTCCTAATAGATTTATTTCCACAACATCAACCCAACATGTTGGAATATCACAGTTTATTACAAAGTGGGATTAATAAGGATCCACATGAATACTATATTGAAAGATATTTTGTTAGAAAAATCCTCTAAATTTACGTATTGATCAAAACATCCTTTTGAATCCATAGAGAAATCTCTTAACATGTCTTATAGAGTATGAATTATCTTCTCTTACTGAAAATCTGTATGATGATGATATGTATTTTTCAACCATAACTCTATATCTAGAGCCTACTGAAGACTTTTCCACAAATTTAAGGTTAACCATGGATACCAATCATATTTATTGGAAAGTTTTACTCTAGGAAATCTTTCCAATTCCGTAACATATATATTAGAAAGCTGATCAAGTGAGAAATCCTATCTAATATAAATGATGAAGGACAACTCTGTAAGGCGATAAAAAATAACCCATATTGAGTTATATCATTTATATGTTTTGGTATTTGTTATGATAATGACCATAAATATGTTATCCCATTTCTATTTTGGTATAGGTAATTGGTGTAACATCCCATTTGAATTCTGTATCTTATCCTTAAATTAGTGACAAACCAAGCACTAAGAGACATATTAGGAAACATATCTTTTCGTTCCATCCCACTTGAAATTATCATTCATTTCCCTATACATATTTTATCTTATAAGGTTAATAGATAATGAATAACTATTAGGCTTATCCACAATATTCTTCTTTTATTCTAGTATTGGAGGGATTGAAACCAGATTCGTGAACTATATAATTCCATCACAATTCGGGATGAATAAAAATAACAATTTTCACCTTCTTTTGAGGCTCTACATATTTCATCTATTTCCCCTTAATCATTCCTTGTATATATTGTTGAAAATTAAATTGAGAAAGATAATATGTCTCCCCTTCCATTAAAATATAATGATAAATCCTTTAAAAATCCTAAAATATTGAATATTTTTTATCCTCTCCATTGATTGGCTTACGTGGTCCTTTCAACTCAAAGAATCTTCCACCTTGTTCCCCATCCCATGGTGGTAATGTATTAAAATGAAATAATCATTAATCCACTCCAATAAAATTATTTGGAACATATTAAAATCTTTTTGTGGGAAAATATACCTTAAACCTTTATGATCAATATAAATATAACACCATTCAACAAAAATAGAATGCCTCCACATCTTTAATGAAATTATTACCGTATGTAACTTGAAATACGAGTTAGGTAATCTTTCTCTTGTATTTTCAATTTTTTCAAGGAATAATCTATCACCATAACATTTTTCAAGGGAACACATACCAACCCCTTTTGGATGCATCATTATAGATCATAAATAGTTCTCAATTTAATGGAAGTGTGAGCATAGGTGAACTGGCTAACTATATTTTTGTCTCATTAAAATTCAATTCACATTCCTCCATCCACACAAAAATTACACATTTTCATGTCAACATGGTGAGTGTATTAGATAATGTTGAAAAATATTCCACAAAACATCAAGAATATCTAGAAAATCTAAGAAAGTATTGGATCTTAATTATCATTATTTTTCTTGAACAACATTAAATAACTTTAATTTTTTAGGATCTACAGATATCCCATGTTTTTAGATTATGTGACCCAAAAAGTAATCTTTTTGAAGCAAAAAATCACAGATTGTAAATTTTTCATAATGACCATCCTTTCATGGGTTTATCAGTAAAATTATCAATTTTTCTTGGTGTTATTAATTGATCTACAAATAAAAAAAATATATTCAATAAAAACTACCACAAACTGATCAATAGATTCTCTAAAGACACTATTCATTAGATGCATGAAGATTGAGGGAGAATTAATAACACCAAAAGGAATCACTATAAATTCCTAGTCTCTATACATTGTAATTAATAATTTCATTGGTATATCCTCCTTCATGACCCATAATTGATGATATCCTGAATGAAGATCAATCTTGTAAAAGTAATGATCTTCGTGTTGTTGGTTGAATAAAACATCATTGCATGGAATAAGATATTTTTTCTTGATAGTGACCTTATTGAGTTATCGATAATCAATATAGAGTCTCATTAATCCATGTTTCTTCATAAAAACAGAGTAGGTGAATCCTAAGGGGACACACTAGGGAAAATGAATCCCTTGTAAATATTCTCTTGGAGTTGATTCTTTACTTCCTACAACTCAATTGGGCTTATTCGGTAATTTTTCATTAAAACAGGAATGGAATTCAGTTTGAGTTCTATTTAAAACTCAACTTCATGATTTCATGTATGACTTTGTAATTCTTCCGGAAAGGCATCATCAAACACTCGTATAGTGGGTGTATTTTAAATTTTGAGTTTCTCCCAAACCATTTGATATATATAACCTTCATTTATAACGATAAAGACACGTAAGATGGATGAAATTTCTATAGGAAGGTTATATTCATCCTTTCATCGAAAGATAACCATAGATTGAACTGTGATATGAAATGTGACTTCACTTCCTTGGGAATTATTATGAAATCCATATAGTTAAATCCACTCCATGCTAATAATCACATAAAATTCAACTATAATAAGTATCAAAAGATTTGTAGGAAGAACACTCCAACAAAATTTAACTAGAGTAATTATAATCATCTAATATGACTATTTTTCCATTAGGAGTTTTCACAGCTAACTCAATATATAATTGCTGAGGTAAATGGTGAACTATTATAAAATTATTTAGAAATAAAGGAGTGGGTGGATCCATAATTAAATAAATCATTTTCAAGTTTATAATGGATGATATGTGTACCTTTCACCACTTCATTATCATACTCTAAATTAAAGATATTGATTGAATGTGACTTGAATTTTCCATTGTCCTTAAGTGTTTTCTGTCGTTGATCATCATCAGTAACCCTCAGATTAGGGAATTGATTGGAATAATTCCCCATTTCCTTGTACTTGTAACATTGAAGTGCTAGATGTTTATTCTGTGTAGTATTTTCCTTATTCAAATTCTTAGACATCATTTTCCCATCACATCAGAATAAAACTACCTAATTAACTTCATTCGCCTGCATAAAAAATTTATCTATACCTTTATGAAAATTAAATCTATGTTTCATTCAGTACTTTTAGAATTAGAGAAAACCCAACTTCTTTACAGAATGGTCTTTATATTTTCCATTTAATTCCAATTTTCCCTTCTTATAAAATCCATTGGACTAATGGGATCCTCCAATATTCATCTCACCTTTGAGAGAACATAAAAAAATTTAATCATATGTATTGACCATTATAGATAATTCTAATGCTCGAGATTTTTATGAGAAATATTTTGTTTTTATGTTATCGTCAAAGGAATATTTCACTACACACAACACTATCTTGGCTTGCTTTACACGCAATCACGACCATCCTCGATAGCTTGTGTTGTACGCAATACCATGTTTCACTAAACAACGATATGCTATTAAAATATTATTAAAACTAGCCGTTATGAATAATAATACCCAATTTATGAAATTTTATAAATTTTATCTTTCAAAATGGTCTTTATTTTTGGATTTGGAATATCAAAATTAGCCTAGGGTGATTTTTTGGGTTTTTTCTAAAAACTTTCAATTTTTTATGAATAGTTAAAACACTGTGTTAATATTTAAAAACCGACATTTTATTTAAATAATTATTTATTTTATTTAAATTTATTTTAGGTCAAAATGGATACATAACACCTATATAAGTTCAACGTAATTAATTAGAGTCATTTTATAATAATTTTTGATATATAGAAATTTTATTGAACTTTTCACCGTCTTTTACCCACCTCCTAGGAGAGTTTGAAAATTTACATAAAACATAATATTACCACTTATATGAGTGGAATTTTGAAAATATGAGAGACACGGTTAATATCAAGGAGTAAAATGTTGTTCAATAACATAAAAATAATTTTTTGTGAATAGTAACTTTTTATTTTTATTTACCACGATTAAAAGTAAATTGGGTAATTAAGGGTAAAAATGGTATTATTATTAGCCTAACACATTTCCTAATTTTATTGGTTAAGTTTAATTACACCAAAAAAACCTGAGGAATAAAATATGACCATTTAGGTCCACTTGGATTATATTAGGACATTTAATGTTATTTTATTTAAAGAATAGTCAAAATAGTTAAAATCAAAGTTTAATAACTGAAACATTTTTAATACAGGGTCATAAATAAGATAAATAAGATTATAAATATTCATTAGAAATCTAAAAAGAGTTACTACATAATTGTATTTTATTTATAATTTTTAGACTATAAATAATTTAATTTAGTTATGACACAATGATGATGCAGTAATTACCATACTAAGGAAATACTAACATAATTGATATTATAAATACCCAAATAAATGTAATTTGAAACATTTAATGAATTAAAATAATTTTATAGGTTAACATGTCATATTAGTATTGATTTAATTAACTCTTTTAGAACAAATCATGCTGTTATGATTTTCACAAAAATCAATTACCAAATAGTGTCAAAAATGACCTAAAATAGTTTTTTAAAAAAATATTATATTATTAATTGTTATTTTATTCATAAAAATCTAAGGATCATACAAATGACTTAGATAAGATTATATTTATTAAAAATTTACTAATAGGGTATAGTTTGGCATGTTATAGTAATTTTATTAACCATATAGTGTAAGAAAACAAGAAGACACGATAAAAGTTAAATTATTTAACTCAGAGTTAAATCTAAATGATAAGGTACAAATAGTAACCTAAACATGTCTAAAATCTATTGGTTGAGAGTATTTCAACCCATCCACAACTTATATTTAAAATAAATCAATTTGGAGCTATTAAAAACTGAATATGACTTTATTATAAAATAATATTTTAATTTTTTTCTAATGTGCTCCTCTCCTCCCTTATAAAAGGGCCCCTCCTCCCACTCCTCTTTACACAACATTGAGCCTTCAATCTCGGCCAAACCCTGTAAATTTCCCTTCTAAAATTTCCTAGAAACATCCTAGTGGTCCTGGTATTCTTCAAAGACCATCTTTTGTGCCCTAAGACGAGGTTTAGAAGAGGCGCTTCAAAGAAGAGGTAATGTCCCTTACCGATTCTTTCAACATTATTTCTTCTTCTACTTATTCTTATTTAGTTGTTTCATTATGATGTTATAACATAAGTATCCCTCATATATTGATATTTTATTATAAATATGAAACAACCCTATTTCACCTTCTATCCATCCTACGAAAAAGAAATCACCGTGCGTGCGTACGTACGGAATACCGTCTCCACGCCATGGTGTAATCTGTTTTCCACCACCACCATACATGGATGGGTATAATGGTGTAAAGAATAACTATATATGATTATTTTAAAGTTATATTGATTATTAAATTGTATACATACACTTCAATACAATTCCACTATCATGGGAATGATATCATCGCTCGTGTGTACGTACGGCCTATTGTCTCCACGATGTGATGCGACATGTTATACATGATATTAAATGCATAATGATTATATAAATTAATTGAATGAATAAATATGATATATATTACAATAATACCATTATGGAAATGAGGCATCTATAACCTAAAAAGAATAATAAGAATTTATTCGACAAAAACGCATAAGAACAAAAAAGTAATAAACACCCGAATAACAAGTAGCAATGAAATATTACTAATACGAAGCTAATAATATGATCATATGTCATATCATAATAATGATTACGATTCTGGAATAAGTCAATAACATTATTTAAATCATTATAAAGGTGTTTTGGACACGTACGAAGAATATCAGACCTAAGGTAAGAGAAAATCTCACAATCTCGTTTTTATCTGAGATTGTTTATACATCAGAATTTACTGGGGAATATTTATCATCCACATCCATGTTTCTCCAATATGTATTATTATTTCTATCCTCAAAAAAATTTTTAAATCAAATTTTACCCTTCTATGAGTTTTTAGTAAATGACATGAAAGGAATCTTTTGTCGTTTTTAGTACAAGGTACTTTTTTTGACTTTTCTGGCCAAAGTATGAGAAGAATGTTTTTATTTAACTTATACGGAATGAATGGATTTTTAGAACATTATTTCCATGGATCTTAGTTTACATGTTTTAATGATTATTTTTAGTTAACTTCTTTTAGTTTCAAATTGTATGACATGTTAAGAAAGGAAAAATGTTTTCGAAGTAGAAAGGATATTTTCCTCAAGAATGGATTTCAAGTGTTTTATCAAAATTATTTTCCATGTAAGATAATATAGGGTTATGTTTCTATCCATATTTTTACATTTATTTGATTATGTTATGATGGAATTATTTTTATGATGTCCTTTTATCTTATATGGATTATGTTATGATGGCAGGATGTTTAAGAATCCCATTTTTATTATGTGGGTTATGCGATGATGTATGATTTATGATCTTGTGGCACGCATAAGAATGGTATCATTATGAGATGGGTGGGATCTATATCTTCCTCCAATGCATTGGGTAATGATTTATATCTCATGAGATATACATGGCTGGAATGACAGGTTAATCTGGTTCAGTGATACATGACTGAAATGAGGAGTGAACTCGGTTCAAAAAATGGACTTTGTCCAATAAGATAGTCTTGGAAATGTGTCTTGACTACTAAGAAATGATTATCCATTATTATGCATGTATTCCAAAAAGTTTCATGTTTTATGTTATGTTTATTGGGATTAAAATTCACTACTATGATTTATCCCATGTTATGAAATTATGATCTCTTTTGCAGGATACGATTTCCAATATATTATGTTCTTATGAATATGATGTGATTGATATTTCTTTTGTTTACCCTTACTGAGAATTTAGGCTCATCCTTTTGTATGTTTTCTTTTCCCCAGGTCTGGAAGAAGGGTATTAAGTAAGATATGACAAAAGGGACACTAGATATGATAAAATAAAGGGGAGATAGTGTAGATGATTTTTGAACAAGTTTCTTACATTTCCTAGTTTCTAAAGACACTATACCTATACGGTCCTTTCATGGTTTTGTTATATATTGTAATAAGTATGCTTCAATTCTGAAGTAATATCAATGTATGTAAAGTATGGGTTATTATAGTTGGTATCAAAGGAAAGGTATAGTCAACCTTTCGAAACTAGGATGTGAAAGCCTTAGCAAGAAACCTAAGGATATATATATGCATAGAACACAATATTAGTGTTTTAGAAATGGCTTTGAACAACCTATGATAAGACCGTAAGTGTGAAATTTTATTCTTGATTATGTGGTTTTCCTATTATGATTAGTGTTTCTCACAGTATGCTTATTGGTTTTAGTCAATGGCTTGAACCCAAAGGAACCATGTTAATGTTGAATACGATGAGAAATGCAATGATTCTACCCCTGAGCAACCAAACATTATGGGAGATAGAATGAAAAATCTTATAGCCATGCTGACACAACTTTCTCAAGCTATGATTCATGTAGGACTTCCAAACGAGCTAAAGAAGGAGAAACATTCTTTGGAATCCTTCATGAGGCAGCGTCCACCTTCATTCAGTGGGTCTACTGATCCATTAGTGGCCGAATAATGGACCAGTACCACTGAAAATATATTTTCAGTTCTACAATGTTCGGAACATGATGATGTAATCTTAGCAGTATATCATTGGGAAGGTGAAGCTGATCAATGGTGGAATCTTATCAAGAATACGAGGCAAAGAGATTAAATTCTGTCCATGGAATGGGACGAGTTCAAGAACTTATTTTTCAATAAGTACTTCCCTCGTATTCTTCGAACAAAGTTGGAGAAGGAGTTTCTTGAACTGAAGTAAAAGGATGATAAATCTGTTGATAACTATGAAGAATATATTACAAGACTTGCAAGGTACGCTTCTGTGATTATTATCCAACCTGAGAGTAAGATCGATCGATTATTTAGTGGCTTAAAACCAAGTCTTCAAAGGGAGTTAGCAATAAGGGGCTTCAATAGCTATGAGGAAATCGTTCGATGTGCTCTCAAGTTTGAGATGGAGAATGGATTAACCCATTAGTCATATGGGTTAGATATAAAGATTAAAATAGAATTCAAAGTGAAATATAAAGAGCACACTAAAATGATGATGATTTTTACCTTATGCACAAAGTGTGGAAAGAAACATGGATGGAGTTGTCTTAAAGGGACAAGTAAATGTTTCAAATGTGGAAAAGAAGGTCATCGAGCATTTGAATGCCGCAATGATGGGAAGAATATGTCTAATGATGCGTACAAAGAGAAGGATACACAGAGTGAAACTCTTACACTTCAATGTTACAACTGAATGGAAATGAGGCAATATGCCAATCAATTCCATAATCCAATGGTTGTTGATAATGATCGACGTCAAAAAAATTTAAAGACAAAGGAAAGTCACATGAAATTTTTATTAGCGATGTGGAGTATGATAACAAAGTGGTGAAAGGTACACTTACCATCGACTATAAAGTAGAAAATGTTTCATTTGATTCTGGATCCACCCACTCTTTTATTTCTGAAGAATTTTCTAAGGGTATTTCCATATTACCTCAGTAGTTAGATATTGAGTTAGCTGTGACAACACCTAATGGAACAATAGTCACATCAAAAGTTTACAATTCTTCTCCGATTGATGTTTGTGGGAAAGTTCTTCCTGATAATATTGTGATCCTCCCTATAGTGTAATTTGATGTGATTATTGGCATGGATTGGATTTATTTATATGGGGATCATATCAATTTCCAAAGAAGTGAAGTCACATTTCATATTCTAGATCAATATATGATCGTCTATCGATGCAAGGATGAACATAACCTTAGAGTGGAAATTTCTACCATCATATGGGTCTTGATTCCACTAAATGAAGGTTATTTAACTCAAATGGTTATAGAGAAACTCATTATTAAGAATATTCCCATTGTACAAGAGTTTTATGATGTCTTTCCAGAGGAATTTTCCGGTGTTCCACCAAATCGTGAAGTTGAGTTTTCAATAGATCTCATACCGGGTGATTTGCCTATTTCAAAGACACCTTATAGTATAGACCCAATTGAGTTGCAATAATTGAAGAAGAAAATCCAAGAGAATCTTGATAAGGTATTCATATGCCCTAGTGCGTCACCTTGGGGAGCACCTATTCTATTTGTTAAGAAGAAATATTGATAAATGAGACTCATTATTGATTATCATGAACTTAACAAGATCACTATCAAGAACAAATATCCTCTCCCACGCATTGATGACTTATTTGACCAAATACACAGAGCTCAATACTTTTCCAAGATTTATCTTTATTCTGGGTATCATCAATTAAGGGTCAAAAGGGAGGATATACCAAAGAAATCTTTCCTTACAAAGTATGGACACTATGAATTTATAGTGATTCAATTTGGTCTTACTAATGCCCCTACTATCTTCATGGATCTAATGAATAGAGTCTTTAGAGACTATCTTGATCAGTTTGTGGTAGTCATTATAGATGATATTCTTTTCTATTCAAAGAGCAAGGAAGAACATGAAGATCACTTGAGAATTGTATTGAAGACCCTGAGAAAGGAGAAGCTTTATGCCATATTTCCCAAGTGTGAATTTTGGCTTAAAAAGTTGTATTTTTGGGTCACAAAATCTCAAAAGTGGGGAAATCCGTGGATCCAGCAAAAACAGAGGTTATCGAAAGATGGTCGAGAACAACAACAGTAACTAAGATCCGAAGTTTTCTTGGTTTGGATGGATTTTATCGACGTTTTGTGAAAGATTTTTCAAGATTATCTAATCCACTCACTAGGCATACTCGAAAAGGAGTTAAGTTCTTTTGGATGGAGGAGTGTGAAGAGAATTTAGAGGAGTTAAAAAGAAGGTTATCCAGTGCACATGTGCTCACACTGCCTTGTAGTGGAGAAAGGTTTGTGATCTACAGTGATGCATCCAAGAATAGACTGGGGTGTGTTCCCATGCAAAATGATATAGTGATAGCTTATGACTCACAATAGTTGAAAATCCAGTAGAAAAATTACCCAACTCATGATTTGTAGTTATCTGCGGTAATCATTGCATTAAAAATATGGAGGCATTATCTTTATGGAGAAAGGTGTGATATTTATACTGATCATAAAATTTTAATGTAAATTTTTACACAAAGGATCTAAATATGCGCCAAAGAAGATCGTTGGAGTTTATTAATGATTATGACTGCTCCATTCATTATCAGCATAGGAAATCAAACAAGGTGGCAAATGCATTATGTTGACAAGACTATGCTAGCTTATCCATGATGAGGATCACAAAAGATCCAATATTTATGGATTTAAAAGGATGGATCTTGGAATTATAATGGATGGAGAAAAATATTATCTTTCTCAAATGAATGTTCAACCATCTATACATGTGAAGATTAAAGAGGCACAAAAAGAAGATGTAGAGTTACAAAAGAAGGTGATAAATGTTCCTGAATTTAACCTTGATTGTGATGGGATAATAAGGTTCCAGAATCGGGTTTTTGTTCCTCCCATCCCAAAATTAAAGAAGGAGCTGCTGGATGAGGCTCATAGTTCATCAGTCTCTATTCATCCTGGAAGCACGAAGATGTATAGGGACATGAAAGAGTACTTCTGGTGGAATGGCATGAAAAGAGATGTGGCTGAATATGTCTCTCGATTCTTGGTTTGTCAGTAAGTTAAAGATGAGAGACAGAAGTCTATGGTGATGTTACAACCATTACCCATACCCGAATGTAAATGTGAAAACATCACTATGTACTTTGTCACCGGGATTCCTAAAAAATCCAAAGTAAATAATGATATCTGGGTCATAGTTGATCATCTTACAAAGTCGGCACACTTAATTGCTATTAAAGAAGATTTCTCTCTGGATCAGCTTGCCAGGATATATGTAAAGTGGTAAGATTGCACGGAGTACCACATTCCATTATATCTGACCAGGATCTGAAGTTTTCCTCAACAATTTGGCGAAGTCTTCAGCATACTCTGAATATAGAGTTGCGTTTCAGCACTGCTTATCATCTTCAGATAGACGGTCAGTCTGAAAGAAAAATTCAAACTCTAGAAGATATGTTAAGAGATTTCTATATGTATTTCAAAGGTGGTTGGGATCAACACCTACCATTGGTGGAATTTTCTTATAATAATAGCTTTCACTCCAGTATTCAGATGGATCCTTATGAAGCTCTCTATGGAAAGAAATGCACAACTCCAACATGCTGGGATGAAGTTGGGGAAAGAAAGCTATTAGGACCTGATCTTGTTGATGAGATTGTAGAAAAGGTCTGATCTATTCCACAACACATAAGGGAATCTCAGAGTCGATAGAAAAGTTATTCCGATAACCGATGAAAAGACCTAGAGATTGAAGTGTGTGAAAAAGTGTTTTTACGAATATCTCCTTGGAAGAGAGTAATGAGATTTGGAAAGAAGGGAATGTTGAGCCCTATGTATATCAGTCCTTTTGAAATACTTGATTGTGTTGGGAAGGTAGCTTATCAATTTGAACTTCCACCGAATCTCTCTCAAGTTCAAAATGTGTTCCATATATCTATCCTGAGAAAGAACATACCTGATCTTTCACGTGTACTCAGCTCAGAAGTTGTACCACTGAAGTAAGATCTTTCTTATGAAGAATATCCCATAGAGATTCTGGATCTTAGCAAAAAAGTCCTATGGAACAAGACCACTCTCTTGCTAAAAGTTTAATGGAGGAACCACCAATTAGAAGAAGCTACATGGGATCTTGAGGATATGATGAGGGAGAGGTATTCTCATCTGTTTGTTACAAGGTGACAAATTTCATGGGTGAAATTCATTTTAAGGGGGGTAGAATGTAACACCCGAGATTTTTATGAGAAATATTTTGTTTTTATGTTATCATTAAAGGAATATTTCACTACACACAACACTATCTTGTCTTTCTTTACACGCAATCACGACATTCCTTGATAGCTTGCATTGTACGCAATACTGAGTTTTACTAAACAATGATATGCTATTAATATATTATTAAAACTAGTCGTTATGTATAGTAATACCCACTTTTTGATATTTTATAAATTTTATCTTTCAAAATGGTCTTCATTTTTGGATTCAGAATATCGTAATTGGCCTAGGGTAAATTCTGGGTATTTTTCTGAAAACTCTCAATTTTTGATGAATAGTGAAAACACTGTGTTACTATTTAAAAACCAACTTTTTATTTAAATAAGTATTTATTTTATTTAAAATTATCTTTGGTCAAAATTGATACATAACACCTATATAAGTTCAATGTAATTCATTAGAGTCATTTTATAATAATTTTAGATATATAGAAATTTTTTTGAACTTTTCACTGTCTTTTACCCACCTCAAAAAAGAGTTTGAAAATTTACATAAAACTTAATTTTACCACTTTTGTGAGTGGAATTTTGAAAATCCGAGACATACGGTTAATATCAAGGAGTAAAATGTGGTTTAATAAGATAAAAATAATTTTTGGTGAATAGTAACTTTTTACTTTTATTTACCACGGTTAAAAGTAAATAGGATAATTAATGGTGAAAATGGTATTATTATTACCCTAAAACATGTCCTAATTCTATTGGATACGTTTAATTCGACCAAAAACAACCTTAGGAATAAAATATGACCATTTAGGTCCATATAGATTAGATTAGGTCATTTAATATTATTTTATTTAAAGAAGAGTTAAAATAGTTAAAATCAAAGTTTAATAACTGAAACATTTTTAATATAGGGTTATAAAAAAGATAAATTCTACTATAAATATTTATTATAAAGAAAACAATATTTCCTACATAATTGTATTTTATTTATAATTTTTAGACTTTAAATAATTTAATTTATTTATGATACAATGATGGTACAATAATTACCTTATTAAAGAAATATTAACATAATTGATATTATAAATACCAAAATAAATTTAATTTGAAACATTTCATGAAATAAAATAATTTTACAGGTTAATATGACTTATTAGTACTGATTGAATTAAATCTTTTCGAACTAATCATGCTGTTATGATTTTGACAAAAATCAATTACCAAATAGTGTCAAAATTGACATAAAATACTTTTTAAAGAAAATATTATATTATTAATTTTTATTTTATTATTAAAAATATAATGTTCGTCCAAATGACTGAGATAAGGTTATATATATTAATAATGAACCACTTGGGGTTCTTTAGGCTTTTTATAGTATATTTATTAACCATATAGTGTAAGAAAACAAGAAGATACCATAAAAGTTAAATTATTTAACTCAGAGTTACATCTAAATGATAAGGTTAAAATAGTGACATAAACTTGTCTAAAATCTATTGGTTGAGAGGATTTAGACCCATACCCACATTATATTATAAATAAATCAATTTTGAGTTATTAAAAACCGAATATGACTTTATTATAAAATAATATTTTATGTTTTTCCAAATGTTCCCCTCTCCTCCCTTATAAAAGGGTACCTCCTACCTCTCATATTTAAAAAACATTGAGCCTTCAAGCTCAGCCAAAACCTGACCATTTCCCTTCTCAACTTTCCTAAAAACATCTTAGAGGTCCTGGTTTTCTTCAAGGACCGTCGTTAGTTCCCTAAGAAGAGGTTAAGATGAGGTGCTTCAAAGAAGAGGTAATGTCTGTTACCGATTCTTTCATCTTTATTTCTTCTTATACTTCTTCTTCTTTAGTTATTTCACTATGAAGTAATAACATAAGTATCACTCATATAATTATATGTTATTATAAATATGAAACAAAACTATTTCTCCTTCTATCTATCCTATGGAAAATGAAATCACCGTGCGTGCAAACGTATAGAATACCGTCTCCACGCCGTGGTGTAATCTGTTTTCCACCACCACCTTATTTGGATGGGTATAATGGTGTAAAGAATAACTATATATGATTATTTTAAATTTATATTGATTCTGAAATAGTATACATACACTTCAATTCAATTCCACGATCATGGGAACGATATCATCGCTCGTGCGTATGTACGGCCTACCGTCTCTACGATGTGATGTGACTCGTTTTACATGATCTTCAATGCATAATGATTATATAAATGAATTTAAAGAATAAATATGATATATATTACACTAATATCATTCTGTAAATGAGGTATTTATAACCTAAAAATAAGAATACGAATTTATTCAACAAAACACGCATAAGAACAAAAAAGAAATAAACAACCGAATAACAAGTAGCAATGAAATATTACTAATAGAAAGCTTAGAATATGACCATATGTGATATCATAACAATGGGTACGATTCTCGAATAAGTCAATAACATTATTTAAATCATTATACAAGAGGTTCAGAGACGTATGAAGCATATCAGACCTAAGGTAAGGGAAAATCTCTCAATCCCATTTTTATCTGAGATTGTTTATACTTCAGAATTTATTGGGGAATATTTATCATCCACATCCATGTTTTCTCAATATGTAATATTATTTCAATCCTCCTACAATTTTTTAAATCCAATTTTACCCTTTAGTGAGTTTTTAGTAAATGATATGAAAGGAATATTTTGTCGTTTTTAGTATGAGGTACTTTTTTTGACATTTTCGGCCAAAGTACGAGAAGAATGTTTTTATTTAACTTATACGAAATGAATTTATTTTTAGAACATTATTTCCATGAATCTTAATTTACATGTTTTCAAGTTTATTTATAATCAAATTCTTTTAGTTTAAAATTGTATGACATGTTAATATATAAAAAATGTTTTTGAATTAGAAAGGATATTTTCTTCAAGAATGGAGCTCAAGTGTTTTATCAAAATTATTTTCCATATAAGATAATATAGGGTTCTGTTTCTATACATATTTTTACATTGATTTGATTATGTTATGATGTAATTATTTTTATGTTGTCCCTTTATCTTATATGGATTTTGTTATGGTGGCATGATGTTTAAGAATCCCATTTTTATTACAGGGGTTATGCTATGATGTATGATTTATGATCCTGTGGCACACATAAGAATGGTATAATTATGAGATCGGTGGTACCTATATCTCCCTCCAATGAATTGGGTAAGGATTTATATCTCATGAGATAGACATGGATAGAATGGAAGGTTAATCCAGTTCAATGATACAGGACTGAAACGAGGAGTGAACTCGATTCCGAAATGGACTTTTTCCACTAAGATAGTCTTGGAAATGAGTCTTGAATACTAAGAAATGATTCTCTATGATTTTGTGTGTATGAAACAAAGTTTCATGTTTTATGTTATGATTATTGGGATTACATTTCACTAATATGATTTATCCCATGTTATGAAATTATGATCTCTTTTGCAGGTTAAGATTTCCAAAATATTATGTTCTTATTAATATGATGTGATTGGTATTTCTTTTATTTACCCTTACTAAGCATTTGAGCTCTCCCTTTTGTATATTTTCTTTTCCCCAGGTCAGGAAGAAGGGTATTAAGTATGATATGCCAAAAGGGACACTAGATATGATAATATAAAAGGAAGATAGTGTAGATGATTTATGATCCTATTGTTTATGTTTCCCAGTTTCTAAAGACACTATACCTCTACGGTCCTTTCATGGTTTTGTTATATGTTGTAATAAGTATTCTTAAATTATGAAGTAATAAAAATTTATGTAAAGTATGGGTCGTTATAATAATTCCCTTTGTAGAGTTGGTTTTAAGACACTAATGAGTCGAAAAATTTTACGGTCATGTTGGATAATAATTCTGGAATCATACAATGAAATCCTTGTAAAATTTTCAGAGTATGTACCAAAAGATTAATAATAATTTTTCTTATGTTCAAGAAAATATTACTCCATATTTGTCTAATGAATATTATGAATGTAATTATTAAAAAAATTATCTTGAACTCATATCATTTAATGAATTTAACTCCATCTATTTTCGTTGTATTATTGATAATGTTCCAATATTGATCAACTTCACCTTCCAAATGATGGATTGCTAAAATGAATTTATGCTATTATAAACATTGGAGAACTTAAAATAGATTTTTATTGGAACTGATCCATTATTCCAACACCAATGGATTTGAATACCCACTCCATGAAGGTGGATGTTTCCTCATGAACGATTCGACAGAATGTTGTTCCCTCCTTTTATTGTTTGGAAGTCCTAAATTATTCAAAGCTTTAAAATATTGGGTGGGAATAACTAAAAGATTTTTAATTCAAGATCCCATAACATTTGGTTTCATAGTAGGACCATCATTGCATTTCCTATTGCATTCAACTTTAACGTGGTTCCTCTGGGTTCTATCCATTAACGAAATCCAAGAAGAATAGTGTGAGAAACATTAATCATAATGGGAAAACCATGTAATCAAGAACAAAATTTCAATTTAGGAAACATTAGGTTTTATACTAGGTTATCCCAGATTACATAAAAAACACAAGGATTGTAACCAACACTTCGACATATCCTTTCAGTTCGTACTAACGTATTATCATCCACGTTTCCAAATGATAACCGAACCTTTTGTCTAATACCAACTATAATTCCCTATACATTACATAAATGGATATTAATTAATATATGAATAATATTCTTTTCAAAATATAACAAAACTATTACAGGATAGTATATATATAGTGTTTTTATTAAATGGAAAACATAAACCACTAGTTCATAGGACATCTTCATTGTCTCCCTCTTATTCCATCGTTACAAAACCCCTTTTGACATATCTTAATTAATAATTTTTTTCATGACATGGGGAAAATATACATTTTAAAGGGTGAGGTTAAATGCTCAGTAAGGGTAAATAAGGGAGATATCAATCATATAATTATCATAAAATATATGGACATAACATTTTAGAATCTTATCATACAAATGAATGATCATGATATCATGCCACGGTATAAATCTGGAATGTTCATAAGAATCAATGAATGTAATCCAAAAAGTCATAACAGAAGACATAATTTTTTGGGAATACACATAAGCATATAAAATCATTTAATATTAGTCAGGTCTCATTTCTAAGACCATCAGGGAGGAAAATGTCTGTTACAGAACCAAGATCACATTGCGTTCCTACTCTATATTACAATACCAAGATCTTTTCCAATTCCAGCCATGTCTATTTCATGAGATATAAATATTTACTAAATGAATTAGAGGGATATATAGGTCCCACAAATTTAATAAGGAAAACAACAATACTTATTCTATAATAATAAAAATCATTCATCCTAACCCATGGAATAAAATGGGTTTCTTTAAGCATCATTGCACTGTAACATAGACCATGTAGAACAAATATATTTCATAAATATAATTACATCATAAACACAATAAAATCATATGAATTTTAAGGTTATTATACATGAAATGAAACCCTATTAAATAATTACTTATTATATGGGAAATTATTCTAAAATAACACTTGATATTAATTCTAGAGGAAAATATCATTTCCTCTTTAAAAATATTTTTTTTGTAAAAATGTCATGACTTTTAAAAAAAAAGACATTATTTGAAAATAAAACTGAAATTGTGTAAAGGAAGTATTATTTAAATATTTTTATAAGAATATGTAAAATTATTTTCATTCGATATAATGTCAAACAACAATCTCCTCATAAATTTTCTGGAAAAATAAAAAATTACCTCATATCAAATAACGAAAAAAGATTCCATTCATACCATTTAATAATAAGTCACCAATTGATAAAACTGAATTTATAAAATTGTATAAGAATATAAATAAAATTACATATTTTGGAATCATGGAAATGGTTTCTAAATATACCCAAGTAAATACATACGTATAATCAATCTCAGATTATAACGATTTTGTGAAATTATCCCCGACCTTTTTGGTCTGATTTCATTTATATGTATTCAAATAGATTGAATAATGATTTAAATAATTTCATTGACTTATTTCATAATCATAGTTATTTCTATGATATAATTTATGATCATATTTTCATCCTTTTTAAATAACATTTAACTATTACTTGTTATTCAGGTATTGACTATATTTATTATGCATGTTTTGTCGAAAACATTCAGTTAATCCTTTATAGGTCAAATTTATATCATTAAGAAATGATATATTTAATTTATATATCATCAGTACTGGAAATCTGACCTTTCCCAACACTTCTATACCAACGGTTCATAAAAACCGTTGGTATAGGTTCACTTTCCCAACGGTTTGGCCAAACCGTTGGAGAATCCCAATTTGAGGCCACCTTTCCCAACGGTTTGGGAAAACCGTTGGGAAAGCCCACATTGTGGGGACCTTTCCCAACGGTTTTGGCGAAACCGTTGGGAAAGATTCATTTTGGGGACCTTTCCCAACGGTTTTGGCCAAACCGTTGGGAAAGGGCCACTTTGTGGACATCTTTCCCAACGGTTTGGCCAAAACTGTTGGGAAAGGGTATACCTTTCCCAACGGTTTGCTAAAACTGTTGGGAAAGGTCCCCCATGAATCAACCTTCACCCAGAATCAAATCAAGGCTCAAAATCTTTCCCAACGGTTTGCCAAAACCGTTGGTATAGATCCTTTGATTTTTTATCATTTCTTCTTACCCAGATCATTATATAAATCAAAATTTAATATAATTATGATAATACATATATATATATTTATGTAATTATATAAACAAAAGTCATGTTAGTTTAGTGGTTAAGTGGTTCAATAATAAAATAGGGGTGCTGGGATCAAATCCCAGCGAATGTTTTTTTTTAAAATACATATACCAACAGTTCCACAACCGTTTGTAAAGATTTTCATATTAATTATACCAACGGTTTCAAAAACTGTTGGAATAGGTCTATACCAACGGTTTTGGGAAAACCATAGGTATAGACCTATCCCAACGGCTTACTTGGCCACGGTTCTCCAAACCGTTGGTATAGGTTATACCAACGGTTTGGAGGCATATACCAACAGTTCCAAACCGTTGGTATATGTTAGTTTTCCAGTAGTGCATATTAATTTATTATAAAAAAATTACATAATAATTCATTAATGATGATCATGTAGAATGAATCATATCACATCATGGAGAGGGTAGGTTGTACATAAGCATGAGCAACAATATCATTCCCATAATTATTGAATGGAATTGAATTAAATGGTGTATAATAATTCAAAAAAAATATAATTTTATAGTAATAATATATATTTATTATTTACATCATTAAACCCATCCATATAACATTGTTGTAAAAAACAGATTACATCATGGCGTGGAGACTGTAAGTTGTACATATGCATAGATGGTGATTTTGTTTTTCATAGGATCGATATAAAGTGGAATATTGTTGTTAAAAAAAATAATATCTCAGTTTATATTACATTATGGATTTATTACTTTATAATTAATAAACTCATTAATGGGATGCATAAAAGAAACAATTTTTAAAGAATTGGTAAGGTATATTACATTTTCTTCGACGTGATTTTTATAAATCACCTCCTCTTATAGCACTAGTGGTGGTATTTGAAGAAGAACAGAACCTCTAGAATGTAACTGTGGAAACTATTAATGATAAAAGGTTGGGGATGTCTATGCATGAAGTCTAAATGTGAAGTGAAGAGGTGATGGGGGAGTTCCCTTTTATAATTGAGGTGAGGGGCACTTTTCTGATCTCCATAAATATTAATTTATAATTGAATAAAAAACTAACCAAAAAACAAAAAAATGTCACAATTTAGAATATTTGAGGATATATTTTTTTATATAATAAAATAATATATTTGAAAATAAAAATTTCAATTAATTTAGACCTTATAATTTTAATTAAAACTTAGTTATTATATTTAATTTTTAACTACTAATACAAATATTTCAATAATATATTGGTGAAATATTACCTTATTTGATGTTAATTAGACCATGAAAATTTTAATATAATATTTCATAACATAGAATAATTGTTATGTATTTTTTAAAATATTTTCAAATTTTTATATAATTTAATAAAACATTGTTTTGATAAAAAAATCAGTGGTGTCAATTTTGACACTATTTTGTTAATTTATTTTTTAAAATATTAAGATTAAAATTTAAATTTGAAAGAACTATTTTATTATATTCCTAGGAGGTAAGGGTCATCTAGAAAACTCATTACGAATAATAATTATCGAAATATATATATATATATATATATAATAATAATTTTCAAAAACATTTATTTATAATATCTATTAATAAAATAATTACCACATTAGTTTTGTTTAATTCTTTAATAAAAAAGTATTTTAAATAAAAATTTAAAAATAAATTAACATGATGTAGATAAATCTACTATCTTTTAGAATAATATTTTAGTCAAATTTATCTTTTGTAAAATTCATCATTTAGAATAATATACTTATTAGATTATGAATGTGACAACATTAACAACACATTAAATAAAATAATATAAGTATCACAATATCTTCTATATGGATCCAAAAGCTCACTAACTCTATACTTGGATGGTTATGGTCAATATATACTCGACCAAAAATACTTGGTCAAGTGTATTGGATTTTTATGGTTATTAGAATTTTGAGAATTTTTTTAATGATTTCTAATCAATTAATTAATTTTTAAATCATATATGAATAATTATTTTAGGAAATTATTTATTTCATTATAATTAAAAATAAATTACCATGATAAAGAAAAACATCTTATATTTCAAATTAGAATTTGTAATCAAATTTATCTTTAATATATCCTAATAACAAATGTTGTATTTATTAAAAATGGAGTAATAAATATTTAATTTTCCTTTAAAATAAAATATATTAAATTTCATATTATCATCTAAGTGGATTCAAATGGAAACTTTCTTGATCAAAGGATGATTTATATTGAAAAACAATGATCTAATGATATCACTACAAATTTTAGTGTAATTTCATTATAGTATTTTTACCCTTAATTTCCCAATTTAGAATTTATCATTATAATAAAAATTACAGATGTTACTATTCATTAATTTATTGATTAATATAAATATATATACATAATTTGGACCTTTATATATCGAATAATGAAAAAAATTTCAAAATTCATAACACATAAGCTAAACAAATTTATTTAAAATTAATCCCATTGTTAGAATTGGAGAATCTGTTTTAAAAGATAAAACATTGGAAAAGTAGGCATTGAGCTAAAAATCCCAAAGGCAAAAGTATGTTGTTATCTAAAAATCCTAGTTGGGCATCACCACAGATTCGATAACAAATGACAAAAATTGATTACAAAAACAAATTATTTAAATTTTTATAGATAAACAGTTTTGTAAATTTAAAAGCATATCTGAACAAAACATGCCATACATTTTCAAATAAATGCAAAAATACCTTAAGCAGCGGCTTTAAAAATGAGGGAATATTTCTAAAACTATGGCTTAAATAAAATAGTACAAAAAAAGGTTTATGAAAATTCTGTAGAGGCATGTAAAGTAGTTTTACAACATTGGATTACATTTATATGTTATATATAAAACCACACAAGAGGGACATGGTTATCCACCAAATAGTTACAGTTGTATTTCTGGCTATAAGACTCTACACTCTCTATGCGATATTTATAATGTGTGTACACATACATCCTATAGAGAATGGTCAGAGATAACTCATCACCATTTCCTAAGGGATGTGACCTACTTCATGTATGTTTTAGAATGTTGTAGTAATCAATGAGTGGGTCCATATAAGTGACCAAATACTTAAGGCTCGCATGTGTTCTTACACAATCAATGATGGGAAATTTATTTTATTACTACTTAAAATAAAATTAAATCCAATACTTCTATTTAAATTCATATTTTCCATTTTAAACGAATATCAGTCTTAACAAAAAAATACCTCTATAATAAGATAAAACCACTGGGTTTTAATCAAATCATTTGAAGACATTTTCACATTATAACAAATCTCAACAACATCAACAGAATCCCCCCTATAAATGGAATTGGGGTTTTTAAAAATAATAAATAAAATTTATTCCATAATTACATTAAAAAATTCAAATGAATCTATTTTTAGAAGAACAATAATATAAATTCTTATGACTAAAATCTCATGAATTCGAATTTTCATGCCAAGAATCAATTTTCGTCAAAGTCCAGAATTCACTAAAATTGAGTTTTTTCAACAAATAAATTGAATGATATAAGATTAATATTTAATCAATTGAATTTGAGTTTAAAAAATTGTAACTTAAACAATAAAATTAAGGTTAATTTAAATTATGTGCTCTAATGAAACCACTTACCTAAAAAGTCAAGATGACCTCTTCGTGATTTTATTTTCATCAAATGTGACTCCTTAGTGTCTGAAGTTGTTGAAATGTCTTTGATCGAGGATTATCAAGAGTTCCTTAGAACCAAAAATATTATCTTATTTCAATATGGAATAAAATATTACATGTGATGTTAATATATCATTCTTGAATAATTTCTATATTATCATTTTTGTCAACATATGTGATCGCAAGGAAAAAACCGAAAGAATAATCATAAACATCTATTTCAATGATTATTTCACAAAATTAATTTGTTAATTGAGGTAGTATTTTGAGTAATTATTATATTATAATATATATATATATAACACTTTATAATTCAATTCTGGTTTAACAAATCATTTCATTTATCTAGTGACATGTTCCTTAATAACTAATATTTGATAATATCAAGAAAATATCATTTTATAAAATATCATAATTATCATTTGAAAATTATCACATAATTATATTTTATTAATCATTTAACATAATTTCTCTTGCTAACTTTTGTTCTATCATTATTTCCTATCTTTGAAAATTAGTTTTAAAAAATGAAAATATCGAATAAAAATAATAGGGAGTAGAGAAAAACAATAATAACAATGATAATAAAAACTAATAACAAGGAAGAAAAATGAACAATACGAGTAGGAGGGTAAAAATGCCAGTAGATCTACCCAAAATGATTAAAGATTCAACCCAAAAATATCATGGTAGACCAAGGTTCCTTGAACATTAGGAGAATGACCCAAATAAGATAATTTAGATTGTATCTTATTTAAAATCCTAGTGTGATACAAAAATGATAACCACAAGACCACATATAATCATCCGCTCAACTTGATGATTAACTACCGTCGGTTTTAAATCATCATATTAGACTACAGGTCTTTGAAATGATTTAAAACTTGAGTAAATTGAAGTATTTAAAACCACTATCATTAAAAATGGAGTTCTAGTGTGATAAAACATGTTTTTATGGGATATAAAATATTGTTCAGTTTTTTTAATAATATAATTAATTTAATATTATTAATTATTTAATGTAATTATTTAAAACTTCAATTAATTTTCTATGTTACCAAATTCCAGTTACTAATGAAATTTATGCCCTTCTTTGGGTAAACACCCCATTTCGGACCAAACATTTATCTCAGATTTCTAAAATATTGATATGTTTGAGTTATATTAATGATTTATTTGTTAAAAATTGTAATAAATAAATAATTTAAATAAAAGTGCTATTTTTTTGATTGAGGCATTCAAAAACTTGATGAGTACAAATGTTATACCCTATCTATGGTAAATTCCTCATTCTGGACCCATCATTTGTATTAGATTTTTCATATGTTTCACCATTTGGGAGATATTTAATTATTTTTAATATATAATATATTAAAAATTGTTTAATAACTTTATCTCATGAGTGAGGAATCCAAGTGTTTGGATCCATCGAATGTTATAACCCTCATTGGGTAAACAACGCATTCTAAACATAATAGTGGTATCAAATTTCTTACACGACAAGACATTTTAGAGTTATTCAGATATTTTATCAAAAATTGCACACATAAAATAATATAATTAATGAGTTTCCCACTTTATCGTGGTTTTTCAGGCCTTATAACATCACAATTACATAGAGTCGATCTCAAGAAAATATTTATTTGAAAATTCCATGACGTTAACTAACATTTTATGCAATTAATACTTTTGTCAAAAAAATTCAGATAAATAATTTTTCCCAAAAAAATATTAATAAATTTAAAACATGTGGGTTTCAGAATACCTAAAATAGTAATAGGTTGTTATAACCACCTCACCATTGGAGCTTTCTATCCCAATAATGCATATGAATAAACCTCCGTGTAAAAAAGATGAGGCCAATGATCTTTTATCAGTGCCTCTCTCTCCCGAGTATCAAGAGAAAAAGAACCATGCTTCCATACCACATAGAGCAGAGGTATTTTCCTCCCACAAAGTACCATGGTTTCATAATACAGAACCATAACTGATCATTTAGTCATAGATAAATCAGGTTTATTCTCTAGATCACTCCTACTCACAACAGGAGCTGAATCAAATATATACTTTTATATCTATTATACATGGAACATGTTTTGTATCGACGTCAGCTGTGATGGTAGTGCTAAATGGTAAGAAAAATTCCCCACCAGGTCAACAACCTCAAAAGGTCCTACAAAATGAGGAGCATGCCTCCCATCCCTCCCAAGTCGTCGATGACTCAAATAAGATGAAAGCATTAAGTACACCTCATCAGCAACAGAGAACTACAAATGTCTACCACAACGATCAACATAAGACTTGAACCATCTCTATGATATAAACATTATATGATGTATCAACATAATCTTAGGTTTCATCTCTTGGTCCAAACTCTGTCCAACTAGGGAACATTCACTTACCTCTATCCATCATAATAGAGATTTACAAGGATGGCCATTCAAGGCCTCAAAATGATCCATTCTGATTGTGGATTGGTAACTATTGTTATAAGAAAACTCAAACCTACTCCAAGTTATTATCCTAAGTCCCACCAATGTTGAGAACCTAAACATGAATAATACCCTCATGGACTTGTCTAAATCTCTCTATCTGGACATCCCAATACAAATGGTAGGATGTGCTCAGAAGGACCTAAGATCCCAGTGCATCCTAGAGGCCTCTCCAAATGAGAAAAGTTAACCAGGATCCTTATCAGAGACTATAAAAGAAATAAATATTTAAAAATGAATAATCTCTTTCACCTAGAGACTTCCCAACTCCCCATATTTTTCAAAATCTTGAATGTGTATAATGTGAGCAGACTTGTTCAGCCTGTCGATCAAAACCCATATTGTTTTATTCTCCTACTGGGTATGAGGCAACTTAATAAAAAATTCCACTGAGATTTCATCCCACTTCCAAGTAGGTAATGTAAGTGGTTGAATCATACACAATGGTTTCTGGTACTCATAATTCACTTATTGAAAGAAGATGAATGACTAAAAACTAAATAATTTTATGTCTCATACCTATCCACAAAAACTGTTTTATTATGTACTAGAACATCTTAGAGGTTTCTGGGATCATAGCCCACTGGGAATTATGGCAATCCCCCATTACAACCATCCTTACCACTAACGGTACACCGTAACAGTTCCAATAACTCAAAACACTCTATTTAGGGATCGACCTCTCTTCATCAGTCTCAATACAATAAATAGTGTCTCTAATTATACATAATTCTCCCTCAAGATGTTTTTCCTAATGAAACAACACATGATGATAGGATATCTATTGATCACTAGATAAGGAAACATTAGCCCCTTCATTTTGAACTCCATTATACAACTGAGAAAAAAGAGACATCACACTCCACTCTTCCAAATATTCTTTCTCAACCTATGTTGGAAGTTTTCTATATATTGCATCTATAACAACATTCTCATTCCCTGGATATAGGCGTTTTTATGGTCAGTATATTAGAGGTACTCCACACAACCCCTCTGGAAAAGATTCAAATATTTTTGAGTGAACATATGACTCACGTTATTGTGGTATGAATACCGAGTAATCCTTTATCTGAAAAGGTAATGTCTTCAACATTTATGTGTGTGAATTACAATTTCAAGTTCGAGGTAGTGGGTAGGATAGTTATTCTCATGAGTCTTAATCTAAAAAGATCCATGAGAAAAAACACGATTACCTTGCATAAAGACATATCCCAAACCAGAACCTGAAACACCATAGAAGACCACGTAGACATTCCTGACGCCAGGAAGAGTTAACACCAAATAAGTAGTCAACAAACTCATCATATATACAAAAATAAATCAGAATTTTTTAATTCCAAGCAAAAATCACTCCCTTATGAGTCAGACTAGTCATTAGAGAGGCTAATTTGAAGACGTCCTTGACAAAATGGAGATAATATCCATCTAATTCCAATATGCACCAATTGTCAAACACATTTCATGGTTATTCCCAAGTCATGACATCCTTCACCTTTTCAATACCAAATGATATTCCCCATTCTAACCCTACATTACACAATAATTTCACTACCCTTATCCAGAATTCAAAACATTTAAGACTTGGCATAATGTTGGTGATTTCTCAGTAGACTCATAACTATTCTAGGATAATGCAGATGATCCTCCTTAGAAACGGAGTAGATGAGAATGTATTCCATAAATACTACAAAAATGGTATCAATATATTCATTCAAAATCTAGTTCATCTAATCTATGAAAACTGCAAGAGAGTTGGTTAGGAAAAAGGGCATAACAATGTACTCATAAACATATTACATACTTCGAAAAGTTGTTTTCTGAGTTCCTGATTGTTTTATCCTCAACAGAGGGTAACCTGATCGAAGGTCGATCATTGAATACCACTTCACCCCTTTGAAATCATCAAAAATATCATCAATATGTGGAAATAGATATTTCTTATTTATCATAACTCGATTGAGCATTCTATAATCAACACATTGGGGAAGATAACCATCAATATTCATGGTATAATAAACCGACACCACCCAAGGTGACACACCTGGGCATATAAATCATTTCTCTATAAGATCATCTAACAGAAAAATTATTTCTTTAAGTTTTCCTTGAGCCGTTTGGTAAGATGGAATAGTAACTAGTTGAGTACCAGGAATTAAGTCAAAAAAAAGTCATCCTCTCATACCAGTGGGAGATCAGAGAATTCAGATGGAAACACATCAGGAAACTTTACGACAACTAGTGGAAGATCACCTCTCATTGATTCCCCCTCCAGATCAAATGAAAAAACTGATATTACATTCACCAACTCTGGATAAGAAGGTTTGGTTCTACAGAACCTTGGGTCCCAATATCCTTCAATGTCAAGAGATACACCGCTGGGTGTAGTAAGGTAGACACATCAAAGATAAAAATTAATATGGGATTTATTATTAATGATCCAATCCATCTCAAATATGACATCAAGAAATTTCAGGTCGAGAACTTGAAAAATCCATGTATGATTGACATCTAATAGAGGGAAGACAGAAGTGGGACTGTGATGACCCTCATCTCTTTCTATACCAAGGGGTGTAGTAATATCTGTCTCACAAGATAAAAGCATCATAAGAATATTAATAAGATATACAATATGAGTTGTTATAAATGAGTGAGATGAAAAAATATCAAATAGATCAGTCACTAAGGATAAAGCTATTGTAATGGTACTTCTCACAGTCAATGGACCCGTACCAGCTTCCTCAGGATACCCTTCCACTGCGTGATGAAGCTTCATACTAGATGCATGTGGCTGGAACCCTTTCTATATGTGAAACATTTGAATGCCCCATGGTTTTTGGAGGTGTTGATAATCCCATGTAACTGTCTTGAATAGAAAAGTTGTGGAATAATTTCTTTAAGTTCCCTAAACGTCCAAAGGATCTATAGTTATTTCATGCCTTAGTGAAGACCCTCTTTGAATTCCTTAGCTATCCACACTGGGATCATATCGACAGGCTTCAACCATGCACTAAAGAAGTCTAAAAATGGAAATGTTTTTTTAGAACAATTTTGAGCGGCATCACACATTCTCTTTCCTTTATCTAAACTCATGTTTCCACGTGCAGTAAAACAAACTCCCTTGAACCCTAAATTTTGAGCCAAATCCATCTCAACCATCATTACCCTATCCAGCACATCATCATAAGTGGGACACTTTAGAATGAAAATATGAGAACATATATCTAATCGAAGCCCCAACTCGAAACATTGAAACCTTGTCCACTAATTAGATACATTCTCAAGCGCAAAAAGAACCAACTCACCAAAGATATTTTAATACTCAGTCACTATTCTGTTATCTTTATCAACCTTGAATAACTCTAAATCCTTGGCCAAAACCATATATCTTTTATAGAACTGGTTAGTTAAATAACCTTGAAGTCGTTCCACTCTAATCCCTCTTGTTTCATTGTCCTCACCATCGTGTCTCACCATCTCCTTCTTGGTCCCTCCAGCAAGAAGGTGTCACAATTCTCCTTGATCTATTATATTGTCTCCATGATCTCAGACAAGTATTCAATCCCAACAAACCATTCCTTCGCATGTTGACGGACAATTAAGCCTCTGAAAGAAGGTGGTTTCGGGTGAAGGAACTCTTGAGAATGATTTCAAAGAACATTCACCTGAGGATGCATAGTTGGAGCCTGAATGGGAACTGCATGGGGTTGTTGTAAAATAGCTTGGAAGGTACACACAATCCCCTCAACTCTAGATGGATCCACCATAGGATTTTCATGCTGAGTTTTAGTTTTAGCCTCTTCTTGGGTCCAATTTTTACATCATCCAAGAGGCAATATGCTACAAAACATCAATAGACAAAATGATGACATTATATTAACACATAGATAGTGTAATAAGAGAAATTATTCTCTACAGAAGAAAAAAAATTTGGATTTCACTCTATCTACATAAAAATAGGGAAAAGAGAAAAATTAATCCCCAAGACATCCTTGCCTAACCACACCTAGTGATATAAGGTTCATTGTAGTGATAGATACCATAAAATCAATCCCAAATACTTCATATATCCTAAAAATATTTCAGAAATGAATAATGACTTCATGGCCAAATCTCAACATACCTCTGGTTCCATTTTTTCATGAACTACCCCAGGTACCCTAGTAACCTGAAAACCGAGACAACCCTGACGTAGCTCGAAGGGCATTCCTGATCCCCATAGGTTGGCTACTAGCACTTTACATCATAGAACATGCATGTGGAAATGATTATTCTACCCAAAAATCAGAAATAAAAGATAAAATATAGTATTTATATCAAAATAAAACTCCACTATGAGTAATGTTCCAGAATACACCAAGGCAAAATAAGCCCATTTTACTACAATACAAGTAACAAATCAAGGAAAACATCCCAAGCTCCCGAGGAGCATAACTCACCAAGCCCAATGCTCAATAGCTAGATCCCCTATCAAGAGATCCTTATCCATTTCTTGGTCCTGGAAGGATAAATTCTACAAACAACTAAATGCAACCGTAGGGTGTGCGCTAAAATTCCCAGTAGGGTCTTACCACGAAATCCATAACTGATTCCAAAATTTTTTTAAATAAAGTAATACTTTAATTTTTTAAATATAAACTTGTTTTTGAATTAATATTCATATTTAAACAAAATAATATATACATTTTTAAAAATATGGAAAATAATTTGTCCAATAACATTACAAATTATGTAATATTTCTAAAACAATGTCATAAATAAAATAGTTACATAAAATAGTTTCAATAAATTTATTAGAGGAATGTAAAGAAGTATTATAACATTGGGATACATTAATATATCTTATATATAAATAAACAAGAGAGAATGTGGTCATCTTCCAAATAGGTATGATAGTATTTACAGATATAAGACTCTGCACTCTCTAAGTGATCTCAACAATTTGTATACACATACATCCTCTTAACACAGGTTAGAGAGGACTCATCATCATCACCTAAGGGATGTCACATGATGCATACATGTTATAGAACATTGTATTAATATTAGAGTGTATCTAATTTACTCACCAACAATATAAGGCTTGCTTGTGCACTTACACAATCGATGCTTGGAAATATATTATAAGACTGTATAAGTTACAATTAAATCCCATACTTCCAATTAAATTCCTATTTTCATTTTAGAACCAAAATAGGTTATAATAAAAAACATGATTCTCTAGGAAGATCAAAAAAATTGGTATTTAATCAAAAAAATTAATACTTTTTTACATTTTATGAAATTCAAACAATTTCAAAACAATCCCACAATTCAGTTGAATTGGGGTTATTAAAAATTCTTCAATAAAATTAATTTATTTAATTAAATTCAACAATTAATTTTTTTCTATTTCCATGAACACAAAAATTTAAATTCTTAATATAAAATCACACATATTTGAATTTTCATTCAAAAATTTGATTATCCCCAAAAACCCCAATTCATTGGAATTTGTTTTTTCCAAAAAATCAATAGAAATCTATAATATTCGTATATAAACAATTTCATTTGAATTAAGAAAATTGAAATATAAATAAATAAATTTTTGATAATTTGAATTAGGGGCTCAGATAGAACTACCTACCTAAAATGTCAGGTAGACCTCTATAAGGTTTTATTATCGTCAAAGGCGACACATCAATGTCTAACATTGTTAGCACATCAATGATTGGGGTTTATCCACAGTTCCCAAAAACCAAATATTTTATCTTATTTCAATATGGAATAAAACATTACATGTGATGTTACTCTCTCTTTCTTGAACAATCTCTAGATTATTGTTTTTTTCCAATGTATACGATCTCAAGAAGAAAACACCACGAAACATTATAAACCTCGTTCGAAAATTATATACCAAAATTAATTTGAGAACGAAAGTGGTACTTAGAGTAATTATTTATTTAAAATAAATATATACACATACATACACACACACATATATATATATGTATATATCATTTTATAATGAAATTCTTATTTAACAAATATTTTCATTTATCTAATAACAAATTCATTAATATATAGTCTTGGATAATATCATGAAAATATCATTTTTTAAAACAAAATAATTATTATTTTAAAATAATTACACAATTATTCTTAATTAATGAATTAATATAATTTCTCTTGATAACCTCAGTTCAATCATTATTTCCTTTTTAAAAAATGAATTTTAATAAATGTGAATAATGAAGAAAAATAAGAGGGAGGAGAGAAAAAAATAATTAATATAATACGTAAAATAAAAAATAACCTAGAATGAAAATGAACAATGCGAGGAGGATGGTAAGAACACCAGTAGATCTACCCAAAGAGATTAATGATTCCAACCGAAAATATCATGGTATTATGAGGTTCCCTGAATGTGTGGAGAACAACCCAAATAAAATAAGGTGAATCGTAGCTTGTTTGAAACCCTTGTGTGTTGAAAAAATGACAACCACAAAAATGCATTTAAACATCTTCTGAAATTGAAGATTAACTAAAGTGGGTTTAAAGTAATCCAATTATAATTTTTGTGGTTTTAATAGTTTAGAATGCTTGGAAATTGAATGTATTGAAAACCTTCCTTGTTAAAAATGGAGGTCTAGTGAGAAATATCAATTTTTAGGGGTGATTGAATAGTGATACATTATTTAATAGTCAAATTAATTTAATATAATTATTTATTTGATGTAATTATTTAAAATGTCAACTAATTAGGGACGTGACCAAAAACCCTTTGCGTATGAAATTTGTGCCTCACCCAATATAAACACCTCGTTCCGGACCAAATGGTGGTCTCAGATTTCTCAAATGACGAATCTCTTGAGAGATATTAATGATTTATTAATTAAAAATAATAATAAATAAATAATTAAAATAAAAGGTATATTTTGTGTGGGTGAGACATCCACATGCATGATTAATACCAATTTTATAACCCATGTAGGGTAAAAACATATTTTAGGCATAATTGTTGTCTCAAATTTACATATTACATTTTGTCTTGGAGTTATTTGATTATTTTGAACAAAAGGGGCTCACTTAATATAATATAATTAATATTTCTATTCAGTCCTCATCGAGGATTTGTGGGCCTCATAATAAAAAAAATTAGTGTCAAACTCCAAATACATTTACTTGAACATTCCATGATATTAACACGAATTTACGGTCTTTAACACATTTATAGAAAAATCACTGATAAATCATTTTTTACAACATAAGATATTAATAATTAAAAACATGTGGGATAATGAGTACTTGAATGATTAACTAGTTGATACAATTATTTATTATAATTTATCTATATAAATTATTTTGATGAAAAATTATGTTTTCAAATAAAAATTAGTATATTTGTACTAATCATAAAAACACCAATGGTTATCAAAAAGAGATATAAAAAGTTCATCCAAAGAGAATTTAAATATCCGGATTCCAAATAACATGCTTATATTATCACATAAAATTTATTAATGTGTCAAAATCATAATTTAAAATGGTATTTACATTACAAGGTGTAAAATTAACATTTTAAAAAATTTAGGTTTTTTACATTATATATTGTTTATTTATACCCTATGAAAAAATAATTATTTATTTAATATCAAAAATATTTAATTATTATTTCACATTTATATTTCATTTAATTCATTTACAAAAAGAAATTCACTAAATTTATTAAAAAATTAAAAAATTATTTTTATTTTTATTTTTCTTAATAATTTATATTGAATGACTTCACCATAAATTTTCATAATATATAAATATTTATTTCTGATAAACTAATAGCTAGGTTAAAAGGTTTATTTTATACTTAGGGATTCTAGAGATTTGTTTAAAATCACAATTTCTTATAATGAAATCTATTGAAGAATTAAAATTATTTAGAAAAAATATTTCATAATAATGTTTAGGTGTTATTGGCAAGGAAGTGTGATAATATCATTATGGATTTTGTCACTATTATCTTGAGAACATCATAAGGAAACAATGATATATGTGATATAATGGACTGTATCACAAAAACTACATTTTTTTAATATATTTAGGATTATTTCTCTCTTTACTATTGTAGAGACCCGAAGCTAGACGTACATTGACATTACATTACTTTTTTGGAATACTTAGTACATTAAAAAAAACACACACACAAGGACCGTAATAGTTTAGTGTCTTTGGAAACTCGGACTATAATCTTCTAATCGTTGTGAAAGATCTTCAAAATCTCCCATAAAGATCTTCCTCCTTTTTTTTACCTAAAACCTTTCTTTATATCCTGGGGAAAAGAAAACATAAAAGGGTGAGCTCAAATGCTCAGTAAGGGTAAACAAAATAAATATCAATCACAAAATATTCATAAGAACATAGCATTTTGGAAATCATAACCTGCAAAAGAGAGCATAATTTCATAATCATGGGATAAATCATGGCAGTGAAAAAGTAATCCCAATAATCATAACTTAAAACATGAAACTTTGTGGAATACACACATAATCCTAGAGAATCATTTCTTGTTAGTCAAGACTAATTGCCAAGACTATCTTAGTGGACAAAGTCCCTTTCTGAATCGAGTAACCCTCATTTCAGTCCTGTTTCAATGAACCAGTATAACCTACCGTTCCAGCCCTGTCTATCTCATGAGATATAAAATCTTTACCCAATGCATTGGAGGGAGATATAGGTCCCACCCATCTTATAATGAATCCTTTCTTATGTGTGCCACATAATCATCATCGCATAACACATGTAACAAAAATGGGATTCTTGAAACATCATGACATCATAAATCAATTCATATAAGATAAAGGAATTCATAAAAATAATTCCATCACAAAATGAACAAATCAATTTAATAATAGGGATAAAAACAGAACCCTTTATTATCTTAGATGGAAAATAATTTTGATAAAACACTTGAACTCCATTCTTGAGGAAAATATCCTTTCTTCTTCAAAAACATTTTTCCTTTCATAACATGTAATACAACTTTAAAATAAAAGAAGTTGATTAAAAATAAACTTGAAAACTTATAAAGGAAGCTTCTTGGGAACAATGTTTTAAAAATCCATTCATGCCGTATAAGTTAAAAAAAACATTCTTCGTACTTTTGTCGGAAAAGTCAAAAAGTACCTCGTACGACAAAAGATTCCTTTCATACATATTACTAAAAACTCACCGAAGGGTAAAAATGGTTTTAAAAAATTGTAGGTGGATGGAAATAATATTACATTTTGATGAAACATGGATGTGGATGATAAAATACACCCCAGTAAATACTTACGAATAAACAATCTCGGATAAAAATGAGATTGTGATATTTCCCTTACCTTAGGTCCGATTTGCTTTGTACGTGTCCGAAGCTCCTGTATAATGGTTTAAATAATGTCATTGACGTATTAAAGAATCATATTCATTGTTATGATATCATATATGGTTCACTTATGACATTATATTACCCGTTCTTTTGTAAATTCCATGTTAAAGAAGCGTTTTGGGTAAAATCGTTTCTTTTATCGTAGGTGTTTTGACTTGTTGTTATTGACATTATTATTACTTATATCATGATTTAATTACTTCCATAATATAAAATATGATTTATATATCATATATATTCAGTATATATATATATATAATAGATAGATAAATGAAATGACAAACACCGTTCATGGAGACGGTAGTCCGTACGTACGCATGAACGCTGTTTTCCTTTCCCTATTGTCTTGAATGGAAGTAAGTAGATGACATACATATATATATATACATAAATCTAGTAGATTTATAATGTCATATATTTCATTATTATTTCTTATATATACTTTATAATCATTCTTAAATGGTTAACATGGAGAATGAATCTTATCGCGTCGTGGAGACGGTAGTCCGTACGTACGCACGAGCGATGATATCATTTCCATAAATATTGAATTGAATTGGAGTGTATTATAAAATATATCAGAATCAATATGATGTTTTAATAACTATGTATAGTTATTCTTTACACCATTATACCCATCCATGTAAGGTGGTGGTGGAAAATAGATTACACCACGGCGTGGAGACGGTATTCCGTACGTACGCACGCGCGGTGATTTCTTTTTCCGTAGGATAGATAGATGGTGAAATTGGGTTTTTTAATACTTATAATAACATATAAGTATATTAGTGATACTGATGTTATTACTTCATAATGAAAAAACCTAAGAAGAAGAAGTGGAAGAAGAAATAAAGATGAAAGAATTGGTAACGGTAATTACCTCTTCTTTGAAGCGCCTCTTTGAGACCTCCTCTTAGGGAACTACAATTGGTCTTTGAGGAAGACCAGAACCTATAGGATGTTTCTAGAGAAGTGGAGAAGAGATTCTGGCAGGGGTTGGCCGAGCTTGAGTGCTCATATTGGTGTGAGGAGGAGGGGGAGGAGGTGCCCTTTTATAATGGAGGAGAGGGGCACCTTAGGAATATCTCAAAATATTATTTTATATTAAAGTAAAAATCGGTTTATAATGGTTCCAAAGGGTCTTATTTCGAATCTAAAGTGGGGATGGGTCTAAATCCTATCAACCAATAGGATTTAGACAAGTTTAAATTCTTATTTTAACCTTATCAATTAGATTTAACTCTAAGTTAAATAATTTAACTTTTACCGTGTCTTTTTGTTTTCTTTCACTATATGGTTAATACACTTACTATAACATGCCAAACGAACCCCAAATTGTTTATTATTAATATAAATATCCTTATCTAAGTCATTTGGCCGAACCTTAGATTTTCAGGAATAAAATAACAATTAATAATAAAATATTTGATTTAAAAACTATTTTGTGTCAATTTTGACACTATTTGATATATGATTTTTGTGAAAGTCATAACAGAATTATATGTTCGAACCAAGTTGATTAAATCAACACTAATATATCATAGTAACCTATAAAATTAGTGTAATTCATAAAAAGTCTCAAATTACATTCATTTGAGTATTTATAACATCAATTATGTTAATATTTCCTTAAAAGGGTAATTACTGCATCATCGTTGTGTCATAAATAAATTAATTTATTTAAAGTATAAAAATTATAAATAAAATATCATTATGTAGGAAATCTTTTTATCTTTCTAATGAATATTTATAGTCGAATTTATCTTATGTAGAACCCCATATTAAAAATGTTTTAGTGAATAAACTTTGATTTTAACTCTTTTAACTCTTCTTTGAATTAAATAATAATAAATGTCCTAATCTAATCCAAGTGGGCCTAAATGATAATATTTTACACTTAAGGTTGTTTTCGGTCGAGATACACTTGTCCAATAGAATTAGGACATGTGTTAGGGTAATATTAATATCATTCTTACCCTTAATTACCCTATTTACTTTTAACCGTGGTAAATAAAAGTAAAAAGTTACTATTCACCAAAAATTATTTTCATCTCATTGAACCACATTTTACTTACTGACATCAACCGTGTCTCTCGGATTTTTGAAATTCCATTCACAGAAGCGGTAAAATTATGTTTTATGAAAAATTCAGTTTTTTAACTACCACTTAGTAGTTTCACTATTCATCAAAAAATGAAGGTTTTCAGAAAAATGCCAAAATTTCATCCTAAGCTATATTTCATATTCCGAATTCAAAAATGATGTCTATTTTACCAAATTCATAACATAGAAGTTGCATTAATTAATTTTATAATTAAATCCCGCTGTTAAAACAAATAGCGTGTTTTTAAGAAACAATATCTATCAAAAGATTGACACTTGTTTATGTCTGGTTTAAATGTGCAATTACATCCAATGACCAACATTGTATTAAATTGTAAAAATATATTCTAAATATACTTTAAAACTACTCCAATTAATAATTTACCACTATTAATTATTTCGATTAAAAAAGTTGTTTTTTAATTATAATTTAGTAATTTTCACTTTTCATCAAAATATGAAAGGTATCCGAAATGTACCAAAATTTCACCTTAGGCTAAATTAGATACTCCGAATCCAAAAATGAAGTTCATTTTGAAAAATAAGATTTACAGAATTTTAAAAAGTGGTTATTACTATTCATAACGGCTAGTTTTAATAACAGTTTAATAGCATATCGCTGTTTAGTGAAACTCGTTATTGCGTACTACACACGCTATCGAGGAAGGTCGCGATTGCGTGTAATGCAAGGCAAGTCAAGGATGCGTGTTGTGCAAGCTCCTTTTGGTGTAGTGTACAACACAAGACATTAATAAAATTAAAAAGAATATTTTTTATAAAATCTTGGGCTGTTACATTCTACCCCCCTTAAAATGAATTTCGCCCTCGAAATTCGTCGGGGTTATAAATGGTTTACTATTTGAAAGTTTCTTTAATAGAAACCCACATCGTAAAAAGGAATATCAAAACCAATCTTTAAAAACAAAAGTATGAAACGTAACGGTTACCCAAATAAACTAATCATTGGGTTTCCACATAGGTGAAAATATGGATATGGAAGAGAAATCTAACCATCATGTTCTGATGGAGAGTGGTAGAGAACATGGATATGGAAAAGCCAATAATCACAAATCCATAAATTTGTGACGATCTAAGGTACCATCCGATTCATCAGGTATAAGATCACTAGGACAACATTTTTGGTTTTCAAGATCATTTCCCTAAAGTTGAAAATTTGAATTGGAATAAATACTTTCTTTATTTTGGTACAATATCACTATTGTTCGTGCCTAGAACAATTTCCACTTCATCTCTTAAATGAAGTTGAATTTGTTATTCGTGAAGTGTTAGCAGATCATGTGATAGAATGACGGGTCATTCCATCTGTCTCAAACAAAAGGTTAGCAAAAATTATATACATAAGTCGATCTATAGTGAGATTAATCATATATAGTTCCTAAAATGGACTTATACTTTAAAACTAGTTTCTACTAAACAGGGACTTCCTGTAGGCCAGTGGTAGGCGATAAAGGCCAGTCGCACTTCGGTTGTGGGTTCGATTATCACAGCCTTGTCCGAAGCGATGGGCTGTCTCCCGTCCTGCAGGTTGTCCTTTTTCTAAAACTATATTACTATAACATCCTATAAATAATATCGAAAAAACTTCTATCCTTAAACAATACTAACTTATGTCCAACATAATCCATTCCAATCTTTAGTCTTATCCATAATACTGCAGTCCATTCTCATAACATAGTGAAAACGATTACCAGAGATTTAATACCATCGTTGATCCCCATATATCATAAGATATATCTTGTTGGACACATTCCAAACATTCAAAGGCCTTAATCTTGTACTCTCTTGAATACCCATTGAACCTTAGTGAAAACTTGAATGCAGTTAAAAGTTAACACTTTCCACATACCAAAATCCTCAAAATTCTATATACTCAAACCATGATATCACTTAGTCCTTATATCAATCATGAGCTCATGAATACTGTTAAACATTTCATTTTCTCGTTTTCCCTTCATTATGCGCATAATATCTCAATCACTTTGAATACCACATTAGACCAATACATAAATATTCCAATATTCCATGATACAACATTATTTTGGAATCCCATTACATAAAAACTTAATCATTCCACCACATCGTTGTCATATTCAACATTGCCAATAGTGATCGCATGTGACTTCCCTTTGTCCTTTTCCTTAAGCGGTTTCTCATGTCGATCATCACTAACCCTTGGATTAGGGTATTTATTGGCATAATGTCCCATCTCCTTGCACTTGAAGCATTGAAGTGTTGGTTGTGCGTTCTCTGCAGTGTTTGATTTATTCACTTCATTAGAATCCCTTTTTCCATTACTTCGACACTCAGCTACTCGATGACCTTCTTTTCCACACTTAAAACATTTTCTAGTCCCTTTAAGACAATCTCCACTATGCTTCTTTCCACACTTTGTGCATAAGGAAACATTCATCTTCTTTTCACCATTATTCTGAGATTTCTCCTTGAACTCCATCTTTCGTTTCTTGTCAAAACCATGAGATGGATATGTAACACCAACTTCCATTTCTACCTTGATAGCACAACACACAATTTCTTCATAGCTACTAAAGTCTCTTATAGCTAATGCCCTTCGAAGACTTGGTTTTAAGCCACTGAAAAATCGATCAACTTTACTTTCAGGTTGGATGATAATGCCAGATGCATACCTTGCAAGTCTTGTAAAATTCGCTTCGTATATACCAACAGATTCATCATCCTTTTGCTTTAGTTCAAGAAACTCCTTCTCCATCTTTGTTCGGAGAATACGAGGGAAGTACTTATTGAAAAACAAGTTCTTTAACTCGTCCCATTCCATGGAATCAATTTCATCTCTTTGCCTCGTATTCTTGATAAGATTCCACCATTGATCAGCTTCACCTTCCAAACGATATACTGCTAAGATGACTTTATCATGTTCAGAACATTGAAGAACTGAAAATCTCTTTTCAGTAGTACTAATCCATTGTTCAGCAACTAATGGATCAGTAGACCCACTGAAAGAAGGCGGACGCTGCCTCATGAAGGATTCAACAGAATGTTGCTCCTTCCTTTGCTCGTTTGGAAGTCCTGCATGATTCATAGCTTGAGAAAGTTGTGTGAGCATGGCTACAAGATTTTGCATTCTAGCTCCCATATCGTTTGGTTGCTCAGGGGGACAATCATTGCATTGTCCATTGCATTGATCAACACGGTTCCTTCGGGTTCCAGCCATCGTCTAAAACCCCAAAAGAATAGTGTGAGAGGCAAAAATCATGCTAGGGAAAACAACATAATAAAGGGGTAGTACCCTCAATATCTAATATCTTAGGTTAAATTCTAAGATCGTTAGAGAAATTCTAGGACTATAACCTATACGTATACTTAACCTTAGAGACATCCCTAGACATACCTTAGAAATATCTCTAGGGATCTCACTAACGTTTTCGCATCCTAGTTTCCAAAGGTTGACTAAACCTTTCCTCTGATACCAACTATAGAGATCCGAAGCTAGACGTACATTGACATTACATTACTTTTGCGGAATACTTAGTACATTAAAAAAAACACACACACAAGGACCGTAATAGTTTAGTGTCTTTGGAAACTCGGACTATAATCTTCTAATCGTGGTGAAAGATCTTCAAAATCTCCCATAAAGATCTTCCTCCTTTTTTTTACCTAAAACCTTTCTTTATATCCTGGGGAAAAGAAAACATAAAAGGGTGAGCTCAAATTCTCAGTAAGGGTAAACAAAATAAATATCAATCACATCATATTCATAAGAACATAGCATTTTGGAAATCATAACCTGCAAAAGAGAGCATAATTTCATAATCATGGGACAAATCATGGCAGTGAAAAAGTAATCCCAATAATCATAACTTAAAACATGAAACTTTGTGGCATACACACATAATCATAGAGAATCATTTCTTGTTAGTCAAGACTAATTGCCAAGACTATCTTAGTGGACAAAGTCCCTTTCTGAATCGAGTAACCCTCGTTTTAGTCCTGTTTCACTGAACCGGTATAACCTACCGTTCCAGACCTGTCTATCTCATGAGATATAAAATCTTTACCCAATGCATTGGAGGGAGATATAGGTCCCACCCATCTTATAATGAATCCTTTCTTATGTGTGCCACATAATCATCATCGCATAACACATGTAACAAAAATGGGATTCTTGAAACATCATGACATCATAAATCAATTTATATAAGATAAAGGAATTCATAAAAATAATTCCATCACAACATGAACAAATCAATTTAATAATAGGGATAAAAACAGAACCCTTTATTATCTTAGATGGAAAATAATTTTGATAAAACACTTGAACTCCATTCTTGAGGAAAATATCCTTTCTTCTTCAAAAACATTTTTCCTTTCATAACATGTCATACAACTTTAAAATAAAAGAAGTTGATTAAAAATAAACTTGAAAACTTGTAAAGGAAGCTTCTTGGGAACAATGTTTTAAAAATCCATTCATGCCGTATAAGTTAAAAAAACATTCTTCGTACTTTTGTCGGAAAAGTCAAAAAGTACCTCGTACGACAAAAGATTCCTTTCATACATATTACTAAAAACTCACCGAAGGGTAAAAATGGTTTTAAACAATTGTAGGTGGATGGAAATAATATTACATTTTGATGAAACATGGATGTGGATGATAAAATACACCCCAGTAAATACTTATGAATAAACAATCTCGGATAAAAATGAGATTGTGATATTTCCCTTACCTTAGGTCTGATTTGCTTTGTACGTGTCCAAAGATCCTGTATAATGGTTTAAATAATGTCATTGACTTATTAAAGAATCATGTTCATTGTTATGATATCATATATGGTTCACTTATGACATTATATTACCCGTTCTTTTGTAAATTCCATGTTAAAGAAGCTTTTGGGTAAAATCGTTTCTTTTATCGTAGGTGTTTAGACTTGTTGTTATTGACATTATTATTACTTATATCATGATTTAATTACTTCCAGAATATAAAATATGATTTATATATCATATATATTCAGTATATATATATATATAATATATAGATAAATGAAATGAAAAACACCGTTCATGGAGACGGTAGTCCGTACGTACGCATGAACGCTGTTTTCCTTTCCCTATTGTCTTGAATGGAAGTAAGTAGATGACATACATATATATATATACATAAATCTAGTAGCTTTATAATGTCATATATTTCATTATTATTTCTTATATATACTTTATAATCATTCTTAAATGGTTAACATGGAGAATGAATCTCATCGCGTCGTGGAGACGGTAGTCCGTACGTACGCACGAGCGATGATATCATTTCCATAAATATTGAATTGAATTGGAGTGTATTATAAAATATATCAGAATCAATATGATGTTTTAATAACTATGTATAGTTATTCTTTACACCATTATACCCATCCATGTAAGGTGGTGGTGGAAAATAGATTACACCACGGCGTGGAGACGGTATTCCGTACGTACGCACGCGCGGTGATTTCTTTTTTCTGTAGGATAGATAGATGGTGAAATAGGGTTGTTTCATACTTATAATAACATATCAGTATATGAGTGATACTTATGTTATTACTTCATAATGAAAAAACCTATGAAGAAGAAGTGGAAGAAGAAATAAAGATGAAAGAATTGGTAACGGTAATTACCTCTTCTTTGAAGCGCCTCTTTGAGACCTCCTCTTAGGGAACTACAATTGGTCTTTTAGGAAGACCAAAACCTATATGATATTGCTAGAGAAGTGGAGAAGATATTTTGGCAGGGTTTGGCCGAGCTTGAGTGCTCAAATTAGTGTGAGGAGGAGGGGGAGGAGGTGCCCTTTTATAAGGGAGGAGAGGGGCACCTTAGGAATATCTCAAAATATTATTTTATATTAAAGTAAAAATCGGTTTATAATGGTTCCAAAGGGTCTTATTTCGAAGCTAAAGTGGGTATGGGTCGAAATCCTATCAACCAATAGGATTTATACAAGTTTAGGTTCTTATTTTAACCTTATCAATTAGATTTAACTCTAAGTTAAATAATTTAACTTTTACCGTGTCTTTTTGTTTTCTTTCACTATATGGTTAATACACTTACTATAACATGCCAAACGAACCCCAAATTGTTTATTATTAATATAAATATCCTTATCTAAGTCATTTGGCCGAACCTTAGATTTTTAGGAATAAAATAACAATTAATAATATAATATTTGATTTAAAAACTATTTTGTATCAATTTTGACACTATTTGATATATGATTTTTTTGAAAGTCATAACAGAATTATATGTTCGAAACAAGTTGATTAAATCAACAATAATATATCATAGTAACCTAGAAAATTAGTGGAATTCATAAAAAGTCTCAAATTACATTCATTTTAGTATTTATAACATCAATTATGTTAATATTTCCTTAAAAGGGTAATTACTGCATCATCGTTGTGTCATATATAAATTAATTTATTTAAAGTCTAAAAATTATAAATAAAATATCATTATGTAGGAAATCTTTTTAGCTTTCTAATGAATATTTATAGTCGAATTTATCTTATGTATAACCCCATATTAAAAATGTTTTAGTGAATAAACTTTAATTTTAACTCTTTTAACTCTTCTTTGAATTAAATAATAATAAATGTCCTAATCTAATCCAAGTGGGCCTAAATGATAATATTTTACACTTAAGGTTGTTTTTGGTCGATATACACTTGTCCAATAGAATTAGGACATGTGTTAGGGTAATATTAATATCATTCTTACCCTTAATTACCCTATTTACTTTTAACCGTGGTAAATAAAAGTAAAAAGTTACTATTCACCAAAAATTATTTTCATCTCATTGAACCACATTTTACTTACTGACATCAACCGTGTCTCTCGGATTTTTGAAATTCCATTCACAGAAGCGGTAAAATTAAGTTTTATGAAAAATTCAGTTTTTTAACTACCACTTAGTAGTTTCACTATTCATCAAAAAATGAAGGTTTTCAGAAAAATGCCAAAATTTCATCCTAAGCTATATTTCATATTCCGAATTCAAAAATGAAGTCTATTTTACCAAATTCATAACATAGAAGTTGCATTAATTAATTTTATAATTAAATCCCACTGTTAAAACAAATAGAGTGTTTTTAAGAAACAATATCTATCAAAAGATTGACACTTGTTTATGTCTGGTTTAAATGTGCAATTACATCCAATGACCAACATTGTATTAAATTGTAAAAATATATTCTAAATATACTTTAAAACTACTCCAATTAATAATTTATCACTATTAATTATTTCGATTAAAAAAGTTGTTTTTTAATTATAATTTAGTAATTTTCACTTTTCATCAGAATATGAAAGTTATCCGAAATGTACCAAAATTTCACCTTAGGCTAAATTCGATACTCCGAATCCAAAAATGAAGTTCATTTTGAAAAATAAGATTTACAGAATTTTAAAAAGTGGTTATTACTATTCATAACGGCTAGTTTTAATAACAGTTTAACAGCATATCGCTGTTTAGTGAAACTCGTTATTGCGTACTACACACGCTATCGAGGAAGGTCACGATTGCGTGTAATGCAAGGCAAGTCAAGGATGCGTGTTGTGCAAGCTCCTTTTGGTGTAGCGTACAACACAAGACATTAATAAAATTAAAAAGAATATTTTTTATAAAATCTTGGGCTGTTACAACTATCATTCAAAATTATATAAAAATTAATTAGTAAGGTTGCGTGAAGTTCTAATTTCCATCGTATCTGATCATGACCCAAGGTTCACATCAAAATTTTGGATTAGTCATCAATAATCATTGAGTAATGAAATTAATTTCAGAATGACCTCTCATCCCTAAACCGATGGAAAATATAAAATAAATATTTAGAAACTAAAGGACATGATAAAATCATGCTCAATAGAATTTATCGGTGGATGGGATCATCGTGTCCCATTTGTTGAGCTCGATTATAACAATTCCTTAAATTAAACCTTTAAAATGGTTCCATATGAAGCTCTATAATGGAGGTGGTGTATTACTCATAATCATTGGGAAGAAGATGGTAAGGTAATGCTTCTTGGTACTTCTTTTGTGCAAGAGATAATAGAAAAGGTTCATGCGATCTAATATCACCTAAAGGCTAGTCAGATTCATCAGAATTGTTTTGCTAAAAACCATCATTGGTCATGGAGGTTGATGTTGGTGATCATTTCCTTCCAAATTCACCATGGAAGGGATTAATAAGGTTTGGGAAGAAATAGAATCTCACCCATAGGTAAATTTTCCCCTATACGATCATTGTATGCATAAGATCATTGTCCTATCAACTTGTAATTAATCCAAATCTAGCTGAAGTTCATGATGTTTGCCACATATAAATCTTAAGTAAGTACATACTTGGCCCTTCACATGTACTAAATCCTAAGGTGGTACAACAAGATCATGACCTCCCTTTTGAGGAGCAGTAAATGGAGATCTTAGACATTATAGAAAAGGTTCTACATAACAAGACTACCCACCTCGTTAAAGTGTTGATCATGAGCCACAAATAAGAATAAGTGGTGTGGGAACTAGAGGAAATAATGAGGCATAATTACCCTCACATTTTCACAACAGAGAGAAAAAGTTATTTTTTTTGGAAAAAAATTCTTAACGGGGGAGAATGTAACAACCCAAACTTTTTAATGATAATTGTTTTACTTAAAATGTGTGTTATATTGCACAAAAAAACTATATCAGATTAATAATAAAGTAATTATATTTTAATGTGACCATCACGTTTCGAACGTTTTGTGATAATTAGTCTATTATGATTGTTGGTCAATATGACCAGTGGAAAAAATAATCTTAGAGTTATGATGTTCAGTTATAACTAGAAATTAAAATGGTTTATTAATGTAGAATCAATATTTTATGGCCTCATCCAATAGAATCAGGGTGTTTGATGCGAATTTTTCTGAGGTTCGGAAGGAGGTAGCCTCATTGGGATTTTCATTAGACAATGTCCAAGAAGAGATTCATCATTTTAAAGTTGAAGGAAATAACCTACGAGATAATTTCAAGTTAGAAGAGATTATGACTTGGGTGATGTTATATAAGCTGCCCAAGAGTCTATCAAATTCGCACACCTTTATCATAGGTTGTATATAGGTGTTATACAAGGTTATTTGTCAAATATTTAGTCACATAAATTGCAATCATTTTGTTTTTATTATGATTTTTTTGATAGTATCTATTTTAAGATGATTTTGACATAATAAAATATTTGATTTTATAAGACAAATCTGATAAATTTATTTTACATGTCATAATTTTACTTTTTAGAGATTTCTCATACATAGATAATTATTATATTAAAATAACAACATTTTTGAATTTCAAATGTTGAAATTAATCATGGGTGAGCTTTCAATATCTCCATAAGAAGATTCATTTTTTTTATAAATATTGAAATATGTTGTATTAATCTCATTTAAATTACTACAAAAAAATTAATTCTATGAATTTTTTTTTGAAAAATGGAAATACATGGTTCTGATATTTAATATATTTATGGTATGATAGGATCAACTTAATTTTTTCAGTTGGAAAGTAGCTTCACCCTTTGAAATAGTAATGTTACCCCTATGAATAATAATATAACCTATGGAATAGTAACCTCACAAAAAGAAGTATAAACATAATTTAGTGATTTTAATTGGTATTTTGATATTATTATATCATAGTATATGTAAATAAATGTTTTATAAATCATTATTTATGAATTAGTATATTTATAAAACATAAATTTTTAATTAAAACTTTATTTCAAAAATAATGATTTAAATGAAAATTTATTTTCATAAAATGGATTTATTTTTTGTAATTATTCATGTCTATAAATGTTTAGGGTGATTTTTTGGGATTTTTCTGAAACAATTGAGTTATCGATGAATAATAAACATACAATTTTGAGTTTTTCATATGTTTGATAAAATCATTAATGATTTAATATTTATTTAATAATTCTGGCTGACTCTTGAGGATTAAAATATGATAATATGTTTCCTAGTTGTTTAATAAAATGGGATAATATCATGGGAATTCCCATGGATTTGAAAATACTGAAACTACAGTGTCCATAGAAATTAATTAAAAACTCCCTCACATTTTCTATAAATACCCACCCATTTATCCATTATATTTTATTCCCATTTCACTATCCTCAACGATATAATATTATTACTACCCATAGACTCCACAAAATTTACCCTCAATCCCCCAAGGCCTTAATCATTGTGTTTTAGGAGTCACTTGTCATGGTTAGGAAAATCACATATTCACTTTTCCTTTTATGTTCTATTTTTTTGTGGTATGGCTTTCAAATTTCAATATTATGTTATTCTGTCAATTTTTTAAATATATTGTTGGTATTAAGAGTAATTTATGAATGGGAGACACTTGTACACTCCATTTCTAATGTTTCCTATAACTAATTTTCATACTGGTTATGTTGAAGGATTCTCACCTCTAAATTTCTCCCTTTTCACTAAGATATTATATTATTTTATTGTTGAATACCCAACAATAAAATATTATACATGGGTATTAACATAGATGACAAAATAATATATTTTAATTATTTTTTAAAAATATATGAACCCTTAAATCCATTTATATTGGTTTAAAATAACAAAAGGATATTTTTTTTAAGAACTTTCTAAAACACAATGATGTTGAAATTAAACCTATATCTTTTATTCTCCACATGTTATTTATGAGACATTTTATTATGATATATGTGTATAAAATTAATCAATACATATAAATGGTTATCCCTCATAGTTCTCATATGAATTGGGTAAATAATTTAATCTATAATGATGAAATGTATTATTATATTATAGTGAATTACCGTGGTAATGGTTATGACACCATGCTAATAATCCATGATGATATTATTATAAATGGATGAACTAAATATTTTAGAAGAATTTAAAATTTAGGATTAATTTTTTTTATATGCTTGGTTCTTTTCATTCCATATTGATATTCTTCATGTTCTTATAAATAATTCTCAAGATCATATGATAACTGTTTCATGTATTTTCCAAAACTGCGCCATCTGCTCACCCTTTCCTTTGAAATATGTCTCCAGGTTATGTGATGTAGTAATTGTACTTAGGAATAACATTTAATAAGCCTTTAAAGTGGAATAAATGATTATTTTATTTTTTAACATATCATGTTCCTTATTTCAAAGACACTAAAAATTTAACGATCCTCGGTTTGTAAAATAAAATGAAAAGATATATAATAAAAAGGTGGTATTCTATATTACAACCCTTTAATTAAAAATATTTCATTATTACTAATGGTTATGGTGAAAATTACATTGGTTTAACATTCTTGTTTTGTAATTAATGTTTGAATTCATTTTTATATGATATAGTTCCATAATATCCAGACTTATATTAATTACATGAATATCAAATGAACTTATTGGAATAATTTTTTTAAATATCCTAAACGTCTCATACTAAAAACAAGTCACATCACAATGTGAAGAAGATTTGTTTTATATACACAGGAATAATGATATAATTCCGTTATTTGGTTACAAAGTAAAGACATGGATGGTTTATTAATTATCTAGAATCAATATCATGTCATATATAAACAAATATACATACATACATACACACATATATATATATATATATATATTAATTTTAACATTATTACATTCCATGTGATTTTTATGTGAAAAACTAATCACACATATGTGTGTGGTTGTAGTTAATGATACATAAGAGAAACATTATCATATTTTATACCAAATGGCATATAAAAAGGTATATATTATATTATAACACCATAATTATATTTATATAATAAAAATTACATATATGGAATAAATCCATCATTATATAAATCCTTGAGTAGTGTAAATATAAAACCAGTGACATCAGTTTGTGAGTTAGTAGTCCACCATACGCATGCTTGGAGATTTAATTTCTCATTTGATGGATAAAGAGATAGATAGATTTGACGCTATCAAAAAAATAACATATCTTTATATTTGATATAATATTTTTATTATACATTATTTGTAAATAAATATTTGAGATTTTTAAAAGATGAATTAAAAATAAAGAGCACTGTAAAGATGATTATGTTATTTTGAGAAACAAAAATTGAATCACCTATTAAGAACATTGGGGTCAGACAATTTAGAATACCTATATACCATTATTGTAACTAATTTTTGTTTGGAGTTATTTTGGTACCATTTTTTCAAGAAAAAATTCTTTTGAGGTGTGATGAAATGAGGTCAGGGGATAACCTTTTATTATTGAGTAGTAGAATTTTATAGAAACCCAAAGAGAATTATGTAATGGTATGTAATTTTCGTCCCTTGTGCCTAAAAAATTTATTAAAAAACATATTTTATGGAATTTAATATTGAAAAACTAATCTATCACATAAATATACACATTTTGTTTACATTTTATTCCATTATCCTAATTTTTACTTACATTTACCCTTTTATTTTTCTTTACGGTAATAAGTTTTTTAACTGATGTAATGTAACCATTAAGCATAAAATAAAAATATACATATTATATTATTTTACGTAACTATTCTAATATATTAAATTCAATTTATGAAATAAATATTTTTTTTATGTGAAAAAATTATTTAAACACAGGCACAATACACGTGAATAACCTTTTTTTAACCTTAAAAGTGGTAAATAAAGGTCATCATAGTTTCTAATAATTATGAACCAAATTTAGGCCATCCATATAATATAATTTATATTAAGATGATTTAATGTATTTTTTCATTTTACTAAATTAAAATCACCAAATAGGAAAAAATTAATTTATTAGAAAGCCCACATATGTGCCTAAATACATGTTTTCACAAAATCTATTTGTCAAAAATAAGATCATATTCATTATAATTTAGTATTAATAATCATCCTGAGATGGATTTCAATTAATATAGTTAGATATATAATATATAAATTTCTTAATAATAATTCCTTACTAGTGGTTTTTAAATTAATTAAAAATAGTGTAACATTATACATTTAAAAATAGTTTTCAGAAAAATAAATTTTAAAGTTTAAAAAGAAAATTATACCGAAATTGGGTATAAATTTGATTCAAATTTGATTAAATATATTATATAAAACAAATAAATAATTTTTTCAGAAAAAATATTAAATAAAATTAAAATAATAATTTTTCATTAAAATTAATTAATTTTCTGAACAGAAATGACAGTTTTACAAAATTAACATTTTTACCATTCACTAAAAAACACTTTTCCAAAAATCCAATAAATTAATCCTAATAAATTTTTTATACTCTGGTTTATGAAATTATATATTTTTTTAAAATAAAGTTTTCAAATGTGTAATAATTTAAATATAATTTCCAAAAAATAAATGGAATATAAACTTATTCTTGGAGGAAATTTAGTCTGTTCTATAAAATGGAATTACTCTAAATTTAATTGATTATCTGGTGAGTATTTATCAATTAATATTTATTGACTTATATACTTATTTATATACTTCATAATTTTCAAAATACTATTCATACCATCAAATTCAATGAGATTATTATTACTATCATATTTAAATGATATATTTTAGTTGTTTAAACTCAATTTTCCATGTCATATACCCTATCGAACATAATGTCCTATTCAAATATATGGGTTTAATATATTTAAATCTATTAAGGTGATTATATTTTTTAGAGTAAATATAGAAAAATTTATTGGGGTAATTTTCAAGATATAGATACTTTTGAACATAGTGTATAGGCCTTGAATTCCATTCATTGTTGTTTAGATCAAATTTAGTTTAATTTTATTATTATTGAAAATATTTATAACAAATATAGAAACTCATAGAAGTCTAGAAAATAAGGAACAAATATTTCTATAGGAAAAAGAATGGATTTTTTTAGATATGAAATTGAGATTTTATCCATGTATTTAGATGAATATATTATTGATATATTTAGAATATTTAATGAGGTTTCAAGGGTTGAAAATCTCTCGGTGATGATTTTTGTAATGAATTTTTCATAAATAATGTTTATTTGTATTAAAACATTTTATGGGATCCCAATGTCCAAACTATTCAATAATATAATGAAACAACTGATATGACCCTTGAAGAAATTATTAGATCCCATATAAAATTAGAAATAAAGATGGAAAAAAAGAGATAAAAAATGAAGGAATTATATGAATTAGGAAAAGAAACATTTCATTAGACATAATAAAATATGATAGATCATTCAAAAGTGAGCCCAAAAATCAATCTATGACTGATCACTTTAGTAAAATATTGAAAAACTACATAAATAATTTGGACAATCCAATTAAAATAACAATTTTATCTTTTTTATAGAATTTGTTTTTTTAAAATAAAGGGAAAATTATGATTTAAATCCCCAAAAAAAGTTTAATATAAATGAGAATAAATGTTAATAGTAAATAAAATACTCTACATGGATTGTATGTAATTATTTTATTTCTTCAAATTAATTTGATGCATCAACATTGGAATGTCTCACAAATCATTTCTAGGGTATTGAAGAGGTCAGTTCTAACTATCCTACCCACTCCCCTTTATCACCTCAATCATTCTATTTAATTTTCAATTATTTTATATAAAATTAATGTAAATATTTTTATTAATTACATATTTAAAAATATGATAATATTTTATAAAAGTAAAAATAATATATTAAGGGGTTATTCAAATATTATAATGGATAAAACATTCATTGAAAATTAAAAGATATTTTAGTTTTTTAATTAAAAAATAAATCCAATGTTGTTGTTTTCATGATATAAATGTGGCATCTCAAATTGTATCATTAATCATTATCCAAAGAGAATTAATCTCAAAACAAGATTAATGGTTCTTAAGGTGTATTAAATAATTAATTATTATTTTAGTTTCTCATATGATTTATCCACTTCAATTTTTTTTCAAATGTATTTATAAAAATATGTATTCAATTATTGTCATAAAATAATTCATTATATTTTAGAATATATTTTTCCAAAACAATAGATTATGTGGGCCAAAATAAATTAGTTTTTCATTTCAAACTTAATAAATAAATTATCATTCAAAACATGTTAGGTGTTCTAAATCCTTATTATCCAAAATTAGTGGATCAGGTGTTTCTTCCATACAATAATGGTTTTTTAATTAATATGGATAAAACCTCACATGTATCAGATGAAAATTTATTTTTTTGGTTTATATAAGATCACCAATGAGCTTCATGGATATAGAAAATGGTTGTTTATCGATTATATGGTTTTCAAGCCATTAAATCTTTGCCCAACAACTTCCATCATATGCCTATTGTTTATTAATCTAATTGAGTGATAGTTTCAATATATCCTTTAAAGATAAATTTTTTCCTCATCCTTGCAATAAATATGATTTTTTTATTCTATTTAGACATTACCTCATGAAATTATTTTAAGTATCACACATCTCCCTAAATTATTTCAACCCCTTTTTTTAAAAAAATAGTGGATGTAATGACCAAATGTTTTAAAAATGTAAATTAAAGTCATATAATTATGTCATATAAATCACATGGGATTTAAAAAAACTAAGTACTATATGACCTTTAAACATAAATTTTCAACTTTTCTCCCTTGAATTTCAAAAATCTAACAGACACAATTTCTTTTTTGATGATTTTTGGGGTCTAATAGATCTAAATTAAATTTTATGGAATTTTTACATTCCCTTATGAATAGAAACTACCCTTATTAATAGTAACATACCCTTATGAATGGTAATATATCCCTTATAAATAGTAATATTTCCAAAAAAATATTATCTTCAACCATGAATATATCAATAAAATTTAGAATCTCATAAGTTACAATATGACCATAGTAATAATATTAGAATTTTTTATGTCAAAGATAATTAATTAAAATTATTTATTTAATTTAAAAGAAAATATATTTTCCTTTTTTTTATTCAAAAATTATCAATTTTATTTCTTTTGGTTTTTAGATAATTTTATAAGACCATATGTAATTTTTGAAAGCATTATAAAATCTGTTATAATATTAAAATATTTATTATTCATGTAAAAATTGATTTTAGTTAAAAATTAAATTAATCTTATTTATAAAATTAATTTTGAGAAATTTAATTCATTTCATGATTCTAAATGTTGATAAATGGTTAGGGTGAATTTTTGGGATTTATCTAAAATATTTGAATTTTTGATGAATAGTAATATATAATAATCTGCAAATTAAGGTAAATAAATGATTTATAGAGTCATGGATTGGGTTCTAGAAATGTAAGCCCTTTTTGTTCAAACTCAAATTCACTTATTACTATTTTTCTCATCAAATAATCACTATTTATGGTCTTGAGGGAAATTAATAAACTATGTAATTAAATATTATGAAAACCCTCCTCTCATCCACTATAAATACCACCCCTTCTATCCTCCTCTCTTTACACATATCAATCCTTGTTATTTACCTAAATTCTACCCAACTCTCTTCCAAAGCTCCTCCCCTAAGTCAAAATACCATTATTCACTTCAGAAGAAAAAATCCTCTCCTTTTAAGAGGCTCTCAAAAAAGAAAGTTACAAGAGGTAAAATCCTCCAATCAATTCTTTTATTTTATTTTCATGTTCATTTGATTAATTTTCAATCCATACCTATCATTATCAAAATTATATGAAAACTATTTTACCTTACATGTATTTTATTTTCGTTATGATAATTGAATAATTTATCATCATCTATCCATTACTGTTCATTTATAATAGTAATGAAGACGCCATCCAAGATGTGTTAATTTACCACATTCTAGGATGATGGGTTTTCTATTCCTTTTACCATCATCAATTCTGGTCTAGAAACCATTTATGTAGTCGTTAAAACAGATTATTATGTAATATATCTTATTTAAGCTCATATAATCTCTTTGTATACATGATATTAAATTTTAATGCAAAATTATTTCGTAATGATCAAAAATTTCCAATAAACCTAAAAGGTTACCACTAAAGTTTTATATAATGATTCAACATTACTCTATGTAAAAAAAATTTATTTACCACCAACCATATAGAGGATAAATAATAAAATATTACTTTAATTTTGTACAATTATCCCCATTTTAAATGATTCTTCATTCTTGAATATCAGTCAACTGATCCTAGAAACAGAGGAAACTATCAGACCCCAACAATGAAATTCAACCACTTAACCCATCCAAAAGGTCATGAATTAACAAAAAAAGGATAAAATATTTATTATAAATATGTAATAGGTTATGGAATTATAATTTAATAAACCTAATTTGATTATTCAGGACATTAATATCAAGTGGAGAACACTATCTGACATAAGGTAAAGGATCCTCTATATCTCACTAATATTCAAGAATATCCTCTATGTAATTCCATTTTATGTGTAATTCATAATGATGGTGTATGATTTAAAACCTCCCCCATACTTCCCTAAAGATTTATAAAGGATTATAAACCCCATTCTCTCTCATTAATCCCACCTATTTACACCTAATACCATCCTAATATTCTGTAAGGGAATCTACCCGAACCTCTTATATTCTTTCAGGTTGCACTATCTTTGTTTTTACGCTAATAAATCTTTCATTTTTTTATGTAAAAATTTTATTTTTTATGTATATTTTCCAAATTCATGTTTCATGATACACCCCGAAATCTCTTTCAGGGATATAGATGTTTTTAAATGATTCCATTCTCATTACTTCTTAATAGGGAAACCTGTCTTATGAGAACAACAAAATTTTTACCCAATATCAAGTAAACTATAAAATATATTTTTAAGAAAACCATTATATTTAGAAACCCATTATTTAATCATTAATACCTTATTTTTTAATTTTTGGTTTTGTACAAATGTTTATTTCCTTTTCTATTTTAAATGAACTTTGTTATTTTCATTAAACCGCACTAAAATGTTTTAATTTTAAAGATTCATAAACAATATTTTACATATTATCACATCAATTTGGTATAACTTGTTATGATATATTCCCATTTTTACTTATGAATATACAATATTTATTTAATTAGTTTTTATCAGGGACACATGTATGATACACCCATTTAAATATTATTTATTGCTTGATTAAAATAGTCATTTATTAACATAAGAACCCTTATTTTTATGTATAATTGATTATTAAGGATTATTTATTTTGAAGTAATATTCATGAACATGTTAATATGGGTTCACCCATATAGTAATACAATGAATTCAATAATTTTGTGTCTAATGAGACATTATATGCAACATTCTGGGTGATTAGCCTTAACTCATGCTACCATGTGCAACTGTCTTGGTGGTTAACCATGACTTGTGCTTATATATGTTAAAATAGACCTGAATAACAATAATTTAGTGTTTTATGTTGCTTCCAAGTTATTGTGAGTCCATTTTTATGTGATCCCATTTTTATATATTATGATTTCACATGTTCCAATCATTTTTATATCATTATCCCATGCCTTGAAACACATGAACTAAAAGATTATTACTATGTTTTTTCCTTACTGGGATTTTTTCTCATCCCTTTGTTGATGTGTTACCCAAAATAACCTCTTTAGATGTTTGAGCACAATAGAATTTAAGATCTCAATTCAAATATTAAATAAAAAAATGGTTTATTTAGTTCCAGGTTTTCTGTTTTATGTACCTAGTCTTACAAGACACTGGGCTTTATAACCCTTGTCTTGTACTCTAATGTTTAATTATGCTTAAAATCATGAAATGTTATATGTAAAAGGCTAGGGTCTATATAGTTGGTATCAAACGATGGTCGTGTCATTTTTTTATTTTACGATTAGAGAAAATTAGAAAGAACCTTACGGATTAGACTATATATAAGAAAACAACCCCCAATTTGGGTAAGTAAATAGTAAGTGGTTTATGAAGAAAATTCATCTTTGTTTGGATAAAAACAGGTAAATATGGATGTATTATATATTTATCTAGGGTTAAAACCTGAAAACACCACTTTGAGCTAGACTTGAACAAAACCTAGTGCATGATAATGGGCCTTGCTACACTCTTGTTTTGTCACTTCTTGGGGATATGATTTAGAAAATTCATGAACATTATATAAACCATTATTAAGTGATTTAAAAAAACCCATAAGAATATAATTTCTAAAATAAATCAATGTTATCCCAAATTTAATCCTATGGAATCACAAGTTATGATTTAATTCCACTTTACAATTTTATCATCTTATGTTCAATGATTCCTTTTTATGATCAATAGTTAAGTATTCAATCCCCCTAATTGTTGGTTCTTTTTCTTAGTTAATGGAGGGAAATAAAATAACACAGGACAAAAATCAATTTTATAGGTAATGTAAAGACTTACCTAATGACTTTCACTATATTATAGGATCGGGTTCTCAAAACAAAATGACAATACGTGTTCAAATAGTTCATGTTATGAATAATAAATTGAAACATGTGGAACAACGTCCTCCTCTAAGGAAGGAGAATATTTCCATTTAGTACATTATGTGGAAAAAACCTCCCTTGATAGGGGATCTTTAGATCCCCTCCACATAGAATAGTGAAATAACACCATTGAAAAGATATTCTCAATCTTCCATATCTCAGAAGATGTGAAAGTTGTAATGGTGGTCAATTGTTTTAATGGGGAACAAGATCTGTGGGGGACACTAATCAAAAATACGAATCCCCAGGGGGAAATTTATTTATTTAATTTGGAGGAATTTAAGAGAATGTTTTTTTAGTAAATAATTTCATTAAACCCTTCCCCTCAAGATAGTAAGAGAGTTCCTCAGAATCAAACAAAAGGATGATGAGTCCATTTGGGCATGTGATGAAAACATTAAAAGGCTTCTAAGGAAGTCATCTTGCTCTTTCTTGAACACCAACAACAAAGTCGATCTCTTATTTAGTGGACTAAAGAATAGTCTATTAAAATAATTAGTGATTCAAGACTTTGAAAGACATGAGGATATTGTCTATTGTGCCCTTAAGGATGAAATGAGGATTAGAGACTCTCGGTGGTGTCATGATCTCAATAAAAAAGGAGGAAAATGGAATCTAATGTGGGATGTTCCATTAATAAATTCCACAATGGAACGAAGCTTGATCATACCACATGTAATATTTTTGAGAAGAAGCATCCTGGGAATTGTCTAATGGGAACTAGGAATTGCTTCAAATATAGAATTTTGGGACATCTGGATAAAAACTGGTGACAAGATATGATTAATCTCACTAATGTGGAAGATAAATGGGATGTTAAAATCAACACTAATCTTGTAGTGCAGTGTTACAACTACATGGTGTATGGGAATTATGAGAATTATTTCATTAAGATTTAGGTTGTCAAATGCAATTAAAAACAACCTCCATAGAAAAAATGGAGTACATATTCTATCACTACTATAGAATGGGAGCCATACAAAGATGTGGTGATAGGTGCACAAGTTATTCATTCTTTAATATTATTCATACTATTTGATTCTAGTTCTATGAATTCTTTCATATCTTTCATGTTTAGCATAACTATTCAAACACCACCTCAAAATTTGGAGGATAAATTATCTTCCAGAATAGGAATTGGGGAAATTATTTCATCCATGGTTTGTAACACCACCCCAGTAAATATTTGTGGACTAAACCTCTCATAAAATCTTGGCATACTTCCATTAGTGGAGTTCGATGATATGTTGGGAATGAATTGGCTATCTTTATACAAAGCCAACAACAAATGTCAGGAATGGGAGATCACTATTCACATCCTAAAGCATCCTCCAATTCAGTACAGGTGTAAGGAGGAGGGTGATTCTCCTTTAGAATCCATGTCTCAAGTGTGGATATTAATTCCATATGAGAAACCATTTCAATGTCCAATTATTGAGATAAAGGAGAGAATCATTTTAGAATATATGCCCATCGTGAGGGATTACACTGATTTATTTCCCAAAGTGTTTCCAAGTCTTCCATATGATTGAGTGGTTGAGTTATCAATTGAACTTATTTATGGTTATATACCTGTATGAAATACCCCTTATAGAATGGATATCGTAGTATGGAAGAGTTGTAGTGGTAGTTACAATAGAATTCGGGGAAGGGTTTCATATGCTCGAGTGCTTCACCTTAGGGTTATCCCGTCCTCTTCATCATGAAAAACAACGAATAAATGCACCACTAAATTAATTATCCTGATATCAATAAAATCATGATAAAGAACAACTATCCCCAACCACTGATAGATGACTTGTTTGATCAGCTTCGTGGGGCCAGTTATTTCTATAAGGGTGACCCTCAGTTAGAATATCAACATTTCAATGTGGGGATGGAAGACTTTCCCAAAACATACTTTCAAACAAGGTATGGACACTATAAATTCATAGTTATTACCTTATGACTCACTAATTATCTAGCAATATTCATGGGGAAAATGAATAAAATCTTTATTGATTATCTCAAAAAAAAATTGATAGTCTTTTTTGATTCTATTTTGATAATCATGAAGAGCAAGGAGGAACATGTAGAGCATTTGAATACATTTATAAAGAATTTGTTAAGGAAGAAGTAGTATGAAATGTACAATAAATGTGAGTTTTGGATGGAGTAAGAATCATTCTTGTGGCATGTTATCACAAGCAAAGGGATAACTATATACCCTTCCATGGAAAGGGCAATTAATTAGTGTCCTGGGCAAATATTTTTAATGAATATCCAAATCATTTGGGGTCTATCCAGGTGTTATTGATGAGTTGTGAAGAAAATTTCAGGATAGTCAGTCCCAATGAACAAGCTGATATAGAAGGGAGTGGAGGTTTTCTAGAATTGAGAATGTGAGGAATTCATTAAGGAGCTCAAAAATTGGCACCTCACTATGCCAGTACTCACACTCCTATCAAGGGGAGAACACTGTGGGGTGTAAAATGACACTTAAATGAATGGATTAGGTTGTGTACTAATTCAAAATGAAGAGGTGATAGCCTATTCCCAAAGGCAATTGAAAATCAATGGGAAAAACTACCCTATGCATGACTTGGAGTTGGCGTCTGTGATCATTGCACTAAAAATCTAGGAGGATTATATCTATTGGGAGAAGCATGAGATATATAATAATAACAAGATTCTCATATATATATTTACCCAAAAAGTAGATTAATATGTGTATCGAAGATGGATAGTTCTCAGAAAAGATTGTGATTTCTCAATCCACAACCATCTTGATAAAGAAAATGAGGTGGTGAATGATCTATTTTGAAGGGATCCTACATATTTATGAATTAATAGAATTGAAATGGATCCAATATTCATAGATTTTAAAAGGATGGGAATGGGAGTCATTAAGGGTGGAAAATAATCAATACATTCATAGGTAACTGATCAACCATCTCACATAGGGAAAATAAAAGATTTTCCAAGAAAAGATGTAGAAATTCAGAAATGGGTGGATGCAATTTGAAATTGGAAATCCTCTGAGTTCATGATTTACGGGGAAAAGGATGTACGATTTGGGTCACAGTTATGTGTACCATCCAATCAAGAGATAAATAAGGATCTTTTGAATGACGCACATAGTTAAACCTTCTCTATTCACCCGTGAAGCACCATGATGTATCAAGATACTTGAGACAACCTTTCATAGGACAATACAAAGAAGGATATTGCTGAGTATACATCAATGTGATAGGTTTTTAAATAAGTAATGGATAAAATAATGAATTATAAGGGGATGAAGCAATAACTACCCAAAAAAATATGGATGTGGGAGAACATCACCATGTATTTTTTCACAGGACATCTAAGGACATCTAGTGGAAAGCATGTTATATGGGTCATTTTGTGTCCTCTTATAAAGGTCGCTCACTTTATCAAAATCTCAGAGGACTTATCATTAGATCCACATTCATGGATATATATCAATGTGGTGGTAAAGATTCATGGAGTACCACAATATATTGAATTCGATAGAGATATGATAATCACCTAGATGTTTTGGAAAAGAATCCTACAAGATCTAAGTACCAAACTAGATTTCAGTATAGTGTTTTATCCACAAATAGATGTCCAGTATGAGAAAACTATTTAGACACAAGAAGATATGTTGAGAGCATGTTCAATGGACATCAATGATGGATGGGATAAACATCTTCCACTGGTAGAATTCTCATAACACAATACTATCCACTCAAGAATTTGAATGGAACCCTACGAATCCCTTTACAGAAAAAGGTGCATCACACCATTGTGTTGGAATGATGTTGGAGGGAATAAGCTACTAGGACCTCAAATGGTCAAAGAAATTGTGGAGAAGGTGAAAACCATTTAGCAGTACATCAAGGAAGACTAAAGACAACAAAAGGGATATGAAAAAAAATCATTGATGGGATATTGATTTCATATTTGGATACATAGTATTTCTACACATATCTCCAAGGAATAAGGTAATGAGATTTGGGAAGAAAGGAAAGCTATTTCCCATTTACATCAGCCCATTCGATATCCTTGATCAAGTCAGTGTTGTGGCCAATCGACTGGAACTTCCACATACCACGTTGAATGGACATGATGTCTTCTATGTATCCCTATTAAAGAAGTACATACTAGACCCTTCACATGTACTCACTTTATAGGTGGTACAGTTGTAGAACGACATTTCGTATGAGGAGAAGCCAATGTAGATCTTGGATTGTAGATATAATGTTCTACGTAATAGGACTACTAACCTGGTAAATGGACCGTGGAAAACCAATATTAACAAAGTGGAATAATGGGAAATAGAGGATTTAATGAAGGAAAAGTACCCGCACCAATTTATGTCTTAGAATGTAAAATGAATTTTCAAGGGAGAAATTTTATAAGGGGGGAACAATGTAATGACCTAATGTTTTATCAATGGAAATTTAATTCTTCTAATTATGTCATATAATCACAAGAAATCACAAAAGAAATGAACTACTATGTACTATGTGACCATTAAATATAATTTTTCTAATTATGTGTCCTGAATTTTGGAAATATGACATACACAGTTTAGTTCAGGGTGATTTTTGGGGAATAATGGAACAACCAAATTTTTTGGTGAATAGTTACCTACCACTATAAATTGTAACATACCATTATGAATATTAATATGTCCAATATGAATAGGAAATCATTAAAAAGAATAATAACCTCACCATAAAATTATAAATAGAATTTCGACATCTTATAAATGATAATATAACCATAGTAAAAGTATTGGTATTTTTTTATGTCATAAATAAATAATTATTTTTTTTAAATATATATTTTTATAAATGGAGTTAATAAATTATAAATATTATGTCTTCCTATTTTAAGATAATTTTATAAGACCTTAATTAATTTTTGAAAATATTAAAATATCAGTTATAGCTTTAAAATCACTATTTTCAAGTAAATAATGATTTTAATTAAAAATTATATTAGTGATATCTAAAAAATTATTTTTGAAAAACAGTGTTTATTTTTTGATTCTACACGCTAGGTGATTTTTTTTGGGATTTTTCAATTTTTGTGTTTAATAGTAAAATACAATAATTGGAAAATTAAGATAAATACGTGATTTATAGAGTCAGGGATGATGTACTGCTAATGTAAGCCCAGTAGCTTCAAACCCACATGCGCATATTAGTATTTTTTAATGTAATCATCACTATATTTGGTCATTAAAAAAATTAATAGACTATTGAATTAAATATTATGAAAACCCACCACTCCACCACAATATATACCACAACACCTTACCTCTTTTCTTCACTCCTCTCAAGACTTGTGCCTTGACTAAATTATTCCCAAATTCTTTCTCAAGGTGCTCCCTCTCATCCTTTATCCATTATTCTCAAAAAATGCCATATACAATCCCATTAAGAGGCTCTTAAGAATTATTTATTCAAGTAGTAAATATCTCTTTTCAATTCTTTTACTTTATTTTCAAGTTCATTTGTTTTCTTATCTATCCTAACCTCTCTCTATCCAAATGTTATGAAAACTATTTTACCATACATGTACTGGAATTTTTTTATGATAATGTAATAATTTATTATCATATATCTTTTATTATTCATTTATACAAGTAGTAAATATACCATTCGAGATGTGTTAATTTACCACATTTAATGATGATGGGGTTTCAATTCCAATTACCATCTTGTATTCTAGGAATGAAACCATTTTTGTAATGGTTTAACTTGATTATTATGTAATATATCCTGTGTAATGTTCTATAATCTTTCGGTAATCATGATATTAGATTATAATGAAAAATTAGTTCGTAGTGATCAAAAAATGCTAGTAATTTCAAAAAGTTGTCACTAAAGTTATATATAATAGTTCCACTTTACTACATGTTAAGAAATTAAATTTCCATCCATGTAACCATAGGTATGTTAAATAAAAAAAATATAAATCCACTTATGGACAATCATCCACATTTTACATGATTCTTTATTCATGAAAATAAGTAAACCGATCATAAAAACCAGGAAACAAATGCACCGAAACAATGATATTGAACAACTTTTCCCATTAAAAAGTCATCAATGAACAGGAAAAGGATATAAAAAATCTTTTACATATTGAATGGTTTCTGTAATTATTTATTAATTATCCTAATTTTATTATTCAGGTCATTAGTATCATGTGGATTACACCATCATACTTAAGGTATGGGATCCTCTATATCTCTCTCTTATTCAAGAAAATCCTATATATTATGTCATTTTAAGTGTAATTCCTAATGATGTGGTATAATTATGCACCTCCACCATACATCCATTAAGATTTATAAAATATTAGAAACACATTTATCTCCCATTAATAACTCTTAATTATACCTGATACTTTGCCGATATTCTGTAAGGGATTCATCCCAAACCACCTTTATTTCTTCAGGATGATCTTTCATTATTTTTTCATAAATGATGTTTGATTATATATTTATTCACAAATTCTAAATAAATTTTATATGTTCCAAAATCATGTTTTATGATCAATTATTCATTCTTTTTTGGGTTTATACATGTTTTTAAATGATTGTCGCCTCATTACTACCCGATAGGCAATCACATTTTTAGATAACATCCCAAATTTTTAAAAAAATTCGTCTACACAATACAACCTCTTTTTATGAAACCATTATAATTATAAACCCAATATTTTAATCCTGAAAACCATCCTGGTTCACTTTTTATTTTGTACAAAATTTTATTCCATTCTCAATTTTAAAAGATCGATGATATTTTTATTAAACCACACTAAAATGATTTAAATTTAACGTTTCTTAAAAACTCTTTTACATATTATCACATAATTTTGGTATCAGTTATTTTGATATATGGATATGTTTCCTTATGAATTTATATGATGGATCTAATTCTTTTTTTCCTGGACACTTGTAAGATAAGACCATTAAATTATGATTTATGGTTTGATTACGATACCAAATTCTTTACATATAGACCCGTATGTTTTTTTATTATTGATTATGTATGATTTATTATGTGAAAATAATATTCTTTAACATTTTATGATGGGTGTGATTAGATAGTGCTCCAACACATTGGATAATGTTGAGCACCTTGAGATGTTATGTGAAACATTCTTTACAGTTAGCCTTGACTAGTGGTACCATGTGAAACGGTCTAAGTGGTTAACCTTGATCTATTCTCCCCTATGTGAAATAAGCCATGACTCATGCTAAAGTCATTTTATATGTTCCTTAAACATTATTATGACACTGTGTTTATATGATCCCATGTTTATATGTTATTATATTAAATGTTCCAAGACTTTTTATATCATTATTCGATCCCTTCTAACCCATGTACAAAAATTTTATTTTGATGTTTTTGCCGTAATAGGATTTTAGCTTATCCCTTTGAAAATGTGTTTTATAGGGTACAATATGCATATATTTTATCGTAGTGGATATTTGAAGCTCAATTTGACGATTATATAATGAAATGTTTTATTTTTTTTCCATGTTTTTAGTTTTATGTAACTATTCTTCTAAGACACTTGAATACAGATTCCATGTATTTAACTTTGATGTATAATTACCCTTAAAATCATGTAATGTTATAGGTAGAAGACTAAGGTCAACATAGTGGAGATATATTATTTTAATATTTTATTTTCTTATCTTTTGAAAGATGTTATTTTTTGATATTTGAAAAAAACTCCAATATTTCTGTTTTCAAAATCTTCCTATTATAAATATAGCTTCCATTTTTTTTTCTAAATTTTTATTCTTAAGTTTTTGAATGATTATTTTTCATGAATTTCCCTAATTAAATAATTAATTTTTTAAAATATATATGGATCAAATCATATCAATTTTATATTCTATATTTAAATTATTTATGAAGAGTTTTTAATGATATATTCTCCTTTTCTCCCTTATCTAATATTGTACATAATTTCTTACCGAAAACAAATCATATACTATCTTGAGAATAATTTTATTAAAATAATTTTTTAAATATCAATCTCTTAAAATGTACATAGTATTTCTCATATACTGAAGTCTCCTAGAACTATTATTATTTTCTATTTTGAAATTATAGAGGGGGTGTTGGTTTTTCTCATTGCAGTTTTTGTTTACTGGATGAGAAAAGTTTGGGGGAAAATGGGAAATATTTTTTAAATCGAGATGAATCATTGTTTTTTTAAATATATAGTATAAAATGTGAGCTTCTTAAGTATCCTTTTTTACCTAATGAAAAAAATTTGAAAATATGTTTCTTATATACTAAATAATGATTTTTACTTATATTATTTTAAAAAAAAATTAATGTAACTTCTTATGTTATGTGTTTGTGATATTCAAATTGGTGGGATTTTTGTGCCTCTCTCTCTCATATTATTTTTATGATAATAAATATTCATATCTATTAATAATGAATTAATTAAAAATGTGTATATTTATTTATCATGAAATAGTGTTTTATTTTCTATATAACTATAATTTATCCTTAATGCAGTCTCAATAGAACTATTAATGATTGTGAAAGAGGTTAAAATAACTTAATAGGATAATTAGTATAAAAAATGGATTATCAAGTTGATGTTTCATTAAAATATTTCCCAAACATGATGTTTCAAAAAAATTATAACCTTTAATTGATAACTTTGGATCTATTCTAGGGAATGGTAAACTCTATTCATGTTGGATAGGTATGTTGCTTGGACAAAAATATCAATTATATTTCATCTAGGGGTGGCTGATGTCAGGTCCATATTCAATGTACATTAAATTAAGGGAAAAACTTAGTAACTTCCTCCATAAATGAAATCATTACTCCACGGTGGGTTTTAGAATATTTCAGAAGTTCATAAAGACTATAAATATTATCCATTGTTTTCATTGAAATAAAATTGAAAAAATATATTTCTAATAAATATTATCATCTAACAAATCAAAAATTATCTATCAAGTTAGTTCATTTTCTAAATAATTTTACCTATACTCTAGAGAGTGATAGTATTGAAATATCTTCAAACTATCATCATATTCTCATTCACTACTAGTGTTTCTTAATAATTATTAAATTATTCACGATGAAACCAAATCATGATTAATTCAATGAATTACTTTCTTCTAATATATTAATTATAATAATTGTTATAATTATAATTAAATTCATAGATTCATGTTTCCTGTTCATAATATTCAAAAGTGATAGGATTATTTTATTTTGAGGTTCCAAACATTCCTCTTGAAGAGATAGTGTATATTATATTTAATGTTTATTTTTAATGATTTATAATGAAAAGAGATTTTATATCTTGGATAATGCTAAATCCAAGGGAATAATATATTAAATCAATAAGTGAATAATGTGCTATACATATAGAAATTTCTTGATTTTTAATAAACATCCACACTGAATTTTATTTCTTATTTTGTTTCCTTATATTTTTTTATTTTTGATTTTCATCATTCTAATCATGATTCTAATAAAATATTTAAATTCAATTTTCAATATTTACATGATGAATAATAACCTAATTCTAATTGATATTAACCTTACATACATGGATTTAATTAATCATTTATCACTTAATTGATTTGAACATCGTATCTTTAAAAAAAGTTCTCTGAACATTTTTTAACATTAATTTTTAAATGTCATTTCACCCATCTTTTTATATTTCATTAGGTCATGAAATAATTTTATCATGTACATAATGTTATTAAGTTTTTTTTAAAAATTTAATATTCTTTTAGATACCTCCTATGTATTACACCATATGTATTCATAAGACGATCTTAGTATAAGAACATAATTTAATAATAAAGATAAGGAATCTGGGTATAATTTCTATTAAGTCATGGATGTGATATTGTGATCAAACATTTGGAATAATAGTGAAATGAATGTTACCTATGATAATTAATGGTATACTGAATCTAGTAATTATTAATAATTTTTTTATATGAAATATCTTTATTAATGGTTAATAGGGACTATAACACTAAAAATTCATATAAATGATGTTATAAGTTAAAATTATTGTCAACCAATCACATTTATAAATATTTTGGACAAATATAAATCCTCATAATTTAGTTTAACCCACATTAATCCCAATTTTACATTAATCTTGATAACATAACCTCTTACTAGGACAATTTAATTCAATTCTCAAAAATAGATGGGGTCTTCTATATGAATTTTGAAAATAAGAATCTTTTTGTAAATCCACTTTCTCAAATTAAAAATCTATAGGTCGAAAAATATAGATTTCATATAATTATGGAAAACACATGATTTTTAAATAAAAATACATGATATAATCATAAAAATTATATCCCCTTGATATCATGTAAAAAATTTATTTCCATTGGTTTGGTAAAATGAAAAAATGAACTTTTTTATACATTTTACCTATGAAGGCCTAAACAGAACCATCAAACTATTCCATTAAAATAAATGACACAAAAATATATTTTTAATATGAATAGAATATAATTTATGTTCATGAAGCTCAATCATAGGCTCAATATTGAAAATAATTTTTAAAATTAATTATTCATCCACCTTAACATCTATTTTGTAAAGAACCTAGTGAAATTGGATAATGGAATGGTTTTGAAATAATTTAATGCATTACCCCAAATATTTAATCATGTATCACTAATTTTACCCATAATGTGGTGGAGAATTATTATATTAGTGATTATTAATTATGATTAAAAATAAAATGGAACTATTGAAAAATATAGAACCTATTGATTATAAATATGAAATCTATTTTGAAAAATTAAATTTACATATGTGGAAGATATAAATTTAAATATAAACCCATAAAATGTATTCTAAAAGACGATTTCAATAAATTGTGTATTAAATCCAAAAAATAATGTTTTATAAAAATAAAATTTAATTATTATTAATATTTAATTAATTATATTAATTATTATTAATATATATTTTTTACATTACGATGATATTAAAAAAATGATATTTTTAAATTACATTATTTATTGAAAAGAAATGAATGTTTTAAAAAAAATTATATTTAGTACAATTTAAAAAATATTGACCTTCTTAGAAAAATATATAAAAATAATCCTATTTCTATTATGATATGATAATTTATAAAATCACATAATTCTCATAAAATAAAATTTATAAAAAGGCAGTAATTAATTTTTATGCACTTTCTATATAAGAGAACGAAATATTTTAAATATTTTAAATATATTTTATAATTTAGTTTTCTTATGTTACATGAAATTCTATGATTTTATTATGTTATAGAAAATACTTTTTTTTTGTTTTTTGATACAGACAAATTTCAATTTTATCCAGCTTTACACACAGAACCATGTTTGAACCAAACATAATATAATATTTAAATATTATTATTTTAATATGATTGTTATCAACTAGCCATTGGAATAAGGTGTATTAATAAGAATAAATAAATTTTAAAAATATGTTTTATATATGTTTACATAATAATTTAATCGGTGAGAAATTAATTATAAATGAAAACAAAACCCTTTTCAAATTAAAAAGAAATATGTTTATTAAAATTTTTATTTAAGTGCACTACAGTTATTTATATCAATAAAATATACCAATTTTTTTTTTAATTTTAGTGAAATATATTTATGTTAAATAAATATTTTAAAATCACTCTGATATGTTTTTTAAATTATAGATAATCATATATTGAATTTTATGCTTAAAAATAATATTTTTCTAAACAATAGTTTTTTGCCTTTATATTGCCCATTTATTTTATAACTAATTTTTGATTTATTTTAAAAATTATTTTAAAAAACAAAAATAGATTTTTGAATCTATATATTAAAATTATCTTAGGGTGATCTTATGGGACTTCTCTGAAATACTACAATTTGCGATGAATAGTGAAAATATGGAATTTTAATTGAAAACTGCATTTTGATTTATATTATTTATAATGTTATATTATATTCTAAGTTGGTATTGAAGCATAATTAAATAAATTTTACATATAAAAAGTCCACTCAGGTCATTGGAATCATTTTCAAATTTAATATATATATAAAAACTTTGTAACTTTATAGGAATTTTCACATAAAATTTTTTCCTTTTCATCGTGTCTCCATGAGGAATTTTGAATTATAATTTTCTAATTCTATTAATTTAAATAAAAAGTGGATTATATATTTTTATTATTAATAATAAAAATTAATTTATAATAATTAAAAATTATTTTTTATCCAAAATTATTAATGATTTCATAAAAAATAATTACCACTGTTAAAGTATAAATGATTTTATAATGTGGTTAAACCAAAATGACGGTAGATAAAATTACCAAAAATATTATGAAATTTTATGATAATAATTTCATTTCCACTAAAAACACAAAAATATATGATTCTTTCTTATGAATATTACCACTATAATAATTCAACATATGAATAAAAGAACAAAGATGCTTTTCACAGTTTTAATTTTTATAATGCCTTTTGATAGGGACTAAAAAAATGCGAGGTTCTATATATATAAATATATTTAATAATAATATATATTTAATTTTTAGAGATTAAATAATTACATGAAATATTTATGAAACAATGACACTGTATTTATTATGTTAATAAGTTAACGAAATAAATATTACTAAAAACATTAAAATCAATGTAAATATATTGAATAGTTTCCTCAAATTTATATTATATATGAATATATCATGATTCACATGAGTCGCCTTATTATATTTTAATTCCATCAACTATATGAAATTTTTGAAATTGAAATTAAATGAATAATGTCAAAGCTAACATTATTGTTATTTTAAAATAAATGATATTTTATTAAAAGATAAAAAATTACAAAAAATAAAAATTTCTACGAAGGAATTTTAAAAAATTTATAAATAACTAGAATTTTCCATTCATGTACAAATTTTTCATTTGTTATTACTATATTTACCGTTAAATAGAAAAAACAGAGATAGCGCGGTTAAGGTTATGAGAGTGTTTTTTCATGTTAAATACCCTTATTTTAAAATTAATTTCCAAATATAAAAGGATTTATATTTTAAAAATTAAATATCTAATTTATAATAATGTTTTCCAATTTATCAAATAATGATGACTTTATTTTAGTAATTATTTATAAATTACCTACGTAATAAAACTAGTTACCATAATGAAAAAGAAAAATCAATAAAATATTGAAACACAAATTTCAAGGAATTAATTGACTAATAAATATGTTTCATTATATGATGGAGGTTTTTATATAACTTTTAATCCATTAAAAACATTAATTATCATATTTGGAGCAACATGTGGCATGATTGACCTCCCATTGGGGAATTCTTTTGAGTATTTACATGAATTCCATTCCTCTACCACTATAAAAGGGAACTCAATTCCCCCACTTATCCACCAAACTCAAGCCATATACCAATACCAATATCTAGAAAATTAAATTCCCAAAATCCCTCCCATCATCCTAGATGCCTTATTTTGTATATATTTTCGCCCCAAGAAATGCTTTTGTGTAAGACTATGGAGTATACCAGAAGAAGAGGTAGCATTCATTAACAAATATTTTTGTTCCATTTCTTCCTAAAACCCCCAAAGTCATTTTTATATCATGATATCATTATAAAATATGTTCATTTGTGATAAATATATGTATTTATATTATGGTTATAACCTCTAACCCAACAAACCACGTTCAAATGTGTTATAAAATCATCATTCATGTTTTTGGAGGATTACCACCTCACGATCCTTTGTCATTAATTTTTCCATTACCACATCTCAAGGACTGGAATAATGATTTAAATAATATTTATATATTCTTTTTATGATATTATTATTATTTTTTATAATTTTTATATCACTAATTCCATAATTCATTCCATTTTGGGGGAATACAATAATGTTTTTCTTTTGTATGGTGGACTACAGCCTCACGATGTGATATGAATCATTTACACATAACATAAAATTTTTTAAGGAATATTTCAATAAAAATATGAGATATAAATGATAAAAATTAACTTTAATAATAATATATAGTTTCTATTCTTACTATGAAATTTAAATGAAAATGAAATATGGAGATCATGCATAAGTATGGCCAACGAGCTCCAAAATCGGTACTTTTCATTTCGTATAACTAAATTTTATAGATTACTCTAAATAAATATATAATGAATATATTTTTTATTTATATCATGGTTAAAATGTTTTTTGTTATGAAATATTTATCAAGGAAATAAGAAAAAAATAATTTGTCAAAACTTTTATGAAAAATCAAACAGGTTTTACCTGAAAGGTAACATTAACATGAAATTTTTATCAAAAATGTAATATAATGTCATTAAAAATAATATATGGTATTATATAAATGAATATGGTTCTATGATATATTTATATAAAAATAAATATTAATTATACAATGTTTTTGGACATGTATGACAAAAGTCAAGTCTTAAGCAAAGGGAATTTCACTTCTCACATTTATTTTAAATATACTAATTTCATATACACTACTTGTATCATTATTTTGATATATATACTTCCCTATGAGATTATATAAAATGAATCTAAATCATTTAATAAAAAAATATATTCCATTTTTTCTATTATTACAAAGTGATTACAATTTATAAGTTACTCAAGGAGTACAAGATTTTTATTGTACCAATTTTCCTTCCGTGAGATGTATGTTACATTTTACAACTATATTCTACCATGAATTGTATTTAATTACCTATTGACATGTAATATCTTGAATTTATTCATCAATATAATATTTTATGTTTATATTTATTTTATTCGAATGTGGGATTTATAATTCAGGGTTACCAATGTGGTAATGATGGTATCTCACAATTTTTTGGGATTGATATTGTTTAAGTATACAGTGTAAAAATATCATGATATAAATCTCTATAATTATAATTAATGTTATTGTAATCTACTAATATTGGATATAATCATTTAATGTTATCTATTTTACTCTCTTTTTTACTTATTAGGAATTATAAATTTTTTATAATAACATGACATTATCTCTCTATGTGGACAAAAACATTTCATTCCAAAAATTTGTTTTCCACAAATATTGTAAATTTTTTTATTCAATATTTTTATTTAAAATTAATTAACCATGATTAATTTGTTTTCAAATGATTCTTCATGAATTTTCTAAAACACAACATGTTTGTATTTTGGATGAAATTTGAATGGAATTTTCAATTTTAACATGTATGATAGAGACAAAACATTTTTATTTAATGACCAATCATTATACTGAATATTAATAAATATTTTTTTTCTATTTTTTTCATTTAAATAGGTTTTATTAACATTTTAGGGATTAATAATTTATTTTATAATAAAATATATTTTCCTAAAAAACATCACTTGTAGTTGTTCCAAATTATTTTCTATCAAAGATGACATTAATTGAGGTTACTTATGATTTAATTTGGATTTGGTACATGGATACAAATCATATTCGTTATCTGAATGGTGTATTATTAAGATGAAATGGTGTTTATCAATCCCTTCTATCTATCATTGGTTATCCTATGAAATAATTATTATTAAACCCATTTCTTTTCGTGAGTTAGGCAAGGATGAAATTATTATGAAACATGTCTCCAAGCCAAAGTTTATGTTATGTTGTAATGATTGTGATACCCATTTCATGGGTTATGATATCATGGATGTTTTTTTCTTGATGAACACAAAAATATGGTATTTTTAATGTGATGGTAGGGAAACATTTATTCCTCAAATTTATTGGGTGAATATAAATTTTCTATGGTCTAAGAAGGTACATGGGTGGTAAGAAAATTCTTATAAATGAGGGTACATGTGTGGTCATACCAAGCTCGACATAGGTACACTTGTGGTCAAATAAATCCTAACATGTTATGAATGTCTTTGTTTCTAGCATGGAAATAATATCATTCGTGATTTCATGTACGTTACAAATATTTTCCGCAAGCCAATCATATTCTATCATGTCTCTTGTTCTCTAATTTCTTTATAAATCATTGCTTATGATCTTCCAATGATCATTCTATTATTAAAATTAAGGATCCTTTATTTGAAGTGTAGGGTATTGTAATGTTATTATGATTTTCACATACCCTTTTATCTTTTCATTTTTATACAAAATCCTTTTAACCATTATTGTACATTTGATCTCACTCTTTATTTTGTCTCCATTCCCCCTGTTATGGAGAAAGGATTTAATCATGGTATTTTTTTGAGGAGTACTAAGGGTATGATCATTATGGTACAAATTTATGTTCATTAAGAATATTATAATGTTATGTTATATGTCCTGAAAGTCACAAAACTATTATGGTCATTACACTTGTGCTTGTGTAATGTAATTAATATCATTACAAAAAGATATAATATCAATGTATAAGGATCTCATGTAACTATAGTTGGGTTCATAGTAGAATTTTAATTATCCTTTGTGAAATATGATTCTAAACCAATTATGATATCTATATGGATATTTCTAAAGATATGTCATGGGTTGTCAGCTAGTATAAGTCCAAGTATGATTTAGTGTTTTGGAGAATTTATTGGATTTTTTAAAGGATTTATTGGGTGTTTTCCTTAAAATTATCTCAATCTATAGATAATAATAGAGGATGTGGCTCTGAAACTAATGTAAAATGGGGTAAAAACCCTGAAGAAACCATATTTTTCTCAATTAGATCATGAACTAGTGCACTAAATTGGGCCTTGTTGTAAATGTCATGACCCGTCTTTTGGGCTCGTTCCGTGACTACCCCAAGCCTCCCATCCATAGGCCAGGGGCTGGCGACTAGCAAAAAAGGTGTAAATCCCAATAAATGGGAAGGCATTGCCTTTATAACACTAAACAGACACAACAGAGTACACAATAGAAGTAAGAACAAAGTAAAACTGTATACAAAAGTAAGTGCTAGAAAAAAATGGGATAGAAATACAAGACCAACAGTAAGTATAGTACAACTGAAATTCTAGTACAACGAAAATAATGTAAAGCAGCATCCACTAAGTCATCCTCCGGGAATCCCACCTGAATGGTGGGTACAGATGGTCTCCTTAGCACCTCGGGTCCGTTTGTCCGCTCCATGTACGTCCTGCCAAGTGGTCCACCTCCGGGTACCGTCCATCTCCCCAGGCCTTCTTCGTGATCAGTGATGTCCGTCGTCTACATCAAACACAATGTATTGCTAGCATATCCCGTGCAGGGGTGAGTATAACGACACTCAGTAGAGACCCCGAGACCACTGATGGTCTCCTAGAATCCACGATGGATAAACCACAAAGGAAAGGTACAATCACGAAGTATCAACCAACTCTACTTAGGTATATGCCCATACATATACCTAAGTCCTAAATCCCAGTTTGGCTCCAACTCTTGATCCCAATCACAACCCAGTCCACACAGGAAGTAAAGTCAATCACATCGATGATAATGATTTAAAGTCATGACTCAGCTCACACAGGTATACATCATTAATAAAGTGATAAAGATGATCATATGTAGTCACTGATTCATTTAAGATATCAGAACCACGTAGGATACTAGTCCAGCTAAGCTGTCGGACCCATGTAGGATACTAGACCAGCTACTCTGTCTGACCCATGTAGGATACTAGTATAGTAGTCGAATTGTCGGACCCACATAGGATACAAGTACAGTAGTTGAACTGTCTAACCCACATAGGATATAAGTACTTTAGTCAGACTATTAGACCCACATAGGATACAAGTACAGTAATCATCGCCGTCAAACCCATGGAGGATTCCAGTATGGTAGTCATCATCACGAAACCCACGGGGGATTCCAGTACGGTAGTCATCATCGTTGACCCCACGGAGGATTCCAGTAAGGTAGTCATTAATGTCGCATCAATCTTTAGGGTTCCCGTACACATCACGCTCAATTCCAGGAGGGTCTGATGCTCAAGAAAAGGGGTCATCACATCAAATATCATGAATTTGAGAGTTTATGTACCCCAAAGTTCCATATCATCAAAAGAAACCCGACGTGATAGACGACGCGTCAATTAGACGCTCGGTCTGAGAGATATTTGCTTTTTCCATTCTAGGGGCTCGGTTGGAAATACACATGTTCTAAATCCGTCCATATACCAAATTCATCCAAAAAAAACATAGATTATTGAAAAAGGTCCACTTCGTCACGAGGGTCGCAGTGCCACTGACGGTGTATCAACTGGACATGCAGTCCTAAAGTTATTCACGTTTAAGTGAAAAAGGGCCCAGCTCATTAACCCCAGTGGGTTGGCGGGTCGGGTCAACCCAGTTATGGCGGGTCTAACCCCGCAGAGGGTCAGACCGGCTAGGTGAATCTCACGGCCCGACCCGATGGGGTGCCACCCAGCCCCACTCGGCACGGCGTGGCCCGGCTGGCAGCTGCTCGACAGGTTGACCGAGCGGCTCGACCCGAAGGGGCCAAGCAGTCCGAGCCCCCCCTGCTTTCTTAAACTAGCGGCGCCAAGCAGCGCCGCCCTTCCAGCCAGCCGGCCGAAGCCGGATGGCCTTCCCGTCACAAACGGCCCGCTCGGGTGAGTTGCGGTCCTGCTACGCGGAACCTTCGAGTGTCGCGACTCCTTGATTCTGCCAGCCGATGAGCCGACTGTTTCACCGATGAAGTGGCCCGTGGGATGCAGGTCACAGTCCTCCGAAGCGCAGCGCCCTTGTGGAACCATGGTTTCATTGGTCTGGCTGGCTCAGCTGGGCGGTTTCTTTGCCGGCTGAGCGGCACACGATTGCAGGCCGTGGTTCCTCCGCACGCGGCGGACACGGGGCCGCCGCCTTCGATCGTCACCGCTTCCCATTGTGAATTAAAAATCAAGAACAACTGAAGGTTGTTAGGCTGTGTTCATTCGCCCCGCACCCTCCGCGTTAGGCGGTAACATATGGCCAAGATTATTCCAAATAATACAACACAATTGAGATAATTTATTTACTTATAAATTATACAGAAACCCTACCTCGATCAAATTTTGTTTGTCGTAGATTTGGGAAATGGTGTCACTCCGTCAATGTCCGAGGAGGAGCCGTCTTCATTGGCGATGTTCCCCACGGCGATGTCTCCTCCCTTGACATGGAGGAAGAAGATTATTGGAGAAGTCATGGAGCGTTCTTCACTGAGATAGGATGACATTCTTTGTGGAAGAACGAAGCCACTCTAATTCTCCAAAGGTTCCCCACCAAAATACTTACTAATTCCAATATTATGATAGACTTCTCCCAATTTTAATGAATTGCCAAGAAATTCAAAATAATTCAAAAGAGATGTTCCAAATTAATTAATAAGGTTATTAATTACATTAGTTGGCTTTATTAAGTTTGGGGTGTGGAGAGGCTCCACTTTAAAAAATAAAGTTGTCAAAAATTAATGAAGGGGAGGGTTAATGGGGGGTTTAAGGGAAGTTTTGGGGGGATGAAAGGTTTAGGGCACTTGTGGGATCCACCACACTAAATCCTATCATTGGATGTTAAGTGGGTGTGGTCCCCAACTCCAACTCCCCTTGGGAGTAAACAACTACCAGATATAAAATAAAATTGTGTTCCATAATTTTATTTATTTTATTCTAAATCCCTAAAATTAGCTTTCAACCCACATAAAACGCAACTGTGGTAAAGGTCCCCTTAAGCGAATACCGGCACTACTAGTTCATTGGTGCCCTCAGATTTTAATTCTGAGCACCGGTTCAAAAGATAAGAAAAACCCACTCGTACGTTCACTGAAGGTACCTGAACAAAACTTCAGAAATTAATTCCAGGCACACTGGGCCCCAGAATCAATGCTGTCAGAAACCGCAGACTCATAAAATTTTAATGTATTTATGAAAAAAATTTACATGATATTTCTGGGTCATTAAATTACTCCCACCTCAGGGATTTACATCCCCGTAAATCTACAACACACACTTGAGAAACAAATTATGGTACTATACCTTTATCTGAGCCTCCCACACCAAAGTTCTCTCCTAGAGGTTCCCGTGTTTCCAGCGAATTCTCACCATAGGAATCAACCATCCACGTAGGACCTGCTCCTATCGATCTTTGATCTCCACTGGGACCTCCATGAATGTCTCCCCGTTATCGATGTCCAACTCCTAGTGATCGATGATGTGGGTTGGGTTGTGCACATATCTCCTCAGCTGAGATACATGGATGACGTCATGCACCCGGTGCAACTAAGGTTGAAGGGATAGGCATTAAGACACCTCGCCTACTCCATTGAGGTCCTGGAAAGGTCTGATGAATCATGGATATATCTTTCTGCCCCGGCTAAATCTCCGTAGAACCCATCGAGTTAAGACCCGTAATAAGACTTGATCACCATCCTCGAAATCCAATGGTCTCCGTCTTCTATCAGCATAAGAATTCTATCTGGTATGTGCAGTCTTCATCTGATCCTAGATGATCTGCACCTTCTCCATCATAGCATGAACCATCTCTGGTCCTACAAGTGCTGACTCCCCAGGATTAGTCCAACATAGAGGTGATCTTCAAGGTCAGCTGTATAGTTCCTAGTATGGTGCCATCCCGATAGTGTAGTGGTAGCTATTGTTTTACGCAAACTCCACCAAGGGTAAGTGATATTCCTAGCTGCGACCAAATTCAAGGACACGTGCATGGAGAATTTCATCGAGAGTCTGAATGGTCCTCTCAGTCTGGTTTTCCGTTTGAGGATGGTAGGCAGTGCTCAGATGTAGCTGCGTCACAAATGCCTCCTACAACCCCTTCCATAGCTGGGAACTGAAACGAGCATCTCGATCTAAAACGATAGATGTTGTAACACCATGAAGTCGTACAATCACTTTAAAATAGAGGCGCCCCATGCTCTCTAGTGAGCCATGATCTCTGATATGTAAGAAGTGGGCCGACTTGGTGAGTCGGTCTTCGATCACCCAGATAGAGTCATGTCCTATGGATGTATGTGAAAACCCTATCACGAAATCCCTAGATATCTCATCCCACTCCTACTCTGGGACCTCTAAGGGTTGTACCAAGCCTGCTAGTACCTGGCGCTCTTCCTTCACTTGTTGACTGGTGTGGCATCGTGAAACGAACTCTACTACAACCTTCTTCAACCTAGCCCCAAAGGCTGTCGTTTGATGCCTTGGTACATCTTATCTACTCCTGGATGTACCGCTAGAGGGGAAGTGTGAAAATCCCACAAAACATCCTCCTGTAGTGAAACTGGTACCATAGTACGTCCCCTGAAGAAGATGACGTGATCCCTTCCTTCAAAAAATCCATTAGGTGCTTGTCCTATGGATATCTGAGCACGTTGCGTCTCAGAGTCAATGTTCCCATTATGTGCCTCTCTGACTCACTGAAGTAGTGGAGGAGTGACTATGAGAGACTGAATAAAGGATGCTATAACAATATCCACAAAGGATATCTGCAACGTGGCTTGCTGCTCTGTCGCCTCTCCTAGCAACTGAATGCTCGATCTCCTACTGAGATAATCAGCTACAGAATTCCCCTTCCCAGGAGTATAGACTATCTCCAAGTCATTATCCTGGAGGAACTCAAGCCATTTCCACTATCCAAGGTTCAAGTCCTTCTACGAGAAGAAACACCCGAGACATTGAGATTAGAGTAAACCGTAAATCGTTCACTCAACGAACTATGGGTGTGACTAGCCATTTGTAAAGAACTCAACTACAGCCTTTTTCGCATATGTCTTAAAAGAGATACGATGATTTATCCTTTGCCAAAAAGAGAAATATGGTCTCATCCCCCTGGATGAACCACGTTCTTTTCCTAATACAGTCAATCTAGGCATGAACGGTACTATTTCCAGCCATGAACGACGTCGTATGGCATCAATGCTACTACCAAGAGATCCAACTGTTACTCTTGCCTCCAAGGGTCGAGTCACACTATCATCATCAGTGTGTGGTCACTGGGTCTCCTCTAGTAGGAATCTCGAATGTGAGGTTCAAGTCAATGGTTTTAACCGAAACCTCTCAGTATCAACCATACAAAATGTAAGGGAATCAAACACCCCATGTACAAGTGAATTTTATTACTGCAGATCATAGTTAAAAGACACAAAAAAACCATATACAACGAAAAAAACAATGTTAGAACCCTCATGAATAAAGGACTCTATGCCTAGAGCTAGTTCCGCTCCTATCCACCTGATTCCGGAGCTCGAGACGAACCGTCTAAGGGTGGTGGTAGAAGTGCTCGGTGACTCTGATCACCATTCACTGAAGGACCTGCTCCACTGCCTCATCCACCACTAGGCTGTTGCTCAGGCTCCTGTCGCTGCCTCTATCTCGGTGGCTCCTCCAATGCCTTCTGATCAATTGTGCGGGGTGTCAGATAGTCACACCCTCTGTGACCCGGTTCCTTGCAGTAAAAACAGACCCTCCTCCGTTCTGAGCTCCCTCGGCCTCGGGTTCCCCACACCCCCAATGCCACATCATGGGGTCGTCTAAATATTGATCTAACCCGCTTGTGCCTCCATGTCATCAACCTACTGCCTGCTGCTGATGTCCCGACTACTGTCAGAATGCCCTGTGGCAAGTGCAGCATCTTCTGAGCATGCACAGTGCGTAGAGTCCCTGGTACAAACTCTGCCCTAAAAAGACCCTTGATGTTTCCCCATGTGAGGGTCACCTCATAGTAAAACTGGAGCACCAGGTTCCACCACATCTCAGCTTCTCCCTGAAAGAGACTAACAGCTAGGTATACCATCAAGTCGGAAGGTGACCCAACCATGTGGAAAACTCTTTCTACAACCTCTAGCCAGTACCTGGCTGTCTGAAAATCTAACTCGCCTAAAAACGTTGGAGGCCTCTATCACTGAAATTCGTGCAACAGACTTAGATGGTGTTCACTCTCTACTGCTGGTGATGGTGGTATCAGTGGTCCTGCGGGTGGAGGTGCCGCTGGAACCTCTGATATGACGGGGCCCTGCACAGAGACCTCGTCGCTCGGTGAGCTACCATCTTTTACATAACTCAGAACCCTAGCTGGATGCCTTCATGTGGCCATCCTAAAAAGAAACAGGTGCTCCATGGTTAATCAGTATACCTGGGGAGATGACACAAATTAATCAAAAAGAATACTTTTGAAACACAAATGCAATCAGTGTTTTCGTGCACTGAGTCAGAAATCAGAGGTTAGGGTCCGGGTGTATGGTTACGTCAACTGCCGCACCAACACTGGACTCCTTGGACTGATAACCATGCTCAATAATCTTATCACTATATCCTCACAGAAAATAATAATTAGAGTCCTGAGTTTTGTTGTAGAACTGACTCCTATGATACCAATTTTTCACGACCCATCTTCGAGGCTCATGCCGGGACTACCCCAAGCCCGCCTTCCATTGGCCAGGGGCAGGTGACTAGCACCAAAGGCGTAAATCCCAATAAAAGGGATGGAATTTCCTTTATAATAGTAAAAAAACACAATAGAGTACACAATAGATGTAAGAAAAAAGTAAAACTGTATACAAAAGCTAGTGTTAGAAAGAAAGGGGCCGGAAATACAAGCCCAACAGTAAGTACAATACAACAGAAAGTCTAGTACAATAGTAGTAAAGTAAAGCAGCAACCACTGAGTCGTCCACTAGGAATCCCACTTGAAGGGTGGGTACAAATGGTCACCTTGGAACCTCGGGGATGTTCGTCCGCTACATGTACGTCCTTCCAAGTGGTCCACCTTCAGGTACCGTCCGGCTCCACAAGCCTCCACCTCGATTAGAGATGTCTGTCATCTTCATCCAACACAACGTAGTGCAGACATAGCCCGTGCAGGGGTGAGTATAACATTACTCAGTAGGGACCCCGAGACCCCCAAAGGAATTCCAGAATCCACGAAGGATAAACCACAAAGGAATGGTACAATCATGAAGTATCAACCAACTCTAATTAGGTATATGCCCATACATATACCTAAGTCATCAATCCAAGTTTGGCTCCAACTCTCAAGCCCAATCACAACCCATTCCACATTGAATGTATATTCAATCACATTGATGATAATGATTGAAAGTAAATAATTAGCTCACATTGGTATACATCTTTTGTAAAGTGATAAAGATGATTAGATGTAATCACTGATTCATCTAAGCTGGCAGACCCACATTGGAAACTAGTCCAGCTAAGCTGTCGAAAACATGTAGGATACTAGACCAGCTACTTTGTCAGACCCACGTAGGATTCTAGTACAGTAGTTGACCCGTCGGACCCACATAGGATACATGTACATTAGTCGAACTGTCAGACCCATGTATGATACAAGTACATTAGTCGAATTTTCCGAACCACGTAGGATACAAGTACAGTAATCATCACCGTCGAACCCATGGAGGATTCCCGTACGGTAGTCGTCGTCACTGAACCCATGGGGGATTCTAGTACGGTAGTCGTCGTCACCTAAACCACAGAGGATTCCAGTACGGTAGTCATTGCTGTCACAGCCAGCTCTAGGGTTCCCACTACAGCACGCTTGATTCCGGGAGGGTGTGCTTTTCGAGCAAAGGTGTCGTCACATCAACTATCATGATGTCTATAGGTGATGTAACCCAATGTCCAGTCTCGTCAAAAGGAACCCGACATGATAGACGATACGTCAATCGGATGCTCGGTCTAAGAGATACTGACTTTTCTGTTCCAGGGGCACGGATGGAAATATGGTCATCCCAAACCCGGTCTTTTTCCAAATTCGTCCAAAACTCACTGAGAGTATCGCAAAAGGACTGCTTCGTCATGAGGGTCATAGTTCCGCAGACGGCGCATGGACTGGATGTGCGGTCTTAATGTTATTCATGTTTAAGTGAAAACGGCCCCGGCTAGTTAAGCCTAGTAGGCTGGTGGGTCGGGTCAACTCGGTTTTAGCGGGTCTGACTCGGCAGAGGGTCGGTCTAGCCAACTGAATCGTGCTGCCTAGCCCAAGGGGCACGGCCCGGCGTGGCGCGGCGCAGCGTGGCCCAACTCAGAATGGCCCGGCCCGGCAGAGCGCGGCCCGACCTAGTGGGGAGAGACCCGGCCCGGCCCGGCGGGGCACGACATGACCCAGATCGGTGCGGCCCGACCCATCTCGGCACGACCTATCCCAGCAGGTCACGGCCCAGCCCGGTTGGGCGCGACTTGGCCGGTTGACCGAGCGGCTTGGCACGAAGGGGCCAAGCAGTCTGATGGGGGGGGCTGCTTTCTCAAACCGGCATCGCCGCCCACCCAACCGGCTGACCGAAGTTGGTCGGGCTTCCCAGCGCAAGAGGCCCACTCGGGCGGGCTGCGGTCCTGCTATGCGGCACCTTCAGGTGTCGTGGCTTTTTCACCCGGTCTCCCAATGATCCTGTCGGCTCGCTGCCGATGCGTCCCGTAGGATGGCGGTTGTGGTCCTCCACAGTGCGGTGCCCTTGTGGCGCCGCAGTTTCATTGCCCGTGCCGGCTTAGCCGGCCAGTTTGTTTGTCCGCCAAGCGGCCCGTGGTTGGGGGCCGCGGTTCCTCCGCACCAGGCTGATTCATGGATACCACCTTTTATCTTTTCCGCATCCCGTTGTGAATTAAAAATCAAGAACAACAGATGGTCTTCAGGCCGTGTTCGTTCGGCCAGCGCCCTACGTGTTAAGCGATAACATATGGCTAGGATTATTCCAAAGAAAACAACACAATCGAGATAATTTATTCACTTATAAATTATACGAAACCTATGCCTCGATCATGTTTTGTTCATCGTAGATGCGGGAAACGTTGTTGCTCCATCAATATCGGAGGAAGATCCGTCGTCATTGGCGACGTTCCCCGCGTCGGTGTCTCCTACCTTGACGCGGAGGAAGAAGATGATTAGAGAAGTCATAAAGCATTCTTCGCCGAGAGAGGATGACATTATTTCTGGAAGAACAAGTCTCCTCTAATTTTCCAAAGGTTCCCCACCAAAATATTTTCTATGTACAATATTTTGATAGACTTATCCCAATTTTAATGAATCTCCAAGCAATTCAAAATAATTCAAAAAAGATGTTCCAAATTAATTAATAAGGTTATTAATTACATTAGTTGGCTCCATTAAGTCTGGGAGGTGGAGAGGCACCACTTTAAAAAACAAAGTTGTCAAAAAATAATGAAGGGTATTGTTATGGGGGGTTTAAGGGATGTTATGGGGAGATGAGAGGTTTAGGGCACGTGTTGGTCTCACCACACTAAATCCTCTCATGGGAGGTTAAGTGGGTGTGGTCCCCACTTCTAACTCCCCTTGGGAGTAAATAAGTACTAGATATAAAATTTAATTGTGTTCCAAATTTTTATTTATTTTATTCTAAATCCCCAAAATTAACATTCAACCCGCATAAAACACAACTGCAGTAAAGGTCCCCTTAAGTGAATACCGACACTGCGAGTTCATCGGTGCCCTAAGATTTAAATTCTGAGAAACAGTTCAAAATATTGAAAAAACCGCTCGTACGTTCACTGAGCATACCCAAACAAATCTTTAGAAATTAATTCGAGGCACAACGGGCCTCAGAATCAAGTTCTTTCAGAAACCACAGACTAGTAAAATTCGAAACTATTTAGGAAAAAATTTTCCTTGAAATTTCTGGGTCTTTATAGTAAACATTGTTTGAAACACATGGGGGAAATAATTTGGAAATTCAAAAATTATTAAATAAAAATAATGTTGGAATTAAATAAATACTGACTATGAGAGACCAAGGATAATTTTACGGTGTAATATATAAAAAACGAGTCATCGTATTGACATAATGTAAGTGTTTTATAATTATTATATTGTTACAAATTATAAATATTGTTTCAAAAGCTATACTATTGGATTTATTCCAAGAACAAAACCCAAAGTATTCATGTTAATACCGATTGTGATGGAAAATGAAATTATTTCCCACTTTAAAATCCATATGTTATTGGAATTAGAATAAAAAATATCATTCTTATATCCATAAAAAATTATCATGATATCATATATGATGATATCCTATATGAGGAAATTATTGATCAAAATTTTATTGATTCCTTCATGAGGTAATTTAATCCTCAAATAATTGGAACCACTAATCCAGTAGTTTCTGAATAGTGGATCAGTTCGACTAAAAAGATATTTTACATTCCCTAGTGTTAGGAACTTGAAAAATTCATTTTGGTTGAATACCATTTAAAACTAAAATGAATTCAAATAGTTTGACCATTCTCATGTATATTAGGTAATTTGATGGAATTGAATCCAGGGATTGGGATGGGTAACATATCATATTTTTTTAATAAATATATTCCTCTTGATATTTTTACAAAGTTGGAGAAGGAGTCGATTGAGTTAATGAAATAAGATGATGAATCCATTGGTACTTATGAGGAAACGTTTACTAGATATTCAATGTACACTTTTTGTACTATCATAAATCATATTTCTAATGTTAATCAATTCAAAAATGAATTCAAATAGGTTCTATGAGGGGAATTAGACATAGGGGACATCAATATCTAGGATGAGATTATTCAATGTGCTATCAAGAATATAATTATGATTTGAGGGATGTATCAATCTTGTGGTTTTGATAATAAACAGAATATGTAGATCAATGTAAAATATAAAACAATTAGATATAAGAAGATTTGGTTTTCATAATGATAAATATGTGGGAATAAACAAGAAGGTAATTGTCTTAACATGACTAAAAAATGTTCTATGTGTGAAATGGAAGGTCACTAAGAAGATGAATGATTATGTGATTGGAAGAAGTTTTTTAATGATTCGAATAATGGGAAATATCCATTGAATGAATCTACTACAAATTCATGTTCAAATTTAATAGATTTTTTTGAATTATAATAGTAATTTTCACAATACTGGGGATAATATTGATGATTTGCAACACCCTGAGTTTTAATGAAATATATTTATTTGAATAATGTAAATTTCATTGATGGGTTACATTACACCCTACCCAAATATAAGTTTACTTATATGAAACACCATGTTATTCTTTCAGTACAGGAAATATTTCTATTATATTGAAGTACATGATACCTTTTGTTCTAATATGTTACACATAATACATATTTCTTTCAATATCATGTGTTACATGCAAGACTCATTTCTGTTGATCTATAATATAATATTATTTAATATCGAAGTTTTAAAATCATCAATGGAAGGGAATATTAGAAATTGATTAAAAAAATTAAGAATCATTTTAAACATGTTTATATAATTCTTTGGTAACCCATTAATTATAAATGAAGGTATGAATAATTTGAAAATAAAAAATGTACTTTTCTAAAAAAACTATTTTCTATGCACCGACATGTTTAATTTCAATTATCTATGAATTGTTTTTATTTTAATTAAATACATATATTATATACTCAATAAATTATTTAACATTCAGATCAACGGGTTTCTAGTAAATATTAAATAAAAAATCAATTTTATGTATAAAAAGATATATTTTATCAGAAATGATATTTTACCGGCTTTTAATGGCTCACATATTTTGAAATTAAATAATGATAAATTTATAAAATTTATTATAAAAAATATAAACCATGTTTCAAATAACTATTTTAAAATAAACATTGGGGGGATTGTTTTTATATTTTTTTGTGAAGTTTCATTTTTAATGAATTGTGAAATATAATGAATTTTATTTAAAAACTCTTTTTTCATCTCAATATTATAAAATGAAAAATTATATATTAAATTGTTATTAAACATTAATACAATAATTTATCAATATATAAATCTAATATAGTTTATTGGAGTCATTTTTTATTGAATATATATATATATATAACAATATAGTCAACTATAGAACATTTTGACTATAAACACCATCTTTAACTTCCTATCTTCAAGATTAATTTCTATTTTTTTAATTATTTGAATTAAATTTTAAAATTTTAACTCTATATAAAGAAATATAATAGTTCATATTTTATATTAATTTGAACTTAATTTTTTACAAATGTGTGTAGTGAAAATAGTAAAAATTAATTATACTTATTAAGAAAGAAACGAGTTTACAATGGGACTAATCATTAATCATAATGGTCAAAATGACCAATAGACATTTTAAAAAAAATTGGATGGAACCATTTATACATTAAACCTTCCATTACTTAATTTGGTCTATTATTATATCCATATTATAATAAAAAAACGTGGATGGATATCTCTATTTCAATAAAGTTATATGTTTTCCACTCACCCCCTTTATAAAAATCCACCCCTCTCCCCATCACATCACAGTCTTTGAAACCATTAAATCCTAAAATAACAATAAAATAATATTTCAAACTTAAATCCATTAATCATATAAGCATCCAATTTTTTAGAAATTCAATTGTGGAATACCATCTACAAAAAGCAATTGGAGATACCCGATGAAAAGGTAATAGTCATAAAATAATTCTTCTGTATCATTTCATCCTAAAACCCATTAAATAATTTATATTTGATTATTTTTTATTAAAATAAGTAAATTAAATATATGTATATTCTTATCACGATAATTATATGACATAAAACATCACACACATCCACCGAAGGTGATACAATAACATCGATTGGGTTTACGAAAGACTATCGCCTCACGAACTGATGTTGTTTGTTCTTCTATTATAACTTTTCGAGGTAGGTATTAATGATGGAAAAAATTTTATTATTATAAATTTAAATTTTTATGATATTAATATGATTTTTTATTTATTATATATATAATTCCTTCAAATGTTCATTTTTTTGGGATTATGATAATGTTGTGTGTGTGCATGACAGACAACCACCTCATGATGTGATGTTATACGAATAATAAGTATTTATTTATAAAAGGGTAATGAATGGTCATATGAAAGGGTAATTAATGGTCATATGAAATTGGTAATGAAAGGGTAATGAATGGTCATATGCAAATAATATATGGTATGATATAAATAAGTATTTATTTATTATATGAATAATATAATTATATTTGTTATACATAAGGACTGAATTAGTTCAATGAAAGTCAATACATAAGGTAAAGTATTTCAGTTTCACTTTAACTTGCTTTGAGACACAAGCCATGTTCACCAACTATTTCGTGTATATTAACCATGAGTGTATAATAAAACTCATATATTGATATTTATTAGTATTTAAATTTCATTTTTTGGATCTGTCTATCATGGGGGGTACAATTAACATGTTACCAAATCAATATGAGAATGTTTTTCTCAATTAAAAATAATTTAGACACATATTTTTTTATGTGGAATTATTATTTTATGATGTGTATATGATATTAAATAAACATGTTATATCATGAATAATATTCAAATACTTATATTTTAGGGTTCATTTAATGTTATTCATTCATGTGTATTTTGATTCAATTTTAACAAAGTGGTAAGTTTTAATTTCTACACTCATATCATTAATCAATAATGTTCGTGATAATGCTTATATTAGTGAGATATGATGATCAATAACTCAAGAATTATGATTAAATATCCTCTCCAGGGGTTATTTATGATATATTTATATAATGGAACCATTTTCCCAGACATTGCTACTAAATATAATTTAGAATCTATTTTTATTAAAAACTGATTTTTTTCTCTCTTCAGTTACAAATCTCATTTCTTTTAAAAAATGTATTTGAAAAAAGTTGTAATAAAATATAAAAATAGATCCAGAAATAAGGAAATCATTTTATATTTTCTAATGAATTTATTTGAGTTCAAAATAATTAAGTATTTTATCTCAAATTTTGTTTATTTATTCATATCAACAACAACTATATTTTTAATTGAAATGATTCATACTGATCTTCAATATATAATAATATCTTTATATCAAATAAAAAGGTAAACTGACGATGAATGACTATAGATTATTTCATTTTAATGTAAGGATCATTTCATTGACTATTTAATTCCCCCAATCCTCCAAAAATAGATACACCCCAAGAGTTTTAACAATATTTTTGATCAAATCCACAATGAGTATTATTTTACACACTCCTGGTCTATATAACATATGTTATTAAAAATTGTATATCAAATATTTTGATATGATCATATGTATATATATATAATATATCAAGAATATTATTACTTTCATGAAATTCCATTTTTATATGGATATTCTATACTATCTTCAAGCATGAATATTGGTATAAAATATTGTCCTAATAATTCCAATTGAAAATATAACAATGTTTTACCTTTTTAATGAATGTTTTAAAAAGAATATTCTTTTAATTTATGATAAATGGAATTTTGAAATCTACCAAAAATATGAAAGGAATCATTTTTTGGTGTATATATTATATTTCAAATTATCATCCTTCCTGAAAACTCCACTCATTAAAGAATAATTTTTATATTTTAATGATTATTTTAAAAATAAATGGTTTTTTATAAAAATTCTAGAAATATTTCTAATTTAAATATATTTTCCAAATGTAATTTTAATGATTATTTGTTTTTTAAAATGTAATATAAATTAATTTCAAGCCTTCCCTTATAATTTTCAAATTATATTTTTAATGAAAAGTATTGTAATGTTATTTATGTTTAAAAATTATTTTGAATGGATTAAAAACACCACTTATATGATTTTATGTTTATTTTAAATTAAAATTCATTTAATCAGATTTTACTATTAAAAAATAATTTTTCCAATAGAAATATACATTTTACTCAAGAAATGTTTTAAAATATCACTTCAAAATTAATTTACATCTATAATGACATCTATGGATGTTACCTATCCCTTAGTAGAAATTTTGTTCTATGTAAACCATTCTTATTCTTCTTTGAATGGTTTATTTTAATGATAAACAGTTTTTTATGAAACTCGTTAATCTTTCATGGGATATATTATGATAAAACTCTTATGAAACTCACTAATTCTTATGGTTTATACTTTGAGGAAAATATTATGAAACATGTCACTTTTCCATATGTTGTGATAAAATGAAATGTGTATGATAACCATTTTGTTTTATGGAAATGATATCATGATTCTCTATGATCTAGTGAAAAAATTAATATTTCTATAATTACGATACATGTTAGACATATATATCCCTAAAATTAATTTGGTAATGATTAATGATATATGAAATCAAGGGTTTTTCAAGAGGTCATCCCATGCCCGTAAGAGGAGGGTACCAGAGAGGCCAACCCAATCCCTGAAAAAGAGGTTTCATGGGATGTTATCATAGGCCTAAAACATGAGAGTACATTGGAGGACATATCGTACCAATAAACTCATTGTAAATAGAAGTTCGTCCAAATCTCAAAACAAGAGGGTACATGAGATTACATCACAAGCCCGAAGTAGGTACCCTATTGATGAGCCTAAGAAAAACATGTTATTAATGTCTTGGTAGGTATCATTTACATATTATTTTATAAGAATAGGTGTATAACAATACGTCCATTAATTATTCCATTTTAATACTCTCATGGATCATTTTAATTTATTATATTAATAGTGATTTCTTATGAACTACCAATAATTATTCCACAATTCAAGATTATGAACTTTTTTATGAAAGTTAAACTTTTCAAATGTTATTTTACTGCTCTCAATACCTTATGCTAATGTTATGATTATATATCTCCCTTGTTTAACCTTATAGGGAATATGATCTCATCGTTTTTTATTTTTTCCTTTCCCTTGATTATTAATAATTGTTTTAAATAGGATTACTAAATGGGGAGAACATTATGAGTGATTTTGAATGTATTTCACAAAATTAGAATATTTTTTCCATGTTTACAAAGGTATTAAACTATTATGGTCCTCATGATTTTTTTATAAAGTAATAATATTTCATAGAAAATGATTTAATATCCTATTATGAGAATCCAATATAACTATAGATTTTATTAAATGAATAGTTGAGTTAGAACTTGAAATATAGGATGATAAAAATATAGTGGGACTCCTATGAATATGTCATGATATATCTATAACAAAAAATATAACGATGTGTCAATTTTTAATAAAATGTTCCAAAATATTTTTACTGTATTGAGAGAGTGGCTTCAAAATATTACGTCCATTTATTTATAATAAATGTTGATTTGGAAAATGAATTTTTGGAAATATGGTTATCAACCCCAAAAACACTGTATTGAGTGTGAATCAGTTGTAATCATGTGTACAACAATGGGCCTTACTGAGAATTGGGTTTGAAACTCATGTGGGAGATGATTTTGGGAAATAATATAATATTTATGAACAATAATGGTGAATTTAATTAGATGATTAATTTGTATGATCTAGGATAAACAGATCGTGACATCTATAAAATATAGTATTTCATGTTTTAGATTTCATATTAGTTAATTGTCATGATTATTTGGTTCTAAATAATTATTGCTATTTCTCGCACTGTGATTTCAGATTTAGTCTATGGATGGAACACAATGGAAGAGTGTTAATTCCAATTGTGATGGAATGTGAAATTATTTTCCTCATGAGCCAAGAAACAAATATATGAGTTTCAGTGAAAAATAATGTAATTATTCTAGAAAAACATTATTGAGCTTGGAATGATGGTTCTATTCCAAAAGATCTAAGGAGGAAACGAAATCATTTTGACTCCATCATGATGAAATATCAACAATAGTTTAGTGGATATAATATTCCACTAGTTGTTGAGAAAAGTATTAAAACCACTAAAAATATAATTTTCATTCATTAGTGTTTGGTGAATAAAATATTCATTTTATCTATTTATCATTTGGATAGTGAATAAGATCTGTGGTGGAATATATTTATGAATATTAGAGAAAAATAGAAAATTGAATCAATTGATTGGGATGAGATTTATTGAATATTTCTCAACTAATTATGTTTTATTCTATAATAAAATATAGATAAATAATACCATGAAATAAAAAAACGATGATGAATATTTTGTAATTGATGAATCTAATTTTAAAACACATTCATGTTATTCTTTTGGGTTAATCAACTTCCCAGAATTAAAAATCGATAGATTCTATGGTACATTGAAACGAATTATTCAAAATGAATTTCCTATAAATATTTTTTTATATATCAATAAGTCATTCGATGGGAGTTTAATTTATAAAGAAAAATAATATTTTCCCACAATTCCAATAGTTTAGATACGTAATAGATGATAGAGTCTCATGAAATCAGAAATGGTATGAAGTAATTCCGTGCATCATTATGCCAGAAGTGTCGGATGAAGAACACACATGAATATAAAAAAGGGAAAATGGGGTGTTACAAGTGTGAAGTTGAATCTCATAGAGGAGATGAATGTTGAAGTGATGTAAAGATTTTTTCTAATGTTGAAAATTCATCAAAAAATACACCACTCACAGTTCAGTTTTTCAATTTCAAATTGTTTAAGCCTTATTCTAACAAGAACCCCAATCTATGGATTAATGAGGACAGTATGACACAATGTAAATGATTATTGTATCATAATAGTTGATGGGAAATGTAATAATTTTGGTATAATTATCCCCCTCTGCTTATATTGTAATTTCATGACTCATTTTTCATGAATGTGACTTATAAAAATATTATTATTCATTCTTTAGTGAAATTTCATGTGGTTATCGACATTGATGATCTAATAATGATATCGCATATTCTATCGGTATAAGGATAAAAACATGATTCCAACATAAATGTCTTTTTATATTATAACATCTTATATAAGGAATGGAGAATGATGAATCCATTCAATATTGTATCATGGTAATTCATGTTAATGAAATTTTTAATGAGAATACATGATGAAGGTTTTAAAATTATTGGTATGTCACACTCAAGGAAAACATTTAGATATTTGGTTGATTATTTTATATTGATTTTCATAAATTAGGTGACCTTATTTATAAATTTGTAAAGTCGAAAGTGTTATATGGTCAATCATTTATGAAAAATTTTATATTCAACCTTGGTTTTGGTCAAAGATATTAATGTATTACATAAAAGTATTATTATTAATTCATATTGGATAACACGTAAAAAGATTTTTTTATAATTCTAACTAATGATTAATGAAAATAATTATCATTCTATTTATGAATCTTATGATCCATTAGAAATTCATAAACAAAAAATTCCAATTTACTAAATTTACTAATAGATTATGTGAAAATCTATCGAGGCATAATGGGTGGATGCCATTTTTCTTAGGAAATTTAATTAAATCAGGTAAGCTTATATTCTTATGGAAATTCTTAATCATTAGTAAAATGGACTTGAAATAAAATGTTTTCCTATTATCATTAAATAAAATGTTTATCTTTATTTTAATGGAAGAAAATGTTTTGATTATTCTAACCGCAATTATGAATTAAACCTTAGTTACATGTAACACCAAGTATAAACCAAAAATGATATACTATATATATATATTATTTAATATGAAAATTTTCAGATAAATGTTGTTATTGTGGGTATGAATAATATTAACCAAATTATGAAAATATTGTTCCCAAATGTCTATAAAATAATTTTTCAGTGATCAATTAATTATAATTTAACATAAATTCCTTTTTGGAAATAAAAGGAAATATTTTTCAAAAATTATTTGATGATCCAAATGCCAATTCTGGCCATTCCCACAAAAAATAATTAAAAATTATTTGATGTTTTGTAAGGTTGGTTTAAAAACATGGGTGTTCAATTAAAACTTCAATATAAAATTCCATGATGGATGAAAAAAAGTGTTGGTTGACATAGTATGACAATAATATATATTCCACAAATTGTTGGGAGCATATTTTCCACCATGATCTCCTCCCTATATGAATTTGTGATGTTTAGAAGGATATCATAAAAGACATTGATACATTCAAACTAATAAATAATAATTTTCTAGGGTGCACTTCTATATTGGTTTACAATTACTCTACCGCCATCATTGTGTCTAATTTAATCCAATGTATCATATACTAAAATTGATCAACAAAATTAATTTCCTTAATAATTGCGCACTATTTAGCCTCATACATGTAGTAATTTCTAATGAAATGGAAAATAATCCTTTCATAAAACCTATTTTTGTGCAGTAGACACCACCACATTTTGAGGGACATGGTTCACTCAAAGTCACACTGCCAATATTTACCATTATCCATGCTGATATAGGGGGAATCCACAAGTTAAAAAAAGTACCTATGGTTTTTTTCTCCTTTTTAACTATCCAAGAATTCAAAAAATAGTTAAATCACTAACATCATTATCCATAAAGAATTTAAGAATATTATATTGTGCATTATCATCATTTTTTTGGCCAAATCCCCCTCAATAAAATAAATGCTTCTATTTTCAAGCACTATAATGTTTTTGGATGTTTAGGTATAGAAAAAAACTGTGGAATACACCATGAGTAATATGCTATGCTATTTTTCACTGAGTTCCAACTCATCGATTTTCCTCATCCGATCTTCTGTATTGAATTCCATGAATATCTCAATGATATATATTCTCGGTTCATACTCCCAATTTCAGGATGAAATCCCAAAAATAACGAAGTTGTGATCCACTCTTTCCTCACCAATTAGGAAGATATGGCATATAGAGACCTACTATCGACCAGATTTCATTAACTAATCATATATAGAAATCCTATTTTTTTCAAAATTCTCATAATAGAATATTCCTTTTCTGGAAAGATAATGGGCCTTTATAATTTTAAAATCCAAACAAGTGCATATATGTCCTGTGATAATTTGAGATTTTAGTATTTTTTTTATTAAAATACCCAGAAATATTTGGTTTCATTATGAGGGTGTCAATATCAAAAAAGTAGTACATATGGATGCATAGTAGATTTGTCATAAGAGGATTTAAAAAAATACTCCAATGTGTGGATTGAGATAAAAAATAATTTTTTTATATGATTTTATGATTCATTATATTATTATCCAATGGTCTATCAATCCAGGGTATCAGCGAGTTATTGACACTATAATGCATCAAAAAAAAATTTCGAGCATGCCATGATGTCATGAAATGAAAATAAAATAGCTGACCATTGAAAAGATGAAATATGTTTTTATTATCGATTAAAAAGATTTTAGGTGAATATATCATTTAGAATGTTTATTCCCCCATATTGTGTTGTGATCAAATCCTAGGAAAATTTTACAAGGAGCACTTCACTGAATTCCCATAGATCTATGAAATCCAGAAAAACTATATTAACAGGATTAGTGTAATATTTTCATGCAATAGAGAATAACATTATTGTATAGATGCATCCTGTCTAAAAAATTATTTTGAACCTAGATTTTATTACATTAATAAGTTTTATGGGTCATCGATAAATGGATAAGTCATGTTAAAAATAAATTTCATTACCAAAATTATTAGGCACACCATACCCACAGGGAACACACTCTTTCCTTTCCACTTGGCCACCTAATTAGTGATCTTGATAGAGATGTTATATAAGTGGAGAACTATAAAATTATCCTAGAAATATGGAATAATATGAAAATAAATGGCTAAGGATCCCCTCTTCGCACTAAGGTTTTTAGCGATCCTAATTTTTCAAGATACATAAATTCCATTTCCAAAGAAAATAGATGATTTAATTTAGCTTATTAACTACACTACTACTTTTTTATAATGGTGAAAGATAATTTTGATTGTTAAAAAATTTATCTTGTAATTCTGTCCAAATAAAATATTATCATTTATATAAAGAGATAATAATAAATACAATTTTACTCATAAAAATTTCATTTATCTAAAAATGTATTTTCATTGTATTTTTATAGAACACTTATTTTAAAACTAATTTTTGAAATTTTTAAAAATATTTTTCGAAAGAGTAAAATAAATTTATAGAGTATAAATAACTAAATTATCCTAAGGTTAAATTATATGATTTTTATTAAAAGAATCATTATTTGATAAACAACGAAAAATAACCAATTTTATTTCAAAATTTCCTTTTGGTATTGATTTTTTATAAAGTCTTAATATAAAATAAAAAAGTTTTTATGTATAATAAGTTCTAATATACATCTATTAATTAAAATATTTTAATTAGAATAATTAGTTTATTCAATTTATATATATAATTATTGTCGAAATTAGATCATTTTAACATTAAAATGATTTTTTCTCAACACGTCTACTAGATTAATTTAAAATTATATTTTTCTACTTCTATGAATCAAATTAGGAAAAATATATTACATATCTGGTATCTAAAATATTTTTAATTTCTAAAAACTTATTCTTAAATTATAATCAAAATGAATGTAGAAGCAATAAAAATTAATTACTGTATTTAAAGTTAAAATGGTATTACAATGTGGAATAAACGAGAGAGAATATTGATAAATTAGTCTAAACTATTACATAAATTTTTATTTATGAGTTTATACCTACCCTTAAAAAAAATTTCTCAGAAATGTGGAAATTTCATTCCACTATCCTTAAATATGAATGATATTATATGTTATGTTAAGAAAAAGAGAAAAATAAGAATTTTCTATCTTTTAATTTTTATAAATAAATAAGACTGGGAAAAAAGAACACATTATTGATTATATATATTGGTTTTATATATAATTGATTAATTTTTATATTAATAATTTACCATTAATTTTTATTTATTAAATAATTACATTAAATACATTGGAAATGTCAACACAGTAATAATATTTTTAATAACTTAAAAAAATAAAAATTCTAAAAATATGAAATGTGAAATAAATTGAATAAATATTTATCTTATATTATTCTTATAGTATAATATATAATATTTAGTTTCTATTAAAATAATATTTTAAAATTCCATCAACTTCTTGCAATTTTTAATATTGAAATTAAATGAATATTGTTATAATTGACTTTAATATTATTTTATAATAAATATTAATTTATTAAAATAATTAAAATTATTAAAAATACTATATTATGAAAATATATTTTTAAATAGTATTAAATATATGATATGTTCCACTGATGTAATAATTTTTTTATTATAAATACTATAGTGAATGTTAATTTTAAATGCTCAGTTAGAACATTTAATGTTAAAGTGGGGGTTTTACACATTACATTATATTATGTTAAAATTAAATTCCAACATAAATTGAATTTATATTAAATTAATTATATATCATTTTTTGAATTAGCGGGTTTGGTTAATCAAATATTTCTCCATCAAATTTTTACTTATTGGATAAATTACCTAGGATAAAAAACAAGTTAACGTAGTGAAAAACCAAATTGGTAAATGAAACACCCTGAACCCAAGAAATATGGAGTCGGTGCATTATTTTAATACATTAGCATGATTAAAAGGAAACAAGTTCCAATGGATAGACCGGTTTAGCCGTCATCCTAAATAGATTACATAAATTAACGTTACATTACAAATTCAATCATAAGACACAACATAAATAATAATTTTAGAATGATATTATTCCCTTAGAAAAACCAGGCATATAAATCACAATACACTTCTTGGGACCTTGGTAAAATAATACATCAGAAATGTGTGAGCTCAGATGCTCTGTAAGGGTGTATAATTTAGCGAAGGCTATAAACTTTTAAGGAAAGATGTGTAATAAAAACTACCGCCTTTTAAAAATAAACATGAACATAATATGGAGAAAATAAATAAAAAATTTCCATATAGACATGAAAAAAGATATTCTACTAGTGTAATAATCAAATTTAATAAATAATTTCATAATGATGGAATGTCTAAAGCCAGACATCATTACCAAATAGTAAAGGCCTCATCCCAAGACTACAAAAAAAATTTTTTGTCATGGACTTGTGCCAAGAAACTAATTTGTCACATGAGACCTACCCATGCATTGAGGAGCTATATCAGGCTCCACTCGTCACTTACAAAGTCCACTGCATTCCTCATATGAAAATGTTGAAAGCTAACATAAACATTCATATTAAAACTAGCATACAAAATGCCAATACTTCAATTATAAACCATAAAGGGTATAAAAATGGAACATCCAACATAAAATTACTCATTTAATTCAACATGGATGATTGAATTATAATAAATCAACCTTAATAATGAATAATATCTTATAAAGGATGTTGGCATAGTTGAAATTGATCAGTAAAAATTTTTGAGAGAAATATACCTTTTTGTGAAATCAATTAACAATCACACTTTTATAATGGAATTCATTTAAATGTGATTTTTTAATCAAAGTTTACCATTCCACTTTGAAACTTTTTAAATGAATGTACATTTTAAAATAATAATTTTCATATAAATATATCCTTAATACCGTTTTTAAAATATTGACATTAATGAGAAAGATCTTGAAGATTAAACATTTAGAACATTAAAATGATTTTTTTGTTAAATATCACATTAAAATAATCATTTTAAAATTTATTTTATGAATCTTGGATGTGGATAATAAATATTTCCCCAAAAATACTTACACATAAACAATCTCGGATAATAATGAGATTGATAGATTAACCCTCTCCTTAAATTTTCCTTTGGTCAAGGGTATGTTTAACCTCCTATGTAATGACCATATAATGTTATTAAATTATACAAGAACCATTTTAATATTTATTATATAATTCATGATTAATTTATGACTTTATACTTCCCATTTAATAATGATTTCCATGTTAAATTATCATTTCAGCTAATAATCACTTTCTTAATCGTACGTGTTTTAACTTGATATTCTTGATCGTATCATTTAGATCGTGATTTAAATAATTCCATAACATAAACAATTATTTATATTTCTTATATATTTAGAATATAAATATATATAATAGATAGATATATGAAATAGAAATCTCAGTTTATGGAGACGGTAGGCTGTAGGTACGCATAAACGATGTTTCCATTTTCATAGCATATTGAACAGAAGTAAGTGAATAAGGTATATATAAGTACAAAAATTTATATATATATCTCAAGTAGAATTATTAAGTTATATATTACACACTTAATAATAATAAATATTTTTATAATCATCATTGAATGGTGAACGTGGAAATGAAACTCATCGCGTCGTGGAGAAGGTAAGCAGTACTTACACACGAGTGCCGATATCATTTCCTTAATGATTAAAAGGGGTATTATTGGATGTTATATTAATTTTATAGAGAAATTATAATGCTATTTTCTTTATTTATTTACATATTAATCATCATTATATCCATCAAAATATCATTGTGTCAAGTAACTAATTAGACCATGGAGTGGAGACGGTAAACTGTATGTACACACACATGGGGAAATTATAATTTACATGATGGATAAAATAGTGAATACGGTTGTACCATATTTATAATAGAATAATAGTATGTATAAGGTTCTGGATTTATTATTTTGGAATTGAAATAAAAAATAAAATGAAAGTGGAAAAACCAATGAACATTGAAAGAGGTGATAAAATAATTACCTATTCATTCGGTGATTCCTTTTGATTTGAACAAAAGGGATCTTTATGTTGGCTTTCTGGTCAAGTTAATTCCACTAGGTTGAAGTGAGGGATGTTGGGAGGTGATTTGGTTCAGGTTTGGCCGATCCAAATGTCCTTAGAGGTGTGAATTTGAGAGAAGGTGATGTACCATTTTTTAAGAGAGGTGAGGGTCACTTTAAGAAAAGATTAAAATGTTATTATATTATAAAATAATTTTCAGTTTTTAATTGCCGAAAATTTATTTATTTAGAATCTATGGTGGGTATGGGTCAAAATACACTGAACCAATAGGTTTTAGGAAAGTTTGGTCACCATATTAACTCTATCGTTTTGATTTAACCCATAATTAAATAGTTTAACTTTTACCATGTCCTTTTTTATTATTATAATAAAGAGTTAATTAACATGTTATAAAAAGACAAGAGAACCTAAAGTTGTTCATTAATGACATATATATTATTATATAAGTACTTTGGTCAAACCTGATATTTTTAGTATTGTTATATCATTTAATAATATATTATTTTTTTAAAAACATATTTTTGTCAATTTTGACACTATTTGGTATTTGGTTTTTGGGAAAGTCATAACGATTTGATTATTTCAAAAAATATACTTTTAATCAACCCTAACACGTCGTATTCACCTTGAAAATTCATTGATGACCTCATAAGTCTCAATTTACATTTATTGGGATATTTATAATATCAATTATTTTAATCATTCATTAATAAGGTTATTAGTGCATCATCATTGTACCAAAATAAATTTAATTATTTAATGTCTAAAAATTAAAAATTAAATATCATGATATAGGAAATATTTTTTTCATTATAATGAATATTTATTGTAGAATTTATATTATGTATAACCCTATATTAAAAATGGTTTAGTTTTAAACGTTGAATTTAATATTTTTAACACTTCTTCAAATAAAATAATAATAAAAGTCCTAATCTAATCCAAGTTGACCAATAGAATCATATTTTATTCACAAGGTTGGTTCTGGATGATATACACATATCCAATAGAATTAGGACTTGTGTTAGGGTAATTCTAAAATCATTTTTACCTTTAATTACCCTATTTACTTTTAACTATAGTAAATAAAAGTCAAAAGTTACTATTCACCAGAAATTATTTTTATCTTACTGAACCAGATTTTACATTCTAATGTAAACCATGTCTATCTGATTTTTTAAATTAAACTCATAGAAGCAGTAAAATTAGGTTTTATGTAAATTTTCAAATGTGTCTAGAAGGTGGGTAAAAGACGTTAAAAAGATCAATAAAATTTTATATAGGTAATTTTATTACTAACTGATTCCAATGAAATAATTTAAAGTTATATAGGTATTATATATATATATATATATAAACTTAAAATAAGTTTAAATAAAACAAGTAATTATTTAAACAAAAATTCGGTTTTAAATAATAACGCAAGGTTTTTCATTATTCATAAAAAATTTATAGTTTTTAGGGAAATATTAAATTTTACCTGAAGCTGATTTGGATATTCGAAATTTAAAAAATAATTCTATTTTACTAAATTTAAATCATAGAAGTAGCATAAATTTTTCTAATATTAATTCTCGTTGTCAAAACCAAAAAGTGGGTTTTTAAAAAGTAAAAGCTATCAAAATATTAAAATGTGTTTATGTCAAATTTAATTTTGAAATTAATTATAATGTCCCAAATGGTATTAAAAAATGAAAATATAATCTAATTATACTTCCAAACATTTAAAATGTATAAATTAACACAATAAATTATTTTGATTAAATAATATTTTTTCAGTTAAAATTATGTATTTTTCATTATTCACCAAATTTTGAATGTTTATTGAAAAACACCAAATATTTATCGAAACTAAATTTTTATGTCCCAATTCTAAATAATAAGTTTATTTTGTCAAATTTTATATATAAAAGAGTCATATATTGGATTTAATAGAGGTTTTCCATTAAATCGCGGCCAAATTGCATTTTCTAGAAAATACTTCCTTTATCTGAAAAATTGAATTTTTTCTTATATTATGTCTATGAAACCCATAATATGGATGTTAAAATTATAGGGTGTATATAAAATTCAAAATCCAGTTAAAAATATTCATAACTGGGTTTTGAACGATTAGTTTGGTAAGTAGTGGTTCGCTCGAACTCGGTGTTGCGTGTAGCATAAGATATTGAAATATTTTGAAGAGACAATGCACAATGAAATATTGGGGTGTTACATTCTCTCCACCTTCAATAAAATGTGTCCCCAAATTTTTAAATTGTTCTTCGACAATAAATTGTTAATTATAGAAAAACACCTTTTTGGAAAACCCAAATAAAAAATTGGTTTAATAAAATTTAGTTTTAATAAGATGGAATGAGAAATGAAAAAGTCACCACCAAATTTTGATCTTGATTATGGGAACATTGGGGGAATTTAAAGACACATAATTGAAAAAAAAAATTAAATATTTATTTGGAATGATTGAGGCCATCAATTAAAAAAAGCATAAAATTGGGGGCCTCAATGAAATCAGTCTATGATGATTTAAAATATCATCTCTTCAACAAAACATAAGTTATTTGGATAACACATTTTTTGTTTTAGGATCCCCTACCTAATGTTTAAGAATTAATTTATTCATTGAATAAGAAGAAAAAAATATACTTGACATGTAGAGTTTCATCCATTAACTAATTGCTACCAAAAAATATTCTTTCACTCCAAAAGATAATAGAATTCAAAAATATTTTATTTATTCTAATCATTTAGGGTTCAATAAATAATGAATTTATAATTCATTTTTAGGAAAATTTAAAAAAACTATATTTTACAAACCAGGATATCACGTAGGCCAGGGGTAGTTGATTCACCTTTGTCTCCCTTCAATTTTGGGTTCAAGTCTTGCAGCATTGCCAGACACGATGGGTTTTCGCCCGACCTCCATGTTGTCCTTTTTATAAAAATCCAAAAACAATCTTAAGAAGTGTTTTAACCTTAAAAAATAGAATCAAATATCCATCTTAATTCATTCCAAACATTAGACTTATCCAAAATACTTCTATCCAAACTCACAGTCCAACATTTATAATGAAGGAAAATATAATGAAGATTCTGTTTTCAAAGTAATAACATGTGAATACCTTTATCATGTATTCTTTTAAAAAATAGTAAAACCCAGCATTACCATAAAACCTTATTTATTACATTCATGCACCCTTATTCCTTATAGAACATTGGATATACTCTTTATATATCAAGAAATGTTGTAAACTCAAACAATGATGGACTAAACAAAAAAGTAATTAGTTCAAAGTTAGTCAATAATATACAATATAATTTATCCAACTAAATTATATTTTATTATGAAATCATTATCTTAGCATCAGAAACATATTAAGTGTTATGGTTTCCCCTGACCTTATATTTTCCAACAGGTTTAACTTGAAACTGTTTCACTTTACTTGGTACCATAAAATATCAAATCCTTAATGAAAACGTATTGTAGTACAATCCTCATATACCTTATAATTATTATAACTAGTAAATCATTAATACAATACTAAAATGAGATAATTATTTAATAACAATATATGAACAATAATCATTCCTATTCATCTGTGGTAGTATCATAACATGATTATTATCCAATAGTATCATTTGGGTTATACTCGGATGATTGAGACATTAATTCACGTAGTGTCCCAACTCCTTGTAGATAAATCATTTTACATTTGAAACCTTTCTCTTACCCTTTCAATTATGTACTTGGTGTCCATTTTCTCTACAATTATATCAAACTTCAATTCCCTTTAGGAATTTACCAATTTGATTCTTTCCCCAATTATCTTGTATGGGAAAATCCTTATTTACCCTCTTTCCTTTATCCATCTTTCTCGCTACCATATTTTTCTTCTCTAAAATCCTTTCAAAGCCATATAACATAGAGAATTATTTACATATCTTATTAACACATGATACTATCTCATCATATGATGAGAGTATTTGGAGACTATTTCTCTCATAAATTATGGCTTAATATAATGAATGATATGGTCCTTCTTTATCTTTGGATCATAAGTATTGCTGGAGTTATAATTTCTTCAATAGGGAACCATTTCTACACAATGGCATACAATAGGTTAGATTATGAATCACAATGAATATTTACAAAAATATAAAATACCTAATGTAAATTTAAATTATTATGAATATAATATATAATCATAAAAAAATTTCCCTTGATGAGGTATTTACTCATAATTCCATTATAATGGCTTGTCATGAAAATTTGAATTATCATAAGCATACCCCCCCAGGAGTTTTGTAACCATGAGTGTAGAAAGGCCCATTGTCGTGTACCGAGATACCTTGGGTCAAGCCAGAATAACCTTTTTGGAGTTTTAATTCTTAGGTACATCTGTTCTAGAGCCGCCTCTACCTTCTCATATCTAGACAGGGACGTGTTGCATGGAAAATTCACAAAATCCTTAATTTACCAAAATTCTTGGAAGTTCTTTTATAATAATCCTCAATGTTTATCATTGGGTAATGTTCAATAATCTGAGTTTTTCTAAATATAATTCCAAGGTTTTTTATAATATTCTTCTGATACCAACTATAATGCCTCAACCCCATAAGCATGGATCTGGTGCATTATTTTAATACATTGGCATGATTACTAGGAATCTAGTCCCAAAGGACCGACCAGTTTAGGATTCTTCGAAAATAAATCACTTACATGGAAATTATGTTACACATTCAAACATAAAACACAACATAAATAATACTTTGAGAACGACATTATTCCCCTATCGTAACCCTACATATCAATCAGAATACACTTCTTGAAATCGTGGGAGAATTAACATTATAAAGGGGTGAGCTTAGATACTCAGTAAGGGTAAATAATTTAACAGAAGCTGTAATCATTTGATGAAATATGTGTAATAAAAACAACATCCTTTTAAACATAAAAATGAACATAATATAGAGAAAATAAATCAAACATTATAATATAAACATGCACATAGATATTTTACTAGTCTAATAATCACATGTAATAATTAATTTCATAATGAGGGAATGCCAACCTTTGGACATCATTACCACATAGTCATGGCCTCGTGCCAAGAATAAAAATAATTTTTTTCAAGGCCCTTTTCCAAGACACTAATTTGTGTCATGAGACCTAAAGATGCATCGAGGAGCTATAGCGGACTCCATAGGTTACTTTTTATGTCCACTATATTCTTCATATGAAAATGTTAAAACAAAACATAAACATTCATATTAAAAAATAGCATACAAAATGACAATACTTCAACCAAAAACCATGAACGGTATAAAAATACAACATCCACAGTCAAAAATATCATAACTCATTCAATAAAATATGGAGGATTGTATTATAATAAATCAATCTTAATCAAAAATAATATCCAGTAATGTATGATGACATAGTTGAAAATGATCAGCAAAACATTTTGAGAGAAATACCCCTTTTTGTAAAATAATTTAAAAGTCACACATTTATAAAGTATGTAATTTAAATATATATTTTAATCAATGTGTCCCATACCACATTAAATAATTTGAAAGGAATTAACATTTTAAAACAATCTTGTCCATATAATAAAATCCTTAAACCCATTTTGAAAACATGGTCATTAATGAGAATAATTTAGAAGAATAAATATTTTAAACATTTAAAATGATGTTTTAGTTAAAGATTAACATAAAATAATAATTTTGAAATTTATTTAATGAACCATGGACATAGATAATAAATATGTCCATGAAAATACTTACACATTAACAATCACAAATAATAATTAGATTGAGGAATTAACCCTTACCTTGCACTTATCTTTGGTCGAGGGTACATTTAACCTTTGTATAATGACCATAGTATATTCATAAATTATACCAGTACCAATTTCATATTTATTATATCATACATGATTCATATATGACTTTACACTACCCATATAATAATTATTTTCATGCTAAATTATCATTTCGGGTAATAATCGCTTTCTTTATCGTACATGTTTTAACTTGTTATTCATGATCATATCATTTAGATAATGATTTAAATAATTCCATAATATAAAACATGATATAGATATCATATATATTTAGAATATCAATATTTATAATAGATAGATATATGAAATAGAAGACACCATTTATGGAGACGGTAGGTTGTACGTATGCATAAACACATGTTCTGTTTTCATATCGTATTGAACAGAAGTAAGTGAATAAGATATATATAAGTACAGACACACACACACACACCCATATATATATATATAGTCTCATTATTATGTCATATATAACATACTTATTAATAATATATATTTTTATATTCCTCGTTGAATGCTGAACATGGAAATGAAACTCATCATGTCGTGGTGATGGTAAGTCGTACGTACACACGAGCGATGATATCATTTTATTAATGATTAAATGGTGTATAATTGGATGGTATATTAATTCTATCCAAAATTATCATGTTATTTTCATTATTTATATACATATTAATCATCATTATATCAATCCAAATATCATACTGTTAAACAACAAATTACACAACAACGTGGAGATGACAAGCCGTACGTATGCACACATAGTGACATTATCATTGATAGGATGGATATAAAAATGAATGTGGTTGTACCATATTTCTAATTACATAAAATTATGTAGAAGGTACTTGATTTATTATTTTGGTATGTAAATAACAGAGAAATATAAATTGGGAGGACAAAAGAACTTTGAATGAGTTGATTAAATAATTACCACTTTTTTTGTTTTGTTTTGATTTGAACAAAAGGGATCCTTAGGATGGATTTATTCTCATGGGATGGCCTCTTTGTTAAATTTAGAGGATTATGGGAAAGGATTTGGTTAGGTTTTGGCCGAGGAAAATGGATTCAGAGGTGTTTTTTTAGAGAAGGGGAAATAACCTTTTATAAGAGAGGTGACAATCACAATAGGAAACGTTTTAAATATTATTTTATTATAAAATAATATTCAATTTATAATGGATCACAATTGATTTATTTTGATACTAAGTTGTGTATGGGTCTAAATAATCCATACCAATGGGTTTTAGACAAGTTTAGTTTACCATATTAACCATTTCTTTTAGATTTAACTCTTAGTTAAATAGTTTATCATTTAACATGTCCTCTTTTATTACTATAATAAAGGGTTAATAAACATACTATAAAAAGTCAATAGAACCTCAAGTGGTTCATTATTGAGATATATATTATTATATAAGTCCTTTGGCTGAACCTTATATTTTTATTGTAATTATATCATTTATTAATACAATATTTGTATTTAAAACTCATTTATGTCAATTTTTAATCTATTTGGTGTTTGGTTTTTGTGAAATTCAAAACAAGAACATTACATTGAAAAAAATAAATTAAATCAACCCTAACACATCATATTCACCTTGAAAATTCTAGTATGTCATCAAACGACCCAATTTACATTTATTTTGATATTTATAATATCAATTATTTTAATCGTTCATTAATAAGGTAATTATTGCATCATCATTGTGTCATAAATAAATTTAATTATTTAATGTCTTAAAATTATTAATAAATTACCTTGATGTGAAAATCCTTTTTATATTTCTTATGAATATTTATAGTGTAATTTATCTTTTGTATAACTCTGTATTAAAATTATTTTAGTTATTAAACATGGAATTTAACACTCTCACCTCTCCTTTAAATAAATTAATAATAAATGTCCTAATATAATCCAAGTAGACCAAAATAATAATTTTATATTACTAAGGTTGTTTATGGTATAAATAAAAGTATCCAATAGAATTATGACATGTGTTATGGAAATTATAATATCTTTTTTACTGTTAATTACCATATTTACTTTTAAACATGTTAAATAAATGTCAAAAGATACTATTCAGAAAAAAAAAATTCTTATTGAGACACATTTTACATAATAATGTAAACCTTGTCTTATGAATTTTTTAAATTCAATTATCCAAAGCGATAAAATTACGTTTTGCGCAAATTGGAAAATGTGCCAAGAAGGGGGGGTAAAAGACGTTAAAAATATCAATAAAATTTTGTACATCTAATTTTATTATAATATGATTCCATTGAATGACATTTAACTTCTATAGGTATTATATATCTATTTTTTCTTAAAATAAATTGAAATAAAATAAATAATTATTTGAATAAAAAGACGGTTTTATACAATAACGAAGGGTTTTTTTACTATTCATCAAAAATTGAATGTTTTCAGAAAAACACTAAAAATTCACCATATTCTAATTTTTATATTACTAATTAAAAAATGAATTATATTTTACAAAATTAAAGAATATATGTTGAATTAATTAATTTAAAATTAAATCTCGTTGTCCAAACCAAAAGGAGGGTTTTTTAAAAAGTAATTAATATCAAAAGATAGACATGTGTTTATGTCAAATTTAAATTTGGAATTTCTTATATTGACATAAAATGTATTAAATGATATAAATAAAACCTAATTATACTTCAAAACAATTAAAATGTATAATTTATCACTATAAATTATTTTGATTAAAAAAATCATTTCTATTAAAATTTAGTATTTTGCGTTATTCCCCAAAATATGAAAGTTATCAGAAAAACACCAAAAATTTATCAAAACTAAATTTTTATGTCCCAATTATAAAGAAGAAGTTTTTTTTGTAAATTATATATATATATAAGTGTCAAATATTTGATTTAAAAATTGTTCTCCATTAAAAGGAAATAAGATTTCATTTTCTGTAAAATACTTCCTTTATCAGGAAAATTGAATTTGTTCTTATATTATGCCTATGAAACACATAATATGGATGTTAAAATTATATTGTGTATATAAAATTCAAAATACAGTTAATAATATTCATAACTGATTTTCTGAGTGGCTAGTTTGGTAAGGCATGGTGCACTAGAACTCGGTGTTGTGTGTAGCACAAGTTATTGAATTATATTGAAAGGATAACATACTATGAAATCATGGGGTGATATATTAAATGTAGGGATGCATAAATGTTATTGAATAAAATATTTATTCATGTATTTAATTGTGTAGTTAATGTGTTCATCAACCATGTAAAATCTAAAAATATTTTATTATATTATTTGGAGCCACATTTGGTAATATTAACCTCTAAATAGTGAATACTTTAGATTATTTACAAGAATGTTAGTTCTCTTCTATGAACACGACCTCACTATCCCAACACGATCACATCTCTAAAAACATTATAATCCACAAATGTTTTAGTTTTATTTATTACTAAAAACTATTAAAGAAATTTTAGTTATGATTATATATTTCTTATTATCATTCACATGGAAAGATATTTTTATGTTATTAGTACAACAAAGACCACACAATATTCCATCAAATGTGTTTCAAAATTATTGTATGTGTATACAGAAGTCTAAAACGTGGTGAACCGATGTTGTCCATTTTTTCATTACCACCTCTCAAGGATTGGAATAATGATATAAATAATATTTATATATTATTTTAATGATATATATTATATTATTATGAGTCAGAAATGTTTACATAACACATACCTTTATTCTTTCCATTTTGTGGAAATATGATAATTTTGTTCATGTGTATAGTGTATTATTTCCCTACGAAGTGATGTGATTCGTTCATGATTTACATAGAACATATTAAGGGTGGTTTTAATAAATATCTGTGAAATATTTGAGATAAAATTTAATTTCTTAATGGAAATATATCATTAATTTTTTTCTATCAAATCAATAATCAAATGAAAAAACCATGTTCATTTGTACATATGACCTACCATATCTATAGAAAGTTCATTTAATTTTGTGTCACTATATTTAATGGAATAAAATAATTACATATGATCTGAATATATGTGATATTTATATCATGGAATAAATTAAAGAGATGATAGAATCATGTTTGAAGTAAGAGGAGAAAAAATAATAAATTAAAACATTTAGGAAAAACAAAGTGGTCATTACCCAAAACGTAACATTAAGATGGAATTGTTAATAAAAAAGAAATATAATGTATTTATAAAATCTTATATGGAATAATATATATAAATTTGGACCTGTGATAAATTTATAATGAATTTATATTTTTTATTTAGTAATTTTGAAGGGGTACGATCGAAATCATGCCATAAAGTATGGGGATTTGAAGTCTCCCTTTTATATATGAGAGACTCCTCTTTTAATTTAATGTGGTGTATATAATCTACTATGAAATGAAATATCTTAGATATACCAAATTTAATTATAATTAATGATTCTATTTTTTATAATTATCATGAGGATTAGGATTTAAATAATACTAAATATGTAACGAATTTTTTTTATGTTTCCCTTAAATTAGAGGTATATTATTTTATGCTACTATATTCATCCATGAGTTTTATATAGAGCCCTATTGACATGTAATATTAGGGATTTATTAATCCTCATGATATTATATTTTACATTTTATTTTCTTCCATCACAGGGTTTATAATTCAAGGTTACCAAAGTGGTAATGATTTTGTTTTATCCTTTATCATTATTGATTATTATCATTTGTAAAATGTTGGAATATCATTATCCACATCTCAATAATCATATTGAATTTTATTCCCCTATAGTTTTTCTTGATTTCTTCAAGTAATGGTACAATTTTATATGTATTTGTTAAACACCATAATAATTTTTTTATGAAAATCTAACTATATACCTGTATATGGTAGTAAATACGTTTTCTTCCCAAACCATGGTCTCTAATTTTCATTCAAATTTTTTTTATACTTTTATAATTTTTAAGATAATTTTATTCATGTTTAATTTTTTAGAAAATATTTCCGAAAGAATATTCATGTATTTTTCCTGAAAAAATCCCCTCTACATATTAACAAAATAATTTAAACGAATCCTCATTTTAATATGTAGAACATGAACTGAATTTTGTGACATCGTGACTATTCATTTCATCAAATATTCCTTTATATGTTTTCAAAGTAACTTTAAATGAATATTTTTATTATTTTTTTCTGGTTTCAAAATGTATTTTCAATGAAAATTTATTTTCCTCAAGAAATGTATCTAGTTTTTATTCAAAATTATATTACTTCTAAGTTAAAATTACTTGAAGGGGATTATATTATGCTAGGGATATGATCAGAGGATATAATTAAAATTATTTCTATGAATGTTTTATTTTTTTATGAATAATTGTTTATGAAAACCTTTTCTATACCACATGTTATACCATGATATATTTTTTTATGTAACCCATTTCTTGTCATGGGTTGTTCTATGATCAATTGATTATGAAACCTATCTATTATCCTTGAGTTATGATATGATTAAATGATTATGATACAAATTTCATGGTAGGAGAGGTGATAGTTTTTGGGCCACGTTATTGGGGATGCATGGTCAGGTTGTTGGGGATGACATGTTACTTGTGATATGTAGTTAGTTTGTGACAGATTACAAATAGTGATGGAATAAAAGAATGTTTCATGATGTTTTAAATTGAATGGGATTCCATTATTAATGGGATGGAATTTGTTAATGGAAAACTAAATAATGGGTTATGTGAATAAATATGTTAATGGAAAATAATTAAATAAAGGGCTCCTCAACGTCTAAAATGAGTATTGGATATAATACTAAATACATTTGGAGGTTTTAGAAAAGTGGAAAAATTCATTGTATGGATAGTTATTTTTTGTAATCCCATAGGTTGGGAATGTGTGATTTTAAATATTTATATATGTATACACAATTTTTTTTTTAAATTTCTATATGTACCCCACCCATGTTGAGAACTATTTGTCAAACAACCGTATTCTCACATGGGGGGTTGCTTCCCCAACATCCCCATGGGAGGATGGATAGTTAATCCCCTACTCATCCCTAATCCCTCTTTTTGGTGATGACAAGCTAAGAATATTCTTGAAATATGTCATGATATGTGTTATCCTAGGTGAATTTGGCATGATTTGGGATGTGGTTTCCTTGGAGAGTTCTGGATGTGTAGGGATTTTTAATCGCATGTGTCTTCAGGAGGAGTTATGATGTGTTGTAAGGACGAAGTGTATATGGGAAGAATTTTTTTATTAGGACCAGGTGTGTGCTGGAGGTATTTTTTGTGGGACATAATTTTATACATGAGACATGTTATATGGTATATTCAGATTTTGTGGGAGGTCCATCATATTTTTGTTTAGGGTGAGATACTGGATAATCAGTGGGAATGTTGTGTGTGAAACCCTATCATCAATGTAGTTTACCTTATGTTATATTATATGACGTGGATTACATGGTGAGTATTCCATGGTGAGGTTGGGATGGTTATTATGTTTTTTTGGGTTGTATGGTTCTCATGTTTTCCCACAGGTGCATTATTATGCTTCTTTCACATGTGAATGAGAGAATATTGTTTTCTTACGGAGTATTCTTGTTTTCCCATAGTAAGTATATAAAACTATTTTCTGGTTTCTAGGTGGATTTCATGGACTATCTGGGAACATACTCTCTCAGATCCTTGAAAATTGATGTTTTTATAGTTTTGTATTATTTTGGGTATTTACATTTGAGACACTTATCTGTATCATATCTATTTATACGTACATGTGGGATGGTATGGGTGTGTGTTTTATATTTTGTCATGGAGTTGCAGGGGATGATTAATTCTATCTCTAGATATAGTTTTCTTATAAAGTTAAATGTCACAACCCCTCCCCCGTGGCCCGTGTCATAACTACCCCAAGCCCCCTTCCATATGCCAGGGGCTGGTGACTAGCACCAACGACGTCAATCCCGATAACTGGGAAGGCATTGCCTTTATAAAAGTAAACAAAACACCACAAAGTAGAAGCAGAAGTAATATACTAAGTACAAAAGAAAGTGATGAAAAGTAAATGGTCCAGAATACAAACCCAACTGAAAAGTACAGCTACAACTGAATTGAAGTACAACAGAAAAGACAAGAAGCTGGAAGAATAGAAGCAGCTCCTGGGTCGTCCACCTCAAATCCTACCTGAAGGGTAGGTACAGATAGCGTAGCTCCTGGATCATCCACAATGCTCTCACCCGTCAACCTCCTCTGAGTATTGTCTTGTCGTGAAGTCCACCTCTGGATACTGACTTGTCATGAGGTCCACCTCCGGGTACCATCCAGTCCTCGAACACTCAGCCTCTGTCAGCGTTGTACGTCGTCTGCATCCAACACAATGAGCTGCGGGCATAGCCCGTGTAGGGGTGAGTATAACGATACTCAGTAGGGACCCAGAGACCCTCAAGGTCTCACTAAATCCAGTAAGGATAACCACAAAGAAAGTTTTCAACAGATAATGTTTACATAGATATATTCCCATACATATACCTAAGTTATCAAGTAACCCATCTTAATCTTGAGGAAAACACAAAGGTTATTGACTCAGCTCAAACCAGTATTTTAGTCATGATGTTGAAACCATAGCTGCTGGAGAACTCCTCCTCTATCGAGTATAGTGGTCCCGCCACTACAACCAAGAGCTCCCCACTAACCTTGGACTGCTGAAGTACTCCACTTGTCGAGTACTCTGGGCCTACAGCTGCAACCTAGAGCATCCCACCATGGGTAAGCCGCTACAACCAAGCGCACCCCCTCATAGACTATAGAGGTAATCCTTCTGTCAAGTACTGAGGGCCTGCCGCTACAACCAAACACACCTCTGCTGTGGGTCTGCTGCTACAACCAAGAGCACCCCATTGGGCTATCTGAATCACTCCGAGATGATCGATCAACAGTTGTCAAGTCTCAGCCAGCTACTAGGTCTCTACACTCTGCTATCTCGTCACCAGGAGGGTCCACTCCATGAGCTACTGGTCGATACTCCATGTATCACAATGTTCTACGAATAAGTATCCCAAGGGTCAGATGCATCATAGGAAACTCAACACAACATACGGCGCGTCAATCGGACGCCCAGTCTGTGTGTTATCAGCCTTTTCGTCCTGGGGGCCCGGCTGGTTTCATGTACGAACCAACCCGACCATATCTCAACTATACCCCTAAATCTCAAAAGGTATACTCATAGGTATTGTTTCTCAACGTGATCACCAACGCCGCTGACGGTTCGTCAAACAGACGCCTGGTCTGAAAGTTATCAGCTTTTCTGTTCTATGGGCCCGTTTGGATTTCAGGTTCAATCCAACCCGGCCACTATCCAACTGCGTCAAAATATCAGGAAAAGTATTCCAAAAGTTCCGTCTCATAAAGATTAATACAACAAAGTTGACGACACGTCTATCAGACGTATGGAGCTCTTGTTATAAGCATTTCGGCTCTGAGGGCCCGGTTGGTTTCGTGCTCGAACCAACCCGGAAGTACCCAAAGTTCTCCGAAACTGTGAGTGTAATATACCAAAACGACCATCTCGATCCAAGGATCACATCGATACTGACGGTGCATCGATCGGAGTTATGTATCCCATGTTATGGGCTTTTAAGCGAACATGTTCGGTTTTAGGGGGTTTTGGGCCCGGCCGGCGCAGCCCGGCCCGGCCTGGGCAGACGATTGGATTGGCGCGGGCGCGACGCACATGGACAGCTCAACGCTAGCCGAGCCGCCGTGGAAAAGGGGGGGGATGCCCCCCTGATTGAAACTACGACCCCCACATGGGGGCCACTCACATTGCCAGCCGGGGGTTATGACCCCCAGGCCTCTCGGAAACCGACCGATTTGACTGGCCAGTGTGTATCCTTGGGACCCCCCGCAGGTCCCGCCCTCCTTGCACCGGCAGCCGGCGGTTCCGGCCGCCACTCCCTTTCTCCGCTGTGGCGAAAGGCCACGACCTTGGTTCGTCTGGAGTGACGCGACGGCACCGCGCCCCTCCGCCGCGACCCCGCTCCGGCCGCGGCATCCTCGTGGTTCTCCAGTGCGGCGTGACAGCTCCGCAGATTTGTTCGGCCTGAATGGCGCCATGTGACGGTGCCGCGCTTCTTCGCCCATTCCTCTTTGTTTCCGCGCGGTGCCGTTACACCGCACTACCTTTGTTCGTGCCATGAAAAACACAACATCAAGCGGGAGGATAGTCGGCCATGTTCGTGCGGTCCGAACCCCTCTCATTAATCCGATATAAACCTGCTCAGAAATTGACGTTGGACGGAAAAGAACATTTATGAACAAAACAAACCCCTACTTGGATATTTGACATCGTATGTCGGGCATCGCGGAGAACGGCATCGCTGGGGTCAAATGTAGATTCCGTAGACGTCGGGGTGCATCCGAGGAGGACACGACGTCTCCTCACTTATTACAGAGATGAAGAAAGAAGGTACGTTGTCATTGGTTATGATCACACCGGTCGGTGAATTCTCCCTTATCGTGGAGGAAGAAGAAGACAGAAGAATCCAGGTCACCGAGTTCACGTTCCTTGACGAAGAAGAAGAAGAAGTTCTTTAAAACTCCAAAGCTCTCTTCCCTTACCCTTGACACCACAAATGCTAACCCTTAACAAAAAAGGTTCCACATTATTTTATTAACTCAAGCCAAGATTTTCAAATTTACAAAAGTTGAATTCACTTAATTAATCTTGAGTTGTCAAAATTAATGGTGAGTGATGTTGGCAACATTAATAATGTGGAAGAGGAGGAGCCACATCATTAAAAACAACAAAGGAGGTTTAAAAGGAGTTTAAGGGGAATTTGAAGGGGTGGGGCTCATGTGGGCCCCACCTCTCCTTTATTCTCCCCAAGGGAAGTTTGCAACCCAATGGGTCCCACTCCAAATCCCACACCTAGGACATAAACCACATAAAAGAGGGAAAAAGTTTTGTGACACAATACTTAAACCACTTAGCATGAAATAAAAATAAAATTTAAAAACAATTATATTTTTTATTCCTCACTTTTTTTAACAACTCCTCCCGATCAAACGCAACTCCAGAAAGGGTCTTATTAAGCAATTACCGACGTTGTGGATTCATCGGTGCCCTCTAATTCTGATTCCGAGCACTGGATTAAATGTTATAAAATCCCGCTCGTTCATTCACTGAACGTACCCAAACTAAACTTCGAAAATTGAATCCGGGCACATCGGGCCTCAGAATCAGGCGCCTTTAGAAACTTCATACTTGTAAAATTCCAAAGAAATTAAGAAAAATATTTTTCCTTGAAATTTCAGAGTCTTTACATTACTCCCACCTCATGGATTTACGTCCTCGTAAAGCATTAACACAAACTAGGGATACAAAAGTGGTTCTGAGCATGTATCTGAGCCTTCCGCTCCCATGTGCTCTCCTGGAGGTTCCCATGCTGCCAAAGAAAGCGCACAAGAGGAATAGACCATCCTCGTAGGATCCGCTCCCGTTGATCCTCAACCTCTACTGGAGCCCCGTAAAAGTCACCCCATCGCCAAAGTCTAGCTACCCATGGTTGATGATATGCGAATGGTCGTTCTCATATCTCCTCAGCTGAGATACGTGGAAGTCGTCGTGCAACTGGTGCAACTGAGGTGGATGGGTCAAGCGGTAACCCACCTCGCCTACCCTGATGAGGACCATGAAGGGTCCGATGATGCACGAAGATAACTTTCCGCCTCAGCCAAATATCTGTAATTCCACGTCGAGGTGAGACCTGTAAGAAAACGTGGTCACCATCCTCGAACTCTAGTGGTCTCTACCTCTTATCAGCATAAGACTTCTGTCGGCTCTGAGCTGTCCTCATCCGCTCCTAGATGACCTGAACCTTCTCTGTTGTGACCTGGACCATCTCTGGTCCCACAAGAGCTGATATGATTTCTTCTTTGCTGATAATAGAAATTCAGTCTCATCCCCTGGATGAACCACATTCTTTGGCTAATACAGTCAATCCAGATATGAATGATGCATTAATGCCATGGACGACATTGTAAGGCCTCGACGTTACTAAAAAGAGATCCAACCGTCACTATCGCCTCTAAGGGTCAATTCACACTGTCGGCAACAGCATGAGGTAACTGGGTCTCCTCCAGTAGGAATCTCGAAAGTGAGGGTCAAGTCAACAGTTTTAACCGGGACCTCTCAGTACAAAAAAGGAAGGAAGAAAATGTCACAAGGACATGTGTCTTTTTTTACTGCATCTCGAAGTACAAAGACACACAATAATGACAACAAGGAAACTAGAAGCACCATGATCAAAGGTCCCATGCCTGAAACTAGTCCCGCTCTTGTTCGCTAGCTTCTGAAGCTCTGTAGTCGTATGCTTCTTCTGCCTGAAGCTAATATCTCCTATGTCCACCTCTTCCCTGTGGTCGGGGTGGACCTCCTGGTGGTGGTGGTGGCAAAACCTCGAAGCCTCATCCACCTCCATCTTCACGGCAAACTCCCATGCCTCGGTCATCTACTCCTTGCGGTCTGCCTCGATCGAACCTCTGCCTTTACCTGTGAGGTCCTTCATTTTCTACTGGTCATATATATGGCGGGTTGGACAGTCACGTGCCATGTGACCAACCCCACCGCAGTAGTAACACTGTCCGCTACTGGTAAGTCGCTCTCCATCCTGGGTGCCTCACACACACGATCCTATTTCATGCAGTCGACCACCTGTAGGTCTGGTCCTCTTGGACCTCTGCGTCATCTGTCTAATGCCTACTGTAGAAGACTCTTCCGCATGTCGGCTAGTGGTGGGTCCTTCTACTGGAGACTTCTCAGCAAGGAAACTCTCTACTAAGAGGGATACCTCCAACACCCCTTTCTGCATCGGGATTCTATGAGAATCAAAAGAAGCTCTAATATCTTGCCTAAGCCCCTGCTCAAAGGTTCAGGCCCTGAAGAATGGGTCCCGTACCATATCTGTGGAGTAGCGCGAGAGGTCTATGAACCTCGCTGAGTACTGCGCCACCATCATGCTACCCTACTATAGATGCAGTAGCTCCTGTATACGCACCGCTCGAAGGGTGGCTGGTACAAACTCTGGCCGGAATAGGCTCTCAAAGTCATCCCACAGAAGTGTCGCCCCGTCTTGCATCTGGAGAATCAGGATCCACCATCTGCCTACTACTGCCTGAAGGAGGATGGCAGCAAGGATCACCATGAAGTCTGCTGGAGTCCCTACTAGACTGAAGACTATCACCACAGCCTCCAGCCAATCCTCAGCTGCCTGACGGTCTGTCTCTCCCCTGAACCAGGGTGGCCTCGGGCACTGGAACTTGTGAAGTGCGCTCAAGCAACGTGCACTCTCTACTGCTGGGGCTGGTGGCATCGGTGGTCCAACAGGTGGTAGTACCGCTGGTGCTTCATCTGGTGCCTCAACTAGAAGAGGGCCCTATACTGAGGCCTCATCGCTCAGCGGGCTGTCAGTACGTACAACTCTCGGGGCTCCAACTGGTTGTCCGCAGGGCGGCATCCTGAAAAAAACAATCATGACACTGTCAAATGATTTGTACCTAGTGAGATGAACTAGTTCGATCTGACTTTTAAAAACATTTGTAAACACACATGAAATCAGTGATTTCGTGCATAAAGTCAGAAATCAGTTTTCAGGGTCCTGGTGTATGGATACGTCGGCCGCCCGCACCAACACTAGACTCCATGAACTAAAAACCACACTCGATACCATTAACACTATTGCTTCACAGAAAGAAAATATCAGAGTTATAATTTCTACAGAAGAACTGAATCCTCTGATACAAATTTGTCATGACCCGTACCCCAGGCCCCGTGTCGTAACTACCCCAAGCCCACCTTCCATAGGCTAGGCGATGGCTACTAGCACCAAAGGCGTAAATCCCGATAACTGGGAAGGAATTTATTTTATAAAAGTAATCAAAACACCAAAGAGTACACGAGGAAGTAATATACTAAGTACAAAAGAAAGTGTTGAAATTTAAATGGGCCAAAATAAAAACCAAACTGAAAAGTAAACTACAACGGAATGGAAGTACAACAGAAAAGTCAAGCAGCTGAAAGAATAGAAGCAGCTCCTGGGTCGTCCACCTCAGATCCTACCTGAAAGGTAGGTATAGATAGCGTAGCTCCTGGATCGTCCACAATGCTCTCGCCCGTCAACCTCCTCCGAGTATCGTCTCGTCGTGAAGTCCACCTTCGGAAACTAACTTGTCGTGAGGTCCACCTCTGGGTACCATCCAGTCCTCGAACACTTGGCCTCTGTTAGCTATTTCCATCGTCTGCATCCATCACAACGAGGTGCGGGCATAGCCTATGCAAGGGTGAGTATAACGATACTCATTAGGGACCCCGAGACCCTCTAGGTCTCACTAAATCCAACAAGGATAACCACAAAGAAATATCTCAACAGATAACATCTACTTAGTTATATGCCCATAAATATATCTAAGTTATCAAGTAACCCATCTCAATCATGAGGAAAACACAATGGTTATTGAATCAGATCAAACTAGGATTTTATTCATGATGTCAAAACCACGACTGCTGGAGAAATCCTCCTCTATTGAGTACAGTGGGCCTGCCTCTACAACCAAGCGCGCCCCAGTATCCTTGAACTGTTGAAGTACTCCACCTGTCGAGTACTGTGGGTCAGCCGCTGCAACCAAGCGCATCCCACCATGGGTCAGCCGCTACAACCAAGAGAACCCCCTCAGAGCCTACAGAGGTACTCCTTCTGTCGAGTACCGCTGGTCTACCGCTAAAACCAAGAGCACCTCCGACGTGGGTCTGCTTCTGCAACCAAGCGCACCCCACTGGGCTATCTGAATCACTCTGAGATGATCGATCAGTAGTCATGAAGTCTCATCCAGCTACTCGGTCTCTACACTCTGCTAGCTCGTCACCAGGAGGGTCCTCTCCATGATCTATAGTCGATACTCCAAGTATCACAAAGTTCTATGAATAATTATCCCAAGGGTCAGCCACATCATAGGAAACTCAACACAATAGACTACGCGTCAATCGGACACCCGGTCTGTGTGTTATCAGCTGTTTCGTCCTGAGGGCCCGGTTGGTTTTGTGTACGAACCAACCCGACCACATCTCAACTGTACCACGAACTCTCATAGGGTATACTCAAAGAAACTATTTCTCAATGTGATCACCAAATCCGCTGACGGTTTGTCAAACAGACGTCCTGTCTGAAAGTTATCAGATTTTCCGTTCCATGGGCCCGATTGGATTTCGGGTTCAATCCAACCCGGCCACTATCCAACTACATCCAAACCTCAGGAGAAGTATGCCAAAAGTTACATCTCATCAAGAGGAATCCAACAAAGCTGACGACATGTCTATCGGACATCTGGAGCTCATGTTATAAATGTTTCCGCTCCAAGGGCCCGGTTGGTTTCGTGTTTGAACCAACCCGACCATACCCATAGTTCTTCCGAAACCTTGAGTGTAATATCCTAAAACGACCGTCTCGATCCAAGGATTGCATCGCAACTAACGGGGTGTCGATCAGAGGTCCTTAGGCCATGTTATGAGATTTTAAGAGAACCTGTCCAGTTTTAGTGGGTTTTGGGCCCTGACCGACCCGACCCGAGACCCCCTGTGTCGGCCCGATCCTAGTCGACCCGGCCCAGGTCCGGGTCGGGCCCATTAGGGTGCGGCCCGTCCCCACCCGAGCGGCCGGTTGGCTCGGCGCGGGCGCGGCCCGCATGGCCATCACGACGCTGGGCGAGCCGCCGCGGAAGGGGGGGGGGCTGCCCCCGGATTGAAATCACGACCTCCAGGTGGGGGTCGCTCCCTTTTCCAGCCGGGGGTGACGGCCCCCGGGCTTCTCAAAAACCAGGTGGTTTGACCGGATGGTATGTCACCACGGGTCCCCTGGTGGGTCCCACCCTCCTTGCACAGGCGGTTCTGGTCGCCGCTCCCTTGCTCCACCATGGCCAAAGGCCACAACCTTGGTTTGTCCGGCATGAAATGATGGCGACGCACCCCTCCGCCGCGGCCCCGCTCCGGCCGCAGCCTCATCGTGGTTCTCCTGACGCGGCGTGACGTCGTCGCGGCTTTGTTCGGCCTGAATTGCGCGGTGTGACGGCGCTGCGCTTCTTTTCCTGTTCTTCTTTGTTTCCGTGCGGTCCCATTGCACCGCACTACCTTTGTTCGTGCCGCAACAAACACAGCATCAAGGGGGAGGAGAGTCGGTCGTGTTCGTGTGTTCTGGCCCCCTCTCGTTAATCCGGTATCAAGCGGCTAAGAAATTGATATTGGACGACAAAGAACATTTATGTACAAAAAAATCCCCTACTTGGATATTTGACTTCACACGTCGGGCGTCGTGGAGAACGACGTCGTGGGGGTCAGATGTAGATTCCATGGACATCGGGGTGCATCTGAGGAGGAAACGACGTCTCCTCACTTGTTGCAGAGATGAAGAAGGAAGGTATGTTGTCGTTGGCGATGATCACCGCGGTCGTCGACTTCTCCCTTGTTGTGGAGGATGAAGAAGATGGAATAATCCTGGTTACCGAGTCGACGTTCGTTGACGAAGAAGAAGAAGAAGTTCTTTAAAACTCCAAAGCTCTCTTCCCTTACCCTCAGCACCACAAATGCCAACCCTTAATAAAAAGGTTCCACATTATTTTATTAACTCAAGCCAAGCTTTTCAGATTTACAAAAGTTTAATTCACTTAATTAATCTTGAGTTTTCAAAATTAATGATGAGTTAAGTTTGCAACATTAATAATGTGGAAGAGGAGGATCCACATCATTAAAAACAACAAAGGAGTTTTGAAAGGAGTTTAAGAAGAATTTGAAGGGGTGGGGCTCGTGTGGGCCCCACCTATCCTTTATTCTCCCTAAGGGTAGTTAGAAATCCAATGGGTCCCACTCCAACTACCACACCTATGAGTTAAACCACATAAGAGAGGGAAAAAGTGTTGTGACACAACACTTAAACCACATAGAAAGAAATAAAAATAAAATTGTAAAACAATTATATTTTTTATTCCTCACTTTTTTTAACAACTCCTCCCGAGCAAAAGAAACTCCAGAAAGGGTCTTCTTAAGCAATTACCGACATTGCGGTTTCTTCGTTTCCCTCGGATTTTGATTCTGAGCACTGGATTAAATGATAGAAAAACACGCTCATTCGTTCACTGAACGTACCCGAGCTAAACTTTGAAAATTGATTCCAGGCACACCGGGCCTCGGAATCAGGCGCCGTCAAAAACTGCGTACTCATTAAATTCCAAAGCAATTTTGAAAAAAAAAATTCCTCGAAATTTCCAGTTCTTTACAATATATTATTCCAATATTGTTATATCTATATATCCTTGGGGATAGTCGGCAATTTCTGTCCTACTAAAGGTTATACAAGGGGTCCATTATCTATATCCCCCCAATGAAGAATCTCTCGAGTGATGGGGTCATGATAGAGTGGTATCAATGAAGATTGTTGAGAGGCATGATAATGTTTTGAGTTAGGAAGAGTGACAATTTCATGGGATGGTATGGAAATATTTCCAATTGACTACGGTGCATGAAATAAACCTTAGTGACTGATAAGGACATTTGATTTTACAACCCCAATGATTCATTTCACACTCAAAAATTATTGAAAATCCAATTTATATGGACCTTCTTGTATGGTAGAAACCAATGAAAAGTACGTGAATAATAATGAATTGTTTTTTTTTTCATATTATTGTGTTGTTTTGGTAATGTTGAGATGGAAAAAATATCATAAAATAAGATAATACGAATCATAAAAAAATCCTCACTATGAGATATAAAAATGTATGTTTTCCTTTATGATATGTCTTCTGCTTGTCATTTGTCGGTGGATTATGCATTTTATGTTCAAAAGGACGATCCAATTGATCACTTTGTGGTTCATCTAGTCGAGGAGGATGATATATGATAGAGGATGTAGCATGATTTATAGCGAATGGATTTATGAATTTACGAGGGAATTGTTTTTAATGTGGATACTGAGAGTTAGATGGAGGATCTTAAGACTACATTCAGACTAATCTATGCACTGATAGAGTATTTTTCCCCTTTAGAATTCAGTCAGATGTGAGGAGTTAAATTGAAATTGTGGAAGTTGTACCTTTTAGAGTGGAGGGAGGCATAAATATTTTAGGTTGACATCTAGATAGAATTTTTAATAGTGTGCCTTTAATTAACCATGATGATAGTGAAGATTCTAGTGATTCATTCTCTTCAATAGTAGAGTATTTTAGATCGGGTGTTGGGAATTAGGTTCATGGATCTTCTTCATTTTACAAAGATCATTTTCCATATTAGGTTCCTTTTGTGAATCATTTTGAGGATGAGATTTTTCCATTAATCCAGTATTCAAAACTACTTATACATTGAAAACATATCTATAGTTTCAGAAGAATGTGTAAGTGATCTATTGAATTCAATCACAAAGAGTTTTAAATAATAAGGGAATCAATTGGTTTTCTTGAGGGAAAGAGTTATTAGTGGTATGTCTCAGGTTCTTGGAGCTTCGAGGTTTTGACCAACAGGGACATGACTTCGGTATCTTCCCATTCGACTATCTGGTTTCTGTTACATTCCTATGTGGTTGGGGATAATGTGTATGTTATGTGGAGTTCATGAACATCTTCATGAATAGTTACCAATGGCTTCTCATTCTCTGTTTAGATGAGACTGAAAGGTTTAGTGTCTTCTATGATAGTAGTTAACACTGAGGTTGGTAGACCATTTGGGGTAGTATGCTGTTGCTTTTCTATGGGGTGATGGAGCTGGTAGAGTGCAACCTCCAGATGCTTCTCATGTTCAAGTAACACATACTAACCATTGATATGGACATGTTCACCATTAAAGTTGTATAAGATATTGGGGTGGTTAGTTTCATGTAGTAAAGGAAACAATTCCGGAGTGGCCAAAGATCATCAGACTCCCGATCAGTATATTTAGTACTCTTTTGTGTGTGTTGTTTGATTCCGGAGTTATCCAATCCTTTGTTTCACCCACCATATCCCATGATATGGGAATATATTTAGAGAGGTTTTCCATACCCCTGGTGTTTACTATGCCTGTTAGAGTCAAGACCAACTTTTTCGTTGTGTGTTGGAGGTGTAGAGTGATGATTGGGAAACCACAATACCATGAGGGTGGTTTGTTTCTATAGATGTATTCATTTGATGTAACTTTCATCAATGAATATCTCTATTACATAGGTTCTATTATGGATTGATTCTATAGGATATTTGGGCTTTTGAATGTTGATGATGGTCATGTGGTTTTTTTGGGTGAGTTGTTGTCATTTGGGAAGTTGGTGTATATAGTCCCTTATTTCAATGATTGATGATTAGTCATTGAAATTAGTATAAATTGAGATGGTATTGTTTTTGTGGGTTATTTGTGTTTTCTTGGATATTTTTCAATATGTGGTTTGTGACACTACCCCCTCAACATGATGTTGAGCTTGTGATAGAAATTCAGCTAGTTGCTTCTCTGATTTCAATGGATCCTTACTGGATAGAACCTTATGAGTTGTGTGAGTTGAGGATTAAGGTGGAATATATGATGCATAATATTTTTTATCTAGATTAGTGTGTCACTATAAGGTGCTCCAATGTTGTTCATGTGGAAGGTAGACTATTATGGGGTTGTGTATAGACTGCCTTAGGTTGAACCAGATGACGATCAAAATCCATTACCCCCTTATGAGGATTGGCGATCATTTTGACTAGTTGAGTGGGGATCTTTGGTTTTATATGATCGATATGCGGTCTTCATATCACCAGTTGATGGTGTAGGAGGGTGATATTTTGAATACTTGTTTCATATGCAGGTATGTATACTTCATGTTTTTAGTAATGTCATTCAGTGTTATGAACGCACCATCCTTGTTCATGGGGATTATAAACATTGTGTTTGGTGTGTTAATAGATGGGTTCATCATCATTTTCATCAACAATATCTTTATCTACTTGAACTATGAGAAGTAACATGATGATAATCTTAAAACACTTTTATATATTCTTTGGTTCCACCATCTTTATGAAAATATGTCCATGTTTATGTTATGAATACATAAGGTGAATTTATTTAGGAATTTTGGGTCTTTTATAGGATTTCTATTTGACCCATCAACTATTGATGTAGTAGTTTATTGGGTATCACCAATGAATATGGTGGAGGTTCATAATTTTCTTATTATCAATGGTTATTATCAAGAGTTTGTACCAGATTTAACTTGAGATACAATCCCATTGAAATATTTGACTAGGAATAAAAAAAATTCCTTAGATTTATCAGAATCTGGATGTGTTTGGTTACCAGAAGGTAATTTTGTTTAGTTCCCTAGTTTCTTAAAGACTAGGTGATGTTTTTTGACAATTCCCATCTGGGAATAGGATGTTTTCTAATGCACAAGTAGGTAGTGATCTCTTATGGGTATAGGAAGTTACATAAACACGATAATATCTATTTAACCCATGATCTAGAGGTGGAAAAAGTTATTTTTTAGCTACATTACCTCATTGGGGAGTGCATTATGGTTTTCATGGATAACCAGTGCTTCAGGTATATATTTTCAAAGCATGATCGAAACATGTGACAAGGGAGGTGGGTGGTTTTTCATCAATATTATGACTTTATGATCTGTTATACCTTAGGAAAGTGAAATTTTGTGGCTGATACATTGAGAAAATAGTCATGGAATGGGTGATTATCAAGATTCAGAGGATTCATAGAGGGAAATTGAGGAGTTGGAAGTCCTGCACATTGATTCAAGGGTGGATGGTGTTAGAGGCTATTTGTTTTAGATGATAGTGAAATATTATATGATTTAGTTTTTGGATTATTCTTAGTTTGAAGAATAAAAGGTAGAGGTGATGTGTGATCATGTTTCTATGGTTATACTCATGACGTTTGTAAGGAGTACGGTCAAAATTAGGTTTTGTTTCAAGTGAGGTTGTTTTTTCTGGTATCAATTCATAATGGAGTATGTCATGAGTTAAATTTCTCATCTTTGGTTGTACTACAATGAATTTATAGATGTTCCATTTTTTGATTATTTATATTAGGTCGCCTAAGATGAAGTAGGTAGTGAATAAGTTTCTAGAAAGGTTCATGAATTTCTAGTAGTTAAAGGTATAACATAGTGTTCCTAAAGGGTTTTTGCAACCCATGGGTATAAATTAGTGAAAATGGGATCACATATTGATGTATTTCACAACAAAATTACCCATAACTCAATGAGGATGTGATGTTATCATGGTTATAGTAGTTGTTTTGATGAAATAAAACAAATTCTTAGAAATCAAGGAATTAGGAAGAATGGATACCTTGGCAATGATGTACATGTATGAGGTGTTGTAGTTTCATTGAGTATCAAGGTCCATTGTCATATATATTGATGCAAAGTTTACCCCCTATGTATGGAATGTATTTCACCATAAATTTAGCACTCAGTTACACATTAGGATTACGTTCCTTCACAAAACAAATGGGACGATAGAATAGAATATCTAGATGTTATAATATTCATTTTTGGAATGAGTCTTGGACATTAGTGGTTATTTGATAAAACAAATTATTATTGTAGAGTTTGGTTATAATAATATCTAACACTATTCCATCGTAATGGACACATTTTAGGATATTTACGGGATACTATGTGGTTCTCTGTAGTTTTGGATTGTGGTTTCGGACACAACACTTCTTCATCCTAATGTTGTTCAGAGAATGAGTGAGAATGTTCAACTTTTTCATTAGAGGATTAAAGTAGCACATGACTAGTAGATGTCTTATACCAATCATAGTATGATTCCCTTTTAGTTTGAGGGTGGGGAACACATGTTCGTGAAGGTTTCTCTTAATGTGGTAATAAATAGTTTGGATGAAAAAGTTAGAATTATCAGCTGTTTGTTGGTCCCTTTTTAGTGTTTGGGATGGTTGGGGAAGCGTCTTACTCAGTTATAATTTCCATTGTGATTGGTGGTGATTCAGGATGTTTTTCACATCTCTTAGCTTTTTAGGTATCATCATCATGACCCCAAGTCATTGACTGGGGAGAATTATATATTTAGGACGTTGTTATGATTGTACAGAGCCCTGTGGATATCTAGTACCACTAATAGAAGGCACTATGTAGATATCCCATTTTCTTGGTTTGTGGGTTGTAGATTCATGGTGTCTAGAGGAGATTGAATGAGAGTGAGAACCATATATTTATTCCAAGTACCATGTGTTTTTTTAGTTTTTCATTTCTATGTTCTACATTATGATGTGATGTTTGAACATTTTTCTTGATGTGAGCAATTTTCCAGGATTTGTGATGTGTTTATTGGGATGTTTAATAATGTCCTGACATATGAAAAGGGTTGGACCTCATTCCCAATCATGACACTATTACTAAGATGTGACTAAATTCATGTGGGTGAGACAGTGTCATCCATAGTGGATAGTATCTTGACATGGAGGACATAATTCCATGATTTGTGTGTTCAGGATGGTGCAATTAATTAGTTGTAGTGATTATTGGTTAGAGATGCATGGATGTTGAGATAGTTTTGTAGTGGTGATGGGGAAGTGTGGGTGTGTGGAAGGAGGCATAATTTGGTTGTACAATTTATTTTTGGCCATTTGGGTTGGTGTGTGTAGCTGGTGGTACCATTAGAGGTATGAAGATATCATTAAGAGGTATCCCTTGGAATGGTTATTCTAAACCATTTCCTTCAAGGACAGGTTTTGGATTCTTTTGGTATGGAATTTTTTGAAATATATATTATGTAACTGTTTGTTCCTTCCTGGTCTATTACATTTCAGGTTTTAACTATTAGAGGTATTCAGCAGATGTTATCTATGTTTTTAGTGGATGATGGAGGGACAAAAGAATTAATACCAGAAATACATGTTGTGTAAGTGTATTAGCGATTTGAAAGACGATTTCATGGGCTATCTAGGGATGGTTCAATGAAATTTAATTTTTATAGTATAAATAATAAATGTATGAATAATTTTTGACAGAACCTAGAATCCTAAAATTACATGACATGAAAGGGGATTACATGTCTTGTAATTCCCCAATGTTGAACAACTTCGAAAGGATTTGGATTCTATGTTTATCTCTAAACCATAAGGCCTGGGGGCCACTCTCATACCAGGAATCTGGAAACTATCTCTCTTTGTATATTGAGATTCCTTTTGATGGAGATCCATCGTTGGGATTTTGTCTTTGATCCAAGTTGATTTCGCTTATTTTTCACATCTATTTCATTTTGTTAATCTTTAGGGTATCATGGCGGTGTGTTTTTTTGGGACTGGGGTGTATTTTGCGTTGCATATTGATGTGATTTAGGTACAGTGTAGGTTGATTTGTAGTTCCTCTTGGTGATTTTTTTACAAGTGTTGTTATTAACCATAAATTTCACTTTGAGTTGGCCAAACTTCATGGAGGTAGGATTTTCTTCATTTCTTATGTTTTTCTATCATGAATTAAGGGTTTTATTTTTTTTACCTATGGGTTATGATTGTGTTATCTTAATAATTGATTATGAATTTTTTACTTTAATTGAATGGTGAAAATGGTGTTTGATTTTCATGCTTTTAAAATTTTGACATTATTTGTGACATTATGAATTGTATGATCTAGATTCCATGCTCAATCAAGTGGCCATTTCGGGAATTTTTTTCATAGGATATATGTTTGGTGATTCTTGTCATATCACCCTACAGATAGAAATTGGAAAAATAATTATATTAATGTATTAAATTAGATTCCCTAGGATTTTTTTTATGAAATCCCAAAAATATAGTAGAATTTGATAAAATACACTCATTAAATCTATAAAAGATTCATGATATGTTTTGAGTTTTGGTTGGGGAATGGATGGTTGATGGTTTTTGTGACCCTTTTTTTGGGTGGTGAGGTGATTGTTTGAGTTCCATGATATTGGGGTGGTGAGGTGACTATTTTTGGGTCATGATTTTGGGGTGGAAAGGTGAGGATGTAGGGGAGTAAAGTTTAATTTTTATATGTTGTTATGTTGTTCTTGATGCTCGAGTAGTGATGGAATAAATACCTGATTAATCATTCTTGATAGGGAATGTGTTTTTTTGTTAATTGGGTGTAATTTTTTTAACAAAATATTAAATGAAATGTTGTGTGATTAAATATGGTTGATTCAAAATAATTAAATTAATGTATCATCCCCATCTGAATTGTCTGTTATTGATACTAATTAATAAATTTAATGGTATCATGAATGTGGAGAAATCATGTTATGGTTAGAGATTTTTTTATAAATACATAATCTGAGATTGTGTGATTTTATCTCTCTATATTTGTATACCCTCTTTATTTTCTATGATTTATATATGAACCCCACCACTCTTGAGGATTATGTGTTGAACACCCACATTTTCATGAGGGGGTGTCTTTCCCAACACCATAGATATAGGATATTTTTCCAGCCACCCCCTTTTCCCTACTCCCACATCCAAGGGATTAAGGCCCATGATATTTCAGGAAGGATGTATTGATATGTGGTATCCTAGGTGTCTTCCGGATGTGTTGTGATATGGATTCCATGGAGTGTTCAGGGAGAGTTGTGATGTTCATTCACAAGTGTCTTCTATATGAGATTCGATCTATTGTGAGTCCTAGGTGTGTGGGTGGAGATGTTTTTTGAGTCCCATATGTGTGTTTTTTGGATTTATTATGAGTCCTAGTTGTGTGAAGGTAGTATGTGATGTGTTATATTCAGAATAGGTGGGAGTGAAAAGATGATTTCCTTTGTGGTGTGAGGTTAATAAGTGTAAAATCATTGTGGGGTACACTGCCAAATATTTAAATTACATTATAATATATTAACCTATGTGTGTTACTTATTGATCAGGCCTTAGTGAGGTTGGGATGATTAGTAATAACTTTTTTGTGCTGTTTTTTTCAGGTATTTTATCATAGGTGCATTAGTATGCTTCTTACACATGCCCGTGAGAGACTTTGGTTTTCCAAATGAGTATACTTGTATACTCACCATATGTTACTAAAATTATTTTCAAATTTCAAGGTTGATTTCATGGACCATGGTGGACCTTACGAGATCATATCCTTTAGAGTTGTTTTCTTGCTACATTAGCTTTACTTTTGGGTATTTACATTGGAGACTCATATTTTATCATTTCTATTTATACATTCATGTGTGATGGTTTTGGTTTCACTTTTTATATTAGGTCATTTTAGTTAATGTGTATGATTTATTTTATCACTCTATCTTATTTCCTTATAATGGATAATGCCTCCCATGTTGTGAGATTTGTACACACTTGGAGCTAGTTTCCATCATGGGGCCTATTAGAGGAGGGACTCGGGGGGTCATTATCATTCTACCCTAATTTCTGTATATTTTGAGGGAGTGGTTAAAGACATAGTAGATACATTACAGGTCGAACCAATCCTAATATATTATTAATCGTTGGATGGAAATCCTTGACACATGATTTTCTATGATTGTGTGTGTGACACAGATATATGTCTTATATCAATGTTCTTCCCTAATTATTGATGTTCAATGATTTTATTTTGATTCATCTCTGACAAACCACCAATATTTATTCCATGATTTATTTTTATTATATTAGATGTACCAGTTATGTTTTTCCATCATTATGAACATGTTTTTATAAAATTATTATAATGTCATGCTCATGTAACTTCCTAGTTCACCTTTAAAATAATTAGAGTTCACCCTTTCTTTTGTTCTCATTCCCCATTTTATAAAGAATTTTGTTTTAGTTCATTTTATATGAATTCTAATAGGGATGATCTTTATAGGAGATGATGAGGATCTTTCATCCAATAAGAATAATGTGTTGTGTGTTTAGAAATTTATTACACTATTACGGTCCTCTTATACATGTTTTCGTAATGTAATGAATATTTATCTAAAAGGATGTGATATCCGTGAATGAGAAGTCGTAGTATATATATTCACTAAATTAAATGAAAATAAATTATGATGAAAAAATATTTTCTTAATAGATAATGACATTACTAAAAAAAGAGAACAAATTTTTTATGTATTAATAAAAACACTTGAATTTTATAAAAACATTATACTTATTTGTCATAATTGTTTTAAACATATTCATACTGTTAATACAATAACATTATTTTAAATGTTACATATATATCGTAATATGATAAATATATGTCATGGTTAGTTTATGATCAATGTTGCGTGTGCTACATGTAATCAAACATAGTTTAAAAAAATGTTGAATAATATATCATGGTATTAAATTATCCCCACCTTAATTAAATTTCATCTTCATAATTTTAAATCTACTTTTATAAACAAAATATATTATAAAATAGTTCTAAAATTTCATATAATTTTCATAATGATCTTCAATTTCAAAGTTATGATAGAGAAACAAATTTTTCATGCACCTCTAGAAGACTCATAGTTCTAAATTAGTTTATAAAAAGTTTACACAGTATATGTGTGTTCAATTCCTCAAAAGACATGATAAATTTATCATTAGTTGTCATGGGTCTCTTAAATTCCATTACTGTTGGGATATATGCAATGATGAAACATACAAACATGATTTCATCCCATTTATAAGAATGATTTAATTTTTCGGTGTGCATCATCATGATCATGGTAAATTTTTCTTTACCAAAGAGATAAAATCATCATTCAATTGAACATATGTCCTAAATAATGATGATATGTTTTTCCTCCTATCAAAAACAAAACTGGTTATCACAAGATAAAATAATAACAATTGTGAATAAAAATATGCCCAAAAAATAAAAATATTCACTAATGATAAATTTAAAACACCTAAGATATGTTTGATAATTTATTACATAATAATAATGAAGATTTGATCATTTATTATTCCAAATTCAGGTCATTTTTTTCCTCAAACAACCATTATCACATAAATATATATAATCCCTAATAAATATTCAAATATATTTGGTTTCCCAGATTAAATAAGTCAATATACAATATAAATAAACAAGGATAATCTTTTTTATATTTCATAATTCCAATAATGGTAGTTAATAAAATATTAATAAAAAATCTAAAAAAATATTACACCTTTTTGTATTCTTATTGATGCATTTAGACATTGGTTTCTATAATTCATATATTCAATATTTTTTATAAAACTAAATTTTATTAAAATGATACTAAGATGATTTATATTTTTCCTCATACAAGACTACCATTTCTTAGTACCAATATATCATAATCTATATTAACCATTCAAAAATAATTATAATAAATTAAAATTCATAAAGGTTACATCCAAATATGAGGTCAATAATATGATTTCCTATTTCTTTTGAAATATCCATACATATTCCATTCATGGGGAAAATATTTTCAATAATAAATGTTCTTAAAATCACTATTAAAATAAAAAAATTAATCATAGAACTCAGTATCCTCAAAAGTCATAAATAATTATTATCAGTCCCTTTATAATCATAACTATATTTTTTAATATATTATAAATACGAAAAATTATTTGTGTTATACTTGATCATTTTTTGCATTGGATTTAATAATCCCCCATCCACTTATAGTTAAAACACTGAACAATAATAGATTAATTATTTTCTTTTATGATGTACTTTTCACCACTCTTATAACAAACAAAAATTCCATTTAAACTGTTACATGTTTTTTTATCAAAGGTTATTATCATTTTGTATGTTGAACCGTTTTTCATGTATAGTGTTTATCAAAAGGGTATTTATGAAACTCATCTTTTCTCTTCTTATTAAAAAATATAGATAGATTTAGACTATTTTAGAAAAATCTATATTTATTTTTCAGCATAATCAGTATATCATTCGCTCTATCTTTTCTCATGTTTGGTTTCTCAATTCTTGTGTAGATATTAATAATAAAATGTGTTAGTTTTTTTATTTACATGATTTGGTCAGCTCCAAATATTGATGTGTTGACACAATCAACATTGTATTTTATACATTAAGAAATGGTGTTCATTACTTTGAATCTAGACGGTGTAATATCTATAAAATCCCACTGACATAGTTTCCCAATATTCAGCATAAATTGTGATCCTCAATATTTTGAAAAATATCTTCAGTACATTGAGATATTTTTATTTTTTTATGGTTTCTATGTTCGCATCAAATCATGTTCCCAAAGATCCTATTAATGTGTATCTTTTAAGAACTATAAAAGCTCAAATCTAATAACCCATAGCTATAAATTGATTATTGCACTATTATAAAATATAAGAAATTCAACCATGCAGGATCAATTAGTTTCCTAGTAGTATAAAAATAGATACATATAGGACATCCATATTAAAATTGAAATAAAAAAATATCTCAAATAATTTCTATATCCTCCAAAAAACTCAATCAACTATTCATTCTTCATAACCGTTATAAAGAATTTAATAATGGTTGATATCATTGGATGAAAAATTAATTAACTAAAATTGAAACTATAATTAGTTTATATGGAATAATCCATAATTATGGGTGGATAATCTCTACAAATTCCATTTAAATTAATATATACGGTTCAAAGTATATCTATTTATAATATCATCATATTAATTATATGGATAATGAAAACTTAATTCTTAATAAATGTAATTCCTAAATCCATACTATCGTGAACATTACACCATGGTTGTAGTGAAGTTATCATGAATATTACCATCAAGGTGTCTGAATAAAGACATCATTATTTTTAAAAAAGCTTGAAAAGAATGTTATCATTTAAAATAAATTAAATGATAACATTATTTTCACACTTTTTTTTAAAAGGAATGATAAATAAATTTTGTTATGATTTTTAGATGTTTCCTATATGAAATTAATTAACGATAAAAAATATAGTGGAGAATTTAATTAATAAATCATTTTATCATCTAATTAAATAGAAAAATATTATTTTGGAGGGACATTGAGATGGAATTATAATTCCATATTCCAAAGAGGAAATATGTTTCGGTTTTCATAAAAATAATTACCAATCTCTTTATGTTCCAAATAGATGAAAATGCCACTTATAAAAATAAATTATAGGTACACATTATGATAATATTAGACATGGGGGTTAATTTAAAATATTTATATAATTTCCATTATTGGATATTTAAGATAGATAATATTGAAAGGAATTCAACTATTAACATAAATCCATTATACCTTTAGTAACATTATAATAAAAAAATGTAAAAGAGAAAAAATGATGAAAAAATGTTAAATACAATGAATAAAGTGGGATTCATGATATAATCTCTCAAATGTATGACGAATAACAATAACGATACATAATTAATGCATTGATTTAAATTTTTATTCTTTACAATCGATAAATAGTCACACAAACAAATGACTAAAAGGTTTAGTGGCATGGTTACTAGATACATAAACTTTGTATACTACAATGCATATTAAAATTTATCAATAACCATTTTACTATATACCCTCTTCTGGATGTATAATAAAATATTATCATCTATAAGAACTATCAAATTTAATTATAAGAATTAGTGACAAAAAAATTTCATCAATGGATACATATCCACTGGTCATAATAGATTTCTCTAATGTTTGAGGGAAAACATGACTAAGGGAGTAATTCCATATAAACATATATTAAGACAATATGTTTAGAAAAATTATTTATCATTTTGGATCATTATATAATAACATAATATTCATGAACAACATGTTTAGAATCATATAAAAATATCAAATTAATATATATGTTTGGGGAATCTCATTAGAACCTGGATTATCATATATAGGGGACATATTTTGAATAGGATTTCCATTTTAGAGAAGTAGATGCACACCCATATTCATCTGAAAACATTGTGAATCAATAAATGTATGCCCACAATTTAACACTATTAATATATCCATGTGTGTCAATAAATTCTAATTGTGAAAAACTATAGGTGTGTTCGCACATCATTATATCATGTTATATAATACCATAACCAATACATTTTTAGGTTATATATGACCCCACACAGAATCAACCATTCCTATGTCTTCCTCTAAAAATTAAATCAATCATATTATTATTAATAATTCATCGGATAAAAATGGGTACCACAAAATTTCCAAATAGAGTCACATATAAATAAATATGATTAATTGATACAAAAAACATGATCACCCCAAATGTGTATTTAGTAACATAATTCTAAACTATTATATCATTGTAAATTGTTTTAATGAAATTCATAGCGAAACCCAAAAAACAATTTTTATGAAGAACATCTCTTCATATTACCCTAAAAATAATGATTTTCAAGTAATAGTTAAAATCCCATAATATTAAATTAATAGAATATATCATAAATCATTTATTTGAAATCTTATTTTGATAAAGATATCATGAAAATAAATAAATCATATTTTAATATATGATTTATAATGGAATAATATAATATCTTATATAGGAAACGCCTCAGATATTTTTGAATACACCATTACTGAAAATCACACATTTGATGATGATATGTTATAATCATGGTTTTAAATTATTAGAGAATTTGGGCGTCATTATATTTAGAAAACATCACATCCCATAGGGTATTGGATAACCCTGGATATACATAAAAACATGTATATAGAGGAAACACTCATTAAAAGGACTTTCCTAACCCAATCCACTAGGGTCCCCCTAATCAGTGGAAGGTCGAGCTGAAACTTACCCTTTGCCACCTCCATAGGTTAGAAATAGGATACAAGAGTGAAATGGAATAACTAATATAGGAGGATATTACTTAATGTACTTGTATTCACACCCCCAACTATCTCTATGAATAAGTGAAGAGGAATAAAAGTAAAAGATAGTAACATCTTGAGTAATAACCACACATGCTCCAATTCTCTAGGAAAAGGGTGCGACAATGATATCAAGAATAAAAATGGGAAAAATACATGGATAACATGGAACGATTTCCCAACCTGATAATAATAGGATATGTAATGGTTGATAGGGAAAAACTCAATATCTCTAATCCCTGACTAACATACATGGTCAAATACACTCAGATATCCTCTATGATCATCTATAATCACCACATATGTATCGAACTTATACAGAAGACACAACACATGTGGGAAAATCCCATTCAGGGGGAGTATATTCATACCCAGTCAGATACCCCAAAATAAAATGGGGGAGAAATAGAGACACTATATAAGAAGATAGGCCAACCCAGTACACGAGATAACTGAAATCCAATTAATTGGGTCATATATTAACATAAAAGAAACATGCTCAATAGATAATGTGGATCCACTACACACATCCTAGACCCTGGAAAAGTTTCTTCCATTAGTTCCAAAAGAATATCAATGTTTCTTAACATATAATGTGTATGTCTGAAGAGTATCCATGTAAAGCTATACATCTCCACTACGACTTATAGATGAGGTAGAACAAGTTCAAGAGTGATGACCCATGAAAAGGAAGGATAGGAGAGTTACACTTATTAGGAATAGGACCCATTCCCTAGTAAGATATGAGGTTCAAATTCAGCCGATAGATAGAGGACCCATTAGATAGTTCATTAGTGGGGTTCTGCACTATCACTAGAGGACCCATGCCCCAGTACGACTTGAGGTTTTCACTTTGTTGATAGAAGTCCCATTCCCTAGTTCCCGAAGGGTGTCATGTATATAAGTAGAGGACCCAAGACCTATTACAATAGAGGGTTATACTATATGGATATGGGGATCACACCCTAGTCTATTAGGTGGTTCTACTATATTTTTAAAGGTCCCATGCCCTGGTAGAATAATAGGGTACCACTATATTGGTAGAAAAGTTACACACGCTGCATCCCAAAAGGAGTCTCCCACTCTATAGGTTGATAAGGGACCCAATCTCTATCCAACTTAGTGGGCTTCAATCTCTAAATTATCATACCCAATCACTATAATCATCATGAATTTCCTAAAAATGGGTCACACTCATATCATCTCAGAATGTATATCAAATTCCTATAAAGATCTCTATTACATTCTATGAGGGAAGATACTCAGGAAAATCAACACATGGAGAAAAATACAAGTCCAAATTAATGTGAAATGATAGTAAGAAGTATATTAAAAAAGGAAATACACGATATGTAATAGACTGACACATCATGTTGTATCAATCTTCTTCCAGGTCAGGTCCTATCTAGTATATGGACCAATGGCCTTCATGTAATACAAAAATTTCAAGGGAACTACACTGTCTGTATCTATATCCAAGGTCCAAGATACTATATCCACATAATGGCAGTGTACAAAGGATATGTTCTGGTACAATGTGTGTTCTACGACCAACATAGAGTGGAGGGATTCAGGGGATCCTTGTTGTTTACTCCATGTACACACTATGTTGGAAAGATGGGGTCACACAATATGTCATCCTGCTAAATAGTCAGTGATAATTCACTCCACTGTGAAACTGTAGATGCCATAGATGTTGGAATACATGGTGTATGTTCATTACCAAACAATCTATGTATGTAAAGATTTTATAGACCAAATAATGTTACATTTTTCATCCTAATCTGGTACCTCCACCTCAATTCCTGACTATAGTCTACATTTTATCAATCTATTCACCACATTCTAATGATTCAGGATCTACCGTGGCAGAAAATATGTGTATGATCACCCACAATGATTCATCGTATGCCCCACATGCCCCACATCACTGTGGATTTGTCAAAAATCATATAGCTGATGGAATCATCATCAATATACATTAAATAATCCCTATTCGTACTAAAATAATCCATCTTTTTGTCACACAAAAGTCATTCATGATTCCAGGGGTTTTATTATACTCGAACACACCTGATAAGGCCGAATTGTGGCATTATAGGACGATGGAAAATAATGGGAAGAATTATACAGGAATGAACTGAAATATTGGTTCATAAGTCATTTTAAAAGTGTTATTGGAAAAATATTATATATTATAGAATATGGGGTGGGATATATGATATAACCAAGATAAATTTAAATAAAATAATGAAATTGGATACATGATCTCAAAAAAATGATTTATTTAAACACAATTTGTGAAATACTATTTTGTTCAAGATCAATATTTTTATCATATAGGTGGATCCTATAAATGATTAGTTCTTTCTTGTTATGGATTGATCATTTTTAATTAACTTTTTTACCAGTGATTTGTAAGATCAGTTGCATTCAATGAACCCCAATCCACCTAGACCGGGTTGTTTTTTATTCCTGATATCTATTTGAAAAAAGTGTGGTAGAACCTCCCACGAAAAATCCCAAGTTTATATATCTAAACATAGATATTTTCTATAGTATCATATTTTTTCAAAGAATATAATTTTGTTCATTATGTTTTAAATAAATAAATTATTTATTTATTTTAATTAAATGAACCCACCAACGACAACCTCTACCAACCATCCCACAATGACCATCTTTAGTCTATTCTAAGGTTGATAAGTGTTCTCAATACAGTACTATATCCCCTTATTCCCATTTCAATAATCCATATTACTGATATTCCATTCATTTTGAGAAACAATACACTTTTGAGGAAAAATATACATAAAATTTTAATAAATGTAATTATGGTCACACTGGTCTATGGAATCATGTGTCGTCTCTGTTCATGGATTAAAAAAGATGAAATTTTTTATAGACTTTTATGTAAAAATAATAGTCATTTAAATAATAATTCATTCATTATTTTCATCCTCAAAAAGAAAAAACTATGATAATAGGTGGGAATATTGATCCCCTATTTGGCTCACCCCGAACACACCATGGATGCCATATCACAACTCATCCCAAAGACAACTAAGATGCCACATCTCCACACATCCTTCTAGAAAAATCTTGGGCCTTAATAACTTGGATGTTGTAGTAGGGAAGAGTGGGTGGCCAACCTACTATCATCTATCTTGGATGTCAGGAAAGACACCCCCTCATGAAAATGTGGGTGTTAAACACATAGTTCTCAACAGTGTTGGGGTGAATACATAAATCACATGAAGTAAATAGTATATTCATATATATATAGAAAACCACACAATCTCAACCTATGGATTTATAAAATAATCACTAACCATTACATGACTTCAAAAGTTTCATGATACCATTAAATGTGTTTATTAGTATCAATAACTATCATTTCAGATGGTGAAGATACCTTCATTTCATTATATTGCCTCAACAATATTTAATCACACAACACATCATTTAATCATCCATTAACAAATTTACACCCATTAACCAACGAGAACCATGCCCTTTCAAAAATTTATTCATTCACTACTCGAGCATCAATGAGAACATAACAATATATAAAAATAAAACATTCCTCCCCAACAACCTCACCTTTCCACCCAAAATCAAGACCCACAAATCGTCACCTCGCCACCCTAAAATAATGGCTCTCAATACATAACCTCGCTACCCCAATAGATGGGAACACAAACCATCAAATACACATTCCCCAATCAAACCTCAAAACACATCATGATTCTTTTATAGATTTAATGAGGTGATTTTATCTCATTCCACTATATTTTAGGGATTTCATCAAAAAATATTAATCAAAAGGAAACTAATTTATTACATAAATATAATTAGTTAACCAATTTGTATTTATAGGGTGATATCCCAAGAATCATAAAACATATATCCAATGTAAACAATTCCCCAATGCCCCTAAGTTTGATTAAGGTATTAATCTCATATGATTCACAATTAAACAAATAATATCAATGTTTTAATATCAGGAATATAAAAAACCATTTTCCATTAAGATCATGTAACAAATCTCTATTCCATGATTAAGATAACACTACTATAAAGCATAGGAAACCAAAATAAAACCCTGCCTGCGTGATAACCAATAAAGAGGAATGATGAAAATACTACCTCCATGAAATTTGGCCAACTCGATGTGCAATATATGGTTAATAACAACACTCGCAAACAAAAAATGAACCACGAGGAACTACAAATCAACATATAATGAACCTAAATAACATCAAAACACAACACAAAACACTCCCCAATCCAAAAAACATCACCACAACAATTGCTTACAGATGAAAAGAAGGAAATAGATGAGAAAAATATGCTAAATAAACTCTGATCAATGAAGAAATCAAAAATATCGATTTCCATCAAAAGGAATCTCCAAATGTAAATTTAGATGGTTGTTAAATTCCTAGTATGATGAAGACCCACTAGCCTTATGGTTTGGAGATAAATAAAGTAGAACAACCCTTTCATATTTGTTCAGCATTGGGGAATTACAAGACATGTACTCCCCATTCAAGTCATGCAATCCTAGGATTCTTGGTTCGGTTGAAAAATTCTTTATCCATATATTATTTATAATCAAAAAATAATATTTCACGAACTATACCTAGATAATTTGTGAAACTGTCTTTCATATCACGTAATACACTTACATGGCATGTATTTCTGGCAGTAGTTCTTTTGTTCCTATATAATACACTAAAAATACCAACAACCTCCATAAAACACCAAAAAAAGTTAAAAACTAAAATGTAATAGACTAGGAAGGAACAAATTGTTACATAATATAAATTTCAAACTATCCATTCCCCAGAGAACCCAAAACCAATCCTAGAAGGAAAGGGGTCAGAATTACCATCCCAAGGGATACCTCTCAAGGATATCTTAAAACCTAAAATAATACCACCAGCTATACACACCAATTAAAATATACAAAAAATACATTGGCCAACCATGGTCATTATCATCGTGGCATTAGGTCTCGGCCTATTACCACAGTTTTAACCATGGAAATAGCATCTTATTGCAACAGTTTTGAAAACCATGGAAATTGGACCCAAAATTCTCCACCATGGAGGTTTACTTATAGAGACTATTTAAATCGTGGCTATAGGAATCTATTTTGCTAGTTTTAACCATGGAGATAGCCTTGGTAAACCGTGAAAATAGCCAAAATAAAAAATATGCACAACGGGTTTTGATCTACGCCCCTCCCATTTGCCAACCTGTGACGTAACCACTTCACTAGAAAACTATTCACATATATATGTATATATTATGATATATATATTAAAAAAACATGGAAGTAACTACAAAACCATGGTTTTAGGCCCTCCCGACATATTTTTGGTGGGAAATTTTCATTCTATAGAAGCGTTGGAACCCTATCTCCACAGTTTTGGAATACTACTACTATAGGCCATCAGAAAATGGCCTATCACCATGTGTTTGAAAAATTTGGTTATAAGTAGGGGATATAGCCATGGTAATGAAAACCATGGCAATATTCCACTAAAAGCATACATATAGCAACCGTTTTAAAACTGTGGCTATAATCCATAAAACTGTGGCTATAGCCACATATGGCCAAAATTTTTAAATAGTGTCTATCAGTCCGTGAGAATAGCATCATTTTCTAGTTGTGTATTACTTGGGTAGTTAGGTATGGATATCATTTTTTAGAGGTTTTTTGGTTATGTTTTTTTCTCACATGTGCATTATTTTTCTTCTTTCACATGGGCGTGAGAGAATTTTCTTTTCCAATAGAATATTCTTGTTTTCTCTAAATATGTATATAATAATATTTTATTATTTCTAGTTGGATTTTAGGGAAAATCCTAGAATAAAATAACTTGGATACTAGAAAATTGATTTTTTCTTCTTTATGGTTATTTTGGGAATTTACATATCAGATACTTATCTGTATTAGATCAATTTATACGTGCATGGGGATTGTATGGGTTTATCTTTTATATTATGTCTTGGAGGTGCTACGAATGATAAATTCTATCTCAAAATATTGTTTTATTATAAAGGGAAATGCCTCCAATATTGTGATAATAGTACATCCTTGGTGATTGTCGGCAATTTCTGGCCTACTAAAGGTGGGACTCGGGGTTCATTATCTCTATCCCCACAATGAAAAATATTTCAAGTGAGGGGGCCATGATTGAGTGGTATCAATGAACATTGTTGAGGGACATGAAGGAGTTTTTAGTTAGGCATAGTGAAGATTTCATGGGATAGTATGGAAATATTTCTAGTTGACTATGGTGCCTAACATAGGCCTGGGTGACCGATAAGGACATAGGATTTTTGGGTCTGAATAATTTAGTGCACACTATAATATTATTGAATGCCCATGTGATATGAACCTTCTTGTATGATAGAGACCATTGATAAGTACCTGAATCATAATGACTTGTATTATTTAATAAAATTGGGTTTTTTTGGTAATGTTGAAATGGATAAAAGATAAATTAAAGGAACTAATATTAATCATAAAAAATCTACACTACCAGGAATAAGAAATGTTTGTTTTCCTTTATGATATGGATCATGCTTATTGTTTGTGGGTGGAAATGAATTTGTGTTTCAATAGGATGATCTAGTTGATCACATTATGGTTGATATAGTTGAGGTGGATGATCATTGATAGAGGACGTTGTGTGATTTCAAGAGAAGGGATTTGGGACTGTATGTGGGAATTGTTTTTGATGTGGTAATTGAGAGTTAGATGGAGGATCTTGAGACTGAATTCAGATTGATCCAGATCCTAATGGAGTATTCGGTCTATTTGGAAGTAAGTCAGATGTGAGGCGTTATGGGGAAATGGTGGATGTTGTATCTAGTATAGTGTAGGGAGGAATAAATTTCTTGGTTTGACATCCAGAAGGAATTCTGAGTAGTGTTCCTTTCATTAACCATGAAGGTACTAATGATGCCACAGATTAATTCTCTTCAGTAGTTGATTATGTTAGTTCTGGTGTTGGGAATTATATTTCATGGATTTTCTTAATTTTCGAAAGATGATTTTACTAATTTAGAGCCTTGTACAAATCATCTTGAGGAGGATCATTGTCCTTCAATCCAATATGCAACTACTCCATCTACTTTTCCAACATTTCTATAGTTTTAGAAGAAGGTGTATGTGATATATTGAATTCAATCACATGGAGTTTATTTTTTGTAAGGTAATTAGTTGGTTTCCATGAGGGGTAGAGTTATCAGTGGTAGGTCTCGGGTGCTAGGACCTTCGAGGTTTCGACCAGCGGTGACTTGACCTCGCCAGCTTCCCTTTCGAGCTTCTAGTTTATGTGACTTCCCTATAGGGTTGAGGAAAATGTTAATGATAAATGGAGTTCATGAAAATAATCAATACTAGTGACCAATGGCTTCCCAATCATAGTTTGGTTGAGGGTAACATGTTTTGGGTCAGCCTTGACAGTAGTTAATAGTGAGGTTCGTTGAGCATCTGGGGAAGTTGGCTAATGCTTTTCTATCACGAGATGGAGCTAGGAGAGTCCATCATTTAGATGTTACTCATGTTCGAGGAACACATCCTAGAAATGGATGTGAACATGTTCATTAGTAATTAGGTATAGGAGATGAGTGTGGTCAGTTTCATGTAGTAAAGGAAATAGATTTAGTGGGGCAAATGAACATCAGATGCATGATCATTTGGTTTAGTACCCTTGTTTGTGTGTTGTCTGATTCAAATGTTATTCAATCCTTTGTATCACCAAGAATATCCCATTTTATGGGATGAGACATAGAGAGGATTCCCATGCCCCTGGTGTTTACTAAGCCTGTTGGAGGCCGTATCTACTTTTTCGATGCGTGGTGGGGTGTAGACTAGTGATTGGGCTACAACAATACCATGAAGATTGTTTGTTTCTCAAGATGTAGTCATTAAATTTTATCTTTATCAATGGTTAGTTACATTCCATTGGTTCTATAATTGATTTATTCTATATGAGAGTTGTTCTTTTGAATGTGGATGGTTATCATGATGATTTTTTTTGGTGAGTAGTTGTTATGTGGGAAGTTGGGTTTTGGTACCCCTTATTTCATTGATTAATGATTTGTCAGTGAAATTAATATACACTGGGATGGTATATTTTTCTAGGATTATTTGTGTGTTCTTGGATGTTTTTCAATAGGTGTTCATGACACTATCCCCTCAATATGATGTTGTGTTTGGGATAGAATTTCAGCCCATTTCTTCACCGATTTCAATGGATCCTAACTAGATGGAAACTTATGGGTTGTGTGAGTTGAGGATTCAGGATGATGATATGATGCATAAAAATCTAATCCAGCCTAGTGTATTACTTTTAGGTTCTCTTATGTTGTTACTGAGGAAGGTAGATAGTAGTATGAGGTTGTGAATGGACTACCAAAGGTTTCACCGGCTGACAATCAAAATCCATTACCCTCTTATGAGGATAGACGATCATTTCGACTATTTGTGGGGGGATCTTTTGTTTTATATGAATGATATTGAGTCTTCATATCACCAGATGAGGGTTAGGAGGGTGATATTAGGAATACTTTATTCATAAATAAGAATGGAAACATAATGTTTTTACTAATGTCATTTAGTGTTATATACACACCATCCATGTTCATGGGGCTTATGAAATCCATGTTCAGTGAGTTACTGGATTGGTTCATCATCATTCTCATCAATGATATATTCATCAACATGATGTCAGAGGTGGAGCATGATGAGAATCTTAGAACTCTTTGGTATTTTCATCAGTGCCACCAGCTTTATGAAAAGATGACCAAGTTTATGTTATAGACACATGAGGTAAATTTCATTTGTAATTTGGTGTATTTTTTTAGAGTCTCAATTTACCCATTGATTGTTTATGTAGTAGATTATTGGGTTGAACCATAGAATGTGGGGGAGGTTCATATTTTTCATACACTCACAGACTATTATCAATACTTTGTACCCAATTTCACTCTTTATACAACCCCATTTAAAATTTTGACCTGGAAAGGAAATGATATTTTTGGATTGATCTGCCTCTGGAATTATTTTGTTACCTGAAGAGAATTTTGGTTAGTTATATGGTTTACTAAAGAATGGGTGATGTTTTTTAACACTTCCCATCAGGGCATTGGATGTGTTAAAATTCACATTTGTGTAGTGATATCATATGGTTCTATGATGTTACATATCTATGAGAACATATATACCACCCAAGATCAAGTGGTAGCAATAGTTATGTTTTAGGTACATTAGCTCATTGGGGAACACATTGTGGTCTTCCTGGATAAAAGGGTCTCTCTGTATATATTTTGACAATATGATCGAAACATGTGACAAGGGTGGTCAGTGTATTTTCATCAGGAATATGATTTTGAGATCTCATATAGCTTTGTAAAGTGGAATTTTGTGGCCGATACATTGATAAATTAGTCATGGAAAGTGTGATGTTCAAGAGTTAGAATATTATTGGATGGAAATATTGGAGTTGGAAACCTTGCACTTTGATGCAAGGGTGAATAAATGTAACACCCCGAGATTTTATGAAAAATATTCTTTTTAATTAATGTCTTGTGTTGTACGCTACACAAAAAGGATCTTGCACAACATGCATCCTTAACTTTCCTTGTATTACACGCAATCACGACCTTCCTCGATAGCGTGTGTTGTACGCAATACTGGGTTTTACTAAACAACGATATATTATTATAATATTATTATGAACTAGCTGTTATGAATAGTATTAACTAAATTTGGATCTTATAAAATTATTATTCGTCTTACACATTTTCTAAAACATGGTATAAGAACAAAATAATTTTTTTGGGTAAAATAAGTATTTTTCAAAAAATGCAGTTTTGCCACCTTTTAATGGTGCACCCACTTTAAATCTAGTTTTTGACATGTTTATAAGTTTAATTTAACAAAATAAAATTATTATTTGGAATCATGAAATAAAAATTTACTTTGGATAAATTTTTCATATTATTCTGGTAACATTCATATTTTGATGAATAGTAAAAACACGCTATATTTTAATTAAAAACAACTTTTTTCATCGTAATAATTTTAATGGTTAAATTATAATATTGAATGGTTTTAAATTATAAATAGAATATATTTTTACCATTTAATATAATGTATGTCATTAGCATTGATTCTACCTTGAATTCGTATGATAAATCAATTCAATCTTCTGCAATGTTTTAAAGAAAAACCCGTTTTCTTTCGACAATGGGATTAATTTTAATTTAATTTATGCAACTTTTGTGTGTTGAATTTAGAAAAATGGATTCCATATTTGGAATCAGTGGATCCAAATTATGGTAATAAGCTACTTTTTATTTTTGGGAATTATGAATAGTAACTACGGTAAATTTTATTTATCATAGTTAAAGGTGAATCAGGTAATTATGGATAAATATAATATTATTAAATTACCATAACTCATGTCAAAATCCTATTGGATGACTAAAAGACGACCCATTCACCTAGGGGTCGGATTAGATTCATTTAATGGACTTTTTTCCATGAAAATAATTTAATTATTATTAAAACCAAAGAATGTGACAACATGTCACTTTCTTAAATCTTATAAGTATAATAATTTTAATTTAGTGATACACTTCATGAAACTTAGAAAATTAATAGTCTCTAGAAATCTAATAAAAGTATCTACATAATATGAATTTATTTATAATTTTTGGGGATAATATAATTATCATTTATTATGACACAAAGATGATGTAGTAATTGTCTTATTAATGAAATAATGACATAATTAATGTTACAAATACCCAAATAAATGTAATTTAAGACTTTTTATGAATTAAACTAATTTTATAGGTTAATATGACATGTTAGTATTGATTTCATTAACTTTTTTTGAACTAATCATTCTGTTATGATTTTCACAAAAATCAATTACTAAATTGTATCAAAATTGACATAAAATAGTTTTTAAAACAATTATTATATTATTAATTGTTATTTTATTCCTAAAAATATAAGGATAGGCCAAATGACTTATATAAGGTTATATATATTAATAATAAACAACTTGGGGTTCATTTGGCTTCTTATAGTAAGTTTATTAACCTTATAGTATAAGAACACAAGAAGACACGGTAAAAGTAAAATTATTTAACTTAATGTTAAATCTAAATGATAAGGTTAAAATAGTAACCAAAACTTGTCTAAATTATATTGGATGAGATTATTTCTACCAATACCGACCTTAGATTCGAAATAAATCAATTTGGAGCTATTTAAAAACGAATTTGGCTTTATAATAAAATAATATTTTTAGTTATTCCAAAGGTGCCCCTCTCCTCCCTTATAAAAGGGCACCCCTTCCTCTCTTCCTCACAACACTTGGATCATTCAAGCTCGGCCAAACTCTGAAAAATTATCTTCTCCACTTCCCTAGAAAATTCCTAGAGGTTCTGGTATTTCTCAAAGACCAATTTTAGTGCCCTAAGAGGAGGTCTCAAAGAGGCGCTTCAAAGAAGAGGTAGTTTCCGTTACTGATTCTTTCACCTTTATTTCTTCTTCCACTTCTTCTTATAAGGTTGTTTCATTATGAAGTAATAACATCAGTATCACTCATATACTGATATGTTATTATAAGTATGAAACAACCCTATTTCACCATCTATCCATCCTACGGAAAACGAAATCACCGTGCATGCGTACGTACGGAATACCGTCTCCCCGCCGTGGTGTAATCTATTTTCCACCACCACCTTAATTGGATGGGTATAATGGTGTAAATAATAACTATATATGAATATTTTAAAGTGATATAGATTCTGTAATATTATACATACACTCCAATAAAATTCCACGATCATGGGAACGATATCATCGCTCGTGCGTACATACGGAATACCGTCTCCACGACGCGATGAGATTCATTCTCAATGATTAACCATTCATGAATTATTATAAAGTATATATAATAAGTAATCATGAAATATATTACATAATAATGATACTATATTTATGTGTATATATATGTATGTCATCTACTTAATTCCATTCAACTCAATAAGGAAACGAAAATAGCATTCATGCGTACGTACGGCCTACCGTCTCCATGAACGGTGTATTTCATTTCATTTAATGATCTATTATATATATGAATATTCTGAATATATTTTATATATAAATCATGTTTTATATTTTGGAATTGAGTAATCATGATCTATGTAATCATATGAATAATTACAAGTCAAAACACGGACGACAAATGAAACAATTTTACCCAAAACGCTCTTTAACATGGAATTTACAAAAGAACGGGTAATATAAAGTCATAAGTGAACTATATATGATATTATAACAATTAATATTATTCATTAATAAGTCAATAACATTATTTAAATCATTATACAGGAGGTTCGGACACTTATGATGAAAATCGGACCTAAGGTAAGGGAAATATCACAATCTCAATTTTATCCGAGATTGTTTATACTTTGGCATTTACTGGGGTGTATTTTATCATCCACATCCATGTTTCCTCAATATTTAATATTATTTCCATTCACCTACAATTGTTTAAATCCTATTTTACCCTTCGGTGAGTTTTTAGTAAAAGATATGAAATGAATCTTTTGTCATTTTTCGTACGAGGTCCTTTTTTGACTTTTTAGACAAAAGTACGAAGAATTTTTTTTAACTTATACGGCATGAATGGATTTTCAAAACATTATCTCCAAGAAGATTACTTTACAAGTTTTGAAGTTTATTTTTAATCAACTTCTTTTAGTTTAAAATTGTATGACATGTTAAGAAAGGGAAAATGTTTTTGAAGTAGAAAGGATATTTTCCTCAAGAATGGAGTTCAAGTGTTTTATCAAACTTATTTTGCATCTAAGATAATAAAGGGTTCTGTTTCTATCCCTATTATTACATTGATTTTATTATGTTGTGATGGAATTATTTTTATGAATTCCTTTATCTTATATGAATTGTTTTATGATGTCACGATGTTTAAGATTCCCATTTTTATTACATGGGTTATGCAATGATGTATGATTTATGATTTTGTGGCACACATAAGAATGGTATCATTATGATATGGGTGGGACTTATATCTCCCTCCAATTCATTAGGTAAAGATTTTATATCTCATGAGATAGACATGGCTGGAACGGTAGGTTATACCGGTTCAGTGAAACAGGACTGAAACGAGGAGTGAACTCGGTTCAGAAACGGACTTTGTCCGTTAAGATAGTCTTGGCAATGAGTCTTGACTAATAATAAATGATTCTCTATGATTACGTGTGTATGCCACAAAGTTTCATGTTTTGTGTTATGATTATTGGGATTTCATTTCACTACTATGATTTATCCAATGTTATGAAATTATGATCTCTTTTATAGGTTAAGATTTCCAAAAGATATGTTCTTATGTATATGACGTGATTGATATTTCTTTTGTTTACCCTTACTGAGCATTTGAGCTTACCCTTTTATGTTTTCTTTTCCCCAGGACATAAAGAAAGGATTTAGTTTTAAAAAAAGAAGATCTTTATGGGAGATGTTTAAGATCATTCACCACGATTAGAATATTATATTCCGAGTTTCCAAAGACACTAAAATATTATGGTCCTTGTGTGTGTGTTTTTGTTTTGTACTATGTATTCTGCAAAAGTAATGTAATGTCTATGTATGTCAAGCTTCGAGTCTCTACAGTTGTTATCAGAGGAAAAGTTTAGTCAACCTTTGGAAACTAAGATGAGAAAACTTTAGTGAGATCCCTAGAGATATTTCTAAGGTATGTCTAGGGATGTCCCTAAGGATAAGTATACGTATAGGATATAGTACTATAACTATGGTAACGATATTATATTAAACCAAAGATGTTAGATATTGAAGTTACTCCCCCTTTATTATGATTTTTTCCTCTCACACTATTCTTTTTGGGGTTTAGAAAATGGCTGGAAACAAGATGATTCACGATAATGGTGGATATGATGGAAAATGGAATGATATTCTTCATGAGAAACCAAATTAAATGGGATTTGGAAGTCTAAGAATCATTATTATGCCAAATCAGTAATCTCATAATATGATCAATAAAGTAAAATTTGTTAAGTTTCCTGACTCGTCAAATAAGAGATAGATGGAGTTTCATGATGATCATAGAGGAAAGAAAGTTCAATTTCCCCTATGTAAATCATGTGGGAAGAGGCATCAAGGAGAATGTTTCAAAGGAACTGGAAGATGCTTTGGGTGTGGAAAAGAAGGACACAAAGCCAGTAAGTGCAAAGGAAAAGGTTCAGTTAACACCAGGGATGAGGATAATGGTATTGCTACGACATCAACAATGGTTAAATGTTTTAAATGTGGAATGTACGGGCATTATGCAAACCAATGCCCTAAGGGAAAGTCTCATGAAGAGAATCAGTATGGTCGTATGGGTAGTATTTATGTTGATGATGATGAAGAGACTACAAATGATATGTGAGATGAAAGAAAATTTGATACTCGGTCAATGGTTTAAGAATGTAGTGGAATGATTACATGTTTATAATGTGTAATGTTTTATATGTAATCTCATGGTAATATGGAATAAAGAGACATCTAAGTATTGTTACACTATTGTCTTTCCTTGAGTTTTGAAAGTGTATGATTAATGGTACTAGTATCCAGGAAAGGTTATTCAGATATTTTTGGAATGTAGATGATATGTGCATAATGAAGGGATAAGGAGAAAATTAAATGTTTTATAGTATTCATGAGCTCATGACTGATATAAGGTGAAGGTTATATCATGGTTTGAGTATATAGAATTTTTGGATTTTGGTATGTGGAAAGAGTTAACTTTTGACTGCATTCATGTTTTCACTAAGGTTCAATGGGTATTCATTCTTCAAGAGAATACATGATTAAGGTATTCACATGTTTTTAATTTGACCAACAAGATATATCTTATGATATATGGTGGATAAATGATGGCATTCACAAGATCATTTTCTTTAAACTATGAGCTTGTACCGAAGTATTTGAGATAAGCCTAAAGATTGGAATGGATTATGTTGGACATAAGTTAGTATTGTTTAAGGATAAAACTTTTTTTTGATATTGTTTATGGGATGTTATAGTAATATAGCTTTAGAAAAAGGACAACCTGCAGGACGGGCGACAACCCATCGCGTCGGACAAGGCTGTGGGAATCGAACCCACAACCGAAGTGCGACTGGCCTTTATCTCATACCACTAGTCCTTGTTTAGTAGAAACTAGTTTTATTATATTAATCAGTATAATATAAGAAGTATAAGTCCATTTTACGAACCATATAAGATTAATCTCACTATATATGGACTTACGTATTTTTTGATAACTTTTCAATCCTTTTGTTTGAGACAAGTGGAATGACCCATCATTCTATCACATGATCTGCTAACACATCACGAATGACAAATTCAACTTCATTTCTTTAAGAATGAAGTGGAAATTGTCCAAAGAATGACAAACGGTGAGACTATACCAAAATCACGAAAATATTTATTCTAATTCCAAATTCATAAACTTTAGGGAAATGATCTTGAAATCCAAAAATGTTTTCCTAGTGCTCTTATATCTGATGAATCAGATGGTACCTCAGATCGTCACAAATTTATGGCTTTGTGATTGCTGGCTTTTCCATAGCCATCTTCTCTACCACTTTTCATCAGAACACGATGGTTAGATTTCTCTTCCATATCCATATTTTCACCTATGTGGAAACCCAGTGATTAGTTTATTTGGGTAACCGTTACGTTTCATACTTTTTTTTTAAATATTGTTTTTCGTATTCCTTTTTACTATGTGGGTTTCTATTAAAGAAACTTTCAAATAGTAAACCATTTATAACCCCGACGAATTTCGAGGGAAAAATTCATTTTAAGGGGGGTAGAATGTAACACCCTGAGATTTTATGAAAAATATTCTTTTTAATTAATGTCTTGTGTTGTAAGCTACACCAAAAGGAACTTGCACAACAAGAATCCTTGACTTTCCTTGTATTATACGCAATCACGACCTTCCTCGATAGCGTGTGTTGTACGCAATACCAGGTTTTACTAAACAATGATATATTATTATAATATTATTATCAACTAGAAGTTATGAATAGTATTAACTAAATTTTGAATCTTATAACATTATTATTCGTCTTACACATTTTCTAAAACATGGTATAAGAACAAAATAAATTTTTTGGGTAAAATAAGTATTTTTAGAAAAATGCAGTTTTGCCGCCTTTTGATGGCGCACCCACTTTAAATATAGTTTTTTGACATGTTTATAAGTTCAATTTGACAAAATAAAATTCTTATTTGGAATAATGAAATAAAAATTTACTTTGGATAAATTTTTCATATTATTCTGGTAACTTTCATATTTTGATGAATAGTAAAAACACGCTATATTTTAATTAAAAACAACTTTTTTCATCGCAATAATTTATATGGTTAAATTTTAATATTGAATGGTTTTAAATTAAAAATAGAATATATTTTTACCATTTAATATAATTTATGTCATTATCATTGATTCTACCTTGAATTCGTAGGATAATCAATTCAATCTTTTGCAATGTTTTAAAGAAAAACCCGTTTTCTTTCGACAACAGGATTAATTTTAATTTAATTTCTGAAACTTTTGTGTATTGAATTTATAAAAATGGATTCCATATTCGGAATCAGTGGATCCAAATTATGTTGATAAGCTACTTTTTATTTTTGGGAATTATGAATAGTAACAATTGGTAAATTTTATTTACCATAGTTAATGGTAAATCGGGTAATTAAGGGTAAATATAATATTATAAAATTACCCTAACACATGTCAAAATCCTATGGGATAACTAAAATTCGACCCATATCACCTAACGGTCAGATTAGATTCCTTTAATGGACTTTGTTCCATGAAAACAATTTAATTATTATTAAAACCAAAGAATGTGACAACATGTCACTTTCTTAAATCTTATAAGTATAATAATTTTAATTTAGTGATAAACTTCATGAAACATCGAACATGAATAGTCTCCAGAACGCAAATACAATTATCTACATCATAGAAATTTATTTAAAATTTTTAGGCATTAAATAATTATCATTTATTATGACACAAAGATGATGCAGTAATTGTCTTATTAATGAAATATTGACATAATTGATGTTATAAATACCCAAATAAATGTAATTTAAGACGTTTTATGAATTAAACTAATTTTATAGGTTAATATGACATGTTATTATTGATTTATTTAACTTTTTTAGATCTAATAATTCTGTTATGATTTTCACAAAAATCAATTACTAAATAGTTTCAAAATTGACATAAAATAGTTTTTAAAACAAATATTATATTATTAATTGTTATTTTATTCCTAAAAATATAAGGATCGGCCAAATGACTTAGATAAGGTTATATATATTAATAATAAACAACTTGGGGTTCATTTGGATTATTATAGTATGTTTATTAACCTTATACTATAAGAACACAAGAAGACATGGTAAAAGTAAAATTATTTAACTTAATGTTAAATCTAAATGATAAGGTTTAAATAGGAACCTAAACTTGTCTAAATTATATTGGATGTGAGGATTGTGACCCATCCCCACCTTAGATTCTAAATAAATCAATTTGTAGCTATTTAAAACCGAATTTGGCTTTATAATAAAATAATATTTTTAGTTATTCCAAAGGTGCCCCTCTCCTCCCTTATAAAAGGGCACCCCTTCCTCTCTTCCTCACAACACTTTGAGCATTCATGCTCGGCCAAACTCTGCCAAATTCTCTTCTCCCCTTCCCTAGAAACTTCCTATAGGTTCGGGTCTTGCTCAAAGACAAATTTTAGTGCCCTAAGAGGAGGTCTCAAAGAGGTGGTTCAAAGAAGAGGTAATTTCCATTACCGATTCTTTCACCTTTATTTCTTCTTCAACTTCTTATTATAAGGTTGTTTCATTATGAAGTAATAACATAAGTATCAATCATATACTGATATATTATTATAAGTATAAAACAACCATATTTCACCATCTATCCATCCTACGGAAAAAGAAATCACCGCGCGTGCGTACGTACGGAATACCGTCTCCACACTGTGGTGTAATCTATTTTCCACCACCACCATACATGGATGGGTATAATGGTGTAAATAATAACTATATATGATTATTGTAAAGTGATATTGATTATGTAATAGTATACATACACTGCAATAAAATTCCACGATCATGGGAACAATATCATCGCTCGTGTGTATGTACGGAATACCGTCTCCACGACGCGATGAGATTAATTCTCAATGATTAACCATTCATGAATGATTATAAAGTATATATAATAAGTAATAATGAAATATATGACATAATAATGATACTGTATTTATGTGTATATATATGTATGTCATCTACTTAATTCCATTCAACTCAATAATTAAACGAAAACAACGTTGATGCGTATGTACAGTCTACCGTCTCCATGAACAGTGTATTTATTTCCATTTACTGATCTATTATATATATGTATATTCTGAATATATATTATATATGAATCATGTTTTATATTCTGTAATTAAGTAATCATGATCTAAGTAATCATATGAATAATTACAAGTCAAAACACGGACGACAAATGAAACAATTTTACCCAAAACGCTCTTTAACATGGAATTTACAAAAGAACGGGTAATATAAAGTCATAAGTGAACCATATATGATATAATAACAATGAATATGATTCTGTAATAAGTCAATAATATTATTTAAATCATTATAAAGGAGGTTCAGACACTTATGAAGCAAATCGGACCTAAGGTAAGGGAAATATCACAATCTCAATTTTATCCGAGATTGTTTATACTTTGACATTTACTGGTGTGTATTTTATCATCCAAATCCATGTTTCCTCAATATGTAATATTATTTCCATTCACCTACAATTGTTTATATCCTATTTTACCCTTCGGTGAGTTTTTAGTAAAAGATATGAGAGGAATCTTTTTTCGTTTTTCGTACGAGGAGCTTTTTTGACTTTTCTGACAAAAGTACGAAGAATGTTTTTTTAACTTATATGGCATGAATGGATTTTTAAAACATTATTTCCAAGAAGCTTCCTTTACAAGTTTTGATGTTTATTTTTAATCAACTTCTTTTAGTTTAAAATTGCATGACATGTTAAGAAAGGGAAAATGTTTTTGAAGTAGAAAGGATATTTTCCTCAAGAATGGAGTTCATGTTTTTTATCAAAATTATTTTCAATCTAAGATAATAAAGGGTTCTGTTTCTATCACTATTATTAAATTGATTTTATTATGTTGTGATGGAATTATTTTTATGAATTCCTTTATCTTATATGAATTTGTTTATGATTTCACGATGTTTAAGATTCCCATTTTTATTACATGGGTTATGCAATGATGTATGATTTATGAATTTGTGGCACGCATAAGAATGATATCATTTTGAGATGGGTGAGACTTATATCTCCCTCCAATGCATTGGGTAAAGATTTTATATCTCATGAGATAGACATGGTTGGAACGGCAGGTTATACCGGTTCAGTGAAACATGACTTAAACGAGGAGTGAACTCGGTTCAGAAAGGGACTTTGTCCACTTAGATAGTCTTGGAAATGAGTCTTGACTAATAAGAAATGATTCTCTATGATTATGTGTATATTCCACAAAGTTTCATGTTTTATGTTATGATTATTGGGATTCCATTTCACTACTATGATTTATCCCATGTTATGAAATTATGATCTCTTTTGCAGGTTAAGATTTCCAAAAGATATGTTCTTATGAATATGATGTGATTGATATTTATTTTATTTCCCCTTACTGAGAATTTGAGCTCACCCTTTTATGTTTTCTTTTCCCCAGGACATAAAGAAAGGATTTAGGTTTTAAAAAAAGAAGATCTTTATGGGAGATGTTGAAGATCTTTCACCATGATTAGAAGATTATATTCCGAGTTTCCAAAGACACAAATCCATTGTGGTCCTTGTGTGTGTGTTTTGGTTATGTACTAAGTATTCTTCAAAAGTAATGTAATGTCTATGTACATCATGCTTCGGGTCTCTACAATAATGTTAGTGTATATTTGTTTCAAATGATAGTGAAATATTAAATGATGTAGTTGGTGGAGTAGTCTCAGTTTGGAGACTCAGAGGTAGAGGTGATGCACGATCATGTTTCCATGGTTATTCTCTGGATAGATGTAAGGATTACAATAATAATCAAGCTTTGTTTCAAGGGAGGTTTTTCTTCTAGTAGAAATGCACAAAGGATTTCTTCATGAGTAACATTTCTCTCTTTTGGTGGTACTCCCAAGAATTTATAATATGTACCATAGTATGATGTTTTAGTTTTGGCAGCCTAGGATAAAGTAGTTAGTGGAGGAGTTTTTAGAAAGTTTCATGGATTTCTAATAGGTAAAGGTATAACATAGAGTTCCTGGTGGTTTTTTGCAAAACATGGATGTAAATGAGTAGAAATGGGCTCACATATTGATGGATTTCACCAAAAATTTACCCATAACTCAAAGAGGTTGTGATCCTATCATGGTTATAGTAGTTCTGTGGATGAAATCAGAAGAATTCATAGAAATCATGGAGTGAGGAAGAATGGATGACTTGGTGAAGATGTACATTGATGAGGTGGTTTAGTGTCCTGGAGTATCAAGGTCCATTGACTTAGATCTAGATTGATGGTTTACACCCTCTGCCTAGATAGGATTGCAACATACATTTGTCACCAGTTTCACATTAGAATTAATTTCCATCCCCAAACAAATGGGAAGATAGAATAGAATATCTAGATGTTAGAAGATATGTTTCTAGAAAGAATCTTGGAAATTAGTGGTTCTTGGGTAAAAAAACATCTTTTGGTAGAGTTTGGTAATAAAAATATCTAAAAATATTCCATTAGAATAGACCCCCTTTAGGATTTTTATGGGAAACAATGCTATTTTATATGGTTTGGGATTGAGGTTTGGGGCACAGAACTTCTTCATCCTAATGTGGTTCAGAGCACAAGGGAGAAAGTTCATCATTTTCATGAGAGGATTAAATCATCACAGGACCAGTAAAAGTCTTATATCGATCAAAGAATGATTCCCTTGATGTTATAGGGTTTGGAACATGTGTTCTTGAAGGTTTATCCTGATATGGGAATAAGATTTTTGGATGATGGAGTTAGTATTATCAGATGTTTTTTGTGACCATTTTTGTTTGGGAGGGTTAGTGAAGTGTCTTATTCGGTTAGCATTTCCACTATGATTGGAGGCGATCCATGATGTTTTTGATGTCTCTCAGCTATGTAGGTATCTTCATCTTGACTCCCATGTCATTGAATGGGGATAATTGTATATTGGGCATGACATCATGACTTTACAGAGCCTGGTGGATATCTTGGATCACCAATAGAAATCACTATGTAGACATAAAATTTCAATGGTTTGTGGGTTATGGAATCATGGTGGCTAGGAGGATATTACATGGGAGTGAGAAACCTATATTTATGCTCAAAACCATGATTTTTTTCTTGGATTTTCTATGTTCTACATTGAGATATGATGTTTGATTTTTTTATGATGTGAGCTATTTTCCATGATTTGTACTGTGTGTGGTGGGATGATAGATAATTTCATGACATATGAAATGGGGAGGACCTGATTACAAGTTAAGAAGCTTTTACTTTATTGTGAATAAACCCTTGCATGTGATCTAGTGTCACCTAGAGTTGATAATATCTTGACAAGGAATACATAATTCCCGGATTTGTGTGTTTGTAATGGAGCATTTCATTAGTTGTAGTGGTTATTGGTTTGAGATGTGTGGAGGTTGAGTTAGTTATGTAGTGTTGATGTAGAAGTTTGGGTGTGTGGGAGGAGGAAAAATGTGGTTTTCTAATGCATTGTTTTACCATTTGGTTTGGCGTGTATAGCTGGTGGTACTAATTGAGGTATTAAGATATCCTTGGAAGGTATACCTTGGGATAGTTATTCTGACCCCATTCCTTCTAGGTTTGGTTTTGGATTCTAGGGATAATTAGTTTTTTAATATGTATATTATGTAACAATTTGATCCTAAATGGTCTATTACATTTTCAATTTTAACTATTGGAGGTGTTCAGTGGAGGTTTTTGGTGTTTTCAATGGATTATGGAGGAACAAAAAAACTACTGCAGGAATTACATGTCATGTAAGTGTATTACATGATATGAAAGATGTCTTCACATCTTATCTAGGTATGGTTCATGAAATTTAATTTTTAGAGTATAAATAATAAATCGATGATGAATTTTTTATCTAAAACTAGAATCCTAGTATTACATGACATTAAAGGGGATTACATGTGTTGTAATTCCACAATGCTGAACAAATTTGAAAGGATTCATCTCCTTTGTTTATCTCGTAACCATAAGGCCAGTGGGTCTTCTCTCATACTAGGCATCTGACAACCATCCTCTAACATTTAGAGATTACTTCTGATGTCTATTGATCATTAGGATTTTTTTCTTTGATCCAAGTTGATTAATCCTCTTTTTCTCATATATTTTCTTCTTTTCATCTTTATGGAATCAATGTGTTGAGGTTTTCTTAGATTGGGGTGTATTTTTTGTTGTGTTTTGATGTTATTTATTTGCAGTGTTGGTTGATCTATAGATCCTATTAGTGCAATTTTTCTTTACAAGTGTTGTTATTAACCCTACAGTGCTTATCGAGTTGCCCAAACTTCTTAGAGGAATGATTTTCCTTATTTGTCTTTATTGTGTATCTTAAAGGAGGGTTTTTTTATTGTTTACATATGGGTGATGGTTGTGTTATCTTAATCATATATTATAAATTTTTTACTCGAATTGAAAGGGGAAATTGTGGATTCATTTGCATTCTTTTAAAACATTGATATTATTTGTGACATTGTGAATTGTATGAGCTTGATTCACTACTCAATATTATGGCCATTTCGGGAATGGCATACCCTCTCAATTTGGATCTCGAGATGCTATCTGGTGCGGTTCCTCTTCCTTCTGGTCAATTGGATCCATCAACGCAAGATGATTGTGGGAGAATAGAAAAAGGGGATGGTTCTAACATGAGGCATTTTTCATCGTTGAAGGCTTTCAATCTTGAAATAATCATCCGAAAAGGTAATATTTTGCATGTCAAAGTAAATGAGGATGCTATTGCAGATAGGATTAAGATTTTCCGACATTCAATTCTTTCAATTTTGATTATACCAGTTGGGGAAAAGCCGTTGATGGTGAAGAAACTTTAGGAAAGACTCTCTATGGTATAGGGTTTCTTGGATTACCGATGTATTCCTATGGGGAAAGGCTTCTTTCATATCCTCTTCTTGAACGAGGATCTAAAACACATGGCTTGGGGATCTTTCTCCATCTCTCTGAAACCGGGAATGGTTACCATTCAATAATGGAATTTCCAATTTAACCCATTTTCTATCTAGACCACCAGGGTCTAGGTATGGATCAAAATTCTTGGCTTAAACTGGATTTTTTTGGCACCCTCATATACTGTTTGAAATTACTTCGGGTGTGGGACTTCCCATTAAAATGGGCAGAGCCCCATAAATGGCCATGTATGGCTAATTTTCTAGGATTCTAGTTGAAATTGATCTAAATTATAACTTGGTTGAGCAATTTGTTCTTTCTACATCACAGGTTGATATTAATATGCAGATTAAGTATGAAAAATTACCTAAATTTTGTGTGGAATGTCAAACCATTGGACATCAAAAGAAGAACTATTTTAGAAATGATATCTGCTCTCATTGCTCTGTTAAGGTTCATAACCTGAAGGTATGTAAGAAATTGTATAAAATATAGCATAAAGATGGAGAAGCTCTTCCAGAAACTAGAAAACTAGGTGATGCCAATGAAGGAAATGGGTCTGGTCCAACACTGGTGAAGGGTGTCCAACCTCAGCAGGAGGATAGGTGCACCTCTGAGGAATCACAACAAGTGGTGGATGAAAAAATTCTTCCATCATATTGTTCTAATATTAAGTTTGTTAATTATCATGAGGTCTGCTGCCATGTCGTGGAGTTGTAGGGACCTATTAACAAACCGGAGGGGCCTACGTCTCCTCTTCATGGCCCTTCTGCACATGAAGAGTACAAATTAGATGCAGTCTTGGTGAACTCCACTCAGGAAAATGATGCTGAAACCCAGGTAAAGGATGATTCCTTTATCATTAACCCTGACATGGATGCTTGAAAATATTCGGATGTAGGCTCGCAGATTATTGAGGAACTCAACAAGCAGTGGAACACAATGAATATTGCGGGCAAATGGTCTGACATAGAGAATGATAGTTCGCAAAAGAAATGTTTATATTAAGACGCTTTTAAAGGAAAATCAGTTTTCATTGAAGGCTTTTCACCCTCAATGACAATGTCCTGACCAAGGAAGTACTACTCACATCTGAAGCCCACTATGTTGACTAGATCCATCTCTAGTGGGAGAAAGGCTAGAGGTAATTATTTTAGTCTCATGGATGATGAGTCTGATTGGGATTATGATGAGTATAATCCTATTGAATATAATTTCTGATGCCATTGACATTTTATGTCTTAGAATGAGGGAAGTTTCTTATTGTCTGACCTCATTCCCTTGCAGTTCCATGTTTTTTAGTTTCTTGAATAAAGAGGCTTGCCTCACCTTTAAAAAAATTACTTCTGCAATATCACTCTATAAATGGAAATTAGTTTACCACTTATATTTAGGTAAAAAATTAGTTTCCACAGGATTATTATTTTTTGATGAATTCCATAAAATATAATGGACTGTGATAAAAGGCCCTCATTAAATCTATAAAAGAATCATGTTGTGTTTTGATGTTTGGTTAAGGAAATTTTTTTTGATGGTTTGGGTGACCCTATTTTTAGGGCGGTGAGGTGATGGTTTGAGTGCCATGATTATTGGGTGGTGAGGTGACTCTTTTTTGGTCGTTATTTTGGGTTGGAATGGTGAGGTTGTTGGAGGGGAGTTATATTTTTATATGTTGTTATGATTTCCTTGAGGCTCAAGTAGTGACAGAAGAAATTAATGATTAATAATGCTTAAAAGGGAATGGGTTTATTTGGTTAATGGGGTGTAAATTTTTTAACGAAAGATTAAATGATGTGTGGTGTGATTAAATATTGTGGACACAAAATAATGAAATAAAGATATATTCCCCATCTAAAATGACTGTTATTGATACTAATTAATACATTTAAAGGTATCAAGAAAGTGGTGATGTCATGTTATGGTCAGTTATTTGTTTATAAATTTATAGGTTGAGATTGTGAGAATTCTCTCTATATATATGTATACACTCTTTATTTCTTGAGATTTCTATATGCACCCCACCACTGTTGAGCACTCTGTGATGAACACCCACATTTTCATGGGGGGAGGGGTATCTTTTCAAACATCATAGTTAGAGGATAGTTGGCTAGACACCTGCTCTTCTATACTCCCACTTCCAAGTGTTTAAGGCCCACAATTTTTGGGAAGGATGTGTTGAGATTTCGTATCTATGGTGTCATCAGGATGAGTTGTGATATGGAATCTATGGTGTGTTCAGGGTGAGTTGTGATGTTCTTTCCCAAGTGTCTTAGTGATGAGATGGGATCTATTTTAAGGCCTAGGTTTTTGTGTGGGAGAGTTTTTGTGAGGCCATGATGTGTGTTGGTTGGATGTGTTGTGAGGCCCAGTTGTGTGAAGGGAGGAGGTGATGTGATTTTTTTGAAATAGGTGGGAGTGTCAAGATGTATTCCTTTGTGGTGTGAGGATAATAAATGGGAAATTATTTTGGGGTATATTGCAATAGATTTAATTTACCATATAATATTTTAATTGATCTGTGTTACTTATTGATTATACCTTAGTGAGGCTGTGATGGTTAGTATTACTCTTTTTGTGCAGTTTGTTTCGGCTATTTTTTCACATGTGCATTAGTATGTTTTTTTCACATTTCCATGAGAGAATTTAGTTTTCCCAATGAGTATACCTATATGCTGACCCTATTTATCTATTTTTCTTTCATATTTCCAAGTTGATTTTGAGGACTGTGGTGGACCTTACGAGCTCAGATCCCGAAGAGTTGAATTCTCTCTACATTAGCTTTACTTTTGGGTATTTACATTGGAAAATCTTATTTTATCATTTTTATTTAAGCAATCAAGTGTGATGGTTTGGGTTTCTCTATTATATTAGGTATTTTATTTGTCGTGACTGATTTATTTTATCTCGATGTCTTGTTTCCAAATAAAGGATAATGCCTCCCATATTGTGAGATTTGTATACCCTTTTTGCTAGTTGCCATCGTGGGGCCTATTAGAGGTGGGGCTCAGGGGGGGTCATTATCTTTATCCCCTAATTGTGGTATATTTGGTTGGATGGGTTCATGACATAGTAGGAACATGAGTGGTTGACCCAAGCCTAACATATTATTAATGTTTTGATGGAAAGCCATGACACATGATTTTCAATGATTATGTGTGTGACATAGATCTATGTATTATGTAAATGTTATTCCCTTATTATTTATGTTCATTTATTTTATTTGTATTTATCTCTAATGAACCAAAAATCATTATTCCATGATTTATTTTTATGATATTTGATATACCGACAATGGTTTTCCAACATTATGGACATATTGTCATAAAATTATTCTAATGTCGTGCTCATGTAACTTCATTATTCACCCTTAATTAAAATTTTAGTTCACCCTTTCTTTTGTTTCCTTTCCCCATTTTATGAAGAAATATTTTATTCAGTTTATTTTTTATGAATTCTAATAGGGAAGAATATTATGGGATATGCAGAGGATATTTCATCGGATTAGAATATTGTGTTCAGTGTTCAGAAACTCACTACACTATTACTATCCTCTGAATTTTTTTTTGTAATGTAATGAATATTTATCTAAAAGGATGAGATATCTAGGTATGATACATCATATTCTATATATTCACTAAAGTAAATGATAATAATTTATGAAAAAAAATATTTCTTTAACATATAATGACTGTACTGAAAACAGAGAACATATTTATTATATATTAATCAAAACATTTGAATTTTATAAAACCATTATACATATTTGTTATAATTGTTTTATACATATTCATATTACTGAAACAAAAAATTTGTTATAAATGTTACATATATATCATAATATATTAAATATATTTCATTGTTAATAAAATATTAGTGTTGCATGTGTTACACAAAATTGAACATAGTTTAAAAAAATGTTAATTAATATATCAGAGTATTAAATTATCCACACCATACATAAGTTCTACCACATAAATTTAAATCTACTTTAAAAACTAAATATATCATAACATAGTACTGAAATTTCATTGAAATTTCATAAGGATTATAAATTTCAATGTTAGGATAGAGAAACAAATTATTCATGTACATCTTGAAGACTCATAGTTCTAAATGAGTTTCTAAAAATTTTACACAGTATATGTGTGATACATTCCTCATAAGGCTAGATAAAATTTTCATTAGTTTTCATGGGTCTATTAAATTCCCATACTATTGGGATATATGCAATGTTCAAATTTACTAAAATGATTTCATCCCATTTATAATAATGATTTAATTGTTCGATGAGCTTCATCATGATCATGGTAAATTTTTATTTTCCAATGAGATGAAATCATTATTCAAATGAACATATATCCTACAAAATGATGATAAGATTATCCTCCTATAAAAAATGGTTATCAAAAGAAAGAATAAATACCAGTATAAATAAAAATACATCCCAAAAATAATAATAGTCACTAATGATAAATTGAAAACTCCTAAGATATGTTTGATAATTTTTTACATAATAATCTGGATGGTTTAATCATTTATTATTCCAAATTCAACTGATTTTTTTATCCTCAAACAACCCTTATCACTCAAATATATATATTCTTTAATATATATTAAAAAATAATTGGTTTACCAGAATAAATAACTCTATATACAATATAAATAAAAAAGGATCACCATTTTATATTTCATAATTCCCATAAATGTAATTTTTAATATCTTTTTCATAAATCTAAGAAAATGTCACGCCATTTTGTAGGATGATTGATGCATTTAAAATTTGGTTTCTATAATTCTTATATTCTGATTTTTTTATAAAACTATATTTTATTAAAATGATACTAAGTTGTTTTCTATTAGTCCTTATATCTGACTACCAATGACTAGTACCAGTATTTCCTAACTCTATATTATCCATTACAAAGTAATTATAATAAATTAAAATCCATAATGGTTACACCCAAATATGTGGTCAATAATTTTATTTCATTTTTCTTTAGAAATATCAATATATATTCTATTCAGGGGGATAATATTTTCAGAAAAAATGTTCCTAAAATCACTATTAAAACATAAATAACTAATCATATAACATAGTTACCTCAAAAATAAAAAATAATAATTATCATTACCTTCATAATAATAAGTGTATTTTTAAATATATCATAAATAAGAAAAACTATTTGTGTCATACTTGATTATTTTGGCATTGGATTTCAAAATTCCTCATCCACATGCAGTTAAAACACTGAACATTAACTGATTAATTATTTCCATTATGTTGAACTTTTCACTACACCTATAAAAAACACTAGTTCCCTTTATTCAATTACAAGTTTTTTTCATCACAAATTATTATCATTTTTCATGTCTAATAACTTTTCATGTACTGTGTTTATTAAATAATTATTTATGAAACTCTAATTTTCTCTTCTTATTAAAAAATATTGATAGATTTAGACTATTTCATAAAACACTATATATATTTTTAGGCACAATCAGTAGCCCATTCAATTCATCTTTTCACATAACTGGCTTCTCAATTTCTATATATATATTAATAATAAAATGAGTTAGTTTTTTTTTCAGAGATCTGGTTCTCTCTGAATCAAGATGTGTTGAGACAATCAACATTTTATTTTATGCATTAAACATGGGTGTTGATTCCCTTGAATCTTGAAGGAATAATACATATAAAATTACACTCATATAATTTTCCAACATTAGTCATAAATTGTGAGCCTTGAAATTTTGTAAAAATATATTTAGTACATTAATAGATTATCATAATTCTTATGGTAGCTATGTTCTCCACAAATCAAGTTCCCAAACAACTTATTAATCTGTCTCTTATAAAAACTATAAAATCCCAAATATTATAACCCATAGTTGTGAAATAATTATTACATTGGTATAAAAAATAATTAATTCAACCATGCAGGATCAATCAGTTAACTAGTACTATAAAATATGATACATATATGACTTCCATATTAAATTTGAAATTAAAAAATATCTCACAAATAATTTCTCTGTCCTTCATAAAACTCCTTCAATTATTCCTTCCTCATAAATGTTAGAAAGAAAATAATAATGGGTGATATCATTGGATTAATATTTGAATAACTATAATTAAAACTATTATTTCTTCATATTGAATAATCCATAATTAAAGGTGGATAATATCTATACATTCCATTTAAATTACCATCTGGGGTTCAAATTATATCCATTGATAATATCATCATAGTAATCACATGGACAATAAAAACCGAATTCTCAATAAATTTAATTCCTAAGTCCATTATTTTTTGAACATTACATCATGGCCATAGTGAAGTTATCATGAATATTACTATCAAAGCTTCTGAACCAAGTCAAATTTCTTAATTAATGGGTAAGTGTAAAATTAATACCCATCTAATGTTGATTTCATTTTTTATTGTGAGACTTTTCAATGATTTTTAGGGGATTTATGCAACCATACCTTTCCTATCACTTTCATGTTATATGAATTCCACAAAAATATTAAATTAATAATAAAATTAACTCCAAAATTTCTTATAAATGAAAAATTATCCAGGATTAATAAATGATACACAACCTTTCACAAGTGAATTATTTATCATTACCCTTTCAATTTATATTTTATAATGAAATGGTATAAGGATTAAAAATAATCATATTTATAGGAATGAAAATGAATTCATCTATGATATTGAACATATGGACATAAAGAAGAAAAATATTATCCAATGAATAGTATAAAGTGACAATGAACATGGTCATAAGAAAGTGAATGATCTGAAAATTAGGTCTAACCCATTATTAGTAATAGATAGAAGAGGACCATAGATTAAAAACTTTTCATTTTATAGACAAAAAATATTAGAATATATTTTAGAATAAAAATAATAAAAATATCTTCATTGAATATTTGTGTAAAAATATATACATTTCTCACTCTAAATAGTAATTTCCCATCATTAGAAAAGAAAGTCAACTTGCGTATTGTTTATTTATAATAAAAAAATTAAAATAACATTGAGAAAAATAATTTCATTGAAAATAACGAAATAATAATTTAATGAATCATGATGGTGGTGAAAAACATATATGTCAGATACATTAAATGATAACATTCTTTTAAATCTTTTAGAAAATGTAATGAAAATTTTTTGTTAAAATTTTTAGAAGATTCATATTAGAAATTCAAAAAAAATAAAAAATATAGTTTATAATTTCATTAATAAATCATTTGATCATATAATTAAATAATCAAAAAAAATTTGAGGGAAATCTTGAGTGAATTCGAATTCCATAATCCAAAGAGGAAATACATTCAGGTTTTCATTAAAAGATTTATCGATCTCCTTATGTACCAAATAATTGAAAATGATAATTATAAAATTAAACTATAGGTACACAATACGATTATATAAGATATGGGGTTTAATTTAAAATATTAATATATTTTCCCATAATGGAAGTTTAGGATAGATAATGTTGAATCTAATTCAACTGGTAACATAAATCCATTGTAGCTTTAGTTACATTATAATCAAACCAACTTATAAGAAGAAACAAGAAGAAAAAATGTTAAATACCATGTATAAAGTTGGATTCATGATATAATCTGTCAAAGGTATGGTGAATGAATATAATGATGAATAATTAATGCATTTATTTAATATTTTATTCTATATAATCAATAAACATTCAGACAATCCAATGACTAAAATGTTTTGCGCCATGATGACTAGATACAAAAACTTCTTATATTACAACACTTATGAAAATTTCGCAATAACTATTTTCCTATATAACCTATTTTGGGTGTCTAAAAATATATAATCTTATATAAAAACTAAGGAATGTAATGATAATATTTGGTAACAGAAAATTCTCAACAGGAGAAACTTATCAACTATTCATAATTGATTTCTAACAAGATTGAGCTAAAACATTACTGAGGGTGTAATTATTTATAAACATATATTAAGACAATATTTTTATAAAAATGAATGATCATTTTAGGTCATTATATTATAACATAATACATAATAATGGTCATAAATAACATGTCTTTAAATCATATTACTATTATCAAATCAATACATAAGAAACTGGAATCTCTTTATAACATTGAATATTATATATAGTGGCCATATTTTGAGTAGGATTTCAATTTTAGATATGAATTTTCACAAAAAATAATCTTCCGAAAAAACTATGAACCAATAAATGTATGCCCATATTTTAACATTTTCAATAAATCCATGTGTGTCAATACTTTATTATTGTGAAATCAATAGGTATATCCACAAATAATTATCTCATGAGATTTAATACCATAACCAATACATTTTCAGGTGATATATGACCCCACACATAATCAACCATTCATATGTCTTCGCTTTAAAATTAAATCATTCATATAATAATAAATAATTAAACTAAAGCAAAATGGGTATCAAAAAATGTCAAAATAGTGTAACATATAAATATGTTTTATTATTTGATTCCAAAAACACGATCACCCAAAATGAGTATTTGGTATGAAAAATATGAACCATTACACCATTGAAAATTTTTTCAATCAAAATAACAGCAAAAAAATAATTTTTATGAAAAACATCCATTTATATTGAACTAAAATGCATGATTTTCATGTCAATGTTAAAACCCCATTAAATTAAATAAATAGAATACATAATAAAACATTTATTTGAAATCATATTCTGATAAAGATAACAAGAATATAAATAAATCATATTTTAATATGTCATTAAGAATTTTATAATACAGTATAATATATAGGAAACCCCTTTGAAATTTTTTAAAGCACCCATATTAAAAAACCCACACTGTTGATGAAATGATAAATTCATGATTTTAATTTTTTTGAAAATTTGGGGATCGATATATTTAAAGCAATTCACATCACATAGGGGATGAGATAACCCTGTATGGACATAAAAACATGTATATAGACAAAACCCCTAATAAAATGATTGTGCTGACCCACTCCACTAGGGGCCACGTATTCGGAGGAAGGCTTAGCCAAAACTAACCCTTTCCCACCTCCATAGGTTATGAATATGAGACAAGAGTGAAATGTGATAACTAATATAGGATGCCTTTTCATAATGTAATTGTACGAACTCCCCCATTATTATCCATGAAAAAGTTAATAGGAATAAAACTAAAATAAAGTAACATCTTGGGAAATAACCATACATTCTCCATTTATCTAGGAAAAGGGTGCGACAGTGAAATAAAGAATAAAAAGAGAAAAATTCATGGACAACATGAATGGTTTTACAACCTAATAATAATAGGATATATAAATGGTGAGAGGGACCAACTCTAGATCTCTAATCCCTGACTAACATACATTGTCAAATAAACTCAGATATATCCTATGCTCATCCATAATCACCACATAGGTATTGACCATATGAATAAGACATAATACATTTGGGAAAATCCAATTAAGAGGGAGTATATTCATACCCCGCCAAATTCCCCAAAATACAATGGCAGATGAATAAAAGACACTATATAAGAAGATAGGTCAACCCATCATAAGAGAGAAATGAAATACAACTAATAGAGTCATATATTAACATAAAAGAAACAAAGTCAATAGTTAATGTTGATCCACTACTCACATCACAGCCCCGAGAAAAGTGTATTCCATTAGTTCTATAGGAATATCAATGTTTCCAAAAATCTCAAGTGTCTGTTCAAAGAGTATCAATGTGAAGATACACATCTCCACTACAGCTCACAAGTGAGGTGGAACAAGTTCTAGAGTGAGGACCCATGCCTTGGAATGATCGGAGAGTTCCACTCATTAGGTAGAGGACCCATTCCCTAGTAATAAAATAGCTTCACATTTAGTCGATGGATAGAGGACCCAGGGTTTAGATCATTAGTGTGGTTCCACTCTATTGGTGGAGGACCCATTCTCAAGTATGACATGAGGTTTTATCTCTATTTATATAAGTCCCATTCCATAATTCCAAAAGGGTGTCAAATCTATAGGTAGAGGACACAAGCCATATTACATTATAGGGTTTCGCTCTATAGTTTGGGGAATATAACCAGTTCTGTTAGGGGGTTATAATCTATAGGTAAAGGTACCATGCCCTATTACAATTGGAGGGAACCACTATGATTTTAGACAAATGACACATGCCCCATCCCAAAAGGATGATCCCATTCTATATGTTGATAGGGGACCAATTATATATCCAAATTAGAGGGTTCCACTATGTAAATGATCATATAAAATCACTATAAATCATCATGCATTGCCTAAAAATGTGTCACACCCAGATCATCTTGTATTGTATCCCAAAATACCTTCAAAGGCATCTATTACATTCTAGGAGGAAGAATCCTCAATAAAAATCTACTCATGGAGAAAAATTAAAGCCCTAATGAGTGTGATATGATTGGTTGATGTACATTCAAAAAGGATGTACACGACATGTAAGATACCCACAGAGCATGTTGTATCACTCTGCTTCTAGTTCATGTCCTATCTAGTGTATGGATCACTGACCTTGATGTACTACACAACATGTAAGGGAACTACATGGTCTGTATTGATATCCATGGTCCAATATCTTTTATCCATTCCATGGTAGTGTACAGAGTCCATGATCCTTATAGTGCATGTTCCATGCCATATATTTCGTGGAAGGATTCATGGGATCCTGGTTGTTTACCCCATGTACACACTATTTTCTAAGGATGGGATCACACAGTATGCAATCCTACTAAATAGTGTGGGATAATTCACAAGACTATGATACTGTAGATTCCATAGAAGATGGAATACACGGTGTGTGTTCATCACAATACAATCTGTGTATGTCTGGATTTTAAAGAAACCAAATAATGTTTCATTTTTATTTCAAATCAGGTACCTCCTCCTCAATTCCGGATTTTAGTTGACTTTTTATCAATCTATTTACCTTAGTATAATGATTCTGGACCTCCAGTGGTTGAAAATAGGTATATGATGAACCACGATGATCAGTTGCATGCCCCACATTCCTCCAATCACTATTGATTGGTGAAAAATATTATATCCAAGAGAATCATCACCCTTATCCTAAACCTCAATCCTATATATGCAAAAATAATCATTATTTTTGTCAAACATTAATATGTCTTGATTCTAAGGGGTTTATTATGCTCGAACCCAAAAAATAATGTAGAATTGTAGAATTATAGGACTATGGAAAAGAATGTGAAGAATTATCTAATAATGGACAAAAATAATGGTTCGTAAATCATTTTAAAAGTTTTATTTGAAAAATAATAAATATAAGAGAAATATGGGGTGGGATGTATGACATAACAAGGAAAAATTGAATAAAAATAATGAAATCAGATACGTGATCTTACGAAAAGGATTTATTTAAACACAAATCGTGAAATAATTTTTTGATCAAGGTCAATATTTATATCATATCGGTGGACCATATAAATGATGAGTTCTTTCTCGATATGGATTGGTCATTTGTGAATACCTTGTTCTATTGTGATTGGAATGATTAGTAGTATTCACTGCATCTCAGTCAACCATAATCTGGATGATTTACATTTCTCGAACTCTATTTGAAAATAAGAGTGGTACAACCTCCCATGAGAAACCCCAAGCTTATATATCCAAAGATAGAGACATTCCAATGTATCATATTTTTAGAGGGAATATAATTTAGGAAATTACATATTAAATAAACAAATTATTTATTGATTTTAATTAAATGAACCCACCAAAGACCAACTCTACCACACATCCGATAATGACAATCTTTATGTCTTTCGGAGGGTAATATCATTTATCTAGACATCACAATATCCTCAGATTTTCATTTCAAGAATCCATATTATTGATATCCTATTCATTCTAAAATACAATCCACATGTGAGGGAAAATATACATAAAATATACATAAATGTTATTATGGGCTCCTCGGTCCATGGAATCATACGTTGTCTCAATGCTGGGTTTCAATAAAAATTGATGAAATTTTTTAAAGACATTTAATGAAAATTAAAAGTATTTACAATATTCAATCATTCAATATTTTCAACCAAAAAAAGAAAAAACTATGAAATGTAGTGGGGATATTGAACCCATATTTGGCTCAACCACTACCAGGATCTCTGATGTATGATATCATTCTACCAAAGCTCACAAACCCCAATAGTGAATTATTCATGTAGGATCATCTCTCGTTGGTTCCCAATAATCACTGAGTTATCCAACAAAGTGTCTCAATCCCCCATTTCCATCACTCCCTAGTTAATAATGTGCAAAGGATCATGCATGAATCTCTACATCAAGAAACACAGAATACATCATAAGAACATAATATATTTGTGGGTAAAATGAGGTGGTATAAAACCTCTAAATCATAATTCATGATTTCAAATATCCTGTGTAATCCCAAGGACAACTTTCCACCCTCAATGAATTTATGAAAGCCCCATTATAGGGAGACACACTATATAACATGGTCTCCCTTCTCTAACACCAAGGTACTAAGACATCAATCAACATAATATTTCTATCTTCCTTGGGATATTATCATCTGGTCTTGGATTACATGGACATTCTCTATCACCACCAACGCCATCACTATCCCCACAAGCGATGTCTTACCTATTAAGGCCTTGAATATGGTAGAACTATTGGTCTCCCGTAGATAGTCTTAAATGGTGAAATTTGAAAATTAGAGTGCTTTTTTATTATTAAAATCAAACTCTAGAATAGTTATGTGATCATACCATCTATATCAAAAGTCTAACATGTAATACCATATTATATTCCCTAGTACCTGTAAAATGCATTAAGTCGACCCATCTGTTTGGGGGTGAAATTTTTACTCATCCACATATGGGTCTCGACTTCCAATTTCATTCCACTACACATCCCTGAAGATAACAATTCATCATGAATGAAGATAACGATCATGGGGAACCTATGATGGAATATGATCCCACACACATACAAATATCACAAACTCCAAACATACCATTGCTCCTTGATATAAAAGATGTGTTATGACTTTATTATTTTATCAACTATCACCTAGATGGAAACATTTCATATCACTAACCATGGAATCCATGTCATGAATTCCATGTATATGAAATCCAATTTCAACTATAGGATATTGTGAGGCTAAAAAACATTATGAAAGTTGTTGTATAGTACTCACCTGCTAACATGTTAGGGACCAAGAGATGAACGCAACCGTGCTCCTTCTCATACCATCCCACATGAACTTCCACTATTGTTCTTAGTAAATATTTTCTAAACATATATAAATAACCACATTAGTGGTCTGATATTAGATAATGAACTCACACCGTATTATGACCAGGACCATCATCCTTCCATTTAAAAGGATCACATGATTTTCTAATTCAAGAAATCCATCTAGTGAACTTCATAATGAAATATGGTCATGTCGGTCCTCAAAGTCATCTACCAACTGACCCTCACTCACACATTGATGATGATAAGGTGTAAACAATGTTGGATGAATAAATGTTTTACCCTCCCCCTCAACTAGGGTTAGCTGCAAAGAAGTCAACTATTCAGATGACTCCTCTACCATGTATGAATGGGACTTCTTACAAATGGAATATTGAACCATGTTTTCCTTCCAATAAGTATAGAATATACCCAAGTCATATTCATTTTTGAATTCCATCTAGCATCCCTATCTTAGGATCATGTATCTCTACATGAAGACATATCTAAGACTCTCATTGTTGGAGTAATAAATAAATTTCTATATCAAAAGATAATGTCTTCAGATTCTCAGATATAATTATACAACATCCAAATTCAGTTTAAGATTCACAAATTTCTTATAATGGGGGTATAAACTTCTTCAACCATATACCTTCAATTCCAGAATATACATCAACATGAACTCAATACCTTATCTTGAGGAATCATAATAAACTAAATACTCCATGTCATCCACTGACTATCTCAAAACATGATAACTCATCAGCCAAAGCATAAACTCCTAAAAGGATCTCTTATGTTGCTTAGTCTAGGAATATGTTTTCCCATTTCACATATTTATGGTCATAGAGGGTGAAATAATATAATATTCACCCAAAAACTCCTGTAGTACCCTTAAAAGACATGAAAATTCCAAACCTATGAAAGACTCTAGGGTGGATCACTAGGAACCACTTCATCAATATTCACTAGGTCCACATCTAATTCACACTCAGAAATGGCATGCCCTAGAAAGCGAACCACATGAATCCATCACTTGAACTTCAAGAGCATACCAGAATGATGGTTCTCCTGAAGCATGTTATAGAACATTCCATGTGCATTTTTTTATCATACTCTGATGTAAAGTAGTTTATTTTTTGTCCAAACATCTACCATATGGATGAAAAAAGATGATTAATTCCATGTTCACTTCCTATGTTAATCTTATACATTGGACCAACTTACAGCTAGAATATAGATTCAATTCTCAGTACACCTCAATAAAATTATTCTGGTGGCCTATACTGAAATTAAACAATTTATTTGGATTATCCACATTAAATATAGTTATGGAGGCATTTCATACTGACTCTAATCAACTATTGATGTTATCACTGGTTCTATTAAAGGAGAAAACAATCATTTAATATGATTTTTTGATAAATATTTAAATGGTCTTAATATTTATAATAATATTGTAATTACACTTAAATACCTTCCTCCTTGTGTAAATTTGGATGTACTATGGATCTCTCTATTTCTTAGTTGGATCAATGTTAATATAGATGGTTCCATAAGAGGTAGTCCAGGTCCATTTGGGTATGGTTCAATCCTTATAGACCATATAGGAAATAGGATAGGGTTTATATTTATCCCATGTGGTATCACCACATCCCTGGATGCTATAATTATAAGGATAAAAAATGTTGATATTTTAGAAAAATATAAAATATAATTCAATTTATCTCATGAATGTGATTCTACTACTATGATGCAAGTGATAAAAATGATGGAATTAATATTTGTTTAATGATTACTACTAGATAGGTTGGCTAATAAAATCACTCTCATCCTTGATTTATATATTTACACAAGAATTACATGATGATAACAATATTGATGATATAATTTCAGACAATGGAATTTTTGGAAAATGAGTGTCAAATAAGAAATGTATTTCACAATGATTACCCTTATTCTTGAAAAAAAAAACTATTATAAAAAGATAAATTTCAAAATGCCTTAATTTTATTATTTTACAATAAAGGTTTATTTTTCTATAGGCATGTCCTCATTCCAGAAAAAGAATACAACAAAAAAACCCGTCCATGTATGGATAATAGCTAAAATTTACAAAAGACATAAAAATAGTGGTGGAATTAATCCCACTCAAGGGAATCACTAGGAACTAATAGTGTATATAATGACACTGGGTTTCTAGATTCATAATTTCATACTCACAACCACTAATTTATTTGTAGATAGACCTAAGATCGATCTTTAAGAACCATCTTGCACCACACAATTGAGAAAAGAAGTCAGAAAACCTAAATAGGGGTACATGTTCTTTATCATGGTTTAGTTTAGGTGATCATAGTCAATACAACAATGAAAACTATTACACATCCATTTCACTAAAAAACTAGAACTGTCACAGGGACACTTATGGGTATGATAAAACAATTATGTCAATGGAATCAAAACTACACTCTGAGATATAGGATCTTTGGTATGGGATATTGGATATTCCAAAGAACATATCTAAGTGGTTTTGGGGTGCATTTCGATAAAAAAAATATCTACCATCTCATAGGTAGTCCCGAAATGTCTTTTTTGAAGTTATCCATACAACCCTACATGAATGAATTAATCAGGATTCTAGAGTATCCAACTACACAAAGGGATAAAATCTCAAAAGGATGAATGATGCGTTGAATATTCCTACTCGTAAGAAAAACAACAAATGCATTAGATCAATGTCACCAACAAAGTATAATTTTGTCCCATCAATATAATGAAATATAACTAATCTATGGTGAAATTTAATTCTGTCTCAACAACTTGGAAACCTAGTATATACCATTGATGATCCCGAATCATTAGCCATGAAGGATGACTTTGCAGAGGCATCCATAAAATTTAATCAAGACATATCATGTTCATATTATGATATATATATAAGGGGATAAACCACAAGAAGGTCATTCAGAAGACTCAACACTATATAATAAATTTACCATTGTTCCCTGAAACCAATTTCTCTTTATGATGAATTGAAAAGAGAGTATTTAATGTCCCTATTTATGGATATATTGGATACCACAATAGAAATTGATCTGTATCCTAAAATCCATAATATAATCACTTCAAAACTATTTACCTATGATCATATTCAATCCAAAAATGGGACAGAACTACAAACTTAATCTTGAGGTTGAGACACCTATGATTCTAAACATCTGTGACCTGACACATTGGGGTCTTCCAGGTCGGTAGAAGGCCTAACCATAACTTCCACCTTCCTTTCTCCGTATTCTAGGTTTTGGGAAAAAAATTAAAGGAATAACAATTATCTGAGGCCATTATATAATTAATATGTCTCTTGAACTCGACCATTTCTATGTGGTTATGGAGATCAATAAAAAAATATTTACATCTATTGTAATAACCATGTGCATAAAAATACCTTAGGGAAATAGTGAGAGTGAAATATGAATATAAATATTAAAAAATACATGAACAATAATAAAATATGGCCCATAATGTCAATAAATTGATTAGTAAACACTGATAGATCCCAAATCCTAATTCCAAATTTCCTACCACCATACATGGTTAAATGCACCCATGTATACCCAATGATCCGCTGTAATAGCCAATGACCTAATCATCACCAATATAAGACATGAAACATGTTGAAAGTCCAATATATGGTTGAATATAGAAAGATCTAGTATATCACCTCTATTGTTGAAGATGTACAAAAAAGAGACCTGATAGTAGAAGGCATTTGAAACCATAATAAGAGCGAAACAAAATCCAATCATCAATGATATATGTAAGCTAATGATCAAAACCATATGATAGAGGAAAATATATTCATCTCTTAACAGACCCTAAGAACAGAATCTTCATTCATTTATAATGGTCCATAAATTATTATAAACATCTTGTTTGTCTGTCAAAATACTATCTGCATTAAGCCGCACCACTCCACCGTGCCACACAGTAATGGAGGAAGAATTTATAGATAGAGGACCCATTACCTGGTATGATGGGAGGGTTACACTTATTAGGTAGAGGAATTATTACTTGGTGAAAATGGATAGTCATACACAATATAGGGATAGTGGACCAATGACCTAGTTCCTTTGGGGTGTTCCACTATGTAGGTAGAGGATCCATTCTCTGGCGTGACTGGTGGGTTATTAAATTTAGATAGATGACCCATAAAATAGAAAATAAAGGGGTTCCAATCTATATATGGACGACCCATTTCATTTTATGATAGTTGGTTTCCACTCTTTGTATAGAGGACCCATTCCGTAGCCTATCAATAGGGTTTCACTCTATAGGGAGAAGACTGTTTCCCTAGAATGATAGGAAAATAACACTCTATAAGATGATAGATGACCCGTGCCCTATAATTGAATGAGGGTTCCACTCTATAGATTGATAAAGGATGCAATCCCAATCCCATAAGGATGGTTAAAATATAATGGTGGATAGAGGGCCCATTCCATATCCCAACATGAGGGTCTCACATTGTAAATGATTTTGTCCATTCACAGTCACTATTGAGCATGTCCTAATGAATCATCACACTCATAACATATTTAATATTATATCAACATCCACTACTAAGTCCATCATCATATTATATATTAAAAAAGAATAATTATAGTGTACTCAAGAGAGAAAATAATTGTACAAATGAAGGATATATAAAAGGTAGTAGTTCACTTAAAAGGATGTAAATGACATGTATGAGATCCAAAAGACATGACTTCTCACTCTATTATCTAATTGTGTCATGTATAGTACATGAATCACATTCCATGTAGTACTGAACAACATGTAAGGGTACTATGGGGCATATATCTACATCCCAATGATAAGCCATGTTCTCCAGTACATTCTCTGGTACCCTGGCCTTGTGGCACACATGGTATGTTATAGGCCCAACATGGTGTGTAGGGATACATGGACTCTTTGGAATGTACTCCATATATTAATTGAGTCATCTAGATAGGGTCACATTGTGTTTGGTCCTCCCACATGAATTTTGATACCTATCCCCAATGAAAAATATAATCCACCACAGAAATAGGACCACACTACAGGAGTTCATTTTAGTATATGTCATGCATATCAACATTTTATAGAAACTGATGAATTAATCCCGATACATAATAATTTAGTTCAAATTTATCAACCCATACATGTATTCAGACTATAATCTGTAGTATTAGCCTCCATCAAATTATTCCAACCCATCAGTGGCTGGAAATCAGTATTTGTTTATCCATGGTGGTTTTTCATACACTCCATGTGGCTCTCACAACTGTTGGTTGGTCCTAAAACATAGATCGATGGGAATCATCACCCATAGCAAAAAATTCTAATCCATTAAAAAATCATCAATCTAATCATCACATAATAATTCATTAAATATATAACAGTTTGATCATTCTTGAACCAACTTAAAAAAGTTGAACCATGGCCCCATAGTCCTACAACAATGAACATAAAAAACTATAGGGAAAGGGAAAAATGTGTAGTAATAATTTTCCAAGAATTATTAGCCGAATAATATATATTGGGGATATGTAGTCAGTGAAATATTTCCTAACATAGATAAATTAAATAAACATAATGAAATTTCATAGATGGGATCATGTTGTGGACTTATTAAAATATAGACTAATAAATAATTCCATTTCATTCTTTATATTTTAAAAGAAGGGGAAAATCCAAAAATGATGATTCCTTCCTTAATATGAATTTATCATTGGCGAGGAATGAATTCGCTAATGATGGGGAATATATATTGCATATATGGAACCTTGATTCACCTTGATCTAGTTAATGTTCATCCACTATTCTTGATTCGCCAACTTAGGGTGGTAGAACATCCTCACATTGATCACATGGTTATATAGATAACCCTCAGGATTATCCCCAAAAACTTATTTATAAAAGGTAAAAGTTTATTTCATTTAATTTTAAATAAATAAATTTTTATTTATTTTAATTAAACACACATAATAACTACTAACTCTACATGATAATAATTATTCTCAACAAATTCCCATTTATACAAAACAATATATCAACCAAGGAACACTGCATTAGTTTGAAACAAGATTTCATATAAAATGATATTATATAATACATAAAATTATCAAAATATTGGTATTATTATACTCAAAATGGATTTAGAAAAAGAAAATGAGTATTATCTATTAGAATTATTTGAGCCACAAAAAACAACCTACCTTTACATCAAACAATTATAATGCAATGTATCCTCATTTTTCTCAAAGTTAAGTGTTATGATATTTTATTTTTTAACCTTATTTATTCTTTTATATTTTTATAAAATTCATATAAAAGGATCCAATACATGTTTATTTAAATATTATTATATATTTTTTGAAAATTGGATGTATAGAATGTTGATTGGTTTGACCATGTTTTGTAATGGTGATGCAGTTCATCATTATTCTATAAAATGAAAATCATTAATTCATAATTATATTTATGAGAATATATGTCTAAAAAATAACAAATTTATAATTCAGTTTATTTGGTGTTGTGGTAATGTTTTATGACAATGAAGTCAAACTTTATCTCTTTTGGTTGAATTTAATAAATAATAGGTGATATATAAATAAAATAATTTGATTATTATATTATCTTTCAAAATTAATTTTTAAATATTTATTAAATTATTATTATATTCTGTAACTATAATATATGATTCATTAATTATGCATGAAATAAAAATTACTTTATCACTCCTATAGATGACAAAAATGACATAAAAAAGTTTTTGACATAATTTTTGAATGAGTAAGTGAATATTATTATATAATGATAAAAAGATTACAAAATATTTAAAATAAAATTATTATTTTTTATATTGATTAAACTAATTATTATAACCATCTATGATGGGTATTTTTGAAAATTCTAGTTGTTTATCATGGAGGAGGGCGTCTACATGTACACATGATTAAATATCACATTTCCTAATGAATTGAAGGAATGTGGGTATGTGAAAAATTAATGTTTTATAATAGAAATTGTTTAATATAAAATAAATATTCATTAAGTCCATACAAAATACTAGCCTTGATAGTTAGTGATTGAAATATAACTATTTTCCATCAATGAAGCAATAGTGCACACATTCACATAATTGATGATATTTAGTTTTCACAGTTGATATAAAGGATACAGTATTTTTTACTAATTAATATAATGTCATTAAATTTAAGGAATGATATATTTTTTCATTATATTCATAAGGTTATAATTTATTTTATTGTTGTTTAGAATAATTGAAAATTCTTAGATTAGGTAATACTAATATTAGAATCTTGAGTTTTGTAACAATAGAAAAATTGGGTGTGAAGGCCTTATTAAAACATAAGGTGACCCGACACATATATAAGTGGGAGATATATTGATCCGGATAAAAATACTAGTGTTTCATGGAGAAAAATTTGGAAAATGTATAAAATTAATGGTTGGAATTGGTATCATTTTATATTACATGTAAAGAGTCTTTTGGAAACAGACATCAATTATTGATAATAAAATGAGAATTTCAACAGTTTAATGCATCAAAAGATGATAAAGAGGGGGTGTGGGATAAGAAAGGTTTGATATTATTCTATGAAATTCATTTTTGACACATAGTTAGATTTTTTAAAGACTATGTTTTTTACTTTTATCATCTTATCGAAATTAAATATTACATTGGTTATTAATTTGTAACTATTGAAATAAATATGAACGAAAAATGAAATTACTGGATCATTTTTCTAAATTTGAACCTTGTGATTTCAAAATTTAAAATTATCTTAACACATAATATTTCAAGCGATGTGAAAATTTAATTTTACATTAAATAGAATTAATCACCTAATAATTGTTTTAACAAAAAATAAAGGACTTATGATTTTAATTATTATATAAGTTATAATTATATTAGATATTAATTTAAATTAAATAATTTTATTTATAAAAAAATTTAATTATATGAGGATTTTAACAAAAAATAAAATAGAATTTCACCATTTTAACACCTATTTAATTTAAATAACTAAAAATTTTATTTTGTATTTAAAAAATATTTCAATTTATTTTTAAAAATATCAAGAAAATTATTATTTGTTGAAAGAAAAATTTAAAATATATAATTTTATTTATTATATTCTTATTTAAATACATAATGGTTTTTAAATCCTATAGGATAACCACATATAATGATAAAATCATAAAATTATAATTTTTTTCAATAACTTTAATATTACACCAAAAATAAACATATTCTGAAAGAATCATATAGTGTAACCTTTAGTTAAGGTAATTAAAAATTTAATTATATTTTTTTAGGATATTTATTTTTTAACATTTGTAAATTTAGTTTTTTAAAGATATTATAGAATACCAATAAAATTGATATTGTTGAAAATTTTATTCTTCAATAATAACTCATATTAGTTATTTAGACAATAAATATTTAACAATTTTCAAGATTTCACCTTATTATATCATTATTATTATTTTTTCTATTTTTTTCATTATTAGTATTATTATTTGAAAAATGTTATTATAGATAACAATAGTTGAATGAGGTCTATAATATCTGGTCATTGAATTTTTACAACCATAAATAAATTTTATCCTCAATATTTTATAACATTTTGGAATGAATAATAGGGTAATTTTATCTCATCACATCCTCAGTTTCTAATGTATCTTTATGGAACATATGATTCATCTATAGAACATTAACTACGTGAGTGTCCATATAAGGTATCACCATATATCCTACATATAAAAATTCCACTGGTTGTTCATCATGTGAGAGATAATGTTCTGGTTTCATGACATTTGAATTGGGTACAGGTGACTTGTCAACTATGTACATAGAGAAATGTTATATAAGAATTATATAATGTACATGTGATAGGTCTGAAGTTTGTTCTATGTGATATTCTATTTCACCTATGTGGATAATTATTTAGTAGGGATCCATATATATAGGAAAAAACATTCATTTATTACCAAATCTCATAACCTTATTCCATAGAGATATCCATAGGAATACATTACCTTGAACATCAAAATATTGATCTTATTGATGATCATAGACCTATCAATTGTTTCTTATTTTTTCTTCTTCCAAATTCTACTGAATATATTGAACCCTCGCTATGATTTATTTGATAATGTGATGGTATAATAGCTCCCTCTATCACAATTATTCAGAACATGATAGATTCTTAATTACCATTCCATATAGAAGCTCATATGGTGCTATCTAAATGATAAAATAAAAAAATCAATATATAAAATCTACCAACTGAATGTGTTTAAGACAATATATTTGTAATTCCATTAGATAAGATCCAATCATATCATTTTGATTTAGGATGGACCTTTCATAATGCCAATCCATTTGATAGTGATTATAAATATTGAAACTAAACTTTGTATCAAATATATTTTGAATACTTTTCTATAATATTTAGGTAATCCTTATATCTAAATCATGTATAATGTAATATGGAACCACATGAAGTCTCTCCAATTTTATTTTTTAAAGATAAAATTATACATTTAAGGTGATAAAATTCACACATGTTATATACAGTCTGACTATATTAAAATAAGATTATGGAATTTAATGTTTTTATGTATACCATAACAAAATATACTGAAATTATTTTTCCAAATTCTATACTAGAATGGGGAAGAGATGCATAATTACCTTAGAAATTTATAGTAAACCTCAACTTTTTGGTATATCATGCATTGTTATTTTTATTTCATAAATTTCCTCTTCATTTTATCGTACAAAAGTTTCTGTTGAAGATCTCTAAAAATGTATATGATTCCAGTACAATTTATTAACGATGAGCTATGATATCTATCCAAATTTCCATTCATCTTCTCATGTTTTAATGAGACATATATATGGGTTCCATCCTATAAGACACTATCTTTTTCATTTATGATCTCTGAAACACTCATTACCTTTTTTAACTGATAACAATCTTTATTGGCTTTATTGATCATCCCATGAATGGATATCTAGAAATAATTTTTAGAAAGATAATATTTTTCATCTTCTAGTATGATTTGAAGACACGCCATTTTTTATCCCAAAATATTATATCATTTTAAATCCTTATCATAGATATCATGGAATGACATTTCATGCTTAGGGGATCATCTATCTGTTTCCTGCTCAGAGGGTTATAATATATTAAGGATTTATAGTGCTTGGTCTGTTTAAACCATATTTTTTAGTTGATATTCCAATATTTTTATGTGAATATATTCATTTTGTTATGATAAAATATATTAATATCATAAATACCACCATGTAGAAGATACTAAAAAATTATTCATGAAAATACTCTTACTGCTAGCTCTAGATCATGGGTTAATTTTTTAATTCTCATTAATATAAAATTGACATGATACATATTCTGTTACATTCTCATTCAATATAAGAGCATATTCCAAACCCTTAAATAAAAATCACTATATAACATAACACTTTATATGTTGTAGGTTAGTTCAAAAACATGCACAATGATTGATCACCTCGTATTATACATAAATAATTCATCAAATTTCATTATCTGGAGGAACATTTAGAGATTTCGAGTTTACATTATTATCAAATATGATTGTAAAGACCTAGAAATTTCCATGTAATTTTTTTTAATTAAATGGGCATTTTACAAGTCCTCAAAAAATGATGGTGTGTGATTCTAAGGCCCGGAGTGCCCATAATGAATTTCTGAATTTTTTTTGAGTACGTTCAGTAAAAGTGTGCACGAGTTTTTGTACCTTTTGAACATGTAGTCAGAATTTAAATCCAAGGACATCGTTGAACACACAATGCCGGTATTCTCTTAAGGATACTTTCACCTTGACATCAGTTGGTCGAGGGTGAAAGTTAGTTTTCGTGTTTTTCATGAAAGAATAAAATAAAATAAAAATGTTTAACATTTTTATTTGTTGAAACCTCCCAGGTGGATGTTCTAAAGGTGGGGACCACCTGAACTAAAACCTTCCGCATGGGTTATGGTGGTGGGGACCACCCAAGAAAAAACCCCCAATTTGAATTCCTAATGACGGGGACTACCCGAACCCTCATAATGGGAGAAACCATTAAACTCCCTCTTAAATGTGGGTAAGCCTCTTGAACCTCCCCCACTTTAATTGGGAAACCCCCTCTGATTAATTATACCAACTCATCAATTAATTATTGAATCCAATTAGAAATTATGCCATCAAACTATATTGAAAACATATTCTATTCTATTGTCTATTTCATTTTTGGTGGGTCTTGGGGGAAAGTATTTGGCATAGGAGAAAGGGAGAGCTTTTGGGAGAATTACACTTCTCCAACGAAGAACTTCTTAGACAAAGAATGCTTCTCCAAAAAATGAACACCAACATTCTCTAACATCTTCATCTTATTTCTCAGGGAATCCTCCAATGGTGGACATCTTCAACAATGAAGAACCACCTCCATCAAAGAGCGTTTATTCGACGAATGTGCTAGTTATCAGATGCGTGTGGAGGGCGCGATGAACTTCGACATCTTTGACATCTCTTTTAAAAAAGAACAAAAAAACATCGAGGTAAGGGTATATTTTAAATTGATCAATGATATTTTTCCTCTCACATTGAATCAATCCCCTTGACCTGCTTGCTATCACCTTAATGTGGAGGGTACGAGCCAAACAAACATGGATCGACCCCTCCATAAACCATATGGTTCTTTTGTTTGTTTTCTATGATGGTGATGGTGACCGGTGTTATTGTGTTTCACTAGTGGAACTCGAAAACTGCGGATGACCCCACCGCTGGCCGCGTCAAAGGGGAAGGTAAAACGACGCCGCCTCGTGGCCTCATATGCCCACGGCCTCCGCCATCCATGGCCTCTGTCTCCTGCAACCTCTTCCGTCTATAGCCTCCATCGCCCAATGCCTCCACTGCCCGCAACATCCCTCGCCCGCGGCCTCTGCTGCTTGCGGGCGCAGCTGCCCCGCAGCTGCAGCCGCCCCGCGGACTTCCGCCGCACGAGGCCCACACTGCCCCGTGGCCGAGCACTGCCCGCAGCCCCTGCCACCCCGTGGCCTCGTACCTCCCGTGCCTCCATCACCCGCGGCCTCGCCCTATCCACAGTCCTCCGTGGTCCTCTGTAGCCCCAACGTCCTTCAATGCCCCGCGATGTCACCACCTCATGGACCCTGCGACCTCGCCACCTAGTGGTCCACCGGCCCCTGCGATCTTCACCACCCCGCGGCCCTCCATAGCCATGCAGCCTTCAGTGGCCCTTGGGGGCTCGCTGTACCGCGACCATGCAGCCCCCATGGCCTGGCCACCATCGGGGCCTCCCTGTCGCCTTCACGGCCTTCACGCCGCTCTCACAGCCTTGCACCGCCGTCGCAGCTGCGCGCCGCGGTGCAGCCCCTGCCCCGCCCTGAACGGGCCAGCCGGACCCAGCCTGCCGGCCTGGACCCCGCATAGTGTGGGCCGGACCCAATGGGTCTGGTCGACCAAAACTGATTCGGGTCACGTAGTCTGGGTCGGGCTAGGTTGGGTGGACCGGGTCGACCCGGACGCCGACTAGTTACGACCTTTTCACTCTATCGGCAATAAAATTGGTACCAATCATTCATTTTACAAACCGTCAATGGAACTGTAAACCTTGGAGCAAGAAAATACCTTTGGTATACCCCACATGAGATTTTGATAATGTTGGGATTCGATCGGGTTGGATCGGGCACGAATCTAACCCAGCCCTCGGGACTAAAAGGCTAATAACTTACAGACCATGCATATGATTGACACACCATCTCTTGCGTTGAGACCCCTATGACGTGGATGAACATTAAGATACTACTTCATGGGACTTAATGATAGTGGGAGTATTTACTAGTGGCATGATTTGTGGACCCTCCTGGAGACAAGAAAGCTTAGTGCGAGAACCCAGTAGCTGGCTGTGATATGAAGAATGAATAGAGATTCCAAGGGGGTCAGCATCGAGAGATCCTGTGTGTGTTAGCACTTAGTGATCCTGTGTGGATCAGCACCGAGTGATCCTGTGTGGGTCAGCACAGAGCGATCCTATGTGGGTCAGCAACATGCAATCCTATGTGGGTCAGCAACTATAGATCTTATGTGGGTCAGCATTTAGAAATCCTTTGTGGGTCAGCACCGAGCAATCCTGTGTGGGTCAGAAGTAGAGCCACTTAACAGAGTATAATTATTTAGTAGTTACATATAATCATTTTTAATTCATTTCCTATGTTATACATGGTGTGATCTAAGTCTGTACCTGAGCGGTACTTTCCTTTGTGGTAATACCTTGGTGGTATACTTATATGTGGTGTACCTGAGTGGTACTTACCATCACGTTACAACTTATTTTGTGGAACATTTGATCCTTGGGATTTGATCTGGACTCTGTGTTTCTTCATGATTGAGACGGGTATATTTGATAACATAGGTATATGTATGAGCATATACCTATGTAGGGATGTTAGTTGATTTTATGCTTTGTGGTTTCTTCTTTGTGGTTTTTTGTGAGACCTTGAGAGTCTCGGGGTATCTATTGAGTATCTTTATATGAATCCTTTCACGGGCTATGCCCGCACTTTTTTGTGTTTGGTGCAGACGACGGACAACGCTGACTGAGGACGAGAGTACCTGGACTGGAGGTAGCTCGGAGGCTGACCTTAGTCGAGGCATACTGCGGAGTTGAATTATTGAGAGTTGTACCTACCATTCAGGTAGGATCATTGGTGGGTGTTCACAGGATTTGTTCCAGTTTTCTTTTACTTTCAGTTTCTTGTACTTTCCATTTGGGATTGTATTCTAGCCTCTTTTACTTACTTCACTCACTCTGTTTACTATTCAGTTTACTTGAGATCATATCTTGCTGTGTGATCAGTTGCGTGTGCTTACTGGTTATAAAGGCAATGACTTCCATATTTTAGGGAATACTTATTCGGTGCTAGTTGATAACCCCAAGCCTCTGGAAGGAAGGATTGGGGTAGTCACATCACAGGACCTGGGGGATGGGTCGTGAAAAATATGAGCCCGATACATTTAATATAAATAACATAAAATATTTAGTTATTCCTTGATAATGTGGATCTCAATGATAAAGGTTGGTCTTCAAAATTATTTTATTATAACTATCTTTGATGTTATCGCATATATATGCACTCGATGTTGAAATCATGACTATTGAAAAACTAATTTTTTCAACCAAAATTCACACATAATGAAATTTTCATATAATTTACACCATTTTATGATCATGTGTACAATTATAAAATGCACATAATGTTCACCCCTACTCAAATATTATAATATAATGTCATAAATGAATACCACCACAAATTTATTAAGGTAATATCTTAATACTCTACACATCATGTACTGAAATGATTAGTGGAAAATTTTTATATCCAAATGGAATAACTAGAAATTCATATTTTCTGTACCTCTTGTGTATAGATATATTTTGTAAATACTCTATATATACAATAAATTGATGTTATATATATTAATTATCAATGTTTTGAGAATATTAATGGCATTATAGTTGATCAAACATGTAATTAAAATGAATCATATGATATTTCATCATTATCATGATTATAATGCCCCAGCCTTAAACATTACTTAATCTTGGGTTATTTAAATAATTCACATTGAGGATCTTTTCAGGTTTATAGTACTAGATAATTAGATCATAAATCATGCATTACATTCCACATTTAAACTAGGTTGTTACATCAGAGACAATATTCATTTTTTCCACCAATGGAAACATATTTAAAATAAAACAAGGTTTCTTTCTTGACACTTCCTCGAAACTGTCATCACATCATGTAATTTTCCCTTAACATGTGAGAAACATTTCCAAAACAAAGTTTGTGCATAAAAATCTCAGTAAGGGATATAAAAATACCGAAAGAAAACATTATTCCATGTATACATAAGAATCAATGACATCATACTTTACTCATAAAACATAAGCACATTAACATACCTCATGAAATCCTAAGATTTATGAATAACTCATAGAAATAATAAGACATAAAGGTAACTTGAGGAATTCATAATATTCTTACATAGGGTGTAACCCTCATTGTTACATTTGGAATACCCATCACCGAATATTCTCTAAATATCTTCGGAGAAACCTTAGCATTTAACTCCTTCGTGTAACCCAATGCATTGGAGAGCTATCTCTGGCTCACCTGACCTTAGTATATCACAGAACCACCCGACATCATAAACAATTCCCATGTACCATAACATAATCATATCACATAAATCATACAAAAAGGAAACATAACATTTCCACATTTCAATCACAAGATATCAATACAACACATTGATATAATCAAAACATTATAAAAAAAATTTCAATACTAAAATAAAAGAAAGGTAAAACATGGTATTTATTTTTCATTTTAAAAAGTTATGGATTGTAGAGGAATCCAAAACTCAAATAATGGTCACGACGGCGGAGTGGTCATCGTCACCGCATACGTAATACAAAAACATTCCTTTTGTCATTTAGTAAAACGCTTCGTGTAAAAAGATTCATTTTGAATGAAATTAAAAGTAAAGGGGTTTATTATACAACTAATGAAAGAATTTAATATATAAATTGAATTATTCCTCAATGAAATGAGATTCAGATAAAGTACCTTACCTCAAGTCTTATTTTTTCTTGTTTATTCTTTATATTCCTCTAAATCGGGTCACTCATTTTTGATTTGTGACAAAGGCTTCCTTGGAAAGAATTTTTACCAATGTGAGGCTTCTAGGAGTAAGAGAGGGATGTGGAGAGATAATATGAGTAGAGGTTGGATGAGAAAAGGGTTTGGGAGGTGTGGGTAAGGTGGTAGATGTGGGGGCCTTTTATAAGAGGGGGGAGGGTCAGTTTTGGAAAGTCTTGAAATGTTACATTATTATAAAATGATTTTCTAATTTTGAATGTCCCAAAATTAGATATTTTGAGGATAATGTGACAAGTGTTATAAATAAACCCATAAAATTGGTTTTAGATAAGTTTATGTATTATATTTTACATTATCTTTTCATTTTATTTAAATCATTCATTAATGAGGTAATCACTGCATCATGATGGTGTCATAAAAAATTTTATTTATTCAATGTCTAAAAATTTTAAAAAACTACCATGATGTTAGGAATATTTTTACCTTTAAAATGAATATTTATAGTATAATAGATCATTTATGTATACAAAATTAAATTTTTTTTACTTAGGATATACAATCTTTTGTTAGGTTTCTCTTATTTTTTAAAAAAAATTTCATAAATGTCACAATCACACCCATGTGACTCCATGGTCCCTAAAGTTAGGTAAAAATATTCCCATGGTTGGACATGAATAAAAAAAATTATTTGTATACATGTTGGGGTCATTTTATAATATTATGATATTATTTTTTTACCCTTACCTACCTGATTACTAATTAATCACGATAATTAAAGATAATTACCATCATTATTATTCATAATGTCCAAAAAAATAGAGTATTAATTTAATAATTTGGACCTTCTTATTAAAAATATGGAATCAATTTTACAAAATTCGAAACAAAAAAATTGCAGTAATTAATTTAAAAAGAATTCTGTTGTCAAAAAAAATAGCGTGTTTTTAAGAAACAATATCTATCAAAATATTGACAAGTGTTTATGTCCAATTTCAGAGTAAAATACATTCCAATGACCACCATTGAATTAAATGGTAAAAACATATTCTAATTACACATTAGAACTAATTAAATGTACAATCTGAATATATAATTAAATTAGATGAAAAAGCAGTTTTGATGTAAAAAGAAGTATTTTTCACTATTCATTAAAAATGAACATTGTCAGAAAAATACAAAAATTTATCCAAAGTAAATTTCAATGCCCCAATTCTATAGAAATTGTTTATTTTTAAAAATAGATCTTATAAAATTGCAAAAGTTAGATATGAAAATGGTTTTCCATCAAAAGGTGGTAAAACAATCTTTTAAATATATTAGAGTATTCTATGACTATGATTGGATTTATTCTCATTTTAAGCCTCTAAAAAACTATCTAATTCAAAAACAGACATAGATATGAAAATATATTATTATTTACTTACTTGGGATGTTACATCCTTCCCCCCTTTAGGAAATGTTTTCCCCGTAATTTATTTACTTATCAAATAAGCGGTGGTATTTATCTCACATTGCATTTTCAGATTTCCATGTTTCCTCTTCAATGATGCGTTTTTTCCACAAAACCATTACTTGATGAATCAACTTATTCAACAAAAATTGCTCTATATGGTCATCAATCGGGATCGATTGTTCCTCATAAGATATATTTTCTTCCAGCTAAACAACCATTTGAATCAAAACATAAGATGGATATGCCATGTACTTCCTTAACATTGATACATGAAAAACATTATGTAACTGAGATAAACTTGGAGGTAAATCCACTCAGTATGCAACTTATCCAACTCTCTCAAAAATTTCATATGTTCGAATGAACCTTGGACTCATCTTTCCATTCTACCAAATTTCAACACACTTTTCCATGGTGAAACTTTGGGGATGACATGATCACCTACCTGAAAAGAGAGATCCTTCCTTCTATTGTCCGCATAACTTTTCATCCTACTCTGAGCTGTTCTCATGGTTTTCTATACTAGATGCACTTTTTCTTCCAACTCTTCTACCAATTCTGGCCCCATAAACTTCATTTTACCTACTTCATCCCTACAAGCTAGAGTTTGACACTGATTCCTATATAATTCCCCAAATGGTGTCATTTATATACTCGAATGAAAACTGTTATTATAGGAAAACTCAACCAATAAAAGTTTTTGGACCCAATATCCCTAATAATCCATAGAAAAACCATGTATCATGTCCTCCAAAATCTAAATTGTTCGTTCTAACTTCCCATCTGATTGAGGATGAAAAGTTTTACTAAAATTTAATTCTGTACCCAACGACTTCTGAAGGCCTTTCCAAAAGTAAGAAGTGATCCTAGGATCACGATCATATTTAATGGATAGAGTAACTTCGTGTAACATGACTATCTCTTTAAGATACATTCGAGAATATTGATCTAGGGAAAAATTATCTCGTATAGCATTGAAATGAGAAGATTTAGTCAAGAGATCAACAATAACCTAGATTAAATTATTACCTCGAGGTGTCTTCGGTAATCCCACAATGATGTCCATGGATATATTCTCCCATTTCCACTATGTCACTGGTAAAAGATGAAGAATCCCATTCGGTAACTTCTGCTCTACTTTAACCAGTTGAAATCTCAAACACTCCAATGTAAAATCAGCAATATCTCATTTCATTCTATCCCACCAGTAATACTCTCGCATATCTTTATACATCTTAGTACTACCTGGATGAACTGAAAATAGAGAACTATGAGCTTCACAAAACAACTCTCTCTTAAAATGTGAATCACAAGGCACACACAATCCCTTTCCAAATAAAAAAACACAATCATTATCAATGTTTTATTTAGGTAACATACCCGTATAAACTAGCTCTACCTTTTTATGCAACTCACTATCTTGATTTTGTGCTTTCTTAATTCTGTATGATAGAGATGATTTCACTGATAACTAAAACAAAATAGAATAATTTCATGCACAAACAATTTCCAAGCCTAAATGAATCAAAGACATAACAAAAGGATCACATTCCAAATGTATCATGGTTAATGAAGAATTACTTTTTCGACTCAAAGCATCTCCCACTTTATTTACTTTTCCTGGGTGGTAGTGAATCATGAAATCATAATCCTTGATTAATTATTTCTATCTCCTCTCTCTCATGTTCAACTCTTTTTGAGTGAATATAAACTTTACAGTTTTGTGATTAGTATCCATTTCTCACTTTACACCATAAAAATGATGCCTCTAAAATTTTAAAGCGAAAACAGTCATAGCTAATTCCAAATCATGTGTTTGGTAATTTTTCTCATGAGTTTTCAACTGATGCGAAGCACAAGCAATTAACTGATAATTCTACATTAGGACGTGACCATGTCCTTTCAATGAAGCATCACTATAGATAAGAAATTCACCATTCCTAGAAGGTAGTTCCAATACTGGAGCATTCTCCAATCTTTTTTCAAATTTCTGAAAACAATCATCAAATTATTTTGTCCAGATAAACAGAACACCCTTCCAAGCTGGATTAGTCAATGGGCTGGAAAAACATGATTTTTTTTTAAAAATCCTTCGTTAATATCCTGGAAAACCAATAAAAATATGAATCTCGGTTATATTTGTGGGTCTTGGAAATTCTTCAACAACCTTTGTTCTTGTAGGATCAATAGTTATTCCATCTTTAGAAACAATGTGACCAAGGAATGAAATTTGTTGCAACCAACACTCTCACTTTCTGAATTTCCTATACAATTTCTTCTCTTTTAAGATTTTCAAAATAATCCTTAAATGAATTTCATGCTCCTCTTTACATTTATAAAACATCAAAATATCATCAATGAAAAAAACCACAAAATTATCGAAGAACTCATGGAAAATTCAGTTAATAATGTCCATGAATATAGCAGGTGCATTGGTTAACCCAAAAGGCATAACTACAAATTCATAATGGCCATATCTTGTACAAAACGCGGTCTTCAGAATATCTGCTTCCTTTACCTTCAACTAATGGTACCCCGATCTCAAGTCAATATTTGAAAAATACTGAGCTCCCTAGAGCTGATCGAATAAAGCATCCATATGGGAAAAAATATATATGTTCTTAACTGTGAGGTTATTCAAGGCTCTATAATCAATGAAAAGTCTCATTAAACCATCTTTCTTTTTAACAAATAAGAAAGGAGAACCCTATGGTGATGTTCTAGGACGATTGAAACCTTACTCTAATAAATCTTGCAATTTCTCCTTCAACTCTAAAAGTTCAATTTGAGCCATTCGATAAGGGAATTTTGAAATTGGATTAGCATCAGGAACTAAGTCAATAGTAAATTCCACTTCCCGATCTGGTATTATTCCAGGAAACTCATCAGGGAAAACATGAAGATACTCATTTACCACGGGCAAAATATTAATCTGAACAGTTCCTTTGTTTTCAACAATATGTTCAAGGTAACATTCATTTCCATCTTTTACATGTTTCTCAGCTTCTTGATATATTATCAAAAGTAAGGTTTCATTCTTGTACACAAACTGAAATTATTGCTGAAAAGAAACTTCTATAGCTCTATAGTAAATCTTACCATGGTTGACAGAGAGCCAATCCATAACCAGGATATCATCAAACTCTTCTAGAGATAAAACAATAAGGGTTTTAAGTGGGATATTTCCACAGATAAGGATAGGAAGATTCTTATAAATTTATTTTTCGTCAACATTCCCCCCAGGTGTTTTAACCACAAGTTCAGTAGTCATTTCTTGAGATGGAATTCACAACTTACTAGATATTTTTTCAGAGATGAAAGAATGTGTAGACCCTGAATCAAACAACACATTAGAATAATTTGAAAAAACAAACAAAGTACATAATACCACTTCATTTGATGACCCAACATCTACTGAAGTAGTTGAAAAGGATTTCACCACACCGTTCTGCTTTTAGTCTGACTGTTTCCCATCATTCGAGCTCTTTATCTAACACTCATTTGTATAATGACCAATCTCATTACACTTGAAACATTTCACTAACTGTAAATCTAATTTGGTCTTACCATTTCCCTGATCTTTTTTAGTGCAATCACGAGCCTTATGTCCCATCTTAACACATCGGAAGCACTTTCCAGAATTCAAAAGGCATTCCCCAGAATGCTTTTTACAACATTTATCACTAACTACAAAAATATATTTCATACCATCAAAACATTTTGAAGAATTATTCCCTTTCTCCTGCCACCTCGGTCTCTTCTTATTTTGGTTTTCATAGAACACTTGCTCATTGGAAAAATCCATTTCCACCTTCACATCATATCGGACAAACTTTTCATAACATTTGAACTCATGAGAAGATAATGACCTTCGATATTTTCAATTTAATCCTAATTAAAAATGATTTATTTTACTATCAAGGTCTCTGATAAATTTGGAGCATACCTTGCCAATCGAGTGAACTTTTCTTCATAAGAAGCCACGGAGTCCTCCTCTTTCCTAAATTCCAAGAATTGTTTTCCCACCCTAAGTAGAACATCCTTAGGAAAACATTTCTCAAGAAACATACCTTTGAATTAATCCCAGTCAAAAGCATCAATCTCATCAGCGTCCCAGATATTTTTAACCCTTAACCACCACTGATCTTATTCTCCCTCCAAACGGTAAATAGAAACACTATCCTTTTGATTGTCTGAACACTCCATGACATTAAAAATATTCCCTAGTTCTTTAATCGACCCTTCAACTAGAATAGTTTAATATGATCCTCTGAATTATGGGGGATGTTTCCTCATGAAATGTTCTACCACTGACATGTTCCTCTGCAGTTGATCTGGCTGATCTCGTGCATGGATTCCACCACCATTTATCTCTTGAGTCAACTTTTCCATTACTGCAACAAACTGTTCAGTTCCAATTCCAACAATCTATTGATGCTGATTTGGAAGGTCATTTCCTTCTGTATGTCTTCCTACCACTTCTTCCCTATTTCATCTACAGAAAACCATTCAGAACAAACATGTCTTAGATAAAGAAACGTGGTAATCTTCAAATTCTATAACATTTAAATTTGACCATAATGTGTGATAATTTTTTTTGGATAATCATTTAATATAATTCTAACTCCTAAAGTTATCTAAACCGACCTTTGATACCAAATATATGGCCCCAGCCTTAAACATTACTTCATCTTGGGTTATTTCAAGAATTCACATTGAGGATCTTTTCAGGATTATAGTTTTAGAGAATTAGATTATAAATAAAGAATTACATTCCACATTTTAACAAGGTGGATACATCAAATAAAATATTAAATTTTCCACCAAAGGAAACATATTTAAAATAAAACATGGTTTCTTTGTTGACACTTCCTTGACTCTATCATCATATCATGTAACTTTCCCTTTACCTGAGAAAAACATTTCAAAAACTTTGGATGATCATAAAAAGCTCAGTAAGGGATATAGAAATACGGAAAGAAAACATTAGTCCAAGTATACATAAGAATCAATGAAATCATACTTTACTCAAAAAACATAATCACTTTAACATACATCATGAAATCACAAGATTTATGAATAAATCATAGAAATTATAAGACCTAAAGGTAACTTTAGGCATTCATAACATTCTTATGTCAGGAGTAACCCTCGGGGTTACATTTGGAATACCAATCACAATATATTCCCTAAATCTCTTCGGAGAAACCTTAGCATTTAACTGCTTCACGTTACCCAATGCATTGGAGAGTTATCTCTGGCTCACCAACCCTTAGCTTATCACAGAACCACTCGACTTCATAAACAATTTCCAAGAACCATAACATAATCGTATCACATAAAACATGGATAAAGGATACATAACATTTCCACATTTCAATAAGAAGATATCAATATAACACATTGATATAATGAAAACATTATCAAAACCATTTTCAATACCAAAATAAAAAAAATTAAAACATGTTATTTATTATTTATTTAAATAAGTTATGGCATGTAGAGGAAGTCAAAACTCAAATAATGGTCATAGCAGAGGAGATGTCATTGTCACTACATACGTACGACAAAAACATTCCTTTTGTTGTTTAGTAAAACACTTCGTGTAAAAACATTCCTTTTGAATGAAACTAAAACTGTAAATGGTTTATTTTAAAACTAATAAAAGAAGGTCATATATAAATTGAAGTATTCCTTAACAAAAGGAGATTGGGAAGATGTCCCTTACCTCATGTCCGACTTGTTCTCATTTGTTCTTTATATTCCGCTAAATCGAGCAACTCTATTTGATTTTAGCCAAAGGATTCCTTGGAAAGACTTCTTCCTAATGTGAGAATTATTATAGTAATAGAGGGATGTAGAGAGATTATATGAGTAGTGGCCGGACGAGCCATGGTTTTGAGAGGTGTGGGTAAGGGGGTAGCGGTGGGTGCCTTTTATAAGAGGGAGGAGGGTCACTTTTAGAATGTCTTGAAATTTTCCTTTATTATAAAATTAATTTTCGATTTTAAAGGTCCCACAAGGATATATTTTGATGATAAGGTGATAAGGGTTCGAAGTAAACCCATCAAATAGATTTTTGAGAAGTTTAAATCTTATATTTTACATCTACTTTTAATTTTATTTAAATCGTTCCTTAATGAGGTAATCACTGCATCATCATTGTGTCATAAATAAATTTATTTATGTAATGTCTAAAAATTATAAAAAAATACCATGATATAGGAAATATTTTTATATTTATAATGACTATTTATAGTCTAAGAGATCATTTATGTAAACAAATTTAAATTTTTTTACATAGGACATAGAAACCTTTGTTATATTTCACTCCTTTTTAAAAATAATGTCATAAATGTCACTATCACACACATGTGACTCCATTGGCCCTCAAGTTTGGTAAAAATCTTTCAATGGTCAGCCAGGAATCAAACAAGTGGATTTGGAAATATGTTGCAGTCATTTTATATTATTATGATATTATTTTATTACCCTTAACTACCCGAATACTAATTAATCATGATAATTAAAGATAATTACCGTTGTTACTATTTCGAATGTGCAAAAAAAAGAGTCTTAATTACATAATTTGGACCTTATGATTCCAAATATGGAATCCATTTTACCAAATTCCAAACACAGAAATTGCAGTAATTAATTTAAAAAGAATTGCAGTTGTCAAAACAAATAGCATGTTTTTAAGAAACAATATCTATCAGAAGATTGACACTTGTTTATGTCCAATTTCAAAGTGAAATTAATTCAAATGTCCACCATTGAATTAAATGGTAAAAATATACTATAATTACACATTTAAATCAACTAAATGAAAATCTATATATATAATTACATTAGATGAAAAAGCATTTTTGAAGTAAAATGCATTACTTTTCACTATTCATTAAAAATGAACATTGTCATGAAAATACCAAAATTTATCCAATGTAAATTTCAATGTATTAATTCTAAAGTAATTGTTTATTTTTACAAATATATTTTATAATATTGTCAAAATATATATTTAAAAATGGTTTTCCTTCAAAATGTTGTAAAATAATCTTTACAAATAGTAGAGTATTCAATGACTTAGATTGGATTTATTCTCATTTTAAACCTCTAAAACACTATCTAATTAATAAATAGACATAGATATGAATATATATTTTTATTTACTTACATGGGATGTTATAATAATCATGTTATGTTTATAATAGTAAATAGATAAGAGAACTAATCAATTATTATTACTAATAAGAAAAACTGCTACACCCCAAGGAAAATAAGATTCTCTTATAGTTACCTATTCAATTCTTCTAACACAATGATGACCATTATATAATATTTACATGAAATATGAATGGAACATGGTGTGATCTCTATTGAAAACTCAATTTCATTATTGGGATGTAGATTAAGAAAATTAGCGGAACAGAAATAAAAAACTGTTGTAACAATGAAATATCATTAATATTGAGGTTCTCATCAACCATATGAGATATATACCTAAAATGAATCGAAACCTAGACACATGAAAGGATATAATTTCCATTTTATGATAATATTTAACCTAGAATATAAAGACAAACCTATGATGTTAAAAAAATACAAAATGTGACTTCTTAATTCATGAAAAATATAACGGATATGTTGGGAGGGATATAAAAATTATAAAAATCACTTAAATTCAACTAATGAAGGAATAAAACTTATTTGATAAGGAACATTAAAAAATAAAAACATGGAATCCCTAACTTTGATGTGGTCTATTAGCATTCCTTAACCATCATGATCCACTTAAATTGTTCTCTTCTAGTAAATCATTCCATAGTCTAGGAGTTATTCATTTGAATATGGAATTTAATTATCCAATTCAAATTTTTGCCACATATAATATATCATATTAGATGAAAATTAATTTGTATTTTGGACATTGATATATAATAAATAACCCATTCTACTTCACATGAGATATTTTTTTTGGAATTTCCTAACACAATATTGTCAAGAAAAAAATTTATATTTCATTACTCCTTTATAAAAGAGAACTAAATAAACCTTAATGTCCATTTTCCTCTAATTTTCGGGATAGTAAAATCACAAATTTGTATGTAATTAGTCACATATCATGATTTATGATTAGGGAAAATAAAATTTTTTCTTCCATTTATAATTCGATTATTATTCTCAATAGTGAAATCATTTACATTATTCAACATATTCATCAATAACATGGTTCATTTGGGATCCACCCCTTAAATAGAATGAATATTAATAGTTTTGGAAAAAATACTCATTATGTTAACTCATATATTCATGAATGTAATTTATTTTATATATAAATATTGAAATATTTTTTTTAATCTAGGAATACATAGGGTTAACCTAAGATATCCATTATTAACCACTATTCAAATCAATTGTAATGATAAATAAGGAAAACGGTAATTTTTCTATGAATATACCATAGGAGTGTCTATCCATGTGTGTTGTCTTAGGCCCATTGATTATGCATCAGGGTGATGATCAACCCAATACCCAATCATCCCATTATATGGTGATTAACACTAAATGAATATGTTTCATAGTCAGACCCACTTTCTAGTTTTAGCATAGTGTTATATTTCATATAAAACCCAATAATATATAAGTTACCAACATCTAAGGATTTTATAAAATTTATAGAGAAATTATTATAGTTCTCACCAAAGTACTCTTATCAAATCCCTAAAATTACTAAACATTCTATTTAATAAAAATTATAAAGACGAAAAATAATGATGAATAAAAAATACATTGATTTCAAAATTTAATTAATACACTTTTTAAATAGTCACACATTTAAAAGGCCAAAATATTTAGTGTATTTGAGAATTGTTTTTCAAAATGTTATTATTTTGTAGCACATATGAACTTTTCGCCATTACCATTATCCTCTACATAGTATTCTAGAAATCTAATTTTAAAAAATTATCACAACAACATCGGGAATGGAAAAAAATAGTGATGATATTGAACAACCGACAAGGTAAATTTTTCAACTAGTAATGACGGTTAAATATAAAATATAATGTATAATAAGAGAAATGGGGTAATATGAGATTAAAATTCAATTATATCATATGTAAAAAAATTACATGATTGATCTGTAAGGGTCATTTTATAAAAATATACGATCAAGGAAAATTAATTAAAATATGTATTAGAAACACATAATGAATTGTCATCCAATATATATGGAAGTGGAATATATATAAAATATACAATATCATAATGTTGAGGAATATTTTGAAAATAAGTTATTTTTTTTCTTTATAGAGGACTAAACATAATCATATTAAATAATTTTTAAATAATTAATTTATATTCACACATTATGGTGGAAATGAAAATATATGTTTGAGTACCCTTTTTTTCTATGAAAATCACAATGTGTTTTCTGGCATCATTATTATATGTAATATGAAACTATAACCAATGCATTTGAGGTTGAAATTGTACCACACCTATAATCCTCCATACTCATGTGTTCCACATAAAATTGATCCATTCAACTTATAATAACTTACAAATGTGAAGAAAAATGGGATTCATATTTTTCTCCAAGGGTATGACATAAAAAATCATAATTTAATAACAAAAAATGATCATCACTGTAGAGTAGATATCTAGTGATTTATAAGATAATAGTTTGATGGGTAATAATCCTTTACAAATGACAGTGAAATAATAAATATGATATTTTGTTTAAAAGTATTCATAATATCATCTTTACTGTAAGTGATATTCATGTCAATAAGAATTTGTTAAAAAAAGAATAAAAAACATAAAAAACAATTAATTGAACATAAATTCAAATAGTTTTATCATGAAATAAAAAAATCCCTTTGCCTAACTGTATGGTAGAATGGAAGAATATATGGTCATTAAAAGAATACAATTCAAAAATATTTTAAAATTTTTTTATTTAAAATCCCACATCATAAAATGATTATAAAAACCATTGTGTTCAAATAATTTGTTGTATATTAATCACTAAATAGAAAAACAATATGACCTTACACTAGGGAATGAATACAACATTTTGATCTAAAAACTTGGACATAGGGGGGAAATCATCTAAAGAGTTGATAATTTTTCTCAAAATAATATCATTTCCACAAAATAATATTTTCATTGAGGAATAATTCATTAATTTGATACTCAATTTCCCTTCAAAATATATGGTATATTAAAAATAACACTATAATAGACTAGATATAATAATTATTGAAATATATATTGTTAAGGAGAGGTTTTTATTACCCAATAACATGATTTGAGTCATGAAAACCTATTTACATTACTTCTTATATGTTGAATGATATAGATCATCCAGTTTAAAAACATGAACTATCATATTCACCTATTTTAAAACCTTATTAACTAATAAAAATATTTATTTATAAATATTAAATACCTTATTGTTAGTTGGTTATCATCTATATTTAAAATTGGGCGTCAACTATCTTGATCATGTTGAATTTTTTTTAATGGTGCTATTTTTTTAATAATTATAATGAAGTAAAATATTCCAAAATCATTCTAGGGATAAGAATGTATTTTTAATAATAATTTAGACATTTGAAGTTCTATTTCTTAATAATTTAATGTTTTGTGTTGATGAAATTGAAAATGAGTTCATTTTGGAGTGTTTACCGAATAAAAAGTTTAATATTAATAACATAATTTGATAAAACTATTATGACATTAGAGTAATTTATATTTATTTAATGAATTATTTTTTAATTTTGTTACCATAATATAATAATACTTACTCATCCACTAAATATTCCTTACAATATCACTCTTGTGGTTGGATAAAAGTACCTAAAGAAGACTATGTTATATGGATTGAACGAGTAAGAGAATGATGTTGTATGATGTAAATATAAATTTGACAAAAATATTAAAAATGTCATATATATCATATATATTTAATAAAAACATTCGTAAAATCAAACCAGACACATAAGATTTTTGGAATTTTTGGTTTGATTAAGCGGTGGTCCCCTTGTACACATTATTAATGACCCCAATTCCCCAATAATTGACTGAATAATGGAACAAGGAAATGGATCATTTATATATTAATTTTTTACATAGAAAAATATTATTCATAAAAAATCCTTTATTCCATCGATGATAGGAAATGATAGAAATAAAATTAAAACACATCATGGAGAAAATATTTCACACATTCTCACAATTGGGGGAATTTTGTTTTCTTAGAGGGAGAAATGGGAAAAATATTTTTAAAATAATTAATATAATAAGATTCATGTATAATAATTATTTAGGCCTTATTATATTCCATATTCTAGATATTACTTTATGGAAGAGTTTTATAAATAAAATTATATTTGATGGAAGTAGTATTGTCAGAATATTCTATATTTTATTGAAAACACCATAGATGTTTTGGAATAATAAAAAAAAAAGTTGAGAGGAAGATTACATAGATGGGAGTGACATATATGCTGTGGAAAATGTAAAATAGTAAATGTATTTTTTCTGATGTGTACCATTAATTGTTAGATTTGGTATCCATTTACAATAGATGAAGAGGTAATGTATTGTAATATTCACAATTGCTTAATAATGCAATGAAACTAATCAAGAGTCAATGGTTCAATATATGACAAGGAGGGGATTTGACACAATATAAGGTTAGAAAAAATCATAGATTTTAGATTATGAGATAATTTATTTGTTACTAACTCACTCAAATACCCTCTAAAAATGGTACTTTAACCAACACGTCTCATACCCAAAGGATGTTCTTGATCACCATGGGCCAGAAACTTATTCTAACCCAGAATGTTTTCAAGGAAATTTATTTGTTACCATTATTTCATATAGTATAATGAATAAAATCACATATTACCCTAACCAAAAAATTATTCTAAAAATTATATATTGAAATAAGATGTATTCAATGAAATTTTAGAACCATGATCAATGAAATAATAACCCAACCATTAGAATAATAATATGTCTATTAGGAATAGTAATCTAGAAAATTGAATAGTATCTCCACAAATGAAATCATAATTAAAATTGAGGTTTATTATAATATAAAATATGATATAATTATATCATGGTACAATTAAATAAATGTTATAAAATTATAAATCAACAACTGGTATTTTTGTAAATATTAAAGGATAATTTAAAATTTTACAATTAATATAGTGCTTTAAAAGAAAAATGTTTTGAAAAAAATATATTATTAAAATAAAATTTGGTTTTATTTTAGTCATAAAATATTTAAATGCATCCTTAATTAATGTCTCAAAGAGTCATAAAACCAGTTTTAATATTAAAATCAATACTTTTCAAATAAATGATGATTTTAATGAAAAATTAATGTCTCATATTTTGAAATATAATTTTGAAAAATTTATTTCAGTTATGAAATATATAGATTGATAAATTTTAGGGATTTTTTGTTTTTATTTGTTTAATATAGTTGAATTTTTAGGGAATATATATATATGTTAAATTAAGAAATTTAACATTATAAGTAAATAAATAAATTTTTGAGTCATGGATGATGTATGGATGAGGTAATAACCCAAATGTTTGATGTTATATTAAATATTTAACATATTTATCCAAATGAATCAACATTATTTATATAATTGAGAAAAGATGAAATACAAATGAATAAAATAATAAAAAACCATTCCTCTCATTGAATATAATAACCACCCCTCACCATCTCCTCAACTCACACATTATAACACTTGAATATTTATTATACCCCTACCAATTAATATCCCAATAAACTACCTTATTTTATGGTCCTGATGGATTCAACGAAGGTCAAATACTTAGTTCCCTACAGTGGTTTTCATGGTGATGACACTCAAGAGGTAGTATCCTCCATTATTACACTTTAATTTCTATTAAATTCTCATCCACAACTCACTTATCCTATCCAAAAACTAATGATTACTCCATTATTAAATATTTATTTAATTTTATTATTTCAATGGTATACCCTTCATCTATTCACTTCTCTTTTCCATTTATTCTAAAAATGAAAAAATCATTTATTATGTGTTCAATCACCGCCATTATGGAATATTGTTTATTATATTGTATTACAACTATCAAGGTAGAAAATAAAACTATTGAAATGGTTAAAATATTTTTTTTATATTTATATTAAAACTTATATTATATTCTGCAACAAATATATATACATAATATTGTACAATAAAACAAAACTAGTTCGTGATAATCTAAAATTCACCCATACAAACTAATACTAATCATTAACATTATATCTAATTAATCATTAAGATATGTGAAAAAAATATAATATGTGTTCATTTAAAAGTAATTTGGTTCATAAATATCATATAATTAAATTCGTGTAGTTTTTCTTTCATTTAAAATGATATTCAAAAATTAAACTCAAGGGAACCAATAAAAACCAAGAAAAGAACTCTCCTAGAACAAAGAAATTTATTATTAAGTCATCATAATTCACAATGGAATATAATTATTTTTTAATAAAAATAGTTGTTATGAATTAATTAATTAATGGATATAATATTATTATACATGACATCATTTGCAACTACCTAACACTTTCAGACATAAGGTAATGGATTTTCACCGAACTGCCATTTTTTACTTTAGGTAACGCATTGTCTATCATTACACTAATGTAACTATAAAATTGTCCTATTTAATCATCATAAATTCTATGTGTATGTTAAAAAAAATATGTAAATATGTAAATTATTATTTCTTTTGAGGGGAAATAAACATTTTATAAGCTTTTGTTTTTAGTTCCTATTGACAAGAAATCCCGATTAAAGGGAACTACCATGTTTCTTACCCATTTTCACGTACACTCCCTAATCTATATTAATAAAAAAATATCTCCTAAAATAAATATTTTCATCATGAAATACATTCTCAGTTAATTTATGTTTATTTCAAACAATTATCCCTTCCTTCGTTTTGATGATTCATTTATATTTTCCATTATACCAAATGAAAGTTTTTCATTTATATCCTTTTTCAAACACACTTTTTTGGCACATAAGTTGCAACCTAGTTGGTGAGGTCTATATATGTTCATCCAGAAGACCTTGGTTCAAAAAAATGGTGACGCATAATTCTGGGGGTATTGTAAAAGTACCACAGTAGGCACTATAGCTGCACTGTGCAGGTATTGTATTAGTTACTGTGGCAGCTAATGTTTGGTACTCTAGCAGCCATAACTATTCACCTTGTGCCACCCATTTAGGATAGGAGTATTTAAGGCCTTAGAGCAACACAAGCCTTTAGTTTAGTAAGTCTATAGGGCCTCCTTTAAGGCCTTCGGACCACCTCAAGGCCTTCAGCGCAACTTAAAAGGCCTTTTGGGCCACCTAATATGCAGATACCCAGACAGATTCTATAAGGAAACTGCTCTAGAGGTTTATTCAAGTGAATGGAACATTCACCAGGGTAGGGATAAAGGGATTTGGAAGAATAAGAGGGTATGGAATTGCTATCAGTACTAGGCTAGTGCATTTATACCAATGACAGCTAGCCCAACAGCCATGCTAATGTGGAGAGCTGATCACGATGCAGATGTTAGGGAGGGGCAGTTTCATGTAGTCAAAATATGTATGACATCTTTAATACCTATGGGTCTGGTAATATTAGTTCATGGACTTAAGACATTAAATAATATTGAATTAAGTTAATAATTCACATTGAGGATCTTTTCATGTGTATATTTTTAGATAATTAGGTCACAACTTTTACATTAAATCCCAAATGTTACAAAGTAGACACTTCTACTCAGTTCCAATTATTTTTCAAAAAATAAAAATTCATGAAAAAAGAGTAATGTCTAGTTCAATGTTTTAGATAGCATGATTTATTATTGATCGCATCCTTGACCCTATTATACTTTATGTCATGTGAAAACATTTCAAAAACATGGGATGAGCCTAAAAAGCTCCGTAAGGGATACACAAAGAAGGAGAACTATTAGTATTTCAAAACAACAAGTAAACAATCAATAATTTACCATAAGTAATTCTATTCACCTTTATGAAGTATTAAATACTATTTACTAAATAAAAGATCATTTATTACCCTTTTGTAACCAATATATTACCATAAAACCTTATAAAGAACACATTACATATAAAGGTAACTTGGGACATAAACATACATAAATGGAATAACCATATGGTCTAATTTCACACATATATAACTAAATTGAATAACCATATGACTGAATTCCATACCCAGTTCATTGGAGGTTATAAGGTTACCACCAATCCTAGATTATCAAGGAACCACCTGACATTAGGTTTATCATGTATCCACCCGTCAAATGTCCATGTACCATTATAAAATCATAACACATACTAGAAAAATAAAGGAATGAAAAAATTTACACATTTCAATCAAAATATTTCAACAAAATATATTGACATAAAAAATACATTATCAAAACCATTTTCAATACGAAAATACATATAAGAGTATAAAGTAATTATTTTCCTTTAAAAATAGTACGTTTTTTAAGGAAGCCAAAGATCAAATAATACACACGGTGGCGGAAAAGGCCGTTGTCGCCGCTTACGTTAAGACATTTTTTCATAATTTAGTAAAAAAATTAATTGAAAATGATTCCCTTTTAATTAAATTAATATTAAAAGGTTTTTATATAGCGTATAAAAGAAAGTCGTGTATAAAACCAGAATATGCCTCATTGAAAGGAGATTGAGAAGAAGTCCCTTACCTCATGTACGACTTGACCCGTTCATTATTTAATCGCCTGAATAAAAAATAAAGTTAATTTATACTTTTCTATGAACTTTTTTAAAGTTTATTATTCCTTTTATATCAATTATTACCTTCTTATAAACATTATGTAATCATTTAAGTTAATAATGGTCATTTTGTCGATATTTGGTATATGAGTCAAAAATGGACTGCTTATAATTACATGTTGATCATGTGGTCAAAATTTAATTAAATACATAATTATATGAATGATTTAGATATCATATATGTCATATATATCTAGTATATACATGTATTTATAGTAGTACATAACATTTGGAGACAAGTAATGAAATGCACTAATCAAGGAGATGGTAAGCCGTACGTACGCATGAATGCTACATCCATTTATATTTAGAATTTTAATGGAAGGAAAACTTAATGGTACATAATTATATTATAATTACAGTATAATATCATATATAATATCATTATACCCATCCTTTATATGTTCCACAAAAGGCATGAATGAGTCATATCACTTTAAGGTGGCGGTAGTCCGCACTTTCTCAAATGAGATTATCGTATTTACCCACTTTTGAAACTATAAAGGTATTATATAAATGAAAAATAATGAAGCTTAAAAACAATATAAATTTAATATATACTATATATAAATACAGTTTCACCATAATGGCCACCATGAGAGGCTGTTGGAGATGTTTGAACAATCACTGTTTCGTGAGGCAATAGTTCGCCGTCCACATAAACAATATGTTCTTTACCCATTAGATGGAGGTGTGTGTAAGTTTATTTCGAATAATTATCATAAATAAAAACTAGTATATTTAAGATACTGGTTTGGTTATAAAATAATGGAATAAAAATATTTTTTTGAGTAGGAGAAGTAAAATTAAACAAAAGAACTTAAGAGAAGACGATACCTTTAATTTGGGTAACTCACTTTAGTTTGAACCAAAATAATTGTTGAACTTCCTTCTACCTAAAATAAGGATTCTACGAGGAATATAGGAATATTGAGTGATTATTTGGGCAGGGGTTGGATAATCCAATGGGCTTTATAGGTATGAGGAATGAGTTAGGATTGGTGTCATTTTATATGGGGGGGAGAGGGGATCTTTAGGAATGATGGATACAATTATTTTATTATAAACATATATTCAGTTTGAAAATGTCCAAAAATAATTAAATACAAAGATAATACGACTAATGGTAGAAATAAAATCATTGAACAAAAATTGGACAAGTTTTGGATATTATTTTTATCTTTATATTATTATTTATTTAAATAATTTATTAATGAGGTAAACACTGCATCATTATTGTGTCATAAATAATTTAATTTATTTTATGTCTAAAAAACATAAAAAATAACATAATGTATTAAATATTTTCCGATTTATAAAGATTATTTATATTCTAAGAGATATCTTATATTACCCAATGAAAAAATTAATTTATTAAAATATATTTGTTAATGTCAATTTGTCTTTATTTTATGTTAATTAAAATAAAGTGTCATTATCACTCCCAATTGGCCCCATGAAGTCCCAAAATCTACCCAAAGATTACCTTAGTTGGATATATATCAACTAATAGGATTAAGACACATGTTAGGGTAATTTTATATCAGTATAGTAATATTTATTTACCCTTATTTACCAGATTTACCCTTTTACCATGGTAAATAATATATTTACTGAAGTAAATATTCATAATGTATAAAAATAAAAGTAACTTATTTACACAACATAGAACTCTGTATTCAATACATGGAATAAAGGTTTCCAAATTCATTACATAGAAGTGGTAGAAATTATTTTAATATTAATTTTCGTTTTCAAAACAAAAGGCGTGTTTAAAAAAAAAATATCAAAAGATTGACACTTGTTTATGTCGAATATCAAACTGAAATTAATTCTAATAAGCAAAATTTGATTAAATGGTAAAAAAATAATCTAATTACACTTTAAAACAAATTAATAATATAATATAACCATATAAATAAATTAGATTAAATGTATGTTTTGAATTAAAATACAATATTTTTCACTATTAATTAAAAATGAATGTTATTAGAAAAATATAAAAATTTCATCCAATGAAAATTTTGATTCCCCAATTCAAAAGAATAATTTTATTTTGTCAAATATAACATATAAAAGTTACCAAAACTATATTTAAATAGGGTTCTCCATCAAAAAGCAGTAAATCGACCTTTTAATGAATATTTGTGTATTTATGATTAAAATAAGATTATTTTTTATTTTAAGCCTCTAATATTTATTGGATAAATGTAAAAAAATTTACAAAACATGTATAATAAGTTTTTAGTGAGTTCTATTCATTCTTGCTAATACAACATCTCGCAATTAACTACCATTTAAAATAATAATTTTATATTATTAGTTTGCAATGTAGGATTTCAACGAAATGCATTGTTGCCTATCGGGTATTCCATCAAACATTGAAATCCCCTTTAAAGTAAAATTAATATTTAATTCAAAAATATTAATAAATATGAAAATTTCATATTTCTTTATAAACCTGGGATGTAACATCCTTCCCCCTTTTGAAAATTGAGTCCTCACAATTTTGTTCAGTTATCAAAAAAACGGGGGTATTTATCTCTCATAGCATTTTCAAATTCCCACGTTTCCTCTTCAACCATATGGTTTTCCATAAAACATTTACCTAGTGAATTACCATATACCACAATACATTCTCTCTTCAGTCAAGAATCTGGATTGGTTGTTCCTCATAAGAGCTATTATCTTCCAACTAAACAACTTATGGGCTCAAAACATGAGATGAATCTGGAATATATGTTCTCAACATCGAAACATGAAAAACATTGTGTACTCGGGTCAAACATGGAGGTAAAGCCACTTTATATGCAACTGATCAAACATTCTCCAAGATTTTATAAGGTCTAATTAACCTTGGACTCTACATTCCCTTCTTACCAAAATACATCACACTTTTCCCTGGAGAAACTTTTTGAAAGACATGATAACCTACCTTGAAAAGAGAACCTTCCTCTGGTTATCCGCATAAATTTAAAGCCTACTCTGAGATGTTCTCATGTGTTTCTGAAATAACTGAACATTCTATGCAATCTCTTCTACCAATTCTGGTCCCATCAGCTTCGTTTCACCTATTTTATCCCAAAATGATAGAGTATGAAAACTCTTTATATATAATGCTTCAAACGGATCCATCTGTATACTAGAATATAAGTTGTTATTATAAGAGAATTCAAACAAAGAAATATGTTTGTCCCAAATTCATTGGTAATCTAGTGAACAAGAATGTAACATATCCTCCAAGGTCTGAATTGTTTTTTCTGAAAATCTATTTGATTGAGGATGAAAACCGGTACTAAAATTAAATCCATTACCCAACAACTTCTGAAGGCCTTTCCAAAAGTTACATGTATAGCTGGGATCACGATCAGATACAATGGACAGGAAAAAACCATGAAACCTAATTATCTCTTAAACATACAACTGAGAAAGTATATCTTGAGACAAAGTATCTCTAAGAGGAAGGAAATGAAAATATTTAGTCAAACGATCAAAAATAACCTAGATTACATTATTACCTCAAGATGTCTTTAGTAATCCCACAACGAATTCCATGGATATATTTTCCCATTTCCACTCTGGCACTGGTTAATACTGAAATATCCCTTTTGTTAACCCTCACACTACTTTAACCTGTTGACAAGTCAAACACTTCATAGTAAAATCAACAATATCTCTTTTCATTCCATCCCACTAGTAATACTCCCGAATATCTCTGTACATCTTAGTACTACAATGATGAATAGTAAATGTGGATCTATGAGCTTCACATAATAACTCATTCTACAACTGTGAATCAGAAGGCACATATAATCTCTTATGAAACCTCAAAACAAAATCACTAAAAATGTTAAAATTAGGAAACTTACCCTTCTGAACGAACTCTACCTTTTTCTGCAACTCACTATATTCCTTCTTAGCTTGCTTTATTCTGTCTAGTATATATGATCTCACCGAAACCTGAAACAAAACAAAAGAGTTTCTTAAACCATCAACTTCTATTCCAAATTTCATGAAATTGAAAACCAAAGGATGTTGATCCAAATGTTGAATGGTAAAGGAAACATTACCTTTTCGACTCAAAGTATTAGCCACTTTATTGGTTTTCCCCAGATGGTAATGGATCGTGCAATCATTATCCTAGATTAATTATATCCATGTACTCTGTCTCTTGTTCAATTCTATCTGTGTGAATATATACATTAAAAATTTTTGGTTAGTATATATTTCATATTTTAATCCATACAAATTATTCCTCCAAATTTTTAAACATAGAATAATAGTAGCTAATTCCAAATCAAGTGTAGGGTAATTTAACTCATGAGGTTTCTATTAACGTGAAGCATAAGCAATTACCTGATCATTCTCCATAAGGAAAAACCCAATTATTTTCAATGAAGCATAACTATATATAAAAAAGTCACAATTTCTAGAAGGGAGTGACAAAAATGGATCATTTACCAATATTCTGTTCAATTCCTAAAAAAATAATCACATTCTTTTTTCAAAATGAACTTAAATCATTTTCGAGTTAACATAGTCATCAGACTAGATACCCTTGAAAATTTCCAACAAACCTCCGGTAATAACCATCAAAACCAAGAAAACTATGGATCTCGGTGATATTATGGGATCTTGGCTATTCTTCAACATATTTTGTTTTAGTCGGAGCAACAGTAATGCCATTTTTTGAAACAATGTGATCGAAGAAACAAATTTGTCGTGACCAAAACTCACACTAGCTGAATTTCCGAAAGAGTTTCATTTTTTTTTCTGGTTTTCCAAATAACCCTTACATGACTTTCATGCTCCTCTTTACTATTAGAATAAACCCAAATATCATCAATGAACATAACCAAAAACTCATCCAAGAACTCATGGAAAATTCTATTCATAAGATCCATGAAAAGAGTAGGTGCATTGGTTTAACCAAAAGGAATAACTACAAATTCATAATGGCCATATCTAGTACGAAACACAGTATTTAGATTTTCTTATTCCCTAACTTTCAACTGAAGGTACCCTGACCTCAAATCAATCTTTGAAAAATACTGAGCACTCTGGAGTGATCAATCAAATCATCAATATGAGGAAAATGATACTTGTTCTTACAATAATGTGATTAAATGCCCTATAATCAATGCATTGTCTAATTGAATCATCTTTATTTTTAACAAAAAATATAGAATCACCCCATGGTGATGTTCTAGGTTGAATGAAACCATTATCTAATAACTCTTGTAATTTTTTCTTCAATTCAAAAAGTTCAATTTCATCCATTCGATATGTGGGTTTTGAAATTGGATTAGCATCAGGAACTAACTCAACAATAAATTCAACTTCCTGATCAGGTATAATACCAAGAAAATCATTTTAAAAAACATCAATATACTCATTTACCACTGGCACATCATTAATATGAATAGTTCCTTTGTTTTCAACAATATATGCAAGGTAACATTCATTTCCATATTTTACTAGTTTCTCAGCTTCTAAATATGTTACAAAAATTTAGGGTTTATTATTAAACACTAATTGAAAATCTTTCTGAAAAGAAACATATTTAGCTCTGTAGTCAATATTAGCATGATAAACATAAAACCAATCCATGCCCAAAATAACATCAAAATCTACTAGTGGAAAAAAAATTAAGGTTTGCAGGTTGATTCTTTACGCACACAAGGACAAGAAGGTTCTTAGAATTTGTTTTTGTTTCAACATTTCTTCCATATGTTTTTACTATATGTTCCAGATTTATATATTGAGATAGAATTTCCAATTTACTAGAAAAATTCTCAGAAATTACGAATGTGTATAACCTAAATGAAACAACACAATGTCATAATCTGAACAAACAATAAGTATACCTGATACTACATCATTCAATTTCCCAACATCTGCTGAAGTAGTTGCAATGGAATTCACCACCCCTTTCTTTTGGTATTGTAGTTTCTTTCCCTCAGTTTAGTTCTTTTCTGGACACTCATTTTCATAATGACCCATTTCATTGCGCTTAAAACATCTTATAGATAACTTTTCATTTCCTGCTTGATCATCTTTCTTATAATTACGTGAAATATGGAAAGACTTACCACACCAGAAGTACATTACAGACATTGATAAACATTCACCATGATGATTTTTACCACACTTCACACAAGATGGAAATTTAGTTCTCTTACATGCAGGCTTCTTTGATGAATTCTTTACCGTTTTCAGCCAACTGGACCTCTTATTCTATTGTTTTTTAAACAACACCTGATCATCAGTAAACTCCATTTCCATCTTCTCTGAACATCGAACACATTTTTCATAACATTTGAACTCATGAGAGGCTAATGATCTTCGATATCACGGCTTCATTTTTGAGTAAAATCCATTTATCTTACTATCAATATCTATAATAAAATTTGCAGTATACATTTCCACTCGAGTGAAATTTCCTTCGTAAATAGTCAATGAGTCATCCTCCTGCCTCAATTACAAGAATTGTTTTTCCATTCTAAGTCAAACCATCTTAGAAAAATATTCCTATAGGAACATACCTTTGAATTCATCCTAATAAAGAGCATAAATCTCATCACTATACTTGATATTTTTCACTATTGACCACCATTGATTAGCTTCACATTCAATATGGTAAACCACAAGACTAACCTTGTGATGTCCTAAACACCACATGACATAAAAAAATTTCTCCAATGCTTAAATCCACCCTTCAACTAGCACATGATCAGATGATCATCTAAATGATGGGGGATGTTGCCTCATGAAATGCTCCACTACTGACATGTTCTTATATTGTTGATCTGTCTGATCTCGATCTTGGATACCACCACCATTTATATCCTGAGTCAACTATGCCAACACAATAAGAAACTATTCAGTTCTGATTCCGACCTTCTCAGGTTGCTGATTTGAAAGGTTGTCTTACTCTTGATGTTGTCCCAACATAGCTGTGATGTTTCCTCTGTGGAAAACCATTTTGATGACAAAGATATCTTAGGCGAAGCCACATGGTAATCTGTAAACGCTATCATTCCAATATTAACATAAATTTATTTATGGACATTAATTTACCAATACCCTAACCCATAAAGTTGTCTAAACTGATCATTGATACCAACTATAAGGACCCAGCCTTAAAACATTACATAATCACGAATTAAGTTAATAATTCACATTAAGGATCTTTTTAGTTTTATTGTTTTAGATAATTAGTTCATAATTTTTACATTATATCCCAAAAGTTACAAATTAGACACTTTTACTCAGTTCCCATTATTTTTCAAAAAAAATTCTTGAAAAAAGAGTCATGTATAGTTCCACGTTTTAGACAACATGTCTTTTTCTTGACCCCATCCTTAACCCTAATCTACTTTATATCATTTAAAAAACATTTCCAAAACATGGGATGAGCATAAAGCGCATCATAAGGAATATAAAAAGAAGGAAAACTGTTATTTTTACAAAACAACAAGTAAACCAAGAATACTTTGTCATAAGTAATACTCTTCAACTTTATTAATTAGTAAATAATATTCACTAAATAAAAGATCCTTACATACCATTTTATAAACAAAATATTTCCATAAAACCCATATAAAGAACACATAACATATAAAGGTAACTTGAGACATAAACATACTTAAATGGAATAACCATACGGTCGACTTCCGTACATATCAATAAATAGAATATCTATACAGCCGAATTCCATACCCAATGCATTGGATTTTATTACGTAACCACCCATCCTGGTTTATCATAGTACCACCCATCATTTTGTTTATCACATAACCACCAGTCTAATGTCCTGGTACCATTATAAAATCATAACATATACACCAAATATAAAGGAAAGAAAACATTTTCACATTTCAATCATAATATATAACTTAAAAATACTGAAATAAAAATTCAATTATCAAATCCAATTTCAATAAAAAAAATACATAAAATTTTATATGGTATTTATTTTTCTTTTAAAAACATTATGGCTTGTTAAGATTACCAAAGATCAAATAATACTCGCGACGACAGAAAAATTCATTGTTTCCACTTATGTTAAAACATTTTTTTCATTTATTAAAACGCTTCATTGAAAAAGATTCCCTTCGAATGAAATTAAATGTAAAAGGTGTTTATATAGTGTATAAAATAAATTTGTGTATTAATCCAAAATATTCCTCAATGAAAGGAGATTGAGACAAAGTCCCTTACCTCATGTCCGATTTGACCCCTTCATTCTTTAATCTCCTGAATAATAAACTAAAGTTAATTTATACTTTCTTAAGAACCTTTTTCAAGTTTATTATTCCTTTCATATCAATTATTACCATGTTAAAAACATTATGTAATTATTTATGTTAATAATGGTAATTTTTCTGATATTTGGTATTTGAGTAAAAAAATGGACCTCATATAATTACAAGTTTTTCATGTGGTCAAATGTTCATTATACCCCTAATGATATTAATGATTTAGATATCATATATATCATATATATATATATATATCTAGTATATACAAGTATTTATAATAGTACATAACATTTGGAGATAAGAAATGAAATGCACCGTTCATGGAGATGGTACGCCATATGTACGGATGAATGCTACTTCCATTTCTATATCGTATTGCAATGGAATGAAAACCTAATGATACATAAGTATATTATAATTCTAGTATAATATTATATATTATATCATTAACTACATCCTTTATACATCCCATATAATGCATGAACGAGTCATATAACTTTTAGGGGGCGGTAGTCCGCACTTTCTCAAATGAAATTAACGTATTTACCCAATATTGAAACCATAAAGGTATTATATAAATGAAACGAAATAATAAAAGAAGAATTATAAATATAATATATATCATATATAAATAATTTTCAATCATAATGTCAACCATGAACGGCAGTTTGAGATATTTGAACAATCACCGTTTCGTGAGGCAATAGTTCCTCGTCCACAGAAATAATACGCTCTTTACTAATTAGATGGAGGTGTGTGTAATTTCAGTTCGAATCCTTCCCATAAAAATATAAAACTATATTTAGGATACTGTTTTTTATAATATAAAGGAATAAAATGAGTTTTGGGGGTCAGATAAGTAAAATAAATCAAAATAACTTAAGAGAAGAAGATACATTTAATTCGGGTAACTCCATTTGGTTTTAACAAAAAAGGTTTGTTGAAGTGCCTTCTTCCTATGTTAAGGCTTCTAAAAAGAATATGGGGATATTGAGAGATTATTTGGGTAGGGGTTGGATGAGAAAAGTGGATTTAGAGGTGTGATGAATCTTTTAGAAGTCATTTCCATTTATATAGGGGAGGAGGGAAACTTTTGGAATGTTTGAAAAAATTATTTAATTATAAACTTATCTTTGGTTTTAAAAGGACCAAAAAATAATTAAGGTTGAATATAATATGACTCATGGTAGAAATAAAATAATCTAATAAGATTTGGACATGTTTTTTATATTATTTTAATATTTATAATTTTATTTATTTAAATAATTTATTAATAAGGAAACCACTAGATCATTATTGGGTCATAAATAATTTAATTTATTTGAGGTTTAAAAATTACAAAAAATAAATAAAATAATGTATGAAATATTTTTATATTTATAGTGAATATTTATATACTAATAGATAACTTATATAACCTTGTTTAAAAATTAATTTACTAAAATATATTTGTTTATGTCATTTTTGTTTTTACATTAAGTTAATTAAAATAATGTGTCATTATCACTCCCATGTGGCCACATGAGGTCCCAAAATCGTACCAAAGATTCCCATGGTCGAATATGTATCAACCAATTAGATTAGGACCCTTGTTAGGGTAATTTTATATTATAATAGTAATATTTGTTTACCCTTATTTACCGGATTTACCCTTTAACCATGGTAAATAATAGATTTACTAAAGTAAAAATTAATAATGTCTAAAAATAAAATTTATCTATTTATAGAATTTGGATATCATAATTAAAAATATGGAATATTTTTTTCCAAATTCAAAACACAAATGTGGCAGAAATTAATTTAAAATTAGTTCCCGCTGTTGAACCAAAAGGCTTGTTTTTAAGAAATAATAACTATCAAATGATTGACAATTGTTTATGTCCAATTTTAATGTGAAATGAATTACACTAACCAAAATTGGATTAAATGTTAAAAACATAATCTAATTACTATTTGAAACCAATAAAAATGATAATATATCCATATAAATATATTATATTAAAATATAGTTTTGTTTTAAAATACTGTATTTTTCACTATTCATTACAAATAATTTTATCAGAAAAATACCAAATTTCATCGAATGTAAAATTTGATATCCCAATTCTAAATAATAATTTTATTTTGTCATTAAAACATATAAAAGTGACCAAAACTAAATTTAATGATGGTTAAATATCAAATGGCTGTAAATCGACCTTTTAATCAATATTTGAGTTTTTATGCTTAAAATCAGATTTTTTTTTTATTTTAAACCACTAATATTTATTGGATAAATGTAAAAAGATTTTACAAACATGTATAATCATATTTTAGTTAGTTTAATTCATTCCCACCTATACAATGGAAAGGGGTTAAGTACCATTTAAAATAACAATATTATATTATTGGTGTGCAACGTAAGATTTCAAAGAAACCCATTGTTGCGTATCGGGTACGCCATCAAACATAGAAATATTATTTAAAGTAAAATTATTATTTAATTCAAAAATATTAATAAAAATGAAAATTTCATATTTCTTTATTTACCTGGGATGTTACATGTAATGTCTCTAAATCCTACTGGAAATGTAATCTGTAATCCTACAAGCCCTGTAAGGGTTCCCCCTCGTCCCATAATAGGACGGTTATAAAAATCAATAAAAAAAGAAGGAATTCGGGCCATTCAAGAAAAAACACTTTTTTTCTTGTTTGACTTTAGTTGGGAATTATTTTTATGTTATATGAATTTTTTCACATATTAATATTCATGTATATTTTAAACCATTATTTCATTGAATTCATTTTAATAATCCAATTTTTTATTCATAAATAGATGGTTATGAAACCCATTTCATCCCATGGGTAACCACAATGTTCATTGCTTATGTTTTAATATTCCTGTGGTACACATATGATAGAACATGTTACTGTGGGTGTTCTTAGATAATGCTACAATGAATTTGATAATGTTTTAGTCTCATGGGACTTCATGTTGAGACAAAGAGAAAAATTGATTCCTTTATGAGACTATTTACACCACATGATAGAGTCATGGAAGTTATCCATTAATCATGATTATGTCTTGTTGTATGTTTCATCAACATTATAAGGATTTCATGATTACATTACCCCATGATATATGTTTTATTATTTCATATGTTTATTCATGGCCCATTCCTTTTTATATTAATTTATTATCCCTTATAACTCAAATGATATGTTATATTCCTATGATTATTCTCGTAATATTATTTTACACTAAGCCCATTTACATTTATTCCACATATTATATAATGCATATGTAAGATCTCAATGTATTTTTGGAGCTCATTATGGATATTATATAAAATATGTAAGGATTTTGGTTTCATTTTCATTAAATATGTACCTATTCGACCAAAGAAACTGGAATTTACGATCCTTGGTTTGTATATGATCGATAATTATGATTAATATAATTTAGTAATATGGGTAATTGGATAGGTCTTATATAGTTGGTATCAAAGCGTGGTCTAGTTATTTGTGGGCATTATGAATTAAAAAATTATTAATAAATATGTGGATAATTCAATCACCATGGATTAACTAGAATCAAATATAAGGAATCATATGTTAGGATATACTTTTCCTTTATAAGTTCATCATTATATGTTCAATGTTTCTATTTTATATTATTATTATCATTGTATTCTATAAGAATTATTTATTTTTCATTTTTATTTAATATACGGAGATAATAGAAATAACCTCACATGTTTTCATCATAGTTTGTATAACAAAATTTCAAGAGTGAAGTTTAATAATAGGGAAGAATTTAATGACCAAAAAAAATATTAATGGATTTTATGTTCATATAATTATTTAATATAGTGTAACATAAAAATATGACATAGTTAAACTAAAAAAAGTATTATAATAAATTAAGCATGAAATTATAGGTATTTATAGAATTTAAGGAACCAATACCAAGGAATAGTAACCCGACTATTGGAATAGTAATATGGTCAATAGAATAATAACATCACATATGAATGAATAATAAATTTTAGGTACATTATAAATAAAAAATGATATATTTATATCCTTGTATAAGTAATTAAATATTTTAAAAATGATAAATTAAGTATTGGTTGTAAAAAAAAATTATTAATTACAATTTTATAATTAATATAATGATTTAACGAAATCATTATCAAAATAGAATAATGAATTAATGTATTTGTGTCTTATTAATATAAAATCATTCAATTAGCACAAAATAAAATTTTCAGTGTATCATAAAATCAGTTATGATAATTATTATCTTATTTTTCCTTGAAATGAATATTTTAATAAAAAATTTAATTTCTCATATCTTGAGAAATATTTTCATAAAATTGATTTTTTTTAAATCAATAGTTTAAAAATTATTTTTGTTTAATTTTTGGGTTTTTTAAAAATTAGTTTAATTTTAAGTGAAAAGTGATATCCTGAAATTTATGGTATTTGAAATTATAAGTATATAAGTGAATTAGTCAATAATGGTTGATGTATGTGTGTGTTAAGAACTCATTAGTTCAAAATCAAATGCACAAGTTACTATATTTAGTCAAAAAAATTAACATTGTTATTATTCCTGAGCCAAATTAATAAACAAATGAATAATATAGTGAAAACACCCCTCTCCTCCCATATAAAGACCACACATCACCACTTGTCATCACAACTTATATTCTTTGTTGATGGATTACAATCTATCCAGTTCTTCTCCCAAGCCTCATCCCCATGTTATTCTGTTTCTGGTATCTCCAAAAGCCCTATACCAAGTCCCATAATGATAATACCAAGGAGATGACACTAAAGTGATAAGATCATCCTTCTTAATATGTTTATTTATTTTATTTTATTATCCCTATCTCAAGTCTCCTATTGAAAAAGTAAAGATAATTATAGTATTATATATAATTTATTTTTGTTATATTCATCCTCAATTCCCACTTCTTCAACATTTATTCTAGAAATGAAAACATCACCTGTGATGTGTTGATTCACCGACTTCGAGTACTATGATTTATTTTTTCTATTATTTACTTCAAGGATGATCCTAAACCCATTATAATGGATATAACAGATTAAAAATTATATTTTACAACTATTTTTGTCCCACTAAACAAACATATATACACATAATATTAATTAATAATACAAAACTACTTTGTGATATTCAAAAATTCAATAAAATAAACTAATGTTAATCATTAATATTCAATATAATCAATCATTATAATATGTTAAAAAAATTATAGATCGGACAGTTGGATATTATGTTGGATCATAAATTTCATAATTTACAACCTCTCATGTTTTCCTTCATTTTCACATGAACTCTCATAATTAATATCAAGGGAACCTGTCATAAACAGAAAAATGAACGCTCCTGGAACGATGATGTTGAATTTTGTAACTCATAGAAAATTTCATAATAAAACATAATAAAATTATACTAAGTCAAATAAATTTAGAAGTTGGTATTAATTAATTAATTTATCATCATAATTTTATTATCGTGTACACTATTTTCATGTGAAGATCCCTTTAGTACATTTGGGAACCTATTCTCTCATAACATCAATTTTTTCATTGGGCTATGATTTCCCTCTCTTTACCCCAATTTAGTTCAAAATTATTATTATGTACCCCTTAATAATTCTTTTTGTTTTTTTCCACACATATATACCTAGCACAATTCTTCTTATTTTATTGGTAAGTACATGTTATATTAGGCTCCCTTTTAAATTCCTCCCCACAAGAAGGATCAATTAAATGTAACATCCCAATTTCTTACACATTTTCATGTACACTCGATAATATCATTTGTTCCACACGTATATTTCTAAAATAAATATTTTTGACAAGAAATATTTCCTTATTTAATTTTTGGTTTTATGAATAAAATTATTTCTAGGTTAGCTATAAGTACCCTTTTATATATTCTCTTAAATCACACAAAGGTGGATCATTTAAAAGGTTTATTAAACTCTTTTTACATGTTTTTTCTTATGTTTGAAATTATTGGTCATGATCATTTCCAAATTTAACTTATAAATTTCCATGTGTGTTTTTTTCCATTATTTATTGGAAATAATTTTGATAGATACATAGATATTAATTAAGATATGATTATGATACTTAGTTCTTTCAATGTGTAACCCTGATGGTTATTCCTTATGTTTGACTCATCATTTGGAAAATATACGAATGAAAGTTTTATGAGAAGTACTACAATATTTCACTCTAATGAATTTCGAAATGTTTCAGTCTCATGAGACATCATGTTGGGGAAGAGAGTAAAAAATATTCCTTTATGGGACTCTGTCAACCTTGTGAAATAGTCTTAGAAGTTAGCTTTCACTAATTTTTATGTCATGTTGCACATTTCTTTCACATTCCAATTGTGTCATGATTACAAGATCTCGTGATCTTCAAGTTATGATTCAATCTGTTTATTCATGTCCCATGTCATTTTATGCCATCATGTCATACCTTCTATCACATGTTTTATGCTTTATGACTATATTTCTTCTTTTACAAGACATTTTCATGAATACCATTGTTCGTGTATTCCCTAGGTTATCCTAGGAAGATTTTAGTGATCAGTGTAATTTACGGGATTATTATGGTGATTAACTAAGATAATTTTTTTTAGTTTCATTTTTAATAAATATACTCCTATTCCTATAAATAAACGATACTTTGTGACACATAGTTCATATTTTATGGCTAATTAATGTTAAATTCATGTAATAATTAGTGTAATGGTGTTGGGAAACTATAAGAAAAACACATGATAATTTAAAATAATATAAAGGTAATTCTTTTCAGAACCTAAATTTTCAAATAATTGATATATATATATATATATGCAAAAGAAAAAGTACAATATAAAGTTATATACCAAAATTGAAAGTAAATAATGGAAGCGATACAAGGTAAAGGTGGATAAACAGACTCTAAATGATTAGTCCTACAAAAAACGGAAACAAACCGAAAACTAACTATGAAAAAATTTCCATATGATGGTGTGGGGAAAAATACGCTTTCTCACCTTCCAGATAAACAATCCCAGTAAACTGAAACACGTTTTGTCTCACTAGCTCCCCTTTCATTTCACTGCAGGGAAAGATATACAATTATCTATTAATTACAAAATAATTTAGCATGGACTTACTTGAATGATTCAATAGGATACCAACCATGTGTTCAACTACAAGCCCCTATAAAAAAATCCTTATATTATCATTTCAGATAAAATTTATAGTAATAATATATAATTATATTCTATCAAAATAATGGTAAATATTACCTTTTTTTGACACATCTAAATCAAAGGAATGTATATCATTTTCAAGAAAAATTTTCATTATCATTTATCTAATACAATGAATTATTATAAAATCCAAAATAGTAAACATCCATGCATATGTAAATAAAACCCATGAAGACAACATGTTAGGCTAGCAGATTAATTGCACCAATGAATAACTTGTGGAAAATAAGTATCTAGAACACATGCCTATGGAGCATAGGAAAACTCTATGAGTGAACCCCATAACAAGGTCATGAATATTTGAAAATAATGATAGGACTAGAGAGTATTTAAAATCTATATTATCTTATATCCTGATGGAAATATGGATGATCATCCTAAATTAATTCTTCTCATACAAACCTTGTACTTAACATCTGTTTCACTACATAAGTCATTTTAATTATTTTAAAATACCGAATTTTTATTAAAAAACTATGGAATTTTTTTTAAATATCATTTATTAATATCAGAACATGAATTCAAAAATTCACTTCTAAATCAATTTATAAAAATATGATCAATATAGTTCATCAAAATAGGCTAGTGATGGGACAACCAACCACAAAACATGGGGTCTCACAAACTTGCTAATGATCCACCAATAAAATAATTAAACAAAAAATAATGTTTTATAATCTATATACACATATTATAATATATTAAATTAACTAAAAATGGTTTGTAGTGAAAAGGAAATGACACAAACCTCATGAACGCACACCAGTCGTACCATATCCAAGAATAGAGATGGCCCCCAGAATAAGATTGTACCACAAATCTAGAAGAGGTTAAGATGAAATATCATTATCCTTCAACAAATCTGAGATACATGAGTCCATTAAACTATTTAAATCAAGGTGATGAAGAATTAGAAATTATTACCTTCTCAAAGATATACATACCAACAACCATGATGAATAATCTATGAATCAATCACTTGAGATCGAATATAGACTCCAAAAATTTATAGAGAATCCTTTATCATCGAATGTTTATTGTGATATGGGAACATGACTAATTTAGTTCCCCATATGGAACCCTAAAAAATACCTCCCAAATGTTAAAAATGTGTAAATCCTTTACACATCATGTAATCCATGGTGATCAAGAACAAAGTAAAATATGTTTACTTTTTAATTAAAACAAATGTTTCAGAATTTTATATTGTGTAACCATTACATGACATGTAATCCATTCAAACTATGTAAAACATTCATTAATTATGTATCGGGACCATGAACATGTCATGTTACCCCAATAAACATCGTTTCATCATGCATGGTTTATCAGAAAATCCTAGAACTAAATCAGTTGACCTATAAACGTAAAAAAACCCTACAAATCCAATAACATATTTATACATGTATACGTCATCCCATTTTTCAAACATGCATCCATAAAGGCTAGATAAAACTAGACAATTTCAGATGCACTACCTTTATATATTGGAAGGTACAAAAATATGAAACATACTTAGCAAAGTCACACCTCATACTAGACCATCATAATCACCATCTCATTTCATAACACATATTTCTAGGTTCAGAATCAATGAGCCAATAGTAACTACGACTATGAACCAAAATAGTGCTCATCACTAATGATGGGATAAGAGATATAACCAAAAAATAGAGAATATTATCTAAAGAGAGAGATCGTCTTGATGTGGTCTCCCCACTATATTCGGTTTGTTGAATTCCCCTTAACTCAACATCATGATACTTAATGTAATAAAAAGACTAAATGATAGATTATGATTATTGTACAATTGTTAGATTCAGATTTGAAACATCCTCCAAAATCATCTAGATATAGTTGAAAAATGACACCCATATTGTTTCAGTCTTCTATATATTGTTGAAAAACATGCGAGATAAAATTCCTAATATGATCATATATAATGAAATTCCCCTTATAAAGGGTGTAGGTGATATCTAAGTCAAACAACTAAAGGTTTTACACCCACTGACTTGGAATATAATTCATGTAATTATACGAAAAGATATAAATAAAAATCATCTGGTCAAAAAAGTGTGTGATCCTTTCCCAAAAAATATAATTCATCTAAAACATAAGTGCATGAATACCTATGAAAATATATAAATCATGAGTGAGGGAATTATTTTCATGTGCTATAAGATGAAGAAATCCATATATCACCACATTATAATCCCTCATGAGAACACAAACAAAAAAATATTTATGAGAATAATAGAAAACCACATATCTTTTACTAGGCTTAGGTACGATCAAAATATCTTGTGACGTCATATTTCAATTCAACTATTTGAAAAAAGAATTGAATTTTCATTAAATCGGAATCTAATCCATTTCCAAGAATGCATAGTTAAAGGTGACAAAAAATTAATGAAATATTTGTAAAACTATTAATAGCATCAAATAAGACAAAGGAACCTCTTTATTTGGAAGACATTGTACATTTCATCCCATAGAAAAAAACTGTTACCATAATTGAATCAATTGATAATCTAGGATTGGGAATCACATTTCCTATGAATTTCACTAATTTAAGACATAAGTATGATATTAAATAAATTCCATACAAATTTAGGATTCTTAAAATATCTGAAACCATAAAAATATGGTGTTTGTGTTCAGAGTCGATTCTTAAATACACCGGAATATCAACTGAAAAATGACCACAAGAGTGACGAGATATTGCTGGAAAATCACATTCCTCAAATCCGGGGAAACTAAATGTTCATTAGATAGAACAATAAATATTAAAAGGCAATTATAATGGACAAACCTAATCTTGATCGTTTCATTATTTATATCAGACTCCCGAACACAGAGATGATGATGATCAGACCAAAGATCAATCTTTGAAAACCACTTTTCACATTTTAACGAATCAAAAAAACAACCAATTTTTTTGAACAATATTTTTTCATAACAAATACACTATTTAACATATCATTTTCTACACCCAATTTTTTTTAACCATCGCACGTCTTGTAATAATGTACTAATGCTAAAAAAATAAACTCTTGGGAAAATAAAAGCCTTTTCATTTGGTTTTCTAATTGATCCTTGATCTCTATTGGCGCCATAGGTTCTATAAAATAAAAAGGTATTTATATTCGCTATATACCTTGAACTATGCCAATTTTGATATCGAACTCGCTCTGTATAGGAATTTAAGATAAATAATTTGGGAAATTATTATGAAAACCATGAACAACTATGGGAAGATCAATGAAATAATAAATGTCAATGGGATCAACTATAACCAAAAATAAAAAACACCTGAGCATTCAGTGGGATGATCATGCACAATGAGACCTCAAATAGAACTCTCCCTAAAACACATAATAGATCCCATTATCCATACCAAATGAGACACACTGAAGGTAAAAATCAACCTGATGACAAGGAGAAAAAAAATATAATCTACCCTGATGATGAAGTAAAATGGATCCATATTGAGAACATGAAAATCCCAGAATAACTATATATCATCTATTGATAGATCACAATAATAACATCAAAATAATATATTTTTTTCCATCACAAGTGTCTTATCTAACTACTTAAATAATATATTCCATTTTACTGGAAGGTTAATCATATAAAAGATGCCCAGATATAAACATATTAGAAGAACCATTATCATATAATTGAATTTATAATGGAGATACAATAATGATGGTCGCAATCAAAGTAACTGGACCCACATCTACCTCCACTATAAAATCATCTACAACATGATGTTGTTTCACTATTGAGGCCCATGGATGGATCCTTGTAGTGTTTGAAGCAATTGACTGCACAAAATTATCCCTTGGAGCCGCGGATCTATACCCATATTGAGGTGTATACAAAGCCTTCTAGAAACACTACAGATGAACATAATGTCTGTAGTTGATACCAATATTTTCTGGTATAGTATAAGGGTTCCACATGTGACTAACCATTATACATTTATAGTATGTTTTAGGTACACAAATAAAAACAACTAGAGGTTCTAAGGAATCACATAATCATGAACCCCATCCAATGATTATGTGATAATCCAAATACTTCATATTTTTCTGTTATTCACCACTGAGCATGTCAGTAGGTGAAAGAGAATGGGTATAATATTAAACTTTTCTTTACATAATCATATATTCCATCATACCCGTATCCACTATATTTTTATAAGTCAAAATTTTATGCAAAAATACTTGTAATATTATTTCAAGTCACAAACTATACAAGTACTTCTGATCATTCAACTAGAAATTCATTATACGTTCTAGTGAAAAGTGAACCATCTCAGCAAACCAATTGGTGTATGCAGACACCACACACTATCCATATAGTATAAAGTGGAACTCTAGTGATTTTTCTATCATCAGTAACTCTAGAAAAAAAATGATATATGAAGAGACCCTTGAAACCCTTCCATTCTAAACCCACTCCTAATCATCCTAAACCATAGAATCCCACAAACATGTTCTATAACCTTCAAGACTAAACACCAATAATTTAACAGTGAGATACATAGTTATTTCCACCAATTCAACTATCTAATCAATGTTGTCATTATAATCATCCACCTCTATATTTTTATTCATACAATTAAAGGATAGTGTATTCTCAAAAAAATACCCTTCGTTGATATCTTTCTCCTCATAAACATATATATACACAAAAATAAATGTTATGAACTTTTCAAAAATTAGATTCTACAACATAAAAATTTCTTATGATAGTTTCAATTATGTTATGATCCATTAGAGGATTCCATTGATGATAATCATTTGTTCGATCCTGGACAACACAAAAAAAATGTATTCGAGGAAAACATGAAAAATAAGAAATAAAAGGAAATAGCATAGGGAATAAAAATATAAAGTCAATCTAGAAAAAATATGAGAAAACTAATATGAACCCTAGTAACATAGTATATTAGTCATAAATCCCAGCCTTCAATGGAAACTTGAGTCTTGTCGCAATAAGAGATGACAATGTACTTCTCTCAATATACCTCTCATGTCCAAACAATCCAATCTAGAATCCACCAAACATCCTACGAAAATGACTCTTGAAGATAGATTACCTTTGATACCAAATTGTTCGAAATTGACTCGAATTACCTCTAAAAATGGTACCTAACATCATATCTCACATACACAAAGTACGTTCCCATTCCCTCTAGGATGGGGACTAGGACCCAAACATCGAACTATAAATAGATATAATTATTTCTCCCACCCCAAAGCAACAATATCCTAGTATATATATACAAGACCTAACTAATCAATGAAATATAATTTTATATTCCAAAACTGAAAGAGAACAATGAAATCGATACAATGAAATGGTAGTGAAATAGTAACAAAGAGGCAAGTCCAAATTGGAAGGAAAATAACAGCAAAACCAGTTACACAAAATATAACTAAGTGATAGCTAGTTAAAGACACACTATCTAACCATCTAGCTACTAAAACCCAGCTAATAGAAAAACTCACCGCCTTACTATGGCATAATTCCTTTTCTTATATCAGAAGAAAAAAAAGTATTATGCACCGCGATAGAAGTATGCAGGATTTGTGAAAAAAAAATCAATTGGATCACACATAGGTGTTCCACAACAATTATATGTATAATAATACAAGTATTCAGTTTAAAACACAACATGTCATGATATACAGTAATATAGTTTTATGAAAATCTTGGTAAAATCATTCTTTTTTCTAAAAATTCCAATTCAAAGAAAGGTGTTTCAAAATAATGAATAATTTTCATTATCATTTATCAAAGTCCAATGTATTTATATAATTTCAAATTTAATAAAGATCCAAGAACAGATAAATCATGTTATGGAAGTCAACATGTTAGGCTAGTAGACTACTCATACTAAAAAATTTCATGTGTATAACATGTCCCAAGAACACTCACTTATTAAGTAGATGAACACCCCATGAGTGAACTCGCCAATAATGTCAAGAGAAAGAATATAGAACAAAATTCCTAGGGAGTAGAGAAAGGCCAGATGAGATAATCTCCCAATGATAATATGATTGATAGTGCTAAGATAAATAATCCACCTATGTACCCAAGGATTCCAATTTCCAATAATTCATAATATATTTCAATTATTTGGGAATACCCTAATTTTTATTTAAAAAAACTATGGAAACCCACATTTTATCAAAAATCCAATATCAATCAACAAAATAACTCAAAATTCATTTTTATTTAAATTTATATAAATGGCATAAATAAAAATCATCACAAAATTCTAGATATGGTTCAAACAACCTCTATTCTCAGGGTTACACATCCCCACCATGAATCTACTTGTAAAAGAACAAAACAAAAATAACAATAGAGGCCCTTGAATAAATCAAAACTTCATGGAATTGATTCAATTTACCAAAGATGTCTTCTAGAGAATAGGAAATGTAAATTAACTCAAGAATTCATTCCCAATATACCACATCCTATAATGTAATGGGCATATGGAACAATATCACAATGAAAATCAATAATATGACCCGGAGAAACATCACAAAAAGTCAACGAATGTGATAGTGATATTCCACAGAGCTATCACAAGAAATGAATAAAACGAATCAGAAAAGATTACTTGAATGGGTGGATGAAAAACAAATTCCATGTTAATATATTACTGAATGGATCACTCTAGACTAAATAGGGACTCCAAATATCACTAGAGAATCCTTCTAGGTTGAGATAAAAAATTAGATATTGTAGAATGAATAAATTTATATCTTGTATGACACAATAAATGATTATCTACAAATAGTTACACCATGTATAAGTCCTTCAGACGTCATTTAATCCACAATGATCATGTACCCCAAAATATAGTCTCCTTTTTAACTAAAATAGATATTTTATCATTACACATAAAGTTTGATTACTTGATGTGTAAACAATTCTCACTATGTACACATATTAGGAGTTATGAATGGTGACCATGTATAATTCTTATAACCCTTTTATAGGTCCTTTCAACAATCAATGTAAAATATAATAACCTAAAAACAATTCAAGCATCATTCAAACCCCAGGATAACATCATAAATCCATAGCACATTTTTTCACATACTCCATTAATTTAAACAAACCTCCATCCCTAAACATTATTAACATTCCCAAACAAACAATATCCACCTTTGGGGGAACCATATGAACCCAATTAGTGAAAAAAATAAACAATGTATTGGTAATTACCAAAAATTAGATAATGAAATTTCATTTTAATAATGAATTAAATATTTTAATTTTTTTTATCTTTATCAATTTCTGCAAGTCAATATTTATATTGTTATTTAATTTTCATCCATATTAACTAACAATAATTAAAAAAATATGATTGAATAATTTTACATAATTTGGAACTTTTTATTTAATAATATAAAATAATCTTAACAAAATATATTATATGTTTTGAAAATATAATTTTTAAAATAAAAACATCATTTGGTAATCACATTTTTTAGAAAACTTATTATTTTTATGCTTTAAATTGATATGTATAATAAAATTATCCATGAAAAAAATATTATTGAAATAAATTGATTTATAGTAAAATAAATATATTATTTTAGTCTTTAAAGGAAATTAAAAACTGAATGGTATTCTATAAAATCATAATTAGACCACCAATTGAAATAGTTTTATTTATTAAAATAAATTTTCATAGTTTAAAAATATTAGAAAATGTATTTTAAGTTCAAATAATCTATTTAAATTAATAATTTTATTTCTTTGAATCATATTTTATTACATGAATGGGTTTTAATTCTTATTTGATTACATTAAATAATGAAAAAATCAAAAAAAAAATTAAACATTCTCAAAACACAATTTATATTTTTTTTACAAAACACTAGAAAATTCAAAACTATATATATATTAATGGGAAAATCAAAAGAGTGAATTTTATTTAATAAAAAAAATTATAAAATTATTATATATAGAATTTATAATAAATTAAATAATATAATTTAAATGTATTATATTTGAAACAAACATCCTAAATATTACCTCTTATAAATAATTTATCATCAAAATATTTAATGGTGAAACATCATTGTCATTAATTTAGATTTATTTACAATTTATATCTTAATTTATTTATTATTATGACTATCAATTTATTCTTGTTGCATATAATAACATCTATTTTAAAATTTCTTGAATTTTTTTCTTTATAAAAGGTGTAGTATCCACATTGTGTAAAATAAATTATGTCTGTAATGATAATCATGTTTCATTGAATTAGAAATTACAGAATTAAATGTTACCTAAGGACACTTCATAGTCATAAATGTTTGATTCAACTGTTTATTGAATTTAAATTCACAAATACTTTATTAAGATACTATGTTTCCTTAGTCCTCTTCTTTATGTCCTTTTTTAATAATTTCAAATTCATTCATTGATTAGTTACATCTACATCAATCACTTATGGGTGTTGGTTCAATATCTATAACATTACCTTAGTATATAGTCCATGGTTTGAGTTATTATGAAATTGGTCTATCATATATAGATTGTAAATTTTTACAATAATAAATTTTTCATCATTATATAAATTTTTACAATAAAAAATTAATGGGGAAATAAAAAATTGAATCGGATCAAATTTTTCAAGTGCTAGTCCATATTACACATCAGTGATATTATCAAATTCATATAAATGGAAGTGTAATAATATAAATAATAAATTAAATTTCAAGTATCATAATTACTTCCTAAATATCATTTATATTAATTTCATTAATTATTATAACCATAAAAATGATGCAATGGTGAAAAATTAATTACACAATAACATTATGAAGTCATTTTATACATACGCATTAGTGATGTTTTCATTTTCCAAAGGATGTAAATTTCATTGAAATTGGTAATTCAATAACATTAATAATATTTTATAATATGTTATATACAATATTCATTAGGATTGGATGTATATAATATATTTAGAGGATTTATAAGAAAATAAATTACATTGAAAGAGTTGGGTATGACAATTGACATTTCATTGAGATACCTCCTTTGACAAATAACTTAATTCTTACTAGGAATGAATTTTGGTAATAAATGGAGAACATGAATGAATATAATGATTCTTGGTTTTTTTTGGATATTATTTTTTGAAATATATTTCATAAATGTTTTTAATAATGTAGAAGAGGTTGTTACTTTTATATTTGAAATTAGTGGCACACTTTTAATTATTCAATTTTGTAAAATATTTATTTTTTATTAATCATATTAAATTGGAAACATAGAATAAAAAATTAATTGGTATGATATCATATGGTTGAAAAAACTCAACCAATCACATTTAGATCATATATATATATATATATATATATATTAGGCATGAAATTTTAGTTAAACCACCTTTAATGTAATTTAACCATAATAATGATAGCATTACATCATACCATGTTCAAGTTATTATTTGAAAAAAAAACAAAATGGGATATCAAATAAATTAGGGAGATGGTGATACATGATTTTTAATCCATTTTATATTTTTTATAAAATATATGTTGATGAAATTACAAACAATATAATTTTAAAATAAAAATAAATAAAAATAAATATTATATGAAATTTCATTATATAAGATTAAAAATCTTTTCATGTTGAAATAAATAAATAAGTTTATTTTATTGATTAATTTTTTCCAATCATAAATAAATGATTATTTTTTTACTTTTGGATCTAATCATAACATAATGGGACCTTCCAACAATTCCACTATATGAGACATCCAAAAATAGTTTTTATATTGGATTAAAAATAATTTATATTCTTAAAACATAAGAATGGCTCCAGAATTAGAAATATTGTATTTTAATAAATTATTATATTCCTTGGACTTATATTTTGTCCTATACTAATCAACAAATTTAATAATGAAATATAATAGAGAGATTTCAAAGAATTTCATAATAGATTTATCCACGTTTTTAAATATTTTACCCATATCAATGTGATTAATCATTACCAGGGTTAATATTCATAATGAAAAAAACTAAATAGTTATAATTTACCAAATTCGTACCTGATAACTGCACATTTTTGAAAAAAGTTTGTTAATAGATTTCTATAAGCAAAACAAATAAATTAAAAAATCAATTCACAAAAGTCTAGGGAAATACTTTTTTAGAAAACTCATTTTTGAATCCCAAAAATAAAGTCATCGAAAAATTATCTATTATGTTTATGCATTGGTAAATAATTATATTATTTATAGTTAAACAATTCTTGTGTTAATTTATAATAAAATAAAAGGAATAATGATACTTTTAAATTTAATGATTTATTGAAAAGAATTGGCATCCTTTAAAAATTAGTATATTTCACCTTATTATAAATAAATATAAGGAAACAAACATTATAGGAAACCTATTATATTTCTATTATCCAAAAGTTTGTTCATTTCATCAATTAAAATATCAATTTCTATGGAAATTAATTATAATTTTCTCAAAAAATATATAATAAATTTCATTTTAATAAAATTATATTTTGAGGAATAAAATAAAAATACATGAAATTGAATATGAATCACTTATGAAATAATGAATAAATATGAGAAATATAAATAAATTATAATTTTTTTTCATAAAATGATTATAAAAATGAATTCCCATAAGCCCATAAGATTTTTTATATTAACCACATTAATAAAATAATAATTTAGTAGTAATTTGTGGTTATTTTATACTTGGTGTTTTGTGTTATAGAAGATATTGAATGGTGTCTAAATATGGAAAAATAAATGAAAATGAAATATATGAGTTAATATATTATCCCCCTCTGATAATATTTTATCATTGAATTTTTAATTATTAATTTCTAATAATAATATATCACATTATGGTATTATAATATGATATTAAATTTAACATAAATCATAATTTATGGGTTATGAATAGGAAAAATATTTTCCATGTACCACAATAAGTGTTCTGCTTTGAAACCTTATTCTATAAATGTTCTTTAAAATGCGGTTATAATTTTCCACATAAGTCTTAAGAGATTTATCTCATTTTTTCCAATGTTAAATAAATTCTTATAAAATTGGGATAGATAATATGATGTAATTTTAATACCCGATTTATTCCCATCATGGAATCATTATTTCATCTTGTGATGTGAATCATGATGACGGTGATGATTTTTCCAAGAATGAGGAACTAAAATCAGATTTTAATTGTCTATATGGACCCCTAAATGAAGAATATGCATTACACCTATATATAACTAAAATTATTTTCATAATAGAAAATAATTACTAATATGAAAAAAATGAAAAAATAAAAATTACAATGGGATCCAAATATCCATTTAATACAATATAAATATGCTTGATTAAATTTGAAGAAAAAAATCAGAAAGGATTGAGGAATTATTATTCCTAATTCATCACATTTTTTATCACTTAACTTCATTTTTCAGTCAAATATTTACAATATATAATTATTTAATATATTATATATTTTCAACTAGATTATCTATAAAAAATTTTAATAAAAATATCCATGCAGAACCACTTTATATCCCACAATAACAATAATGGTCACTAATATTTTCATAAATAAAAACCTTTAAAAATATCACATATGTTATTATGGTTATTTATTTCATTCGTACTATTATTCCAAAATTATTATTATATAATTTTTACATGAAAAAAAATTATTATTAGAGTTATTTTTGGAGATTTTTTATAATGACCCATACTCTAGTTTCCACGAGCTATTGTGTGAATTTTTACATTGTCATAGATTGAAGGGTAAAATCCAAAATAAGACATCAATTTTGACAATTTTGAGTACCATTTTTATATATGATACCCATTTTAAATAATTAATAAATTAAATAAAAATTATAAATGGGAATTAATTAGAATCCTTGTTATTCATTGACTGAATTATTCTTTATATCAGTGGAAATGAAGATGGAATATGAGTGAGTTGAAACACATAGTAAGTGTTACATATAGTATAATCTATCATAAATCAATAAATTATTATCAATATGGGTAGGTAAATAATTTAACACACATTAAATTTAACCAATAACTTGAATATCATTAGAGAATAAGCTATAATCGATATTTTATGGAAAATAACTATACGCACGTTCCATTTAATCAAAAAAAACTGAGAATGAAATGAATTAAGAGATAATAACATTGCCAAAATTTCATGGATCAAAAAATAATAAATAAATTCTTAATGAATTAAATTCATAATTGTTCTATATCATGTTCTAATGAATTATATATAACACTAAAATCAACTCCTTTCTCAATAATTTGTAAAACTGTTAGGTAAACCCATCTGATGTTCCCACTCATTTTTCTCACGAGACCTATCAACTAATCAAGGGGGAATCTAAAAATGATCCCCGTACAGAACAAAATTTCTGAAGAATTAATTATATATATAATTTATTTAATTCAATAATAAAAAATACAGATGGTTAAATATCAGTATTTTGTAAAGGATATAGTTTTATCCCTATTTCTATAGTTAATAAAATAACAATCAATGTAATACATTTATATTAAAATAGTATATGGTATAGGAAATAATCATGCTAATTATAAAAATAAAATTTATATTTTTGATAAATAAAAATTCCAATTTAAGGATCAAAATAAAGTGATTATTTCAATAGGATGTTAACAAGAACAAATTAAAGTTACATTGCAAAATAATTTCTACTTATTTGGAAAAATTTAAGTAGAAACCACTGAATAATAAGAATGAAATGAAACATTAATCATCGTGTATAAGTAGTTATTCATGTTAAATTCATTAACAGGTGTGTATATAAACCACATAAAAATTAATGGGTACATAATTCAAAATATGTTTCAATGAAATAGAAATTGAGATGAAATAACATACCTCATTGTTTTATTGAGTTAAAAATTATTTAAAAAAATTAATAATGGATATATTCATTTTATTAATTTATAAGAGAACCATATTATATTCTTAATAAAATATATTTTCCAATTATAATATTTTTCATTATTTTTGTTGATAATATTTCATTATTTTCACTATTTTTGGTGTTAGTTGCCTTGTTTTCTCATCTGGGTTTTGTCATGAATGTTATATTTCATGTAAAAAGGAAATAAGTCATCCATTTATAGAATTATTGTAATGTTATAAATATACTATTAAATAATTATAACCATATTATAACCATTCATAAATTTTGGTCTTGTAAAATGAAATGGATCTCTTTATAGAGACGGTAGGTCATACCTTCACATGAGTGATAATATCATTATATTAACAAGTGAAATTATAAGGGGGTTTGTGATATATTAATTTTTTAGTATTTAAATAATGTAATAATTGTGAAATAAATCAATTTAATTTGTAATGTCTTACATTCAATGTAAAAAATATGTGAAAAAATAATAATATCTCTTTCGAATGCTCTAGTACACCGTATACATGAGTGAAATTATAGTATTTTAAAATAAACTGAATGAAAGAAGGTATATGTGATATTATAAAACCATAAGTATAATAATATCATAGATATCATGTACATGATTTTAATAGATCATTATATTATAATTTTAAATGTTGGGACTGAAAAAAAAATTATATCAGTTTATGAGGTGATAGTTCATTGTACGCATAATCGATGACTTAATTCATTATTTAATATACATGGATATGGATATTGGTTGCACCATTAATACTATAAAATATCTGTATATGAAAGATATTTGTGTCATTATATTATCATTTCTAATAAGTGTTTATAGAGGTTGGAGAAAAAATAGAATAAAAATAATTATTTAAGAACATTAACTATTCTTAGGGGAACTTCTTTAGGTTTACACCAAAATCCTCATTCGAATGGATTTATAAAAATTAATCGAAATAGGATTTCAGGAGTGTAATAATGGATAAATATGAAAATGGATTGGCTAAAACAAAGGGAATTGGAACAATAAATACTACAAGTATCCAATTTTTCAAATTAAATTCATATAAAAGGAAAAATCCTATTTTGAATTATACATAAAGGCTTGATGAAAATGTGGGTCTTTAAAGTGATAAATGACACACCTATTGTTGGTTTTAATATAAAAATTCAATATTTAATTTTTCTCGATGACCAAAATTGTAATGAATATTACATTATTGTAATATTTTTTAAATTAAATCCGAATTCAATATATTATTTAAAATTTTAAATTCTGTAAATAGAATGGAAGGATCGAAATAAAAACAATTTTTTTTTCTAATCATAAAAAATTATACATTTATGGATAATATAAAAAATTAATCCAAATTTAATTTTTATATGTTGATTTAAAAAATAATTCATTCATTGTAAAATAAATTATATAAATAGGTTATGAAAATAATTTTACCATCATTATTCCAGAAATGATGACCATGAAAACTTTGAATAAAATATAATTTTTTTAGAAAGCATTTCAATTACATTAAAATGATTCTTATTTTTATTTCATCAAACTTTATATCTTGTGAACAAGTTTAAATTGTATATTTTAATTAATTAGTTATTCCTTTTCAAACCTATGAATTTTATATATAGGTTATAATGGTTATGTTTAAATAATATTTCAATATAGTGTCTTTTTTCATTTAAATATAGTGTTTCATTCTTCACGAGATATCTAGATGATTTATTTTATTTTAGTGTAAATAAATCAAAATTTCTTATGATGATACAATCTTACCTCTTATAAAAATTTCTATGTTAAAAATTTCATAGATATTACCTTCTATATATATGAGAGAATTTCATCTTCCAAACATCCTTCTATTCCCATGTTTCTTCCTTTATTTTAGGATATCTCCAAAGTACCTTAACCAATAATAGCATCATATTCCACAATACATTCTCTATTGTATCTATAATATGGATGTTATATTCAATTTAAGATAATTTTTGTTCCAGTTATATTTCATAAGAGTTGAGAACATGTATTGGGTCAAGACTTTACTTCTATAAGAATGATATATAGAACACACCATGTATTGTTTATATACATTAATGAATTACCAAATTTTATGTAACAAATATAATTATTTCAAGTATATCAAATGGAATAATTTACATGGGGATCATTTTCTCTTTACTATAAAAAATTATATTATCCTTTTATGGATATACATTCATGAAAACATTTTATTGCACTTTTAATTAAAAACACATCATTTTATTGTCGTCATGAAACTTTTTCCTACACTGAGAATCTTTAATATGACAATGAATATAAATTTACTATATTATTTTCTGTTCAATTTTTGTGGGCTCACAAGTAAACTTTCACGAGCACCATCCCAAAAAGTTATTTTAAGAAATATCTTTCCATATAATGTGTTATAGGTCCCCATTTGAATACTATAATGAAAAATATTTTTTATGGAAAACTCTAATATAGGTAAATAAAATCCCACATACCCTAAAATTCATGCGATCACAAATTAAACATTTCAATAATTTTTATACTAGACTTTTTAGAGAATTAATTTTTTTGTGGATGCTAGGATGTTATAATATGACACTCAGTGTCAATATCAATTAAAATAACCTTCTATAATGTTTGTGTAAAATGGATCTCATGACCAGACACATTCAAATGAGGTGTTCCTTGAATTTTTGCAACCTCATTAATATCATGAATTATGAGGCACTTATTAGTTAAAATTTCCATTATAGAGAGGAAATATATATATTTTTTAGGTGATCAATGAAAAAAATATATCATAATTTCTCTGAGGAGTCTTTAGTAGTCCTTTGATAATGTACATGGTATTGTAATCACATATACACATAGTAATAGGAAGAGGTTTCATAATTCATCTACGATCTTGTTTCAAATTATTTACTTGTACAAAAACTAGACATAAGGAAACCAAGCAGTAATTTTCTAATTTATGTTATCTAAGAAAAAATGATTCCCTATATTTCCTATAAATTTCATTACAACCAGGGGTATATTTATATTTGAGAAATGATTTTTACCAAACATTTCCATTGTAAAACATAGGTATAGAAGGAACACAAAATCTATTAAGAAAATTCACAATGACATCTTCATAAAAAATGTCTATTAAATTCCCATAATTTACTACATTAATTTAATAATTAATGATCTTATAAATTGATTTGAGATATTTTTATCTCTTCTGAAATTTATAGATTCATAAACATTAGGAAAAGTATTAATTTCTATCCACTATTAATAATTCCCACATCTGTCCTTACTAGATCAATGAATATAAGATCATTGTTGATCCTCTTTTTGGTACTTACTCAATGATATTTTCTACTCCATGCATATTCTACATTATTCTCATTCTATAAGTTGTAGTTTATTGTGAAATCATAATCATTGAGTAGCTCGAGAAATAACCAATGTCATATATTAATTTCTTTTGGTGAAAAGATGTATGTTTGGAATTTATGATCTGTGTATATTTTACACAATTCACTATAAAGGTAATGTCTCTATATATTCAAATAATAGTTTACAGTTACCAACTCAAGACCATGGGTTAGATAGTTATGTTTATATACATTAAATTACATTTATTAACATGAAATAATGTCATCACTTATCATTAAGACACATCAAAATCCAATATTTAATGCATCTCTATATATAACAAAATTATCATTTCAGGATGGTAGAGTCAAAATCCTAGCATTAAATAATAACCTTTTAAGTTCATAAAAACAATTTAAAATTCTTATTATTATAGAACAAAACCCCTTTATATATAATCATGGATAATAGATCAGCCAATTGGGAAAAATTTGGGTGAATCACTGATAGTAGCATTCTATACTAATGAATCAACATACATTAGTCATGTTCACTAGTGCAGTCCATTCTCTATTTTCCTTTACAATTATAGGATCAATTTTTATTCAATTTATAGAGACAATATAGAAAATAAAAGAATCTTCTTGAATTGAAAAATAAAACATACTAAATTTTCTAATCAACTAGTTCTTACTAAGAGTCTCATTAATAAAATGAAAGTGATTATCATGATCTTAACATATTTTAGTATACAGAAAAAAAATCAATAATTAATACAAAAAAAATCATGATATTCCTTTAATATTATATTCATTATATCGATAAAAATATATGGATCACTAGATAATCCAATTGTAATTACACTTAACTCTTAATTGCTATACATCAATTTGAGAGTTTTATTCAGAATTACATCCATATTTACAAGTAATTAGTGATACCATGAATGAAGGTCAATATTTTAAAAATATTTGGATCTATAAAGATGACTAAATATTTCAATAATGTGATGTAGAATATAATTGATCTACATAATAATGGAATTGGTAGCCTTGTAATACATTTACACCATAAAAAATACTTATTTTTTCTAGACAAATAGAATATTTCTCACAATAGTGAAACACTAGGGTTAAAAAAATACCTTATCAAACAACTCCTATATTTTATTATATAACTCCACTAATTCCAAAGTGGCCATAATAATTATATATTATGATATTGAGGATAAATATGATGATAAATTAATGGATAACTCAACATCATTATTTAGCAATGGTCCAAATAAATCCTTAGTAAATACATCCGTTGAATCTTATACAATAGGTAAATCCAAAATATTATGATCACATTCCCCATCCCTTTATTTTTTTTCTCATCCTAACCAATAATATCTTTCATTACTACAAATTTGTTTTGATATATACATGTTTCAAATGAATAAGTCTCTACTATGAAAATATGTAAATCTACATATTAAATAGGAATCACAATTTTTATATTATTATAGTAAATATTTTTATTATATTTTTAAATCTAGTCTATTAAAATTAATATATGAAATTAAACCATTGGTATAATAATAATGTCATCAAATAAATCATTTTTTCATGTCATAGTGGGTACCACCTAACACATCCTTCTTATAGTGATACTTCCACTAATATGTTTTGACTGAAAAAACCATTCATAATGTTATCAGGTAATATATAATTTTCATAGGAAATATAGATTATATAAAAGTGTGATAAGATCCAATATCAAAAAATATTTATCTAAAATTTAAGATATAATTAGTGTACATTCCATTACAACATTGGGTAAATCCACCTCGTCTATAGTGATTTCATAGACTTGGGATTCTCTACATGATATATTCTATAGAAGATACCCTTGATGCTGGGGGAATTCATTTGTGTGGTGACAAATCTTAATAATGTTGAATAACTAAATAGTATAATTTTATTTATTCCCATTTCATTCTTTGGAATTAATACCCTTATATAAAAATATATAACTAACTCTCATGACCATAAAGCATTCCCCCAAATTATTCTTTAACCAATTTTCATAGGTTGTAAATTGATTTATTATCTTCTCCTTCTTTTATGTATGTCCTTTTTCATTGATCCCATTCTAATGATTATATTCTTCACTCGCCTTGAATAAATATGATATAGATAATTATTTCTCCATTGTTAGGGGAAATAAAACTATTTTAACTTATGATGATTTTTTTGAAATAATACATCTATTTGGATACTTAGATACTCCCCTTCAATGAAATGGATATTCTGGCACTCTCTCTTGCTTATGTAATCTATTTAATGGATAAATAACCATATAATGGTAGAATCATAGCACACAACACTATCTTCTTTATTTCCTTTAATATGAGAAACCATATCATTATTTAGATTATTGGTCATGGGGGAAATATTTGTTGAATAATTTCTCTTTAATATCATTCTCTTTAGGAGGATCAATTTCCTACTCTTCCATGGTATTTTGGATCAATGAAACCGTTTATCAATATGTCTTTTTAGAAAATAAAGTACAAGTTTACAATTACCCTTTTCTAATCATCCCAATTCAATAAATATATTCTATAGAAAAATAATCAATTGCTGTGGAACCATTGATTTTTTAGTCCTACCATGTAATAGGGTATTCTATAAAATAGTGTCACCCAATATAGGGGAATATCCTGGTGGAACAATATTTTACTCCATCAAGAAAAGGTTTTATGTAATAAACTAATTATACTACACTACTATATGAATGATATGTTCAGTTCCAATTCCCATGGTATTGGATTACTTAGTAGGACAGTCTCTTCATTAGCCACAAGTATTCATACCATTCATAATTACACCCACCATTTCTAAACAATGGCATAAACTAAATTATCCTATAAAACTATGAAGTTTAATTCAAAATTTTAAATTCTTAATATCGTATGATACATAACAATAATTAAAAAATATTATGTATTGCTAATATCAAAATCATAAATGTGGGATATTTTGGGGGATCTTTAATTTCAAAACCTTCATAATAGTATCTAGAGAAAATGTTATTTAAACTATGTATATCTATTAGGATATTCTGACTATGTGAACATAATGTCGCATTTTCAAAAAACATATTGAAAATATGGTCAGCCCAATGTTCCGTTTTCAGAGTTATAACCCCAATGTATATATGTGTTGAAATCACATCAATATGTATTATACATACAAGTATGAATTTCTTGGGGAAAATATAATATCACCCTTAATAAATCTTTTTTATTTTCATATACAATTACCCTCAAATACTATCATAGGGTTATGATGCATAATTTATATACTTTGAAATATTGTTCCTGATATTTCAAATAAAATTCCTTTGATACCAACTCTAATGACCCATACTCTAATAATATGGAGCAGATGCCTACATTACAATATTTTAATATATTTAAGGGGAAAATACAATATTAATTTCAAGTCTAGTAGTTTTGGAGAACCATTTACATAAATTATATCAAATTTACATACATAAATAAAATGAAAATAATAGAAATAGAATCTATTCCACATTATTTAGATCATTATAAGAGTTCATCTTGATATCCTATGAAATAAAACAAAATAAGGGAGATCTAAAATTCTTAAAAATGTTTACAAACAATGGAATATGTCCCAAATAAATAGATAATCTTTAATATATAATGATAAATAATATTACAGAAGTAACATTTTATATATAACATGACTATCGTATTTTGATAATACATAATCAATATGTAAAGGTAAATAACTAAACACATAAGACATTTAACTAATAAACATAGAATAAAATGAATCCCGAGATAATTTAATTGAAACAATATCATGGATAATAATAATATTAATAGAATTTTTGATGAATGAAATTCATAATTATTGGAGATTATAAACTCATGCATCATGAATTCCTCTATTCTCAATACCTTTATCAAAATAGTTCAAAACTACTGGGTAAAAATCCATCTGATTGGTTAATGGATTTATCCCATGAGACATGTTGATTAATATAGTGGATATCTATAATCAGGCCCCAACCATAACTACATATCCAAATCATTCATCATATTTATAATAATTTATTTTACTCATCAATCTATATTATTTATCATCAAATATCAGTAATATATAAGGGATATAGATTTTTCAATGTTTCCATAATTAATCAAATAACATTAAATGTAAACACCATATATACAAAAGATAAAACTTTTATGAAAAAATCATACTCACAATACAAATAATATGTATATTTTTGATAATTTTAATTTCAAATGAAAAATGATCCCATTAAAGTGATTATTTCAAGTTGAAGTTAACAATCCGAAAATAATGTTAAACTATAAAATAATTTTTTCCTCTTTGGTAACTATTAAACATTTAACCCTTGAATAAAAAATCAAAATAATTCTATTAAAATCATGTATAAATGGGTATTTTAGTTAAATACATTAAATGTGAATTGTATAAACAACTATATTAATTTTTTATTCATGTTAACATATATATCTAAACGAAATAAAAATTTAGAAAAAATCCTTCATATCACACCATCTTTCAGTCTTAATTACATTACATAGTATATAAATCAATCATGAAAAAATTCAATAATTTCATGAGTATAATAATTACTTAATAGATACATTATTCGAACAATATTTAATAGTTATTTAGGGAAAATGTTTTTCATCCCTTCGTAGAGATGGTAGGTCATACACATGCATGCCTGATTCTAATAATACCTTAATCGGTGAATGAGTATGAGAGAATATGGTATATTAATTTTATATAATTTTCATCATTTCAAATATATCCCATATACACATAAAATTTATCCTTGTTACCTTCCATTTAATTCATAAGTTAAAAAATCACATCTCTTCCCATGGTGGTAGTACTCTATACGCATGAGTGACATTATCAAATTTTAAGAAGCATGAAAATTAAGAAGTTATATGTGATATTATAATTACATAAGTATAATAATGTCATAAATATCATATGAATTTTATAATTCCAAAATTATTTATATCATTGAATATGGGTGATGGAAAATAAATTATATAGTTTCATAAGGTGGTTTTCCTCTATAAACCTGACCATTGATTTCATTTCCTATTTGGTAGAATTATAGATGGATATATTTTATCCCATTTGGATCCTTAACTTATATACAATTCAACTCTCTATATAAACCAAATTTCTAGGAGTAAGTATGGTAGTTATTTAATTTTCTCTAATCGGTGGCCTCGTCAACCCAACTATCACCATGTGGTGAAGGACTCTTAGACCAATCCATCATTTGGAAGGCTCTAGACAAGATTATATATAAAACACCATTTCTTGTTGAAGGACCTTGTTACATGGATGAATTACCCATCCTCTAAAACAAAATAACATTATTCCATCAAATTAGATATTGAGGATATGAATATAATACTAGAAGAGGAATGAGATGATGAATCATTTTACTCCCTTACCCTAATTAAGAATCATTAATATTATATACTACTTGTGAATGATATAATTAATCTTTAATGGTCTATAGCCACTTGTCCTAGATTAGGAGGCTGTAAAAATGAATTTTTGTGCATTCTTAAAAGAAGAATGACACGATATCACTCTAGATATCATTATGGATGATGGTTTGTTGCCTAGTTACCCAGAGGTTGTTGTATAAAAACTCAGGTTTAACATATAAGGATATTAAAAAATATATATGAATATTCAGAACACTGAAAAATATATTCTTGATGGTTTTAATACGTTAGTGTCTTTGGAAACATGGAAACATAACAACAATATTAGTGAAAGATCATTAAAACCTCTCTTAATGATCATTCCATTTAGTACACCTACTTTAAACTATTATTCATATCATAGGGAGTTGAAACAAAGATGGGATATCAAAGGATCAGTAATGGTTATCAAGGGAGATATATAAGAATAATAAGAGGATAAAGGTATGAGAACATGATTATATCATTATAATATCATACCCTTTATATCAATGATCATAAACAAGAATCATTGAATAACAATTGGTTTAATATAAAAAATGAATGATAAGATAATTATGATCATAATCCATGAAAGAATAACATATGAGTAGCACATGGAATTATTGATGAGAAATAAGAATATAAATTATTCTCTATAAGTCAATGATCATTTCAAAAAACTAATTGCCCACTCCATGGGGGTTATGCTAGCTGGGAGGGATAGAAACCTATCTATAGTCACATTCCTTTACGTATAATGGATTAGGTGATTGATTTTTCCCATAGTATATCAAGACAACCAATTAATTCCAATTATTATCTTATTAGATATAAATATTTACCTAATGTATTGGAGATCTATAATGGGATAACCTAATGCAATATAGGTCACCCCGTTAATAAAGTTGTAATTGGTTTACCAAGATATAACTAAGTTATAATATCATATAAATGTTATAGAATTTTCTGATGTTATCTAGGACACCCCATCATATAATATGTAATAAACATACAAAGAGTTATCATGTCCACCCCATATTATAAGTTATAATGGGATATCCTGAAACAATGGGAGTGACCCCATCATATAACCTGTAATGGGATAACCTCATGCTATCTAGAATACCAAATAATATAATCTATGTCCACGAACTATAAAATTAATAAAGAAAAATTATCATTAATATCGTCATTATTAAAATTAAAAAATTATTATCTCCTTACATGATTTTTCAATGGAAAATAAATATCTTTCCTGAAAATCTATTTGAAAATTGGATATACCATCGAAATTTAATATGTTTCATCAAAATTGTTTTAAACAAGTTTTATACAAGGAAATTTAAGTGGTTACATACACATTATTATATAAAAACATACACCGTTCATATGAAGAATATGAATGGTATCATTCACTCATATTCCTATAAGGAAAAAAATATGACAAAGGATGTGACCTTAGATGGTGACGGATTTTAAAAAAATCACTTATTGCATCACTATTCTTTAGAAAAAATTAAAACATATAAATGAATTATTTAAATTAATATAATAATTTTCTTGAGGAATATAAATTTTCATATTTAAAAATATATTTTTAAAATATAAAACATTTTCCATTGAAAATATCTATGAAAACATATATTGGAAACATTGATAACATTTTAAAAACATTTTAAATTTATAAATATTTTTTAAACACCATATCTATTAAAATACACTTTATAAAATATTGATGTTAATCATATTAGGGAACACTTTTTTCATAAAAATGTAATCTTGTAAACATGAAAATGAAGCTTCAATTAAATGAAGGTAATAACAGAAGTAAATTTTTACATGCTAAAAATTCTGTTTGCACTGTAATAATTTTAGAAAAGTGACTCTATCGGAAAATGAATAGTAGGTTCCTTTTAGTAAAAATTTTTACTAAAAAGGTAAAATATGGGATAAATTTTTTTTTAAAAATCATATTAAAAAATTTCTGATTTTTTAGAAAATATTGCTTTAATAGAATACATATTTCTAATAGAAAAGTGAAATAAATTAGTATTTTCTAAAAAATATATTTTATATACCATTGGACTGGAGGAACGTTACAATTAAATGAAGATATGATTAATTATTAAAGGATAATAAAGTCATGATAGTTCTTGTGAGAAGGATAATAAGATTTCATCAATGGAATCATAATCACATAATATCTTGATAAACGGTGATATTATTGCAATAAAATGTTACCACTTTGTAAACATTGAATTGTAATAACCATAAAATAATAACATTCCATGAAGAATAAAATATAACTAGATGAAGGATATTGATGACATCACGTCTCAAAGGGAATTATATTAACATACAAGTAAAATACAAGTGGATAACTGGTCATGTATCTCAATTAATGAAAATTGAGATTAAATTACGTTATCGATTTGATAACGTTTAAACAATAAACCATGTTAAAAATAGATCATATAATAGACAAGTATATACTAATATATTTAGTTTTAAGAATAAAAGAATACATTAATTGGTTGTATATACACCACACAAAACAAATGATTGGTGAATATGTAATAAGTGTAACAAAAATAAATATAAGTTTATTATGCATCTAGCATAGATTTGTATTCATGAATTTCATACCGTATGTGATTTACATATGAATTTATATTACCCCTTCATTGTTAATTCCATATCAATCTTACAATTTTCTTAATTACTAAATTGTTTCTCGAATATGATTTGAGTTGTTACTATTGATCATCATACTTAGATCATGAATTAATTATTTCCAAAATTTGAAACATGATCTAAATATCATACAACATTTTCATAAATTTTTTATTTCTATATATAAAATATGAAAATATTAAATAGAATACACCACTCGTGAATTCGGTATGTCGTATATATAGATGAACATATTTTTAGTTTTCTTGTGATTTCGTAAATATTAAATTAAATTACATGTATATCTTATCATTCTAGTATAATTATAATTTAATTCATATCATTTGAATTTTCTAAACCCATCCATAATACAATCCGTGCAAAATATGAACGAATCACATCACTTTGAAGAAGTGGTGGTCCACACATCTACAAATGAAGTTTACATATTTGAAAAATGTGAAAGGTATGAAGGTATGTTTTAAATAAAAATTACCAATGAATAAAGGACTCCTAAATATAATTTATATCATATAAAAATAATATATCATTTATAATTAAAAACAACAAGAGGTGGTGAAGGAATATTTAATTACATCGTTCCACGTGGAAATAGTCTTCCAAACACATGAATGGTATGTTCATTACAAATTTTATGGAAGTGGGTATAAGTATAGATCTAACAATTATAATAAATAAATATCAATATATTTATTATAATTATGTTATTATAAAATTATGGATTATTTTTAAATAAATGGTTGTGTAAATAAATTAAATATAAATTCAAATTGATGAACATTAGTAGTTCTTTTCTTGGACACTCCTTTTGGATTACACCAAATGGATTCCATGGTTGACTTCATAACCACAGTGACTCATATAGGTTGAGAGAAAGGAATTTTAAATATTATTTGGGAAGGATTTTTATGATAAAAAGTTACATCAGTGGTGTGAGGATGTGAGGTGGGTGAGTATATTTTTATAGTGTAGGAGGAGTAGAATTTATCTAAATATAAAAAGTTAAATACAATTGAGAAGTCTACCTAACATATTATATGTCAAATAATTGTTATTTTTTTAGTAAATGGATGGTATTTTAAAAATATCCCCATACAATATCTCTTATACATTTTATGATATTATTTTTACACTTCTGTAAATTTTTAACCGTTATGAAAACACATTTTTACATTAATCATTGTAATTAAAATTAATTATTTTGAAAAATAATTTTGGTCAAACTAATTTGGCCTTATTATACTTGGAAAATAATTATCATTCCCAATTTGGAGTCAATTTTTCCAAATTCCATTTTTACAAGATGAATATATTAATATAAAATTAATCCCAAAGACATGATGGGAATGAATGGTTTTAATGTAAAAATTGTAAATGATTGAAATATTTTCATATCTAATTTCAATATGAAATCGATTCTAAAGTTATAAATTTGATTAATTTATTTATAATTTATCTATAGATTCTTTAAAACCAATTTATATTTTAATTTTAGTATATAAATAAATTTGATGAAAATGTTTATTTCTAATAAAATATAGTTTTTATCAATATTCATTAAAATTTTAATCTTTTATGAAAAATACCAAAAAATCTCCAAAATAAAAATTTTATATTATGACATAAAATTTATATTCATTTGTTCAAATTAAATTTAAATTTTTTTCGAAATATATATTTAAAATGGGTCCTCCAATAAAATCCATTTAATTTACCTTTTATACAAATACCTATTTTTATTTATATAATTGGATTTATTATTATCATATGCCTATAAAATATATTGGATGAGAATCATAAATATTAATTTAATAGAAAATATTTAAATTTAATTATATATATTTATCAAAAGTGTCTCTTAATATAATGATATAAAATTATGTTTGTACATTGGAAAATATTTTTCATAAAATGTAATTTATTTATTTCAAATAGTTGTTAAATTTATTACTATATATTTTATATCCAGTGATTTAATATTATTTACTTTTTTAAATAATATTATAACAAATTATTCAATATTGTTTGTATCTTCCATTCCAATGGATATGTGGAAATTTTATTAATATTATAATAACATTATTAATAGTGTATTTTTGTTCATTAAAAATACTCCTTAAATTTAACAAAATCAATCAAAAGAACTCAATATTGTGTGTAACAGATGACAAAAAATGATTTCCAAATACATCAAGAAAATCAACATGTTGTATGTAGTGAATGATTATAATAGTGTTTCATGAAACTAAATCCAAACTTTATGCATTCATATAACGCAATACTTGTTTAGTGTTACATGAATTGAAGAATATTGAATAGATAAAATCAATTCAAATAAATTACGACAAAAAATTTTGTGATATTACATTAAACACCATTAAAAATCATTTCATCCTCTAAATTCATTCATGTTATCAATTTTTTTAAAAAAATTATGTCAAATTCATTGAAAACCGTATCATGAAGATGAATAATAAAACATTAATAAAAATTAAAATATAAAATCTTAATGGTTAGCCAAAGTTACTCATAATTAGGATTCCTAATTGGAAAAAATAAGTAGAAAATTAATACATGGACATGGAGGATACATATAAATATCAAGTTCTGATGGATATTGATAGAAATAAGGGTTTGGAAAATGTTAGTGATCAAAAATCCATAAAACATTCTGGCTTGAAAAAGGACATTGATATCATAAAAAATGACGACAATATGACAATGTTTTCTTTCAAGGCACTTTTCAAAATGGTTTAATAAAATTCATGAGAATATATAATTACATGATTTTAGAACAACAACATCCTTTTTGTACCTTGATCAATTTCTAGACCATCTATTATTTCAATAAATGAAGGGGCATTTTTCATTCCTAAAGCATTAACGTATCTTTAAATTCATAACAAGAGTGATAGTTTTTTCCATCTATCTTTATAGAAAAAAATCCAGAACCAGTCTTCCAATATGCATAAATTCTTATTTGGTGTGATAATACTATAATCTCTAAAATAACATCAGATGATTAATATAATCCATTCCATTAATTCTTATCCATATAACCCATCTGAAATAAGAAAGTATAAATCATTATAAATAAGGAAAATATTTCCATAAAGTGTAGTTTAGAATTAATCATCCTTATACCATAAAGTTGATCTTGTTTGACACATAATAAGAAAGTACATACAGTCATTATATATTCTCTTGAAACATGATAAATACCATAAATCCTTATTTAAAACTGTCATTTCTCAATATTCCAATGTTGATTGTATATTTTAATTAAATCCAAAAATTCAACAAAACCCATCCATGATAGAATAAACTAATTTTTCACAAAACCCCTTATCATTTATCAGGTAATCAGTACAATCCGTTTTATATAATTATATTCTACATTTCATTATCCAAAAGTCATTACCGATAAATTATGAACATATTAATGGATACCTTCCCTTAATTGAAATTTCCCATTTCCATTAAATCAATTTTATATCTCTTCAACAAAATTAAACATATAATTTTAAATCATTAATAAAAAAATTATACTAAATATAATTTTATATTTCATTATTTGTTTAATGTAATATTTGAATTCCAAAATATATAATCATCAAAAATCCTACATTATTATCAAAAAATTACCTAAGATTCATCATCTTATTCCACAATAAATATTAATAGAATATGGAATATGAATCATGTATTGAGGTTCCTCAACCTCAATATAATATGCCTTCATACCTTTAATGTAAAAAATACTTTTAAAGTGTCTCATAAAATTCACATGTTGTTCGGATATCCTTTTTGTTCTGCTATATAAATAATACCCATACCACATTCCTATTATTATTTATTAGATTTACACCTAGGAAATTGATATGCATAATTCCCATAATATTGACATCTAGAACATTTATCGTTATCCATGTTCCTTTAGGATCACTTTATTGGATAAAACTAGAAAGCTCAAATACAATAATCATAGTATAAAAATATATAATAATCAAAATATACTTATAGGATTCATAAATCTTTACCATAAATTTTATTTCTATGAAACCATAGGCTATTTCATGGATTCATCACTTGGTATATCATTGTATGTATCCCTAGGGATCTCAGTAAAGTATTATTTTCCTTGTTTCCATTGGTTGAATAGACCATTAATTTGATACCCAATATACTAACCTAGGAATGACATACATGGATATTACATAATTTTCTTTAATATTCATAAATTTAAAAAAATTTATTCCCATGGAACGTAATATAATTTTGTATTTGGAAACATGAAAAAATTATCTTCTATCATGGTAAATGATCTTTAACATCTCCCTTACTGTTCATCACATTCAGTTCACCTACATAAAACCATTCTTCCTAACCTAGGGAAAGGAAACATATGAATTTGGTGAGATCTTATTATCAATCAGGTTAAACAGGGGAGATATTTTATCATAACATGAGAAAAAGGGTATCAGAACATTATAGTAACATTAACTAATCATACCCTTCATACCAAAGTTCATAATCATAGATAATAGAAAAAATATTGGTAGTTCATCAGTAATTAATCATAAGATAAAACATAGAATAAGCTACGGAAGAATAACATGTAAATAACACATATAATGTTTGAAGAAAATTAAGCATATAAAATAATTACTTATAAATCAAGGGACATTTAAAAATTATATTATGAAACTACAAGGGGGATGAAGCAACTAGGTAGGACACACCGCCATCCTCAGTTGCTCCACATTCCGTATAGTGTATCACGTGATTCCTTCTTCCCACAATGATCAAGATGGTCTAATTTTCCCCATAATTATCTTATGAAATATTAATATTTACCCACATAATTGGATAGAAATAATAGTTTCACCTGACTCTATATGGATCCCCTCATCTTATAAGTTGTAATAGGCTCTCATTGTGCTATATGGGAAACCCAGTCATATAAGCTCTAATGGGTTTACAAGGAACTATATGGTCCACCCCATAAAATAAGATGTATCGAGATTACCTTGATCTATATATTCCAACCCTTATTTATGTTGTAATGGGATTTCCCCATACTATCTAAGAATACTTATATTATAAGATGTAATGGGTTTACCCAACTTTATTTGGATCACACCTTAATATAATATTGAATGGTCATACCCAGTTATATCTGGGCCACTCAATTATATAAGAAGTGACTTGAATACCCAGATCTATTTGGGATACGATATCATATAAGTTGTAACAGACTTATAAGACACTATCAGGGTCACCCCATGGTAAATGATTTTATTTTCATACCCAATGATATCTGGGACACCCCATCGTATAATCCATTTCCATGAACAACATAATGAAAAAATCACTGAGATCATTCATAAAATTAAAGAACACATTATAAAATATTCCTTCATGACATTATTTCCCATGGAAATGAAATGGGTTTGATGTTACTATACTTGAAACTTGAATGGATGATGATAGAAATGGGTTTCATAAAATCACTTGGAAACATATTTTACCCATTTAAAATAAGTGGATTTTATAATAATTATTCAACATAAACAAAAAACATTAATTTTCATAATATGAATGTTATCCATAGATCATATCCCTAGTGAAACATAAAATACATTAAAGGTAATCATCATTGATTGTGAATTATTTTAAATAACACAGGGAACAAAACATTTCGTTAAATATCACATTGGAAGAATATAAATGAATCAATAGAAAATATTTAAATCATTTTTTAATGATATTGTCATTTACGATTTGTAACTTACTTCTTAAAACATAAATCAGTTTTATTTGAAAATAACTTGGAAACATATAAAAGAATCATTACAACGTATTTTAAATTCCTTTTATAATTTTTTGTGGAAAACCATCTCTTTAAAGACCACATTAAAAATAATGAATGTAATTAGTATTAGTAAACAAATTATAAAAAAAAATATCATTTTTTAAAATCATTGAATGATTCAGTGAAATGATTTTCATGGAAGTTGGTAAATCCACACATATAAGGAATTAATTTTCCACATTAAATGTTTTGAAAAGGGCCATGATCAGAAAACACTAATGAAATTACTTTAAGAACCAATTTTTATTAATAATGAATAATATGGGTAAAAAAGTATTTTAAAATTCATAGAAAAAATATTTTTGATAACATTTAAAAAAACATGGTTTTGAAATAACAAATATTTCATACTGAAGTGAGTAAAAAATTCAAACTTTCTTTAAAAATATTTTAATGATTCAATTAAGTATCAATGAATAGATAATCGTATAACTAATTTAATATATCATGAATAAACAAAGTATAATAAAACTAATGGGATCTCATTATATAGGGATTTTAATATTTCATTCATGGAAGCATAATCATATATAATCCTGGTAAAAGATGGGATTGTAGTAATAATCAATTAAAAAATTAATAACAATGAATCATAGTACCCCTGAAATAATAAATTTACATGAATATTATAATAAAAAAATAATAAATAGATTCATGATATATCCTTTCAAATGTGTATTTGGGGTTTGTCTTAGTGGTAAGCACTCTGCAATCCTAAATTAAAAATAGGGGTTCAAAACCCATTGGGGTAGGTACTATAGCAGTACTGTAATGGCACTGTAGCAAAGACGACACTGTAGCAACAACGGACAATTTAGGGGAGAAAGGGCACTGTATCAGAGGAGTGTATTGTGAAGTTGCTATAGTAGGGAGGTACCGTAGTATTACTATTCACCAAATGGGCATGGGCCACAAAATTTGGGGCTACTGGACATGTAATGGGATATATTCCTACTAGGGATTCAGGATATGTAATGGTTGTCCCTCTAAATAGTTTGAATAGGGAATTTATTTGGTTTAATAATAAAATGATGCTTTGGCCACACCCTTTAAAAAAATTTAACATTTCAAAGGGAATTATATATACCTCATAAAAAACAATTTGTGCATAACATAACATGTATCCCAATGAAGAAAAATTGAGACAAAAATACTTTACAAACTTGGTAACATTGAGAAACATAAACCCCATGAAATAAAAATAATAAAATGGATATGTAAATACCCATAAATTTAATTATTATAATCATTTAATACATTTATGGTATTTATACACACCACACAAAATAACACAGTGGTAAATACAGAATATGTCCTACACAAAAAAAGTGAGATGAGAAAACACTTACCATAAGTCTTGACATTCTTCACACATGCTCAAACCTCCTATATAGAAAATATATGTGTGAAATAAATATATTATATAACATAATTATTAAAAATAATAGAATATTTTATTTACTCAATCTAATATTTTATCTATTTATTAACAATTTCATTACAATGATATGATTTGGGTAATATCTGCATTTTTAGTATATGTTTCGAATTGTTATTATGGATCCTCTAAAATAGACAATGATAAAATTTATTCAATAATTTCAAATATTATATAGATTTAAAATATAATGATTATCAAAATATATATAATAATAAATAAATAATGGAGACAGGAAATGGAATACAATATTTATTGATATTGTTAGCCTTAGGTTAACAAAAGTGACATTTACATTTTCATTTCATTTGGAAAACAATTTTATCACAATTATATATATATTATCAAAAAAAAATATTTATTGTTTCATATTAATCATATACCTATACTAAATTCATCTTTAATACATTTTATGGAATGTGTGATTGGATCACATTGCTTTGAGAAAGTAGTAGTCCGTAAATCTACAAAAGAAGTTATCAGACATACATAAAATTGAAAAAATAAAGTTTTCTTTTTTATAATAATTATAGATGCATAAAAAATTAATAAATAACATATATATAATATAATAATATTATTTTCATCATAAATATCATCCAAGAGATGTGGTAATGGAAACATGTGTGACATAGTTCTGTGAGGCAGTTATCTTTCGTTCACATGAATTGTAAGTTCAAACCCATTTTCAAAAAGTGTTTGTCGGTGTAGGTATAACCCTCATAATAAAAATATCCATGTATATTTTGGAAAATTATTTTATTATATAATCATGGAATTATATGAAATTAAGTAGTGGATAAATAAATAAATAAATGATCATTGAAGAACGTTACCAATTTTTTGGCGTAAATACTTTGGTTTTCACAAATGGGGTTTTAGAGGGGATTCATGAATGAATTTTGGATTCTAGGTTTATAGGATGAAATTTGGGATCATAATTTTGGAGGGTTATAAATAAAAAAATTCTTAATATGTGAGGGAATGTTGCTATTAATCATGATATTAGAAAATCCTTTAATACTATTAATTGGAGTTTTAACTTCAAAGATCTAAAAAGCATTGGATTTAAAGATATAATTGTTAGGAGGATAAAAACCATGATTAAATCTACCTCAATTTCCATTTTGATTAATGTATCTCCCAAGGGCTACTTCAAATTCACCAAAAGAGTTATACAGGGAGATCGTCTCTCAGCCATCCTCTTTATCATTGATGAAGATTACCTCAACTGTCTTCTTACTCAACATGTCAATCAAAATAAACATAAACCCATTAAGGATTCTTGGAATCTCAATTTTCCTACACATCATATATATGATAATGACATCATCCTATATCTAATATGTGATTATAAAAATATTCAAGTGCTTAAAAATGCTCTGGCTCATTATGAGGATGTATCTGGTCAAGCAATTTTGTGGTACAAGTCTCTTATTTTCTTTTGAAAAAACTATTCCCTGTAGAGAAAAAGTTTTATTTCTAGAAATATTGGAATTAATGGGGGTCTATTCCCCTTAACTTATCTGGGTTTTTTTATTGTTTAGTGAAGACCCAAATCCAGTTATTTTTCCAACAATATTGACCAAATTATCAATCAACATTCTACTTGGAAAGGTAAATCCCTCTCTATGGTGGGTAGAATCTTTCTTGTTAAATCAACCATTGTCTCGAAAATGGTTTATTCTCTTATGATATATATGTGTCCTATTGGTACCTTTTAAAAAAATAAAACCTATATAAAAAACATCATCTGTACGGGAAGTATCCATGAAAGGAAGATTCTAACCATCCCTTGGAAGAACTGTTGTAATCTTTTGGATAAGCATGGTATTGACATTAAAAATATAAAGCTCTTTAATGATGCTCTCTAGGATAGACTTGGAGATTAATTAATAAAAAATCAGATGCTACTGAATTCTTGAAATACAGATTCCTAAGTAAGCTTAAGAAATGTAACTTGAATTATATTACCTCATCAATCTGGCCCTCCATTAGGGATACTTTCTATAAAATTATGGAAAATTATAGATGGATGGTTATAGAAGACTCAAAGATGAATTCATGGCTTGATAATTGGAATGTTACTCCTTTAATTTCCATGTTACCTATTAATTCTCCTCCTAAGAATACTAATTATACAATAAAAGATTTTTTACATTCTCATAGGAATGATCTATCTGATAACATTGCTAGGATCATTGATATCTACTCTTATTCTAGTTTTGATGACTTTCTTGTTTAGGAGCTGACCTCTAATGGAATTGTAGACTCAAAAAATTTCTACAATCAATATTTCATATGAACTGAATCTAACGTTCACTAGCTTAATTTTTTTAACAACCCTTGGATTAATCCTCAAAGATTTATACTTATTTGGCGTATTGTACACAGCATATTACCCACTAAGGTTTTCCTTCAAACCATTGGTTTTCAACTATGTTTAGAATTTCACCTATGCAACCAGCATAGTAAATATAACAACCATGTCTTTTTTAATGTTCTTGTGCCTGTGCTCTATGGAATTATATTTTTTACATCTTTGACTGCAGATGGTTTATCCTCGACTCGATCGACCCTCATCTAAAGAAATGTGTTGAACATTAGGCCTCCCAACAAAATAAAAATGTTTTTATCTATGCTGTTTCAGATCTCATTCATGAGATTTTGTGTGAAAGAAATGATATTCTTCACAATTAATGCTCATAAAAACTTAATGCATGTAAATATCGAATTCTCATTGCGGTGTGAGAGGCTATTTCGATTCAAATGGTGCACTGCAAAAAATCTTTTGGTTATTTTGAAAATCTCCGTAAATTGTGGATTGATGGCCCCTATTGGAAATCAAAGCGCACCTTTGAAGTGTTTTGGAAAACTCTATTTCCTGGATGGATCAAGGTGAATGATGATGGCGCCTCAAAGGGTAACCCAGGACAAACAGGCTTAGGTGCGATTTTAGATACTCTTCTGGCCAATGCCATGGTATCTTCTATAGTGGATGTGGTATGGCATTGTCACAGGAAGTTTAAATGATGGGTGTTATCAATTCTATCAACATTGCCCTTCAAAAAGGATGGAGGAAACTCTAGATCAAATGTAATTCAACCACCATTCTCTTGCCAATCTTGAATGGTATGGCTCATATTGCATGTCCACTTAGAACACATTAGACAAAGTGTCTTAATTCAATCATTAGGATAAATTAAATTTCCACTCATGTCTTTTGATAAGCAAACGTTGTTGCTAATGCCCTTTCCAATAAAGGTGTTCACTAGGATTTGACATTGTTGAATACCCTGTTGCCTGATTTATTTCAGCTTTATGGCAATGATTGTAAAAAAATCTATTCCTTTTTTACATCTGAAACTTTTCTTTATTTTTTTCAATAAAATGTGCATTATTATTTGACCTAGTCATAAAATTCTTCCCAAAATACTACATAAACAAAATTAAAATTAATCTCATAGATGATATGGGAAAGAGGGGTTTTAATGTAATATTAAAAAAGATTCAATTTTTTTAAATGCCTTTTCTATGAGAAATTTGATCAAATGTCCTATATTGGATTAAATTATTTACAATTCATCATAAAATACACTAAAAACAATTTAAAATTTAATTTCAATTTATAAAGAAATTATATTTATATCATTTTTATTAAAATTTATTATTTTTTAACTATTCATTAAAATACATAACTTCTCTAAAAAAATTCAAAATTTACCAAAATTAAATTCCTATATTCCTCCAAAAAAAATTAATTTGACTTTTAGTTAAAATATATCTAATTGTAAAAAATTGTATTTAAAATCTGTTCTTCATTTATAGGTGGTTAAATTACCTTTTATAGAAATACATATTTTATTCATATAATTAGATTAATTATTATCTTACTCTAATGTAATATGTTGGATGAGTATCAAAAATATTTATTGAAAATATAGTATATAAATTTTATTGTAATTTTTCATTAATGTTTTATTCATTATTTTATTGAGATTGATTTTTACATACGAAAATAGTTTTTCTTAGAAATGTAATTGCATTATTTTCCAATTTTTCTTAAATTAATTTTTAACCAATTTATAAATGACAAATTAATTTCTATATGCATGTTTAAATACTATTTTCACAATTTTTTTAATATAATTTTTAACTTCAATCCAAATTTCTTGGTGGTATCTATAATGATAATTTAAAAAAATTATTACTAGTATATTTTAGTTTAAAAATACTCGACCTTGCATGTTATGAAAGCTATTGAAGGATCTTGGAATATTTGGTCGTACGTGAAAAATATAGTGTTGAGTGTTATAAAATTTAATCTATGTGTTTTGTGTATTGTAATATTAACATTGTGTTTTCAGAAACACCTGAAACACATAGTACTTTCATAAAACAAAAGATATATAATGAGTTGTGTTAAATGATGAATTATAAAATGATTAATTAAATAAATGAAAATATTTCAAAAAATATCTGGGTGTTAGTGGTGGGTGGTTTGGTTGAATCATATATCAGTTCCTTACTATAAAACTCTAACCCATGCATTCTAGATAGATAACAAGGTGGTGAGGTGGTCATCTACTATTCAATACGTCATATTTCTATTCACATACCATTAACCTCTTTGAGAATAATACTGATATGAAAAAGGGATTTGATGAAATGAGATCCCTATATCAGGATATCTCTATAGGACTTGATGGATTAAATGGATCAGTTTCTATGAAATCATGGGATATTATCATGAATGATTAGGTTGAGTCCATTGAAGACTTTTTCACTGGTGGTTCTTATCCTCCTATTTGATACACCAAAATGATTTCCATCATTCCTAAACTGAAGGAAACCTCATCAATAAGACAATTTTGTCCCATTAGAATCATTAATTTCCATTATTAAATATTTGTTTCCAATATTAGTAGGAGGATTTTACAATTCATACCAAATTGGGTTGTATAAGTGAATCATTGTTTTAGGAATGGAATATCCATCGAAGATTGCATTATTATAGAACATGAAACTTTTATTTATTTTGATAAGAAGGAAATGGGTACCAATATTATTATTGAATTGGACATAGACAAGGCATATGGTATATATTTATAAAATTTTATTCTCCATATGATTAGATGTGTTGGTTTCTCAGTGCCGGTGGTTGATCAATTTTTTTTTGGAAATTATATATCGATTTGGAATTCAACTCCCTTAATAGGGTTCGAAAGGTGGATTCTTCATGTTGATTAGGGGGATATGGAAGGGGGATCCCTTGTCTCCATGTATCTACATTATGGGTTGGGACACTCTCATTAGAACCATTTCTTATTATTTGATTCTCAACCACATCCTTCCCTCACAGCACATGGAACACTTCAATGGAGTGCCTTGTCTCCTCTTTGTTAATGATAAGGTGTTATTTATTAGTGGTTTCAAGTATTCTTCCTAGGGATTTAATAATGTTTGGGTTGAGTATTATAGAGGAAGGGGTATATTTTTAATCATGATAAAAGATGTTACTTTTTTCCATTCTCATTCTTAGATAGACTTGAGAAGTGAATTGAATACATACTGGGAATATACTGAATGACCATTCCCATGGACTAACTGAATGCTCTTATTTCATATATTATAGATTGTATCTATAACAAATTGGGTGTGGTCGAATATGTCATCAATCAAAACACAAATTGGAAATCATATTTTTAATTCATTTGGAGGGATAATTTCCCATGTCGACTGTGTGTTGTATTCCATTCCCAAAAACTTACTCCATTTTCTGAAATTGTATAAGGAAATTGTTAAATAAATTTAGAACAAATTATTATCGTTTATTTCTTATTCACATGGGGAGGGAAGATTCCATTTTTCCTCCTAGTGTATATTAGTCCGGCCACTAGATAACAAAGATATCAATGCGTGGAGTGTCATGGAGGAAATGCACTATATATAGTTAATAATGTCCTAGGAAGTCATTGAATGGTGTTAGAATAGCAGAAGTGTCATAACTGAGAAATATGGTTGGGCTACAAATTAAAAAAAGATATAAGTATTCTAATTTATAGATATATCTTCATGGACAATACCAATTCTTCATCACCACTCTTTATTGATTATTGGTTATGGGAATATAAACATAAAGGACAAAAAATAGGTTTAAAATGTGGTATTCTATCCCATATGGGACCTACTAAATATAACATTCAACCAATGTAACCACTACCCATAGTTTAATCCATCCATATTGGGCCCCAACTAAAAACATATCCATAAAGATATCAATATAGGTGATTTCTTTGATTCTCGAATCTTTATGGGATCTGTGTCAGGGACATTAATTATAGTGGAATTTAAATTCATGTGATATCATATCATTACCTAAACATATGGGGTGGTCACCTATAGAGAAATGGTATTCCAAAAAAAATTCAATTTCTTAGTTTGGAGAAATTTCATTTCCGAACATCCAACTATTGTATTGGTTAAGGGTAATGAAATTATCTTTGAGTCAATGATCTCCAGTTTCCATGTCAATATGGAAGAATCATCCATGAAAAACATCTATCAAAGTGATTTAGTGGGAATGATATGGAAAAAAATCGGGCATTTCTTTCGTTTTACAGTGAAAAAATATTCTATAGAAAATTTCCATTTTCGTTTTTTAGTGTTTTGAATGGAAACAATCAATAGTGCAATGAACAAATTATTATCCTCATAGCTTATTGTGGGTGAATCCTTGATTCAAGAAACAAGGCTGGTCATAATGGTTTTCACTTTTCTATTAGGTTATTGGGGATGAGTACCAGATTCCTCATTATGAATCAATAACATATTCTGAATCAATTTGAGGAAGCAACCTATCATGGGAATTGTTTAGAGGGGATCTATCCTTAACCCACATCCAGTCTCACTCAATATAGACACTGGGATTTCTATACTCCTCTCATACTCTTATTTAACTACGATCATGCCTTAATTGATTCAAATGGGGGGGGGGTTATTTATGATTCCAAAGGTCGAGTGATTTTTCAATATGTTTTTTATATATAAAATATGATTCTCATAGAGCACTGGCTGAATACATCCCTAATTCCCATAATCTATGATAATCAAACAACATTTCAATGAATAAAGTGGATATAAAAACATGGATAATTTGTAACAATCCTAAACATCTCATCTAAACACATTAGAAAACCACTTATTTGATCCAGAAAATCAAGACCATCATTTTTAGTGGTATTTAACATCCTCACATATGGTGTTTATGAACCCATTTTACCACATTATTTTTGAGGGAGCCTCCAAGGTGTTCCCCCATTATGATGTTTTCAAAAATTAGCTCCATTAGCCCAGGAATTGCTGAAATTATTATCGGTGATTATCTTAGTCATCAAATTTAAATTCCCACTACTTCATCAATCCCTGCATTCTCATATTTTCTCCCATCAATTTTAATTCAATTTGTATGAAGAGAACAATACATCTTCGTTAGGGAACATCTTAAGGTTTTCACTGAAAACATTACTATAAAATATTTATGATAAAGAAGAGGAATCTATGATGTATGGAGAAGAAAAGGAAACTGATTTTGGTTGGTCCATGTTGATCCAAATTTTTTTGGACCATTAAATAATGGAGGATAGTGGGTGGACTTTTATAAATTATGGTGAAGAAATACGTAGCATTTTTTAAAACAATCAATGAAATCCACATTTTTATCATAAAAAGTCACACAAAATGGTTCATTATGGATATGTTTAGAGAATAATTTATAAATACTTTTACAAAATTGTTTTTTGAAAGGATATTGGATATTTTAAAAAGTTTTCTTCTTAGTTTAACAACAATATTAAATCTTTTTTTACCTAAAACACAATAATTATGTTTTATTTAATTTATTATTCATAATGGAAATAAATTATGTTAATATTATTTTATAATATAAATTATTCTTAATCAAAATATGGATTTTTTTAATATTCTATTCAATTAAGTGAAAGAATCCAAATTAAATTTAGACTCAGATACACTATCGAAAGTGGGTTTCCAAATATAAAATTATCATAAGTATAGAAGTTTTTAATATGAAAATTTAATTTAAATTGATTATACTTACCTAAAATGCGATTAATGTTAATTTTTATAATGAAATTTAATTAAAAATCAAATAGAAATATAATTTACAATTTTTATTAATTTAAATGAAAATGAATTTTTTTAATAAAAATCATCAATTTCACTAGTAATTGTGAAATATGAATATTTTCACATCAATCACCAAAATTCATGCCTTGTTAATTTTGATATGATTTATTATTAAAATAAATTATCAAATAAATTTTAAAAATTTGGACTTAATTAATTTAATCATATTTTCATTGGAAGTAATGAAATTTTTTTCTTTTAAAAATAATGTTTTATGAAAATATTCCATTTACGTTAAAATGAATTTTATTTTTATTCATAATCAATAGATAATGAATGAACCTGTGAAAATTATGTACTTTCATATTTATTTACTAATATTAATACACACCAATTTAATGAAAATGTCATAATGGTCACGATTTAATAATATATTAATAGAGTATCATGTTTTTTTAAACCAAGTTTTCATGAACCAAAACCTATAAAAGGGATTAAATTTATTTAAAATATAAATAAATCATAATATATATCATAGATAACATTTTTATGAATACTAATTCAAATTAACATCTATAATTTGAACTAACTCATAATCAAATATTCCTTAATAAATCCGTAATCACCGAAAAATAAAATCCATATAGAGTTTAATAATTAACGAGGGATATTATTTTATTTTATTTGTCTCATAATAATATCATTATAAATTCCATTAATGCATAATAGATTTCCAATAAATTAATCATTATGAAATATTTATTCCCACATACTAAATTTATCATATAATTTAATTTCATCAAAATACATTATGAATGATTATCAAGTGTTTTTCATGTGATTCATAATATATAGTGTATTTTCATGATATCATTTATATACAAATTTTTATGGGTCATATATGATGGTTAGGTAATTGGGAGAATAATTACATATCAACATACTACTAAATCATTAGAAATTAATATATAGTTTCTTTAATTTTAAATTTTATGTGTCATGACTTTTTTTACAACAATTTTAATAACCTCCCATTCTCATTTAGCAATATCAATAGTGCTTCATCTCATATTCTTGAAAAATATGATTTCGGTATTTTTATTTCCATCGTCTTTATCACATGAATATTCATGAAACTCCAAATGTTCTATATTGTTATGAAATTCATTTAGTATTTTATTATTTATCATAATATGATATAATTGGTTTTGAAAAATCAAAAGATCATTTAATCCAACTAATATCTTGTTTGGGTTCTCAATACGAATGAGGATATTTATCTTATCCTAATTTATATTCCCTAACATTTCTATGATATTTTCATCTTAAAAACACATTTTATTTATTGGAACATTATGGTTATCCATAAATTGACCATTAGTGAGATACTATTCCTTCTACTAGGATCTACCACATAAAATATAACAGACATAGTTATCCAAAATTCATTATGAATATTGATAAATAAAATTATTAAAAGAAGATCTCAAATAATCAATTTTATTATATTGAGTAATTTTAATTTCTAGGTTCTTATAAAATAAATTTCCCAACATTTATACTAAAAAAACCCTGAATCCAACTGTAACTCAATAAGAGTAGAAAACTACAGAGGGTACATACTTATTACAATAGTACAATATAAAAGAAATGTCATCATATATGATCTACCAGTTTATTAGATGTCGAAGATAGTATAAATACATATATTCTTTATTATATAGAAATATAAAATCAATTTCTTGAAATAAAATTGAATCATTAAAAAAATCATTCAGTTATTTCTTCATCATATCATGTGAAAGGGACAAAGTAAATGGTTAGATCATATCATGTATAATGGATTTTTTTACAATAGAATATATCATGTATAATGATTTAAAAATCAATATGGAAGGGTGGATAATCAAAATTCATGCCACATAAATCAAAAAATTTGGTTCAAATATAGTTTATGTCTAATATCAAGATAAGAATCACATAAATCATGAAAAATGAGACATTAATAAATGAAATTCCCAAATACGAACAATCATTAAAGATCCATCATATCCTCAACCATGTTACAATGAATCATAACCATAATGCCTAACAAAAAATATATCAAACATATTAAATGAATAGTTTTAAACCAAAAACACATTTAATGTGTCCACTTTTATAGTATATTGAGATCTATAGATTAGTAATGTTGGTATATATATTATACCCTAGCTATCACATGTTCTGACTATGAATTTCCAGTATATATTGAATTATATATACAATTAATTATCAAATGTTTTTATAAATTAGTTATTATGTATATCAAATCTTAGAGATGAAATATTTCACTAATCAATGAAATAACATTATCATTTCAACTAAGACAATATATAAAAATAATATCTGTTTGACACATTATCAATCTATTATAAATGATATGTAATTTATCTATGATTATGAAAATATTTACATGTAAGAGAAAATCATTTCCAATGCATAATAGAGTCCCATAGAGAACATCATCAGAGAAAAATGAGTGGTCTCAAAGAAAACATATAATCTATTTTATGTAAAGGAATGCATTGGACAATCTATTCATTAGAGCTGATTTTTTTATAGTAAACCCAAGTAGATAAAAAACTAGTAGAATAAAAAATATTAATAATTTCATTTGGGTAACATTGTTTAAAAATGACGATATAAATCACATTGAATATTATTATCCTTGCATTTATAAAATAATACCCATTTCATTTGGTATCATTATAAACTAAAAATTCTCAAAAAATTGAGAAACAAATTTTTATTGAAAATAATAGATGATGAATTTTATGCAATATCAAATTCAAATACTAATGTTGACTTTTGGGAAAATAATTCATACTAGATATAATTAAATGGAAAATCCATTTCACAGTATCATAAAAGGTCATGAAAATTGATTATTCAGAAAATAATTATAATTATTAAAAATTAAAATTTGATATTAAATTATAAATTGTTAGAAAATGGATTGAAATAAAAATTTGATACATTAAACAAAATTATTTAAAACATTTCAATGAACATAGTCATTTAGTAAAAATATTGGGGTCCAAGGATAATACATGTTTAGTTTTTCTTTAAAAAAACTAGATCAATTTAATTATGAACTAGATAAAGAAGTTATTAATAAATTAAAATTATACAAATAACTCAAGGGGAATAATATAGATTCAATTTATTGGATAATGACAAAATAATTATCTATTATGGATATTTAAAATTTCCTATCATGAAATGATATTATAATTTTAAATAAATCCCTCCAAACCATAGTATCTTTTGAATAAATATTTTTAAAAGGGATAACATTAATTAGAAGAAATTAGAAAAACAATGAATAAAGTGTGATTAAACATATATTAATTAGAAAAAGTATTATGTACTCTATTAATAATAATTTAGTTGTATCTTAAACACTTGTATAATTATAGTTAAAATAATATCAAATTACACATACCTTTGGTCTACACCGAGATATAAGAGTTTTTCCACCTATTCAATGAATAATTATTTATCGATACATTATTTCGAATATTTATCATCATATAATTGAATTTAATGGACATTTAATTGTATTTTTTGATCCATTCATTTAAATATTATTTCATACATTGATTGTTTAAGGATTTCATGTTAATTTATACAGAAGTACTACTATGTACTGAGCATCATTGTAAGAATTATGAAATAGTACCATATTTTGGAAAATGTTACTAATGATTTTAATATGATTTCAATACATTTTATAAAGTTATAGAATCATCAATGAGTGATAGTAAGAGAAAAATGAGTCATGTAGCTTAATGAGGGTGGTATTACACCCATACACACAAGAGATGTTATATTTTTTACAAAATACAAAAAGTTGACACTATAGATAATATCATATATTTAATTGATATTAAATATTTAATAAAATTTTTATATTTTTTATACCTTATTGTTTACTTTTTAGACATTGAAATTCATTAAGAAATTGTTCAATAGTACGATGTTGTCATGGAATGTGATTACAAGTCATGGTGTACCTAGAATTTGTTTTATTACAATATTATATATATATTATATGAAAAATATATATATTTTCAGAGATAATATGATAAATATTAAAAAGAGTATCATATAAAAAATCCAAGACTATGATTGAATCGAGAATATGTGGTTTTCCCATAGTGGATCCTTATATTGGTTAGAATAGGTTATTCAAAAAGAGAGACCATTAGTTTTTGAATTTAATTTAAACTAATTGATTAATTTTTTATATAATTTAAATAAGCAATTCTAAAATCCATTATAAAGATACCATTATGGAAGATCACTGTGTTTATCTACATAACCTTGGGATCATTAAGAGGAGGATCCACCACTCTCCATCATTATCAAATTGAGATCAAAGAACAACTAGCCTTTATATTAAGGAATATTGAGATGTAGTGAATGCAATGGACTTTTATCCTCATTGGTGATAACATTATTCATAAAAGATTATCTGAATCATGTTATGACCCTTCATATGTGGATTTCATACCTTATTATTAAATTCATGACCATGATATTTCCTATTTATTGATCTTTGTAAATTTATGCCTTTTTCAAGTACACTTGTATCATATTTAATTGATTTTATTTGATTAAAAACCATTTTACCATTTTTCTCACCCCATATATCCCTAATTGTTTATCATTATCTAAGAAAAAATTTCTAATGATTTTTGAACCACTGTTTCTTGTGAATTTCCCATGTCACTCTTCAAATGGGTCATATGGATTTTTAATTAATGAATAGTTTCAGATTTTTTGAGGGTTATGATTGATCGATTATGAATTTGCTGATCTAGTAAGGCAATAAGATGATACGCTTGTGATGATACTAAATATGAGAGTTGAAAAACCCAATAAAGACCTGTTTTCCAACCACATGATGGTTAAAAACAATGAACATAATATCTTCATATTGATTTTAGGTGGCCTAGTACTGAGATTTTAAGATCAAGAGGTGAATATGAAGGAATGTGTAGTGGATCTTGGAATCATTGAAAAAAGTGACAACACAACCTTTATTATATAATAACACATGGTGTGTTCGTCAAAATTCTAATGCGACATGGTTTCTGTATGATTATAAATATCACACAATCTGTGGGACACCACACTCTTTGTGACACTGGCTGGATACTCTATGTGTAAACCTGGATTACACATATATTCCCACATCTAGGAATATTCCATGAATTAGAACATGACTAGCGTAAATAGGCATGGAATAAAGGACCAAGGATAGGCCTCATGCTGAAAGAAACATCATGTATCATATTATAGTAGAAAAGTCAGTATTTAACGGATATGTCTAGGAAACTGGGAAGCACACCAGGTTGTTGATGCATTTCATGTACTCCCTCTATATAGAGCAAAGCGATATATGGGCATTGAGCTATGTGATTGAAGGAACATGACCAGGTACCATGGTATGACACATGTCTAATTATTTTACTCATTATTTACTTTTAGATTCTTTTAATCTTAAAATTATTTTTTCTCATAATCTAGAAAATGATTTATCGATTATCCATTTATAAAATAATCCCCTTTTTATCAAATAATTTGTTAACATATTAAACCTCTCCAACCGATTCTTGATATTCACAATCATTAAACCGTTCTACCCTAATATAATAATTCAACAGTTGTTTTTAACAAGGGCATTTAAATTTGAAAAAATTGGAATAAGGTTTTTAATAAATTATATAGGTTTTTTGTCTTGGGAATAATTATAATATATCATAAAATTAATTACATTAAGGTACTATGTTAGAAATATGGAATGTCTTTCTTTTATGTTCCATTCACTTGGTATCTTGAATGAAGGTTCTTCTTGAGTTTACTACCCATCCATGTAATCTCTATGGTTCCATGATAGTCGAGATCTATTTTGATGGGTTGATAGCGGTATCATTTTACTATGGGGTATGGAATTAATCAAACTCATTAAAATACAAAACATTCCACCCATCAGTTTTCTTTGAAAACATTTTTAGATTTACTGCTTCCATCAGGTGGGATACCTATAATGTACATTGTAATATGATGGTAGAGTGGTATAACACATATTTCTATGAAAATTAACCTTTAAACCCTTTATAAATTAAATATATTTAAGAATAATAATATTAATAACAAATTAATGAAAATTAAAAACATAAAAAACCAATCCATAGAAATAGTACATGAAAAGCCTTTAACCTATGTTGTTCATCTTGAGACATCTACTACACTCCACTTCTCCTTAGCAAAGGAATCAATATTTTATTTCTATAAAGTATTTCATTAAATCTAATGGTAGATTACAAATTGGTATTTTTATTTATCCCAAAATATACAAACTACAATGGCGTGTCATTGGGGCTGTATTGATATGATCCCACAGAGAGCATGTGACACATGAATGGAAACTCTTGACCAAATTTCATTTCATGTAGATTAAAATTGATTTTATTTTATAAAACTAAATAATCTAAATTAAATAACATATATAATTTCAGAATGATATGAAATGGATGATGATTGGGAAACCTAATTCCATGGGTTGTTTTACTAAAAAAATTCATGGATGAGCTTATAGAACAATAATACTCATTGGATGAAAAGTCTATCAATTTTAACAATATATAAAATGGTAAATCTATATCAATTTACAATAAGAACTTTATTCATCATGTATATGTGAATTAAAAAACAATAATTTTTTAGGATCATATTTTAAAAGAATAAGAATTACTATATCTGGTGTTGATGAATTAATTACAAATATTATCTTTGGTTTCATCAATTACAAAACAAAAATCATCAGTGATTTAATAATAGATATCAATATAATTAATTAAAATGCAATACCAATTTAATAAAATCATTCTGAAATTTAAGAAATAAATTAGACAATTTGGTACCCACCAATTTCAATAGATTCCTCTATCCCATACAGACTTAGACAATCATCACTAGGTGACCACAAATGACGAATAAACTCAAAACCATATATGACAGAAAAAATAAATGTATTAAGAAATAAATTAATGTAGTGAAAATAAAATTGAAATAATATATATCCAAGGTTATATGGAATAATAATAATGGTAAAAATATGAAAAAACTAAATACAGTGGGTTTGAACACCAGAAACAGCCTCTGAGTGGTTGAACCACTATTTCTAGAAAGAATAATCATATTCCTTTTTCAAGGACTAGTATTTTAAATCTCTTATGACGTACTTGGGAATCTCCCAGTTGAAAAAACTAAAATCCCATTTTGATAAATCTTGTGGGGCCCACCAATTGATATATAAAATATTTATCTTGGTGTTTCTGGTTAGCTTCAAAGTGTGAAACACATTAATTCCATGAATGTTGTAGGCATCCTCATTTTCAGTTTTTTGAGCTTTACATCCTATAGTAGGTTCACACAAGTATATATCATACTTCATGATCTAGAATCACAACATGAATTCTAATTTATAATTCCGAGAAGATTTTTTTCATTCTATATATTAAATTTAGAGCCTCTAGAACATCAGATTGATATTCTATGTCATGGAAATTCATCTTGGAACGAAATACATTATCATTTGACTAAAAAATGTCATCATTTCATTAATATTGATCCAAATATATGTCTATAAATATAGATACAAAAATTATTTTTATCTATCATGAATATCATATTGTTTTAATCAACACTTATATAATCTCAACAATATATATATATACAAAATATATATATAAAGTATCCCTTTATTTTTCCTTAGTTTATATTAGTTTATTCTTATTTCTCACGAGATAATCAATAAATGACTTAATGAATTTTTTAACACAACCATTGGCATGATGGATATTCACACTTTTTAGTCATGGTTAAAAGGGGTTTGTTCAAATATATAATTAAATAATGGGTTTTATCACACATTTCATCCTATATACATATTTATCGTTATTTCACAATTAATTTCTTTAATCGTGTTATTGGATGTTTTCAAAATTCATTTCATTTCCATGAAAGGCCAGGTTTTTTTTGTTATGCCAAATTTTTTATTTATTTTTCAATTTTATTTAATCCTCGCTAGTTAAATAAATATTGTGTTGTATTTTATGAAATTTTTTATAATTTAAAATTACATAATGCTCATTTTGTTATATTATCTTACTTTGACATTTAATTTTAGTACCATTTATGGTCATTCGATTTCTCATTATGATATTTAAGCCTCCCGGATGATCTCCTTCATGTAAAGATATATTTTACCCTTATTTAGAATCTGAGTTCACCCCTTGGTTATAATTGAACAAACTCTATTTTTTTTAAAAACATTCATTTGAATTGTATAGAAAAGGATCCATAGTGGGATTATTCTGATTAAATGTTTTCTAATTTTGAAAAAAATGATATCTATAATGATGAGGACAGAGAGACAAAATCCTTTCTGTCTATAGTTATAATCTAGTGTATCAAAATCCATGTATCTATCAGTTCATGGGATCTTCATTCAGTAATTTTTTAATTTTAAATTAAATTTTTCTTATATAATTTTCATTGGGGTTTTAATGTGAGGAATATTGAAATATCAAAAAAAAAATTCCATCAAAAATAAAATTTATTATCATCGGACTATATTTTTCACTTATCGTGGAATTTATTTTCAATAGAGTCAATCATTACAAAATAACCTATAGAATATTTTGTTAGTTTCCTCATTTGGGTGATTGAATTTGAGATCAATTTTCATGGTTTATATTGTTTTCTATATGATAAATATTAAAATTTAAGTGATAAAAATTATTTTTCCTAGAATCAAAAAATGTGTTGATTATATATTTTCATGTGGAAAAAATGTAAGGTTATTCATGATGTGATTAGTAGTCTCAAATTAATCCTATAATTAATTTGAAAAATCTTTGTACCTATTGATATAATGATAAAATGAGTAGTGATTCCTGATCCAAAATGTGAAACATATTTTTATTCCTGATCCATTTTGTGAATTATGTGAGTAATTCCTGATCCATTAGGGAAAAGGGTTCTGATACACGATCCATGATTTTTATATTTCTATGATTACTTTTGTTGGAAATATTTTTTTAAATAATTGTTTCTATGACATACAAAACATTCATCATGTATTATTATATTTTTTTCTTTATTTATGATCTATGTTTTTCATAGTAAAACATTTTCATGAATTATAATTATACCTATATTATTATTTTATACTCACATTGGATCAATGACTATTATCACATATGATTACCTATATAATTATTATGAGATCACCACTTTCTAAAGTTTTTATTTCCATATGTTATTAAGATAAAAATAGTGTGGATTTTAAAGAATAAATTTTAATGTTTTGTATTTCTATGAGCTATTGATGAATCATTATAGATTATGTGGTATTGAATAAAATGGGAAAATTTATTAACTAAAATATAGTACATGGGTTTTAATAGATAATTAATTTCCCTAGTTTTATAAAACTCTATACATAATATTTTTTTAGAAAATTAGTATAATGAATCCTTTATTTTAAATTATGATAATTCAATATCATGGAAACAAGTTGCATAAGTAAATATTTAAATATTTAATTGGTGATGTCCTACCTTTTTATTATAATACCTATCATTGGAAACCTTGTGAATATAAGAAAAAAAACCGATTTTAATGATAATAACTTGGAAAACAACCAATGATAAATGATTATGTTTGGGGGAATCTTGTTTGGGAGGTGGAATAAGGAATAAATAAAAAAAATTCAATATTTCCCAACTTTATTTATTTATTTTACATAGTTTTATGAAATGAACCCATATTGGATCTGAATGTTTTATATATAATTCAAATTGAATTTTATTGAATCAGCTTTTTATATCAGGGGTGAAGCAAGTTATATTAAGAAAATTCCATGCTATTGATTTCAATTGGTTATATATTGTTTATCAACGTTATCATGTCAAATGTTATTTAATTACTATATAATTATAAATTTTCTTCCATGGTATTTAAATACACCAATGTTCCTAGTTAGAAACCCCTGGAATATGGGGAGGAACACCCACAGTCTAGTGAAACAATGATCCAGTCACTATAGTGTGAATCATGGAGGGGTGTAAAACTACAAAAAAAAAAGATTAAAAAATAATATTCTTCTTGTTTCAATCAAAATGGTAAAACTTAACCCATTCCAATAAATTAATCTAGTTTAAATTATTTAAAAACCATTAATATTTAAATTATATGAACATAAATAATTCAAAAATATATGACCACTACGAATTCTCTAGATTCATGTAATATTTTTTCATCCTCCTTTTACTAAACCAAAACCATTATCCTAAATTACCTAACATAGGAAAACTGCCTCAATCCTAGAACATGACCATGAACAATATGATATTTTTCATATCCTAGACTTCATTGGCAGAAGAACATGTCTCTATTCATAACAATCCATGAATCATATATATTTATTCATCATTTTTGGGGAGTATATTATATTGTATTTCATAATAATTTCAATAATCTAGTGATTAATATTAAATGTTGAAATTATTATAGGGAAATTATACTTATTATTTTATTGTTATTAAGAAAAATATATAGAAATATTCAACTGAGAATTCTTATTTATTATAAATTATAAAAAAATAATAGATAACTATATAGTTCCTTACTTTCAAATATACATACGTGCATTAGGAGAAATTCAACTAATATTATATTATTAAGAGATATTTGGTATCCAAATAAATGTGACTAAAAAGAAATACATGAATAAAAATTCATTCAAGTAATTAGATAATCATATATTACATTTTAAGGATCATCTCTATCACATGGATTTATCACTAGCCTCTCGATAGAGTCTTATTTAATTTACATGTGATCATTAATGATGAAACAAACATTAACATGACATGAATTGATGCCTCTTACAATTTCATACTATATTTACCAAGGCCCAGTTATGGATAATGACGTTGAAGAATATGAATTGTTTGATAGACCCTCATGAAGTTGATTATCCAACTCGAACTCCACATTATTCCTTATATTTCCAAATGATAAGTACACAAAGAATAAGGAAATAGACCACAAAAAATTATTTTATTAAAAAATATTTGGATCCAATATCTCTCTATGTGCTCAATAAATTTTTTTTTTCTAAGACAAAAAATATTCTATTTGACACTGAATAAAAAGTGATTCCCTTTCACTAAAAAAGGAAGTAGAGAGATTATTACAATCCAGAATATAAATTAGAGAATATGGGATGATGTAGAGATATACGATACTTGTACAGCGGCAATTAAGAAAAATGTTCAAATAACTAAACATGAAATACCCAATAAGGATGTTATTTTATAAATGATAAGATGTAAAGAAATTTCAAAATCATAACCATTATAAAATAAGGTGAAAGAACAAAATAGAAACACAAAATCCACATGTTTCATTGTGGGATCAAATTGATCAAATGTGACAATCCAATTCATGATGAGACAATGAAGGGAAAAATTCGAAATATAATTACAATATAATAAAACATGTTTTTATGAAAATAATGTATTGTAAAAAAATAAAACAAAAAATGGTTATGGTTAAAAATAAAAATCATATTAATTTCAATTTCAACATAATCATGTATTAATATATATTAGAAATCACCAATTTTTGATAAAAACGTTTTTGCACAATGTTGTTCATTAAATATATATCAATATGCTGGGGAAAGTGTTATAAGACATAAGAATTTCATATAATATAATAATGGAATTAAATTAGTCAAATAATCATATTGATATTCCAATATTGTATAATATTTTAACAATATTTCATATTCATAATTACTTTGATAAAAATACAAACAATATCTATATTTTTTGATATTCAGTGAAAGAAATTATTTCGAATAACAAAAATCTATACAATGACTATAATAATGGATAATAAATGTATAATTATATAAACAAAATGTACTTATCAATCCAATTGACCAAATACCCTCTATTAGAAATTCAGTTAAAAATATTCATTCTTCCTTAGTGGTTGGAATTACATTAAAGAACATAAAAATACATTTCCATGAAAATGGATCCCATAGGCAAGAAAAATATATAAAATTATCCATTTTCAATTTTTAATAGTATTAGTATATTTATAACCAGAATTCCAAAAAAACATCATCAGTAAAACAATTATTACAACTATTTCAAATGTATTAAAAAATGGGCACATACATGAGGTGCCATTTCAAGGAATACATGTCTGGTTGAACTATTTTCCCCATGAAACTAATTAGTGTATAAATTGAAATATTTTAAGGGGTGGATATATCATAATTAAATGTTACAAAATTATTGGAATATGGGATCTTATTTATAATAGATTCATTTTCTTCATAGTACGGGGAATGATAGTGGGACAAAATAATGTTATACCATTTGGTAATATTAGTGAGATTAAATTATTAAATAAATAAAAAATAAAATATCCCTAAAAAAGGAATCATATGAAAAATACTAGACCTTATCCTCTATATTTTTAATGGTTACCAATAAAAATTTATTTCACATTACACAAATATTTTACATAAAAAACATAGTTCTAGTAGATATTCAAAACGATACAGAAAAACATGTTTCTATATGTAATAATAATTTACCTTACACATATAAGAAAGTAAAAAAGAATTTCTTATGAATCATAGAATAATAACTTTCATAATATTTTATTATATTAAAAAAATTAATATTAAATGTATCAAACCATTTATAGAATTTTCTAGATGATTGTTTATGTCAACATAATTATTTTATCAAATAAATTTTTTTAGTTTGTTTAAATCAATTGAAAATAACATGAGAGATTTCTACTAAATCATTTCAATATTTTTACCACAAATAATGGTAGTTTTAAAATTACACTACTATATATGGAAAAAAAATTGGGTAGAAATGTTTTTGAATTTAAATAGGTGATTTGTTTCACACTAGGGTAAATGATCTCTTGATTATTAATCCACTCATGTTTTTTGAAACCTTTTTTGAAAAAACTAATTCTTATATCAATTACATAAAAAAAATATATATCATCCTTATATAAATAATTTTTTTGGAATTTACATTAATGTTTTTTGATTCAATTAAAATGTTTTAGGATTGATTTCTAGGAATTCTACTCATTAAATCTATCATTGTAGAAAACCAAAACATTCATTGAATAAATATCATAACATACATATTTTACTTTTACTTTTAACATTTTCACTATATTAAGTGAATATTAGAATCATATATTACCACATTAGATTAATTGAAACAAGAATGAGTCGAATATCCCTCTTTATGCTATCTCATGATAACTACTTGTCTCCAATATTATCACCACCATCTGTCTTTAATTCTAAATATGAATCAGAAAAAAAAATTTGAATTAGCGGGAGGATCGTTGTATAGTGACTTAGGTTAATACTAGTCTAGTGTCTCTATGGGACCTCACTCTAGAGGTTTTTGGTTTTCCCATTAATTAATACTCAACCATTATCTCTATTGGTAAAAATAATCAATGAATACCATGTCATGATAAATGATTCACTCTTGTTAATCATGATTATTTGTATAGAATCTATAACAATTCCCACCTTCTATTTATAAAAAATGATATTATTGATTTTCCAATGTCACATCATATGATTATTACTATTTTTATGGGGTTTTGATAAAAAAACACTAATTTTCCCAAGAATAGGATTCCTTCCTCTCCATACATTTTTAGTTATTTTAAGAGATTTTTCATTAGAATTGAGATTATTAATGGGATATACTAAAAAAATTTGTTTAGTTTGGATTAGAGGGAAAAGGAAAACCTAATAGTGGGGGATGTATATCACTTACTCTAATATATTTCTTTTCATACATTTTTATATGTCATTCTACTAATGGGATTTCACAATTTCCTATTTTCTATATATTTCCATAAATGTACAAAATTTTGGAAATTCATTACGAAGATAATAGAACCAATTATAATTCCAAGGCATCATCATCATCTGACATAATTGGTTTTCAATAATGGATTTTGTGTTTTTAAATGTATATATGGTACCAGACATGTGTTTTATTATATAAACTCTGATAATCTATGAGTATTCACCGATAATGCTCATAGGGTAAGATCCCAAACCATAAGAGGATATCCTATAACGGACATGTTGATCTAAGTGGAAATAATACAATGGGTTTTTATATTTTGAAGAAATAATTTTAAATATTACACATTTCTAAGCACTACATAAAAAATATTCACAAAAGGGGGGATTTATATGGTTTATAACTATATGTTTCCCCTTTTTACTTATTTCAGCTAAGCACATGGTCATTGTGAACCTAATAAATCAATGAAATAGGTTTGTATTATTATATATTAAGACATATTAGGAATTGAATTATCATAATTCTATGTTATATTGAATGAAATGAAATTTTCTCAAAGGGTAACCATTGTTCTAGTGAGGGAGCCATGAGAGATTCCTAATCTAATATTGTATCAATGAAATGTGTAACCCAGATTTTCCTAAAATATTTGAGAAATTCAGTACCTATTTATTTTGAATAACTGTAACTCCTTGTCTAGATTCTGAACTATCAAATCATGATGTACATTATTAGGGGATCCAAGAAACATGATATGATAATATTTTATATTTTTTATGTAGACATCACAATAATCTGTCATTCTCAATTTTATAAATTGTTCTCCCATTAGATATATGTTAATAGAGAACATAAAATATAATTCCTAGTGTCAAAAAATGGAAAGGTAAACGTTTTTATGTTCATCAATATTATGAAATTATTGATCATATAATAAATATTGATGAATATTTTTTTTGTAATAATTTTTATTTTTGGTAATATTCAATATAATGTACTCAGGTGACTTATATTGGTAACACTAAATAAACCCACACATAAACATAGAATAGATCTAAATAAAATAAACATTATCTATCAAACTACCCTAGTGATCATTCCAACCTCAAACATTTAATACCTCAATATATCTCATAATACACCCATCCTTCTAATGTAAGTTAAATAAAATATAATATTTAAACTCCACAAGAGTAACATATAAGTAAAAAATGGTTTTCCAGATTGGTTTTTTGGGGTTTAAAATAATTTATTCATAACAAACATGAAATTATTTTAATTTTAGTTTACAAATAATCCTTTTTATAAAATACTTTAAAAGTGAAAATTATGATGTGTTTTTTACATTGGATACTATATAAATGATGTTAATACTATTAACCATATAAAATATTAAAAAGAACTCACAATACAAAAATTAATGTTTTTATACAATTTGATTCATGAATAGTCACTTATTCTTATTCTTCCCATTAGTGATTATGTAACGAACATATGAATGAATTTTTTTTTTCCATTTTCACGACCCCTGTAACATAACAATTAAAGTGAGAATAACAATCTTTCACAAAAATAACTAGAAAATAGAAACATAAATATACAGTAAAGAATATATGTCTCACACTTTTTAAAATCATGTCATCATTATAATTTCAAATTTAATCATAAATATATATAATACAAAAAAATGAAAACTCAAAAAAACCTATTAAATAAGCCACCAATGCTCTTTGAAGTTGAATAATTTATTTTTTAGAATATGTTTAAGGGTTTTGAAAATCTATAAATTAAAAGGAATGATATTATAATTTCATTTCAAAATAATTATAAGATAAATGTTGGTAGGGTTATACTTAAATCTCATAGTGCTTAAGTTTATAACTTTAGTTGATGGAATAATTTAAAATAAAAATTTTAGTACACATTATCAATATTACTATAGTCTTTGTGGATGATTTAATTTCATTTTTTGATGAATATTTCAATACAAATAAATATTTTACTACCAAGAATCCAAAATGTAGTAATTATAAATAAGACATCATATTTTTGTTTATGTTTATATATATATATAGTTTTCATTATTCATTTCTATTTTTTCACTAATATAATCCTATTACCCATATGAAATGAATAGATTGAAAAAATATTGTTCCTATAAATTACATCCTTTCAAATATTACAAAATATATGTTTAATACATTGCAAAATGTTTTGGGAACATCACCATGAATACATGAAACCAGGAAGTTATATTCTCTCTGGGAAAAAACATATAAAATATTGTAGAAAATAATATATAAAATACATATTTTGAGTGACTATTTTTTTGAGATAAATATAACATTGTGAAATCTATATTTCATTCAAATGACAGTATAGAACCACCCAACACCGACTTTCATTATTATTATGTCTCCCACAAAGATATAATTTTCTTTATATATCATTCAATTTCTACATTATTGTGAAATAATTAATTGGGAAATTTATTTATTTACAGATTTCACATTAACCTGAATAATTTTTTTTTAATGAAACATTATTTAATAAATAAAAATATTAATTTTAATTAAATTAAAATTATTTGATAAATTATGATAATCTAAAAACATGGGAAAGACAATAATCATTATGATTTCAAAAAAATAACAAGTTTTAGTGTCATTTATATCTCCCTTTGATATCATCATATTCATATCAAATTTAGAAAGGATTGAACCCATTTGAGTATTATTATCTTCAATTAATTAATATGAAAATATTGACAACATATGAGGACCATAAGAAGCATTATCTGATGTTCTAGAAGCATGTACATACTATTGACTATATAATATTTCAATACATTAAAAATATACATAGATATATAATTATATATATGTATATATTATATTTTTAAAAAATTAATTCAATTATGAATTAATACTTATATTTTTTAGATGTCTCAATTGTATTTTTTTCATGAAAGAATAGTTTTCAAACATAAAAACAATTGATAATTTTTCCAACTATGGTGACCTCATCTATAGAAAATCATAATCATGTTGATGTTTCTATAACATCATTTATCATCATCCAAAGATGAAAAATATTTATATATTATTGATTTATAGTATAGTTAAAATAGATGTTTATCCCATATTCAATGATATTATACTGGGTATCCAATAAAAAAACACTTATTAAATTATAAAATATAGGGGAAGAGGTGTATGAGTTGGTTTTACAAGCATGGATAGAGGCGTGGGATATGCAGATGATGTTGGAGGAGTTTGATATATACATTGTAATTATATTTACATTTTTTAATTCATAAAAGTAATTAGATAAATGATCCTCTCATCTATAATGTTGAAAATATTCTCATCATAAGATTTCAAAGTGTCTATTATTTCAATTATATACATATTTAATTAAAGAATCTCTAGAATAACCAATTACACTATTTATTGATACCACCACCTCAAATCCATATACACCACCTAGATGATCATGAAATTAAACGGCTGTATATAAAATATACTTTTACCATCATGATTGATGGTCCATTATATTATCTAATCTATAATGTACTCTTCTATAGAATATTTAATTAATTCACTAGGGAATAAAAAAATATACACTATTTAAAAAAATGATTAACAAAAAAACCATAAATCACAACTAATGAACCACTCAATTATATCTATAAAATACTCTCTATGATATATAAACTTTATTCATTTTTTGGCCCATTTTTATATTTAATTTCCATATAGGGTAAATCCTGTCAACCATAATAGAGCATTATAACTCAACTCCCATTTTATTTAATTCTTTTAACATTATGTTTTTCTATAACATATACCCTCTAAGAAAAAAAATAAATGAGTTTTTTTAAAGGTTGGTGTCGAAGCCTCAAATTATTATTAAAGCAAATACCTCTTTATACTGGGTATAGGGAGACCCATTACATACCCCAAAAGGCCAAGGCCAAGTGGCCCGAATACAAGGCTAGAAAGCTCATCTTTTTTCCCAAAGGACCCCTCGGTGAACAGTACTGCTACAGTACCCCCACTGCTATAGTACCCCTGCTGCTATAATACCTGCTACAATCCCTCTGCTGCTACAGTGCCTCTGCTGCTACAGTTCCACCACTGCTATAGTTCCCTACTACAGTAATGCTATAGTACCCCCTATAAATTCACTCCCATCCCATATTTGATGCTAGGTCTTTTGGATGCCAAGAATTAGCATGTACCACTTGGGTACAGGCTCGTATATGAGTATATGTTTTTATATTGGATATAATGTGTAGATTTAATTAGCTAATATACACTAAGGAAAATGTAATCATTAATTACATCATTATTATACATAAAACCTCTAAAATCTAACATTGAATTTATTGAAAATTATTTTTTCATACATATTCAACAAAAACATTCCCATCCATCATCATTGATAAAAGGATATATTTCATAGGGATATTCATCTTTTTTCCCCAAAATGACAACTACGGTGATGGTTTATTTATAATTCATCCAAATTTTAAAATCTATTGTCTAAAAATACCATCATCTATTATATAATGTTAATTATATCTTATGTATTTAGGTAAGAGGTTAAAAATTATATAAAAGTAAACAAATTCCTTGGTATGGAAAATAAAAATAAATGGACATATAATAAATGACTCTCAAAAGTAAGATAATGACTCTCTATTGACACTAATCTAATAAAAAATAAAAATAATTTTTTTTCTAAGATTAATTTAAAATAAATCACTATATTTTTTTTAATATAGCACTCTAGGATCACCAATTTCATTAAAATCATTATATAACACATTATAATTTCTATAGTAAATTTTTAAATATGGTAAAAGTTTGCTACCATGTTTTCCACTGCTTGAATATTTTTTACCACTGTTGAAAATGAAATTGCCTGTATAAAATGATTAGTATGATCCATAGAAAAAATATGTGTTCAATATTAATATAATGATGTAGGTGACTTAGTTGTATGATCTAAAAATATAATACAGATCTAGTAAAATATTAGTTAAAAAAATATTAAAATCTAACTATTAAGTATATCATTAAAAAAATTAATATTCATCTAATAAAACATAAATAAACTAAAGAATTTTTAATTTTTATATAGTTGCGTTGTTGATTAAAATGGTAAAAAAATATGACAACATTTTTTTGAGATAGGACGATGTAAAAAATGTTTAAAATTTATTAAATTATTATACATATCAAACTGTTACACATAAATTTGATTAAAATTTTAAAATCACACAAATAATAAAATAAAAACCACAAAATATTGTATATCAAATTTTGTATTTAGAAAAATTATTAAAAACTAATAACAAATTTATAAATCATAAAATGAAAAATAGAGATTAAGAAAATATATATATATATTTATTCAAATTTTAGAACTACATATAATGTTGAATTTTTTATGTTTGATAAAAAACAAATCTAATATGAAAAATATGTTCTAATGATTTTGAAAATATTTTTTTAGGAAAAATAATTTCAAATATTATATCAAAAAATTGGTGAAATTTTAAAAGATATACAAGAATTATGTATTGATTAGATTTAATATTATGATATCACTAAAGGGTAATTTTCCAATATTTCTCTACCTTGATCATTTCATGTTGTCAAATCTATGTTGATGATGTGGTCATCAATATTCTCAGATGATCATTCCATGGAAGTATAGATATAATACACATCATTATAATTGTAATTTTTTTGATAATTATATACAGTTTTTTTCATTCATAATTGTAGAATATATCACATATTATAGATAAAAAACATGTAGTATTTATTTTATAAGAGTTATCAGGATAAAGAGATCACTTATGTATTCTGACATATTAATGATTACCATTTCCACATTAATTTAATAATTCACAAATCAATCATATTAATGGACAATTTATAGTTAAACTGTATATCCTAATGTTTTAAAAATCATCCTCCAATAATTTTTACCCAGCTCAATAATTTTAAATTCACCCAAAGATTTAGTTGTTTTTGTTTTTTACTCAATAAATTACTTTTTCATAAAAATACTTTATTATTCTTACTAGATCTCTTGTTGTCCAATTATTTTATATAAGAAAAATAGTCGTTCATGTCATTCAAAGATGACTTTATCAAATTTAAACATGGACAGTTTCTTTCCATCTTAAAGCTTATAATTCATCAAATATAACATGGATGATCTATTTAGTAAATGAAAAAAATTATGATTCTTATATATTCATATATATTCCATTATTGGATAACATTATTTATAACCTTAGTATAAAATTTTATATATGTATATTAATCATCTATTTTATTAAAGATGTATAAATTTAACTTATTTATTTTTTATCCTGCCAAAAAATTACATTAAATCCTATAATTTCATTTCCCCCAAAAAATGACATGGTTATCTTGAGATATAAGTAAAAATATGTGCTACAATAGACACTATAAAATCATAAAAAACCCCTTAAATATATTTATATAAATTTTATATGGATACTTACAAAAAATTTACATGACTAAAAAATTTAATTCTCACACAAAATGATACATTTAAATCTCCTAGATAAAATACAGATCTTATAATGTATATTTACAGTTAAAAATTCCAATTAACTAAATCCTTCAATAAAGTGTTTAATGAATCCAAATAAATCACATTGTTAAAAATAAATATGAAAAATATTAACCCATCATAAAATACATTATAACATTAATGTGTAGTATTCTATAAAATACAATTCGCTATATTGTTTGGATAATAACTTGAAAATAAAGAAATTTAATAACTAAGATAACCAAATATTTCATAGATATAATTTTTTTTTAAAATTATTAATATCTATATAGAACTATGACACCATAAAGGTATTTTAAAAAAGTAATTTTCCCTACCATGTATAATTTATGAGAAGTTAGAGAATGGTATGTTCATTTTTCCATATGAGTGTTAGCTAAAACCAATGATATTCACATTAACTAGGGCTTTAATATTTTATTCAATCCATCCATTACCTTGTTATTAATATATAAAATATTCTAAAGATAATATCATAGATATTTATCTCAATATACATTAATTAATGTTTATATATATGTAAATGATAATCTTAATATTGAGGCTAAAAAATTATTGACCATCTCATCCTCATATTTCTCCATTTTTAGAATTTATTTATCATTCAAAATTTAACATCATTGTTTTTTAACCCATCAAAAAACTAATTGGTTGAAAAACATTGAGTAATATCAATATATTTTAATCTATTGGATTTCTTTTTAATCTTTTTTCTAGAAATCTTTGATAGAAATATTCAATAATCTATGTATACTATTTCTCTCGCACCACGTGTTGATAATATGAAGTCCCTTCTTTTAATATAGGATAAGATTTATTCCACATAACAATTTTTCAAGACAAATTTTTATATGATAATATTTTATTTATATCTATCATAGTAATTAATATCAATTGAAAATATTTCATTACATAAAAATAATAAATAATGATAATTTTCTCTCTAAAGGGTTTTCAATAAATAATTAATGGTGATAAGAAAATATCAATATCTGGTGTATAATATTCGACATAAAAAATCATTAAACACAACATCATAAATTCAGTTTCATTAAATATTCTTGGTAAAAGTAATAGTTTACCAATTAAACTTTCCATGAACTGTATTTATGACTAGGAATCCAATATTGATTCATTCTATCAATTTACAGTCAAATATTGGGATTTAAAAATTCATATTAGAATATATGAATCAATTGATAAATTTTATTCCACAGTGTACAATCAACATTATTGTATAATTTCCGCTCATATATTCAAACATCATATGAAAATCATTATTATTTTCTGATAATTTTAATATTCAAATAAATTTTTTCATATATGGTATAATTAAAAATTAAATTTTTTTTTATAATTTTTATTTTTAAATACTAAAGAAAATTATGAAGATTTTTTACATGTACCATCATATGTTAACTTTTGGAAACCCTAAAAGACATTTGAATTCTATCCAATATATAACATAAACATTTGGTAAGGATATTATGATATTTTACTCCAAATTCATATGAAATTTTATTTTATTTTCATTATATTGTTCATTTAAATGATCAATTTCATTAAGAAGTACGTCTTTCAAGAGGGGTACAAACTCCATATAACAATTTTCACAGAATTAATTAATAATTTATTTTAATCATTCATAAAACTAATGATAAAGCATAAATTTCAAAAATCTATGATACGATGGGTTTTTAGAATCACCATATAGGATTTCAATCATTAGAACATTCACATTTTCCTATAATTTTATATTAAGAATAATTTAATCAATTTGATCTAATAGATCATCCTAAAAATATTAACCATTAGTAGATATTTAATTCAATATTTTTTCTCTACTCAAAATATTGTGACTGAATAAATTATTTAACCCTTGTCAAATTAAATTATCTTTGATTTTACTTCATTTGAAATTTTCCACATTAAATCGTGTTAACCGAGGAATGAGAAATATTTCATTAACTGGAAAATGTTTCCTGATAATTCCAATAAAGAATAAAATACATCCTAATATTTATTATGGGGAAAAGGCTTGAAATAAATTGATATTACATCATTTTAGATGAATATTTTGTTCATTAAAAAATGATTTCCGGAGGACCCAAATATTTTAATGTCTTTTAAAAAATGGGAGAAAAATATTCTATCCATGTGAAATATATTCAATATCTACCATAATGATCTCCTCCAATAGTACTACTACCTAAAACATTTCATCATAACATACAGAAGGGAATAATCAAAAATGGGTGAGATCAATTTCTCAGTAAGGGTAAAAAATTGATATATGTAAGAATAATTGTGAGAATTTGTGTATGATAACATGATCAGGAATATATTAGATCATACCATGCTTGTCGAGGATCATTTAATCGAATCATGGAATAAAGCATGGATGATCATAAGACACAAATAATTATAAAATAAATAACATAATCCATGAAACATAAAATTGGAATAATACATGGAATTATGGTAGAAACATAATCCTATATAATGAATTCCATTATAGTTATGGATTTTTTGTTGAGACCATCTTCTTGGGAAAATAAATTTACTAAGTAGGGTTCACACCTTGTTCTCTGCCTCTATTATATAACTGATTTATCACCTCATTCCAGTCATATATTATTGAATCTAGTTCATTTCCCTTTCCAAGATTGAAATATAGAACCTTTTTTATTTCAAATTCTATCGATTATATCGAATGAGATATAAATATTTATGCAATTAATTAGAGTTATCTAAAGGTCCCACCCATCTTTTGGTGAAATCATTTATACATGTGCGAAAAATTCAATAATCAAACATATCATAATCCATAAAATGAAATGCGTATTATAAACATATAAAAATATCATAAGCTATGGAAAAATATTAAAATTTCATTAAAATTTCATCTAAAGAATAACATGTTAAAGATAAATAGATTTCATAATCATATAATCTATGAAATAGAATCAAATATCATAAACAAATAACCCTTTAAAGATAAAAATGTTTCATGAACTTATAACCTATAAAGGAGAAATTGGTCTGATAAATACCATGACATTAAAAATAACCCATGCATAGGATGAATTGGAATGGAACCTTTAAATGATTTCCTATAATTTCATGATTAAAATCAACAAATTTAATCAAATATGTAAATTAATTTTGAAATATATTTCATCAATATTTCTTTATAAAAATATCCTTCATTCTTTGAGAAAATAATTTTTAATTAATATAACCATTTGAATGGGATTTTCATAGGAAATATCATGAAAACATATAAAGAAGACTTGAAATCATTTTTAAAACTTTTTCACATGAAAACGTAAAAAATAAGATTAAAAACAATTTAAAAAAAATTTCATTGAATATACTTTTTAATCTTTTAATGAATGATTGAAAATATTTTGAAAACATTTATGGATGATTGTTGATTTTTTTTGGAAAAACATATCATTGAAAAAAAAATTAAAACATATAAATGAGTAATGAAATATTTTTGAAAATAATTTTCCATGGAAATGTCTAAATAAAGCTTAAAATCATTTTGAAAAGAATTTTCCTTGAAATCTTATAAATGATTCTTCAATTTTTTTTGAAAAATATGTAATTGAAAATATAATTTAAGAAATTATTATAAATGAACTGTAAAAATTAAAATAAATATTTCTTGTATTTATGGTTGATAAATCCATACATTTCATATACGCTAAAATGAAAATTCATTTTTGAATTATAAAAAGGATAGAAAATTTCATCATTTGGAAGATAAAATAATTATTCCATCGAAAAAATTGAATAAATAAAAAAAGGGTATAAATGATTTTTCATGATAATATGATATAGGTAGAATATTTTTGAACCACCTTTATTGAAAAAATGATTTTAAATGAATACAGAATTCTGACCGAAGAGAGGGTAAAGATTGGATTTCTAAATAACACATTATTATCTATATAATGTACCAATGAGTAGAATAAATGGTAAAGATATATTAATAAAACATTAATAACTAGGGGAGATTAAAATTAATGAATTTTCAAGTAAAATGGATCATAATATTGCATCAAAGTCAGCATAAACATAATCATTATTTAAAAGCGGTGAGATTTTCACAATAAACACTTATAAAATTGTTACATGGGTCATACTATCTATGTAAGAATAGAAATTTACATGAAACATAAAATATAATTAAAATAAGTAAATTCATGATATAACATGTAAAATGGACGTTTATAATACACAATGTAGAATTTAGGTGCATTACAACACATGGGTCTTAATGAAGGAAAAATGTGACAAAACTATGTCACCAATATTGTATCATTTGAAACATAAACCCCATAAAAAAAGTCTGTAAAATGGATATGTTAATACCAATAAATTAATGTATATGATAAATGGAATAAAATCATGGGTATTACATACACCACATAAAATGAGTAAGTGGAAAACATAGTATATAATTCTCGGAAATACAATGTGAGAGTAAGACCCCTTACGTTGTGTCTTGACTCTCATCATACTGGTTCAAAAAACCTCTATAATAAATATAATTTTTTTATAAAACCATAGAAATACATATATAATACCATATATTGGTCGATTATGACATTATATTTCCATCTTTTTAGTAATCATATGTTAGGGTTTCACTTAAGGTAATATTATCTTCATTTTTTGTATGTGTCTAAATTTGTTATATTGTTGAAAATTATACTTATATCATGAGTTCATAATTTAAAAAATTATTTATATTTATTATATATATATTATATATTTATTATAATAATTTACTGAATATATAAGTCAGAAATTGAATATACCATTCATGGAAATAGTAGGTTTTATGTACGCATGAACGGTATCTATATTGAATTGTCATGTTGAGAGAATGAAATGAGAAGACTTATATGTATATATATATATATATATAAAATTATAATATTAGATTTATTATAGAATATATATCATATAAAATCACTAAATCTAACCTTAATACATTTAATATAGTGTCTAATTGAATCACATTGCTTTGAGGGGGCAGTATTTCACACTTCCTCAAATGAAATTATCATATTAACATCAAATGGAATGTAAAAATGATATGTGTTGTAATAGGATTGCATAAGATCAAATAAATAATAAATATAATATATGTCACATATAAATAGTATTTCCATCACTATTTCCACCATAATGGGTGGTAAGGAAAATTGAACAATCATTTTTTAGTGAGGTGGTAGTTCACCATACACATAAATAATATGTTCGTTACCAAAGAGGCTGAGTTGAGTGTTAATATCGGTAAAACTATTATCATAAAAATATCCTATTATATAGAGGACACAATTTTTTAAATAATTAATTTATTAAATATATTAGAGTGGGTGGAAATTGAAATTAAAAGGATGCACTTGAGGGAATATTTTACCTCTTAACCGGGTAACTCCTTTTGGTTTGTACCAAAAGGATTCCATGGAGTGAATTATTTACAAGGTAATTAATTTAAGAGGAATAGGAGTGTTTTTTGTATGTGTATTGGGTAAATAATTTCTAATGCAATGTTATTTGAAGGGAGTGAGGATGTGGTATATGTGGTTCCCATTAATAAAGAATGAAATTGTCTTACATAGTAATTTTTAAAACAAGATAGTTGAAGAAGTTTTATTATCTAAACAAATTCATAAAAAACTAGAGTGAAATAATAATATATGGTCTATTTTCTAAATATGGACATAAAATGGAATTTTGAAATGTTTAGATGTTAGTTAGGCTCTAGATATTAAGGTTTTGTACCTAATTAATCTTAATTTAAACTTAATCTATGTAATTATTTGTAATCACTTTTACTAATCGTTTGAGAAAAAATTCAAAATGATCAAATTAGACACTATATATTTTACTGAATATAATGTGTTTTTTCAGTTTTTTTGAAAATCAATTCACAAAAGTGGTGAAATTAAGATTAATTTATATCTCATGGATGGGATAACAACAAAGGTTTTTAATTTATAAATAAGATCAAATGGTTATTATATTTTAATATTAAATTTCAAAATGAAATTGATTGTAATGAACAAAATTGTATTAATATTTTTACAATTTTTCTAATGTGACCTTAAAAAAATAAGAATATAATTTTTCGTTAATAACTATTCAATTTAAGAGGATGTTTTTAACTAAAAAGTGTCATTTTTAACTATTCATAAAAAATGTACTTTCTCATAAAATTACCCAGGATCCACCCTAATATAATTTAAACATTTTAAATTGAAAAATGAATTTTATTTTATCAAATTCAATTTCTAAATGTGGCTATAATTATTTTTATTATTAAAAGTAGTTCATTCGAAAAAAAATAGTTTTACATATATATTGATTTTACAAAAAACATATATTTCATTATCAATATATTTTCTCTATATAAAAAATTAATAAGTAATATTTCAAAATTACTTATTACTATTCATATAAATATTTTTAAAACTTGGTTGTAGTTATCAAATTCAAATAATGATAATAATAAATTGATGTTTCGAATAAACATATGTGTTTCTTGAAAATTATGCCAAGCTGGTTTTACGTGTAGTGTATGCCAAGTTGGTATTTCTTGTTGCACAATCCATGATGGTATTGTGTGTATCAAAAACCATGTAAGATTGTTCTAAAATTAATGAATGACTAAGTGTTTAAAAATATATATTTATAATGAACAATTTAGAGTTTCAAATGAAACAAAAAATTTCATGAAGATAAATTAATTCAAAAAATAATAATTCATAAAATATCTAGGTGTTATAATCTAGCCCATTAAATTTAATTTTCCCCGAAATATTTTAATGGGTCATAAAATGTTAAATATAAAAATATTTCATTCATTAAAACCCACACTATAAAAATGAAAACTAAAACATCCCTTTAAATGGATTGTTGGAAAAATAACAATTAACCAAAGTAAAATATAGTTGGGAATCGACATAGGGGAACGTAGGTTGGGAAAAAATATTGGACATGATAGAAATGAATATATATATTTTTGGAGTAATTGAGGTAAACAATCACAAACAAATGAATTGGAAAAGAAAATTTGGGGGGCTCAATTTTATAAATATTTAATGATTTAAAATGCAATCATTTCAACAAAATTATGTTATGTAGAAAACACATTTTCTTTTGATCATTATATAGATATTGATTAATTATTTTATTGAGCTAGTATATATGGAAATAAACTTACTTGGCATATTTTTATAAACAAAATATAATTTTTTTAGTTGTGCTTTTAATAATTTCTAATTCATCTATAACATCGTGTTATGGATGTCCATAAATTATATTTTATTCTTGAACTGCTAAACCACACTTTTAGAAGACCGTATATCTCATAAAAAATGAAATGTATAAATATTTATCTATAACTATTCTTAAAATAAAAATATTATTAATTCATTTAAATCTAAACATAAAAAGTAACATTAATGTTTCACCATAAATATTTATTAATCAAATATAATTATACATTAACTAAGACATTATGTTATCTAGTGGTATGTGTGAATGGATTATCTTATTTTATTGACGGGTTCCTGACCAGCGGCCTTTACAAACTTGATTGGTTTTCACCCAACATAATGTTGAAATTTTCTCAACCCACGGTAATATATATTTTCCAAATATAATGGATATCCCTGAAATAAGGTTATTTACTGAATATCCTTTTAACCATGGGTTTTAATACATTCGCAACCAATAAACATTTCCCTAAGGATTAACATAAAATATTTATGAATGGATAACATTATAACCCACCAAAAAGATGAAAATCCAAAAACCAAAAAATAATTTAATTAAAATAGCATAACACTGGTCCCCCATATGTCACAAAGTATCTCTGGGTTTTCATATTCAAAACATGAAAATAACCTCTTAGTAAATTATCTTTAAACATTGTAATGACTAGAATAACCATAAATTCTTTTTTTACAACATTAATGCTTCCTTAAAACATAGAAAAGTCGATATATTCTATATATCCAATATGTTTTAAACTTCATACAATATAGAATGAACTACTTTACAACATTTCCATAATTATTTCTAAGGAAATCACTTCCTTCCAAATTACTTATTTATATATCACATATCATTATCCAAATTTTTTTTAACATAAACTACATATTAAGAGTGTCTTTACCTTAATCATGTGCTTTCCACAGACAATACCTCATCATTATATCACTTTTTTATTCCATCAAAACAATTCATCATGTCCTTGTAAATCCATATTGAATAATATAAAATGGAAAATCCTTATATATTTCACCTTTTATATAACATAATTCTGGAATCCAAAGACATAAAATCTTTTTTTCCCACTTTATTCTTATTCTATAAACATGGATAACTATTCCAATTATAAAATATATCTTTCGTTTCAAATTTTATCTACAGTATCGTCATTATCACCAATATAACCATTACTCACATAACCTTGCAAGTTCCCTTAAGGAGAATTCATCATTGGACATTGAGTTTCATAATGTCCATTTACCCCAAAATTAAAACAGATAAACTTCAATAATGTCTAAGGCAGTCCAATATTCTCATCCATTTCGTTAATTGAACTCTTTAATTTTATCTTCTATTCAATTTCTTTTTGTCCTCATTTTCCACAATCAAAATATCTTCTTGTTCCACTATGACATTCAAATAGATGATTATTTACAAACTATTGACATAGAGGAATCCAAATCTACATTCCCCATAGTCTTCATAACCTGAACTATCGGAACAAGATATTTCAATTCATTGGTGAGTATGAGAGTTAATAAAGGTATATATTATTAATCAAGTTCTGTCAATAATTGATTAAGAATGATCAAAACAACTCTCACTCCAATGATCATCCCACTGGATAGCTCATCAAAAAAATATTCCTCAAATTATAGGGTAATACAGTTCCTTCTGGTTCCCTCCATTGACGAAAACTAGAATCATATTGTGATAAATATTTATCATAGAATGTAACAACTTAGTCAAGAAAATAATTACTTATATAATTTATAAATCACGACACCCTCTGTAATCAATGGCAGCCTAAGTTCTTTTGATGTTATTAATAGACAATATATATTTAAATCATTCATAAAGGTTTGTGAAGAGTTTTTGAATTCTCAATGCATATACCACATGTGTTTCAAACAGGGTTTGCATAAAGTCACATTGTAATGTTGTAGATTTCTCTAGGTCATGGCCAAAACAAATGGTAAATGTTGTTTCCACATGGTATATTTGTTCCATATCCACATCAACTTATTATATACAAACATTGATGTACTTATAGTAAACCACTCACTCTATCCTTTACAAAATTTCAATGGAATTTTCATAATCAATAACATATCGTTATACATATCCTTAGAGACATCCCTAGAACTTTCCATATAAATATAATTTGGTGTATCACTAATGTATTCTAATTATAGTTTTCAAATGTTGACTAAAATATTCCTTTGATACCAAATATAGAAACCCAGAATTGACATACAAGGATATTATATCACTTTAGATTAATTGTAAGTACATTAAAAAATTACGTGCTCGAGGATCATAATTGCATAATGGCTTCAGAAACCTGGAAAAAAATTTATATACTAGTCAAAGATCTAAATTATCTCCCCAAAATATCCTCACATACATTATTTATACCTTAATTTTTTTTCCACATGCTGGGAAAACGAAACATTCAAAATTGGAGACCCAAATGATCTGTAAGGGTATATAAGGGAGATATGTAAGCAAAATTTGAGCATAGGGGAATGAGAACATGACCATGAAAATAGAATATCATATCCAATATATCAAGGATCATATACCTAAATCATGTCATAATGAATGGATGTTGATAAGAAATGAATCATAATGGATTAAAGAACATACATCACAAAACCATAACATAGGAATGAAACATGGAATTATGGAAAACACATAATAATATATAATTATTTCTATTTTAGTCAATGTATTTATTCCCATACCATCGAAGTGGAAAATATCCATTACTAAACCAGGTTCGCACCCCGTTCTAGCCCTATAATACAGACCCAATATCATTTCATGATCCAGCTATGTATATATCTTTAGATATCAATCATTACCAATTGTATTGGATGAAAAAATAGTTCCCACCCATCTCATAGTAAAATCATAGATACATGTTCCAAAATATATAAATATTAATATTATAACGCATGAAATAAAATTATTAACATAAACATGTTTTTATATCCTAACTTGTTAAAAATACATGTTTTGTAACTACTTCATCTAAAATATAACTTTTTAAACATAAATAGAATTTATTAATATATAACCTATAAAATATAAATAGATTTCAGAGACATATATCCTGTGAAAGATAAAGATATTTTATAAAAATATAACCCTGAATGAGTAAGGTATTATATAAACATATAAATCATGAAAGGTAAAAGTGATAATTAAATACCTTTTCATTAACTATAACCATTTTAAAAAAATAATTTGAATATAAACCTTTGGTCATTTCCTAGAAGGGAGTGAGTAATATCAATTGATTCCAAATTAGTTGGAAAATGATTTTGAAATATATTTAAAAAATATTTCATCATGAAAATATACATTCTAATTTAAAAAAATGATTTTTAATAAAAAAACATGAAAATAATTTTCAAAGAATATTCCCTGAAAACTTTTAAAGAATACTTGAAATAAATTTTAAAACATTTTTCCTTGAAAATATGAAAAATAAGCAATAAAATATTTAAAAAACTAAATTCATTGAATACAATTTCAAAAATTATAAAGATTGAATTAAAATGTTTTTAAAACATTTTTTACTCGAAAGTATTGAATAAAGCATAAAACTTTTTGGATAGCCATTTATTTTAAAATAATTTGGAATATTATAAATGAGACTTGGTATCATTTGGAAACTGTTTTTCCATGAAAACTACTAAAATTATCCTGAATAATAGTTGAAATCAATTTTAATTGAAAAAAATATTAAAAAGCATGATTTTTTTAAAAACTATTTATATGAAAATATCTTTTTAAAACATTATTATAATCATTAAGAATTGAACATGAAAATAAATCATCAAGGGATTAATGGTTGATGAATCATTACATATCATACGAGGTAAACAGAATATCCCTTTTTTCACAATAAAAAGGTTAAAAAAATTCCTTGTTTAGAAAGTGACAAGAAGATTACATTGAAATCATTTGAAAAAGAAATTAGGGTAAAAAATATTTTAATGATCATAGTATATTACTTTAATATTGCTGAAACCCCTTATTTGAAATCTTGGTTTTAAAGGAACATATATTCCTTTCCCAATAGATGGAAATGTTGGGGTTTCTTAAAAACACATTCTAAACTAGATTTTATTCCAAAGAGTGGAATAAAAGGTACCAATATATTTATAAATCATGAATAAAAATAGTAGAATAAAATTTATAAAGTTTTATGAGATATAGATTACAAAATATAATCAAAGGAATCATTTACAAAAACAATCTTCAAAAGTGATGAGATTGATCCATTAAACACTTATAACATGGTATCATGGGATTATACTGTCCTTGAAAAAACTAAAATTATATGAAACCAAAAATATAATTAAAATTAGGTAATTAATTAAATAACATGTTAAATTGATTTATATATACCTCATGATAGAATTTATGTGTATAAACAAACATTTGTCTCAAAGAAGGAAATTGGGAAGAAGTTATTTCCCAAATTTTGATACTTTTCAAAAATAAAACCCCTGAATGAAAGATAATAAAATTTATATATGAAACCCCATTAATTAAATTATTAGATAAATTGAATAAAATAATGAATTTTAAATACATAACAAAAAAGGAATGCGCGATGAACATAGCATGTATCTCACAAAAATAAAATGGGAGACAAAACCCCCTATCACTATGTCTTGACATTAATTATAGTTATTCAATTCACATGTATAATAAAAATAGGATTATGATACAAATTTTAAATAACCATATTTTTTATCTAATACAACATATGGTTTTATTACAACATTTTATTACCCACTTGTTAACAATCATGTGTTAAAGTTTCACTTCGGGTAATATTTTCTTTGTTTTTCATATATCACTTTATTTTAAAAATTGTTGGTCATTATACATAAATAATGATTAATGATGTAATATATTATTTAAATATAATTAATACATAGTATATATGTATTATCATAATCAATATAATAAATATGTTTGTAATATGATACACTGTTCATGGAGAATATAGGTCGTACGTACGCCTGAATATTATTTCGATTTAATTATAGTGTTGAGAGAAAGAAAGTGGAAGGAATATATATGTATATAATTATTATTTTATATTTATTATATCATATATATAATATAGTTTCACTAAATTAGTCTTTAATACTTTCCATGATGTTTGTGAACGAACCTCATCGCTTTGAGAGGGCGGTAGTTTACACTTCCTCAAAAGTTATTATCTAACTAACCCCAAATGGAATGTAAAAAATATAAATTTTTAAAAGGTAAAAAATAATATTAAGGTAATTATAAATATAATATATTATATATAAACACATTTTCCAACATAAGTCACACTATGAGCGGTAGTAAGGAAAATTGAAGAATCATCGTTTAATGAGGTGGTAGTTCGCTGTACACGTAAACAATATGTTTGTTACCCATTAGATGTAGGTGTAGGTAAGTGTTAGTAAAAACATTAGAATAAAACTATCATAGTATATTTAGGATATTTATTATACATTCATGGAATAAATAGATAGGATGTGGTGGACAAGAAAAAATAAAAGCAATGACTTGGTGGAATGGTTTACCTCTTAATTGGGTAACTCATTGTGGTTTGTGAAAAAGGATTCATTGGGATACCTTAATCCCAATGGAAGGGTTATTGAAATTATTTAGGGATGATGGTATTTTTATTAGTTATATATTGGAAGAAAATAAGAGGTTTTAGAGGTGTGAGGATGTTGGAGAGGTGGTGGCCTTTATTGGGAAAGGAAAATGAATCACTTGGAATTTTTCAAAAATAGATAGTTGTACACAATTTAATAACTAATAATAGTAACACAAAAAACAAAATAAATAAAAAATATAATGTTTTTGGATGACATATTTCTAGCCAATATATTTTGAATATTTTTATGGATTATATGGGCTCCTAATATTTATTTTTTTGTCACTAATTTTGTTTAATTTTACCTAAATCATTGTGAATAATTTTAAACAGTTTTACTAATATTTTTGGTCAAAAATAAACACGATCAAATTAGAATAAACATATTATAGTTATTAAAATGGTGTATTTAAGAATTTATAAATTAAATTAAAATAATATTCAGAAATCTTATTAATGATAATCCCTTAGATGGGATGAAATTAAGGGGTTTTAATGTAAAAAGTAGTTGAAAATTATATTACGTTTTTATATTAAATATCAAAGTGAAAATGATTATAATGAAATAAATTTTTATAATTTTTTTATAATTGATATAATTTTACCCTAATCATTTATAACATAATTTATTATTAATAATTATTGAAACATAAGTCATATTGTAAATAAAAAATAGTATTTTCACTATTAATCAAAAATGAAGTTTATTAGAAAAATACAAAAATTTATCCCTATGAAAATTTAAACATTCAGAATTAAAAAATGTAGTTTATTTTTTTCAAATTCAATGAATTAGTGTGTCTAAATTTAATTTAATTCATAAAATTGTTTTATTTCTGAAAATATTTATTTTTAACATAGAATTACTTTACCAATAAATATATCTTTCATTTTCAATATGTTTTTTTCAAAATAATACAATTAAAATAATATTTTAAAATTAGATATTATAATTCATATAACTATTTTTAATGGGTAGGTTATTATTATATAATTAAATTAATAATAATAATAAAATTATATTTCATAGAAACATATTTTTTTTGTAACGTACGCCAAGTCTGTGTTGCGTGTAGTGTAATCCATATCGGTTTTGTGTGTCGCACACGCCAAGTCAGTATTGTTTGAACTAAATTCCAAGTTGGTACCATAGGAATTGAAAGTTTTCCTTAGTGATTTAGTGTATATATATATAAACAATTTATATTGTCACGTAGAATGAAAACTATCGAGAAGAAAAATTAATTTGAAAAACAATTATTCCGAAAATATTAAGGTGTAATTTTTATCTCCTTTTACTAGGTATAATCAATATATGAATCGTTTTTTATATTTTAAAAATATGAAATGTTGCATTTATTATTTTTATATGGAGATTAAATTTTATATTTACTTTCAAATATATTAATTCAAAAAATAAGCAAAATTTAAAAAAAACATAAGTTAAACAATTATAAAATTGTATAAAAGTGGAAATAAAATAAAGGAAATTAAAAGGATGAATAATTAAAATATATAATTTTTTAATATTTTTAATATATTTTTTTCATTTTGATAAAAATTAATTCATAATATATATGAAAATATCATATCAATAATGTCCTTATGATTTAATTATTTCATGAATTTTTTATTGTATTATCATGTTTAGTGGGAATCTACCCACATGTTTTTGAATCACTATATAATAATTAGTGAATATTATTATATTTAATCCAAAAAATATAACAATATAAAATATTATATAATATTTCATATTTTTACAATTATTCATAAAATAAAAACTTTTATATTGTTTCCCAGAGAAAATTTCTATCATATAATAGAAAAATATATTTAAAAGGAAATGCAGATTATTTAATTCACCTTTAATAAACTTGATGATTTTTTTAAAATGTTCAATTGAATTGTATTTTACAGTTATAGTGTCATGAAAAATATTTTCTTTTCATTAAAACATTTTATTGAAAAATTGTCTACCAATTAACATTTTACACATCAGTAAATACACTTATAACATGGACAATTTATTCATTAAGAATAAATTAGCTAATAGGAAAAATATTAAATATGGAGTGAATAAAATTCCATGTTGTAAAAAATCCCAGAGAGGAAAAAGTAAATGACTAAAGTGGTAGTGAAGCATGACGGTGACGGTGATAAGATGACAGCGTCATCGACTGTGATGTTGCTATTATAAAACAATGGGGTTTGTTAATACAAAGATGATGATGAATAAGAAGAAGATATATTAAGGTCCAGATGTTTCATAGTGGAGAGAGTATGATTCATATTATGGTAGAAATCAAGAGAATCTAGCTAAAAATAACCATCACTAGGGATTTTTTTAATGGTTTTAAACATATGATATTTATATCTCATGAATAAATCAAATTAAAAAAAATTATAAAAAATAATTATTTTATAACTAATATAGAAAATACAATTTTTCATTCTTTTATTGATAACTGACTTATAAATTATATTATATAATATATATTTTTAATATATTTTTCTACATAATTTATTTTATAACTGATATAGTAATCATTTTTCATCAGTTATAATATAAAACACCTAATTATGTCACATTCAGAATAAATTATCAAATAACTGTTGTGAAAATATTTCATTTATATTGTAAAATATCTATCAATAATAACCCGTATAATAATTTAACATATTATAAAAAAAATTTAATATAGATACTACAACTACCATATAATACAGAGTAATTAAAAGAGAATGAAATCTCACCCAGGAAATTAAAAAATAATAATACTCTTCTCCTCCTCAACTGTATTGAAATATTTATTTGATAAATCCAAAAAGATCGTATTTAAATCATACATGAATTTTAAACAAGATCATATTTTAAAATTATAATATCGCATCTTATTATATAATGATCTTACCATATATTTAGTGGTATTTAAGACATATAATTTGGATTAGATTTTTTTCGAAATAGACTTTTACAAACCCCCTTGAATGAATTTATCATCTAAATTCAACAGTATAATGGGAAGGGTTTTTTGGATAACATTAGGAGATTCATATACATAAGAAACCATATGATATCCATAAATAGACCCATTAATGGATTTCTTATTTTTTATCAAAGATATAATCTTTGATCTTATTGTTATCAAGTTGTGTGCTTTTCTAGGTTCTCTATATATTGAATATAAATTCTCCATCAAATTTATATATCCAATATTTCATATAACCTAGATAAATGACTATAGGTATATAATATATATTATTGCAGGTAGTGTTGATAGGAATCCCACTAAAATATCTTGGATCCTAAAATTTACAATGACTCTTATGAATCCTTTAGGAACATCATATTTATTACAATAAAAACCATGAGAAAACTCAATGAACATAAATGAAATCCACACTATAAAACTAAAGGGAAAACAGTATATAAGTATTGGAATAATTTTTTTTCTCATTTAACATAATTTCATATAAATATAACAACCTCACTAAACCATTATTATGAAAAAAGAAGCTTGATACAAGAGACTCAAAACAATACATGACAATATAATCTATCCTAGGAATCATTTCCTACTAAAAGAAGTATGACTAAACAAATATGTCATGTATGGTTTTCCAAATCCTTCTCATATGGTCTACCAAAATAAACCTAGAAAAAATATGGATTTAAAAAAATAAAAAAATAAAATTTAATGCACTTACTTTTCCAGAGTTAATTTACTAGTAGCTGGTTATGATAGATGAAGGTGATGAATATGATGCCTCAATTGTAGTTCATTAAATGGAATCAACTACATCTAATTTTGATCATCTTTATTTGACCATATTAGAGAGGTACTCAGGGAATATGGAATTAGTTTACCAATCAGTAGGGGAATAATAGTATGACTCAAATCAAATCACCCTATCTATCCATAAGATATCACTATTTGGAAATATAGAAACATTACTATTATTCTTGTAAGATATTGTTTAAATGTCTCTAAATTAGCATGTATTACTAGTAATCATAAACAAATGGATATGTTATTGGTTAATCGGTGGTGATGCAAGGATGCATGATTTGTGGGGAATAACAGTCAAATAAGACATATGAATAAGTGAACTTGTAACTACAAAAGGGATATGGGTTAGTAATTGATATTCTAAGATGTAATAATATATATATATAACCATGTAATCATAAAGAAGAAACAAAAATAAGAAAATAAAACAGAAAACACAAAACACCATTGGATCAATGTGATCAATGGTTCTGATCCCATCTTAGAAACCACTATTAGAGAAAACCAAATATCAAATTTACTTGAATATAAATAATTCCCTTACTAGTTGAATTAATTTAATTCCGAAGGATAAAATACATATAATTTTAATATTAGAAAGTCTTGATATATCATATATTTTAACATTTAATTAAAATAATTTTTAATAATTATTTTTTATCAAATATGACATTTGAAGAGGTAAGGGTTAGATAAATCTCTTCATTTATTAATATAACTCTCTATTTAAAAGAATTAGTTATGTTTATTTATTAAAAATATAAATATATATAAATTTTATTTAGATAATAAAATTTATTAATGAGTGTATCTTTTTATTATATAAGGATGAATATCCATGTCTATTAAATTAAAATTTTATCTCCCTTCATAAATTTGGTTTGTATACTCATGTGAACAAATTTATTTGAAAATGTGAGGGAATTTCAATTTTTATACTTCAATTTTGAGAAATTGTGGAACTCTATTTTAGTGTATCACTCCCATATTTCTTATAATCCCATGGAATGTATCAATTACCTATTTGTAATTTAGTGTATGAAGGACTAAAATAATTACGGATTGTGTGCCCACATGATTTATAAAAAAACCGTCCAAAAAATTAATTCCAAAAATCATAATAATTTTAGTGACATGAATATAGATTACATGTTTTAAAGATTCACAAATTAAGAAATTTTGAATCCCAGTCATTTTGATAGAAAAATATCTCTATTGAATGAATAAATGATGTTCTACCTTAACGTATAAAAGATTTTTTACATGATATAACTGAATGTTCATTTTACCCTGACTTATCCCCCTCAAAAATTTTATAATAATACTTCCAATTAATAAAATGTTTATAAAAGATTAATATGAGGAAAAATGTGATTATGATTGGGGTTTTTTTAATTGAAATATTTACAACAGATTAGAAAATTGTATTTTGGAACATCTCCACCAAATTAAGTATATTTAAACTTTTTTGGATGTAATATATTTCATGAAGAAATCCATGTATGTTGGAACCAAAAAATTTTATCCTGAAATATTATGAATTCAATATGGTTGATGAAAAGTTGATTTTGGAAAAAGATTAATAAATCATTGACATCACGAAATACTTCATTCCCTTAAATTAATTATACCAGAAAACATCCCATGTATGTGATATTTTATCCAAATTTTATGTTATGTGTAAATTTTTTTTCATCATTCAAAAAATTAGTGATAAAATCTCCATAAAATATTTTAAAAAGAATAATTATATTTGGGAATAATAATTTTTTAGGGATGTGGTTACAACATCATAATTTGAAAAAAATGGTAATATAATTGAGGGAATGTTACCACATAGAACTTCCTCAAATTCCATAAATTATGTTAAATAGTTCAAGAAGAAATGAAATTTTTTAAATAATAATTGAGATTTATTATTCTATTGACAACGTAGAAATTTTTCATGGCATTTTCTTCATCATAATAATATTAACAAAACCCAATATAAATCTGTTTACAAAATAAATTCTAGTTTTGAATATATCCAAATTAAACATGAATTAAATCATTAATGGGTTCTAGAATTTTTATATATCTATCGATGGACCATTCAATGTTAAAATCATTTTATGAATTTACCATCGTGAAAAAAGAACTACATGAAAATAATTAATGCATCAACGTCACCCGGTAAAAAATCACTGAACTATACTCTATTTATGGGGAATGTATGACTCTAATAAAAATGTTGTATGTTCTGGATGTTGAAAATATTATGGTCTATGTTTATCATAATAGTAAATGTTGGTTTGGGTGTTCATTTCAATATTACAAGGTAATATTTTTTGAGTGTTTCATGCTTTTGTGATAAAAAACCTTGTGATGAAGTTTACCTACTATCTATTAATAATATGACTGATTCTCCTACTTATTATTTTGAACTTTCTAATTCTTTTCGTGATCATTTTTATTATTTTAAATTTAATTAATTAAATATAATAAGAAAAATTAAATTTAGATAATATTTATGATGAATTTGGTAAATATTAAACAATTGGAGAAATTATATTGCAACCATTTCTCAGTGTAGTCATTAATTCCACTGTATTGGATTTGTTACTGTATAACATATAAAACTTAATTTTTTTTATAAATAATGGAAGAATTGATTTTTATATTACTTATTTTGATGAATTCATGAGATATTTACCGGAATATCTTTATATAATGAATTATGAATTCTGTTATATCTGTTGATGATATAATTTTTATGTTTAAAGCCAATATAATAATGAAATTAAAATATTAAACTTAGATATTAGTGTTCAATATTTTATGAATGGATTTTATATGTTCCAAAAATAATATTTTATAATTGATCAATATAGACTTCCATATACACCCTATAAAAATAGAATATATATAAGGGAAAATCATGTATTACTTGACATTGTATATTTCATGACCAATGTGACATCTGAGACCCAAGTTCCACTTAATGGTTTCCCCAATCCTGGGGTGCTACATTACCTCTATCACATATCTATAATTTCCAGAGTCTACCAACTAGAAGTGATGGACTTGGGTATGCCCATTGGGAAACGATGACCTTATTACAAAAGTGTAGCACATTAGATGAATTTAAAAATAGGTAAATAGAGAAAGAAATATATGTAAATAGAAGGCTCATTTAAAAATAGATAAAATATTAACAATAATAGGAAAAACATTATTAACATTCAACCACTGATGATATGTCATGTCACTAGAAAACTAGAAAACACGGATACAAGACAATTGGCATAACATTCCACTAAATTATAAAGATATCAAAAGAGTATCCCAAGAATACCACGATCTAGCTCGATCATCTGCAATCAATCTTCATTATAAAAAGTAAGAATTTAAGTGTTTGAATTTGTATGCTTTCCTTTATCAACACTTCCAAACATGAAATATTCATGGGATACCAAATGGTTCCCAGAGAGGGTCTGAGATAAATCTCAATGGGCCACCACCAACATTGTCTATAAAAACCATCCCTTGTAAAGTTAATGTAACTGTGTGCGGGAATGCATTTATAAAGTAATGTAATACAATGTAACTAAATAACCAAGTACCATATTTAGCCCTCTTTTGATGTCTGAACATTTGAACAAATAATTATTTGATTATTAATATTTTATAATTAAGCCACAGGTTATAAATTGAAAAATATCCATGATGTAACAAGGAAACATGTAATGATATCAATTAGTGAAGTCCCATGGTAATAATCAAGGGAGACGTAGACCTCAAGGTTCTCTAAATCTGTAATAATTGTAGCCTAGCATGAGTAACAGTGTAATCATAGGAGCCTAGTCTAAGGAATTCCAAAATGAGGTTCCTAGAAATTCTAAGGTGATCATCTAAGGTAAACTGCTGATATGAAGTGACACAACCCTAAGGGCTTTATCGATATCATCTACAAGTCAATGTATGATCTTAGAAGTGAATATGAGGCATCCAATTATTATATGTAGGGGATCCGATGGTGTTATACAGAGTCTACAATGAATAGATATGGATTGAGATCTAGGTGGTAATCAACCTATATAAGCGGTAACTTGGAATCCGAATGGGGTTCCCAAGTTATCATGGTATTCTCCGATCAGAATCCAAGGCGAGATCGATTCTTCCAATTCATAATTTATTATGGATTCATTTAAAATTTCATTTTGGTTCTAGAAATTCCTTTCATTATTTAGATACGGTCAAGTAGCATGAAACCATTTTCTCAAGGGTTTCTTTTCATGAGTATGATAAGTTCAGGTAGAATGAAACCATTTAATTAAGTCATAATTAATCAATAAGTCCATTTGGTTAAATCCATTCCATTAATTAGTGTGACAAGACCAAGTATCCCAAAACCATTCATTTAATCCATTTAAAAAACAATCCCTATTCAAGGTTCATTACACAACCTTCCATTAACGTTGTAAGTCGTTCAAAAAATATGCAAACTTCTATTCATATACATTTATGTCCAATTCATTTTCATAGTATAATTTGTTATTCACATTAAATTATAAAATTGATGAACTTACCATAGGTGGTTCAATTGGTGAGAAGACACGGTACATGCCATTATTCAATTCAATATATAAATTAATCCTTTAAATATAGAAATTATTATCCTTTGGAAGGTCAAACTAAAGAACACTAGAACAGTGGCACAAATGTGTCAAATCACTAAACCAAAGTTATTTAATAACACCCTATATGGTATTAATGGAGTTGTGGATGTAACCACCAATAATTAATCACATATATTTAAGGAGAATATCCATATGGTTGTAGTGATTATAATCATGGAATATAAATTCTATTAGTGACACTAGATGAAATCAGTGGGTACCACATGACAATTCCAACATCAATGAACTTGAGGGATGAGTTATAGGCCACCCACCATAGGATTATAGAACTTCCCTCCTATGTTATTGGACCTTTATTTGGCTTAGATGAATGTAGATAAAAAAAGAGAAAAATAATCATACCTTGAAAACTTGGTCGAGAGAAAGAGAGAATGAGAAAGGCTTAAACAGAATAAAGTACCAATCATTGTGCATCCAACATGATGAAAGTAAGATAGAATGGATCCTGTATGAATGAAATGTCTCGATTTCTATCCTATATATTGAAAATTATCCAAAGAGATATCAATTTATGTTAATCTCACTAAAATATGAATTAGGGAGGAATACGAGGTCTATGTTGATCATTAAGAGAAAAACGGCATCTATAGGTTTTGTTTGTACTATTTGGAATAACATGTGAAAAAATTTCACAATTACATATGTATAAGTGGAACATTAATGGTTAGGATTCACGGTTGTGTCTAAACTATGGAAAGTGGTTCTATTTTGAAATTGACAATCTTCACAGTTAAGGAGACAGTGCACCAACCATGTGTTAACCATGTGACATGTCATGTCTCCTAAAATATGGGTTTCTGGATTAGAACATTCTCCAGAAACCCATGATATCTTTTCTATTTCATTTTTCATCCATATTATTTCAAATGTTATGATTTTGGAAGAAATATAATGGACACTTTCAAGAGTGAAAAACCAGGTTCTTACATACTTTCCCCCGTAAAATCACTCATACACAAGTTCACCTTCCAAGGGTGGAGAAACATTCTCTGAAAAAACTCTAGCCATTGTGCATGAACATAGTATTCCCTCTCCCAATTATTTCACTTCATGCGACCATTGTACTATAGAAGGTGTACTAGAGGGATAGACCTGCCTAGGAGAGCCTTCATGCTCTGCTCAATGATGTGTACTGGATTCTCCTCAATGATAGAATCAAAATCTTACTCAAATTCCACCAGGTCAAAGGTATGAAATGGATCAACGTCATATTGCTGAAGCTGTGAAGCATGAAAGTCATCATTATTGCATAATACCTCTGAGGTAATAGCATCCCATAGATACTGAACTGACTCTCTCTCTATAATTTCGAAAGGCTTATCATAACAATAAAAACATATTTCACTACTTTTGTAACCATCTATGCCATAGCATGGGTCATATCAAAAGCAAAATAAAATCCCCGAACATGAACTCAAGAGTTCATCAATGGTGATCAACATAAGATTTCAATATAGACTGTCTAGTAGTCATAAGATTTCTGGTTAGCTAAACATGCTCAAAAGTCTCTATAACAAGACAAGGACCTTGTTGGAATACCTCACCTACCTCTAACTAGCATAGGGGTGAATGAAATATCCTACCAAATATGTCCTCTAACATCGAAAATTGAATTATCACCAAAAAGCTATTATTATTGAGGAACTCGACAATTGGGATATATGTACCCCATGAATCACCAAATTCAAGGACACATGCTCGAAGCATGTCATGTAGAACCTCTATTGTTTGTTCTGATTTTCCATTGGTCTGAGTGTGAAATAATGTTCTTATAAGGAAATGTGATACCATAGCCTTCAAGAATCCCTTCCAGAAATGATAATTGAAATGATCATCCGTATCTAAAATGATAGAATAAGGGACTTGATGAGTCGTATAGTCTCAGAGACAAAATTTTTTCCTATCTCAGCAACTGATAATGTTTCCAGAATAGGAATAAAGTGGGATGATATTTTTAGTCATTCAATGACTACCCATATAGCTTCACTACCCCTCAACCTCCTTAGTAATCCGACTATGAAATCCATTGAATCATCTTCACATTTTCATTTCAGGATTATAAGAGGCTATAGCACGCCCACATATCTCTTGTGCTCTGCCTTTAACTATTGAAAGGTGGAATATATAGTGATAAAAAATGCTCTTTGAAATTTCATACAAGGATTATAATATTAGAATCACATATGACAATACATTTGGGAGATGCCTAGATCAACTACCCACTAAAAAGCATGGAACACTTTCATAAACTCCTCTCTCATGTTTTTAGGTACCTAGACACATCTACAAATACAAAGGATATCATCTCTTTACACAATCCAATATAGAGGTGGGTTATCTCCAGATACAGTCTCACATAGAACCAAGCCTTTTGGATCATAAAATTTTCAACCTTCAAGCTTATTAAGGAGGATAGAGGAAACTATCAAATATAATAGGTATGAATTCTTGTGAAAATAATGAAACTCTAGATTCCTCTTAGAAAATAGGCTTCTTAATGTACATTATTCACTAGATTCCCCTAAATCATGTGCCTATGTTGTTAGACTCAGTGCATCTACAACCACATTTCTCTTCCTAGGTGTCTATGCAATCTAAAAATCAAAGGATTGTAGATATTAAACCAATCTCTTATGTTTGAGATTCATGTCACACTGAGAGAATATATATTTGAGTCTCCTGTGGTATATGTATACCATTATGTGCTCACCCAATAGATAATGTCCCCAAAAATATGAGGCATGAACAACTGCTACTAGATAAAGGTCATTGTATGGTAGTTTCTCTCATGAGGACACATGTGTAACGCCCCGAACCTAGTTACCCAGATTCAGTGCATTATTACATAACATTGGAATGATCACAAGAAAGGTAAAATCTCGAAAGACCGATTAGTTTAGTAGCATTGGAAACACAAGATATATTCATAAAGTTTTACATTAGATCATAAAAATGAAAACTACAACAACATAGTCTCCATATTCCACACTCTTATCCCCTCATACTATCCCTGTAGGTCATTCATAATTTACTTCTTCACATCCTGGGAAAAAAATAGAAAAGGGTTGAGTTAAAATGCCCAGTAAGGATAACAATATAGCGGAAACATTCATCAATAAGAATAAACATTAAAGGCAATGTATAACTAGAACAAAAGCCTTTTAAACTTGAACTTCAACATAGTATGGAAAAAATAAAATGAAATAATTCCATTTACTTATTCACATGGATATTATACTAATCAAATAATCACATGCAATTTCAATAACCACTTTCATAATGATGGAATGCATAATGCCAGACTATCATAACCACATAGCCAAGGCCTCATGCCAAGACAACAAATAAGATTTTTCCAAGGCCTTGTGCCAAGACACTAGTTTTTCTCATGAGACCTACCAATGTATCTAGGAGCTATAGCGGGCTCCACCCGTCACATATTATGTCTAATTCATTCCCATATGAAAATGTTTAAACATAACATAAACATTCATATTAAAACTAGCATACGAAATGTAAATACTTCATCTATAAACCACGAATGGTATAAAAATAACACATCCACTGTCAAACGTATCACAAAACCTTCAATACAATATAGAAGATATGTATCATAATAAATCAACATCAAATAAGCATAAAATCCATCAATGGATATTGACATAGATGAAATCAAAACTATTTTTAGAGAAATATCTCTTTCTATTTTGAAATCATTTAAGAGTCATATATCTATAAAATAAAACATTTTCTTTGAAAATATTATTAATACATTGTAATGGAATCTTTGAAGATTTTATAATGGCGGAAAACAGCCGCACCCGCTGTATAAGTTAAAAAAACATTCTTACCTTAATTCCATCGAAAAAAATAAAAAGGACCTTATATGGAAAACGACAGAAAGATTAATTTATAAACCACTTATAATAGTCAACAAGGGAATAAATGACTTTAACCAATATTCTAGTATATAGTAAAAAAATTTCTTGAAATACATTTTTAAGAAACATGGATGTGGATTATAAAGAAGTCCCGGTAGATTATTACATATAAACAACCTCGAATAATGAAGAGATTGCGAAATAAAGCCATAACTTGTAGTTTTCCTTGGTTGGGGGTAGGTTATCTCCTATATAATGGTGAAATAATTGTTATTAAATTATACAAGAATCATATACATTATTATGTTATCATATATGATCTTTTAACATTGATTTGTTAATAATATCTTAGTATTATCGTTGTTTCTGGTGTTAACTTACTCGTTTTCTTTTATATGTTTTGTTTCGTAATTTTTGTTTGTAATGGATAGGATGTATCTTATTAATATCAAGAATGATATAAATTCCATAAACATTATTTTTAAATCATCAAATGATAGTTATACTTGAATGGATATGATGGAGAATGAATCTCATCGCGTTCGTGGAGACGGTAGTCCGTCCGTACGCACTAGTGACAATATCATTCTTTTGATGTTAAAATAATATATAATTGCATGGTATATCATAGATATACAAAATAATTATCATGTTATATTTATTATTTACATGAATTAAAAATCATTATTATACCCATCCAAATAATAATATATTCAATAACAATTACACCACGACGTGGAGACGGTAAGTCGTACGTACGCACGTATGGTGACATGTCATTCAAACGATGGAAAAGGTGAAGGTAAATAAGGTAATTTTTTTGGATTTTTCTGAAAAAAATGAATTTTTAGTGAATAGTGTATTTATTTAAAAATTAAATTTAAAATATTTAGAAAATTATTTTTATAAAATGGTGTTCATTTATGAAATCATATCATCGATATTTGGTTAAGGTGAAATTTTGGGATTTTTCTGACAAAGTTGAATTTTCGATGAATAGTGAAAATACCGTTTTAGGGTTTCAGTATGTTTAATGACATCATAACTGTGTCATGATGCTTTCATGAGATATTTTAAGGGTTTTCCGACCAAAGGTGATAAATTATTGTATGGGGGGACCCATGTGGCCAATACCATGGGCAAATACCATGGAAAAGCCCATGGTTTTTCCAAAACCACCAATGTGGTGTCCCTTGGCCATTAATGCCTTGTCCCCTCACATTCCTTATAAATACCAAGCCATCCTCTCATCAATTAGACTCCCAAATATGCCCCAATGAATCTAAGGTCACATTACCTCTTAAGGAGTCCTCCCAAGGTTCCCCCAAGCCCTCAAGGTCCCAACCTTTGAGTTTTAAGAGTTACATTTTAAGGTAAGCGATCTGACCTCCCTCTTTCTTTTCAAGTAATCTCTTTTATGTCATTTCTTTTATGCTCCATGATCTTATGTTTAAGGATGTTATTTTATGTTAATATTACTTCCATTTTCATTTTCATATTATGAGACACCCCCTCTTGCTCTCGTTATTTCATTTTAAGAATGTTAAAGTGGCGTCGTTAGGCTGCAGAATTTTTAAGGGATTTTTTCACCCTTCTCATTTCCAAGATCTATTTTCATGTCAAATCTTTCAAGTTCCTTTTTATTATGTTGGGGTGTTATATATATATCTATAATACTGATCTTTTATGTTCATATTATGAGATACCCTATTTTATCTCTTCAATTCATTTTTGTTGATGTTTAAGTGGCGTCGTTAGGGTGACAAATTTTTAAGGGATTCTTTCACCTTTCTCATTTTTCAAAGTTATACTTTCACGTAAAGTATTTAAAGTTACTTTTTATTATCTTGGGGTATGATATCTATATATATAATACTTATCTTTTATGTTCAAATTATGAGAGACCCTATTTGATCTAATAAATTCATTTTTTTGAAGTTTAAGTGACGCCATTAGGCTGCCGAATTTTTAAGTGATTCTTTCACCTTTCTCATTTTTAAATGTTCTACTTTCATATCAAGTCTTTCAAGTTACTTTTTATTATGTTGGGGAATGATCTATATATCTATCATACTGATCTTTCATGTTCATATTATGAGAGATCCTATTTGATCTCGTCAATTCATTTTTGTTGAAGTTTAAGTGGTGTTGTTAGGCTGCCGAATTTTTAAGGGATTCTTTCACCATTCTCTTTTTTAAAAGTTTTACTTTAATGTAAAGTATTTCAAGTTAATTTTTATTATTTTGGGGTATTATCTCTATATCTATCATACTTATATTTTATTTTTATATGATGATAGACCCTATTTGATCTCATCAATTCATTTTTGTTGATGTTTAAATGACGTCGTTAGGCTACCGAATTTTTATAAGAGAAATCTTATTTTTGTCTTCCTTTCATGTTCTTAATTTCATATGGTATATCTTTCAAATTTCAATACCATGTTCTTAAATCCTTTATATTCTGTCCCTATACTGCTTTATGGGTCATTTATGAATGTTTGACCTATGTCCCCTCCATTTTCAATGTTTTCTAAAACCCCGAAACATAGCCATTATGCTTCAGAATTTCCGTCTCAAAATGACTCTCTATTTTTCTAAAGTTATTTTATTTTACTTGGTTACTACTCAAAGCCCTCTCTTATATAGGGGTATTCACATATATACCAAGTTTATCTATTTTAAATTCAGGGATTTACATAAATGAGACCCACTTTCCCTTTCCGTGGGTTTAAAGTGACATAAAGATCATGTCTTTAAAGCAGTTTTAAAATGTTGTGATTATGAAATGAAACCCATTTTTTTATGATATATGGGTTTTTATGAAATAATTGATAATGATATATGTGGATCACATGATAACAAAGACATGTCAAGGGTGAGTCTTGATAGTTCTCCAATGCATTGGGTAAAGACTTAATCTATATAGATGACCATTTAGACTGATACCATGAAAAATAACCTTGGTAATTTTTATTGACACCTTGGGGATGGACCTTGGTGAAACAGAAATGATTGTCTTTGTTAAATTTTGTAGCCACATATTCAAGTTATGAAATATGTTATTTTTATTATGAAATGCCTCATGATTTCATTCTCATGTCTTAAAGTTCTTTTCATGACTTTATTGATGTATCTCAAGTTCACATGTTAAATGTTTCCCTTGTTTCCCTTACTGGGAATTCTGCTCACCCTTTCTTTTGATGTATGTACCCAGGTTATGAGATGCAGTAACGAACCTAGGATGAAGATAAGGATAATCCTTTCAACTGTTTAAGAAGAATGTTTTTTTGATTCATGTATTAAGTTCCTGGTTTCCAAGACACTAAACCATAAAGATCCTCAGTTTTGTATAATGTAATGATATTTTATGTGACAAAAAGGTGGGATGTTATATTTAGGGTGCATTAAAATTCATTCTATTGTGATAGATGCCATGATAAATTATGAATTTTGTTGTGATAGTTTCCGTGATGGACATACTTGTTGTGCTGATAGAGTATTGTTTATTTTACTGCCTATTTAGCATGGAAGCCAAGCTCTGGGCTTAGAGGTGTTATGGGCCCTCAAGGATAGGAATTTGGTGGAACATTGGATTGTTATGCTATTTTACTTTTTATATGAATTTTTATGATGCCATGCTTTGATTCGCGGGGATTATGGGCCCCCACGAATCATAATTTGGCACATAGATGTTTGTTTTTCAGTGTTTCTGGCGTTCGGTGCAGTTTCTGATCTACTGCCCAGAAAAAACCAGAATACACAGCATGTACTTTATATATACAAGCTGTGTAGTTTTAAAAACATGTTACTAAATGTATGAACATAGACACGGCGTGGTGGAGAGTTTTCGGGGACACGCTTTGTACCATAAGTACATGTCGTATAGTAGTCAATAGTGAACCCGGCCGTGTCACTAACAACACGGGTTGGGGAAACTCATGTAATACACACCGTGTGTTATATGAACATGTTGTGTAGTTTTCTTCTAGGTACCCGATCGTGTCACGAACAACACGGGTCGGTGTTATCTTCTCTTATATATGCTGTGTTTTTTCAGAACACACCATGTAGAGGTGAGCCATGTAGCCGGCCGTGTAACAGCTACACGGGTCTCCAAAACCCATCCAATACATGCCGTGTCTTTAGTGAACACACTGTGTAATTTAGGATTAGGAGGACCATGTAGGTTAGCCATGTAAAGAGACTTGGGAAGGAGAGTGGTGTTCAAGTACACACCACGTGTTGTGACAACACGCCGTGTGGTTAGGATGTTATACGACTAGTGGTGGAAGAGTTACACGCCAGTGTGGAAGGTTTAGCAAACATGCCATGTAGTCTTGTTTTGAAAACGTAAGTGTTTCTCTCTCCTATTCCCATTTTGTACTCTTGTGTTTTATGTACTTGTTAATCCTAAATCTAAATTGTGATTTTGATTTATCAGATCTATGCCACCAAGGCGTCCTCCCATTGCATGCCAGGAACCAGGCAGTGACCGTACGCCTGATACGGCAGACCAGGGACTACCTGTAGTTCCGCCGATCATTCCAGATGTGACACCTACAGTGATTCCAGACACTGGTGCCGATGCTCAGTTCGGAGAGGGTTTCATGAGTTTCATATAGACCTTCTAGGGAGCTCAGCATCCTACCCCATCTATGGAAGAGCTGACGCGAGTCTTCCAGCAGCATCATCCTCCCACTTTCACAGGGGATGGAGGACCTCAGGATTCAGAGTCATGGCTAGAAACCATGCTTTCCATCTTTGAGTATTTGGAGACACCCCCAGACAGAAGGGTGAAAATCGCGACTTACATGCTGTGAGATTCTACAAAGAGGTGGTTGGATGTAGTCTCGCAGGCAGGGCGCCAACAAACTATGGATTCAGATGAGTTCCATCATACGTTCTATGACTACTTCTATCCGGTGACGCTAAGGGCCAACAGAGACAGAGAGTTCATGAACCTTCAGCAAGGTACTCTTTTGGTTATGGATTATTCCTCCTGTTTCACTAAGTTATATCATTTCACTCTAGTTTTGGGAAATGACAATCTTTTTTTGGGAAGGAAGTATGAGGAAGGCCTCAAACCAGATATCAGATCGCATGTGAACATCATCCAGTTGAATTATATTAACCTAATAGTCAATCAGGTGCTGATCACTGAATGGAATCTGAGGGAGACTGGAGCTATTGACCCGGGAGGTTCAGCATCCAAGACTGATTCATTTCATACTGACAGCAGGAAACACCACCGAGAGTCTACTTGAGGTGACTCGAGGAATTGATCTAATTATTTTGGGAGATGGGATCTTCCTTCTGGAAACCGGGTGGTGTGATATTAGTGTTGAAAGAGTGGGAATAAGAAGCCTCAGTACCTTGGATATCCAGAAGAGTTCCAAGCTTGTGGAAAGATGGGTCATCTGCAGTGTTTTTGCAGTGTTCTTCTTCTAGCAGCTAGTGTAAGAGGATCAGTTTCCACTCCTCGTACAGGAGCAGGATTACCAGTTCCATAGCAGACTGGGGGTTGGAGTTCTTCAGGTCATTTAGGCCAGGGTAGAGGTCATGGAGATGGTGGTCAGGCTCATGGAGGATTAGCTCAGGGATATCAGGCTGCTACACAAGGTCACGGTACTGGCCAGAAGTTTGTGGTATAGCAGATCTATCGGGAGCAGGATCTTGGACCTTCCATAGTTCGAGGTACGATATTAGTAGCCTCAGTTTTAACTTCTGCACTTTTCGATACTATAGCTTCTCATAGATTTATTTCTATGCACACTGTGTAGAGACTTAGACTTTTTTTCCTTACTACTAAGGAAACATTGTCACTAGACACTCCTTTGGGACATAGAACTACTAGTGTGCGTCAGTGCAAGGAGTGCCCCCTTGAGGTTGGTGGGTGTCACTTCTTGTGGGATCTTTATATCCTCGAGATGAAAAATTATGATTTCATTCTCAGAATGGACTGGGTAATTCCTTTTTGGCCTTTTTCAATTGTTATTGCCGCAGGGTGAGTTTCACGTCACCAGAGGTCGGGTCCATTCTTCACAAAGGCAAATGGGATGTCCAGGCAAGCAGAGCTGGACCAGAGCATCATGGTTTGGGCAATGTTACATCCTATATTTCTATTTTATACCTGGATGATAAGGGGACTTCTTAGATGTACTTCCCTCCCGTAGATTACCATTTTCCGGATGTATTTCCAGAATACTTTTTAGGGTTGCCTTCAGAGCGTGAGGTATACTTCTCTTTTGAGCTTGTTCTAGTAGCAGCACCAATATCCATACCTCCTTATAGGATGGATACGCCTGAGTTGAAAGAACTCAAGAAGAAGTTGGAGGAGTTGCAGGTGAAGGGTTTTATCCGACCTAGAACATCCCCTTGGGGTTCGCCTGTTTTGTTTGTGAAGAAGGAAGATGGTACCTTATGGATTTGCGTGGACTATAGAAAGATGAACCAGTTGATGGTCAAGAACCGATATCCATTATCAAGGATTGATGATCTTTTTTATCTGCTTTAAGTAGCCATGGTATTCTCAAATATCAACTTGAGATCCGACTATCATCAGTTGCGGTTCAGACCATCTGATATACCTGTCACGGCTTTCCGAAGTAGGTATGGTCTATACAAGTATCTGGTTATGCCGTTCGTTTTCACGAATGTGCCGGCAATTTTCATGGCATTGAGGAAAAAAGTTTTCCATCTTTACTTGGACTCTTTATTCGTTGTCTTTGTGGACGATATCTTGGTGTACACCCACTCTCGACATGACCATGCTACCCATCTTGAGATTGTATTGAGTACACTGAGAGAGCATCAGTTATATGCTAAGCTCTCAAAGTTCCACTTCTAGATGGATGAGATTCACTTCCTAGGCCATGTCATCTCAGTGACAGGAGTATCAGTAGACCCAGAGAAGGTGAGAGTAGTAGTTACCTTGGAGAAGCCGAAGAATGTCTTCGAGGTATGGAGTTTCTTGGGACTGGCTGGTTATTACAGGTAGTTTATATAGGACTTCTCATGCTTAGCAATGCCGTTGAAGGTCTTGACTAAGAAAGGTGTGAAGTACGTTTGGTTAGAAGCTTGTGATTCAGCCTTCCAGGAGCTGAAGGGGATATTGACCTCAGCACTGATTCTAGTTCTTCCAGAGTCGGGCAAGAGTTATACAATTTTTTGCGATGCATCTGACATCGGGCTTGGAGCAGTGCTTATGCAGGAGGATCGTGTTGTTCTGTATAGATCTCAGCAGTTGAGAACCCATGAGATGAACTATCTTATGCACGACCTCGAGTTTGCTGCGGTTGTTCATGCTTTGCATTGTTGGAGGCACTATCTCATGGGAGAGAATTTTGTGATATATACTGACCACAAGAGCCTCAGGTATATACTCACGCAGTGTGACTAGAATCTGAGACAATAGATTTGGGTCGAGTACCTATAGTCTTTCGACTTTGAGCTTGCTTATATGCCTGGGAAAGGCAATGCTTTGGCTGCCGCACTGAGCATGAGGACTCAGTTGCAGGCAGTTCAAGAGGCCATCAGCAAGTGGAAGCTTATGGATCTATTCTATGAGATGCATTTGGAGGTTCACGACAGACAATGACAGATAGTTTTTTCTTCTGTAGCGGTAACCTCTACTATTTTATATTGATTTCAAAAGAGGAAGCTATCAGACCTAGAAGGCCTAGTGCTACAGAAGGCTGTGTCAGATGGAGACCCTACTTTGGGGTGGACAGTGGGTGATGATGAGGTGCTACATTTTCATGGTCGCGTATGGGTTTCAGCAGACATACGTGAGGAGCTGATGTGGGAGTTTCATGCCTTAGTTTGGGAAGTTCATCCTAGTGTCACCAAGATTAACTGAGACTTACACCACCAGTATTGGTGGCCAGGTATGAAGAAGAATGTGGCTGGTTTTGTTATGTGGTGTTCCACCTGTCAGCAGGTGAAGGTAGAGCATCAGTGATCAGCAAGGCTTTTACAGTAGCTACCCATTCTTGAGTGTAAATGGAATGATGTCACGATGTAATTCATGACAGGGTTGCTGAGATCGCATCAAGGAAATTATGTGGTTTGGATTGTAGTGGATAGGCTCATGAAGGTTTCACACTTCCTTCCGATGAAGGAGACCATCAATGTTGATGAGATGTTACGGTTGTACATCCGACAGATTGTACGTCTGCATGGATTTCCACACTCCACTGTTTCAGAAAGGGGTGTGCGTTTTACTTCGCACTTCTTGCCGGGGCTATAGAGGGCTTTGGGTACACAGGTACTATTGAGTATAGCATACCATCCACAGACTGATGGCCAGTCTGAGTGTACAATCTTGGTGCTTGAGGACATGCTTCGAGCATGCATTCTAGACTTTGGTGGTACTTGGTAGAATCATATCCCTCTAGTGGAGTTCGCCTACAACAACAGTTTTCAGGTGACCATTCAGATGGCACCTTACGAGGCTTTGTACGGTAGGCCATGTCGATCACCATTATGCTGGATAGAGGTAGGAGAGGCAGCCTTGCTGGGACCTAGTCTCGTTCAGGAGACCATAGAGAAGGAGGAGTTGACTCAGAAGAGGATGGCTACTGCACAGTCTCGGTAGAAATCTTATGCTGATCAGCGGAGATGACTTTTGGAGTTCAAGGTCAAAGACCAGGTTTTCCTTCATTTTACCCTGAGGTTGGTACATAAGAGGATTAAGATACAGAGGAAGATCTCCCTGAGATACGTCGGGCCATTTGTTATTCTGGAGAAAGTCAGGCTGGCTGGAAATAGGTTGCAGCTACCTCAGAGGTATCAGGCCATGCACGATGTATTTCATGTTTCTCATCTCCGACGGTACTTCTCAGACCCATATCATGTTTTTAAACCCGAGGAGGTTGAGCTGGAGCAGGATATATTTTTCAAGTAACATCCTATCAGGATTGTTGATTTTAGTGCAGAGGTACTCCGTGGCCGGTTTGTTCCTCTGGTACGGGTGCTATGGCAGCACGACCGTATAATGGACGCGACTTGGGAGAGGGAGGCTGATATGCGATCACAGTGGCCATAGTTGTTTTAGGTCTCTTCTTCTACACCTTTTTATGGATATTTGGGGATGAATTTATTTAATTGGGGAAGTTTTTAAGAACCCGGAGCTTCGGTTTCAGGTACGAATATCTTTTTATGGGATTTTAAGGAAAAATGGAGAATCTGGAAATTTTCAGAGTACACGCTGTGTACTTTAGGAGTACATGCCATGTACTCCTCTACCGTTCGAAGCCATGTGTTGGCGGTGTCCGGGACAAACACATGGTGTATAGGGATGATGTGGTGGCCACTTAAAGTGGAGTACATAAAAACCAAGTACACGTCGTGTACTCTAAAAGTACACATCATGTACTTTCTTTTTTATTTCAATAATCGTACTGGGGTCGCACCTAATGCTCATTAACATATTCTTCTCTGCCTAATACCATCTAGATCATCCAAGGAGACTGATTCTTCTCCGATCCCCCGATCTGTCACCAGTTGTCCAAATCAAACTCTGTCAATTGCAGAAGAATCACAGCGGTGAGTTCTTGGTTCTTCTTTGGCCTTGTTTCCTGATTCTTTCTCTCGTATGAGTTATCTAAGGTTGAAAGTTTTGGACTTTTTTGAATATCTTCTATGTTCTAGGCCAATTCACTGGATGGGGTTCAAGTATACCGATCTTCAAGGATCGAGTTAGTTGTTTGTTGCCCTAGGTTGATGTTCTTTGGGTTTTGGTTGCAAAAGTGCCAAATAACCATGTATTGGGTATCCCGGGTTTAGTATTTTGATCCTATTGTTTCTTTTCCCTTGATTTCTTGTTATCTTATGCTTAATAGTTTCTAAAAAATGATTGGTTGCATTTTTTAGGATCACCCCACGGGTGTTTCTCCCTATTTGGCTGTTTATCGTCGTTCGACACCGTTTGCCTGTGAGGAAACCCCTATTGAAATTGCTAGTTTACATGTTATAACTATTTTCATGTGTTTACTACTTTTTAAATGCTTTTGATGCATGGCATCTATTATCCAAGTAGTTTTTGAACAAACTTAGGGCTGCTGACAGTCGATTACGCACGACTGGACTGCTCAGGGCTATGAGAACCTGGTGCAGGAGATAAAAGAGGGAATAGATGATTAAGTGCTTCTCTAGAGGGTCTGTTGGTTTTAGTTTTGTATGTAGGACCTACTGGATTAGGACTTTGTGCTTCCCAAGTGTGTTCTTAGTTTACACATGCATCGATACCATAGGAGGAATTAGACGTAAGTGATTCCTCAAAGAGTCTGTAGCTATTGATTCAAGACCATAGGGGAATCGATGTGAGAGCTTCCCAGAGTGTTTGTACCTTGATTGATTACTGGACTATAGGGGTCTTCTAGTCTGAGCCACGTATAGGGTTAGAGTTAATTTTTATGGTTGGTTGAGATGAGTCCACCAAGCCAAAGAACAATCTTGGGTTTTGTACTGCTTGTGTTTTGGTAGTCTTTTGAGATACCTATTGTGTTACTTGCTTACCATAGAATTGAAAGCTTTTCTACTTTTCCCTGGTTGTTTAATTAAATGAATGTGAATGGTAATTTGTAGGATTATTTACTGGTGTACTCTTATTCTATTACTGTACTTATTTTCCTTTAATTTTTCTATATTACTCACTAATAGTAGGGAACAAATCTTGGGGTGGTTGCCTATTGGGATTAGTCTCACACCCTGTTTGGGTCCTGCTTTTCAGCCCAAAAAGATTATATGGTTGCAGGTGTAGAAAGGGATTGTGGTACTTCTACCTTAGGTACTTGATTTCTGGTTGGAGCTGGAGAGAATGGGACCGGGCTTTGGCTCGCGATGCTGTTGGAGTTCCTGTTTATTTTTAGTACTTTGGATTCATTTGTATTTCAGCACGTTGTTTTTCTTACTGCTTTCCATAGATACATGTACCATTCTGCATCATTATTATATCAGACATTTCATCAACTTTTAGTTCAATTGTTGTATGTTGTTTGCTTCTTCTGCTATTGTTTATGTTTATTCTTCCGCTGTATACTTTACCAAATGAGGGAATAGTTTCCCCACAGACTCACCAAGGACCTCGCTGCTAGTCTGTAGCTTCTAGTGTTAGGGGAAATGCACTTGAGGTCATGTGGTGAACCGGGTACGGGGCACCAGTTATGTGGCTCTGGATTCGGGTCATTACAAAGTGGTATCAGTGGAGTTTTCTTCTTTTCTATTGCCTTACTATTTTTGCGACAATAGACAGGGATAGGATGAAATGGGTAGTTAGTACTTAACTATGCCCGGGAGTAATTAACCAGTGTACATGGAAGAGCTATATTACATCGTAATTGCAATTTTCAGTTTTTTTAAGTGTTATAGTTTATTATATTTCACCATTGGGTGATGCACATGTTTTGTGTTGTTGCAGTTTATATGATTTTGGTTCTATTTTGTTTCAACCCGATGAGATGAGGGTGTGCCATCTCATGCATCATATAGGCACTGGGTAGGAAATCACATATCATGCATTTTACCATTCCATCCTGGGTGCATTAGAATTCATTCTATTGTGATAGATGTCATGATAAATTATGCATGTTGTTGTGATATTTGATGTGATGGACATACTTGTTGTACTGATAGTGTATTGTTTATTTTACAGCCTATTTTGCATGGATGCCAAGTTCTTGTCTTAGAGGTGTTATGGGCCCTCGAGAATTGTAATTTGGAGGAACATTTGATTTTTATGTTGTTTTACTTGTTATATGCATTGTTATGAAGCCAAGATTTGATTCGCGTGGAGTATGGGACCCCACGGATCAGAATTTGGCACATAGATGTTTGTTTCTCAGTGTTTCTGGCATTCAGTGCAGTTTCTGAGCTACTGCCCGGAAAAACCCAGAATACATGGCGTGTACATTATTAATACACGCCATGTAGTTTTTAAACCATGTTACTAACTATGTGAACAGAGACACGGAGTGGTGGAGAGTCTTCAGGGACACGTCGTGTACCATAAGTACATGCCGTGTAGTAGTCAACTGTGTAGTCGACTGTGTCACCAACAACACGAGTCGGGGAAACTCGTGTAGTACACGCCGTGTGTTATAAGAACACACCATATAGTTTTCTTATGGGTACCCGGACGTGTCACGAACAAGATTGGTCGCTGTTATATATTCTTATACACACCGTGTTTGTTCGAAACACTCCATGTAGGGGTCAGCCGTGTAGCCATCAGTGTAACCGCTACACGGGTCACTAAAACCCGTCCAGTACATGTCATGTCATTAGTGAACACGCCGTGTAGTTTAAGATTAGGTGGATCGTGTAGGTTAGCCATGTAAAGAGACTCGGGTAGGGGAGTGCAGTTCAAGAACATGCCATGTGTTGTGACAAAACGTCATGTAGTTAGGATGTTATACGACCAATGGTGGCAGAGTTACACTCCCATGTGGAAGGCTTAGAAAAAACGTCGTGTAGTTTAAATACACGCCTTGTAGTCTTGTTTTTCAAACTTAAGTGTTTCTCTATCCTATTACCATTTTGTACTTTTGTGTTTTTTGTCCTTTTTAATCCTAAATCTGATGTGTGCTTTTGATTTCTCAGAGTTATGGAACCAAGATGTCCTCCCTTTGCACATCAGGAACCAGGCAGTGACCGTACACATGATACGGCAGACCAGGGACTACCTGTAGTTCCCCTGATCGTTCCATACATGGAACCTGCAGTGATTCCAGACACTGGTTCTGATGCTCAGTTCAGAGAGGGTTTCATGAGGTTCATGCAGACCTTCCGGGGAGCTCAGCGTCCTTCCCTGTCTATGTCAGAGCTGAGGCGAGTCTTCCAACAGCAACCTCCTCCCACATTCACAGGGGATGGAGGACCTCAGGCATCAGAGTCATGGCTTGAAACCATTCTTTCCATATTAGAGCATTTCGAGACACCCCCAGATAGAAGGGTGAAGCTCGCGACTTACATGCTGCGAGATTCTGCCAAGATGTGGTGGGATGTAGTCTCGCAAGCAGGGAACCAACGGACTATGGCTTGGGATGAGTTCCAGCGTACGTTCTATGACTACTTCTATCTGGTGACGCTGAGGGCTGACAGAGCCGAACTGTTCATGAACCTTTAGCAGGGTACTCTCTCGGTTATGGAGTATTCCTCCCGTTTCACTGAGTTATAGCGTTTCACTCCCGATCTGGGAAATGACAAGCTGTTTTTGGCAACGAAGTTTGAGGAAGGCCTCAAACCAGAGATCAGATCACAAGAGAACGTCTTCCAGTTGACTTCTTTTACCTTAATAGTCAACTGGGTGCTGATCATCGAAAGTAATATGAGGGATACTGGAACTGTTGACCAAGGCGGTTTAGCAGCCAAGACTGATTTATTGCATACTGACTGCAGGAAACGCCACCGAGAGTCTAATCGAGGTGACTCGAGGAAGCGAGGTAATTCTTCTGGAAGACGGGATATTCCTTCTGGAAACCGGGTGGTGTGCTATTAGTGTGGAAAGAGTGGGAATAGGAAGCCTCAGTGCCCAAGAGATCCAATGGAGTGCCGATATTGTGGAAATATGGGTCATCTTCCGCATTTTTTCCTGGTTCTTCTTCCAACAGCTAGTATAAGAGGATTGGTTTCCACACCTCGTACAGGAGAAAGATTACAAGTTCCACAGTAGACTGGGGGTTGGAGTTCATCAGGTCATTCAGGCCAGGGTAGAGGTCGCGGACATGGTGGTCATGCTCAGGGAGGATCAAATCAGGGATATCACACTGGTACATAGGGCCGTTGTACTGGCCAGACGTTTGTGGTATAGCAGATCCATTAGGAGAAGGATCCTATACCTTCCACAGTTCGAGGTATGATCTTAGTAGCCTCATTTTTATCTTCTGCACTTTTCGATAACGGAGCTTCTCATAGTTTTATTTCTGTGCACACTGTGGATATCCTTAGACTTATTGTCCTTACTTATGAGGATACGTTGGCACTAGACACTCCATTGGGACATAGAACTAGTAGTGTGCATCAGTGCAAGGAGTTCCTCCTTGAGGTTTGTTGGTATCACTTCTTGTGGGATCTTTATTCTCTTGAGATGACGGATTATGATGTCATTCTCGAAATGGACTAGCTAGTTCCTTTTCAGGCCTTTGTCGATTGTTATCGTCGCAGGGTGAGTTTCACGTCATCAGAGGGTGGGTCCATTCTTCATAAGGGCGAATGGGATGTCCCGATAAGCAGAGCTGGAACAGAGCATCATGGGTTGGGAAATGTTATAGACCAGATTGCAGGTTTATATCTGGATGATCAGGGGACTTCTCAGATGGACTTCCCTCCCATATTTGACCATTTTTCGGATTTCTTTCCAGAATAATTTTTATGGTTTCCTCAATATCGTGAGGTTAAATTATCTTTTGAGCTTGTTCCAAGAGAAGCACCGATATCCATACCTCATTATAGGATGGCTACGCCTGAGTTGCAAGAACTCAAGAAGCAGTTAGAGGAGTTTCAGGAGAAGGGTTTTATCCAACCCAGTACTTTCCCTTGGGGTTCGCCTGTGTTGTTTGCGAAGAAGGCGGATGGTACCATACGGCTTTGTGTGGACTATCGAAAGCTAAACCGGTTGATGGTCATGAACAGATATCTGTTGCCAAGGATTGATGATCTTTTTGATCAGCTTCGAGGAGCCAGGGTATTCTCAAAGATCGACTTGAGATACGGCTATCATCGGTTGTCGGTCAGACTATCTGATATATCTCTCATAGCTTTCTGAAGTAGGTATGGTCTGTACGAGTATCTGGTTATGCCGTTCGGTCCCACGAATGCGCTGGCTGTTTTCATGGCGCTGATGAACATAGTTTTCCATCTTTACTTGTAATATTTTGTTGTTGTCTTTGTGGACGATATCTTGGTGTACTCTCACACTCGACATGACCATGATACCCATCATGAGATCGTATTGAGTACACTGAGTGAACATCAGTAATATGATAAGCTATCAAAGTGCCACTTATGTATGGATGGGGTTCAATTCCTAGGCCATTTCATCTCAAATATAGGAGTATCAGTAAACCTAGAGAAGGTGAGAGAAGTAGTTACCTTGGAGTAGCCGAAGAATTTCTTCGAGGTATGTAGTTTCTTGAGACTGTCTGGTTATTACAGGCAGTTTATACAGGACTTCCCATGCTTAGCAATTCCATTGATGGTCTTGACTAAGAAAGGTGTGAAGTACGTTTGGTCAGAAGCTTGCGATTCAGCCTTCCAGGAGCTGAAGGGGAGATTGACCTCTACATCGATTCTAGTTCTGCCAGAGCCGGGCAAGAGTTATACAGTTTTCTGCGATGCATCTGGCATCGGGCTTGGGCCAGTGCTTATGAAGGAGGATTGTGTTATAGTGTACGAATCTCGGTAGTTGAGGCCCCATGAGGAGAGCTGTCCTACGCACGACCTGGAGTTGGTTGCGGTTGTTCATGCTTTTCATTGTTGGAGGAACTATCTCATGGGAGAAAATTTTGGGGTATATACTGACCACAAGAGCCTCAGGTATATATTCACACAGTGTGACATGAATATGAGACAATGGAGGTAGGTTGAGTACCTATAGTCTTTCGACTTCGAGCTTGCTTATATGCTGGGGAAAGGTAGTGTTGTGGCTGACGCACTGAACCGGAGGATGCAGTTGCAGGAAATTCAGGAGGCCAGCAGCGAGTGGAAGCTTATGGATCTATTCTCTGGGATGAATTTGGAGGTGCAAGACAGACAGGGACATACAATTCTTTATTCTGTAGATGTTACCTCTTCACTTTTAGATCGAGTTCGAATGAGGCAACTATCAGACCTAGAAGGACTAGTCCCATGGGAGGGTGTGTCAGATGGATACCCTACTCCAGGGTTCACAATGGGAAATGATGAGGTGCTAAATTTTCATGGCTGTGTATGGGTTTCAGTGGACATACGTGAGGAGCTGATGCAGGAGTTCCATGCTTCAGTTTGGACAGTTCATCCTAGTGTCACCAAGATGTACTGAGACTTACACCGTCAATACTGGTGTCCACGTATAAAGAAGAATGTGGCTAGTTTTGTTATGCGGTGTTCCAGCTATTAGCAGGTGAAGGCAGAGCATCAGCAACGAGCAGGGCTATTACAGCAGATACCCATTCCAGAGTGGAAATGGAATGATGTCGCGATGGAAATCGTGATAGGGTTACCGAGATCCCCTCGAGGAAATGTTGTGGTTTGGGTTATAGTGGATAGGCTCATGAAGGTTGCACACTTCTTGCCGATCAAGGAGACCTTAAGTCTTGATGAGCTAGGACGGTTGTACATCCGAGAGATTGTATGTTTGCATGGAGTTCCACACTCCATTGTTTCAGACAGGGATGCACGTTTTACTTTGCACTTCTGGCAGGGGCTACATATGGCTTTGGGTACACAGGTACTTTTGAGTACAGCATACCATCCCCAGACTAATGGTCAGTCCAAGCGTACAATCCAAGTGCTTGTGGATATGCTCCGAGCTTGCATTCTAGACTTTGGAGGTACTTGGGAGAAGCATATACCTCCGGTGGAGTTCGCCTACAACAATAGTTTTCAGAACACTATTCATATGACACAATATGAGGCTTTGTACGGTTGGCTATTCCGATCACCATTATGCTAGCTAGAGGTAGGAGAGGCAGCCTTGCTGGGACCTTGTCTTGTTCAGGAAACCACAAAGAAGGTGGAGTTGATTCTGAAGAGCATGGCTACTGCACAGTCTCGGCAGAAATCTTAGGTTGATCTGCGGAGACAACATTTGGAGTTTAAGGTTGGAGACCAGGTTTTCCTGCATATTACCCCAAGGATGGTACATAAGAGGATTAGGAGACAGGGGAAACTCTCATCGAGATAATTCGGGACATTTGAGATTCTGGACAAAGTCAGGCTGGTTGCTTACAGGTTGCAACTACCTTAGAGGTACCAGACCATGCACGACGTCTTTCATATTTCTCAACTCCGACGATATTTCTCAGACATGTCTCATGTTTTTCAACCCGACGAGGTTGAGCTGGAGCCAGATGTATCTTTCAAGGAGAATCCTATCAGGATTGTTGATTGTAGTGCAAAGGTACTCTGTGGCCGGTCTTTTCCTCTAGTACGGGTGCTATGGCAGCACGGCCGTATACAGGATGAGACTTGGGTGAGGGAGCCTGATATGTGATCATAGTGGTCAGATTTGTTCGAGGATTCTTCTTCTATGCCTTGTTAGGGAAATTGAGGGATGAATTTCTTTAAGGGGGATGTTTTTAAGAACCCAGATCTTTGGTTTCAGGTACAGATCTCTTTTTATGGTCTTTTAAGGAAAAATGGAGAATCTGAAAATTTTTAGAGTACACACCGTGTACTTTATGAGTAAACGCCGTTTAATCCTCTACCGCTTGAAGTCGTGTGATGGCCATGTCCGGGCCACACACACGGTGTGTAGGGATGAGGTGGAGACCTCTTAAAGAAAAGTATGGAAAAAACCAAGTACATGTCTTGTACTCTAAAAGTGCACGCCATGTACTTTCATTTTTATTTCATTAATCGGACCGGGGTTTCACCTAATGCTCATTAACGCCTTCTTCTATTCCTAATCCCATACAGAGCATCCATGGAGGCTGATTCTTCTCCGAACCCCCGATCCATCACCATTTTTCTGAATCAAACTCTGTAAATTGTAGAAGAATTGGAGCAGTGAGTTCTTGGTTCTTCTTTGGCCCTGTTTCCTGATTCTCTCTCTCATGTGAGTTATTTAAGGTTGACTGTTTTAGACATTTTTTCATATCTACTCCGTTCTAGGCTGATTCACGGTCTTAGGATCAAGTATACTGATCTTTGAGGATTGAGGTAGGTTGTTTGTTTCCCTACGTTGAAGTTATTTGAGTTTTGGTTGCAAAAGTTCCTAATACCCATATATCGGGTATACTGGGTTTAGGATTTAAATCCTATTGTTTATTTTAACTATATTTATTATTATCTTATGATTAATTGTTACTAATATATTCTTGGTTTCATGTTTGAGGATCACCCCATGGGTTTTTCTCCCTGTTTGGTTGTTTATCGTCGTTCGGCATAGTTTTCCTGTGAGGCAACCCCTATTACAATTGCTAGTTTAGTTGTTATAACTGTTTTCATGTGTTGCCTACTGTTTAAATAATTTTTATGCATTCTATCTATTAGCTATGTAGTTTTTGAACTTACTTAGGGCTGCTGACAGTCGATTACACACGACTGGACTGCTCAGGGTTGTGAGAGCCTGGTGCGGGAGATCATAGATAGAATAGCTGATTAAATGCTTACCTGGAGGGTTTGTTGGTTTTAGTTTTGTACGCAGGACCTACGGGAATAGGACATTGTGTTTCCCAAGAGTGTTCTTATATTACACACACATCTGAGACCATAGGAGGAATTAGACGTATGTGCTTTCTCAGAGAGTCTGTAGCTATTGTTGCAAGACCATAGGGGAATCGATGTGAGAGCTTCCCAGAGTGTCTGTGCCTTGTCTGATTACTGAACTATAAGGTTCTACTAGTTTGATCCACCCAGGGGGTCTATGTGAATTTTGATGGTTGGTTGTGATGAGTCCACTAATCCAATGAACAAGCATGGGTTTTGTACTGCTTGTGTTTCGGTAGTCTTTTCAGATACCTTTTGTGTTACTTGCTTACATTGGAATAGAAAGATTTCTTAGTTTCCCTTGGTTGTTTAATTAAATGAATGAGAATAGTAATTTGTAGGATTATTTACTGGTGTACTCTTAGTCCATTACAGTACTTATTTTCCTTTAGTTTTTCTATATTACTCACTAACAGTAGGGCACAAATCTTGTGGTGGTTGCCTATTGGGATTAGTCTCACATGCTGATTGGGTCCTGCTTTTTGGACCAAATAGATTATATGGTTGCAGGTGTAGATAAGAACTGTGGTCCTTCTACCTCAGGTACTTGATTGCTGGTTGGAGCTGGAGAGCATGGGACCGGGCTTTGGCTAGCGATGCTACTGGAGTTGCTATTTACGTTTAGTAATTTGGTTTCAGTTGTATTTCAGCACGTTGTTTTGCTTATTGATTTCTATAGATACATGTACCGTTCTGCATCATTATTATATCCGACATTGCTTCGACTTTTAGATCAGTTGTTGTATGATTTTTGCTACATCCGCTATTTTTTATGTTTATTATTCCGCTTTATACTTTACCAAATGAGGGCATAGTTTCCCTATAGACTCACTAAGGCCCTCGCTGCTAGACGGCAGCCTCTAGCATTTGGGGAAACACACTCGAGGTCATGTGGAAAACCGGGTATGGGGCACTAGTTATGTGGCTCCGGATTCGGGTCGTTACAAAATGGTTCATCTATGCACCATTGTATAAATTTAAAAATTAGGGAATATATTAAATAGAGATATTTAAGGTGGGTTTGAGAAACATATTTTAACATCATAATGCATTGTGTTAGTAATTAAGGAAAACAATTTTTTAATGGGAATTTTATGGAATGAAAATTAATATTCAATTTTACTAATATTATAAGGATATCATTTTAAAAAAATTAATTTAAAAATGGAATGAAAATGAGAATTAAATCTCAATGTAAATAAAAATATGAAAACCCCCAATGTGTGATGAAATAGTTGAATTATGATATGAATTATTGGTGATACATCAATGGATCTACTATGAAATAAGAAGTGGGGGGAAATAATAAAAATTCATGAGTACATATTATTATAACAAAAACACCCAGATATGTTTTTGAAATATATTTCTAAACTATCTCATAGCTTTTATTTCATGGTACAACATGTTATGTTTTCACTACATTGAACACCGGCTTAGCTTATGTTACACACAATACTAAGTTTCTATGAAACATCATTTCATTATTTAATGAATAAAATTATTACCTGAAATGTCTGAACCAGGAGAAAGCCCGATCCCACAAATTTATTAAGAAAAAAGTGAAAGTACAGACAGTAAAAAAATAAAAGCGCTACATTACATCAAACCCATACTCATCCCTCTCCCTATCATCGGATAACTCATCACCAGGATCAGCTGACTCCCAATCTGAAGATTCATACTTCCGCATCATCTCAAGATACATGTTTTTCTTCCTAAGAATCTCCTCAGACATCTTCTCCTTGTTTGACCGTTTCCCACTGGGCCCAGTATCCACCATCGGAGACCCTCCCCTTCGCTTGCCACTGTTCCCATTTGCATGAAAAGTTTCTTGCGACCCAACATTATTGCAAGCATACCTCGTCGCCATTGGCTTGGGTAGGTCAGTATAGTCCCTCCGTGTCTTCCTCCTACTTTGGGTTTTCCCTTCCACATCCTTTCTTAGAGGCTCATGAATTCCATGCTTTACCACCTCAGTGTAGGATGCTTTGTGATTATGGATCTCTTCTTCACACTCGACTCTATCCCCCCACTTCTTAAGGGTCATGGGGGAAATGATTTTTCCATACTTCCCACCCTCCATTTGAGTTTTCTTGACTATTTCATCAGCACATGGACTTTTATATTCATCATTCACTCTGTCTAGGTTCACATGACCTTCTTTCCCTCCAAATTCCTCTTCCACTTCAATCACCTTTGCCTCAGTTGATTTAACATCACCCAGCACTGCCAACCTGTTTGCAGAATAATTAATCAAGTCATTAGGATTTACCTGTACCATACAATCAGGTGTGTTCTCCTGTTCAGACACCATTTCCATCAGTGTACTACTATCCTGCATCAATGAAAACCCCCTGCCAATGTACTGAAATTCATCATTTGACCCCACCACTTCATGTTGAACCTTGGGTTCAGGTATTCCAGATTCTGCCATATGTGAAACTGAGTTATCAATCATATTCATATTTTTGTTAGATTCAATCAGAATTGAATCTCCAGGACGAGGCACATCCATTCCAGGATTGGCCAGTTGGATTTCTCCAACATCATCCGCTAAAACCTGATCAGATCTGTAACTCAGAGATGTTCCATTCAACACATCCCCTGGTGTCACTCCCTGGGCCATGATAGCAGTGGGCATCGGAAGAGAATCATCAACCTGTTGCACATCTGGAGTAGGATCATCCACCGCTGTGCAGGCCTCCACTGCCCGTGCATCTCGACCATTCCTTCGGCAGACATCCATCCCATGTCCCTGCTTATGGAAAAAAGTGCAGAATGGCATCCAAGACTCATAGACAATACGTTGTGCATACCTGTACTCACCCTCCACTACGATCCAAACAGTATCAGGTGGGATCTTTGAGAGATCCATCTCCATGCAGATTCGTGCAGATGTAGGGTTTCCCATGGAGGCTGTCCTCTGATCAACACAGATAAAACACCCAATAGAGTTGCCTATCGACTTCAGAAGCCCAGGGTTCTGAAATGGGAGGGGAATACCCGGCAGTTGCAACCAGATGGAAAGATTTGGAGAGTCCCTGTTCAAATGATGATCGAAAGACCATCTTAGTAACTGGAATGAGTAGGAATTCCTTGGTCTAGACCACGCCCTACCCAAATCTTCCTCATCAGAGAAGAAGATGAGAATCTGCCAAGGCACAAAAATCCCAAACGACGCCTGGTTTTTCAAACCCCAATATTCATTCACCATCTTTCCAAAATCCTCAACCGAAGTACGTCGCCGCACAAACCTTGCAATTAAGGCTGTGGAAATCATCGAATATGCTTCGGAAAATTCTCGAACTGAGACTGGTACGATGGGATGACCAGAAACACATCCCGGAACCCTCGGAGAAACCTGTATCTCAGGCATGAAGAAACCGTAATCAGGCATACCTCTACACGCAAAACCAGAGGACGATGAAACCCCTCCCCCCGCTGCGGGAGGAGGGGGCACAACAGCCGCCATTGGAAAACAAGGGTTTCATCCCGATCCACCATCGGGGAAAACCTCGGGAGCATCGGGAGCATTGGGAGCAGAAGGCCATCTTCCAGGTGAAAATAATGAATAAAATTATTACCTAGACATTAGAATGGAAGGTATCAATAGGAGTAACTTAATTATAAAAATATGGTTTATTCATGTATAAATAATTAATCATTTGGTAAGAAATTATTTATATATTTTAATTGAAATTAAAAAAAATATGAAATTGGTTTTTAAAAAAATATTTAAATGTGAAGAGTTGTGTTTCATAAAAACCCATAGAAAAATAAATTTTTTTTGGAAAATATTCATGCAATATATTTTTAATATAATTTTTATAATACATATTTTTTTTGTTTTATATACATTATATATAAACAATTTCTCTTTTATGAATAAAGGATATATTTTTCTAGAAAAGATATACTTTTCTGCCTTGTAATGGGGCACCTGTTTTAAATATAGTTTTTGAAACATTCACAAATTATATATGAAAATGAACTTTTTATTTTGAATAATAATATAAATATTTATTTTGGTCTCATATTTGGTATTTCTCTGATAATTTTCATGTTTTTATGAATAGTTTTAAACACTTAATTTTAATTAAAACCAGCAGTTTCCATCCAAATAATTTATAGTGTTAAATTATATTTCTGATTGTATTTAAAGGTTAATTCGAATAATTATATAATTTAATAATATTTATTTCATTTTAATTAATTTAAAAATAGTATATAAAAGACATTCAAAATATTTGGACATTTTTACTTTGAAATCTCATTATTTAGTCTGGTCTGTGGAAATAATTTTTAATTAATTTCTAAAATTTTGTTCAATTGAATTTGGAAAAAAGGATTCAATATTTTGTATAATTAAATTAAAATTAATGAATTAGTTCTCTTTTATTTTTTACCAATATTAATACTAACCTTCGTATGTTTTGTTACCACAGTAATGGGTTAATCAAATAATTAATGGTACAAATAAAATGACAGGGACTAAATAATTCTCTAAAACACTCCTAAATATTAATCGATGAAATTAGTTAGACCCTTAACAAATAATTTTATAAATTTAGTTATTTAATGTAAACTTCTAGTAAAATGACTTAGATATTATTAAAATCAAAAAATGATTCAGATGTCACACTCTGAGGTTTTATAACTTTGATATTTTTAAGAGAGTGTTCACTAGAAGATACCATTGAAAATACATATTATTTAGAAAGATAAAATATTTTTATACATCATGAAAATTTATTTATAATTTTTAGTGAATAAATAATTAGCTAAATTACTCACACAATACCGACGCAATAATTATTTTATTAACTGAAATATCAAATAAATGATACTAAAAATATTAAACTGAATATAATTTTACAAAATGAATGTAACACAAGAATTTTATTGAATAAATTGATATTATAGAGACATAATAAAATATTTGGTTTAGAATTTGCTCTTTGATGTTGATATTTTAAAAACTCAAACAAAATAATTGTTTCAAGATTGACATTAATTACATTTTAAAATAAATAATATTTTTTAAATGATATAAAATTGTTAAAAATATTAAATTTTCACAAATAATTTGGAAAAGGATTAACATGTAATTTTTGATACATTTATGGTTTTTTTTATTCTATTGAAACTATATTAACCCTCAATGTGTATAAACTAATGTTTTCATGGTTAGAGTTAATGTGGTTAAATAAGTGTTAAAACAAAAATATAATGTTATAACCACGAAAAAAACATGTAAAAAAAATTATATTCCACCATTATCACTTAAGGATATAATGGGATATTTTTAGTTTATAAATTTAAATTAAAATAACTTTTATATTATATAAATTAATGATAGTTACAAATTGTCACTCTCTTTGTATTTGATATCATTTTATGTGTTCGCATATGGAAAAAATTGAGATATGAATGAACATAAAGGTATATATTTATATTAATGAAATTGGTTTCATTATAGTAATTTATTTTTAATTTTTAGAAATAATATAGTTACCTTAAATGATTGAGATATCCTAATAATGTATTTATTTCATTAACAGAAAAAATAAATGATTTTAAAAATATTAATACTGATATAATTTTAAAGTTTTAATGTATCGAATAAATTATGTAGATCAATATGAAACATGATATTGGATTTAGATAATTATATTCCAATTTCCCCTTTGTATTGATGTATTTTAAATAAGAGTAATTGAACAGTGTCAAATCAATAGTAATGATATTTTATAAAATTATTTAAAAATAATATAATTCCATTAAAAATTTAAAAAATATAATTATGTATAAAATGTAATAAATAGTTCATTTAAGCTGTCATATACATATCATAAGTAAAAATTAAAACCTTTTAATATTGAATAATTTTTCAACTTTGTTAATATTAAAATAGGATAACTAATGGTTAATCAAAATGATAACATTTAAAATAAAATCAAAACCATTATAAAATATATTGGTTTATGATATGACACAAATTTTATCATCTTATTTTATTATTCATGTAATTATTTAAGTATTTAAATTTGGATTAAATATTAAATTAATAAATATTTTTTGAAATTTCAAAAGTGACATTCACATATAATATTAAAGGGAACCTCATCCCTCAGTTTTAAACATCTCATGGAGCCTTAATGGTTGACCATAACCTACCAATTTATCTTTTAAACTTCTATAGTCAAATTATATATATACTTTTCTTCTAAAAATTCAAACCATAGAGTCACTATGAGGGTATCTAAATGATGTTCTTTAAATAATAGGTAATCATCTTTACCAACACATTCAAGATTATTTATTCATCTACATCCTCTTAATTTTTTTCAATTTTAAATTAATTACTGAAGAATCAATAATATTATGAGATGTTTTATGATTACATGACAATGATATTCCACATTTTAATTATTCTATGAAAAATAAAAACATCGCACGTGTGTACATAAGACTTACCGTCTCCACGTAATGGTGTAATGTATTTTTCATTCATTATTTATTAGGATGAGTGTAATGATAATATACATATATATATATATATATATATATATATTTGTGTGTGTGTGTGTGTGATAATTGTAACATTATATTGATTCTGGAAATTAATAAACCACCATATTCCATACCCTTTTACCATTAATGGAATGATAACAACACTCATGCGTACGTACGACGCAGTATCTCCACGACGTGATACAATTCATATTCCACATACATCGTTAAATAATGATTATATAAATGTATATAATGAATAAATATGGTATATATTACTTTAATATAATTCTGTAAATGATGAAACTATATCCTATACAAAAGAACTAGAACTTATATGAAACAAATGCATAGGAAAACAAATCAGTTAACACCTAAAAAAAGGGTAAAATGAAATATTAATCACAAAAATAATGTGAGGATGAGATAAGAGGATATCATATCATATAATAATTATGAATAATATTATGGTATAAACTAATAAAATTATTTAAAACATTATACATGAGGTTTAGATATATATGAATGAAATCAGACCTATGGTAAGGTTTAATTTTACAATATCATTTTTATTCAGGATTGCTTATATCTAAGTATCCAGTGGTGAATATTTATCTTCGGTGACCATGATTCTTAAAAAATGAATTAAAACATATTTTTAATATTATTATATATATTTTAAAATTCAATTTTCCCATGATATAATTTTTAGTAAATTGTTTGAAATGAGTATTTTGTTCATTTTATAAATGATATACTTTTTGGTTATTCCAAAAAATGAATGAGAGGAATTTTTTCAACATATATGGCTTGAATGGATTTTTATGATTTCATGATGTTTAATTACTCAAATATTCCCTTATATTCATTCATGATAAGTTTCAAAGAAACTTTATTATTTTAAAATTGTGTGATATTTTAAGAAAAGAAAACGTTTTCAACCAAAGAGGATATTTTCCTCATGAATAATTTTCAAGTGATCACTCAAAATTATTTTACATCTATGATAAAATTATTTTTTGTAACACCCCAAACTTCTACGGTACACTTCTTCTGAATAATACAACAGCGTGTGTTGTACGCAACATCAAGTTCTAACACACTATAACCAATCAAACTAGCCATTATGAATAGTAATACCCAATTTTTGAAATTTATAAGTTTTATTTTTAAAATGGACTTCATTTTTGGATTAGAAATATTGAAATTATCCTAGGGTGAATTTATGGTATTTTTATGAAAAACTTCAATTTTTGATGAATAGTGAAACCACTAAGTGGTAGTTAAAAAAACTGAATTTTTCATAAAACATAATTTTACTGCTTCTGTGAGTGGAATTTCGAAAATCGGAGAGACACGGTTAATATCACGGAGTAAAATTTGGTTCAATGAGATGGAAATAATTCTTGGTGAATAGTAACTTTTTACTCTTATTTACCACGGTTAAAAGTAAATAGTGTAATTGAGGGTAAAAATGATATTACTATTACCCTAACACATGTCCTAATTCTATTGGACAAGTGTATCTTGACCAACAACAACCTTAGGAATAATATATTATCATTTAGGTCCACTTGGATTAGAATGAAACATTTATTATTATTTAATTCAAAGAAGAGTTAAAAGACTTAAAATCAAAGTTTATTTACTAAAAAAAATTTAATATAGGGTTTTACATAACGTAAATTCGATTGTAAATATTAATTATATAGCTAAAACAATTTCCTAAATAATGATATTTTATTTATAATTTTTAGACAATAAATAATTTAATTTATTTATGACACAATGATGATGTAGTAATTACTATAATAGTGAAAAATTAAACTAATTGATATTATAAGTACCCAAATAAATATAATTTGAGACTTTTTATGAATTAAACTAATTTTATAGGTTAATATGACATGTTAGGATTGATTTAATTAACTTTTTTCGAAGTAATCATTCTGTTATGATATTTACAAAAATCAATTATTCAATAGTGTCAAAATTGACATTAAAGAGTTTTTAAAACAAATATTATATTATTAATTGATATTAAATTCCAAAAAATCTATGGTTCGGTGAAAAGACATATATCATGTATCATTAATGGACCAGTTGGGGGTTTATTGGAGGTATATAGTATGTTTATTAACTATATAATATAAAAATACAAAGTGACCTGGTAAGTGTCAAACTAATTAACTAAGAGTTAAAAATAAAAGATAAGGTTAATATAATGATCCAAACCTTTCTAAATTCTATCGGATGAGTGGGTTTCAACCCATCCCTACCATAAAATTTAAATAATCTACTTTGGAGCCATTATAAACCGAATATGAATTTATTATAAAATAATATTTCTAGCTTTTCCAAAGGATCCCCCCACCCCTCTTATAAATGGGCACTCACCCTTCTCATTAATTTACAACTTCAAAGCCTTTTGGTTAGGCCATACCCTGCCCAAATACTCTATCAACTTCCCACACTACAACCTAGAGTCCTTAGTTTGATCAGAAATCCAACCTAAGGATCCCTTTTGATCAAATAAAAAGGAAGAACCCGAAGAAGAGGTAACGTTTTCACCACACTTTTTCAAATTCATTCCTTCTTCAACTTATTCATTCTTTGTTTTTCCCATTCTAAAATAATGAATCCAATATATCCTATATACTGTAATATTTTTATAAATATGGTAAAACCATATTTAGTATTCTATCTATCCTTTGAGGGACATGTCAATATACGTGCGTACGTACGTCGTACCGTCTCCACGTCGTGCTGTAATTTTTATTCAATATATTATTTTTTGGATGGATATAATAATGACTTTTAATTCATGTAAATAATAAATATAACATGTTAATTACTATTTATATATGATATACCATCCAATTATATATTATTTTAATATCAAAAAAATGATATTGTCACTCGTGCGTGCGTACGGACTACCGTCTCCACGAAAGCAATGGGATTCATTTTCCATCATATCCATTCAAGTATAATCATCATTTGATGATTTAAAAATAATTTTTAAGGACATGATATCATTATGGATATGAATAAGATACAACCTATCCATGAGAAACTTGGATTACGTAACAAAACATATAAAAGAAAACGAGTAAGTTAACACCGGAAACGACGATAATACTAAGATATTATTATCAAAGCAATGTTAAAAGATCATATATGATAACATAATAATGAATATGATTCTTGTATAATTTAATAACAATTATTTCACCATTATACAGGAGGTTAACCTACCCCCAACCAAGGAAAATTACAAGGTAAGGGTTTATTTCGCAATCTCTTCATTATCCAAGGTTTTTTATATGTAATAATCTACCGGGACTTCTTTATCATCCACATCCATGTTTCTTAAAAATGTATTTCAAAACATTTTTTTTACTATTTACCAAAATATGGGTTAAAGTCATTTATACCCTTTTTGACTTTTCTAAGTGGTTTATAAAGGAATATTTCCGTCGTTTTCCAAACAAGGTACTTTTTAACCTTTTCGACATAATTAAGGTAAGAATGTTTTTTTAACTTATACGGTGGGTGCAGCTATTTTATATAGTTATAAAATTTTCAAAGCTTCCCTTATATTCGTATAAGAATAATTTCAAAGAAAATGTTTTATTTTATAGATATATAACTCTTAAATGACTTCAAAATATAAAGAGATATTTCTCTAAAAATATTTTTGATTTCATCTATGTCAACATCCATTGATGGATTTTAAGCTTATTTTAAGTTGATTTATTATGATACAAAACATATATATTGTATTGAATGTTTTTTGATATGTTTGTCTATGGATGTGTTATTTTTATACCATTTTTGGTTTATGGATGAAGTATTTACATGTCGTATGCTAGTTTTAATACAAATGTTTATGTAATGTTTAAACCTTTTCATATGGGATTGCATTGGACTTAATATGTGACGGGTGGAGCCCGCTATAGCTCCTCGATGCATCAGTAGGTCTCATGAGAAAAACTAGTGTCTTGGCACAAGGCCTTGGAAAAATATTATTTTTAGTCTTGGCATGAGGACTTGGATATGTGGTTATGATAGTCTGGCATTATGCATTCCATCATTATGAAAGTGGTTATTCATATTGCATGTGATTATTTGATTAGTAGAATATCCATGTGAATAAGTAAATGACATTATCTCATTTTATTTTTTCCATACTATGTTGAAGTTCAAATTTTAAGGGCTTTTGTTTTAGTTATACATTTCCTTAAATGTTTATTCTTATTTATGAAAGTTTCCGCTATATTGTTATCCTTACTAGGCATTTGAGCTGACCCCTTTTCTATGTTTTATTTTTCCCAGGATGTGAATATGAAAATTATGAATGACCTGTAGGGATATTATGAGGGGATAAGAGTGTGGACTATGGAGACTATGTTGTTGTAGTTTTCATTTTTATGATGTAATGTAAAACCTTATGAATATATCTAGTGTTTCCAAGGCTACTAAACTAATCGGTCTTTCGAGATTTTAACTTTCTTGTGATCATGAAAATTTTATGTAATAATGAACCAACTCAGGGTAACTGGGGTCGAGTCATTACAGTTGGTATCAGAGGAAGTTTAGTACAATCCTTGGAAGCTAGATTTAGATAAACTCTGATTAGAGCACATAGACCTAAGATGGACTTTGAGGATTAGTATAGAAGAACTTCCTAGAATTTTGGTATTGTAGAGATTTTGTGAGTGTTATGAGAAATGCATCTCTATCTGGATACGAGCAGGTAGAGGCGACTCTGGCAAAGATGTACCTAGGGTTAAAACCCGAAAACACCGCTTTGAGCTAGACTCGAACGGGAACCGGTGCATGACAACGGGCCTTGCTGCAATCTTGGTTACGACACTCCTGAGGGATATGCTTAGGATAACTATCATTTTCTTTGCAAATCATTATGAAGGGTTTATGAGTATATACTTCCTCAAAGATTTTTTTTATGATTATGGATTATATCCCAAAATAGTTCAATTTATTTTAATTGTTTTATAAGTATGTAATTATGTATTTTGATTCCTAAACTGATCTAGTTTATGCCATTGTTTAGAAATTGAACCTAGTGGAAGAAATGGAAACTGTGTCAATGCATGCACTCCATGTAGGGATTTCCATCCTAATCAAGATAATTATAGTAGAGCTGGTGATGCAACTGGTTCTGATCAACTAATCACCATACTAGGACAACTCACTCAGGTTATGGATAATAACCTTACCCGTATGGAGCACCCTGATCCACAGTGTGGAAGATCAATGTTAGATCGCTTCATGAGGAAACAACCACCAACATTCAATGGGATTACAAATACATTAGTAGCTGAGCAACGGATGAGTTCCCTAGAAAAAATATTTCAGGCTTTGGGAAGTAGTGAAAGGGAAAAAGTTATCATGGCAGTTTACCGCCTCACTAGAGATGCTGATCAATGGTTGTCATTGATTCAAAACATAAAGGAAGATTATGAAGTATCAAATATGGAATAAAGGTAGTTCAAAGATCTGTTTTTAGAAAAATACATTCCTCGGGACCATCGAGTAGATATGGAAAGGAAATTTCTGAGTCTGAGACAAAAGGAGGATGAGAATGTTGCAAAGTATGAAGCTAGCTTTACAAGGTTGGAAAGGTATGATGGAGATTATATATGTAACCCAAGAAGTAAGATTGATCGTTTCATTGATGGGTTAAAACCATTTCTCCATCGAGCATTAGTCTCACAATCCTTTTCATCGCACGAAGACATTGTATCATGTGCTATCAAGACAGAAAAGGAATTCACTAAGTCTTATGACTTTAAAGCAAAGAAAGAGAAGAAGAGATCATCTGATCAATCTGGGAATGTAAATAAGGGGAAGTAGGGAATGGTTGAATATCCATCCTGTGGTAAATGTGGTAAGAAACACCCCGGTACTTGCTTGAAGGGAATGGGTGTCTGTTACAAGTGTGGTGAAAAAGGCCACCAAGCTTGTGATTGCAAAGGGAAGAAGGAAGCTACCGATGTTCAGTGTTATAATTACAGAGAGATGGGACATTATGAAAATTAATGTCCTAAGCGTAATGGTGAATTACCTAAGAAAAGGCCAAGGGATCAAGGCCAAGCTTATGCTATCACTACTGCTAAGGTAGAAGCTCTAAAAGACGTGGTGGCAGGTAATTTAATGGTTTACTCAAGTTTAGGAAATGCATTATTTGATTCTGGATCATCGAATTGTTTCATATCTTCCCAATTTTCTAATAAAATTATGTATTTACACTTTGATTTAACAAGGGAGTTGTCAGTTAAAACTTCTAATGGAAGTATCATTGCAACAAAGTTTTGTGAATCAGTCCCCATTAGAGCACATAAATGTTCTTTATCTGCTGATCTCGTCGTCATACGTATGATTGAGTTTGATATAATACTCAGTATGGACTGGATTTCGGACCATGATGTGAAGATTTATTGTAAGAAGATGGAGGTTACAATTTTTTATGATGATGATAAGGAACACCTTATCTTTAAAGCAGAATCGTCACCACCTATTTCTTATCTAGATCCACCCCCAATAGATCAACTAAATTCAATTATTGGGGAGGAAGAGAATGAAATGACTAGGGGTGAGGAAAGGAATGTTTAAATAGAGGATGTACCTGTTGTGAAAGAATATGTAGCTGTGTTTCCGGAATATTTACCTGGACATCTTCCAGAATGAGAAGTTTAATTTTCCATTGATTTAATTCTAGGATCATGGCCTATATCGAAGACCCCTTATAGAATGACCATTTTAGAATTAGTTGAACTAAAGAAACAACTAGAGTAATTGAGTAATACGGGATTTATTCTCCCTATTGTTTCTCCATGGGGAGCACCTGGTCTTTTTGTTAAAAAGAAAGATTTATATATGAGGTTATGTATTGACTATAGGGAGATAAATTCTATTAAAATATAGAAAAAGTATCCCCTGCCTCGCATTGATTATTTATCTGAACAACTACATGGAGCTCAATACTTTTCAAAGATTTACCTTCGATCTGGACACCATCAGTTGTGTGTGAAGAAGGAAGACATTCTGAAGACAGGATTTCAAACCAGGTACGGGCATTACGAGTTTACAGTAATGCCTTTTGGATTGACTAATGCACCCTCTGTATTCATGGATCTGATGAATTGAGTTTTCAAGGAATATCTCAACGAATTTGTGGTGGTATTTATTGATGATATCTTGGTATAGTCCAAAAGCTACGAAGACAATGAAAATCACTTGGGCATTATCCTGAAGACTCTGAGAAGACGTGAATTATATGGGAAGTTTAGCAAGTGTGAATTCTGGCTTCAGGAGATTTCTTTTCTTGGCCATATTGTCTCTAATGATGGAATCTCTGTTGATCCTTCTAATACCAAGGAAATCCAAGAATGTCCAGCACCTATGAGTGTAACTGAGGTACACAGTTTTATTGGTTTGGCAGGTTATTATCGACATTTCGTCCAGAATTTTGCCCGATTGGATAACCCATTAACGAAGCTCACACGTAAAGGGGTTAAATTTGTTTGGGGAAAATAGTGTGAAGAATGTTTCGAAGAACTAAAGAGAAGATTAGTCAATGCTTCTATATTGACTCTACCACCGGGGAATGATGGGTTCGTTATTTATAGTGATGCATCGAAGAAAGGACTTGGTTGTGTCCTTATGTAGAATGATAGGGTTATTGCCTATGCATCACGACAGTTGAAAATTCATGAACAAAACTATCCTACTCATGATCTCGAGTTAGCAGCTGTGATATTTTCTTTGAAGAGATGGAGGCACTACCTCTATGGTGAAAATTTTAAGATTTATACTGATCACAATAGTTTGAAGTATATTTTCTCACAAAAAGAACTCAACATGAGGGAAAAGATATGGCTTGAATTACTCAAGGATTATGATTGTGCGATACACTACCACCCGGGGAAGGCAATCAAGGTGGCAGATGCTTTGAGCAGAAAAGATCATGGAGTTTGAACAATATGAGAATTGAAAGGGATCCAATTTTCATGGATCTAGTGAAGATGGACATGGGAATAACCAGGGAAGGTGAAACATCAATGCTTTTTCAAATGGTTTCCAAACCATCTTTACTAGAAAGGATTAAGATCTATCAGACCGATGATGATGAATTTCAAAAGAAGATTAAAGCTGTGAATGATGGGAGATTGAGCGACTTTGTGTATGAAGAAGGAATTTTAAAATTCGGGAAGAGACTTTTTGTTCCCGATATACCTGATCTAAAAAGGGAATTGCTGGATGATTCTCATAGTTCAAATTTCACTATACACTCTGGGAGCACCAAAATGTATAGATATTTGAAGGAATATTTTTGGTGGGACAACATGAAGAGGTAGATTGCTGATTTTGTGTCAAGATGTATGGTTTTTCAACAAGTGAAAGCTGGAAGGCAATAGCTTGGAGGAGCCATGCAACCTCTTCTCATAATAGATTGGAAATGGGACAATATTACGATGGACTTTGTCATCGGGCTACCAAAGACTCCTAGAAGGAACGATGGAATATGGGTCATTATTGATATTCTTACCAAGTCAGCACATTTTCTTTTTATAAGGGAAGATTTACCACTTGAACGACTAACAAGACTATATATTAATGAAGTTGTGAGACTTCATGGAGTACCCCTATCGATTGTTTCTTATCGTGATCCCCGTTTTACTTCAAGATTCTGGAAATGTCTTCAGAAAGCCTTGGATACTGAACTTCATTTGAGCACTGCCTTCCACCCTCAAATAGATGGACAATCAGAATGAACTATTAAAACCTTAAAAGACATGTTGATATCCTGCTCACTTGACTTTCAGGGTATGTGGGATCAATATTTACCTCTGGTAGAATTTTCCTATAACAATAGCTTCCATTCAAGTATTCAGATGGAACCATATGAAGTGTTATACGGAAAGAGATGTTTCACACCAACCTGTTTGGATGACGTTGGTGAAATAAAACTTGTAGGCCCAGAACTGGTGGAGGAAACAATGGAAAAGGTGAAGTTAATCCAAAACCATATCAAAGAAGCTCAAAGTAGGCAGAAGAGATATGCCAATAATCGAAGGAAGGATTTGTAATTTCAAGTCGGTGATCATGTTTTCCTGAAGGTATCTCCATGGAAGAGAGTCATAAGTTTTGGTAAGAAAGGTAAATTGAGTCCCAGGTACATCGGACCTTCCGAAATTCTAGAACGAATTGGGGCTGTAGCTTACCGTTTGGAAATGCCGCCAAATCTCTCCAAAGTTCACGATGTGTTCCACATATCACTATTGAGGAAATACATGCCTGACCCAACGCATGTACTCACTTATGAGAAATTAGAACTGGAACCCAATCTGTCTTATTGTGAAGAGCCCGTCAAGATTCTTGATACGAGAGAACAAGTACTGAGAAACCGGAAGACTCATCTAGTAAAAGTCTTGTGGAGAAACCATAAGATGGAAGAGGCAACGTGGAAACCCGAGGAACTTATGATGAAGAACCACCCGAGTCTTTTCATGTGGGAGTATTCTAGAAATTTCGAGGACGAAATTATTTGAAGGAGAGGAGAATGTAACACCCCAAGCTTCTACAGTATTCTTCTCTTTGAATAATGCAATAGAGTGTGTTGTACGCAACATCGAGTTCTAACACACCACAACCAATCAAACTAGCCGTTATGAATAGTAATACCCACCTTTTGAAATTTATAAGTTTTATTTTTCAAAATGGACTTTATTTTTGGATTCAGAATATCGAAATTTTCCTAGGGTGAATTTTTGGTATTTTTCTGAAAAACGTCATTTTTGTATGAATAGTGAAACCACTAAGTGGTAGTTAAAAAAACTGATTTTTTCATAAAACATAATTTCACCACTTCTGTGACTGGAATTTCAAAAATCAGAGAGACACTGTTAATATCAAGGAGTAAAATGTGGTTCAATGAGATGAAAATAATTTTTTGTGAATAGTAACTTTTTACTTTTATTTACCACGGTTAAAAGTAAATAGGGTAATTAAGGGTAAAATGATATTAATATTACCCTAAAACATGTAATAATTCTATTTTACAAGTGTATCTCGACAAAAAAAAACCTTAGGAATAAAATATTATCATTTAGGTCCACTTGGATTAGATTAGGACATTTATTATTATTTAATTCAAAGAAGAGTTAAATGAGTTAAAATCAAAGTTTATTTACTAAAACATTTCTAATATAGGGTAATACATAAGGTAAATTCGATTGTAAATATTAATTAGAAAGATAAAAATATGTCATACATAATTATATTTTATGTATAATTTTTAGAAAATAAATAATTTAATTTATTTATGACACAATGAAGATGGAGTAATTAACGTAATAGTGAAAAATGAAAATAATTGATATTATAAATACCAAAATAAATATAATTTGAGACTTTTTATGAAATAAAATATTTTTATAGGTTAATATGACATGTTAGTATTGATTGAATTAACTTTTTTCTAAGTAATCATTCTATTATGTTTTTTACAAAAATCAATTTTTAAATAGTGTCAAAATTGACATAAAAGAGTTTTTAAAACAAATATTATATTATAAATTGATATTAAATTCCTAAAAATCTATGGTTCCACCAAGAGACTTATATCATGATATTTGTATCATTAATGGACCAATTGGGGGTCGATTGGTGGTATATAGTAAGTTTATTAACAATATAATATAAAAATACAAAGTGACATGGTAAGTGTCAAACTAATTAACTAAGAGTTAAAACTAAAAGATAAAGTTAATATAATGACCCAAACCTATCTAAATTCTATTGGTTGAGTGGTCTTAGACCTTTAAATATTACACTTTTGAGCCATTGGAAACCGAATATGAATTTATTATAAAATAATATTTCTATCTTTTCTGAAGGTGCCCCTCACCCCTATAATAAAAGGGCACTCGCCCTTCTCATTAATTCATACCTTTAATTCCTTTACGTTCGGATAACCCCTGGCCAAATACTCTCTCAACTTCCCTCACTAAAACCTAGAGGCCTTAGTTTGATCATAAATCCAATATAAAGAGCCCTTTTGATCAAATCAAAAGGAAGAACCCGAAGAAGAGGTAATGTTTTCACCACCCTTTTTCAAATTCATTTCTTCTTCAACTTCTTCTTTCTTTGTTTTTCCCATTCCAAAATAATTAATCCAGTATCTCCTATATAATGTAATATTATTATAAATATGGTACAACCATATTCAGTATTCTATCCATCCTTTGAATGACATGTCACCATACGTGCGTACGTACGGCTTACCATCTCCACGTCGTGGTGTAAATGCTATTCAATATATTATTATTTGGATGGGTATAATAATGATTTTTAATTCATGTAAAAAATAAATATAACATTATAATGATTCTGTATATATGATATAACATCCAATTATATATTATTTTAATATCAAAAAATGATAATGTCGCTCGTACGTACGTACGGACTACCATCTCCACGAACGCGATGAGATTCATTCTCCATCGTATCCATTCAAGTATAATTATCATTTGATGATTTAAAAATAATGTTTAAGGACTTCATAACATTATGGATATGAATAAGATAAAACCTATCCATGTAAAACATGGATTACGTAACAAAACATATAAAATATAACGAGTAAGTTAACACCCGAAATGACAATAATACTAAGATATTATTAACAAAGAAATGTTAAAAGATCATATATGATAACATAATAATGTATATGATTCTAGTATAATTTAATAACAATTATTTAACCATTATACAGGAGGTTAACCTACCCCCAACCAAGGAAAAGTACAAAGTAAGGGTTTATTTCGCAATCTCTTCATTATCCGAGGTTGTTTATACGTAATAATCTACTGGGACTTCTTTATCATCCACATCCATGTTTCTTAAAAATGTATTTAAAAACAATTTTTTACTATTTACTAGAATATGGGATAAAGTCATTTATATCCTTTTTGACTTTTATAAGTGGTTTATAAAGGAATCTTTCTGTTGTTTTCTAAACAAGGTCATTTTTAACCTTTTTGACAGAATTAAGGTAAGAATGTTTGTTTTAGATTATACGACGGGTGCAGCTATTTTCCGCTGATATAAAATAGTTGAAGCTTCCCTTACAAGATTATAAGAATGTTTTCAAAGAAAATGTTCTATTTTATAGATATATGAATCTTAAATGATTTCAAAATAGAAAGAGATAGTTCTCTAAAAAGAGTTGTGATTTCATCTATGTCAACATCCTTTGATGGATTTTAAGCTTATTTGAAGTTGATTTATTATGATACAAAACTTCTATATTGTATTGAAGGTTTTTTGATACTTTTAATTGTGGATGTGTTATTTTTATACCATTTTTGGTTTATGGATTTTGTATTTACATTTTGTATGCTAGTTTTAATACGAATGTTTATGTTATGTTTAAACCTTTTCATATGGGAATGCATTGGACTTAATATGTGATAGGTGGAGCCTGCTAGAGCTCCTCGATGCATCGGTAGGTCTCATGAGACAAACTAGTTTCTTGGCACAAGGCCTTGGAAAAATCTTATTTGTAGTCTTGGCACGAGGCCTTGGCTATGTGGTTATGATAGTCTGGAATTATGCATTCCATCATTATGAAAGTGGTTATTGATATTGCATGTGATTATTCAATTAGTACAATATCCAAGTGAATAAGTACATGGAATTATTTCATTTTATTTTTTCTATACTATGTTGAAGTTCAAGTTTAAAAGGCTTTTGTTTTAGTTATACATTTCCTTAAATGTTTATTCTTATTTATGAATGATTCCGCTATATTGTTATCCTTACTGGGCATTTGAGCACACCCCGTTTCTATGTTTTTTTCCCTGCATTTAAAGAAGTAAATTATTAATGACCTACATGGATAGTATGAGGGGATAAGAGTGTGGACTATGGAGACTATGTTTTTGTAGTTTTCATTTTAATGATGTAATGTAAAACTTTGTGAATATATCTAGTGTTTCCAAGGCTACTAATCTAATCGGTCTTTCGAGATTTTATCTTTCTTGTGATCATTCCAATGTTATGTAATAAGGCACAAACTCTGGCAAACTGGGGTCTGGGCATTACATTTATAGTGTTAATTTTTTATGGAATGTTATTTATGGATCTCATTTCTCTTCCATGGGTTATGTTGTGATGGAAGTGTGTTATTATAACTAGATTCTTTTTATTAGTTCAGATATGATAAATGAATTATGTTTTTTAGTCATACAAATGAATGGTTTTCATTATGTGAAGGGTGGGTCCTATATATCCCTAAATTCATTGGGTAATGATTTATATCTCATGAGATTGAAATGACTATAACAGGTAGCAGACTCAACTTAGTAATATATGGAAAAATTAATAGTGAAATCGTTTTAGTAAGGGAATTTGTCTAGTATGATAGTATCTTAAAAGGGCCTTGAATACTAAAGAAATTATTTTCAATGATTGTGTATTATCCATAATTCAATTGTATTTATAGATGTTATCTTCTCACAGATCATGTTCCTTTATGACTTATGTCTTATGATCTACCAAGACTTATTCTCTTTCTAGTGATTATGAAATATCTTATAATAGGTATTATTTTCAAAAGTTATGTTCATGTTTATACATTATTATGCTCGTGGATTGGTTGATGTGATCATTGATTATCCTTATTGTGAATATGAGCTCACCCTTCTCATATTTTGTTCCCCCATTATATAGATAATTTTTTTTGATGTGGTTATTAAATGGGAATATCTTTAGGAGATATGTTTAAGATACTTCAAGAAATTAGATTAATGTGTTCTAAGGATCAATGATAGTAAAATAATATAGTCTTTGGGTATGTGTTTGTGTAATGTTTGAAATAATCCAAAAAAGTGATTTAAGGTCGATGTATTTTATTCTTGTGTCATTATAAGAACCATATATGAATTTCATCATTGATTTATTTTTCCAAAGATAAATTAAGGTATTTTTCTATCTTACGTCAATTCTCAATGATATAGAGAAGGGTTTCATGATAAAACAAATTAGTTATAGATCTATATATATTAGAACTTAGAAGTTAATTTTAAAGGATAAAAATATCAATGTGAAATAGTTTACATCACAGGACTAATATATTAATCTTAAAATAAGAATGATGGTTTTAAACAAAATTGATAGATTCAGATTTTGTTGATGGATTACTAATGGGTTTATATACAATTTTTAAGGGAATAAATGAGTTCTTAGGTATGTATTAACAATTTCAAGGAAAAATCATTAATCTAATAATCATCTAAACTTTCATACTATTCATGTTCGATCTTATTTCCATGATACATGAATGGTTTAGGTACTGTGACATGGAATTTTCTCAATATTCCCATAAGAGGTTTTTAGTTTTTAAATTTTTTCTTCTTAATTCAATAGTTGATTATATTATATTGTAATTATATCGTGCATCGTATATTATGGTAATAGAAAATAAATAAAATGGTTCTTTTTAATTTAACCTCATAAAGACTCAAATAAATAGTGATATATTGTTTACAGGAATATAGATAAAAAGGGTTTTTTTTCAATTTAAATCATGAATCTAAAATCATAAAATGATTGTAAAACTAAAGTCATATAACTAAGAAAAAATAGTTCTAGATCATTTTTTCACATTTCTTTGAACAATAGATTATGGAGATTCAATATTAGTGACACGATCAATGGTCCTATTAAATTTAACATTATAGGGTAACAAATTATACGTGACATAAAATAGAATAGTAATCCATATCGGGAATGTATTCTTCCCAAAATAGAAATATCATGCAGTTCTAGATCATGGTCAATGGGAAATTGGAAAAATAATTAATTTCTCTAGAACATTCTAGCTAAGTGTATCTAATGAAAATTATTAAACATAATATACTACCATGTATAGGTTGTAATGAATTTTAAAAACTTTTATTATCCTAATCTAATTAGTAGAATTATCCCACTAAGACCCTAAATAAGCCAGTTGTACTTTGAGTTTACAACCCAATGCCCATATTGAATTGTTTAAAGGAAAACAACTGACACCAGGAAGTCTTTGACATACCAAAAGATATTATAATATAGAAATATGTAGTATTTATTGATATCTAGTACAAAATTATGAAAATTAACATGTGATTTATATTTATGATCAAATGAGTTGTAAGACAATACAAGCATGGGACAAAATATACCTTGTAAATCAAAAAAGGTAAAACCATAAGAGGAGTATAAATAAAGTATAGAAAAATAATTAGTTACAACAAAAATGACAAATGAAAAGAGACCCCCTTGTTATATTATCTTTTAGAAGAAACATTTCCAACATTCATCTCCCATCACGGTTGACTCCATTCTACTGTATGTTAACTCTACAAGCTCCACTAACTACATTTCAACCATTAATAATCCCAATGTAGGAAATTTTTACATAAATTCAACACATATTTTCATGTGACATAGATATGGATGAATATAAATATAATAACTAAGAATAAACTTAAACATAATTTATGATTAATTAACAAGTCAGTAAAAGACCAAAGTCTTGTGGATTAGGAAGGGAAATACTAAAAAATGATTTTTTTAATAAGTCAATAATTATATAAAAAAGTAATAATTGATTTCATCATTGATATACACTATAAAGTATTATATCTTATTAAAATAAAAGATACTAGAAAAAGTATTCTTAGAAATCCATTGTTCAATATCCCAATAGAAAGTCATATATGTGTGGTGATTGAGAGTAATTCTCACATCCCAAGACCAACATCGAAAATATCAAATCCCTGCATCTAACAATACCGCATTTATTACATGTAAAAAAACACTACAAATATAATTGAAAACCCATAGCATGTTGGGACATACAGTAATCAAGGGTATACCAGACCTGTATGGAGAAAAGGCCCACAACAAATCAAAAATGGTAAAACACTAACCTCTATATGTGGAGGATCAATACATAATCAAAAGTCTGAATACCAACCCAACATATTGTATACAAGATTCATAATTTATTAAGAGTGGGTGTACTATCCCCATTCCTGAATGGAGTACCCACACCATGAGGTTGGATCTTCCAATCCTAGAATCCTTGAGTTTTCCAACTCCACAATGTATATATTGCATCCATTCCATATCCTGTGAACATATAAGGGGGATACTATGTACGTTGTAGTTCTAAATGACTCACCCATGATTCAAGATCATCTAAAATAAGATAAGGAAAATTTCAAATCCTTCACGTCTTGAAAACAACCTCAACAATGGATGAAACATGCACAATTATTCCCTGTGGGGATAATTTTTCAAAATTAAATAGTCATCATTCTAGTTAAAAACCTAGATGAGAAGGTATGAGGAAACACTAAAACCTATCCAATACAAGGAACTTAAATTTCAAGTATGACATGTGTAGTAATTAATCATTTACTAATGGTGTTCAAATGTTTTCCATAATGAGTAGATTTAACTATTACCATACCTCTAATATGATAGATGACATGTATGAATACCTAATCCATTGATTCATGTATATCCAGTCCTATACGGATCATAATCCTATGTACACAACATGCAATTTTAATTCATGTAACATGTATCCACATTGGATGGTCAATGCATACTATGGTTTCACATTGAATAGTCTCTATAGATTTACTCAACAACAATATTGAAATACATGGTTTTGTTATCCCCAATGATACATGTTGTATATAGTTATCAACTGATGACATGATATTTTATATATACAAGGAATATGGGAAGTAGAACATGAATTTTGGTTCTAAAACATTGATCTTGTCTGCACATGGATACATTACAATGAACTCTTTCAAAGAATACATGACATGTTACTAAAAGTCTCAAGGGGTGTTATATTTGTAAAACTACATAATCCTAATGTCACATCTCATGATGTACATGATATGTGGCCTTGAAGACTACATGGATCATTTTCTGATTTTATATGTGGAGAATATTCCATGATACACATTTCACACTATGATCTCCATCATCATTATTGGCTTTTGTCATGCCTTGAGTGCTACCCATCATTGATTCCACAAGTTACACTTTCAAACCATCAAGGATTTTTTAATTATCTAACATTTTTTACCATTCATTTTAGCCATCCCCATCATCCAATCCATTTTTTTTGACTTCATAATGAAATCCTCATTATTCAATTCCCCCCTTTGATCATGTTTCATTGACCCCACTTGACGATTCTATTTTTATTGTCAACCATTACATCCCATGAGGTGATATATGGTCATACATAATTTGGTGAAGTAGGGAAGATGGTGAAAATGTGTAAATTCACAACCAGAATTCAATTAATTATAATAATGTGTATTAAGGTGAGTTTAATAATCAAATTAATGACACTCATATCAGGAATTAAATCATTAATAAAATCTAAGATAATGATTAATCACCAAATAAATATTTCCAAGAAAGGTTAAAAATAATTATTCAATGCTTAATCCATGTAAAAATTTATTTCTAAACATAATTTCACTTTGAAATTAAATATTAATAAATATTTTAATATTCATTGAAAAAATTTAATCAATTATTCATTGATCAATTCCGAAAAATATTTAAAAAATCATAATCATATTTTGACACAATCAAAATATTAATATATTTTAAAAATAATCTAATATTAGAAAAGTATTCAATCCATTATATTTTAATATATTAGATATAATAATTTTAAAATATTTTAATATATTACTTATAATAATTTTAATATATTAAATTATTCAAATTTTATGCAATAAAATATATTGATATTTACCATTTTAAACCAATATCATATTTTCCATTAAAATTATTGTAGAATTTAACCAGTATTGAGGAGAAACAATGACCATGATGACCAAGGTTAAAATCAATAAATATGTCTTAAATTTATTGTGTAATATAGAAGATTTGATAATGATGACTCTATCCAATCATCACATTGATACCATTGTGAATAAAAAACCACCTCATGGAGAATAGGTAGAATTATCTATAGTGAACCCTGTCTCATTTTGAGGGGTAATCCATGAGAAATTTCACAATAAAATATTTATAGACACACCTAGGCCAAGGGTGTATAATACCTTGTGTTTTCTTCAATAACAAAAAAATACTTTATCCATGACCTTTCACCAAGGAAGACTACTTATACCTCCCCTATGAAATGTATAGTATAAATCATGTTTGATGTGATGATTGTTTCCATCATATGGATGTTATCTATAAGAAAACATGGTATTGATTGTTCATGTAGAAGTAGTGATATCTCATTCTTCAATATATTTATTATATTATAGAAATATTTTAGTAGTTATGTGATGTAGTTAGATTATTGGAAGGTGGATCAATAGAAGATATATGGAACTCATCTTATCATGTTTTGTGGAATAGGATGGAATTTTTAGGTAACTTCAAAGTCAAATAGTAACTGGTAGTGAAGTTAATGAATGAAATAAGGAATCAAAGTTCATTGAAGAAATAATTTTGAGTCCCATGAATTTTACGAAGTGGTAACAATGGATGAATAATTGGGACTCACAATAATGTGTGGTGGAATTATTGTGATATTGTGTAAATTGAATAATATTATATGTTTTTACTATAACAATAATTCCATATTATAATACCTTGTACAATTTTATGGTCATAGGAATGTTGGATTATTTCTCTCATTGATATATGAATCATGCTTGAAAAACATAAAACAAAGAGTTCGACATTCAATGCATGTTTAATTACTATTTTTTAATATTGGGTTTGAGTTGGGGGATTTTTAAAAAAATGTGTATGTGTTCAACATGTCATGGTGAGTAAGGTGTGAGTTATTTTTATCATTGGTTACTCCAATCTCATGGGACTATTTTTAGACGAACTTTATACCAGTTATGGTGTAATTAGTTTGATAAAATATATGAATTAGAATATTTTTCTTTTCCAAAAAGAAGTATCATAATATGTGATTATTTATTCTCAAACATCCATACACTCTGAAGTACCTCAGGTAACACTCAACTTCTTATGTTTAAGTTATTTTGATTTATTGGGAGAAACATAAATTGAATGATATGAAAAGAGTAGATCCTAATAAAGAATGAATGAATCACAAGGAAAATACAGCAAATGAATATATAAAATTATGCCTATGTTTTTGGAGTTTTGATAGAGTTTGTGATATGCTGACTAGGTTGGGTTTGTAAGGGTTGGGTTCTTCTTATAATTTGATAAACCATCCAAAAGTTAGTATTTTAAGGATATTTTTCTACTTTATAGAATTATTTGGCGGATAACATATAGTAATTATGTATTTTTGAATTCATAAAAAGTGTTATCAGAGAATGTCATTATCCCAGCCTGAGTATCAATACACTATATTCTAATACTTGTAACAATGAATTTATTTTATTATATTTAATTTTTTAAGGGGTGTTTAATTGAATTTAAAGGAATTTAATGAGTACATCTTATGAGATATTGATATAATAGAAATAAAATTATAAAAAGTGAAGAATCACAAAGTTCAAATTTTTTGGTAGAGTTGAGGGACATATATTCTTTCTAATAAGTTTCATCATTCTGGTTGATTCATGGTTGATTGACATGGGATAATCATTTCACAAAATAGAAGATAAAAACGTTGAAATCAACTATATTTTTTGGAATATTTTATAGGTAACACCTAACATGTTATGTCCATCTTCAGGTTGTTAGAAAATGAGAATAAAACATTTGGATGAAAAATGGTATTGTTATTCAAAAATAATAAACTAGACCGAACATGGGAATAGAAAATACTTTAATCACTATAACATTTCTGGATGTGGAAGAAAATGTAACTAGATTATCCACATAGTTTGTAATGTGACTTAAGGATATATGGTGATAACATGAGTAATAAATGAAATGAACATATAACTAATTGTAAGTTCATATGCGGTGGTGTTGTGATGCCCTTCGAGTCATCGATATGCCTTAGTTGAGGCTTTCATTTACACATTTTTGTTTCATGGATGATTTAGGTGATCAGAGGAAGAAAAGGGAAATTTGGGGGAAACTGGACAAGCACACAATTAAGGGGCTCAATTAGTTTAACCTTTTTGGGACCATGTGGTAGGCCTTTGTGAGGTTTCAGTCAAATTTATCAAGGACAATTAAACCAAGTACAATTCCTAGTTAACTATGCAGGGTTCTTGGGGGTTGTCTATGGGTGTGACTTAGTTTGAGCACAATACTCCAAAATATTGTATACACTAGTTAAAACCATGAACTCCCTAGAGATAATGGAGAGTATGGGATCCTAGTAAAAGAGAATTGTTAGTTTAACCAAGAGGATTTCCCTAGGAATCCAAGAGACCTCCATCCAAACTATTAAAAAGTGGGATCTTAAATAGTTTCCCATGGAAATTTAAAATAATAATCACAACCTAATATCACATTGTCTCATCCTAATCCTACACCAGTTCTTTGGAGGTCTTCCCCCTAGATTCTTAGTATATTTCCTTTCTTCATGATGGATCATATCATGGTACGTTGCATTTTGGATTTGGTTTCCTATCTTCCATATAGATCTATGCTATATATCTTCTCATATTATCTTATTTTATCCCAATTGGGATGTTATTATAGATATAATTGGTTTTATATTGGATTGATGTTATTTTTTTAGATCAAGGATCACAAGGAACTAATCTACTCATCACCCATCTATGTTTTTAGAGAGATTTTTTCTACCTTTGTTTTTATGTAAGTGTTTCTATAAAATATTTTATTTAATTGAATTTATTTTCATTATTAAAAAATTTCATTGGGTTATTCATTGAATTTATGGGGTTTGTGGTTTAAAGGGATTCAATTTAATGATGCATGTTCTTTAATGGGTTTCCCTTTAAAACATGTTCTTTAACACCTGGTGTTTGATATAATACTTGAATGGGGTTTTTGATTTGGAAATGCATTTTAAAACACTAAAGTAGATTAGATGGATTTAAAAATGGTTCATAAAATTTGGGTATGGTTTTGAAGTGTTTTTTATAAAAATGGCACCTTTGAATCCTTGGGTGTGTTGGGAATGGTTCATAGGTAACCCTCAAGTGCATTTCATCACTAGGGCTTACGTTTGAAATATCGATGGATTTTGTAAGGAATTGATATTGGTTTGTACCCAAATTTTCATAGTATATTCTCTTTTATGTATATAATATATTCCCATAGTCTAGGTCTGTATATGGAGTTCTATTTCAATTATGGTATATTGATCACATGATGGGTATTTTCTTTTATAGTTTATATAAGTTTTCACTTGAAGTAGAATCACGTGGTTTCACATGATATTTTATTCAATGGATATGTGTTTACATTCTTACCTTATTGTACATGGATAAGAATTCTTGTTTTATCACTTATACATTTTATATTCTAGGAATTGTGAATTTGAAATAGAGTTTTAAAAAACTAGAAGAAAATATTTTACAATGGGATTGTATTTATGAAAATTATTTGGAAAAATCATTTTGTATTAAATTCTAGAATTGATGAATTATTAATATTTGATGTTGTTTCAATTATATGGTGGTATCCAAATGAGATTTTTTCTCACTAAATAATTTTCCATTGAGTATTTTTTGAATTTTTTAAGGACTCGGGTAAATTAAATGGAATTGTTAAGTATACTGATATCTAATTTTTTTGGTTCCCATCATAAAAGGATGTTTTGGAGGTGTAGGATGGTCACATTAAGACTCATTGGTCATGTATTGTAATAATTCCCAGTTTATCTAGTCATTATTTTATTGTACAGGTCTTTTAGTCAACTATTTCTTTCATATTATAATCATGTTTTATTTATTGTTTTAGTTATATTCATGAATTGTTTCTGTTAGGATAATTCATTTCTTCACCATGATGGTACAACTTGGTTTCCTTGTCTAGTTGAATCTGGTTAGTTCATTACATAATGGTATTAGTGGGATACTCAGACTAAAGTATGGTAACACTTCTTGATATTGGTTTTGTGTCTTTTTTAGATATGATTTTGGATCATTGGAATTCATGTATTAAGTTTGGGAGGAGGCCCAAAAATATCACTTTTATGAATGTACTCATGATACCATGTGTAGTCATATTTGTTTTTACCAAGTTTGAGAGTTAGAGTTTGAAGTAATTTAACTGAACTATATGAGGAGTTTATTTTAATGGGAATATTCCATATTAATGTTTTATTTTTTGTTTGGTGAATTAATATTTGACATAAATTATTAATGTCTTAAGTCATTGATATGAATTTGTGAATTTTTTGTATGATTTTGTAACATTCTCTATGTATGAGATTTGATATTATTGTTTTAACGTTGAATGTCTCCCAAAAGCGATATTTATAATTTGAGAGTGGAAGTTTCAAGAAAAGATCCACATGGGAATTATTCAGTAGACCATTCTTTGGTTGAATATGTAATCTGCAGAATTCCGACTTTGGTTAAAGGGGGTGTTTGTAATATAGGATGTTTGGTGGATCAGGGCTTTGAAATTACTAATTAGTATTAACCCGTCTTCCATGGTGAAACAAAAATTGATGAATCTTAGGATTTTTATGAGATATTGACAGAATCTTTAATATCTTGAAGACTCCTCAGGACTCTATTGTGTGTTTTTTCATGTACATGATTTAGGGACTCAGATCGACATCATGGGACTCTATTCTGTAATCCTAGTTACATGAGGATATTACATAGATTTATTTCAATAAAATATTTTATTAGAATTTATTCCTTGATACATTTTGTGTGGTGATGGTCTATGAGTTTCTATCCATGAATACTGGTGAGCATACCATTTTGGAGTATTCCACATTTTTTGTAATGATAGGGAATTTTTCACTCGTTGTTCCCATTAATGAGTACCTAGAGGATCAATGGTTTGAGTTAGGATTAAGGATGGATATTTATTGGATTTTTATTCTCATGTTCCTTCATTCCTTTATAGAGTTGGTTGACAAAGTATATTTGGATTGGGTAGATGTAGTTGTAAGATAGGGTTGGTTTGAGCTTCAAATGGCACAGTTGTTAGTCGGGGTTAGTTCTTTGGCCATAATTGGAATACCGAGGGTAGTAAATTTTTTCTAGAACCATCTTCTAGGGATTCATCGGGATAGAAGTAGTTTTTCTACTATTATGATGGAAAAAAGTTCTTACCAATCCTTAATTTATGGAGGATCTAAAGGATTTCCATTGATGTGGTTTATCAGGCCATTAGATGTTTTTTTGTAGATTGATATCCTAGGGAGGTAAGGTTACAATCTCTCTCACCCAGGGTTTTATCATTTTAACTAATGTGTCTAAGGGGGTTTGTTCTAATAATTAGTCAAATAGGGATACACATGTGGCTAATAGTAGACAGATTCATTTCTAGAGTATGCACTAGAGGAATATAAATCAATTCCAGCTACTATTAAAGATACGATGTTTATTTCATCTTCCATGCTACTAGATTTTATTGATATAGGTGATACTCTTTACATTATACCACTAATGTTAGTTTATGTTATGGGTTTATATTTTAAACATATTCCATACTTGTTGGAGAATTCCACATCTTTAGTAAAGAGGTACAAATTAGGTTTCATGTTTTCTACGTGTCTGGTGGGGATAGTAGACTATGAACTGGTTTGAGACTTTTTGGGTTCTTGATATTGACATCATCAACCTCATACTTTTAATAGATTGTATGTTCAACAATAAGTGAAAAATGAATGTCATCATCATAATGCTTAGTTTTTATATTTTGACAAGGTCTATCATGTTTTTTAGGGTGAGTGGGACTTTAGATCCGGATGGGCGGGGAATGTTATTACTTTTTTTGGGCTAACCAAATGCCATTTTTTATATATTTTTCTTTATGCCCTTGGATTTTTTTGGGTAGCGCTCTTCTTTTGGTGGTGTGTCCATACCACAAGGTCTTTCTTAATGAATTTCTATGTTACCACCATATAGAGAGGTTGTTTTTACTATTAACCTTCTCCATGGAATGATTTCTATTTCCATTCTATATTATTAAATGTATTTTACATAGTTAGTGGAACATAAAGTCGAGAATGGGGATATAGAGGTTAATGGATTCATTAGTACTTTCATTTCACCATGAGCTTCACTTATCCTCTTTTCTAAGAAGGAAGATATGAGTTTGAGACTTTCTGTGGATTACTGAATGTTGATATGGTTGAATATTGAGAACCTATATTCTTTTCCTAGGATTTATGGTTTATATAACATGCTTAGTGGGGAAATTGGATTTTAAAGATTTTCCATATGTCTGGAATCCAAAAGATGAGTTTCTAAGAATATTATATACCTAATACAACCTTCAAGACTAGGTATGAGAATTTTGAGTTTCTGGTTATTCCAGTTGATCTCACTAACACTCATGTGGTATTTGTGTATTTGATTAATTAAAGATTTTATAGGTTTTTGAATATTTGGTTGTTGTGTCCATTGATGTTATTTTGGTGTATTAAAATGTGGAGTTTGAGAATATGTACAAATTTTATATCATTATTCAAAATTGGAATGAACATCATCTATATGAAAATATTTCCAAATGTGAGTACGGGATCTGGGATGTGAGATTTATGGGGTATGTGATATCGAAGAGGGGTGTCCCAGTGGATTGTAAAATGATACATGATGTTATATCCTATGATAATTCCATATATGTGTTTAAGATATAGTGCTTCTTGGGTTTTTCTAGTTACTTAAATTTCATCCAAGATTTCTCCAAGGTCTCATCATTTATGATTTCAATAACCAAAAAGGGTGTAAATTTTTTTATGTGAAGAAAAATTTCAAATATACTTTATGGATAAGATTGTGAAGTTAAAATTGACACCAATTATAATTCTTTTATATTTGGTTTTGGGTTATTATGTTTTCTACGGCACTTTTAGTATGGGTTTTTCTTGTTTCTTGATCTAGGGGAAACCGGTGGCATCCAATTCGTCTCACCAGTTACACCCTCATGGGAGGAACTAACCTACCCATGATATTTAGTTTTCAATAGATATGAGTGAACTCAAAAAATTACATCACTATCTCATTGGATATCTATATACAATATAATCTGGTCCAAAGAGCATGAAATATATTTTTTCTTAGAGGGATTAGAACATGTGATATAGACCCTTGGAGTAATATCATCACACATATTAATTTGAAATTTATAGATTCATGGGATGGGGAATGTGGATTCTGATGCATTGGGAATAATATTGCTGGCACAAGCCATGAAGGAATTGGTTGAGGAGTGCTCTCTAATGATCTTATATACAGAGTTGTGATTTGGAGTTAAAGAGGATGGTGGATAAGTGTTTTCAGCTTGAATGGAAGATAAATATTATATTGATGAATAGTTTTATATTAATGATGTTATGGGGAAAAGTTAACAATTTTACTAAAAGAATTTATTGTGGGGTTACCTCGACTGTGTGGTGTCAGACCCCTATTGTAGCTGTGCACTTCTGTAGTAGGTTGGTGGTTTTGATTTCCCTAAGGTAGGAGATAATGGAAAGTGGACCCCATTCATGTTGGTCTGTAAACCGTGGGACTGCCATGATGTATCCTATTTTGATATGTTGGTATTGGTGGGAATAGATGAGATGGTCAATTTCATATTTTATATTAGTGTGTCTCACTTGGAAGAAAATTATAGAAAAACACTAGATACCTACTAGTTTCACATAATCTTTACCTATTCTGGTTTGGAGGTGAGATGATATTTCCATGAAATTTTTCTTTCATTTTCCATAGAATTGTTCTGGGAAGGATGATATTTGGGTTATCATTGATCTACTTACAAAATCAGCTAATTTATTACATATAATGGAGATGATTATGGTTGAACCGCTCGAAGAATTGTACATCCAAGAGATTGTGTGAATTTATTGGGATAAATATATGGTTATTTATGATAATAACTTGAGGTTAAAAATCATTTTCAGGAATTTATGGACTGAGGCGATGGGTTCCCAGTTGAGGTTGAGAACAAGTTTTCATCAGGCCTTTGTACATGATTTTGGGGGATGATAGGAAAATAATTTTCATCTAGTGTAATTTTCCTATAAAAATAGTTATCAGGACTCAATAATTATATGAAACATTTTATGAATTCTATGGTATCCATATATATATATATCTCCATTATATTATGAAGATAGGGTAGAGAGGTTATTGTTTAGAACCTGTCTTGTTTAGTAGATGATAGAAAAGGTGCAGTTAATACAGAAGAGGTTCCTCGGAGTATAAAACATTAAAAACATATGTAGAAAATAATATTTGGATACTAATGTTTGAGGTTGGGGATCATGTTTTTCTTTGAGTTTCACCGTTATTGGGACATTGTCATTTGGGAATGAAAGATAAGTTAGCAGTATTTTTTTGGACCATTTGATATCAAGGGGTGATATAAAAAGGTGGAATATCGGTTGAAATTTCCATCACTTTTATCATCATTCCCAAACCTAATTCAGGTTTCCTAGTTGAGAATGTATTATAAAAATCTTTCCATGTGATTGAATTTGTTCATATTTATTTTAATAGTGATAAAATCATTGTTGAGATACCATTTCAGATTATGGATCACCAAGATAAGGTACTGTGTGGTAAAATGACTCCATTGGTCCTGGTACGGTGGTAGTGCATATGAGATAACCATGAGATGTGGGGGTAAGAATTGTTGATGAGGATTAATTTACCTTATATAATTCTTGTTCCATGATCTTGAGGAATTTATAAGGATATATTTGTTTTTGGAGGGGATAATTATGCCTCCCTCCAGGTTATAGGTATGCCTTAAATGGGGTCTTTTCTCTTTTGGGATTAAGAAAGATTCTAGTAATTAGAGGTTGAAATAAATGGAACTTATGGGAAACTATAATGTACTATGGTTATTTTTTATGGTTATTTAATCCATTTACTAACAATGTGGTATGAATCTATGAGACTTTAATTGTATTTTTCATAGTTTCAATTTGGTTAGTAAAACTGTGTGATATGACCAATGAACCGTGCAGGGTGTCTACTTGTTTTCTAGGGATAACACATGATTTTGGAATGCTTTTTCCAAACCACATGGACCTTAGTGAAAATAATACACCCCCAAACAAAATAAATAATTGGGTCGCACATTTAAGTCATGCTGTAACTTTAACCATGTGGTATTTCCTAGGAAATTTTGTGATCCTTTCTAAATTATTAAAAGGAAAATTTTCCCTTTTCCAATTTTTCATTTTAAATATTACTTACCTATAATAAAAAATTAGCTTTCCCTAATCCTTCCATAGTCATTTTTAGGTCTCTACCTTTGGATTCTTGGTATATTAACATTATTTTTGATATATTTCATCATGATATATTTCATTTTTATATGGTTTCTTCTCTTCTTTATTGATCAATGCTATATCACTTATCCTCTCATCTAAATGGAACATAATTCAAATATTATTTTGGATCCAATGGGTGTGATATAGGGTTTCTGTTATTTCTTATGTATCAAGGATCATGAGGATTTGATCTACTCTTCCAAGATCTCTGTTTTTGAGGGAGATTTCTTCAACCTCTATATTGATGTAGATATTTCTATATATTAGGTTAATTCTAGGAATTGTTTTTTCATTCTTGTTAAATTACATTGGGTTATTTATTGATTTTATTCCATTTGTGGTTTCAAGGTATTTTATGAAAATATTTATATTTTTATAGGTGGTTTTTTTCAAAATGGGGTTTTCACACAATGTTCTTGACTAAATACTTGATTGGTGGTTTTTTATTTAGAAATGTGTTATCAAACACTAAAGTAGTTTGGATTGTCTTTTAATAAATTTTATATATTTTTACCATGGTTTTAAAATGTATTTTTGATAAACTTGGTACATTAGGAACTTTGAGTGATTTTAAAAAGTGACATAGGAGAGCCTAGAGTGTGTGGTAGCACGAAGGGTTGATTTGGAGATATCGATGGACTATGCTAGGAAAAAATGTTGGTTAGTGACAACATATGATTAGTTTTTGATATTTAATGTGAATTAAATATTCTTATAGGACTAGTGCTAACATGATTCAATTTTCTAATTATGGTTTCTTTATCAAATAATGGATTTTTTTCATAGATAGGTGCCCAAATATTTCATATGAGGTTGAATACCAATGTCTCACATGGTGGTTTATTTCATTGATATGTGTTAACTTTATTACCTTATGGTGTGTGGATATGAATCAGGTTTTTATCAGTTATACTTTTCATAGTCATGCAATTTTGAATCTGAATGGAATTTGTGAAAACAATAGAAATATGGTTTACAATTGGGATTGTATTTACGAAACCTGTTTGTAAAAGCATTTTTGATTTAAAAGATATAACAATTCTTTTCATAATATTAATCCTTCTATAGAAATTATGATGGAATCATAATGGGTTTTTTTTCACACAATACATTTTTTGGGGGGATATAGATTTTAATTTTTATGAATAATGTGAGCGAAGGACATTATGTAGAAAGTTGGCTTCTATTTTATTTGTTTAGTTATTTTAGGGATGCTTTGGAGGTGTTGTTTGGTCACATGGAGATGTATTTGTCTTGTATTTTCATATATTAGAGTTTATCTAGTTTTCCTTTGATTGTACTGATCGAGGATATATCTTTTTAATCTTCATTGAAATATAGTTTTATGTATTTTTTTGGTTATATCCAAGGATTATTTATATTATATTGTTTCACCTTACCACCGTTACGGTCCAACCCAAATGGAGTTTCTAGTTTACATTGGTTTATTCATTACAGATATATTTTAAATAAACAATTTAAATATTCTAGTGTTATATCACTATAAAATAATAAATATTGTTTACAATAACATGAATGTTTTAGTGGAGTAGTAATCATTCAATATCAATCATACATGAATCATTTTTTTGAGAATTGTGCACTAGGGATGAAAATGAGGGTGTGTTTTATTATAAGTAGATAAAAGACCATATCTTATACATTTTTTGGTTCACTATTATATTTTTGGTCCATCCCATTCTTAATCAAAGGGTAGAAGACATAAAATTTTTACATTAATGGATGATGTATCAAGGAATGAATGGGTTGATTTTATGAGAGTAAGACTATAACACTTGCAGCTTATATTCATTGGAAGTCCATGGTAGATTGGGAAACTGTTAAAACGTTATAATCTCTATGATAAATCATTTATAGTGAGTATAATTGAATGTAATTTTGGAACTTCTATAAAACAAAGTGGGTTGTTTTAGAGAAAACTATGACAATTACACCTCAATAGAATGGGGTGGAAGAGGGAATGAATTAGATATTGATTGAGAGAGTGAAGAATATGATTGTTCACTCAATAATTTGAAATGAAATTTGGTTTAAATCCACACATTTGGAATCAAATTAAATAAAAATGACTATATTTAATCCATTGGGATGAGGAATTACATAAGAACGATATCCCATTAATGAAATGTATCTTATCTACATGAATTTTTCAAAAGTATTTATTATGTTCACATGGATGAAAAGGATCAAGATAAACTTGAAGAAAAATCCAAACCCTGTTATATCTTTTTCATGGAGATGAAAAATTTTAATTTCAACCTTGGGATGGTGTCATTATATAATTCATTAGGTGTTAACATGTTCTATTATATGAGAATGTTCTATAGAAGGAATGATAATTGGTTGATGAAGAATTTGAAAACATGTAATAAACAACCATAGTCAATATAGATCTTAATAGAGAAACTAAATGAATCACATTTTGGAGAGTTTATCGGGAAAAAAATGAATTTCATAGGTGACACCAGGGAAAAAAATTAGAATAGTATAGAACTACAGGTCCCTATAGGCATGATATATAAATTGGCCCCTTAAAAGATAAATCAATGAAACATAAATTTCTAAAAAGAATGAGTTCTGAGTTTAATTTCTAATATATTCAATATTTAGATGGTGACATATGTGCATGGGAGTCGTGAACCCCTCCTATAAAATATACCATTGTATGGAGAGGGAGAGAGATTATAACCCCTTATTCCCACTTCTAGTTGGCCACGGGTTGATTAATGAAACCAAGGTAATAAAAATATAATAGTATGATAGGAATTACCCTTTATAAGTGAAAAAATATTGGGTGATGAGATCAATAACAACCAGAAACCCTAGAAGATAATATAATATAGATCCAAAACCTAACCACTATGCATTAACCAAGAAAATTGATAGATATAAAAGTCCGAAAAGAAATGTAAAAAAATACATGGCTATTGAAATGACTCAACAACAGCTCTATCCCAACTATTAATGTCTATACTGGTCTTCAAATACCACCTAAAAACATAAAAATATTGTATATATATAGGTAGAGTATAAAATTTACCCTTAGTATAGTTATATCTATGGCCACAAGTGCACTTGTTAACAGATCATGTAAATGATCTACTGAAAAAACAGTATAACTTATAAAGATATATATTTATCATCTAACCAATCCATGCCTCAACATGGATCAATGATAAAATAAAAAATCTAATATAACAACATTGAATCCAGATAATAACGATGTAATTCACCCAAATCTCATTTCCCAGCTGATTTTCCACTCTCATGACCCAATAATGAATGTCTAGAGCTCTCATAAATTCCCCGCATACCACATCACATCACATCACATCCTTCCCAAAGACACCTGGGGAAAACATCATATCACATAACATCCCTCCCCCAGACACATGGGCCACATATAACGTCACATCACATTCTTCCTACAAATACTAGGACCACGCAACACCAAAAGTCCATCATGAAACCCTGTCACTATTATGGAAGGAATAGTGGGGGAGAGGGGGGTACCAAACCATTTATTTCACCAGCATCCAAATTGTTGGGGAAAACACCCAGAACATAGAACCTCTGAGAGTTAGTAAGGTTATCCAAATTAGGTGTGGATAATATAAAATAACATAAACATAAATGATATATATATATATATATATATATATCATATAATACCTAAACTATGGGTTCACAAAAACTACCCAAGCACACACCATATCACCAAAAATGTATGATACATCAACCATCACAAATAATTCCATAATTATATGCAACAACACACAACCACCATAAACTCCACACATTGTTTCTCACATTTAGTTACATCATTAGTCACACATTGTCGTTTACCATCTGAATTCAAATTACAATACTCTTTTCTATATTCAATTATATTAACCAATTACCACACATCTATTTCTAGTACTTCAAAATTTTCTTATATCATATTCCATTTTAATTAACATCTTGATTTATCCCATGTATAATAGAGATAATATCTCAACCACTCCATATTTCAAGAAGACTAACTCACAAAACAACTTCCACAACACAAAAAATCCAGCATCATCTTAATGTAACATCATCTGAACCATCTAACAATAAAAATCTCACATAATACATCTGAACCACATCTCACAGTACAACATTGGTATAAATATAACACCACATGTCACATCGAAAAAAACCATAGAACATCCAGCACTAACATCACATCCATGCCAACCAACAACCACATCACTTCCCCATATATTACTAAACCAGAAATATTTGTACTACTATATTAAAACATCACAAACTTCATTTTGATTTGAAACAAGAACAAGAATACCCAACAACATCCCAAACCATATTCCACAATTATTTATGGGATTTCATCAAATTACATATTTAATTAGAATGGGTATGATTAGAAAACAAAATTTTTAAGAAAACTAATCTATTAGAGAAATATACATTCCTTAGACATTATTTTAGGATTTTATCTCACATCAATACAATAAGGGTGATTAAAAAATGAAAACTACATTGAAGTTAAGGCTCCAATATTCCACTATTTTTTTAATTGGAAACAAGCATGCATAATATGATCAAAATCATATATCAATGTAGTAAATCTTGTGACAACTCCCCATTCATATCAAATAAACTATGAAAATTAATTATATGATTATATCAACCCATAATATCCACCAAAAGGTAAGATAAATAATGAAAATCTCACAAATTTTACATTAAATTGAGAAAATTAGGATCCCTTTCTCAAGGAAGATTAATAATATCACTGCACACCGCATAAACAATAATTAACTACAAAAAGGAACTCATGGATAAACCTACACCAAAAAAAATTTCTTCAATACAAAACCCATAGATACCTAAAAAAATCACACAAGCATAGTGTATTTAAGATAATGTAAGGAAAAAACATTGGAAAGATAAGGGAAGTCACCACAAATTACCAATGGGAAACCATATGAACCCAATGATAAAACTAGGATAAGTAGGGTAGGAAGATCCTCCAAAATTTCCTTGGGGTCCACTAAAAATGAGATATGGAGGGGTATAACCCAATGGAAGAAGAAAAACCGATAAAACATATTTGAAAACCTATAACCCTTACCAATCACATTGTGTAACCCTTTGAGAATGTGTAATTTACATTTTTTACATAATTAAAACATCCATGGATGTAACACCGCAACCCTAGTTACCTAGATTCGGTTTATTATTATACAACATTAGCATGATCACAAGAGATAATGTCTCAAAAGACCGATTAGTTTAGTAGAATAGGATGTACTAGATACATACATAATTTTTTATATTAAATGATGAAATGAAAATGAAACATTGTGTCTCCAATGAATAAATTCATATCCCTTATCCTATCTATGCAGGTCATTCAAAATATATTACTTCACATCCTAGGAAAAACAAAATATAAGAAAGGGGTGACCTAAAATTCTCATAAAGTATAATAATATAGTGGAAACATTCATAAATAAGCATAAACATTGAAGGAAATTTATAAGACTAAAACAAAAGACTTTTCATCTTAATATTTAGAATAATATTCCCAAGAAAAATCAAATAATTCAATTTACTTATTCACTTGGATATACTACTTGTTGAATAATCACAATTAATATCAATAGACAATTTCAATATAACGGAATGAATAATTTTAGACATCATAACCACATAGTCATGGCCTCATGCAAAGACTACAAATAAGATTTTTTTCAAAGCCTTATTCCAAGATCTATTTCTACAGTATGGAAATTAAACATTTCCATTATTCCCCTTATTTCCATTTCTAAAGTGTTCAAAAGATATATTCTTCTCTTTCTTTGAGTTATATTTGTAAGACCGAGAGAAGTCCTTTTTAATCTTGATATCACATAAGACAATATCTTCATACTATGAGAAGGACTGTGAGACTAATGCTCGATAGAGAAATGGTTTTAACCCATCAAATAATTGATCAATCTTACTCCCCAGGTTATGTATAAAATCTACTACATGCCTTGTTAACTTTGTAATGTAAGCCTCATACTATGCGACATTCTCATCCTCCTTTTGTCTTAGACTCAAAAAGTTTCCTTCCATATCCAATCGATGGTAACAAGGAATGTATTTTTCTATGAAAATATCTTTACACTCCCCCAATTATCTCTATTATACTTCTTTATCATCCTTTATTTTTTTAATTAATTACCACCTTTGATATGCATCACCCGTGAGACAATAAACTATAATGACAACTTTTTTCCTTTCGTTACTCCACAAAGAAAGAAATATATTCTCTACAGAACATATCAATTGCACAGCTAGAAATGGATTTGAAGTCCCATTGAATGATGGTGGTTATTACCTCATGGAGCGGTCTAACATTGATATTTTGCATAGTCGATCAGGGTGCTCCATATGGGTAAGGTTAATATTCATAACCTAAGTGAGTTGTCCCAGTATGGCGATAAGTTATTCTTCACTGGTTGCATCACCAGCTTTACGATAATTATCTTGAGTAGGATGGAAATCCCTACATGGATTACGTGAATTGATAAAGTTTTCATTACTTCGACTTGGTGTTGTTTCTAAATAATGGCATGCACTAGATTAGTTAATGAACCACAATACATAATTCCAAACTAGTAAAATACCTCATATAAATTGAACCATTTATGCATATAATCTATAATAATAATAAAATGTTCTCCTTGAGGAAGTATTTACATATAAATCATTTATAATGGTTTGTAAATAAAATGTGAACTGACCTAAGAATATCCCTCTGGAGTGTCATAACCAAGAGTGCAGCAAGGCCCATTGTCGTGTACTAGGATACCCCAAGTCCAGCCCGAAACAACATGTCGGAGTTTTCACTCCTAGGTAAGTCTATGCCAGAGCCACCTCTACCTGCTCGTATCCATACAGGGATGTATTTTATTGAAAATACACAAAATCTCTACATTACCAAAATTCTAGTAAGGTGTTATATACAAATCATCAACGCCCATCTTAGGGTAATGTTCTCTAATCCGAGTTTTCCTAAATATCTCTTCCAAGGAATGTACTAAACTTCCTATGATACCAACTATAACGTCATGACCTTAGTTACCCAAAGATGGTGCATTATTAAATAACATTTTCATGATCACAAGAGATCAATTCTCAAAAGACTGACCAGTTTATTAGCCTTTGAATTACTAGATACATATAAAGTTTTACATTACATGATGAAATGAAAAAAAGAAACATTATGTATCCATAGAATAAATTCACATCCCTTAGCCTATCCCTGCTAGTCAAACATAATATACCTCTTCAAATCAGTTAAATATAGAACATAAGAAAGGGGTGATCTCATATCCTTATAAAGGATAACAATATAGCTGAAACTTTCATAAATTAGCATAAAAATTGAAGGTAATGAATTAAACTAAAAGAAAATACTTTTAATATTCATCACCAGCATAATATGATAAAGATAAATTTAATAATTTCATTTAATTTTGCACATGGATATTCTAATAGTATAATAATCACATGAAATATAAATAGTCAATTTCATAATGATGGAATTCATAATTCCAGACATCATAACAACATATTCAAGGCCTCATGCCAAGAATACAAATAATATTTTATCAAGGCCTTATGTGAAGACACTATTTTGTCTCATGAGAAACTCTGATGCATCGATGAGATATAGTGCGATCCATTTTTAACTTACTAAGTCCATCTTAATCCTCATTTGAAAAGGTTGAAACCTAACATAAACATTTGTATTAAAATTAGATTACGAATTGTTAATAATTTAACCATAAACCGTGAATGGTAAAAAAATAACACATCTGCAGTCAAACATGTCACAAAACCTTCAATACAATATATAATATTGTATCATAATAAATCAACTTCAAGAAAGTGTAAAATTCATCTAAGGATGTTAACATAGATGAAATCAAATCTCATTGAAAGAAATATATAATTTTATTTTGCAATCATTTAAAAGTAACATAATTATAAAAGAAAACATATATTTTGAAAATGTTTTTTAATATTTTAAGGGAATCTTAGAAGGTGTGATAATGGAGGAAAATAGCCTCACTCATTGTATAAGTTAAAAAACATTCTTTCCTTTATTTTTTCAAAAAGGTTCTAAATGAGCTTGTTTGGAAAATGAAAGAATGATTCCTTTATAAAAATTTGATAAAATGTAAAATAAGGGTATAAATTATTTTAACAAATATTCTAAGAAATATTAAAAATGATTTGAAATACATTTTTAAGAAACAAGGATGTGGATGATAAAGAGGCCTCAGTAGATACTCACGTATAAACAACCTCAGATAATGAAGAAATTGTAGAATTTACCATTGCCTTGTACTTCTCCTTGATCGAGGGTAACTTAACCAACTGTATAATAGATAAATAATTTTTATTAAATTATAAAATTACCATATACATAAATATTATATCATATATGATCTTCTAATATATATTTGTTAATAATATTTCTGTAGTATCATTGTTTCGGGTGTTAACAAATTCTTTTTCCATTATATGATTTGTTACATAAGAAATTTTTATTATGGATAGGAAGTTTTTGATTCATATCCAGAATAATATTAAGTTCATAAATATTATTTTAATAATAAAATTAAAATTATTCTTGAATGGTTATGATGGGAATGAATCGCATCGCGTTCATGGAGACGGTAATCCTTACATACGCACGAGTGACAATACAATTATATTGAAGGTGAAATTGTGCGTAATTGGATAGTATATCATGTATAAAGAATAATTAAAATAATATATTTATTATTTACATCAATTATACTCATTATTATACTCATACAAATAATTATTTTTTGACTAACAAACTACACCACGACGTGGAGACGGTTAGCTGTACGTACACACGTATGGTGACTTTTTCATTCATAGGATGGATAGAATAATGAATATCATTGTACAATAATTATAATAAAATCATAGTATGAGGAATATTATGGAGTTATTATTTTGGTATGGAAACAAAAAATAAAGAGGAAGTAGAAGAAGAAAAAACATTAAAAGTGGTGATGAAATCATGATCTCTTCTTCTAGTCCTTCCATTTGATTTGATCAAAAGGACCCCTTAGGTAGGATTTAGGATCAAATTAAGGCCACTAGGTTGAATTGAGGGTAATTTTGAGAATATTTGATCAGGTTTTGACCAATACAAATGGCTTTGGAGGTGTGAAATTTAGAGAAGGTGATGTACCCTTTTATAAGAGAGGTGAGGCTCACTTTATGAAAAACATGAAATATTATTTTATCATATATTAATATTCGGTTTAAAATGTCTCCGAAAGGTATTATTTTGAGGATAAGGTGAGTTTGGCTCGAAAAAATATCATCTAATAGGTTTTAGATAGGTTTATGTCACCATATTAACCTTGTATATTAGATTTAACTCTTAGATAAATATTTTATCTTTTACAATGTCATCTTGTATTTTTATATTTCATAGTTAATAAACATACTATAATATTACAAGAGAACCCCAAGTGGTTCATTAATGACATAAATAATATTATATAATTACTTTTGTAGATTTTTATATTTTTAGGAATATTATATCAATTAATAATATAGTATTTGTTCTAAAACTCATTTTTGATTATTATGACACTTTTTAATATTATGTTTTTGTGAAAGTCAGAAAAACTTTAACACTTCAAAAAAACAAATTTAATCAACCCAAACATTTCATATTAACCTATAAAATTCTTGGAATACATCCAATGTCTCTATATACAATTATATTAATATTTATAATATAAATTATTTTAGTCATTCAATAATAAGGTAATTATTGCATCGTCATTGTGTCATAAATAAATTTAATTATATAATGTCTAAAAATTACAAATAAAATACCATTATATAGGAAATATTGTTATATTTCTAATGAATATTTATAGTAGAATTTATCTTATATATATCCCTCCATTGAAAATGTTTTAGTTATTAAACATTGAATTTAACACTTTTAACTCTTCTTTAAATAAAATAATAATTACTTTCCTAATATAATCCAAGAGTACAAAAAGGATCATATTTTCTTCCTAAGGTTTATTTGTGTCGAAATACCCATATCCAATAGAATTGGGGCATGTGTTAGGTTAATTATAATATCGTTTTTTACCTTTAATTTCCCTATTTTCTTTTAACCTTGGTAAATAAAAGTCAAAAGTTTCTATGCCACAAAAATTATTTTCATCTTATTGAACCAAATTTTATTTATGATATCAACCGTGTCTCTCAAATTTTTGAAATCCAATTCACAAAATTGGTAAAATTACATTTTTGGAAAATTTGTAAATGTGCCAAGAAGGTGGGTAAAAGGCGTTAGAATTTCAATAAAATTTTAAATATCTAATCTTATTATAAAATGAATTAAATGAATTAAATTGAACATATTTAGATATTATGTATCTATTTTGACCAAAAAAATTTAAATAAAATAACTAATTATTTAAATAAAAAATTTGGTTTTAAACAATAACGTAGTGTTTTCCACTATTCATCAAAAAATGTATGTTTTCAAAAAAATACCAAATATTTACCCTAATCTAATTTTGATAATTAAAATAAAAACAATGAAGTCCATTAGGAGAAATAAAATTTGTTAAATTTTAAAAAAGTGGGTATTACTGTTAATAACAGTTAGTTTGATTGGTCATGGTGAGTTAGAACTCAATGTTTCATATGACGCAAGCTATTGTATTATTCAAAGATAAGTGTAACATGGATTCTTGGGGTGTTTCATTCTTCCCTCCATAAAAAATTTTAATCCTAAAAATTTCTATAATATTACTACATAAAAATATTTGGGTGGTTCTCTATCATAAGGTTGTTGGGTTACCACATTGCCTCTTCCATATTATGGTTTCTCAATATAACTTTTACCATATGATTCATCTATTTTCTTAGAACTTGTTCTCTAGTATCAAAAATCTTGATAGGATCTTCACAATAATACAGATAGGGTTTTAGTTATATTTCTTTATAGGTGAGTATATGTGTTGGGTCAAGGATGTATTTTTCAATAGTGATACATGGAACACATCATGAACACTGAAGAGACTTAGAGGCATTGCCAAACAGTAATCTATAACTCCAATTCATTCTATAATTTTGAATGTTCTGATGTACCTAGGACTTAATTTACCATTCATACCGAAACACAAAACACCATTCCATGGAGATACCTTCAAAAAAAAAACAAGATCTACTACTTGAAATTACAAATCCTTCCTTTGGTTATAAGTATATCTCTTTGGCCTACTTTGACCTTCTTTGATGTCGGTTTGGATAATCTTCACATTTTCTATTGTTTCCTCAACTTTTTATATCCCTACAAGTTCTAATTAACAAAAATCATCCCAAAAAGTTGGCATGTGACATCTCTTTTCATATAACGCTTCATGTGGTGCCATCATAATACTTTAATGGTATCTATTGTTATATGAATATTCTACCATAGGTAAATAATGATCCCACATACCTTGAATGTCAAGTGAGAAATATATCAACCTAACTTCTAAGAGTTAAATAGTTCATTTTGATTTTCCATTAGTTTAAGGGTGGTAGGAAGTGCTTAAACAAAGTTCAGTATCCAGGGCCTTCTAAATACTTTTCCAAAATCTTAATGTAAACCAGGGATGTCAATCAGCAACAATAGATAGGGTAACCCCATGATGCCATACAAATTCAATGATATATAGTCTTGTTAAATGTTCGAGAGGAAAATCATATCTTATAACAAGAAAATGTGATGACTTGGTAAGATGATCAACAATTATCCATATTACATCATTCCTTCTAGGTGTTTTTGGTAGCCCCATGAAAAAACCCATTGTAATATCATCCCATTTCCACTTAGGTATGGGAAGAGGTTGCATGAATCCTCATGGATGTTGCCTTCCAGCATTAACCAATTGAAAAACCATACATCTTGACACATTATCAGAAATCTCCCTCATCGTGTTGTCCAACCAAAAATGTTCTTTCAAATCTCAATAAATCTTAGTGCTATCATGGTGAATAGAGAAATCAGAGCTATGATAATCATACAACAACTCCCTTTTCATATGAGGTATGTTAGGAAAATAATGTCTCTTCCCAAATTTCAAAATTCCATCTTCATATATGATGTCAATCAATCTCCCATCATTCATACCTTTAATTTTATTTTGAAACACCTCATCATCAGTATGAGAACTTTTTATCCTTTCTATTAAAGATGGTTTAGAAACCATTTGAAAAAGTATTTATGTTTCACCTTCCATGAATATTTCCATATCCATTTTTACTATAACTATGATCATAGGATCCCGTTCAACTCACATATTGCTCAAAACTCCATGATCCATTCTACTCAAAGAACCTGCCACCTTATTTGACTTCCCTGGGTGCTAGTGTATAGTGCAATCATAATCCTTGAGTAGTTCAAGCCATCATATTTTCCTCATGTTGAGTTGTTCCTGTGTGAAAATATAATTCAAAATATTTTAATCAATGTATTTATCACAATTTTTACCATAGAGATAGTGTCTCTATAACTTCAAAGAAACTATTACAGTAGCTAACTCAAGATCATGAGTGGGATAGATTTTTTCAGGAATTTTTAGTTATTGTAATGCATAGGCAATAACTATATCATTATGCATAAGGACACAACCAAGCCCATTCTTTTAAACATCACTATAAATAACAAACCAATCATTCCCTTGTGGTAGAGTCAAGATAGTATCATTGACTAATATTTTCTTCAATTCATAAAAACATTCTTAACACTCTTCTGACCAAACAAATTTCACTCCATTATGTGTGAGCATGGTTAATGGGTTAGCCAAAGGGGAAAATTCTGGAAGAAACGCCGATAATAACCTGCAAAACCAATAAAACTCCATACCTCAGTTATACTCATCATTTCTGGACATTGTTTGATTTCCATAGTCCTTAAAATATCGACATATATTCCTTCCTTAGAGACAATATGGCCAAAAAAAATTTCCTAAAGCCATAATTCACACTTGATAAACATCCCATATAATTCATTTCATCTGAGGGTTTTTAGAATAGTGAACAAGTTATTTTCATGATATTCACAGATATTTGTGTGTAACAAGATATTATTGATAAATAATACTACAAATTCATCATGATATTCCTTGAAAAATATATTCATTAGATCCATTAAATTAGTGGGTGAATTAGTCAGCCCAAAAGGCATTACTGTAAAATCATAATTCATGTACCTGGTTTGAAATGTTTTTTTGTAATGTATTCCATCATCACACACAATTGATCATATCAAGATAGAATTTCAATCATTGAAAAATATTGAGCTCCATGAAGTTGATCAAATAAATCATCAATGAATGGTAGGGGATACATGTTCTTTATTGTTATAGCATTGATCCCCCTGTAGTCAATGCACAACATCATCGATCCATCTTTCTTCATCACAAAAAGAATAGGGTCTCCCCATGGAGAAACACTAGTGTTAATAAATACTTTATTTCTCAATTAAATTAGTTTTTTATTTAGTTACACTAGTTCCACAGTGGCCATTATATAAGGGTTCTTCAATATGGGCCTTGAACGATGAATTAAATTGATGGAAAACTCAATTCCTCGTTCTGGAGGATGTCCAGGTAAATCCTCTGGAAAACATCAACATATTATTATACAATATGTATGTCCTCTATTTGAACATTTAATTCCTCACACATAGTTATTTCACTCTCTTCCTACCCAATACTTGAATTAAGTAGAGCTATTAGCGGTGGATCTAGATAAGAATAAAATAGTGATGTTTCTATTCTGAAGATAAGATATTTATTATCATCATAAAAAATTGTAACCTCATTCTTCTAATAATAAATTTTCCATCATGTTCTGAAATCCAATCCATTCCCTGGATTATATAAAATTCAATCTTGGGTATGACAATTAGATCAGTAGATAAAGAATGTTTATATGAACTAAGGGGAACTGATTCAAGAAATGTTGATGCAATGGAACTTCCCTTATGATTTTTTTGACAACACCCTTGTTAAATCAACTTGAAAATATCTAATTTTAATAGAAAAATGGGAAGATATGAAACTATGTGATTATTCAAAATAAAATAATGCATTGGATAAATTTGAGGAAATAATTAAATTAGCTTCCACCAAGTAATTCAGAGCTTCAACCTCAGTATTAGTGATCGCATAAGCTGGGCCTTGCTCCCTTAACCTTTTGTATGGTATGTTTACTAGGAGATTAGGACATTAATTTGAAAAATGACCCATTTATATAATATTTTATCATTCAACATTGATAGTCTCTTTAATTACCTTGCAATCAAGAGCGTGGTGGACTTTTTCACAACACTTGTAACAGACTCTCATTCTTTTTAGGCAAGTACTAGGGTGTTACTTCCCAGATTTACTACATAATGGAAATTCAACTTTTACCTTCTTCCCATTATTTCCAATTATAAAGTGTTCAAAAGATCTATTCTTCTCTTTCTTTTCATTAAATTGGTAAGACCAAGAGAATTCCTTTTCTATCTTAATAGCACATAAGACAATATCACAGTACTATGAGAAGGATTGTGAGACTAATTCTCAATGGATAAATGGTTTTAACCCATCAAATAATTGATCAATATTACTCCATGGGTTATGTATATAATCTACTATATTCCTTGTTAACTTTGTAATGTAATCCTCATACTATGAGATTTTCTCATCCTCCTTTTGTCTGAGACTCAGAAATTTTCCTTCCATATCCACTCTATTGTAACAAGGAAAGTATTTTTTAATGAAAACATCTTTACACTCCCTCAATTCCCTCTATTATAATTCTTTATCCTCACTTGTTTTCTGAATTAATTACCACCATGGATATGCATCGCCCGTGAGGCAATAAACTACAATGACAACTTTTTTCCTTTCGGTACTCCACAAAGAACGAAATATATTCTCTACGGAACATATCCATTGCAGAGCTAGAAATGGATTTGAAGTACCATTGAATGTTAGTGGTTATTCCCTCATAGAGAGATCTAACATTGATATTCTGCATAGTTGATCAGGGTGCTCCATATGGGTAATGTTAATATCCATAACTTAAGTGAGTTGTCCCGGTATGGTGATAAGTTGTTCAGCACTGGATGCATCACCAGCTCCACGATAACTATCTTGAGTAGGAGGGAAATCCATAAATGGATTAAATTCATTGATATATTTTTCATTCCTTCAACATGGTTTTGTTTCTAAACAATGGCATACACTAGATTAGTTAATGAACCACAATACATAATTCTAAACTAGTAAAATACCTCAATAAATTGAAACATTTATGCATATAATCTATAATCATAATGAAAATTCTCCTTGAGGAAGTATTTACTTAAAAAAAATTTATAATGGTTTGTAAATAAAATGTTAATTGAGCTAAGAATATCCCTCGGGAGTTTCGTAACCAAGAGTGAAGCAAGGCCCACTATCGTGTACTAGGATATCCCATGTCTAGCCCGAAACTACTTGTCGGAGTTTTCACTTCAAGGTAAATCTATGCCAGAGCCACCTCTACCTACTCATATCCATACAGGGATGTATTTCATTGAAATTACACAAAATCTATTGATTACCAAAATTCCAGGAAGGTCTTATATACAAATCCTCAAAGCCTATCTTAGGGTAATGTTCTCTAATCAAAGTTTTCCTAAATATCTCTTCCAAGACGTGTACTAAACATCATATGATACCAACTGTAATTCCATGACCCTAGTTGCCCAATGATGGTTCATTATAACATAACATTGTCATGATCACAAGAGATCAATTCTCAAAAGACTGACCAATTTATTAGCCTTGGAATTACTAGATACATACACAAGATTTACATTACATGAAGAAATGAAAAAAGAAACATTGTGTATCCATAGAATACATTCAAATCCCTTAGCCTATCCCTACTAGTCAAACATAATATACCTCCTCACATCATTGAAAAATAGATAATACGAAAGGGGTGATCTCAGATCCTCATAAATGATAACAATATAGATGAAACTTTCATAAATTAGCATAAACATTGAAGGCAATGAATTTGACTAAAACAAAAGACTTTTAATATTAATAACTAGAATAATATGATAACGATAAATTTAATCATTCCATTTAATTTTTCACCTGGATATTCTATTAGTAAAATAATCACATGAAATATCAATAGTCAATTTCATAATGATGGAATTCATAATGTCGGACATCATAACCATACAGTCAAGGCCTCGTACCAAGAATACAAATATGATTTTTTCAAGGCCTTATGACAAGACACTAGTTTGTCTCATGAGACCCTCTGATGCATCGATGAGCTATAGTGGGCTCTAGTTTTAACTTACTAAGTCCAACTCATTCCTCATATGAAAAGGTTAAAACATAACATAAACATTCGTATTAAAACAAGCATACAAAATGTTAATATATTAACCATAAACCATGAATGGTATAAAAATAACTCATCCAGAGACAAACATATCACAAAACATTAAATACAACATGGAAGATTTTATCATAATAAATCAACTTCAAAAAAGTGTAAAATCCATCAAAGGATGTTCACATAAATGAAATCAAAATTATTTAAGAGAATTATCTATTTATATTTTGAAATCCTTCAAAAGTCACATAATTAATAAAGAAAAAATTATTTTGAAAAATATTATTTTAAGTTTTTAAGGGAAGCTTCGAAGGCGTTATAATGGTGGAAAATAACTGCACTCACCGAATAAGTTAATAAACATTCTTTCCTTAATTTTTTCAAAAAGGTCATAAAGGACCTTATTTGGAAAATAGCGAAAATATTAATTTGTAGACATTATATAAAATATCAAAAATGGTATAAATGACTTTACCCCATAGTCTAAAAAATAGTAAAAATGTTTCAAAATACTTTTTTATGAAACACAGATTTTGATGATAAAGAGATCCTAATAGATACTCACGTATAAACAACCTAATATAATGAAGAGATTGTAGAATTAACGCTTACCTTGTACTTTTCCTTGATATAGGGTAAATTATCCTCTTATATAATATTTAAATCTTTATTATTAAATTATACAAGAACTATATACATAAATATGATATCATATATGATATTTTAATATTTCTTTGTTAATAATATTTCAGTAGAATCATTCTTTCGGGTGTTAACAAATTTGTTTTCCTTTATATACATTGTTATGTAAGCAATGTTTGTTATGGATAGAAAGTATTTTATTGATATCTAGAATGATATTAAGTTCTTAAACATTTTTTAATCAAAAAATGAAAATTAATCATGAATTGTTATGCTGGGGAATGAATCTCATTGCATTCGTGGAGATTGTAATCTGTACGTATGCACGAGCGACAATACCATTCTATTGATGAGGAAATAATATAAAATTGGATGGTATATCATATATATATAATCATTAACATATTATATTTATTATTTACATCAATTATACTCATTATTATACCCTTCCAAATAATGATGTGTTGAATAAAAAACTATACCACGACGGAGAGACCCATGGAATGATGGAAGCTTGGGAGCATCTGCCTCTAGGGTTTCACTGAATTGACCATTACACTTGCCCTTCCTTTCCGTAGCTTGTTTCCTCTTCTCATGGTAGATCTTGATTCTGAATGGGAAGCTATTTTTGAGGATCGTTGTTTCAAGGTCCATAATGCAGCAACACATCCTGAGGGAAGAACACGAGTAATCTCCTTCCTTGACACACTCAAAGGATCTGAGGTGAATAAATCATTTGAGAGGATGGTTACCCTATGTAGGAGGCTTGATGATGGAATATTCATGGTTTAATTTGATGCTAAGTCACATAAACAGTGATCACTTTTATGTATGTTTTCGATTATGGGTCGCATTTCATATATCAAGGGGATAAACCTTGGTCTAATTCTGATATGAAAATGAGAATTGCACATGTTTGGGTAGTCTTCGACAGGAAGCAAGTTCCATTATGAATGGGTTACTTTCTTGTGCTTCTTAGATCCTAGGATGATTTTGATCGGCTCTTGAAATTTGGTTACCTTCAGTATAAACCTGTAGTACTTCGAATCTCTGAATGGAACCTTTCCTTCAATCTGCAAACTATAAGGAATACCAATGCTCAAATCTGGGATTGCCTCCACAGACTCAGTTGGTTTTTATGGAATCCGAAAACTTTAAACAAATTGCCTCGTGCATAGGTACCCCACTCAAAATTAACCATAAAATGCTTAGTACTGAGATTGGATAGTATTTTAGGGTGATGATAGAAGTTGACATTGCTTCCAAACTACTGGACGTAATTGTTTTCAATGTGAACGACTACAAAACAGATATTTGAGTGGAATGTGAACGTATGCCTCCATATTGTGAACTCTGTAAAATAGTTAGAAATTATTTAATGAAATGTATAGTTTTTAAGAGCCAAGTTTCTCAACTAAAGGATGACAGGTGGACTAAAATTAGAAGGCAGAAGAACGATAAGGCCATTGCTTTGGAAAATCCAGAACCAGCTAGGAAGAGAGCTGAAATATGGTTTAGAAGTCCAAATTTATAGGAGAATGTTTGGGTATCAATTGTGCTGATTAGTTTGAGGAATAAGATAATACCAATCTTGATCTTTGCATCCTGGAATAAATTGAGCAGATGGTATTAGATACTTGTAAAGAGCACCGTTCTGTTTTGGACCCAAGTCAGCTTACCCCCCTTGAGGCTGATCAGCATCAAGTGACATCTTCTAAGAATCATGCTCCAACATCGGAGGTCAAAGAGCGTACTGAACAACTTGTGTATTTGGAAGCATCTGTGATCATTGAGTTGAACCTAGGTGGAAATGCCCGCAATGAGAATTCACTCCCAATGGAGCTGGATGAGAATTCATCGATGGGGTTTTCGGTCGATTCTAGAAAAACAGTGGTGCTACATGTAGGCCAACCTGGGACTGATGGAAAACCTCAACTAAATCTCGCGGCTTACCTATAGACTACAATTATTAATCCTTCATTTGATTTAGTTGCAAATTTTGAGAAATCCATGGTAATGTGCATAGACGTTTACATTGGCACTGAATTGATCTCCTTGATCAATAATTTGGGTATGAAAAATGAAATACCCATTGAATCTGTTGAATCCAAACAGCCCCCTGTGTCACACAATATTATTCAGGATTTTGATGCACCCAAAAACCCAAAGTATGGTTCTATGACCCCCCCCCCATTTCTAGTAAAATAACTGTTATTATTAAATCTGGTACTAATACAGGTGTTTCTAACACTTTTAATGTTCTCCTATGAGTAAATAGGATAAGATTTCTAGTCTGAAACTGCTCAAATTCCTAGGAGATCAAAAATGATGATGGGTTCGTGTGGATCCAAAAAAGAATAAGGGGTCTCTTGCTCCAAATCCTAGTCTTAATTGATCATTTATTTTGGAACTATCATTGAATTTTGAACTCTAACATAGTTACAATTCTTAAAAGACCTATTTTGATTCATAAACCAAAAATATTTCTATTGATGAACCAAAAATCCACTTTTCTAGGAACCTTATTCATATATGTTCTTATCGTTAAATATTTCTATGTGCTTGAAAAAATTGTATTTCTATTGATTCCCATTGGTTTTTTTACCATACTGCTTTAAAAAATGTCAATGTCCACAAATTATCTGATCAAATTTTTAACTGTTATTTCTCTATTGAAAACATACATTGTTTTTTCACAATGGTGTGTGACAAAAATAGATATAAAGAACAAAGACCTCTCTGGCATGATCTTTTTGTCTTATCTAACACCATTCATGACCCCTGGTTTGTGATGGGAGATTTAAATGCCATTCTTTATCTCAGTGTTGAAATTGGACCTTCAAATTCTCATATCTCCTCTTGAGAATTCATTACATCTGTTGAATATTGTAACCTTATATAAATTAATCTCACGAGTGATAAATTTACTTGGTAAAGAAGACACAATAATAGAGTTGTTGGGATAAAAATTGATAGGGCCTTTACTAATAACCCAACTTTGGGTAACTGGGATACTATCACTTCCACAACATTAACTAAAATAAACTCAGACCATCACCCCATCCTAGTTAGTCTTTTTTCTAAAAAAACTAAGCCCACTCTTCCTTTCCGATTAAAAAACACTTGGTTTGCTGACATGGAATGTTCAACTCTCTTAAAAAAATTTGGGCATATATGAACCACCACTCGGATGCTTTTTCCTGTCCAAAAAAACTAAAACTTCTTAAATAGTGTCTCTAAGATTGGTGTCGGATTAAATCAAAACAAATAGACAAGGAAATCTACAACCTTTATAAGGATCTTAATCAAATCCAAAATTTAAAAAATCACTCTAATTTCTCTTCTGATCCCCAAAATGAAATCAATATCTTTATAAAACCTAATTTTCTCCTAGTTCATAAGGACAACATTCAAAAAAAGGTTTTAAAAACTAAGTTTCTTTATTATAGTGATCAAAACACTAAATTATAGCATTACCTTCCAAATAATTATAAAGGTCTATAGACATCACTCCATTCATAGGGACAACGACATTCTTCTTGACTCTGAGGTGGCCATTGCTGATCACATGGTTTCCTACTTCACCTATATTTTTAATAGGCCAAATATTAACAAAGACCTCCTCCCTAAAATCATTCTGGTTATGGTTCATGCTGATGATATTCACATTCTTTTGAGCATCCCTCTTGATCATGAAATCAAAGACAACTCCTTTAGTCTCAACCCTAATAGTACCCCTGGACCTGATGGTTTCAACAATGGTTTTTTTCAAAAAGTCTTGTAGATTATCCACATTGAAGTTTGTAAACTGGTCATGTGCTTCTTCTCAAATGGTTTTCTCCCTCATGGTATTAAAGATCAATTTCACACCCTTATTCCGAAAGTGGTTAACGCCTCTAAAATTCATCTTTTCCGACCCATCACTCTAATAAAATATATTTATAAAATTATTACTAAACTTATTATTAATAGAATTTCTCCCATATGAGATAAAATAATATCTTGGAATCAATTTGGTTTTATCAATGGTAGATCCATACAGGACTACATTTACCTTGCCTCAGATTGCACCAATTCACTTAATAAAGTGTATAGAGAAGAAAACATTGATATTAAACATGACATCAAGAAATCCTTTCACACTATTGACTGGATGTTCATTTTCAAAGTTCTCTAGAGATTTCTCTTAAATGATACATTTTGTAAGAAGGATTAACTCTTTATTTAATCCAGCCTCTATTTCCATCCTTGTTAATGGATCCCCAAAAGGATACATTAAATGCACAAAAGGTGTTAGACATGGTGACCCCTTATCTTCCATTAATGTTTCTATTACAGAAGATTATCTTAGTAGACTACTCACCTGCCTAGTTGATCAAAAAAACTAATACCCATATAGGTGGCTAGAAACCTCAAGTTTCCTATGCATATTCTATATGTGGATGATATTATTCTCTTTCTAAACAGTGAATACGAAATATCAAAAATTTAAAAAATCCTATAATTCGTTATGAGGATATTTCTGGTCAAACTATCAACTAGAAAAAATCTTTTATGTTCTTTGGAAAAAGTTTCTCTCTTATTAGGAAAAATAGAATTATAAATAGGCTAGGAATCAAAGAAGAATATTTCCACTTCACCTATATGGGAGTTCCAATCTTCTCAGGAAGACCAAAATTAATATATTTTAATGTTGTTGTGGACCAAGTTATCAATCAACTATCCTCCTAGAAAGGTAAATCCCACTCCATGGCTGGAAGGATTTCATCAGTGAAATCTACAATTGTCTCTAAATTGGTCTACTCATTCATGGTTTATAAATGGAATACCGGCCTTATTAAGAAAATTTATGTTTACATAAAAAACTTATTTTTCAATAGTATCATTCTTGAGAGGAAACATGTTACTATACCATAGTCTAAATGTTACAGACCTCTAGATGAATGTGGTCTTTACATTAAAAATCTCAAAAACTTTAATGAAGACTTACAAGCTAGACACACTTGTAGAATTTTTAATAGCAACTCAGATTCCCTTGATTTTATAAAAGAAATATTTCTCATGAAGCTCAAGAAGTGTAATTTGAGCTATGTGAACACCTCTATATGGCCATCCATTAAGAAATCCTTTTCCAATATTATGAATAACACTAGATGGATGGTTAGCTCAGACTCCTCCATGATATTTTGGATGGACAACTGGACTGGCACTCCTCTCTTATCTATTCCCTCTCCCAATTCCCATCCAGAAAACATCAATTGTAATATTAAAGAAGTGATTCAATCAAGAAATTTCAATCTCCCTGATACCATCATGCATATTGTTAATAATTATACTTTCTCTAATATTGGCGATTTTCATATCTGGGAGCCTTCCCACAACGGGTTTCTTGATTAAAAAAGTTTTTACAATCACAATTTCACTAATTTAGACACTAGTTTTGGTTGGTTGAAACATTTTGATAATCCCTAGATCAAACCCTTAAGGTTCAACCTTGTTTGGCACATTTCTCACAATCGTATTCCTACCGAGGATTGTCTTCAACATTTTGGTATCCATCTCTGCTCAATGTTTCATTTATGTCACCAACATAGAGAGCATACTAACCATATTGTTTTGCCTTGTGAAACTGATTCTTCCCTATCGAATTATATTATAGAAATTTTTGATGGCAGATGGTTTTTACAGAACTATATCCCCTTACAATTAAAATTTTGTGTGGTGATTGACACTTTGAAACAAATCAATAATCTCTTCTTAGATGTCATTGTTGAGCTCTTGCACGTGATCTAGTATGATAGAAATGACATTATTCACTATAACTACTCATTAACTCTTTATACAGGCTGAATGTGGATTCACATTTCCATTAAAGATACAACCCCGATCCATAAATAACACTATAATAACACTATTGATTACTATGTGATCTCTCATCATCTTCTAATAGATGGCATCTACAGACCACTAAGGCACGCCTTTGAGGTGTTCTGGAAGGCCCCGCTCCCAAGATGGATCAAAATTAATGTTGATGGAGCTTCCAAAGGCATACCAGGACCTGTGGGATGTGGTGTTTTCTTCAAGGACTCCCTTTACCATTGTCACATATGCTTCTTTGGCAGCTACGGTGTCGCCTCTGCATTAGAAGCAGAAATGATGGTTGTGATCCTTATGATCGACTTTGTCAAATAAAAGAGGTGGAATAACATATGGATTTAAAGTGACTCCACCACTATTGTTCAAGACATCTAGAATGGTACAACATACCTTTCTTGGCCTCTTACCACTCACTGGATAAGCTTCCTTGCTTCGCTTCTGTATATCAGATACATTGCTACCCATGCTTTTCGCGAAGCGAAAATGGTTGCTGATGGTCTCACAAATAATGAAATCAATCAGGGTATCACTTGGTTGGATGATCTGCTAGATGATATTCTCCCTCTTTATGAAAAATATTGCAATAAAATTCCCTCCTTCATACTTTTTTAGTGGTTTTTATAGAATTAATTGTGTCTTCGTATTTGACTTAGGAACCACCTTTTAAAAAAAACAACACCACGACGTGGACACGGTAAGCCGTACGTGCTCACATATTGTGACTTTTTCATTAATAAGATGGATAGAATAGTGAATATGGTTGAACCATACTTATAATAACATCAAAGTATGTAGAAGGTGTTGGATTTGTTATTTTGGTATGGAAACAACAAAGAAAAAGGTAGTGGAAGAAGAAGAAAACTTCAAAAGAGGTGATGAAATTATTACCTCTTCATAGAGTGCTTCCTATTTATTTGATCAAAATGGCTCATTATGTTGGATTTCCGTTCCAAGTAAGGCCTCTAGGTTTAATTGAGGGTAGTTGGGAGGAAATTTTAGTTGGGTTTGGCCGAGCCAAATTTCTTCGGAGATGTGAAATTGAGAGAAGGGGAAATATACTTTTATAAGAGAGGTGAGGATCACTTTTGAAAAAACATGATATATTACTTTATTATACAATAATATTCAGTTTATAACGGCTCAAAAATGGTTTATTTCTAGGATAAGGTGGTGATTAGTCGAAAACCTCTCAAAAAAAAGGTTTTGGATAGGTTTAGGTCACCATATTACACTTATCTTTTATATTTAACTCTTAGTTAAATAGTTTATCTTTTACAATGTCTTTTGTATTTTTATATTACATTGTTAGTAAACATATTATAAAATGACAATTGAACCCCAAGTAGTTCATTAAGGACATATATATTATTATATTATTCTTTTGAACAAACCATATAATTTTTGGAAGATTAAATCATTAAATAACATAGTATTTGTTTTAAAAACTCATTTATGTCAATTTTGACACTATTTATTATTTGGTTTTTGTGAAAGTCGTAACAACTTTATCACTTAGAAAAATATTTATTTAATCAATAATAAAATGTCATATTAACCTATAAAATTTGTAGAATACATCAAAAATATCTTTTCAGAATTATATTAATATTTATATTATCAATTACTTTAATCCTTCAATAATATGGTAATCACTACATCATCTTTATGTAAGAAAAAAATTAATTATTTAATGTCAAAAAATTATATATTAAATACCATTTTGTAGTAAATATATTTATCTTTCTAATGAATATTTATAGTCGAATTTATCTTATATATATCCCTGTATTGAAAATGTTTTAGTTATTAAACTTAGAATTTAACCCTTTTAACTCTTCTTTAAATAAAATAATAATAAATGTCCTAATATAATCCAAGTGGAACCAAAGGACCATATTTTATTAGTGAGGATGATTTTGGTCGAAATACACTTATCTAATAGAATTAGGACACGTGTTTGGGTAATTATAATTCTTTTTTAACATTTAATTACACTATTTACTTTTAACTGTCGTAAATAAAAGCCAAAAGTTACTATTCACCAATAATTATTTACATATTATTGAACGTCATTTTACTTATTGATATCAATTGTGTGTCTTGGATTTTTGAAATTCAATTCACAAACGCGGTATAATTACATTTTATTCAAATTTGCAATTGTGCCTAGAAGGTGGGTAAAAGACGTTGAAAGTTCAATAAAATAATATATATATCTAATGTTATTATAAAACTATTCCAATGAATTAAAAAGAACATATATAGGTATTATGAATATATTTTGACATAAAATAAATTTGAATAAAATAAATAATTATTTAAATAAAAATTTTGTTTTAAACAACAACGTAGTGTTTTTCACTATTCATCAAAAAATGAATGTTTTCATAAAAATACCAAAAATTCACCCTAAGATAAATTTGATATTCTAAGTCCAAAAATGAATTTAGTTTTTAAAAATAAAATTTATTAAATTTCAAAAAGTGGGTATCACTATTCATAATTTCTAGTTTGATTGGTCGTGGTGTGTAAGAACACAAAGTGGCGTACAACGCAATCTATTTTATTAATCAAAGAGAAGTATACCCTGGAAGATTAGGGTGTTACAATAGAAATTCATTTCATCTTAGAAATTAATTAACTACATGTAATACACTACTTGCATGATGTGAATCAATTTCATAATTTTCTATTAGTGCACATACAATTAATAAAACTAAATGGGATTAAAATCTGTGATTCAAAAATTCACATCATGAAAACAATTGATGAAATTAATATCCAATAATATATTAAATGAACCTCAAAACACCAATAATCTTCCTCAAGAATACCTTGAAACACCTCCAACACCCAAAATTAGAAATGTAACAGACCCAGAAGGAACATACCTTTACATTAGGCACCACTCAAATATATTTTCTTCCACATGAATGAAAATACAATCTAAGAAGAAAAGGGGTCCAAACAAAAACACCGAAATATACCCCTCATGTATCTCATTACTCCTCAAGACTTCCACTAGAAAAATATTCCAAATGAATCACCCATTAAAAAAACTATATAACCACATCACCACCTCTCATCGGGCACACCATTGTTTCATCCTCTACCAGCCATAGCGACCAAATTTCCATAGAACCATCACACAAACACCACATGGACAAAACTAAAATCGTCCACTACTAATAAATTGAAATATTATGAAAAAAATCATGTTCCATCTTCCATGACAATACATTATCCTCTTTGGGAGGCACTAACCTGACCACACGGTTTTAATGGATTCAAATTATTACATGTCATGATTTGGATTCAGTTCATCTCAAATTTACAAATCTAAAACTTTATCACACATATCAGATCAAGGAAAAAACACATCTCATAACACTGATAACCTAGAAGTCTCATCATCTAGAACAAAAAATAAAAAAGAGAGTAAAAAACTTAGTGTATTGGAAAATAATTTTAATATCTCACTCCCAAGTACTCTCCTCTAAGACAACATTCCTCCATAACACACGAACCAAGTGACATGTGCACCCAAATAGTACCTTATGTCAACATAACTAGAAGTAAACTAGCCTACCCTATATCTCTATATCCTTGATATCCATCTCTTTCCATTCAATAAAAAGGATTTATCATGTAGATACCGATGAAGCTGCGGTATGTAGAAGACATTGTGGACCCTCTCTAACCATAGTTGAAATACCAATTGATGTGTCACCTCAACAACATGACCCAAATCCATAATGAACCAAAAAATATTTCATAATACTTAATCCTCATGCAAAAATTACACTACTATTGTTGATAGGAGAATCCCAAGAACACATGGTCAACAACCTTGAACACGAGGGCCCTAAAACTATGATCACGAAAGGCCATCTGGCATCCTTGTTCACCTCTCATCCACTAATGAGCCAACTAGATATTCTCAGTCATTCTCTACACCACATAAAAACAAATAACTACCAACTCAGAAATATTTTTCCATTATAAAAAATAATTACATAGTCTCCAGTAGAACACGTAAAATAGAGAAATACTAATGGAAAATTGATAGAAATTATGGTATGAAAACTCAACCAAAATATGGTTCCATACCCATGATATGATAAAGTAGTAATCCTAAAGATGATAAATCCACCTTCGTTGGAATAGATTCACTTCCCATTTAGAGAAAACATGTATCAGGATATTTTGGTTTGTGAATACCACAAAATTATCATTTATGCACAATATTTGCACAAACACAACTACATCCATCTCCTGATCATGGGTTACATGGTTATGCTCATGGGGATATAATGTAATGAAGAAAAGGATTAATTGTAGTGTTTTTTATGTGATGATACTATCAACCCTCACAAAATAATTTGGCTATAATTAAAATTTGTGACGGTATGTGTATCTCATCCCAAATAGTCATAAATAAACAATTACGTGGGAAGGTAAATGTCTCCCCTATGAAATAATTTTTGTCTAAAATCATCCCATTTAATGGGAACCATTATTTGACACGATAATTTTATCGCATAAAAAATACTTTTGAACCTTAGGGTCATTTGTGGTGGGAATTTATAACCTTTCACAAATAATATGTCAGCTGAAGACTATTTTCAGAAAAACCCACTGAAAAAACAATTTAATCACTAAAACAATAATTTATGTTGGGGACTATTTTCTATAGGATTTCCATCCCAAATAGCCCCACTATAACTAATATAACTGATATATATGCCCCAAAATGATTTTCTCCTCACATTCCCCTCCATACATCTCATCACTCAACCTCTCCTCTCCACTCCTCTCATCTCCTCTTCTCCATTTCTTCATTTAACTTGTTTAATTCTTATAGGGAATTAATATTTTAATTTTCACATCCTATACAGAATAATGTTTTTTGTATTTTAGAAATTTTTTAAAGTTTAATTATTTTATTATATTTTATATTAAACATTTCAATTATAAATTAAATTAAATATTTTTAATTAGCAGTAAATAGTATTAATTAGTAGTAAAAACATATAAATGATAAATAAATAGTACTAATAAATTGAGATTATTAATGATTAACATATCATAGTAATAAGTAATAATAATATACATTAATTAGTATTTATTACTGAAATTCCTTAATTTTTAGTAGTTAATAGTATTTTTTGTAATTAACAGTATGTATTAATAATATAAAATCATCTAGTAATAAATTGTGGTAATTAGTAAATATTGACAATAATTATTTGAAATTATTGATAACTAGTAGAAATTAGCCTTAATTAGTACAAATTAGATGTATTAGTAGAAACTATATGTCATTAGGAGAAATTAGTGGTAATTACTATATAATAGAGGTAATTAGTCAAAATTTGATGTAATTAGTAGAAATTGGAGGTAATTGGTTGAAATTAGAGGTAATTAGTAAAAATTAGATGTAATTAGTAAAAATTAGATATAATTACTAGAAATTGGTGATAATTAGTATAAATTAGTGGTAATTATTAGAAATTAGCAGTAATTAGATAAAATTAGTATAAATTAGTGGTAATTAGTAAAATTTAGTGGCAATTAGTGGTAAATAACGATAATTTGAAAAAATAGTGATAATTAGAAAAAATAGTTATAATTAGAAAAATTTGCAATAGTTATAGAAAAAATGAAGATAATTAGAAAAAAAGATAGTGGTAATTATAATTGTATAGCAATAATTAGAAAAAATAGTAGAAATTGGTAGAAATAAGATGTAATTATTGGTAATTAGTAGAAATTTTTAGTAATTAGAGTTAAATAATAAAAATTAGATGTAATTAAAAATAATGAGTAAAATATAGTTTTAGATAGTATAAATTAGCAGTAATTAGTGATAATTAGTTGAATATAGCGTTAACTATAAGTAATGAGTATAAATTATTGGTAATTAATAGTAATTTGTCAAAATTAGACCTAATTAGAAGAAAATTGTGTTTATTAGAGGTTATTAGTACAAATTAGTATAAATTAGCATAAATTAGCCGTAATTAGTAAAAATAGTGGTAATTAGTAAAAATTAAATGAATTTTTTTGAAAATTATGAAAATTATAAAAAAGAATGTTAATTAGCTATAATTAGATATAATTATCATTAGTTAGAGGTGATTAGAAAAAAAATAGTGGAAATTATAAAAAAAACTGTTGAAGATAGTTGAAATCTGTAAAAAAAATAGAGGATAATAGTGGAAATTATAAAAAATAGAGGAAATTAGAAACAATAAAAGGGTAAATGGATAAAATTGAAAAAATATATATTAAATTAAAAAATGGTTAATTATAAAATTAGTGGTAATATTAAAAAATAAAGGCCATTATAGGTAATTATTAAAAATTAGTGTAAATTTTTGGCGATTAGATAAATAAGTATTGATTAGTGATAATTTGTAATGATTTTTGGTATTTAGAGACAATTATTAAAAATGTTAACAATTAACTGTAATTAAATAAAATTTACTATAAATATCTACAATTAACCAAAATTAGTAATAAACGGTTGATGAAGGGGTATGAGGGAAGTATAGAGTGGAGGGGATGAAGGTGAAAATGGATTCAAATAATTCTAGGGTCCCTGAGTACATTCCATTTAGAGGAGTGGTATTTATGGAAAAAAAATATGAGTTATGGTATAGGAAAAAGATGAGATAGACAACAATGATGTTATTAGGGACTTTTTCCCTTTCTATTTTAAAATCTCTTTAAGATTAAATATTGTTTTATAGATAATAAAAATATAAATTATTCATTGTCAGTAAACCATTACTTTTTTATGATGATATATTTAGCTGAACAGGGAAATTAAGACATTATGGGTGTAATTTTTATCTCTTGTATCTACTCTATCTACCATAAATCATAGGTTTATTCATGACTATCTCTTCCACAATCATCTTGAAACTACGGGCATTTAAAATATTTCCCTTGAAAGTCACCCCATAACCATCATTACATTAATATCTAGGGTAATAATACTATGTAAGTGATGAAGTAGATGAAAATGTGAATGAATTTAAGTGCCCCATTTTGTAGACCATTCAGAGGAGTGGTGGAGATGGTTAAACCCGCATATTTATCTTTGTATGCCTCTCCCTCATGTTAAATAAACACAGTGTCATTGGAATAATTTCACTATTCCATCACCATCATCCCATCCACTCCATGATCCCCTCACTCCCCTCATTCCACCTTTTATTTTTCATAATTTAAATGAATTGAAATTTGATGAAAATACTTGTATTTAGAAATCATTACTGAAATCTAGAAAAGAATTGGTGTTTGTATGATATAATTGATAATATTTACATGTAATCAATAATTTTTTTGATTTTTAATTTTTTATATATTAAATTCTTCATATCATTTTAATCATAAGATATATTTTTATTTTTTATTTTTTAGAAAAATATGGAATATTGATGTAGACAACATTTTTTATTACAAGATCATGATTGGATAAATCATACCTAGAATTAAAATGGATAAAGTATTAATCATATATATATATATACAGTTTTAGATAATTTTTATTATTTGAATCATATAAACAATAATTTTTTTAGAAGGGAAAGATATTTTTCAATCTAGGTAATTTGACATGGGGATAATTGAAACATTTAACACTGTTAGGGGTCATCTATTTCATTTTTTTCAAATGAATTTTTTATTCGTATCAACATGTTGAACATAGTTTCAGGGAAGATAATGATAATTTAGTTTCATATCCACCATGATATGAAACATTAGCATATGAGGTTGTTGGTCTATGTTTTCATTAAATAAAAACTTATAATGGTATTGATTTAACACTCGATTAAGAACAATCTAGATTTAATGACTTGGTGAAGTCAGCTGAGAATTCCATATATCCAGGATGCATGATAAAAAAATTTGAAGTGGTTAAAAATTTAATGACTTTAAATGAGATGATGGACTGTTAAATAGTTTTTTTATCTGATATTCTCTTTAGTAAAATAACTATTACCTAAAGTAAATGTGTTTCCTACCTATTTATATTAGAGAAAGATGTTGTTTTGAAAAAATATATTGGTTATCAAGGGATTTAATCATGTTTTAATGATTTCATCTTATATTATTAGTAAAAAATTTCATTAAATAGTTTTTATACATGTGGAAAATCAAGGTACAAAGAGGATCAACATGTAATGTATGGATTCGTTCCTATAAAAAATTTAAGGTATTTCCATCTTACACCCATAAAAAGCATTTATTTATGACTTATCACATAGTTTCATTTATGTTAATGAAAAAATAAAATATTTTACATGGTAAAGGCATAAATAATACTTGTAATATAAATTCCTAGAACCATTTACACAATGAATATACTTATTTTTTTATCAGAATCCAACCATTTGTGATTAGGAATTTTTTTAGATGGGTAGATTTGGTTCTTACGGTAGTAAATATTCTTATCATCCCATCTTTATAACTCCGTAAAATTAGCACCTTGGACATCAATGAATGAACCATATATCTTTTTGACATAATTGGTTCCAGAACATCCATAAAAGAAATTTTTTTAAATCTAAATTCATTTATTAATGTGTTAAATTTATTATGGGGGTAATTGTGAGAGTACATATGATGTTATTGTTAAATTAAATTTCCTAATGAATTATACATTAATGTGGAAAATTATTGAATTATTAGTATATTTAATGTTATCCTATTGGAGTATTCATAGTCCAAAATAAAGTCTACATAGTATGACTAACATTAAATCATTTATTCTCATAAATGGAAAAAAACCTTGCTTTTTGACTTCCATAATATATTTCTTCATATTGATCATCATTTCATCAAAAGTACAATTCAAAGAGATGGACTACTAGAAATGATTTGAGCTATTTATTTTAAATTTATTATATATTCATTTTCTCTAATTACCTTTTGGTTGACTATTATCCAAAAAAAAGGATGTATTTGGGAAAGATGACAATTGGATAAAATATATTATTTTTTGGGATCTCTCATGTTGGTCAGATTTATTGGTCCATCATATATTGTATGACATGCACATTGAGAAGAAATATTTTGATGATATATTTTCATATAGTTTTGGACACGCATAGTATGACTAAATATAAGTTAATGGAATGATTAGATCTTTTATAAATTTTTACGTGACCAGAACATGATTTGTCTAAAAATGAAAGATCACAAAATTTATTGAATCCAAAATTGGTATATATTGTTTCCAAAGAAAATAATTTATTTTTCTCTTAGTTGATTTAGTATTTGATTCTACTAGATGGTTATGATTTCAATTATTCTATGTATTTTAGAAAAAACATATTAGAATATTTAAAAGTAATTTTTTTCACATTATAATAGAAATACAATAAAATATTATGATTTAGAGGTTTGTTGATTTATTTGATTTGGATGAGCTAATAGAAATATAATATTTTTTCAAAGACACTTTTATGGTGGAAAAAATATGATTTACTTAGTAGACTATGAGAGGATTTAGTTTTAATTTTATGTAATCTTGGAAATATTTTTCTTACAAATTTATTCGATTTATTGTAACATTTGATATTAAATTAAACAAATCATGAAAAATGTAGAGGGATAGTATAGTTCTTATAGATGTACCCATGGGAGAAATGAATGCATAAATTTAAGAAAAGTTTATGTAAAAAAGAATAAGTTAAAGGTTCAACTACATAATCTTATTTTTATTTGGAAGCTTATTTTTTTGCTCGCATTATTTCCATCTGAAATATTCTTCAAAACATAGCTGAACTGGTCATAATGATTGAAATAATAATAATGAAATGAAAAAAAATTATTTTTAATCAGACTATGATTTTATATGGTGGAGCTTATGAACATTAGATTTTAAATTATGAAAATTATAGGACTCATAAATATATTATACTCAACTATGAAGAAAAGGCCTAATTTTTATTAGGATCGATGTTTTCACATATTAATTATTTTTTAAAAATAAATATAATATTATTTTTTTATATTATATAATCATCATATCAAGGAAATTTTGTGACAAATTATACTAGTTACCCTTTAATAACATCAAAAATATGGTATTTTCTATTGGTATAGAAGACTGGTAAAGAAAATGGTTTATGATTTCTCAAATACAATCAATTTATTATTTTTTATTGATGTCTTTTGAATATTGCATGTATCATAACATGATGATGAAATTGATAATTGATTGTGTGTATAAATAGACTCATCATCCACAATATTTATATCTTATAATGAATATGTAGTGAATATTTTTGGATTTCACACATGTGTATATGGTGAAACAAAAGATGAAGAATAATTTTTTTTATAGTATCTCAGTTTAGTGAATGTGAAGTTGAGTTTTATGGAATTCTAGATTAACCATTTTAGCATTTTTAACTGGTATGGAATTTTGGAACTATGTGTAAATTACATTGGTTTGATATTGATGAAGACATGTGGGTTTTCCAATTCAATAAAAGAATCAACATTAAATATAAAAGGTGTCTTATAGAAAATGAACTATTTTTATTGGATCACCAATATTATTAAATTTATTATGAAAATTATTGTGCTACTTCAAGTGAGTTAACTGATTGGTGGGGAATTGTAAAAATGAACTCATGTGAAAATAATTTTATATAGTGTGAATTTTGTTCTGAAAAAGTGTAGGGAATTGAAAATTTTCAATAGAAATCTCCAAATACATCTTTTCAATGAAGAGACACAACAATTGATCATGACTCCACATAGTTACAGATCATCAGTGATGATTATTTTGATGATGTATCCAATGAATTTGAAATAACAAGGGATGATAGGGCTGAAACTCATAGGTAAATTTAGGATATTTTTGTGGAAGATGAATATATTAAAACTACGATATAAGAAGATGAGGACGGTGATGAAGATTATCACAATTACATATTAGATGAGGGATTAATTAATATATATATAATACTCACTTTTAATTATTTTTTACAACATTTTTTTCTTGTTTCATATGAATGAAGATACGTCTGTTGAGATTTTATATAGCCTTGAGAAGTCTATGCCTCTAGATGCTGAGCATCACGATTCTTCATCCAGACCTCTAGTTGCACACAATTCATCATCAACTCAGAGGGGTCATTGTCTTATGAGATTTAAGATTCCCAATCGTATTCCTAAGTGATGTCGACATATTTATTTAAATAAACAAATGTGTATGTATGTTTATTTATGTAATTGAATTAGTTTTCATTAATTATCATTAATTTTAAATAATTTGTTTTCATAATATTATTTATTATTTGTTCTATTTTAACATAATTATTATCATATAGAAGTTGTATAGGGGAAATATATTCTACAGAATTATTTTTCTAGGGAGTAGGTGATCTTGGATTATATTCCAATTCATGTTTGGAACCTCATGTTTGATAATTTAATGTAATGTAAATATATAATATTTATTTAAATATTTATTTATATTTTTTCATTATGTTATTAATTGTTTTTAGTGTTTATGGTATCTCATTGACGATAGCAAGAAGACCTCTACCTGGGAGGCATGGGAGGACAATGTACAGGAACGTTGTCGATATTTATGGTGTAATATGAGGAAGAGAGCCTTGATGAATGATATATTAATAGTTTTTAATAGTATTTTTGTATACATTGACCAAATTATATATCATCGTATGTTGTCAAGGGATTGCGCTCATATTGGTTAATACATAGTTTTCAATGGAGATCATTGTTAGGTCACCTAGAGTGGGGGAGGATGGAGGTCACACATACAGTTGGTTGTTGTAGATTCAAAACTAATTGGTGAAATATGGTATGTAAATTTATTAAATAATTTAGATAATCATAACTTTTATATTTTTATTTTATTATACGTATAGGCAATTGACTATCATGACATTATGGAGTTTGATGTTTATCATATACAATGATAGATAGATGATCTGTCATAGTGGTGCTTGGAATGTGACTCCCTAAGCCTGTCATCAATAGGTAAGGGGCTGGTGACTAGCATAGAGAAGGCATATCACGAACATGAGAGGAATTTCCTATGTACCTATACACACAAAAACATCACCAAGCCCACAAAATTCTGAAATATAAAAAAACTATGAACCAAATGTGTTCATAAAACTATATCCCAACCAAAGTATAACAGGAAAGTAAAGTGAAATAAAGAAATATGGGAAAGAATACAAGCCCACTAAAATTAAGTCTGTAAACCACAAAGTCCAGCATGTATGAAAAAATGTACTAGGACTGCTATCTATTGTTGTAGGAACACCACAACTGCCTGATCTCACAAAGCTCTTTTCAGTCTTGTTCCACCTAGGACTCCATCAAAAGTCCAATCATCTATACAAGACATGACCCATGCAACCAAATAATGTTCAAGGGGGAGTATAAAAATATTCAGTAAGACACTCCGAAACTAGATATAAAATAAAAAAAGGAAATATATAGTTAGCTCTACCAATTATATATCCACAAAATATATAGCTAGAATATCCTGATACACTCAAACCATGGAATATGGTCTAAAGGTAAATACTAACACTAGGGATTCAGTCTAAGGTTCTAGGAAGCACTCATCTAGGAGGACACACTCCTGAGTCCGATAGTATTGAAGATGTCCATCTTAGAAGTATTGTTCATCATAAACTATCATGATTGCGATATGCTCATAGATATGAAGAGAATATGATACCATCAATTAGTATCACAACCAATGACATGGGGTGATATCAAAAACTCTATCTAGATTAAAGGGCTAAGTAGAAGATCGAATCCCAGTGAAGTTGGTCACATCAATATCGATGACTCTACCTAGGTAATAAAGAATGACTAGAGGATGTTTCTTTGAGACTCTTAGTGGATTCCAATATCTCTATCCTAGAAGTCCTTCTAAAGGGATAATAGTCCCCTGTGGAGGAAATGATTCCTAATGACCTTCAGGGAAGAGATAAAGGGCACAAACCCAAATGAAACTTGTACATGATATGGTGGACAATATAATCAATCCATGTAGAAAGGGATACACAATGTGTAGTAGGATAACACAATATGTTCATTGACACTAGGTACTATGCAGGTAAAGTTCCCCCATGTCATTCCAATGTTTTTTTGGATAATATGGGTACATGGTGTGTAGAAGAAGTAACACACCATATCCTTCCATTTGGGTTCCACTCATGTACTCCAGCCATTTTCATGTACATGGTGTCAATCTGTGAATATCTTATCATATAACAGTATAGGAGGTAGTCAGTTTACTTGGTCCTAGTTAAGACATGTGGGGGAGTACATGTCATGTAGTTAACCTGTGTACTCCACCCTCTGTCCATGTATATACTGAGATACATTCCAAGTATTTTCTATTGTCCTACACATTGTGTGATATGATCACATTACTTGTTACATTTAACTGTCTCCTAATACCCTTGCTGCTACTCAGTGGGGGTTATACACTGTGTAAACCTATGCTACACTCTGTGTTCATCGGGATTTTCCATAATTTAATGTTATTCTGTAGTTCACCTCAGTCGATTATACATAACACGTTCTGCTGATCTGTTCTCCTTGAAACTCTAGATCCAAGGTTTTTTCCTCACCCTAACACTGAATCGATGTTTTTATGGCATTCAATTGGCTCCAAAATTTGTTTAGATTCAACCTGAAGTAAACGTCCCAATGAACAGTTTTTCCAGAATGTCTTTGATTCATCTTGTGTCTTCATCATCACACTTCTTTTTGGTCGTCCTATTGTGATATCGACAATTTTTGATCATTTCACCAAGAAATGATGGTCCAATAATCATTCATTCATAAACACACTAAAGAAAAAAGAACATGTATAGAAAATGGGGGAGAGAAAAAACAGGGAACAAATTCAAAGAATGAACATCAACCATTGTTTGTTCCAACCTCAATACATTCCCGTAGGAATGATCAGAAAATAAAATCAATTCTCAAAATAATCAAACATTGGTAATCCTACAACATATAACCCATCTATCAAGAAATGATCAAATCACAGATCAAACTATCGATTTTTTGGTCCACATTTATCATTGAATCTATGATCCTAGAAATTCGTCTAAAATAATCCGTACTACCAGGGAATTGGATTGGTCACTATTGAAGATCAATTTTTGTTGGTGATATCCCTCAGGAATATCAGTCATTGATCATTAATCCACTATTCCAACATCATCCCCTGAGATAAATATTCAAGGTTCTCTCCAGATCCTCTAGGGAATTTCCTATGTTGTGATCATAACCATATATCACTAACTAAATTTTCATTTAAAAGAACAATCATCGCTACACTACAGTGTCTAAGAAAAAGAGAAAAATAAAATAAATCTTTATTTTATTTTATTCATTATATCTGCATGAAACAACTTTTCATAGAAAACCTGCATTGTCCAAGTGTAAAGATATTTCTCTGAATGAAATGGTGACCTCGTATTTCTAATTTGAGAACCCATTTAGAAGTAATTCAATTTTTTCAGGAAAATTCTGCATGCGCGCTATTTAAAATTTTAATATTATTAAAATATTAATTCTAGACACATCGAGTCTCAAAATCAAATGTTGTCTTATTTATTGGTCTTGAAATTAGTATATATAATATTTAAAAAATATTATATGGAAAATTAGGGACATTATGCTCCCCCAAGATTGTGGATTTTAATCCCAAAATATACAAAACAAAGGATACTAAAAAAGTGGTATGTACTGAGTAATATTTCGAGCCTCCCACTACCATGTTCTCTCATAGAGATTCACGTGCGGCCACTAGACACGCAAAAAAGTAATCACTCACCCATGAAGGATACTCTCTTAAAGATCCTCGATATCCATTGGGTAATTAATGAAATTCATTACATCCTCAATTTACAACTCTCCCTAGTCGATGATGATTGATGGGTCATACACATACTTCCTCAACTGGAATAGGTGGAATATATAATGTACCCGATATAATTGCAGAGGTTGGGATCAGAGGTATCCTACCTCACCTACTCTATGTAGTATCTGAAAAGGGCCTATAAACCTCAGTGATAACTTGACACCCTGACCAAATCTCTGTAATCCCTGTCGAGGTGAAACCTGAATGAATCCACGGTCAACTTAAAACTTCAAAGGACACTAACTCTTATTAGTATAAGACTTATGATGGATCTTTGAGGTCTTCATCCACTCTTTATTGACTGGAAACTTTTCTGTAGTAGCTCGCACAAATTTCGAGCCCTTGATTGCTGACTCTTTTGGGTTATTCCAGCAAATTGGTGACTAGTATGGTCTCCCATTCAAGGACATAAATGGATCCATACCAATTGTTGAATTGTAGTAGTTGTTGTATGTGAACTCCACTAGTTGTAGGTGATCCTCCAAACTAAGTCAAAATTCCAACATGCAGTCTCAAAACATGTCATCTATGACATAAATGGCCCACTCCATCTGGCTATTCGTCTGTGGGTGAAACGATGTTCTCAAGCATAACTGGGTCCCAAAAGCCTCCATTAATCCCTTCTGCAACCAACATGTAAAATGAACATCATGATCTAAAACTATCATTTATCAGAATCCGTGGATTCGAACTACCTTATTAACGTAGAGGAATTCTCAATCTCTCTACTGAACTATTCTCATAGATTGCTAGAGAGTGGGATGACATAGTGAGTTGGCCAATGATCACCTAGATGGAATCATGTCCCCAGGACATATAAAGTAAACCAATCATGAAGTCAATCAATATCCTATCTCATGTCCTCTCTATAACATAAAGGGGTTGAGATTAACCTATTTGAACCCAGTTCTCATCCACCAATTGATGACAGGTAAGGCATTGAGAAACGAACTCTACAAAACCCTTTTGTATCATTGTCCACAAAAACTAATGTTGGAGGTCTTGGTATATTTTTTCCACCCCTGGATGTCTGTCCAAAATGGGATGTATGAAACTCCCTTAGAACCTCCTTTAGAAATTCCACTAGTACTACTATGTATCCTCTGAAAAGGACGATGTTCTCTCCATATTTCTAATATCCATTTGCAGCATTCCCTATGGATATATGAGAACATAGAGTCTCATAGTTGTAATCCCCATGTTGTGCCTCCATGACTCGATGTATGAGTGGAGGGGTAACAACCATTAACTAGAAGTAAGCTACTCCATCTCCATCCACTGAGTATAACAATAATGATTCCAATTGATCTGATGTCTCATTCAACATCTCTGAACTAGTCCTCCTAATGAGAGCATCAGCCACAACATTCCCCTTACTAGGAGTTTAGACAATCTCAAATTCATAATCTTGGAGGTAATTTATCTATATCCACTATATGAAGTTTATATCCTTCTAAGAGAAGATATAGATGAGACTCTTGTGATCAGAGTAGATGATAAATTTTTCACCCATCAGGAAATGTCACTAAATCATCAAGGTGAAGACTACCACTACCAAGTCGAGATCATGGGTTGTGTAGTTCTTCTCATGTGGTCTCAACTAGAATGAACCACATGTAATCACTACTTCCACCTATATCAGTACACAACCAAGTCCAGTCCCTAATGTATAGTAGAGCATTGTGTACTTGACACCCTCCTACGACAATCTCAAGATCGGAGCACCAGTCAAAATCTACCTCAACTACTGAAAAGAAGGATGGTACTTCTCTATCCACATGAAAGGCTTACCCTTTTGAGTTGAATATTTCATCGGTGTTAAGATCCTGTAGAAATCAAGTATCAATATTCAGTAATATCTTACTACTCCAAGAAAGCTCAGCAACCCTATCTTGCTCCTAGGTGGATCCCATGCTAACACTACCTCAACATTGGCCTAGTCCATAGCCACTCCTTCTGCTGAGATAAAATGTCCAAGAAAGTTGAATTCTTAAACCCATAACTAGTAAGTCTAGAGTTTCCTATAAATTTGGTGCTCTCGGAGTATGTCCAGAACCATCCATAAGTGTCTTGTGCGATCCTCCTCAGATTCTTAGTACACAATGACATAATCGATGAGGACTACCACAAACTATTCTAGATAAGGCTAGATGATCCGATTCATGAGTCCCATAAACACTACTAGGGAATTCTTCATGAAAAATTGCATCACCAAGTACTCATAGTGACCATAAAGTCATCTGAAAGTCATATTCATTATATCCTCTTCCCATATTCATAGATTTTGATAGCATAATTAGAGGTCAACCATCGAGAACCATTGTTACCCTCCCAACTAATCAATGATTTTATCGATCCTAATTAGTGGACACTTTTTCATCACGATCACCTGGTTCAAGCACTGGTAGTCCATTCACAACATCAAGCTCCTGTATTCCTTTTTAGAAAACAAAACTAGAGCTACCAAGTGTGAAACAATGGGTCTCACAAATCCCTTCCTCGACAAGCCCTCCAACTGCTCTCTTAGATCGTGAAGCACTTCAGGATCCATTTGATAGGCTGGTGAAGATATAGTTTTCGTCTCATACTAAAAATAAATGAATAATTCCATCTCCTGGTGGGGAGGTATTCTTGTAACATCTTCAATAAATATTTCCTCATACTCTTCCACCACTATAGAGAATTAAAAACTCATAACATTGGTTAGATTACATGAAATTATATACAACAGATGTGTAAACGACTTCACCATCTGATTCATGGGACCATCCTATGATGTCTAGGATTCCTTTTCACTAACAATGGATAAACTCATTCCATCACTACAGGCACACCAAACCCTTCACCTAAAATAGTAAACCTAGGGTTGGACTGTGGATAACTAATCCATACCAAGAATGATCTTTGTAAGGCCTCGATGCTTCCACCAAGATGTTCCAACTGAAGCTATCACCTTAATAGTCCATGTCACACTGTCAACACAAATGTGTGATCACTACCTCTTCTCTAGTATGTGTCCCCAAACATAAAGGTTAAGTAAATGGTTCAACTAGAAACTCTAGGTATCGAATAAGATATGCAATGAGAAATGAATGACTATTAACAATGACAATCAGTGCCGCAACTAAAGTAGAAAAGAATCAAATTGTATGTTGAATCATTCTTGGGGTCCATGGTTCATATGCCACGAATGCATGCAGCTATCCCCACCTCAGTCCTCTAGCTCCTTGAGTCTGGCATGAACAACCTAGGGGTGGTGGTGGTAGCATGTTGAAATGTTGACCACATAAAACTACCCCCCAACTCCTCTACCACATCCTTCACCCGATGGATCTTCTTGCTCTTAATATTTTCTCTACCTTAGTGGCCCATCAAATGTCTCCATGTTAGCAGTATGTTGGGCCAGACAATCCCAAATGAGATGTCCCCTACTAGAACATAAATAACGCTATCTCTCCCTAGCATGACGAGGCCACTATTGTGAGACTTGAACTGTGGACCTGCTATTTTTGGACCTTCTCCTAAAATGCCTCCCATGTTTGGATCCCTGATATTGATGTTGTCTCCCTACTACTAAGGTCTCTACACCATCTCATCCACTATTGACAATCACAAGTTGTATTTTCTCATCTAAGAAGATTTAAAACACCAAATCTCACTCAAGAACCACAACATAAGTAGGAATGCATAGATGGATAATGATAGCTCATATGTCTCTACACATACCTAGATCAAAGTTCTGATCCTTGATATAATGATCTTTAACCATATCAATTGAGCACTGGTAAAGGTTGGTGAACCTCGATAAATAATTAGATATAGTCATGATTCCCTACTAGAGTGGAAAAATCTCTTGAATATGCCCATATTTCAGGGTAAATGGTGATAACTCCTCTATGAACTGACTCAGTAACTCTATCCATGAAAGTGTCAAGTCTTCTTGAGTATAGCTATCCAAACTCAACCATCACCATGATAACCGCTATAGAAGGATCACTACCATGACCACTATATGATCCTTCACCGTCCTGACTAGACAGAAAACAGTGTTCACCACCTCAAGCTAGTCCTCATCCTACAAAGGGTCAAGCTCCCCTCAAAAAATAAGGGGTATCTATCTCTGAAACTTGTGAAGTACGCTCATCCTATGCTCTTCATCTGCTGGCATTGTGGGCACCACGTACTTCTCAACTGGTGGTGATATAGCTATTGCACCACTAAAAAGGTAGCATCTGGGGAAATAGTCCCTGTATCGAAGACTCATCGCTGAGGGGTCATCCTCATGATTGATCTGTTGAATCTTGGATGGTATACATCTCAGAGGCTTCCTGTATGAAAACATGATGTACCACTGTCAATGAGTAAATCTGGAGAGCAAACTCAAGAAGGATGTGGAACCAAAACCAATTCCTATATGATTCATGGAACATTATTTTCCCTAATACCAATATTCTCATGTAATGAGCTGAAAATAAGGTTATCAATGTCCTGATGTATATAAATGTTGGTCGTTGCACCAACACTAGAGTCCCTAGCCTAAAATCTGATCTTGAAACACTTAACATTGTTTCCGCAAAATAATCTCATAGACTCATAGTCATAATGTAGAACTGACCACCTCTAATACCAATCTGTCTGGACCTCTCCTAGTGGGGCCCATGTAGAAACTCCAAACCCCCCTCCAATAGGCCAAGGGCTAGTGACTATCACTGAGTAGAAATATTGTTAATATAAGAGGAATTTCCTACGTACATGTTCACACACACCAACACACATCTCCAATCCCACAAAATGTTAAAATGTCAAAAAAACAGTAAGAACCAAATGCATGTATACCACAATATCCCAACAAGAGTACAATAGGAAATTAATTTTAAGGAAATTAAATCAAGACAGAATACAAGCCCACCAAAAATAATTACATAAACAACATAGTCTAACATATAAGAAATAGGCACTGAGACTACTATCTGTTGCCATAGGAACAACTTGGTTGCCTGGTCCCAAATTCCTCTATTTGGTCCTGGTCCGCCTAGGTCTCCGTCAAAAGGATACTAATCTAAACAAGACACAACACGTGTGGGAAAATCCCGTGTCGGGGTAACTATAACAGTACTCAATAGATAACTAGAAAAACAAAATGAAAATACAAAAAAGAAAGATATAGTAATCTCTATACAGTATATGTCTATATCACATATAAAAATAATATTCCGATATACTCAATCAAAGACACATATTCTAGAGGTAAGTCCAATCCATTATATAACAACACTAGGGATTCATTCTGAAGATTCCCAAAATCACCCATCCGGGAGAACATACTCATGAGTCTAATATCACTAATGATGTCTGTCTAAGATGTATTGTTCATTTGGAACCATCATGAGAGAGATACGCCGATATATCTAAAGAGAATATGATACCATAGATGAGGATCACTGGCAGGGCCGTGGGGTGATACCAACACCTCCATCTGGATTAACCTACTAAGTATATGAATAATGACCAGTGAATTTTTTCATGTCAATACCAAAGAATTTTCATAGTGCGTGAAGAATAAATAGTGGATCCTACAATGGGAATCTTAGGGGACTCCAACAACTCTATCTAGGATGTCCTGTAGTTGGGATCATAGAACTATGAGTAAGAAATTTTTTGTACCTACCATTAGGGAAGCGATCAAGGGCACAAACTCTATCAAAACATGTCCAATATATAGTGGAAAAGAAAATCAATCTAGGAATAATGGGATACACAACATCTATCAGGGTCACAAGCCATGTTCTGTGACACTAGGTACTACCAGTGTGCAATGGCATGTGTCATTCCAAATATTTTCATATAGAAATGGGGACATGACATGTAGAATTTGTCCATGTCCTTCTATCCGGGGTCCACCCATGTGCTCTGCCCATTTTCCAATACATGGTGTCAACCCGTGTATATCTTCTTGTGTACCATTACATGGTTTATTTCGTATACATGGTCTAGGACAATCTATGTGGGTGAATACATGCCATGTAGTAAACCTGTGTACACCACCCTGTGTCTGTGTATCTCTAGAGATACATGCTAAGTCTTTGAGAAGGGCCTACACATGGTGTGGTGGGGTCACACGCCATGTGACATTTAACTATCTCCTGAAACCCTATCCATCTCTTAGTGGGGAACACAAGCCATGTAACTCCAGGTTACATGTTGTGTTAATTGGGATTTTCTATAATATAACATTCTTCCTCCATTCTCCTAATTTGATGCTCCAGATCTCGTTCTGAAGATCATTTCACCTACAAACTCCAGATCCAAGGTTGTTTCCTCACCCAAACACTGAATCTATGTGTTCCAAGCATTCAATTAGCTTAGAAATACATTGATATTTATCCTGATCCAAACCTCTCGATGAATCATTTATCATGAATTGATTCGATTTTTCTGTCACCATCATCGTCGCACCTTTATTAGGTCATCTAGGGGATTCATCTTCAATTTCACATCACTACACCAAGAAATGAAGGTTCAGCGATCGTTCATTCATAAACAAGCTGAAGAACTAAGAACATGGATAGAAAATATGGTAGAGAAAACACAAGGAACCAATATACGGAATGAAACTCTACCGTTATTTGTTTCGGCCTCAATCATTTTCCATAAGATTGGTTAGAAAATAAAATCAATTCTCAAATTATGAAAACTCGATAATCCGGCAACATATATCCCATCTCGTAAGGAATGATCAAACCATGGATCAACCTGTCCATTGGTTGGACCACATTCATTGTTAAATATAAGAATGGTGAATGAAACAAAATATAACACATCTTATAAGGGAAATGGATCATTATCTATTGAAGATCAATTTTCATTGGAATGATCTGTCAGTAACGGCATTTTTTGATCTTCTAACCATAATTCTATCGTCACTCACAAAGAGAAATCTTTAGGGTTATCTCCAGATCTTCCAGATAATTTCAATGGTTATGACCCAAACCATGGATCCCTACCTATATTCTCATAAAAAAAGGAGATCATTGATGTGATGTTGCATTCAAGAGACAAAGAAAAATAAAAGAAATCTTCAATTGATTTTATTCATTAAGAACACTCAAGACTACTTTTCACATCTAACACGCGCCGGCTAATGTTAAGGTGTGCCTAGGGTAGAGTCGAAACTTAGAACTCTACGATACCCTCAAATTTCTGATTCAGGAATCTTTTTAGATGTTATTCCATTTTTAGAATACTTCATGCATGTGCAATTTAATATTTTAATATTATTAAAACTTTATTTCAAACAAATTGTGTCTCGGAATCTCACACCGTCTTAGAAATTGGTCTAGAAATTAATGCATATAATATATAAAAATAATACACAGAAATTATAGGAAATTACAGATCCAATCATTGCAGATATTGTTGGTGGTAAATAGAATTAAATTATGACCCATACAATTATTTAATTTTAAAAATTAATTGAATATAATATTATAAATATATTATTTTTTAATTGATTTTGAATGAGTCATATGAGTCCGCATGTTCACAAACACATGATGAGTGTCAAGCTGAGACTGATTTTCAGGCCATCAGTGGATCAATATTTGATGGCATACCATGGATACAATTGACTCATTATGATTTCAAGAGAGGTCGAGTTTTGGTATCGATTCTCGATTGATGTATGGAAATTATTATATTATTGTTCTGTTGTTGCATTCCACCTCGAGGGGATATCATGGAGATTAATCACCATTTTTAGGAGAGTATTATGAGAATTTGTTTGCATATGACGAGGTTATAGAGAACTAATGTAGTAAGGATAAAGTGCTTCACTGATAGTATTAGTAGAAATAGAAGGAGTATTTTCAATTGTAGGAGAATCCACATGCGAGGATAATTGAGAAAAATGGATTCCTTGTGTAGGGTATAGGGGTGGAGTACCATCCACCACCTCCTTGAGATTAAACTCTCCCTCCTAAGGTATTTATATATTTTTAATCAAATTTATTTGGAAAAAGATTAGAATAATCATATTTTTTAATATTGTTACTAATTATTATGCATATAGTTTTATATATTTTGTATTTTAATGTTATATTGATGTTTGTTTTCAATATATTTTTATTTTTTACTATTAAAATATATATTTTATTTATGTTTTCTTATATTTACTTATTTTATTTTTGAGGTGATTATTCACCCATCATAGATAATTTTCTAAAATGGGTCATGAATCTTATCACAATTGATAAAGTATATATAACTATTAAAGATTTTTTCAATATATGACTAACCCATAATAAGAAAAAAAATTAAGGTTCATCAAAAGAATAGTTTTTTGAATACATTTTTATATTCAAGCCATTTGTGATGTCTTCCAATTGAAAATTTCCAGTCCCAGATATTTTATATTCAAATAATTTATACTCATAGACATATAAAATATCACCACTCTCTTCTGTATCAACATGCATCCCAAGAATACAAGGTATGCATCATAGAAAACAAAAATCAAAACACCCACATATAGAAACCAATGCACTGGAGAACTAACCACCATTTCCTTCTAAAAATCGAACACTACCTAAAACTGATCATTCTACACAAAAGTCTGCTTCTTCCTAGTCATTGTTGTTAGATGAGTTGAAAATGAAAATATATTTGGAACAAACCTAAGATAGTATCAATTTAGACCAAGGACACTCTGAACCTATTATACAATCTTAGATATTTACCATGAAAAAACTGCCTCAGCATTCAATGAGTCCATTTCCAAACCCTTCCAAGACACCATCTATATATGGAAGCACACCTCTCTTTTCTAGAATTCAATATTTTATAAAATCCCATAATGTTGGTCATGTTGAATGGCCAACAAAAAAACATTGAGAATCTTGGGATACTCCTCCTATGAAATTAATTTGATCAAAATATCTTTAAGGAATACAATTTGAATTAGTCTAAGAAATAATAGAATATGAAGTTCCTAATCCCTGTGAACATTTCTTGTGAATTCATAACATCAAATGTCATGATGTGAAACTATAACTTCCCATACCTACATCTAATGGGATGTTTTTGAACATCCTCATAGTTATCCCTCAACTAGTGATATACAAACTGTATATTGTTCTTTGAAAACAATCTAGATCCTCTCGACTATTCAAATAGATCATCGATCTTTAGAAGAGGGGTAAAGTTCCTTACCATCACCTAAGTAAAACTATGTTAGACTATACACAACAGTAGAATAACATCTTCCTTATTGGGAAACAACACTAAAAACACAAAGTGATAAACTAGGATAGATTAAACACCTCTTCATCTGATCATTCACCTATAGACTCAACTCACACAACTCCATGGGCTCCATCGGATAGGGTTCCATCAAAACCGAAGATGTTACCTACCACAACAGTTACCCAATGAAAATGTTGTCTTGAGTAGCGTACTTTGGGAACAAATATAAGAAATCCTCCACAACTATTAGAACACACCCAACCCAAGGTTCTACTAACAAATTCACCAACTATGACAATAGATCCTCAACATTCCTACCACCAAACTGATAACCTTTCTCCCAAATGAGTTCCAGTCACTATTTCTCCACACTGATAAACTAAACACTTCTTCAAAATAATTCAATGAATTCTTAAATGGGATATTTATAATCCATTCCAAGAATAATATGATATGGCTATATCTGCTATAAGAAGAAGTCCCAAACTGACTACTGCTACCCCATCACCAGTCTACATCATTGGAACAAATCAAACAAAGAATCATGACCTCCCACAAGAATATATATCACCTAGGAACTCTAAATAACTCCATATATAAACTAAACATATGGAACAAAGGAGGATAAAAAATGATTGTGAAGCTCTTGAATTAGAGAAGGCATAGATAAGGGTTGATGATAAACTGATCATTCCTCAAAAAACTCTTGGATCATCTTAAGCTACTACTTCTAATATGTGTAACTGACCACATCCATCTCTTCCACCTCTCTACTATCAGCATCCATAGTCGCACTCTGGATTAGGTCCCTATTGATGGAGATGGTCATGAGGTTTCCTTCTTCCACCTCCAGTCACTGTTCAATAAACTCCTCATTTATAAATATATCTTAAGAAAGGTTTGCGTATTACTTGAACTAAATTAAAATCTCCCACAACTTTATAATCCCATTATTAAGGGAAATAAACTCCTATATCTTGGTTGTCCTCATTTTTTATGACAAAAACGCTTCCTAGAACTCCATCTGAAATCTTTTCCACAACACATCTTCCTCCACTAAGTCACCAAGAAAAAATTTCCATCACATAAGTGAATATCCCAAAATCTAAATAACTAACAGTAGTGCCTAAAAATATCATGATCATAACATACTAAAAGATATATTGAATACCTCCATTCAGTTCTACATATACATATCCAAGACACTCCCTTCGTACATTATCTAAATAATCCACTGAAAGTCACACCAATATCCCTACCATTCCTTATACACCTCTATTCGGACAACACTCTAAAAATCAACCCGATCAACTTACTGAACCAAAACCACATGTTTATCTCATGGATTATTAATATGGTAAATTCATGAAAAAATTAGAACACCCTAAGGCCCTATAGAATTGAAATTTATCAATGATTATTTAATTCTATCATTTTTTCCATTATAAATAATTTCTAACATGAATAAAAACAATCATGATGGATGTACCTCTCATAGGTATCTTACCAGAAAAATTTCCACCTCGCTTCTCAATTCAATATTCTAAACATTTTTGCATTGGACCATGGTACAAGGGGTATAAAATCCCAAGTCTTAGATAGTCTCCCAGGCATATGACATGCACCAAGGACAATTGAAACCATTTCCATTCCATCCTTAGAAAAAACAACATTTCCTAACTCTGAACTCCTTTCAAAATCACATACAACCCACACATTCCACTCTATCATGACCACCTCCTTCAAAATATAAAAGAATAAGGACGATATCATCATGAAACCCATTTACCAACTCTAGTAGGCCCTAGGTTGTCAAAATTTCACAAAGGGTATCACAATGTAGAGTATTAATTACCCTTTATAAAATAAATAAATTAGTACTTAAGGTAAACAATAACAAAAAAACCTATGAAGATAATATAAGATTAACCAAAAACTATCCCACTGTGCATGGACAAAGAAATATAATACATATAAAATTCAATAATTTAATATACCAAAATTCAATTCTACAACAGTGACTCAAAAAAACTCCAAACTAGTTAATATTGTCTAACATGGTCCCCAAAGTCCTTCTATATACCTCAAAACGTTTATATACATAGGGTGAGAGAAAAAGTATACTCAATAAGGCCATAAAAAAGGACTCAAGTGATCATGTGAAATGAGAATGATAATGTGCCTCTGAGGTCAATAGAACCAACTATCATCAATAAATGTCATCCAACCAATCCCATCCCCATTATGTCTAACTCACAAAATCAATTATCCAATATATAAAATAGCATCGAGATCATGGAAAAACAAGGATCCATGTTACCACCTCCCAAAATATTTTTTTATTTCACACCCCAATATCATATGTCATATAATCCCATCCCATACACATATAACACATCAAAACCCATCATAAACCTCCTACAAACACGTGATCCACAATTCACATCACATAACATCCCACACTTATAGACCGGGGCCACACATCACATCATAACTCATCCTGTCCACAAACACTTGGGCCACACATCACATCACATCATATAAAACCTGAAGAATCCTAGGCCACACTTGAACACTAGGAAATCTCCAACACCAAAAAATATCACTACTATTAAAGAAAGAGTATGTGAGAGGGGTATCTATCCATCTGTATCATCACCATCGTATAAGTTAGGAAAATACCTTGAACATAGCACCTATGATATTTGGTAAGGTTATCAAACATTGGTGGGTAATGTATAAAATCATATATACATGAACGATATAAATAAATAGAAAAGAATAACCAATCTAGGGGTTTAGATAAAAACTAGCACAAACCATATCACCACCACTATATTACACATCAAACCTCACAAATCTTTCCACAACTATATGCAACAGCATGAGACTACCATAATATCCACACATCATTTCCCACTTTTTGTTACACATTTCATCACATTTTTTACTATCTATTTTATTTCAAATTACACTACTCATTAATTTAGTAAATTCAATTATAATACTACAACCCATTAATTTCTAGTCCATATCATTAATCTACTAGACTATTTCATTTTTATTATCTTCATAATTCATCCCATGTATAAGAGGGAAAATATAATAACCGCACCACACTAAAATTATCCAAACTCACACCACCATCACCATATGATCACAAATATACCATAATTTCCACATTACATCACTTGATACATCTCATTATAACAGAATAACTTCATACATCCCAACCAAATCTCACAACACAGACTCCTTCTAATGCTAATACATCATGTTACACCAACATCCACTATTCCACAACCACTTCTCTAATCACATCCATGCCACTAACCACAACATCATGACCCCACACATTTCACAAACTAGGTGGTCACTAACACCACATCATAATATCCTAAACCATGTAGGGGAACACAACAATCCCATGGTTATAAAAAAATGTCAAAAATAGGCTCCCATAATTAGTTATGGGCTTTCATCACAATAAATCTTTAATTAACATTGGTATTATCTCACAAACCAAAATCTAGGGGAAACCTGTATATAAGACAAATCTATAATGTTTATCCTTTTATTTAGGTTTCAATAAAAAAACATCAAAGGCCATTAAAGAATGATAGATAAAGTGAATAAAAGGATCCTAATAGCTATTGTTTTACAAATTAGAAATATACAAGCATAATATCTTCATCACCATATAGAAAAGCATTAAAACATAAAAAACACCCCTTTACCATTATTTAAACTATTAAAATTAATTATATTATTATTATGATACTTACAATCTACCAAAAGGAAAAAAATAATGAAAATACCACACATATCACAAAAATTGGTGAAAATTATGTTCCACTTATAACACATTGAGATTTTTTGAAATATATATTTTTCTAATTAATTCAATGTTTTTGATATTTTTCATATCACAAAACACAAAATATATATCCTATTAAATGAAATAACCGTGTTTGGATTGACATGCATGAAACAATATGTTAATCTTGTGCTATACACAACAACATTTTAATATTTCGCTACATGCAACAATTCCCTAACCTACATTTCAGGGAACACTATGTTTTTCTTGTGTTATACTAAACACTATGTTTAAATGAAACATTACATATTACTGAAAAATATCACCTAATATGATAATTTATACTAGATATTGGAAGATATGTTTTAAATAATATTATTTGATAATATTTTTCACACATCTATATAAGATTAATTAATTTGTGAATAATTTAATATAATTAAAGACAAAACCCTTTCAAAAATATAGGAAAACATTTTCTGGAAATCAATTTTTATGAAATCAAACATGTTTTGAATAAATAAATTAATTAAGCAGCTTTCTATGAATGATTATAAAGAAATATATATATTAAATATTCAATAAACAATTTAACTTTCATCAAATGTAATTTCTAGATAATAGAAATTAAAAAATTAAATTTTATGCATAACAGTTGTATTTTTCTAAATAGTAGTTTTATAGCCTTTTCATGGATCAGATATTTTAATACTAAATTTTTACAACAATATAAATTTTATTTGAAAAAATAAACTCAGTTTTGGAATTTCAATTGTAAAAATTATCATAGGGTTAGTTTTTTTATTTCTATGAAAATATTCATTTTTACATGAATAATGAAAGAAACTGAATTTATATTGAAAACTACCTTTTATTATAATTATTTATATCGTTAAATTTTATTTTAACTTTTTATTAAATTATAATTATATAAACTACACATAATTTAACCCAATTTCGTTCATATTAATCTAATTAATATTGAAAATGGATATAAAACATTTCAAACCTTTGAATATTTTAACTTAATAAACCAGTTTTCTCGTCATGTCCATGAGATTAATTTTAAATTATTTTATTTCACTTATAGGAATGGAATCTCAATAAATGGATTAAATATTTGGAATCAAAATAATTTCTAATTTATAATAAAGAAAAATTTATTTTTTAATTTAAGGATTAGAAAAACAGTTAAAATTATTGATGATGATTAAGAGAAAAATGAGTTTCTTAAGAGACAAAACATCAATCTTATGAGAAAAAAACCTAGAAACTTGAAAAAAAAACCCATTTAATGGCCATATGTAGACATTATATATTATTATATCAATCAGGGTTTATTATTTTAGGAATATAATGTAAGAGAGGCAACCCAATATAATTCTTTTTTTGGTAATTACAAGGTTTCCACTCAACTCACTTATAAAAGACCACAACCTCTCCCCTTTCTTCACTCCTCTCATTCCCATTTAGTGAAAAAATATCTAACCCAATCACTAAAAAAACATCCTAATATAATATTACAAGCAAAAAATTTGGTTTAAATCCAATTATGGGAGTACATTGGTGTAAACCAATTGGAGTTACCTCAAGAAGAGGTAATGTTAATCAATAAAGACTTTTGTTTTATTTATTCCCAAAACCCCTTGATTTATTTTAATATAGTTAGTATATAATAACATAATTTTATTAAATATAATTTTATTTTTTATGTTAATGTTAAATCCTAAAACTTCCACTCTTCCATCTATGGGGATACACATTCATCAATCATGTGTAAGACATACTACTGCTTCGCGAACAGATGTCGTTCGTTCATCCATTACCATCCTTAATGGTTGGAAATAATGATGTATTAATATTTTTTAAATTATATTGATGTTATTTATTATTTTATTATAAATTTTTAGTTGTTATAAATCACATACCATTATGATTTAATTTTTTGAGAATTTGATAATGTCATTCATGTGTACAGCATACTACCGTCTCACGAAGAGATGTGATTCCTACATGTTTTACATGGAATTTATTAACGATTTCTTATGGGAATATTTAATATATATATATATATATATATATTAATTTATAATTTAAATATAATTAATATGTATAACTATATATATACATCAATTACTTTTCTTTCTTTCAAAATGACATAAAAATGGAGACAGTGTCTATAAGTACGTATGACCTTCCGTATTTATGAACGGTATATTTTATTTCTTATTTATATCATTTATAGATTATTATTGATAAATATATAATGAATAAATATGATATTTATCTTATCACTATAATTCTAGAGATGATTATATCATGATCTAAGTAAGAGGACCAAGATTACAAGTAAAAACATGTATGGATAACAATGTGGTAATTAATCAAAAAATAATGTTGACATGGACTTGTCGATAAAAGAGTAATAAAGTGTAATAATAAAACCATATATTTTATGATATATATGATTATGGTTTTATGGTAGATTTTTGATAAACTTATATTTATTATAATTGAGTTGTTAATGTGTATAAGAGAAGTCATGACCTAAGGTAATGGGATTTATTGTCTCACTTATATTTCTATGGGACTTATTCTATATTCAACCATTATTTATTTTGTGTGGTATATATACTTCACTATGACATTTTATATTTGGAAATTAATTTATTTCATTTTAGAAAATGTTTCATTTTATGTTACTCTTTCTTGGATCTTATGAATCATAAGTTAGTTAAGTAGTATGGGATTTACATCACACTTTATTACATTTAGGATACACATGATATATTCCGAACCTATTTCTTATATGTGTAGTATATAATGTAAATTAATGTAATTTATGATTCATATAATTGAAAATTTTATTATTTAATAATAAATTTTAGTATCTCTTTTTCATGAGGTTACGGTTTCCATGTTTCCAAAGTTATAAGGGAATTGTTCCAAAATATTGCTTCGTTGAAACACATATTATGTTATAAACCTATATTATTTTATGTGATTTATATACATCCCCTTTGAAATATTACATAATGAATCTAATTAATTTAATGATACTATAAGATTTATGTAATTTTTTTCCATTATGTTGATTTGATTAAACGTTACCGAAGTCGTAAGAGTTTATTGCTACAATATCATCATTTTTTTTGGATTGTTTATGATCATGTTTCCTTTAATGTAATATTTTGGTCCATATATAAGGAATTATAAATATTTCAATTATCCTATTTTTATTAATTATATATTCAAGTAATGGTAACATTTTTCCAGTCTTTTTTACTTTTGATAATTAAGAAAGTGTTTTTTAATAAAATATTCCCTTATTTCTCTCTTCGGTCAGAAATATATTCTATTCAAAGAACATGTTATCTAAAAATTGATACGTGAATGTTTTTAAATTATATTTTAAGATCATTTTCAATGTAAATGATTTTAAAAATGTTTTTAAGTGTTTAAAATTATCTTCAAATATTTCTTTATAAGCTATAAAGTTTATTTTCAAAAGAAATGATTTGAATATGATTTATGTTTAAAAATAATTTTAAATGGTTTTTAAAATATAAATTATAATTTTTTATGTTTATTTTCAAATAAAAAGGTTTTTAGAAGGTTTTAAATTTTATTAATAATTTTTTTAAGTGGAAGATATTTTTTCAACAAAAAATTATTTAAATGATCTTTGAAATAAAATTCATCAAAGATGACATCAGTGGGTGTTACCATTGCCTTACTAGGGATATAATCAAAGGAAACCATTATTATTCCTTCGTTTAAGGGTTTATCTTTAATATCATATGTTTTTTATGATACCAGTTTCTTTTTCATGGGTTATATCAGGGCAAAACCCATATGAAACTTGTTTATTTTCATGGGATATACTATGATTAAATGATTCTAAAACTTTAATATTTTCCACAGGTTGTGGTATAATAAAATGTTTATGGTACACATGTCATTTCGTGGGTAAAAATATCATTAATTTTTATGTTCCTATATCACAGATAAATATGGTTTTCAATATGTTATAGGAGGAACCAATATCTCCCTCCAATGCATTGGATAACTATGGATACATCATGAGTAGATATGTTATATATAAACCAGATTACATGTTCAAAATGTTTTGCATGAACCTAATTTCATGTTCAAAATTTTATTATGTAACCTTATTGTGTGTTAACAATTATATTAATGAACCTAATTACTGGTTCACATTATTATTAGTGAAACATGTTACATGTTCCTTATGTTTTGAGTTAACTATATTAAAATTTCAAAATGTTATGCATGAACCTTATTACATGCTCGCAATGTTATGAATGAACCTGATTTCATGTTCATAGATCAATGAGGGGACCTATCTTTCATGTCCATAATGATATACCTGGACCTTTTTCCATGTCCATAAGTTTATGAGAGGGGATTATTTCATGTCCTAATTTTATTCATACATGTTCACAATGTTATAAGATGATATGTATTCCAAAAATATATGTCTTATGCCAATATTAATCTATCATGAATCATAAAAGTTCATTATATTATTATTTATTTATTATGAACTTCATTTATTTATTCCATGATTTATTTTTATAAACATTTATATGTGGGTTATGGTTTCTCAATTCCCTACTCATGTTATCATAACCTTATTATTTTTTTATGCTTACGTATCATTCTTATTTACTAATAATGATAATTTGAGCTCACATTTTCTTATGTTTCCTTTCACCATGTTTTTAAGAAATATTTTATTAAGTAGTACTAAATAGAAAGATTTTTGTGGGAAATAATGAATATGTTTACCAATGTAATAATATTGTGTTCCATGTTTACAAAGACATTAAAATATTATGGTCCTTTAGAATGTGTTCGTGTACAATAGTTAATTTTCATAAATGATGATGTAATATACATGTAGTCAAAGCCTGGGTCACTATTGTTGGTATAAAAGGAATGGATTAGTCAACCATTGGAAACTAGGATAGGAAATCATTGGTCAAATATCCTGGAATATTTCTAATTATATGTATAAGGATTTTGTGTTAGGACAAGTATAGGGGTGAGATAAATTATAGGAACACTAATTCAAAATTTGGTAAAGAAAAGACCAAGTGGCGTACTATCAATACATCCATATCTGGATAATATATGTGGCTTTTTCTCTGGCACAAATGTACATAGGGGTAAAAACCCTAAAAACATTGTATTTCACTAAATGTAAATGGAAACATGTGATTGAAGATGAGCATTAATATACACCTTGTTTGAAACTCATTTGGGATGTGATTTGAAAATTCACAAACTCTTCACAAACCATCATGATTGATTTAAATAGATTAAAACTGTGAATGAAAAATGAAAATCTTAAGGTGTAATAGAATAATGTATTTTTATTTATAAAACATATAAATAATTTATGAGGACTATTTTGTTTTCCACCATTATTAGTGTTTACCACAAAATGCCTTTGGTTTTTGTTGATGGCTAGTACAAGGAGAAATTATGAAAACATTGAATCTATTAGAAAATTTGGTGACTGTGGTGAACAAAATTGGATTATGACTGGAGATAAAGATATTTTTTATAAATAATCCTATATCACGATATATGATTGACAATTGGAAATTTTTTTATATTCCTATCACATACAATAAGAATATTATCGACTTTTATAAAATTACATTTGTTAATGAACATAGTGGAAGGAAGATTAAGATTCATACATTTCAATAAGAAGGGAATAAGAACGTATAGGAATACTACAAATGGACGATAAGTTGTTTTCTATGTGAAAATGAACATACCGTGAAAAAAAATTGATGAGTTCAATTCCTTATCTATGAAGAACATGGTAATTACCCAACTCAGTGCCTAACCTAATACTTTTCTTCTAAAACAATGAAGGACCTATTTCAAGACAATAAATAAAGTTAGAGTATATATTTATTTATGTATCTGGATTTAATATTTATGAATTTTGAAGGAATTTTTTGTATATGTTATTTTAATAAGGATTTTAAATAATGTGATGGATGGTACTGATGGCCAAGAAAATTGATTTAATAAAAATTTTATATTTAATGGAGAAAACATGATAATGGAAGGTATCACATTATACAACCCAAATATTGAAAATGGTGTTTAGTTTAGTAAAGAAGGTGTTGGATAAGAATAAAATTGGATTGTTTATATAACCTCAAAATAGATAATAGAATTTCTGAAAAAAATTTTTTCATTATCATTGAAGGAGTTTACAAAATTTTATGATTTATGGAATATATCCAATAATCTCTATAAAAAGTAAAGAATCATGAAATATTATCAATAATGAATTATGAAAATTTAGGGTTTTACAATGTTTCAAGAGAACACATGTTGAAAAATTAACATATTTGATGTGTGGAAATAAAGAGAATATTTATGATATATGTTGGATTAATGATAAAATGATTTAGCGGATTTTAGTGACCTTCCATATAATGTTTTGGATTTTCGTCATCATAATGATCAAATGGATAACCATTTATGAAGTGGTTTATATGGAAAATTTAAAAAGATTTTAAAGATTAATGTTTTTTAAAATTATGTTTTTTCAATATTATGTTTTTTGAATATTGGATATCCTTTTCCAACTTTTTTTTGATGATCAAAAAATGATAGATGGAATAACTTATCATTCTATATATGGTGCTTAGGGTCTATTACATCTTCTGGAATGACAAATCCACCTTTATTTCTCTGAATAAGGGATATAATGTAAATTGAACAAGGAGAAAACAAATGGTGAAATTGTGTTGAAATCATGTAAGTATATCTTCTTGTGAAATTAATCAAGCCTAGGAAAAGGATCTTGGAACCAAAAATTTATCATAGTTCCTTCATTTCTAATGAATCAAATGGCCCCTTAGATCGTCACATATTTACTGTTTTGTTATCATTAACATTATTTTGATCACTCACATTTTTGTATTTGTGCTATTTATCACTCTCAATAATTATTTGCACTTATCTTCCATTCAAAAATATTAACATTCAACCTTTCCTCTCATATTTGAAATCATAATTAGGAGTTACCTTGGGTAACCATTATCTTTCAAACTTTCCATCTATAATGTAATTTAATTATTCATCATTATGATGTGAGTTTCTAGGAAAGGGTTTTAAAATATTAAACTTTTGATTATTAGGAAGTATTTTGTGGGTAAAAAATTGTGGGGGTAATACACTGTGACATTTTTTAAGATATATTTTTTCAAATTAGATAATTTTGTTTCAATGTTTTCCATTGTGGAAAATAATGAATATAGCTTGTGTTTTAAGAAGTTACTATATTTGGATTATTTTTGTAACATCCCTCCCCTCTTCATTGGGTTGAAAAGGTGGAGGAATTTTACTTGGCCTCAAGTGACATCCCCAAGGAACCAAAGGTGGGAAATAAAATCCTTGGGCTTCATCAATAGTTGGGGGATGATTTTCCCTTTGTAAAATAAAAACACTAAATTATGCAGTATATAAAATGAAAACAACTGAAGGTAATACCATTTCTATCAAAACAAAACTTTATAATAGTACCATAGTGGGAGACTATGAAACATCATGGAAAACAATAGAATACTAAAAATCAAACAAAACTCAAAGAAAACAACTTCTCCAAGCTCAAACACGCTCCAGGATCCACTCCACAAATAGCCTAAGTATCAATAATAACCTCTAGAAATGTGTGATACTATAACTTTTCTGAAGTCCTGGTAAACAAGATCTCCAAAATCACCAAAATGAAAAAAATTTGGTGTGTAATGAACCCATGAAATATTCCCTAATGACTTCCCCAATCATTCCAATAGTATAGAACATGTTATCACATTCATATAAAATAGTTTTTATAAAACTATTTCTAGAAATTTGAATCGAAACAATAAAAAAGTTCCACAACCATATAATTTTTTCAAAATATTATCATATTCTATGGATGTAATAGACAAATAATTTAAAACCATTCATAAAGTTCAATTTTGGCATAATTCATTCGATTCCACTTACTCACACATCCAACCACGCATGCAACCGGGACCTCCCTATACTCATGAGTGGTGAGTCACCCTTTCACTAAGCCATAATATTATGAACCATTTTACGATGGATATCCCTAACCCTTATCTATACCACTAATGATTGGGGATAATCCTTACCCTTATCCATCCCAAATGTACATGAACACAAAGAACCATTATGCCAAAAAACAATACCCAAATAACCATTCCGACCATTTTAATAAAACATTAATTTTACTGAAAATCATTAAAATGAACCATTTCAATAAAACCATCCATTTATTGAAATAAAAATTATATGAAGCAAAACCAAAATATAATTTTAATATTATCATTTTAAAATCAAGCTACAAACTTCACATTCCATAAAAACCACCAATTTCCAAAATTCTATAAATTTCCACAAAATAGGGTTTCCAACATAAAAATCACATCAATTTTAAAAACAATTCTGAGGGAAAAAGTTATTTTGAAATTAATAATTTATATTTTGAATAGATGAGTCATGATTAAATCCTCATACCACCAATTATTTGGAGAAAATGGAAAACCGCATGAAAACATCAATAAAAACATGCCAAAGCGTTAAAATCACATCTTAGATATATTCCCCTAACATAAAAAATCCAAATGTAATAATATTTAGAATATTATTCATTTTATATATCAATAGAGGATTTATATCAATGAAACTGATAGAGGGATATAAGTATATCCAATTAATACCAAGAGAAACTTTTACCAAACTAGGCTTACCGTAATAGCTCGACTTCAACGCACCAAGAAACACCTCTAGGCCTCTCTAAAATAAATGGGGAGAGGATATATATCCTTTTGGGGGATTAAATTATCCCATACATGAAATATTTTAAATTTTTTTAATGTAATTTAAATTCTTTCATTATTGTGGGGGATTCCAATGCATTTATTGGAGGAAATGGTGGGTTTTCATGATTTAGTCCCAACTATGAGCCCATTTCCAAATTTTAAAAAAATGTTTCTTTTATAAATCCTTATTTTTCAACATTTCTTATTCATTAAAATTATTAATTGGCCTCCGCTGACCTTTTAAAACCACCATATCCATTTTTACCCATCATAAACTCATTATCATTTTGGATTTGTGTGATTTAGTTTGGCATTGGCCAACATGTGATCCCATTTCTAGATTTCAAAAAAAAAATTCATTAATATCTCATTAATCATTTACAAATATCTAGTGATACCACCTCCCACTCTAATACAATAGACCTAGAATCTCCTGCACATTTTTTCTCCTTCTTTGGTTCCCATTCGCATAGCAGATTAGGGAAAAATTTTCCAGGGTGTCTCAAATCGTCCAGATTTGAAAAGGAAATTTCATTCCTTAGTAACTCTTTAATTTGTTACTATTTTCCCCCATTTCAGTTCCTACATGACCTCTTCGTCCATATTCAAACCTCACTTTCATTTTGGGTTGTTTGGAGTTTCAACTACTGGTGTATTTTGGGAGATTACAAAAATGTTTCTTAATTAAGTGAGTTTCCTTTCTAGTTACTCCCATTTTCTTAGGGCTTCTCCCATTTTCATTGGTTTTATTACATTATTCTTTAATTTTCTAATTTCCATAATGTATGTATTCGATCCTAGTGTTTTAATTTGAGTTTCTTGGTCCAATATTGTGGATTTCGGTTTATTTTCACTCTCCTATGGTGTGACAGTGGTGTTGTTGAAGTTCTGCACAAGTATTTCAGGGTTTTGAAAAATATGGTAGGTCATTAATGTGTATGAATTTTATAATGAGTTATCATTCTGGATTTATATTTCTTTTATGTTCCTCTATAATTATATTTTGTGTGAAAACTATTTTTGGTTGCATTTGTTAGGTGATTGATTTTTACGTGCCATTTTTGTGTGAAAATGGGTGTTTTTACTAGTGCATTCCATGTTGTACCAATTGGTGTTGTTTTATAATTCATGTAATGGATTTATAAAAATGTTTTAGTACTATTTTTTTTGGTCTAATATTAGTATGTGTTTTGTGTTAAAAATGGAATTTTAAACTGATTTTATGTGCAATGTTTTCTTATAACTTATATAATTATTTTATGGAAATTCTAAGTGTTTGTTTGAGTTATAAAAATAGTGAAATGCTTTTATAGATACTGTTATGATTAGGTATGACTATCACTAGTATTTTTATGTTTAAATGCAATTTGGTATCATGTAGAACTTGTTTGAGCACAAATCATGAAACCTAGGTATCTCGGTGGGTAAATGTGTACTAGCGTGCTAGTGATCTGGAGTTATTTTTTTCCCTATTTTACAAATCAAGTTTGACATTGAAAACACTAAAAAACGATGATTATGATGATTTTGGGTATGACTATGTTATGGGTAATTCTCTTACTAGTGGCTCGTGCACAAGAATAGATATTGTTATGGTTACTTTCACACTAAGATGCGAGGTACCTAGGGCACACTACAAACTAGATCCTAGGGGTGTTCATGTGTTGAGTGTTCATTGACTATTTGGAATTTATCTTTGGATTGTGGTGTATTTGGATGGAAAATTAGTAGCTTACATGTTTTATTTAAATATACCTATTCCATAATTTTACACTCTTTGAAAATTATTTTTATTTAAAAGATTCTCCTTTTGAAATTATTGCTACCATTATTTATTTATAACACTGGCAAGATTTTTATATTATAATGCTTGTCACCTAGAATGTTTTGGTATTATAATATTGGTCCTAGGCTCGCACCCTACATACATCTTCGAGTGTTAGTAGACTTGGTTATGTTTGACAAAGGTAAGGTCAAGGATGTTGGTGATGGCGGTTCGTGTTCATAGTGTCTTCCATTGTGCAGTGTTGTGGAGACGAGTCGTGGGTGATGACCCCTTTTCATGTGGTGGTATTTGGGTTGAATTTGATGCTTCTTCATAGTTTGGGACCCCTTTTGTCTTGTTAAAAACATGTATTTAGTTCTGAATTTCTAATTAAGGTTAGTTTTGCCTGAATTTACAAATTCATTTTATGGATTGTTTTTTGTTGTCTTAGGTATCCTGATTTGGGTAAATCATTTACAAACCATTATTTATGATACTCAGGCACTCGTTCCAGCCAATAGGGATAGGGAAGGCCCTTAGGGCCTTGCCATGGGTTGGGTTTGGTGTGGGTAATGATGGCGACCAGATTCAGATCATGAAAAAATGGCATCAGATGAGGTTAATGTTTTTTTGTTATATTATTAATTTTTGGATGAGTTGGGATAAATATGTTATAGAACTATCGGGGCACGGATTTTTGGTCATGATTAGGGTAATTTTCTTACAACTCTATTAATACTCCTCGAGTCACCATGGAAATTTTGGAATTATTTTTTTGGATTCACTTCTAGGTGAGACGTGTGGGCTGAAAACTACACAAGGACGACATGTGGGGGTGAATTAGTAGTTTATATTAATGTTTTAATGTGTTTAGATTATTTTTATTTGATGTTATTGAAGAAATTTTCATATCAGTTGTACTGATTTTCATTCTGGTGACTGTTGTCTTTTGTTGCAACATGCCTCCCCAGAAAGATCCCATGTACCCATGGAAGGATGCTGGAGAGTTTTCTCCTACACCGCTAGATCAGAGGTTAGGAGGGGTTGTGGTTTAGGTTGTCCAAACTATAGTACAGGGACCGACTCCTATTCCAGCTCTAGTTAGGGAAGATGAGATTAGTCCATTGAAGGACAAATCCCATGAATTTCTGAAAAAAAGCCTCATACATTCTGAGGTATCACAGAACCACATGAAGAAGAATAGTGGATTGAAAAGATCAAGTGCATGTTTGAGTTCCTAGACACACCTAAGGAGGTCAGGTTAAAATGTTCCTCTTTCTTGTTTGGGGGTCCTAGCCGAAGGTGGTGGGAATCAGTGCTTCAAGCTAGAAAGCGTGAAAAGATGAGCTATAATGAATTCAATGTCATCTTCAATGACCAGTACTACCCTGAAGTGTTGGCATATGCATGATCTCGAGAGATTATAGAGCTTGTTCAGGGGGGGTCTTTCTGTGATGGATTATGCCAAATGTTTTGCTAATTTGGTCCAGTATGCTCATTAAATGTCCTCTAATGATCAGTAGAAGTCCCAAAAGTTTGAGATGGGTCTGAGGATATATATATTCCATGTTCTTCCTATTAAAGATGAAAACCTATGTATAGGTGGATGATCGGGCGTGTATGGTGGAGATAGACCATAAGGGTATGGCTGGGTTTTTTTGAACAATATCTAGTCTAGGTAGTGGCTTCTCTTCTGGGAAGAAAAGGGAGCAGGAGGAGCATTTAATGAAGGGGGTGCCATCTCAGGCCAACATTCCAGGCAGTTTTCATTGGTGGATTCCGATGCGAGTTCTATTGTGTTCTACAAGAGTTGGAGGATAGGGAACATATGAACAGTATGCACTTTTCATCTGAAAACATTTTATCATTTTAGTGGTATAGGGACCTTCAGCGCTTTTATTGGATGGCACGTCCACTACAATGTGGGGTAGGATTAGTTGCTTCCAATGGAGTTCTAGCTCAGTCTGAGCCATCGAGGATAGGGGGATCTCGGTTTGGTGGGCTCAGCAATAGGGTCAGATCATATTTTGGGAAGAGCCAGCTCATGGAATAGCCACACACTATCAGTTTGTCTCAGGAAGAGACTTAGCATCTTCAGAAGGTGGATCTGTCGCTAGTAGGATCAGATGGAGGGCCTTCGACAGTACGAGGTTCCATCTTGATTTCATATTCTATAGATACTTCTCTTTTTGATATCAGTGCTTCTATTTCATTCATATCTTCTCATATTTTTAACATAATGAAGTCTCTAACCCGGATTTTGTCTTTTGCGATGTACTTGATGACACCATTGGGATAAAAGGAGTAGGGCCTCAGGTGCCCATCATGAGAAATTTCCGTGTGAGGGGTTGAGATAGAGTGGGACCTCCTATTCTTAGTTATGGATCTTTTTGACGTGACAATTGGAATGGATTGGATGGTACACTTTCAAGCTCACATCAATTGTTGTAGGCGATAGGTCAGTTACACTGCACCAGATGGGACTCTTGAGGTTTTCCTTGGGGATTGGGATCCTCAGTTGGGTCGTCCAGGACCTCTACTCCCAGAGTTTTGGAATATTGTCTTCTAGTAATTTTCCCTCATGCTAGAGGAATATTTCCATTCTCTTAAAGGTCGACTACCTCGTGTAGTGGATGGGTTTCCCTAGATATTACCAAATGATTTTTAGGCTTACCTCTAGAGCATGATGTTGAATTCTTGATTTTTTTGGTGTCGAAAACACAACCAATATCACTTCCCTCATATCACATGTACCCCACTAAGCAGAGGGAATTAATGATATAGCTAGGAAATTTATAATCCAAAGAATTCATTCACTCGAGCATCTCTCCTTGGGCCGCTCCTACTCTATTTGTGAACAAGGCCGATGGGTCCCTCTGGTTGTGTATTGATTTCATAAATCTGAACAAGGTAACTATCGAGAACAAATATACTTTTCCCCGAATAGATGACTTGTTTGATTAGTTGAAGGAGGAAAAGTTGTTTTCTAAAATATAATTATGTTCAGGTAACCATAAACTCATGTTAAAAGAGTTAGATATCCCAAATATAGCCTTCGGAAGTAGGTATAAAAAATTTAGTACTTGGTCATGCCCTTCAGATTGACCATCGATCTAGTGGTCTTTACAGCCCTCATGAATATGGTGTTCAACCAATATCTCGACTCCTTCATTGTGTTATTTTTGGATGACATACTGGTTTAATCTAGGTCTTAGTAAGAGCATGAGCATCATTTGCGGATCGAGTTTGGCACTTTGCGGGATCACCGCCTTTATGCAATGTTGTCCAGGTGCACCTTCTAGATCAGTGAGGTGAAATTTTTGGGGCATGTGTTCTCGGAGTAGTGAGTTTTGGTGGACCTCAAGAAGATTACTATGGTTATTTCATGCGATAATCTGAAGACAGTGCTTGAGATTCAGAGTTTCCTCAGCCTGACTACTTACTACTGGCGGTTTTTTTTCAGGATTTCTCTTGTCTTTCATCTCCCATGACCGCACTCACCATGAAATTGGTGAAGTTTATTTGGGTCCCAAAATGTCAAGAATCCTTATAAGAGCTGAATTGGCAGCTGACTACCAACCCTGTATTGATATTTATAGAATCTGGAAAGAGCTATGTGGTGTATTGTGATGCTTCACGTATGGCTATCGGGTTAGTTCTTATGTAGGATGACCATTTGGTTCCATATGGCTCCCAAAAAATAAGACCATAAGAAATGATTTACCGAACCCATGAATTGGATATAGAATCTATGATGCATTCTTTGAAAACATGGTGTCACAAACTTTTGGGGGAGAAGTATGTGGTCTATTTTGATCACAAAATCTTGGCAGACATCTTTTTTCATAAGGATCTTAATCTGAGGCTGCATCGCAGGATCGATTACTTGTAGGGATTTGACTTTGACACTTTCTATACCCCGAGAAAGGGAAATGGAGTGGTGGTTTATTTGAGAAGAAAAGTACCGGTGCATGCCTTGAATATGTCAAGTGATGAGTAGACTCTAATGTGCCTCTTTTCTCAGACGCTTGTAGAGACCAAGGAGCACAGTGGAGGTGTATTCTTGATTTTCCTTTAGTTGACTCATTTTATTTTGAAGTTGATCCAGTGAGAACAACCCAGTTATGAGATTTTTCAGCGGTTGAGGATATTTCCTTATGGTGTGGTGACATCTTTTGATTGGTCATCCTCTCTATAGGGAATCATGTGCTTAAAGGGTCATTCAGTAGTGCCATCATCTCCAAGGAATGTGGTGATGTAGGATAGCCACAAGTCTTAGTGGGATGCCCATTCAGGTGCCACCATGTTTTATTATGATTTGCGATGATAGTTCTGGGGCCCAAGTATGAGACGAGACAAAGATGACTTCGTTTCAAGATGTTTCACATGGCAACAGGTGAAAATGGAGCACCAAAGGCCCTCTAGTTTTCTCCATCCTGTACTAATTCCTAGATGGATGTCAGACGAGGTGACCATGGAAATCATTATTAGCCTACCTCATACACCTCGGGGTAAGAATTTCATTTGGGTGGTGATTGATTATCTTACCAAATCAGCCCACTTAATTCTGGTCAAAGAAACTACTAAAGTGGATGAGTTGGGATGATTTTATCATTAGGAGGTGGTAAGGATTCATGGTGTTCTAGCTGAAGTTTTCTTTGATAGATACCCTTTTATCACTTATAGGTTTTGGGAAGGCATTCATATGGGCTTGGAGTCTCAGATTAAAATGAGCAAGACATACCATCCTCAAACAGAGGGTCATACAGAGTGGGAAAATCATATTTTTGAGTACATGATATGTGCCTATGTTTTGGAATTTGGAGGTTCCTAGGATATCCATTTGGAATTGGATGAGTTCACTTATAAAAATAGTTACCAATCCTCAATCTGAATGGCTCCCTTTGAGGCGCTCTATGGTCAGCCTTGTCGGTCCCACCTATTTTGGGATGAGGTAGGTGAGACCACGCTTTTGTGGTTGAGTCTTGTGAAGGATTCCTCTGAAAAGGTCACGTTGACTATGAATCATTTATTGACTTCTCAATGTTTCTATAATTAATATTTTGATCATAGACATCGATAAATAGAGTTTATTTTAGGTGATCGGGTGTTTTTTAAAGTGGCCCTTTGTTTGGGTCATTGATGTTTGGGAAAGTAAGGAAAGATAACACAGAGGTATGATGAACCTTTTTAGATTACTGAAAGGATTTGAAATGAGGAATATAGGTTATCTTTTCCTTCTCAATTGACATCAATCCATGACGTCATCCATGTCTCACAACCGAAGACGTACAACTCGGATTAGTCCCATGTGCTGAATTGGGAGGAGTTGGATATAGAGCTCGATATGTCTATGGTTTAGTGACCAAGGAATATTTTGGAATCCCTAGAACATAGTACTCAATGGAATACTATTACAATAGTTTTATTTCTCTGGAAACATGGTACTGATGAGCATGAGACATGGGAGGATAAGTCTTAGGTCGAAGATCATTTTTCGTTTCTCTTATCTGATCAAGCTTCAAGCTGACTTTTTGAGGGTTTAATGGATTTATGGTTGAAATAATCGTCACATCCATGACTTATTTGGATGTTATGTTTTATATAATTTATAATCTTACTTTTTTCGGGGTTTTCCCATGCATTTTTGGAGGAAATTGTTGTTTTCATGATTTGGGATCAACCGTGAGCCCATTTCAAGATTTCAAAACTAATTTTGTTACTTTTATATCTCCTTTATTTTTCATCATTTTTCATCCATTGAAATTTAATTTGGCATTGGGCCAAACCGTGAGCCCAGTTCATGCATTAAAAAATAAATTCCTTAATATATTGTTCATTTTTACTATTTTTTTGTGATTCTACCTCCCACTCGAATCCAAAAAACCTAGGCATGCCCCCATGTTCGTTTCTCCCCCTTGGGATCTCATTTTCACCATGGATTAGAGAGTAATTTCTCAGGGTGTCTCAAACCATCCAGAATTTAGTAGGTTATTTTTTTCTTTCATAACCCCTAAATTTTTTACTTTTTTCCCCAAATTTTCTTTCATATATTACCTCCTCTTCCTTATTCAATACTCACATACATTTTTGGTTGTTCTTAGCTTCTTATACGGGGGTTTTTTGGGATATGTATTCAATGTTCCTCAATTAAGTGAGTTTCCCCTCATGTTCCTCCCATTTTCTTAGGGGTTCTCCCATTTGATTTGGGATTCTTACAATATTCTTGATGTTCCTAATTTGAACCATGAAGGGATTCTAACCTGGGGTTTTATTTTGAGTTTCTTGGACTAATATTGTGGTTTTAGGTTCGTTTTCACTCAGTTGTGGTGTGACGGTGGTGCGGTTGAAGTTCCAAACAAGGATATGAGGGTTTTGAAATATATGGTAGGTGATTCAATGTGTAATCATTGTAGAATGATTTATCTAGATTTATTTATATTTTTTATGTTCTTATCTCACTATTTTTTCTGTGAAAACTATTTTTGGTAGCATTAGTTTCGTAGTTGATTTTTAAGTGCCAATTTTGTGTGAAAATGGGTGTTTATACTTCTACATTCCATGTTGTACCAATTCGTGTTGTTTTATAATTCATGGAATGGATTTATAAAAATGTTTTAGTGCTAAAAAATATTTTTTGTTATCTTGGTATGCATTTTTTGTTAAAAGGTTTATTTTAAATGAATTTTATGTCCAATGTTTTGTTATAACTTGTATAATTGTTCTATGGAAATTACAAGTGTTTGTTTGAATTATACAAATGGTGAAAAGCATGTTTAGATACTATTTTGAGTGTGTATGACCAGAACTAATATTTGTATGTGTTAATGTAGTGTGGTAGCATGTGTAAGTTTTTGCATCACAAAATGGGATACCCTATTATCTATGTGGGAAAACGTGTACAAGCATGCTATTTATCTAGAGTGGTTTTTTCTAAGTTTTACTAAGAAAGTTAACACTGAAAACACTAACAAAAAATTTAGTTTGATGATATTGGGGACTAATATGTTATGGCCGATTCCCCTACTAGTTGCTCGTGTATGATAATGGATATTGGTATGGTTACTTTCACACGGAGATGTGAGGTACCAAGGGCTTACAACTAACTAGTGCATAGGGGTGTTCTCGTGTTGATTTCTCATTGGTACGTGGAATTTATCATTGGATTATGGTCTTTTTAGAAAGAAAATTCACTAGTTTATATTTTTTATTTAAATGTATATATTCTTTAATGTTACCCACATGGAAAACTATTTTAATTTAAAATATTCACCTTTAGAAGTTATTTCTACAATTCATTGTTTATAACACTAGAAAGCTGTTTATATTATATTACATACCACATGGAATCATCTGCTGGGATCCTATTGGGCCAAGGATCACACCCTACATACCAATTTGGGTGTAAGTATACTTGGTTATGTTTGACACATGTAAGGGAAAGGATTTTGGAGATGGCAGTTTCGATTATTAGTTGATTACATTGTTTGGTGTTGTGGAGACAACATGTGGGTGATGACCCCTTGTCGTTTGGTGGTATTTGGGTTGTATTGTTTTTTCTACGTTGTAATATGGGACCCCTTTTTTGTGTTTAAAAACTTTTATTCAGTTCTGAATTTTTAATTAAGGCTTGTTTAGCTTGAATTTTCATATTAGTTTTATTGATTGTTTTTAATTCTCTTGTGTATCCAAATTCTGGTAAATCATTCCCAACCCATTATTTATGATACTCGGTAACTTGTGCCAGCCCGTGGGAATAGGTAGCACCCTTCGGGCATTACCATGGTCCGGGTTTGTTGTTGGTAATGATGGCGGCTTGGTTTAGTTGGTGACATAAATCCTAAGTTTGGGTCGTTTTAGGCCCCAAAATAGGGACTAAACCAAAAAAACCGACATACATCCAGTTTTTGGGATCTTATTTTTAAACCATGCACGTTTAGTCAGATGGTTATGAAAACCATGCACTAACCATGCACCAACCACTGGTTCAAGGATGAACCTTACACGGTTTCCATACTATGATCCAACCATTCCAAATTCCACTATAAAAAAAGTCCCAGTTTGTCCATGGAAGTTGCACGTTTTGGAAAAAACGTGTTCTGCCTTTGCACGTTCCCCTTAGCCCCGACCTAAAATCAGATGGCTTTCGGAAAGAGTTTCATTTTTTTCAAAATTTTCACCATTCGTGAAACCATAAAAATCCCCAATAACATTCTAAATTTTTTCCAAACTCTCCCAAACATCACCCAAACACATTAGAGATGTAAAAAAGAATAAATAATGGGTTACTTAAAATAGGGGGTGCTACATTCTCCCCACCATTGGCCTTTTCACCCACAAACAGTAAAAAACCATCATTTCCCAAGAAGAGTTCTATCCATTTCCCTTTTATTTCCTTCTCCCATTCCCATGTCTCTTCTTGAATATGATCACATTTCCCAGAAAACCTAGCACAAGACTGATGCCTCTTTCACACAAGACATTCTCTTTCCTATCCACAACCCGCACTAGCATGTGAAACAACAAAGAATTCTTCTCTTGGTGAATATAATACTAGTGAATCACGTGGTTAGGATCAGGCCAATTCATATTTAAAAGAGATATATAAAACACATTATTCAACACACTAAACATTGTGGAAATGATAAATTATATGCCACCTCTCTAACCAGATCAAGTATCTAAAAAGGTAATTTGTATCAAGAAGATAACATGAGCTACTTCCCAAAATTTTAGTTTCCATATCATGGAGATATCTTCATCAACACATGATCACTCACCATGTATGAAAATTATTGTTGATGATGATCCAAATATGATTTTGGATGACTTTGTGTCATCTCTATCCATTTTTTGATCTACTAAATCTTCTATGTTGTCTCTTGGACAAGAATAATCCCAACCACTTAAGTCTGACCAGTTTCCACCCAAAAGTGTGGATAATAATAAGGAAACCCATAAAATGAGTCAAAATTATACATATGTATCAATTCGTTATAGTTATTTTTATATGAGAACTCCACTAATGGTGTGTGCTCTTCCCATAAACTACCATAATCCATTACACAGGCCCATGTCATGTCTTGAAACATTTTTATTGTCTTTTCATATTTCCTATCCATATAATGATGATATGCCACACTCATTTTAAACTGAGTGCCAAGGGATTTATGTAAGGATTTATTGAAACAAGATGTAAACCTGGGTTCTCATTCCAACACTATTGAAAACAGTATTCCAGGCCTCTTACCACTTCTTGGATATAGATTTTGGAAAAATATTCCACCGTATGAGATTCGTGAATTGGGATGAAATGATGCAACTTTGTGATATGATCCACTATCACCCAAATGGAATTGTATTTTTCAATCATTCATGGGAGACATGTTACAAAATCCGTATCTATCTCATCCCATTTTCACACCAGAATAGTTAAAGAATAAAACATTAATGTTGGTCGCAGATTCTCTACCTTAATTTATTGAAAAGAAAAGAATCTTGAAAAAAAACATAGCTACCATTCATTTCATACCGATCCACAAAAACTATGCTTTAAAAACATTATACATATTCTATATTCTAGGATGAAAACCCCATATTGAATGGTGGTATGAATGAATAAATTGTTCCTGATAAGACATTATTACAACCATTTAATTTATGAATCACAGTAATGAACTCTCATCTAGCTTCCATTCCTCAATGGTCTCCCCACCATTGAGTTCTGACATCAAATCTTTACAATATTCATTAGTTGTTTATGCCTCTTTATCTATATTCACCAAATCAGGAACAAATGAAACTCAAAATATAATCGCAACATCACCTCAGTCTTCACATGATAAGCACATTTCGTCTAGGACCGTCTTCAAGTTCCACACATCTAAATGGTATTTTTCTAACTAAAGATATGACTTTTCAAATAATGCATCTTCCAATAAATTGTATTTTCCTAGTGTATACATCAAGTCAAATTTATATTGCATCCATGAGATTTTTCATAGATTCAGATCTTTTTGTGACAACATATGCATCATGATCTTTTGATCCATGAACATAGAAAATTTATCAACAATGATATAATGATGTCATGTCTTAAAAGAATAGATTATGGTAGCTAAATATAAATCACATGTTGGAAAGTTCTTCTCAAGAACTCGTTACATTATTGAGACATAAGAAACAACATGATCTCCCTATATGAGAACACATCCCAACCAAGATCCTAAAGCATCACAATAAACCACATACACATTTCTTAATTCCATAAATGTCATGATTGGTGTTGATTTAAGTCAAACATTCATCTCTTGAAAAGACTTTTGGCATTCCTCATCCCACTGGAATAGAACATTATTATTTTTCAATGATATTAATGGGGATTCTAGTCATGAGATGTCATGAACAAAATGTTGGTAATGACCATCTAGACTAAGGAAGCTCTAATCCTCAAAGACATTCTTTAGTGATTTCCAAGAGATAATGAACTATTCCATTTCTAGATCCATAGAAACACAATTTTCAGAAATAACATTTCTATGGAAATGTATGTCCTATATCCAAAAATCACACTCTGATAGTTTGGAATATAGACGATGATCCCTCAATATTTCCAACACATCATCCATGTTTTACTGACGGCCAATCCTTAGACATTAATACAACAATATGTCTTCCAAAAACACCACTATATATGGATCCTAATATCACTGAAATATCTAATTCATCAACTCCATAATGAGAATTGGTGAATATGAAATAATTAAAGGCAATACCACATATTTGTAATGGTCATATATTAATCTAAAAACTATCATGGAAATATCCTCCTTGTTCGCCCACAATGTGTGATATCGTAATCAAAAGTCAATACTATACAACCATTGAGCTCCCCTAAATTGATTGAATAGATCATAAATTCATGCAAGTGGAAACATGTTCTTTATCATAAATTGAATAAGATTATGATAATATGGAAATAACTCAAGAGTTTAATCTTCCTTTTTGAAAAAATGGACTGTTCCTACCCATGATGATGTGCTTATCTGAATGAACCCTTCCCTTTATATCCCTTCCAAATATACATTAAAGTACTAAAATTAGGGTGGTTCTATTCAATAACATGGAAGGGAAATATAAATTGTCCCCTATAGAAGATAAATTGTAATACCTACTTCTCTCATAGATGGACACCCTGAAAAAATATTAGGAAACACATCTAGAAACTAAATAACCACTTCTTGAAAACTATAATTCTTGATCTCATCCAATGATATCAAAGATAATACATCAAAATGGTATGATATTTTTCCAACTTTTGTTTTCAACAATAATGTTTCACTTAACTTTAAACTTCTTTATCATTTAAATAGATTCCTGAATCCATCCTTAGTTGTAAAAAAAGACACTTCTTATATAAAATTTGATTTGATACTGGAACATAGTTAACCGATCTATACCAAGTATTTTATAATATAAATACTTCTCAATAATAGGGAAATACCATATCAACTCATATCCATATATAGATATGAAAAATGATCTAAACACAAAGGCTCAACATTCTCTTTGACCAAAAAGAAATTGATGTTTTAACATAGAAGGCATCATGTCATATTTTAAACTAAACAATCCAATTGCACTAGGAAAAATAATGAAATGGGATGCACCTGTATCAAACAATGATTTCATATTGGTAGAATTAAAAAATAATCATACCTTACAATATAGATGGTCTTGAATTATCATGCATAATAACCTTCTCAGCTTCAAATAGTTTCTTTCTCACAACAATTTTTTATTTATTTCCTTGTTGAGATTTCCCTAGATATAGAGTCATGATATCCCAAGAATCACCATGGAAAGGTCTGTTTTGCTGAAAAGATTGATTATGATGTCCTCTACCTATGGAGGAATACGATTCTAGAAACACCTTATATTTTTATCAAAAACCGTACCTTAGAGCACTGTGACAATAACTCTAATAGTTCCCCATTTTGATGTAATTATGGAATGATAATGGTAGTGTCATATACTCTCCCTTTATATTGTCAAAGGGAAAACATTGGAGACATTCATATTTTCTATAGGGTCTTGGAGAAATATTTACCAATACATATATCTAATTCTCAGTCATCCCATACATTGGAAATATGGTTCCTTATTTCTCTTACACCCAGCATTAGAGTTCCCATTGTTTCCCATAAGTTTCAGAATACTTCATCTAGTTGTATATACTTCTATGTTCTTCTCAAATACTATCATTCAATTGACCATTTATGTGTAATCTATTATATGGTGCATGAAAATCTTCACTCGAATCACTTGCCTCATCCCTAATTTAATGATGTGTGCCTTTAAGGACACACTAGAAATAACTTCAGGCATAATGAGGACTAAACTCTTTAATTTATCCACATAATCTATCACTATGAGGATCTACTATTTCAAGGTGAACATGTATGTTTTTCATGAAATTTTGAAAGTATGAGAATATAATTGTTTGTTAAATTATTTCTCAAAATCCTCACATGCAAGGTAGTGGTCTAATTTATCCTAAACTGCTAAATCCCACCACTATCATGTATGATCTTCTAGAATATATGTCCCCATCATGAAATACATCTCTTCTAGTGTGTTGAGGATACCAAAAATATGATTCATCCTATCCAGACACACCTCCACCTTCTCTTATTCAGAATCACCACAAAATATGGGTGGATTTTATTTTTGTAATTAGATGGAATGAACAACTTTCCATGGCTCATCCCACCTGTTCACACTATCCACAACCGGAAACGCTATTAAAATACTCTGAATAATATATTGGTTCAGTTGTGGCCTAGGTGCATCCACATTCTTATCTAAATTGTTTTGGTTTGTTTCTATAACGCATATTGGGTTCCATTTTCTAGAAACACAACAAACTACATAAGTCTCACTCTCTATTTACTGAAGTATTAGCATTTAAAATTTTAACCCAAAATACTATCACAATAATTCTTTTAAAAAGAAACAATTTTCCATGTGGAACCATTTTAAAAAAAACATTCTACGTACATTTTAAAAAAAAATTATCTTCAAAATACGCCAGTGATTTTCTTTTTTAAAATATTTTATTTGAAAAAAATTTAACATTTTTCAAAAATCCCCAATTTTCATCAAATCATTACTCAAAATGGGATATAAACTCCAATTGGAAAGTCATTTCTATATTGCGTGTCATCCTCTTATCATGGGATAAAAAATGAAAATGATATTCCAAATCCTATAAGTGTCTCCAAAAATATATGTACCCAACTTGTGAGTAACTTGAAGTTTAGCATAAAAAGGTTAGCTACATATATTTATGATCTAAATTCCATGTCCAGAAAAAACCCACTCCTTTCTATTATCCCAACTCAGGAATATTCTAGAATGAATTTAAATACGCAGTAAAACATAACTGATGACTAATTATTCAGCAAATATTTTTGGAAGGACCATGACCTATACCATGTGTTGCATCCCCCCTCTCCGCATTGGCATGAGAAGGCCGAGGAATGTTACATGGACATAAGTGATATCCCTAAGGTTCAAATGGATGGAATTAAATGTTAGGGGATTCCTTAACAATTGTGGGAAAATTTTCCCTATTTAAAAAACATTAAATGATGTATTATATAAAATGAAAAAAAACAAAAGGAAATACATTTAGATCAAAACCAGACTCTCCAAGAGTACCACATCAAAAAACTATAAAACATCAATGTAAATAATGGAATACTAGAATGCCAAAAAAACACAAAGACAATAACAACTCAAAGATCTTACATTCTCCTAGCTTCACTTTAAAAATAGACCAGGTATCACTAAGCACTACTAGATAAGTGTGATAATTTACCTTTTCCCAAGTCTTGATAAACGAAATCTATAAAATCACAAATGTTCCAAAGAAAGGGTGAGTAATGAAACTCACTATATTTCCCACAATGACTTTCCAACTCACTCCACTATGATATAACACGTTAAAACATTTATATAAATAGGTTTATATAAAATAAATTCAAAATAGATTATATTAAAACAATAAAAAAATCCCATAAACAAGTTGTAACAACCCAACCTTAGTTACCCAGAGTCGTTGCATTATTACAAAACATTGGTATGATCCCAAGGGATAAAATCCTGAAAGACCGATCAGTTTAGTAGCCAATAAGTACTAGATACAAATTAAGTTTTAAAATACATTATGAAATGAAAAAAACAACATTGTGTATCCTTTTAACACACACATCTTCAATAGACTATCTCTGCAGGTTAGTCATAATATAGTTATTCACATCTTGGGAAGAAAAACCTAGATCGAGGTGAGATTTGGTGCTCAATAAGCATGATAATATAGCCGGAACTTTCATAAATAAGCATAAACATTTAAATAAATGTATAATACTAACACAAAAGACTTTTAAACTTAATATTCAACATAATATGGAGAATATAAATAAAATAATTTCATCTACTTATTCACATTGATATTCTACTTGTCTAATAAAAACATGTAATATCAACAACCAATTTCATAATGACGGAATGCATAATGCCGAACATCATAACCACATTGTCAAGGCCTCATGCCAAGAATACTAATAAGATATTGTCAAGGCCTTGTGCCAAGACACTAGTGTGCCTTATTAGACATACTGAGGCATCGAGGATCTATAGAGGGCTCCACCCATCACTAACTATGTCTAATGCATTCCTCATATGAAAATGATGAAACATAACATAAACAATAGTATTAAAACTAACATAAAAAATGTTAATAATTTAACCATAAACCATGAATCGTATAAAAATAACACATTCACATTCACACATTTCAAAAAACCTTCAACAATATGTAGGATTGTATCGTAATAAACCACCATCAAACATGTGTAAAATACATCAAAGGATGTTCACAAAGATGAAATCAAAAATATTGGAATGAAATATATCTTGGTATTTTGAATTCATTAAATAGTCACATAATTATAAAAGAAATAATTTATTTTTACAATATTCTTTTAATCTTGTAAGGGATGCTTCGAAGGTGTTATAACGGCATAAAATAGCCCCACATTCCGTATAAGTTAAAAAACATTCTTTCCTTAATTTTTTTGAAATAGTCCTAAAAGATTTTGTTATGGAAATGACTCGTGGATTCCTTTATAAAAATTCTACAAAAAGTAAAATAAAGGTATAAATTACTTTAACCCATAGTCTATTAAATATTAAAAGTGTATTTAAATACATTTTTATTAAACATAGATGTTGCTGATAAAGTGGTCCTAGTAGATATTAGTGTATAAACATCCTCAGATAATGAAGTGATTGTAGAATTAACCCTTACCTTGTAATTTTCCATGATCAAGGGTAAATTAACCTCCTATATAAAAGTTAAATAATTGTTATAAAATTATAACATAACCACATTCATAAATACGATATCATATAAGATCTTCTAATATTTCTTTTTTAATAATATTTCAGTAGTATCATTGTTTCAGGTGTTAACTAATTCATTTTCCTTTATATTATTTGTTATGTAAGCCATGTTTTTTATAGACAGATTGTATTTGATTCATATCCAATACGATATTTTGTTCTTAAAAATTATTTTTAATCATAAAATCAATATTATTTGTGAATGGTTGTGATGGGGAATAAATCTCATCGTGTCTGTGGAGACGGTAATCCGTACGTACACAGGAGCGACAATACCATTCTATAGATGGTGAAATAGTATTTGATTGGATGGTATATCATATATAAAGAATAATTAAAATATTATATTTATTATTTACATTAATAATACTCATTATTATAACCATCCAAATAATTAGGTGTTGAATAACAAACTACACCATGTTGTGGAGACGGTAAGCCAAACGTACACACGTATGGTGACTTTATCATTCATAGGATGGATAGAATAATGCATATGGGTGTACCATACTTATAATAATATCAAAAAATGTAGATAGTACTAGATTTATTATTTTGGTATGGAAACAACAATGAAAGAGGAAGTGGAAGAAGAAAAGAAATTTGAAAGAGGTGATGAAATTATTACCTCTTCATCAATTGTTTACAATTTATTTGATCAAAAAGTCCACATATGTTAGCATTGTGATACAATTAAGGCCTATAATTTGAATATAGGGGATTTGATAGGATGTTTTATTATGGTTTGGTAAAGCCAAATGGAATTGGAGGAGTGAAATTAAGAGAAGGGTAGGTACCGTTTTATAAGAGAGGAGAGGGTTACTTTAGGAAAAGCTAGAAATATTAATTTATAATAAAATCATATTTGGTTTATAAATGGATTTAAAATGATTTTTTATAGGATAAGATAGTTATAGGTATAAAAACCTTCAACAAATAGGTTATAGATTGGTTTAGGTCACCATATCAACCATATCGTTTAGATTTAACTCTTAGATAAATAGTTCAACTTTTACCATGAATTCTTGTATTATTTTAATAAATGGTTAATAAATATACTATAAAAATCAAAGAGAACCCCAAGTGGTTCATTATTGATATATCTAAACTTTTCTAAGTCCTTTGGTATAACCTTTTATTTTTATGAATATTATATCAATTAATAATATAGTATTTGCATTTATAAACTCATTTATGTCAGTTTTGACATTATTTGGTATTTGGTTTTTCTGAAAGTCATAAAAACATTATCACTTTGATAAAAATATATTTAATAAACCCAAAAAGGAAATATTAACCTATAAAATTTGTGGAATACATAAAAATTTTCAATTTACAATAATTTTAATATTTATAATATCAGTTAATTTCATCTTTAAATAATAAGGTAATTAAGACATCATCATTGTGTCAAAATAAATTTAATTATTAAATTTTTACAAATTATAAATAAAATTAAAATATGTATTAAATAAATTTATCTTTCTAATGAATATTTTTAGACGAATTTATCTTATATATTACCCTATATTTAAAATGTTTTAGTTATTAAAATTTGAAATTTACAGTATAACTCTTCTTTAAATAAAATAATAATAAATGTCCTAATCTAATCAATGTGAACCAAAAGGATCAAATTTTATTCCTAAGGTTGCTTTTGGAAAAAACAAACTTATCCAATATAATTATTTCATGTGTTAGGGTAATTATAATGTCATTTTTACCATTAATTACACTATTTACTTTTAACTATGGTAAATAAAATTCAAAAGTTACTATTCACCCAAAATAATTTTCATCTTATTGAACCAAATTTTACTTAATTATGTCAAACATGTCTCTTGGATATTTGAAATTAAATTCATGAAGCAGTAAAATTAGGTTTTATGTAAATTTTCAAATGTGCCTAGAAGGAGTGTAAAAGATGTTAAAAGTTCAATAAAATTTTATATATCTAATATTATTATAAAATGAATCCAATTAATTAAATTTAACATATATAGGTATTTTTTATATATGATGACATAAAATATATTTAAATAAAATAACTAATTATTTAAATAAAAAGTTAGTTTTAAACAATAACCCAATGTTTTAACTATTCATCAAAAAATGAATGTTTTCAGAAAAATTCCAAAAATTCACCCTAAGGTAATTTTCATATTGTAAATCCGAAATTTAAGTCCATTCTGAAGAATAAAATTTCTAAAATTTCAAAAATTGTGTATTATTATTCATAATGGCTAGTTTTGTTGGTCGTGGTGTGTTAGAACTCAAAGTGGCATACAGCGCACGTTATTAAATTATTCCAAGAGAAGCATACCGTGTAAGCTTGGGGTGTTACATTCTTCCCTCATTCAAACAATTCCATCCTTGAAATTTATATAGTATTATTTCATAAAATTATTTGTGTGGTTCTTCATCATATGTTCCTCGGTATCCCATGTTTCCTCTTCCATCTTATGGTTTCTCCATAGAACTTTTACTAGATGAGTCTTCTGGTTTCTTAGCACTTGTTATTTGGTATCGAAAATCCTAATAGGATCTTCACAATAAGACAGATCGGGATGCAGATCCATTTTATCATAGGTGAGTACATGAATTGTTTCAGGGATGTATTTTCTTAACAATGATACGTGAAACACATCATGATCTTTGGAGAGACTTAGAGGCATCACCAAAATAGTATCATATAATTCCAATTCATTCTGAATTTGAAAAGGTCTGATGTACTTGGGACTTAATTTACCCTTCTTACTAAAATCTATAACACCCTTCCATGAAGATACATTCAAGAAAACATGATCTCCTACTTGAATTTCCAAATCCTTCCTTCGGTTATCAACATATATCTTTTTCCTACTTTTAACTACTTTGATGTGGTTTTGGATAATCTTTAGCTTTTCCATTGTTTCCTCAACATGTTCTGGATCTATGAGTTTTCATTCAACAACATCATCCCAATAATATGTTGTGTGACATCTCTTTCCATATAACTTTTCATATGGTGCCATCTGAATACTTTAATGGAAAGCTACGGTTATTGGAAAATTCTACCAGAGGAAAATACTGATCCCACATACCTTGAAAGTCATGTGGGAAAGATCTCAATATGTCTTATAAGGTATGAATATTTAGTTCAGATTGGCCAACAGTTTGAGGGTGGTCAGAAGTTCTCAAATGAAGTTCAGTATCCAGAGCATTCTGAAGACTATTCAAGAATCTTGATGTGAAATGGGTATCACAATCAGAAACAATCCATAGGGGTACACCATGAAGTCTTAAAACTTCATTAATACATAGTCTTGCAAAATGTTCAAGTGGTAAATCTTCTCTTATAGAATGAAAATGATATGACTTGGTAAGATGATCAACAATGACCGATATTGCATCATTCCTTATAAGAGTCCTTGGTAGCCCCATGACAATGTATGTCATAATATAATCTCATTTCCACTCAGGTATGGGAACAGGTTGAATGACTCCTCTAGGATGTTGTCTTCCACCCTACACATATTGACAAACCACTCATCTTGACACGTAATCATGTATCTCCCTTTTCATGTTTTCCCACTAAAAATGTTGCTTAAAATCTCTACATATTAGTGCTACCAGGGTTTATAGATAAATTAGAGCTATTTGCATCATCAAACCATTCCCTTTTTAGATTAGGTATATTAAGATCACCACGTATTTTCCCAAATTTCGAAATTCCATCTTCATATATAAATTCAATCAGTCACCCATCATTCACATCATAGATTTTCTTTTGAAATTCTTCCTCATCAGTTTGAGAACTTTTTAACCTTTCTAGTAAAGATAGTTTAGAAACCATTCGAAAAAATATTGATGTTTCACCTTCCATGATTATTCCCATATCTTTATTTACTAGATCCATGAACATAGGATCACTTTAAATTCTCATCTTTCTCAAAACTCGATAATCCTTTTGGCACAAAGCATCTTCCACCTTATATGCCTTCCCTGGGTGGTAGTGTATAGTTAAATCATAATCCTTGATTAGTTCAACCCATCATCTTTGCCTAATGATGAGTTATATCTATGTGCAAATATAGTTTAAACTCTTTTGATTAGTATATATCTCACATTTTTTCACCATAGACATAATGTCATCATATCTTCAAAGAAAATATTACTGCCACTAACTCAAGATCATGAGTGTCATAGTTTTATTCATTAATTTTTAGCTTTCGTGATGTGTAGGCAATAACTCTATCATTCTACATAATGACACACCCAAGTCATTTCTTTGAAGCATAACTATAAATAACAAACCCACCATTCCCTAATGTTGTAGTCATGATAGGATTATTCACTAATCATTTATTCAATTATTAAAAATATTCTTCACACATTTTTTTCCAAACAAATTTAACCCCTTTACGTGTGAGCTTGGTTAATGGTTTAGCCAACTGGGCAAAATTAAGGATGAAACACCGATAGTAACCTACTAAAACAATTAGTATGTGTACCTAAATTATACTCATTGGTGATTTTCATTCATAGATTTCTTAGTCTTTGAAGCATCTAAAGAGATTCCATCCTTAGATACAATATGGTCATGATAATTAATTTCTTAATGCCAGAATTCACACTAGCTAAACTAACCATATAATTCATTTCTTCTGAGGGTTTTCAGAATAGTTCACAAGTGATTTTCTTGACCTTCATAGCATTTTGAGTATACCAGGATATCATCATTCAATACCACTACAATTTCATCAATATATTCCATGAAAACACTATTCATTAGATCTATTAAAACATAGTGTGAATTAGTCCATCCAAAAGGCATTATTGTAAACTTGAAATTCCCATACCTGGTTCGAAATTTTATTTTCGGAATGTCTTCCTTTTTCAAACACAACTGATGATATCCAGATCTAAGGTTAATCATTGAAAAATATTTTACTTCATTAAGTTGATCGAATATATCATTTATGCGAGTTAGGGGATACTTGTTCTTTATGGTTATATTATTGATCTCCTTGTAGTCAATTCATAACCTCATATATCAAACTTTCCTCTTAACAAAACGAATAGGGGTTCCCCATGGAGAAGCATTGGGGCGAATAAATCATTTATTTCTCAATTCTTATATTTTTTTCTTTAGTTCCAGAAATTCCATAGTGTTCATTCTATAAGGTGTATTCAGTATGGGCCTTGAACCGGGAATTAAATTGATGGAAAATTCAATTACTCGTTCTGGAGGATGTCCATGTAAATCCTCTAGAAACACATCAAAAAATTCATGCACAATAGTTACATCTTCTATTTTAACATTCCTTTCCTCACCCATATTTATTTCACTCTCTTTGTCCCCAATAATTTAATTTAGTAGAGCTACTGGGGGTCAATATAGATAAGAATCAAATAACGATGTTTATCATCATAAAAAATTATAACCACCTTCTTCCAATAATAAATTTTCGCATGATGGTCCGAAAGCCAATCCATTCCGAGGATTATTTCAAATTAAATCATGGGTATGATTATGAGATAAAAAGATCAAGAACCTTTATATACCCTCATGGGAACAGATTCACAAAACATTATTGTAATAATACATCAATTAAGAGTATTGACTGAAAACTACCATGTTAAATCAAATTGAAAATATCTAATTTTCGTAGAAAACTGGGAAGATATTATACAATGCGATGATCTATAATCAAATAATGCTTTGACTAAATTTGAGGAAGCCATTAAATAACAAGCCACAATGTCATTCAGAGCTTCAACATCTACAATAGTGATCATATAAGCTTGGATTTTCTCCCTTGGACTTTTTTGAGGTATGTTTCCTTGGCTCTTAGGACATTCATTTGCATAATTCTCCATTTCTCTATAATTTTAGCATTCCAAATTGATAGCCTCTTTGATTCCCTTGCACGATTTTGGTGGCCTTTTTCACCGCACTTTTAATAGACTCACATTCCCTACAGGAAAATACATGGGTGTTTCTTCCCAAATTTACTATATGATGGAAATTAAACATTTCACTTATTCACCTTATTTCCAATTCTAGAGTGTTAAACATATCTCTTCTTCTTGTGATTTGCTTTAAAACTGTAAGACATATAGAATTGTTTTTCAATATTGATAGCACTTGAGACAATATATTCATATGATGATAAGGGTTGTGAGACTAATGCTATATGGAAAAATGGTTTTAACTAATCGAATAATCGATCAATATTACTCCTTGGGTTATGTATATAATATGATGCATTCCTTCCTATCCTTGAAAAGTTAGCCTCATACATTGCGACATTCTCATCCTCCTTTTTCCTCAGACTGAATAATTTTCTTTCTATATCAGCTTGATGGTGATGAGGAAAGTATTTTTCAATGAAAAGAACTTTAAACTCCCATTATTCCATATTTGAAACTTCTTTATCCTCCTTTTTTATTTGAATTAATTACCACCATTGATCTTCATCTCCCATGAGGCTATAAAATCCCATGACAACTTTATCCCTTTCCCTACTCCCCAATGCATGAAATATTTTCTCTAGGGAACATATCCATTGCTCAGATAAAAATGGATTTTTAGTTCCATTGAAAGATAGTGGTTGTTTTCTTATGAAGCATTCTAACATTGAGCCTCCACGTTGTGGATTTGGGTGCTCCATACGGGTAAGGTCATTATTCATAACCTGAGTGAGTTGTCCTAGTATGGTTATAAGTTTTTCATCACTGGTTGCATCACGAGCTCCACTATAATTATATTTAGTAGGGGAAATACATACATGGATTTTGTGTTTCGATATGGTTTCCATTCCTTCCACTATGCACCATTTATAAACAATGTCATGCAATATATTAGTTTATGAATCACATTATATAATTCCAAACTAGTAAAATACATAACAAAAATTGAACTGTTTATGCATATAATCCATAATCATAAAAAATGTTGTCTTTAAGGATGTTTTTAGTCTTAAATCCTTCATAATTTTTTGTGACGAAAATGTGAATTATCTGAAGCATATCCCTTGGGGGTTTCGTAACCTAGAGTGCAGCAAGGCTCGTTGTTGTGTACTAGGATACCATGGGTCAAGATCGAAACTCCTTGTTAGAGTTTTCACTTCTAGGCACATATATGCTCGAGCCGCCTCTAACAACTTGTATCCAGACATGGATATATTTCTTAGAAAATAAAAAAAAATCTCTAAATTAATTAAATTCTATGAAGATCATCTATACTAATCCTAAAATCCTATCTTAGGTTAATGTTCTCTAATCAAGGTTTCTCTAAATCTTGCTTACAAGTATTGTAATAAAATTCCAATGATACCAACAGTAACGCCCTAACCCGAATTACATAGAGTTGGTGCATTATTACATAACATTGGAATGATCACAGGGGATCAAATACTGAAAGACCGATTAGTTTATTGACTTGGAATTACTAGATACAAGCATAAGTTTTTCATTAAATTACGAAATGAAAAACAACCACATTTTTTATCCTTTGGACACACTCATCTCACTTAGAATATCCATACTGGTCAGTCATAATATACTTCTTCTCATCCTAGGAAAAAAAAACATTTAAATGGGTGAGCTCACGTCCTTAATAAGGATAACAATATATTAGAAACTTTCATAAATAAGCATAATCATTTCAGGCAATGTATAAGAGTAAAACACAAGCCTTTTAAACATAAAATTCAGAATAATATGGAAAAGATAAATCAAATAAATCCACTTACCTATTAACATGGATATTCTACTAGTTGAATAATCACATTTAATATCAATAGGCAATATTATAATGACAGAATGCATAATGCCAGAAATCATAACCAAATAGTCAAGGCCTCATTCCCGAACTACAAAGAAGATTTTGTCAAGGCCATGTTCCAAGACACTACTTTGTCTTATGATACCTACCGATGAATCAAGGAGCTATATCAGTCTCCACCTATCACTTAATAAGTCCAATGCATTCCTCATATGAAAAGGTTGAAACATATCATAAACATTTGTGTTAAAACTAGCATACGAAATGTTAATACTTTAAAGATAAACCATGAATGGTATAAAAATAACACATACACAGTCCAACATATCACAAAACCTTAAATACAATATGGAATATTTTATCATAATAAATCAACTTCAATTAAGTGTAAAATCCTTCATTGGATGTTGACATAGATGAAATCAAAACTATTTGAGATAAATATCTCAGTCTATTTTGAAATCATTCAAAAGTCACATAATTATAAATGAAAACATTTATTTGAAAATATTCTTATAATCTTGAAAGGGATGATTTTATGGTGTTATAATGGCATAAAATATCCTCACTCGCCGTATAAGTATAAAAAATATTGTATCCTTAATTATGTTGAAAAGGCCGAAAGGACCTTGATAGGAAAACAACAGAAAGATTCCTTTATAATAAAATCTATAAAAATTAAAAAAAGGGTATAAATGACTTTATCCCATAATATAGGAAATATTAAAAATGTTTTGAAATACATTTTTAATAAACACGAATGTGGATGATAAAGAGGTCCTAGAAGATACTCACGTATAAACAACCTGGGATAATGAAGAGATTGTAAAATTGACCATTAACTTGTACATTTCCTTGATCGAGGGAACATTAACCTCTTGTATAATAATTAAATAATGTTTATAAAAAAATATAAGAACCACATAAAAAAATATGATATCATATATGATCTTCTAATATGGCTTTGTTAACAATATTTTAGTAGTATCATTGTTTCGGGTGTTAACTAATTTGTTTTCCATTATATTAATTGTTACGTAATCCATGTTTTTTATGGATAAGACATATTTGACTCTTATCCAGAATGGTATTACGTTCTTAAATATTATTTTTAATCAATAAAAAAAATTATTCTTTAATGTTTATGACGGGGAATTAATCTCAGCGCGTTCTTGGAGACGATAATCCATACGTGCGCATGAGTGACAATGTCACTCTATTGATGGTAAAATTATATATAATTGGATGTTACATAACATATAAAGAATAATTAACATATCATATTTACTATTTAAATCAATTATATTCATTATTATACCCATCCAAATAATGATGTGTCGAATTACGAACTACACCATGATGTGTAGACGGTAAGCCATACGTACGCATATGTGGTGACTTTGTCATTCATATGATGGATAGAAAAATGAATATGGTTGTACCATAATTAGAATAACATCACAGTATGTAGAAGGTACAAGAGATATTATTTTGGTTTGGAAGAAACAAAGAAAGAGGAAGTGGAAGAAGAAATGAACTTTGAAATAGGTGATGAAATTATTTCATCTTCCTCGAGTGCTTCCTTTTGATTTGCTAAAAATGGATCCTTAGGTTGGATTTATGATCAAATTAAGTCCTATAAGTTGAATTTACGTTAGTTGGTAGGATATTTTAGTAGGTTTAGCTGATTCAAATTGCTTTCTAGGTGTGAAAATAATATAATGGGAAGTATTGTCTTATAAGAGAGGTGAGGGTCACTTTAGGAATAACATGAAATATTAAATTATTATACAATAATATTAGGTTTATAATGGCTCTAAAAATATTTATTTCAAAGATAAGGTGGGTATGGGTCGAAAAACTCTCAACCAATAGGTTATATACAGGTTTAGGTCACCATATTAACCTTATCTTTTATATTTAACTCTTATATAAATAGTTTAACTTTTACCATGTATTCTAGTGTTATTATAATATATGGTTAATAAACATGCTATAAAATTCCAAGAGAACCCAAAGTGATTAATTATTGTTATATATAACTTTATCTAACTCCTTTGGTCAATCCATATATTTTTATGAATATTATATCAATTAACAATATTGTATTTGTTTTAAAAACTCATTTATGTCCATTTTGACACTATATAGTATTCGGTTTTTGTGAAAGTCATAACAACTTTATCACTTCGAAAAAAAATATTTAATCAATCCTAACAAGCTATATTAACCTATAAAATTCTTTTAATAAATAAAAATTTCAATTTAAAACTATTTTAATATTTATAATATCATTTATTTTATTCTATTAATAATAAGTTAATTGCTCCATCATCATTATGTCATAAATAAACATAATGAATTAATGTCAAAAAATTATAAAAAAAATCATAATATATATAAAATATTTTTATCTTTATAATGAATATTTATAGTCCAATTTATCTTATGTATATCATTGAATTAAAATTGTTTTAGTTATTAAAATTTGAGTTTAACACTTTTAAATATTCTTTAAATAAAATAATAAAAAATGTCATAATCTAATCCATGAGGACCAAAAGGACCATATATTATTCCTAAGGTTTATTTTGGAATAAATAAACTTATACAATATAATTAGGACATGTGTAACGGTAATTATAATATCATTTTTACCTTTAATTACCCTATTTACTTTTAACCGTGGTAAATAAAATTCAAAAGTTACTATTCACAAAAAAAAATATTTCCATCTTATTGAACCAAATTTTACTTATTGATTTCAACCATATCTCTCATATTTTTAAAATTAAACTCATCGAAGTGGTAAAATTATGTTTTATACAATCTTGCAAATGTGCCTAGAAGGTGGGTAAAAGACGTTAAAAGTTCAATAAAATATTATATATCTAATCTTATTAAAAAATGATTCCAAAGAATTACATTGAACATATATAGGTATTATGTATCTATTTTTACACAAAATAAATTTAAATAAAATAAGTATCTTTTAAAATAAAATGTCGGATTTAAACAATAACGTAGTGTTTTTTTACTATTAATCTAAAAATGAATGTTTTTAGAAAAATACCAAAAACTCGCCCTAAGATAATTCTGATATTATGAATCCAAAAATGAAGTCTATTTTAAAAATAAAATTTATAAAAATTCAAAAATTATGTATTACTATACATAAAGACTAGTTTGATTGGTCGTGGTGTGATAGAACACAAAGTTGCGTATAGCAAAAGCTATTATATTATTCAAAGAAAAGTATATCATGGAAGCTTGGGGTGTTAAATAAGTAGTTTTAACAAAACTGTATCTTGTTCCAAGGAAGGAAAAAAAATAATACGTTGAAACCATTTAACATGTTCCTTTTTTCATTAATCCATTCCATTCCACTTATTCACGCATCCAACCATGCATAAAACCTAGACCTCGCTATACTCATGAGAGGTGAGTCATCCATTCACTAACCCATCACATAATGAACCATTAGATGAGGGAGATCACTGACCCTTATTTACACCAATAATGATGGGGGATACTCCTTACCCTTATCCTCCCCAAATGCACATGAATGCACATAAACATTATGCAAAAAATCAATTCCAAAATAACCATATTCACTACTTCAATAAAACATTACATCTATTGAAAACCTTTCCAATGAACCATTTAAAGAAAAAGTAAATTTTATTAAATATACATTTCCATGAATCAAAACCAAAAAATCATTTTAAAAAAATCATTTTAAAAAAACATAACAGTTTCACTTTCCACAGAAATGCCCAATTTAAAGAGTTATATAAACTGCCACTAAAGAGGGTTTCCAAAAAGTAATTCACATTAATTTCCCAATAAATTCAAAGAAAGACAATAAATTTGAAACTAACCAGTTATATTATAAATATAGGATTTGAGAGTGAATCCACCAACCTCCAAAGATTTGCTGAAAACCAAAAATTACACAAAAATGTCCAAGAAATAGACTGAATATTCAAAAAATCACCTTAGATATCATCCCCAAAAATCAAAAATTAAAAATCTAATCATATTTGGAAGAAAATAAAATTGATCAATCCATTGTAGAAGTATATATATGAAACATAGAGAGTGGGATAAATATATCTATGGAAAACTAGGAGTTAGTACCAAAAAAGGATACTTACTGTGATTTCCAGGCCTCAACGAACCAACAAAGGCAACTGAATAACTTACAAATCAATGGGGAGCGGTTATAAATCCTTTGGGAGGAAGATATCTGGAGTTATGGTCCATTTGGTGCAAAAATGATGGGTTAAAACACAAAACCAGCCTAGATCCACTTGTGTGGATATTGTTTCTAACTCGTGCATGGTTAGTCGTATAGTTAGAAAAACCATGTGCTTACCATGCACCAACCACTGCCTCAAGGATGAACCTCTCATAGTTGTCTCACATAGTACAAAAATCATTTTCCAACCATGAAAAATCCCACTATCTCAAAAAGAGTATTTTCTTCTATGCGGGCGCATAGTTTGTAAAAACTATCTGCCGCCTGTGTGCCTTCCCCTTAGCCCCTACCACAAAGTACATAGTTTCTTATAGTTTTTTAATGGTTTTTTAAAATCATTCACCAACTATGAACACTTGTAAAATCCCAAAAATATTACAAACATATTTCTAACTATCCCAAACATAACCCAAACACTTTATGTAATTAAAAATCATAAACAATGGGTTCCATACTTGAAACCGGGGGTGCTATAGTGTAATACACAGCCATAATTTAAGTACACGCTAAATGAAACAAAAAGTTTATCTTTAAATACATGAAAAACTTTATTATCCAAATTTACATGTAACACTAATTTTAGTTTCAATTATACATAATGTCCCAAACCGAATCTAGTCGCCGCAGAAACCGGCACCAAACCCAGTCCATGAGAAGTTTCGAAGGGCGTTATCGATCCCCACTAGTTGTAACAAGTTCTCAGGTAATAGAAAATGAAATTTGGGGACGATTTACCCAAGTTTATAAACATAAAACAATGAACGAATTCAATAAAAAAAATCTGGATTTTTCAAACAAAACCATCTTTTACAAAATTTCAGAACTGAATTATATAATTTAAAACAATTATAGAAGAATATAACAACTAAATAAACCCACAATGGATATCCCAAGAACCACTACATGGAGAAAGTCACCGCCCTCAAGCCGTATCCACAACACCGTATCATGATGGACTACTAAAAACCCAAACTGTTGGCACAAAAGTGGTAGCCAAACCTGAGACAACAAAAATAACCAAGTCTACTTACACCCAAGGGTGTAATTAGGGTGTGATCCAATTCCCATTAGGATACCACCACTAAGATATTCCATGTGACAAACATTCAATGATAAAAAGCATTCATGTTTTAAAAAACATGTAATTTCTAGTTTCAATTTCTAAATGATGCAACTAAAAAAAATCCATTTTAAAGTGGGTTATTTTAAAGAATCAACACTTTTAAAATAAATTCAAAAGATACTTAATTTTTACTGCCAAATATACTGTATGCCGATGGTAAGTATAAAAGTTCTAAATAGCACAAGCAATAGGAAATAACCCCTAGGCACTAGCTAGCTGTGGGTCCCAGGTACCTCGTATCTCGGTGAGAGTATCAACAAAAAAACATCCATTCTCATGCATGATCCACCAGTAGGGAACATACACATAACCTAGTGGTCCCAAATCATCATCATCATAGTTTAGTTAGAGTTTTAAGCGTCAATCTTGCTAAGTGAAACTGAGGCCAAACCCCACAGATTCACTAGCACACTAGTACACGTCCACCCACCAAGATACCCGGGTTTTCCGTTTGTGCTAAAACATGTTAAACAAGCCAATAAATATAGTTTTCACATGAAAATATCACTTCCACCTCACACATTAACCAAACAGCCCCATGTACATCACACAAGTCGCCAATTCTACTTTTCATTGAAATGCATTTTGAAATAAAACTCACACCAAAATAGACCACATACTTTTTGCATAAATTTCACAATTCAACACATCCTTTAACAATTTTATAAAGTACCTACTAATATTCTAAACATCACATAACAGACAACTCACATGTTTCATAAAAACCCTTTTTATAAACAAAATCCATTTTTCACATTGCACTCACACAAAAATCCCACATCACGTTCACACCTCTTTCACATTTCACTAAAACCATTGAACATTTTTATAAATCATTTCCAAGAGGATAAACATAACATGACATACCTATTCACATTTTAAATGGTACATTTGAAAGTATAAACAATCCAAAAAAGTTTTCCAATATGGTTTCACCTCTTACATAAATCCTTAAACCATTCAAAACTTTCATAAAACAATTCTAAAGAGTGTACCAAAGATTTTCACATAAAACCCATTTCAAAACCGTATTTCAAGGACAAAATCACACCAATACAAATTCAAATCATAATTTCCAGCCCCAATAACATTGATTAAACTACCCCCAAGTGTTATACAAACACCTCAAACAAGACCACAAAAGATCCACATGAAAAGCACAATTTTTAAAATCACTTTCAAGAAGTACAATATGGTTTTACACCTTAAACCAATAAAAAACCCCCCTTTAAAACATAATGTCACACCAATAACCTACCAAATAAAAAATTTCATTCCAAATAAGATTTATTAAACCAATTTCATATGTTATAATACACAACCAAACAATACCAAAAGGGTTGCACATGAAAAACACCAAATTCTAAGATAAAATGGGACTATAAAAATAAATGCTTAACTAAACTCAATGTAAACAATTTTCGCACCACACATAGAATATTAGGAACATGAATAATATTTAATTCAATCAAACTAACTCATATAGAAATGATTACACATGGAATCACCTACCAGAAGTGTCAAATCCCTCAAAACTTGGTGAGAAACATCAACCGCACTACCGTCGCACCACAAGGAAGCTAAATCCAGACCTAGACCACAATATTATAAAAATAAAGTCACCAAGTAAAACCCTATATTCTAACACTATCTTCTGGAAATCATAGAACATAATGAAAGAGATAGGAACCCCTAAGGTAAAAAAAAAAGAAACCAAGAAGGAATCACTTACCCAAAACAATCCTGAAGAAAAAAGACCCAAAATCGATCGGAATCTGAATTTTAAAACAGATAAACATTTAATGGATATTAGAACAAGAATTATAAGGTAATTTAGGAATTGGAATGGGGAAAAAGAGTGATAATTGATAGAGTTATGATGGAAATAACTTACCTCCTCAAATTATCCCGATTTTAGAAACCCTAGTAATATCAGCACTCCATCGTGGTGTAAAAGAGCTCCAAATAGGGGGAAAGGAAATGGAAGCGCGTCTGGGATTCTTAGGGTCGAGTTGGAGGATGAATTACCGAAAAATTCATTATAATGAATATGATATTAAAACATTAAAAAAAATTTAAAACTAGAAAATGGGCTTTCGGGTCGGCCCAATTCTCAAATAAACACCCACATCCCCCATGATTAAGGACTTATAAATGCTCTAAATTTAAATTTGGTGTTAATATATCAGGGGAGGACATTTAGGAGTTGTAATTACTGAAAAATATTAAAAAATGAAAAAATTATAAAAGAAACAAAATTTATTTTTAAATCTGGAATTGGGCTCACGGTTTGGCCCATTTCATGAAAACTCACCTATTCTTCATAAAACCTTTGGAAACCCCCAAAACAAAGAATGAATGGAAAATAAATTAAAAAATAACATTAAAAAAAGTTATGTATGTGACAATTGTCCCCACATTTAAAACTTTCTTCCCCGAAAAGTCATAGCAAGGTCAAAGCAACAACCAAACCCCACTAAGAAACCAATAGGTACTCCCGTGCGAGGTTTCACCCCCAAAGGCCTAAACACCTCCAGTGATCAATTAAGGAAGGATTACTCTCACAACAAAAACATAAACCACTTTTCAGAAAGGATCTATCACATTCATACTTTATCCCAAAAGAAAATTCTTCAAACACTATCAGAACAAGACTCAAGCAATTCACCCAAACGAACAACAACTTTGAAAAAGTTTACACTTACCTTAATTTAACTAAACCATTGGGCGCTCTCTAGTCCCCACGTTTACTCACGGAATATGTTGGTAGCTATATAGCTCCGAATGATACTATCTACACCAATCCAAGACCATGGATAAATCTAATTTACTGGTACAAGGGGACACTAATATTCTCCCCACCATAATAGACAACCAATAAAAAGATTTCCAAGACAGAATCAAGACACTAATAGGGGGAGGCCTGAATGGACCCCCTGGTACATAGGGTAGACTTCCATTAAAAATTCCCAAAGTAAAATACATGAGAATCGTAGTGGTTCTCCCCACCATAAGAACCAACCATCTTAACTGACCAGCATGGGCCGACACAGAAAAACCCAAAAATTTCAAGATTTGTGAAGGTCACACAGTTAGTCCACACAGTTTGTGAAACTGTGAACTATCTGTTCTGATCAATCTTCCAACATGGATTCCAGGCACATATTCACTCTTAATCATTCACAAACCATGTGCTCAGCCTGTCTAGCCAAATTTCCAACCATTCTCTAAAGACTCAATGGAAACCAGAGGGGGAGGGAATGACATTGGGAGATGACATGGGTACAAGGCCCTCCACCTATTTCCACCAAACGTGAACAATAGAAGAAAGATGATGATATTAGAGGTTTAAACTCTTCCTATATTTCATATTTAGGATAGGAATTTGTACAAGGGTTTAAATGACCCTATGATTTCCCTTGACTACGATCCAGCTTCTCTCCGAGACCTATGGCTGGAGCTCAAATGATTGAAGCATATTCGGCCTCGCAGTTTGTCTTTGGAATCCCACTGAATGAGAATTCTTATTTTGGTGCCACCAAAAACTACATCGCAATCCCAGATAAGTTTTCCAAACATAACACATTCCAAACTCACTTTACCAAATCCTGATATTTCACTAAAATATGGGCTAAGAAGATGCCCACACATCACACCTTGTTTCTTCAGGTGAGAAACAATAGAAGTAAATAACACCTACAATCATATTCCTCTAAAATAGATGATTTTGAAGTATTTACAAGGGATACATTCGCCCAACATAACATGACTCTCAGAGGATTTCACTACTTTCACCTATACGGTCAATCGAGCACATGACATCATAAGGAATCACCGAACATGACCATTGTGACTAATATGAACAATGCGTGGAGAGGGACCTTATACAACATCCCCAAACAACACACAATTCTAGAAAGTGGCCACAATATCTTTTCATGACCATATTTCCCACACTGGTAGTTTATTGTGAACTCCTTCTTCGAAGAGACTACGAAGGACTCAGAGGCCCTCTTAGACACTATCCATACTGACAACCCCAGACAACTTCCACCTTCAAAGAATCAGGTAGCTTAAGAAACTAAGGTCTTTTTCAACCATCCACGAGAACTCTTCCACAACAAGAGGATCCAAAAAAACCAAGAATGTAAATGGTGTAGACTCATTCGACAAAGATCAAGAAAATATTCATTACATTGATCAACTGGAGGATTTTACAACGACGAAACAATCCGAGTTTCACTTCAGTTGTGCACTAACCCTAAATGGGGGCATACCTTATCCAACGGGAGAACCCAAGGACCCAACCAAGATGGTCAATTGGTCAAAAAAACCATAAACCAGATCAAAACACATGAAGGTAACCACCATAAAGGTGTCTCGAAACATATCTCAGAGAAGACTACTAACCGGTCCTTCTATCCAGCTTACCGACCAAACATAAACCCAAAACGCAGTTCAAATAGGATGGGTTATTGGACTAAAAAAACATCCCACAAAAACAACATTTCCAAAAACCCATAGTACAAATAATCCCAAACAATTCATCAAGACATCATGTTTTTCATTAAACCCATTTCGTTGAAAACAAATGGTTCAGCGGTAAGAGTATCAACCAATGGTACCCCATGGGCCTCAAACATGCATGTTTTTGTGCCACACCGGGAACCCTCCTCATATCTGTCCCGAAACTCATCCAGTTGTGCCATCAACCACACATCATCCCATATAACCCAATGAATTTTGTCGCTCAAGGAAATACCAAAGGATAAAACAATGATTCATTCCACTTTTCAAAACCAAAACGGTAATCTAACACATCCTTTTTCTCAAAACCGCTAACCACGAGATTTAAAATCCCAATTCAAATATTACTAAAATTTTCAGAAAGACACAACCTTTTATACAAGAACTCACTTTCATGTAATTCACATAAATTTCATGACATCTCATACCATTAAAAAACCCTATTATTGTTTATAAAACTCTATTGGAAACACGTTTTCAAAACCAACTTCAATAAAGTTTCTGCCTTCAAAATAGGTGTAATCACACCATTTACCATTTCAAAATAATTCTGAATATTTAGTTACAAAATTTCATAAATCATACCATTCCATATTTATTTTAATATCATTTCACAAAAAAAAATTACACTTCTTAAAACCAAGTCACTTTAAAACCAAAGTTCTAAGATTTCAAAACAAAAGAACACAAGACAATGTGAGAGGAAACTAGTTTTAGTGGGTGACTTGGACATATGGTTAGCGGCCATATTCCAATCACTTCACTATCACAGAGAGTGTTCTAGGGAATATCCTCAGCTCTACATGGCTTTCCAGGCCTTGTGAGCTTACTGAGACCATTAACCCAACTCTCTTCTCATATCCCATAATCATCATTAAACCAAGAAAACAAAAGGACTCCGAAAGGTCCCGAATTCCCCTGGATACTTGAATCCCGTCACAAGGTGTGGTGATCAGCCACACTGCTCATAACCAAAATTCCAAGTCCCGACAATCCTAACTCCATACTATCCCAATTGTTCCCCAAATAACATAACCCAAAGAGATCGAACCTCCTCTAATAACATTTTGTCACGAACTGAATCTGGTCGCCGCCAAAACCGGCACAAAACCCAGCCCGTGACAAGTCCCGAAGGGCGTTACTGATCCCCACAAGCTTGCACAAGTTCCTGGGTAATAGAAAATGAAATTTGGGAACGATTAACCCATGTTTATAAACATAAAAAATGAAGGAATCCAATAAAACAAATCTGAATTTTTCAAACAAAACCATCTTTTACAAAATTTCAGAACTAAATTACATAGTTTAAAACAATTATAGAAGACTATAAAAACTGAATAAACCCACAATGGATATCCCAAGGACCTCTACATGGTGAGAGGCACCGCCCTCAATCCATATCCACAACACTGTATCATGATGGACCGCTAAAAACCCGAACTGTTGGCACAAAAGTTGTACCCAAACCTGCGACAACAAAAATAACCAAGTATACTTACACCCAAGGGTGTAAGTAGGGTGTGATCCAATTCCCAATAGGATACCACCACTATGAGATTCCATGTGACAAACATTCAAAGATGAAAAGCATACAAGTTTTCAAAAACATGCAATTTCTAGTTACAATTTCTAAAAGATGAAACTAAAAAAATCCATTTTCAAGTTGGATAAATTAAAGAATCAACACTTATAAAATAAATTAAAAAGCTACTCAATTTTTACATCCAAATATACTGTATGCCAAAGGTATGTATAAAGGATCTAAATAGCACAAGCAATAGGAAATAACCCCTATGCACTAGCTAGCTGTAGGTCCCAGGTACCTCGTATCTCGGTGATAGTATCAACAAAAAAATATCCATTCTCGTGCAAAAGCCACTATTATGGAACATACCCATAACCTAGTGGTCCCCATTTATCATCATCATAGTTTAGTTAGTGTTGTAAGCGTCAATCTTTGTAAGTGAAACTGAGGTCAAACCCATGGATTCACTAGCATACTTGTACACGTCCACCCACCTAGATACCAGGGTTTTCCCTTTGTGCTCAATCAAGTTCAACAAGACAATAAATATAGTTTTCAAATGAAAATATCACTTCCACCTCACACATTAGCCAAACAGCCACATGTACATCACACAAGTCACATATTCTTCTTTTCATTGAAATGCATTTTGAAATCAAACTCACACCAAAATAGGCCACATACTTTTTGCATAACTTTCAAAATTCAACACATCCTCTAACAATTTTATAAATTCCCTACAAATATTTTAAACATCACATAACAGTAAACTCACATGTTACATAAAAACCCTTTTTATAAGCAAAATCAATTTTTCACATCGCACTCACACAAAAATCCCACATCACGTTCACACCTCTTTCACATTTCACTAAATCCATTAAACATTTTTATAAATCATTTCTAAGAGGATAAAAATAACATGACAAACCTATTCAAATTTTAAATGGTCCATTTGAAAGTATAAACAATCCAAAATAGTTTTCCAATATGTTTTCACCTTTTACATAAATCCTTAAACCATTCAAAACTTTATAAAACAATTCTAATGAGTGTACCAAAGGTTTTCACATAAAAACCATTTCAAAACCGTATTTAAAGGACAAAATCACACCAATACAAATTCAGAAAATAATTTTCTTCCCCAAAAACATTTATTAAACTACCCCCATGTGTAATAAAAACACCTCAAACAATACCACAAAAGATCCACATGAAAAGCAAATTTTTCAAAATCACTTTCATGAAGTACAATATGGTTTTACACCTTAAACTAATAACAAAACCCCATTTAAAACATAATGGAAAACCAATACCCTACCAAATCATAAGTTTCATCCCAAAAAAGATTTATTAAACCAATTTCATATGTTATAATACACACCCAAACAATACCCAAAGGGTTGCACATGAAAAACACCCAATTCTAAGCTAAATGGAACTATAAAAATAAATGCTTAACCAAATCCAACGTAATCAATTTTCGCACCACACACAGCATATTAGGAACATTCATAATAAGTAATTCAAGCAAACTAACTCATCTAGAAATTATTACACATGGAATCACCTACCGGAAGTGTCAAATCCCTCAAAACATGGTGTGAAACATCATCCGCACCACTGCCGCACCACAAGGAAGCTAAATCCAGACCTATACTACAATATTTTACAAATAAAGTCACTAAGTAAAAACCCAATATTCGGACCCTATCTTCTGGAAATCTTAGAACATAATGAAAGTGAGAGGAAACCCTAAGGGAAAAGGAAGAAACCAAGAAAGAATCACTTACCCAAAACAATCCTGATGAAAACGACCCAAAATCGACCAGAATATGAATTTTAAAATAGATATAAATGTAATGGATATTCGAAAAAGAATTATAAGGTCATGTAGGAATTGGAATGGGGGGAAAAGAGTAACAACTGAGAGAGTTATGATGGAAATAACTTACCTCCTCAAATCTACCTGATTTTAGAAACCCAAAGCATTTCAGCACTCAATAGCGATGGAAAAGAGCTCCAAAGAGTGGGAAAGGAAATGGGAACGTGACTGGGATTCTTATAGTTGAGTGGGAGGTGGAATCACTGAAAACTTCATTATAATGAATAAGATATTAAAAAATTTAAAAAACAATTTGAAACTGGAAAATGGACTTTCCGGTTGACCCAATTCTCAAATAAAAACCCACACCCCCATGATTATGGACTTATAAATGCTCCAAATTTAAATGTGGTGTTAATATATCAGGGGAGGACATTTAGGAGTTTTAATGAGTGAGAAATATTAAAAAATGAAAAAATTATAAAAGAAACAAAATTTATTTTTAAATCTAGAATTGGGCTCACGGTTTGGCCCATTTCATGAAAACTCACCTATTCTTCATAAAACCATTGGAAACCCCCAAAACAAAGCATGAATGGAAAATAAAATATAAAATAACCTTAAAATAAGTTATGTATGGGACACATAACATCGAGTTTAGATTAAACTTGACATATTATTAAATTTTTTTATCTAATATTACAATTTTCACCTATAAATTGGAATATATGTTATGAATTGTATTATATAAATGATGAAAATATTATCTAAATGTGTCTATAATAATATTTAGTTAGTGAAAAATTAGCTATACATTAAAATAAAACTCTATTTAAGACATTGGAAATCATTTAAAAAAAATTATACAGTCAAATAAATTTTACCTCAATAAGTTTATTTAAAGACCTGTGATGAATGATTAAATGAATCGTTATATATATTACATATTCAAGGGGAAATTTAAAATTTATCTTATGTGTTTTATATATATGAGAAAATAATAAGTCCAATTTTTCATATTAATGGAGTATTTTTCTAAATGGGTTTTTCATCCTTTTAATAGTTCACTTATTTCGAAACAATATTTCAAAATTTTATTAATTCTCCTTTAAAAAATGATTATATCTTTTAAGGAGAAACATCAAAATTACATTGGGGTAATTTTTGGATTTTTTATTAAAAGATTAGTTTTTTATTAATAGTGAAAACAATAACTTAAAATTAAGAACTACCTTTTTTTGAATTATTTTATAGTTAAATTATTTTTTAATTTTTTTGAGGTATAATAGTATTAATTATTAATCTATTATTCCAATTTTTGTATGTAGAATAAATTACAAATTGAAATTGGATATAAAACATTTTAATCTTTAGAACATTTTCACATTAAATACTCATATTTTTATCACATCCATGAGAATAATTTTAAATTAATTTATGCCACTTGTGTGATTGGAATTTGGAATGAATATATTACATATAAGGAATAAGAAAAATATTATGTCTAATGAGGCTAGTGTAATTTTTTTCCATAATGACTAATGAAAATAGGTAATATCATTCCTGGTGATTAACTGAAAAATGGGTTTACAAAAGGACTAGCATTCAAATTATGGGGAACGATTACCTTATAACATGAAAAAAAACCCATTTTATGAAAATATACCATATTTTCTCAAACATGGATCATTATTTTTGGGACACATTATGTAAATTATCCATACCATTAGTGTTTAGTTTTTGGTATTTACAAGTTTTCCACTCACCTCCCTTATAAAAGGACACCACCTCAGCCACTCTCTTCACACCTCACAAGCCCATTTTTCTCAACCATGATATTTCAAAATTTCATTCCAAAATCAATCAACTCATCCTATAAGCCTCATTTAGGGTATAAATCTTACCAGATAAGTTATTTGGTTCAAATCAAAAGGAGTTACCTGAAGAGGAAGCAAAGTTCATCAATGAACATATTTAATTTATTTCTTAACTAAAACCATTAATTTATTCTTATACCCTGATTACATAATGATATCAATATATTTAATATATTGAGATTTTATTATTTAATTATTACAACCTCAAACTTCACACACTTCCATAAAATGGGACACAGAATTAGTATTCATGTCTACGGAGGACTACCACCTTGTGAACTGTTTCTGTTCGTTCTTCTATTACCACCATTAAAGGTTGGGTGTAAAGATCTATTTGGGGTATTTAAATGATATTTAAGTTTTCTATTATATTATTTTTATTATTTAACTATTTTATGACTAATAAATTTAGGATTTCCATTTTTTGAGAATGTGACAACATCATGGTTGTGTACGAATGACTACCACATAATGATGCGATGTGATTCATTCTAACATTCCATTTAAGGTATTAATGATGGGTTTAATAGAAATATATGATATATATTACATAATAATTATAATTTAATGATAATATATACATATATATATAACTTTTTTACTTTTTATTCATTCAATATGACTAGAAAATTTAAAATAATGTTCATCCGTATATACGACTCACTGTCTCGACAAATGGTGTATTTCATATGCTATGTCTATATTTAATAGATTATTATAAAACTATTTATACTGATTTTTTATGATCTTTTTATCATGTTTATGATTCTAGATATTTTTAAATAAGGATCTAAGTAATAGTACCAAGAATAAAAATCCACAACACGTACAAAGTGCGAAGCTATTATTACCCCAATTGGAACATTACATGGAATTTTTAATAAAGGGCTAATAAAATGTCATATGAAAACCATATAAGTAATGATATATATTATTATGTTTTAATGGTATATTTATATTAAAATATTATTTATTATATTAGAGGTTTTAATGTGTACCATGGATGTCAAGAAAAAAGGTAAGGTGATTTCTTATCTCATTGTTATTTCTATGAAACTTATGCCATATTCCACACTAGTTTCATTTTTGTGGTGTATATAATACCCTATGTTGTGTTTTGTTGTTAATTTTATTTATTTCACGAATTTAAAAGTTTCAATTGATTTTATGATTTCATAGATCTCAATATTCAAATGTTACTCAAGTAGTAATGTATTTACATATAACCTTTTTACTTTTCTGAGAAACAAGATATATTAACCACATATTTATTCAATGTGATGAATAGAATTCCCATGACTTTAAATTATGATTCATATAAAAAAAATTATGGTATTTACACATTCCATTTGGGGATCTCTCTTTCATGAGGATGTAGTTTCTGGGTTACTAAAGTGATAGGAGAATATTGTCTCAATTTTCCTTCTTATAGACACATGTTATGTTATTCATCAATATTATTTTACAATCTATACATAATGCCATTTGAAATGTTTTTTCATTAATATAATTATTTTCAAATATTATATGCTTTATGTAATTTTACTATTTCTGGGGGATTTGATTCAATGTTACTAGAGTTTTAAGTGTATGTCGCTACAATCTCATCATTTATCAGGATTGATTATGATTATGATTTCACTGATGTAATTTGATAATCCATAACTCAATAATTATCAATAATTATATTCTCAAACAGTTATTAATTATATCTAAGTATATGTTACCATTTTTACACCCATTTTCACTTAAGATAACAAAGAATGTGTTTATACGGAAATACAACCTTATTTATCTCTTTGATCAGAAATATTTTTTTTTCAAAAACTATGTTTTCTAAAAAAATTTAGAGAATAGTTTTTGAATGATCATTTATGATAATTTTAAAGGATTTTTTTTTTAAAAAAATATATGATTTATAAAATTGTTTGAAATGATTTTCAAATATTCCTTTATAGGTTATTAAGGATAATTTGAAACAAAAAGATTCAATTATGTTTTATGTTTATAAATTATTTTAAATAGTTTTCATAATATAATTAATTTGTTTTTGAGGTTATTTTTAAAGAAAATGGTAATAAAAAGTATTCACATTTTAAAATTCATTTTCAAATAAAAATTGGAATTTTTCTCAAGAAATGTTTTAAATGATCCTTTAAAAATTATTTTCCATCTATGATTAAATTAGTTGGTGTAACTTATGACTTACTAGAGATATGATCCAAGGAAAATTGTCTTATTCATTCTTTGAATAGTTTATTTTTATGATGAAAAGATATTTATTAATACCATTTCACTTCCATGGGATATTTCATGATAAAAATCTAATGAAACCCACTTCTTTTAATGGTTTATTCTATGAAAAATTATTATGAAACCAATATCTTTTCTCAAGGTTTGGATATGATGAAATGTTTATGATACATATTTTCTTTCATGGGATATGATATGATAAATGATTATGATATTTTGGAAGAATTAAATATGGTTTTCATTATTTAATGGGTGGGTCCTCTATCTCCCTCAAATTCATTGGTTAATGATGGATAAATAATGAGTATATATGACATGCATGAAATAGATTACATGTTTTCAATGTTATAAAAAACATGTTTTTATTTTCACAATGTTATGAGAGAACCTTATTACATGTTCACCATATTATGTGTGAACCAGATTACATGTTCTAAATGCTATGACTGAACCTTATTATGAGTTCAAAATGTTATGAGTCAACCTTATTACATGTGCATGATTTTATAAATGAACCTGATTACATGTTTACAATATTATTTGTGAAGCTAGTTATATATTCACAATTTTATTCATAGACCAATATTTAATGTGAATAATGATATGTGTGGACTTGGTTGCATGTCCCTGAATTTATGAGAGGGACTTGTTTCATGTAAATAACATAATGAGTTAACCTCCCCCTATTTATACAAGTTCACAATGATATAAAGTTATGTGTATTCAAAAAAAATTATGTCTTATGGCAATTTTATGATATCATTTATCATTTTCATTGATTATACTTGGATTTATGTCTTATGAACTAACAATATTCATCCCATTATTTATGACTATGATCATTTCTATGCAGGTTACTGTTTTTTAATGTCGTCTCATGTTCTCATAAACTTATTCTTTTATCATGATTATGTATCTTCACTGTTTATCCTTACTGAACATCTATGCTAACCCATTCATATGTTTTCTTTACCTATGTTACAAATCATGTTTTTAAGTAGGATTTGTAAATGTGAGATCCTTTGTGAAAAAATTTGAATATCTTTATCCATGTGAGAATATATTTTTCCATGATTCCAAAGAAACTAAACAACTATGTTCCCTGAGAATGCGTTCATGTAATGTATTTAATGTTCCAAAAAAATGATGTAGTACCCATATATGATAATCTTGGGTCTCTATACCCCTACAATAAAGAACCTTTATGATCATGTATTGCACCGCAACACAAATAATAAACTACCCAAAATCACATATGCACAAGGAACATCAAAATCACCCTACCCCATATCAAATTTCTATCAAAATAAACCCCATATAGACCCCAAACCAAAACTACACCACCAAGTAGATATCCAAAGAAGAAGATAAAAAAACAAGGGGATAATAGATGGACTCGTCCTGAATCACCATCAAGAATCCATTAGAAAACTGGGATCTATCAAAAGGAATCGGTGTTGTAATATCCCCGAAAATTTCCTGAGGATGGCCATGAAATGAGAGAGAGAGAGAGAATGATAAGAATAGCCAAATTAAATGAAAATGGTTGAGAAAATCTATTTTAAAACTTGGAACCTGAACCATTCATTTCAGGTAAACCATTCATGATATGTAATTCTAAGGTTTCCCAAAATCCCAAAATCTTATGAAATTTAAGTCTCCTTAGCCTTTAATTAATTACCCATTGGGTTTTAATTTGAAGATGTGAATCTATTTCACAGTTTTTCCTTATCCCAAGAACATCCCACTAAACTTGATAGCTATAAAATTTATGAGCCTCTAATTCATGTCATGTAAACCATTCATGGTGTGAATATCATAATGTGGATTGGTTGTAGCTCTAATCATAATGAAACCTCCATAAGATTCTATTAAAATACCAAAAACAATAAAAACACAAAACAATGGAAATGTTATAGATAGGGAAGTCACATATCGTTACAATGGGGATTATATGATGTTTTCACTACTAATAGATGGGGGTAAATTTTAATTCAAGAAGAGGAATCCAATATATGTGAATATAGAAAGTCATAGATAATTGATGAATGATGAAACATGTTTTTGGATACAAAAGAAACATGAGAGAAGATTAAGTTACCATAGAATAAGATACCACTTGAGAAAAAGTGTCTTTTTTGAATGAATAATCTTATACTAAGAATGTATAAAAGGGTGGTCCCATGATGAAATGTTTCCAACAGAAGGAGTGTATAAAATACTTAAACCCCTACTCCAATATCCAGAGCTAAAATACTAAACATTACATTTCCATATTTGATACTGATGAATGTGACTCAATTTTACCCATCTGAAACATAAAATATCATATGGAAATATTGGACCACTAAAATTATCAAGGACATTTTATGTTTAGAGTTTTATATAATTAGTAAAAAAATCCTAAGTAAACAACACACAACAATTCAAGAGTGTATATTTCCAACTACACCAAGATTTTCATATTCCATATTAGGACATAAAAATAATCCATATAGAATCCTAATGTAAATAATTCCTTCAACATCCGGGAAAAGGAAACATAAGAAGGGTGAGATAAAATGATTTTTAATGGTATGAAAAAGAGTTTACAAATAAATGTATCTGGTGATTCTGAGAACAACATACGGGTATGATGACATAATCAAAGTTCATAAGCATAACATAAGATAATTTATAACCAAAAACACATAGGTCATCAATCACGTAAACATGGAATAAGGACTCTATAATGGAAAGTGTCATCAAAATCAATAATCATGATCCATGTGATATAAATCTTCTCTATAATAAATGTTATAAAATAATAGTAAGTATAAATAAAACATATTTATATTGTGGTAAATTATCTTGACAAAACATGTTTCAAATGGAATAACCAATATGGTTAAATTCCATATCGGGTGCACCTAATGAATTACAAGTCTATAATGTACCCAATCATCATTGGATTATCACATAACCAACCATACATGGTTTATAATTTAACCATCTATAATTGGTTTATAATAGAACCACCCATGTGTGGTTTATACCAGAATCAACCATCATTAAAAATAGAGTCCAAGAAATATATCATTAACAAAGTACATAGATAAATAATTTAATCATAAACATATTGAAACTACATTTTCTAATGTTTATAAATTAATTAACCCATGGAAAATAAAATTGTTCAATAAAAATATATATTAAACAAGATTAACATGTTCAAAATAAATGGGTTTCATATAAATCACATTGAAACATTATTAACACTTACAAAAGAAACAGTTTCCATAAATATATATTTAATACATTATTATCCCATATAAATGAAATTATTTCAATATAAATATTATTAAAATATGATTAACTCTGTAAAATAACTGTGTTCTATAAAAATCACTTTGAGACAAGATTAACATATAAAAAAGAAATTTATTCAATATTTTTATCAACAAAATAATTTTAATAAATACATGGAACTATTGGGGAAGGTATCGTTAGAAAAAATCCATATTGGATTATTAGTAACCATAATGTTTTATGATAATTTTTATTGTAAATAACATTAAAATATCAAATAAAAAATTGAGAAAAATACCTATTTCATATTGAAAATCACAGTTATATAAAAAAATTCCAAAAATATTGTCAAAACCATATTATTTAAAAATAAATTTTTAAAAATATAATGGAAATAATTTACATGATAGCAGAAAAATACATTAATGTTATAAATGTTAAAAATGAGCATTCTTTTCAAAACCATTTGAATAAGGGAGTTGAAAGTGAAAAATTTAGAAAATATGAATAAATTTCATTTTAAATTTTTACAAATAATGTAAAACATCATATATAGTGTATTTAGGAAAATATTTATTTTTTGAAATTAATATTTTTTGAAAAATTTACAAAACATGGATATGGAAGATAATAATACCTGATGGAAAGTAATATATATGATTAGTATCACACACAGATGACTGTATTGATATTTATTTAATCAATAATGGAGGAAATGAAAATAAAACTTGTGAACCACATTCCAAACCATAGGTGAATAAATTATATTTAGTTCAAAAAAATAATATCATATTATTTCCTCTAAAAGAAAGAATATTGTAATATAAAGCCTTTTCCACTTGGGTAACTCTTTATTTTAAATCCTTATAAAATAATAAAATGAAATTAAACATTAAATATCATGATAATAATGAGATACATTAAATAATATTCAAAAATATTTTTATATACACCTTTGACAAAAGAAAGGTTCATATCATAAACATATACGCCAAAGAAAGGGATTTGGGATGATTAACTCTTACAAATATCATATAAATTCCTTGAAATTTATTTAATAGATATATTATGTATAAAAAATGTAACTCCATACATAATTAGTGGAAATAAATAATAAAACATTTACATCAATTCATACATAATCATATCATAATGGATTAAATGATGATTTTTTATAGCCCAACTAAAGAAAATTATGATAAAAATTATTTACCACTAGGTAAAATTCCAGTCAATCCCCTTGGTTAAATTAATTTAAAGTGAAACATATAATAACATTATTCTTGAATTAATAATCATATTAAATTTATAATTGTTATTATATACAAAAATAATATTAATAAGTTTTTAATTTAAAATATGTCTCCAAAAAACAAAAGTGAGATGAGAAACCCTTTCCATGGGTGCATGCATCCCTTATATGTTGTTAAATACCATTATAATAATATTAGATTCTTTATATTATTTACTAATAACATTTTATAAGTTTAATAACTAAAAATTTTACTTTTTAAATTAATCAAAATATATATTAGATTATTTAAGTCCGTATCGGGAGTTTTTAAGATGTTTGGTTCATTATTTCAAAACAGATCAAGTGTGTTGATCATGGTCAAAGAGGTCATTACTTAAATATATATAGAATTTAATACATGAAACAGTAATAATATTTATTCATTAATTATAATTTTAAACATAATTGTGAAAAAATGATTATGAAAAAGGAATTATGTTATGATCATGAATAAGGTATGATGTACGTATGCATGACTAGAATTTTCATTTTTCAATGATCATTATGTAAATAAGTTATATATCAATTAATCATTTAAAAGTTATAATAATATCATAAATATGATATTATTTGTTTATGAATACATATATATATATCATCCTTGTGATGTGGTTATAAAAAAATAATGGCATCGCTTAGTGCAGGAGGTATTCCACACATACAAGAATGATGTTCTCATTTTCCTTTTAAGAAATAGAATGATATATTATCCATTAATAATGATAAATATGTCATTAATATAACTTTTATGTAATTAATATATCATAATATCACTAACATTATCCTTATTTACATCCATTATAATAATTATTCAAAAAAGAATCACATTGCATGGCGAGGTGGTAGTCTGTCGTACACATGAGTGACATTATAGTATCACACACATAAGGGAACCTAAAAAATTATTGGTGAAAAATAAATTAAATATTATTAATATGATAAAAATATAATTTATATAATTTAAATTTATCATTAAAATATTAGGTGAGAGATGAGGATAGAAAATAAAAGACATCAGTTCGTGAGGTTGTAGTCCTCTTAACACACGAATGATGATTTCTTATCAAAATTTATGGAAGAGTATATGAATTTATGTTTCTTCATTAACATAAAAAAATCAATTTTTATAGGATATACTTTTTTTCATGTGATAATAGTTTAATAATATTTTAATTTGATGGAAGATGAAATAAAACCAAAATGCATAGTTATGAATTTTACCAGTTCTCATTCAACCTCTATATGATTTTTCATAAATTATTCAAAGAATGGATTTATGAAAAAAAAACCAATAATTATATTTTGAGGTTATGGATGTTGATAACTTTGTTTTTAAGTTAATTTCTAGACAAAAATGTGTTTATGCTGTGAATAAATGAGGATATAGGTGTCCTTTTAAAAGTGAGGTGGGTGGCACACCTGTTATTTTTTAAAAATAATATCATGTACCCATGTTTTTTAAGTGTAAAATACTCCAAAATATATAATTATAAATAAATATACATTATAATGTAGAAACATGGTCATAAATTAATTATTTGACTTTTTTAGGTCATTATGACAGTTATATTATTAGTTCAGCCCCTAACAAACTTATTTCCTCCATAAACATGTTAATTTATTTTTAATACTATCAATATTAATTATGGTAAAAAAATAAGATGATATTATTTGATAGTATAAATTATTATATTTAAAAATATGGAATAAATTATATCAAATTATATTTACATAACTGGGAAACACTGCATAAAAAGTAAACCCAAAGATGCATTGAAAAAGTTGGTTTTCAAGAAGGGTATTTCTCAAGGAAAAGATGATTTCATATTAAATCTATGATTAACAATAATTATATAATGAATCCCAATTAATATTAATATTAATATAATATATAAATTTAATTTAAATAATTAATTATTATGTGTATTTTTAATTAATTTGAAAACATAATCTTTATAAAATTTAAAATAATTTTCAGAAAAATATGGTTTTTAAACCCCATGAAAAACATATCTTAAATATAATATGATTCTAATTGAAAATAAATTAATTGGATTATATAAAACTAAATAATAAAACTTTTACATTCAATCATATTAAAAACACAATTTTTATTTTAAATTTCATAATTTTTTGAAATGAAATAACATTTTTAGAAAAAGTTGATATTCTCACTATTGACTGAATAATAAATATTTCCTTTAAAATTTTAAAATTTATCCCAAATTAAATTTTCATATTTTGACTTAAAAAACTAAGTAAATTCTATCCAAAAAAATATAAAATTAAAAAAAATAATTATAATATTTTTTAATTTAAATCATTAAAAATAATTTATGAACAAAACATGTTTTTGAGAATAAAATTACCCTACAAATATTTGATTAATTATTTAGAAATACCTTAACAATTATTTATGCTGAGTAGGAAATATATATATATATATATTACAATTCATAATGACAAATTTAATGGCTAGTTTATAATCGTTCTATATATTACAGGACATTTAAGCTCCGTGTTGCATCAAATACACTATTGAGCGTAGTTTTATTTTAAAAAATAACTTTGTATTACATCATCCAGTATTAATTAATTTCATCCATGGAATTTAAAAATTATCTTTGAAAAAATATTTTAGAAATTTTAATATGACCTTTTTTTTAAATCCAACATCCTAAAAAGGATTAATAAAACATCCTCTTAATAACTGAGATAATTACGTAAGAATATAATTTAGAATAACTCATACGAGGTTTTGAAATAAGATAACATATGTGAGAAGTGAATATTGGTGCCTCGTAGAAATTCATAATTTCAAAATAATGATGTATTGTGATAGAGGTCTTTTATCATAAGAAATTTCATCATTAATATACTTTTGAAGACCTCAAAACCATAAAAAAAATTTGTTTAAAAATGGTCAATGATTTCATCATAGAAATTGTAGTAATTATGATTTTTGTTTCAATATCCTTTTCCTATGATTAAGTAATCAATTTACTATATTTAATAAAGTGATAAGGAAACGTACATAATTTTCTAGTATAATTTCTTTAATTAATCAATTTCTACTACACTCTTATATTATCTTTAATGATGTGTATACAATATGAGTTTTTCATACTTGAAGCACTAAATGTAACTTTTAAAATCCATATATATATGAAAGAGATAATCAACATAATCAATTATTCTTTCGACATTAAAAAAAACCAAAGTGGTTAGCACATGTAAAGATAATTATTATAATTAATAAACCATCATATGGTCAAATAATAAATCAATCCTCAGAAAACAACAGTAATACAAAAAGTTAAAACTATGTCATTCATTATATCAATAACACTATTTAAAAAATAACCACAATAAAATCATCATAAATGATTTTTTATCCTCAAATATTATTTCATTCCTTTCATAAAATGAGTAAAAAATGTGTTGATTGACTTTTGATATAAGATTAATAACATTGTCACAAAATCAATTTTCAATCCTATTGGTATCTATATGATAAAAAATATGCTTCTGTAACTAGGTCAATATCTAAGATCTTATAAACCCAAAAAGGATATCAATACCTAAAATCCTATGTACAAAAATATAATGTAATACTTAAACAAACATATTTAAATATACATCAATCCATTACAAAATCTCTTAATGATTTAATAATCCCTGGAATATATCAACACATAAAACTGGAAAAGGGGTGTCTACTAAATTGAACATATGATAATACATAATCAAATAGACACATGATGGTATCCATAAATCTTAAAATAGCTCATAGAAAAATATCAAAATCTCTATTGTTATCTAAACAGTCCCTCAAAAACTTGCTATAATAGCGTTAACCCTGTACTCCCAGATTTGGTACTGGAATCATAGAAATTAAATTTTCATCGTTGATACTAATAAAGGTGACATAATTTCTTCCATCCCAAACATACAATATTAAAATGAAATAGTCGATCACTTATATTTTCAAGGACCATTTAGGCTTAATGTTTTATAGAATGAGGAAAACTATTATATAAATAATACCCAATAATTCCTGATAGTATCATTCCCACTATAACTTGATTTTTAACTTCTATATTTTGTTATTTAAATCATCAATATGAAATACTACTAGAAAAAAATTATCCAATATAATACTTGATAACCCATGGAAGAGGAAACATAAGAAGGGTTCACTAAAATTCTTAGTAAGGGAAAACATAAGTATTAAGAATAAAATATCATATGTGAATATATTTAGAGAATAAATATACAATTAATTAATCAAATTACACTAGTTTAACATAAGATTTTTCATACCCGCCAATAATTGAATCATCAAATATTAAAACATGGAATAATGGTTTAGAAAATGAATGAGTCCTCAGAATCTATAATCATGAACCATGTGATATCAAAATTGATCATAATAAAAATTATAAACCCATAAAAATAATAGATAAAAAATATTTGTTACTTTGAAAATAATATTCACGTCGCATCCTACAAATGGACTCTAGAGTAAAAAAATATTTAGAGGGATATAACGAACCCACCCATCCTTGGTTTATCACAGAACCAGTAATCCTTGATTAATAACATAACTAACCAATCTTGTTATATAATGGAACCAAAATTATGAGGTTTATAATGTATCCACCCATCATTATAAATAAATTCTATGAACGGTTTCATCAATAAAGTGCATAGAGTGTTCATTTAATCATAAACTCATTAAAAACGTTTATTATTTCCCAAAATATATTATCCCATGAAAAAGAAAAAGGTTCCATTACAATATCTTAGAATAATTAATAAACTATGTAAACAAAATGTGATATATAATAATATCTTTGTAACGTGATTAACCCTTATAAAGGAAATGAGTTCCATAGAAATAATTTGGAACCATTATTAACATTTAAAAAGAAATAGGTTTCATAATAGTCTCTTGGAAGAATGATTAAACCAGGGAAAATAAATTGGTTCATTTTAAATATATATAAAACTTAATAAAACTTTTTAAAAGAAATATTTTCCATAAAAATATCTTTGAAACATGATTAAATCATGGAAAATATACAAGTTCAATGTAAATAAATTTAAATCATTCGTAATCCATTGAAATAAATAATAAGGATGGTGTAATTAAAAAACATGCCTATAGTATCATTTATAAAAATGAGGGTTTTTGATATTGATAAATGGAAATAACCATAAAATATCATGCAAACATTTTGGAGGAAAATAAGATTTTTATTTGAAAAATCATTTTTAAGAGCTAAAAAAATAAAAGATTCATATAAATTGTAATTCCTTTTAATACAGTTATATAAAAACATAAAGTAAATATGAAAGAAAAAAATTTAAATAACATGAGATTAATCCATTAATGTTATAAATTCTATCAATAAAAATTCTCTCCAAACACTTTTGAAATGGGGAGTTTAATGTCATCCATTTGGAAAGTGTAAACAAATTACTATTTTAAATTTTTTGAAATAAGATAAATGATCTAGTAAGACTGATTTAGTAAAAAAATTATTTTTAGAAAATATTTTTTTTGAAAACATTATATAATACATTGATATGGAAGTGAATGTTACCCAATATAATTGTAGATACATGATCAATGTCACTTAGAGATTATTTTTGTGATATTTCTTCAATCACTAATGGATTAAAGGGAGATCAATCATGTGTACCACATTCATATATAAATTATAATTAATGAGATTTGGTTCATGAAAAAATATCATATTGTTTCCTCTAAAATAAACCTAATCATAAACAATCCCAAAAGAAAAGATTTTGTAAAGTAAATCATTTCCCACATCGGTAACTCTTTAATTGTAATCCCCGTGAAAGACTATGTTAAAATTAAAAAAAATATCATCAACACAAATAAATAAATGATATAATAAGTCAAATTATTTTTATTTACAACACATAAAAAAGACTGTTCCATATCATAAACATATACCCTAGAGAAAACAATTTGGTATGATTAACCCAAACATAGATAATATCACTGAATTAAGTGTTAAAAAATGGGAATATTATGTTTAAAAAATGTAAATACTTAAAAAAATTATAAATATTTAATTAAAAAAATTATAGATAAATTGACAACAAATCATATCATAAAGGATTTAATGCTGAATATTTATAACCAAAAGAATTGAAATTGTGTTTAGAAACTATTTACCAGTTTGTAATATTCGTGTCAATCCCCATAGATAAATTAATTTAAGTTTAAATATAAATAACATTATTCATGATGGATTCATGATATTAAATGTAAAAGGGGAATTAGAAACACTATAAACTATAAATAAGTGGTGAATATAGAATATGTCTCATAGAAATATCAATTGAGATAAGAGACACATAAATAGATTCTAGACATTCCTTATATATATTATAAATCCTATATACTAAGAAGAAATAAATAATTTTATTTCATAATAAAATTTCTAGGTTTAATACATTTTAATTATCCAATAAATTTTAATTATTTGTAATTAAAATATTAAATATTTAGTTAGTTAAGTCCACATCGAGTGTTTTGAGGATGATTGGTTTATTTTTTGAAAATGGATTTGGTGTTTTCAATGTCGAATAAAAGGTCATTATTTCAATATACCCATAATAAAAATAACAATGGAATAATTTTAATTTAATTCATCAATTATAATTTTAAAATCTAATCATGAAAAGTGGTAATAAAAGAATAACTTTGTTATGAACATGGAGATGATAGGTTGCATGCATGAGCTACATTTCTATTTTTCAATTATCATTATGAAATGAAAGTTTTTATTATTTTAACATTAAAAAAATTTAATAATATTTTAAATAAAATTTTATTTTTTTAAATATGTTAATACACATCATTATTTTTTATGTGGTGATGTAAAAATAAAAATCATTGCTTCATGGGGGAGTTATTCCACATGTACATGAAGGAAGTCATTATTTTTTAGGGTAAAAAAGAATATGACATATTATAATCTAAAAATATCACATATATAATTTAAATCCATTATATAAATAATTAGTGAGATGTGATTATAGAAAATGAATGACACCGGTTCTTGAGGTGGTACTCCCCGTATACAGGACAATGATTTTAAATCCCATTTGATAGAAGTGGGTATGGATAAGGTTTATGAAATTAATATCATAACATCCATTTATATATGAGATATTTTTTTAATAGTATAATTTTTTAATAATATTTTAGTGAGCATGAAGAATAAACAAAACAAAAATTCATAGTCATGAATTTTACCTCTTCTCATACCACCCATTCAGGATTATAACTAATGTATACTATAATTTATTTATGAACTAAAAAAATATTTTAAGATGAGGTTATGGAATATTTATGTGTTTTTTAGGTATTTAATGATCCAAAAGTGTTTGAATTTTCAAATAATTGAGGATATTAGTGGCCTATTATAACTTAGATGAGCTAAATACTTGAAATTTTTTAAAAACAATATATGTAAGCACATTCTTCACATGACCAAATGATTTAAAATGGTTAATTATAGAGTCTTAGACAAGATAATATATAAATATTCCCAAAAAAATTATATTCAATGTTTTAGGTAATTTTAACTGTTAAATTTTCAGTATAAACAATATGTTAATTCTTACCTTAACTACGATAATTTGTTATTACTATTTCCACTATTCATTTTGGAAAAAAAGTAATTTAGAATTATTATAAAAAATAAATTATTTTTATTTTAAATATGGAATCCATTTTAAAATTTTCAATTCATATATGTTACTAATTTTAATTTAAAATTAGAACCACATACACGATGAAAATGTGGGTTTTCAAGAAGTTTATTTTTGAAGGAAATGATGATTTTATATTAACTCTATGCCAAATAATAATAATATAATGAATGTAAATTAAAATTTATTGATATTTATTATATATATTTTTGTAAAATTATTCCTTATATGGGATTTTTTTTTAATTAATTAAAAAGATGAAACCTTGGGCACTAGGAATGAGTTTCAGAAAAATACAATTTTTAAACCTAAAGAAAAACTTATAAAAAAAATATAAAGTGATGTTAAAGGTTGGTGAAGAAGCCAAATTTTATTATTAATGCAAATAACTCTTTTTATCACCATATTTTAAAAATGAATTCTTTTTAAAAAATAAATTTTTTAAAAATAAGATAATTTATTTATAATATTTTTCATGAAAATAAATAAAAAACACTTTAGAAGAAATAATATATTTAATGAATAAAAATACTTTACTAAGATTTGATGGATTAGTTACTAAAAATGTATCAATAATTTATATTGATTATGATATATATATATACAAATAATTTTTTTAATACTATTTATATCCACAAAATTAATGCCTTGGTTATCATGGTTATATATATCATGGATTTTGTAAGCTCAGTGTTGCATCGAATACTCTATCCAACATTGTTTTCTATTCCAGAATATTATGGTGTTAAAGAGAGAATTGATTTCTTTAAAATATTCTCATCGGTAGTCGAACATAAAAACATATGAATGGTGTTATGACAAGTTTCTTCTGATAATTTTAACTTGAATAAAATATATGTAAAGATAGCCTTTCTCTATTTTTTTCTTAGAGTTAAGTATTTACATGAATAAACTAATGAGTTTTTAAGATTATTGGACCAACTAGATATTTTTAAAACTCAAAAGAATCCCCATGTCTTTAATAAATAACTAAGGTAGTGGAACCATAAATTTGACACATTCATGCTTGAAAAGGGTTTCACAAGGTTCAACTGAAATCATATTTTCTATAAAAATGAATGGAATCATGAATTTTTCATTATAGTTCTTTTATATGTGGATGATATATTTCAAGTTAGACTAAAATTGGAAACTATTTAGAACATATAATATGATTTTATAAGATTATTTTATTTAAAATATCTACTTCAAGACAAAATATTTTGTGGAATAAATTTTGAGAGATATTGGAAATTTAAGACATTGGTTCCACCTCAATGAAACTATATTCATAAGGTTATTATAATATTGGATATTAATTTACCCAATAGGGTCTCATAAAAAATTTCTTAAAACATAAAAAATTTCATTCAAGGAGTCCCTAAAAAAAGTTGTGTTTTAGTACCTGGAGAATGTTATTTCATCAGTGGAATGCATCATAATATATGACATGATACATACACGAATGTATATCACATGTGTAATGGTTTTAGTAATTTGTTTCTAGAAAAATTTAAGAAGGTAACTGTCACGACCCGTCCTCGGGGCTCGTGTTGTGACTACCCCAAGCCTGCCTTCCATAGGCCAGGGGCTGGCAACTAGCACCAAAGGTGTAAATCCCTATGCTGGGAAGACATTGCCTTTATTAAAGTAAATAAACACAACAGATTACACATCAGGAAGTACACACTATGTAAAATAGAATACAAAAGAGTGTGCTGAAAAGTATAATGGGCCAGTATACAAACCCAACTGAACAACAAGTACAAGTAAAATGGGAAAAACAGCTAAAAGTAAAGAGAAGCTCCTAGATCGTCCTCTGGGGTTCCTACCTCAAGGTTAGGTATAGATGGACACCTCAGAACTCACGTCTGTCTGTCTCCTCCGTGTGCTGACTCGTCTCAAGGTCCACCTCCAGGTACCGTCCAGTTGTGGCGCTCTCGGCCTCCATCAACACTGTCTGTTCTCTGCATCCAACACAACAAGGTGTGGGCATAGCCCGTGCAAGGGTGGGTATAACGATACTCAGTAGGGAGCCCGAGACCCACAAGGTCTCACAATATCCACTAAGGATAAACAAAAGAAGAAAGATATAATCAAGAAGTATCAACCAACCCTACTTAGGTATATTCCCATACATATACCTAAGTTACCAATCTCAGTCCGGCTCCAACTCTCCAACCCAAGCACAATCCTATTCCACAAAGGAAGTAAAGTAAATCACCACGATGATAATGGTTGAAAGACATGACTCATCTCACACAGGTTTGCCACAATAGTAGAGAGATATAGATGATCAGATGTAGCCACTAGATCATCTAAGCTATCAGACCCACACAGTATACAGGACTAGTTAAGCTGTCGGACCCACACAGGATATAAGACCAAATATAATTTATCTAAGCTGTCGGAACCACACTGGATGTAGGACTAGATATTCTATCGGACCCACGCCGGATACAAGAACAGAAGTCAGAACTATCGAACTCACATAGGATTATAGTACAATAGTCGTCGTCGTCAAACCCAAGGAGGATTCCAGTAGAGTAGTCATTGCTGTCGCAGCCAGCTCTAGGGTTCCCGTAAATAGTATGCTCGATTCTCAGAGGGTCCTCTCCTCGAGCAAAGAGGTCGATACATCAAATATCATGAAGTCTGTATTTGATGTATCCTAAAGTTCTGTCTCATCAAAAGAAACTCAATGCGACAGACTATGCATCAATCGGACACCCGGTCAGAATGTTATTGGAATTTCCGTTCTAGGGGCCCGATTGGATTTACGCTCGATCGAAACCCGACCATTTTCCAAATTCATCCAAAACTCACTTAGAGTATCAAAAAATGGTCACCTAGTCGCAAGGGTCCTAGTCATCATTCAGTAACGCAGTCCTGAATATATTTGCATTTAAGCGAAGTCTGGCCCAGCCCGTAAATCCCAGTGGGCTCTGCCAGGTCGGCCAGACCCGGTTTGGCAGGTCCAACCCAGGTGGGGGTCGGCCCGGCCCAATGGAGCACAGCCTACCCAATGACCCAGCACCGCGGGTCCGACCTTGTTGGGGGGTCAGCCCGGCCCGGTGTTGCGCGTCCCACACGTGGACACGGCCCGCATTGCCGGCTGGTTCGGCTCGCCCAGTGGCGCCAAGCTGTGATGCCTTATCCTGCACATCTGGACGTAGCAGGATGGTTCTGCTGGTGCACACATCCCCCACAACGGGCTGCAGTCCTCCTCCTCGCGGCACCTGCGTTTTCCGCGGTCTTCCAACACGGTTGGGAGGCGGCCGACCATTTCATCCAGCAAAGTGGCCCGTAGTCAAGGGTTGTGGTTCCCTCCACGTGGCACCTGCGGGTGCCGCGGTTCCCAGTGGGCCGGTTGGATTGGCCGACCGTTCGTCCCACAGACTGGGCATCCTGAGTGGCCGCCGATCTCCTCAGGCGGCCGGTGCATGGCCGCCGCTGCCTCTGATCACCACCGCCTCTGGTCGCTACCGACTGTGGTCGACGCCGCCTCTTCTGACTCCGCCTCCATTGCTAATACAATCAAGAATCGATGGAGGGTCATCGGGTCATGTTTATTCGGCTCATTCCCTCCACGTTAGGTGATAACAAATGGCCCATGATGAAACAAATCATTCTTCAAGAATGAGGGTATAATTTTATTCGTTTAAAATTATACAAAAACCCCTACCTCATAATCAGCATTGTACTTTGACGAGTCGTGGAAGATGGGCGTCACGGAAGACGGGTGTCGTTCCATCATCATTGGAGGAAGTAGAGCTCTAAACGTTGTGTCAAGACGACGCCTTCAGTGTACATAATGGGTGAGGGTGCCTCATTTCCTTGCTTCAGTAGAAGAAGTGGAGGAAACATTGCATCACGTCATTCGGTGACGTGGAGCGTTCTTCATCGAGAGGAAGATGTTCTTCATGTTCATTATGGGAAGAATACTTTCTTTTTAATTCTCTAAAGACTCTCCCAAGATCTCCTCCCAAAATTATTCCAACACTCCAAAGAAATAAAATAAAATCTCCACCCTTATTTTATTATTTCCATGTAACCAAAAAGGATTCCAAAGAATTCAAATCCTTTAAATTTAATAAATGAAGAAATTAATTAATTGTGTTTGCACAATTAATGGGAAGGGAGGTGGAGAGTTCACCCAAAATAAATGAGGAGTGGTGGACTTAATAAATTCAAGGGGAGTTAAAGTGTTAAAGGGGGTTTTAAGGGGAGTTGAGAGGTTTGAAATCATGTGGGCCCCACTAAAAATATCCTCCCATGGGAAGTTATGTGGGGTGTGGTCCCCACCTCCAACTTACCTTTGGAAGAAATAAACAGCACCTCAAATAAAATTATGTAACACATAAATTTTATTTAATTTTTTAAGAATCCCAAAAATTAACTTCATCTCTCGAATAAAAGAAATTGCGGTAGAGGCCTCCTTAATCGAATGCCGGAACTGCGAATTCATCAGTGTCCTCATATTTCAATTCTGAACACCGGTTCAAATGATAGAAAAACCTGCATGTACGTTTACCGAATATACCCGAACAAAACTTCAAAAATTGATTCTGGGCACACCAGGCCTCGGAATTAGGCGCCATCAGAAACTACGGACTCGTAAAATTTCAAAGAATTTCATAAAAAAATTTCCTTGAAATTTTTTGGTCTTTAAATTACCCCTAACTCAGCGATTTACATCCCCGTAATGATACAACACAAACTGGGGAAAGAAATGTGGGTACTGAGCATGCATCTTAGCCTCCCGCTCCCATGTGCACTCCGAGAGGTTACCGTGCTGCCAAAGAATGGGCACTAGAGGAATCGGCCGTCCACGTAGGACCTGCTCCTATAGAACCTCAATCTCCACCGGAACCTCAGTGAAAGTCTCCCCATCATCGATGTCCACCTCCCCATGGTCAATTATGTGGGACTGTTCATGCATATATCTCCTCAGCTGAGATACGTGGAAGAAGTCATGCACCCGGTGAAACTAAGGTGGGTGGGCCAGGTAGTAAGACACCTTGCCTACTCTATTGAGGACCTAGAACTTCCAGATAAATCATAGAGATAACTTGCCACCTCGGCCAAATCTCCGACTACCTTGTCGAGGTGAGACCCATAGGAAGACGCGGTCTCCATACTCGAACTCCAGTGGTCTCCCTCCCCTATTAGCATAGGACTTTTTTCTGCTCTGTGTAGTCTTCATCCAGTCCTAGTTGATCTGCACCTTCTCTGTAACACCCCAGGTAAATAAAGAATATGACATTTCATATTTATCCATATTTGTGAATAAAATATTGAAATGAATTTATAGGGGACGCTATGCTCGATGACGTACCCAACACGCAACAACGAGTTTCTTGGGAATCTTACGTTGCACTCTAATAATAAAATAATATTATTTTAAATGGTAGTTAACATGTAGCCGTTGTATTGGTGGGAATGGATAGAAATAACTAAAATATTATTATATATGTTTTTAAATGTTTTTACATTTATCCAATAAAAGATAAAGGCTTAAAATACGGAAAGAATTCAATTTTAGGCGTATATGCCCTAGTTTTCACTAAAGGTTCACTTATCGCCTTTTGATGGCGAACTGTCATTAAATATAGTTCTGATCACTCTTATACATTCTTTTGGACCAAATAAAACTCTTCTTTAGAATCGGGACATTAAATTTTACTTTGTGTAAATTTTTGGTATTTTTCTGATAAAGTTCATTTTTTAATGAATAGTGTAAAATGTTGTATTTTAATTCAAAACCTCTTTTTAATATAATTTATTTATATGATTAGATTATCTTTTGAATTTGTTTTAAAGTGAAATTAGAAAATATTTTTACCATTAAATCCAATAGTGGTCGTTGGAATTAATTTCACTTTGAAATCAGACTTAAACTAGTGTCAATCTTTTGATACTTATTGTTCCATAAAAACACGCTATTTGCTCTGACAGCAGGAATTAATTATTAAATTAATTAAAGTGTCTTTTATTTTTTTAATTTTTTAAAATAGACTTCATTTTTGAATTCGGAATATCAAATATAGCTTAGGGTGAATTTTTGGGATTTTTCTGAAAAACTTCAATTTTTGATGAATAGTGAAACCACTAAGTGGTACTTATAAAAACGGATTTTTCGTTTAAATGAAATTTTACCACTTCTGTGTTTTTAATTTCAAAAATCCGACATACATGGTTGTCATTAAGAAGTAAAATTTGGTTCAATGAGATAAAAATATTTTTTTGGTGAATAGTAACCTATTAAGTTTTTTAATCGCGATTAGAGGTAATTAGTGCAATTTAAGGAAAAAATGATATTATAATAAAATGAAAATACCTAGACACATGTCCTACCCTCATTGGATGTGTCATGGCCGACCAAGACAAGCCATGGGTCAAGTTGGGGACCCCATTGGGCCACTTTGGTTTGAAAATGACATAAATACCATTTATTTAATGTTAATGTAAAAAATGGCACAAACATGATATGTTTTACTAAAACAATTTTTAAATGGGGATACACAAGTCATATTTTTTATTATAAATAGTCATTGGAAATATAAAAAGATTTCCTACATCATTGTAGTTTTTTTATAATTTTTAGACATTAAATAAATTAAATTATATATGAAATAATAATGATGCAGCGATGACATCATTATTTGATGATTTAAATAAAATGGAATGATAATGTAAAATATATGAACTACACATGTCCAAAACTTATTGGATGGGTGGATTTCGAACCCTTATCACCTTATCCACGAATTATATCTACGTGGGACCTTTTTAAACCGAAACACAATTTCAAATAAAGTAATGTTTCTTTACTTTCCAAAAGTGCCCCTCCTCTCCTCTTATAAAAGGCCCCCACCTTTACTTCTTTTCCCACACTACCAAAGCTTTTTTCTCGGCCAACCCCTGCCCATTTACTCTCTCCACATCCCTCCCCTCATCCTAGAAGATTCCCTTTGGGCATAATTCTTTCAAAGGAAGCCTTTAGGCTCAAATCAAAAGGAGTTACACTTTTAAAGGCAATTCATTCTCTCATGATCATTTGTTTTATTTTGCTTCTCCAACCCCCTAAACTCTTTTTATTTACTTCTCATGTAAAAACACCAGTATCTTCAATATACTAGGTTGTTGTTATAAGATTTATTTTAACTACACTCTCACACAAGTACATCAAATGGTTAAAGAACATACGGTTTCCGTGGATGGCGAAATTCTGCCTCCCGAAACGATGATTGTTCAATACTCATCTAACACTTTCAAAGGTGGCCATTGAGATGTCAATATACTTATATATGATATATAATATGTTTATGTTTTCTTTAAGCTTCTGTATTTTTCATTTTGGGAATACCTTTATGGTTTCCATTGTGGGTAAACATGATATCTTCATTTAAGGAAGTGCGGACTACCGCCCCCCCAAAGTGATGTGATTCGTTAATGCCATATGTGGGACGTGTAAAGGATGGATTTAAAGTTATTATATATTATTTTATACTGGAATTATAATATACCTCTATATCATTATTATTTCTTTCCATTAAAATACAAGATAGAAATGAAAGTAGCGTTCATGCGTACGTAGGGCTTACCGTCTCCATGAACGGTGCATTTCATTTCTTATCCCCAAATGTAATGTACTATTAAAATTATATGTATAAAATAAATATATATAATGAATGATACATCTAAATGATGAATATAATTCTGGAATTAAAATATACATACCTCTCATTTAATTTTAATTCCATTAATATGAGAAAGAAATGAAAGTAGCGTTCATGCGTACGTACGGCTTACCATATCCATGAACGGTGCATTTCATTTCTTACCTCTAAATGATTATGTAATATTATAAATACATATATATTCTGGATATATATGATATATATGATATCCAAATAAGTAATGTCATTCTGGATATAAAGAACCTTTTACCACACGAACAACATGTAATTGTAACAAGTCCACTTTCGACTTAAGAACCAAATTTCGACAAAACAAACATTATTAACTTAAATTGTTACATAATATTTATAACATGGAAATAAGTGATATAAAAGGAATAATGAACTCTAAAAAGGTTCTTAATAAAGTATAAATTAACTCAAGTTTATTATTCAGGACTATAAAGAATGATCGAGTCAAGTCGGACCTGAGGTAAGGGAACTTCTTAACCCAATTTCCATTCTTTGGGTTAATCTCCTACATTCAAATTATGTCACGATATTATTATGTCTTATTTTGTATTTTTTACTTTCTTTATGTGTACCTATAGTGAATACACATAATAGATCTATTTTATTTTAAAAATGATCTTTTTAAGGACTTCGTCTCAATATCCTTACATTGAGGCATATTTCATTTTATACACAACTTTCTTTTATACGGTGTATAAACCCCTTTGACTTTTACTTTTATACAAAAGGAATATTTTTCTATGAAGCGTTTTACTAAACGAAAAAAGTAATGTTTTTTTAACGTACGCGGTGACAACGACCTTTTCCGCCGCCGTGAGTATTATTTGGTCTTTGGCTTCCTCAACAAGCCGTTATGTTTTTAAAATGAAATAAATACCATATACTCTTTTATGTATTTTTGTATTGAAAAAGGTTTTGATAAAGGATTCTATTATGATATATTGTGATTGAAATGTGGAAATGTTATCATTCCTTTATATTGGTTTTATTTTTTATGATTTTATATTGGTACTTGGACATTTTAACGGGTGGTTACGTTATAAACCATATGACGGGTGGTGCCGTGAATACCAGGACGGGTGGTTACGTTATAACCTCCAATGCATTGGGAATGGAAGTCGGCTGTATGGCTATTCCATTAAGTATGTATGGAAATTGGCCGTATGGCTATTCCATTAAGTGATATGTGTGGGAGTCGACCGTATGGTTATTCCACTTAAGTATGTTTATGTCCCAAGTTACCTTTATATATGTTATGTGTTCTTTTTATGGATTTTATGGTAATCCTTTCGTTACAAAAAGGTAAGTAATGATACTTTATTCAGTGAAGATTTTTTACTACTTCATGAAGGTGAAATGTATTACATTGATAAAGTATTCATGGTTTACATGTTGTTTTGAAAAACTAACAGTTTCTATTCATTGTGTATCCCTTACTGAGTTTTTATGCTCATCCCATGTTTTTGAAATGTTTTTCACAGGACTTAGCATGTAATAGGGTCAAGGATGGGATCAAGGGAAAGTCATGCTACCTAAAACATGAAACTAGACATGTTTCTTTTTAAGAGTTTTCATTTTATGGAAATTTAGTAGAAGAGACTACTTTGTAATCTTTTGAGATGTAATAGTTATGTCCTAATTCTCTAAAACTCTAAACCTGAAAAGATCCTCAATGTGAATTACTCATTTAATTCAATATTATGTAAGGTTTAAGGCTGGGGCCTTATAGTTGGTATCAAAGGTCGGTTTAGATAACTTTAGAGGTTAGGGTATTCTTTAAGCATAAGTGACATTACCATAATGGTTAGGATTTCAGACAGAGTCCTAGTTTTAGATAAAGTGAATGAGTAAGAATATCACAGTGTTTATCTTCCTCATTAGTACATGATGGTTTTGTTGTTATACTCACACTGACCCTTTTTGGTTTTAGTAAATGGCTGGATCTAGGAGGCACCAAGGTAACGGTGGATGTGAAGGAAACTGTGATAGTTTTCTGAGCGAGCAACTGAATGATATGGGGGCTGTAATGAGAACTCTTGTGTTTATCCTCAACCAACTATCTGGAGTCATGATTGACCACCTAAACCTTGGAGATTTCTCTAAGGCATCATATTTGCAAGAAAAAAATCCCTACGGAAGTACAGGTAATAATCATAAAGGTAAGTGTGTTCAAAAACCTATGTGTCAAAGATGTGGAAAGAAACACCTAGGAAAATGCTTCAAAGGGAAAGAAATATGCTATAGATGTGGAAATGAAGGTCATAAAGCAAGAACCTGCCATGGAAAAAGGAAGCATCCAGTTGACTCGAGGAAAGGGAACGAAGTTCTTTCTGAGGGATCAATTGAATGTTTTAAATGTGGTGTGCATGGTCATTATGAAAACACATGTCCCATTAAGAAGTTTCGTGAATGGGATCACCAAGATTATACAAATACTCGTTTACCAATACCTAATGCCATTCCAATTGAGGATGAAGAAACTGACAATGACCAATCAAAGGTATGTATTATTTCATGACTATTGTTTTCCTATTTTGGAATCTTAGGATATGATTCATGATTTTTTTTGTAGGAAAGAGGTATTTCGGAATAAGTTGGAAAGGAATGGTTAATGGATCATGAATAATGTTGAATGAGTAAGATGTCAACATATAAGGGGTTCAAGAGTTATGGTGAAATTCTTAAGAGTATTAAGTCTCTTTTGATGATGGGGTTACATTAGAAGACTTTTTATATTATGTGTAACCCTGATGTTTAATATAGGCAAATTTTATTCATGGAATAGTTATCTTTTCTTTTGTGTACATAGTTATAATGAACCATTTGGGTTTATATGATCCTTACTTTTGAGGTAATTATGGGTTATTATATGATATGATGGAAAATGAAAGGCATGAGATAAACTTGAGGTTAAAATATGTTATGATAATTTTTGATGATTTTATCTCTTTTTGGGGAATTATTTAAGAATTATATAGTTTTGTAAAAAGAACAACACGCAGACCGTGTGACAACCCGTCGCGTCGGACAAAGTTGCGGGAATTGAACCCACAACCAAAGTGCGACTGGCATTTATCGCCTACCACTGGACTACGTGAAGTCCCTGGTTAGTATGACTGATTCTTTAGTTATATGATTTTATGAATTAAGAGTAAGTTGATTTTGGGTTATTTATGAAAATGATTAACCTATCATGGAGGATATGTGATTAGGATAATTACTTTTCAATGCGAGACTTTAAAAGCAACTGATTTTGTTTGGAGATAAATGTTACGATTTAACTTGGAAGACTATGTGACTAAATCCTTCAAATGTTTGGGTTTCAATCTTATATTGGTTTACTTTGAGGAATTTTATGGAAAAATTGTTTATCGAATGGTCCTCGTTGAACTTTGGGTTTTGTTGGAAAAATTTTGGAGATTATGAATAGATTTTCTTTCTAATGGGTTATCCTTTTCTGGGTTATCTGATCTTGTACTAATCTTTTGGGTTTTGGTTTTGGTTAAAGTCTAAAGACATGGGAAGTATGTAGTTCTTTTTTTTGGTTAGGTGATTCTCTAGAAGTTGATTATAGTACTCTTAATGCGAACAAGTCTCCCTAAATACTCGTCTTTTGGAAAAAATATGAGTTTGATTAAGGAATCTAGTAAAAGTTTAAAGTCAAAATGATAAGTGATTATGTTTCCTTATGAATAAATTCCTCAATAAAAAGTAACTTAAAACAAAAATGTTGTCTATTAACTTTTCCTATTGGGGAACCCAACACCGTTTAACCCATCACAAGTTTGTGATTTTCTTATTGTTAACTTTCTCCTAAACATGTTTTCTATCACTCTCCATCAGAACATGACCCTATGTTTTCTCCTCCATGTCCATGTTTTCCTACATGGAATCCTAGTATGGGTTAACTCGGGTGACCTCTATACTTTTCTTCCTTTATTTTAAAGTGATTGTTTTACCAACTCTTGTTCCGATGTGGGACGTTCAGAGATGTTTCCAAGCTCAATTTTAAAAATTGCGAGGACGCAATTCCCAAAAGGGGGGAAGGATGTAACACCCCAGGTAAATAAAGAATATGACATTTCATATTTATCGATATTTGTGAATAAAATATTGAAATGACTTTAAAGGGGATGCTATGCTCGATGGTGTACCCAATACGCAACAACGAGTTTCTTGGGAATCTTACGTTGCACTCTAATAATAAAATAATATTATTTTAAATGGTAGTTAACATGTAGCCATTGTATTGGCGGGAATGGATATAAAAAACTAAAATATGATTATATATGTTTTTAAATGTTTTTAAATTTATCCAATAAAAGATAAAGGCTTAAAATACGGAAAGAATTCAATTTTAGGCATATATGCCCTAGTTTTCACTAAAGGTTCACTTATCGCCTTTTGATGGCGAACTGTCATTAAATATAGTTCTGATCACTCTTATACATTCTTTTGGACCAAATAAAACTATTATTTAGAATCGGGACATTAAATTTTACTTTGGTTAAATTTTTGGTATTTTTCTGATAAAGTTCATTTTTTAATGAATAGTGTAAAATGTTGTATTTTAATTCAAAACCTCTTTTTAATATAATTTATTTATATGATTAGATTATCTTTTGAATTGGTTTTAAAGTGAAATTAGAAAATATTTTTACCATTAAATCCAATAGTAGTCGTTGGAATTAATTTCACGTTGAAATCAGACTTAAACTACTGTCAATCTTTTGATACTTATTGTTCCATAAAAACAGGCTATTTGCTCTGACAGCGGGAATTAATTATTAAATTAATTAATGTGACTTTTATTTTCTGAATTTTGTAAAATAGACTTAATTTTTGAATTCGGAATATCAAATATAGCTTAGGGTGAATTTTTGGGGTTTTTCTGAAAAACTTCAATTTTTGATGAATAGTGAAACCACTAAGTGGTACTTATAAAAACTGATTTTTCGTTTAAATGAAAATTTACCACTTCTGTGTTTTGAATTTCGAAAATCCGACATACATGGTTGTCATTAAGAAGTAAAATGTGGTTCAATGAGTTAAAAATATTTTTTTGGTGAATAGTAACGTATTAAGTTTTTTAATCGCGATTAGAGGTAATTAGTGCAATTTAAGGCAAAAATGATATTATAATAAAATGAAAATACCTAGACACATGTCCTACCCTCATTTTATGTGTCATGACCGACCAAGACAATCCATGGGTCAACTTGGGGACCCCATTGGGCCACTTTGGTTTGAAAATGACATAAATACCATTTATTTAATGTTAATGTAAAAAATGGCACAAACATGATATGTTTTACTAAAACAATTTTTAAATGAGGTTACACAAGTCAGATTTTTGATTATAAATAGTAATTGGAAAGATAAAATGATTTCTTACATCATAGTAGTTTTTTTATAATTTTTAGACATTAAATAAATTAAATTATATATGACATAATAATGATGCAGTGATGACATCATTATTTGACGATTTAAATAAAATGGAAAGATAATGTAAAATCTATGAACTACACATGTCCAAAACTTATTGTATGGGTGGATTTCGAACCCTTATCACCTTATCCACGAATTATATCAATGTGGGACCTTTTTAAACCGAAACACAATTTCAAATAAAGTAATGTTTCTATACTTTCCAAAAGTGCCCCTCCTCTCCTCTTATAAAAGGCCCCCACATCTACTTCTTTTCCCACACTCCCAAAGCATTTGTCTCGGCCAACCCCTTCCCATTTACTCTCTCCACATCCCTCTCCTAATCCTAGAAGATTCACTTTGGGCATAATTCTTGCAAAAGAAGCCTTTAGGCTCAAATCAAAAGGAGTTACACTTTTAAAGGTAATTCATTCTCTCATGTTCATTTGTTTTATTTTTCTTCTCCAACCCCCTAAAATCTTTTTATTTACTTCTTTTGTAAAAACACCAGTATCTTCAATTTACTTGGATGTTTTTATAAGATTTATTCGAACTACACTCTCACACAAGTACATCAAATGGTTAATGAACATACGGTTTCCGTGGATGGAGAAATTCTGCCTCCCGAAACGATGATTGTTCAATACTCATCTAACACCTTCAAAGGTGGCCATTGAGATGTCACTATATTTATATATGATATATAATATGTTTATGTTTTCTTTAAGCTTCTGTATTTTTCATTTTGGGCACACCTTTATGGTTTCCATTGTGGGTAAGCACGATATCTTCATTTAAGGAAGTGCGGACTACCGCCCCCCCAAAGTGATATGATTCGTTAATGCCATATGTGGGATGTGTAAAGGATGGATTTAAAGTTATTATATATGATGTTATACTGGAATTATAATATACCTCTATATCATTATTATTTCTTTCCATTAAAATATGAGATAGAAATGAAAGTAGCGTTCATGCTTTACGTACGGCTTACCGTCTCCATGAACGGTGCATTTCATTTCTTATCCCCAAATGTAATGTACTATTAAAAGTATATGTATATAATGGATATATATAATTAATGATACATCTAAATGATTAATATAATTCTGGAATTAAAATATACATACCTCTCATTTAATTTTAATTCCATTAATATGAGAAAGAAATGAAAGTAGTGTTCATGCGTACGTACGGCTTACCGTCTCCATGAACGGTGCATTTCATTTCTTACCTCTAAATGATTATGTAATATTATAAATACATGTATATGCTGGATATATATGATATATATGATATCCAAATCAGGAATTTCATTCTGGATATAAAGAACCTTTGACCACACGAACAACATGTAATTGTAACAAGTCCACTTTCGACTTAAGAACCAAATACCGACAAAACAAACATTATTAACTTAAATGGTTACATAATGTTTATAACATGGAAATAAGTGATATAAAAGAAATAATGAACTCTAAAAAGGTTCTTAATCAAGTATAAATTAACTCAAGTTTATTATTCAGGATGATAAAGAATGATCGAGTCAAGTCGGACCTGAGGTAAGGGAACTTCTTAACCCAATTTCCATTCTTTGGGTTAATCTCCTACTTTCAAATTATGTCATGATATTATTATGTCTTATTTTGTATTTTTACTTTCTTTATGTGTACCTAGTGTGAATACACATAATAGATCTATTGTATTTTAAAAATGATCTTTTTAAGGACTTCGTCTCAATCTCCTTTCATTGAGGCATATTTCGTTTTATACACAACTTTCTTTTATACGGTGTATATACCCCTTTGACTTTTACTTTTATACAAAAGGAATCTTTTTCTACGAAGTGTTTTACTAAATGACAAAAAGGAATGTTTTTTTAACGTACGCGGTGACAACGACCTTTTCCGCCGCCGCGAGTATTATTTGGTCTTTGGCTTCCTCAATAAGCCGTTATGTTTTTAAAATGAAATAAATACCATATACTCGTTTATGTATTTTGGTATTGAAAATGGTTTTGATAAAGGATTCTATTAAGATATATTGTGATTGCAATGTGGAAATGTTATCATTCCTTTATATTGGTTTTATGTTTTATGATTTTATATTGGTACATGGACATTTTAACAGGTGGTTACGTTATAAACCATATGACGGGTGGTGCCGTGAATACCAGGACGGGTGGTTACGTTATAACCTCCAATGCATTGGGTATGGAAGTCGGCCGTATGGCTATTCCATTAAGTATGTATGGAAATCGGCCGTATGGAAATTCCATTAAGTGATATGTGTTGGAGTCGACCGTATGGTTATTCCACTTAAGTATGTTTATGTCCCAAGTTACCTTTATATATGTTATGTGTTCTTTTTATGGATTTTATGGTAATCCTTTGGTTACAAAAAGGTAAGTAATGATACTTTATTCAGTGAAGAGTTTTTACTACTTCATGAAGGTGAAAATTATTACATTGATAAAGTATTCATGGTTTACTTGTTGTTTTGAAAAACTAACAGTTTTTATTCTTTGTGTATCCCTTACTGAGTTTTTATGCTCATCCCAAGTTTTTGAAATGTTTTTCACAGGACTTAGCATGGAATAGGGTCAAGGATGGGATCAAGGGAAAGTCATGCTACCTAAAACATGAAACTAGACATGTTTATTTTTAAGAGTTTTCATTTTATGGAAATTTAGTAGAAGAGACTACTTTGTAATCTTTTGAGATGTAATAGTTATGTCCTAATTCTCTAAAACTCTAAACCTGAAAAGATCCTCAATGTGAATTACTCATTTAATTCAATATTAAGTAAGGTTTAAGGCTGGGGCCTTATATTCTCTGTCGTAGCTTGCACCATATCTGGTCCTACAAGTGCTGACTTCGTAGGTCAGTCCAGTACAGAGGTGATCTGTAAGGTCGGACGTATTGTGCCTCTTAAGGGGCCATCCCAATGGTGGAGTGGTAACTATTGTTGTACGCAAACTCTACCAAGGGTAAGTGATCCTCCCAACTGCAACCATAGTTGAGGAAATATGTACAGAGCATTTCCTCGAGAGTCTGAATGGTCATTTCAGTCTGACCATCCGTCTAAGGATGGAAGGCGGTGCTCAAGCAAAGCTGCATCCCAAAAGCCTTCTATAACCCCTTCCATAGCCAGGAAGTGAAAAGATCATGTTGATCAGAGATGATAGTCTATGGAACACCTTGATGTCGTCCAATCTCCTAAACGTAGAGGTGTCCCATGCTCTCTACTAATCCCTGCTCTCTGATCGGTAGGAAGTTGGCCGACTTGGTGAGTCTTTCAATGATCACCCTGATATAGTTATGTCCTCTGGATGTACGTGGAAGTCCCTTCACGAACTCCATAGATATCCCATCCCACTTCCACTTTGGAACCTCTAAGGGATGAACCAATCCTACTGGAACCTGGTGCTCTACCTTCACTTGCTGACAATTGAGGCATCGAGAGACAAACTCTGCTACTACTTTCTTCATACCTGGCCACAAGTGCTATCATCTGAGGTCCTCATACAACGTCGCCACTCCTGGATGTACCTCTAGAGGGGAAGTGTGGAACTCCCTCAAAACCTTTTCTTGTAGTAAAACTAGTACCATGGTCCATCCTCTAAATAGTATGACGTGTTCCCCACCTTCAGAAAATCAATCAGGTGCCTACCCTAAGGAAATCTAAGTACGTCGCACCTCAAAATCAACATCCCCACATTGCGCCTCTCTAACTCACTACAAAAGTAGATGAGTGACTGTGAGAGACTGTAGAAAGGCTACTCCATATCTATCCACAAAGGATATCTATAATGCGGCCATCTGATCTGTCCCCTCTCCTAGTAGTTGAATGCCTGATCCCCTGCTGAGAGCATCTGCTAAAATGTTTCCCTTCCCAATAGTATATACTATCTAGAAGTTATAGTCTTGGAGGAACTCAAGCCATCTGTGCTATCTCAGGTTCAGTTCCATCTGCAAGAAGATATACCTGAGACTTAGGTTGTCAGAGTAGAGTGTAAAACGCTCTCCCATCAGATAGTGCCACCACGTCTTCAAGGAAAAGACCACTCTTACAAATTCCAGGTCACGGGTAGCGTAGTTATGGTCATTCTGTCTTAACTGCCATGAACCATATGTGATCATTGCTCTCTCCTGTATTAAGACACACCCGAGTCCATTCCCTGATGCATCGCAGTAAAATATGTACCCAACTCCCTCCTCTGGTAGCCTTAGGATGGGCGCACTGGTCCACCACTGCCTCAACTCCTGAAAGCTCTTCTGGCATCTCTTTGAACACACGAAGGGTTTCCCCTTCTTTTTCAATGCTGAAATAGGTTATGAAACTCGGGAGAAGTCTCGCACAAATCTCTGATACCACCGACTTCAGCAACAGAGAGTGCACACCGCCTGAGTGCGCTGCATGAGTTTTAGCACTAGAGGCTGCCCAGGTTCCGGGGAGAGTCAGACTCACAGGCAACTGAGGATTGGCTGGAGGCTATCGTGAGTGTTTTTAGATTGGTAGGGACACCAGAAGGCCTTATGGTGATCATTTCTGCCTTCCATAGGCCAGGGGCTAGAGACTAGCACCAAAGGCATATATCCCTGTGCTAAGAAGGCATTGCCTTTATAAAAGTAAGAAAAAACAGAAAAGTACGCAACATGAAGTAAACCCTAAGTAAAACTAAATACAAAATAGTATGCTGGAATGTAAATGGGCCAGTATATAAACCCAACTGAACAACAAGTACAAGTAAAATGGGACAAACAACTGAAAGTAAAGATCAGCTCCTCGATCATCCTCTAGGGTTCCTACCTGAAGAGTAGGTATATATGGCCACCTCATCACTAACATCTATCAGTATCCTCCATATGCCGACTCGTCTCAAGGTCCACCTCTGGCTACTGTCTAGTCATGGTGCTCCCAGCCTCTGTCAGTGTTGTCCGTCGTCTGTATCCAGCATAACGAGGTGCGGGCATAACCCGTGCATGGGTGAGTATAATGATACTCAGTAGGGACCCCGAGACCCGCAAGGTCACACAATATCCACTAAGGATAAAAAAAATTAGGAAGATACAATCATGAAGCATAAACCAACCCTACTTAGGTATATTACCATACATATACCTATGTCACCAATCTCAGTCTGGCTCCAACTCTCTAGCCCAAGCACAAACCAATTCCACAAAGGATGTAAAGTCAATCACCATGATGATAGTGGTTGAAAGAAATGACTCAGATCACACAGGTATGCCACTATAGTAGAGAGATATAGATGATCAGAAGGAGCCACTGGATCATCTAAGCTATCGGACGCACACAGCATACAGGACCAGCTAAGCTGTCAGACCCACACAGGATACACGACCAACTATCTCATCTAAGCTGTTGGACCCACACATGATTCATGACAAGCTATAATTTATATAAGCTGTCGGACCCACACATGATACAAGAACAGCTATTCTATTGGACCCACACATGATATAGGAATAGAATTCAGAACTGTCAAACTCACATAGGATTCTGGTACAGTTGTATTCATCGTCGAACCCACAAAATATTCCAGTACATTAGTCATCTCAGTCGCAACCAAATCTAGGGTTCTCGCACACATCACGCTCGATTCTGGGAGGGTCCAATCCTCAAGAAAAGGGTTTGATATATCACCTATCCTAGAGTCCTAATTTGATGTATCCCGATGTTTCGTCTCATCAAAAGAAACCCAACATGACAGACAGCGCGTCAATCGGACGCCAGGTCTGAGAGTTTTTGGGTTTTTCGATCTAGGGGCCCAGTTGGATTTATGCTCGATCCAAACCTGACTGTTTTTCAAAGCCATCAAAAACTCAGTTAAAGAATCGAAAAAGTAACACCTCATCGCAATGGTCCCAGTGCTGCAGACGACGTGTTGTTCGGTCACGCGGTCTTAATGATATTCACATTTAAGAGAAGTCGGGCCCGACAGGTCCATCCTAGTGGGTTGTGGTGGGTCAGATCGACCCTGTTCGGCGGGTCCAACCCGGCTAGGGGTCGGTCTAGCCAGGTGGAGCACGACCCACCCGCTGACCCAGACCAGTGGATCTAACCCGGTTGGGGGGGTCGGCTCGGCCCGATGCGGCGCGGCCCGCCCGCGGACCTGGCCCGCGTTGCGGGAAGGTTCAGCTCGCCCTACGGTGCTGCCTTCTCCTGCTCGGCTGGCCGTAGCCTACCGGTTCTGCCAGCGCACGCAGCCCACATAGTGGCATGCATTCCTCCTTCGCATAAAACTTACGAGAGCTTCTGTCTTCCAGCTCAGCCAGCAGGCGGCGAGCCAGTTCGTCCAGCAAAGCGGCCGATAGTTGCGGGCTGTTGTTTCCTCCATGCGGCATCTGCGGGTGCCAGAGTTCCCAGCGAGCCAGACGGTCGTCCCATGGACCGGGCAGCCCGAGCAGCCGCCGGTCTCTTCACACAGCCAGCACGCAGATGCCGCTACCTCAGGTCACCACCGACTTCGGTCGCTACCGCCTCTTCCGACTTTGCCTCCATTTCCAATACAAAAAAGAATCAACGGAGGGTCGTCAGGTCGTGTTTGTTCGGTCCACGCCCTCCACGTTAGGTGATAATAAATGGCCAAAGACTAACCAAAGAATTCATCAAGAACGAGGGTATAATTTTAATCATTTAAAATTATACAAAACCCCCTACCTCGTAATTAGCATTATATGTTGACGAGTCAGGGAAGACGGGCATCGCGGAAGGTGGGCATCATTCAATCAACGTTGGAGGAAGTAGAGCTCGAAACGTCGTGTCGAGATGACGCCTTCAATGTAAATTTTGGCCGAGGGTTCCTTATTTCCTTGCTCCGCTTGAAGAATTGGAATAGATTTTTCTTCACGTCCTTCAGAGACGTGGAGCGTTTTCATTGAGAGGAAGATGTTTTTCACGTTCTTCGTCGTAAGAACTCTTTCTTTTTAATTATCTAAATACTCTCCCAAGATCCCCACCCAAGATTATGCCTTCACCCAAAATAAATCAAATCAAATATCCACCATTATTTTACTATTTCCATGCAACCAATAAGGATTCAAAATAATTTAAATCCTTTATATTTAATTAATAAAGACATTAATTAATTGTGTTGGACAATTAATGGGAAGGGAGGTGGATAGTTCACCCAAAATAAATGAGTGGTGGCCTTAATAAATTAATGGGGTGTAAATGATTTAAAAGGGGTTTCAAGGGGAGTTGAGAGGTTTGAACTCATATGGTCCCCAGCACAAAATATCCTCCCATGGGAAGTTATGTCTGGTGTGGGCCCCACATCAAACTTCCTTTTGGAGGAAATAACCACCACCGAAAATAAAATTATGTAACTCATAAATTTTATTTAACTTTTTAATAATCCCCAAAATTATCTTCTGCTCTCGACCAAATGCAACTGTGATAGAGGACTCCCCAAGTGAATACCATCGCTGCGAGTTCATCGGTGTCCTCAGATTTAAATTCCGAGCAACGGTTCAAAAGATAGAAAAATCTGCACATACGTTTATTGAATGTACCCAAACAAAATATTAGAAATTGATTCTGGGCACACCGGGCCTCGGAATCAGGCATCGTCAGAGACTGCGGACTCGTAAAATTCCAAAGAATTTAAGAAAAAAAATTCCTTGAAATTTCTAGGTCTATATAGTAACATTGTGAGGTAGTGAATTATGTTGTTTGGTATTATATTATATGTGAATATAATAGATTTTTTTTGTTAGATGATCCATTAAATGGTTATTTCAATATAGATTTTTCATGGAATTTATAAACCTAGAAGATCACTATAGTGTACATGTTTACCTATGGAGGAATGACTATTATTAAGAAGTTGTGGTTAAGTGGTGGTTACTTTTTCTATAATATATGATAAATATGTAGAAAAAAATTTAAGTGGGAATGGAATGAATATGGTTTAACTACATTTATCATGATGTCCCAATTGGTTATATGGGTGGAGTTTTAGTCAAAGATATATAAACCACCATTTTATTTCATAAACCATTAATTACAAGGTACAAAATTTAACAATAAAGATGATAATTTGAGGTTTATTTTAAAAAAAATTTGATCATAATACATTGAAAAAAACATTATAAATTACTCTAATCCACTTCATTTAATTATTTGTCCATTCATCATATGTTACTTTTACTGCCTCTCATATCCTAAGGATATACATCAAAGAACATGGTGATCATAAAGCATAGTAAATGAATTATCAAAGTTAATAATTAGAATGTGATAATGAGTAACATCAACAAAGAATGATAGTATGAAAATTAGTAATATAATAACATAAAGAACATAAATCATAACATGGAAATGTTGCTATAACTTAAGAAATATACATTCATAAGCATAACACTATGGATTATCAGCAGGGTGTCATAAATCATAATTATCAAGAATGTTCACAATGGTATCATAAAATAGGTCACCACTAGATATTATTATTTTACCCAGTTAATTGGATAAATATCCTAGAACACACATAATATTTCTTAATTCAATTTATCCATAATGATATTGATAAATTGTTTCATCAATTACACAAAGACAATAAATAACAGGTTTCATATTAAAACATTGAGTGTTTAAGTGCTTCAAGACATAAAAAGTACATCATTTTTAAACCAATGGAGTTTATTTTGGGTTTAATACTTTAATATCCATCAATAAAAAATTTATGTTCTCATATTGGTGAATAAAAAATTAAAATGAAGTAGTTTGGGTATCAAAATATTGGAATTTTCCATGCAAAAGAGAGAAATCTAAGAAATTAATTCCATAGCATAAAGATTGGACAAAAGGATTAATGGGTGGAATAATGAGAGGTGATAAAGGTTTTCCTTTGGTAAAAAAATATTTTTTTAGAAAATGGATGATGATATTTTTTTCTACATGAAGCAATTCCAACATTTAGATACATACCAAAAACAAAGATCTCGGATGAAAAATGGAAAGTGGACAATTCCATTACAATGATGAATTACTTTCAAAAACATGATGGTGGATCCTTGATAACATTAGGGAACTATGGAGGGAATCTATGGGATTTATTATTTCAATGATTTAATTTATTATTAATTTTTTGTATATAGGATGTGACAACTAGTGGTAATTATATTTGAGGAGGGGCGGGTTTTAAAGGATTAAATATCGGTTATTTTATCACAAAATCCAACCAAATCGTGGTAAATTAAGTAGGTTCCATTTTAATATCGAATAAATGAGTTTTAGAGTGTATTGGGATGTTAATTTTCTTCCAAAACTGAACAATACCTTCTATCCAACATAATTGATACACATAATTAAGAAAAATATCGTAAAACTCGAATTTTTATTTCCAATATATAATGTGTAAATTTTTAAATTGTATTTATAATTTATAAATTAGTTTATGAACTATTTAAATAATATTTTTATTAAATAAAATATTTCCTAAATATCATGTTTTTCTTACTTGAAAATGATGTCATAAATTCATCATGATCATAAAGTGACATTTTCACCTTTTCACCAAAAAATCACCATTGTCTGAAAATTACCCAATAAAATCACCATAAGATAATATTTACATTATGAGTCAAATAAATAAATGAATATAATTAAAATAATTAACTATTAATGATTATTTTAAATATTAAATAAATCATTATTTTAAATATAATTAATAATGAAAATAAAATTAACATTTTGACCATTAGGAAATCTTCATACGGATTTATCAAGATTTATTATAATTTAAATAGAAATGTATAATATTATTTCAATAAATAAATTTTATTTAATCACCCAGCATACAAAATATTTTTATGATATTATGTTACTTATCGCAAAAAATAATATAATTTTCTTATTAAATAATCTCGATTATCATTTAAATGTGTCGATGTACCCAACAACAATAATTACCAAATATTTTATTTACAAAAGAACATAATTCCATTGAACTATATTAGATGAAAAAATAAGGAAATATAATAATATTTCAGTATAAATTCACTATTATTCTTACATGTCATCATTCTCTTCAATTCAAAACAAGGGTCAATATCATTTCCAAAATTAAAATTTTATCTCTGACTATTAGTTTTTCTATTATAGCACTATTCATGGGGGTGATGGTTTTAAGGGATCTAGGTGACCCAAGTTTTTATAGTTTACATTATTCAACTTAAAATGTTATTCTCATTGTAATATTCATTATTATATATGTTATTGTTGTAGAGTAAAGGTAAAATTCATAAATTATTTAGTATTGTGTCATTGGTTTCAGGTATGTATTTTCTATCCCATTATCATTCCATGTTATAATAGTTCATGTCAACACATCATGTGTGAATTTGAAAGGAATTATTTATATATAATTTTATTATAAGCCATAATAAATTTTTGTTGACAAGTAGGAGATAAATTATTTAAATATAAACACTTCTTTTGTCGTAACATTCTTCTGGCATTAATGAAATTGCATCCTGGAAATTTTGTTTAATTGATGGATACCTTTTATTCAAAGGATCTTGTCCTTCCTAACTGTTTCTAATAATTATTCATCCTTACACCTAAAGTACACAACTCCAATAAATAAATGGTTAGGTCCTTGGTGTTTCTTCCATTATCAATGATATGTTATAATTTAGATTTTCAAAAAATATAGTAAAAATTTATGATCCATATTATTTTTTGAGATATGAAATTGGTTCGAGAGGTCAAATTATTCTATCATGTGGGTTTAATTTTTTCAAAACTAATGAAATAATTCAAACTATCCATTTTAATAATATTCATTATTAATTAAACTAGAAAGGATACTATAAGATCCCAAATCATTGAAAGGTATGCTCTCATTTAAGTTTTGCTTTAAATCCCTTGTTTTTGTAAATTAAGTGCTTACCTAATTCCTTGTGGATGCTCGAGGGTGTTCCAAGGTTTTGGGAAATGAAAAGTGGAGAAAAGGGGGTTTTCTGGGTAGGTTTTGTGGTCTGTGCACTGTTAGTGCTAATTGTGCAGACAACCCAGGAAACCATGTGGGAGGTTGGATTTTGGACAGCGGCCTCCGCATGGTTTGTGCACGGCTTGGAAAACCGTGTGGGTAAACCTTGGGGCCCAGAATATTTTAAAAAATTACAATTTTTCTAGTCCAGGATTTTTAATCCCAACTTAGGATTTCCTCCCCATTCAACCCTCTTCACCCTAGGAATGAACCAAATATCCAATGTTCTCCAAGAGATCAATATCTTTCGTTTCTAAGGAATTTTTAGTGATGTTTCTTGCAGATTGAAGCTACGAGTAAGGATAATATCATCCTTGCTTATCTTTTGAGTTTAGGGTTTGTATCTTCGTATCCTGTCAATACAAACTCATGAACCCTACTCTTTGGGTCAGATCTAAGTTGAAGATTCAACAATTGTTTGAAGGGTAATCTAAGGTCCCAATTAAGAGGGCATTCACCCCTAGAATTGAGGTAGGTGGTCTACAAGTTATATCCTATGGTTTATTTGTGGATTTGTGATGTGTGGTTTTGTTCTTTGGTGTCTCTTGGTATGTTTCGATCCCTATTGGAATGTTTAGGAAAATTGTTAATTAAGAAGTTAAATGGATACCCTCACAATCCCCATGGGATGCATCGAGGGTGGTGGGACTATTCTCGGTCCACCCATGGCGAGCGCCGACTTCCCCGGACCTAGGGATTTGTGATGAACAAGTGAGATTGGTGTGTAATTATTTAGAGCCCTTGATAAACATGTTGATGCGATTGATTGTGTTGGGTTAGAATCTAGGTGATGTACCTAGGCTTTGTAATAACCTAAGGGGTATCTGGTTAATATTTGGAACAGATTAAAGACCATAATGGAATAGATTATAAGTCTGGTAATGAAGCCTAGTGAGTTCGTCATATTGAACGAAACCTAGTGAGATAGGCACAATGAATGAATGATTAGTGAGGTAAGTCTAATGAATCGGGATCGGGTTGAATGACTAAATATTTTGAAATGTGGTAAATGTGTTAATGGGTTAAGGTATGGTATTAAATATCATGTGATTGTTATGATTTATGTTTAATTTAGGATATGGTTAGGATGTTGTGCGAATAGTTAATGGATATACATACAAACACACACACAATAATATTTATATATAGCATGTGCACATATCTAGGTAGAGTGGGGTATTTATGTGAGGATCTATGCCCATGGGTCAAGTTGGATTGAGGATCTAAACTCCACCCCTAATGCATGGGTTAGGGTAGAAGATTTAGGATTTGTTCCCCTAACAGTTGCATCCACCCGAAATGAGGCTCTGATGTGAGGATATGATTTACTTGAATAATTTAATTCTAGTGAGATTGCAAAACAATGTGTTTTACTCATAAATGTTATTGTGTACTTTAAGCCCGTATAACTTATTGTGATTGATGAACCTATGGTAAATTCTTTGGAAATGGAAGTAATGGGATAAAATGGTAAGATAATGAAGTGGTAATAAATGTTGATAATTGACCTAAACTGGTAAAGGAACATAATATTTTATTTTTCATTTATTATTCATTTCCCCTTTTGCATGCACAATTGTTTGTACCCGGTATTTTTTTGACACCATAGGTGGTGGCCTACTGAGTTATTCTCACACCCTGCTCAATCTTTCGTTGGTACCTTAGTAGAAATCATGTTTACAGGTTAGGGAAAAGGAAAATTCTCTCTCTAGAGAATTGGGAGTGCATGGGTATCTGTGGATGAGGACCCGAACTTGGTGTTGGGACCATTTTGGGGGTTTTTCATATTGTCAACATCTTGGGTTTTGTTCAATTTTTCACTTGTATTATGGAATGTCAAATTTACTATTGGATAGGGTTGTACACTGTTTTTGGGGAATGGTTGTTTATGTATAATCTTGTATTATTGTTTATTGTTCCACTATTTTGTTTATATTATGTTGTGGCTTACTTGGATAAAAATGGGGTATAGTCTGCCCAATTGACAATTTGGACCCCTTCTGATAGTTGGCAACCTTTGGCATACGGGGAGGCGCACTTAAGTTCTTGTAACCACCCAACTCAGAGCACCGATTTTGTGGCTTTCAAGTTGGGGACATTACAGATATGAATGTTTTACCCAATTTTTTTCCTTCCATCTGATAAATGGTCAGTTTAAAAGAGAATTTTGATACATAAAACTTATTTTCTATCACTAAATTTTATCATGTTTAATTAAATCATAAATATATCCATTGAATGAAAAAACTAAATAATAATAAGGATACTTTAAATAATTAAAAATTCTATCAAAGGTGATATAATATGATTTCTAATAAGTTCATTACACGAAACATTAACATGCGATAGAAAATAATATGTTTTCTCCATGATGAAATCAATTAATATTGAGTAGCAACATGATAATTTTTTAAAACATCAAATATAGACTACACTCATAAAAAGAAAAAAAAATCATTGGAGTGGTCGATCATATTTTTTATTGGGTAGTCCCTACCTTGTTCTCTTTGTTTGGAGATTAAAATTGATTATCATTTTTTAGCCATTAAATTATGGCATTGTCTAAGAAAATGCCAATATCATGTACCTAAAAATTCTCCATGGTGCCTCCTTGCACATTTTTGACATGCATGAAATTTAATATTCATTCCATTGTTATCCTTATCTCATGAACTAATATGAGATCAATCCTTCTATAATTAATTACTTTTTGGAAACTAATTTATATTATATTTTTTATTTACAATACATGATAACTAGTCTTTCATAAAATCAATATTCCTAACTTCATCACCTCTTATATTGGGAGAGTTTTTTGCACACTATCTATTGCATATTTTTTTAAATGACCCTTCCATTTACTGTATTTTTATAGAAGTAGAAAACCTAATTGTAAAATTTATTACATTTTATAGTCTTATAATAACAATTATAAATCATATAATTATCACAAAATATTATAATATCATGCTTATAGGATGATATACATCAATATTAATAAAAGGTTAACATTATCAATGTATATTACTTAATGTTTTCTATAATCATGTGATTAATTAAATAATATTCCCTATGAGTGTTTAAAAAATGCATTCCACGAGACATATTTTCATGCACAAGGTGATAATTGAATCTATCTCAATTAAAACTTGTCAGAGTTATTACCCCTATGTACAACTATTCTAGTGCCACATCCATTTTCCAAATCGATATCAGGATGTGTTTCATTTGAAACCAATTTTTTATATAAAAAACCAGATTTTTCATTGATGTATAGTCAATTTTAATTTTAGATTAATTTCTTGGTTTAGATATAATATGAATTACTAGAAATTTTATGGAGGAAAGAGGGTGTTTGGGGGTTTTTTAGAGCATGGATCCATGAAATTTGGAGAAAACAGTTTGCAATGTTAGTAGACATCATGCAGCCCAGTCCACAAAGATAGATCCAACCATGTGGGGTGTTTTATTTCATATAAAAGGGTTTCATGATTCTCCCTAGCCATACGAACCTAGCAGTACACTATTTCCTGTGTTCTAGACCTCTCAATAAATGAGTTTTCCATGGTCTATACACGATTAGTCAAACTATCCGTCCATCCTGTGATAGGGGTCTCTTGTTGTAGTGAATGACACAGGATTGGTGCATGGTTTAGCCAATCATGTAGAACAACCATGTGACCAACATGACAGGGGTGAAATTACATTTTTTTTATCATTCAATTTTAACACACTCCATCTTTATTTTCTTCCCAGAGTGGATAACACCTTTTAAACATATCCCATTGGAAATCCTCAAGACTATCGCTAAATTTAAACTTGTTCTTTCATTCGAAATCTGATTAATTTACCTTTTATCTTGTTTTATTATTTCAAGTCAGTTATTCATTTCTTAGTCTCCTTTCCCCATTGGTCTTTCTAAAAACGATGTTATTTTGGTGAAAGCTTATAATCCCTATTTTCAGGGTGTTAATATAATCTTCTATTTTATTTTGATTTTGACCAAACCAGAGGCTACGTATGTATGAGTGTTCATATATAGGAATAAGGAAGGTGGTCTATAATTTTTTTTTAACTTTCTTGTTGTTCATATGAAATTGTTGTGGTGCCACACACTGGACCTTTCGGACATTTCTTCCATAATTAGTAAACCCCTATATCAAATGTAAAATTATTTTTCAAGATATTCCATGACAACTCTATGCTAGTTTCGAGTTTTTTTTAACTTAACCAGAATCACACATGGGGTTGTTTCATCCCTGTAATCCATTCAAATGTCACACTTGGGGTGAGTGTATCCTTCTATTGTTTATGTTAATTTTATGTGTTTATTAAGTGGGTTGTTAAAATATGTAAAAACCATAAAACAGCTTCTAGTTATTATATGAAATATATGAAATGTATAATCAATCTTATTATATATTATTGTGAATTTATTAATGAAATATTAATGAAAATGATTAATGAAATGTTAATGAAATCGTGTATGAAATTATTAATGTATTAGTGGTCATAATAATGGATGGAATGGTATGGCCCAGATATATGAACCCACCCATATAGAATCGAGGTGAGGAATCAGAGTAAGAAACCAATGAGGGGGTTTCTTTTATGGAATTCAATACCCAATTTTATGATTTATAAATTTATACTCATTGGATCCAACAAATATGGATTCCGTGGAATCATCAAATCATTATAACTGGATTTTAGGAATGCCTTGTATAATTCCACTCTAGGGATTCTGACCTATGTAGGTCTGATAATTATTTTCCCAGTATAGGAAATATATGATTCTTACTAAGATTTATAGTTTGACATTATGTTATGGTTTCTAGATCATAATGATCATTGATTATAAGTATTGTATCAATTATACCATTATCACTTTTACTTCTATTTCTGATGTACACATATTCAGCTTATATGAAAAGACTGGACTTCTATTGATATTGTTGGAGGGGGCCTACTAAATGTTATCTCATGCCCTGTTTGGGCCACCATTTGGTACCAATATAGATGTCATGGATGGAGGTAGGAATAGGGTAAATCACCAATATGATAGGGCTTGACTGGCTGTGACATTAGATATGGAGTGGATATGACCATGTTATAGATCATTATTCTATCATGATATAGTATTTTTGTATTTTTTTTACTTTTTATGCACATATTGTAATGGATTCATATTTCTATATATTGCCTATATTTTGTATAACTCTATGACATGATCATTATTTTGTATATGAAACTACACTTAACATTGATTTTTTTATGATTTACCTTAAGTTGTTGGTTGATATTATTCTTCCGCATTTTATTAATTTATGATATTGTAGTGTTACTATGTGAATGATTGTATATCATCCCCACCATACCATCATACACCCTCACTGTTAGTTGGAAACCTCTAGCATATGGGGAGGCATTCTTCAATTTATGTAACTCATCAGCTTGGGTAGTTTTTAGTGGCTCCCGATTCAAGATGTTACAAAGTGGTATCATAGTGGGTTTCCTTTTCTTTTTATCATTCATTTTTAGGTTAGTATATTTTATAATATGAATGAGTGAGTATTTTTTAATGATCTATGTTTGGAAGTACCTAACCCATTTATAAGGGAAATGGAATATTACTTGGGGATAGTACTTGATGTTCCAGTTGTCCCTATTGTTCAAATTTAATCATTGGATGATGCACATGTTATGTGTTTTTTATTGAGATTTGGATTTTCCTTATACCAGTGTGGAAATGTGATTTTGATATCATGCATCCTGTTATGAACATAGGAAATTCCCCTGCTATCCATATGCCATGTCATCTCAGATTTATTTCATGACTGTATGAAATTTATTATATGTTCCATGTGTGCTATAATTACTATTATTCAAAAGTTTTTATATGAAACTAATTAATGTAATTGTTTACTTAATGTTTCTACATAATACTAACAGTGTTTTCATACATTTGTTGATACAGACACAATAATTAGTCAATTATGGAATGTTTAGTCATTTGCCATTGGTTGCAAGTGATGGAAATGCTTATGGTTGTTATTAAAGGGATTACACATTTCAATTTAAAAAGTGAATGGGAATTCATAAATTGGAAATTTTAATCTATATAATTCATCAAATTAATAATATTTGAAACGAAATTAGATATGAATTGAAATTAATTTAAATTATGTAATGAAAATTTTTTCGTCAAAAAATTGTTTCAAATTTCAACATAAAGGGTTATTTCCTCTATAACAAGCAATTAAAGCTATATATACTAGAACCCCTTATTTATACTAGAGAACATGACCGAAACCTAATCATAGTTGTTGAAAGTAGGTAGTATCTATTGCATTCTTATGGTCTATGTGTCTTCTAGACCTAGACTCAGAGAAGCCAAAGTGTTGTGGCCTATATATAGGAAGGATGGTACCGGTCCTATGTATATTCATACTGTCATGATAGTACTACATTTCATCTGAGGTGTGTGATTATAATTTTTTGAGACATCCCACCATTATGGCCTCTAGTTGTGTGCCTTGATGGTTTAAACGACCATGCTACAGAGGTGATGGGGCCTAGGACACTAATAGAAACTCTAGTATTTACACATACGTAAATACCTCTTATACCAGATATGGGAAATGATACCCTGTTTTGAGATGGTTTCCTATGATTTATATAGACTTTTCAGTGTGCCTCATCCTTCCTTGACTATGGTAGATTTAACATGAGGGATTCAAAAGTAGCATCCACCAACATTCAAAGGGATTGGTGGGCCCATGATGCTGATATTTGGATTGAGACTATCTTGTATATCTTTAAGCACCCAGAGACGCATCCAAAAAATGATTGTCAATATCACATTTTATATACATCGAGGAACCTCGAATCATTGATTAAATTTCTTAAACTGGGAACATCGACATCATTATATCATTTTAATTTATTTAAAATATTTTTTTATGACTAAATCATACAAAAGAACTTTAGGGATGAATGGGCTATAGTTTTTATGCATATAGAGCATGTTCTTAAGTTCGTTATGGAATATTATTCTTTCCATTATGATCTTTAAAACAATGTTCATTAAAATCTTCTGGATGATACATCTAGATTTAGACTCTTTGAGGAAGGTTACAAGAATGAAATTTGATCAAAGGTTAAAGTTTCTCAATTTTATAACATATCTGGAATACCAAATTATGCTCTTATTACAGAATATAGACTAAATGATACTGGGGGAGTGGAGAAGTGGAGTTTAACTTCCTGTCCTAGTGAATCATTGTTATGTGGATATAAGGGATTCTATAAAACATATTATAGCGGAAATACCATCCAAATCATGATTTATGGATGTTCTATTTTATGTCACTACTATGGGAGGCATGGACACCAAGGGAGATAGTATGATAGAAACCTAGTTGAGTGCCCAGGCTTTAGTAATATGGGACATCTACAAAAATACTATAGGTCTTACCCATTAATGGATAGTGAGAGAGGGTATACACTGACTCTATATTCATGAGTAGGGTCAGCATCTTCTCATGTGGTAGGGAGCTGGAGTATGACCAGCCGATTAGGCTAACGTGGTGGTCCTGATCGAGGTAGCTAGAGACCAGACTGACAAAACCAAAAGATTGGAACTACTAATGGTGGTTATGCTATATATTAGGGTTACAGATACGGCTATATATATGTAGTGAAACTGATACATGATGATATGAGTATTGAACTATGTGTTGTGAGAGTTACTATTATGGTATCCCCTACTTTAGTATCTTCTCTTTTCGATAGAGGTGATTATCATTCATTCATATTTTTCCATGTTTTGGAGAGCCTTGGGCATGATTTTCACTTTTCCTATGGTATGTTGGCACTTAATACTTCATTGGGTATTTTCTAGAGATTGAATGATGGTACATGGAGGTCCCCCATAAGATAGGTGGCTATAAAATTGCATGGGACCTCTTAGACATTGAGATGAAAGGTTTTGATATCATTATCGATATGGAAAGTTTGGTTCCTTATCATGATTGGGTTGACTACTATCATCATAGAGTGGATATTAAATCACCATAGATTAGGGTTTTTATTCAAAAGGATGAATTTAATTTCCAATAAATTTGAGCTCGACATTGGAAAGATAGATTAAGAAGGAAAAAACCCATATTTCTAGATTATATCTAGATTATTAGGGAACATGTTAGATATATTTCCTCTAGTTGTATATTTATTCATGAATATTTTTTAGAGGACATTATAAGACTGACTCCTAAGATAAATGTAGAGTTTTCCATTGATCTATTTTTTAGAACTGCAGTAGTATCCATTCCTCCATATAGTATGTATACTACTAAGTTATTCAAGCCCAAGAGAAATGTATAGGTTTTGGATGAAAATAGGTTTATATAAATCAAAATGTCTCCATGGGGTTTGCTAGACCTTTTTGATAAAAAAGTTGGATGAAAACCTTCATTTATGTGTGAATTATTGGAAGTGGAATTAGTTAATGGTTAAGAACTGATATCCATTTCCCATTACATATGAACTAATCAACCAACCCTCATGAGGTCAATTTTTTTAAATTTTATTTGAGGTTGGGGTTATCACCAAGTATGTGTTTAACTATCATACATAATGCGTACAACATTCCATGGTAGGTATGGTCTTTATGAGTATCTATTTATGTCTTTATATATAAAAAACATGTAGCTCCTTTTCAAATCACTTATTAATTGGGATCTCCACTCATAGTTGGATTGTTTCATTTTTTTGGGAATCATCTTGGTGTATTATCATAGTTGACATGTCCATGAAAAACAACTTCATACCACTATAAAATTCCCTGAGAGAGCTTAGGTTGTATGAAAATCTTGAAAGATGTTTGTTATGGATGAGTAATGTTCTTTCCCAAGTCATATAAATTCTAATAAAGGGGTATTCATAGGTCAAATGACATCGAGTGTTGTGGTTTCGTAGGAGTATCCCAATAATTTATTTGACATTTTATGTTTCTTAGGCTCATATGCTTATTATAGGAACACTTGAGGTAGGTTTAATAAAGAACTTATTTTGTCTCTTCTATACCCTAGAAGAATCCATATGATTTACTATCATTCATCAGGCATCTGATTGGGATCTGTCCTGATGGAGGTGGATAGAGTTGTGGAATACATATCATTCTAGTTGATACCACATGAGTATAATTATATGATTCATGTCATCGAGTAAGTTGTAGTCATATATGCCTTGCATGGTTGGAGGAACTATTTGTCAAAGAGTGTAGTGTGGTGTACACCGACCAAAAATCCTCAAATACATCTTTATATAGAGTGAAATGATCTTTATATAGAGAAGGGCGGTTGAGTATATCAACTCTTTCTATTTTTTGATTTCCCATAGGCATGGTAAATGATACATAGTAGTTTAAGCTTTATGTAAAAAGTCTCAAACCCAAGTAGTGTGGGAGGCCAATGATGAATGGAAATTAATTTACTTGTTCTTTGAGATGCACATGGATATAAAGGATATTAAAAGGTAGTCTTTTTCTCATCATTTTCAAAGAATTCCCCACATTTGGATAGGGTAAATATGAGACAGTTGTTTGACCAAGAGGGATTTTTTGAAAGAGAGATAATGGAATGTGAGGATCCACCACCTTGATGGATCATTGGAGAGGATGAAATATATCATGTTCATTATCAAATTTATATCCTAGATGACATTAGGGACCAAATAATGCAAGATTAACATTCCTCCACTTAGTATGTGCATATCTATATTTCTAAGATGTATTAGGATTTTCACCACCAGAAATGGTGTCTTGGTATTAATCATGAGGTAGGTAGTTTTTTTACTCTTAGTTAAACTTATTATTAGATGAAGTTAGAACTCCAATGACCATTGGGGATTTTATAGCAGTTTCCCATTCCCAAGTGGATATGCTATGATTTCTCCATGGAATTCATGACCTAGTTCTCAAGGACACCTCAAGGTAAAGATTCCATATGATCCATTATGGATAGGCTGATGAATTTTGTCCATTTATTACCAATTGGGGATACCTTCTAAGTATATGAGCCTGGATGGCTATACATATATTAGATTTTTCATCTTCAGGGGGTATGCAATTATATTGTCTTAGATAGAGACACACATTTAACATTGGTGATCTAGAAGGGGTTTCATAAGGCACCAGGTTCATAGGTATTGCTAAGTACAACCTATCACCTATACACCAATGGGCAGTCAGAATGCACAACACATGTATTATAGAAAATTTTTAGAGTATATTCCCATGATTTTAGAGGTTATTGAGAGAGGAATATACCAATGTTTGAGTACTCCTACAATAACAAATATCATGAGACTATATGTATTGAACCTTATTAGGACTTATATGGTGGGCCGTGTCAGTCACCACTTTGTTGGTTAAAGGCGGGAGTGGATATATACTCGATCCTTGTGATATTTTGGACACATTAAAGATGAAAAAATTGATCAAGAAGAAGATGGTTATAGATCATTATATACAAATTTCATATGCTAATATCCATTAATAACCTATAAATCGAGTGTTTTTAGTATTTCAACTAGGCTAGGGAATAGTTGAATTTGGAGATAATGTTAGATTTCACCTTATTATATCGGGCCCTTTGAGATTTTGGAGAGAGTCGGGATGGTATCCTATCAGTTGTGGATACCTCAAAGGTTTTGAACCATTCATGACATTCTCTTTGTTTCTTAGTTATGTTTTTATCACTATTACCCATCCAACACTCTTTATCCTTATGAGGTTGAGTTACATGTAACAGCATCCCTAAAGAAGAACCCTATATGTATCGTTGATAATATAATAAATGATGATTGAGGTAGTCCAGTTCCTCTAGTTAGGGTACTATGGTAGCATGGTCTTGTGTGAGATGAGACTTGGGAGGATGTGGTGGATGTGCATGCATAGTGGTAAGAATTATTCATAGATAACACTTTACCTCCATTGTAAATAAAACTCTTGGAGGAGTTTTTCTAAGAGGGAAATATTTTAAGGTCCTGGTTTTTCCAGTGAGTTATAGACTCTTTTACTTTTTGTTTAATTTCCTGGTTTTTACCTCATAAGTATACATAATAAGGTTATAGAGAAAATGAGGGTGTTTCGGTACTTTTCAGATCCTAAAGCACTGTCTTTGGAAGAAAATAGCTAGGCCACATATTTATTACAAATTTTGAAGTCCATTCTATATGGCTAGAGAAAACCATGAAGTGAACAACAAAGGGAATCATGGATCTCCCTGATTGTGTGAACCATGATAGAATCAATCATTTTTTTCTAAAAAAACATAAATTAGGGTTTTTTCATGTGCTTTATATGGCTAGAGAAACTGTGTGGTTAGCCCATGTGAAGGCGTTAGAGATTTCGTGGACTCGGCCATCTCATACATTCGCACAACTGCTTGCCTCCCTCGCCCAACTCCTTTTTCTCGAGATAGGGTTTCCAAAGGAAGCACAGTGTCAGTCCACGGCCAAGTTCCAGCTTTTGTGTCCTGAGAGTGTCACCTCATTTTCCTCGTGTGCATTGTTTGGATCTTCATGATCTCCGTGTATGACTGGGATGGCGGCGATGGGATTTGTCCTTCAGTGGGCCTACGGAGTGCTGGTGATGTTTTTCATCTTTTTTGTTTCTAGATTTCGTATTTGGTTTGGTGTGCGGCTTGATTTGTGAGTCGTCTATGATTCGTCTTCTGTTTGGGGTTTTGGTGCTGGTCGGATGCATGTTCTTCAACATTTTCTTCGCTTCCAGATTCTTCTTGTGTTGGATGTTGATTTGGATCGGATAGTGACTAATTGATGCTGGGATTTGGTCTTTGTTCACTTTTGTCTCTGGATTTCATTCTTCTTGGTTATTCTGTTGGTGTTCTGGTTTTCGGTTATGTAATTTTCATTGATCAGTGAAGTTGATACTATTTGTTGTTTGGCTGAGTATGTGGAATGACGTTGTTTCCATGGATATGATGTTATGGTCCTGTTTGTAGTGTGAGGGGATCTGAGCAACAAGCTTTTTCATCGTGGAATGCTTGTGTTCTGGTGTTGTTATGGTGTTATGGTGTTATGGTGCTGTTATGGTGGAATGTTGGTGTTCTGGTGTTGTTATAGTGTTATGGTACTGTTATGGTGCTTTTTGCAGTGTGATGTTATGTGGAATGCTGGTATTCTGAATTTTGGATGCTTCTAGACTTTCTACTAGGATTTCCCCCCGATGAGGATTAGAGCATGTTCTTTCATCTTATTGGACTTTTCAGATTTGGATGTTTGAGAGGGTATGGCTCTGCCATCGGTATCGGGCCCGTGCACTTCTACACGGGACAACTTTTTGAACTGTCACACACTGGTGGAAGTTCCATTATGATTATGATGCTAGGGAGGGGTACTTCTTAGTAGCTTTGTTTTGGGGTTCGGCATTCTGTTTTTGTTGATGTGTGTATGTCCTTTAAGTCATGTAGGTTTCCCCCTTCTCCTTAAAAGGGGACTTATCCCAACTTAATAAAAATTGAAGCCTTCAGGAATATCAGTTATTCATCCAATGATTTAATCATGTTATTCTATTTGACATCTAATTCGAGTGTTGTTTTTCTCACTGGATAGACACAAGTGAGTTCTTCATCCCTTAGGCTCCTTTTTTAATTTGTATTTCTATCGATGATGATGATTTTTTGAAACCTAATATGCGCTTTCTAAAAATGTTTCTCTAATATTATATTTTCATCTAATCTAGAGAAGACAATATTCTTATACAGTGTGATTGTTCCTTAACTATGATAAGGTAGGCAGACTATAACTTTTCACTAAATATCTGGTTGTTTATACCCCATCTTCATATTGTCCCACAATAGTCCTTCTACGTATTGCTTATTAAATTTGTAAAACCCTAAATAAAATTATAAATTCTTGTTTAATACATGTAATGAACCCTTTGTACTAGTTTGAACGTTTTTTACCTCAATACAAACCAAAAATGGCTTGTGTTCTCCCAATTTTCTAGAAAATTTCTCCCTTGGGGTGAGTTGAGATCATTATTCATTATGGGAATTGAATATGGTAATTAAGTAGATTGATTAAGGTCGTAATCACCTTAAAACTATTTTCAATTTTAATGTGAATGGTATAAAATGGATAAATAATTGTCTTCTAAGAAATTATGAATGGATTAATGAAATAATTAATGAAATGGTTTATGAAATGGTGAATGTATTGGTCATGATAATAAAGGATGGAACAATATGGAACTAATTTGGTACACATGATAGTCTCTTATGTGGGGACTCACTGTATATAACCAATTATGAAATTCCCATTATGAAAAGGATAACACACTTGAATGCCTTGGAAATTTATACCCCTTGGATCCATCTTATATGGGTGACTTAGAAATTTCTTCTCCATGGTTCTCCCTTACATGGATTCCTTGAATATCTATACTCCTTTGATTATGGCCAATGTAGTTATAATAAATAATTTCTCTACGTAGGTTGATGATGTTACATACCATGACTTGTAGTTATCCCATATGTTATGGATTATTTATTCTAGTTATCCTTGATATAACAAAAAATATCACATTTAGCTTTATCACTTTTACTTCTGTAATACTTGATCACCACTTTAGCTTATATTCTGAGACTATAATTATATAAAAATAATTGGTGGTGGCCTTCGATGTGTAATATCACACCATATTGAGGCTTCCATTTTGGTACTCAGAATAACATAATTGATTTTGGTAGGGATATGGGAATGAACCCTCCTGAACATGATTTATTTACTATAGCATTGGAGCAGGGAAGCATAGGACCCGTCCATGGATCAAGACTCTATCTATAGTTAGTTTTTTTATCATTGCGTACTTTTGATACATGTATTGTACTGGATTCCTATCTCAATATATTTTTTTTCATTTTCATATCTCCAAGATATTCTCATCATTTTTTATATGACTCTTCCCTTGGATTTAATTATTAATTCTATTGTATAGATGTTTTACCTTATTCTTCTTGTTGATATGAAGCTTCTTCCATTTTATTAATTTAGGATTCCACTATGTTACTCTAATAATTAGGGTATTTTCTATCGACCATAAAATTATACAATATCACTTTTAGTCAAAATACAATGGTGTATGTGGGGTGTTCTTGACTCCATGTGACCCACAGGATTGAGGCATCATTCAGTGGTTCCTAGGTTAGGATGTTAGAATTTAATACATCACCAAAATAAAAAGATATTTTTCTATATTTATTCTTATATATTAGTATCATACTATGGTTTTTATAGTTCTTATTTATATAGTGGACTATAACATCTTTTTATACCATCTAATATGACTCGCCTTTCTATTTCATAAACATTTCTTTACATGGTACAATATTAATCATTATAGAGGATATTTTGAGGTTTAGTTTATTGAAAAAAGGAACATAATACATGGGAAAAATAAAAAACATAATTTATTCTAATCTACATGATATACTTATTCATATGTTCCTCCTATATTACATTAAATTCATCTCATTTACATGGGACATAAATCACAGAAAGGTGTGAGAATAAATCACATCAAGAGACTAAACAAGGAAAACACATAGCATGTAAGAAAGTGACATATCAATAATCACTGATCATATGAAAATGTGTTATATAATAAATGAAATAACATGAATTATACATTTAGAATTTAGCATCAACATAAAAAATAGAAATTCATAATAATATGTCTAAGGTTTATCACCAGTGTCTCATAAATCCTAATTACAAGGTTTTTTTACCAAGGTACTATTAGACATGTCATCTCTATAGATTAATTATTTACCCAAATAATTTGAGCACCCTAAAGGTGCACCCTTAATATGTATTAATTTACATTATCAACATTGATCCTAATAAATATTTTCAACAATTACATTAGGATAGTGAAGAACTTTTTTCTAACGAAAATATTAAGGGCTTTAGTAGTTAATGACATGAACATTACATAATTTTTTACCCACAAAAATGGAATGTGGGATTCATATATGAAAATGCCTAAATAATGTAATTATTTTTTAATCAATATGAATACCCACTAAAAGGTAATTGGTTTTGGATTTTAATGTTTCATAATTTCTCATGTAAAGGAGTGAAATTAAATAGATGAATTTGGCATCCTGATGGTATAGAACATGGATTAAAGCGAGGATATAAAGAGATGGAATTGTGGTATCTCATAGGAAACAAATATTTTGTTAGTAATGTGATGATATATTGTTTTTGAAATATATTTTAGTACAAAACCTAAAGACATAAAAAATGATTTACACAAATGAAAAAGGAGAAGGGGATAATTCTCTTACCTTGAATATTTTCTTTCTAAAACATGAGGGTTATACCATGAAACTATGAGGAAACCACATAGGGGATATTTTCAACGGATATTTACCAGAAATTAGAGTCTTATTAATTTTTAGATGAGTTTAATGGATAATGAATAATATTTCCACTTGAGGATAGCTGAGTTTTAAAGGAATAAATATTGGTTATTTTATCATAAAATCCAACAAATTGTGTGTAATATTAATTTAACCCAATTTTAATGATAATTAAGAGTGGGAATGTTTTTTTTGAAGTTCTTGTTCTTTAAAAAACAAACCATTTTTTATATCTAACTTAATTAATGTGAAGAATATATAATATAATTTTATAATTCATATTCAAATTGTTTATCCAAAATATAATCTATAAAATTATAAATTAAAATTTTCATTGTTAAATTAATTAATGAATTTATTAAATATTTTTAAAATAAAAAATTTCATAATTTTTTATTCATGAAGAAATAATAACGAGGTCATAAAATCATAACACACATAATGTGTTAATTTTTACTTGTTCGTTTAAAAATCCACATTCTCTGAAAATTCCAAAAAATTATCATAAGATATATTTTATGTGATCCATATGAAAATGAAATTCTGTTCACAAATAAATTACCAAATTATGATATTTTTTTAAATTAAAATAAATCTTTATCTTAAATAAAATTTAAAATTTAAAAGAAAAAACAAAACTCTTGGGAATTATAAAATGTTAATATAGCTAATTCAAAATATATTATCATTTAAAAATAACATTTTAAGATAATTTCATTATATTAATAATATTTAATACTACTGCATGAATCATATTTTTGATAGAACATCTTTATAGTCTCATAAAATAATATTATTTTACTTATTAAATTATTTTGGTGGTTATTTAAATGCATCTACATAACCAACAACAATAATGAAAAAATTTCCAATTAACTAAAACTCATAATATTGATAAAATATATTATACAAAAAGAACAACTAAATATCTTCATAATTCCCTATAAATACAACATCCCTATTACTCTTCATTAATAAATTCAAATTGAATCACGGATTAATATTTTTTTTTAATTGAATGTGTTTTTTTAATTATTTGTTTCTGTGATATAGGGTTTCTTGTGGACGAAATTATTCAAGGGGATAGAGGTGAACTGGATTTTTATATTTTACATTATTTAACAAATATTTCCCTTACCATTTTGATATTCAATATTATATTTGGTAATTTTTTAGAATGAATATATCATTCTTATATAATTTAATAAAGTGTTTCTGGTTTCTAGTATTTGTTTTATATCGTTCTATTATTCATAATCATACTAGTTCATATCAAAACATTATGCTTAATGTACATAAAAATTATTCCTATTTGCATAAATTATAAAAAATATTAAAAAATTATTGGGAGTAAAGAGATACTTTATTTAAAGAGGAATAATTTTTGGGTGGTTACACTGTGACAGTTAGTGTGCAATTCGTTATGATCAAAAGAATGTGTTTCATGAAAGGGGAAAACAAGTGAACATGAAATATAATGTAATATATAGTTTTTAAAATGAAATATATATATATATATAGGTATTATGGATGATATCCAAGATAAGAATATAGTGTAAATATTCCCTAGTACCTTAGTCAGTGAATTTTTATGGAAAAAATGTGCCTCTGTGGGGCCTATGTGCATAGAAGTATAATGGATAAAACATTGCATAAATAGAATAATATGGTTATGTGTTGGTGTGTTTTCACTATATCCCTAGATTAGTATTAACTTGGTGATTTGTATGAGTGTATCTGGTTTCATGTTCTGATTCAACCCATCAGAAATTGGAAATAATAATTATAGTTAGCTCTTTATGGTATATGTTGTGGTGATGGGAAGCATAATAGTGACCAATTGATCAAAATATAGTTATATTATGAGTTTTTTCTATGATTTTGAGTTCACCAAATATAGGTTCAATAGAATTTATGTTAGATTAATCCATTAAATAATTCCTTGAAATGATGGAAAATTTAGGTAACACCTTCATCAACCTATTTTTGGTGGTCAAGATGGTTAATTTAATATGAGATCGATGGTCATTGAGGTGAACTATGGGACTCCCATGAATTCCAGAATGATATAAAATAAGAATACCCACATTGAAAAAAATACATAGTCATGTGGAAAAACATATACATGGTGTACTCTGACTATAATTATAATGTTTTCTAATATTAGTTTTTAATAATTGTAACTGTAATACCTTGTATCATCTGAAAGTAATGTAAATGAAATAGTTTCTTTTATATGGATATAGGACTCTTTTATAATCCAAAATAATAATGTCTCCAACATTCCATTCATGTTTAATTTCCATTAGTTGTGATTATTTTTTGTGGGGTGTGGTTGTTTTTATTCATGTGTGTGTGGTTTACTTAGTTTAGTGATTCGGGTATGAGGACTTCCTATCTTTTAACCCACAAAAATCTAGGGATTTTTTATATGATTCATTTTGGCTTCATTGAATCTTCTTGTAGTGGAAATTAATAAATTATAATTTAGAGGATTACTAATTCATAAACTATCCCATTTTAAACAAATAATAATTTTAGAAATTTACTCTTTCATTGGTCTTAATAGTTAGAAATTTTTTTTGTTATATAAGGCCTATTGTTTAGAATCTAACTTATTTTGATCATTATATTCCATATCACTATTATTTATAAATTTTTAGTTCAAAATACATGACTCAATAGTTCATAAATTAATATTTTTCATATAACATCTTGATATATATTGGTAATATGTTCCATTTTTTATTGACTACTATGGATCATTATGATTTTACGAACATGTATGGTACTCACGAACTAAGTGAGATGATTTATGGATTCCTTAATATTGAAATATTAGTATTTTTACACTAAATTTTATGTTTTAGGAACCTTTTTATATTTGAAATAATGGAAATACCATTCAAAAACATCTACATTGGACATCATAGAGATATATGGATTATTGTGAGGATACATAATTGAGGCATTAAGAACAAAATAAAGGATATAATTATCATTCACCTTGTTCTTATTAAAGGAATTACTAGAAGTCCCACCACTATAAAATATATCAAATTGATCCCATATATTCCATCTTTGCTTAAAGGTAATATAGATGGTGTTTTGACTAAAGCACATGGAAATGCTGGTTGTGTGGGGATCTTTCACACCCTAAGAGGATTCATCTGTAAATAATTTTTAATTATCTTAGTATCATCTGTTTAATTTAATCAATGTTTCATGATGTTTATTATTCCATTATGTATTCCATGATATTTATGTGGTATGATGTTTTCATTAAAAGTGATTCATCACTAATTATCTCTACTATTAGTAAGTGAACAATTATCATTCCATAAAATGTTTATAGTGAATGGGTGGAACACAAAAAAAATACACGATATAATAAAATTATGGTTTAACATTGTTTTTCATAAAGAAAACCATTTGGTAAATTCACTATAAAAAATAAATCTTAACAAATAGAGAGAGTGTGTGAGGATGGGAGATTGTTATTCATTCCGATCTCATGAAATTCATCTTCAAAACATTTGTGGGGATAAAAATAATTTTTTTTAAACATTCCATAATTTAAAATAAATCATCATTTTTATTAATAAAATTTTATGGTGGGATACCTCTATCTAACATTCATAACATGTTTGATTAAATATTTGACAATATTAAACTATGTTTGAACATAATCATAATTCATACAAAATACAAACACTGCAATCTGAATTTAAAAGAAATATCAGATATCTTTTCCAAGGTGCTATGATAAATTTACCAATTTACCCATTTATGGGACTCGGTATATCCAAACATAAAAATTAATTAATTCCCACTATATAAAAATCTAGGTTACTACATAATTCCCACATACAGACCTTTTAATCCTTAATAATGAAAAATTCCATGCAGCTAAACCAAAAATATAATTAGAAAATATCATATGGAAAAAAATTATAAAAATCACTACATTCACCATAAGAGATATGAGCTCTTTGAAAGCCAAATAAAACCAATACATGGGAAATTTCCTCCCTTGATACCATGGAAATCATTTTGGGACAATTTGAAAAAAAATTATCAACGATTGAAAACCATTTAAATGTTATTGAATTAGGGTGTTGACAATCTAAACACTACCACACCAACCTATAAGGTGAAACAAAGAAGATATAAGATGAAATATATTGAAATAAATTAAAATATATCGAATTTTGTTGTTATTATAGATCATTCAATGACCCTGCATGATATTACTGAGAGACACATTGGTATTCCCTTCACATTTTTATCATCTCTTTAAAAGGTGAACATATTCATGTTTTTAACAAATTTCATAAGGAAATAACTAGGAAAAAATGAATTTTATATCATATGTGGGACCACAAAAGCCATCCTAAAACTCAAAAAGGACCAAAGTCACCACTAATGCACATAGTTGGGTAGTAGTAACATTTCATATAAGATACTAGCGAGAACAGAAGAAAAAGGAACTAATATAGTCGTCCCCTAAAAAACCAACCATCATCTCATCAATGACCAATTCTGATATAATCGAAAATTGAAGGTCATATCCATTAAGATAACCATGATCAAATAGCTAAAAATAGTTGGATACACTTTCCGTAACTCAAGAGTCTAATGACACAAATCTCCAAAAAAAATGTTCACTATATGGAAATATTTTCCCCCAGCAAACATCAATTCTTGATTGGAGTTACCCCATTATGGTTCCACACTCTATAATGATTCCATAGAAACAACTCAATATCATATATAATAGGAGAATTATGTGAAAGATATTTTAAATTCGTGAATCAATATGAAAAACTCCCCACCATTACTATAATTTGTCAGGTGAATTTTATTCAAATACGAAATCACACATGATGTATTATTTGATTCAACCATACCAAACTTCCCAAAATCATTAAGCTACAAGGGTTAGAAACATTGAAAAAAAACATTTATGTTCATATTCTTTAAATAAATCCAAACATAACATGAAAAATTTATTTCATATCCACGATATTATTTTATCATAAGATATATTAATTGGTTCATTTTCTACCATTACACTGCAAATTTACTCAGATAATAAAATTCCTCAAAACATTAAGTTGAACATAAACAAACATTAATTAAATATAATGACAATGTAATAAATGTGTTTAATCAGAAATTCAGAATTCATGACCCCACATCCTAGTTGGATATTTAATAATTAATGTAATATGACCCCCTTTTTCATGGCATCCTCGGTGTGAAATTCATAACAATTAGGGCGAAATCAATAAAGTACACCATAAATAAAACATAAAAATTCATCATTTTTAGAATCATCACTATAATTTTATGTAGTATTAAATGGTAATTGATCTTTTCCTATGAAATTTATTCCATTAAAAATTTAGGACATTATCACACAGATCCATTTTTAACCATTAAGAAAACCTTTTTCTATACTCAATGGTCATAGATATAACACTGAGCGTATTCAAAACCATTTTCTAACTGATATATTAGATACACTATCAACTACGTTAACATATACTGGATACCCATTAAAATATTAAATATATTACAATATTTTTTTAATTAATATGTAATGGAGGCTCTTACTCTGATGGGGGTAACTATGATATATACTATAAAGCATTTTTTTGATCAACATAAACTATGGGCGGTAGATCTAGTGATTTTTACCCAACATATAAAAATACACATTATAACTTGGGGTTATTAGTTTTAACCCCTATATTATACTCCAAACTCACATATACATATATAGAGTGGTTAATGAAAAATCCAATCCACACCATATATGGTAACACATGTTATCATTGTAAACTGATTAAACACCAAAATAGTTATTCCTTACTTTAGGAAAAACACAATCCCCTAATTGTGGAGAAAAATGGATGATTTTAATTTCAATGTTTCTCTAAATATATGTTCTAGTTAGGAACGCCAATTGATTAATGTAACAAAAAATCACAAAAGTGAAGGATTGTATGTTTCTTCCATTACATTCCGAAAATGGGTGATAGTTCTTACTATAATAATATGTATGTTATCAATTATATCATCAATATATATTTTTATTCCAGACACTACACAAGTTTACTAAAGGGAATTTTACCTTTTCTAAGCCAGTGTAAAATTATGACCAAAAAAGATAACATTTAATGCTAAATAATTTTCTCTAGAGTAAGTAGGAAACATAGTAAATCACAACTGAAGCTAGAATTGTATCTCAGGAGGCACAACTAAAACACATTATCTTATAGAAATTAAACCTCATATCATGTCCATGATATAACTCATATGTAACATCAATACATGAAAATCTTATGGTCAATATTCTTTAGAGAGGGTCAGGATACTTCTAACATCATTGGATATGACATCCTAAAAAAGATAAAAATCAATATATAGTTGTATAATTCTACAATGAGTTCGGGTAATAATAACAAATGGGAAGCTAATCTAATAGGATAAATAAAAATAGGGAATTAATATATGGTCAAAGACTCTTTGATCTAGATAGATATGAAGGATTTAGAAACTCCAACAAATCCTCTATCGCTCAAGTATTTGGCCTACCACATAAACCCATAAGGTACTTGTCATTGTAAAACATACAAAATAGACCAAAAATATTTACTTCTAACTAGATATATAGAACTCACCTTCCACTATACAAGAAAAACAACACAAAGAATAAATTATGGAAGGATCGTCCCTATATTTATAAGTTGATGATACCTCTTTTTCAGTCTCTAAATCAATGTCTCGTTTATATTTTAATCATTAAAAATAGGCCCAAACAATAAAATAGGAACAAAAAAACACATCCCTTAAATAAGAGAAGATTTCCTATGATAAAAACTCTCTATTAAAAAAATTAATAAATAGTTAACATAATATATATTTATAAGATATAATAACAATTACATTGAATAAACATAACTAACTAGGTTATGATTCATATAGTAGCTTATCCAATAAAAATTATGCATCATATTTATTAGTTGAATAATAGGTTGTCATAGTCCTTTATAGAGTATAGGAATACTATAACACCTATATTGGTCTCCCTTATATGATAACTAAACTTAATACCTCCCCCACATTGCTTCCCAAATCACCAAACCAAAAATCATAATTATACTAACCAAAAACTTTGTCCCTTAAACTCAATCCACTAAGGTACTATTTGAATACACCCTAATCCACTAGAATCACACCATGGAAAGCCGTAAGCTGAGTGACCACCCCAATATTATATTCAATAGGATAGGAGAGAGATACTAGAACCACAAAAGTAAAGAAGTGTTTAGGGGAGTTCCCTTAATATAACTTATAATATATACATTCCATAAATATACATTAATAACCAAGAACTACAAAAAATAAAAATGTAATCAACTAAACTCTATAAAAATTCATGGATGAGAAAATAGGTATCTATTACAACAAATTAAAATATAAAATTTCAAATAAAAATGAAAGATATAAAAATAAATTGTTTTGAATAATAAAATGAATGTGAAGGAACCTCTATACAATATGCTCTTATAGAAAAAAAAACTAGATGAATAATATCCCATTGTATACGCCTATGTACTCATAGACATTAGCTATACCATATCCACATCCTCTATGGAAAATGCCAAACCATGTAATGTATGAATAGAAGAAACATGTTTGGACATAAGTTATATAATTGGGTGAGTATTAACATACCCATTATGACACAATTAAAACATAAGTAATGATAAAACAATAGTCTTATAGGAAACTCGTGTTTGAGGTATCATGAAGGATGATCCCAAATAAACATATATTTTTTCAAATCAATATAATCATTGGATTTTAAGTATCTAATTCTTTATAGATCATCAACATAAAGGATTAAATCTCACATCACTAAATGATTCTTGAGATATTAGGCTCTTAAATATTAATGTCAATTTCCCATCTATAAGTCATATCCTAATGGTTAAATCAATTAGATTTCATGTCACATGTACCATATCCAAAATATCACATCATGACATCTCGAAACACCTCATATATTCCATGTAAACACACACTAATTCTATAGTAGGGGATCATTCTCGAAGGAGAGTATATATGTCTATGGTTTACAAAACCCTATTGAATAAAATACCAACAACTTATCACATAACAAAAAATAATCCCCTATATATGTAGAGAACCTATTCCCCAACTCATAGGGAAGTATTATCCGTTACTATAGTATTTGGGATATGTTCATTATTTGAATCAAGGGTGTACAAACCCAATTTCCAAATGGGGGATCCACATCCAAAGGTTGGATCTCTTAATCCGAGAACCCCATGGGTTGACTAAATAATACACATAAGGGAATCATTACTTATACTATGATTATATTGATGGATTTACTAACCACATGAAAATTTTGATTGATAGACTCACATACTAATTTAATATCCATGATGACAGCTAAAATAATTTATCATATATTAATAATAAAAGATAAAAATGTTAGTAAAATGTACACCATCACGATCCATGAAGGAAATATCTCGAAATTGATTACACATGTCTCTAGTAATATCACCCAAAAGAGATAATATTATAAAATTTCATAAAATATCGTGTACATAATATGTAATTCATATTTACATGGTGTGAAAAATATAATCATACGCCATGGTTGATTAGTAACCAACCAAAATCAGTGGTGTCAATAAACATTGTGTATCCAATAGGATACACAACATTCGGGGCTCCATAATCCTTTCTACCATGTATGAAATATACAAAAAAAGTCATATAACCTTAATAATAATGTATTTAATTTGATTTCCATGTGTTTAGATCCACATGATCTAGTTGAATTGTAATACTGTTACTTGATGAGTAATATTTCTCGAACTATATGAGATGATTAGGAAAATACTTAGTCTGTGGATCAAAAAAACATGGAATGTACAAATAATAAAAGCTAAACCCCTCCATCTGATATACATGATGTGTGTGAAGGCTGAAATGGCTTGTGGGTTTTATTTGTTGACATATCCTATAATTAGATATAGATCAAGTTAAATAATCTAGAAAACATTGATTTTGTCCCAATGTTAAATGGAATATTATATTTATAAAAATTATTCACCCAAGTATCTTTCCTCATTGAATAAAAAATGTGTGATACAAATGAAGACTATGAATGGAGTTGGGTATTTCAAATCTATATAAATTAGGGCATTGTATTTCATATTGTGATTATCACCACCAAAATCACCTTTTTTCGTGCCTTTAATTCAATAATTCCATAAATCAAAAGGGGCCTCCATCATAACTTATTCTAGCACCAACGATAATCCTTTATTACCCTCATTAATTTATTTTTAATATTTTTCAAACCACACATAGAATTAACCAAAAAAAGCATCATCATGATATTGTCTCTATGGAGTGAACAACACCAACCCCCATTATTTATTCAGTCTCCATTTACCTCTTTTAATCAATATGTGATAATTCAAGGTTGAACCATTACTATTTAAGAAGTGAATGATATTAAAGATGATTATATTCTTTTTTTTGAAAAGATTATTTTCTATGAAATTAAGGAGGATATTTGAAACATATAAATGAATCCTAAATCATGATGACATATTCAGAAGAATTTGACCAAATAAGTAATTTCTATATAAGTATTTCCATGAAGGGTTATAAATAAGAATTATACCTTTAATACATCTCAAAAATTCTATTCATGTATAATTTCACCATAAAATTATATTCTATAAATTCATTTTCTTTGGAAAAACATTTATTAAATCAATTATTTATAAATTTACCACAAAATTCAATAATATATTGTCCTATTTTTACATAATGACAATTAACATATACTATTTCAAAATAATATAATATTTGTATATTATTCACACCAAAATTTTGTAATTCCTTATGATGTTGATGTACTGATTACTCATAAACTAATCTTAAATGTATGAATAAATAAATTGAAAATTTTAACACAATACTCATGTGATATAAATGTAATTATTAATGATAAATAAACCCCAATTATAATATTTACATATAAAATATCTTTATAATTATCATTATAATAAATATTAATATTTTTCAAGGAAATTAATAGATATGTAAACCAACTATGATAGAATTTTTGGACATAATGAATGTGGTAGGAATCCCAAAATAATTCTAACCATGATTGAATAAATACTGAAACACTCATAATTAATCCATAGTCCAAATTGGTAATTGATTTCACCATGATTATAATTAATATCTCAATGAATTGGGTAAAATAATTAAATTATTTCATCATAAATATTGATGGATTAGTAGGGATAAATATTTTTACAAAATATTTGTAGATTCATTTAGTTTAACTATTATTATGAAAAATGTATTCTATTTTTAAAAAATAAATTGTCCAAATCCCATTACCGATACACATAACATTAAACTATCCTCACAATAAAATAATTATCAGTATAATAGTTATTTCATAATTTTCATAAAATCATCAAAATATTAGATATAAAAAAAAATTTTGATAGAAACAAATATATTTATTTCATAATCATTAAAACAAAACTAAAAATTAAACAAGTATAGAACATAAAAAATTTAAACCTATGTGAAAGAAATGAAATCTATAATTAATACATCAGTTTTAGAATTTTTCCATTTCTAAGTACAAGGTAAAATGCATTTTATATCTCCTTTAAAGGACTCAAGACATTTAAAATAAAAAATAAATTATGTCTCTGTAACAAAATGTATTGGTCATTGTATATAACTTCAGTATAAGATGTCACGGTGAGTTTCTGGTACAAGAATCATATTTTTTCCCAAACAATCCTATATGTGTTTTTAAGGAGATATGTTTTATATCATTTTCCATATTTGTCCTATTTTAATTCATGTAATATTATTTCTTATATAAAAATTTCTAATATATTATGTGTTTTGTGATTTTTTGTTTAATGGAATATATATTGTACCAACGTATCATACATTTTATGATATTGTGTCACTAATCATAGTCTTGAAATGAATGTATTTCATTGAAAATAGGGATTATATCCATGTTATTAAGAGGTGTAAATCATCAAAAAAGGAATAATATAAAAGTAAAATAGAACAAGGTGAAACATTTATTTCAAATGTGATTGAAAATAATTTCTTTAATATTCAACATCAATTATGATTGATGATTAAAAAGGAATGTGGCTGGGATTAAAATCGGAAATATGGATGAAACTATTTATCTCAAAAATACCTGAATAATTTAATTTCTAATGATATAAAAAAGTGAAATTTGATGTCAATTAGTATTATATAACTCTTATAGAATATATGTTTCACTAAATTTGAAATAAAAGGATTTGGTAGTCCACTAAAACATATAAATATATATAAATTAATTCATGACATAAGGTGGTTGAATCAAATGATCTCATAATGATTTAGGTGCCACTGATTTGGGTGGGATGCAATTTTTATTAAAATAGATTCATCACTTTAAGTCACCACTATTTGCAACAGAACAATGATTTTTCAATAATAAATATGTAGTGAATAGTTGAAAAATAATAAATTCTATGATATATTCAAATTGTGGTTTTATATATTTTTTGTAAAGGAAAATAACAATTAAATGAAATCTAAAAAGAGGAATCTCGTCTAATAGAGTAAGGATGAGAGTTTGGCCTTCATTCAGATCACATGGAAACCCTCTTTTGAAATATATATGTGGGGATATATACTCTTGTTTTTCTAATTCAATCATGTAAAACCCATAATAACATTAATTAATAAAATTTTAGGGTGTGACTCTTCTATCTCAAATTTATACATTGTTTGATTAAATATCAATAAAAATTTAACTATATCTATACATCATGTGAATTCATTAAACAAGTTAACACTACAATTACAATAAAATCAGAATATCAGATAATTTTTACAATGTTCTATTATAAATGTACCATTTTACCCATTTATGGTATCCAAGATTCCAAATATAAAAAATAAATTTAAGTCCCACTAATAAAAAAATATATTTTTCTACGTCTTTCCTATCGTTAAACCATTTCATCATTGAAAATGAGTAATTCCACATACACAAACCTAATACCTAATCAAAAAAGCTCATGTGTAAAAAAAATAATTCTCACACTTACTGTATTCACCTAGAGAGATCTATGCACTATGAACACCTAAAAATATGAATATAAGGAAAATATTCTCTCTTATTACCACATACATGATGTTGGTACACGTTTAAAACATTAATTTTTCAATAAAAACTCCTGAAAGGTTATTTAATTAGGGTATCAACAATCCAAACATTACCATATCCACCTATAATGTGAAGCATAGATGATATCACATTGAATCAATTGATATACCATAAAACATATTATATATAATTCGTTGACTCTATATGATAATGATGAGAGACACATAAGTATACCCATAATATTTTTGTCATCTCTTAAAATTTAAAACAAGAAAATATTTTTGAAATAATATTTAAGGATGTCACCACGCACGAATACCCACCAATATATTATATCTTATGAGGGACCACACAACCGAACCAGAAAATCCAAATAGGATGATATTCATCACCAATTAACATGGATGGGTAGTGTTCTCTCTTAAAATAAGTGTTTAGTGTGCACATCAAGATAAAGAACTAAACTAATCATCCACCAAAAAACCATCATTCAGCTAATCAGTGTCAAATTATAAAATTATCCGAAGTGGATAGTCCTATAAATTCATATATCCATGATCGATTAGATCAAAAAATGGGATAAACATTTTATAACTAAAAATTCTAAATACACAACCCTCAGAGAATAATTATTTACTATGTGGAAATATTTTCATCCCAAAAAAACACAAATTGTTGATTGGAAATGCCCCCTATGGTTTCGTACTCTACTAAGATTCCTTATAAACCACCCATTACAATATAAAAAATGATCCTCATTGGACCACCATTGTAACGCCCCAAGATTTTATGAAAAATATTCTTTTTAATTTCATTAATGTCTTGTGTTGTACGCTACAACAAAAGAAGCTTTCACAATACGCATCCTTGACTTTCCTTCCGTTACACGCAATCACGACCTTCCTCGATAGCGTGTGTAGTACGCAATACTGAGTTTCACGAAACAACGATATGCTATTAAAATATTATTAAAACTAGCCGTTATGAATAGTAATAACCACTTTTTGGAAATTTTGTAAATTTTATTTTTTAAAATGGAATTCATTTTTGGATTCGGAGTATCGAATTTAGCCTAAGGTGAAATTTTGGTACTTTTCGGATAACTTTCATATTCTAATGAATAGTGAAAATTACTAAATTATAATTAAAAACAACTTTTTTAATCGAAATAATTAATAGTGATAAATTATTAATTTGAGTGGTTTTAAAGTATATTTAGAATATATTTTTACAATTTAATACAATGTTGGTCATTGTTTGTAATTTCACATTTAAACCAGACATAATCAAGTGTCAATCTTTTGATAGATTTTGTTTCTTAAAAAACACGCTATTTGTTTTAACAGTGGGATTTAATTATAAAATTAATTAATGCAACTTCTATGTTATGAATTTGGTAAAATAGACTTCATTTTTGAATTCGGAATATGAAATATAGCTTAGGATGAAATTTTGGCATTTTTCTGAAAACTTTCAATTTTTGAATAGTGAAACCACTAAGTGGTAGGTTAAAAACGGAATTTTGCATAAAACTTAATTTTACCGCTTCTGTGAATGGAATTTCGAAAATCCGAGAGACACGGTTAATATCAAGGACTAAAATGTGGTTCAATGAGATGAAAATAATTTTTTGGTGAATAGTAACTTTTTACTTTTTTTACCACGGTTAATAGTAAATAGGGTAACTAAGGGTAAATATGATATTAATATTACCCTAACACATGTCCTAATTCTATTGGACAAGTGTAATTCGACCAAAAACAAACTTAGGAATAAAATATGACCATTTAGGCCCACTTGGATTAGATTAGGACATTTATTATTAATTTATTTAAAGAAGGGTTAAAATAGTTAAAATCAAAGTTTAATAAGTAAATCATTTTTAATATGGGGTTATACATAAGATAAATTCGACTATAAATATTCATTAGAAAGCTAAAAAGATTTCCTACATGATGGTATTTTATTTGTAATTTTTAGACAGAATATAATATAATTTATTTATGACACAAAGATGATGCAGTAATTATCTTATTAATGAAATATTGACATAATTGATAATATAAATACCAAAATAAATGTAATTTAAGACTTTTGATGAATTCCACTAATTTTCTAGGTTACTATGATATATTAGTGTTGATTTAATCAACTTGGTTCGAATATATAATTCTTTTATGACTTTCAAAAAAATCATATATCAAATAGTGTCAAAATTGACACAAAATAGTTTTTAAATCAAATATTATATTATTAATTGTTATTTTATTCCTAAAAATCTAAGGTTCGGCCAAATGACTTAGATAAGGATATATGTATTAATAATATACAATTTGGGGTTCGTTTGGCATGTTATAGTAAGTGTATTAACCATATAGTGAAAGAAAACAAAAAGACACGGTAAAAGTTAAATTATTTAACTTAGAGTTAAATCTAATTGATAAGGTTTAAAATAAGATCCAAACATGTATAAATTTGATTGGTTGATGCGATTACAACCCTATCTCATCTAAGCTTCGAATATGAGTCATTTTTGGAGGTTTTTAAGTGGGGTTATATTTATTATAAATTAATATTTTTAAGAATTCCTAAGGTGCCCCTCTCCTCCCTTATAAAAGGACACCTCCTCCCCCTCCTCCTCACACCAATTTGAGCACTCAAGCTCGGCCAACCCCTGCCAAAATCCCTTCTCCACTTCCCTAGCAACATCCTAGAGGTTCTGGTCTTCCTCAAAGACCAATTCTAGTGCCCTAAGAGGAGGTCTCAAAGAGGCACTTCAAAGAAGAGGTAATTACCGTTACCAATTCTTTCATCTTTATTTCTTCTTCCACTTCTTCTTCTTAGGTTGTTTCATTATGAAGTAATAACATCAGTATCACTCATATACTGATATGTTATTATAAGTATGAAACAACCCTATTTCACCATCTATCCATCCTACGGAAAAAGAAATCACCGCGCGTGCGTACGTACGGAATACCGTCTCCACGCCGTGGTGTAATCTATTTTCCACCACCACCTTACATGGATGGGTATAATGGTGTAAAGAATAACTATACATAGTTATTACAACATCATAATGATTCTGATATATTTTATAATCCACTCCAATTCAATTCAATATTTATAGAAATGATATCATCGCTCGTGCGTACGTACGGAATACCGTCTCCACGACGCGATGAGATTCATTCTCCATGTTAACCATTTAAGAATGATTATAATGTATATATAAGAAATAATAATGAAATACATGAAATTATAAAGCTACTGGATTTATGTATATATATATACATATGTATTTCATCAACTTACTTCCATTTCAAGACAATAAGGAAAGAAAAACAGCGTTCATGCGTACGTACGGACTACCGTCTCCATGAACGGTGTTTTTCATTTTATTTATCTATCTATTATATATATATATATACTGAATATATATGATATATAAATCATATTTTATATTCTGGAAGTAAGTAAATCATGATATAAGTAATAATGATGTCAAGAACAACAAGTCAAAACACCTACGATAAATGAAACGATTTTACCCAAAACGCTTCTTTAACATGGAATTTACAAAAGAACGGGTAATATAATGTCATAAGTGAACCATATATGATATCATAACAATGAATATGATTCTGTAATAAGTCAATGACATTATTTAAATCATTATACAGGAGGTTCGGACACATACGAAGCAAATTGGACCTAAGGTAAGGGAAATATCACAATCTCACTTTTATCCGAGATTGTTTTTACTTTGGTAATTACTGGGGTGTATTTTATCATCCAAATCCATGTTTCATCAATATGTAATGTTATTTCCATCTACCTACAATTGTTTAAATCCATTTTTACCCTTCGGTGAGTTTTTAGTAATATGTATGAAAGGAATCTTTTGTCGTTTTTCGTACGAGGTACTTTTTGACTTTTCCGACAAAAGTACGAGAAGAATGTTTTTTTTAACTTAAACGGCACGAACGGATTTTTACGGTTTTATAAAGCCTTATTTTTATGAAGATTCCTCCAAAAGATTTCATGACTATTTTCAATAAAATCTCTTTCTTTTAAAAATTTCATGATGTTTTGTGAAAAGAAATTGATTTTGAAGAAGAAAGGATATTTTCCTCAAGAATTTAATTCAAGTGTTTTATCAAAATTATTTTCCATCTAAGATAATAAAGGGTTCTGTTTCTGTCCATATTTTTACATTGATTTGACTATGTTGTGATGGAATTATGTTTATGAATTCCTTTATCTTATATGAATGGTTTTATGATGTCATGTTGTTTAAGAATCCCATTTTTATTACATGGGTTATGCAATGATGTATGATTTATGATTCTGTGGCACACATAAGAAAGGATTCATTAAGAGATGGGTGGGACCTATATCTCCCTCCAATGCATTGGGTAAAGATTTTATATCTCATGAGATATACATGGCTGGAATGGAAGGTTATTTCGGTTCAGTGATACAGGACTGAAACGAGGAGTGAACTCGATTCAGAAAGGGACTTTGTCCACTAAGATAGTCTTGGCAATGAGTCTTGACTAACCAGAAATGATTCTCTATGATTATGTGTGTATGCCACAATGAGTAATGTTTTAAGTTATGATTTCATTTCACTACTATGATTTATCCCATGTTATGAAATTATGCTCTCTTTTGCAGGTTAAGATTTCCAAAAATGTTATGTTCTTATGAAAATTATGTGATTGATATTTCCTTTGTTTACCCTTACTGAGCATTTGAGCTCACCCTTTTATGTTTTCTTTTCCCCAGGATATAAAGAAAGGTTTTAGGTAGAAAAAAGGGATGACCTTTATGGGAGATATTGTAGAACTTTCACCACGATTAGAAGATTACGTTCCGAGTTTCCAAAGACACTAAACTATTACGATCCTTTAGTGTGTGTTTTTGTTATGTACTAAGTATTCCGCAAATGTAATGTAATGTACATGTACGTCAAGATACGGGTCTCTACAGTTGGTATCAGAGGAAAGGTTTAGTCAACCTTTGGAAACTAGGAAGCGAGAACTTTAGTGAGATCCCTAGAGATATTTCTAAGGTATGTCTAGGGATGTCTCTAAGGTTAAGTATACGTATAGGTTATAGTCCTAGAATTACGCTAACGATCTTCGAATTTAACCTAAGATGTTAGATATTGAGGGTACTAACCCTTTATTATGTTGTTTTCCCTAGCATGATTTTTGCCTCTCACACAATTCTTTTGGGGTTTTAGACGATGGCTGGAACCCTAAGGAACCGTGTTAATGCGGAATGTGATGGGCAATGCAATGATTGTACCCCTGAGCAACCAAACGATATAGGAGCTGGAATGCAAAATCTTGTAGCCATGATCACACAACTTTCTCAAGCTATGAATCATGCAGGACTTCCAAACGAGCAAAGGAAGGAGCAACATTCTGTTGAATCCTTCATGAGGCAGCGTCCACCTTCTTTCAGTGGGTCTACTGATCCATTAGTTGCTGAACAATGGATTAGTACTACTGAAAAGATATTTTCAGTTCTTCAATGTTCTGAACATGATAAAGTCATCCTAGCAGTGTATCGTTTGGAAGGAGATGCTGATCAATGGTGGAATCTTATTAAGAATACAAGGCAAAGGGATGAAATTGAGTCTATGGAATGGGACGAGTTCAAGAACTTATTTTTCAATAAGTACTTCCCTCGTATTCTTCGAACAAAGATGGAGAAAGAGTTTCTTGAACTGAAGCAAAGGGACGATGAATCTGTTGGTACCTATGAAGCAAATTTTACAAGACTTGCAAGGTATGCTTCTGGAATTATCATCCAACCTGAAAGTAAAGTTGATCGATTTTTCAGTGGCTTAAAACCAAGTCTTCGAAGGGCATTAGCTATAAGAGACTTCAGTAGCTATGAAGAAATTGTGCGTTGTGCTATCAAGGTAGAAATGGAAGTTGGTGTTACATATCCATCTCATGGTTTTGACAAGAAACGAAAGATGGAGTTCAAGGAGAAATCTCAGAATAATGGTGAAAAGAAGATGAATGTTTCCTTATGCACAAAGTGTGGAAAGAAGCATGGTGGAGATTGTCTAAAAGGGACTAGAAAATGTTTTAAGTGTGGAAAAGAAGGTCATCGAGCAGCTGAGTGTCGAAGTAATGGAAAAAGGGTTTCTAATGATAAAGCAAACACTGCAGAGAATGCACCGCCAACACTTCAATGCTTCAAGTGCAAGGAAATGGGGAATTATGCTAATAATTTCCCTAATCCAAGGGTTAGTGATGATCAACATGAGCAACCACTGAAGGCAAAGGACAAAGGGAAATCACATGCGATCACTATTGGCAATGTTGAATATGACAACGATGTGGTGGAATGATTAAGTGTTTATGTAATGGGATTCCAAAATAATGTTGTATCATTGAGTATTGCAATATTTATTGATGTGGTATTCAAAGTGATTGAGATATTTTTTTTGGAAATAAGATGATATGCGCATAATGAAGACGAGAAAATGAAATGTTTAATAGTATTCATGAGCTCATGATTGATATAAGGACTAAGTGATATCATGGTTTGAGTATAAATAATTTTGAGGATTTTGGTATGTGTAAAGTGTTAACTTTTAACTGCATTCAAGTTTTCACTAAGGTTCAATGGGTATTCAAGAGTATACATGATTAAGGACTTTGAATGTTTGGAATGTGACCAAAAAAAAACATATCTTATGATATATGGGGATCAACGATGATATTAAATCTCTGGTAATTGTTTTCACTATGTTATGAGAGTGGACTGCAGTATTATGGATAAGCCTAAAGATTGGAATGGATTGTGTTGGACGATATTATTGATGGGATGTTATAGTAGTTTTGGAAAAAGGACAACCTGCAGGACGGGCGACAGCCCATCGCTTCGGACAAGGCTGTGGGAATCGAACCCACAACCGAAGTGCGACTGGCCTTTATCGCCTACCACTGACCTACAGGAAGTCTCTGTTTAGTAGAAACTAGTTTTATTATATTAAGCAGTATGATATATGAAGTATAAGTCCATTTTAGGAACCATATATGATTAATCTCACTATAGATCGACTTATGTATATAAGTTTTGCTAACCTTTTGTTTGAGACAGATGGAATGACCTGTCATTCTATCACATGATCTGCTAACACATCACGAATAACAAATTCAACTTCATTTATTTAAGAGATGAAGTAGAAATTGTTCAAGGCACGAAAAAAAGTGATATTTTACCAAAATAAAGTAAGTATTTATTCTAAGCAAATTTTCAACTTTAGGGAAATGATCTTGAAAACCAAAAATGTTGTCCTAGTGATCTTATACCTGATGAATCAGATGGTACCTTATATCATCACAAATCTATGGATTTGTGATTACTGGCTTTTCCATAGCCATGTTCTCTACCACTCTCCATCAGAACATGATGGTTAGATTTTTCTTCCATATCCATATTTTCACCTATGTGGAAACCCAGTGATTAGTATATTTGGGTAATCGTTACATTTCATACTTTAGTTTTTAAAGCCATGTTTTGGTATTCCTTTTTACGATGTGGGTTTCTATCAAAGAAAATTTTGAATAGTAAACCATTTATAACCCCGACGAATTTCGAGGGCGAAATTCATTTTAAGGGGGGTAGAATGTAACGCCCCAAGATTTTATGAAAAATATTCTTTTTAATTTCATTAATGTCTTGTGTTGTACGCTACAACAAAAGAAGCTTTCACAATACGCATCCTTGACTTTCCTTCCGTTACACGCAATCGCGACCTTCCTCGATAGCGTGTGTAGTACGCAATACTGAGTTTCACGAAACAACGATATGCTATTAAAATATTATTAAAACTAGCCGTTATGAATAGTAATAACCACTTTTTGGAAATTTTGTAAATTTTATTTTTTAAAATGGAATTCATTTTTGGATTCGGAGTATCGAATTTAGCCTAAGGTGAAATTTTGGTACTTTTCGGATAACTTTCATATTCTAATGAATAGTGAAAATTACTAAATTATAATTAAAAACAACTTTTTTAATCGAAATAATTAATAGTGATAAATTATTAATTTGAGTGGTTTTAAAGTATATTTAGAATATATTTTTACAATATAATACAATGTTGGTCATTGTTTGTAATTTCACATTTAAACCAGACATAATCAAGTGTCAATCTTTTGATAGATTTTGTTTCTTAAAAAACACGCTATTTGTTTTAACAGCGGGATTTAATTATAAAATTAATTAATGAAACTTCTATGTTATGAATTTGGTAAAATAGACTTCATTTTTGAATTCGGAATATGAAATATAGCTTAGGATGAAATTTTGGCATTTTTCTGAAAACTTTCAATTTTTGAATAGTGAAACCACTAAGTGGTAGGTTAAAAACGGAATTTTGCATAAAACTTAATTTTACCGCTTCTGTGAATGGAATTTCGAAAATCCGAGAGACACGGTTAATATCAAGGACTAAAATGTGGTTCAATGAGATGAAAATAATTTTTTGGTGAATAGTAACTTTTTACTTTTTTTACCACGGTTAATAGTAAATAGGGTAACTAAGGGTAAATATGATATTAATATTACCCTAACACATGTCCTAATTCTATTGGACAAGTGTAATTCGACCAAAAACAAACTTAGGAATAAAATATGACCATTTAGGCCCACTTGGATTAGATTAGGACATTTATTATTAATTTATTTAAAGAAGGGTTAAAATAGTTAAAATCAAAGTTTAATAAGTAAATCATTTTTAATATGGGGTTATACATAAGATAAATTCGACTATAAATATTCATTAGAAAGCTCAAAAGATTTCCTACATGATGGTATTTTATTTGTAATTTTTAGACAGCATATAATATAATTTATTTATGACACAAAGATGATGCAGTAATTATCTTATTAATGAAATATTGACATAATTGATAATATAAATACCAAAATAAATGTAATTTAAGACTTTTTATGAATTCCACTAATTTTCTAGGTTACTATGATATATTAGTGTTGATTTAATCAACTTGGTTCGAATATATAATTCTTTTATGACTTTCAAAAAAATCATATATCAAATAGTGTCAAAATTGACACAAAATAGTTTTTAAATCAAATATTATATTATTAATTGTTATTTTATTCCTAAAAATCTATGGTTAGGCCAAATGACTTAGATAAGGATATATGTATTAATAATATACAATTTGGGGTTCGTTTGGCATGTTATAGTAAGTGTATTAACCATATAGTGAAAGAAAACAAAAAGACACGGTAAAAGTTAAATTATTTAACTTAGAGTTAAATCTAATTGATAAGGTTTAAAATAAGATCCAAACATGTATAAATTTGATTGGTTGATGAGATTACAACCCTATCTCATCTAAGCTTCGAATATGAGTCATTTTTGGAGGTTTTTAAGTGGGGTTATATTTATTATAAATTAATATTTTTAAGAATTCCTAAGGTGCCCCTCTCCTCCCTTATAAAAGGACACCTCCTCCCCCTCCTCCTCACACCAATTTGAGCACTCAAGCTCGGCCAACCCCTGCCAAAATCCCTTCTCCACTTCCCTAGCAACATCCTAGAGGTTCTGGTCTTCCTCAAAGACCAATTCTAGTGCCCTAAGAGGAGGTCTCAAAGAGGCACTTCAAAGAAGAGGTAATTACCGTTACCAATTCTTTCATCTTTATTTCTTCTTCCACTTCTTCTTCTTAGGTTGTTTCATTATGAAGTAATAACATCAGTATCACTCATATACTGATATGTTATTATAAGTATGAAACAACCCTATTTCACCATCTATCCATCCTACGGAAAAAGAAATCACCGCGCGTGCGTACGTACGGAATACCGTCTCCACGCCGTGGTGTAATCTATTTTCCACCACCACCTTACATGGATGGGTATAATGGTGTAAAGAATAACTATACATAGTTATTACAACATCATAATGATTCTGATATATTTTATAATCCACTCCAATTCAATTCAATATTTATATAAATGATATCATCGCTCGTGCGTACGTACGGAATACCGTCTCCACGACGCGATGAGATTCATTCTCCATGTTAACCATTTAAGAATGATTATAATGTATATATAAGAAATAATAATGAAATACATGACATTATAAAGCTAATGGATTTATGTATATATATATACATATGTATGTCATCTACTTACTTCCATTTCAAGACAATAAGGAAAGAAAAACAGCGTTCGTGCGTACGTACGGACTACCGTCTCCATGAACGGTGTTTTTCATTTTATTTATCTATCTATTATATATATATATATATATACTGAATATATATGATATATAAATCATATTTTATATTCTGGAAGTAAGTAAATCATGATATAAGTAATAATGATGTCAAGAACAACAAGTCAAAACACCTACGATAAATGAAACGATTTTACCCAAAACGCTTCTTTAACATGGAATTTACAAAAGAACGGGTAATATAATGTCATAAGTGAACCATATATGATATCATAACAATGAATATGATTCTGTAATAAGTCAATGACATTATTTAAATCATTATACAGGAGGTTCGGACACATACGAAGCAAATTGGACCTAAGGTAAGGGAAATATCACAATCTCACTTTTATCCGAGATTGTTTTTACTTTGGTAATTACTGGGGTGTATTTTATCATCCAAATCCATGTTTCATCAATATGTAATGTTATTTCCATCTACCTACAATTGTTTAAATCCATTTTTACCCTTCGGTGAGTTTTTAGTAATATGTATGAAAGGAATCTTTTGTCGTTTTTCGTAAGAGGTACTTTTTGACTTTTCCGACAAAAGTACGAGAAGAATGTTTTTTTTAACTTAAACGGCACGAACGGATTTTTACGGTTTTATAAAGCCTTATTTTTATGAAGATTCCTCCAAAAGATTTCATGACTATTTTCAATAAAATCTCTTTCTTTTAAAAATTTCATGATTTTTTGTGAAAAGAAATTGATTTTGAAGAAGAAAGGATATTTTCCTCAAGAATTCAATTCAAGTGTTTTATCAAAATTATTTTCCATCTAAGATAATAAAGGGTTCTGTTTCTGTCCATATTTTTACATTGATTTGACTATGTTGTGATGGAATTATGTTTATGAATTCCTTTATCTTATATGAATGGTTTTATGATGTCATGTTGTTTAAGAATCCCATTTTTATTACATGGGTTATGCAATGATGTATGATTTATGATTCTGTGGCACACATAAGAAAGGATTCATTAAGAGATGGGTGGGACCTATATCTCCCTCCAATGCATTGGGTAAAGATTTTATATCTCATGAGATATACATGGCTGGAACGGAAGGTTATTTCGGTTCAGTGATACAGGACTGAAACGAGGAGTGAACTCGATTCAGAAAGGGACTTTGTCCACTAAGATAGTCTTGGCAATGAGTCTTGACTAACAAGAAATGATTCTCTATGATTATGTGTGTATGCCACAATGAGTAATGTTTTAAGTTATGATTTCATTTCACTACTATGATTTATCCCATGTTATGAAATTATGCTCTCTTTTGCAGGTTAAGATTTCCAAAAATGTTATGTTCTTATGAAAATTATGTGATTGATATTTCCTTTGTTTACCCTTACTGAGCATTTGAGCTCACCCTTTTATGTTTTCTTTTCCCCAGGATATAAAGAAAGGTTTTAGGTAGAAAAAAGGGATGACCTTTATGGGAGATATTGAAGAACTTTCACCACGATTAGAAGATTACGTTCCGAGTTTCCAAAGACACTAAACTATTACGATCCTTTAGTGTGTGTTTTTGTTATGTACTAAGTATTCCGCAAATGTAATGTAATGTACATGTACGTCAAGATACGGGTCTCTACAACCATAACAAAATCCTAAAAATATTTAAATACTCTCAACATTTATTATAATGTGTGAGTTGAATTATGTTGAAATAATTAATCAAACATGATCATTTATTTGTTGCTTCAATGCAAGACCACCCAAAATTAATGAGCAACAATGGTAAACCAAAATTTGAACGAAAATAATTTCTTCTTATTTAATGAAATACTAACATATAAAAACTATCTTATTAGATATCTCATACATAATTTGAGCATATGATATCTTTCTTTGTTCATCTTCTATTATGATAGTTCTAATCAATGCAGATAATAAAATTAATCAAAATATCAAGTATTACATAAACCAAATTACTTGAATATCATATAAAATTACTAATTTTCTTTCATCCCATATTCACACAACAATACACCCATTCAAAATTAGTTTTTCATGACCCCTCCCTCCGGAGATTCCCCTCCTGAGCTGGAAATGGAGAAATAGAGATAATGACCCTCACGTCCTGCCTCTAATTGGCCCTGGGTTGGTGACCCCACCAATGGTATTTAATCTCACAAAACTGGATGCATTACCCTTTTTATAGTAACCAAGATCAAGATATAGGATTTATCAACCTCAAAAATACTCTAAGATATAGATAAAAAAGAATCCATAATCCACACCACATGCGTGTTTAAAGTAAAACTGCAAGAAAAGTACAATGAAATGCACCCAAATTATATACCAAAAGAACAAAACAAAGATGAAACATGACAACAATCCCATATCCTAAGCTAGTAAGGTCTAAAATGGTCCATGTAATCTCCATGGAAACCTAAATATAGTTGTATATATGTTGGCTGATCATACAAGTATAATCTGTAGGAAAGACCAAAGAGTCGTGTCCACAAGTGGGAGAAGCATACTAATGCCTCTGTGAGAAAAATAGCCAAAAATCAAAAGCACCAATCATGGTATACTATCCACCCATTATTCACCAAATAATGGTCACAAAGTTACACAAGTCAAGTCATGTGATGAAATAATCACATTGATATTTGGGAACCATGCACCACTTACCATGGGTTAACTTCTCATCCCAAATGGCGAACATCTTGATGCTACCATGCTCTTCCACATGCCCCACTTTCACAACCTACCCACACACACTGGGTCCACATACCACATCCCACCCGAAAACACCTAGGCTACAACAATATCACATCCTACCAATATACACATAGGCCATAAGAACAACTCATCTCGCCTGAAAACACTTCGGCCTCATCATGAAGAAACATGGGAAATAAACCACCTCTCACACAACTAGTTCCAAAGATCTAGTAACAATCCTCAGGCCATTACAACCTTCTTGAAGAGTCATGGAAAATAAATTACTAGAAATGGGAGCATGGGAGTCGATAACCATCAATCCATCCCTCCACCAGGATGTTCTAAAAAACCCCTCCCACATAATAATCGAGGAGTTCATCATGTAGTACTCAACATGGGTGGGGTGTATATATAATTCACAAGGAATTAAAATTTTATACTTATAGATATGAAATACTCAGCCCAAACTATGGGTTTCCAAACAAAAAACCAGACCACATATAAATACCTTTGCTGCTACCCCTACATGCACTCCCACACAACCAACCACAACATGTTTAATATCCCACATCCAGTTCATTTCATTAAAAATAATTCATTACTAATAAAAATGTATTCATTCTAGGCCAATAGGGAAACTAAAAACCACAAAACACAACTAGTAGTGACAAAATATCATAAAAAAACCAAGGTGAAGGATCTTGGTAATGAAACCCAATACACACTTCACCAATGTAATTCCCTGACCCCATTTACCTAGATTCGGTGCATTATTTTAATACATTGGCATGATTACAAGGAATCTAGTCCTAAAGCAGTGATTAGCTTAGCAGTCTGGGAAAATATATTACATACATGAACGTTACATTACATTATAAAATGAAAAATAGAAACAACATTATCTCCATTGACCACATTCATATCCCTTAGATTATCCTTGTAGGACAGTTATAATATACTTCTTCACATCTTGGAAAAAATAAAACATAGAAAGGGTTGAGATCAGATGCTCAACAATGATAACAATATAATGGAAACATTTATATATCAGAATAAACATTTAAGGAAATGAATAAAAATAAAACAAATGCCTTTTAAACTTAATATTCAGTATAATAAGAAAAGATAACTCAAATAATTCCATTTACATATTCACATGTATATTCTACTAGTCGAATAATCACATGTAATATCAATAGATAATTTCATAATGATGGAATGCATAATGCCAGACTTCATAACCACATATTAGAGGCCTCGTGCCAAGAAAAAAAATAAGATTTTTTCAAAGCCTTGTGCCATGACACTAGTTTGTCTCAAGAGACCTACTGATACATCGAGGGGCTATAGTGGGCTCCACCCATCACTTACTAATCCAAGGAATTATTCTTATGAAACGGTTTAAACATAACCTAAATATTCATATTAAAACTAGAATATAAAATTTCAATACTTTATCCAAAAACCATGAATTTTATAAAAACTCCACAGTCAAAAATATCACAAATCCAACAATACAATATTGAAGATTTGTATCATATAAATCAACATTGATCATGAATAATATCCCGTAAAGGATTTTGACATAGTTGAAAATGATAAGTAAAAAATATTTGAGGGAAATATACCTTTTCATGAAATCATTTATAATTCATATAAATGAAGTCATTTAAAAGATATTTTTGAATAAAAGTGTCCCATACCACTTTGAATCTTGTTAAAGGAATTAACATTTTAAAACATTCATTACCATATAAATAAATCCTTAAAACCATTTTGAAAATTTGGACATTAATGTGAATGGTGTAGAAGAATAAATATTTAAAATAATTAAAATGATATTTTAGTAAAAATTACATTAAAAAGAATCCCTTTGGAATTTATTTTCTGAAACATGTACATGGATAATAAATATGTCCCAGTAGATATGTAAAAATAACCTCAGATAATAAATAAATTGTGAAACTAACCCTTACCGTGAAATTTCCCTTGGTCGAGGGAACGTTTAACCTCCTGTATAATGACCATTGTATATTATTAAATTATTCCAGAACCATATTCAAATTTATTATATCATTCATGATTCATTTGTGACTTTATACTACCCATTTAATAATGACTTCCATGTTAAATTAACATTTTTGGTAATAAACGTTTTCTTTGTCGTACGTGTTTTAGCCGGTTATTCTTGATCGTATCATTTAGATCATGATTTAAGTACTTCCAAAACATAAACCTTGATTTATATATCGTATATATTTAGAATATTAATATTTATAAATGATAGATATATGAAATGGAAGGCACCGTTTATAGAGACGGTCGGTCGTACGTATGCATAAACGTTGTTTCTGTTTTCATATCGTATTGAATGGAAGTAAGTGAATAAGATATATGTAAGTACACATATATATATATATAGTATAATTATTATGTCATATATTACATACTTATTAATAATATATATTTTTATAATAATCATGGAATGGTAAATGTGGGAATGAATCTCATCCGGTCGTGGAGACGGTAATCCGTACGTACGCACGAGCGAAAATATAATTAAATTGATTGTGAAATAGTATATAATTGGATGATATATCATATATAAAGAATAATTAACAATTAATATTTATTATTTACATCAGTAATACTCATTATTATACCCATCCAAATAATTTTGTGTGTGAATAATAAACTACACCACGACGTGGAGACGGTAAGCCGCACGTAAGCACGTATGGTGACTTTATCATTTATAGGATGGATAGAATAATGAATATGGTTATTCCATAATTATAGTAACATCACAGTATGTAGGAGGTACTTGATTTATTATTTTTTTAAGGAAACAACAAAGAAAGAAGAAGTGGAATAAGGAAAGAACATGAAAGAGGGTGGTTAAATTATTACCTCTTCTTTGGGTGTTTCCTTTTGAGTTGATCAAAATGGCACCTTAGGTTGGCTTTCTGATAAAATTAAGGACTATAGGTTGATGTGAGGGAAGTTGGGAGGATATTTGGGCATGGTATGGCTGAGTCAAATGTCATTGGAGGTGTAATTTTGAGAGAAGGGTATGTTCTCTTTTATAAGAGGGGTGAGGGTCACTTTAGAAAAAGATTAAAATATTACCTTATTATAATGTAATATTAGGTTTATAATGGCTAATAATGAATTTATTTCTAGACTTAGGTGGTTATGGTTAGAAATACTCTCAAACAATAGGTTTTAGACATGTTTAGGTTACCATTTAAACCTTACCTTTTACATTTAACTCTTAGATAAATAGTTTATCTTTAATAGTGTCTCCATGTATTATTAAACTATATGGATTATAAACATACTCTAAACATACAAGAGAACATAAAGTTGTAAATTAACAAAATATATAATATTATTTATCCCTTTGTTTGAACCATATATTTTTGAGAATATTATATAAACCAATAATATAGTATTTGTTTTAAACATTAATTTATGTCAATTTTGACGCTATTTGGTATTTTTATTTTGTGAAAGTCATAACAACCTTATCACTTCGAAAAAAAATTTATATAATCAACCCTAACATGTCATATTAACCTATAATATTCGTTCATCACACAAAAACATTGAAATTGTATTTATTTTAATATTTATAGTATCACTTATTTGATTTATTCATTAATAAGGTAATTACTACATCATCATTTTGTCATATATAAATGTAATTATTTAATTTTATAAAATTATAAATAAAATAACTTGATGTAGTAAATATTTTTAGCTTTATAATGAATATTTATCGTCGAATTTAGATTCTATATAAACCTATTCTAAAAATGGTTTACTTATTAAACTTTAAATTTAACACCTTTAACTCTTCTTTTAATAAAATAATAATAAATGTCCTAATCAATCCAAGTATACCTAAAGGATCATATTTTATTCCTAAGGATTTTTTTAGTCGAATTACACTTGTCCAATATAATTAGGACATGTTTTAGGGTAATTATATTATCTTGTTTACCTTTAATTACCCTATTTACTTTTTACAACGGTAAATAAAAGTCAGAAGATACTATTCAACAAAAGTATTTTTGTCTTATTCAACCACATTTTACTTATTGATGTCAACTTCATCTCTCGGATTTTTTAAATTCAACTCAGGGAAGCGGTAAAATTTAGTTTTATGCAAAATTTGCAAATGTTCCTAGAAGGTGGGTATTTAGATATATAAAATTTCAATAAAATTTTATATATCTGAACATATTATAAAATGACTCCAATTAATTACATTGAACATATATAGGTATTATGTATCTATTTTTAACAGAAATAAATTAAAATATAATAACAATTTTTCTAAATAAAAAGTTGGTTTTAAACAATAACGTAGTGTTTTTCACTATTCATCAAAATTTGAAATTTTTCAGAATAGTACCAAAAATATATCCAAACTAAATTTGTATGTCCTAATTCTAAAGAATAATTTAATTTCATTAAATTTAATATATAACACTATCAAATATTGGTTTCAAAAAGGGTTATCCATTAAATAGCGGTAAAAGTGCATTTTTGGAAAAATGCATCTTTTATCTGAAAAAATTGAATTTATTCTTATATTATGTCTACGAAACACAAAATATGGATGTTAAAAATATATAGAGTATATAAGATACAAAATTCAGTTAATACTATTCATAAATTCTTTTTGAACGTCTAGTTTGGTATGTTGTGGTGTGCTCAAACTTAGTATTGTGAGTAGCGCAAGCTATTGAATTACTTTAATGAGATAACGTGCTATGAAATCTCAGGGTGTTACAACCAATATTCTGGAAACATTGGGACAAAATCCCACGCAAGGTAACACCATCCTTCTTAATCATCCCTCTGAAACCATCCTGCATAGCCCCACCCCATGAAAAATTCCATATCTAGCAAAATATTAAAACTCAACCGACTTGTAGTCCCACTACACACTCCCCTTTATTGAAAACTCGTTCAAACACTACCACCATCATTAATCAATGTAATGTTTCCTTGTACTTACTCTAAATAATAAATCCCCCCAAAATACCGCATCAATACCACACTCAGCAACCCCAAGGCTTAACAACACCACACCTAGAAACCATGTAACACATACATAACACAACCCGATCATGTAGCCCCACTACCCAACAACTACCTAGATGTAGTCACACTGCATACCATATTGATCCATTACACAATCAACCAATCTCTCATCCTAATATTCCATTACCTCACTCATACCACCCCATACTTACAACCACACTCCTAACCACAACACCACACGACCAGCTCCAAAAACACAGTCGAAAAGATCAACACCCAACACACAGTCACACAAAATTGAGTGGTGTATTCAGATTTAGCAACCATTATTCTTTAATTACACTTTTATTTTTCATGGGTGATCATATAATAAGTTCATTTTTGGGGAATCTTTTTATTTATCCAAGTATACATGATTAATCAAGTTTTTATGTTCTCAAATATTCAACAGAAGATTAACAAAAAGTATTTATGAGTACGATGCGCAAATAGAGACCACTAATGACCCTGATTTTTAGAGGTCATATGGCCAACACAGTTCATTTCATGGATAAAAGATAACATATAAAAGAATTAAAATATCACGGTCATCTCCCCGCCCCTTATTTATTACTTCTTTTAAAAATGATCCAACTGTATTCACAAGCAGACATTAGTATACCCACCCATCATGATACACAATTTAATGAGAGATGAAGGAATCCCTAAAAAGAATAAAAAATGATCAATAACCCTTCCTCAAACCAAAATAGAGGTTCACGCAATTAGTATTAAGGACTACAGGGGAAAACTAAATAGATTTCTACAACATAGGCGTCTAACTCCCTCGGGAGGAAAGGTTCTCAGTGCACCATGAAACAAATGTAATACACTTGGAAGAAAATATAAAGGCTTATAAAGAGTTAAATCATATACAATTGGAGGGAGATGTTTTCAAAAGCCATTAAGGTGGGATCATGGACAAGACTATTCAGTTTGACTATTTTAAAACCTCGTGAGAATTAGGATATTAAAGATATAATTAAAATCCTATGAAATTCCCTTAGAAACACTTAAACTAGATTTTAAACTTGATTTACGTCAAAAAAATTTTAAGAGGGAGAAACTAGAAAAAACTAGAAATGAATCATCAATGTGTGAGTCACCAATAGCGAGTCACCAATTCCTGACTCACTAATGGATGAGCTATAGATACTGAGCCATAAACGCGACTCACTAACAGTGAGTCACATACACTACTCACTGATACTAGAATCATCAACAACTGACCTAGTGATTCCAAACATACTGATTCCTTGAGCTACCAATGCATGACCTATCGATACCTCGACATACTGATACCTCAACCTACTTATGCCTCAACCTATCGATATCTGGACCTACCAATTCATTGACCATCCAATGCCTCAACCTACCTATGCCTCAACCTACCAACACCCTGACATGCCAACGCTATGACTCACTGACGCCCTGACCTACTGACACCCTGAGTCACAAATGGAAAACAAGAATTTTGGAAAACTCATTAAATGAGCTATAGTTACCTCCTATAAGTCCCCAAACACTAGATTTAGAAAAATTAAGGGACCACTGTGGTCCGATCTATTACATCATATACCTCTTAAAATATTCTCACCCTCAAGATTTCAAAACCAAACCCTAAAAAACATGGCTCAGAACAACCACCCCATAAGAAACCTCTCAAGTATAAACCAAACTATTTTGTTTGAAATTTGGAGTGAAACCTCAATATACAAGAATAAATCCAACAAAATTTTATAACCAAAACATTCACAGTATAACCCAAACAGTAACTATCTATCTACACACATGAATTAGGTAGTTCCTTCACCCATGTCAAGATACTATCTATTCTGTGAGTCATTGACACTCTTTCATGGGTTTAATCACATATCAATTAATACATCCTGATTAGGAATTGGTTCCCCCTCCCCTTTCAATATGTTAGGACTTTATCACACAACATAGAACAAGGAAACAAATCATATCATAATAATCAAGATTCAATCACTACGTCATAAATCAAGGAACACAGGAAAAAATGAAAACAGTTATGGGTACTAGGCACACATTTACGTATCTCACTCCCAATTACTCTCCTCCCGGACACTATGCCTTCATAAAATTAAAACAAAATGATTTTTATATCCTTGAACAACATTCTCCTGATGATCCTAGATATCCACTAGCCTCTCCATGAATGTTGCTTCATCCTTGACATCCAAATCTATCCAGTCAATGAAATGGGAGTCATCATGAAGATACCAATGAAGATGGGGGACATAAAAGATATCATGGATCCTCCGATACTATGGTTGAAACGCTAACTAGTATGCCACATCACCAACCCACCCCAATACCTCAAAAGTTTCGATGAACCTAGGAGAAAGTTTCCCCCCTCTACCGAACCATTAAATAGAACACAAATAGGGAACCTTCAAGAACATGTGGCAACCAACCTCAAACCCCAAGGGATTTCTCCTATGATCAAAAAACTACTTATACCGGTCTAGTGATGCCTTCATCAACTCAAGGACAAGCTTCACATTCTCTATTATAATCTGCACCATGTCCAGACTAAGAATAGCTGCTTGCCCAAATATTTTCAAGTAGAAAGGTGAACGACATGACATTCTGTATAAATCATTAAATGGATCCATGCCAATGGATGAGTGATAGATATTATTGTAAGATGACTCTATTGGGGTCAATTTTCATACCCACGATCTTCCAAATTCATGAACACATTCCTGCAACCTGTCATCCAATTTCTGGTTAGTCCTCTCTTTCTGTCCATCATTTTTAGGGTGGAAGTTATGCCAAGGTGAAACGGGGTGAAAAAAGCATACTGAAATCCACTACAGACTCAAGAGGTAGAATGTGTATCTTGATCTGAGATTATTGATCTTGGAACCCCAAGCATCTGCACCACCTCATCCATATACCAATGTGTTAAGCCATCCATTTTTCTCTAATACTTGATTATAAGAAGTGAGCCAATTTCATCATCCCATCCACTACTACCTAGATTACATCACATCTTCCAAAATCATTGGGTAATCTTGTGATGAAATCCATTGATATTTCATCCCACTTCCACTCAGGGACATCCAAGGCCTGTAAAAAACCACTGGGAATGTAGTGCTCAGCCTTCACCTACTGGAACACTAGGGACTTTTCCACAAACTCTTCCACTTCCCGCTTCATCTTGGCCCACCAGAACAATTCCCTCAAGCCATGGTTCATCTAGGAAACTACTAGGTGTAACAATAGTGGTGATATATGAAACTCAAAATGAAATACCTCACTCATCTCCACTGAAAAAAATATCTTCTCATAGAACAACATTTGATTTTGACCATCCTCTGACCATCCATCTAAATCATCACCCTAGTCAATGCGATCACGAATTACCTCAGCCTACAATTCTCCCCAATAAGAATCCTCCACCTGCTACCTTGGAGATGACTATACCTTCATCTGAAACAGATTGACTCCTCTGTCGTATGTTCATGCATCAATGTTCAAGGTAACAAACTCCACCATTAACCTCCAAGCATCAGAAAATTCCCAAACCACCTCCTTCAGTGAATTCTTGCTCAAATCATCATCCACAACATTCTCCTTACCTATGGTTATGGAGATCTCATAATTATAATCATAGAGAAACTCCATCCACCTCCACTATCTCATGTTCATATCTCAATGATAAAATATGTACATCAAGATCCTGTGATCCTTGAAGAGAAAAAAACTCTCCTCAGTAAGGTAATGTCACAAACAATTCAGTGTGAACATGGCCACTACAAGATCCAGATCAAGGGTGGAATAGTTGGTTTTTTGGGGACGTAACTGCCTAGACCCATAAGAGATAACTCCTCACTTCCACATCAGCACACACCACAATCCCAAATGAGAAGCATTACAAAAAACCTTGAACATCACCTCTTCCTTTGGAAACTACAGCACTGGATCACTGACCAATATCCCCTTTAGATGGATGAATATTGTCTGACACTTCACATTCAACATAATGGTCTGAACATTTCTAGTTTGAGTCATCAGTAGAGTTGATATTCAAGAGAAATCGGGTACAAATTTTCGATAATAGCCATCTAGACCAAGAAACATGTGAAACTCTACCATATTATTAGGTGATACCCAAGAAAAAATTACCATGACCTTTGACGGGTCCACTACCACACCTTTCTAAGACACCACCTTTCCAAGGAAGTGTCCCTCCTTTGTAAAAAACATTAACCTGGACAATTTCCCATAGAGATGTTGGCATCTAAGAACCTACAATACATTTATGAGATTCTTGGTATGATTCTCCTCTATCTTCGAGTAGATCAGATGTCATCGATGAACATGATGATGAACCAATCTTGGAACTCATGTATGATGGAGTTCATAAGTCTTATTAACATTTTCGGTTCATTCTTAAACCCGAATGACATAACCACAAACTCAAAGTCCCCATACATGTACCTGAAAGTAGCCTTCAGTGTGTCACTCAACATCACCCTAAACTAGTGATAACCAGACCATAGATAGATCATAGAAAACCAATTTTCTCCCCTCATATAGTAGAAAAGACAATATATCCTTGGTAAAGGGTAACATTTCTTGATTGTTACCTAATTTATCCTCTGGTAGTCGATACACTGCCCCAGACAACCATCTACATTCTTTGAAAATAGTACTAGAGCACTCCATGATGGAACATTGGGTTGGATAAATACCTTCTCCATTTGATATTCAATATGGATCTATAACCCCCACATATCAGATGTCATTATTTGATAACGATCCATCAAAATTGGAGAAGCACAGAGATGTATGTCAATCACAAACTTTGTATCACATTGAGGGGGTAGAGTCCGAAAATCATCATAAAAAACTTCCAAGAAGTAACCAAAAACTATGGGAACCCCCACTATCTTATCATCCACTAATTCCCCTGAAATCTCAGCCCATATGGAACAATGAAGTTCCACACACTGACTTCCCATCAGAAAACTCTTCTTGACAATGAAATCCAAACGTTGGACATCCTTCCCTAAAAGCAATACTCTTCTCCAAAATTAGTCTCATTTAAATATTACAACCCATGAATTCAAGGGATAACACCTTATGTATGAATTTTGAGTATAAAGAGATCCCATCTAGGTTGATGTGGCCCCAACATCAGTCTAAATCCTCAAAAAACATCAAACAAGATGGTCAAACCTCTTGTAAGTGTACTTAACACCTAGGGCAAAGAAAGTGTCTCTATGTCCATTCCCAGAGCATGAGCTAGACTGGGTGAAATAATGGAGTGTGAGGATATTGAATCAAAAAGTAAAAACAAGTGTACAAAACAATCAGATCGTACCTTGAACGATCTCTGGACCTTATTGAACTACTACCTCGGCAGCATGAAACTGACCATGCCCTACTCATATGCCCCTCTACTATTGAACACCTCCCCAACCACGCCCAGGTCAAGGTCACTAAGGAACACCCAATGGCCAACCACGACATTCTTCATCACCCCTTGGAAAAGTAAGAGCCTAATGTCCCAACTACTAAAATGGCCTGGCTAGAAACTACTGCTAAGGTAGGCGCTGAACCTTCCCACCTCCACCGTATTGAGCTCGAACTGGGAACTAACTTTGAAGGTTCCCATGACCCCCACAAGAGGAACACCATGGTCCCAAGAATATAGGAAAAGGATGAGTACCAAATGAAACTACTGGGGTCAGCACCTCACTAAAAAACCTATAAGGTCATATCAGTAGAGAACTAATACTGAAAGCATTCCCCTTGGAAGACATGTCTAGCTACAATATCTATGTATACCACCTCACGAGTTCATTATTTCCACTACCTTAGCCTTCTTATGAAAATCTATGTATGTTTTTTAGGTTAAGGGATTAACTACGTACTAGAGATAATGATAGAGTGAATCCTCAAAACATCTCATCCAAGATTCCACATCTAGAAAAATATCCAAAGAAAATCAAAGGCAATCCTCGAACATTATCCCCAACTTCAAAATAAAAATACTCCCATGTTGTAGGGAGAGTATATCATGTCTCTTATCAAACTTCATGGTCGAAGAAAGGAATTCCTTCTGGAACTCATTCTCAAAATTGATCCACTGAACATCACCCTCTTTTCTCTCCCCCAAGTACAATGTCCACAACTGACGCACATCTCCCCTCATATGACTAATTGCAAATGGAACCAAGTACTCCATTGGAGCCAAGATTAATATAAATGTGATCCTCAACTCCTCAATACAACTCTGAATCTATCTATATAAAATGATGCCTTCATAAATTACAAGAGTCTACCGCTGGAAGGAATCAAGGGTCTTTTACCACTGATCATCCAAACCCACCAGGTCAACCCTCCAACAATCGACCGGGTCAGCCTATTGAGCCTCTGCTGCTCGAGCTGCATATGGAAGATGACTGGGTTACATAGCTGAAATTTAAACAAGGAACACCTAATACCATGTAGTATGGAATTTATTTAGGACTCATTTTAACTTAATGTTTATTTAAATTTCCTGAAAATTCAAAAAACAAAAAAGAACACAAGTCATCATGATGCGTGTAGCTTTCCTAGGGTCTCTACCCTGCAAGAATTATTGCCTCACTTGATCGTTCGGTAGGCTTAGAAGACTTGGATCAGATCATAGGGGGACCTAAAATATCATTTCCTAGCCTATATTCTCTAGAATATGTCACACACCAAGGTCACATGACAAGGTTTCCCGAACAACCCAAACAATCATCACAATGCCAAACTCCAAACTACTCCCTATCTATACCATTATCCTCTGATACCAATCTGTTTTGACCACATCCCTCCAAAGATTCCCCTCCTAAGTTCGAGATGGAGATCGAGACCTAATGACCCCCCTGAGTCCCACCTCCAATAGGCCCCAGGGTGGCGACCAACACTAAGTTTAATTAATCTCACAAAATAAGAGGAATTACCCTATTATAATAACCAAGATCAGGAGATAAGATTTATCAAACTCAAAACAACTCCAAGAAACACACAGACACACACACACACACACACACAAACACACACATATATATATATAAGAATCCAAAATCCACCCACATGAATGTTTAAAGTAAAACTGCTCGAAAAGTATATTGAAAATCTCCCAAAGTAAATACCAAAAAAACAAAACTATGCAGGGACATAGATATTGTCTAAACATCCAAGTTATTAAGTTCTAGGATAGTCCACATAATCTCACAGGAAACCTAACAATAGTTTTATATATGTTGGGAGAGGATAAAAGTATACTCAGTCAGGAAAACTAGAGTCTGTTGAGCACAATTGGAAGAAGAATACTAATTCCCCTATGAGAAAAACAACTTAAACTAAAAATAATGTAACATGGTATATTGTCCACCCCAGTCTCAATAAGTCACACTCACCTAATAACATAAGTCAGGTAAAGTAAAGTAGTGAGGACATCGATATTTGGGTACCCTGCACCACATCCCACTAGTTAATAGCTCATCCCTATCGATGAACTTCCCGACACTACAATACTATTCCACAATCCCCATTGTCCCAAAATTCTTCCACACACCTGGGCCACATACCAAATCCCACACAAAACACCAGGGACACAACCAGATCACATATTTCCCGTATAAACATTGTCCACAATGACAAATTTCCTCTCCTTAAAACACCTGGGACTCATCCCAATGACACCAAGGAAATTAAACACCTATAACACAACAATTTCCATAGATATGCTAACAATACTCAAGCTATTACATCCTAACCAATGTGTCTTGGGTGATAAATTACTAGAAGAGGGAGTGGTGGATCCAACAACAATCCATCCATCCTCCCACTAGGTTGCTTGAAAAAAAACTCTCCCCAATAACAATGGGTGTCTTCAGAACATAGTTTTCAACACGGGCAGGGGCATATAGAAATATCAAGTAACTACATGTTTATACATATATATAATCAAACACACAACAAAAAATATGTGTTTCGAAAGAAAAAACCATCCCACATTGAACCACCATTTCTTCCACCCCAACATGTGCAACCACACAACCAACCACAACTTAATAAATATTCCTAACTTGTCCATTTAATTAAAAAATAATTCTTTATTAATAAATCAATTATTCATTCCATCCCTACACAGGTAACTAAGAGCCACAACAAACAACTATAAAAGACCACACAACATAAAACAAACCAAGGAAAAGGACTATGACAAAGAAACCCATTATACACTTCACAAAGCCCATGGAAACTCCAATAGAAAGGACCACACAAGTTTATACCATCCTTATTCAAAATAATCCCTCTTAAACCATCCTCAACTGCCCTGCTACATGAAAATTTTCACATTTAGGAAAATAATAAAACTCAACCAACTTGTAGTCCTCATACACACTCCCCATTCTTGAGAACCCATTATATCACATCCATAATAATTATTCTGAGTAATACTACCATGTACTTACTATCAACAAGAAACCCTCCAACACACCTCATCACTAACACAATCATTATCCTTGATGCATAGAAACACTACACCCAAAACACCTAGTAACATAAAATGAACACAACCTAATTATGTAGCCCCATTTCCCAACCACTACCCAGATATAGTCCCACTACGTAACAAGTTCTTTCATTCCACAATCAACCAATGTCTCAACCAAATATTCCCTTACACCACCCATACCACTGCATACTCACAACCACACTACCAGCAACAACACCACATGAAAAGTGAAAAACACACAGTTGAACATATACATACACAGCACACAAAACAACAAATAGTAATGTGTATTCTAATTTAGCAACCATCATTCCTTAATTCCACTTTCATCAATTAGGGGTGATCAATGAATAAGTTCATTAATGGGTAATCTATTTATTTAACATGTTATTTGTGATTAATCAAGTTTTCATGTGCACAACCTTTCAAAAAAATATTAAAATCAAGTATTCATGAGTACGGTGCGCAAATAGAGACAACTAATGAGCTTGATTTTCTGACAGCATAAGCCCAAAAAAATTCACAGCATGGATCGAAGATAACAAATAAACCAACGCAAAAATCATCATCATCTCCCCACCGCTTATTTATTACTTCTTTTAAAGAGAATAAAATTGTATTCAAAATCATACATTAGCATACCCACCACAAATGATACTCAATTTAAATGGAGAATAAGGAATCCCTACATGGAATAATAGACAATCAACAATTCTTCCTTGCGCCAAAATAGGGGGTCATGCGAGCAGAAATAAGGACTCTAGTGGAAAACAAAATAGACTAATACCACATATATGCATGAATCCTCTAAGGGGAAATGTTTTTGGTGCACCAATATAAAACCAAAACACAATTGGAAGAAAATATCTCAACATAGAAAGGGTCAGATCATATATCAAATGGAGGGAGACGATTTCAAAGGCCATTAAGGTGGGATCATATCCAATACCATGCAATTTTACTATTTCAAAGACCCAAAAGCATTATAAAATTAACAATATAATTAACATCCTTTGAAAGTCCTTTTGAAACGCTCAAACTAGGTTTTAAACTTGATTTATGTCAAATAAAAGGAAAGAGGGGCAAAACCAGAAAAATCGGTAAAACTGGAATTGACTCACTGATGGGTGAGTCACCAACACGATTCACCGATAGTGAGTCATCAATGTCATGACATACCAACTCCTTGACCTACCAACACCCCATCCTACCAACGCCTCAACATAACAATGCCTCAACCTACCGAAACCTCAGCATACTAATGCCTCGACCTGCCGACACCTCGACCTACAGACACCTCAACATATTGACACCTTGACCTACTGACGCCTTGACCTACAGACGTCTTGACCTACCGACACCTCAACTTGTTGATTACTAGACCTACCAATGCCTCAACCAACCAATTACCTAGATCCCTGATTCCCTTAATAACCAACACCCTAACCTACTGACATCCTGACTCATTGATAGAAAAACAAAATTTAGTAAATCACATCAAATGAGATACCATTTCCTCATAGAACACTACAAACACTATATTTTTAAAAAGTAATGGGTCGGGGAGGTCCGAGATAATACATGGTTCCTTCATAATATACAAAATATGACCCGCAATTCAAGATATTTTCACCTTGAGATATAGAATAATTCGGTTGAAATCAATAATGTACACTATAATCACAATAGGGGAATTCATCAATACAAGAATCATTAATATGACATTATGTAGAATATAGTGGTACCAGATCATTTCCCATGTAATTAGTTCCATATAAAATTTAATAAATTATAAGACACACCCATGTTGAACAATCTGGTAGACCATTGTTCCAACCCAGAGTTCAAATATATAACATTTTTCATAATGAAAACCTTTTTCTAACCAATCTATCTTGTACACCACAAAAATCTCAGAACATATCTAGTCTAAAATTAAATTATATAATATACTAATTCAACATTATAATAAATCAACAATGGATGATCATCCTATGGTTGGTTCATCTATGGTATATCCTCTAAAACATGATGGTTATCTACATCAACTGTGGGTAACAGATCCACAACAGCTTTCTGAACATGTCAACTACTCATGCTTACTAAGAGATGATCGTTTATGACCAATATATTTTTCTCTTTAAAAATGTATACATACAAAGAAATTGGCATGATAATACCAATCCAAACCACATGTTGTAACATATTGTTTCATCATAACCTAATGAAACATTATAAAATTTATTCTTTAATTAATGGAAAATTCAAACTCCTGATATATATGGTCTAGTTAGGGACCCCAATATATTTATATAACTATATATAAAAAATAAAATGTGTATTACTAGATAATTATGTCATCACTTTCCAAAAAAGAGTATTTGTTCTTAAAATAAGAAGTTATTTGTTCTTAAATATGTCTTTAATATAAATGTCCATCATAGTCACTACTCAAGAAAACTAAAGGAGATTATCCCCTTGTCATATGATTGTGTGTGTTTTGTAAAAAATCAACAAATTTTAATGATTAATCACATTCTCTATTGTGTGTAGGAAATATATTAATTCACATCCCAATCTCAAATTTTTTATCATGAGGAATCAATAACCACCTTTATCCAAAATAATATATTTTTCAAATCATGTCGGTGGTATACCTCATATGTAACATCAAATAACACATTTTTATGGTTAATAATCCTTGTAAAAGATAATATTCTTCTAACATTATAGGATATAACTTTGTAAAAATGATATATCTCAACCTTAAGAGGTGATGTTCTATTATGAGTTTGTGAAAATCTCAAATAATGGCCTTTTTCTATAGGGGGATAAATAAAAATAAAGAAACACTATCTGGCTGAAAATTCTTCGAACTATATGGTTAATAATGATACCCAAACTAAAAAGACACGCTAACACATAAGGATGAGGATCATTTCCTAAACCCACAAGTTCGTTATCACTATAACACATATAAAATATTTAAACAATAGGCATCTGTAATTTTATTAGTGGAAAATTTCATCGTCTTTACCTGAAAACTGATACAAAGAAAAAATGATAAAAGGATCTTCCATATATTTATATGTTGATGATAATGCTCCATAATTCTCAAAATCTATGTCTTTTTATATGAAAATTTGTAGAGAGAAGCTCAAACATGAGAATATGATTATCACAAGACTTCCCTAGAATAAGATCAAGAAATCTATGAGAAAATAATACTTGTTAAATATAATGATTTTATATTTTAAAGAGTATATATAGGTGAGTTTACATATAAATGATAAAAAAATAACAAACCATTATATGATTAATGTACCAAATATTACCATAAATTTGATTCCTCACAATTGGGTTTGACTAAAAGTTTGTAATTTTCCTTGATAAAGTATATGTAAACTATCACACCGGTCTCCCTAATATGACAACTAAACTCAAGACCTCATTCAAATTTCTACCCATATTTATAGACCAATAAATAAATGAAAACTAACCACAATATATATCCCATAATCTCAACCCACTAGGGTACCATTATAAGACACCAAAATTCCCCAGGATCATACCAGGGCTGGTAGTAAGTTGAATGACTACCAAAATCCAGAGTTAAATAGGATAGATGATAGATAATATTTACAAAAAAATATTAATATATATAAAAGAGTTAACATAAAATAACATATAATGTGTATGAGCCTTTAATAAAGAATATTTAACAACAACATCCAAATAAAATAAAATAAATTGAACTCCATGACCATTCATTCAATGGAAATTAGAAATCCAATAAAACAATTTAATAAAAAAAATATGGAATATAAAAATGTAGTAGATAAAACTAATATGCTAAAACTAATAACGTGATAACTAATGCTCCTACTCACTATATGGAATCTCATAAAAAACACTACTCTTAATAATATCCCACCATATACACTCATATACTCATACACATTAGCTCTACCATCTTGACATTTTCTATAGACAATGCCAAACTTTTTAATGTATGAATAAACCTATCATGTGTGGAAAATATGCCTATGGTTCGGTGAGTATAAAAATACAAAATATCATACTATAAAACATAAATAATGATAAAAAATATACCTATTGAAACCCCTTGTTAGAGGTATCATGACAGATAATCCCAAATAAACATATATTCAGTAAAATAAATATATTCATGCGAAAAGAAGAATATAATTCATAATAGAATTGCTATGTGATGTATCATATATCACATCACTAAAAAGATTCTTGAGATTTTAGACTCATAAATCGCAATTTAAATATCCCATCTTGAATTCTTATGTTAATGGTGATTGATATTTCATGTCATGTCCCAAGATCTGTATCTCAAATCTCACATTATGACATCTGGTCAAACCTCATTTCCCCCGTGTAAACACACACTACAACTATAGTAGGGGGATCATTCTTATAATATATTACAAAATTCTAGGGGTTACAAATCCCTGATAAAGAAAATACCAACAACCTATCACATAATGAAAAATAATAACCACTATAGGTGGAGAACATATTCCCCCACACATGGGAGATCCTAACCCCATCTATAGTATTGGGGATGTGTACCTTATTGGGATCAATGGGGTACAAATCTATTTCCAAAATGGGGGACCCAAATCTATAGTTTGGATATCTGATCCTAGAACCCCATGGGCTAACTAATTCATATCACAAATGAGTGATTCATTTCCTATTATATGAATATCTCCATGGGTTTAAAATTATTATGAAATTGTTGAATGAAAAGATCACACAATAATTGAATATCCATGATGAGAAGGAAAATCATTTTTCCAAGATTTTGTTTAAAAAATAAAAATATCGATAAAAATGAACTATCATGATCTATGTGGAAGATCGATCGTAATCGATTACTCATGTCTCTAGTTCTAACACCCATAGGAGAGGATATGATAAAATATCATAGAAAATCATGTTCACAAAATGTACTACTTAGTTACATGGTGTCTATACTACCATAATTCACTAGGGTTGTTCAGTATCAATCCATATTTTTTGGTTTCAACATACATGGGGTATCCTATATGTTACAAGGAAAATGTGTCTCCTCAATAATTTTTAGTATGTATCAAAAATACACATCAATTTATATTTCTTAATACATGATATTTAGTTTTAATGAACTCTATCTAGATCAACATGAGCTAGTTGTATTGTACTCTAGATACTTGATGAGTCATCATTCAATCTCTAAATGAGATGATTAGGAAAATACCTGGGGTTTGGATCCACCCAACTACATGAAATGTACATCCAATACATTCTAAACCACTCCATCTAATGTACATTATGTGTGTGATGGCATAACAGGATTTTGGGTTTGATGTGTTGACCATGAATTTACTTGGATACATGTTGAGTCACTCATTCTAGAAATTATTGATTGTCTCCCAATGTCACATTGATTTATAAATTTATAAAAAATAATACCCCAAGTGTTGCAACTCAAAAAATTAACAATATTTTATACAAATAAATAAAATAAATGGAGGTGGGAATTATATATCTATAAATGTAAAGAACTATATATGAAGAATTTTTTATCGCAAAAAATATCATCTTTCATTATTCCTCTAACTTAATCCAACCATAAATCACTAGGGCCTCCATCATAACATTTCATAGCATCAATGATCATTTTTAGAAACTTCAATTAGTTTTATTATCTTTTTAAAAACCACACCCATAATTAAGCAATAAATATTATTCATGTCATTGTCTTATTTGAGTGCACTCCCCCAATCCAATATTTTGATTCAGCCACTAATATCTTTGTTTATCCCTATATCATAATTTGAGGTCGAATCATTATTGTTATGGTATGGAAAGTTGATGAAAATGATAGAATAGAAACATTCTTTTACATTGATTATTATCCAATTTATTATAAATAATTTGTTAAATAAATCAGTGAAACCTAAATCCTGATGAAGTAAATAAAAAAATATAACTAGACAAATTAGTTTCCAATATGAGTTTCTATAAAAGGTTATATATAATCATTATACCATTAATCATTGGAAAAGTTTATATTCATGTATAATTTTACTATCAAATTATTTTCAATAAAATCTTTTTTTTTGGGAAAATAAATTTTAATAAATTATTTATCGAGTAACGAATTATAATATTTATGAATAATATTATCATATTTTTATATAATTATAATTAACCAAAATTATTTTAATACAATGAAATATTAGTTAATTACATAATCCATTATTTTTTAATTTATTAACATACTAATGTAATCAAATAATCGAAAATATATGTTGAAATTAATTGAATTATATAAATAAATTTTCACATGATATAAATGTAAATATTAAGGAAAAAACAAAATTTGACCATTACACTTTCTAATATATAGATAATTATCATTATAAAATTCATCAAGTTTATCATGGTAATTAATATTAGGTTAAACTAAGTGGGGTACAAATTGTGAACATAAAAAATGTAGTATAATTTTATAAATAGTTACATCATTGATGAAATAAACACCAAAAAAATTATAATTACCCCTCTTTCCATTTTAGTCGCTGATTCCATCACCATAACAATTCATATCTTGAGGAATGTTATAAAATTCCTTACAAATTCCATCATTTTAATTGATTTATTATCAATGCGTAATGTTTTAATAATATACTTATAAACCCATTTTTTTAGGGGTGTTCAATACATGGAATTTTATTTAAAAAAATACACAGTCTAGATCTGTTTACCCAGACACATAACTTCTACCTCTCCTAAACCGAAAACCCAATTCCCATTACAATAGAATTGTAAAAATTAATATTCAAGCCTATTTTTAAAATATAGCATTTTTGAGATATTTTTTTCAAATTATAAATATACCTAAAATTAAATCATTTTTAGAAAATAAAAAAAATCCTAATTGTAAACAATGTATTCCAAAAACAATAGATATTTTATAAAATTTTATCAAGGATAAATACTAATTTACAATTCTTACATTTCCCCTTTAATAAACATGAGATATTTATAATAAAAAATAACTTATTTCTCACTAAATAAATTTATTTGTTTTTTCATCTAAATTTGGGAAAATATGTAAGAGGCAACTTATAGAGACATGAATCTGATTTTTCCCAACAAACCCAATATATGATTCTTTATAAATTTATATTGTTTCTTTATTTAATAAAAGTTAATTCATGAAAGATTATTTATTATAGTCCAATTTAAAATATATTATATCATTTGTAATTTTTAGTTTAATGAAATGAATTTTGTGTTATCGTAACATAGATCATAGTCGTAAAATGAATGTATTTAATGGAAAATTGGGATGCTCACCTAGTGTAAGACGGAATTAACTCATCATAAATGGATACATAGTAATTCAAAATAGAATAAAGGGAAATGTTATTTTCAAAAGTGAAGGAAAATAATTTATTTTATCCTCAACATGAATTATGATTGCTGTTGAAAATTGAGTGTCAAATGGATTAAAAAGGATAGATGTGTGACACTATGTTCCTCATAAATACATATATTGTGTAACATATATTACTCTAAATAAGTGATATTTTATGTGAATTATTATTAGTAAACACTTATAGTCTATGTTTCACTAGATTTGAAATAAATGGCTTTTAATATACAATAAAATATATAAACAAAGAGAAGGTAATTCAAGAAATTTGGTGGCTGATGAAAATGATGATATTTTTGTTAGATAGTCAAAGAAAAATAAAAAAAAATTTCCAACTTTGGTATAAAAATATACCATCAAATGGAAGATATGCTGACCTAGGGGTGAAAAATGACCGCATAAGAATAATAAGCACCATTGTTTCACTATAAAAGCTACATAGATATAACATAAAATAGATTATCTCTATATGGGTATAGGTGGTCTGCTAATAAATACATACACCATCACAATAACTAATGTTGTGTTCATTTACATAAGATGTTTACTTATTACTAATAGGTTTGGAAGGGTTGAGTGGTTTAAAAAATAAAATATTTGAATACATGTAGTGGGTTAGATGAAAAAAATGATTTTTAATATGGGTTCAATCATAGATTTGTTATTCCATTATAAATATATAAAAGAGTCAAGTGAAAAAATGAATATTCATTAATGAAGAAAGGAATTATTTGTTCATAAGTGTCAATGAACCCATCCAGAAAAAATGGATATAATACAATAATGTAGGAAATGGGAAAATTTAAAAAGTAAATCATGTGAATAAAAATGTGGTCATGGTCCAAACCACATAATTATACATATACGATAATAGAAATTGTTCCACGATAATTATTATTATATTTTAGTTTAATTAATTTTTTAGACCTAGAATTATAGCATTTGGTATCACTATATATCCTACGAAGACAAAAAATATGGATTGATAGAGTTATATATGATAAGACTCGTATTTTAAGGGAATGATCCTAATGTGAATATTGAAAAAATTTATAAAATGAACACATTTATACCCAATATATGGGGTAATATATTTGCAATGTATAGTATGAACATAAGATTTAAGCCATGAATGATTATATATAGAAGAAATAGATGACCCCTAAAAAGAAATACTAGATGTAAATAAACACTAAGATGAAGTGTATGATAATGTGAATCATAAAAAAGGAAATTAAGGTTTGATAAATTAATGGTTAAATCATTGTCATGAAATGAATGTGATATTGAAAATAAATGGATAAATTTCTAATATTTCTATGTATAGCTAGGCATCCAATGACTATAAGAAAAAATAAAAGAGTACTTCTAAAAGAAATTTATCTTTATATAAAATATGCATGTTAATTTAAACAATATGTTCGGAAAATCATTGTGGAAATGAATTGATTCTATTGTGAATATTAATTTTCATAATGGAAAATTTTTATAAATTATGTATATATAAAAGAAGTTGGGATCCATGTAATTTGACATTATGTCAAAGTGATAATCGTTTACCTTTCAATATATTGTTATATTATCAAGCTATTTGACATAAAATATAGTTTGTGGTAATAAGTTAAGTAATAATATTAAAAATAGATTAAAATTATATTGTTACATTGAATATACAAGGTAGTCTTCCATAATATGGTTATAACATTGAATTGTTCTTCTTTAGGATATGAAAAAATAAATTATATACTCTTTAATTTATCATCATGTTCAAAGGAATAATATATTATATATTTTATGTCAGTAATGAAAATCATAGAACTGATGATTGAATGATTATGTGGGAAACATATTTATGGAAACAAATATCAGTGATCAGTAAGATGTTATATCTATGATGGGTGATCAAGAATTATGTTATGATACACATAACATAATTTTGATAGAGGGGAATTCGAAATTGAGTTCCAATTTTAATGATTTCTCTAGGGTATCCTTACATTATTTATGGTTAACACTATTTTACATTTTACTAATTTGTAAATCAAAGCATTCGGAATGATTGAAAAAGTCATAAGGTTTTTAATGACTCTAAGGTTATGAAATTCTCATATGTCCTTTGATCAAGGGTTTCAAACTTGGAAAAATCTATGAGTAAAAATTATTATTCATATTTTCATGATTATTAGTTCAATGTGAGGGTAGATGGACATAAATTTTTAACACTTCCCCAATATCTAAAATTTAGAATGTAGATTATCTTATAGAGGGGTTTGCAGATTTTTTTGGTTATCCCATAAATTGTTGAGATTTTGGTGTAACTTATTCTTCCTATCTTAATGTATTATATTTTTTGAATACCTGACAGGGTCTGATTGAATATATATTTTTGTTTATTTGTATATATATGATTAAATTAAGTGTGATTTGAATATATTTTATATTTAAAATATATATTCTTCCACTATTAGGGAAAAAAGGGGTCTAAATACCCTAAGAGGGGGGTGAATCAAGGTTTGAATATTCTATTTCATAATTCTTCCTGTCCCACTAGATCTTGAAATCTTTATTATTAGAGTCACTTTGTTTGAACGTGTGTGTTAATTTTGATCACTTCTTTTTGTCTTTATTTGATGATGAGTATTTAAATGTAATGCGGGGAAGTAACCAAGTAGACACAGAGACATTTACTTGGTTCACCCTCACTAGGCTACGTCCAAGGAGAATACAACAGCGATGTGCCACTGTACCAAATCCACTAAAGCTCACTGCCAGTAATATTTGGGCTGGATCACTTCTTTGCACATGATCAATTGTTTTATAATGTTTAGAGTTAGCTCACTACTTTTCAAGGGTCAGTCCCTTTTCCTCTCCCTCTCAGGCTCACTGCTCGTAGAAAGGATAACCTTCTTCCTCTTCCTTTTCTCACTGCACATGGAAGGAATCCACTCACAATTTATAGACCTATAGTTCTCCTCATTACCACTAATGAATTCATCCTCCACTGTATGTATATTCTCTATTGATGTCCAAATTTCATTCACTAATGAATACCCCTTTGCCACTAAACACTAGGCAACTCACTTTGGAAACACATTTGCAAAGCACCCTACTTCACGAGGCTCCCAATTTCGTGAAGCTTAAACAAGGCTTCACAAAGCTCCTACCTTTTCGAGAAGCTCAATAATTCAAAAATATTAGGCCATCATGGAGCTCAAGTCATCACTAAGTGAATTCCCTTGTGAAGCTCACTGGGCCAATGTACAGCTCGCAACTTTCGCAGAGCTAGATTAGCCACCGTGAAGATCTTCTTTCGCGGAGCACGCTGCCTTCGCGAACCACCTTCGTTAGCCGAGAGCAACATATTTTCTTTGAAATATCTCTACTTCTCTTGAGGGGGTTGAGGCCTATTTATATGAGATTCCACTGACCCTCTACCCTTATTTGGGAAGTCTAAGCTATATCGTCTCTAATCGCGAAGCTCGGAAATTTCCACCGAAATTCTGTCAAAATCACGAAGCACCATGGAAATTATCCGATCATAGAGCTCATTGTAATCGTGGAGAATTCTATCAATTACCTCATTCCTTCTCCATCAATATCCACTCATAATGCCCTTTTCCACCACAGTGCTCTTCCACACTTTTGTTCGCGAAGCTTATCGTGATTTTGAGGAATCACCGTCAACAATTTTCATGTCTTCACAAAATCCAATTCTTGAATTCAATCTTTGCGAAACACATTCCTTTTAAATATTTTTATGAGATATTAAAAGAAATAAATATTTTTCGATGCTCACTAAACTCCAAATTTTGAACCTCAAAAATTTCGAAAACACTAGAAAACGACACCACCTTATATATGTTCTTTTGTTTCGCCTCCAGATCTTTCATTCAATTGTCATGGTTATTTGTCAACATGAATTGCTAACAATATCTTTGGAACTCGACAATTCAACATGGAAACCTGCATTGACAACAAACACAAGAAATCCAAAAATGCTGCAATGATACCTTGAGGGATTGTTTCCCAACATCCACTCATTCACATAAAAATTTATTTTCAATGAGGATGGTATAAATAATAAAAACATCATTAATTTTATTTTATTTCACCAAAAATATCATGAATTGATTTCAATCTATGGAAAACCCAATACATACATCCAATGTTGGATGATGTAAGTTGGAGTAAATATATACTAAAACCTCCAAATAGTATTTGTAATGTATTGTTCCATAATGATTGTTCTCTACATAATGAAATAGAATGGAGTATTTTTCATCATATAGTGACTGTAGGAGAAAGTGAATAATTTATTTATTGATCTAGAAGACATGAATCATAATTTATTATTCAATACATCCATGAATCATGGTTGGAATAAATTATTCAATCGTTTTGATTTGGTGTGGAAGACTAGTCCTTACTTAATATAAACTATATGTGTTAACATGAAATCATTTACCTCTTTAATACCATTATGGATGTAGTGGGTTGACAAAATCTGACGAATGACATAAAGTATTATTAGAATGTGATTGGGGTCATTATGTATTACCTCTAGGATTTCCAATGCATCGTGTTGGATATTTTGAAGATATTGGTTATAGGGAAGAATTAACTAACTATGGAATTGTTCCCTTAGTTCTAGTGTTTGATCAATCAATGTTATCTATTCTTCTATAATTATAAAATAATTTCCCCAGATCTATCATATTAGATTTTCTATGATTCCCTTGAAATTCAATTTCAAAAATGAAATTGGAATTGATAACTTAAAAAATTTAGGATTTTTTCTGTTAATATAATTTATCAGTTTACAACTCTATGAGAAGATAACATTATGTAATGATTATAATTTGAAGTGAAATGTATATAAATCATAGACTGATCCAATTAAACTTAATGTTTCTTATTCTCATTACAGTTAGTCTAATGGATCTCCCATAAAAGTATATTTCCAATCCTTGGTTATTTTATTGAAATTGAATACCACTTCATCAAAAAAATATATATCGAATATTGTATTAGAGAAGACATGAATTATTTTTTAATCACTTATACATTTATTTCTATTCAAGGGATGTTTAGGATAACCAATTTATAAATAATTATAGCCTATATATTTAACAATCCAATCAATATTAAGTGATTAAATATCTATATTAGAGGCTTCATGCATGATATTAATTGGACCTTAATAATATATAGATCATTTCACTATTTTTGAAAAGAAATGTTTAAGGAGACATAATTAATTTCACATGAGGAATATAAAACATTAGCTTCCAACATTATCTAAATGATGTAGGTTATAAAATATTATTTCAATATTCAATTGATCTAATATATAACTGTGGGATTTATTTTATACATTATATATATAAATGATTGAATTATATTCTCTAGTATATATAAAGATTTGAGGATAGAAGATAAATTTAATAATATTTTCAAGTATATTTTGGAATACATTATCCGATAGATAAGTAATTTATTTTTTAATTAGAACAAAAATTGGTATCTTCAACTAAGGTTCCAAATACATAACATAATATAGAAAAAATTCCAATGGATTACTCTCAAATACCCAATGTTTTATAGTGATTCTATTTCAATGATTTCATTATAATTATCATGTCCTTTAGCTAGGCTATAAACCAAGGAATTTCTATGAGGTTACTCCAACTGTGAATATCCTTTAGTTGATTTTAGTTTTTTTAATCAGAACATGGTGAGAACCTCCTCAAGTTTAAAAAGTAACCTTAATCACTAATGAAATTTTAATACCACATAATCCACAAAACACACCACTACCTTTATTAAAAAGTGCTTGACTATATAGTCTAATGTACATATGTAAAATCCTTATGAGTAATTTAGACTCTAGGAAATTACCTGATAGAAATTTAAACCCTTTGTATAATGAATAATATATCATGCTTTCCCTTGAGGTATATACATATTTTTTATATCCAAAACAAATATATTTAAATCAGATTTCCTAAAAGAAATCCATAGTTTAAATCCCCAATTTTTTCATCGAGATGACAAAATAATCATTTATTAAGTGGAAATTTTGGTATTAAATATCGATATGAACTCTGATATTTTCATTTCTTATATAGAAATGGATAATGTTTTATTAAAACATTGGGTATTGGAATTTTGTTTATGATATATTTGATTAACATATCCACATTGACATATATCATGGACGTTTAACAAGAGTGTATCCTCATTTTTACATTCATATGAATGCCATTGTTAACTAAATGTTTTTAAAAAAATGACCACTTAGGGATCCAACATATGATTTTTTTATATAATAGTAAATTGATAAATTGTGATGTTTCATGAGTGATATGATATATTTACCCTATTCAAAAATATGAAATGATGAACTCATTATAGTTGTATTTTCTTTTCCTTGGTGAAGATGTTCTCAATGGAAACCACATCAAAAGGGCGAACATGTATTATTCAAATGAATAATGAGCTATCAATATCCTCTTCATCATTTTCATGTGTAATTGAAGGATTTCTATGTAAGAAATCTTGCATTAAATGTATTTGAGGTATTTTAATTATTTTATTTTACTTTATTTATTATTATTTTGATCTATTTGAATTGAGATTTGGGATGGTAGAGAAGGGGATGATGCTTGTGATAGAATGTTGACTAAATTGGAAAAACAATTCATTACCATATAACCTCAAAACTCTAGTGGTAGTTATATGGGGTTTGGGGTTCAATATAATAATCCATGTGGTATTTAATAAGAAGTTGATGACCTACACCAAGACTTTGTTGGACCACTAAATGTCTAATAGTGGTTTATTAAAAGTCTTATTTTTTTACAACCATTTTATTTTAATTATATTTTTTTTAATTTAAAATAGATGACATTTAATAATTTTAGAAAAATTCCATATTCAATGAAATATAATTCTAGTATCCCTTCAAAAAAATTCTCTCACTCTCATGTTATCCTATATAAATGATCCATCACTTAATTATGATTTTAATTTCAATTAGCTATATGTGTTGGACACATAGTTGAAAGAGACTCAAAATAAAAATCACTTTGTGAAAAGGAAACATGTATTTTTTTGCATTCTATTATTTTTTATACTTTTTAGTACATTCTTTTAAATTCTTGGTGCTTGAAGTAAAATGAATCTGATATTATTTGTTCTAATTGTTCAGTAACCAATACATAGTTGTTGAATTTCTTTTTTAGGGTTTAATTATGTGTTTAAAAACATATAGTGAACTACTATTATGATTTATTAGTTTGTGGGATTTTATTGTGTTTTTGAATTTTGTATAATTAATCAATAATTATTTTACATGATAAAAAAACATATTTTATGCCTATTTTAGATAAGTTATTATTATAAAATTAGTTAAATATACCTTTTTAAATTAATTATTAAATTAAATAATGTAACACCCAAAGATTTCATGGTATGATTCCCTTTGAATAATGCAGTATCTTGTGGTGTATAAAACTTGGAGTTTTAACACACCATGACCAATAAAACTATCTGTTGTGACTATTAATACCCACTTTCTGAAATTTTATAAATTTTATTTTTTAAAATGTACATCATTTTTGAATTTGGAATATCAAAATTAGCTTAGGGTAGATTTTTATTATTTTTCAGAAAACATTCAATTTTTGATGAATAGTGAAAAACACTATGTTATTGTTCAAAACCAACTTTTTATTTAAGTAATTTGTTTTTTTATTTTTATTTATTTTAGGTAAAAATAGAAACATAATACCAATATATTTTCAATGTAATTAATTGGATTGATTTTATAAAAAGTTTAGACATATAAAATTTTATTGAATTTTTAACCATCTTTTACCCACCTTCAAGGACTATTTGCAAATTTGCATAAAACATAATTTTACCGCTTATGTGAGTTGAATTTAAAAAATAAAATAGACACTTTTAACATCAGTAAGTAAAATGGGGTTCAATAAGATGAAAATAATTTTGAGTGAATAGTAACTTTTGACTTTTATTTACCACAATTAAAAGTAAATTAGGTAATTAAGGGTAAAAATGATATTATAATTACCCTAACATATGTCCTAATTCTATTAGATAAGTGTAATTCGACCAAAAAACCATAGGAATAAAATATTATCCTCTTTCTTCCACTTGGATTAGATTAGGACATTTATTATTATTGTATTTAAAAAAGAGTTAAAAGAGTTAAATTCAAAGTTTAATAACTAAACCCTTTTTAATATAGGGTTACAATCAGTATAAATTCGACTATAAATATTAATCATAAATATAAAAAGTTTCCTACATAATGGTATTTTTTTTAAAAATTTTAGACATTAAATAATTTAATTTATTTATGACACAATAATGATGTAGTAATTACTTTAATAATAAAATATCAAAATAATTGATATTATAAATATCCAAATAAATGTAAATTGAGACTTCAAATTAATTAAAATAATTTTATAGGTAAATATGACATTTTAGGGTTGATTAAATAAATTTTATTCTGATTTATAATGTTATTATGTCTTTCAAAAAAATAAAATATTAAATAGTGTCAAAATTAACATAATTGAGTTTTTAAAACAAATACTATATAATTAATTGATATAATATTTATAAAAATCTTAGGATCGGAAAAAGGATATAGAAAAGGTTATAAATATTAAGATTTAACCATTTGGGGTTTGTTTGGATTGTTATTGTATGTTTGTTAACCATATAATATAAAAATAAAAAGAGACATGGTAAATGTCAAAATATTTAACTAAGAGTTAAATCTAAAAGATAAGGTTAATATAGTGACCTAAACCTATCTAAAACCTATTGGTTGAGAGGTTTCTTACCCATACCCACCTTATCCCCGAAATAAATCATTTTTGATCCATTAGAAACCGAAAATTATTTTATTATAAAATAATATTCCATGCTTTTCCTAAAGTGACCCCCACCTCTCTTATAAAAGGGTACTTACACTTCTCTTAATTTTACACCTCCAATGTCATTTTGATTGGCCAAACCCTATCCAAATATCCTCTCAACTATCCTCCATTAAACTTAGATTCCTTACCTTGATCATAAATCCAATCTATGTATCCCTCTTGATCAACTCAAATGGAAACAGCCGAAGAAGAGGTAATAATTTCACCACCCTCTTTCAAGTTCTTTTTTTCTTCCACTTCCCCATTCTTTTTTGTTTACATTAAAAAATAGTAACTCCAATAACTTAAAAATACTAGGATTTTATTATAAATATGGTACAACCATATTCATTGTTCTATTCATCCTAAAAATGACAAAGTCTCCATACATGTGTACGTACGTCTTATCATCTTAACGTCATGGTGTAGTTTGTTATTCAAACACTTTTTTATTTGAATGGGTATAATAATGAGTATAAATAATTTAAATAATAAATATAAAACTTAATTATTTTTTATATATGATATACCAATCAATTACATATGATTTCACCATCAATATAATAATATTGTCGCTCGTGTGTACGTACGGATTACTGTCTCCATGAACACATTGTGATTCATTCCCCATCGAAATCATACAAGAATAATTTTAATTTTATGATTAAAATTAATGTCTATGAACATAATATCATTCTGTATATAAATAAAATACATCATATCCATAAAAAACATGGCTTACGTAACCAATCATAAAAATAAAAATGAATCTGTTAACACCTTAAACGATGATACTACTGAAATATTATTAATAAAGAAATATTATAGGATCATGCATGATATCATATTTCTGTGTATAATTCTTGAATAATTTAATAAAAATGTTTTAATTTATACATGAGGTTAACATACCATCTACTAAGGAAATTTACATGGTAAGGGTTAATTCTACAATCCCTTTACTTATCTGAGGTTGTTAATACGTAAGTATCTACTGGGACCTCTGTATCATCCACATCTGTGTCTTCATAAAAATGTAATTGAAATCATTTTTACAATTTAATAGACTATGGGTTAAAGTCATTTATTCCCTTAATTGGACACATATGTTTTGAAAGGAATATTTCCGTCATTTTCCAAACAAGGTACTTTCTAACCTTCTCAACAAAATTTAGGTAAGAATGTCTTTTTTAAAATTCTACAGCAGGTGTGTCTTGGAACAAGTCCATGACTATGTGGTTATGAAGTCGGGAATTACGCATTCTAAAATTATGAAAATGGAAATTAATATTACATGTGATTATTCGACTAGTAAAATAACCATGTGAATAAGTAAATGGCATTATTTGATTTATCTTTATCATATTATGATGAAGATTATGTTTAAATGTCTTGTGTTTTAGTATTACACATTTCCTTAAATATTTATTCTTATTCTTGAAAGTTTCCACTCTAAATTTATCCATACTGAGCATTCGAGCTCACCCCTTTATATGTTTTATTTTTCCTAGAATTGTGAAGAAGTATATTATGACTGACCTATAGGGATAGTCTAATGGGTGAATGTGGTCAATGGAGAAAATATTTTTTTTGGTTTTTCATTTTATAATGTAATGTAAAACAAATGAATTTATCTAGTACTTCCAAGGAAACTAAACCGATTTGTCCTTCGGAATATTTACCCCTTTTGATCATGAAAATGTTATGTAATAATGCACAGACTCTGGGTAACTAGGGTCGGGGAATTATAGTTGGTATCATAGGATGTTTAGTTCAAACCTTAGAAACTATATTTTGATAAACTTTGATTAGATAAGCTTACCCTAAGATAGACTTTGAGGATTGGTATAGATGAACTTCCTAGAATTTTGGTAATGTAGTTATTTTTTGTATTTTCCAGTAAATACATCCCTGTCTAGATATGAGCAGGTAAAGGTGGATATGGCACTGATGTACCTAGGAGTGAGAACTCTGAAAAATATTTTCGGGCATGACCTGTGGTATCCTAGTACACGATAATGGGCCTTGCTGCACTCTTGGTTACAACACTCCTAAGGGATATGATTAGGATAATTCACATTTTATTTACAAACTATTATGAAGGATTTATGTGTATATATCTCCTATAATAAATTTTTTTTATGATTATGGATTATGTCCATAAACTGTTCAATTTATTTTAAGTGTTTTACAAGTATGGAATTATGTATTGTGATTCATAAACTAATCTAGTGTATGCCATTGTTTAGAAATGGAACCTATTATAAGGAATGGAAACATTATCAACCCATGTAATCCATGTAGGGATTTCCCTACTACTCAAGATAATTATTGTGGAGCTGGTGATGCAACTAGTGCTGATCAGCTTATCACAATTCTGGGACAACTCACTCAGGTTATGAGTAATAACCATAACTATATGGAGCACTCGGATCCACAATTCTGAAGATCAATGTTATACCACTTCATGAGGCAACAACCATAAACATTCAATGGGAGAAAAAATCCACTAGTTGTTGAGCAATGGGTAAGTTCCTTATAGAAAGTATTTTATGCTTTGGGAAGTAAATAAAGGGAAAAAGTTTTCATGGTAGTTTATTGCCTCACGGGAGATGTAGATCAATGGTGGTCCTTAATCCAAAACAAAAAGGAAGATAAAGAAGTATCAAACATTGAATAGAGAGATTTTAAAGAGATTTTCCTAGAAAAATACTTTCCTCATGACCATCGAGCAGATATGGAAAGATAATTTTTGAGTCTGAGACAAAAGTAGGATGATAATGTCACAAAGTATGACTCTATGTTTACAAGGTTATCAAGGCATGCATTAGATTATATACATAACCCAAGGAGTGATATTGATAAATTATTTGATGGGTTAAAACCATTTCTCTGTCGAGCATTGGTCTCACAGTCCTTCTTAATGTACGAAGATATTTTCTCATGCGCTATCAAGACAAAATAGGAATTATCTAAGTCTTATGATTTTAAAGTAATGGAAGAGAATAAGAGATTTTCTAATCACTCTGGAAATGGAAATAAGGTGAATAAGGAAAAAGTTTAATATCTATCATATCGTAAATGTGGGAAGAAACACCCCAGTACTTGCCTGAAAGGGAATGGGAGTCTGTTACAAGTGAGGTGAAAAATTCCACCAATCTTGTGATTGAATGGGAAAAAAAGAAGTTTCCTATGTTGAATGAAAAAATTTTAGAGAAAAGGGAAATTATGAAAATGAATGCCCTATGCACCAAACGAATATACCTCATAAAAGGAAAAGGGAGCAAGTACTAGCTTATACGATCACTACTGCTGAGGTTGAATCTCCAAAAGATATAGTCGTAGGTAATTTAATAGTTTCATCAAGTTTATCCAATTCTTTATTGTATTCTGGATCATCGCATTGTTTCATATCTTCCTATTTTTCTATGAAAATTAGATATTTTCAATTTGACTTAACAAGGGAGTTTTTATTCAAAACTCTTATGGGAAGTATCATCGCAACAATGTTTTGTGATTCAGTTCCCATTAGGGAATATAAATGTTCCTTATCTACTGATCTCATTGCCATACCCATGATTGAATTTGATATAATCCTTAGAATGTATTGGCTTTTGGACCATGATGTGAAAATTTATTGTGAGAAGAAGGAGATTACAATTTTCGATGATGATAAGAAGTACCTTATCATTAGTGTAGAAATTTCGGCACCTTATTCTTATCTAGATCTAACCGCAGTAGATATACTAAATTCAATTATTGGGGTGGAAGAGAATTAAATATTTATGGGTGAGGGAAAAATGATAGAATAGAGGATGTACCTATTGTGCATGAATATGTTGATGTGTTTCCATTGGATTTACCTGGACATCCTCCAGAATAAGAAATTGAGTTTTCTGTTGATTTAATTCCCAGTTAAAGGCCCATATCGAAGACCCATTATTGAATGGAAAATGTGGAATTAGTGTCAATAAAGAAACAACTAGATTAATTGAGTAATAATGTATTTATTCTCCCTAGTTTTTCTCTATAGGGATCCCCAGGCCTTTTTGTTAAGAAGAAAGAATGATCTATGAAGTTGTGCATTGACTACAGGGAGATCAATGCTATAACAATAAAGATCAAGTATCCCCTACCTCTCATTGATTATTTATTCAACCATCTTCATGGAGAAAAATATTTTTCAAAGATTGAACTTAGATCTGAATATCATCAATTGTGTGTGAATAAGGAAGACATTCCTAAAACATCATTTCGAACCAGGTACGGGCATTATGAGTTTACAGTAATGCCTATTCAATTGACTAATGTACCTTATATCTTCATGGATTAAATTAATAAAGTTCTCAAAGAATATATTTATTACTTTGTAGTGGTATATATTGATTATATCTTGGTATACTCAGAAACCAACAAAGATCTTTAAAATCACTTGCGCATTATTATTAAAACCCTCAGAAGAAATGAATTATATGGGCTGTTTAGGAAGTGTGAATTATGGCTTCAAGAGATTTCTTTTCTTGGTCATATTGTCTCTAAGAATGGAATATATGTTCATCCTTCAATGACCAAGGAAATCCATGAATGTTCAGCACCGAATAGAATATCTAAGATACATAGTTTTATTGGTTCAGTAGGTTATTATAGATGTTTATTCTAGATTTCTTCATAGTTGGCTAACCCATTGACCATGCTCACATGTAAAGGGATTAAAAATTTTTGGACAAAAGAGTGTGAATAATGTTTTGACGAACTGAAGAGAAGATTTTTCAACACTCTTATCTTGACACTCCCATCAGGGAACAACGGGTTTGTTGTTTATAGTGGTGCTTCAAAGAAGGGACTTGGTTGTGTCCTTATGAAAAATGATAGAGTTATTGCTTATTCATATTGATAGAAAAAAATTCATTTGAAAAACAATCCCACTCATGATATTGAGTTAAGAGCTATAATATTTGGTCTGAAGATATAGAGACACTATCTCTATGGTGAAAAAAGTGAGATTTATACTGATCACAAGAGTTTAAAGTATATTTTCTCACAAAAATAACTCAACATGAGGCAAAAGAGATGGCTTGGACTACTCAAGGATTATGATTTCATAATCCACTACCACCCATGGAAGGTAAATAAGGAGAAAGATGCTTTGAGCACAAAGGATGATGGAGTTTTGAACAATATAATAGTTGAAAGGGATCCTATTTTCATGGATATAGAAAAGATGGATATGGGAATAACCATGGAAGGTGAAACATCAATACTTTTTAAAATGGAAGACAAACCATCATTACTAGAAAGGATAAAATGTTCTCAGACTAATGATATGGAGTTTCAAAAGAAGATTAATGCTATAAATGATGAGAGATTGAGTGACTTCGTATATGAAGATGGAATTTAGAAATTTGGGAAGAGAATTTGTCTTCCCAATATACCTGATCTAAAAATGGAACTGTTGGATGATGCTCCTAGCTCCAATTTCTCTATACACCCTAGAAGTACCAAGATGTATAGACATTTGAAGAAAATTTTTGGTCGGACAACATGAAGAGGGAGATTTCTGATTTTGTGTCAAGATGTTTGGTTTGTCAACAAGTGAAAGATATAAGGAAATATCCTAGAGGAGTCATGAAACCTATTCCCATAACTGATTCGAAATGGGATAATATTATGATGGACATTGTCATGGGGCTACTGAAGACTTATAAAAGGAAGGATCCAATATGGGTCATTATTGATCGTCTTTCCAAGTCAGCACATTTTCTTGCTATAAGAGAATATTTACCACATGAACATTAAGAAAGACTATATATTAATGATGTTTTAAGACTCCATGGTGTACACCTATCGATTGTTTCTTATCTTGATCCCTGTTTTTCATTATGATTTTGGAAAAGTATTAAGAAGGCCTTGGATACTGAACTACATTTGAGAAATGCCTACCACCCTCAAACCGATGGACAATTAGAACAAACTATTCAAACCTTAGAAGACATGTTGAGATCTTTCTCACTTGACTTTCAAGGTATGTGGGATCAATATTTACCTCTATTATAATTTTCCTATAAAAATATCTTCCATTCAATTCTTCAGATGACACCATATGAAGCGTTATATAGAAAGAGATGTGACACACTAACTTGTTGGGATGATGATGGTGAAAGAAATTTTTAGGCATAGAACATGTTGAGGAAATAATGAAAAAGGTGATGATTATCCAAACCCACATCAAAGTAGCTCAAATTTTGAAAGACATATGCCGATAATCAGAGTAAGGATTTGTAATTACAAGTAGGAGATCATGTTTTATCGAAGGTATATCCATGGAAGGGTGTAATATGATTCGTTAAGGAGGGTAAATTGAGTCCCAGGTACATCAGACCTTTCAAAATTCAAAACCTAATTGTTGTTGTTGTTTCTCATTGGGAAATTCGTCCAAGTCTCTCTAAAGTTACAGATCTGTTCGACATATCACTGTTGAGAAAATATATGCATGTCCCAATGCGTGTACTCACTTATGAGAAAATTGAACAGGAACCAGATCTTTCTTATTGTGAAGTGCCTATAAATATTCTTGATACCAGAGAACAAGTAATGAGAAACCAAACCACTCATCTAGTAAAAGTTCTATGGAAAACCATAAAATGGAAGAGGCAATGTGGGAACCACACGAACATATGATTAAGAACCACCTGAATCGGTTTATATAGTAATATTCTAGAAATTTAGGGGACGAAGTTATTTTAATGAGGGGAGAATGTAACACCCCAAGCTTCCATGGTATGTTTCTATTTCAATAATTTAGTAGCTAGAGTTGTACCCAGCATGGAGTTTTAACACACCATGACCAATAAAACTAGCTGTTATGAATATTAATAACCACTTTTTAAAATTTTATAAATTGTATTTTTTAAAATGGACTTCATTTTGAAATTATGAATATCGAAATTATCTTAGGGTGAATTTTTGTTATTTTCTGAAAACATTCAATTTTTTATGAATAGGGAAGAACAATGCATTATTGTTTAAAACTGACTTTTTTTCCAAGTATTTAGTTGTTTTATTTAAATTTATTTTAGGAAAAAATAGATACATTATACCTTTATGAATTCAATGTAATTCATTGGAGTCATTTTATAATAAGTTTATATATATAAAATTTTATTGAACTTTTTATCGTCTTTTACCCACCTTCTTTGAGTATTCGCAAATTTGCATAAAACTTAATTTTACCGCTTCTGTTAGTTGAATATCAAATATCCGAGAGACACGATTGAAATTTTTATGTAAAATGTGGTTCAATAAGATCAAAACAATTTTGGATCAATAGTAACTTTTGACTTTTATTTATCACAGTTAAAAGTAAATAGAGTAATTAAGGGTAAAAATGATATTATAATTACCCTAAAATATATAAAAATTCTTTTGGATAAATGTAATTCTACCAAAAACAACATTAGGAATAAAATATGATCCACTTTTGTCCACATGGATTAGATTCGGACATTTATTATTATTTTATTTAAAGAAGATTTAAAAGAGTTAAATTCATTGTTTAATAAATAAAATATTTTTAATACAGAGTTACAAACAATATAAATTAGAATATAAATATTCATTAGAAAGATAAAAATATTTCTTATGTAATGGTGTTTTATTTATAATTTTGAGACATTAAATAGTTTAATTTATTTACGACACAATGATGATGTAGTAATTACCTTAATAATTAAATATTAAAATAATTGATATTATAAATATCCAAATAAATGTAAATTGAGACTTATAATTAATTAAACTAATTTTCAAGGTTAATATGACCTTTTAGTGTTTTTTAAAGATATTTTAACCGAATTTATAATTTTTTATGGCTTTAAAAAAATCAAATACTAAATTGTGTCAAAATTGACATAATTGAGTTTTTCAATCAAATTCTATGTTATTAATTAATATCATTTTCCTAAAAATGAAAGGATCGGACAAAGGACATAGATAATGTTATATATATTAATATTTAACTACATGGGGTTTTCTTGTCTTGTTATAGTTAGTTTCTATTAACCATATAATATAAAAATACTAAGAGACATGGTAAATGTCAAACTATTTAACTAAGAGTTAAATCTAAAAGATAAGGTTAATATGGTGACCTAAACTTGTCTAAAGCCTATTATTTGAGAGTATTGAAATCCATCACTGCCTTTTCCCTGAAATAAATCATTTTGGAGCCACTAGAAACCGAAAATGATTTTATTATAAAATAATATTTCAAGCTTTTCCAAAAGTGACCCTCACCTCCCTTATAAAAGGGTACTTCACCTTCTCTTTCATTCGCACCTCCAAAGACAATTGGCTTGGCCAACCCCTACTCAAATATCTTATAAAATATCCTACCTTAAACCTAGAATCCTTACTTTGGTCATAATGCCAACCTAAAGATCACTTTTTATCAATACAAAAGGAAACACCCGAAGAAGAGGTAATAATTTCACCACCCTCTTTAAAGTTTTTTTCATCATCCACTTCCTCTTTCTTTGTAGTTTCCATACCAAAATAATTACTCTAGTACCTTATACATACTGGGATGTTATTATAAATATGGTAAAACCATATTCTTTATTCTATCCATTCTATAAATGAGAAATTCACCATACGTGCGTACGTACGACTTGCCGTACCCACGTCGTGGTGTAGTTTGTTATTAAAACACATCATTAGTTGGATGGGTATAATAATTAGTATAACTAATTTAAATAATAAATATTAATTTTTAGTTATTCTATATATATTATAAACCATTCAATTATATACGGTTTCACCATCAATATAATGATATTTTCACTCGTACGTATGTAAAGATTACCATCTCCATAAACGCGAAATGATTCATTCCCCATCATTATCATTCAAGAATAATTTTCATTTTATGATTAAAAATATATTTTTGAACATAATATCATTCTTTATATTAATCAAATACATCATATCCATAAAAAACATGGCTTATGTGACCAAGCATATAATGGAAAACGAATCAGTTAACACCCAAAATGATGATACAACTAAAATATTATTAACAATGAAATTTTTTAGGATCATATATGATTTCATATTTTTGTATATAGTTCATGTATAATTTAATAACAATTTTATTAATATTATAAAGGATGTTAACAAACCATCGACAAAGGAAATGTACAAGGTAAGTGTTAATTATTCAATCTCTTTACTTATATGAGATTATTGATATGTAAGTATCTACTGGGATATCTTTATCATCCAAATCAGTGTTTTCTTAAAATTGTTATTCAAAACATTTTTACTATTTACTAGACTATGGGTTAAAGTCATTTATACCCTTATTTAACAACACATGTTTTGAATTGACTCTTTCTGTCATTTTCTAAACATGGTACATTATAACCTTCTCGACATAATTAAGGTAAAAAGTATTTTTTTAACTTATACGGAAGGTGCTACTATTTTCCACCGTTATAACATCGCCAAAGCTTCCAATATAATCATATACGAATATTTTCAAAATAAATGTTTTCTTTTATAATTATATGACTTTTAAATTATTTTAAAATAGACATAGATATTTCTCTACAAAAAGTTTTTATTTCATCTATGTCAACATCCTTTGATGGATTTTATGTTTTTTTGAAGTTGATTATTATGACATAGATCTTCCATATTGTATTGAAGTTTTTCTGATATGTTTTACTATGGATGTGTTCTTTTTACCCCATTCATGTTTAATGGACAAATAATTGACAATTTTTATGCTAGTTTTAATATGAATGTTTATGATATGTTTAAACCTTTTCATATGAATAATTCATTAGACTTAGTAAGTGACGAGTGGCGCCCACTATAGCTCCTTGATGCATCAGTAAGTATCATGAGACAAAAAAGTGTATTGGCACAAGGCCTTGATAGAATCTTATTTGTAGTCTTAGCACAAGGCCTTGACTATGTGGTTATGAAGTCTGGAATTATGCATTTGAACATTAGAAAATTGTCTATTGAAATTACATGTGATTATTAGACTAGTAGAATATCAATGTGAATAATTAAATGGAATTATTTGATTTATATTTTTCCATATTATGATGAAGTATATGTTTAAAAGGCTTTTGTTTTTGTATTATAAATTGCCTTAAATTTTTATGCTTATTCTTGAAAGTTTCCGCTATATAGTTATCCTTACTAAGCATCTGAGCACACCCCTTTCTATGTTTTATTTTTCCCAGGATGTGAAAAACTATATTATGAATAAACTGTAGGGTTAGTTTAAGGGATGAATCTGGTCAATGAAGACAATTTTATTGTTATATTTCATTTTATAATGTAATTTAAACCTTTTTAAGGTATCTAATACTTCCAAATATAATAAAATAATAGTTCTTTCAGGATTTTGATCCCTGTGATCATGAAAATGTTATGTAATAATGTACCACCATTGGGTAATAGGGGTTGGGGTGTTACAGATAATTTTTTAATTAAGTATTAAAATGTGTGGCACCATTTTTAATTAATTTATATGTTCATTATTGTGTGGAAATTATTGTCTTTGGTTTTTTTAATATGTTAAATATTTGTTTATATCAATATAAAATCATACTATTTTTTAATAAATTGTATTAATTTTTTATCAAAAAATATTATATATTTTTTTCGTGATTTACTGTTGTAGTATGTCATTACATGCATGTTAATTCATGTAATTTGATTAAAACTCATTTTAATTTGATAGAGAACTTGGTTATAATTTTTTGAAAATATAAAATGTTTTTTTACTATTATAAGATGGTCATTACATGACACAAATTATTTTTGGGATAATATTTAGGTTAAATAAATTGAAATAATATATAGTTATTAATTATTTAATTATATGTTTTTATTTAAAGGATTAAAATAAGTATTTAAAATTAAAATGTTATTTCAAAAAAATTGGTAATAAATATTTTAGGACTTATTTGTTTACATGAGTATTTGAATAATATAAAATTTATATTTGTGGTTAAAATTGATGGTGAATGATGGATTAATTTGAGAAAGATAAATTAGTTTTTTTATTATTATACATGGATGTTTTTAATTAAAATCCATAAAATTCGAATACATTAATGGAGAATTAAGTTAAGCTAATACTTGAGATGTTGATATGTGTGGTGTAGGTGTGGAAAGTCCATGGGCTTCCATTATGGTTGTATTATATCACATGTGATTGAAATAAGATTAATAAGAACCACATTTATAGATTTTATATTTCATCAATGATGTACAAGTTTACTACAGTAATGGATAAAAGAACAATATATAGATTCTTAATAGACTGGATTATCACGTCATACATTTTAATTTCATAATGTAAATTATATTCTTCGATAGTATAATGGATTCATGATATTTATATATTACCATATTAAAATCTAATTAATGTTTAGTGTTGTGGTAGTTTTTAATGAGAATTATGTTTCACTCCATTTACACACACGACCCTCATGTTTACATATTATATTAATTATCTTAATTATATAAAAAGAGATATGAATATATAGGGGTTGATTTAAAGATACTTTTTAAATATAATTTTATATAAATTAGGAGCCCTATTGATATTATTTAGGAAATAAAAGTTTTCTTTATTATTAAATTTTATCAGCATGACATGTTAGTTTGTTTTTATGTTAATGACTTTTTTTATATATGGTATATTTTAAAATTTATGGTAGTTATTCTTATTATTATTAAGGTTCCAAATTTTTATAAATTACATATTGATATCTAGTTATTTACATTGTTTTTTACATTATGATGAACCTTTAATGGGTAAACCACTCCCTAAATCATTAACTATAGACCACTGGTAATTGTCTCTAACCTCTTTTCTTCTTAGTGAGAACATGAATCAATCTAATGTTTCACCTCAATAGTGTGTATGTATAGGGTTGTGAAATTAAATTCAACATCCTTCAATCCATAATAATTCCCTTGAGATCATTTTTGATTTAATATAGTATAGAAATTAGTAGTAAAAATATGATCCTCAAACCCTAGTGGAACTATTTCTATAGATGTGTAGGTAACTAGCCCTTATAATTTCTCATTATGATGTACTTTAATTGAATTGATGAACCCTAATATTTTTGAATTAATTTGAATATACTTTATATTTTTGTGAAAATGTATTAATGGGTGAGTCACACTTATGTAGCCCCTTTTCATCATGTTATTGGAAAGTTTCGGTTAGTGATAGAAATAAAATTTATAAAACAAAAAATTTACATTAGGTTATTTCCCCCTTAACTAAAAGAGGAAAAAAATCAGAATAAATTCATAACGGTCAAATACCCACTTTAATTTCATTCTTTGGAATAATTATAAGGGAATTTATGAGATCAAGTGAATCCAACTAAGAATACTTTTATGCTACATGGTTCATTCTAGATCATATTATAACAAATAGTTTCAATGTAATGAATTTAACTTGTGTCGTGTGGGGATTTATCACAATTAAGTAATCTAAATAATTTTATTAAGGAGTAATTTAATAACTGGTGATATAATTATGGGTTGCCTTCGCATATATAAAATAATTACATTTCCTATATATAATTGAACATTGTATCTGGGATAACCACTATGAACCAGGTGTTGTTCACTATATCATTAAATTGTGTAAATAATTAAGTATTTCCCATAGAAATATAGTAATTTGTATCAAAATCCTAGATCCTTACATCATAAAAGATCTAGTTAGTTCCGAATTTATCAAGCATTTATAGATTTATGTCAAAATATAATTGATTCTAAAGTAAATGTTTAGTTGTGTTTTCTTAATATCCATGACATTGAGTTTCCAATAAATATAAAGGTGAAGATTGTGTCCTTAAACTACCATTCCATTATCATTCCTTGATAATGAGATAAATTTATAGAACTAAATAAATCTACATTAATCAATATCATATGATTTAATTAAGATACTTTTTCCAAAAACTCATAAGGGATGTATTTAGATTCAAAGAGGGCCTTTGAAATTTTATTATAAAGGTGATGGAAATATGATATTAAGACTCATTCCATAATAATGTTAAGGTGTATCAAAATATTTCACATTAAGTAAAAAAGTATCATAACTTCTTCCATTATTCCATTCATAAAATTGATTTATAAAGGGTTTGGTAGATGTTTTAGATGATTTCATGAGTGACTAGGTAAATAACCCTTTATCAATAATTTAGAATTTTTAGACATCATAAAACCTCAGTTTTTTACTATTTAAAAATACTTAGTTAGTTATCCAACAAAATTAGGTTGGGGGTGCATTAGAGGATCATAGTATAGAATTTTACCCATACTGGCCTTTTAATATTACCCTTTTTTTATTCAAGTATAATATATAATGTTATTAATGATCTCTCCAATAGAATGATACATTCATTGTGAATTCCATCCTTTACCTGATATGTATCCATGATAATCAATGGTTGATCTCAAACCCCAGGTCTCATCCAATTGATAAAAAAAGTTATTGATCATTAAAATTATGTTGATATGGTATTATTATGGGTCTTAATCCAAAGAGTTAATTTTTTTTGGGGATGGAGCTCTCACCCCTAATCCTAGGTGTATAAATTCTATAATATGATGATAAATTTTTGGAACCCTCAAGGTATCCTTCTACTGATTTTATGATGTTGATTTCAATTTCAATTTTCATAATGGACTATATAATTAATGGATTATTTTTTAGAAAAACTAGAGTAGTTATTAAAGTGTATTGAAGATATATTTATGCCCATATGATAACATTTTCATGTGTAACTATCTTTGAGGCCATCCTATCATAAAAATAAATTATTCCCTTGTTCTACACATCATTCTATTCGCCATATACATACACTTATCTGTGAGAATATGGTTGGATAACATATAAGTCAATTTAACCATTGGTTTATCTAGGAATCCTAACCCATCAATAACAATATTATAAATCTATAATTTAACGAAAAAGGTTTACAAGATATTATATCAAAAATATTAGTTATATAGTCATTAATTGTAGTGATTCTTCAAACATCCATAATTTATATTCTAAATCTCTAAAATCTATCGATACTTATTTTTATGATCCAAATTAAGTGTGAAATATCCTTATCTTACTAAAATATATATATGTTTTTATTACATCCACCACCCTAAAATATTAGTAAAACTCCAATGTATATAAAACTCAAAAATTCAATTTAGGGTTCCCATGTCGTGTTTTAGGTCTAGTACATTGTGCCTCTTAGAACCTAGTCCATTAAGGGTTTACAGAAGCTACCATCACTACTACTATGAAAGTTAATATTTTCACATAAACCTTTTGATATCATCATATAGGATAATAGGTTATTGAATGAGGTAGGTGTATTGTATCATCCAAAAATTATTCTATTCTGCTAGAATATTATAATCTACTAGGTGATTTTAGTAGAATTAGAATCATATCATAATAATAAAGGATATTAACATAAATTCTAAAATTTTGATCTATCATGAGTTATATCAAGAGAGATTATATTATCCCCACTCATCATATAATGAAAATTGTAAATCATTTATTATCCCATTATTTTTTAATAAAGAGGTCATATATGGTATCAATATTCTCTATTAAACTAAAATAGATGAATAAATGAAAATAAAAGTACTTCATAATAGATTTATACATGATTTCCATTTTATTATTCCTTACAAAATAATAACCTTATAAATTTTAATAAATTTAATTATTTTTTCATACCATTACAATGGAATAACATTATTGATGATTTACCTTTTGGTCTCCAATATCATTAATCGATGAAAAGATTTAATATTAAAACATTAGTGATTGTGGATTGAAATATTTCAAAATGTGATATTTCTTTTCATCGATTAATCTGGTGAAAATAAATCTAAAAATATAACCCCAACACTCTAATAATCCATAAATGGTGTTTATTTAATATATTGTTGTAAGATACAAGGTATTACTCCTCACACGATCTATGTGTTTAGTAGTCTTAAACAAATACACACATACCTTATTCATGTATTACAGTAGAAATATAAAACAATATTATAAGAAAAAATATAGCATCCTTGTAATCATTCAAAATATCATTCTTCATATCTTGAGGTAGGGAAAACAAATTAATGGCGGTATAAGTTTCTAAATATGGGTTGTATATGAAATAATATTTCATGGGAAAATAAGAAATAATCAACATTATAGTGATTAATGAAAATAAATTATGTTCAATAAACAAAATGAGATTAACAAACATCCATGGATAATATCAACATAAACAACACGTGGATAATGTAAAATGAAATTTTAATATAGAAGATGCATAAATTTTACATTTATTGGCCTTTCATCAGGCACGTTTTCAAGTTATCATGAATTATACCATTAGGGGAACTCAACAAAGACTTCATTATTAATAAAAGGGTATGGGTAAATCATGTAACCATCTAATATAGACTCATATTTTGTCTCGTGAGGCCAATTATTGCATCAAGGTATTATCGGTAACTAATCACTACCCATAACATACGCACCATATTTATTAATCATATATTTTATGATAAAAATAATTAATTATAAATAATTATTTTATGTTTAAAAATCACTAAATTTAAACATCAATATATAATATCAATATTTTCATAGTAAATAATATAAAATAATTTATAATATCCCTTTAATAAATAAAATATATAAAAATGGTATTTTTCTCAAGGAACCCTAAATGTAATATAAATTATTCTAAATTAAATTATAACTTTGATAATATGGATATTACAGTGAAAAAAATTTCATTGAATAATGGGTTGTGATAGAGAACATGATCACAAAAACATGAATGATATCAAAATATGGTATAACCCATTATATATAATCGATGATATAAGTCTATACATTCATTAAAAATCAATTTTCAATAATAAAATATAGCCTTTATAAAATAATATTAAATAAATTCATTAAAATTAACATCGTAGTAACTTTATATAGTAACTGATTTATAAATCACATTTCAAAATTCTCTTTTGTTCCATCCTGAAACTATTAATTATTTTTATTTATATTGAAATAAAAAATGCCTAAAAATTAATAAAAAAAATTCATATAAATTATTCAATGAAAAATTTAATGGAATATTCAATTCAAATAGATTTAATGAATGTTATAAAACATGTTAGTGTTGTGTATGTTAAATAAATGATTTTTTTCATATATTTTTTAAAAAGTATCTCATTCAAAAAAATGGATTGAAATTTAATTTCAAAACAATTTATATAGATTTCAAAATGGATATAATAAAATTAAAAAAAATTAATATAATATTAAAAACAATATTTAATTTTTTTATGTAAAACATGGACATGGAAGAAAAAAATTTCAGAGGAAAATATCTTATCAGGATTTAAATATATTACATAAATGTAACATAATTTTTGATATTATACCCCCTAATAGTAGAAATTGGAAATAAAAATGTTAAAACTAACATAACTATAGGAGAAGAAAATTTATAGGGTATAAAAAAATAAGTTCATATAATATTCAAAATGTAAATTTGAATATAGAGTAACCTGAAATAGAATGAGATTGTAATTGAAATCCATAGTGGCTTTAATAACCAACGAATCAAATACTCATAAATGAATAAACATTAATTGAAAAATAAAATAAAAAAATTAAAATTAATTCATGACACAATAATCAAAATAGGATTTATGATCCCCATATATATGAAATTATGTCTATAATACAGAAATACCTAATTTTAGGGGCAGTAAAACAAAATTACCCTAGCATCTGATCCCTTCCAGATCATACAAGTTTGATCTTCATGTGTAATTAATTAAATTTTTTTAAAATGTGATTATTAAAATATTTCTTATATATTCCATTTTAAATACTTTTTTAATAATTTTAAATTCATTTTTTGAACTGGTCACCCATTCATTAACCAGTTATGGTTGTGCGGCCAATTTTTCAAAATTTTCTACATTATATATACTTTGATAAATTGATTTATAAAAGGCTTCCATAATTCTCATAATTTTAACAAATTTATGAATAAAATATTTATTCATTATATGAAATTTTGTATTCATTCATGCATGGTGTTAATCGAAAAATAAATCACTTATATTATTTGAGGTTGTAGTTCACACGTACGCATGAGAAAAATTATCACTTATCAATGAAATGAATTGAAAAATGGTATATATGATCATATATTCACATAATAATTAATATTTCATAAATATCATACATATTAATAAATTACCACTATTAAAATATCCATGTAAAATGGTGATGAATAACAAATTACACTACAACATGTTGAAGATGGGTTGTAGATATGCATGAGCGATATTTTAATGATCCAAAGGAAATAAATGAGATGAAAAAAGTTTGTTCCACCATAATGATATCATTTTATTATATGTAATATAGTTATTTTATTATATTATAATCCTTATTTAATATTTTAAATAGGTAGAAGATTGAACAAAATGGAAATAATCAATTAAAAGTTATACCTCTTCTTTACAAAACCACATTTGGAAAATATATTGAACCTTATATAATAGTCCATTGATACTATTAGATCTTGTAGTTCATGTGGAAGAAGTTTTGGGAATGTATTTGGATAGGTCGTTTTCATGATTAGTGGATCATGAGGTGTGAATAATGGATATGAAATGGTTTCCATTTATAAGTGTCGGAAATCCACACATGGAAGGATATAAAATAGTTTTATATATTATATATAATATTAATAGAATGTATTGAAAAAGTGGAAATAATACACAATCTAGTTCTTAATAAGGTTAAAATAACATCAACCAATGAATTTTATACATTTATATGTTGAATTTTAACCCATATATTTTGGGTTAACAATCACATTAACTCTTATAATCCCTAAAAGTAGTAACACATTTTTTAGAATTTAATGGTGGAAAAATTACTTATAATTTTAAAAGATTCTAAAACATGTCTTAGTTATGATATTTATGAAAATATCCCTCCCCACATGTCCACCTTGGATATTTTTTGTTTTTTAGATCAATACTCTCGTAAAAAGTTTTTTTTATTATAAAATATCATTAAATAAAGTTTTTGGACTATTCACTTAATTTTAATTCAATGAAACAAATAAATAAATATTATTATTATATAAAAATTTTAAAAATAATTATACATAAAATTTACTTATAAAATTTAGGAAACATCACATTTCAAATTGAATATATTAATCTTATATTTTATGAAATCAATTACGATGATTTTTCTACTACTTGTAGAAGCATTGTATCAAAATTTCATATGTGTCTAAGGAAATTATATAATCACTAAAAACATATAAAATTAAAATAATGTATTCTTCTTAAAAATATCCATTTATAACTAATATTAACTTTTTCTATCCTATTCAAAATATATCAGAGACAGTAAAAGAAACAGATTGTCATTTGGAATCAATTAATTACGTAAAATAATATAAACATCATCATAAATGAAAATGGAACCAAGAATATAGTGAAACTATATTCTCATACATGGATAGTAAATATTTTTAGATTAATAATCATTATATTATTAAAAAAATTGCATGCGGACTATAATAGTTTAGTTCCTTGGGAAACATGGAACATATTATTATAATTTAGTGATATAGCTTCAACATATTCAGTAAATATCTTCCCCTTTATTACTCCTACATTAAACTTAGTATTCAATACCTAAGGAAAAGAAAAAATAAGAAAGGGTGACCTCAGATGCTCACTAATTGTAAATAAGATAGATACAAAAGAATAACATGAGAATAAGGGTATGAGAACATGAGCATAACATTTTAAAAGCATACCCTTCATATAAAAGCTCAAAATCAGGAATCATGGAATAAATATTGGTAGTTCCAAATATATGAATCATAATATAATCAAAATACATGATCTATGAGAGTATAAAAATGTCATAACAAATGGAATTTCAGGCATACAAGTTGGTATAGAAAATATTATATCAGTGAAACCTACCAAGACATTCATAACATGTTAGGCTTTGGATAATAACCAATGTACCTCATTTGGTCTATGGATGACTTCTTGTGTACCCTGATGTTACATGCCTAGGAGGACCTCCCATCTACCCGCTTGTTGTGGGATTGGGATGACCTTTTATATACAATGTTATTTCTTGATTATGATGACCTCCCATGTACCTTCTTGTTGTGGGCTTGGGATGAACTCCAATGTACCCTTTGATCTTATCGAACATTTATAATTAACCAATGCATTGGAGGAAGGTATAAGTTTCACCCATAAAATAATGAAAACCATATTTTTCTATTCTAAAAGATCATAAAAATACATTATAACATGACTCATGAAATGAAATGGGTATTATAAATATTTAATCATAAAACCCCTTTTTAATTTAACTTAATATATAAAAATTTCATCATATAATAACACATGAAATGACATGTTTTTCAAAAGTTTTTTATCATGATATTACCTGTTGAATAGAAACAAGTTTCATAAAAAACATGACATCTTAAACATAACCCATTGAAAAAATAAATAATAATGGTTTCATTGATCATATCCCCAAAAAGGCATATTTTACACAAACATATATCATCTTATATGGATAATAATTTTTAAATCCTCATTTAAAATTATTTTGGGGGCAATATTCATTCGGATTTTAAAAAAACATTTTGAAATGTAAAACCATTTGAAAATTATTTTTTGAAAATAAATTTGAATAAAAAAATTGATGTATTAAAATCCCTTTAAAATAATTTTTAATAATAAAATAAACTTGAATAATGTTATTTTATTATAAACATTTCCACTTATAATGGATTATTTGAAAAATAATGAATTTTTTTTCAAACATCAAACATTTTCAAAATTAATTTCCTAAAAATCTATTTACAATAAAAATACATCCAAAAAATTTTAAAAATCATTTTCATTCGAAAATAATCCTTAAAGAATATAATGGAAGCATCAATAAATGGGGTGGAAATTAAGGAAGATAATTTTATACAACTAATATGTATATAAACATAGATTCTTTTTATAGTATTGGTAGATGTTAGAAGATTATTAATCGGAAAACTATACTGATATTCTATTTAAACCCATTTTTTAAAACATTAAAGCACTAGTAAAAAATAATTTTTAAAATAATAGGAAAAATCATAAAACATTTTTTAAAACATTTTTAGTAAACATTATTTTGAAAGGAAATTGATTTTCTACTTAAGAGAGAAATTATGTCTGATTTTCATAAAAAACAGTCATAATTATCTTAAGTATTATTTTAGAAAATTGGAACCATTAAGTGATTATATAAATAATAACTAGATTGGAATAAACATCATGATAATTCTTGTGATATGGATTATAATATTTCAGGAATATTAGTATAATCATAAATAATATCGATAAATGATGAGGATATAGCAATAAACCCTTTCCAAAATTGTAACATCAAATCAAAATCCCCATGAAAGTATAACATCAAACAAATCTTAATATATAATTAATATAAGGATAATCATGATATGATATGTTAAAGGGGAGTTATACATCCCTTGTAAATTAATAATCGATTATGATGCATAATATAATATGACTCTCAAAGAAGTCAATTTGAGACACAATTCCCTTACCGATTGAGAAACAGTTAAATAGTAAACCCCAAGAAATAGAGATTCATAAATGAATATGTAAATCAATAAAAATATCATTATAAGAATAATAAAATAAATACATGTTAATTATAAACATCACATGAAAAAAATAGGTTTTGAACCTGGCTTGGGTCACATGGAAACTAAAAGTGAAACAAAAACCCCTTACCTTAAGTCTTCACATCCATTGTAGTCATCAAATACTCCTATATAATAAATAAAAAATTATTATACATAAAATAAATATAAATATTCAACTATATCATTCCATATATTATTTTATTATAATAATTTATTATGCATAAATTCTCAAATCCTTCTTAATGTTATGTTTTGGGTAATAACTGTTGTGTTTTTCATATATGCTTTGATTTTTTATATTTTTGGTTATATTACATTAATCTTGAATTAACAATATCTATGATAAAAATATATAAAAATATATATATATATATATATATTATGTTTATAATTATTTATAATAATATATAAATGATTTAAATTGAAAATTAACTACACATTTTACGGAGATAGTAGACCGTATGTATGCTAGAAGACTGTTTCCATTTTATTATCAGATTGAGAGAAAGAAATAAATATGAGATATTGTCATTATAGAGTTTTTTAAATATTTGTCACATATTTTATTAAACCAATCTATAATACATTAAATTTGATGCGTGAATGATTCAAATTTATTTTCAAGGAGGTAATCCAGCATACATACAAACGACATTATCATATTCCCACAAAATGTAAAATATAAAGGTATGTGTTATATGATAATTCTATAATCATAATAAAATCATATAAATAATAAATATCATAATAAAATATTATTTCAATCCTTATTAACAACCTTGATAGGTGGAAATGGATGAACAAACAACATCAATTCACAAGACGGTAGTTCACCTTACAAATGAATGATGATTGCATATCCCATTTGATAGAAGTATGTGATGTTTAAAGGTAAAAAATTTAACATAAAAATATCACTATATTTAATGTATTTGGGATATTATATAATGATTCAATAAAAAACATAATGTTTTTGAGGTACAAATAAAACAAAACTCTCTTTTTTGAATGATACCTCTTCTTCGTCGATCTCCATTTATTTTACACCAAAGGACTTCCTCAGATGGATTTATGATAAAAGAGAGGATTATATGATAAATATAAGGAATTTGGGAAGATATTTTGATAGTTATTGGCCTTTAAAATGGGATTTATATTTGTTAAGTGATGGGAGAGTGGGTTTTCTTTAATAAGGGGGTGAGTGGAAAACATATAATTTTTTGAAATAGAGAATTCAACCAGTGTTATTTCCATGTCAATGGCTCCCATACATGAAAAAATTGTATTCATGAAGGATTAATGTCAAAATATGTCTGGAAGATTTTTATTTACAAGTATCTGGTTCATTTGGATCCTTAAGAATAATGATTAGTCCCTTGGTAAAAAAAATTTGTTTTAATTATTGTAATTAATTTATACTGTTCTAAGTAATAATTTTTTTTAAAAATTAATTTCAAAATATTAGAAAGAATATATTATGATTATTTTATGTATGAAATATATTATTTCAAATTAAATTCACATAATTAGGAAATTTTAATTTAAAATTAATCTCGTGTAGAGGATGAGAAAGCAGATTATTAAAGTGAAAATGTTCGAAAACGTTCTAAATTTTTATCTTTAAAATAAATTTAAAAATTCATAAAATGGCCTAAATTGGATTAATATAATTATAAAGAATCTAGTATTATCTTAAAAACACTTTAAAATGTATTTTATAATTATAAATTAGTTAGACCAAACACAAGTATTCAATTAAAATTCATTATTTTTCACTATTCATTAAAAATGAAACTAGTCTGAAAATTGAAAACAAAAATAAATATAAGATAATTTTGAAATTTATGTTACAAAAATGAAGTTTATTTAATCAAATAAATTATAAAAATGTGTAAAAAATAACATTAAAAATAGGTATGCCATTATAAGGTGGTAAAATTGCATTTTAGAAAAATACATCTTTTTATGAAAAAAAATTTATTTATTGTTACTCATGTCTGGAAAACACATAACATGGTTAAATAGTTGATTTATTATATAATTTATTTATTTAATTAAAATAAAAAAGTGTATTTATTTTAATTTTCTGATATAAAATGTCTTTTTTGTATAGAAAAATAGTTTTTTTCAAAAAATGAATTTATTTATTTTCAAATAGTTCATACATTCATTTCAAATTAATTGGTTACCAATGAATTATATAAGCATGTGTAAAGAATATTCAAATAATTCTGTCAATCCTTTTCATATTTTCTTTAACTATGACATTTTTGTCTCTATGATATTAAATATTAGTATATTATTATTTGGTAAAACACATTCTTGTGTTTAACTCAAGCAATCGATGGAACTCTGTATCATGTGTAACACAATAAAACTTAGTGTCATGTATACCACAATCAAATATAAATATTTCATGGGGATCAATCTTATTTTTTTCATATATATCAATTTGAACATGGTGTAGCATGAAATGCAAGACATCATGAAATTTTAGTTTATTTAAAAAATAGTAATTTATAATAACTCGTGGTTTTACATTCTACCCCCTATAAAATGAATTTATCACAATAAATTATTAGTGGTCATCAATATTTTAATACATTAATGTTCTATTCATAGAATCCCCAATTTTAATACTGAATTATAAATATTCCTTAAGAAAAAGTTTGAAACATAGTAGTTACCCAACATAACTCATATCTAGGCTCCCACATAGGATAGTATAAGAGACAATGTCAAAACATGGAAATAAAAGAGATATCTAAAACCTAAATATAAATGGAGATTTATAGAGAACTTGGTCCGGAGAAATATTACATTCAAAAATCCTTAAACAAAAGAGTCTGGAAAAATTTCATTGATATCATAAAAAATGATGATTACATGATAAAATTTTATTTCAAGACCCTTTTAATAAATCTAAATAATACTCAATAGAAGATATACTTATATGATTTAATTACATTTAATAAGCACAATCTCATCCAATGATTTTACCTTCATCAATTTTCACATTTTCAATTACTCTAATAAATAAAGTTGAATTTGTTGTGTCTGAAGCACAAAGGGATCATTAGATCCATAAATATAATGATAATCCACTGTATCAATCTTTAGTTATCATTATAAATAAATCTTTAGCACATTTTATCCAATATTCATAAATATTTATATGATGAATCAATACATTAATCTCTAAATCATCCACCAAATTTCAACTTAAAAAATATCAAAATTTCTTATCCATATATTCCTATCACATTTAAAATTTATTTGTAAGGTTACTAAATTAATAAAAATCAACATAACATTATTACATCCAATATCAAAAATTATCTCTTGATTTCCACATACCAATCATTTGAATACCTTCATCGTCTATTTTCTTGAGACATGATAATAACATGAATTACCATTACACCATATTTAATACAAAAATTTATCTTAATTCCTTATATAACATAATATCTTATACAAAATCATTTTCATTGGATTATTGTGTTCATCCTTGTATTGATAAAATATTTTATTTCATAATTCCTGAATCGATGTAGATAATCACATGAAATTCTAATAATGAATAAAATATAATATTTTCATATGGATTATTCATAAAAATCCAACAAGAAATTTACAAAAAAAAGATAAGAGGAAAAGTATCCCTCATTAACATTGTTCACATCATCCATTATAATTCCATATAAATTCATATTATCTGTTTTATTTAGGGTAATTTGTGGGTTAGCATCAACATCAGTGCCAGGATTGGGTCACTTGTTATCATAATGCACAAAATCATTGAAATTGAAATAATGAAGTGTGGTAGGTGTATTCTTTGAAATATTATCATCTTTAGATAACTCCTTACAACACTTTACTATTAATATACTCTATGAACTTCCTTTCCACACATCTAACACCCTCTTTTCACTTTTAGGCATTCTCATAATTTCTTTTTCCCAAACTTATAGCATATTGATTCCTAGGATTCCATTCCAACATTTATGTTTTCATGAGACTAGATCATCCTTTTATTATCAAAACTAGTGGAATGGTGGGAATATCCAATTTTCATTTAATACTTCATCTCACATTGAATGATATCTTCATAGCTACCAAAATCTATTATAGTTAAGGTCTTTTGAATAATAGGATTCAATCCACAAAAGAATAAATTAATTTTTCTTCCAGGGATGATGGTTAACCCATAAATCATGCCTCTCAGGTCTTGTAAAGAAATCTTTATATGTATTAATAGATTCATAATCATTTTTTTATCTCAAGGAATTTCTTATCCTATTTTGTTCAAATAATGAGAGGGAATTACTTACTAAAAATATCCTATTCAAATCATCACATTCTATAGATTCAATTTCATCTTGTTCCCTTCTGTTCTTAATAAGTGTACTCCACTAATATGATTCTACATACAAATTATAAATATCCAATATTATTTTTCATTCTCTAAACACTGAGGAACATAAAATATATTTTCTATGGTACTGATCCATTTCTCAACAACGACTAGATCAATGTAACAACTAAAATATGGTGGATTTTTCCTCATTAAGGACATAAAAATGTTGTTTCCTACTTTCCTCATTTGGTATTTGAACAATATTCATAGCATCAGAATATTATTTGGGAATATCAACTAGATTTTTCATTCTATCTCCCATATCATTTGTTTTCATAGTAGTAAAATCATTACATTATTTTCCTCACTAGGCATTAACATGGTTCCTTTGAGTTCCATCCATTGATTAAAATAAAATCATTGTCTGAGTAACACTAATCATTGTGGGGAAGCAAATAATCATGAAAAATAATGTATAGGTTCTCTAAATCATGATACCTTATTATTAATATATGAAGCCATAGTTTTATCTTAGATTATTCATAATTATCATCTATTTAAATACTTTATAATGGTTTGTAATGATTTTTTTAATTTACAAAGAACCCCCCTCACGGGTTTCCATCCATGTGTGCAGCAAGGTCACGTATCGTGCACCAGTTCCTGATTAAGTATAGATCAATATAGTGATTTTGGGGTTGTTACCCGTATATAAAATGTTCTAGGACACATCAACTTGCAGTATCCATAAAGGGATATAATTTTTCAAAACCACTCTGGAAATCCATTAGTGATGTTCCAGAACATTTTCCTAAAAAATGAATCATATTTATACTTATACTTAGATACATCCATAGAAATATCCTTAGAAGTATCCCTAGGGGTATTAATATGATTTTGTCATCCTAGTTTACAAAGTATCACTAAACCTTTCCATTCATTCCAACTATTGATACCCAGGATTCTAATACATGGATATTACAAGTTTTTAGATAATTATTCACTGCATTATAAAAACATGTGCTTGAGGGATGTTACAGATTAGTGCCTTTGGAAAAAATGGATGAAATATTTCTAATTTGGTGAAGGATCGTCAAAATATCCCATAATTATCTTCCACTTTAGTAATCCTAAATGAAATCATTCTTAATAACCTGGGGAAAGGAAACATAACAAAGTTAGAACTCAGAGATTAGTGAGGGTAAACAGTGGAGATACATAAGTATAAAATGGTAATAAGTGTATGATATCATAATCATAATATTTGAAAATCAATCCCTATATATCAAGGATCATAATATCTATTCATGGAATAAATATATTTCATTCAAAAGACATGAACCATAAGATAATCAAAGGGCATATGCTATTTGAGTGTAACAGTAGAAAAAGGCACGGAATGTAGAGACTTGGTTTTTTACTTGTAGTAATTTTCAATATTTTTAAGTATTTTTAAATATATTTCTATAGATATGTGTTGATATGAAATGTCATTTCGAGTCCCGGTGTTCCCAAAATTAATTTTTATAAATTTTTTAAATATTTTTAAAAATTCATGTAGGCAGTTAATTAAATATAATGACATAACCCTCAAAAGGATGATCGAATCCAAAACCATATACCATTGTTATATCTAAAATTTAGTGTTTACCCTAGGTGTGACATAAAATGAGTCGGTGCGGGCTGTTTGGACCCCTCTCTCATTGGTAGTGGGTTTTAGTGGATTAATTAATTAATAAAATTCATTTAAACTATATGATATGATTGTAAATATATCACTTGGACGATTTCACCATAGTGGACTCGTAATTATAATAGCACCGGTGAAGCTCTCTTCCTCCTCCCATTGGTGAATCGAGATCGAATGTTGAAAAATATTTGGATCATGGCTAATCGAACCATGAAATTTGAACCAACTTCTTCTAATCATTTTGTAAACATGTTATTCACCAATTATTGATCCAAAACAGTATTAGGAGTCATATTTTTATGTTTGGTACTTTTTTATTAGATGTTTTAGCAGATTGGTAGTTGTTCATCGATTTGTGCCCCTATTGAAAACCTTTCCATGTTCCCAATTATTGAAATATTACATTGTAAGTCGTTTTCTAAAATAAACAACCTATTGTTGAAAAATTTGAGATTAATAATTGTATTTGATCATTTTTTCATTGTTCTTGTACCTTTTCCCCCTCTTTACTTCATATTCTTCACTGGTCAAATCCACGATGTCCCAGTTCAACAATTTTTGTTCTGCATGAGATCGTTTGAGAACCTGGATTCACATTGGATTGATGAAATGAGAGTGGTTTTGTTAGCAATAATAGATTTGGAATCTTCACGAATCAAGGATTGCTTATTTGTTGGTTTAAGACCAAGAAAGTGATTTTTGGTTTAATGGTTTCATGTAGAACTAATTACCAAACCCTCATGATTAACTATGTCTTACTTCTAGAGACCAATGGCTAGTGAATGTGAGATTCTGCTAGATCCGATGATTTAAGATTGATTCTAGTTCATATCAGTGGTGGTTTAGAGAAACTTCAAGGTGGAAGATCAGATTTGTAGTTTCTAAAAAAATCATGACTACATGCCATATTCAATGAAGAATACACAATGCGTAGCCCCTTCTAGTAGGTGAACTATGGTTTTGGAAACCCCTATGGATGACACAATCTATACATCCATTAAAATCACATGTATTGTCTTTACGTGTGAGTTAGTCATGTGAAGGATCACACAACCATGCACACACCATGTTCCTAATAAATGTAAAGGGGTTGACCACATCAGCAACACCCCATGTGGACCAACCCAACGTGTACCAGAGTACACAGACATGGAGTCTGAGTATAAGAACAAAGCCAACGGACATGGTCTTGGTCCTGGTTATTTAGTACATGACAAGTATTCCACCTACACAACATTTTACACTGCATGGGATTAATCCATGTTCCATCTAGGGAAACAACCAATATGTAATGAGGGAACATATATCGTGTGGGTTCCCTATATTTCGTGTACCCCTGGACCTCCTTTTAGGATTCTTTAAACATATGTATATCCTCCATTTGAAAACAAATTTTGGACTTCGAGTACCATATCCAATGTTTTTTTCACATAAAATGGGATGGTGTCTTCTATAGTGGACATTTATATACTATGTAATGTGTTTTGAGAATGGCATAAGGATGGGAAGCTTCCTATAATGACAACAATCATACTGAATCAATAGGGATTTCTAGTTTTAACCCTCTAGTTGGGATTTGCAGTGGAGTTCATCAATGATAGCCTTCTTATGGGAATTACGCTCCAATAGAGCTGGTAATTGGAGTTCCCTGATGATATTTCTAAGTTACCCTTTAGTAGGGTTGTGCAGCAGATTTCCTCAACTTTTCAAGCATTACCATTCAGCAGGTATGGGAATTGGAGTTACCTGATGGATTCTACTGAGCATACCATCCAGCAGAGCTGGGAAGTGGCATTCTGTGATGATATTTCCAAGTTATCCACTAGCAAGGATGGGTAGTGGACTTCCTCGATGATCCGGGATTACCCTCTAGCAGGGCTAGGCAGTGTAATTCCTCAGCAAAATCTTTCAAAGTGTTACCCTCCCATAGGGTGGGGCATTATTGTTCCATGATGGATTCTTTCAGGTAATACACTCCATTGAGGATGGGAGGTGGAGTTACCCATTTACATTCCCGATCATTACCCTTAAGGAAGGGTGTTGGAGTTCTTCAGTGACTAGAAGTGTAGTACTCTTCTATCGTACCGGGTCATGAGATCATTACCTAGAATTTGTTTCCCCTCGACTATGTGGTGTAATGATGACATGTAGTTTGACATAGCCTTAAACTCACAAGGAAGATCAATTATTTCCCCACAAAGACATGTTCTTGTGAAATGACCTAAAACAATGAGAGTGAGTCAGATCCATGTAATGCTGACAGTATGAAGATGTGGTGCTTGAGTTCCACATATTTTTGTGGTCAAGGTAGACATGTTGGATTCTAGTCTTTGTAGATAGACTTTTTGAACTGTTGGATACACTTCTTCTTGGGATGATCTATCACACAGAGATTCCATTACTCTCTAATTTGGGTTTTTGTGACTAATAATATATATATATATATATATCCTCCATCTATGCCAACTCAATAGGTTTTTTTACTCTCCTTACCAGATAAGAAAAGATATCGAGGTTATGTCACATGATTTCCATGTCTAACATCTTGTGGTTGGATGGTTCAACTCTCCTGTTATAGGTGTGTAGTATTTGTGGGTATTTTATCTAATCACCGTGTTTATCCCCTTATTCTTGGATGATCGTAAATTCAATATATTGTTGGGTTGAGCTATACTCATTCACTATAACTTGTTCTATCTGCTATTTTCCTATTAATTTGTTTCTCTTACTGCTCCCCCATTCACCCTTTGGGGCATTATACTTGGTATGCATATACTCACCCATTCATGGGAATCGACCATGAGTTTCATTTATTTTTTACATGAAATATAGGTTTAATGTGACTTCAGAGTAGGTTAGAGATACTTGGTTATTGGACTGCGTATGATGGTCATAACTTGGGATAAAGAATCTAGGATCTCGTGAATTTTTACACTTTTCTAGTTTTGTTACATTGGGATATATATCGGTTTGGGTGGGCATTTTTATCCTTTTCTTTTTAGTATAAAATACCGTACATTTGTATTATCTAAAGGATTATGCATTCTTGGTTTATAATATATAAGTGTTGATACTTTTCTTCTTTCCCTCTGCACTTTTTTCATTGAGTTAGTCATTTGTGTGTGTACTGGGTCTCAGTTAATGGCCTCCCAAAGTTATTTGTGCCTTTAGCACCTATCACCACCCCTAGAAAATGGAGTCGGGATTGGGATAGTTGTATATGTATCCCCAATATGGTTCAGGTTGTGACAAAGAATTTTTGGCATACACATAATCATAGATAATATTTTTTCAATGGTACCTACCAAAAAATTTATAACATGTTCATCTTGATATAATAAATAGTTTAACTACTTTAGGATGGGGATGAACTATTGTGTAGCCTCTTGTTTTGGGCTTTGGATGGCCTCTTGTGTACCCACCTATTGTGGTCTTGGGATGAACTATCATGTACTCTCTTATTTTGGGCTTTGTATGAACCCCCATGTGCCCTCTTATTGTCATCTTTATATAAAATCCCATATAACCTCCTGTCTCTAGATTGGGATGATCGCCTATTTACCATTTGATCTCATAGAATATTTATCATTGGAAAATACATTAATGGTATATGTAGGTCCCTCATATCACTTAATGAAAACCGTATTTATGTGTGAAATAATATCATAAACATTTCTTAAGTCATAATTCATAAAATGTAATTGGTATCATAGACATTTAATCATATCAAAACCTCTGGAAAATAGGAAGGTTTCATAATCATTTCTCATATCATAACCTATGAAAAAAAAGAGGGTTTCATAATGATTTTCTTATGATATACCCTATTGAAGATAAATGGATTTCATAAAAAAATTATCATATTAAACATCATCCAAATCAAATATGGAAAAAGAATGTTTTCCATCGGTAATACTCCCAGTAAAAAAAAGTTAATGCCCATATATTTCATCTTAGATGGAAAATAATTTTGAATCGATCATTTAAAAAAATTTGTTAGGAAAATATCATTTCCACTTTTAAAAAATTATTTTCAAAACATAAAATATTTGGAAAACCATTTTCATTTAATATAATAATGGAAACATATGAATTATGATTCTGAACACATTTAAAATACTTTTTAAACTTAAAAAACCTTGGAATAAATTTTATGGAAGTGACCATGGAAACTTATAAAGTAATATTTGAAAATAATTTAAAATAAATTTTAAAAGATAAATTATTTCAAAACTATTTTCTTTTGAAAAAATAAAAAAAAATATTTCCAAAATATTTAAGAAAAACGTTTATTTTGATAAAAATCTTTAAAAATTATAAATAAATCATTAATTAATGGGGTGTTCGTGAAGGTGTAGAATTATTTACATAATGTATACATAAAAATAAAGATTACATTCATATTTTCTATAGAAGTCAAAATATCCATGATCATAAAATGAAAATAATATTACCTTTAAAACCATTTTCTAGAAAAGGTAAAACAAGGGTAAAAATAGATTTTCAAAATAATAGGACAATAATGGAACACTTTTAAAAACATTTTTAGAAAACATGGATTTGAATGAAAATTCATTTCTTTACAAAGAGAGAAATAAAGTCAAATTTTCTTAAAAACGTATTTTTATTTAAGGTTACAAATAGCGGGAACCATTATATGATTATATCATTAATAGATAATAGAGAAAAATATTCATGTGAGTTCATGAGATATTGATTATATGATTTCATAAAAGGAAAAATAATCATAAACAATTTTTATAAATAATGATATTGTAGAAATAAAAACATAACTTTGATAACATTAAATCAAAATAATCATGAAAAATAAAATTACATGAATCTAAAAAAATATGAATTTTTAGAGATTCATGATATAACATGTTAAAGTGTTTATTGATTGTAGTGGGTAACTCTGGAGGGTGGTGAATTGAGTACCCAATTTTTTTAATTAAAATTAGTTTACATAAAATCCACCAATTAAAATAAAATCTACCAAATAATTAAAATATTAGTTAAATAGAAGATTATTTAAATTATTCCAAAAAAATGATTATAAATTAGTTAAAGAAATATAAATGTTATTAAAACTTTTGAAATAAATTTACTCAGTCAAATACTTATATAAAAACCTGTTAATATTAACTACAATGTAGTGGTTATTATTACATAAAAATAATATTATGTTTAATGAATAGAAAAAAAATAAAACAAACTCACACTATAGAATTAAAATAAGGGGTTTGGTATCATGAAGATTCCTAATCCCCACCAAATGGAAAAAATATTCTATCAAGAAGATTATGTAAATATAATATTGATCTAAAACCTAGATCAGGTATACAAAACATTTAATTAGTAATCCAAGCTACGCAGGGACCTCTTTTATAATAGCCATAGGAATTGAATAAACATATTCCACACATGGACATCCTCCACAACATGAGGGTAAGAAAAATTTAATGATAGAGTAAGTGAATATCATGTATTCCCCAGTTTTTGTATAGGACATGGTGTGTGTGGATAAACAGGTCAAACAATATACTTCTTGAATGTAATAAGAAAATAAAAAAATGAAAAATTTGTAAGATTATAGATATTCTACTGTTGCTCAATATTATTTTCTTCTTACACTTTAGACTCCTAAGATGTAGATTAGAGAGTGGCTCAATATGATTATCTAGAAAATGGATTAAAATAGAGTGTCGTCTGCCCTCTTTGATTTGACTGTAGAAAATGATTCATATGTTTTATAGGATCTTCTTTTTCTTAGTCAAAATTTATATTTGAATATAGCATGTATGTTTTTTAGTGAGTGGTACACTCGATCATTGGTTCATACTCAACTAAAACATCCACATACTCAAACCTCTTTGCCTGAGGGATGATTTATTTCAATATATGGAGTAGCCTGAATGAGATTCATTTGAAGTAAACTCATCATGAATATATACAACTTTATAATGACTGTTGAAAAAACATTTAATGTTTTCATTAAATATTTAATTATAATCATTAAATTAATCCTAAAAATTAATTATTATGAAATATATATTAGAAGAATTTAATTAAAATATCCCAGATTAGCTATAGGGAGTCTAGGTGATGGTGACACGTGTCTAATAGTGAGTCAGGACATCGGGGTTTTAGTCTAGTAGTAAGTTATCTAGAAGTAGGTCATTCTCCGTGGTTACTCATCTCTGTGATGACTCATTAACTGTGGTGTATTTTATTAATGTTGACTCATCTCAAGGGTAAATCATCTAAATATTTACTCATTTTATGGTAGGTAATGTATGACAGTAGGTCATTCTAGGGGGATACTTTCTAGGTGGTGACACATTCCTCATGATGACTCATGTTAAACGATGAGTCATTTTTGGTAAATACTCATCTTGAATGGTTACTCTTTTTTATGGTCATTCATCTTCCGTAGTGATTCCTTTCAATACATAGATTTTTTTTCAAACATCAATATTTCACAAAACGCTATGATAAAACAAAAAACTCATTAAAAATTTAAGTAACGTGATTTTTTTATCCTAAATGGAAGGGTTTAAACAATCTTCCCATTTTAATGATCAAAAATCAAAGAATTTTAAAAACCATGTATGAATTAAATTTTGACTTACATATATCTCCTTAAAACATTAAAACTATAATTTAAGGGTTTTATCATACAATTTGAAATATAAGATCCATAAATTAATATGGTATTAAAGATATTAAATAAAAAATATAGAAAACATATGTCAATGGTATGGAATGAGAGAATAAAATTATCATAAAAGTAATGTCCCATAATTAACAATGATATTATTAGAGATTTTTATCTAATATAAATTAAATACTTATGGTATCAATGAATAATACAAAAGGAAAATAAATTCTATAATAATAAATATTCTCACACTTTTGTGATTATCAAATGGTGGCGTCATGATAGAGTAAAATCAAAGAGAAAAAATATGAATAATAAGAGGATTTTCATTAAGGATAAAAGTGACTACATTTAAAAAAGAGATATAGAAAAATTCACATAGAATTTCCTATAAAATATAAAGCCTAATTTTAATCAATTATTATCCTTGGGAGATGGAAAATTAGGTTCCATAACCATATTAGAGGTATAGGGAATAGAATTAGAGGCTAGGGAATTAATAGTATATGTGGAATGGATAGAAACGATGGTTCTATTTTCTGAGTTCGATGGTGGAATCTCCCTGATGATCATTAGACAAAGCTATCGAACTACTTCTAGGGGAGATAAAATAATAATCTAAAAATGAGTAAGTATAAGTTTTTCTGAATTTTGAGAAATTGATAGTCTAAAAAATCTGGAGAAATAGCATATGGAGTTAGATGAGAAGTCACTAAAATGGATTCTTGAGCTACCATTGTAGTCCCAAACATATATAGAAAATGCTTCATAAGATTGATGAAATCAATAATATTTTCCCCCATTATTAATGGCACTAACAATGTCATGATTATCCTCCATTAGAATTTAATGTAATGGTGTCATTTAGTTCAACTGATTGACTTTCCCATTGAAATATCTTACAACTGGAGGTAACAAAATGTTTTTATTAAAAAATGTGAAATCCATAGTTATCCCATTTTAGGTATAGATCTAGGATGGATAATAATTTATTTCCTTTTAGTAGATAATTTTTCATTCCTTATATATTTCACACATTCCTTAACCATATTACTCACAAGATCACTCTTATACTTGATTTTTCTAAAACTATCTTGATGGATATCAGAAACTTCTCCTAAAATAGCTTAAAGATCTTATCTAATGACTGATCTGGTAAACTCAATATCCAGATAAGGTGGGGGATCACCTCAGCATGAAGCTTTGGAAGATATATAATCCACCCGATCGAATAATGAATATATATAATTAAGAAAATAATATCTTAAATAATTAATTGTAGATGTCATGTCCTCCATCTCAATCTCTAGCCTCCTATTATCTATCTCCTCATCATGGATATGACACATCATGTTTGGATGGATGTAGTGAATGAAAATATCAAAAAAGTTTCCATAATCTCTTTCCCTATACATTTTGACCAAATGAGGTTGATTATTTATAATCCTATTAAATTCCATAACAATACATTTCCAAAAGGACTCAAGGATAGCTCTGTAAACTACATCTATAGGTATCAGAGAGACAATATGTGAAGGTGAATATACTCTCTTAGTAGTGACCTATTATGGCACTTGTATAGCAGGAAAATCTGAATAAAATTTATAATTCCCATATAAAACATATATCTATTCTACTATTGATCACTTAGGATCCATATCCTCCTAAACTGGGATAGGAGGACCACCATGATTGTGTGGAATAATATGATCATCTAAGTCAGAATAGTCCAAGACACGTCTCACAGATCCTGGATTCCTATCTCATTCTTCAAGAGAAGAAACACCTACACTAGGAGAAGATATAATAGTATGATAAACAATTTTATGATCAATATACTAACTAACAAGGCTTGGGGATTCATCTTCCATTCCAGATTCACTCAACTCATCTCCAGAAGATTCATCAACAACATAAACCATTCTAGGAATCTCCTCAGATCTAGAGGCAACTGAAAATCCTATAGAGGAACCAAGTTCCTGAGGAATCTAATGATCATAAGGTCTATCATGGTTAGAACCATCTCCATCTTCACTACCATTTCCATCACTATATCCTGTATATTTCCTAATTTTTTCACTTCCATCATTTTTTTCTCCATCATTTTCATCATCATCTTCTTATTTATCTTTATTATTTTCTCCCTTTAGACATCCATTCTCAATATCATCAAAAAAATAACAATATCCTTAGAATTTTTTGAAGATGAACTCGTATATTATTCTTCTCATGATATCTCATTTTCCTCTTCTTCTTTTCCTTTACTCACAAGCGTTTTATCCAACTGTTAGAGACCTAGAAAGACTACACTGACCAAAATTTAATTCTAGGGGACTCTTGGGAATATATGGGTAATTTCCTTCCCCATGTGGAAAATATTTCTCCTCATTAACATAATAATAATCTCCCCTTCTTCCAAATCCTCATCTCCATACACAAACACCTCATCTAACTATAATCCTGGAACACCATTATATTTTAGGCTATAAGGGTGATCAATGGGATTAAACACCTCATATAAATTATTAGAAACAAAAACAAATTTCCACTTATAAGGGATGAAATTTATTTTCTTTCTATTAAAAATAAAATTTTTCAAAAAATACTCCACACTTCATTGATTTTATCATCATTGTTCGTGTTTTTATAATCAATGATCCTTTTCAATATTTTTAATTACAATGAAATTATTTTTTCCTCTGTGCCTGTATTTTCAATTCCCACTAATGTTCTTCTATTTGGAAATATAGACATGTGTCATTCCAAATGACCATAAGATTTACCTTTCCCTATATTAAAGCGGATATTTCATTAACCGTTATTATGATTGGGGTTTCCTAAAAACATCTTTAAAATTTTCCAAACATTGGTTACCGATATCAATTCAAAATTGCTCGGTCACAATTTATTAAAAGGGAGATAATTTAATATCTAAATAAATTAAAAGAATATTACATTGGATAGTGTGCAGGGAAAACAAAATTATGCTGAAATGAATGATGGAATATTATTATTGAAATATAACTATTTTTACCCATCCACTGAATTAGTTGGTATGAATAGGATTAATACAATCATATAATATAAATAAATTCTATATTTGATACAATATTGTTTATTAATTATTAGTAATTAATCACTCAATTTCTAGTAAATTCAATTTGTGCTTCAAAAACACCTTTTCTTCAAAAAGAATTCATATTATTCTCTCTATGAAAATAACATAATTAGTTTCACCCACGTTCATAAGTTATATTTTATAAATAAATATGATTTTCTATTTTATAACATCTAAATTATCCTATTATTAAATTTTTACAGTTTTCATAGAAATACTATTTTTTAAATAAATATTTGAAAATACATATTTTCATTGAATTTTCTATATATATTTATAAAGTCATATTATATAATGGAATAGTTTTAAAAATTAAATATTTCAATTTTATTATGAATAATCCAATAAATTTTCTTTGAATCAACATTATACATGAATTTTGTATCAAAAAAATTGTATTTAAAGTTGAATTTCTTTGAAACCCCATTATTCATCATGCTTTGTGGATTTAAATTTATAATTAAATTACATAAATACTTTTAATTAAATTTGATAAAATATATTCTATATTTTTAATCATATTAATTAATATAATTGAAAATTGTCAACATAATATTTGGCCATAATGAATTGGAAATAGTAGTAAAAATTAATTAACACAGTTAATGATAAAACTGGATTATTAGGGGTTAAACTAAATAGAAAAGGTTTATAATTACCTATAAAAATGAAATTATCCAATTGGATGAGTGGTGTTATAAAAAATATATATATATGGTGTTAAAGAAATTATTTTAAATAATTATTTGAAATTTGGGAACCCAATATTTAATTTTGAGAAGGTATGTTTTATTCTAATCAAATTAAAAACAATTTTTAGGTATTTACAATTAATAACATTATGGGAAGATTAAATTCATGTATTTCTTAATAAATAATCCAAAAAAATTTAATGTTTTTTTATTTAACCAAAAAAATTCTTGTAACCCATTTTATTGAATGATTACATAGAAAAATATTTTTTACTCTTATATCAATTATTTTTCTAAAAATAGTTTTTCATGTATTTTCCTTCATTATATATATTGTAATTTATTCCACTACTAGAAATTTGATCTTAGAAAATGATTTGAAAATATGAAATCATAATTTAAACATTTGGTTAGATGTCCCTTTTTTATAATTATCTTATCCTAGAAAAAGGAAAGTTATCATGGTTTAGGTTAAAATTATTTTGATGTTTTTTAACTATGGGAGATGGCATAAAATTAATCAAAACTATATATAAATTTTATTGGATGAGTTTAGGTTTAACTCATAACAAATTATATTATAATATTTGGTGAATTGGTTCCACTTTACATGATTGTGTTCTATATATATATATATATTAATATTTAAATAAATTTGAGGTGTTTCAACAGACTCGCTTATAATAAAGCACATGATCTCCTTTATTCAACACAGATTTTAAAAATTCTATTTTGGCCAATAAAAAACCAAATAAAATTCTTTAATACCTTCCTAAATCCTAAATTTCATGTTTTTTCATGAAACCATCCTGAAAAGGCTTTAGATATAAATCTAAAGATGTTTTCCGAATAAGATGTATAGATATTAACTAAGTATTTTGATATTATATATTTTTATACTTCCTAATAATACTCATAAAATACTTTTAGAAATATAAAGCTGTATAGATTACATGATAATATGCTTTAATGTAAATTTAATAACCTAAACCCATCTCATTTTCCATTAAATTGTAAATAAAACCATCATTCGTGTGTATAACGAACTATGACCACATGAATATAGGTAACTCTTTTTCAATAAAATCCTTTAAAATAAGGTTATAATTATGTATTTAATTTAAATATATAATATTAGTCACATTTTTATCATTCCATAATGATAATATTTCATTTATTTTCTTATCTTTTCATCCACTAAAAATAATAGTGTCATTTGTACGTTGATGTGGATTACCAAGTCCACGAAGAAATGTGAATTTTTTTTCATGACAAAATCACACAGATGCTATATATAAAATAATATATAAAATTTATATGTTATTTATTACATAATAATCATTCTATACCCATAAATTAATACATACCATTTTTCGATAATGATATTTGAAAAATGGAAATGTTACTCAGGTGTACATCTCTCTTATTGTCTCAATGATGATAATGTAGTTAACTTCCATAACCATCATTCATGTTATGTATTAAAAAATAATTTATGTATTATAAGTGAAATTATTTAATTATTATTAATATATATGTGATGTATAAATTTCCAATTTTTCTATAGTCAACTTACCAAAATCATTTTTCATATATTCACTTAATATCATGTAAAATTATTTGATGACTAATATTTATTAAGTAAATAATTATATATGATACTAAATAAAACAAAATTAATAAAAAATGTTGTTAATAAATTAAATAATTAATATAATTTTATTATTAATGATGATGGATAATGTATTTTGTGAGTAAAACCTGAGTTAAGGTAAACATTACCCTGAAAATACAATTTAAATGTTTTAACAATTTATTTTCTATATATTTTTCAAACATATACATATTTCGAAAAATAATTTTTTATATGTAATTATATTTAAATAAATTAATTAATAAGGAAATTTTATTTCACTTTTGACATTATTTCAATGGTTTTAAAAAGTAATATTTTTACTTATTTTATATAGAACGTTTTTAATTTCATTACAGAAGGAAAAAAGGAATGATCTATTTTAAGGTAAACAACATCAATTAATTTTATGATCACCACAACCATTTGTTTATTTTTTATTACATTATAATATTTCATGATTTCTTGAAATGAAAACCCCTCTACACTTTTTTCAAGGAATTGGTTCTATAAAAATTGATTTTTAATGGAAAGGGATATATCAGTATCCAAAAACATGTTCCACCTCTTTTCAAAAGTATATTTTTTTAGGTTTCATGAGGAAAAATAAATATTATATGTTTTTCATGTAGGAAATAGTCCGTGAACATTTCTTATTATGGTGTATGATCTCGATATATCTCATGATAATGGGATTTCTTTATATAACTCTAAAATGCATTGGGTAATGATAAGTGTCTCCAATAAATTATGCTAAAATTAGACCATATTGGTTATTCCACTTAAAAAGATTATTTTATTCATTAAAGATGATGTCTCAAAGAAGCACCATGAATATTAATGTTTTTAAAATGTGTTTTTGGGAAAATAAATTTTTTTTAAAAAGATTGATATTTATATTTTTATTTAAAGAAATATTATACGATTTTATGTAAAAATATCTGTTATTTATAGACAAAAAATTCATGGGTTTTAGTGCTTTGAAAGAGTCCCCAATTTTTAATATTTTTCATTTATGTTTTACTATAATTATTTTCTTAAATACATTTGGTATTACATATAATTTCAAGAGTAAATAAAAAATTATATGAACTCAATCTATATTGTGTTAATAAAAAAATATCTATTGTGATATCATTGTGTAAAAATGACCTAACTAATTTCTTTCTTCCTTTTTATATTTCCATTATTGATACTATTTTATAATCCAATGTTTTGAATTATTTTCATCATGTTCATGGATTTTTATGAACAAAGGAGAAGTATACATGAAAGTTGTGATTATTTTTCAATAAAATAAAATGTGTTTCATTATAAAAGGATTATATTGTGATAAAATGGATAATGAGTGGATGTTTATAATTTGTAAAATACGGTTTTTTATGCAGTAGTTATGAATAAATTATACAAAGGTTTAAATATAATAGATCCTCAAAATTTAATAATTTCCAACCCACTTTGTAAATCATCATTTTATGGGTTGCTTATGGTTTGTGTCCTTATAACTTCTTATTTTACACCAATGATAAAAGTATTTTAGACAAACAAATCTAAAATTTCACCACCATCATCAACTTTATCCCAAAAGGATTTAGTTATTCTTAAATTATTTTTGATGAATAACCTTCTAGTTTTTGTTATTAAATATTGTATTTGTTTGATTGAATTTTCGGAATCAACTATTTACACACTTGAATTAAATTTTTGACATACCCTCTTGGAATTTTTAGGAAAAATATTCTTTTCTATATTATCATTATGATATGATTAATTTCTATCATTTCCCTCCCCATGAGTTTTCATATATGTGGAACTGTTGATTTATTTGGGCACACATATTTATGGATGATAAAGGTTGGAATCCAATATCATGGTAAAATTAATTGGTTAAGCTTTATGACACAAGAGGTAATGATTATGTGTGTGAACAGAGTGGATATATTCTATATTCACAAGATTTAATTTTAATATTAGTATAATAAACTATGATTACATTATTAATGGTGAACATGAATCAGATTAGCTATGATCATGATATTAATCAAGAACCTAGTGTATATTGGCTATGTTCATAAGATTAAGTGTGAAATAAAAGTGGTTAGATACATATAAAATGTTATTAATAACTATTCATATGTCTATTATATAATTTTATGTTATATTATTTTGTTATTTTCCATGGAATATGTTTATAATATATTATTTTTGAAAAACATTCCATGGAATATGTTTTTCTTTTGTGATTACAACCACTTCTGTCATGGCGCATATATAGCTCTTATAGTTTTATATTATTTTTAAAAATTTGATCCTCTAATTATCTTATTTTTATATACTCTTATGATCTAAACCGTGAGGAAATATTTTTTTATTTCCCTTACTTAGGCATTGAGCTCACAACATTCTAATGATTCCAATCACTAGGTTATGAAGATATTTATCTGTTATATAAAGTATATAAGTGAGTTCAATGTGTTTTTAGAATGGATAAAGTTTAAATATTTTTTTAAAATAATATTCCTATGTAACTATTTCACAAAACAGTTTACATTATATTTCTGTTACTAGTACATTATTATGGGTGGGGTAATGTTTATCTTATATAAATAATGTAAAACAAAATTTTGATTATCATGAGTCACTATAGTTAGTATACTCGAAGGGTTTAGTTATTTTGGGGGATTATTCTAGTTATTTTGTGGAATTAATATTAGAGAACATTAGTGAAAACCCTAGGTATATGTTTATTTATAGAATAAAATTCAAAAAATAAAGAAGAGATTATATTTTTATAATATTTATGATATCCCTTCCTCGATTCTATAAGTGGTTGTAGGCTCTAGAAATTATATATCTAGGAGTAATATCCCTAAAAATGGAATGTTGGGTATTAACTCAATCATCACCATGTGCCCACCAAAGGGTATTAAATAAACACCTATTTTGACACTCATAGAGAATATTCTTTTATTATACACATTATCTCAACAATAAATTTTGATGGATTTATTTCTTAGTTACATTAATGGATTTTGAAAGAAAAAAATTATGTAAAATTCATTTAACAATAACTATTATAGGATGTACCAAGCATGGAATTATCGAAATGAATAATATAATGAAATGAATATATAATTATAGAATAAATCATAAGATTGAGCTTTCATATTCATTTGATTATTTACATTAATTTTATTGGATATTATCATAAGATTATTATTTTAATATTTGGTTTTAAATTGGATCGTAGAAAATATATTGTGGTATGTACGTCTCTTGAAACCTCATATACATAAATGTGAAATCAAATTTGGAATAAATGGTTGAGAATATTTATTTGAATTGATTATGGAGAAAAGGATATGTTATTGAGTCTTCCATTATATTAAATGTTTGCATCTATTTAAAGTTATATCCTATGTCATTTCTATCATATAGAGACAATTAACAATTACATTAATTATTAATAATTAAAATTGTGATATTTAATTTATTTAAGGTGATATGAATGAAACACCCAATTTTTTAAGAGCCGTTAAATGTTTCATAAAATTATAAGGAACAATTCTCTGATATTTAAAATGAATTACGATTGGGTCATAAATGATATGAGAAAATATAATAACACATTATCAAATTATAATGGTTCTTTGTAATGAAGGTATAAGATATCATGCATCACATAAATAGGAATATCACAAACATGGATGATTACATCCATTAGAAATACAAAAATAAAAATGGGGAAATAAATTAAAACGTATAATGTCTTTAGAAATAAAAACTCCCTTTGACTATTATGACCATTAATAATATACTTTGGTATAAAAAATCCTACAATGAGAAAGAATTCCCTGATTGTATAATTTATGTTGTGAGATCTAAAATGAAAGCCATGATAATTAGAATTATAAATAAAATTTGTTTATTAAAGATATACATATATGAATGAAATTAGTCTGTTGCTAATATGGCTATTGAAAATATTATTATTTCAAATACAGCCATTAAAAATATATAAGTTAGAAATATGATCATTGGTCATATATCCAATATGTATACTAATATTATATTTTTTTAAGATATAAATTTAAGATGATATTACTCAAAGTGAAATAATAATATGATGTTAAATAATTAAAAATATATTCATATTTATGCATTAATTATAAATATTAATATTAACACTGAAATATGATAAAATATATATAATTTAAAGAAATATTTTATTTTAAATTGTTTATTAATTTTAATTTTCAAAATATAAACAATTACATTAATTGTATTTGTTAAATCATATTAATTATTGAGGTAATATTTTTTACAAAGAACAGTTTTGTTGACTGTTGTATATTTTATCATAATAGATTATTTGGAACACTATCAAAAATTTATTTTATATCAAATAATAAATTGAAATAATTTAAATTATAAATTTATATGAAATGATATTAATAAAAGGTAAAAAATTAAATCATCATTTTATCAATAAAATCAATTTTTATTATTATTTTTTATTTTCATTTAAAAAATAATGTTATAAATTTTATAATCTAAATTATTTAAAACTAATTTAATTTTAGATTTATAATGTCACAACCCGTCCCCCAAGGCCCATGTCGTGACTACCCCATGCCCGCCACCCGAAGGCCAGGGGCTGGTGACTAGCACCAAATGCAACAACCTGCAAGTGGGAGGAATTTTCCTATATACTTGTATGAACATGAACATACCCAACCACATCCCATCACACTAAAAGGGGAAATGATTACCAATAAAAAAATCTTGGTGAAAGTACAACTGAAATTAAGGGGGCCATAATACAAACCCAACAAGGAACTGAAAACAACAAGTACAAAAATGAAACTCTGATGGCCATCTGCAGTAAACCCCACCTGATCGTGAGATTATTGAAGCTACTAGAGTCTATTGTAGTATTTCACTCCTCCCAATCCTAATGGGCCCCATCTGGTCCTAGGACACTAAGTCCATCGTCGTAGTATCTGTCAATCTTGTCTCCCTGAGGACCCTTATCAAAACGTCGGTCGTCTACACTTGACACGACCCATGTGGGAGAATCCCCTACAGGGGTGAGTAACACAATACTCAGTAGGGACCCCAAAACAGAAGAGGATATACCAAACATCTATTCTCAAAGTAAATCACGAAACACAAGACAACTCATGTGAGGTATATTTTGGGGTAGTAACCATAGCATCATCAGTCACAAATGTCGAACTTCTCAACCACTGGATATATCCCCCTCTATTGAGTACAGTGGGCCTTCCAGGTCAAACAGATCCTCTTCACACTAACCATAGATGTTTTAGTACTCATCCATGATTTGTACTATGGGTATATTGGGTCACATAGAGTCGCCCCCCATTGTGGGCTTGTCGGGTCACATAGATTCTCTTCACACCTTGGCCGAACTGAGGTACTCCTCCTGTTCAGTATCTTGGGTCTATCTGGTCACCCAAACATGCTCCCCACTATGGGTTTGATGAGTCACACAAAGTTTCTTCGCACGGGGCCTTCATCTAGCAGTCTTCCGGTCTCAGCCAACCGTAGGGTTCCGTATATAGTGCGCTTGGGAGAACCGTTCCTCAATCCATTTGTTGCATATCCATGTCCATGAAAGTCACTACAAAGAAATCCAAAAAATATACCTCCCTGAGAGGGTCCCAACGCCGCAAATGACCCTTCAATAGAACTTGTGGTTTGAAAGATACAGGTGTTTTAGTAACCAGGGGACCGGTTGCGACGGGGCCCGGTCTAACCCGGTTGAACCGACCCGACCAACCCATCTTAGGGGTTACACATACCCCGGTTCATTTAGATAGAATTGACCTAACCTGGTACGAGTCTTGGTTGGTCTTGTCCGACCTTGCATGTGGGCCAGGCCTCGCTGGATACAACACATTTAGACGAGGATCCAGCCCACTGGGTCACCCGACGACCTAGTCTTGTCCGGCCTGGCCCAAGGAGGGAGAGAGTTCAGCCCGCCAATGTGGGTCTAGCCTGTAGGGTATGAGTCCGGCCCACCAGTATGGTCCGACACGCTGGGATAGAGTTCGGCCTAGCATGGTGAGTCGCGGGACCGGACCATGGTGTGGGTCCCGGCCTACAAGGCAGTTCATTCCCTACCTGTTTCGCAAGAGGCGGATCGGTCTACCTCACTAGACGCGATTGGGAGTCACGTCCGTCCGCCACCATCACCCAACAGGTATCCGTGTGGCGCCTCCTCTACTACTATCCAACGATCGCGGCCTGTCATGAAAGACGCGGCTCAGTTCCATGTCTGCAGGCCTTTGGCATGGTCGAGGGACTGTGTCCTCCACCTCCAGCTGCGAGATCCACTGGTGGCTTCTCCTGTTGCGTTGTGCCTGGGTCCGGCAGCAGCCTTTCTTCCGGCGCACCGTCGTTGTGCACCGCCACTTACCCGCGACCGCCTCCACGGGCCCCTACCTGTAGTTTATGTTTCATCCACCGATGCGAACATACCAAAAGATTCTTCCCAGACCACCAGGTCTGCACTTTTTGTCTTTTCTTTGAGCCACTTGCATCTATGTTCACCGGGGGACATCTTCTTTTTATAGTGAATCCTTCATAGTTGGCTAGCCATATCTTAAGCCAAATCGTTCTCCAGTAGCACCAAAACAGTAGGGTTCAGGCTTATGATCATGTCAACACTCACCCTCCATGTTTTAAGCTTTAAATATGGGGTAGGTTTAGGGATTCCCCAATCAATCGTTATAATCAAAGATTTGATCCCCGAAAATAAAACCACGAGAATGAAACACCTTCCCTCATAAACGTATGAATCGCATGTCAACCTATTCTTCGGTTGACCCATGTTCAACATTTCATGAAATGGATGGGGAAGAACAAAAAATCAAAACCCTACCTCTTGTTGTTCATTTCCACACGTTCATCCTCAAGGGGTTATGAATTAGTGTCGCTTCTCAGTTATGATTTTTGAAAGGCATCCAAAAGGATAAGTTTCATCGATATTCTTCGTTCTTATCAAGGGTGAATGTCCTTAATAGGTTCTCTAAAAAATATTCCAATTCCATTAATTCATATTTTCCAAACACGTTGAATTATAAATAAGAGCCTGTCACATCATTTCCATTATTTTGCGACACCGCATCGTTCGGATGTTTCATTTTTGAAACTGCTTTATTGTTATGCGCCATTAGATAATCGTTACACAAAAAGTTAACAATCCATTAATGAGCCTCATAAATGAGCATCGACATCAACTCATCGCTTCCCCATAGCGTCACCGTCCTCCACTCAACTATTAAAAGAAAAGAAAATAATTATTTTAAATTATTTTATTATTTTTCTTGAAAATTCTGAAAAATAACTTTTCCACTTGGCCCATGTTGGCTGAACATAAGTAATTTCTAGGAGAATATTAGTATTATAAATTCAAAGGTTCCCTCGGATTTTCGATCATATAAACTATTCAATAGATAGAAAATCATTCTCACATGTTTACTAAACGTACAATAAAAAAAGTTCAAAATTCTATTCTGGGATCCCCAAACCTGGGAATCACGTGTCATTGAATTTCTCTATCTCAAATTAATTCCATATAAAAAAATTACATGGAAATTATGAGACATTAAAGGGCCTCAAATGAAGCCATGATGACGGTGGAGTGATAAATATTGTTTTATGTGAACTCCAGCAGTGTAAGGTGTTCCTCCCAACTATGGAAAAAATCAAGGACACAAGCATTAATCATGTACTCATGTGTTTTTATGGTTCTCTCCATCTGACCATCTTTCTGAGGATGAATGGTGGGTCTCAATCATAGCTGAGTCTTTAACACCTCCGATAATATCATCCACAAGAAGAATGTAAAATGAGTGTCGCAATCTGATAAAATCATAAATGGCACCCCTTGAAGTCATAAAATCTCTTATATATAAAGACGTCCCAATCCAGCTACTGATATGTGCTCTCAGATTGGTAGGAAGTTGGCCAATTTGATGAGTCGGTCAATGATCACCCAGATGGAATTGTGCCCCCTTGACGTATGTGGTAACCATGTCATAAAGTCCATGGAGGCACCATCAAAATTCCATTCCGGCACCTCATGTGGCAGAGCTAATCCTCATGGTACCTAATGTTTGGCCTTCACTTACTAACAAGTGAGGCATCATGATAGAAACTCTACCGTAGCATTCTTCATCCCTGGCCCCCAATACTAATGTCGGTGGTCCTGGTACATCTTTTCCACACCCAGATGTACCGCCAAAGGGGATTTTTTGAAATCCATCAATACCTCCTCTCGTAGAATCACTAGTACAATGGTGTGTCCCCTAAAGAGGATGATGTTCTCCCAACCTTCATAAAATCTTTCAGGAGACTATCCGGATGATATCTGAGCACGTTGGGACTTGCAATCAATGCCCCAAGATGAGACTCTCAAATTTGTTAAAGAAGTGGGGAGTGACGTCATAAAAATGAGGTAAGATCTTCCATCTCTATCCAAGAAGGATATCTATAACACAGCTAGCTTCTCTTTCACCTCACTCATAAACTAATGTTCGAACCTCCTGTTGAGTGCAACTGCTATTATTTTCCCTTTCCTAGGAGTGTAGACTATCTCAAAGTCGCAGTCCTGGAAGAACCCCCACCATCGTTGTTGTCTCATGTTCAGGATCTCCAATGAGAAAATATATACCTCAGACTCTTTTGATCGGATTAAATAGTAAAATATTCACTAATCAAGTAGTGTCGCTATATCTTTAGTGAAAAGACCACTATTGCTAACTCCAGGTCATGGGTAGCATAGTTCTGCTCATGTTGTCACAATTTACATGATCCATAGGTGATCACCACTCACTCCTTTAATAGGACACAACCTAGTCTGATCCCTGATGTGTCACAGTAGACAACATACCCAACCCCCTCTTTTGGTAGCCTCATGATGGGGGCACTCGTTAGTCGCTTCCTCAACTCTTGAAAACTCTACTAGCACTTATTCGTCCATAATAAATGCTTCCCCTTCTTCATTAATGCTGAAAAGGGTGTCTCTATACTTGAAATGGTAGGTACAAATATTCAGTACTACCCATCCAATCCCAAGAAACTCTACACCTCGATTACACTCTTTAGTGGCTCCCAAGTAAGCACCGCCTCTATCTTTTCCTGAACCACTTCAACTCCATCCTCTAAGATAACATTCCCTAAGAAATGTAATTGTCTTATCTAGAACTAGCACTTTAGGGGATTTCCATAAATCTGGTGCTCTCAGAGTGTATCCAGAATTGTCTATAGGTGCGTGGCGTGATCCTCCTTCATCGCCGAGTACACTAAGAAGTCATCAATGAATAATACCATGAACTGATCAAGGTATGGATAGAGTATTCGGTTCATGAACCCCATGAACAATATCAGAGCATTTTTCACACCTAAAGGCATCACTAGGAACCAATAGTGTCCATCTTGGCACCTAAAAACTATCTTCGGTACATCTTCATTCTCTACCTGAAGCTGGTGATAGCCTGATCTAAGGTCTATCTTTGAGAACCACTTCTCTCCCTTCAACTGGTCGAAGAGGTTATCCATACTTGGTAGTGGGTACTTGTTCTTCAAGGTCTCCTGGTTTATGAATTGGAATTCCATACACAACCTCAAACTCCCATCTACCCTCTTAGAAAAAAGCACCGGGGATTCCCACGGTGAAACGCTAGGCCTTATGAACCCCTTATCCTGCAAATCCTCCAGTTGTACCATCAGCTCGTGAAGCTCTTCAGGGGCCATCTAATACTCTTTTGTGGATATCTATGCCATCCCAAAGTATAGGTAGATACATAAGTCTACCTATCTATCAGGAGGTAGCCCTAGAACATCATTAGAAAAAACATCCTCATACTAATCCACCATAACAGGAAATATTGGTCTCCTCTCCTCCACTGAACAGAGGGTGAGGCCAGCCAACTGGTGAGTGATTGGCTCCACCCTCATTTGAGAGAGTCCATCCTACACCTCAATGGTTTCCTTCTCATCGGTGAAGGAAAACCTAGTCCCATCTCAATAGACACACCACAATTTACACCTAAAACAATTGATCTGAGCAAGGACTATGGATAACCAGTCTATACACAAGATGACATCGTAATGCCATGATACTGCTTCTAGGAGATCCCAACTGATGCTCTCACCTCCTAGAGTAAGATCACATTGCTGGCTCTATTTTGTAATCATCGAGCCCCCACCTGTGAGAGTCTCCAGCCATAATAATTGAGCCAACGACTCTAATGGGAATTCTGAGCACTAAACAAGAGTTGGGGAATGTTAGGAGTGACAAGCACCTGTGTCTATACGTACTTAATCTAGGGTGGAGAAGACATAGATCATACCTCAGTTTATCTTTGGAGTTCCATGGTTGTAAGCCTGCATTTCCTTGAGCTGAGCTCTCCCCTATCCTCCTGCTCCATGAGGTCAGGGTGGAACACTTGGGGGTGGTGGCGGTAACATCTCAAACTGTCTCCCACTACCTTCCCCTCAGCCAGCTCCCCTTCCATGTCTGTCGTCTTGCGGACCTCCTCACTCGAACTGATGTTGCTACCTCAGCGGCTCCTCGAACATCTTATGGGCATCTGTATGGTGGGTTGGGAAGTCACATGCGATGTGTCCCTGCCAAATATATGTGTAAAATTACATGGCTCTATGGTGACTCCCCCAAGACTAGGAGCCATGCACCACTGACTCTGACTCCTGGGGTCAGCCAGTGAAAGACCTTTACCACATTGTCCCAAGAATCTTCTTTCTAATTCTTGTGAAAGACTCCACCACCTGGGGTCTTCTGGAAGCTCTAACAAGAGGTGCCTACTCCTCCAACAAGCTCTCCATTTTAAGGGATTGCTCCAGCACCCTGGCTTGGGTAGGGATGCTGAGAGACACCACTAAAGCCCTGATCTCTTACATGAGTCCCTGCATGAATGCTAAATCCCTAATGAAATGGTCATGCACCATGTTTTTGGAGTAGCAGGAAAGCTCTGTGAACCTCTATGAGTACTCGACCACTGTCATGTAGCTCTATTGTAGGTGAAGAATCTCCTAATTGGGCACAGAGCCCAATTTCATGGGGAAAACTCCTCCCAAGAAATACTCTTGAAGTCAACCTAAGTGAGGGTTGCGTCATCGTGAGTTTGGATGATTAAGCTCCACCATCTATTTGTAAAGCCTTGTATAAGGCTTGTCACTAAGATTTATATCTAGTCAGGCGATGTCCTCACTAAGTGGAAGACCCGCGTCAGAGCCTCCAGTCAGTCCTCAACGACCTGAGGATCCATCACTCCCCTAAAATTTAGAGGCCTCTATCTCTATAACTCATGTAGGGAACTGATCTAATGAACGTCCTCTGTCGTAACTGTCGGCAGTTGATGCAGGTCATCGGGTGGTGGTATCACTAGTGCACCACCCAATGGAGCTATCTCAAACAATGGTCCCTGAATAGACGCATCATCGCTAGGTGGGTTTTCCTCATGACATAGTATTTTGATCCTCACTGGTCGTCCACATGGAGGAATCCTGATTTAAATCAAGATGTACCATGGTTAGAAAGTTATACATGGTGAGATGATTATTATTCAAATAAAGGAGACACTTATGCAACTAGTGTATTAATGTGTTGATCCAAAAACATAAATCAAGGTCCTGGTGTTAGGATATGTCGGTCACCGCACCAACACTAGACTCCTTGAATCTTAAATTCATACTTGAAACACTTAACATTGTGGCACCTAAACAAAACATCATACTCCTAGTCTTTGAGGAGGAACCGACCACCCTCTAATACCAATTTTTCATGACCCATCCCTTGAGGCCTATGAATTGACTACCACAAGCCTGCCTCACGAAGGCCAGGGGCTCGCGACTAGTGCCAAAAGTGTCAACCTTCATGTGGGAGGCATTTTCCTATGTACCTGTATGCACATGAACATACCTAACCACATCCCAACACACTTAAAAGTGGAAACCAGTACCACTAAAACAAATCTGGGTACAAGTACAACTGAATGTAAGTGATCCAGAATAAAAACCCAACAAGGAACTCAAAACACTAATTACAAAAAGGAACCTCTGATTCCCTTATCCAGTAAACCCCAACTGATCGTGAGAGTAGTGAAGCTACAGGAAACCGAAGTATTATTTCATATTAGCATGGTCTCACTAGGCCCCACCTGGTCCTAGGCCACCAATTTCATCATCGTAGTGTCCTTCAATCCTGTCTCCCTGAGCACCCCTTGTCGAAACGTCGGTCGTCCCCACCAGACACAACATGTGCGGGTGTATCCCATGAAGATGTGAGTAACATAGTACTCAGTAGGGACCCAAAAACAAAAGTGCAAGACCACACAAAAATTCTTAATGTAAACCCCGAAACACAAGACAACTCACGGTAAGTATATTCTAGGGTAGTAATAGTAACATCATCAGTCAAAAACATCAAACATCTCGGCCACTGGAAAAATCCTCCTCCACCAAGTACAGTGGGCCTACTTGGTCACACATAGTCACTTCCCACAAACCTTAGACTATTTTTGTACTCATCCTCGATTAGTATCATGGGTATGCTAGGTCGCATAATGTCGCTCTCCACCGGGGGCTTACCGGGTCAAACATAGCCACTTACCATATTGGAAAAACTGAAGTACGCCTCATGTTGAGCACCATGGTTCATCCGGATCACATAGAGACACTCCCCACTATTGGACTTCCATGTCACATAGAGTCTCTTCCCACTGGTTCATCATCGAGCAGTCTTCTAGTCTCAGGAAACCGTAGGGTTCCATATGTAGCATGCTTGCTAGAACCTCTCCTTAAATTTTTTTTTGCATCTTGTATCCATGAAAGTCACTATAATGCAATCCCACAGATCTGTCTCCTCGAGAGTTTCCCAACTATGCAAGCGGTCTGTCAATCAAATGCACGGTTTGTGAGATAAAGGTGTTTCAGTAACCAGGGGACTAGTTGCGACGGGACCTGGTCCGACCCGGTCGGACCAACCCGTCCTGGGGGTTCCACATACCCCGGTTCATTTAGATGAACTCGAACTGACCTCATATAGGTCGAGGTTGGTCTGGTTTTCCCTAGAAAGTGGTTCAATCCCAAAAGGCCTCGCAGGACCCGACCCGGTTGGATCAGGGTCCATCCCACTAGGTGGCCTGGCGACCCGGTCATATCATGCCCGACCCCAAGAGGGTTCAAGTTCATCCCACTGGTGTGGGCCTGGCCCATAAGGTACATTTCCAACCCACTGGTCTCAGGCCAAACAACTGGTCAGCAGGACCAGCCCAGCATGGTGGACCGTGTGGTCTGGCCCATGGTGCGGGAGCCGGCCCACACGGTGGTTCGCACCCCACCTGGTCTGCAAGAAGCGGACCGGTCTGTCTTACTAGATATGGATGTAAGCCGCGTATTTATGCCTTCATTTCACAGCAAGTCACCAAGGGGTACCTATTCTATCGCAGTCCAGCGTCCGCGCCTCTGCAGACTCAACCGGCGACTTCTCTTATTCTGCCACAGCCTGATCCGGCTGCAGAGCTTCCTCTAGTGCATCATTGGGGAACCCCACCATCCACCCATGATAGACAATACCACTGCTGACACCAGAACACCTGTAGATTCATCTGTGGACCACTTGGTCTTGACTGGTGGTTCGTTCTTCATGTCTCTTGCGCATGCATTCATCGGGGGATGTCTTCTTTTTACTGCAAAGCCTTCAAAGCTTCATTGTCATTTCTTTAGAAAAATAATTCACCAGGATTGGAAAAATGTAGGTGTTCAGGCCTTTATTCATGTCATCCCACACCCTCTATGTTAGAATATTTTTAGATGGTGGAGGTTTGGCGAATCCTCGTTCAATCATTACATGCCAATATTTGACCCCCAAAAATTAAACCCCAAGAATGATAAACCCTCCTATATAAATGCATGAATCACGGGTCAACATATTCATGGGTTGACATGTGTTCTTCATTTATAGAAATGGATGGGGACAAAAAAACAAATAAAAAAATCCTACCACTTGAAGTTCATTGTTGTACGTTCGTCCTCGAGGGGTTAAGACGTCGGTGTCGCTTCTCGATTATGATATTCGAAAGGCATCGAAGAAGGATAAGTTTGGTTGGTGTTCTTCTTTATTCGCACAGGTGGAAGTCTGTCAGAGGTTCACCAATCCACCAATTTCTTTAATCCATATTTTACAAGTGCGTCAAATTATTAATAGGATCACATTGCAGTGTTCCCATTATGGTGTGATGTCGCGTCTTTATGTTGTTTCATTTATGAAACAGTGTTGTCGTTAAATGCCATTAAAGCATAATTACGCAGCGAGTTAATGAGCCATTGATGAGCCTCGTGAATGTGCATCATCACCACCTCATCGCTTCCCCAGAACATCGTCGTCCGACACTCAACTGTGAGAATGAAAATAAAATAATTCTTCTAAATTATTTTATTATTTTTCATGATAAGTCTATAAATTAACTTTTTTTCTTGGCCCTTACCGGCCGAAGTTAAGTAATTTCTAGATAAATCCCAGTGTTCTGAATTCGATGGTGCCTTCAGATTTTTGATCCTAGAAATGGTTAAAAATATATAAAATCCTACTCGCAAGTTTATAGAACATACCTTACAAAAAAGTTCAAAATTTCATTGTACCCTCCCCGGACATCGAAATCTCATGTCGTTGAATCTCATGATCTTCAAGTAATTCCATATAAATAAAAAAATACATGGAAATTCCAATATGTTACATATAAAACCAATATTAGAATAACATTAATTTGTGAAATTTAAGAAAAAAATAATTTTTGTGGAATAATGAAATATTTTGATATTGGGATTTATTTCATTATTAATTTATAATTATGAAATAAGAATTTATGAATCCTATTATTCTAGAATTTAAATATTTTATAATATAAATTATTTCAAATTTTGCATACAAACATATATTACATATTTTAATATTCAATTATTAATTTTCTCAAAAAAATTAATACATTATAGAATTATTATATTAAAATTAATTAATACACTTTTCAAAAATGAATTATATGAAATGGTTTTCAAATTTAGATTTATTGGTTTTTAATTACCTAATAAGGAATGATTTTTTAAGAATAGTGATAGAGTTTCCTTAGGTAAAAACAAATTACATTTGTAAATGTAAAAATGGTGTAAGTAATAAATCAATTGACAAAGGGCTTTAAGCTTGTGGAAAATATATTTCTAATTGAATGGTCGAGATATTCATAACCTGATATCACCCTCCACTCAATTCATACTTATTTCTTTATCAACATAAAAAAATTAACATGTAATCCATTTATGTAAATATGAAATATTTTCAGTGATATTTTCCTCACAACATATAAGGTGGTCTTCTCCCCAACCACGGAATACCACTATAAAAATTTGGGTTCCACATGAAACATTTCCCTCTTTCCTTTTCCTTTATTACTCTTTCCCCCACTTAGGCTGTAACATTCAATGTAATTTTGATATTATACATTTTTATATATTTATTATTTATATATTATAGATTTATATTCAATATAAAAATATTAAAAAATGACCAAAAAGAAGCATCATTATTTATAATTGTCTGTTTAGTTATTATATATTTTTTAAATCATTATTTGAAGAAAATAAAATTTCTACCTAATAAAATGAAATTAATTTTTTAATTTAGTATTTCGAAATTATCTTCAGAATGACTTTTTATACTTTTCTGAAAGGATTTATTTTTCAATAAATATAGAAAAATAATGTTTTTGATTAAGACGGTATTTTATTTTAAAGTAATTATAATGTCAAATTATATGGCAGATTAGTGTTAAAACCCCATCAGTTCATTTTGATTTTAAATAGTCTAATTATAATTTTATAAATGAACTTTATAATTGAATTTAGTATAAATAATTTTATAATTAAAATATGTATTTTTCTAATAAATTGCCTTTTCTTAAATTTTTTAAGTTTAATTTTTAATAAAATTATTCCGCTTATGTATATAAATTTTTAGAAATAGATTCAATATTTTCATTTTTTCGGTAAATTATTTTTAAATAGGTCCCTTTTCCTTTATATCAACATATATATTTTCCTTAGAAACTTTTTTCACCACACTTAAGGTTCAATCGATTAATCAAAGTTACAAATAAAATGATAAGGACTTGAAAATGACCCAAACAACTTCCATACTTTTATTTTCTGACCAAATTGTATCCATATACATCCAAGACTCGTTTATAAGTAGTTTTTTGTTCATTTCGATGTGATTGTGACCCTTAAAATATTTTATATAAATAAATTCAAATATTTCACCATCTAGTTTTTTAAAACAATAATATTTTTAATATAGGGATTCATATACGATATGTTAAGTTATAAATATTATTTGAAATATAAATTTTTTATAATAATAATTATATTTATTTTAATTATTATTGATGAAATAATTACCTTATATTCTTACACAACACTAATGTAGTAATCATTCAATTAATGGAAAAAATTTAAAAACTATATTAAATTTTGTCAAATGTAGTATATTCTGAACTTTTTAATGTGAAATAAAAATTTTATAGATAAAAATGTCATATTATTTATGTTTTGATTCATTATATTCTAATTATTCTATCATCTATATTTTATTAATGTCATTTTATGTGAATAGTTATACAATTGACAATAATGATATTTTATAATCAGTTAATTTTTTAAATGATTTTTAATTAATAAAAATACTTGATTTATAAAAATGGATGGGATATAGTTAATAAAATCATACATTGTCAATTTATGGGTCTTTATCATTCTATTTTAACATTATTATCTATTAAATTATAAAAAACATCAATGTTGTGGTAATATCCAAAATGGTTAATGAAGGCATAAAACAAAATGATAAGGGTAAAAATGTGATAAAAAGTTATAATTTTCTTTTCATAAGTCTGAATTCATTCTTAGTCATATTTTCATATAATATTTTCAATTTGTAACTATTTGGAGTTCAAAATTAATTTATGTTCATTTAATATTTTAATAAATCTCAAGTATTCCCCTCCCATCTCTTATAATAGGGAACATATTCTTATCATTCCTTCACACTTATAAAAGAACTTCTTTAAGCCAATAACTCCCCCAAATACCTTAATATAATCCATCCCCATTATGTATTTTCCTTATTTCTATAATAATATAAATATTATATAACCTATAGTGTTCGAAAATTTATATTTTCCAATGAATAGATATAGTTTTAACTACATATTTTTGTTTTATTTCTTCTTCAACCGACATAAAATATACTTAAACAATAATAAAATAATTTCAACGTTATCCTAAATATAATTATTCACTATTATGTTATGTTTATAACTTATTTTCATCTTCTATTCAATATAATGTGAAATGAAACCAACGTTTGTGTGTACAGTGGATAATCGTCTCTCAAACCGGTGTAATTTTTTTCTATTATCATCTATCACAAATGGTTTATAAAGATGGAATTAATGTCTTTATATGTTATTGATGAAATATTTATCATTATGAAAATATAATATATCATTTACCTTATCCCATTTCTATTGATTAATAAAATATAATTTCATTCATGCTTACGTGTGGACTACCACCTCCACGAAGCGATGTAATTAATTTTTCACCACCACATCACATGGATGATATATATATTTTTATTTGAAGAATTAATTTTATATTTATTATATTATTATAATTCTATAAATATACAATATTACTTACCTTATTTTCATAATGATCTTTAAAAAATGTAAATGATACTCATTGGTATGTACGACCAATAGTCTCCATGATTTTAATGTAGTTCATTTTTCATAACCATAATTAAAGAACATTTTAAAGAATAATTAATATTAAGAAAATGGATAATTATATAAGAATTATTATTCAAGATATGATTTAATAATTACCTCTTAGACTATATTCATCATAACAATTTCATTTTGGACATATAAAATGAATATATTACAAAAATTGAATATAAAAAAATTATTATATAATTTTCATAACTAGGAAGTAAGTTAGATGAAATAAATAATAAAAATAAAAATGTTCTACAAAAGGTGAATATTTACCAGACGTTTATTATTTTTTAATATAATGAACATATAAGAGGCATCGAACTCAATATAAGTGATTGTTTTTTAAAAACAATTCTCTTAATTTTTCCCTTATAACTCTCTTTTTATTCCAAATCCATATTTTTAATATTATGGATTTTTTATATGTACATAATATAATTATATTTTTTTCTATTTTAACATTAATTCGATGGGTTCCAAAAGGAATGTTTTTTACCAAAACTCATGACCTTCTTTACAAAAAGAAAAAAATGATACATTTTAACATATACAACAACAATTATTTTTCTATCCTCTTTAACCATTATTTGAGGTCTTATTCCTTTATAATATTAAAATATTTTTTCAAATAAAACCAATATTTCCCTTTTTTAATAAATTTTATATTTTTTTTATAAAATAAATGGGATATATCAATAGCCATAAATTATTTCTTATGGTAGAAAAGAATGAATTTATTATGTATTCTTTTATGTATAATTATTATGTTTTTGTTCATTGGAATTTTTTGTAATTATATGTGGTTCCATTATATACCAATTATATGTAGTTCCAAGATAAATCAATGATAGGTTAGACCATTAATTCCATACAACGCATTAGGTAAAGAGATATATTTAAACCAAAAGTTATATCCTAATTGATTATGAGAATATTATTTGATTTTTATTCCAATTATAACTGTGATGGTCATTTCAAATTTAACATTTATGGTTACTCCAATGATTACCATAATATTTATTCCATGTTCAAATAATGGGGACATGAAAAAATTTATTCAAGTTTCTTATAAGATTTATATAATATTTTTATGGGGTTTTAAAGAAATATAAATATTTCCAAATGTAATTGAATGTATATTATTCATTATAAGGATGAAAATTAAAACATTATGAAAAAAAAAATTGAAATATTCTTGAATTCAAATGAAAATTTATGAGTTTTATTTTTACTTTATGATTTCTTAAAAAATTCCTTATGAAAATATTTTAGAATGTAATTATATTTTTTTGGTAATAAAATGTTTATTTTGAGCCCAAAATTAATTTTGAAAAAAAGAACTTTTACTTATATATTGATGGAATAATGGTTTATTTTATTAATTTCATATCCTTTTTTGATCTTTGTGCTCATATCATGTTTCAAAATGTTTTCCATAGTATTTAAGGTTGGTTAATGGAAAATGATAAGTCAATATTAAGGTCATCACGATTTATCTTGAAAATAAAATGTGTCTTATTTTAAAAAGAATATATTATGAGAAAAATGGATACTGATTAGAAGCCCCAACATCGAAATATTTGGGTTTTTAGGTAGCATTTATAAAATAAATCTATAAAAATATTAAACTAAAAGGGATTTTGGAATTTAAGTCATTGAATTATATTTTAAAGTCACTAGAAAATCTGTTTTATAATGTCGGGTCTTTATAGCTTATATCTGAGAAAGGTTTTTAAAACATTACGGGATATGATTATTTAAATATATAACTATTATAATATTTTAAATTATAGTTAATTTGAAATTATATTTCACTTTAGGTTTACAATTTTTCATCATTTAAACTATGCTATTTTTGAATGGTTTTCCATAGAGAGAATAAGGAAGTGGAAGTATAAAAGAACCCATGGGGTGATATCTTTCTAAATGAGTAACCTGTAATGGTTGGAATTGGAATGAAATTTTTTCTCACAATAATGTATTATTTTATTCTAGATATAAATAATAGTATTATCCATTCAAGATAAAAAACACATCCAACATAGAGGAACATGTCAAAAAAGGAACATTTTATGAGACAAACCACTCCAGCATTCGGTATATCTTCTAAACTAGTGGAAACTAAAAGATTGATTAAAACCTATAAAAGATATTTGATGTATTGGTATTTTTATACCATCAAAAGTTATATATTTTATTTACTATTTAAAAGTAAAATCAAAATAGTGGTGGTTAGTATTCAAGAATATCTTGGAAAGAAATGAGATTTATGCTATAAAATGGATGAATTTATGAATATATTCCCTAGGAAATATTTATGTATTTCTATAACACTTTTAATGAAAAAAATCATGTAATTATGGAAAATTTATTAATATTTAGTGGCCACATATGAAGATAACATTACTTGATTAGCAAGGTATAATCCAAAATATATTTGTGATATTTATATTATGATTAATTGGTTTTAATCGGGATTTAAGGAAAAATATTAAAGGTAATTATCATCCCATGAATTCAAAATATATTAGAAAATTGTGTGATGTGATGATAAGGTATAAATGAAGATTTTTGATGATCATGTGTACATCAAAATATAGAAATAAATATGTCCATGTGGTCGGAAAAAAAGAATATTGGATCAAATAAATATAATGATAAGAAAATTAGGTTAATAGTTTCTAGATTTAGGTTAAAATGAATAATAGTGAATTCCTTTTGAAATCTAGTAAGTTCTTTCTATGATATGAATTTCATTATATGGATCATAATTTCAATAATAATTATTTTGGTAGTGGTAAGACCAATTATGATTAATTAGTAGAAAATTATTCTAAATGTAATGAGATTGGTCATTATACACATGTGCTTATGAATATAAATCCAAATGATTAGAAAAATATACACTATAAGAAAATATTTGTGGTGAAATAATTTTCACCTACTTCAATACACGTTGTTCCATAAAAATAGTGGTATTGGAAAAATTTATTGATATGGTTTTAATTTATTTCTTGAAATGGGTTCTACACATTCATTCATTTCTAATAAAGTTTTAGTTAAATTAGAAATTCTACAATACAAATGAATCTAGAACTTATGGTGAAAATACATAGGGGTGTATTAAGGAAAAAAGAAATTATATGACTCTCCAAATCGTTTTTTGTGTAATGATGTCACCTGAAACAAATGTTGTATTACCCTTATTACTATTGGATTTTATTTTGGGTATGGATTGGATATCCATTTACTATGCATAGATAGATTATAGAAATAAATAAGTTTTTTTATAAAGAGTTTCAGTTTATATACAATAATTATCCAATTCATTTAATAAATATTAAAAAGGTGAGAAAATGATTAAATAGAGCAATAAATTTATCTTGAACATGTTGTTGAAAATAAATTTATAATTATGATTAATGATTTTCTGGTATAAAAAAGAACACCTGGATGATTTTTCTAATAAGTTTGCTAGTGTTACTGCTAATTTGGAAGTTGAATTTATTATTGAATTAGTTTTTAATGTTAATAAAATTTCCATACCCCCATATCATTTGGATCATGTATAAATTATGGAATTGAAAAAAAGTATTTTTGGAGTTTCTTAAGAATAGTTTCATTTATCCTAGTACTTCAACATGGGGTTTCCCTATCTTTTTTTTCAAAAATAATCAAATATCTTGGAGACATTACATTGATTAAAGCGTTTTTAATAATACTACTACTAAGAATAAATATATATTCCATAATATAAATTATTTTTTTAATAATATCTACGGGGCATAGTATTTTTCAAATTAAACCGTAGGTTTTGGTACTATCAACCATAGTCAAAAGAGTATGACATTAAAAAAATAGTTTCTTCAAATATATAAAAGCATTAAAAGTTTTTTGTTATTCCCTTTTGGTTTAAAAATACCATATTGGTATATAAGGATCTTATGAATAGAGTATTACGTTAATATTTTAATAAATTTGTAGTATTTTTTGATGATATCTTGATTTACTCAAAAATGTATGAGGATCATGGAAAATAACTCTGAATTATTCTCTAAATCATTAAATACATGATGTTATATAGAAATTTTTGTAGATTTGATTTTTTTTCATAGTATATTACATTCCTTGGGAAGATAATTAGTATTGATTGAATAATTGGTGATCAGGCAAAAACTGAAGTCAGTAAATAATGTCCATGACCTGAAAATTTTTATGAGATTCATAGTATTATTGGGTTAGTAGACTATTAGTTTTTTTTAAATCATTCTATGATTATCCATGACACTACCTATGTTTACTTGAAAAGGAAATAAATTCTTTGGAAAAGTAGAATATGACAATAGTTTCATGAACTAAAATGAATATAGGTTAAGGATCCCATTTTGGGGATTCCATCTATAAATGTTGTATTTTTCTTCTATAATTTATATTTTATAAAGGTTATTTGTTTTTTCCTATTACATAATGATAGTGAAATTTACTATAATTAATTGTAACTTAAATATCTTGAGTTAAATTATCCTACACATGATCTGTTGTGAGTGGTTGCGGTTTTTTCTTTAAAGTATTTCACTCATTGGTTATATGGAGTATACTATGAAATTTATACCCATAATAAAAATATTAAGTACATATTCATTAATAAATATTTGATCGTGAGACAATGGAGATGGATGGAATTGATAAATGATTATGACATCACAATTAATTATTTTCTTGAAAAATCAGTCAATGTTTTAGATTCTTTGAGTGGAAAAAAGTAATTCTTTATTAACAACGTTATGTTTGGAACATGACCATTTAGTTATTTAATTGATGATTTTTGGCCAATAAGTTTAGTATTTCAGAAATTCCTCTATTTTGTTTCGGGTTTTAGTGTGGTTGACTCTATTATATAAAATTTAGAAATATTAAAAGGAAAACATTTAGTTACATGAAATGATTGAATTAAATAAGAAGGGTATGCTACTTAAATTTTTAATAGATAAACAAAATGTTTTGGGACTTCGAAAGAGATTATGTGTGCCTTTAAATTATTAATTGAGTTGATAATTATTGAGTGAAGTTTGTTGTTCCCCATTTTCCATTAAAACTAGAAGTACAAAGAGATATATATATATATATACCATTAGGATTGTTGTTAGTGTGATAGAATAAAAAAAAAATTTCTGCTTTTACCATGAAATGATTGAATTTTCAACATATTAATAGAAGTTGAATATTATCAAAGGGGAATATTTATCATTTGTCTTTTCTGTTGTGGAAATGATAAAACAAATCTATGTATTTTGAAATAGGATTTCCAAATATATATTTGTGTAATTATTCTATTTGGTTTATTATTGATTGATTAAATAAATATTTGAATTTTATTCCCATTGAGATACTATGACTTTATATTATCTTGCTCAATTATATCTTGAATAGATAGTTAGGAGATATAGAGTTACATGTTCCCTTGTATCAGACCACAATCCCATGTTCACTTATAATTTTTGGAAGGGTATTTAGAAGCAATTTATCACTGAATTAAATTCGAGAAATTCTTTCCATCATCAATCTAATGGAAAGTCTAAATGAAAAATTCAGACTTTAGAGGACTTGATTCATATTGTTCAATGTATTTCAAATGTTTCGGGGGTCAAAATCATTCATTATTTGAGTTTTTTTATAATAACATTTTTCATTCTAGTATACAAATGGATCCTTTTGATGAATTATATAGAAAAAGGTATCAAAATCAAAACTTTTGGGATGAATTAGAATAATGGTAGTTGATTATACATATGTTGATAGAGTAAATGGTTGAGAAGGTAGGTTTTATTCATCAAAATATGAGGAAACTCAAATATGATAGAAAATTTATTCATATAAACCTACAAAATAATTTTTTTGAGGAATGTGATAATTATTTTGATAAATAATATCTATGTAAAATATTTATGTGCTTTTGTAAAAAAAATTAACTTAATTCCATTTTTTGTAGGGCCAAATGAAATCCTGGTGAATGGTGGATCAGGTTTCTTAATGAGTGGACCTTACACTGATTTTATCTATAGGACAAAATTTTTTCATGTTTATATTTTAAGAAAGTATGTGTTAGATCCATTTAATGTTCAGATCCCTTGTGTAGTTCACTTGGAATATAATATTTCTTATGGGAAAAAAATTCAGATTATTGATAATAGATAGCATTTTTTAAGGAATGAGTTAATTAAATAGGTTAAGGTTTTAAGGAATCCCTATATGGTTTATGAAGAAAAATTTGTGTTCGAAAATGTTATGATAGAATAGTACCCCAAATGTATAATAACTGAATAAAACTATGAGTATTTAATTTCTAAAATGGTGAAGAATGTAAGATCCCATGCAACGAAAACATAAAAAAATATCATATATTCATTAATTCTATATTTTATAGTTATTTTCATTAAAATAATATTTTAACAAATGAAAATAATTCTAATTTCACCAAATTAACTTTATTTTTGAAATCATTATGTCAAAATTTTCTTAAGTTCAATTTCTGGTAATTGTATTAAAAGCATGATTTTAAATGATTATTAAAAAAATATAATTTTTATTGAAAATCGTATTTACTATTAAATTATTTAAATATTAAAATTATATTTTTTATTAGATTTAAATTCTAAATTAGTTAAATTTTAATTATAATAATCTAATTATGGTGTTTCAAATTAAATTTATAGAAAAATTTATTTTCAAAAAAAATTATTCATAAAATATAAATTTTTCTGAATGTATGTTTTTCATCGTGTTTATATAGTTTAATATTCAAAAAAATTGATCCAATTCTATGTTTTGTTCAGTGAAAAATTGATTCCATATTTGGAATTAGTGGATCAAAATTTGATTAACAGTCCGTTTTTATTTTTGGTCATTAATAATTCATACCTAGTAATTTTTGTAACCATGGTTAGGGGTAAATTTAGTAATTAAAGTCAAAAATAAAATGTTAAGGACTAAAAAATAAGTCTAACACATTCCATAATCTTATTTAATGATTAATTTTCTTCCATAATCATACATTATTTGGTTATATGTAAATATTTCGTCAATTTGAATGTGAATATGACTTTTATAACATTTTATGTAATGAAACGTCCAAAATTTCCCACACTTGTTTTTAATAATTATAATATTTCTCCTATTATATATTTTAATTTGAAAAATAAATTATTTATTTTAATCATTGTAATTTATTTTTAATTTTTAGTCATTATATAATTACATTTAATTCTTAAACTATGTTGACATCGTAATTATTAAATGAATCAAAAAATAAAATAAATGATATTAAAAATATTAAAAATTATATAATTTAAAATAATTAATTTTTAAAATGTAGTTTTTATATAAATATAACATTTTAAGGATATTTTAATTTATTATATTCTAATTCCTTGTTATTATTGATGTTATAAATTCACGATAAATGAATTATTCTAAAATTGACATTATTGATATTTTATGAAAATAATATTTTATTAAATGATATTAAATTATAATAAATCCTATTTATTGGGAAAACTATTAGGATATAGTTCAAAATATTTACCATGTCCCATTTAATCAAAAAAAATCCATTTACGGTAACTATCCGGACACTCGAGGAGAAAGAACCTTGCGTTCAAAATAAGTGTGAAAGTAGTTCATGTGGGTTTAAAACAAAAGGATAATGGTACAAATATAATCCAAAATTTTGAAACTTTTATTTTATTCAACTATTTATACTAATATTAATAATTTATTCAAATTTTATGAAATTGGTTCTATTTTGACATCAAAATTAATTCATATTTATTTAATATTTTACCAAATCATAAGATTACCCTTACCCTATCTTATGAAATGGAACCTCTTATTATCATTAAATTAGACTTCAAAAGCTATTTTTTCAGCCAATACTTACCCAAATCCCTTAATTACATCCATACCAATATTATAGAGTCCTTATTTTGGAAAAAATAACAATCCTAATGGCATTAACGAGTTAAGAAATGCATATTTTTCAATGGAGAGGTAATGTTTAGCCTCTGATTTTAATATTATTTCTTCTTACACCTCATTATAATATTATTAAATAATTATAAAATAATAAAAATATTATCATATATATAATGATATGTTATTATGTTAATTTAATAACCTATATCTATCTCCTCTTCCATGAATGGGAAATGAAACCATCGTTCATATGTATGGTAGACTACCACCTCATGAAACGATGAAATTCATTTTCCAACACCACTACCCATAGCTGAATAAAAATGATATAATTAATATTTATATATGATATTAATGACATATTTATCATTCTAAAATTGTATTATATCATTTACCTTCTTATTATTCCATTCACTAAAAATGATAATGCCATTAATTCATACTTGTGGATTACCACTTCCTCCGAAGAGGTGTGAATATTTTTTCATCACCATATCGCATGGATGATATATATAATTATATTTAATTTAGTAATATGATATTTATTATATTATGATAACTATATAAATATAAAATAATTCTTACCTTCTTTACATAATGTTCTCTGAAAAATGGAAATGTTACTCTTTCGTACAAATGATCTACAGTCTCCCTGATTGTAAGGTAATTCATTATTTATAAACATATTTAACAATTGGTATAAAAAATAATAATTTAAATATATATAATGATTTTTTTCATTATAATTATACTAGGTATTATTGAATAATTTTCCCTTTGAACATTGTCAACCTACCAAAGTCATTTTGAACATATAAACCAAGTATCATCATCACATCCATCATAAACATTAATAATTTAGTAACTATTATAACACTATAATAATAAATCTAAATGGAAAAATAAACAATTAAAATGTTCTTGTTAAATTAAATAATTAAAATAATTTTATCATTTAATAACATATATAATATATGTGATGAGTCAGACTCAAGGTAAGAGACATTTTATAAAAAAATAATCTTCTAATGTTTCCCTTAAAAAATATTTTTCATCGATATATATATTTAAAAAAATATTGATATTTTTATATATACATAAATGATTTATAAATGGTGTTTATTATAATTTTTATTCCCATTGAGTTGTTTTCAAATGGCATATCTTTGAAAGAATGTTTTAAATTTCTTTATAACAAGATAAAAAATGTTTTATTTTAACATATAAGTCAAAGAAACATTTCCTGTTAATTTATCCATTAATTAATGTTTTCATTGTAATATAACATTCTAATTTTTCATCAAATAAAAACCCATCATCCCTTTATTATGTATATTTTTATAAAAAAATGTTTTTTTAAGGAAAATGGGTATATCAATATCTAAAAATTATTTCTAATGGGTGAAAGGAATGTTTTTATAAATCTATATTTTATTTGTTGTGATAATGTTATGGTTTGATGGAATTTTTTAAGATGATGGTTGGTTATATAAAAATTCAAGGATTGGTGGTACTGTAATAAACCAAGGATGGGTGAGAACATTACAGCTCTCCAATGCATTGAGTAAATTGTCAAAGATAACTGAATAGGTTTCTTTTTAGATATTGTGGGAGCATACAATGATTTTTATTCCACCCATAACCTAAATGTTAATTTCAATTATAACTAATTTGGGTAATCTAATTATAAAAATTATGGTTATTCTATATGAAAGAAATATTTATATGAAAAGTATTTCTCAAGTTACGAAAAATATTTATCGATGCATTATGTAGGTTTTTATAGATATATTACAATTTCAAAAGGTAATGAAAATTATATAATAAACATAATGGTTGAAAACTATGAAATTGTAAAAAAATTATTATACTTTTTTAAGTTTTAATTTAAACCTTTATGAGTATAATTTTCCATTTAATATTTATTTGAAAAATATATTATTAAATTATTTTGTTATATAATTTCATTGCATAGGTAATAAAATGTTTATTTTGAGCCTAATATTTATATTGAAAAATGAATGCTTCTATAATTATTCATGGACTATCTATTTCATTCTTTCTCTTTACATCCCTTACAAGTATATTAGTACTCATACCACCTTTTAAAAATGAATCATGGGTTTTGGGAATGGATATGGAAAAAAATAATTTAATTTTAAATTCATGATAAGTTTTTATGAATTGAAAAGTGTTTTTTATTAAAAATATTATTATGGCTAAATGGATACTAATTTGAAGTGCCTGCTTTCTAATATGTAGGTTGTTTATGTAATTGATTTGGACAAACACTCTAAAAATCAAAACATAAAATGTCTTTTGGTATGTAAAGAAGTTAATTATACTATAATATTAATAGAATATGTAATTTGTATATCTAATTTCATACATAGGTTTACATACATATGATATTTTCATATTCCATCCATTTCCATGGTATCATCCAAGGATATCTCAAATCCCTTAGTGAGTGTTATCATTATTTTACGTAACTTATTTCCATTACATTTTTTCTTTTCAATTTTAAAGTTTAAAATACCTATGAAATTAAATTATTGTTAGTTACATAATTTATTTTATAATGATTAGGGGATAATAATTAATCACAATTTCCATTTTACTCTTGGAAATGCGAAAATGTCATTCATGTGTGTGAGTGTAAATAGAGTACTTCCTCAAAAAATTATCTTGGTTTTTTTCCTTAAATTCATTACATTGTTGGCTATAATTAGGAATTTATTAGGTAAGTATTAAATTTGTAATATATTTTTTATTTATAAAATAATTAACCACATTAATCAATTTCTACCATCTTGTTGAATATAAATCATCATCCATTCATGCATACAGACTACTGCCTCCATGGAAAGATGGATTTATATTTATCTTTCCATCACCGACATATAGAAATGGTCATGAGAATGGTTTTATTTGATACATATTATTTTTATTAAATCCTTAATTTTCATATTTAAAAATTTCGATAACCTATTAATGATATGACAAATGAATGGTAATAATTAATTCAATTATTTAAAACATTCATACTAAGAGGAAAATATTTTATAAAAATTATGTAATATTTCCATACCTATTACATATCATTGTTATTACTTTATAATTATGATATATAACACTAATAAACACAAAATATTATCATTACACAACTAGTGTAACTATATTTAAACTAAATTACCATACAATCATCCATTAATCATAGCATATTCTTGTTTGGATTAGTTTCACAACTAAATTTAATAATTATATGATATTATATCATGGACGAATATAAAAAATAATTAATTATGAAATATGATATAAATGTTTAATTTTTTTTATTTTTTTATTAATGGATACATCGATATTTAACCCAATAATTAATTGAACATCCCTTTATGGTAATAAATCATTGAAATACAATTATTATTGATTTTATCTTCTCAAATAAATAATGGAACAATCATGATGGTTAATTGAAATTTAAAATATAATAGTAAATAATCCCTTATATTAACTATATTGATTTGTGTAAGATAAAAACTATAAGAAGAATTAATATCATCACTGCTCCTATGAAACTAGTATAACCCATTAATTCAATAAAACTCCCAATATAGAAAAATCGGCAAAATTGGGATATATATATTTGTGTGGAATGAATATCAATTAGGAGTATTAACTATTCTTATTTTGAATAAAATTCATATATTTTTAATTAATAATTATAATTTAATTTTTTAGGACTTTTGGTGTAAGTGAAAAATGAATCTAGACCATGACAAGGGTATTCATATCAAGACTCCTCTCATTGAGATGGGTGAATCTATTATCACATAATATCATTTATTTAAATTATAGAATGTATATATAAGATAAAATATCATGAAATACACTTTAATATTATTAATTGAAGTCCAATTTAAATTATATATTTCAATCGGTTTTCATTTAAATTCCCATAATGTTTTATAGGGATTTCGTGACTCAAATATTTTTTTAGAGTTGTAATAAATCCACATAGAAAATAATATATAAATATTTATTTATCAACCTCTATTAAGAATCGATGAAATATTACCATTACCATTTCTCATAAAATCATGTTTCACAAACTAGTATTCTTCCATTATGAATGTATTATTTCATAAAAAGTGTTTATTTTTGTTATGAAAAATTCCAAAATCATTATATATTTTTTCTCAACATCCATGTATTTACATATGATTTCCTCCTCTATAATAGGAAATCTAATTGTGTTTTATCTCAAGTAAGATTCATATTTCACTTATCATCTTATTAAGGCGATGTTTGAGTAGCTATTTTTTATTATATGGATTTTAAAAAAATTTATTTCAAAATTTTTAAAAGGTCTTTCCATACTTTAAAAATAGTTTTTTTTATATTCTACTACAAGGTCATTGTTTATAACTTATACGTATTTTTAGAAAACTATTACTAAAGATTCTTTTTAAAAGTTAATATTTTCAATGTTTTTCTTGTTAGTTTTCTGAAACCATTATATATTTTTTGAGTGATCACTATTATATTTTCATCTTTAAAATTTGATTATTATTTAAAAATATTCGTGGAAATTTTAAAAAAAAATTACATTCCAATGTAACCATAACCATTTCTTTTAAACATAAAATAATTATCTAAAAACTTTTTTATGATTTCACAACCATTTTCAGTTTTTAAATGTAATGGATTTACATATTGGGAAAAAACATTTGATCAATAGCCATCTAATTTTTCATGTAAATTTATTTTTTTTCGTGTTTGAATTTTGGGTTTCATATATTTACACAATTGAGGTCAATTTTGATGATACTATCTTCAAGTGTTGGGAAACCGATTTTTTTTCAATGGCTTCTTTATGATATGATGAATGAAATTCATTTTCCTTCCCTTGTGTTTTTATGATATGTTTAATTATTGGTGTTTTATGGAACAAATATTAATATAAGATGATTTTTTTGTCATATATCAACCACAAATTTATTGGTTATGGTTTTTTACCTCATGTGGTAGTGATGTTGAGCATGAACATGATACAAATTAGCTACATTCCCAAGATTATGTGTAAACGAGATACATATAATCTATGTTCACATGATTATGAATGAAAAAGATTTATATTAGATAAATTTATAATATTAATCAAGAACATTATGTGAATTGACTACATTTACAAGAATGAGTGTGAACTCCAAGAAGTTACCTATAGTTACAATTTTATTAATACATATTCTTATGTCTATTCCATAAATATATGTTATATGACTTTGTTATTTTCCTTCTAATTTCTTCATAATATTATGTTTCATAGATCATTTTATATGTTATATATTCTTCTTTTTACGTTAATTCCCCTTTGTCATACCTTAGGGACAACTCTTACTATTCTATATTCCTTTTAATAAGATATTTATCCCCTTATCATTATTTCTAATACACTTATGATGTTACCCTTAATGTCATTTTTATGGTATTCCCATTACTATGTTTTTATCACCCACATTCTCATGTTTCCCTTCCATTGGTCATGGATATGTGTGAGTCGTATGATAATTATAGAAGGGAGTCTAGTTTGTTTCAATTATTGAGAAATCTTCACATGTTTTATAAAATATGTTTCAAATGAAACTATTCATAAAATATATTAATCATTTTGTTCATGGGATCACTATATTATTTTGAGATTTTATATTTATATCATATGAAAAATGATGTAAAAGGAAATTATTATTAACATTTGTTGATATATTATTTCTTTTAATGTCTTATTTTTGTATCTTATTCATTTAAAAAATTAATATGTTAAGTCCATTTTAATAAATAACAGCTTATTTAACTGATGATTTATATTGTGTCCCAAATAATTATAATTATATCTAAAAATATCCAATTACTTATTACATGTATGGTATACAAAATAATTTCATTTAATTGTTTAGATTCAAATGAATCAAAAATATATTCCTGAGTAAGTATGGTGTCTCATGTAGAAGACCACCAAAATTTAAGAATGGAGAATAAACACCTAGACCATAGGGAAGTATACATAAAATAAATATAATTCATAAATCAATACTCAAGAAATACTTTAATTCATTTAAAATCATAACTCAATATTTATAAAATAATAATATTTTATTATCAAATTAATAACTAAGTAAAAAACTAATGTATTTATAGAATGAAACTAAAAATTATATCATACCAATAATATAGCTCTTTATATACAGGGTAAGCAAATTATAAAAGACCATTTAAATACATAAAATTATATAAATAACAATATTCATAATATGAGTAATTTATATACATGATAAATAAATAGATAAATTAAAAATAAATTAATAAATCTTTTATTTTTCATGAAATATTACTAATTTTAAAAATTAATATTCTCTTAAAATTATTTTTGATAATGTATAAGGTCCTTCATATTTGGTGGAATCCTTTTTGGACCATGATACATAATGTTATTAATAAAAATTATTCTTTAATATTGTATAATGCAATTGATAAACTTCACTTAATGCTTTATGTCCCTTAACAATGTTGAAATGAACTATGTTTGATTCAAAGGCATTGCGAAGATTTTTTTTATCAAATTAAATATGTGTTTTGGGGATCCCCATACCCACACATCTATGTAAACGTCTAATAATACATATTACAAAGAATATGATTGATATTATGTGAGATTTATTTTTGAATAATATATATATATAGCTTCATATTTATAATTTTAATATTATATCATACAATAATCTCATAATCTGAATAATAGAAGTTTTAGTTTCATTGGGGATCAATAACCTCAATAACTTATTTTATATTAATATAAAAATTTCAACATATCTGAGTAAGAAAAAATAATTTTTGTACTTACCAAGTGTTACATTAAACATTGATACCTAGGGAATAGAGACGTAATAAAGGTGTGATATCAAATTAATTATAGGGAAAAACATATTAACATTTAATCAATGGTAAGAATAAGAATATAAGAAAACATGGTCAATGTATAATTATGATATTAAAATGATCCTTTATGATTAATGTGTTTTTATAATTCATTAATCAATGAAATGAAATATGAAATGAACAAACATATACCATGGAAATGAGTGTAGAATCATGATATAATAGTCATGATCCTTATAGTATAATCATGTGTATATGAAATAAAAATATAACATTCCCTTGTAACCTAGTATAATAATTAACATTGGAAAAAACATAAGCCCATAGTATCATCACCATTGTGATTCACTAATCACGCTAATGTTTAAAGGGAAACCCAAAATATACCTATGTATATATCATATTTTTGAGTCACTTCACACACCTATGATTAGTGGGACAAATTAATTGTACTCATGTATTAATAACTCAAGAGATTTAAACATTTAGAAAATGAATTTGACCAAGATATAGGACTTCAACTATAAATCAATAATTCTTATGTAAACTACTTGAAATTAATCATTCATCGTATCATAAAGAACCATGGAATGAAAATGGGTTTCAAAACATTTGATAAATAGTAACATAAAGATGCCATCAAGGATTATATTGGATGATACAAAAAAATTACAATCACCCATTAAATGATTAAAGAATAATTTATATTTGAATCATTAAATATAACATTCTAGGGAGAAATTCCTTTTGAGTTAAAGAGGTAAATGGAAGTGAAAATATAGATTAGTTTTTGGAAAAAGCTTCTAGAATTTGAAAAATGTTAACATTATCAGTCACATTAAAAGGATATTTTCAAAAATTGAATGTAGATCATTTAAAAAAAATAACTTTCAAAAGTATTAATTAATAATTTAGGTGTGAAAAATAAAGAGATGTTATGTAAATGAATTTTTTTAGTGAAAGATAAAGGATAAAATCATGAAAGTAAATACCAATATTGAAATCTACTTTTTAAAAAGGGATAATATAAATTCCATCTAAAAATATGAAAATGGAAATGTGAATATCAAAATATTAAAAAAATTGGGTCTTTAGAATATAATGTATTACATTGGTTGAAATTGAAAATATGGATATATAAATAAAATTGCCTCCAAGGAAATAATGTGAATTATTCCTCACAACATTATACTTTATTGAAAATCAAATCCATCAAGGAAATATAACTGAAATAAAAAATCATTTTCCCAATAGAGGTATATTATATAGAAAATAATACTAATTATTGGTGTACTAACCCAAGTATAGAATAAAAAAATATAAATCAACAACATAACTCAATGAAATATGTTTTTAGTTATAAATATCCTTTATGACTGCAGAATCATCTAAATCAAAAATCTTGGAATACATATCATATTATGGATTTTAATATCTATTTAATTTCATGAAAATTAATATAAAAGTAATACCTAGTGAATTATATATATCACATATTAAGAAAAGAGTGGAAAATGTGGAATATATCTCAAATAAATAATCTGAGATGAGAAAACCCATTAATGAAATCATAATTCATAAATGATGTAAAATTTTATATATATTTTATGTGATAGATATTTTAATTCATAAAATATAGTGACAATATTAAAAATAATAGGATCATTGGGGAGAAACTAACCCCAATATAATAATATTGTCGAAAAAGAACAATGATAGCTTAAAAACTAAAATGGAGTTAACAAAACCCTTATAAATTTTATTACATTTGAATAAAAACGTAATCAAAGAAGAGAGCATGAAATTATTTTTTAAAAAATTAAGAAATATTATTAACAAATATAGTCATTTAAAAGAGTATAAATTATATCAATTTAAAAAAAGTGGTAAATACTACATGAATCTGAAGGAATGAAAAATTAGATTATAAACCCATACATCATTATTTTCATTAAATATTAAAAGACATTAAAAATTGAACTTGTGATGGGTTTTAAATTATATATAAATATTTTAAACTTAAGAATAATGATATACATGTCAAATTTATATACGCCACAAAAAGGAAAAAATGTCAATATAAATCATATCTCAATAATGTAAAGTTGAGATGAAAAGAAATCATACCTTAATTCCTAAATTCCATGAAATTATTTTAACATATTATAAAAAAATGAACCATATTAATAACATATTTAATTAACTTTTACATGAATATAAATATTTTAAAATTTCATTAAAAATAATTTATTATAGATACATTAATTAATCATATTATCAGTACTAGATATTATTAGCATTGATTTTTTTGTGTAATATTTTTTTGATGGTGTTGAAAATTATTGGTTATAGATTAAAATTTCATCATTAATTGATAATTAATAATAAAATAATATATGTTTTATAATAATTTATAATGTTATAATTTCATTTTATAAGTACTTGATTTATGATCTATGATGACGAAGGTAGTGATGAGATTATTTTGGTAATTGTGCCAAACAACATGTCATATAAAAATAACAGGTCGGATATTACTATTTCCATTCTAGAACACAAAAATAATTATTTAATTTTTTTAATATCACTAGTTATTATTATTCCTTAGTTACTAATGATGTAATTTTATATAGTTGTTTTTATTGGGGGTTAAAAAAAACTATCATAGAACACGTTGTGATAATGGGGTCAATTAGATACAAAATAATTATCAAATAATAATAATGTTCTTAGTTAGATATTATTAAGATAGGGAATGAAATTATTAGATAGTTGGATAAAAATAAAATATTTTAATGAAAAAGTAAATATTTAAATTTTTTGGAGGTGGTAGTCCCCACATACGCACGACTAATGCATTCATTTTCATTTGATCGGGATGAAAATTGAAAGTATTCAATAATTAAAGTAACATAATAATGATATAAATTTGATATTAATCCTTTAAATATTCTTTTAATCCTATAAAATTAAGTTCGAGATGAGTATTCCATAATTACATTCATGGAAGTTATAGTCATCTTGTATGCATAATGATTTCATCAAAAATAATTTTATATTAAAGTGGAAATGATAATTACATTAGTATAATAAAATTTCAACATAATAGTACAAAAAGGTTTTTATTACCTTCATACATTACATAATTTTTAGTGTATAGATACTGAAAATAGTTAAGTGAGTTTGGTTAAGAACATTATCTCTCCCATTGGATGTTATCCCAATAATAAAACAATAAGGATTATTATCTTTTTAATATATAAATAAAACATGTTTTAAGAAATTGAGAGAGAGATAAAGAGTATATATGGAAGAGTTATGGTAAATATAATGAATTATAACTAGTTTATAAATGGGGAGGACTTTCACACTTTTTATACGTGAATTGGATGACATTTTTCTAATATAACTTCTTCCCATAAATAGGGAACATTTTTCACATGAATTATAGAGAAAAGTAAAAACAATTGAGTGGGGGATGAATTAATAATTCACATCCTCGAAACACTAATTTTCCCTAAATATTTCAAAAATATCCCTAATTCAATTACCCTATGAATTTTTTACTTCTTCCATTTTTTTCATGGTAATTAATGTTTTCCATAGTAATTACTATTTATTCCTAAAAAACAGCCATATTAAGAAAATATACATATTGATTCCAAATATGAAATGCATTTTTTTAATTAATATTTATCTGGTGATAAAAATAAAATATAAAATTTGCACACAAAACATGTAGGAACCATTTTTTTGAAAACTATATTTTTAGGGATAAAAATAATATTTGAGATAAAATTATCACGGTTTTTGATATCGTAATGACCCACTTATTCTCATTGACTTGAGAACACAATGAATCATTACTAGTCCTTAAGTGACATCCCCAAGATGCTAATGTCTGGAAATAAATGCTGAAGGTTTTCTAATGAAAGTGTGGTACAATTTACCTTTTTTGAAATAATAAACTAACCAAAAATCACAATCAGACAAACATTATATGATCCATGAAAAAAAAGATAACTCATCCATCATCATTATAAAAAAACCACACAAATGTATGCTATAGTGGAAGCCAAACCAATGAAAGGTAAAAAATGGAATAATTGTTAAAGAATGCAAGATAACCACAAGACTGCATGCTCTATAAATCCATCATCCAACATCACTAAATATCCCAAGTATCATGATGTGGTGATAAATATGTGTGATAATTTACCTTTTCCCATGTCTCAGAATATATCATTTGCAAGAGTACAAAAGTTCCAAAAGAGACATGAGTATAAAACTCAGTAGGTTTTCCCTCATGACATCCCAACTCACACCACTAGGAAATTAATGTTATCCAAATATACATAAAATAGTCTATATAAAATAATTTCTAAAAACAATTTATATAAAAATATAATCTAAATCCATAATAAATAGTTTTCTATAGAAAGCACAAAAACAATAATTTAAATCATTTAACATCCTATTCTATGTAACCATTCCACATATCCACACAACCTACCATTCCTGAAACCTATAAGAGGGGGAAATCCATTACCCTTATCAATCCCAATAGTGATGGTGGATACTTATTACCCTTATCTAACCCAAATGAACATGAATATTTGATGGGGGATATCCATGACCCTTATCCATCCCCGTAGTGATGGCGGAGACTCTTGATCCTTACCTATCCAGAATTCCATATGAGCACAAAAAATCATCATTCCATTAACCCTTTTTCACTAAGAACAAGGTCATACTTCAACGAATCATCATTAATGTAATGTCAACACACAAAACCATTATTCCATTAACCAATGCGAGAACAAGCATTTCATCAATTTCAATAAAATTGTTCTTTTTTTTGAAAACCATTAAAATACTTATTTCAATGGATCATTTTATTTCCATAAACCCATTCCTTTTATTGATAACATTTTAATTAAATCCAATTAACAAAATTATATGAAGTCTCCATTTTAAAATTCATATTTTAAAATCAATAACCAAATCACATTATCAAGAACACAAATTTTCCAGATTTCCACTATTTTCCAAACCGTCACAAAATTAGGTTTCCATCAATTCATAAATAAAAAAATTACCATAAATTAATCATAAAGAAATAAATTTGAAAGCATTATAATCAGTTCTAAAAAGTGGAGTCAAGAGTGAATCCACCTACATCAAAGGATTGGACAAAAACTGAAAACAGATGAAGAATGCTCACCAAACCTATTTGTTTCTCCACAAAAACACATTAGATCACTTCCCCTAATATGATCAATACCAAATATAAAATTATTTGTCATCCATAATTTTAGATCAAACCAAATAGGGTGTAAATCTAAGAAAATCAATGAAGATGATAATTATATCTATGAAATCATGGGAAGAACAATGAAGAACAGAACTTACCACAAGAATCGGGCTTGAAAATGCCAAGGGATGGATCTAGGTTTACTCCAAAACACTAGGGACATGTTCTCCTACCTTAATGGAGATGAATGATGAATTAGGTATGAATATTGAAAATACGAGGAATTTAGAAGAAAAATGAGTGAGATACATTTTTAGGATGTAACTTTGGCCCTGTGCATGATTAGTTCTCAAAGTTAGAAAAATTGTGCACTAATCATGCGTCAGCTACATCCTTAAGAAAGATCATTAATGGTCTCCTTATATGGTATACCTAAAAATGTTCCCATTGTGACAGAGATACTATCTAAACCTGCTATTTTTCATAGTTTCTCCTCTGATTTACTCACCATTTAGATAAACCATGCACAACCCATAATCCTCTCCTTTATCCCCCAAAACATTATTAAAAGTTCACCAAACCTCAAAACCATCACCCAAAAACATAAATAATGGTTTATATACCAGAAACCAAGGATACTACATTCTTCGTACTATTTGTCTTTCTATAATTAGATATTAGAAAACCATCAGTGCCCTAAAAGTGTTTCGGCTATTGCTCTTTCGTCTCCTTCTCGCATTCCATAGTCTCTTCCTGAATCCAACCATGTTTCCATAAAAACCAAACTATAGCGATGATTATTCCATGAAATACATTTTATTTCCTATCCATAATATAAATCAGGATATGTACCAAGGAATCATCCAACTCTGGGTCATCATGATCCAATCTGATCCAATTGTTAGGATCAGGTTGATACTTTTTCTATTGAGATATGTGGACCAACATTATCTACTAAACTGAACCATGGTGTCAATGCCAACCGATATTCCACATCTCCAAACCATTCCACTATCATGAAAGGGTTGGTGTATCGAGGAGATAACTCTCCCTACATCGCAGAATGATGATGTCCATGCCTTAGAGAAATCTGTAAGAACACATGATCCCTCATCGTGAATGACAATGGGTCTCCGACAAGGATCCACAAATGATTTATGACAACTCTAAGTTTCCTCCATTTATTTCCTAATCAATTGAATATTACCAATTGTTTCTTGGAAAATTATTATCACAAATAGTGAAGTCTCACCTATTTCCACCCAACAAAGTGGATAATGATAAGGATTCACATACATCACTTTAAATAGGTCCATATGTATTGAGGCATGATAGATGTTATTATATGAGAACTCCGCTAAGTTTATACACTCTTCCCATCAGCCACAAAAATTCAATACACAATCCCACAAAATGTCTTCCAATTTTAGTATTATCCTTGTGGATTGGCCATCCATTTGAGGGTGATATGTTGTACTCATAGTTAATTGATTCCTAAGGGATTTATGTAAGGATTTCCATAAATGAGATGGGAACCACTAATATCTTTCTGAGATGATCAAAACTAGTATTTCATGTCTCTTTACTAATTCTCAGATATAAATTTGGGGAAAAACCTTCACTATATATGTTTCATGAACAGGGTTTAAATGAGCAATCTTTGTGATCCGATCCATTATCACCCATATACCACTGTGCATATAAAAAATTCTTGGGAGGCTTGTAACAAAGTTCATTTTTATCTACTATAACTTCTACACTGGAATAGGTAAAGACTACTAAAAACCTACAGATCATTGATGTTCTATCTTAACTTTCTAACAAGTTAAGTACCATGAAATCAACGCATCTTCTTTTCATTTCATACCAATTCACTAAAAATTCACCTTCAACACCTTATACATATTTTTAATTCTTGGATGTAAAACCCATTTGGAGTGGTGGTAAACATGAAGAAGTTGTTCTCGAAAAAGATTAGGTATAATTATACAGTCTACGAACCACAAATATGAACTCTCATTAAGTCTCTTTCCCTTAATAGTCTCTCCACCATTGAGTTTTTAACTCATAAATAGGAAATATGCATTGGATGTTTTTGATTAATTGACCAAATTTACAAAATCAAGAATCTTTGTGACTAAAAAGAAAAATTCAATATCACCTTATTTTTTCCATTCCATATTTATGTCAGATAAGAATGACATGAACTTCCATTCATCTGATGCTTCTTTTTCCAACTAATCAAAATAATTTCTACTTAATGCATATGCCACGGAATTCACTTTTCATGGTGTATACATCATGTTAAATTCAAAAATTTGAAGATACTCTATCCATCTCGTTTTCCTCAAATTAAAATCCCATTCTGATAAAATCTGTTTCACGATCTGATTATCTATGAAAACTGTAAATTTCCCACAAAAGAGATAGTGACGCAATGCCTTCAAAGAATAGATGAATGCGGATAACTCTAAATGAAGTGTTTGGAAGTTATTATCACGAACTCTTAATTTATTTGAAAAATATAAAACCACATAATCTCCTTGCATGAAAACACATACCAACCCAGATCCAAAAACATCACAATACACCACATACCCCTATACTAATTATAGAAAATCAAGATAGGTGCTGATATAAGACAAACTTTCTACTCATGAAAAGAGTTTTGGAAATATTTAGTCCTTTAGAATTGAGAATTATTCTTTTTCAATGATATTATATGTGATTCCAGTTTTGAGAAGTCAGGAATGAAACTCCATTAATAACCAGCTAACCTAAGAAAACATTTTATCTCAAAGACATTCTTTGGTGGTTACTAAGAGATAACAACTTATATCATTTGAGGATCCACGTAGACACATTATTTAGAAGTTATGTGGTCAATAAATTGTACCTCTTGTATCCAAAAATAAAACATTGACAATTTTTAATACAAACAATGATATCTAATGACTTTTAACACTATTGTCAAGATTTTCTCATTATCATCCCCTGTCCATGAATACACCAATATGTTACCCACAAACACCAAAAAAAGACTTCAGGTATCTCTTAAATATTGGATTCATCAATACCATAAATACTTCTTCTGCATTTTTAAAACCGAAAGGCATTTCTATATATTCATAGTGGCCATACCTGCTTTTGAAAGCTATCTTCTGAATATCCCCCTTCTTAAATCGCAATTGATGATATCTTAATCACAAGTTAGTTTTAGAAAACCACTGAGATCTCCTCAATTGAAAAAACATTTCATCAGCTCATGGAAGTGGATATATATTATTTATTATAACTTGGTTAAGCATATGATAATTTGTACAAAGCCTTAGAGTTGATTTTTCATTCTTCACGAACAAGACTAGTGATGCCCATAGAGGCATGACCAGTCAAATAAAACCTTTTCTTTTCTAATATTCCAACTGTACTTTGAGTTCACTTAATTATATTGTTTTTATCCTATAATAAGAAAGGGAAATATGACTTTTCCTTAAAAGGAGATCAATCGTTAACATCTATTTTCTTAAAGGTCATTACCTTGAGAATTTCATGGGAAATAAATATGGGAATTGATCAACATCATCTAGAAAACTATTATCCTTGATGTTTTCTATTCATTACAAAGTCAACACCACGAAATTAGTAAGAGATCATTCTCAGTGATCGTTCCCGCAATCATGTCCCTCATGTCTTTATAACCCCATGTCCTCTGAAGATCAGTTCAACACCATCCTTAGTTCTGAAACTAACCTTTCTTCAATAATAGTTGATCTGAACCTTAAATTTTTTTAAGAAATACATACCTATTATTATATCACATACATACATCTCTAACACTCAGAAGTCCCATTTCAGTTCATCTCCATCAATAGTTTTAAAACATGGTCTACCCAGAATGGATCGACATTCTCCTTCACTAAGTGGGGTTTGAAGTTTTAACACATTAGGAAACATCTAAAGTTTGAAAACTAGAAAATCAATAACATGAGAAGAAGTAAAGGAATGAGATGCACTATTATCAAAAAAAATCATAAGGGTGGAATTCAAAATAATCATAGCTCTCTCCGTAGATAGTCCAACTTGATTATCCGCAATCACCTACTCAGCTCCATAAAATTGATTCCTCTCTATGTTTTGCTCCTTGTTTCTTTGTTGAGAAATCCCTTGGTACCTTGAATCATATGATGCATGCGATGTCTGAGAAGTGTCTCGAGCACCTGGCCTTGGAGCACTGAAACAAATTCACTAAAGATTCCCTATTTTTTATAATTTTGGCATGCCCTCAATTGTGTTATACCATATTTCTTAATGTGACTCTATGAACCACACTGAAATCCTCTATGATTTATCTTGGGTCTTTGAGGAAGGTTAGTTTATTCTATGGTATGATTTTTATGTTTTCCTCCTAATTGAAAATAGGTGTCCCAATTTTTGTTTATCTTAGTTCTAGAGTTCTCACATCCTATTGTGAAGAAAATCATGATTCCTCTACATGGATTTCCAGGAATGACACATATCATCAAATGAGTATCCATCTATAATATTGAATCAATGGTTTGAAAATCTTTAATGATTGTTTGGACTATATATTGGTTCACCTGTGGCTCGGGTGCAACCAAATTATCAACAAATTCTTTGGATTAGTTCTTACGATGCCAAAATGGTTCCATTTTCTAAGAAAACAAAAAACTATATATGTATCACTCACTAGAAAATGATGGCCTAGAATTTCAGATTCTATCACATCATCTATCACATCATTGCATTCCAAAAGAACTTTTTCCCCATTGAACCATTTTGGAAAAATTTAATTCTTACTTTTGAAAATCAAAAAATTTTAAAAAACACATCAATCATTCTCTTTTCCAAGAATTTCATTTGAAAATAATTCAATGTTTTTAAAAAAATTACCCATTTTCACAAAAGCATAAATTATTACTCCAAATTAAATATGAAATCCTAATGGGAATTCATTCCTCTAAAATTAATTTCATGCTCATCTCATGGGCTAATCCCATGGGAATTATATTTCCATAATCCTATAAGAGTCTCAAAAACACTTATGTACCCAACTATCTGGTAACATGATGTTCATCATAAAAAGGTTAACTACATCTTTTTATTCTCTACATTTCATTTCCAAACAATCCTACTCATTTCTAAGATCAGAACCTAAGGAATATATAAGAAAAAATTACAACTCCACGATCATTAAAATTAAGACCAAATGTTAGGAAAAGACTTAACAAGCTAATACCATTAGTAATGACCACATATTCTCACTGTCTTAAGAACCCAATGAATCATTACTAGGCCTTAAGAGACATCTCCAAGATCCCAAAGGATAGAAATAAATTCCGAAGCATTTCAAATGCACGTGGGGGAATATTTTACCTTTATGAAATAAAACACTTACCAAAAAACCAAAACCAAAAAACCACTATATGATACATGATAAAAATAGGACTACTCATCCATAATCATTTTAAAAAAACCGCATGAAAGTATGCTATAGATGAAGCCCAAAAAAAGGTAAACAGATGAAGAACAACTAAAGAATTAATGTAGACAAAAAGACTCCATGATCAACCGAACTATGCTCCAACATCACCAAATAGACCAAGTATTAAAAGGTGGTGCTAAATACATGTGATACTTTACCTTTTCCCATGTCTTAAAAGATTTCATTCACAAAAGCACCAAAGTTCCAAATAAAGGGGGTATAAAACTCATTAGGTTCTACCTAATTACTTCCCTAATCATGCCACTAGGATACAAACGGTATCCACATTTATATAAAATTTTTTATATTGGAAAATTTATAAAAAAGGTTTATATAAAATTATAAACTAAATCCATAATAAACAGTTTTCTAAGGAATGAACAAAATTAAATCATTTAAATCAGTTAATATTATATTTTGTGTAACCATTATAAATATCCACACAACTTACCATGCATGAAACCTAGAAGAGGAGGAAATTCCTGACCCTTATTCATCCAAACAATGATGAGGGATACTAATTACTCTTATCTAACCCAAATACACATGAATATTTGAAGGGGGTATCCCTGACCCTTATCCACCTCGAATTCCACATGAAAAGACAGAACCATCATTCCATTATACCGTTGGTGCAAAGAACAAGTTCATATTTCAACCAATCATCATTAATGCAATATTAACATGCACAACCATTATTCAACTAACCATTTTCACAATAATCATTTCATATATTTCAATAAACCCATTCTTTTATGGAAAACCATTAAAGAAAACAATTTCAAAAAACCTTTTAATTTCAATAAAACCATTCATTTTTTTAAAAACACTTTAATTAAATAAAGATACTATAATTCTATAAGTTACCCATTTTAAAATCCACATTTTAAAATCAATTACCAAAGTACATTATCGAGAACACCAATTTTCTAGATTTCCATAGTTTACAAAACTATCACAAGAGAGGGTTTCCAAAAATTATTAAATAAAAAAATCAAAATCAGTTAATCATATAGAAATTAGTTTTAAATCATTCTAATCAGTTCTATTAAGGGGAGTCGAGAGTGAAGTCAACTAATTTGAAGGTTTTGAAGAAAATTTTAAACAGATAAAGAATGCTCATGAAACCGGGTCATTTCTCCACAAAACCATCATAGATCTCCTCCCATAACAAGATCAATACCAAATATCGACTTATATGAAATCCATAATCATAGATCTAACATCAGTGGATTTTGATCTATGAAACTTATATAAGAGGATAAGTAGGTATATGAAACCATTGAAAGAATGATGAATAACGACACTTATTGAAAGAATCGGGCTTAAAAACACCAATGGAGGGCTTCTGATTCACTCAAAATCACTTGGGATAGGTTATCCTACCATTAATGGAGAAGAATCTGAAATTAAGGCCACAAAGGGACAAAAATTATGGATTTAGGGGAAAATTAGTGAGATCCTATTTTTTAGGATCTAACGTTGGCCCTGTGCTTGATTAAATCACATGTTTAGACAAACTTTGTGCTAACTGTGTGTTATCTAATTCCTTAAGAAGGATATCGCATATCCTCCTTGCATGGTCTCCCTAACTATTCACACAGCATAGTGAAGCTACTGTCTAAACATGCTACTGCACATGGTTTCACCTAAGATTTCTACATGGTTTAGACAGACCGTTTACAGCACGTTCGCCTCTCCATTATCCCCCAAAAACTTATTGAAATTTCACTAAAATATACCAACCATCACCTAAAAACACATTGAAAGGGTTAAATAGTAGAAACTGGGGGTTTTATAATATCCATTCTAGTAATGAGTTTCTTAAAAAAATTAATATTTATATTGATTAAAAGTCAAGGCCAAAAATAATTATTCTTTCTGATTTCATAATTAAAGGAATATATTATAAATAAATTTTTATTATCATAAATATTACATTAATCTTGGTTTCAAAAACAAATTTCATATTATAAAATTATTATTTAAAAATTTAAAAATTAATCTTTTAAATTAAAAAAATTTATAAAGAAATAAAAAATTATTTGAAAAATGGACTTTTAACTATTTTGAACTATTAATATTATTTTATATAAATCTCAAATTTGATGAATGATAATATATTAGTTCATATATAATATTGATATAAGTTTTTTAAATTTTATAAAGTATGATAAAATATATAACCATTTGAAAAAAGAGTTGTTGTGGTGGAATGAAACATTTTAATGGAAAAAATATTTCTTGTTTATACTCAAAATGTAAGAATTCTTATTTGAATAATGTATTTTGACTTTTTATATGAGTTATTATTTAAATAATTTCTAAACAATATTCATATAATATGTTATTTATAATTTTTGTTTGACATTGTGTGTTAAACAGGATATCAACCATTGTATTAATTTATAGAAATATATATTCTAAAATATTTGGGTACTTCATTTTGCACCATTAAATAAATGGTTTCCATGAAATCTTTATCATCAATCACTATAAAAAAAATTTAATGCTGTATTTTCTTGAGAAACCTCAACCCTATCAAAATAGTAAATATATATTTCACACAAAATCATTCAATCATAATATTTAGTTTTTCTCTAGACATTTTACATAAGATTTTATCTTTATTCAGTATTTAGAATTGAATTATATAAATTTACTCTAAATGATTTTCATAATCATCCATCAAGTGATAAAATATAATAGGTTTTTGAAAAATTTGATTTCATTATTGTAATAATTAATTTTTTTCTCTTTCTATAGAGACACATCCAATTCCTAAATCTCATTAAAATTGTCTAATGGAAGGATAATAACATTTTCACAATACATATTCCCATAAAAATTAACATGGGATATAATAATCATATGAAAATAATTTTTTCTGATAATCCAATATCAAAGCATTAGGTTGTTTATCTGATTCTATTATAATACATCCATGATATACTATTGTTCCTAGAATCAAACTCCAATACAAAATAAAAAAATCTAGAGAAATGAGTATGTAAACCTTAATTATCAGGATAAAATCTATTTTTATCCATCAGAATGGGTTTTACATATTCTATTTGTCATGTGGTTGATTATCTATATTATCCTCTTTGATTTTCATAGTTCGTAAACTCTCATCATTTGGTGAATTGAAGCCTGGATGTTTTATTGGTTGAGACTATTGTACCATCCAATATATTGGTCACTCTCTTTATACCTCATCAATAATCCCGAGTTTGAGTACCAATCCCTCCACAAATGAAACAATTTCTCACTCAATTACATCATTTCCATGGTTCCTTATTCCATCATTTTTAAAAGGTAGGATTTAAATAATATTTCATTCTTCACCAGTAAATCCATGAGATTCAAACCATCTTTTCTTTAGTGTGTTAATAAACTCAACTAGGTTGATATTGTTAATAATAATTCATGATAGATAATTATTCAATGAAACAATATTTCTCACTCCAACTCATATCCTTTTATGTTTCTTCATTAGATAATCTCTACATTTTCCATGGAAGGCGTCATTAACGATAATATTTTTTTATTATTCCATAAATAAAATAAAAATGAATTAATATGAATGATGAAAAGTTAATGTCATAAGAAAATTTTTATAAGACAATTACATAAAAAATTCAACCTCAAAATGTCTTACTCTTTATAATAATCATAATAGTTTGTAGTTATTTTATTACTAAATAACTCTCACTTCAATATAGGTATTTTATATTACTTTCCCTCATAATTCATATCTGAATTCCTTAACTTAATTTTTAATTCATAATGTATTGTAAGTAGAATGTGATTTAATAATTAATATCCACTAAGTGTGCCTATATATGTGTATATTCTTATTCCCGATAATTGTAAAATGAGTGATGATCGATGTGATACTCGATAATTATTTTTAGGGTTATTATCCCAATGTTCATATGTGACACATCGTTAGAGCTATCTTATCCTAATTCCATAAAATAACTAAAAATATCATACAGAAATAAACCAACAGTCAAAATTAATAAAATTGAACCTCTAAAATAAATATACCATTTTATAATACCCATGGTAGAACCTCAAGATAACACTTCTAGGTATATTGATAAAAATACATTCTTTAAATATTGCCTTCAATAAAAAATTAAATTATCTTAAATAAAAATGTGTATTTTTTACCTCATTTATATGACATAAAAATTTAATCTCACAATAATCTTTTCGTTTTCTCGCACAGTGCAAGCGCCTTGTGGTGGGAGATATATTAAAATTAATTGTTACATAGTGTTTCTAGAAACCCGTGTAGTGGATCTATTAATGTTAAATTTATAATTACCTTTTTTAAGATCAGAATAAATGGTTTACCTAGTCATAGTACCCTTTCTATGATATAGATTTTATTTATTTGGTTCCCCTATTATATATTTCCTTTGTTTCACAATAAGAATCCAAGTTTAAAATATTTTTAGTGGAGATACACATGTGATCCCTCGATCTCTAAGAAATTCCAATTGATTTTTGGGTGATTCGTTCTTGTTGACCTCTTATCCTCTGATCCTCATTGAATATCTCTTAAATTTCTCATTCTTGAGAGGGAGAGAGAAAGTGGAATTAAAGATATAAATCATATAAAATCTGAGACTCTAGTATCTAAGAGTTAGAAGTTACTTTATTAAATTATTTTCTGATACAACAAATCACATTCCAAAGGACTGAATAGTTTAGTAGTCTTGAAGAATCATATACATACATTAATACCATATAAAATTTGATATTTAAAATTCATAGAATAAAAAATTATTTCATCCATGATATTATTCATAAATTCCTTCCATATATCCTTGGTAGAATAAGAAAAATAAAATGGTGAGATAATATCCTTATTAACACTTACTATAGATTCTATCAAGATTATATTAGGAGTAATCAAAGTGAAAATAAAAATAACAAAAAACACAATCAATTTAATAAATTACTTGAGAAAAACTAAATCCCTAGATAATATCTATGTAGTAATCTCATGAATTATAATAATAACTGAATTATCAATAATTGAAATAGTTAATATTGGATTCCATGATCTCAGACATAATGGAATCTTCACCATTAATGTTGTTTTCTAAGGATGTTTAAACTATGGGTATGAATACACCAAAAAACCCATTTAATGCATTTTTACTAATTTATCTAATGAAATATGTTGATGAATTTTTGGGATATATAATTATGGGGTCCACCCATCATTACATATCCAATTCATTTATTGTATTTCAAATGGTTGATTTAATTCATGAAAAAAAGTTCTTTTTTAACAAATATCCCTTTTGACAAAATGTAAAATATGTGATTTTATTTTGAGGTATTTATCAATTTTATTTCACTCTTGATTGGTGACATGGTTTCCTTGGATTTGTTTATGGAAAATTGAAATTTTGGGCTCAAAATTCGGTTGCACACAATTAGCGCATGATATTATAAATCAACTTCCACCACAGAAAAAATCATTCCCCTAGGATAGTGAAACTACCTAGGTCACACAACCAACCACAAAGGCATGCACCATCCCCCAAGAAATCATGAGTCTACTTTTCTATTCGATAGTGAAGACTCCATGATTGTAGCATTGATTGGTAAACCATGTGGCCTTACAGTGAAATATATATTGGTCGTCAAAAATTGGAAATTTTCTCTTTTGACCTCATCATGTTTAACCCTAAAACAATAGTAATATGAAAACTACGGTATTCTCATCCAAGGTTGTCTCCTCCAAACCTTCTTGGATCTTTTAAGCATCTATATTTTTGAGGTTTTGGTCTCATTTCATCAACAAAGTCATGTATGTCGTTTTTCCTTTAGTTTCTATCTTAATTTATGGTTTATATTCCATATTTATTTATTTCTCCTTATTTGGGGGATTTATAACCTAATGAGGGGTCAATATTGTGTTTTGGGGTGAAATAATGATGTATTTTCTTTTATATTTTCTTTATGGAGTCTTTTTGAAGCACAGTTATGGTTTTCCACTAGATTACATGTTTCTGAGCATGAGGTAGGTGGTTCAAGGATTTTACATTATTAGATGATCTTTTATTGCTTACTTTGTTGTTTAAATGTGTTATTTGGATTATTTTGGTAGTAATAAATATTCATTAAAAATGGTTTTAGATTCATATGTGGTGAATATTGATTTTCTAATGGGAAATGGTTATTTTTTTCGAGTTTGATTCATTGTGGTTATTCTTGAAAGAGTTTTATGACATGTTTAAGAGGTAGGAGATGAGTTTTCATATAGATTTGAAGGTGTTAATCAGTTTAATGTTGGTTTTCTAAAAAAAATGATTTTCCTATGTGAAATTCTTCATTGTGGACCTTAAATATAGTTTTTTAATTTTTAATGTGATGTGAAGCAAGTTATGAAGTAGATTTAGTATGTGTATGAATTTGATATGGGATTTTACTATGTTAATTAATGGATTTCATGTGTAATTTTCTTGTATATTTTTCAAATGGGATTTATTAATTGAAAAATTGGCATGAAATATGTTTCGAAATAGTTTTTGTGTGCATATTAAATACAAGTTTTTTTGTTTATAGAAGATGGTTGTTTCCATGTGCACTTTAGTTGTTGAAGGAATATGATTGTGAAAGAAATAGATTTTCATTTTTTATGATGTATGTAATTTGTATTCGAAAGTGATGATTAATGTGAAATATGAAATGGGATTTGAGCACAAAAGGAGTCTCGGGTATCTAGGTGGGGAAACTAGAACTAGTATGTTGATTGATTATGGAGGGTTATGGCTCATATTCTTCTAGAATGATTGAAGCTACCACACTAATTAAACATGATATATGTTCAGGTTACTCTACACCTTGGGGTGGGATCCCCTCTAGTAGCTCGTTCATAGGTACGTTGTTGGATTTGGCATATTATTGGAGACCACTGATATTAGGATGCACTCTCTTCTAGTTTCTCATGCATGAGGATGTTGTTGGTTTTGGTTGTAGGATTTTTATCAGTATAGTACGAGGTTCATAGGTTACCACAAGTGATGGATACCTATAATGATTTACCATGATGCTCTATTTTTATATTAATTTTATGTGAGGTTGTAATAACTGTCTGTATATGGTGGACCTTATGTATGTTTAATTATAAAGAAACCATATTTTGAGAAAATGTTTTATTTAAATTATTTTCTTGAAATTATTTCCTCTAAAATAATCGTTAAGAATGTTTTCAATGTTTATATGAAAATGTGAATTTTGATTTATCCTCTAATGTTATGGAGTGTAATCCTCCGTTTAGGTGGCATCCTACTAGGTTTTGGATCACACCCTACATAAAACATTGGGTGTATATAGACTTTGTTATGTATGACCCAAGTAATAATAATATTTATCGTAGTTGTGATGATGGATTCGGCCTATAATGTTAACACTTCTTGTAGGTGTTGGTGGTGGTGGATTAAGGGTGATAGCCCTATTAATACATGGAGTTTTTAGGACATTTTTTTGTTCCCTTTCCATTATGGTATTTTTTTATTGGATAAATTTTAAAACATTGAATCTAAAAAAATTACCCCATTTGGTTATAATTAATAGTTATGTCATGTTCTATTCTCAATGGGTTGTTTATTGTTATATTCATGCGCTAAATCACACCCAAATTTTATTTGTGATACCTAAAAACTACTTTCTAGCCTATGGGGATTAGTAAAACCATTTTTCCATGCCGTAGAATAGATCAGGTGTCGGTTTGGATGTAACCCCTACTCGGTTCATCACAAAATGGTATCGGATCATGTTTTTCACCCTTTCCTTATGTCATGTTATTTTGTAAGACTCTTGATGTATTGGATATTGGATTATAAGGAGTTTTGGTTTCTATTTTGAGTGGGTTGTATGGTCGTCACACCTCTTTATGTATATTTATCACCATGGGATGTTGGTAATTGGATTGGATTCTCCTCTAGGTGATACGTACATGTTTCAGACTATATGTGGACACTGGGTGGGGGTGGGGTGGTTTGGTTTTTCTTTTTATTATAATTGATTTAGTTTTTATTGATCTATGTGAGTGTTTATTATATGTTATTATTTCTAAAAAAAATTATAATGTTGTGTTAATAGTGGTATTGATGGCCTTCCCTTGTGTTTGTTTCTTGGTGAAACAAAATTCATCCATGTTGACCTTCTATTCAGTAATGGAATGGTGTCAAAGATAGTTCACCCTCATAAATTTACTATAGGATTTTTGAATTAGTGGTTCAAGGTCTCCAATATTTAGGGATAGGAGTGTGATTTGGTCCTCCTTTTTTCAGAGAAGCTAAACCAGGTCATGGAAAAGATAATCCTTAGAAGTTCCTCAAGAACAAAACTCATTCATTCTAGGGTATCATCAAAACACATTAATTAGATGAGTTTATTTAAAATTTAAATAGGATTCTTGAGTTTTTTGATACTCCCAAGGTTGTCAGGGTGAAATGTGCTTTGTTCATATTGAATGTTCCCATTCTGAAGTGGTGAAACTCAATGGTGCAAGCTGGAAATCATGAGTATTTGGGTTTTAATCATTTCAAGGTCATTATAAAAAATCATTATTTCCTATTATTTTAGACTTCTGTATGCCTTGATAGTTTTTGGGTATTCACTAGATGGGATGTCAATGGATGAGTACAATAACCAATTTGAAAAGTTAGTTCAGTAAGCAACCAAGGTTGTATCCAATGGGTAGGGGATATATCAAAAGTTTGAGATGGGGATGGGACAATAAATATGATCTCAAATATTATTGATTAAGCTAAAAACATATGATGATGTTTTTGATCAATACATTGTGGTATATATTGATTGTATAGTCATGAATGGTTTCTCTAGGTTATTGTTATCAGTGGGAAGGGACTTTTTTCTGAGAAGAAGTGGAAGCGGGATGAGTAGGAGAATAGGGGTGGTGGTTGTTCAGTCAATTCTCCCAGATTGTCTTAATCTATAGATTTAGCTGCTAGTTCAATCATTTTTCATTAGTTTTTAGAGATATGGAACATGAGATCTACGTTTTCTTCCCCACTCATACCTTGTCATCATTATTGAAATATGGGACAATTATAGTAATGTTTCAAGGTGGCTTAACCATGTTAGATTGGTGTAGGATCTGTGTCTTTCAAATGGATGTCAGCCTGGATATAACCATCTTGGACAGTGGGATCCTCATTTGGAGATTGTGGGGGTAGATCTAGATTTTATTTTTGGGAAGAGTAATTTCATATCAGATTTGAAGGTCAGTGGTTATTCTCTAAATCACATAGAGATTATGATAATTCATGTCATGGTACAAGAACCAGTGGAATCAGATGAAGATCCTATGATATAAATAGATACATTCCTTATTGCATCATCATTAGATGTTATTATTTTTTTATTCTAGTTCATCGATTTATTTTATTTCTTCCCGTCTTTTGGATTCATTAAAAATTGTAGGTGAGATTTCATCATATGCAATGGAGTTAGTGACACAACTTGGTAAGAAATGTAATCTGGGTTTCAGGTTTCCATCTTGCATGCTAATCATGTCATGGGTTGTGATGGAATAGAATTTTTGGGTTATAGAAATGGACAAAATTGATGTGATCCTTGGTATGGATCATATGTTTTTTAGGAACATTTCAATTGTTATAGTCATTGAGTGAGTTTCATGGATCCTAATGGATGTACTAAAGTTTTTCTAAGTGAATGGGATTCTAGGCCAGGATGAGTTGAACCTCCACTCCCAGAATTGGGAAATCTCATTTGTTAGATCTCATCTCAGACATTAGAGGACAATTATGGTGCTTCTTGCGCTAGATTACCTCGTATGGTGTATGAGTTCCTATAATTATTTCTATAAAATTTCTTCGGTTTTCCCCTAGAGATGAATATAGAGTTCACTATCGAGATAGAGTCAAAAACAAAGACTATGTCCCTTCCCTCTTACCATATGGCCCCCATTTTGTTGAGGTAATTAAAGGTACATATTGATGATTTTGAATCCAAAGGATTCTTTTTATAGAGTGTCAAATCTTGGTCCATCCATGTTTTATTTTCAAAAAAGGTCTATAGGTCTCTTCGGTAGTGTATTGATTACAAGAAGCTGAATAAGGTGAAAAGTAATAATATGTACACTTTTCCATGAATTGATGTCTTATTCAACCAACTTAATGGGGAAAGGTGGTTCTCCAAGATCGATTTGCATTAGGAATATGACCTAGTTATACTTAGAGAGGCAGATGTTCCAAAAACAACCTTCTAAAGTATGTACGACCATTTTGAGTTCTTGGTCATTCCTTCAAAGATGAAAAATGATCTATTGGTTTTTATGGAGCTCATGAATAGGGTGTTACACTAGTACCTCGATTCATTTGTCATGGTTTTCTTGGATTTCATCCACGTATACTCTGGGACTAAGGAGGAGCATTAGAATCATTTAAATATTGTATTAGGAACTCTTCGGGATCATCATCTCTATGAAATTATTTTCAAGTGTGGATTTTAGATTAGGGAGATGAAGTTCCTTAGTCAATAAATCATGTATCATGGGGTTTCGGTGGAACCCTATGAGATCAGTGTAGTGAATTCATGTGAGTATCCAAATATTGTTTTTGAAATCAGAATCTATTTGGAATTATTACATAATTATTGGCAGTTTGTTCCTGATTTCTCTCATATTTCTTCACCCACGAATATTTTTACATGGAAAGGTATAATGTTTTAATTTATCCCAAAGTGTCATGTTTACTTTGAGGATATAAATCGGTGGTTGGACACAACCCCTATTTTTATCATTCTATAAGATGTAATGGGATACAAGGTCTATTGTGATGCCTCTGTTATGGCTCTTGGGTGTCTGCTAATGCAGGATGATTATGTGGTGGCCTATGGTTTGCGGCAACTTTCACCACACGAAACAAATTACCCTACCCATGACATGGAGTTAGCCGCAATGATTTATTCAATAAATATGTGGCACTAATTTCATTTTATAGAGAATATAATATTTTATTCAAGTTATAAAATATTAGACTAAATTTTCTACCAAAAAGACTTGAATTTGTGGTGCCTTCATTAGTTTGAATACATTTAGGGGTTTGATATTGAAATATTTTATACCCAAAGAAATGGTAATGTGGTAACAGATGCCTTGAGATGAAAATTTCTAATGTAGGGATTGAATGATTCCAATTATGAGTGTAATTTAATGGGGCTCTTTTTTAAGATCCACTTGGAGATCATGGAACATGGTGGAGTTGTGTTCCCAAATAGTGTTTAGCTAACCCATTCCACTTTGGATTTAATTTTGAATAAGAATTAAAGTGATGATATATTCCATCATTCTATGAAGTTCCTAAATGGTTGGGTTCTTTACAGGTGGACATTGTATCTTGATGTAGTTTTGTGATTCATTGGTTTCTTCGTCATTCTATATTCAATGAGGAAGGTTTTGATGTAGGATAGCCATGAATCCCAGTGGATAATTCACCCTGGTACCCCCTAGATGTTCTATGTTGTTTTTTAGAAATTATGGTGGTTAGGTATGAGGTATTACATGGCAGACTTTGTATCATGATGTTATACATGTCATCAGTTTAAATAATATCACCATAGGCCCTCTATCTTTTTTTGAGGAACTACCTATTCCATCCTATAAATGGGATGAGATCTCATTGGATTTTATTTTCAGATTACCTCACACACAGTAAGGGAGGAACACTATTTGGATAGTGATTGATCATATAACCAAATCCTCCCACTTCATTATTATCAAGCATTCAACCAATGTGTATGAGTTGGGTTGAATGTATGTTCACGAAATTTTGAGCCTTCATAGTGGGATATTGACAATTATTTCACATAGGGATGCATGTTTTACCTTATAATTTTGGGAAGGCCTTCATAAGGAAATTTGTTACACCCCGAGATTTTGTGAAATATTTTTTTTTGAATTAATTTACCCTTTACAATATTTTCTCATTTCACATATCACTAAAAATAGTTTATTTTATATTAAAGCACTATGTTTGTCTTGTGTTATAAGAAACACTAAGTCAATCGTGTACTAAACACAACATATATTTTATCTTTACCTACATCGAAAACCGATGTTATCTTACATTACACACAACAATGACATTCCTTAATGGCTTGTGTAACACGCATGATCAAGTTTTCCCAAACAATAATGTATTATTAAAATATTATTATTTAATATAATAATATATAACCATGCAGTTAAATTAGCAGTTATAAATAGAATTAGCTAATATATAAAAATATATGTTTTAAAAAATATAAGAATAATTTAGAGGTTATCAAGTAATTTGAAATGAATATGAAAACTGGTTAAATATAAATGAAAATATTAATATTTTTATGGTGACAAAGATATTTTACCCCATTAATTTAAATTAATTACAAAGAGTGAGCGATATTAATTTAATATATATTTTATATAATTATTCAAATATTTTTTGAATTCATCCAATATATTGGATTGACATAAGATAAAAATAAACATAATTTTAGGCATAAAAACCGGTAACTTTTTATAAAGGTTGTTTTAACACAATTTAATGATGAACCCATTTTATATAAAATTTCTGAACATTTTTAGATTTAATATGTCAAAATAAAAATTTTGTTTGAAAGTGATACCTAAAAATTATATTATCATAATATTTTGTTATTTTCTGTAATATTTCATTTATTAATGAATAGTTAAAATTACTGTATTTTAATTCAAACTTGTTTTCAATTTAATTTATTTGTAAGGTTATATTATATTTTAAATTTCATTAAAGGTTTAACAGTATAATAATTTTTAAATTAATACAATTTAGGTAATTGTAACCAATTTCACATTGAAATTGTATATAAAAACTAAGCAAAATTTTGATCATTTTTACTTTAAAAACCCAAAGTGTAGTCCTGTTAGTGGGATTAATTTTTAAATTTTTTCTGCCAGTCATGTAATTGTATTTTTGAAAAAAAATCCATATTTCGAAAAATAATAATTTATAATATCTAATAAGGTCAAAAAAATTACAAAAATTATTAGTGAAGGGAATTTAAATTAATCACATCATTTAAGGTAGAATTAAGCTTAACTAAAGACTAAACCTTAAATTTAATACTGAAAATGGATTATAAACTTGTAAAAAAGACATTGTATGGCCATATATAGACCTTTTTCACCATTATATCTACTTTCTATCATTATTGGATCTAATTGAAACATGAAAACATAGGTGTAATTCTCTCTTCAAATATTTACAAGAGTGTCACTCCTCCTTCCATATATAGGAAACCACCTCTCCCTCTACTTCACACCTCACAACCCACATAGGTTCAGCCAATATCATCACCTATAAACTTTAAAAAAATCCCTCCCTTCCTCCCTGAATTAACCTTTTAGGTATAAAGGCTTCCAAAGAAGACTTTTGGCACAAAGTAAAAGGAATTACCCGATTAAGAAATAATGTTTTCTCTGAATCTCCTTTATTTTATTTTCCTTCTCCACCCCCTCAACTATATTTATTACATTATTCTATAACAAAGACATATCCAGAATATACTAGTGCTTTTTTTATTATATTTTTTCAACATACACTTACACACACCTCCATATAATGAGTAGCGAACATGCTGTTTATGTGTACGACAAACATCTGCCTCACAAAAAGATGATGGTTAAAATTTCATTACTTCCTCCCATAGTGGAAAATATGATGGAAAATATATTTATATATATTATATATAATAATTATTATCTATTTAAGATTATTTATTCCATTTACAACACATATCTTTTTACTTTCCATTTGATGTAAATATAATAATTTCGTTTGAGGAAGTGTGGACTACTGCCTACTCAAAGAGATCTGATTCATTCACACACTACCTAGAATATATTAAGCATGGGTTTATTACTATTATATGGTATATATAAAATTATAAAGATATGATAATGATATTAAAAACATACATACATATATTTCATTTTTTCCATTCTTCCAATACGACAATAAAAACATAAACAACTGTCATGTGTATGTACGGCTTACCATCTCCATGAACGGTGTATTCCATTTCATACATCTATATTCAACAAATTATTATAATATAAATATAACTAGAAATAAATTTAATTTTATCATGGTTTACATTCTAGATTCATGATATAATTATAAGGACCTAGACATAATAAATTAAGCCACATGTGAAGAACAAAGTGAATATTATCCAAAGTGAAACCTTAACATAAGATGGTTAACAAGAGGGTAATATAAGGTCATAATAAAACCATATGTGGTATTATATATAATATTATTATTTTTTAAAATATTTATAATAAATTTATATTTATATATAGGTGGTTTGAATGAGTGCGATGAGAGTCAAGACACAAGTTAAGGGGATTTCATCTCACTTATTATTTCTATGATAAATATGATATGTTCACTACAATTTACATTTTTGTGGTGTATATTAAACCCATAATAATTATTATAAATATCTTATACATAATTTATTTATTTACATATCAATTTTATTATTTTTCTTTCATTGGGTTTAAGTTTTAATATTTACAAAATCAGTGAAATAGTTTTGTCTCAATGTTCTTTCTTTAAGTATCATGTTTTGTTATGAACAAAAATTATCTTTTGAGGTGTATATAATTAAATTTTACAGGTTATGTCAGGAATTTATTTCATTTCATTGTGTTTTAAGTTTCATGTAATTTTATTTTCTTACATGGACAGTATGATCCCATGTTACCATGTTATAATATTTTTTTGAAACAATCTCATTACTTTTCTAGATTGTTTATGTTTATCAATCCTTTGATGAAATTTTATGATCCATATATCAATAAAATCCAGGAATTTTCCACTCAATTTTTATTAAAGATTTATTTATATATCGGTACTATTTATTCCTCTCTTTAGTGCATAAGATAAATAAGAATTTTTTTTAAGAAATACTGACTTTACCCTCTCTTCGACCAGAAATCTATATTCCTTTGAAACCATGTTTTCTATGAAGGGTTTATAAGAATATTCAACAAATATCCTATGATAATTAAAAAATTCATCTAACTTTTCTTATTTTAAAAAATTATTCAAATGAAACTTCTTATAGATTTTGAAATAAGGCATTTTTCTTTCATTTTACTATCAAAAAGAATATTTTGTTCACCTCGTAGGGAATATAAGGATTTATATAAATTCATTTCATTTATGTTTCCATTGATTTTTTTTAAAATAATTAATTTTTTTAATTTTTTTATAAGTTATTTTCATGGAAAATTGTTTTCAAAATTTTTTCAACCATCTTTCATATTTTTTCAAGGAAAATTGTTTTCATAATGTTTTCAAGATTTATTTATAATTTTTCAAAGTATTTTCAACTAAATTGATTTCAAAAAAATTAAAATCTCATTTCGCATATTTTTTTGTAAATAGGTTTTCCAAAAAAATCATGTTTTATTTATATGTTTTCAATGGGTTTTAAAAGAAAAATGTTTTCAAAATTTTTTGCAACTTATTTCATAAGATTTCAAAGAAAAGGGTTTTAAATTTTATTTCAAATCTTATTAATATGTTTTCAAGATATTTTATTTGAAAATTATTTTAAAATGGTTTTATGTATTTAATTTAATTTTAAAAAAAAAGTGATGGATATTTTTCATAAGAAACGTTTTTGAAAGATATTTGAAAATTATTTTCCTTATAATATGATATATGTTTATGTTACTCTTGCCCATATATAAAGGATCTAAAGGTTTCATTCACATTCTGTATATAAATGTGTTATGATAAAATCATGGTCTTTATGAAACCCATTTTTATTTCATGGGTTATATGTTTAGGAAATCTGTTTCTCTTCCATGGGTTATGATTTTGATCAAATTATTAGGAAACCTATATTTTTTCTCATAGGTTATGTAAATACCCATAAATTTCAAGGAAAAGTTTTTCTTAAATTCTTTGAGATTTTACGAGTACACAGTTTTTGACGGAACCTGATTCCGAGGCCCGGTGTGCCCGGAATCAATTTCTGAAGTTTAGTTTAGGTATGGTCAGTGAACGAACGAGCGGGTTTTAGAAACTTCTAAACCGGTGCTCGAAATCAGATTCTAAGGGAACTGTTGAACTCACAGTGTCGGTAATTGCTTAAGGGGACCTTCACCTCAAATAGAGTGGGGGCGGTGTGGAAGTTAGTTTTCCAGACTTTTTGGAATAAAAATAAAATTTATTTTATTTTTATTCTTTCTTTTGAAATTTAAATTTGTTTGAATTAATGTGGGGGCCCACCACCCACATTAATTCAATGAAACTCCTCCCTTAATTAAATAAGGGAAGAGCTTATTAGATGAGGGGGATCTACTGGAGAAACCCCCCCCCCCCCCCTCTTTCTCTTCTCCTCCTCTCTTCCTCTACTTCCTTTTTCCACCATTGGAGCACCACGAAGGGACCTCCTCTTCCGACGATCGAACAAGAGACGTCATCTTCCAACGACAACAAACGACACCACATCTACGCAAATCATGACACGAAGTAGGGGTTATTTTTTTGTTCGAGTTTCAATCTTTGTTCTTCGTTGCTAAAATATTGGCCACTTGATACCATCGTTCCAAGAGGAGATCAGACCGCACAAACACTATCGATTCTCCTCCCCTTTCTCTTGTTGATCTTTGTTGACGTTTGAGGTGAAGGAGGCGCAGTGTCGTTGCACCATGTGAGGACGAAGAGGACCACAGCTGGAGCGGGCCATGGTGGTGGTGCGCAGTGTCTTCGCACCGTGCAGGTGAGGCCGAATGAGGCCGCGACCAGGAGTGGGCAGCAGCGGTGGTGCGCGGTGCCGTCGCGCCGCGTCGGTGAGATGAGTCGCGACCGACCAGAAGGGGGCGGCCAGCTGAGCCAACCGTCGGCGTCTCTAGGAGGCGGGACCCCTTCTGGGTCCCGCAGTGTCTCACAAATGGCCGGCCATAAAGGCTGGCCGTTACTAACAAAACCGGGGTGGGTGTAAACCCCCTGGCCAGTTTTTAGGACAGCCCCCATGGGGTCCGCCATTTCCAAAACAAAGGGGTCGTGCCCCTTTGTGTCCCGCTCGGCCAGCGCTGAGCCGCGGGCCACACGGGCTGAGCCGGCCATGCCCCGCCGGGCTGGGCCGCGCCCACCTGGGCCGAACCCTGACCCGAGTCGGGTCGCCCGGTTTGGGCGGACCCAGGGGTATTGGGCCGGGTCGGACCGAGCCCAGACTCCCTATTTCGGGACCCTCTTCTGTTAAATGCTTATATCTTGGGTTACGGACCTCCGATTGATGTACCATCAGTTGTGTAGGAATAATTGGATAGAGACGGTCATTTCGTTATATTACACTCGATGTTTTGGCAATGTTTGGGTACGACCGGGTTGGTTCGAACCCAAAACCAACCGGGTCCTTGGAGCGGAAACGCTTATAACTTAAGGACCGGACTTCCGAATGAAGTGCTGTCAACTACATTGATTTCTTATTAGTGAGGAGGTTATTTTGACTTACTAAACTTGAGGCTTGGACATAGGTGTAGTATGGTCGGTTTAGTTTTACCTTAAAAACCAACTGGGCCCCAAGGACGAAAAGGCCAATATCTCTCAGACCGGGCGTCTGATTGACGCGCTGTCTGTTGCGTTGAGTTCCTATTGATGAGACGAAACTTTTTGAAACATAAAATCTGGAATTTGTGACAGTTTATGTATCGACCCCACTTGGATCATGGAGCGGACCCTCTTGGAATCGAGCATGCTGTGTGCAGGGACCCTAGAGCTAGCTGCGACGATGATGACTGTACTTGGATCCTATTTGGGTTCTGCAGCGAGGACGAATATACATGGATCCTGCGTGGGTTTGGTAATGATGGTTACTATACTAGGATCGTACATGGGTTCGGCAGCAACGACTTCTGTACTTGGATCCTACGTGGGTTCGGCATGGGAGATGATTCTGAGGCTACATCTATCATCTCCACCCCTCTTCGTGAGTAGTATACCTATGTGAGCTGAGTCTTGACTTTCAATCATTATCTTTGATAGAATTGTATTGTTTTCCTATGTGTATTGGTTTGTGCTTTCCTGTGTGGATTGGGTTATATTTTCCTGTGTGGACTGGGTTCTACTTTGGCTCGTGAGTTAGAGCAGAACTGGAAATGATGACTTAGGAATATGTATGGGCATATACCTATGTCGAGACAGTTGATACTTCGTATTTTTATCCTTCCTTTAGTTTATCCTTAGTGGATTTGGGAGACCTTCGGGGGTCTCAGGGTCCCTACTGAGTATTGTATACTGACCGCTGCACGGGCTATGCCCGCACTACGTTGTGTTGGTTGTAGACGATGGACAGCACTGAACGAGGTGGAGGCCTGTGGAGCAGGACTATATCCAGAGGTGGACTTTCAGGTGGGACGTACATAGAGTAGGTGGACGGATTCATGGAGCTGAGGAGACCATATGTACCCACCATTTTGGTGGGGATTTCAGAGGACATCTCGGGGGTTGTAGTTTACATTTCAGCTATTGTACTTTATTTTTCTCTGGTGTACTACACTTTCAGTTGGGTTTGTGTACTGGCCCATTTACTTTCCAGCACTTACTCTTGTACTCAGTTTACTTAGTGTTTACTTCCTCTTGCATACTCTATTGTTTTTCTTTTCTTATATAAAGTCAACGCCTTCCCTTTTATCAGGAGTTACGCCTTTGGTTCTAGTCGTTAGCCCCTGGCCTTTGGAAGGTGGGCTTGGGGTAGTCACGACACAGGCCCCGAGGACAGGTCGTGACAAATTGGTATCAGAGGAGTAGGTTCTACCACAAAACTCATGACTCTAATAATTTCTCTGTGAAGAAATAATGTTTAGAGTATTGAGTGTGGTTAACAGTCCAGGGTGTCCAGTGTTGGTGCGGTGACTGACATATCCATACATGAGGACCCTGACTTTTGATTTCTGACTCAGTGCCTGAAAACATTGATTGCATGTGTGTTTCAAAAGTTTTCATTGTGATTACATTGTGTCAGCTCACCAGATATAAAGTATTAACCATGGAGCACCTGTTTCTTTTCAGGATGGCCCCACAACGGCAGCTAGTAAGGGTTCCCAGTTACGTATGGGATGACAGCCCACCGAGCAACGAGGACTCGGTGCATGGCCCCATTACAGCGGAGGCACCAGTGGTACCTCTACCCACTGGGCCACCGATACCACCAGCCCCAGTAGCAGAGAGTGCATGTTTCCTGAGTGCACTGTAGGAGTTTTAGCATCAGAGGCCACCCAGGTTCGGGGGAAAGAAAGAACCTCAGGCAGCTAAGGATTGGCTGGAGGCTATCGTCTGAGTCTTCAGATTAGTAGGGACACCAGCTGACCTCATGGTGATCCTTGTGGTGAGTCTCCTGCACAAAGCAGTAGGTAGATGGTGGAGCTTGATGCTCCAGGTGTATGAAGAGGCATCACTGCTTTGGATAGACTTGGAGAGCCTTTTCCACTCGGAGTTCGTTCCAGCCACCCTCCATGCAGTGCACATCCAGGAGTTACTACAGCTGCGGTAGGGTAGCATGACAGTAGCCCAGTACTCGGTGAGATTTACCGACCTATCGCGCTACTCCACAGACATGGTATGAGACCCATTTTTCTGGGATCGGACCTTCGAGTAGGGACTGAGGTATGAGATTAGAGCATCGATGATCTCCCTTAGCATTCTGACGCAGGCAGGAGTACTAGAGCGAGCCCTTCTTGTGGAGAGATTTTTTGTGGAGCCTACACCAGTAGCGAGGCCTACCATAGGGCAACATATAGCAGAGTCTTCTATAGCCGGCAGTAGATAGATTTCAAAGAGGTCCAAAGAGACCAGGCCATCTGGTTGGTGACCTCAAGATACTTGTTCGGATGCGCGGGGCACATGCAGCAGATCCAGTCATACGAGAGGTAGGTAGTGCTATGCATGCGGTGGGAAGGGCCACATGGCTCGTGACTTCCCGACCCTCCATACAGAGTAGAAACATATGGTTGAGGGACCACGCAGGTAGAGGAAGAGGTTCGACTGTGGCAGTCCGTAGGGAGCAGGCAGACGAGGCAGAGGAGTTGGCCAAGCAGCATGTGTTGGACGATGCTTCAAGGCTCTACCACCACCACCACCATGAGGTCCACCCTGACCACAGGGAGTTGGTAGACAGAGGTAGGCTCAGCTTCAGGAAGTGGAGGGTTACGACCACGACACACCTGATATGTTTCGAGGTACTATCTGTTTCTACTCCATTCTTGATACAGTTCTTATAGACATAGGACCCAGTCATTATTTCATTGTTGTTTCCCTTGTTCGGAGCTCGGAGATTTTGACGGAGCCGCTGTCTCGATCCTTACGGCTAGAGAATCCTATGAGAGTAGACTCAATGATTACTCACTGGTGCTAGTAGTGTGAGATTACTCTAGGAGGTGAGAGCTTCGGTTGGGATCTTCTTGTAGCGGCATCGAGGCCTTACGATGTCATCTTGGGAATGGATTGGTTATCTATAGTCCATGCTCAGATCGATTTTATTAGGTGGAAGGTGTGGTGTGTCCGCACATATGGGAGCAGGTTCACCTTCACCGAAGAGAAGGGAGCCTTTTCCATGGAGGATTTACTTACGCAGAGGAGAGGGAAGTTGATCACACATCAGTTGGCGAGTCTCGTCCTCGGAGCGGTTAATGTGCGGAGTCCGAGTTTCCCTGTTGTGGTGGATCAGTATGCGGACGTTTTCCTGACGACATTTCAGGACTACCTCCTCGTAGAGAGGTAGACTTCTATATTGACATGTACCCTGGGATAGCCTCGATATCTACTCCATCAAATCGGATTACTCACGCTAAGCTTTGTGAGCTACGGATTTAGCTGGAGGACTTGCAGGGCAAAGGATTCATCTGACCCAGTGTTTCACCCTGGGATTCTCCAATTTTGTTCACCAAGAATGAGGATGGGAGCTTACGACTATGTCTCGACTACCGTCACCTGAACCAGGTGACCATGAAGAACAAGTATCCACTCCCGAGGATTGACGACCTCTTCGATCAGCTCAAGGGAGCACGATGGTTCTCGAAGATAGACCTCATGTCAGGCTATCATAAGCTCAGAGTTCGAGAAGAGGATGTGCAGAAGACATCCATCAGGTGTCGGTATGGCCACTATAAGTTCTTGGTTATGCCTTTTGGCATAACCAATGCTCCAGTAGTGTTCATGAGTCTCATGAAAAGGATATTCCATCCTTACCTCGATCGATTTGTCATAGTCTTCATCGACGACTTACTGATTTACTCGACTACTGAGAAGGAGCACGCCAACCACTTGCGGGTTGTACTGGACACACACCGAGAGCACCAGCATTATAGTAAGCTCTCGAAGTGTTAGTTCTGGATTGGAGAGGTCTACTTATTGGGGAACGTTATCTATGAGGCGGTAGTTCCAGTGGATCCTGTGAATATCGAGGTGGTACTTGCTTGGGAGCCACCCAGGAGTGTGACTGGGGTGCGGAGTTTTCTTGGTCTGGTTGGGTAATATCGGAGATTTGTGCCAGACTTCTCCAGAGTTGCAGCACCACTTTCAGAATTAACGAAGAAGGTGAAACCCTTTGTGTGCTCAGATAGATGTCAGCAGAGCTTCTAGGAGCTGAGACAGAGATTGACCAGTGCACCCATCTTGAGGCTACCGGAGGAGGTCATAGGGTACGTAGTTTACTACGATGCATCAGGGACCGGACTTGGGTGTGTCCTGATATAGGAGTAGGCAGTGATCACTTATAGTTCACGACAGTTGAGGCAGAATGAGAAGAACTACACTACCCATGACCTGGAGTTAGCAGTAGTGGTCTTCGCCTTGAATATGTGGTGCCACTATCTTATGGGCGAGCACTTTACAATCTACTATGATCACCAGAGTCTCAGGTATATCTTCTAATAGAAGGACCTGATCCTGAGACAGCGGCGATGGATCGAGTTCCTCTAGGACTATGACTTTGAGATAGTCTATACTACTAAGAAGGGGAACGTATTAGCTGATGCTCTCAGCAAGAGATTGGGCATTCAGCTACTTGGAGAGGCGATGGAGTACCTAGCCGCATTGCAGATATCCTTCGTGGATAGATATGGACCAGCCTTTCTAAAGTCACTCACAGTCAATCCTCCACTAATTCAGTGGGTCAGGGAGGCACAACGTGGGGACATTGACTGTGAGGCGTGATGTGCTCAGATATCCTCAGGGCTGGCACCCGATGGATTTTCTGAAGGCGGGGAGCACGTCATCCTTTTTAGGGGACATACCAGGGTACCATTTTCACTACAGAAGGATGTGCTGAGGGAGTTCCACACATCCCCTCTAGCGGTACATCCTGGAGTAGTGAATATGTACTAGGACCTCAGACAACAGCACTGGTGGCCGGGTATGAAGAAGGTTGTGGCAGAGTTCGTTTCACGATGCCTCACCTTCTAGTAGGTGAAGGTGGAGAACCAGGTACTAGCAGGCTTGTTGCATCCCTTAGAGGTCCCAGAGTGGAAGTGGGATGGGATATCCATGGATTTCGTGATGGGGATTCCACGTACTTCCAGAGGACACGACTCCATCAGGGTGATTGTCGACCGACTCACCAAGTCGGCCCACTTCCTACCTATCATAGAGCAGGGATCAGTGGAGATCTTGGAATGACTCTACATTTTGGAGATCGTATGGCTTCATGGTGTGCCATCATCTATTGTCTTCAATCGAGATGCCATCTTTACTTCCTGGCTTTTGAAGGGGTTGCAGGAGGCGTTTGGGACGTATCTACGCTTGAGCACCATATTTCATCCTCAGACAGATGGCCAAATGGAGAGGACCATTCAGACACTCGAGGACATGCTACGTTCATGTGTCCTTGACTTTGGTCATAGATGGGAGGATCACCTTCCCCTGGTGGATTTTGCGTACAACAACAGCTACCACTCCACCATCGGGATGGAACCATACAAGGCAATGTACCGCTGACCATGCATATCACCTCTGTACTGGACTGACCCTGGGGAGTCAGCACTTGTAGGACCAGAGATGGTCCAGGCTATGACGGAAAAGGTGCAGATCGTCCAGGAGCAGATAAGGACTGTACAGAGCTGACAGAAGTCCAATGATGATAGGAGGTTGAGACCACTGGAGTTTGAGGATGGAGACCACATTTTCTTACGGGTCTCACCTCGACTTGGATTACGGAGATTTGGTCGGGTCAGCAATCTTTCTCTGCGCTTCATCGGACCATTTCAGGTCCTCAGCAGGGTAGCTGAGGTGGCTTATCACCTGACCCTTCCACCTCAGTTGCACCGGGTGCATGATGTCTTCCACGTATCTCATCTGAGGGGATACGTGCATGACCTGATGCACATCTTTGATCACGGGGAGCTGGACAGTGATGATGGGGGGACTTTTGTGGAGGTCCCGGTGGAGATCGAGGATCGATAGTAGCGGGTCCTACGTGGACGGGAATTCCTCTAGTGTGCACTTTTTGGCAGCACAGGAACCTTTAAGAGAGCACATGGGAGCGGGAGGCTCAGATACGTGCACAGTACCCTCATTTACTTCCCTAGTTTATGATGTAGCTTTACGGGGACAGAAATCCCTGAGGTGGGAGTAATGTAAAGTCCCATTTATTTCAAGGAAATTTTTTTCTTAAATTCTTTGGGATTTTACAAGTATGCAGTTTCTGAAGGCACCGAATTCTGAGGCCCGGTGTGCCTGGAATCAATTTCTGAAGTTTAGTTTGGGTACATTCAGTGAACGAACGAGCGAGTTTTAGTAACTTCTGAACCGTTGCTCAGAATCAGATTTTGAGGGCACCGTTGAACTCGCAGCGTCGACAATTGCTTAATGGGACCTTCACATCGAATGCATTCGTGGCGGTGTGGAAGTTAGTTTTCCAGACTTCGTGGAATAAAAATAAAATTTCTTTATTCTTTCTTTTGAAATTCAAAATTTTTTGAATTAATGTGGGGCCCACCACCCACATTAATTCAATGAAACTCCTCCCTTAATTAAATAAGGGAGGAGCTTATTAGATGAGGGGATCCAATGGAGAAACCCCCTCTTTCTCTTATCCTCCTCCCTTCCTAGACTTCTTTTTTCCACTATTGGAGCACCACGAAGGGACCTCCTCTTCCAACGATTGAACAAGCGACGTCATCTTCCGACGACAACGAACGATGCCACCTCTTCGCAGATCACGACACAAGGTAGGGATTATTTTTTTGTTCGAGTTTCAATCATTGTTCTTCATTGCTAAAAGATTGGCTACTTCATACCATCGTAACGGGAGGAGATCGGACCTCACAAACAAGGCTAATTCTCCTCCCCTTTCTCTCGTTGATATTCGTTGACATTTGAGGTGATGGTGGAATGGTGCCATTGCACCACGCGAGGAAGAAGAGGACCGCGGCTGGAGCGGGCCGTGGCAGGGGGGCGCGGTGCCATCGCGCCGCGCCGGTGAGGCCGAAGGAGGAAGCGGCTAGAAGCGGGCAGCGGCGGTGGTGTGTGGCGCCATCGCGCTGCACCGGTGAGATGAGCCGTGACTGTAGGCCACAGCCGACCAGCAGGAGGCGGCCGGCAGAGCCGGCCGCTGGCGTCTCCAGGAGGCGGGACCCCTTTTGGGTTCTGCGGCGGCTCACAACCGACCGGCCATAAAGTCCATCCATTACCATAAAACGGAGGGGTGTAACCCCCCCCCCCCAACCATTTTTTAGGGAGGACCTCACGGGGTCCGCTGTTTATAAAACAAAGGGGTTTCACCCATTTGTGTCCCACTCCGCCAGCGCCGAGCTGCGACCGGCTTCCAAGCCGGGCCGCGGGCCGCACGCGCTGGGATGGCCACGCCCAACCGGGTCGGGCTATGCCAGCCGCGGGCCAGGTCGGGTCGCGCCAGCCGGGCCGGACCTAGACCCGGGTTGGGTCGACCAAGTTCGGCCGACCCAGGGGGTATTGGGCCGTGTCGGACCAGGCCCAGACCCCCTATTTCCAGACCCTCTTCAGTTAAACACTCATATCTTGGGTACAGACCTCTGATCGATGCAACGTCAGTTCCATAGGATTCCTTGGATCGAGAAGGTCCTTTTTGTATATTACACTCGAGGTTTCGGTAAAGTTTGGGTACGGTTAGGTTGGTTCGAACCCAAAACCAACCGGGGCCTTGGAGCGAAAATGCTTATAACTTAAGGACCAGAAGTCCGAATGACGTCTCGTCAATTATGTTGATTTCCTCTTACTGAGACTATTCTTTTGACTTACTCGACTTGAGGTTTGGATGCAGCTGGAGTACGTTTGGGTTGGTTTTAGCTTGATAACCAAAAGGGTCATTGGGATGAAAAAGCCAATATCTCTCAGACCGGGCGTCTGATTGACGCGTCGTCTGTCACGTTGAGTTCCTACTGACCAGACGGAACTTTATGATACATAAACTCTAGAATTTGTGAAAGTCTATGTATCGACCCCCTTGTCTCGTGGAGCGGACCCTCCCGAAATCGAGTGTGTTGTGTGCGGGGACCCTAGAGCTGGCTGCGACTACGACGAAGATGACGACTGTACCTGGATCCTACATGGGTTCGGCAGCGAGGAAGACTGTACTTGGATCCTACGTGGGTTCGGCAACGAGTAAGACTGTACTTGGATCCTACGTGGGTTCGGTATCGATGGTTACTATACTATGATGGGTATGATCCTTAAGTAAATGTATTCGAGGAATAAGAAGATTTTTTTCTATGGAAAATAAGGACAAAAAGTAAGTGACTATAGGAGAAAAATGAAGAGTTTGTTTAATGGAATGGATGATATTATTATCCTCTCTAATTCTTCATCGAAGGTGAAGTGTTTTAAGTATTGATAAATGGTCATTATGAAACTCAGTGTCCCAAAAGTAAATCTCAAAAAGAGGATCAACAAAGTGTTTTGATTAATGGTCACAATGTAGATTCTGAAGAGACTACAGATGAAATGTTAAAGGAAAGAGGTATAGTATAATTAGATTAGGTATCCTTGATAGTGGAATAAGGATGAATTGAAATAATAAAATATTTTATATATTTGGATTCAAGAGTTATGTTATATGAAATGTGAAATATATAAGGATTGTTTAGTTTATGTTTTCTTCTATGTATTTACTTGAACGCATTGATTGGTTTGGATGGAATATAAAAGTAGTAGAAAGAAAAAGTGACTTCCATGGAAAGAACATAATTAAGGGAAAAATATCCTTTAATATGTTTCTTTTGTTATGATAATATTGTTTGGATAAAGATATATAGAATATGAATAAGTAAATTGGATGGTAATTATTACCATAGAACTAATTAAGGACATATTGAAAAGTAGTTTATGTTGTCATGGATGAAGTTTACTACTTCTTGGATTTATGTGATATATCTACTAATATATGGAATAAGGAAGCATTTATGTTTTCCCAATGTATTTTTGGATATTTAGGTTGTTAACATATTCCTAGAGAATTTACCTTGAGGATATTCACTTATTTGGAATGTGAAAACCAAAATCTACATTGTGATATATGGGAGATTATTGTTAATATTATTTCGTGACTCGCTTTCTAATGTTTTTTATTTTCTTATTTTAGAAGGGTTATAAGGTCAAACATTCATGAAAAGTTTATGGTTACCTTTAGAGGAAGTATTTATGCACTATGTTTGAATTGAAAACCATGGTTAAAATACTATTTAGTGGTCATAATTATTTCATGGATTTCCATCGTATTTTGTAAATTATATTAGTGTGGTCTTAGAAAATGAAATCAATTATGTCTGGTGGTAACCAATCAAGTCTGGAAACGTTGTGGGTCTAGAACCCATGACTGAAGGATGATAAGGGTTTCACATTAACCATTATCTCAAATTATCATTTTTTTATTTTGTAAACACTTTTACCAAAAAGTGATAAACCATGTAGTTACAAAGTACAAAACTTCAAATACCATAAGACATTTTCATGATATTTAAAACTAATTTAAGTCTACAGGATGATTTATTCCTAAATAACTTCCAATGGAGACTATTTACCTTTATGGTTGGATCATCCTTGATAAGGTCTTCAAACTAGTTGGCCATATTTTCCCATGTCTTAATGTACTCCTCCAATTTAATCATCTCTACATCGAAATATCTTATTAATACTAGTAGAAAAATGGTCTTCAATGTCAGTTTTTTTATTTTTGACATTGGTTTTTAATCAATGTTGAAGTCACCAATGCAAAAAATATGACATCCTATATCAGTTTTTGTAAATCTACACCAAAACAAATTTCATTTATTTTTTAGCGTCTGTTTTGTAAAAATAATAGCCCACAAAAACTCATCCACATCATTTTTGGTGTCGGTTTCCTTAAAAATTAACGCCAAAAAGTTGAAAAATAGATTTGGTGTCAGTTCTTGAAAGAAACTGAAGCCATAAATTGGAAAAAACTGTTTTTGTCATAGTTTTTTACAAAAAATGACGTCAAAAATTATAGTTTTTTCTTTGATTGTTTAAATCATTTCCTAATATTTGATTTGACTAGTCGTGGAGCTAAAACTGAGTTAGGGATCAAAAGTTATGGTCATCGTAAGTTGAACCTGGCAAAGTTTTGATTGATATAACACTTTTTAAAGAAAACATAATAAACAAGAATTAAAATCACATACACCAAATGATATAAAATAAACATAATACTTCAACCATATTTCAATGGTTTTTTTGATCTTCCCTTGAAATGATGTTGTGTTTATCATCATATCTCTTTTATTTGCTGTAGAACTCATTCGATAATCAAAATAGTGATCGATAAGTAAATTTTCACCATGGTTGGTAAATCTTATGCAAATGTTTTATATTTTTAACTCGATAATAAAAGTAAATCATCATTATAATAAATCTAATATAGTTTTTTATAAATGAAGGAAAATAATAAATAAATAAATAAAATGAATAGAATATGTGTCGTGTTCAAATTAACGATTAAAGCCACATTGCTAACTTGATGGAATTGAAGAGATTGATAATGATGAATAGAGGACAAATGGATTTTTATATAGAAAATGAAAATATTTTAGATTTCATTGTATGAAAATGTTGGTGGGATTTTAAAATTTTAAATGCATGTTGTGAAAAAAATTGAAATTTGGATCCCACATATTGGAGAATACTCTTTCGCATCAGTTTTTTTTGAATCTGACGAAAAATAGGATATAAATTGGTATTTTGGAGTCATTTTTTTAGAAAACCTGTGCCAAAAATGCCAATTGATAACATTGTTGTCATTGGTTGTTCAATAAATTGATGCTAAAAAGTTAAAAAATAAACTTTTCACATCATTTTTTTAAATCGAAGCCAAAAAGGAAAAGAAATTGCCTTCAGTTTTTAAATAAACTGACGCTAAAAAATTTAAAAAAAAATTGGCATCGTTTTTTTAAAACTGACATAAAAAGTAAAAAAAATTCTTTTGGCATCGGTTTTTAAATAAACTGATGCTAAAAATTTTAGAAAAAAACATTTCGCATTGTTTTTTTAAAAAACTGATGCAAAACACATAAAAAAAGATTCAGCGTCAGTTTTTATGAAAACGGAAAACAAAATTAAAAAAATTAACATGTTTTAGAGAATTCTTTAAGATTCGATTTGACTAGTCGTGGAGATAAAAGAGATTTATGAATTAAAATTTATGGCTTTTGAAAGTTGGACTACATTAAGACTTTTCTTAGATAAGATCAACTTCTAACATCCATAACTTTTAGTTTGTAACTTCTTTTTGTCTCCAGGACCATTCAAATCAATGATTGGGGAATTATCTAAAACATTGTAATTTTTGAAAATTTATTCCATCAGTTATTCAAAAAAATGATGCGAAAACCATTTTTTATTTTTTCACATTGGTTTTTTTAAAAAATTGATGCAAAAAAATAGTTTTTGGAATCTATTGTTTTGAAAAAAGATACCAAAAAGTCTCTGAAAAAAATATTTTATATCAGTTTATAAGAATCCGACATCAAATTGATGGCATTAAAACCCATTTTTCTACTAGTGTAAGATGCGGTCTTGCTTTTCAACCCACTCAGACTATACCTTATTAGGGTCCACATGATGCAATCTCTCAGACATCTTATCTGCATCCTCTTTTGAGTCATTAATCAGAAATGATTCCATATACATTTATTCCTCATATTGAATAATAATTTCCCATAGCTCCCCATTTCCCTCATACTTAGGCTGGTCAGAGTCTGTTCTAGGAGGTGGATTAAGCACCACTAAGCCTTCCTGTGTATGCTTTAAATCCTCCAATAGAAATCCTTCCTTCTCATGTTCATTATGGTCACCTAAAACATGCTGGGTATTATTAATAACCTTGGGATCAAAATCTATCACCTTGGGCTTCACCTTTTTGGCAGATCTAGTCTCTATTGGTTGGGGTAAGTAAGAGTAGTCCTTGCACCCCTTCATATTTTGTACATTAATAGGGATAAACCTCCCTGAGTCCTGATTCCCTCTTCAGCCCTTCCTTTTCCTCAGGCTGGGTAGCCCTCTGCAATGTATTTCAATTGCAATGTCCTATAAAAAAAATAGAATATTCATCAAAATACACTTCCATTTGGAGTCCCTTATATTCATTACGGCTCTCTTCACAAGCTATATGGTCCTGATTCTTCCCTTCACTCGCTAAACCCCCAAAACAGTTAACCAGCTTGATATCTCGCACTTTCATTAGCTTGATCTGCACACCACCCCCTACATTCTATAATTCCTGACCATTTCCATAGGTTTCTTCACCCTTCATGGCCTCAAAAGGAACCTTTGAATTCTCTTGAGACCCATCACTTCAATCGTGTACAGCCTCCACATATGACGCATCCTTGGGAACAATGATGTTCTGCTCAAAATTTTTGGAAATGATCACCCCATCTAGCACTCTTGCCTCAGGAAGACCTTTCTCCTCAAGATTCAGGTCACAATATAGTTTTTCAAGAACATCTGCAACAGTCAGATTAATCACTGGGTAAACTTTATCTAGATAATGAGCTTAAGTGGATGATCCACTAAGACCCTTCACCTTCAGAGTAAACTTTAAGGATGGACCACCAGGGGCAGGCCCTTTCGGACCAGTATCCCTGACCAAACCAGTACCCGACTACTGAACTGCAGACTCCCTAGGATGATCGACCTTAATCCCTCATCGGCATGTTGAGAGTCGATGACCCTTTTTCATATAAACTGAACATAAATCCACCCAAGATTCAATGACAACTTCTTGCTTATTCCAAAATTCTTTTTTACATCAACACAAACAAAGTCAACAATCATCCTTGAAACATCAATTTTAACAGAGATACTAGGAGAAACCTAGTCACGGATTGTAGTAATTCTATTATCAGCACAAAGAAAATGACTAATTAAATTACCTAGCATCCAGAGTGTTGAAGGGATCTAAAACGAAAGAGGAAGCACTAGAAATCGGACTAAGATTTCCCTTTTTGGAGAATCACGCTTCATGTGGAAATCATAAGACCACTGAAAAAGATAGAAATGGGATCTATATCAGATTATGGATGCTTTGGGCCAAGCTTTGATCAAATAATTCTCCGAAGAAAAACAAACCATTATATTTATGTTTTCAATAATCCCTATTGTAGCTCAATCCGATAAACCCCAAGAATCAAATACAAACCTGTCAAATAAGTCCACCGAAGGTTGACAATGCTTGAAACGAGCAAACAAAGTCAAATTCAGAAGGGACGAAGTGCTTGTGAACTTAGAAGATGGAATAAAGAGCTACCGGTGTCCTTCAAATAGATTCTAGACTTTAGGGAAAAGTGAAATAGGAGGAAGACGATGGAGTGAATTGGGATTAGATAAGGGGCGGAAAGATTGTGAAGACGAAGAAGGTTTCTCCCCCACAAGTGGGGAAGGGAATGGAGTGGAGCCAATCATCACCTAGGTCATGGATTCCAAGGAGAAAATACAAGAACCCCCTCAAGCCCAATTCGATTACAGGTAAATCTCTAAAATTGTTTAAATTTCAAAAGATTATTTATTTTCTTTATCACGTCAACCACTAGACTATGATATATATTAGTTAATGAATAATTATTTTTTATGAATAACTAGTTTTGATTAAATAGTAGTGTTACTTTTTATATTTAGATGTTAATGTAGTAATCATATTGATTTTTAAGAGCTGTTATAGATAAATATTTTTGACTTTCATCATTTTATGGTCCTTAATATATGATAAAAGTGTATTTTTGTGCTTTGTTCATCAAAGTTAATTTCTATAAATCCATTTCATGAAGTATTTGATGAATTAGAAATAATTAACATCATAACCAAAGAATGAATTTTTTTAAAATATATCAAGTGTGTATATTTCCTAATATTCTTGGCCAATTAAAGAATTGCCCAATGTTAGGATAATGATCAAAAGAAATTTTTTTTTCTAATAGCTTAACTTTTTTGAACTGATGGACTTTAAAATCATCATATATTTATGACTTTCAGGCCTTAAAATATTATTTCATCATTCAATTGTTTTTATTGATGAACTCAATCACTCCTTATATATATTGGAGATTTTATTCCATGTCCAATATTCACTCCCAACCTATGTTATAATATGTGTTAACCCATTTTATGTTACCTTTTGGTAACCATTATGGTTCCATCATTCCCTTTTTAAGAGTATTTTTAGTATTAGTTTTTATAATGTGCATTTATATGAATGAAACTTTCAACTATCAAACCTTTGATAACCCAGAAGAATTTTGAAGGAAAAATTAATTTTAAGGGGGGTAGAATGTAACACCCCAAGATTTTGGGAAGTAATATTTTTTTAATTATTTTAACCATTGAGATATTTTTTTCATTTCACATAACACTAAAAATAGTTTATTTTATATTAAATCACTATGTTTGGATTTTGTTATATGTAACACCAAGTTAATAATGCACTACACAATGTATAAATTTTATCTCTCTCTACATCGAACACTGATTTTATCTTGTGTTATATGCAACAATGACATTCCTTTATGGCTTGCGTAACATGCATGACCTAGTTTAACCAAACCATAATATATTATTAAAGTATTAGTATTAAATATAATAAGATAAAACCTATCATATATGAACAGTATTAACTAATTTATGACAATATATTTTCTAAGAAAATATAATTTTAATTCATAGACTATCAATGAATTAGAAATTAATTTGAAAACATATTGAATATAAAGGAAAATATTAATATTTGTATGGTCACAAAGCTATTTTACACTAATAAATTAAATAAATTACAATTAGTGAGTGATATTAATGTAATACATATGTAATATATATGTATATATATTTAATCATATTTATTTGGTATTAATACATTATATTTTATAGACATAAGATAAGTACAAACCTAATTTTATGCATAAAACCCTATATTTTTTAAAAAGGTAGTTTTAATGCCTTTTATTGGAGAACCCATTTTATATTCAATTTATTTCTCTTTAATAGATTTAATATGTCAAAATTAACATTATTTATTGAATATAAACATAAAAATTAGGTTAGTATAATTTTTTGGTATTTTTCAATAAGGCTTTATTTTTTAATGAATAGTTAAAAATACTAGATTTTGATTCAAAACTACTTTTTCATTTAATTTATGTATAAAGTAAAATTATAATTTAAATTGGTATAAAAGTTTAATAGTATAATAATTTTTTCCATTAATCCAATTTATTTTACTGGAAAAAAATCACATTGAAATAGGATATACCAACATTACAAACTTTTCATCATTTTCACTTTAAACCCCCTCAGTGTTATCCCATTGATGACATTAATTTTAAATTAATTTGTACCCTTCTTGTGATTGAAATTTGGAAAATGGACAAAATATTTGGAACCGTAATAATTTATAATATCTAATAAGGTCAACATAGTTTTTTACCAAAAATATTAGTGAACATAATTAAAATTAATCACATCGGTTACGGTAAAATTAATCTTAACTGAGGACTAAACCCTAAATTTAAGACCCAAAATGACCTATAAACTTGAAAAAAAATCAATTGGATATCCATATTTATACCCTATCCTCCATTTTCTATTCATTTTATCATTATTTTATGCACTTGAAACAAGAAAAACATTGGTGTAATTCTCTCTTTAAATAATTACAAGAATGTCACTCCTCCTTCCATATAAAATTACCCCACACCTAAATCCTCTTTAAACCTATCCCATCACATAGGGTCAGAAAATATCTATCCAATACAATTAACAAAATCCCCCACTTACTCCTTGAACCCTCCATTTTGGCATAATGTCTTCCAAGGAAGACTTTTGTCACAAAACAAAAGGAGTTACACAATTAAGATGTAACGCCTTCTCTTAAGCACCTTTATTTTATTTCCCTTATCCACCACATAAAATATCTTTAATAAATTATGGTATAAAAAATGGTATCATAAATATAATTTGTTTTTTTTATTCTAATTTTTTTACCTACACATACACATACTTTCATCAAATGAGTAACGAACATACTATTTATGTGTATGGAGAACTTCTGCCTCAAAAAACAGTGGTTGTTCAATTTTTTTTACTGCCTCTCATGGTGGATATTATGTTGGAAACTATTTTTGTATATATATATATATATATATTCTTTTATATTTTTTATTTATTTAAGCTTCTTTATTTTCTTTGAAATACAAAACTTTTTACTTTCCATTTCGTTTAGATATGATAATTTCTTTTGAGGATGTGTGGACTATGGCCCCCTCAAAGCGATGTGATTCATTCAAAAATTACGTGAAATGTATTAAGGATGATTTTAGTGAACTTATATAATATATATAATATTATAATTATATTTTAATTATATTACATACATATATACATGTAATTCATTTTCTTTCTTTCTTTCAATGGGACAATAAAAACGAAAACATTGTTCATATGTACGTATGACTTACCGTCACCATGAATGATGAATTCCATTTCATAATTATATATTATATATATTAATATAATATAAATATACTGGATATACATTATATTTATATCATGCTTTAATTTATGGAATCATGTTATAGTTATAAGGACCAATGATATAATAAATTTAGACACCTGCGAAGAACAAAGTGAATATTATCCAAAGTGAAACCTTGACATAGGATGGTTATAAATAGGGTAATATAAAGTTGTAATAAAACCATATATGGTATTAGATATAATAATATGTTCCTCTCAAAGACATATAATAAATCTATATTTATTAAACAACTAGTTTTAATGAGTACAATGAGAGTCAAGACACAAGGTAAAGGGATTTCATCTCACTTTTTATTTCGAGGAGATACATTCTATGTTTTCCACTCTTTAATTTTGTGTAGTGTATTTACTTCCAATGATAGTATTATATTTATATTATAATTAAATTTTTGGGTATTAAAATATCCATTTTATTATATTTCTTACATGGGGTTTAATTTTCAAAAGTTACCAAATTGGTGAAATAGTTTTATCTGAATTTTCTTTCACTAAGTCTCATGTTTTGTAATACACATAAATTCTATTCAGAGGTATTTGTAATTCCATTTTACATGTTTTATAAGGAATTTATTTCTTTTCATGATATTTTAGGTTTCATTTAATTTCCACTTATTACATGTGGATTATGATCCCAAGTTACAGAGTTATTAGAGTTTGTAGAAACAATATCATCACTATTCGATATTGTTTATGTTTATTCTTCCTTTGATAAAATTTTATGATACATATCTTAATAAAATTCAAAAAAAAATCTTCTCCTTTGTTTATTTGAGATTTATTTATGTATTGTATTATTTTATTCCACTCTTTTGTACATAAATAGGTTGATTATGTTTTTTTAAGAAATCTCTACTTTACCCTCTCTTGAGTAAGAAATCCGTGTCATATTAAAACCATGTTTTCTAAAAAGGATTTACAAGAATATTAAACAAATATTATATGATCATTAAAATAAATTTATACCCTTTTACTTTTACCAATTTTTTCAAATGAATCTTTTTTATTGATTTCCAAACAAGGTATTTTTCTATCTTTCATACCATCAAAAGTAATTTTCTTTTTTACCTCGTACGACAAGTACGGATTTAACTGATGTCATTTCATTGAAGGTTCAATTTAATTTTTTAAAAGGTTAATTTTTAAGAAAATGTTTATAAAATTGATTTTCAAGGATTTTTTTCATAATATTTTCTACCTTCTTCTATAAATTTTCAAGGAAAATTATTTTCAAACTATTTTCAAGCCTTAATTATATGCTTTCAAATTATTTTCACAAAAATGGTTTTAAAAACATTTTCTTCATAATTTCATATTTTTTAAAGTAAAAAGGGTTTCAAAATATTTTCAAGCTTTCATTATATGTTTTTAAGGGGTTTCAAATGGAATGGTTTTTAAAATGTTTTGAAGCTTATTTTATATGATTTCAATGAAAAATGTTTTCAAAATTATTTCTAGTATTCTTTATAAATTTTAAAGGAATATTTTGAGAAAATGATTTTCAAATGGTTTTTTTATTAAAAATAATTTTAAAAATAATAAACGATATTTTCCTCAAGAAATGTTTTTGATAGATATTTCCAAATTATTTTTCAAATTATATGACATATGTTCATGTCAATCATTCCCTTCTATGAAATGATCTAATGGTTCCATTCATATTCCTTCTATGAATAGATTATGCTTAATGTCATGGTATTTATGAAACCCATTTCTCTTTCACAAGTAATATGTTTATGAAATCGGTTTCTCTTTCACAAGTTATTCCATTGATGAAATTATTATGAAAAATATCTTTTTATACAGGTTATGATATGATTACATGTTTATAATACACATTTTATTTCATGGGTTATGATATAATTATGTATGATCTTGTGGAACATGTAGGAATGATTTCACTATGAGATGGGTGGGACTTATATCTACCTCAAATGCCTTGGGTAAACATTTATATCTCATGAGATAAAGTAATATGGTATTGGGAGTGAACCTTGAATTATGATATGGCCATGGGAGTGAACCATGATAGACAAGATGGTATAAAGAGTGAAATAATGATAATAATATGGACATGGGAGTGATCCATGACTACCAAGATGGTATGGAGAGTGAACCCATACTACTATGATGCTCTTGGAAGAGATACCTTGGCTACTCTGAAAGTCATATTATATGCGTATGTGTTTTCCACAATTCCATGTCTTATTATATTGTTATTATATCATTAATTATGCTCTTAATTATCTTATTATCATTGTATTATGAAATTCAAATAATTATTAAGATCTATAATATGAGGGTTATGATCTTAAAATGTTATTATAAAGTTACATAGCCTTTTTTCATGTTATGATTTTGCATTTCATTTATTTACCCTTAATGAGCATCTCTTCTCATCCTTTTCTTATGTTTCCTTTCCCCAAGTTATTAAGAACTTTTTTAGGTTGAAATATTTAAGGTAGAGATATTTTTGGGCGATGTTTAATAACTTTCACCAGTATAGATGATTTATTTCCATGTTTCTAAATACACTAAGCTATTATGGTCCTCAAGTATATATTTTTGTAATGTTCCAAATATTCATGTAAAACTATCTAATATCTATGTGTGTAAACCTAAGTCTCTAAACAATGGGGCCATAGGTTATGTTGAGTATGAAATACCTTCCACAAACTAATGGTCATATGGAGTTTCTGAATGAGATCATGGAAGACATGATCTGGGCATGCGTTTTTGACTTCAATGTCTTATGGAATATAAATTTTGGATTAGTTGAGTATTTGTATAAAAATAGTTACCAATCCTTATTTTTATTGGCCCATTTTTATGTGCTTTATGGTTGGCCAGGTTAGTCTCTTTTATGCTGGGTTGAGGTGGGTGAGATCTCATTATTGGGATCAAGAATTGTGAATGAATTATCTAATAATTTAATATGGATCAGGTAGTGATTTCTAATAGACTGGAGTTTCTATAAGTTTTATGTTGATCAAAGGTGACAGGCTTTGGAATTTTCTATGTGTGATTGGGTGTTCATGATGCTAGAAACTCACTTGGGTCACTGTCATCTTGGTAAAAAGGGAACATATTTCTTAGGTTTGTATAACCTTTTATGTTACCAAATGAGTTGGTGAGGTGGAATGTAAATTGTATTTTCACTCATAGTATACTTTTATTCATGACATATTCCATTTCTATCAGCTTTAAATGTAAAATAAAGATTCATATCATGTATAGATTTGGAAATAATTGGAGTTATATCATAATATGTCTATGTTCTACTGTTTAGTATAGATTATTGATTCTAAGGAGAAAGTGTTTATTGGGAAGTCTATACAATTTATTTTAGTTCTTTGGTAGCATGGTAGTGATGATAATGGGACATAGGAGTGGAATTATTGGGGTGAGGAGGAGTATTCTTTTTTGTTCTATGATCAGACATTGGATTGAATTTTCAGGGGAGGAATGTTTTCATGGTTAGAAGAATTGGAACATATTCCATTTTAATTTGATGTGTTTTCCTATATTATTTATATATTAACATGTTCGCTTGTTTTATTATGTGTTTTTGTATGAAAAATAGAAATTTTGGGATTCACATCAGGTGGAGAATGACTTATGAAATTGTGCACCAGCCCCGTGAAAACTATGTTATTGGTAAATTAGAACCACCGAGGTCTCATGGCTTTCCACATGGTCATGAACACTCACCTAGGAAACCATGCGTCTTGTTTTATTTTGGACATAGAAGATAACATATTTTCTGAACGATTTGGTAAACTATATGTGATAACTGTGTGATATGTCGTTGCCATTAAAATTAGTAAATTTACTCTTTTTCCATCATCGAATTTTACCCAAAAACACCTCTAATATAAAACCTATAGTATTTTCAGTTATATGATCCTCCTCCAAAGCATCCTAGAGCCTTTAAGTATCATTATTTGGTGGTTTTTGGTCCCAGTTCTTCAATAAATATTCAATAAATTCATTTTACCACTGATTTCTACCTTCTTATAGTGTTTATCTTCCCTATTTCATAGGTTATCCTTTTCATTCAAGTTGTTTGGCCTAATGAGGGGTTGATATTGTTTGTTTGGTGAAATTATGATTTTTCTTCTTTGATATTTCCTTTATAGGGTCTTGTAAAAGTGTGGTTGCATTTTTCCATCGGATTTCAGATGTTTCTAACTTTGAGGTAGGTTATTCCATTATTTTAATTTATTAGTTGTTTTTTATTTATTTCGTGGTTAACTAAATGTTTTCTGTGGACTATTTTTGTTCTGTGAAATATTCTTTAAAATGGGTTTGAGATGAATATGTAGTGAATTTTGATTTTTAAAGGGAAATGTTTGTGTTTCATGTTTTATTCATTATAGTGCATCTTAAAAGAGTATTATAACCATTTGGAAGGCTTGAAATGGGTTTTCAAATGAATTTTAAGGTTTATATGTGTTACTACTTTGTTTTTCCCCTTGAATATTTTTTTTTGAAAATTGAAAGTAATGTGACTCATGTTATGAATTAGATTTGGTATGTGTATGAATTTTAAAGGATATTTTCCCTTATAAATGGTTTGATTTCTTGTGCATGTTTTAAAGAGTTTTCAAATGATGTTTTTGAATTGTGAAATTAGTGTGAAATATGTTTCCTAATGGTTTATGTGATCATGTGAAATGAAAGTAGTTTTAATTATGGAAAATAGTGATTTATATGGGAACTTTTTTTGTTGAATGATCTTGCTTGTGGAAGAAATTTATTTTCATGTGTTTTCTTGATTCTTGTAATGTGTATGTGTGTGGTCTGATTTATGTGAAAAGTGAAATAAGAGTTGAAAAAAAATGGAATATCATGTATCTCAGTGGGAGAACTATAACTAGTTTGTTAGTTGATATAGTAGGGATAAGGACCAGAGTCTTATAGAAATATTGATGCTACAACACTATCTAAACATGTGATATGATCTGATACTACAATAGCTTAGGATGGGATCATGTGAGTGGATCATGCAGAGGAACGCTGTTGGTTTTAGATTATGATTGCAGACCATAAGACCTTGGGATGTGTTCCCCTTTTTTGGCTCTTGCAAGTGAAAGATATTTGTTTTTGTTGGACTATTTTGATCACCGAGGTACTAGGTTACAAAGGTCGCACTATTGATATAAACCAATAGGGATTACCTATGGTACTCTCTTGTGATATAATGCTTATGTGACTGGTGCTAACAATGGGTATATAGTGTACCATCTGTATGATTAATTTTAAAGAATGCTTCTTTTTTTTAAAAGTTTTCTTTAAAAATTATTTCCTAAAAATGTTTCCTTTGAAAAAATCATTATGATATATTTCAAGATTCTTATGAATATGTGCATATTGATTTTATCTATTTATGTTATATCATGAAATGATTATTTTTTTGGAAACATATTTTTATTTGTCTAACACCATACATACAACTTTAGGTGTATATTGAATTTGTTATGTAGACCTAGGTAAAGGCAATATGAATCATAGTGCTGATGATGGATCAAATTTCTAGTGTTCTAGTTCTTGCAGGTGTTGGTGGTGGTGAATTTAGAGTGATGGACCTATTTATACATTTAGGTTTTTAGGATGGTTTTGTTATACCCTTTCCATTAAGGTATGTTTGGTATTGGTTAATTTTTATACACTAAATTTGAAAATTGTGTTACCCCATTTTTTTATGATTATTAGTCATGCAGGGTTCTATTCTCATGGTTTTTTTCTATTAAATGCAATGGATAAATCATTTCCAAAGTGTATTTTTGATACTAAGACAATATTTTATAGCCCATGGGGATCATGAATGCCCTTCCAGCCATGCCACAGACTGGTTCGTATGTCGGTTGGGATGGAATCCCAAATTTGTTCATAATAAAAAATATTATAGATTTATCATTAATTTTATTGTAAATCAAATAATTTAAATTACACCACCATATTAATAAATGATATACGGTTTAAGAAATAATTATATCAATGATACAAAAAATATAGATATTTAAGGAAAAGGTAATATATAATTATCACGGGTAAATTATTATTTCAAAGTTCTATATCATTACGAATACTCCCAAGTGTTGAATAACTAAAATAAATGGGTTTATTTCATTGAAAAATATAAATTCCATTAGAATATTATGCAAATATTTTCAATGAAAAAAATATTCCCATTTTCTAAATATATTTTTTTAAACTATTCAATTATAACGTATAAAATTTTCTTTTTAAATTCACAAGTAAAATTGTAAATGGAGATTCAACAAAAATATTATATGGGATTCTTGAGAATTAAGTTCAAGTAAAATAGTTTTAAAACATTCATTCAGTACTTTTTTATGAAAAGTTACAATGTACCTCATCTGAAAATTGATAAAAATATTCCTTTCAAACAATTTTTTTAATTAAAACATGAGAAAAAGACCTTTGATATATAATTATATAATTTTTAAAAAAATTGAAAATATTTCAAGGAAATTATGGATATGGAATTTAAATATTCCTTATTTATAGATAAATAATTTTTATTTTACTTTTAAACACTTCTTTACATGAATCAAGTTCCAAAGAGAAGAAAAGATTGAAGAAAATGTGGAAGATTAATAAGAGATTAAAATTGAAATGAAATTTAATCATCATAAAAAAATATTCAAGTAAGTTACCTAATATGGGTAGTGTACAGACCACATAAAAATAAATAGGTTCATAAGACCAAATATTTCTTAATATCGTGGAAATTTAAATGAAATGCCTTTCCTTGTGTTCAATTGGACACATAGGGTGTATAACCATATATATATGAATTTTTTTTATTATAATTACATAAATTATACAAATTCATATCTATATTAACATATATGATAAATTTATAATATTTTTTCACCCATTTTTTAGTAATCACTTATTCTTATCATTATTTCGGGAGTAAAATACTTTCTTATTCATGTATGTTTAATTTAGTAGCCATGGAAATTTTTTATTTCTAATGGTCCCATAATAATATATATATCACATATAATTAATATATATATATATATAATTATATATATATGACAATGAAAAATTAAATACATCATTCGTGGAGATGGTTGGTCATAGGTATGCATAAATGTTATTTTCACATTTTGATGGATAGGAATAAAGAAATGAAAATAATAATTAATCTTCCTATAATCATTATTATATCATATATACCATACATATTCATCAAATCCATCATTTTTACTATCCACATAGAATGTAAATGAAAAATGGATCACTTCACTTCCTGGAAATTGCAGTCTACCAGTACACACGAGCAATGTGATTGTTTTCCAACTAATTTGGATGTAAGGAGGTATATGTAATAATATAGTTACAAGATAATATTTATTTCCTAAATATATTAAATAATCATTAGTTAAATATTTTTAACCTCTATGTAATTCAGTGATGTTAAATGAATTACACCTCTACGTGGAGATGGTAAGTTGTATGTACGCACAATGGATGTTTTCACTTTTCATAGGATGGAAAAGAGATGGAATATTGTTTTAAAATAATCTTAATAACATCATAGTGTAATTATGATACTAGATTTATTATTTTATAGTGGATATAACACATTAAGAGGAATTTGAAGAAGAAATAAACAAGAATGGCTTGTTGAATACATTTTCCACATTCTCGGTGGAATACCTCTAAGTATCTCATTAAGATACCTAGGTTATGTATTTTTTGGAGACTAAAACCTCAAGAACATGGAAAATTATTTTACAAGAATAATATTCATGGGTTGGTTAAAATACATATTTCAATGAGGTGTAGCGATGTGAATGAAGGGGGTCCCTTCTGTAATTGAGGTGAGGAGCAATTTTGGTATTTAATAAAATATTTAGAATATAATAAGACTGTTATAGATTCAAATGCATCAAAATAGTCACAAATATGAATAAACCATGTATAGGTTTTAAATAACACCAAAAATGAAATTTATAAAAAAATTATCATTTTAATCCTACTCTTTTTACTAACCCCTCTATTAATTATTTTTTACCATAACCAAAGTAACGATTATTTTAATCACAAAGTGATAATAATGTTATTATAATTGTATATGTTACACATAAATAAACAAATAATGACTTTTTATAACATCTTCAATTCACATTTATGAAGCTAATATTTTTATGAATTTTAAATAATTTTATTAAATATTGTTTTGATAAAATATCATTAATATCAATTTTGATATTATTTATTTAATTTAAATTTAAATACCTAATTAAAATCATATATTTTCATTTAAAAATATCCTAAAATGTCATATACATCTACCAAATCTGTGGGAAATATTACCTCATTCAATTTATATCAATTTTTATATTATTAAAATTATTTTTTTTTATTTTTTTGTTAATTAAATTAATAATTTATTAGTATTACACAATAATTTTAGATAATTATATAATTTCAAAAAATTAGAAACCAATTTCTATCATGAAAATAATTTCATTAAGTATAAAATAGATACATAATTTTCTTCATGTCATATTCTTATCCCTATGTGGATGCATAAAAAATATTTTAAATTAAGAGACTGACATTCTGTATCTTTCTTTGATTTAAATATTATAAGGTTCCTTTTGTGGTAAGAGATTCCATTTAAAATAGCTCATTTAGAGCCTAAGGTAATAAAGGTAAAATTATATTAATCTAATAATAATTAAGAAAAATAACTATTGACCTGTCACTTAGTTTTATCATATTTTAACCGAATTTACCTAATTGAGGGGTGATAAATTTTACAGTGGTTACTATTCATATTAACCAAATATAAAAGGGGACTATTCACCGAATTTGAACCTCATTATTTAAAATTTTTATTAAATTTAATCAAAATCAACCTTAATATGTGGGAGTTTTTAGTTTTAAAATACGTCTGTAATACATGATGAAAATCTTATTTTAGAATGTTTTTTTAGAAAAAAGGAGATTTATTCTTATCCCATACATAGTTAAAATGTTATATTAATTTGAAAAAAATTATTGAATATATAATGAATACATTTCATTAAAATCATTCACTAATAGTGGTAATTTTAATTTAATATGATAGTGCCACATTTCATACATAAAAATAACATTTCATAAAAATGAATTTATATGTGTAAAAAAATTATACCAAATTTAAAAATATAATATATTTAATAGAAAATAATTTAATTATTCATAGTATAATATAATTAATTTTTCATTTAATTAGATTTTAAATAAAATAGATCATTTCAAATTTGAGAAAAAATATATATAGTTTTTAATAAAAATTATACACTCTCGCAATTCACTAGAAAATCTATATTTCATAAACTCTGAAAGTTCCACCCTAAGAAAATGTTGATATGATGATATCAAAAAAAATTATATAATAAAAATTATATAATATACAAAATTATTTATAATATTTTACCATGAATATATATATATATATCATTTTTTATGAAAACTTATTTATTATGAATAATATAACCATACTAAAAATTGAGTATCAGTTTACTAATCATTATTCAATTTATTTTTGTTTATTAACACCTCTATATATATATCATTATTTGGTAAATACTATTTATACCCACCAATTCCACAACTATGTCATAATTGTAACATTAAATTTCAATGTTTTAAAATAATATTGGTGTTCCATTAGACTACATGTTGCATGTTTTGTATGCTATAGAATATAGTGGTATTATATTAATGTTTCATTGTGTTACATTATCCCCATTTAAATAAACTGTTTTCTTTGAATTTTTATTTAAACATGGAAATAAATGGTTTGAAATTTTAAAACCCACATCATTAAAATGGATAATAAAAATTCCACTTAAAAAGAGGGAAAAAAATATAAAGTTCATTAAATAACTAGGTTTCTAAATAGGATAACATCAGTGAGAATTAAAAATATGGACACATATTGGAAATCTAACACCCAAAGATTAATAGGGAATAACATAGAACATTTTCTTGATATTGGTAAAAATAATTAAATGATAAATTTGTGACAGTTTAAATGAACACTGATTTATTGATTTAAAAATTTAAGGCATAACATTTTTAATTCATGCTTCTTTTCATAAAGCCAAGGTATTGTTTTCCTATCCAGATAATTCACTCTATTAAATGAACTTACTTGATTTTTTCTATTTTATAAGCATAATATCATCCTTTGTTGTTGCTTTGATCTATTACCACTTCAAATATTAATATCAGATATGAATATTGAAGAGTAATTTTTCTTGCTTAAAGAACTTTTAATGAATCAAAATATCAATAAGGAATTCCCTCCACCTATAAACACCAACCAAAGTAATAAAATTATGACATGTTATAGTGTATGTTAAATCAAACTACAACCTTAAATATTATCTCATACCCTACATATTTTACATCCAAAAATGTTATAGAATTGTACCCAGAAAATCTTTTATATTAAGACTAATAGTTACATATACATCAGAAAAATGAAGTGTCTCCTAGAATTTCAAAAATCATCTCAAAATCCCCAAAAAAATAAAAAAATTTGATCATGTATTAACCATCTAAAAATAAAATTATTTTATATCTGTCAAATCATTTGGGTAAAAAAATGTAATACTAGGGGCATCACACCCATGTCGACCATTGGTTGTGGGTCAAAGCCTCATGACCTTTCTGAATGTGATAGGTTTCCACTCGGCACTTGGGTTGTCCTTTTTATAAAATTATAAAAATCCAAATAATTTTTTGAATATCTAAAAAAATTACTCATCAAATTACAATTTTAAGAGCTATGATTTTCAATACTATATATTCTTGAAATGTACTCACTCTTTTATCCCACTGGTGTATAAATAACTCAATATCAAAATCATATTAACCTTAATGGTTATCAAATAAATTAAATTTATATCCATAAAATTTAATATAAATATTACCCAAATAACATTTTTAGTAAAACATATACTAACCCAAAAGGTTTTATTCCAAAAAATGTATCTAAAAATATCATTAATCATATTAAATTACCATAACATAAAACATAAAGAATGGTGTATATAATTATAAAATTATGATCATCCTTTGAATTGTCATTATAATATATTTTAGATTTATCGCAATATCAAACTCAAATTAATATTTTCCATTCTATCTATCAAGTTTTACTAAAATCACCATCATTCCATTTTTCATTGTTAGTACCCTATGATTTCAAATCCTTTAAGAAAAACTATGGTGGAACAATCCTTATATGATTCATGATTCATATATCCAAAATATAATTATATATATATATATTATAATTTCTAAGTACCAATACACAAACACTTCAATCCTTACACCTCAAGGATTTTTGTATCATTGTTCTTTCCTTTTTCCGGTAGATAACACTTTTATTTGGGAATTAACTCAAATAATGCCCATGTTCCCCACATAGAAAAAATTTCAGTAAAAATGGTGTCATAGGATGTAATTAATCTGTTCCATTGTACTCATATTTTCTCCTCGATAATTAATTGGGTTATGAACATATTTTTCACACATAAATAATTTTCTTATTCTTTTGAGAAATTCTCAAATACTTATCACTAAGATTTTATAGCATGAAGAAAATTTTTCCTTCCTTATTCGATGGTCTCCACTACTATAGTTCTTATAAAACTCCATACATTTCTTCTTTGGTTTGTTAGATAGCTGCTTAAGGTAAAAGATGTTAATCTTTTATCGGGATAATTGATTAGGATCTATCAAAATATCTTTCACTCTGATTATCATCCAATTCAATTTCTCATATTCACCATATAATCCATCACATACAATGTTAACAAAGTGCTTTATGGTTACATCCATTGATTGAAACGAAAAAACATAGTATAAGAAACCATATTCCCAGTGGTTGATAACATTATCTCCACCCTACTAATGTTTAGGATGTTATTTAAAAAACTAGACATATACTCGAAGTCAGTCATTGGGCCATATTACCTAATCAATTTTTTCATAAATCAAGTTCTAATATTTCATATAAAACACCTTTGAAACCAACTATATAGACATTGAAACTAGTAGCTCATTGTTAGTGGTTTCATTATTAAATTGGAACTAGATATAGAGAATCAATGTCTGAAGGATTGAATAGTTAATAGCCTATAATAACCCGATAAATACATGATTCTCACATTAAATTGTAAAAAAAAATGAATCACATAAATACATTCTTATATCAGTGATATTATTCATAATATCCTTCTTCATACCCTAAGGAAAAGAAGAAAAATAAAGGGTTGAGCTTGGATTCTTAGTAAGGGTTACATATTGAGGGAGATATCATCAATAAATAAGGAATGATCATTATATAAAGATAAATAATAGAAAAAATATCCCACTTAATAAATAACATGACAAAAAAATCAATATATTGATAATACTGACGCTATAATCTCATAATTGATAATAATAGAAGAATTACCAAGGAAGTAACTGCATTATACTGGATTCCATGATATCATAAATCATGAAATCTATAATATCAAGGCCTTATGCTTTTAGTGTTTAAAAATATGGGTATGAATACACAAAAAAAATATATTTAATTATATTTTACTAATTTTTTCTCATGATACAAATCGATGCATTGATGGGATATATAATTTTGTCCCCACCCAACACTATATTCCTAATATATTCACCAAATATCTAATGACCGATTAAATTGATGAACAAATATAAATTATCAATAAATATAAATTTTTAGTAAATACTAATAATTTATCAATAATTAATCAATTAATCAAATACATTATAATTATAACATTTTATGATGAAATGGTTTACATTTTAGGCAGTTATCATAGCTATGATACAAGGAATATTATTATTTAATAGAATGGTAATATCCAATGAAAATATGTAATTAAATTTTTTAATGGACGGTTTCATTATAGAATATATCCAATGGTGAATAAGTGATATAAAGGTGTTTTTTTCATTGATGAATATAAATTCCATTGAAATATTATAGAATCATTTTTGAGAAAAATATCTTCTCTACTATTTGAAATCACTTATTTAAAAAATGCTCAATTATAAAGTGTATAATTTTATTTGAAAATGACCTTATAAGCATGTAAATTTTTATTCAAGGTAAATTTTAATACAAATGGAAGAAAAAAATACACATTATAATTAGTTTTAAAAAACATTCCTTTTATTATTTTGTAAGAAAATTCATGAATTACTTCGTTTTGGAAAAGAAGAAAAATATTCCATTAAAACTATTTTGGAAAAAGAAAAAAGGGGAAAAATATATTTTAATAAATCATTGAAAAAGTGTAAATAAAATAGAAATATTTTTGTAGAAAATTTTTATTTGGATAATAAAATATTTCAGATCAAAATAGAAGTAAAATAATTCTTTATTTAAAACATGTCTTTTCTTGATTCAAGTTCCAAAAAGAAAAAATAGTTATAAAAAATATGGAATTTCATTTAGGGATTGAACGGGAAATGAAAATTATTACTCATTAATATATATATATATATATATATTCATTTTTATTACATCAATTTTTCTGAATATACACCATATAAAATTACATTGGTGTATATTACTAAATATGTCTCAATGGTGTGAAAATTGAGAATAAATTTTTTACCTGTAGTCTGATTTTCCACATATGTTCTCTATAATCAATTATAAGAAATTTAAATTCATTGTACTTGAAAAATAGAACCATATTAATATTTATGATATCATATATTATCCATTTACAATATTTTATCACCCTTTTGTTAAAAATCGTATATTATTGTCATTGTTTTGGGAGTCAAATGATTTTTTTTCATTAATGTTTTTATTCAGTTATCTTAGTCCTTCTATATTTCTCATGGTTGCATAATATCTTGAATATTATTTATTATATATATAATATTTATATTTGTATTCATCCATATATATTAATATAGAAAAATATTTTTCACTATTTATGAAGAGGGTAGGCCATACGTACGCATGAACATTGTATTCACTTTTCCATGGATGGAATGAATGAATAGTAAATAAATAAAAACACATCCATGAGTATTACTATATTATATAAATCATATAAATATATATTCATTAAATACATCCTTATTGTCATCACTATAAAATATAAATGAAAAAAAGGATCACATTACTTTATGGAAAGGGTCATCCACATACACACATGAGCGACATTATCATTTTCTGACAGACTATAATCTAAGGAGATATATATGATATTAAAGATACAAAATAAAATTTATTTAATAAGTATAATAAATACTCATTGGAATCATGTTTATAACCATCCATGTAATATGGTCATGAAGAACAAATTACACAACTCTGTGGAGACGGTAAGCCGTACGTATTCAACAGTGATGTTTTCACTTTTCATAGTTTGGAAAAGATATGAATATGATAATAATATTCTCATAATAAAATATAAATAAATATTTTATACTATAGTTATTATTTTAGTATGGGTACAACACTTTAATGGGAAGTAGAAGGAGAAATAATCTTAGGGTAGCCTTTAAATACAATTAGATCTTACTTAGTAAAAGTCCACTAGATCTCTCATTAAGGGACCCTGGGTAGGTCTTCTAGGATACCATCACCTAAAGAATAGAGATAATGAATTTTTAAGGAATAATGGATAGTATTTATTCTATCTAAATTTGTCAATGCTATGTAAATAATTAATGGAAGGGGTTTCCTTTTTTATATAGGTTAGAGGAACTCTATAATTTCTTAAAATAATCAAAATATAATAAGAATATTCTAGATGAAAATGATTCCAAATGGTAATTAATTTGAAGAAATAGTTTCTACTATTGAAATCAACTCAACCAATAAAATTTACACTTGTTTATATATCATTTTAATCCTTTTTGTTTTTATTAACCCCTTGTTTATTTTTTTACCTTAGTAATAGTAACAATTATTTTAATAAAAATTGGTTAATATGTTATTAAAAATAGAAAAGTGACACATAAATAGGCCTAGGATTTTTTTTCAACCATTTCCCATTAAAATGGACTAATATAACAATTTAATCAATTTTAAATAATTTAATAAAATATTAATTTTATATAATATCACTAAATTCAATTTTTATTCTATTCATTTAATTTAAATTTAAATATATCATGAAAAAAGGTTAATTCAATTATAATCCATTAAAACAACCCTAAAATTTAATATTGATCTATAAAATTCATGGGACACATTATCTCATTCAAATTATTTCAATTTTAATATTTATATAATCATATATATTATTATTTTGTTAATTAAAGAAAAATTGTATTAGTGTCGTACATGAATTTATGGAAATTATATAATTTATCAAATTATAAATAAATATATATCATAAATAAAATTTCATTAACCTAAAAAACGAAATTTGGTTCATCAATGTCTTTATTTTTCCCTCCATGTACACATAATAATTATTTAAAACCAACAGACTAACATTTTTTTTACTTTCATAGATTTAAATATTATAAGGGATATTTTTATGGATAGATTTCCATTAAAAATTTCCATTTCAAGTATAATGTATTAAGGATATAATTATATTCATCCAAAAATAATTAATATTAAGAATTATGGTCTGATCACTTAGTTTTTACCTACATTAACTGAATATGCCCTTTAACGGGGTGATAAATTTTACCATGGTTACTATTCGTATTGGCCAAAAATAAAAGGGTGCTACATAAAAATTTTGAACCTAATAATTCCAATATCTGAATAAATTTTATAAAATTCGATAGTAATTAATGAAAGAAATTGAATTTAAAATAAGTTCAAGAAATGTGATGAAAATCTCCTTTCATAAATATGTTAATTTTAAAGACAAACTATATTTATTTTTATGCCATGCATTGTAAAAATATAATTTAATTGTTAAAATATTTTATTAAATATATTATAAATAAATTCTATTAAAAAATCAACAATATTGAGTAATTTAATTTTTTAAAATAAGAAAATATTTCTTGTGTAAAAACAGTTTTTTAGAAAAATTCATTTTCATGTGTAAAAACGTTTTTATAAAAAATTTAAAAATATAATTGATTCTAATTAACTGAATTGGATTATTCATAATTTTATATTACGAATTTTACAGTAAAACATTTTAAAATAAAATGAAAATTTTCAAAATGTTGAAACAAAAATGCACTTTTCAATGAAAATCATTATTTTTACAATTCACTAGAAAATGAATCATTTCCGAAAAAATACGAAAATTTCCTCCCAATTTTTTTATATTATAATTTCAAAAAACATATTTTTTTTATAAAATAAAATTTATATATGTTCTAAAAATACATTACAACATTTTCTCATAAAAAATAATTTTTTTTAAGTAAACATATTTGTGAAGAATAAAATAACCTTACTGAAAATTTTATACAGTTTTAATAAGAATAAATTACCTCATTTTAAAAGATAAGGTCCTATATATATATATATATTATTTAATTTCTATTCATAACCACAAATTCAATGGCTATGTTATATTTTTTATGTAAAATAATATTATTTTAAAATTATATTAGGGTTTAAAAACATGGTGTTAAAAGTGGTATACCCTATCAAACACAATGTTCTTATTTTATATTTTTTTGTGCTGCTAATATTTTTTCCATATAGATTCACAATTTCTTGATTAACACTACACAATAATAATACTCATCTATTTACAGAGTTGGGGTTTAGGTTAAAATATTATTTAATTGCATACCAACTCCTAAATAATATTATAATCTTTTTTAAAAACCCATGACACATGATAATTATAATATCCTCATTTTTATTTTATGGGGTTCATGATAAATATCATAAAACAATATTACTTAACTAGCTTGTAAAATAATATTTATTACTGAAGGTTGTCTTAGACTGTTCGAACACTTTGACATTTACTGAATACCCAAAGAAACGTTTTTATTCTTTAATAAATATTTTTATCTTCAAACCAATGAATAAATATTTATTGAATATTTAATAAAATAAATTTATTTATTTATTCAAAATATGTTGAATTAAAATTATTTTATTTTAAAAAATCAATGGAACTTGAATAAAAATTTTCCTCATTTTTTTAAAAAATATTTATTTCATTAATTAAATTCCAATAGATTTTAATAAAGATAAATATAAACACTTAGTGTGTTCCCCTCTATGATTATTTCTCATTAGCATTAGGTTTGTATTCATAAATTACCATATTATTGTCTATAAATGGGTCAATTAACCAATGATAAAGAACATAATGTACCAACATTGACAACCACATAAGTATGTTCATTTTGTAATATAACCCCTCTATCACAATATATAATCCAAGAAATTAAACATTTGTGTCATCAACCTATATGATCGATACATATTTCTTTTACTGGAAAACATAAATATGTCATTGCATAATGTCAATGGAATTACAGTTATAGTTCTATTCCAATCAAATGGATGACAAATAAGATTCCCAAAATATGGAAGGGACATATACTTAATGAAATAAATCATTAATAACACATCACATGTGATCCAACAAATGTATACAACCTCACTAGGAACATTTATCATCGTGTTTTGTGTAAGAAATCTAAATTAACTAGTTGTAACATATATTACTAACAATCTTAATGTCTAAGGAAAATTACACATGTTTTCATATTAGAATATATAATGAAAAAAATACATATAGAATTCTTTTTAGCATGTTTTTTCATAGAACCTTCAATCATGGGGATTACCAAATGTAAACTTCATTAGAGGAAGTCCCATCCAATTATGATTACTCATGCATAATAGTCTATAGAATATGATCTCCATCATAGTATGTTATCCCATAGTAGAAATATATATTTATAATATGAAAAATCAAATTCAAGGTTCTCATCATAGTGGGTAATATCTATTACCTTAACAATGAGGTAGTAACACTAGGAAAATATCAAAATAAATTTTATAGTGAATAATAATAAATATGTGGTATGAAATTAAAATTAAAATTAAATTATTCAAATATATATGTATCCAATGTACAAGTGGTGGGTTCTTGGGAACCAACTCTAAAAAATTACTCATGTAACAGAGCCAACATCTAACGACCGGTTAGTTATCACATGTAAAAATATTATTCCATTAATTAATGATATATCTGCTTGACCTATATTTTTTTGGATAGGGTTGGAAAATCCACATGCCTTTATGTTGAATTAGTTTACTTTAACAATAGTAAATTGAGAAAATCCCTCAAGAAATGATATAACTGATTATCCACCTCTTTTTACCATGTCATATATTAACATCCTATATAATTTTATTATAGGGACTCGGCCTTAAAACATTAATTAATAATGAATTAAATGAATAATTCACATTGAGTATCTTTTTAGGGTTACAGTTTTGGAGAATTAGTCCATTACTATTACATCTCAAAAGTTACAAAGCAGACACTTCTACTCAAATTACATTTTTTTCATAAAATAAAAACTCTTGATAAAAAAGTCATGTCCAGTTCCATGTTTTAGAAAGAATGATCTTACATGATCCTATCCTTTACCCTATTCCACTTTATGTCCTGTGAAAAACATTTCAAAAACATGGGATGAGCATAAAAAGATCAGAAATGGATATAAAAATAAGGAAAACTGTTAGTTTTTCAAACCAAAAAGTAAACCATGAATACTTTATCATTAGTAATACTTTTCACAATTATGAATTAGTAAATACACTTTACTGAATAAAAGATAATTTCTTAGCCTTTTGTAACCATAATATTACCATAAAACCCATATAAAGAACACATAACATATAAAGGTAACTTGGGACATAAACATACTTAAATGTAATAATCATACGGTCGAATTCCACACATAACACTAAATGAAATAGCCATACGGCCGACTTCCATACCCAATGCATTAGAGGTTATAATGTAACAACCCGTCCTGGTATTCACGACACCACCCGTCATTTGGTTTATCACATAACCACCCGTCAAATGTCCAATTACCATTATAAAATCATAAGACATAATACAAATATAAAGAAGGAAAACATTTCCACATTTCAATCACAATATATCACTTAAATATATTGACACAACAAATCCATTATCAAAACCATTTTCAATACCAAAATACATAAAACATTATATGGTATTTATTTTCTTTTAAAAAACATTACGTCTTGTTGAGGAAGCCAAAGATAAAATAATACTCACAGTGGCGAAAAGGTCATTGTCACCACGTATGTTAAAAAGAAATATACTTTTTGTCGTTTAGTAAAACGCTTCATAGAGAAAAGATTCCTTTTGAATAAATGTAAAATTAAAATGTGTTTATACAATGTATAAAATAAATTTGTGTATAAATGTAAATATGCTTCAATGAAAAGATATTGAGACGAAGTCCCTTACAAAGATGATATCCTTAGATTAAGGATAAATCAATTACATAACTATGTGTGAAAAATATAAATACACCCAATATAAGTGGATATTAAGTGTAAAACAGTCAGAGTTCATCCACACTTATTCATAGTACTACATCATCAAGAAGTAGAGGTTTAACATAAATAATTGAAATTGGGTTAAGAAGTTCCCTTACAAAAATTTGACAGCCTAACAACATCACTTTAAAATTAAGAAAATGAGTTGATGAGAGATAAAAAGGGTATCTCATCACTTGGACAAAAAATTTACAGAAATAAGGATATATAATAACATATCCCAACATAAAAATATGTAAATTAAAATACCTAACAACAAGAAGTCTTTTAAAAAGAGGAGGGTGAAAGGTCCACTTACCGATTTGGGTAACTTTTGAAACGTACACCCCATGAAAGAAGGGTCATACAATGAAGATTTAAATACTTATAAACGAAATTATATTATACAATGATTAGAATAATGGTCAGTACGTACACCACTCAAAGGAGATAGTGAGAAATATAGCATGAATCTCACGGGAATAAAAAGTGAGATAAAAACTTCTTACCTCATTGTAATAAATCGAGTCGCATGACCAAAAGATAATAAACACCAAATGATTCTCTGAATACCATGAATATAAATAGAATCATGATAATATATATCAAATGGAAGTACAAAATACACCACATGCAATAAATAAGTGGTGAACAATGGAAATCTCAAAGAATTAAAAGTGAGATAAGAAATCCCCTTACAAAAATTCGGCAGCCTAACGGCGCCACTTAAAAATTCCTAAAATGAATTAATGAGAGTAAGAGGGGGTCTCTCATTAGATGAAAATAAAAATTACATTATGGTTAATATAAAATAACATCCTCCAACATAATAACATGGAGCATAAAAGAAATGACATAAAAGATAGTACTTAAAAAGAAAGAGAGAGGTCGGATCTTTTACCTCAAGTCAGACTTGTCTTGTTCATTTCTTTATATTATTGAATAGTAAAATTTGGTCAATTTATAATTGATTAATTACTTATTTTAAATTTTTTTATTCAATTCATATTTTAATATTATAATAATTAGTCAAATATGTTAATTCATATCAGACATTTTTTTCAATGTTTGGTACATGAGTCAAAAATGAACTTGTTTGAAAAGAATTGTCCATGTAGTTGTAAGTACATCTTCTCATGTATAGTATTAATCATTTAAATATCCTATATATCCAGTATAAATTCATTTTATACTATTACATAAAATTTGGAGATAAAAAATGAAATGCACCGTTCATTGAGACGGATGGTCGTATGTACGCGTTGAACGCTACTTTCATTTCTTTGACATATTAATGAAATTAAAACTAAATGAGAGATATATATATTATGATTCTAGTAAAATATATGTGTTTTATAGGTCAAAAAAGTTCATTAATTTCATTCTTTATACATTCCATGTATTACATTAATGAGTCACATCACTTGAGGTGGCGGTAGTCCACACTTCCTCATATGAAATTATCTCATTTGCACAACATGAAAAGCATAAAGGTATGTTTTAAATATAAAATACAGAAGCATATAGAAAACATAAATACCATATATATCATATATAAAATACAGAGACATCATAATGGCCACCATTAGAGGCGTTAGGATATAATTGAACAATCATCGTTTCGTGAGGCAGTAGTTCACCGTCTACAGAAACAGTATGTTCTTCACCCATTATATGAAGGTGTGTGTAAGTGTAGCTCGAATAATTCTCATAAAAACATCCTAGTATATTTAATATACTTTTTTTGTTACAAATGAGATTAATAAAAAGAGTTTATGGGGTTGGAGAAGAAAAATAAAACAAAAGAACATAAGAGAAGACATTACCTTTAAATCGGCTAACTCTCCTTAGATTGAACCAGAAGGGATTCTTGAAGAGATTTCTGCCTAAGGTACGGCTTCTAGAAGGAATAAAAGGATCTTGGGATATTATTTTAGTTTATTTTGGACAAGTAAAAGGGCTTTAGAAGTGTGTGAAATTTGTAGTAAGTGGGGTCTTTTTATAAGGGAGAGGAGGGGCTCTTTTGGATAACAAGAAACTGTTATTTTCATTTATAATGCTTTTCGGTTTCTAAAGGTACCAAAATGATATATTTATAGGATAAGGTTATAAGGGTTCGAAATAAACCCATACAATATCTTTAGACAAGTATAAGTCTTATATTTTACCTTATCTTTTCATTTTATTTAAATCATTCATTAATGAGGTAATCACTACATCATCATGGTGTCATAAATAAATTTATTTATTTAATGTCTCAAAATTGTAAAAAAAATTACCATGATTTAGGAAATATTTTTATCTTTCTAATGAATATTTATAGTCAAAAAGTTAACTTATATAACCCCATGTAAAAAGTATTTTAGTAAAACAATACATGTTTGTGACATTTTTATTTTAACTTTTAAAAAAGGTATTAAAATCATTATCTTACCCAAGTGTCTCCATGGGGTCCCACAAATTGACCCATGGATTGTTTTGGTCGTCCATGACTCATACAATAAGGGTAGGACAAGTTTAATGGTAATTTTATATTATTATAACATTATTTTTACCTTTAATTACACTAATTACCTTTAATCGTGATTAATAAAACTTTAAAGTTACTATTCACCAAAAATTATTTTTATCACATTGAACCACATTTTTTTTACCAATGACAACAATGTATGTCATATTTTTAAAACTCAATTCATAGATGCGGTACAATTTTATTTAAATGATAAATTAGTTTTTTTAACTACCACCAAGTGGTTTTACTATTCATCAAAAAATTTAGTTATTCTGAAAAATACCAAAAAGGCACCCTATTCTATATTTGATATTCCAAATTCAAAAATAATGTCTATTTTAAAAAATTCAAAACATAGAAGTTTCATTAATTAATTTAATAATTAATTCCTGTTTTCAAAACAAATAGCGTATTTTTAAGAAATAATATATATCAAAAGATTGACACTTTTATATGCCCAATTTCAATGTGAAATTAATTAAAATATCCACCATTGGATTAAATGGTAAAAATATATTCTAATTTAACTTTAAAACCAATTAAAAAGGTGGTCCAACCATATAAATAAATTAGATTAAAAGGAGGTTTTGAATTAAAATACAACATCTTTCACTATTCATCAAAAAATGAACTTTATCGGAAAAATACCAAAAACATACACAAATTAAATTTTGATGTCCCTATTCTAAAGAAGGATTTTATTTTTTCAAATATAACATATAAAATTATTAAAAAGTGTATTTAAACATTTTTCTCTATCAAAAGGCGGTTAATCGTCCATTTAAAGAATATTAAAATATTTACTCTTAAAATTGGATTCATTCGCTTTTTAAGCCTCTAACATTTATTTGATAAATGTAAAAATGTTTAACAAAAATATATAATCATTTTGTAGTTAGTTCTGTACATTCTCTCTATTATAATGGCTAGACGTTATCTCTCAATTAAAATAATATTATTATATTATTAGTGTACAACGTAAGATTTCAAAGAAACTCGTTGTTGTGTACTAGGCACTCCATCGAACATAGAATCTCCTTTAAAGTAATATTAATATTTAATTCAAAAATACTAATAAATATGAAAATGTCATATTCTTTATTTACTTGAGATGTTACATCCTTCCCCCCTTTTAGGAATTGTTTCCTCATAATTTTAAAATTGGGCTCAGAAACTTCCTTGAATGTCCCACATCGGAAAAGGAGTTCGTAAAACTATCACTTTAAAAGAAAGAAAGAGAAGTACAAAGGTCACATGAGTTAACCCATATTAGGATTCCATATAGGAAAAAATTGATATGGAAGAGAAAAAAAAGGGTCATATTCTGATGGAGAGTGATAGAAAACATGTTTAAGAGAAAGTTAACCACCATAAAATCAAACTTGTGATGGGTTAAACTGTATTTGATTTCCCAATAGGAAAAGTTAACAGACAATGTTTTTGTTTTAAGTTACTTTTCATTGAGGAATTTATTTATTAGCTTAACTAAATTCTAAGGAAACATACTTACTTATCGTGTAGATTTTCATCTCTTACTAGATTTCTTACATAAATTCATATTTTCTCCAAAAGGTGACTATTTAGGATGACTTGTTCACATTAAGAGCGCTATAATCAACTTCTAGAGAATTTCCTAATCCACAAAAGAGAACTATATATTTCCCATGTCTTTATACCTTAACCAAAAACAAAATTGTTAGTATAAGATTAGATAATCCCAAAAAAATACATTCTTCTACAAAAAAAACTACTCTTAATCTCCAAAATTTTTCAAACCCAAAGTTCAAAAAATACCATTCAATAAAAAATTTCCCTTAAAATTATTCAAACAAAAACCAAACTATGATTGAAACCCAAATCTCTGAACGATTTAATCACATAGTCTTCTAAGGTAAATCTTAACATTTATCTCCAAATAACATCAGTTACTCTTAAAGTATCATACTGAAAAGTAATTAACCTAATCACATATCCTCCATGATAGGTTAATAATTTCTATAGATAACCAAAAATCAACTTATTCCTAATTCATAAGATCATATAACTAAAAATAATTAGTCATACTAACCAGGGACATCACGTTTTCCAGTGGTAGGTGATAAATGCTAGTTTCACTTTGGTTGTGGGTTCGATTCCCACAGCTTCGTCTGATGCGACGGGTTGTCACACGGTCTGCATGTTGTCTTTTTCAAAACTATATAATTATTAAAACATTCCCAAAAAGAGATAAAATCTTAAAAAATAACCATAACATAATTTAACCTCAATTTTATCTCATTCCATTCATTTTCCCCCATAATGTATAGTAACCCATAATTACCTCAAAAGAAAGGATCATATAGACCATAATGGTTACCTTTATAATTATTACCTGAACTTCCACATCGATTTGGTTCTCTCATACATAATGCATTAGAGAACACACTAAGGATCAAGTGGTTAATCATGACTCCTTGATAGTTGGTTTAGAATAACCAAAATATTCCTCATTGAATCCCCCATTTCATCCAATCTCTTAATCAGAGAACCACCACAGTTTCCTTCATACCCATTGTCACTTTGGTGACTGCCAGATCCATCCATTTACTAAAACCAAAAAAATGTTAGTCTGAGTATATCAACAAAATCATCATGTACTAAAGATGAAGATAAACACTAAGATATACTTATCCAAGTTATCTCAAACTCATAACAATGACTCCATCTAATATAATAACCATTGTGGTCAAACACAACTTGTCACTTATGTTTAAATATCACTCTCACCTCTAAACTTATCTAAACCGACCTCTGATACCAACTATAAGGACCCGGCCTTAAAACATTACTTAATCTTTAATTAAATGAATAATTATCATTAAAGATCTTTTCAGGCTTAGAGTTTTAGAGAATTAGGCCATAATTATTACATCTCAAAAGTTACAAAGTAGACACTTCTACTCAGATTCCATTTTTGTCAGAAAATAAAAACTCTTGACAAAAAAGTCATGTCCAGTTCCATGTTTTAGACAGCATGATTTTCCTTGATCCCATCCTTGACCCTATTCCACTTTATGTCCTGTGAAAAACATTTCAAAAACTTGGGATGAGCATAAAAATCTCAGTAAGGGATACAGAAATAAGGAAAACTTGTAGTTTTTCAAAACAACAAATAAACCACGAATACTTTATCATAAGTAATACTTTTCCCCATTACGATGTAGTAAATTCTCTTCACTGAATAAAAGATAATTTCATACCATTCTGTAACCATAAGATTACCATAAAACCCATATAAATAACACATAAAATATAATGGTAACTTAGGACATAAACATACTTATATGGAATAATCATACAGTCGATTTCCACACATAACACTAAATGGAATAGCCATGCGGCCGAATTCCATACCCGATGCATTGGAGGTTATAACGTAACCACCCATCCTGGTATTCACGACCCATCCCATCATTTAGTTTATCACATAACCACCCGTGAAATGTCCAAGTACCATTATAAAATCATTGGTCATTAAACCAATATAAGGGAAAGAAAACATTTCAAAATTTTAAACAAATTATATCAATTAAATATATTGACATAACAAATCCATTATCAAAAACATTTTCAATACCAAAATACATAAAATAGTATATGGTATTTATTTAATTTTAAAAAAACATTACGTCTTGTTGAGGAAGCCAAATATCAAATATTACTCGCAGCAGCGGAAAGGTCGTTGTCACCGCGTACATTAAAAAAGAAACATACTTTTTGTTGTTTAGTAAAATGATTCGTAGAGAAAATATTCCTTTTGAATAAAATTAAAATTCAAAGGTTTTTATACATCATATAAAAGAAAGTTGTGTATAAATGAAAATATGCCTCAACGAAAAGAGATTGAGATGAAGTCCCTTATAATGATGGTATCCTTATATTAAGGATAAATCAATTACATAACTGGGTGTGACAAATATAAATACACCCAATATAAGTAGATATTAATTGTAAAACAATTAGAGGTCATCCACACTTATTCATAGTATTAAATCATCAAGAAGTAGAGGTTTAACCCAAATAATTGAAATTGGGTTAAGAAGTTCCCTTACAGAAATTCGACAGCCTTACGGCGTCACTTTAAAATTCAGAAAATGAGTTCATAAGAGATAAAAAGTTTATATCATCACTTGGACATAAAATTTACAACAATAAGTATAAATAATAACATATCCCAAAAAAAGAATATGAAAACTAAAAGACTTAATAACAAGAAGTCTTTTAAAAAGAGAAGGGTGAAAGGTCCCCTTACCGATTTGGGTAACTTTTGAAATGTACACCCCATGAAAGATGGGTCATACAATGAAGATGTAAATACCCATAAATGAAATTTTATTACACAAAGTGTAGAATAATTGGAATGAAATACACCAATAAAAGGAGATAGTGAAAAATATAGCATGAATCTCATGGGAATAAAAAGTGAGATAAAAAACTCTTATCTCGTTGTAATAAATCGAGTCGTATGAACAAAAGATAATAAACACCAAATGAATCTCTTAATACCATAAAAATAAATAGAATCATGATAATATATATCAAATGGCAGTACACAATAAACCACGTGCAATAAATAAGGGGTGAACAATGGAAATCTCACAGAATTTAATGTGAGATAAGAAATCCCCTTACAAAAATTCTATAGCCTAACGGCCCCCTTAAAAATTCCTAAAATGAATTAATGAGAGTAATAGGGGGTGTATCATTATATTAAAATAAAAATTACAGTATGGTAAATAATAAATAACATCCTCCAACATAAGAACATGGAGAAAAAAAGAAATTACATAAAAGAGAGTACTTAAAAAGAAAGAGAGATGTCAGATCTCTTACCTCAAGTCCGACAGGCCTTGTTAATTTCTATATATTCCTGAATAATAAACTTTGGTCAATTTATAATTTCTTAAGAAAATTCTTTAAAATTTATTATTCAATTCATATTATAATGTTATAATAATTTTTCAAATATTTAAGTTCATATCAGTCATTTTTGTCGATGTTCGGTACATGAGTCAAAAATGAACTTGTTTGAAAAGAATTGTCCATGTACTTATAATTACATAATCTCTAGAATATTATTAAGGATTTAAATATCCTATATATCAAGTATAAATTCATTTTATACTATTATATAACATTTGGATATAAAAAATGAAATACACTGTTCATGGAGATGGTAGGTCGTACATACGCATGAAAGCTACATTCATTTCTTTGTCATATTAATAAAATTAAAACTAAATGAGAGATATATATTATAATTCAAGTATAATATATATTTTTTATAGGTCACATAAGTTCATTAATTTCATTCTTTATACATTCCATGTATTGCATAGACGAGTCACATCACTTGAGGGGGTGGTGGTCCACACTTCCTCATATGAAAGTATCGCATTTGCACAACATGAAAAGCATAAAGGTATGTTTTAAAAAAAATTATAGAATAATATAGAAAACATAAATACCATATATATCATATATAAAATACAGTGACATCATAATGGACACCATGAGAGGCGGTAGGAGATAATTGAACAATCATCTTTTCATGAGGCAGTAGTTCGCCGTCTACAGAAACAATATGTTCTTCACCCATTAGATGGAGGTGTGTGGAAGTTTATCTCGAATAATTATCATAAAAAATCCTAGTATATTGAAGATAATAGTTTTGATACAAATGATAGTAATAAAAAGAGTTTAGGGGTTGGAGAAGAAAAATAAAACAAGATAACATAAGAGAAGATATTACCTTTAAATCGGGTAACTCTCCTTGGTTTGAACCAAAAGGGTTTATTGAAGATATTTATGCCTAAGGTAAGTCTTCTAGGATGAAGATAGGGATCTTGGGAGCTTAAGTAGATGTTAGAAGAGCCAAAGGTCTTGAGAAGTGTGTGAAATCGGTAGGAAGTGGGGTCTTTTTATAAGGGAGAGGAGAGGCTCTTTTGGAAAGTAAGAAACAATTATTTTATTATATAATGATTTTATATTTCTAAAGGTCCTACAATGATATATTTCAAGTATAAGGTGATAAGGTTTCAAATATACACCCATAAAATAGGATTTAAACAAGTGTAAGTCTTATATTTTACCTTATATTTTCATTTTATTTAAATCATTCATTAATAAGGTAGTCACTGCATCATCATGGTGTCATAAATAAATTTATTTATTTATTGTCTAAATATTATAAAAGAATTACCATTATGTAGGAAATATTTTTATCTTTATAATGAATATTTATAGTCAAAAAGATAACTTATATAACCCCATGTAAAAAATTGTTTTAGTAAAACAATACATGTTTGTGACATTTTTATTTTGACTTTAAGAAAAAGGTATTAATATCATTATCCTACCCAAGTGACTCCATGGGGTCCCAAAAATTGACCCATGGATTTTTTAGGTTGTCCATGACTCATCCAATAAGTGTAGGAAAAGTTTAAAGGTAATTTGATATTATTATAAAATTATTTTTACCTTTAATTACACTAATTACCTTTAATCGCGATTAATAATACTTATAAGTTATTATTCACCAAAAATTATTTATATCCCATTGAACCAAATTTTATTTCCTAATGACAGCAATGTATGTCAGATTTTTAAAATTCAATTCATAGATGCGGTAAAATTTCATTTAAATGAAAAATCAGTTTTTTTAACTTCCACTTAGTGGTTTCACTATTCATCAAAAATTTAAGTTTCTCAGAAAAATACCAAAAATTCACCCTAATATATATTTGATATTCCGAAATCAAAAATTATATCTATTTTAAAAAAATTCAAAACATATAAGTTGAATTAATTAATTTAATAATTAATTCCCGTTGTCAAAACAAATAGCGTGTTTTTAAGAAACAATATATATCAAAACATTGACAATTTGTTTATGTCCAATTTCAATGTGATGTTAATTCCAATGTCCACCATTGGATTAAATGATTAAAATATATTCTAATTTAACTTCAAAACCAATTAAAAAGATAATACAACCATATAAATAAATTATATTAAATGGGGGTTTTGAATTAAAATACAACATCTTTCACTATTCATCAAAAAATGAACTTTATCGGAAAAATACCAAAAACATACACAAAGTATATTCTGATGTCATGATTCTAAATAAGGATTTTATTTTGTCAAATATAACATATAAAATTGTCAAAAAGTGTATTTAAAAAGTGTTCTCCATCAAAAGGCGGTTAATCGACCTTTTAAAAAATATTAGAATATTTACACTTAAAATTGGATTCATTCACATTTTAAGCCTCTAACATTTATCGGATGAAAGTAAAAATGTTTAACAAACATTTATATTCATTTTTTAGTTATTTCTGTTCATTCCCACTATTACAATGGCTAGGCGTTATCTACCATTTAAAATAATATTATTATATTATTAGTGTGCAACGTAAGATTTCCAAGAAACTCATTTTTGTGTACTGGGTACTCCATCGAACATAGAATCTCCTTTAAAGTAATATTAATATTTTATTCACAAATATTAATAAATATGAAATTTTCATATTCTTTATTTAATAGGGATGTTACATTTATAGTTAGTTTTTATCATGATAATGATAAAACATTTTCTTTTGGTTTAATTAAAAAATTGGAACATGACAATTTTATATTGGTACTTAAGTTGCATCAAAATATGCAATGTACTCCGATACTATAGATAAGGATACCATTGGAAATGATATGTTTTTTATTCAAATTATCTTATCCTTTTTTAAACAAAAATCATATTTAAGTTAGATAAGTTTTCAATTCACCAGATCACTTGTATTACCACTTATCTAGACACTAGGTACTCATCATGTACAGCTTTTATAAGTAAATTTTTTATATTTCTAACTGAAATTCTATATATTTATGTTTAATTTTGTTCAATATATTCCTTTAATTCATCGTGAATCAGTAATATCAATCATAATTACATATCATGTAATGTGAGATAAATTCCTAGTAGCTAATCTTGTGAAATTATTTTAATCACTATAATCTCTTCCAATTCCCATGTATCTTTTTTAGGATAAATTATATGCCAAAAAAAATCTATTCATGAATTATTTCAACTTTTATTTTCAATAATATGTTAATATATGTACAATTACTAGACTTAGAAATCCCATAGAACCATTTTTTATATATTGTTCCCCGAAATAGGGTTTCTACTTTAAGTTAATCTTTGATAAATTTCATTCCTTAGTCATAACAAATAGGTAAGACATGATAATTATTCTCATACGCTATTAACATATTTATATTTAATAATTATAATTATACTAATAACTATTTAGATACACATGTAACTCATTTATTTCAAAATGGGTATTCTATAATCATTGTACATGATTTCATTATAAATCAAATTATGTGATATGCATACCATATCGGAATTTATTTATGTCACTAACCCTTTTAGTGATCCCTATTATAAATATACCTTAGCTTCAAATTTTTCTACATCATATATAATTCTTCTATAAGGATTCCTCCAAATGTGGTTCCCTTGAAAATTAATAACCCAGTATAATGATCATAGAGGTATACATTGACATGTATAGTTCAGAAATGATTTTATTCCTTATGAGTGGTGGAAAAGATTTTATATAGACGAAACACTCAATAGTAAATCATGCCTTATTAGTTCCATATTTTCCTATCCATATCTATATTATACTAAATACTCAGCAGTGGTATCAAATATTAGAAGAATTAAAAAGTCAGAATCCTATAATCGTGATTCATGGAGTCTATTACTTGATTTTATCCACACTTTTCATTTTCATCATATTTATATTTACAAATTATTTGTTGGAGTAATTATTCTAAAATATTATTATATATATTGAAAACAACCTTGAGTATGGTTAATGACTATAGTTCTATTTGTTTTCAATATATAATGATGAATCAAAATTCAATGTTTGATAAATTCATCTACGATTAGTGATTATTAATGTAAATATAAATTTGTAAAGAGAATGATAAATTTCCAAAAGGGATGGTGAGTATTGCTAAATATTTATTATGGATTTCCTAGATCCTATTCACTATAAAAACTCTTCATTCATTATTTTATGATTTCCCATATAATTGTTATTGACTCATTTGTTTTCATTTGGTAAGATGATTAGTGATGATTCCTAGAGAATTGGTATGGATCCATATAATTCAATTTTATATAAAACTTGGAAAATGATCCGTATAATCATGTTGATTGATTACGATTATATTAATAGTAGATACATGTGTCAAGGGATGAATGGTTGCTGCAAAATGTTTAAGAAAAATAAAGTCCATGAAAATAAATAGTTTTAGGAGGAATTTGAAGATCATGAAAAGTGATTCAATTGAGGGTAATGTAAAAATATAAATCATATATATTTTTTCATGATATTTTTTATAGAATAAAATTTGATTGATCTTGGAATATTATTTGAGAATAGTTGTATTTATATATTATACATAGTGAAATGTTAAGTATTATATGGGGCTCCAATAAAAAGAAGGCCCCATACTTTCCCAGAAAGTTTTTCCCTCAACCACTGATAGTGGGAGACCTAAGGGTCAAACCCTTTGGAAGATTCTACCCATTGAGGTGGCATGATGGCATGGTGGGCCATTTATAAGCCTAAGGAAGGGTCTTTTATAGGGATTTCATGATCCTACGTCTAAAGGCGTACTCTCTGATGGGCCCATTTTTCATTCCGATAGAATATACTAGTGGGACAAAGCCCATTTTTTGTGTGTGAATGTATGGTCAAGTTATGATACCCCATGGTCAACTCGAATGAGTAGTGGTGGTGGTTAATTTATAAAGATGACGGAAGCCACTTTGGATATCAGATGTGGGATAGTGCGACCATGGGTACTCTTCATCCACAGTTAAATGATATAAATAGAACAAGTTATTCCTTATCTGAGTTTTCTCAACCATTAATTGGATCCCATGTAGTAAGTATTCAATAATGACTATATTATTCTCTTATGTTGTGCCTTCAGCCTTTCCGATGCATTGGTTTGATGTATAAAGTTTCATCAATTCTCTATAAATTATTTATTGATATAAACAAGAATAAGAAGTTCTCTTCAATATCATGAATCCAAGAATGGAACATCATCATTCATGCATGTTGTCAGTGTGAGAACATTTCTTGGATGAATGAAAATGAACTTGAAAGGGTTTTTTCAGAGATAATATTCATTAAATCTATAATTAGAGGATATTCATGCAGTTATTATCCCATGCACATGGGGAATAAAACATGGTTATGAATAAATGTATACTCCATGACTTTTGGTATAAGATTATGTTAGAAATAATGAATAGTTAAGTATATTTAAATTCTGTTACATTGAATTATTTTCTGATATTTGAAGACAATATTTATGAGACCTGAATTATTTAAGAGGATAACAACTGAGATATCATTATGGTTCACATGGTGTTTGAATACATGAAACAATAAAGTATGTATAAGGACATGCAGTATTTTTTATACTAAATTGAGAAATAGGTAAACTGAGCATTTGAGAATTATTATGGTGTGTTGAATCAGCTTGAATATGCATGGTAGGTGGTAAATCATTTACTATACAAACATAGAAATTTTTAAGGATTTATTTAATTATTAAATATATATATTATATGATAGAGAGGGAGTGAGTTCTTGTATCAGGAAATAGAGAACCAAAAAAACACCATTTTTGAAGAATAATATTCATATATCACACCAGTTTCTTGAAAAAGAAGAGGATCCGCATGAAAAACCTCATACCTAGAAGTATGAGAAGAATGACACATTAACTGATCATGAAGGAACCTATACACATGAATATTATATTGGAAGGAGAAGCCACATGAATAATATTTTTTGTCCTAACATATAGTGAATTATATGAAGGTCTTGAGAAAGAATCATGCATATTTGGAAAAGGAAGAATGATTTAAACACAACTGTTTGGGTTTGTGAATGTTAAAAAGTGGGGTGCACATTGAATACCATGCATGCCTACATAAATGAATTTTAAAATACATTATCATGTGATGAATAAATTGAGATACATAAAATAAGAATTATTGATAAACCAAGGATTAAGAAAACTTTCATTTTTTTGATAAATCTTCAACTTTATAATTTTGGTATAAAGAAGTGAGTTGAAGTTGATGTTGCATCTTCCATTTTTTATATATAATTAGGCCATTGTGTAAATAATATTTTTGATTAATTGTAAATGAATGATCTTAGTTGAGTAATTTGATTATATAGTTGATGAAAATGAATCATATTATGGAGAGACATCTTGTTCAAGAATATTATATTTGAAGAAATTATGGTGCAATTATAAATAATGTCATTGAAGACTGGTGGTACTAGTATAAATCTATCCTCTCACTCAAGAAGATAAATTTGTTCCTATATAAAAAATATGTTCTAGTTATTTTATTTGTTAATCATTGTAATCTACAATGATAAGAGAATATATAAGAAACCCCATGGTTGGTCATGGAAAGGAGTAAGTCTTAGTATTGAAACTTATAAAAATAATTATCTGATTCATCTTCCTTTATTATATAGATTGATGTTTATACAATGACTGAGATCACAAAACATATCCATTCCTCTTAACAAGGTAAGTTATTGAGGTTAAGTGGGACTAATTGAAAAGAAATTAAAACTTAATCAAATTTGGGTACACTATTTCACACTCCTCAATCCCACATCTCAATCTATATTTGTTGTATAAGTGGTATCAGAAGGAAGGAATTACTCTAATTGGATCAAATTTATTTCCCGATTTGTTTTTAGAAGGTCTATATGATGTGAAAATGTGATATTGAATTTAAATTACCTAATATAGAAGATATAATATCCACTCATTTGGAAGAAGACACGAAATTCTCTACCAAGACATTAAAAAATAGGAAGAAGAATGAAGAAAAGAGACTGAGGAAAATCCAAATGTATGAATAGAAGAATGAATACACTCTACTAATTTTTTTACAATGATCCTTTTAAATAAATTATCTCAATATGAGAATATTTTAAGAAAGTTTAATCAAACAATTAATTGAAAAATTCTACTCTTGATTTGAATGAAAGATGAATAATTCCCGAAAATTTTATTTTATACAAAATTGTTTTTCAAGTAACATTTTTATAATAGATAACTTATTGATGAGGAAATTAATATAAAAGAAGATACAAATTAAATAACATTCATAATGAAAAATTATATCATGGACCTCTTTTAATAAAGAGAGTAATATGTGACAATTTTCAATGAAATATTTTTATTAATTAATGAATAATTTCAAGGGAATTTTCATGAGAGCAATGTATATGAACATGTTTAAGGTATTGTAATATATGCTCTTGAATCTTTTTCAAAGATTAATTGAATGTTAGAGATAGTAAAATTAAATAAAAAACCTTTTGGTTCATGTAATTTGAAACTCTTGTGGAAGAAAATGTCATGTTTCTTAAAGAGTATATTCGAAAGATCTCTACTATAGAAGAATCACAAAAAGCTATTATTACTGTTAAGTAATCCCAATTTGATGATAAATACATAAGAATCAAAGAACATATAAAATATATAATTGAAGGTATTAAACATAATGATGATCAGCTTGAATTAAATAAATGTGATTGGGAAATAAAATCAACATTAATTGAAAGAAAGAAAGTTTCCCTTATCTTCAAATTTCTTAAACTAGACTTAAAATTGAGAAATATTAAAGAGACACATGCTGGAACATCCCAAGTTGATGAGAAAAATTATTCTTCAACCAACACATATGAATAGTTTCAACCTATATGAGGGGATTTTTCTTTTCAGACTATCCATAAAATTGAGGTCTCTAAAGAGTCTCATATTCATGGAAAGAAGTTGTCAACATTATCTCCTTATCAACCATCTATAATATCATTGATGAAGGTTACCCATAACCTTGTAATTTTTATTTTTATTAACGTAGTCTCATTTGATAGTATAGGTTCAAAGAAAAATTATAAGAAAATGTGGACTGATAAGAATTATAATATATCCACCTAAACACTAAGGATGTATACAGGAATGATCATGATAAATGTCTCACTAAATGATGATCTAAAAAGGTAAATGAAAATTCCAGAATAGAAAGGCACCAAAACTAGTAAAATAGGTAATATAAAAGAGGATGTTTATTAACTACTTTTGTTTTTTTTTTTGAAGTTTTTACATTAGTCCACTGAATGTTAGAACAACATGAGAATATAAAAAGATTATATAAAGCCTAAATTCATGGGTATTAGAAGTGAAAAAATTAAAAATAATATAAAATAGAATCATCTTCCATAGGATATAACTAATATATTCACTAAAAAATATTCAAATCCCTTGAATAATTCTTTGAGTACTGCAACAAGAGTGGTCACATAGAAGATGAGTGATATTATTCACAACAGGGCACAAATAATATTTTAATAGAAGACCACACCCCACATAGAAGTAACTGAGACATAAAACTGAACTAGTTATCTTAGGAGATAAAAGGTAATGAAAGATGTTCAAAAAATGAAATATAAACAATCCACTCCTAAGAAGTCTGAAAATATGGAACCCAAGAATTAAAAGCTAACCAAAAAACATGCTTCTATCAGGGAAAGTGATATCACACCATGGAACACTACAAAACATCCATGGAAATAAATAAATACAACTAAAATCCTGAAGTGAATCAATCCAAGAGAGAAACAAGATGATATGATTTATTGAATACATTATTTAAGAATATTTTGATATATTTACAAATAAAGGTAACATAAGAACATTTAATAAAACAGGTGTACACACAAAAATTGAATATTTTAAAAAGAAATACTTAATAATTTTTTATCAATTTCAAGATTCTCAAAAAATGTAAAAAACTAAAGATGCTTCACAAGAGAGAGAAAAGGAAAAAACATATTATTTAACAAGAATAAGAATTCAAATCTCATGAGATGTTATAAATAAATGAAAATTCAAGGGTATTATAAAAATTTGTGGAAGGTTCACTCAAAATAGACATAATTTAATAAATTACATCACTCTTCTACCTACTTAGAAGAAGATGGCGAAGATAAAAAAACATTTATCAACGGAATATGTTACACTTCTTCAGATTTGAATAAAAAATCTTCAAGAGATGAATATGAATGAAATAAATAATTACATGAAATAAAATAAATATTAGAGTGTGAAATTTAATGGAGACACAAGCTTCAAGAGTACCACCAAACACTTTAGAGCTACTTGAAAATGAGTCTCTAGTTCGAGATAACATTCTAAACCATAATTCATTAATTAATTTTGTAAGGGTTCGACCATATTCTATTAATTATATTTTAGTATTTTTTTACTTTCATTGTATATAATTGAAGGTGACGTTCATTATAAAGATAGTACATGAATGTACAAAGTAGAATAACCCAATTTGGAAAGTCTATTCACAATCTTACGCATTCATGAATTCTTCCATAAAGGAGGATCATCATCATTTGGGAGACACTATGATGAAACAAAACACCATGTAAAATTAAGGAATTGAACCCCTTGATAGGGTGAAGACATCAAAGATTTTCAATCAAGTCATGTTCCATGAATATATGAAAGATAAAATCATATCTACAAAAGATGAATACATAACAAACCCCATTATAATTCATTCAATTTTCTTGATTATATAAAATATGGGAATCAATAGGGAGTTTCAGATGATGGGTAAGCTCACAAAAAGAGGATTAAAATATTCATTCACTTGAATATTCTATCTTGTTTATTTAAGTTGGCAAGAAAATATATTACTTGATAAATTTATTTTATAGATCCCCCTATTTGATAAATAAATATGTTATGAACATGATATCACATGCAGGGTTTTAAATGGACAAAATAGGCAACATTTATTGTATCTCTCTTTTTCTCTAAATCATTATTTCCCACATACACATATATTTAACCAACTAAAGGATATTTTCTAATTAAAACATGTAGTACAAGATACATTTCATTAAAAAGAGATGTAATTTTAAAATTCCCTGAATGAAATAATAAAACCTCTTCATTACTCATTTTCATTAAATTTTAATAAAAGGATGATGGGATATAGACATTAAAGAAATGGTATTCACAAAATTTACAAAGGGGGAGATGGAAAATCCCATTTCTATGGTTGAAGAGTATGGTTGTATTTATTTTCAATATATTACCAGGAATAAAAATTCAATGTATGGTTATTTCTTTTATGATTAATGATTAATCATGGAAACAAAAAAATGGAAAGAGTTTGATAAATATTCTATAATAAAGGTGATGATTCATGATTAATTTTTATATATTTCATGGATCTCATGGATTTATAGAATTATCTATGCTTTATGTGATGATCCATGGAGACTATTGTCGACTCAAAGGATTTCAATGGGTGGAAAATTATCCATGATTGGTGATGATACTTGGAGAAATTTTATGGTCCCTTCTTAAGGAATCACATGTCATTCTTAGAAAATTACCCTTGTAATTATGTAAATTATTTTTATTGATATAAATAAATAAATACAACCATACTTCCATGAATTATCAATCAAATTACTATGTAAAGAATCCACAAAATACATCAAAAAAGAAAAAAATAATTAAATGATGATGAATACAATATTAAATGTGTTGAAAAATCATTGCATTGGTCATTTTAATATAAATAAAATAGTTAATATAGAGGTTTCATATTCAAATTTTAAAGTAGAATTAGGTCGAAATGCAATGAATATTTTTGATTAATTGGTCATAAAAGAAGTTAGTTGATGGGAAATATTATTTAGTTGTTTAAATTCTATCTAGTGTTGAAGAAATATATTGTTCAAGAAGATTTTATTTGAATGATTTTGGGTGATAGTATAAACAATATCATCTTATACTAGTGGCGCCTCTATAAATAATGACTCTCACCCAAGAAGGCCAATTAGTTCCAACATAAACATTGTGTCCCAGTTATAGGTTCTTTTAATCATTGCAATTTATAACCATAAGAGAAGTTGTGGGAAACCAATAGGTTGATCACAACATGGAGTAGGTCTTAGTACCAAACCGTATAAAAATATTTTTTGTGATTATAAATCCTTTATTAGCTAAATTTCATGTGTATATAATTATTGAGAGGAAACAACATTTATATTCCACTTAACTATATTATAGGTTCTATGGTAATAGGGGAATATTGGAAATTAATTAAGACTTGGTTAATGTTGGTTAAACTAATTCACCCACCCCCATCTCAATTTACATTTTTGATCAATATAGGATCTAAAATTTATATCCAAGGTAAGGTATTCCTCTGAATGGATAACTTTTTTTTATCTTGAGTTTTTTTACAATGTGTATATAAAGACTATATTTGGATTTTATACTGAATCACCTAAACATTGATACATAGTCTCCTCTAATGTTGAATAATAAATGAATCCCTCTACCAAAACTTTGAAAAATAGAAATAAAAATGAAGAAATAAGACCAATTAAAATATCAATGAAACAAGAAAATAAAAAATACCCTCTTGTTAAGTCAATTGATAGTTATCCTTTTGCATAGACTAACTCAAGATGTGAATATCTTAAGTATGTTTAATCTATAAAATTAATTGAAAACATCTACACCTAATTTTAATGTTATCTGAATAATTTTGGGGGGAAATTAATTTCGTATATATGTTTTTAAGGTGATTTTTGGATAAAAATAACATTTTAAATCAGGATATTATTCTACAGTATTATTCCCTTGAAAAGATATTTATAATGAGAAATGCTTCCACATAACTTATTGAATAAAAAGAAAAAATATGTTTTGATTTTGAATGAAAATATTTCATTAATTTATGAATAATTTAAATTTCATGTTTATGAAAACATATCGTGTAAAAATGTTTTTTGGGATTCAGTCCATGATTAGGAAATATTCTTTATATGTATATGAATTTCAGAGATAGTCCACTTAAATAAAAAAATTAGTCAAGGAACATGACATTCTACAAGAATAAAATTTCTAGTTACTTGAAAAGTATATTCTAGAGATCCATTCTCTAGAATAATCACATCAATTTCATATCAATGTAAACAAATACCAATGGGAAGTTTAATAAAAAATAATCAAATAACTTGGAAAACTATGTTATTTAAGGTAGAAAAAAATACAGATCAGATTGAAATAAATAAAATTGAATGGGCTAGTGAATTGAAATTATTTGAGAATTAGAAATTTTCCCTTAAAATTAAATTTCTTAAACTACATATAAAATTGAGAAATTTCAATGAAACACATACTAGATCATCCCCAGTTACTGAGAAAATTATTCTTCCACCCAAAAATATTAATAGTGTTAACCTCCATGAAGGTATGTTTCTATTCAAACTATTGATAAGACACTTGTCACTAAAGAGACTAATAATAGTGGAGAAAATATCTCCACATTATCTCGTTATCAACATTATATAATATCATGGATGAAGGTAATACATAATCCATTTAATTCTATTTTTAACAATTTTTAATCATCATCAAGTATAGGTTCAAAGACAAAATCTAAGAAAATATGGATTGATATAAATTATAGTAAATACACCAAAACGCTAAGGTTTTATATTGTAATGATAAAGTTAATTAACTCTATATATTATTCTTTAAAAAGGGAATGTAAAATTTATAAATAGAAAGGTACTAGAACTAGTCAGATTGGTACTACAAGCATAATAAGAAGATCTGATAGATATTGTTGGTGATTCTGGATGTTTGGACATCTATGTGATGGATTTTTTCACAACATGAGAATGTTTAAATGCTAAAAATTCCTTAATTTTAGGATATGAGAGGTGAAAAAAATAATAAATCCTACAAAATAGAAGCAGTTTCCACATAAGAGAACAAATCTATACACTAGAAATATATTCAAAGTCCTTAATTAATTCTGTGAGAATGGATGCTATATTTTTCACATAGAATATTATTTTTTGTACGTACAAACTAGGTAAAAATCCAATTCTTATAGAATACCAAAACCCACAAAAATTATTTGATAAATAAAATGGAACTAGCTAACTTGGGAAATAAAAAATTAACAAAATATGATCAACTGATAAAAACTAAACAATCCACACCTAATAATGTTCAAAAGATGAATCCTAAGAATTCCATGTTAACAAAAAAGCAATTCTTATGAGGAAGGAGAGATCATACCATGGACCAATAAAAATTGTTTATGGAAATAAAAAGAAACAAGATTAAATCAATAAGAGGATTAATATTAGAGAGAAACCATATGATATGATTGATTGAATTCATTACTTAAAAAGATTTTAATAAGATACCCATGAAAGGTAAATTCAACAAATTAATGAAATAATGTTCAAAATTAGAAAAATAATATGTTAAAGGGATCACATAATCAGTTTTATTGATCAAAATCACGTTTCTATAAAAATTTAAAAAGATAAATAATAATTACTATCTAGATAAATGGAAAATGGAAAACATGTTATTTCACATGAAGTAGAAATTAAATTTCATAATTGGTTTTAAATGGGTGTTAATTCAAGTGTCTCACAAAAATTTTAAGGAAGTTGAAATAAAAAAAGTATATAATTCAATAAATTTTATGAATTTTATACCTACTTTGAAGAAGAGACTGAGCATTGAAAAACATGCATCAAGGAAATCTATTTCTCTACTAGAAGATTTAAAGGCTAAAAATCTCCATGAGATGTTGTTAATGGAAGAAAAGAGTTAATGCAATCAAATAAATATTGGAATGTGAAATCTATAAGAGACATAAGCATGAGGAGTAACAAACACTTTATAGCTACAATAAAAGGATTATATGTCTTGATAGAAATTTATCAAGACTTTTTCATTTATTAATCTCGTATCAGTCCTACCATATTACCATACTTATTGTGTAAAACTTTTTTCCTTAAATGTATGTAATTAAAGGTGAATTTCATTATCATTATGATAAATGAGTGAAAAAGAGGAAGAAAAAAGTTTGAACGTTAATACATTATCTTATAAAAACTAGATTTGTTCCACAATGGTGGGTTATCAATATAAGGAAGACTATCTAATGCAACTACCCCTTGGTAAAATGGAGTGAAATCCCAAGGGGATAAAAAATAAAAGTGAGTATATAAAGAATTTTTCAATTACTATATGAAATATCATTGCATATATACAGATGTCGATGATATAGGTAACCCAATTACACTTCATTCCCTTGTATTGATTATATCAAATATGTGCATTATGATGGATTGATGGTTAATTAGAAAGAAAAAAAACGGGGGAAGTAAAATATTATTTCACTTGAAATTTTTGACATGTTTATTGAATTGTGTAAGAAAATATATTACTTTATAAATCCAATTTATATAGACCTCCCAATTAAAAATTAATATTTTTGGATAATTTTATCATATTCATGGTTTTTAATGGATATAATATACAACCATGGTTTTATATCTATTGCTTTTTACATCATTGTTTCCCATTATGACTTAGAGTTGAAAAACTAAAATATTTTTTCTCTATACACCTTTCAGTACAATCCATAATACATTTAAAAGAGAATTTATTTTTAAATTAAATGAATAATATAATAAAACTACTTCATTAATCTCTGACAATTTTTATTAAAAAGGGGGATAAGGGATATTGACATTAAAGAAAAGGTATTGATAATATATCCAAAGGGGGATATGAAAAAACCCATGTGGATGGTTGATGAATATCATTTTATTTGTCATAAATATATTATAAGGAATAAAAATTTAATGTATGATTAATTCCTCTATGATTGTTGATTACTTAAGAAAATTGAATAATGGAATGTGTTTGAGAAATATTCAAGAAGTAGGTTATTGATTGTTGATGATTTTTTGTGGATTTATTGAACCTCATACACTATTAAAATTATTGGTGCTTGATGTTATGATTAATGGATAATTGTTATGGACTTATTGGTTTTCATTTTATGATACAATTCTACTTGGTTTTTTATAATGCCTAGATAATTGTTATTTATTCTTATTATGGAAATGGATGTCATACTTAGTCAAGTCTCCATAGGCAATTCTACTTCTTATGATAAAAAAATTTAATTTTCATGATAAAAAAGGAAATGTTTCAAAGGATGACCCATTTATAGAACATGTTGAAGAAGAAAGAAGACCATGAAAATAATTAAATTTATAACGAATCAGATGATAATGAAAAATATGATTCAATTTAAGTCCATGAAAAAAATATAAATCATATATATTATTTATTAGTATTTTTGTGAAGAATATAAAGTTATTGGGTTTGTAATAGTATTTTATAATTTTTGGAGTTCTAAAATTTACATAGAGAAACTCATAGTATTATATGTGTTTTTTAGAAAAAATAAGTTCACATACTAGCCTCTTAGGATTTCCCTTAAACCACTCATGAGGGGACTTAAGGGTCAGCCCCATAGGAGAGCCTATACAAGGAGTAAGCACAGTGACATGGTGGGAGATTTATATGCCTAGGGTGGGCGCATGTATAAGTATCGTAGGATTTCATGCATGGAGGAATGAACATGGATGGTAGTTTGTATAAGGCTATGTGTTTATATCGGCTGGTCGAAACTCATTTTTGGTGTGTGAATCATTGAGTAGGTGATGATCCTGCCTGGATAGATCAAATGAGTCATGGTGATAGTTGATTAATAAAGTAGGACAAATCCATTTTGGATATCTGATGTGGGATAGTACATTGTGGGTAATATTCACCCACATTGAAATGATACAGATAGAATGATCATTGCATTATCTGACTGATCCCGAACATCCGTTGGATCCCTAGTAGTGAGTATTAAAAAATTATTAGATTAATCTCAAACACTATGAATATAGCCTTCCGAAATAATCTATTTTCATACATAAATATTAATCCTATCTCCAATAATCCGCTGCCAATAAATAAAATTAAAATAAAGTCTAATCAGTATCATAAAGCTATATATTATAAATTGAAATTCATGTATGTCCTTATTCGAAGGACATATCTCAAATAAATGAAAATTATGTTGTATAGGCTATTGGAGAGCTTTGATGCATTCAAGCTTCTATGAGAAGAGATTCATGAGATTACTATCACATTCACATGAGGAATGAAACACAATATCATGTAAATGAAGACTAATTTTTTTTGTCATAAGTTGTCATGAGAAATAGAAAATTATTATATATATTTAAATGTATTTACAGGTAATTATTTTAAATGATTGAAGACACCATTTAAAACGCATAAATTATTTTTTAGGATGACCACAAAACTATCAAGAGTTATTTTGTGAATAATTAATAACCAAGCCACTCATTTTTTTTAATGTGTTGTGGTATTTTTTATACCATATGGAACAATAGGTAACCCAATCAATAATTAATTTTAATAGTGTCTTGACTCTCCTCTAATATTAAAGGTAGTATATGAAACATTTTCTATATTAATAGAGGTATTATCAATAAAATATTTAATGTAGAAATAAACATATCTTCGGATTGAGAGAGAAATAGACCTTGTTTACAAAAAACAGATCACCATGAAATATCTTTCATAAAGATAAAGATCCGTTCAAAAAAATGGTGTCACAAAGAATAATTGGATCCATGTAAACCTATCACATGAAGTAAAAGAATAAGAATAAGGAAAAAGTTTTTAAAAATGAAGAACACATACACGTGAATCCTATACGTGAAGACGAATCCTCACACACACTATTTTCCATAAAGACATATTGTTCCTTACATGAAGATCTTGTGAAGAAATTTTCATATATAGGTAAGGGGTAATGGTTCCCACACACCCATTTGGTTTTTTGAAAGGTAAATATTGGTGTGTATATGGAATTCCATGAATTTATACATGAATTCATTATAAAATACATGCTTTCATGAAGAATGACATGAGACACCTAATATAGGAATAAATGAAAAACTAAGGAAGAAGAAAACATTAAATTTGTTGATAAATCATCACATTTATCATTATAATATGAACAAAATAGTTGATTTTTATGTTTCATATTCCACTTATTAAGGATAACTAGGATGATGTGTAAATAATATTATTTATTCATTGGATTTCAATGGCCTTAGACAAGGAAAAATATTATCCGGTTGATGATGTCTCCAGTATTGATGAAAAATATTGTTCAAGAAGATTATATATGAATAACTAGTGGTTCTAGTATATAAAATAACATTTAGGATAGAGGGTACTAGTATAAATAACTCCTCACACTCAGGAAGATCATTTAGTTCATGCACAAACATTTTGTTCTAGTTATAGATGTATGAAATCATTATAACTTATATTGATAAAAGAATCTGTGAAATAACCCCAAGTTGATCCCATCATAGAGTAGGTCTTAGCACCAAACTTTGTAAAAAATAATATTTTACTACTGCATAATTAATTATATACCATTCATGTGTATATGATTATTAATATCACACAACATATTTATTCCTCTTAATTTTGGTAGAGTATCTAGTCTGTGAGATTTTGACTCAAAAAAACATACAACATGGAAAAAGTTCAGTAAACTGATTAAAGCACCCCACCTATCCATGAATCGATGCATGATTAATATAGGCTCTAAATATTGTTTCAGATGGAAGGTTTTCCTGTCAAAATATCAGTGTTTCTTATATCTTGTTTTGTATAAGATTTATGTAGAGTTAAATTAGAAGATTATTTGGAATCACCTCAAGTGGGATACATAGTCACCATTCATGTTGAAGAAGACATGAATGTCTCTTCCAAGAGTTTCAAAAAAAAGTAATAAAAAGGAATAACATTAATTAAGGACACTCTCAATGATAGAAGAAAATGACAAATAGTTTATTATTAAATTAGCTAACAATGATTCTTTTGAAGAAACAAACTCAATATATGAATATTTTAAGGGAGTTCAATAAATCATATTAATTGAATACTTCAACTCTAAATTTGAATAATATATGAAAAATGTTTCTAAAAATGTTATTTCATATATACATTGTTCTTTTAAGGACATTTTTTTATAATAGAGAATAAATTGAAGATGAAATTAATATATATGAGGATTAACATGCTAAGGAATTAAAAATACACTATTCTCTCAAAAAACTAATTAAATAAAAAGAAAAATATGTGACACTTTTCAATGAAGAAATACAATTAATTAAATACGAATAGTAATGTAATTTCTATGAGAGCATAGTTTGTAAACATGTTTTTGGTGAAATAATCCATGCCCTTGAAACATTATTCAATATTTCCATGAATATTAGAGATTCTAAACATGAAGAAAAAACATTTAAGGTATAGAATCTTGAAATTATAGTGGAAGAAAATACCAAGTTTCATAAATAGTATACTCTAAATATCCATACTCTTGAAGAATCAAATTATGACACTATCACTATCCCATAAGCTCAATTTGAAGTTAAATTGAGAAGAATAAAATAACTTGACCACTCCATGAATTTATTTAGTAAGAATCATGAATATAAGATTGAAATAATGACAACTGAATGGTAATGAAAATTGAAATCAATGAAAAATGATACATTTTCCCTTAACAAGATATTCCATGATCTATGTGTAAAATTAAAAAAAATAATGATTTGGTTGATGGAACTTCTTATGCTACTAATAAATGTATTCTACTACCAAAACATATAAAGAGTTTCAGTCTCCAATAAGTGATGTAACTATTATAACTAATGATAATACTCATGACTCTATATAGACTCGTATTGTTGGTAACAAGTAATCAAAATTATCTCTTTATAAACTTTTACTGAGATCATAGAAGAATTTAACACATAGCCTAGTTAATCAAATATTTACTAATGAATTATCATATTCTCATATAAGTTAAAAGAAAAAATATAGGAATGTGTTGATTGATAAAAATGATAACACATACACAAAAAAATATAGGGTTGTTACTATAAAGATAAATATATGTATGACCCAAAATGGTGTTGTAAAAATGGAAGGAAATTTTAGAAACATCAAGTAACCAAAACTATCCATATTGGTTATATAAGTAAAATATGGAGATTATTTTATATTATTGGTGGTAATGGATGTTTTAAGATCATTATATTGAATTTTCTCACAACATGAGAATTTTTAAGAATAAAAATCCTTGAATTAGATGGGAGTAAAGGTGACCAAATAAAGAAACCTATAAAGACATAAGCAAGTTCCATTGAAGAGAAATAATCAACACACTACAGATAGATTCATATTCTATGAATAATTCTTTGAGTACGGAAACATGAGTGGTCACATAGAATAAGAGTTCCAAAATGACCTAGTAAGGTAAAAATCCTCTTCTAGTAGAACATCACAAACCAAATAGAATAGGGTGTGGAAAAAATATATCTATCTACCTTGGGATATAAAAAACAAATTAAAGATTATCAATAGATAAAAACTAAACAACCCACTCCTAAGAATGTTGACCAGATGGATTCAAATTGTGTAATTTTATCCAATAAAATATGATTCTATTAAAGAATGGTAGGACATATCATATACCACTTCAAAATGGATATGGAAATAAATATAATCCATATGAAATCAAGAATATAATCTATTCAAGAGAGAAATAATAAGATTGGATTGATTAAATTAATTCCTGAAAGATAGATTGATAAAATTACCATGAAATTTAACTTATAAACATTGAAGAAACCATATGGAAGCTCCAAAATAGGATATGTTAAAAATGAATTATTATGATTTTTCATGATAAATTGAAATATCCTAGAAAACTAAAAAAAATCTAAAGATAAATATCTTGATAGATAAAATGATAAGGGAAACATATTATTTCACATAAAGAAGAAATATAATTTCTTGAGATGTTGTCAACAAATTTCAACGCACGTTTCTAAAAAAATTGTGTTGAAGGTCCAATTAGACTATATATAATTCCATAAATTTTAGGACTCCTCTACCTACATAGAAGGAGATGAATAAGATATAAAAATAAGAATCAAGGGAATATATTTCACTACTGGATGATTTGAGGATAAAAAATCTTCAAAATATTACTGTGAATGAAGAATGGAGTCCATGTTATCAAATAAATAATATAATGTTAAGCATAAAGGAGACACATGCATCAATAATACTAGAAACATTAAATATACATGAAAAGGAGACTTTTGGTTCTGATAAAACTATCAGCCATATTTCTTTTTTCAATCTCATAAGTTTTACAACTTACTCTATTATTTATTTTCTATTATTTGTGTTCTTTCAATGTAGGGAATTGAAGGTGAGGTTCACTATAAAGATGAAAAATATATAAAAAAATTAGAGGATAAAAAATTTGTATTTCCTATTCAATATCTAATAAAAACTTGTTTTTTCCACAATGCTGGATTATTAAAATCGATAATAATATATGATGAAACTATCCCCTAGATAAAATTAAGGGTGTTCAACCCATTAGGGGTATAAAACATAAATGAGGTTATATAGTGACTTATTCCATTGATATCTAGAAGATAAGAACATCTCTAAAAAGGATGAAGATAGAGGTAACACAATTACACTTCATTCCAATTTCATGATTATATCAAATATGATAATCAAGGGGTAGTGTTTTTAAGAGTAATTTCACAAAAGGGGGAGTAAAATATTCTTAAACATGAAATTTCTAATGTGTTTGCTAAATTTTTGAGGAAAATATATTATTGGATTCATCTTTTTTATAAATCAATATAATTATGAAATAAATATGTTATGATCAGGATATCACATATGTGGTTTTCAATGGAAAGCATAGATAACATTGGTTATATCTATCTTGTTTTATATAATGGGTTTGAACACCCATATATTTAGAGTTAATTAATTAAAGGCTCTTCGGTAGGTCAACCTTGTGGTACCTCTATTATTCAATAAAAATGAATAGATGTTTTTAAATTAAAATAAGGGCATTGGAAAACCACTGAATTAATCCATTGAGTTTTTTTTCAATATGGAAGAGAATGTATGTTGACTTTAATGTAATTGTATTAAAAAACATGGGAGATTGAAAAGCCTATGTGGATGGTCAATGAGTGTAGTTTTATTTGTTTTTAATATATAATAATCAATAAAAATACAATGTGTAGAGACCCAATCCTAGATTCCAGGATCTGTGTCTACTACCATTACATTGGCAAGATTAAAAGGAATCAAATCCTTAAATACCAGAGTTTAGTAGATTTTTTATACCAGATACATATATGAGTAATTATTACAAATGAATATCCTATTTAAAACATAATTGTTTTTGGATAACATTATTCCCATATAATATTTCCTTTCATATATTACATAGTAAACTTATTATATTTTTATATAAAGAAAATAATAATAATTTTTATCTCTAATACTCTATAAGAGTTAATTGTAAATGAAGAAATAATGGATCACTAAGCATAATCATTGTGATAAGTTAAATAACGGAACACTGATGCCATGTAATCAATGATTTGAGAAAGATGTTCCTGAACAATATGGAAAGGTAAATAACTAAAAACATATTATATTTAAATAACATGGATATGATAAGAAGATAAGGAGGAATCAATATGGAATTCTAAGTATCTGAAAACACATTCCATTTAATAATTAATTTTAGAATGAAATGAAACCATAATTTTTTCATAACTTAGATCTCATGGATAATAATAACAGAATCTATATGAAGTAAATACCCAATTATTGGATTCTATGTTTCCCATGTATATGGTTCCATTATCCTCAAGTCCCTTTAAAAGACATTTTCTCATACTACTATCAAGACCTCTCCCAAGACATTTTAGAATGTTCTTGGATACATACTCAAAGGGTTTGTGCAAAAAGTTTTTCATCTCATAAAACTATCAGTGCATCAGGGGTCTTACATTAAATGGTCCCCAACCAATTTTGTGCGAGTCCAAATCTTTCCTTATATATCAAAGAATCGATTTAATTCATAAGTAATGTGTGTTATCCTCAAATATTAAAATTGGAAAAAAGATACATATTTGTCAATATTTCCTTAAATAATCAAATAAATATAAAATTATGAACCATATGTAGAAATAGTATATGGTTTAGTTAAAAATCTTATATTAATGATATGGATATTTAGTTGAAATTTAATGTTCAATGATCATATAAGTGATAATATTTAAAGGGAGTTACAAAAATTTAATCATGGAAGTGAATATCAATAATATACTTATCTAAATAAATCAAAAGCCATAAAGATAAAGAATAAGCATGGTATCAATATGAAATATACCCATTTGAGTAAGAAAAATAATAGTAGTCGTTGATATAATAATTTCTGTTCATTAAAAAAAATATTCAGTAAAATATCTTTTTTTTAAAACATTTATGAAAACCCATTTCTTTGAAAATAAATTTCAAAAATATTTCCTTTAAAAAAAATTTAAAAATTTAAAATAAATATTTAAATAAATAAACATGGGTAATGTAGTATATTTCGTACAAAGTAAAAAACATTCCATTTAAATGGTAAAATGGTTAGAAAAGTACCCTGTTCAGACAGAGACAAAGGGATTTCAATGAAAAAAAAATTAAAAGAAAAAAGGGTATATAATTTCATTATTAAATAAATTTGGAAGGGTTAAATTCATTTTTGAAAACATTTTTATAAAACATGGTTTTGATAGAAAATAGATTCTTGATGGAATGGTCAAATGATGTCGGGTTTTTTTAAAACATTTTCTAAAATATTTTGAAAACCAAGGAGTGAAAAAATGGTACAATTACTTGAAAAATATAATGAATAAACATAGGAGAATAAAATTAATGGGTTTATTCTTAAAATATTTTAAAATTTTCATTAATTTAAATTCAATAATAATTAATTTTTATTATAATGAGATGGAGAAATAAAACATTAAAATGAATATAATGTTGAATTGTGAGTTAATCAATTACTTTATTTTTTGTATCCATAATAAATCAATAGAATTGATGATAAATTAAATTAATATATACAAAAATAAATTATACACATAGTAATAGAAGATTAATGAAAACAATAAATTAATATAACCCAATGAAAAGGAATTGAGTTACGAAATTTATTTAACACTAGATAACATTATGTTCAAAACCACATAGATGAAATAATTCACATTGAAACTAAAAATACCATTAATAATGAATTATTCATGATATTAAATTTAAAAGGGTAATAATATACACTATATAAAGGAATTTAGGTGTGTTACATTATAATATGCCTTAATGGAATGAAATTGAGACGGAATCCCTTACCTTGCATTTACTTTTGGGTGAACATCCATTAACCTCCTATATATTGGATTTAAGAATGTTATAAAATTATTCTATAACATTAATCATATTTATAATATTATATATGATCTTATTATAATACCTAATTACATATTTTTCAATAATCTTTCATTATTTTTACTATTTCAGGTGTTAAACGACTAGTTTTTTTAGTATGCTTTTGACTTGTTATTTTGGTTCATGTTATATAGATAATGATTTCATCTTCTCCAGAGTTTATTCCTTGGTTTAACTATTATATATATTCATTATATATGTATTTATCATAATCTATAATGTTTTTAGATAGTAAATGAGATACATTTTTCATGGTGATGGAAGGTCGTACATACACATGAATATTCTTCTAATTTTATAGTCATATTAAAAGAATAAAAAGTAAATAGTATACATGTATATTATAATTTATAGCATTAGTTAATCACATAACTTTTAGGAGGTGGTAGTCCATACTTCCATAAATAATGTAATCATATTCTGACAAAATGAAAAGAAAAAAATTATGTGTTATTAAATAATTAAAAAAATAAAGAAATTATATGTATAAAATATATAATATATAAACTATAAATCCATAATTATTCACAACCATGAAATTTGGTATTGAAATAATGAATAACATCTCTTCAGTAGGCATTAGTCCTCTATATACACAAACGATGATTATGTATCCCATTATATGGAATTGTGTGAGAGTGTAGGTCATACCATCGACATAACAACATGTTAGTATCTTTATGATACTGTGGATTTTTTATGAGCATGATATAATAATTATTTAATTAATGGATAATTAAATGGAAAAGGTCAATTGATGAAGAACAATACCTATTATTCAGGTAACTCCATTTGGTTTATACCAAAATACTTCCTTAGTATAGTTTCTGAGAAAATGGAGGCTTCTAGGTTGGGGGAATAGATTTAGGGAATCTATTTAGGTAAGGTATGGATGATCCAAAGGGATAGAGATATGTGAATAATTTGGAAGGGCGAGGTTCTTTCTATAGAGGAGGAAGAGCAGTATTTAGGTAAATTTTTTTAAGAGGTAACTCCACCAATGTCTTTTCAATGTCAAGTGGCTCTAATAATGAACCAAATTTGACCCAAGAGAGGATATGGTAAAAATATATGCATAAAATTAGTTTATTTTGAAAATTAATATTTATAAAAGTTTCAAAATATAGTTTTAAAATAGTTTTTCTATTAAAAGGTGTTGTAATATCCCATATAAAAAATGGATTTTAGGTATAATATAGGGTTTGTTCTTATCTTATTCAAATTAAATCTATAGGGTGAATGTAAAAATTATTTAATTGAATATTTAATATATAAACTTCATTAATAAAATTAACTAATAGTAATTAATATAATTTATTAATAAAAAAATCCTTTGGGTGCATTAAAATAGTTTTCTATAAATACATTTACTTTATATTCAATTATTTTTTGTGTTAATTTTTAATTAATTAGAAACAAATTAATTCTACTATATACTTTTATATGTCACATAATCCTATTCATAACTACCAATTCAATAAAAATGTTATATCTTATTAGAAAAATATTTTAACAATATACTATTCTTCGATAAAATTCACTCTTTAATGTAATGCATGCTATCAAAGAAAGTCTTTGTTGCATGTAACACAAGCTGACATAGTATCATGTTCATTTCAAGATATAAAATATATCGGATTTATTTTAAAAGAGTTAATATATTTTAATGTATTTATATTTTACATTCCCTTATACACTTGGTTTTTTGTCATACATGATATCGAATACAATGTTCTGACATTAAAATTTTTGGGTGTTACATTCTCCCCATATTAATTAAATTGTATACTCATAGTTTTCACTTAATCTCTATAATATAGGGTTTGATTTTTGAAAATTAACTTGTTGATAAAACCACCTCATAAAAGTTTTCATATAATATTTTCTTGATAATAGATAATGAGAAATACATATGTCTCATGAAATAGTATATAACTGGGTTTATATATAGGAGAACATTAGTGGAATGTAAAAATATTGACTTGGACGATAAGCATAAATAATTATAGGTAGTGATTGAGGTAATTTATCATAAAGTGGTAAATTATCAATGGAATATTGTCAGCCTCAAATACATAAATATTTTATGATTTAAAATACCATCAGTTCGACAATAATTATGGTGTTAGGACAACATTTTTAATGATCGTTTAACTAAAGTTGAGTAATTATTTCACTTCCTAAAGTTATAATAAAATATACTCGATATATTTTACAAACATAATTTCATCATTTATATATTGTTCTATCAAGTACCAGTTCATCCCTCACATCAGGAAATGAATATCCCAAAATTATTTTTTATGCCTAAAGCACTAAAATTTAATTTTAATAGATCATAAGATCAATAGAAAAGTCTTTACCTTTGTCTCTAACAATTTTACAATACTAATATTGTTATTACAAGTTATCTTATATAATTAATTTTCATCTAAACCTCAAAAAAAACTACTGGTTGATTATTTGTATATATTAATTTTATTTTCAAATGGTTTACCTAAATACAATTACATATTAACCAGGGATTCATGTAAGCCTATGGTAAGTGAAAAACCCTTATCATCCTAAATCAGGGGTCCAAGCCACATTTCCTTATTGGTAATGATAGTTTGTTACCCAATATAAATGTTTTCATTTTTATAAACTATATTAATATAATTTCTATGACATTTCCAAATAGTATGATGGACATCCATGAGTGTTAATAATTAATTAATTTTTTCAATATGGTTTTTTTTACAACCTATTTTTTTACAGAGTATATTAATATTATTTTTATATCAAGCCTAATGTTTCTCAATACATTTAAAATTATGTATATAAAATTTACATGTATTATTACAAAAAAAAATTTTACATTGAATCATTTAGTAAACTAATTACTTCTATTACCACAAATTTCTCCCAAAATATCTTTAGTCATGGTAAACTTTAATTATATTATACCCAAAAAATAAATCATTATGACTATAAACTTATGATCAACCATAATTTCATAGATCTTTTATGGTATCCATAACTCTTATATTAATGAAGACATACATGTTTCTATGTTAATCCCCAATGTCTATCTTTGGTTCATGTTCTCTTATCTAGGTTTTCCTAAATCTAGTACCCATGTTTTCTACTAAACCTCCTATGATTCCAACTATAGAGACTCAACCCTAGAATTTTGTAGCTAGTGTCCACTACCATTTACCCATACATGATTACAAGGAATCAAATCCAAAAAGAACAAAGAGTTTATTAGTCTTATCAAACTAGATACATACATGATTCTTGTATTAAAAATTAATACACTAATTATAACATATTTTTTTGGATAACTATAACCCCAATTAGAATATCATTTCATATATTTTTTTAGTAAACTTCACAGATTATTGGATAAGGGAATATAAATATTGGTGAGCTTAAATTATCATTTAAGGTTAATTATAATGGAATCAATAGTAATTCAATGAGAATAATGATTATGTAAAGGTAAATATCAAAACACACATTCCATGTAATCAATAAATTGTGATGGAAGTGTGTAAACAATATAGATATTAAATAACTAAAAAAATTACATTTAAATAAATTGAATATCCTGATAAGATAAGGAAGAATCATTATATCATGTTAAATGTATTAAAACACATGTCATTACATAAATAACCTAAGACTAAAATGAAAGCATAGATTTTGTCATTCTGAAAATCTCATTGATAATAATAACACAATGTATATAAAGGAAATGATTAATTATTGGATTCCATATTTCCTAGGTATATACTACCTTTACTATCTATACCTTTCACAAGACGGTAGTATACTACATTCAAGACCTTTCACAAGACTCTTTAGAACGTGCTTGGTTACAAACTCAAAGGGTTTGTGCCCAAATATTTTCATCTCACAAGACTAACAATGCATTGAGGGGTTTCATTTAGACGACCCCCAGACCATTTAATTTTAGTCTAAGTAATTCCTTATATATCAAATAATCAATTTAATTCATAAGTAATGTTACTTATCATCTATTATCCATATTGAATAAAGAATAAAGATTTATCAATATTTACCTATATAATTAAACAACATTAAAATTATAAACTATGTGTAAAATGGTATATGATTTAGGAAATAATCCTACTCATCAAAAATGATATAGATATTTTTGGGAAATATAATTTTCAATGATTAAAGGTGTGTTAATAGTTCATCAGTACTATGAAAAATGAATCATGGCATTTATTCTCAATAATATCATTGGAAAGAATCATAAACTATATATATAAATAATAATTATTCTATAAATTTGACATATACCCATTAGAGTAAGAGTAAAGTGATTTATTATTGATGAAATAAAGGAATGTATGTAAAAAAAATATAGTGGAAAATATCCATTATTCTTAAAAGAACATTTTGAAAAAACATTTGATTGAAAATTTATTTCAAAAAAATATATATAAAAATATCATTGAAAATTTTCAAAGGAAGATTCAAAGAAATGATTATGGGTAATTTTTTATATGTTGTACAAGGTAAAAAGGGCATTCCATTACCCAGTATGAAGGTTAGAAAAATTTCTAATTTTGAAAGAGACAACAATATTTATTTGAAAAAAAAATAAAAAAAATGTTTTAAAATAATAATTATTAAATCAATTTTAAATGGTTTAAATAAATTTGAAAAAAAATTAAAACATGGTTTTGAGAGAAAACTGATTTCTGAAAAAAGAAACAAATAAATTTGGGCTTTCTGAAAAAACAAAATTATAATACATCTTGAGTCACAAATAGTATGAAAGTGGAACTATTACTTGAAAAATATCATCAATAACCAGAGGATAAGAAAATTAAAGGTGTTATAAAATAATGACTATATAATTTCCTTTAATGAAAATTCAAGAATAAACAATCTCGATTAGAATGAGATGGTGAAATATACCCTTAAAATGAACAAAATAATGATGTATAAATTAATAAATTAATTGATTTTGTGTATCAAATGTAAATAAGAATAAAATAATTTTAATTAATTAAATAATATTAAGAATAATTATAAATGTAATTATAAAATATTAATGATATTGTGGATGTAATATAAACTAATGAAAAGGAATTAATTTATGAAATTAATTTAACACTTGGAAACTTTAACTTAATATCCCCTTAGATGAGATAATTAAAATTGAAACTCAAAATAAATTAACTAATTAAGTATTCATGATATTAAATTTTAAATGGTAAATATATAAACTATATAAAAAACAATTTGAATAACATTACAATATGCATCAATAAAATGAAATTGAGTTTAAATCGCATACCTTGTGTTTTCTATTGGGTGAACATCCTTTAACCTCTTGTATAATGGTTTTAGGAATTTTATTAACTTATTATAGAAATATAATCAAATTTATAGTATCATATATTATATTCTTAAAATATATTATTACCTTTTTGTTCATAATCTCACATAATGTTTACTATTTCTGGTGTTAATCACCCATTTCTTAGTACATTTTGACTTTTTGTTTTTCTTGAAATTTCTTATATCATGAATTAATATTATATAAAAAGTAAAACATTATTTAAATGTTATATATATTTATTATATATTTACTTATAGTAACCCATAATGTTAGGATAAAGTAATTGAAATACATCTTTCATGGATATGGTAGTTCGTACATACGTATAAATGTTGGTTTCATTTTCTTATCATACTAAAAGAATGAAAAGTAAATATTATATATGTATATTATATTTAAAACATTATTAGTGTTTCATATATATCACATAATTTAATTAAAACTATCCTTTATACATTCCATGTATAGCATGAATGAATCACATCCCTTTATGGATGTGGTAGTCCACAAATCCACACACAATGTTATTGTTTTCCTAAAAAATGGAAATCATAAAGGTATGTGTTATAAAATAATCATAGAAGCATAGAGAGATTATAAATATCATATATATCATATATAAACAATATATCTATCATTATTAAAAACCATTAAAGGTGGTAATGTAATATTGAAGGATATCAGTTTATAAGGAAATAATATGTCGTACACATGAAAGATGGTTGTGTATACCATTTAATGTAAGTGTGAGTGATTGTAGGTAATAAAATTGAAATTAAAACTTATATGTTTATTTAATATAGATATTTTTTATATGATAAATATATAATTTGAATTTAATGTGTGGATGAATAAATGAAAAAAATTGGTTGTTGAAGAATGTTACATCTTATTCGGGTAACTCCATTTGGTTTATATCAAAATACATCCTTGGTTTGACTTCCCAAAAATAAAGGTATGTGGGGAGGGATATTTTGGATCAATTTTGGAATATTTTTATGATCCAAATATATTTAGAGGGTTTAATAAATGGGAGCGTTGAGTGCCTTTTTATATTGGAAGAGTGGAATTCTTTTAAATTTTTGACTAAGGGAATTCCACCAATGTTTTCCCATGAAATGTGGATCCAATAATAAATAAAAATTATATAAAAAAAATTTTATGGTATAAATATGTACATACACTACTTTTTAGACATTATTTAAGGTCATATGTCCCTTAATATAATGGTTCAGACACTTGTTAAGATTAATTTTACCTTAATCACTATAATTAATTTTAATTGATTTCACAAATATTTTTGGTAAAAAACAAAGTAAAAATTAATATAAATTGAAAATTATTCTTATTTAAAATATATAATCAACATTTGAAATTTCAATATCATAAATGGTAGGATTTTATTTAAAATTATTCTTGCAGATGTGACAATAAATCAGGGTATTAAAATAATAAGCTTCAAATGTTGGGAATTTTTTTATATAAAATTTCAATGTGAAACTGATAAAAATCACCTAAATTGTATAAATGGATGTATAATTTATATAATTTAACTTTAAAACCAATTATAAATTCAATTTTACCATATAAATTATTTAAATGAAAAACCAGTTTTCAATTAAAACTCAGTATTGTTCACTATTCATTAACAAAAAAATATTCTCAAAAAATACCAAAAAACCTCCCTAAGATGATTTTTATGTTATTATTTCAAAAACTATTTTTATTTTAAGAAATTTAATTTATAAAATTTTCATCATTTAGTTTCAAAATAGGTGCTCCTTTAAAAAGTGGTGAAATCGCTATTATAAAAATATAGATTTTTCTTCGTAATATTGGGTCTGTTCATATCTTATACCTTTGAAATATGTTGGATTAATGTAAAATATATTTTATTTCATATATAATATATAAATTTCATAAATCTCTTTCACTAATAGTAATTAATTTAATTTATTAAGAGAAAATTCTTTTTAGTACATAAAAATAGTTTTTTTAAACATTTCCTCTATATTTAATTAGTTTTTTATTCACTTTTAACTAGTTAGTAAACAATTAATATTAAGATATTTTTTTATTAGATATTTAATCCTATTCATATTGTCCAATTTAATTTCTAGTTTATATTTTATTAGAATACTAATTTAAAAAAATATTTTTTTTTCTTAGGAAAACTCGATCTTGCATGCAACGCTAGCTTTCAAAGAAAATATTTATTATGTATAATGAATGATAACCCAATATCACATGAATTAAATGATATAAAATGTATTTAATTTATTTTTAAACTTTTAGTATGTTTCAAAGTATTGGGATGTTATATTCTATTCAACACATTGTTTTGTGTGTCATACATGATATCAAATATAATGATCTCACATAATAATTTTGTGGATTTACATAATTTATGTTGAATTCATGTATGATTAGTGATTAATAATGTAAATCGAAATATATAAAGATATTATTAAATATTAAAGTAGTCTATTTATGATTCTCAGATATTTTTTATGTGTTCCTTGGATATAATTCACTAAGATAACTATCTATGTTTGATATGATGATGCCTAGAAACTTTCTATGGACTCATTGGTTGTCATTTGGTAAGTCAATTCTAAAAGATTTGTGATTATTCCTGGAGACTTCTTTTGGGTTAATTTAATTTTACTGGATCCACACTTAAGCAATTTTCTATATAATTTTATTGATTTGTTTGTGTAGTTCTTAATAGAAAATTCATGTGTCAAAAGATAAAAGATTGTTGAATAATATTAAAGAAGAAAGAAGACCATGAAAATTTATATTCTAATTATTAATTTTAATGTAATCCAATGATTTTTCAATTAATTTCCACGAAAAAGTATAATTCAATTAAAATTTTACATGATATTATTCTGAATAAGAGAAGGTGATTGGGCATGACTTATTATTTTAGAATGCTTGGAATTATTTATGTTGCATATATAAATTCTATGTATTATATGGGATTTTAACAAAAATATAAGGCCCCATACTATACCCTTATATTTATACCTCAACCAACCATAGGGGGGCCTAAGGGTCAACCCTCACGGGAGAGCATACTGAAGGAGGCATCACTGACGCATAGTTTGTCATGTGTAAACCCCAGGTGGGCATATGTATATGGCTCATGGGAGTGAATTCCCAGAGTTAAATACATGGATGGCCCCATGTATAAGTCCAAGAAACTATTATGGAGGTTCAAAACCAATTTTTGGTTTCTGATTGTGTGATAAGGTGTTTATCCCTCCATTTCCATGTCTATTGAGTAGCTGCAATAGTTGAATAATAAAGCAGAATCAATCCATTTTGGATATACAATGTGTGATAGAGTGTGTTTGAGTATTGTTCGCCCATAATAAAATGATATACATATAATAATCACCACATGATATGAGTGATCGATTCCCTCTGTTAGATCCCACATAGTGAGTATTAAAAAATGATGAACTTCTTCTCCTCTATTCTACCTTTTGCCTTCTCAATGCACTGGATAGATTCAAAAAGGTCCATCTAAAATTCGGATATCCTTCATCAACAAAAACAATAAAAAGATGTAATTATGGATATCATAAATCCATGAAAGAAACTTCATCTTTCATTTTGGCCCTTATTCAAGGAACATATCTCAGCCGAATGTAAATGAATTTTCAAAGGTCATTGATGAGCTTAGAAGAATTTGAGATTCAAAGAGAGGAGATGCATGCAAGTATTTTCACATGAACATAAGGAATAAAACATGATCTCTTGTAAATGTAGACACCATGATTTATAGAATAATATTATGGTACAAATACCAAATTCATTGGTATATTGAAATTTAGTGGCCCAATATTATTTATAGAGATTTCAAGGAGAACTTGACATGGCATGAATTATTTAGGAGGATGACAACTGAGCTATCAAGAGTTGTCATTTGATAAATGAATACCCAAACCAATTAGGTATATATTAGGAGATGTGGTATTTTTTATACCTTTTTGAGAGATAGGTAGCCGATTTAAGTGGTCTCTGGACTCACAATGAATATCGAAGGTATCCAGTGAATTTTTTTTGATATAAAAAAAAGTAAAGCTCAAGGAAAGGATTAACACTGAAATATAAATAACTTACAATCGAGAAAGGAAACTCCCATATCAAAAAATATATCACTATGAAACATCTTTTGTGACGAATAATATATTAACAACACAATGCTTATATGATTAAAAATACGGTTTATGGGAACCACTAATGTGATGAAAAAGTTTGAGAAGAAAAACACATTAAATGGTCATAAAGAAACCTACATACATAAAAGATATATGTGAATAAGAATGTAACACCCCAAGCTTCCACAGTACGCTTCTCTTTGAATAATACAGTAGCGTGTGTTGTAAGCAACATCGAGTTCTAACACACCACAACCAATCAAACTAGTTGTTATGAATAGTAATACCCAATTTTTAAAATATTATAAATTTTATCTTTCAAAATGGACTTCATTTTTGAATTTGGAATATCGAAATTAGCCTTGGGTGAATTATTTGAATTTTTCTAAAAACTTTCAATTTTTGATGAATAGTGAAAAGACACTGAGTTATAGTTTAAAACCGAATTTTTATTTAAATATTTTTTTATATAAATTTATTTTTGGTAAAAATAGATACATAATACATATATATGTTCAATGTAATTCATTGGAGTCGTTTTATAATAATTTTAGATATATAAAATTTTATTGAACATTTCACCGTCTTTTACCCACCTCCTAGGAGAATTTTAAAATTCACATAATACTTAATTTTATAGATTCTGTGAATAGAATTTCTAAAATCCGAGAGACATGGTTAATATCAAGGAGTAAAATGTGGTTCAATAAGATAAAAATAATTTTTGGTGAATAGTAACTTTTTACTTTTATTTACCACAGTTGAAAGTAAATAGGGTAATTAAGGGTAAAAATGAAATTATTATTACCCTGACACATATACTAATTCTATTGTCTAAGTATAATTACACCAAAAACAACCTTAGTAATAAAATATTAGGCTCTTTGGTCCACTTGGATTAGATTAGGACATTTATTATTATTTAATTCAAAGAAGAGTTAAAAGTGTTAAAATAAAAGTTTAATAACTAAAACATTTTTAATATAGTTTTATATATAAGATAAATTCAATTATAAATATTCATTATAAATATAAAAATATTTCCTACATAATGGTATTTTATTTATAATTTTTATACATTAAATAATTTAATTTATTTATGACACAATGGTAATGGAGTAATTTCCTAATTAATGAAATATTAAAATAATTGATATTATAAATATCCAAATAAATGTAATTTGAGACTTTTAATGAATTAAACTAATTTTCTAGGTTAATATGACATATTAGGGTTGGTGAGATGAATGTTTTTCTAAGTAATAATTCTTTTATGAATTTAGCAAAAACCAAATACTAAATAGTGTCAAAATTGACATAAAAGAGTTTTTTAAACAAATATTATATTATTAACTGATATTATATTTCTAAAAATCTATGGTTCGGCAAAAGGACTTATATAATGATAGTTGTATCATTAATTAACCACTTGGGGTTCTCTTGGAAGTATATAGTATGTTTATTAACCATATAATATAAAAATACAAAGAGACATGGTAAATGTCAAACTATTTAACTAAGAGTTAAATCTAAAAGATAAATTTAATATAGTGTCCCAAACCTGTCAAAAACCTATTGGTTGAGTGGTTTTCGACACATCCCCACGTTAGAATTTAAATAATCCATTTTTGATCCATTAGAAACTGAAAATTATTTTATTATAAAATAATATTTCTAGCTTTCTATAAGGTGCCCCACACCCCTCTTATAAAAGGGAACTCCCCATTCTCTCTAATTCACACCTTCAAATCCTTTTGGCTCATCCAAACCCCACCCAATTATCCTATAAACTTCTATCCCTTCATCCTATAGGCCTTACTTTAGTAATAAATCCAACTTAAGAAGACCTTTTTATCAAATCAAAAGGAAGCACCCGAAAAAGAGGTAATAATTTCACCACCCTCTTTCAAGTTCTTTTCTTCTTCCACTTATTCTTTATTTGTTATTTCCATTATAAAATAATAACTCCAATATCTTATATGTACTTTTATTTTATTATAAATATGGTACAGTGATATTCATTATTCTATCCATCCTTTGAAAGACATGTCACCATACGTGCGTATGAACAGATTACCGTCTCTACATCGTGGTGTAATTGTTATTCAATACATTACTATTTGGATGGGTATAATAATGATGTGTAATTTTTGTAAATAATAAATATAACATGATAATTATTCTGTATATATGATATACCATCCAATTATATATTATTTTAATATCAAAATAATGATATTGTCGCTTGTGTGTATGTATGGATTATTGTCTCCACAAACGCGATGAGATTCATTCCCCATCATATCCATTCAAGACTAATTTTCATTATATGATTAAAAATAATGTTTAAAGACTTGATATCATTCTGGATATTAATAAGATACATCCCATTCATAACAAATATCACTCACATAACAAATAATATAAAGGAAACCAAATCTGTTAACACCCGAAACGAAGATAATACTAAGATATTATTAATAAAACAATGTTAAAAGATCATATATGATATCATATTAATGTATATGATTCTTGAATAATTTAATAACAATTATTTCCCCATTATATAGGAGTTTAACTTACCCTTTACCAAGTAAAAGTACAAGTTAAGGGTTAATTCTACAATCTCTTCATTATCCTAGGTTGTTTATACGTAATTATCAAATAGGACCTCTTTATCATCCACATCCATGTTTCTTAAAAATGTATTTCAAAACATTCTTAATATTTTATAGACTATGGGTTAAAGTCATTTATAACCTTGTTTTACTTTTTATAATATTTTTATAAAGTAATCTTTCCGTCGTTTTCCAAACAAGGTCCTTTTTAACCTTTTCGATAGAATTATGGTAAGAATGTATTTTTTAACTTATATGGCGGGTGCGGATATTTTACACCGATATAAAATCGTCGAAGCTTCTCTTACAAGCTTATAAGAATATTTTCAAAGTAAATTTTTTCATTTATAAATATATGACTTTTAAATGATTTCAAAAAAATAGATATTTCTCTCAAATAGTTTTGATTTCATCTATGTCGACATCCTTTGATGGATTTTAAGCTTATTTGAAGTTGATTTATTATGATACAAAACTTCCATATTATATTGAAGGTTTTGTGATATGTTTGACTATGGATGTGTTATTTTTATACTATTCATGGTTTATGGAGAAATTATTGACATTTCCTATGCTATTTTTAATACGAATGTTTATGTTATGTTTAAACCTGTTCATATGAAGAATGCATTGGAATTAGTAAGTGATGGGTGGAGCCTGATATAGCTCCTCGATGCATCGGTAGGTCTCATGAGAAAAACTAGTGTCTTGGAACAATGGCTTGACAAAATCTTATTTTTAGTCTTGGCACAAGGCCTTGAATATGTGGTTATGATAGTCTCTCATTATGAATTCCATCATTATGAAAGTGGTTATTGGTATTGCATGTGATTATTCGACAAGTTGAATATCCATGTGAATAAGTAAATGGAATTATTTCGTTTTATTTTTTCCATATTATCCTGAAGTTCATGTTTAAAAGACTTTTTTTTAGTTATACATTTCTTTAAATGTTTATACTTATTTATGAATGTTTCTGCTATATTGTTATTCTTACTGGGCATCTGAGCTCACCCCTTTCTATGTTTTATTTTTCCCAGGATGTGAAGAAGTATTTTATGACTGAACTATTGGGATAGTCTGAGGGGATATGAGTGTAGACTATGGAGACTATGTTGTTGTAGTTTTCACTTTATGATGTAATGTAAGACTTATGAATGTATCTAGTGTTTCCAAGGCTACTAAACTAATCGATATTTCGAGACTTGATCTTTTGTGATCATGCCAATGTTTTGTAGTAATGCACCGACTCTGGATAAGTGGGGTCGGGGAATTACAGTTGGTATCAGAGGAAGTTTAGTACAAACCTTGGAAGCAAGATTTAGATAAACTCCGATTAGATCCCATAGACCTAAGATGGACTTTGAGGATTAGTATAGAAGAACTTCCTAGAATATTGGTATTGTAGATATTTTGTGAGTTTTCTGAGAAATACATCCCTTTATGGATATGATCAAGTAGAGGTGGCTCTGGAACAGATGTACCTAGGGGTAAAACTCGAAAAGACCGCTTTGATATTGACTCGAACGGGAACTGGTGAACAACAATGGGCATTGCTACACTCTTGGATATGACACTCCCAGGGGATATGCTTAGGATAATACTCATTTTCCTTACAAACCATTATGAAGGGTTTATGAGTATATACTTCCTCAAAGAAATTTTTTTATGATTATGGATTATATCCATAAACTGTTCAATTTATGTTAAGTGTTTTACAAGTTTGGATTTATGTGTTGTGATTCATAAACTAATCTAGTGTATACCATTGTTTAGAAATGGTGCCTAGTGGAAGGAATGGAAACCATATCAATGCACGTACTCCATGTAGGTATTTCCCTCCTGATCAAAATAATTATACTGGTGATGGTGATGCAACTGGTGTTGATCTGCTAATCACCATACTGGGACAACTCACTCAGGTTATGAAGAATAACCTTACCTATATGGAGCACCATGATCCGCAGAGTGGAGGATCAATGTTAGATCTCATCATGAGGCAACAACCACCAATATTCAATGGGGGTATATATCCACAAATAGCTGAGCAATGGATAAATTCTATAGAGAAATTATTCCATGCCTTGGGGAGTAGCGAAAGGTAAAAAGTTGTCACGGAAGTTTACCGCCTCACTGGAGATGTTGATCAATGGTGTTCATTGATTCAAAACACAAAAGAAGATGATGAATTATTAAATATAGAATGGAGGTAGTTTAAAGATATTTTCTTAGAAAAATACTTTCCTCATGAACATTGAGTTGATATGGAAAGACAATTTCTAAGTCTGAGGAAAAAGGAGGATGATAATGTCGCAAAGTATGAGGATAACTTTACAAGTTTAGTGAGGCATTCTTCAGATTATATATGTAATCCAAGAAGTGAAATTGATCGTTTCTTTGATGGGTTTAAACTGTTTCTCTGTTGAGAATTAGTCTCACAATCCTTCTCGTTGTACGAAGATATTGTCTCATGTGCTATCAAGATAGAAAATTCATTCTCTAAGTCTTACAACTTTAAAGCAAATAAAGAGAAGAAGTGATCTTCCAATCACTCTGGAAATGGAAATAAGGGGAATAAGGGAACAGTTGAATATCCATCCTGTAGTAAATTTGTGAACAAACACCCAGGTACTTTCTTGAAGGGAATGGGAGTTTGTTACAAGTGTGGTGAAAAAGGACACCAAGATCGTGATTTCAAGGGGAAGAAAGAAGCTATCGATGTTCAATGATACAATTTCATTGAAATGGGACATTATGCAAATGAATTTCCTAAGCGTCCAGAAAACTTACCTCAAAAAAGGGCAAGGGATCAAGGCCAAGCTTATGTTATCACTGCTGCTGAGTTAGAATCTCCGAAAGACATAGTGCTGGTAATTTAATGGTTTCCTCAAGTTTAGAAAATGATTTATTTGATTCTGGATCATCGCATTGTTTCATATCTTTCCAGTTTGCTAAGAAAATTAGATATTTCCAATTTTATTTAACAAGGGAGTTGTCAGTCAAAACTCTTAAGTGAAGTATCTTTGCTACAAAGTTCTATGAATCAGTTCCTATTAGGGAATATAAATGTTCTTTATCTTTTGATCTCATCATAATACCCATGATTGAATTTGATATAATCCTCGGTATGAATTGGATTTCAGACCATGATGCAAAAATTTATTTTAAGAAGAAGCAGGTTACTATCTTTGATGATGATGATAATGAACACCTTATCTTTAGAGAAGAATCATCACCACCTAATTCTTATCTAGATCCACCCCCAGTAGCTCAAATAAATTCAATTATTGGGGAGGAAGAGATTGAAATGATTGTGGGTGAGGAAACGAATGTTGAAATAGAATATGTATCTATTGTTAGAGAATATGTTGATGTGTTTCCAGAATATTTTTATAGACATACTCCAGAACGAGAAATTGAGTTTTCCATTGATTTAATTCTTGTTCAAGTCTTATATCGAAGACCCCTTATAGAATGGAAACTATGGAATTAATGGAACTAAATAAACAACTAGAGGAATTGAGTAATAAGGTATTTATTCTCCCTAGTTTTTCTCCATGGGGAGCCCCTGTTCTTTTTGTTAATAAGAAAGATGGATCTATGAGGTTTTGTGTTGACTACAGGGAGATCAATGCTATAACAATAAAGAACAAGTATCTCCTACCTCACACTGATGATTTATTCAACCAACTTCATGGAGCTCAATATTTTACAAAGATTTACCTTCAATCTGGATATCATTAGTTGTGTGTGAAGAAGGAAGACATTCTGAAAATAATATTTCGAACCAGGTACGGGCATTATGAGTTTATAGTAATGTTGTCTGGGCTGACTAATGTACCCTCTATTTTCATGGATCAAATGAACATAGTTTTCAAGGAATATCTTGATGACTTTGTAGTGGTATTTATTGATTATAACTTGGTATACTCCAAAATCCCCAAAGATCATGAAAATCACTTGCAGGTTATCCTGAAGACTCTGAGAAGACAAGAATTATATGGGATGTTTAGGAATTGTGAATTATAGCTTCAGGAGATTTCATTTCTCAGCCATATTTTCTCTAAGGATGGAATTACCATTGATCCTTCTAAGACAAGAGAAATCCAAGAAGGGCCGACACCGACAAGTTTAACTGAGGTACGCAGTTTTATTGGTTTAGCAGGTTATTATCTACATTTCGTCCAGAATTTTGCCCAGTTGGCTAACCCATTAATAAATCTGACACGAAAAGGGGTTAAATTTTTTTGGAAAAAAGAGTGTGAAGAATGTTTTGAAGAACTGAAGAGAATATTAGTCAATGATCCTATATTGACTCTACTATCGGGGAATAATGGGTTTGTTATTTATAGGGATGCTTCAAAGAAAGGACTTGGTTGTTTCCTTATGCAGAATGATAGGGTTATTGCATATTCATCACAACAACTAAAAATTCATGAGAAAAACTATCCTACTCATGATCTTGAGTTATCAGCTGTAACATTTGCTTTGAAGATTTTGAGGCACTATCTCTATGGTGAAAATGCGAGATTTATATAGATCACAAGAGTTTGAAGTATATTTTCTCACAGAAATAACTCAACATGAGGCAAAGGCAATGGCTTGAACTACTCAAGGATTATGATTGCACGATACACTACCACCCGGGGAAGGAAAATAAGGTGGTAGATGCTTTGAGCAGAAAGGATCATGGAGTTTTGAACAATATGAGAGTTGAAAGGGATCTAATTCTCATGGATCTTTTAAAGATGGATATGGGAATAACCATGGAATGTGAAAAATCCATGCTTTTTCAAATGGTTGCCAAACCAACTTTACTAGAAAGGATAAAAAGTTATCAGCCAAATGATGAAGAGTTTCAGAAGAAGATTAATGCTTTGAATGATGGGAGATTGACTGACTTTGTGTATGAAGATGGAATTTTGAAATTTGGGAAGAGACTTTGTGTTTCCAATATACCTGATCTAAAAAGGGAATTGTTGGACGATGCTCATAGTTCCAATTTCTCTATACACCCTGGGAGCACCAATATGTATAGATATTTGAAGGAACATTTTTGGTGGGACAACATGAAGAGAGAGATTGCTGATTTTCTGTCAAGATGTATGGTTTGTCAACAAGTGAAAGCAAGAATGCAACCGCTGAGAGGAGTCATGCAACCTCTTCCCATACCTGAGTGGAAATGGGATAATATTACGATGGACTTTTTCATGGGACTACCAAATATTCCTAGAAAGAACGATGCAATGTGGGTCATTGTTGATCGTCTTACCAAGTCAGCACATTTTCTTGCTATAAGGGAGGATTTACCACTTGAACATCTAGCAAGACTATATATTAATGAAGTTGTGATACTTCATGGAGTACCCCTATCAATTGTTTCTGATCGTGATCCATGTTTTACATCAAGATTCTGGAAAATTCCTCAGAAATCCTTCAATACTGATCTTCATTTGAGGACTGCCTACCACCCTCAAACTGATAGACAATCAAAAAAGACTATTCAAACCTTAGAATACATGTTGAGATCATGGTCACTCGACTTTCAAGACATGTGGGATCATATGAAGCATTATATGGAAAAAGATGTTTCACACCAACCTATTGGGATGATGTTGGTGAAAGAAAACTTATAGGCCCAGAACACGTGGAGGAAACGATAGAAAGGGTGAAGGTAATCCAAAACCACATCAAAGTAGCTCAAAGTAGGAAGAAGAGCTATGTCGATAACCGAATGAAGGATTTGGAATTTCAGGTAGGAGATCATGTTTTCTTGAAGGTATCTCCCTGGAAGTGTGTTATACATTTCGGTAAGAATGGAAAATTGAGTCTCAGGTACATCGGACCTTTTGAAATTCTAGAATGAATTCGGGTTGTATCTTACCATTTTGCAATGCTGCCAAATCTCTCCAAAGTTCACGATGTCTTCCATGTATCAATGTTGAGAAAATACATGCTTGACCCAACGCATGTACTCACCTATGAGGAATTAGAACTAGAACCCGATTTGTCTTATTGCGAAGAGCCTGTCAAGATTATTGATACAAGAGAACAAGTGCTGAGAAACCGGACGACTTGTCTAGTAAAAGTTCTATAGAGAAACCATAAGATGGAAGAGGCAACGTGGGAACTTGAGGAACTTATGATGAAAAACCACCTGAGTCTTTTTATGAAATAATATTCTAGAAATTTTGAGGATGAAATTATTTGAAGGAGGGGAGAATGTAACACCCAAATCTTCCACAATACGCTTCTCTTTGAATAATATAGTAGCGTGTATTGTACGCAACTTCGAGTTCTAACACACCACAACCAATCAAACTAGCCGGTATGAATAGTAATACCAAATTTTTGAAATTTTATAAATTTTATCTTTCAAAATGGACTTCATTTTTGGATTTGGAATATCGAAATTAGCCTAGGGTGAATTTTTGGTATTTTTCTAAAAACTTTCAGTTTTTGATGAATAGTGAAAAGACACTAAGTAATAGTTTAAAACCAAATTTCTATTTAAATAACTTTTTATTTTATTTAAATTTATTTTAGGTCAAAATAGATACATAATACATATATAGGTTCAATGTAATTCATTGGAGTCAGTTTATAATAATTTTAGATATATTAAAATTTTATTGAACTTTTCACCGTCTTTTACCCACCTCCTTGGAGAAATTGAAAATTCACATAAAACATAATTTTACCGCTTCTATGAGTGGAATTTAGAAAATCCGAGAGACATGGTTAATATCAAGGAGTAAAATGTGGTTCAATAAGATAAAAATAATTTTTCATGAATAGTAACTTTTTACTTTTATTTACCACAGTTAAAAGTAAATAGGGTAATTAAGGATAAAAACGATATTATTATTACCCTAACACATGTCTTAATTCTATTGTCTAAGTATAATTCGACCAAAAACAACCTTAGTAATAAAATATGATCCTCTTTGGTCCACTTGGATTAGACTAGGACATTTATTATAATTTTATTCAAAGAAGAGTTAAAAGAGTTAAAATAAAAGTTTAATAACTAAAACATTTTTAATATAGGGTTATACAAAAGATAAATTCGATTATAAATATTCATTAGAAATATAAAATAATTTCCTACATAATGTTATTTTATTTATAGTTTTTAGACATTAAATAATTTAATTTATTTATGACACAATGGAGATACGGTAATTACCTAATTAATGAAATATTAAAATAATTAATATTATAAATATTCCTATAAATGTAATTTGAGACTTTTTATGAATTAAACTAATTTTCTAGGATAATATGACATATTAGGGTCGGTTATATGAATTGATTTAATAATTCTGTTATGAATTTAGAAATAACCAAATGCCAAATAGTGTCAAAATTGACATAAAAGTGTTTTTAAAACAAATATTAAATTATTAATTGATATTCTATTTAGAAAAATATAATATTTGGCAAAAGGGATTATATAATGATAATTTTATCATTAATGAACCACTTGGTGTTCTCTTGGAATTATATAGTAATTTTATTAACCATATAATATAAAAAATAAAAGAGACATGGTAAATGCCAACCTATTTAACTAAGAGTTAAATCTAAAAGATAAAGTTAATATAGTGACCCAAACCTGTCTAAAACCTATTGGTTGAGTGGTTTTTGATAAATACACACCTTATATTTTTAATAATACATTTTTGAGACATTATAATACGAAATTTAATTTATTATAAAATAATATTTCTAGCTTTTCCTAAGGTTCCCTTCACCCCTCTTATAAAATGGCACTCCCACTTCTCTCTAATTCACACCTTCAAAGCCTTTTGGATCAGTCATACCCTACACAAATATCCTCTCAACTTCCCCCAATTAATCCTAGAGGGATTAATTTAGTCAAAAATCCAACTTATGGAGCCCTTTTGATCAAATAAAAAGGAAGAACCCGAAGAAGAGGTAATAATTTCACCACCCTCTTTCAAGTTCATTTCTTCATCCACTTATTATTTCTTTGTTATTTCCATTCTAAAATAATGACTCCAGTATCTTCTATGTACTATGATGTTATTATAAAAATGGTATAGCCATATTCATTATTCTATCCATCTTTTGAATGACATGTCACCATACATGTGTACGTATGGATTACCGTCTCCACGTCGTGTTGTAATTTTTATTCAATACATTATTATTTGGATTGGTATAATAATGATGTGTAATTTATGTAAATAATAAATATAACATGATAATTATTCTGTATATATGATATACCATCCAAATATATATTATTTTAATATCAAAAGAATGATATTGTCGCTCGTGTGTAAGTACGGATTATCGTCTCCACGAACGTGATGAGATTCATTCCCCATCGTATCCTTTCAAGAATAATTTTTTTAGATGATTAAAAATAATGTTTAAAGACTTGATATCATTCTGGATATGAATAAGATAAATCCCATCCATAACAAATATGACTCACATAACAAAGAATATAAAGGGAAACGAATCTGTTCACACCCGAAACGACGACAATACTAAGCTATTATTAACAAAACAATGTTAAAAGATCGTATATTATATCATATTAATGTATATTATTCTTTATTAATTTAATAACAATTATTCCACCAATATATAGGAGGTTAACCTACCCTCAACCAAGGAAAAGTGCAAGGTAAGGTTTAATTCCACAATCTCTTCATTATCCGAGGTTGTTTATAAGTAATTATCTACTAGGACCTCTTTATCATCTATATCCATGTTTCTTAAAAATATATTTCAAAATATTCTAACTCTTTTATAGAATATGGGTTAAATTCATTTACACCCTTTTTTACTTTTTAAAATATTTTTATAAAGGAATCCTTCCATCTTTTTCCAAACATGGTCCTTTTTAACCTTTTCGACAGAATTAAGGTAATAATTTTTTTTAACATATACGGTGGGTGCGGCTATTTTTTGCTGATATAAAATCGTCGAAGATTCCCTTACAAACTTATAAGAATATTTTCAAAGTAAATGTTTTATTTTATAATTATTTTACTTTTAAATGATTTAAAAAAACAGATATTTCTCTCAAATAGTTTTGATTTCATCTATGTCAACATCCATTCATGGATTTTAAGCTTATTTGAAGTTGATTTATTATGATACAAAACTTCCATATTGTATTGAAGTATTTGTGATATGTTGGACTGTGGATGTGTTATTTTTATACTATTCATGGTTTATGGAGAAAGTATTGGCATTTCATATGCTAGTTTTAATACGAATGTTTAAGTTATGTTTAAACATGTTTATATGAGGAATGCATTGGGCTTAGAAAGTGACGGGTGGAGCCCGCTATAGCTCCCTGATGCATCGGTAGGTCTCATGAGACAAACTAGTTTCTTTGCACATGGCCTTGAAAAAGTCTTATTTTTAGTCTTGACATAAGGCCTTGACTATGTGGTTATGATAGTCTGGCATTATACATTCCATCATTATGAAAGTGGTTATTGATATTGCATGTGATTATTCGACTATTAGAATATCCATGTGAATCAAAGTCTTATTTTTAGTCTTGACACAAGGCCTTGACTATGTGGTTATGATAGTCTGGCATTATACATTCCATCACTACGAAAGTGGTTATTGATATTGCATGTGATTATTCGACTATTAGAATATCCATGTGAATAAGTAAATGGCATTATTTAATTTTATTTTTTCCATATTATACTGAAGTTCAATTTTAAAAGGATTTTGTTTTAGTTATACATTGCCTTAAATGTTTATGCTAATTTATAAAAGTTTCCGCTGTATTGTTATCCTTACTGAACATCTGAGTTCACCCCTTTCTATGTTTTATTTTTCCCTGAATGTGAAGAAGTATTTTATGACTGACATGTAGGGATAGTATGAGGGGATATGAGTGTGGACTATGGAGACTATGTTTTTGTAGTTTTCACTTTGTGATGTAATTTAATACATATGAATTTATCTAGTGTTTCCAAGGCTACTAAACTAATTGGTTCTTAGAGACTTAATCTTTTGTGATCATGACAATGTTATGTAATAATGAACCGACTCTAGGTAACCAGGGTCAGGGCATTACAAAGAATCCTCACATAAACTATTTTTCATCATGACATAAAAGTAATTACATGGAGATGTTGAGAAGGTTGTGTGCATATTTGGGAATGGAATAATGGTAAACACACACCCATTCTGGTTTTTGCAAAGTAAATAGTGGGGTGCCCATGGAGTACCTTCCATTGAATAAATGCTTTCATTATCAAATACAGTCTCATGTGAAGAATCAAATTATGTACATGAAACAATATTAAATGATAAAATAATAAATAAGACAACTTTAAATGTGTTGAAAAATCTTCATGTTGATCATTCAGATATAAATAATTGAGGTGAATTTGATGTTTAATCATCCACTTATTAAAGAGGACTTTGATGATGTGAAAAGAATATTATTGATTCCTTGGATCTAAAAGGCCTTAGTTGAGGAAAAAAATTAACAAGTTGAAACAAATACATCCAATGATGAAGAAAAATATTACTCATAATGAATATATTTGATGAATTAGTGGTGTGATTATGAACAATGAAATTTATGACTAGTGGTACCAATATAAATAACATTTCTCACTCATGAATATCAATCATTACATGTGTAAAAAGTTTCTAGAAGTTATAGTAATTCATATTCATTTCAAATTATAATGATAACAGATTTTTAAAACAACTACATGTTGATCACGGCTTGGAATAGGTCATAGTACTGAACATTGTAAAAATAATCATGTTCTTTTTCTTCCATTATTATATATATTGCATGTTTATGGGATTATTGAGATCACACAATAGATACATTCCTTTTAACTAGGGTAAAGGTATGTGGGTATGTTGCTCTAATTGAATGGAAATTAAAACATAGTAAAATTTGGATACACTTATTTACCCGCCCTCTTAGTTTTCATTCATGATCCATCTAGTATGTACATTATCACCCACCATAGTGATCATAAACCAACTCTTTGGTTATAATTCATAAGTAGTATGTCTCTAGAACTATTTCTCGCACTATGTCCAGTGGAGTCCATTATTCTTATGCTAACACATGTCAATCTAGATCCTTATCCCAAATAATATAACTCTTTCCCCATTATCCATAAAGTGGTAGGATTCCTTTATAAAAATATAATTTATTTTTACTAGATCTTATTACTCTAATTAGTTATCAGATCATTAAATAAAATGAAACTTATTGTTTAAAATTTTTTTGTATCTAATTCCATATTTAAAAAATAATAATTTTCAAAAAAAACATGTGTTATATTCCTAATGTATTATTATAATATTGAATTTTATATGAAATCTGTTAGATAATATATTTGAATATGGTTAGTTTTTCCACTTCTATTCACAAAATATGTCTTTAAAGGAATAATGGAATATTTTCATTATATATAAGACTCTTCAATGATCTTCCTTTTACTTCCATTCTAAAATTGATGTTTATATGGAAATGGGATTTATAGATAACCTTTAATCAACATATATGGTCAAATATTACTTGGATAATGTATTCACTAACTATCAAGCACATAGATTCCTTAATGTTTACAAAGTGAACACATTTACTTCAATTGAAACATACTAGGTAAATAAATAAATATGAAATTTTAATATTTATTAATATTTTTGAGTTAAATATTAATTTTAATTTAAAGTGGATTGGTATGTTCGATGGTGTACCCGATACAGAACAACAGGTTTCTTTGAAATCTTATGTTGTACACTAATAATATAATATTATTATTTTAAATGGCAGTTAAAGACAAGAAATTGTTTTGTTGGGAATGAATATAATTAACAACAATATGATTATACATGTTTTTTAAATGTTTTTACATTTATCCAATAAAAGATAGAGGTTTAAAATGTGAATGAATCTAATTTTAAGCATAATTTACATTAAAATGTTTGTTTACCGCCTTTTTATGAAGAACCCTCCTTAAATATAGTTTTAGTCACTTTTATAAGTTCTATTTTACCATATAAAACACTTATTTAGAATTAGGACATCAAATTTTAGTTTGGTTAAAATTTTGGTATTTTTCGGATAAAATTCATTTTTATTGAATAGTAAAAAAATACTGTATTTTAATTCAAAACTGCCTTTTAATCTAAATTATTTATAAGGATAGATTATCTTCTTATATGTTTTTAAAGTGTAATTAGATTATGTTTTTACTATTTAATCCAATTCTTATCATTGGATGTAATTTAACTATGAAATTGGACATAAATAAGTGTCAACCTTTTGATAGTTAATATTTCTTAAAAACACGCCTTTTGTTTTAACAGCGGGAATTAATTTTAAATTAATTTTTAACAATTCTATATTTTTAATCAAGAAATATGTATTCCATATTTGGAATTATGAGGTCCAAGTTGTGTAAATAGGTAACATTTATTTATAGACAGTATGAATATTTACTTCAGTAAATATTTTAATTACCATGGATGAAAGCTAAATCTGGTAAATAAGGGTAAACAAATATTACTATAATAATGTAAAATTACCATAAAATGTGTCTTAATCCTATTGGATGATACATATCCGACCATGGGAATCTTTGGGTCGATTTTAGGACCTCATGGGGCCACATGGGAGTAACAATGACACTTCATTTTAATTAACTTAAAGTAAAGACAAAAATAACAAACAAATATATTTTAGTAAATTAATTTTTATATGGGGTAATGTGAGTTATATATTAGACTATAAATATTAATTAGAAATCTAAAAATATTTCATAAATTATGGAATTTTTTATAATTTTAGACATGAAATAAATTAAATTATTTTTTGACACAATAATGATGTAGTGTTACCACATTAATAAATGATTTAAATAAATAAGATTATAAAGATTAAAATAATATCCAAAACCTATCCAATTATTATTGGATGATTTTATTTCTACCATTATTCATCTTATCTTTGACGTTAATCATTTCTGGACCTTTTCAAACTGAAGATAAGTTAATAATAAAATAATTGTTTCAAACATTCCTAAAGAGCCCCTCCTCCCCCTTATAAAAGGAAACCACTTCTAACACATTACTCACACCACTAAACACCCTAGGATCATCCAAACCCTACCCAAATAAGTTCTCAAGATCCCAATATTCCTCCTAAAATCCTTAACTTAGGCAGAAGGCACTTCAATAAATCCTTTTGGTTCAAACCAAAGAGAGTTACCTGAATTAATGGTATTGTCTTCTCTTAAGTTGTTTGTTTTATTTTACATCTTCAATCCCCTAAAATCTTTTTATTACTTTATTTTATAAAAAAACAGTATCCTAAATATACTAGTATGTTTTTATGAGAAGGATTCTAACTACACTTACACACACCTCTGCCAAATGGGTAAAGAACATACTATTTCTTTGCATGGTGAAACGAAACGATGATTGTTCAAATATCTCCAATTGCCTATCATGGTGAACATTATGATGGAACTGTATTTATATATGAAATATAATATATTTATATTGTTTCTACTCCTCTGTATTTTTCATTTATATAATTCCTTTATGGTTTCCATAGTGGGTAAATACGATAATCTCATTTGAGGAAGTGCGGACTATCGCCCCCTCAAAGTGACATGACTCATTCATGCCTTTTGTGGAACATATAAAAGATGGAGTTAATGATATTATATATGATATTATAATGGAATTATAATATACTTATGTATCATTAATTTTTCATTCCATTAGAATATGAAATATAAATGGAAGTAGCGTTTAAGCATACGTACGGCTTACCATCTCCATGAACAGTGCATTTCATTTCTTATCTCCAAATGTTTGGTCATATTATAAGTACATGTATATACTGGATATATATTATATATATGATATCTAAATAATGAATATCTTTATGGATGTAATTAACATTTTACCACATGAACAACATGTAATTATAAGAACTCAATTTTTTGACTCAAGAACCAAATTTTGACAAAATGACCATTATTAACATAAATGATTTCATAATGTTTATAACCTGGTAATAATAAATATAAAAGGAATAATAAAATTGAAAAGGGTTATTAATCAATTTGAAATTAACTTTAGTTTATTATTCCTGAGATTAAAGAACGAATGGGTCAAGTCAGACACGAGGTAAGGGACTTCATCTCAATCTCCTTTCATTGAGGCATATTTTGGTTTAACACATGAATTTCATTTATACAATGTATAAATATCTTGTACTTTTTATTTAATTCAAAGGTAATCTTTTTCAATGAATCATTTTACAAAACTTCAAAAAAAAAATTAATGTAAGCGGTGACAATGACCTTTTCCACCACCACGAGATTTATTTGATCTTTGGCTTCCTTAACAATACATAATATTTTTTAAAAGGAAAATAAATACCATATACTCTTTTATGTATATTGGTATTGAAAATGGTTTTGATAATGGATTTTTTATGTTAATATATTTAAGTGATAAATTGTGATTGAAATGTGGAAATGTTTTCTTTCCTTTATATTTTTTGTATGTGTTACAATTTTATAATGGTACTTGGACATTTGACAGGTGGTTACGTGATAAAACAAATGATGAGTGGGGATGTGATAAACCAGGATGGGTGGTGATGTTATAACCTACAATTCAAATGGTATGGAAGTTGGTTGTATGGCTATTCTATTTAGTGATATGTATGGAATACAACCGTATGGTTATTCCATTTAAGTATGTTTATGTCCCAAGTTACCTTTATTTGTTATGTGTTCTTTACATGGTTTTTATAGAAATATTTTGGTTACAAAATGGTAAGTAATGATCTTTTATTTAGTGAATAGTATTTACTACTTCATAACGTTGAAATTTATTACTTATGATGAAGTATTCATAGTTTACTTGTTATTTTAAGAAACTTACAGTTTTCTTTATTTTTGTATCCCTTAATGAGCTTTTTATGCTCATCCCAAGTTTTTGAAATGTTTTTAACAAGACATAAAGTAAAATATGGTCAAGGATGGGATCAAGAAAAAGTCATGTTGTCTAAAACATGTAACTAGACATGACTCTTTTTTTCAAGAATTTTTATTCTGTGAAAAATAACGGGAACTGAGTAGAAGTGTCTAATTTGTAACATTTGGGATGTACTGTAACATCTATGACCTAATTCTCTAAAACTATAAACCTGAAAAGATACTCAATGTGAATTATTAACTTAACTCAAGATTATGTAATGTTTTAAGGCTGGGTCCTTATAGATGGTATCAAAGGTCGGTATAGCAAACTTTATGAATTAGGGTATTGTTAAATTAATGTCCATAAATAAATTTATTTTAATATTCAAATGATAGAATTTACATATCACCATTTTTCTTTTCCTAAGATATCTCTATGGTCAGAATGGTCTTTCATAGAGGAAAAAAGGGAAGATATGTTGGGACGACATTAGGAGGAAGACAACCTTCCAAATCAGCAACATGAGATGGTTGGAATCAGAACTGAACAGTTTGTTGCAGTGATGGAATAGATGAGTTTGGCTATAAATGTTGGTGGTATCCAAGCATGATATCAGCCAAATCAACCACATAGGAACATGTCAGTAGTGGAGCATTTCATGAGGCAACATCTCCCATGATTCAAAGGATAATCTGACCCTGCGCTAAAGCACTAGAAAAAAAATTTGATGTCATGGGGTGTTCAGAACAGCAAAAGGTTAGTCTCATTATTTACCATTTTTAAGGTGAATCTGATTAGTGGTGGTCTATGGTGAAAAATATCAGGGATAGTGAGGAGATTGATGCTATTGATTGTGATGAATTCAAAGGTATGTTCCTAGAGAAATATTTTCCTAAGGTGGTTCGACTTAGCTAAACTGATACAAATATTGCTTTTATCAGCGCTAAAAATGGCCATTAACAGTGCTAGAAGAAGTGCTGATAATGCCGGCGAAGATAAAGGGGGGGTCCCATTTATCAGTGCTCCAAAAATCGCTGATAAAGACCCCTTTTATCAGCGCTAAAACGAATTGCTGATAAAAGGGTCTTTTATCAGCTCTTTCTTTTTAACGCTGATAAAAGTGCCCTTTTATCAGCGCTGATAAAAATAAAAAAAATAAAAAAAAATAAAAAAAATGCTGCCAATCTTGTGGGGGGGATTTTTACAGCGATTGAGCCCCCCTTTATCAGTGCTTTCCTGCACATCCAGCGCCCGCCTGCACTGCCTACACCCTTTATCAGCGCTAGCCCTTTAAATCACCCTTACGTGTGCGCCCTTGCCTCCACCCGGATTTGATCTCGAGACCTCCCCCATGCGCACCTAAAGCCTTTTCCACTACCCTATATTGATTTTTTCTCTTATTCATGATATATCTATTTATTTATATATATATATTTCATTATATTTATTCGTATAGTAATATATATTTATATTAATATATATAGTTACATTAATATATATGTAGTTATATTAATATATATATAGTTATATTAATATATAGTAGTTATATAAATATTCATATATTGTTATTTTAAATAAAATGGATATTAGTTATTATTTAGATAAATCTAGTATATTTTATATGTAAATATGTTTAATTATTTATTTAAAAAAATTAATTTTTAGGTGTTAATATATAAAAAATATGTATATATAGTTATATATTTGATTATAAATAGAAATTAATTATAAAAAAGATAAAATTTCAAAGACATAATATCAATATGAATGTAATACCTTGGAATAAATTCAGTCCCCACCACAAAAAATCCAATAATACCCCCATAAATGAGGCTGAAAATCCACAAAATGTTAAATAATCTGGGTACCCTGACAAAAAACTCAGTTTTGGAGGCCTTTGGGGCCTCTTTTGGCCTTGAAAAACGCTTGATTGGGGTTTCACTAATCCTTACGATGTAGAGCTCGTCGCAGGCTTCGATTTGATATGTGGTAGAGCTCAAACGGACACCCGGATCAAAAGTTATGGTCATTTGATGTTTGAGTTGCGTTTTCAACATATTTTGGATATTTTTTTAATTTTTTTTATTTTTTTATTCTTCAAATTGTTATTAAATGACTATTACTGCATAATAATTATCAAATTATTAATTAAAAATATTTTGTTAATTTTTATAGAATCCATTTTTACTAAATATCTTATATATTATGTATATTAAGTGTAAATGTACATTTATACTTATCTAAAATATATTTAAAAATTATATATTATATTTATATTAATATAACTATATACATATATTTATATATTAATATATTTTTTTAAATTTTTTTTTTAAGTCGACCCTTTATCATCACTTTTAAAAAAAGCGCTGATAAAGCCCCCCCTTTATCAGCGCTACTAAACAAGCGCTGATAAAGGGGGTCCCTTTATCAGTGCTAAAAAAAGTTCTGATAAAGGGGGGGCCTTTATCAGCACTAAAAAAAGCGCTGATAAAGGGGCACTTTTATCAGTGCTTTTTTGAGCGCTGATAAAGCCCCCCCCCCCTTTATCAGCGCTTTTTCGTTAGCGCTGATAAAGGGGTGGTGCTGGCCTTGCCTAGTTTTGTGGTAGGGTGGAAAAACAATTCTAGTAATTGAGGCAAAAGGATGACTTAGTGGTTGTTTATGAAGGAAAGTTCACTCGACTGGAAATGTATCTCCAAATTTGATCTGAGATCTTGATAGTAAGATAAATAGATTTTAATTAGGAATGAAGCCATGATATCTAAGAGCATTATCCTCTTGTGAGTTCAAAAGTTATGAAAAAATTATTCGATATGCGGAGAAGGTGGAAATTGAGTTTGTCGATGATCAGGTGTTCTTTGACAGACAAGAGAATAAGATGTCTCGTTGGCAGGCAAAGGGAAAGAATTCATCAAAGAATCCTAGAGGAAAGAAAACTAAATATCCATCTTGTGAGAAGTGTGGTAAAAATTATCCTGGAGAATGTTTATCCAATTCTGGAAAGTGCTTCTGGGGTGGTAAGTTTGGTCATATTGCTCATAACTCTAAGGAAGATGATCAAGCAGGAAATGAAAATCCAACAGTAGGATGTTTTGAGAGCAATAAAATGAGTCATTATGCAAATAATTGTCCGATGAAGAACTCAACTGAGGGAAAGCAACCCGACTCCAAGCAGAAATGGGTGATAAACTCCTTTGCAACCACTTCATCAGATGTTGGGCCATCAAATGAAGTAGTATCAGGTACACTGTTTGTTTGTTCAGATTATGCAAAGGTGTGGTTTGATTCGGGTTCTACACATTCATTTATTTCTGAGTAGTTTTCTAGTAAATTGTGAATTCCATCTCAATATATAAATCCTGAACTTATTGTAAAAACACCTGGAAGGAATGTTGAAACAAAAATAAATTATTAGAACCTTCTTGTCCTTATGTGTGGAAAGAAACTACTAGAATTTTACCCTTTACCTATGCTTCTGAACCGTTGGTATATTATATACCAACAGTTTCCCAAACTGTGGCCATGTAAGTCGTGGGTATAGACTTATACCAATGGTTCTGTTTAAACTGTTGGTATATGTGTTAAAGTAAGATATATACAAACGGTTTCAAAAACCGTTGGTATATATTACCATTATACCAATGGTTTAGAACTTTTGGTATATAGTGTAGTTTATATAGGCTATACCAACGATTTTGAAAACCATTTGTATACATATAATGAAGCTCAACAGCAGCCAGCAGCCACCTCCAACATGCAACTCTCCATGACCTACGAGAACTCTCCATGACCTGTAAGAACACATACAGCCAGAATCTAAAATCCTACATTGAATGTTTAAAATTCATCCAGAATTCATAAATTTAGTAATTTAAAATTCATTCCTCACTCAAAACACAACACAAGAGAAATATCCAAAATCCAAAACATCATTAATTGAAATTCAATAACACCCATAACACCAATAAAAAATTAAAATCCAATACAGATAACAATATTCGAAATTTAGAATTCATTACCAATACAGCCAGAATCCAATACATCCAAAATTCAGAAATTTAGTATTGAAAAGCAATAACACCCATAACAATATTCAGAATTTATAATTCACTCCTCACTCAAACCACAACACCAATACACACAAGAGAAAATGCCTACATGTTATAGGAAGCACATGGGATGTTTACTCATGGTATTGGGTTGACTATCTTAAAACCAACAGAAAAACTTGGGTAGAATGAACAAGGATCATGATACCAATAAGATAGAAAATGGTAGTGGTCATGTGTTTAGACCTAGGATGAGTTATAGGAAGTACATGGGATGTTTATATTCATCTAATGACTATGTATTCATGTATAAATGGTTCCTGAGGTGTTAGTTGGAAACATTGGGCAATCTCAACATATGAGATGGGTTACCAGAATAGCATAAATGATTTTCATATAATATTCAATTGGAATAAAGGGGTATGTGGCTAATTGTAATTTGGTCTCTTGGTTGTGATGTGAGATGAATCACCATTTTGGGTAGTGGGTATGAATATTCAATTATGTCTTTGGTATTGGGTTCCCAAAGGGACTTTGGATTGGTTCTAGAACCCACTGTCTGAGGATGGGATTGGTGTATTAAATGTCATGTGTTTTAGAATAGGGGTAGGAGTTCCTTACATGTGAAGTGGATTGTGTGAAGTTGGACTATGGATCCTTGTGCTAAAGTATCAACACAATTTGAATAAATTTGTTCGGTTTTCCATATGCAAGTTGTTTTTTTCACTTAAAATCCTGTCCATTTCAAATAAAAGTGAGACAGTAAGTGGTACCGGCCACACTGTGCCTCAAGTTGAGGCAGGGTTGACTCGTACATGTCACAAATGACCCATGGATCGTTTTCATAAAGTATCAATAGAATCAGAATGCATTTGGTCAGTTTTCTATATGCAAGTTATTGTTTTCACTTAAAATCCAATCCATTTCAAATAAAAGTGAGACACTTTGAGTGGTACCAGCCACACCATGCCTCAGATTGAGGCGGTGTTGACTCGTACACATCACAAATGACCCATGGATAATTTTCCTAATGTATCAATAGAATCATAATGCGTTTGGTTGGTTTTCCATATTCCAGTTGTTGTTTTCAATTAAAATGTCGTCAAATTCAAATAAAAGTGAGACACTTTGATTGTTACCAGTCACACCATGCCTCTAATTGAGTTGATTATGACTCTTACACATCTAAAATGAAGCATGGATCCTGGTACTAATGTATCAACACAATCTGAATCCGTTTGGTTAGTTTTCTGTATGCTAGTTGTTTTTACTTAAAAGGGTGTCCATTTTAAACAAAATAAAGACAGTTTGAGTGATATTGGCCACACCATGCCTCGAATTGAGGTGAGGTTAACACTTACACATCATATATGACCCATGGATACTTTTCCTAATGTATCAATATAATATGAATGTGTTTAGTTGGTTTTCTGTATGCCAGTTATTGTTTTAACTTAAAATGTTGTCCATTTCAAATAAAGGTGAGACACTTTGAGTGGTATCGGCCACACCGTGCCTCGTATTAAGGCAGATTCGACTCATACACGTCACAAATGACCCATGGATACTTTTTCTATAGTATCAACACAATCAGAATTCTTTTTGTTGGTTTTCTATGTGTCTGTTGTTTTTACTTAAAATAATGTCCATTTCAAACAAAAGAGAGACAGTTTGAGTGGTACCAGCCACATTGTGCCTTCGATTGAGGCAGGGTTGACTTGTACACACCAAAAATGACCCATGGATTGTTTTGATAAATTATAAAAATAATATGAATGTGTTTGGTGGGTTTTCCATATGTCAGTTGTTTTTTTCATTTAAAATGGTGTGGTGTCCATTTTAAACAAAAGACAGACACCTTGAGTGATACCGGCCACACTGTGCCTCGAATTGAGCCAGGGTTGAATTCTATATATCAAAAATGACTCATGAATATTTTTTCAGAAGTATCAATACAATACAAATATGTTGGGTTGGTTTTCGGTATGCACGTTTTTGTTTTCACTTAAAATCCTATCCATTTCAAATAAAAGTGAGACATTTTGAGTGGTACTAGTCACACTGTGCCTCAGATTAAGGAGCGGTTGACTTCAACATGTCACAAATGACCCATGGATCATTTTCCTAAAGTATCAATATAATCTGAATGCATTTGGTTGGTTTCCGTATGCCAGTTGTTTTTTTCTCTTAAAATGTTGTCTATTTCAAATAAAAGTGAGACACTTTGAGTGGTACCGGCCACACGGTGCCTCAAAATGAGGCGGGTTTGACTAGTACATGTCACAAGTGACCCATGGATCCTTGTTATAATGTATCTACATAATCTTAATATGTTTGGCTGGTTTTCCATATGTTAGTAGTTTTTACTTAAAAGGGTGTCCATTTTAAACAAAAGAAAGAAACATTGAGTGATACCAGCCCCACCTTGCCTCGGATTAAGGCAGGGTTGACTCGAACATGTCAAATATGACCCATGGATCCTTATACTAAAGTATCAATAGAATATAAATTCGTTTGGTCTGTTTTCCATATGCTAGTTGTTGTTTTCACTTAAAATGTTGTCCATTTCAAATAAAAGTGAGACACTTTGAGTGGTACCAGCCACACCGTGCCTCAGATTGAGGTAGGGTAGACTCGTACATGTCAAAAATTACCCATGGATAATTGTGCTAAAGTATAAACACAATCCAAATACATTAGGATAGTTTTCCATATGAAAATGTTTTTACTTAAAAGGGTGTCCATTTTAAACAAAAGAAAGACACTTCGAGTGATACTAGCCATATTGTGCCTCGGATTGGGGTGGGGTTGACTTGTACACATCACATATGACCCATGGATCCTTTTTCTAATATATCAATAGAACCTGAATGCGTTTGGTCAGTTTTTAGTATTCCAGTTGTTTTTTTCATTTAAAATGTTGTCCATTTCAAGTAAAAGTGAGACACTATGACTGGTACAAGCCACACCGTGCCTCGGGTTGAGGTAGGGTTGACTCATACATATCCAAAATGACCCATGGATCCTTGTGATAGTGTATCAACACAATCCCACTACGTTTGGTGGGTTTTACATATTCCAGTTGTTTTTACTTAAAAGGGTGTCCATTTTAAACAAAAGAAAGACACTTCGAGTGATACTGGCCACACTATGGCTCATATTGAGGTGGGGTTGACCCTTACATGTCACATATGACCCATGGATCCTTGTCTTAAAATATCAACAGAATCCGAATGTGTTTGGTCTGTTTTCTGTATTCCAGTTGTTTTTTTCACTTAAAATGTTGTCCATTTCAACTAAAAGTGAGACACTTTCAGTGGTACCGGCCAAACATGTCTCATATTGTGGCATGGATGACTCGTACACGTCAAAAATGACCCACGTATCCTTGTGCTAATGTATCAACATAATCCAAATATGTTTGATCGGTTTTCCATATGCCAGTAGTTTTTACTTAAAAGGGTGTCCATTTTAAAGAGAGCTTAGATTGGGATCCTAGACACCAAATTAAGAGTGTGATTGTCTCTAGAATAAAGGTAGATGGTCCTTAGCATTTTTTTAATTGTTGTGATGTTTTATATATGCCGAATCACCACTCGCCCAAAATTGGGATGTCGGGTCGGGGGGTTGTCTGAGGTCCAGGGAGGAGGGTGGGGGGAGCTGTCAGGGGTCTAGGGAGGAGGGTGGGGGCTATCCAGGGGGCTCTCCAAGGGGATGTCTGGGGGGCTATCTGGGGGATTTCCAGGGTCCAGGGAGGAGGGTGGGGGCTGTCCAGGGTCTAGGGAGGAGGGGGGGCTGTCTGGGGTCCTGGGAGGAGGGTGGGGGCTGTCTTGGGGGCTGTTTGAGGACTGTCTAGTGGGGATTTTCAGGGGCTGTTCGGGGTCCAGGGAAGAGGGTAGGGGGATTTCCAGGGTCTAGGGAGGTGGGGGCTCTCTGGGGTTCAGGGAGGAGGGCGGGGGGTTGTCTGTGGGGCTGTCTGGGGTCCAGAGAGGAGGGTGGGGGGATGTCCGGGGGGCTGTCTGGGGGGGGGGCTGTTTGGGGGCTGTCCGATGTCTAGGGATGAGGGTACGGGGTTTTCTTGTGTCTAGTTAAGAGGGAGATATCCAAGGTATAGGTTGGATGGTGGGGGCTGTCCGGGGGGTTGTCCAGGGTCTAGGGAGGAGGGTGGAGAGGCTATCAGGGGGGCTGTTCGGGGGCTGTTCGGGGTCCAGGGAGGAGGATGAGGGGTTGTCCAGGGTATAGGGAGCAGGGGGGTTGTCTGGGTTCTAGGGAGGAGGGTGGAGGGATGTCTGGGGGCTATCTGAGGTCCAGGGAGGAGGGTGGGGGTATCTAGGGTCCAGGGAGGAGGGTGGGGGCTGTCAAGCAGGCTGTCTGGGGGGCTGTCCGGGGGGGGGCTGTCTGGGGGCTGTCTGGGGTCCAGGGAGGAGTGTGGGAGGTGTCTAGGGTCCGGGGAGGAGGGTCTTTTTGGGGTCCAGGGAGGAGGGGGTGTTATCCGGGGGCTGGCTTGGGGTTGTCTGAGGTCCAGGGAGGAGGGTGGGGGCTGTCTGGGTGATGTCTGGGGTCCAGGGAGGAGGGCGGGGGCTGTCCAGGGTCCAGGGAGGATGGGGGATTTCTTGGGTCCATGGAGGTGGGTGGGAGCTGTCTAGGGGGTTGTTTGGGGTCCAGGGAGGAGGGTGGGGGCTATTAGGGGGCTGTTCTGGGGGCTGTCTGGGGGCTATCTAGGGTTCAGGGAGAAGGGTGGGAGGCTATCTAGGGTCCAGGAATGAGGGGGGTTGTCCGGGGTCCAGGGATGAGGGTGGGGGTTGTCCGAGGGGTTGTTTGGGGTCCAGGGAGGAGGTTGGGGGGATGTCTAGGGAGCTATCTGGGGGGCTGTCCCGGACACATGGAATGGTATTTACATATTTTCTAAGAAAATTCTTCCAAGGTTAAAAAATTAATTTCAATATATATACTTCAAATCAGACCATCAATTTTCTAAGTTCCACTAGAAATTTACAATTTCATTAAAATAAATAAAAAATCAAGATAATGTGACTTACCTATTTACACATATATTTAGGCACAACAAATCAATAAACATCAAAGGTCAGTAATATCTATCAAAAATGTAATAGATTAATATGTCCCTCATCACCATCACTATCATCACCATCATCGTCACCCCCACCCTCATCCTCAACGTCATCCACATCATCATCCCTGCCCTCCTCCTCGCCCTCGTACTCAGCCTCGGCCTCCTCATTACCCTCCCCCTCCACCTCGATATCCTCTTTGCCACCCTCCTCTGCCTCAGCCTCCTCCTTGTCCACCTCCTCTCCCTCCTCCTCCTCTACCTTAGACTCCTCCTCCGCCTCAGCCTCCTCCTCGCCCTCCTCCTCCGCCTCGGCCTCCTCTTCACCCTCCTCCTCCTCTGTCTCAGCCTCCTCCTCGCCATCATCTCGACCACCACTATAATTTCCACCTTGTGCACCATATATAGAATGCATCAATAACATATATTCATCACATGCAGTGTTGGCCTCTGGTGGAAGTGTTGGATGTAAAACATCCATCAGTTTCATAAATGTAGTGTTTTCCCTAGCATACTGTTCTACTATCTCTATGGCCATTTTTTTCAACCTGTTCTTCTAGTACCTTAACCTACTGCAACTCAGTGGCACTTCAAATTGTACCTAAGGAGGTCCAATACCTTTTTGGAACTATACTCTTCCCAGGTCGGCAGCGTACTCTACTAGGGTGCTCATGTCCCAACACCTGATATAAGTGATCGTTTAGCCCAAAATTTCCAGGTTCCTCGGCATCAAGGGACTCAAAAGTATCTTGTTACAAATATAAATATTTTATTAAGTTAAAAAATAGAGATTAAAATTTTAAATCTACAAAGTAAAACTTGCAATATGCTGCTGAGTTGGTTCATTAACCGCACTTCCATCTTTCTTCTTTCTACTCGAGAAGAATAGTTTTTCTCAAGGCACACATCCTTCAATATTCAATTTGTGTCTCTATAATGACATTGAATGTAGAAAACCATAATTAAAAATAGGATACCAATAAAACATAGTACTTTCAGAAATAAAATTTTATAACAACTTTAGTAATTGAATAAATTATAGAGGAAGCAATTGAAAGTGAAAGTCGTAAATAAAGATTATAAATTGTCATACCTAATGTCTCTCATGATTTGGAATCATAGTACGTTCCAATGTGTGGATGTATTTATTAGCATCAATGTTTCTTAAGACGTGTGGGTCATGCACCCTCACCATCGGGGGAATTAAACCACATATGACACTAAAATATTAATTCATATAAATAAAAAAATTAATATATTGCATTAAATAAAACATATTTTTTTACACATATATATTCCTTGGATTTATCCTTGACTTCATTTGGCAGTTGTCTCCATGATAGCGGGCTGACTGGAATGACTTTGAAGTATTTGGAAAGTGTTCCAAAAAAAACTTCAACATTGTTGTCCTAATTTTTCAATCATCTGAATATCTTTATTGTAGTCCACTGTCAACTGTGTGTGGCAGTTCCACACCGAACACATGCATGTACACCCCCACACCCACCTCCTATAAGTAGATGTAACTGTTATGAAATAAAAACAAATATTTTATCAATACATGTTATAATAAAAATAAATAATGGTGTAACAGTTTTTTAGGGTTGTATAAGTATTCATGTGGTTGTCTGGTCAATGGGCACCACTAGATCCACAAAAATTGAAGGAACACCCTGTACAGAGAGAGTGGGTCCCAATGTATACTCTGTAGGGACAGACTCTGGTGGAGCAGTAGTTGAAGAATATGGAATATAAAATCCTGTAGAGAAAGAAGAAGAAGTAAAATAAGATGATAGGGATGGCTAGCCAAATTCTAGATGGGGAGTGGGAATCATCATCGGATATGGTACCGATAGGTGAGGAGGCTCAGATGTAAAGGGTGGTGAAAACATCAGAGGCCTAATTATCCAGTGTTTCCCTAATGTATAACCAGGATCAGAATTTGGGTGGATGGTATATCAGTGGGAGTGGTAGGCTCTAGTCAGGTACGCCGACCAGATCGTCTAGCTCCCGTACCCCCCCCCCCCCTCGTACGAACACCCTGAGTACTGGGACCACTACTAGGTTTCTCATCAAATAATTTTCACCTAATAGATGGATATTTAAAAAAATGTTTTTAAAAAAATAATCACATGACATTATGTATTATTTAAAAATATATATATATATATACATATTTGAAATAAAATATTCACTGTAGGCACTAGTGGTGGATTGCCCAGCTCAGTCATGCGACGACTGTTGTCCATAATCTATTTCCATCACCTCTCTTCAATTGGTTTCATTTTCTTGCATTTGAAAACAAATATTGAAGTAAATAGAAAAGGATAACTAATGTATAACCCAGAAAACAAAATAAATGTGAGGGAATAGGGGGATTCATAGATAATTTTACTAAACATTGTTTTAGGTGAGATTGAACAAATATATAATGAAGTCAATAAATCAAACAAGATGTAATAAAGAAATTTAATTTTTAGTAGAATGATTATTTACTAAGTGTAATTAATCTATTAATATCATGGAAAATTGATTCTATGAGATTCATAAGTGGTGAAGCAGTTGTCAAAATTAAGGAAAATTTTAATTTCTTTAGCTCAGGTAGATGATGCAGGTTTCAATACATGATTTTTAGAAGAATACAAACCATCATGTTAATTACCTGGTAAAATTTTAAAGACAGGTCTTAGAGTCATACAAATTTTATAAAAATCACAGTTGAAGCATTGAAATGTTCACCAAGTTAGAAACGTTGGTTTCGTAGTTTTAAATACAGTTCAATTCCAAATTATAAAATGAAATTCAAATAAAAATTACAACCAATAAACATTGAAAATGCACATAACGGTCAAATCAGGTACAATATATTTGTAATCAATATTAGATAAATTTTAATAGTACCATCCTTAACAACCCAAATAAAGGTAAACAAAAAGAATTGAGAACATGGATGGATGATTCTATATATTTTCCACCACAACTTCAGGTTCACAGTCAACTCTGAAAGTTGAGCTATTAGATTCATTAAAAGAAATAAATGCATTGGTTCCAATGGAATTAGGGACAATGTCAATTCCATCATCACAATCATCAAAAATATTTCTTGGAATTACTTCAACTATGACACCAAATTCAGGTCGAAGTTGATCTTTGATAATAAAAAAAATTAGCCATTGATGCCAATACATATGGTTCTTTAGTAGCAAGAGTGTGAGCCATATTAATTACTAGAAATAAAAAATCATTAATAAATGTTCCATGCCTCATCATAGAATCAAACCAATGGAATTTCATCATCATGACTCCTCCATGAGAGTAATAATCCATTATTATTATTATTTCAATGACTCCATAATAACCCACATTTTTAAATCGTGGTTTACTATCTGATGCACTGGCTCAAAAATCTATTGTGGCATTAACCATAACACCATAATGTTCTATTCTCATGTTATTTTCTCATTCAGTGACAATAAATTTGTACCCATTGATAACAATTGATTTACAGTCATGAACCACGGTATTAAGACCAAAATCCCAATCTCTTATTTCCTCAGAGATAGAGTCTGCAGGAAAACTCAATACATACAATATAAATGAATATTAAAATTAATTAAATATTGATTTAATTATTTTAAATAGTAATATATTTACCTTCAACATTAACTAAGAAGAAAACTCTTTGCTATGCAATGTCTCCCACCTTCTTAAAGATAAAAAATGATGATTTGTATTTATCATTGTTTTATGTTCCCTGTAGATAAAAAATATGAATAGATTAATAGATAAAAATGTAAGATATACATATTCAATTTAGTTACCTGATGTAGTCATTGAACAAATCATAGTTGAACAAAATTGTGTGATGTGCCATCTCCACCTCTTAATATCTTCATGTTTTCAATGTATATGATCCAGGAATTACTCCTGTTTGAGGAAGTGATGGAAAACTGGGTTCAATTTTCTCATACTATTCTTCTTCATTTCTCATTGTTATGATCATTCTTGTAGTAAGATCAGACAAATATATTGAGCATAAATCCATACATTCTTGAGACAAGTAACTTTTAACGATAGAACCATATGGATGATTCATGTTTCTTACATAAGACTTTAATGTGTACATATTTCATTCAGTTGGAAACATACAAAAAATTAAATAGGTCCTCTGAGAAGTATTTCAGTGGGAGTATGGATAGTCAGATGCAGCATGCATGTGAAAAATGATGGAGGAAATATTATCTCCAACTCACACAAAATTAATGGGGCATCTGTAAACATTTTTTGGAACAAAGACTTGGAAAACTTATTAACACAAAAATATCTAAACATATGGCACAACTGATTAACTGTAACCCTTACATTATTGGGAAAAATATGATGGATTGTAATTGGAATCAACTCATGCATAAGAACATGATAATCATGAGTCTTCAAAGATTTTAACATCAACTCTCATCTGTTGACCCGTTTAGATATGTTGCCTGAATAGCCATCAGTAACTCTAATAGCCTCTAATAATTCTAGAAATTGTTTTTTTTATAGGTTTCATCACATAAGAAGCACATGGAACTTTCCATTTATTTTCACTGATATGCACAGGATTCAATTCTGGTCTGATGCCCCAATCCACCAAGTCACGTCGAGACCGTAAGTCAACTTTTTTTCTTTCCCTTAACATTTTGAAGAATTGAAAGAAAATTTTAACATATATTATTTTCAATGTGCATTACGTCTAAGCAATGATGTAACAAATTTGTTGACCAATAAAGAAAATCAAAAAAGATACTCATCTTCCTCCAATTGTAATAGGTTTCAGTGGAAACTTTCTTTCTCTTTCCAAATTTCATTTGACTCTTCCCAAATGAAAAACTAAAATCATTCAATTCATTAAGCACATCAGTTCCAGACATACACTGAGGTGTATCATCGGTCTCTACGGTATTATCAAATCTTCGATGATTATTTCTATATGGATGGTCCATTGGAAAGAATCGTTGATTTCCCATAAAACTGAAACTATAGTGATATTTCAATCTTCTGAATCATGTATTCTTCATACAAATAGTACATGATAGTTTTCCCTTTATTCTCCATCCATACATCATTTCATAAGCTCAAAAATCATTTATCATCCATATAAGCGCAGAACGCATCTGAAATATGTCTTTCAAATATGCATCGTATGTGCACACAACCACATCCCAAAGAAGTTTCAACTCTTTTATTAAAGGTTTCATGTATACTTAAAGATCAATGTCGGTATCATAAGGGCCAGATATGTGTATACTCATGAAATTGAAAGGTTTTTTCATACACAACCATGGGGTAAGATTATAAATGTGTATAAAAACTGGCCATGTGTTGTGCGAAGTAAGCATCTGCCCAAATGGATTAAAACTGTCACATGAAAGACTCAGCCTCACATTACGCAAGTCTGCTACAAAATCAGGATATCGAGCATCAAATCTCTGCCATGAAAATCCATCTAAAAGGTGAACCAACTCATCATTAGTCTTCTTTCTCTCAGTATCATGCCATCTCATTTTTATTGATATTTCATCAGATATAAAATGATTCTGGAGTCTGGGGATCAATAGAAAGTGTCACATTACTTTCTATGGAACGTAGGATGGTGTTCCATCCGATTTTGACTTCCAAAAGGATGTGCCACATTTTATACAATCATTTCATTTAGTAGTTTCCTTCCAGAATAAACTGCAATATTTCGAGCAATCGTGAATTTTGTATCTAGAAAATCCATGTTCCTCAACTAACTTCCATGCCATATAGTGGTTTGGGGGAATATATGCATAATCTGGAAGTAAATCCTTCAAGAAGGTATGAATTCAATAGATTTCTGTATTAGAAATCCCATACATAGTTTTCCATTGAAACAATAAGATTAAAAATTCCATCTTTTTCATTTTATCACATTGTCGATATACTGGAGTCATGAAAGGTTCATTCAATTTTTTCACCCTAACAGTATCATCATTTTAATTATATGCATCATATTTCCTCATATTGAAGTCTTCTTGAGTATAAATCCTTTCTTCTTCATAATGAAGAATAAACGTAAACTAGTCATCTAAGAAATTCTCCAGTCCATTCCTTGCATTTCGATCATCAGTAATTTGAGATTTCATTTTCTCCCAATTGTGATACCACTCATAGTAGTTTTCTTGAAACCATATTTGGTTACGTGGTAGATAACTTCTTCATGGATCAACCAAGGTTTACCAACACAATTGGAACATGGGAAGTGTATGAAACCACTATCTCAAGCATTGTGAAATGAAAAATCTAAAAATATCTCCAAATAGTTTTTAAAATATCTTGAGATCTGATTGGTTTCATACATTCAACTTCTATCCATTCTTTAAAAAGTATTGTTATAAGTTATTTAATCATAATAAATTCAATAGGATTAAAGTTTAATCAAAATTATATTTAAGGAATAGTGATTGTGATCTTTCTAGATAGTGAAATAAATGGAGCAATGTTGAGAATACAAGGATATCCTTATAACTTGCTCAGGCGGTGGGGTTTGTCCAAGGGGGTGGGGTGGTGTCAAGGGGGTTTTCCAAGGGGGTGGGAGGGCTATCCAGGGGGTGGGGTGGTGTCCAGGGAGGCTGTCCAAGGGGGTGGGGGTGTCCAGAGGGCCTGTCCAAGGGGGTGGTGGTGTCCAAGGGGTGGGGGTATCCAGGGGTGGGGTGGTGTCTAGGGGGATTTTCCAAGGGGGTGGGGTTGTCCGGGGGTGTTTGGGGGGTGTTCAGGGGGGAGGGTTTTCCAGGGGTGGGGTGGTGCCCAGGGGGTGGTGCCCAGGGGTGGTTTTCTGGGGGGTGGGGGTTGTCCATGGCGTGGGGTGGTGTGGTGTCTGGGGGTATCTAGGGGGTGGGGGGCTGTCCAAGGTGGTGGGGGTGTCCAAGGGTCGTGAGTTTCCAGGGGTGTGGTGGTGTCTAGGGAGGTTGTCCAAGGGGGGTTGGGGTGGACAACTCCCCTCCCTCCCTAGATAGCCCACACCCCCTCCTAAGTGAATGTTTTATAATAAAATCATCATCAATTTTCTTAACCCATCCAACCATACCATACCACCCAAGGATACCCTATAACTCAAAATATCCTAATGTTATACACAATCCCATAGGACATAATTGATATATGGACAATCTAATCAGCCACCCTCATCTACATCCCAGTATAACACCCCTATTGGTTGAAACCATACCCCATAGGTCACAAGGAACTCACATAACAATTTCCAACTTACCCAACTCACTCAATAATATAACCCCAAAGAGTCACTCAGACCATTATCCCTTTCAAACATATTCCATGTACTACATGAATAAAAAACTAAATATGTCACCTTATATCTTCTTATGAAGAGGTGTCACTACAAAAAGTATACCAAAAAAACCACAATAAGACAACATCTTACATTTATCAATAATTACAGCAAGATAAATAATACAAATCAACGAAACAGGTTATCACATTATACATGAAATCAATGAATCATATTTCTACTACACTATACATGAAATCACCCATAAAATAGATTCATTATACAACCAATACCTCTCAAAATTGAGATTACATAACCCACAAAAAATAGAACCACAATTATTCAAAACCTCAATTGGGTTTTCACTATCCACATGGCACACTAGAATGCATTAATTTAAAAATGGGAAGGAGTACCACTAAAAGAAACTTCTACCCAAGGCCCCCATCACATTAAATAATATGAAACCTCACTCTCATGATCAGCTCTTGCAGAAGGGTCTTGAGGAAAGGGAAGATGATAAGAGAAATAGAAATACAGGAAGATGTAGACCACGCAGATCAAGTTTAGGAGAAATAAAAAATAGATAACAAAAAAATAGATGCACTACATTGTAGAAGTAAATAATTACTGGATTGATTGTAGAGAGAGATTCTAGAGATACCTTAGGGTGAAGAGAGAGTGTCAGGAGTGCATCGGGAGCGATTAGGTTTATGGATGCAATTGGGCGGAGAGATTCTGGATGTGCTACTATTTGGGGGAAACAATCCCAACGGTTTGTTAAAACCATTGGGAAAGAGTGTATTTGCCAATAGGTTTTAAAAACCGTTGGTATATATATATATATTCCCAATGGTTTCTGTAAAGCATTGGGAAAGGATTTTTCTTATCCCATTATCCCAACGGTTTGAAGAAACCGTTGGGAAAAATTAAGTATACAAACGGTTTATTCAAACCATTGGTATAAATGTGTTAGGAAAACACACTTTTCTAGTAGTGAGAATTTACCTTCAAACCTTATTGTTTTTCCACTAGTAGAGTTTGATGTTATTTTGGGAATGGATTGGTTGTCTGTGTATCATGCTAATATTGACTGCAGAGCTAAAGAGGTTTCTTTTCAGAAAGATTTTCAGTTTGTGTACAATAATAAACCATTACTTTTGATAACATATCAAGAAGATATGAAACTAGTAAAAGATGGAAATTAATGTTACATAGCACATATTATTGAAAATAAAGGAATAATTCATATTAATGATGTGATAGTGTTAAATGAGTATCTTGATGTTTTTCCTGATGAGTTGTCTAGTATTATACCTGATCAGGAATTAGAATTTACTATTGACTTAGTTCCTGATGCTAAGAATATTTCAAAACCCCCTTATCGAATAGCACAAATTGAACATTTAGAGTTAAAGAAGAAATTACAGGAGTTATTAGATAAAGGTTTCATTCGACCTTGCATATCACCATGGGATACTCTTGTCCTATTTGTTAAAAAGAAAGATGGTTCAATGAGACTATGCATTGATTATAGGGTATTGAATAACATTATTGATAAGAACAAGTATCATTTTACTCATATCGATGATTGGTTTGATCCTCTCTAGGGAGCACAGTATTTTTCAAAGATTAACTTGAGGCCAAGATACCATCAGTTGAAATTAAATGAAGCAGACATTCCAAAAACCGTATTTCATACCAGATATGGCCATTATGTATTTGTATTTATTCCTTTTTGTTTAAATAATGCACTTGTTGTATTCATGGATCTTTTGAATAGAATTTTCTGTGAGTTCTTGGGTAATTTTTTGGTTGAGTTCATTGATGATATTTTGGTTTATTCTAAAAGTAAAGAGGAGCATGAAAGTCATTTAAGGGTTTTCTTTCAAGTATTAAAAGAAAATAAATTGTTTGGGAAATTCAGAAAGTGTGAGTTTCGGTTACAAAAAATTTCTTTCATTGGTCACATTTTTCCTGAAAATGGCATAATTTTTTTTCCTACTAAAACAAAATTTGTTGAAGAATGGCCAGTACCCACAAATATAACCAAGATCCATAGTTTTCTTGGTTTGACAGGTTATTACCATAGGGTTTTTGATAATTTTTCATGGTTATATAGTCCAATGACTAAGTTAACTCGAAAAGGAATTAAGTTCATTTAGACAAGATAATGTCATTTTTCTTTTTCAGGAATTGAAAAGAAGATTGGTGAATGATCTAGTTTTAGAACTACCTTCCAGAAATGGTGTGTTTGTTATTTATAGTGATTCTTTGTTGTAAGGACTTGGTTGTGTCCTTATGCAGAATGATCAGGTAATTTCTTATGCTTCACATTAGTTTAAATCTCATGAGTTAAATTACCCTACACATGATTTGGAATTAGCAGCTGTTTTTTTATTTCAAATTTTGGAGGCATCATTTGTATGGATAAAAATGTGAAATATATACTGACCACAAAAGATTAAAGTATATATTCACTCAAAAAAAAATTTAACATGAGAGAGAGGATATGGATAGAATTAATCAAGGATTGTGATTGCAGAATCCTTTACCATCCTGGAGAAGCAAATAAAGTGGTAGATACTTTGAGTCGAAAAAGTAATTCTTCATTAACCATGCTATGATTGGAACGAGATCCTTTGGTTTTTGATTTGATGAACTTTGGAATAGTTTTTTTTTGTGTAGAAAATTCGTCTGTTTTGTTTTAGGTGTTAGTGATATCATCTCTATTAGACAGAATTAAGGAAGTATAGAAGGAAGACAATGAGTTGTAGAAAAAGGTAGAGTTAGTTCAGAAGGGTAAGTTTCCTGATTTTAACAATGATAGTGATTGTGTTTTGAGGTTTGGGAAGAGATTATGTATGCCTTGTGATTCAAAATTGTAGAATTATTTGTTATGTGAAGCTCATAGTTCTTCATTTTCAGTTCATCCTGGTAGTACTAAGAAGTATAGAGATCTTCGGAAGTATTATTGGTGGGATGGAATGGAAAGAGATATTGTTGATTTTCTTATGAAGTGTTTGACTTGTCAGTAGGTTAAATCATTGAGGTAGTTACCAAAAAGGATGCTTCAGTCATTACCGGTGACAGAGTGGAATTGGGAAAATATATCCATGGACTTCATTGTGGGATTACCAAAGACGTCTCAAGGTAATATTGCAATCTGGGTTATTATTGATCGATTGACTAAAACTGCTCATTTCCTTCCTATTCGAGGTACTTTGTCTCTATATCAACATTCTCGGTTGTATATGTTAAAGGGATAGTCAGGTTTCATGGTGTTCCTATCTCTATTGTATCTGATCTTGATCCTAGGTTTACATTTATCTTTTGGAAAGGCCTTCAGAAGTTTTTGGGTACTGAATTAAATTTTAGTGCAGCTTTTCATTCCCAATCAGATGGGCAGTCAGAATGAACAATTCAGACCTTGGCGGATATGTTACGTTCTTGTTCACTAGATTACTAGGGAATTTGGGACCACTATATTTTTTTGGTTTAAATTTCATATAATAACAACTTTCATTCTAGTAAACAGATGGCTCCGTTTGAAACATTATATGGAAAGCATTGTCGAACTCTATCTTTTTGGGATGAAGTAGGTGAAAGGAAGCTGATGGGACCAAAATTGGTAGAAGATATGGAAGATAAAGTTTAGTTGATTCAGAAGCACATGATAATATCTCAAAGCAGGTAGAAAAGTTATGTGGATAACCGGAGGAAGCATCTCTCTTTTGAGGTAGGTGATCATGTCTTTATCAATGTTTTTCCATCGAAAAGTGTGATACATTTTGGTAAGAAGGTAAAGTTGATCCTGAGGTTCATTAGACCTTATAAAATCCTGGAGAAAGATGGATCAGTTGCAAACAGAGTGGATTTACCTCCATTTTTGTCCCAGGTACACAATTTTTTTCATGTTTCGATGTTGAGAAAGTATATGCCAGATCCATATCATGTTTTGAGACCAGAGGTAGTTCAGTTGGAGGAGAGTCTCTCTTATGATGAACAACCAGTCCAGATTCTTGACCAAAGAGAGAAAGTATTGCAGAACAAGGTAATTCACCAGGTAATGGTTTTGAGGAAAAATCATATGGTTGAAGAGGCAACATTGGAATCTGAAAATGCTATGAGGTATAAATAACCCCATTTATTTGACAAGTGAATAAAATTACGAGGACACAATTTACAAAAGGGGGGAAGGATGTAACATCCCAGGTAAATAAAGAAATATGAAATTTTCATATTTATTAATATTTTTGAATTAAATATTCATTTTACTTTAAAGGGGATTGATATGTTCAATGGAGTACCTGATACGCAACAATGGGTTTCTTTAAAATATTGTGTTGCACATTAATAATATAATATTATTATTTTAAATGGTAGTTAACGCCTAGTCTTTGTATTGGAAGGATTTAACATAAATAAATACAATATGATTATACATGTTTTTTAAATGTTTTTACATATATCCAATAAAATATAGAGGCTTAAAATGTGAATGAATCTAATTTTAAGCACAATTTACTTTAAAAGGTTTTTTTGAAGCCATTTGATGGAAACCCATCTTTAAATATAGTTTTGGTAACTTTTATATGTTCTATTTGACCAAATAAAATTCTTCTATAGAATAAGGGCATCGAAATTTATTTTGGGTAAATTTTTTGTATTTTTCTAATAAAATTCATTTTTAATGAATAGTGAAAATAGAGTATTTTAATTTAAAACTGCATTTTAATCTAATTTATTTATAAGGTTGGATTATCATTTCAATTGGTTTTAAAGTGTAATTATATTATTTTTTTAATACTTAATCCAATGTTGGTCATTGGTAGTAATTTCACTATTAAATTGGACATTAATAAGTGTCAGTCTTGGGATAGTTAATATTTCTTAAAAACACGGCTTTTGTTTTCCCAATGGGAATTAATTTTAAATTAATTTCTACCACTTCTGTGTTTTGAATTTGTAATAATAGATTCCATATTTGGAATCAAAAACTCCAAATTTTTTAAAAATAGTATCTTTTATTTATATACATTATGAATATTTACTTCTGTAAATATTTTATTTACCATGGTTAAAGGGTAAATCTGGTAAATAAGGTTAAAAAAATATTACTATAATAATATAAATTTACCCTAAAATGTGTCCTAATCCTATTGGTTCATACATATCCAACCATGGTCATCTTTGGGTTGATTTTAGGACATCATGGGGCCACTTGGGAGTGATAATGACACTTTATTTTAATTAACTTAAAGTAAAGACAAAAAGGACATAAACAAATATTTTTTAGTAAATTAAGTTTTTACATGAGGTTATATAAGTTATCTCTTAGAATATTAATATTAATTAGAAAGATAAAAATATTTCCTATATTATTTTATTTGTTTTATAATTTTAAACATGAAATAAATTAAATTATTTATGACACAATAATGATGCAGTGTTTACCTCATTAATAAAAGATTTAAATAAATAAGATTATAAAGATTAAAATAATATCCTAAACCAGCACAGTTATTGTTGTAGGATTTTATTTAGACCATGAGGCATCTTATATTTTACTTTAATGATTTTTGGACCTTTTGAAACTTAATATAAGTTTATAACAAACCAATTTTTTCAAACGTTCCTAAAGAGCCCCTCCTCCCCCTTATAAAAGGACACCACTTCTAACACATTCCTCTCACCTCTAAAGCCCCTTGGATCATCCAGAACCTACCAAAATAATCTCTAAAGATATCTATAATCCTCTTATAAGCCTTAACTTAGGCATAAGGCACTTCAGAAAACCATTTTGGTTCAAACCAAAGGGAGTTACCTGAATTAAAGGTATCATCTTCTCTTAAGATCTTTTGTATAATTTTACAACTCCAGTCCACCTAAAATATTTCTATTCCTTTATTTTATAACAAAAATAGTATCCTCAATATACTAGGATGTTGTTTTGAGAAGGATTATAACTACACTTACACACACCTCCATCTAATGGGTAATGAACATACTGCTTTTGTGGACGGCGAACTACTGCCTCACAAAACGATGATTGTTCACATATCTCCAACCACCTCTCATGGTGGCCATTATGATGTAACTATATTTATCTATGATATATATTATATATATTGTTTCTAATATTCTTTATTTTTCATTTATATAATACTTTTATGGTTTCCAAAGTGGGTAAATATTATAATCTTATTTGAGGAAATGTGGACTATCCCCCCTCAAAGTGATATGACTCATTCTTTCCATATGTGGAATGTATAAAGGATGGAGTTAATGATATTATATATGATATTATACTGGAATTATAATATACTTGTGTATCATTATTTTTTCATTCCATTAAAATAAAAAATAGAAATTGAAGTACCATTCATGTGTATGTATGGCTTAACATCTCCATGAAAGGTGTGTTTCATTTCTTATCTCCAAATGTTATGTACTATTATAAATACATGTATATAGTGGATATATATGATATATATGATATCTAAATCATGAATATAATTATGGATATAATGAATATTTGACCACATGAACAACATGTAATTATAAGAAGTCCATTTTTGACTCACGTACCAAATATTGACAAAATGACAATTATTAACTTAAATGATTACATAATGTTTATAACATGGTAATAATAAATATAAAAGGAATAATAATCCTGAAAAATGTTCTTAATAAAATATAAATAATTTTAGTTTATTATTCAGGAGATTAAAGAACGAACGGGTCAAGTTGGATATGAGGTAAGGGACTTTGTCTCAATCTCCTTTCATTGAGGCATATTTTGGTTTAATATAGGACATTCTTCTATACACTATATAAACCCCATCTAATATTCATTTCATTCAAAGGGAATATTTTTCAACAAAGTTTTTTACTAAACAGAAAAAAAATTACCGTAAGAGGTGACAACGACCTTTTCCTCCTCCGTGAGTATTATTTGATATTTGGATTCCTTAACAAGTCGAAATTTTTTTAATAGAATAATAAATTCCATATACTATTTTATGTAATTTGGTATTGAAAATGTTTTTTATAATGTATTTTTTATGTCAATCTTTTTAATTTATATATTGTGATTGAAATGTGTAATGTTTTATTTCTTTTATTATAGTTGTGTGTGTTATGATTTTATAATGGTACTTGGACATTTGACCTAAGGTTACGTGATAAACCAAATGATGGGTGGTTTCGTGATAAACTAGGATGGGTGGTTATGTTATAACCTCCAATGCATTGGGTATATAAGTTGGTCGTATGGCTATTCTATTTAGTGATATGTGTGGAAGTCGACCGTATGGTTATTCTATTTAAGTATTTTTATGTCCCAAGTTACCTTTATTTGTTATGTGTTCTTTATATGGTTTTAGTGGTAATATTTTGGTTACAAAAGGGTAAGAAATGTTCTTTTATTCAGTGAAGAGTATTTACTAATTCATAAAGGTGAAAAGTATTACTTATGATAAAGTATTCATGGTTTACTTATTGTTTTGAAAAACTAATAGTTTTTCTTATTTTTGTATCCCTTACTGAGATTTTAATGCTCATCCCAAGTTTTTGAAATGTTTTTCATAGGACATAAAGTGGAATAGGGTCAAGGATGGGAACTAGAAAATTTCATGTTTTCTAAAACATGGAACTAGTCATGACTCGTTTTCTCAATAATTTTTATTCTTTGAAAACTAATGGGAACTGAGTAGAAGTGTCTACTTTGTATCTTTTGGTATGTAATGTAACATTTATGACCTAATTCTCTAAAACTCTAAACCTGAAAAGATCATCAATGTGAATTATTAACATAATTCAAGATTATGTAATGTTATAAGTTGGGTTCCTTATATCATTAATAATTTCATCAATCTATTAAAGGAATATTTTGACATTACCTTTAAAATTGAATGTTTTGTGTGGCCATGATAGATCAAATATAATATCATTATGATGTACCTTGATTTTAAAAAAATTCTTTAATTAATACATGAAATGTAATTTTTTTTATGTCCAGTATCATAGCTCAATTGAGACAAAAACAATAATATTGGTATAAATATTTCAAAAAAAATTATATGAAAAAGGGTTATCTTTCCACAACCACTTAATATTAATATATATTAAATTAATTATTAATTTTAATGGATATATATGATTCAGGAGTTACTAAATAATTAGTTTAGTATTAAAATACCATAACACCAATTATTTCAAAAAGAAATAATGTCTCATTATGTCTAGATGGACGCTGAGATAGATTTTTTGGTAAAAATTATTACAATATTTAATCAAAAAAATAGTAATTAGAAATATTGAGCTCCCCATTCTTGACATAGGAATCACATTTTCTCAAATCCTTCTAGTTTAACTCCATAACCATTATATTAATGCTTATTTATTATATTAATTATATTTATATTGTAAGAATATTTCATTTAATAAACAAGACATGAATTTAAATTTGATTAATATATTTTATGTTGATGAAACATCTATGTTCCTAAATTCATTATAATATATTATCTGATGTTCATTCTTTTAATATAAGTAGAAAATATCATAATGTTCATTATTATTCCCCAAATTCCTTTGTCTTGTTGAAGGAAGTTTTAAATGATTCTATTAGATTTATATTAAAGATGGGATCATGAACCTTTTCTTTTAAACTATTTAATGAAATGGGTGGATAATTAGTTTTTCAACAAATCTTTATCTGGTTGGTAAGGTATGGAAAAATTTTCCAAACCATCTTATCCTTCGTTTATATGGGTTGAAAAAATAAGGATAGCCATGTTGGTAAGGATAATAATATATTATTAATGGATAATTTATTATTCAAGTGGAATCCTAATTTCACTGACTAATTAATAGAACCTATAATTTTATAATCATGATCAATAGCTATATTAACTTCATTCAGTTTACACTAATATAGTTCATTGATAGTCATGTTTATTTCTAGCATATCATTCTCTTTCTCAAGAGATCAGAGAAGATATGTTATGGTGCATAAAACCTTCTCATTGTATTTAATGATTAACTATTATGAAATATGTGGCAATATAATACAAAAAATATAGGAGTCATCTTAAATATATAACTAGTAGAATCTATTTCACGTTCACTCCTCTGGTGGGGTGGTAGAATAGGTATAGGGTATTCCAACACATAATACAATCTTTAAAAAAATAGTCCATCACATAATAAATTTTACCATATCCTTAAATTTTATTTTTTATGGAAATAACCTAAGTTGAGGAATTAAATCACTTTATTCATGTTTTTTATTTCCATTTTCTATAAAAATTAAAATAAATAATTTATAATTTACTTGATGATAAATTATGTCGGAAATATTAATAATGAAATTTATTAATTCTCTTGGTATTTTTTCAGGTCTCCAATTCCCTCACTATTTAACAAGTAATGTCTTTTTTATATGACAGTTTAGTGGTATGGATCTATCTTTCACTTCTTATAATCCATACAGATTCCATCAATATTACTTGAATGTTTTATGTAGGAAATGTTTCCAACAATGGGATTTCCCCTCTTTAATCCATTAAGCGAACTCTCTAATCCAGAAACCCTAAGACAAGTTTTATTAACACTCTATACCTATTTTTTATTGGTTAAAAAGAGTCTATTAAACCTAATCCAATTTTAGTTATGTCGACCCACTATCATAGATAAGATATCCTTATAACTAAAATTGCCATTGATAGAGGCTGAATAGATACATAAAATATTACTTAATCCAAATTTAAATGATGGAAGGCTTGATAAATTAATATTAACTTGAGGGATTTTAATTATTGTGCATAATTTTTATCTGGATTTATCCTTTACATAAATTGTTAATATTATGTGTATTTTAGTTAACTAAATAAATTTATTGGATAAAACATTTTCAAATAGTCTAATTTTTAAAATTCATTATCCCCAAATTAATTCATTTATTTTTATGATTACAATCATGAATATATTAAATAAATAATACATAGAAATAAATAAATAAATAAATTACCTAATCATGGGGTCATCTAAATTGTTGATTTATTATTCAGATAAAAACTTAACCTCTCAATTAAGGAAATAAATCATTTTCCTGGTCTTGGCTTGAGTTTTAGCATTCCACCTATCCATATGTGTATCTTCTAAGTTGGAATCATTATGGTTCATTCCTAAACCACATCTAAGTGACATGATATGATCTATTTATATAATTATTTATAACTCACATGCATATATTGGGATCCAAAGTATTGGATAATGAGGAATAAATAAATAATCGTAAATATTTAGGTCCAACATAATAATGGAGGGAGGGATGACTCACAGTTCCTTAATTTAAATAATATAATTAATAATTTCAATATTATGAAATAAACTAAATTAAATTAATTCCAACACATACATATGTCTTCGATAATCCCAAAATCGGTCAATTATGCAACAAATATGAAACAATACGAGGCTAACATTCAATTTTTATTCGTTATTTATTGTTAAGATAAAAAGACTTGCATTAATTATTTAATTAACTATTAACTAATTACCTTTCAATATTATGGTTCATTTGAATTCATTTTGAGATATCAACCATTATATGAATTCATGGAAAAAAATAGAAAACTAATCATTACAGAATTATTTTAATAAATATTTTGAGAATTTATAAGTCATTAAAAACATTATTAAATTTTCATGAAATACAATTTTCAGAAAATAAATTATGTTTTTAACAGTGAAAAATTAATTTTAATTATATTTAATTCTACCATTAAATGGGATATTATATGGTATGTATATTCTAGTTACACATTGTGTACCTTGGTAGTCATGTATCCATGGTAAACGCATGGTGCTTCGTTATATACCTCGAACATACTACACAACTTTTTCTAACTATATACATGTCAAATGTTCCCATTAATGTGTTCTTGGGATACACACATGGGTCTTTGACATGCATTATGGAAGATTGTGTGACATGTATATGCCTGCTACACTCTGTGTGGTTTAAATTCCATTTTCCTGTGAAACCCAACAAATGACTTAGAGGGTATTCAAATAATAGAATAATTGATGTGTATAGTATTGATACACGATGTGCATCCTATTTTCTCACTGAATGGATTGTTATGCATTTCAGATGTAGGAAATAATTAATGATTCTCCGTACAAACTACATAAAAGTCATATATATCACTAATGCTCCAACATATTATTCACTTGTGGTTTAACCTTGTATAATGACCACAAAGATCGTGTAAATTTTTTCATTAACCCGTGTAGACTATGGGCTGTGTATTCTAGTGACATTCCATGTAATCCAACATTTCATGTGCCAGTTTGGATCAGTAGACATGTATTGTGAAATTAATACACTATGTTAAATTAAGTTCTAGGTGTGTCATGTCTTCCATGACATAGCTGGGTGTAGTGAACTTGGGTACATGTCATTTACTCTAACAATATGTTGTGTAGTCCCATGCAATCTAAAAAAATCGATAAAACATCCGGATGGAATCTCAACTCATTATTCATCTATTCTTAGACCATTAAGAAAACTAATCACTGAAAAAACATGAAAAATATGTCAATAACATATTAATTTTTACTGGACTAAAAATTGAATAATATTAAATAAAAATCTAACAAATATTCTTCTAAGATCAAAAATAAAATAAATAATATAAATTTTGAAATGTGACCACTCTAATACAAATTTTAGGTTTTGGGCATAGTATAAGAGCCTTTGGGTGGGAGATATATTAAAATTTACTTTAACAAAGAGTTTTAGGAAACCCCAATAGCAGATCTTTTCAAATAAAATTTATAATAAATCTATTTAAGATCTGAATAAATGGTTTACCTTAACTTAAAATCCTTTCTTCGATGTTGATGTTAATCATCTAAAAACACTTTTTTGGATCATCACTATTTCACTATTAGAATCCGAGTATAGAATTACTTTACCAATGATCCACATGTGATACTTTGATCTTTGAATAATTCTGATTGATTTCACATTACTAGGGTAGTGAATCAATTTTCGTACATCATTCATGTTGATCACTCATCATTCGATCTTGAAATAATCTCTTTTTATTTTTTTTAAGAGGGATAGATAAGGAGGAACTTGAGAGACAAATACTTTATGCCAAAGATTCTACATTTATCAATTGTTCCTACACTATATACATGAACAACTATTTATAGAGCTACATTTTATGTTAAAATATTATTTAATTGCATACCATACCTTAAATAATATCATAATTTTTATTAATCTCTATGTTAAATAATAATAATAATAATAATATTATTATTATTATTATTTTATGGTGTGTGATCTTAATTGAATAGTAATAAATATTCTTTTAATAATTTGTAAATTAATATTTATAAATTTATGCAGACTTGGTCCTTTTGAATTCCTTGACAATTATTTATTAACGAAAAAACATTTTTATTTCTTAATAAATATTTTTGACCACAAAAAAGAAAGTACATATTTATTAAATATTAAATAAAATAAACAAATATATTTATTCACAATCTAATTAATAAATATTTATTTAATTTATTCAGTCTTTATAACTGGAATAAAATTATACCTCACCCAAGATAATAATATTTTTTCCCTTAATTAACTTCATATTTAATTTAATGAAGATCAATAAAAACACGTAGTTTGTGACCATATGAGATTATTTTCATTGTAATTAGGTGGTTATGCATAATTTCTATGATAAATTTCATGTAATGGGTCAATGAAACCAATAAAATTAACATAATGTCACAATGTCAAAAACCACATACAAACACTCGATGTGTAATACAATTGTTTTTCTCAATATCTAATCAAGAATGTTTCACATCTATGTCATTAAATTTTGTGATAAATACTTATTTTTTTAACAATATGAAAAAAAAACTTATCATTTAAATAGGGTTATAGAATTTAATTTCACCAATCTGTTCTAATAAAACAGATGAGGTGTAATATTCCATAAAAATGGATGGGGAAAATCCTTCCTCGACTTATTCTTTAATAACATGTCCCTCATGACTCACACAAAAAATAAAACTTCTCCATTAACATTAATCATCTTGTATTACCGAATAAATATATGTCTTCATGTTGAAACATGTATTGATGATATTCATAATATATAAAGATCATTTCACTCATTCACAGATATCAATATCTGATGACAAAAAACATACATAATTCATTTTGGAGAGATTGTTCTAATAACCACCCTTCTTGGAGATTACCAAGTATGAAATTATTGAGATGAAGTCTTATCTACATTTGAGTACTAACACATGGAAGTATATATACTATCATAAGAAAAAAACTAGAAAGCGTGATATTTTTAGCCACAATTTATACAAAATGTCCCAAAATTAGAAACATTTTCAAAAATAATCTCTAATATAGCCATGTTTTTAAAAAAAACAATAGGTTGTTATTTTTATATAAGTTTTTTAGAAAACATGAAGAGTTTAAATTTAACAAAATTTTATGAAAACATGGTTATTTTTGTTACATTTTTAAACAATTTTTAAATAAATTTATAATTTTATATAATTATAATTCTATTCATTTACATGAATATATTAATAAATTATTATTATTGTATATAAATATATTTATATATTTATATATTAACTTATATAAACAAACACGCACACACACACACACATATATATATAGACCTCAGGGGGCAGATATGTGGTAGTCGTCCCTATGGGTCTTTGCGAGGGCTTTAATTCAAGCCTCATCGAGTTCCTCCCTACATTTGTGTGTTGCATGTTTTTATAGGTAATGTAACTCATGACCCTTCATTGATTTAAATATTTATTTCAATATATATATACATATTAATATATATAATCACACACAAAAACATATATATATATATATATAAACACACACGCATATATGTAAACATATAAATATATATATAAATACATATATTTATATATAAAAACACATATATAAATATATAAATATACAAACACACATATATTTATAGATAAAAAATATATATATTTTAAATTTTTCTATGTTTTAAATAAAATGGGGAAAATTATATATATATATGATTATACTTAAATTAATTTATTTATAAATTATTGTAATTATAATTATATATTTGTATAAATACACATATATACTTATACACACACACACAGAGAGAGATATAGAGATAAGTATATGTATTCATATATATATATATATATATATTTCTGCGTGTGTGTGTGTGTAAACACACACACACACAGGTATAATATAATCATATATATAATATAAACATATATATATTAAAAAATATTTATAAACTTAAAAATAAATATATAAACATATATATAAATAATATATTAATATAAAGATATGTTCACACACACATATATAATATAATATATATATATATATATCAATATATTAATATTAATATAAACATATATATTTTCACATTTAATATCATATATATTAATATATGTATATTAATATAATATTATAAATATAAACACATATATACACCAACAAACACACATATAAATTAATATATGTTTATTAATTTAAACATATATATACACACACAATATAACACATTGAGATTCTTTGAAATGTTTTTAAAAATAAATAAAATGTTTTTTAAATTTCTTCTTACACACAACATCATGATTAGTGTGTGTTACATGTAACACTGATTTTAGCTTGTATTAGATGCAACACTATGTTTAAATGATATGTGAGAAATTATTAATATATTTTTATTTTAGATAAAAGTAGTATCCTTGCTGTTGGAATGGAGGGAATGAATTAGATAAACTAAATTATCAAATTGTATGGTTTAAAAAAGCATATAACATGAATTCATTGGGGACTGATTAGTTATAAATGAAATTAAAAAAAAAATTAAAATAAATGAAATCTTTTTCTGAAAAACATTTTTTGTGAAAAAAAATGGTTTACCACAATAAATTAAAAAAATACACTTTTGGTGAATTATGTTAATGAAATGTGTATAGTATATTTTAGAAAAACTATTTAACATTAATATTATCGGTTTTCTAAACAAGAAAAAATTATAAATCGAATTTTACACTAAACACTATATTTCCAAAAAAAATATTTTTCATCATTTTATTTATATATTTTAAAAATAAATTTTATGACTTTTAGAAATGTTATTTGAAAAAATAAAAATGATTTTAGAAATCAACATGTAAAAATTATATTGGGGTGAATTATTGAGTAATTTATGAAAATATTAAATTTTTGATGAATATCGAAAAATAATGAATTATAATTGATAACTGTATTTACATTTAAATTATTTATAAAGATAAATTATATTTTTTATTTTTTTAATATAATTTTAGTTTTTATTAAATATATATTAATAAAATTTAGGTCATCATAATCTATTTCATATTGAATTTTGATAAAAAACATTGTAAACTTTTTAACATTTTCCCTTTAAAACCCTGTTTTCTCATCACATATTCAAGATTAATTTTAAATTTAATTATGTTAATTCAATGAATTAAACTAAGAATAATGGATTCCCTATTTTAAATTAAATTTATTTATATTATAAAACAATATAAAATTAATTTTTTACTAAAATAAATAATGAAAATAGCTAAAATAAATTTCCTCAATTATGGAAAAAATGGGTTTGCCAGTGGTTTAAATGAATAAGATAAGTGTTAGAATTACTATAAAACATGTAAATATCCTATTTTAACCCCATATATCAATATTATATTTCAAAATTTTGAATATGGAGTAATTTAGAATCTTTTTAGATGTGAATTTATTTACCATTTCAGATTCCATTGGGAAATTTTCTAGTGGGTTCTTAGTGGATTCATTTCCCCTATATATAAAAGGCCACCACCACCCTTCACATATTCACACCCATAATGACATATAGTTAGTAAAAAACCTATGAAAATCCATACCATGAATCTATATCCATGTTCTATTACATACCATCCACAAACAGATGGTTATATGGAGTTGGTGAATTAGATCATGGAAGACTTGCTCTGGGCATGTGTGTTTGATTTCAATGGCCTGTGGGATAGAAATTTGGGATTATTTGAGTTTTTGTATAAAAATAGTTACCCATCCTCAGTTGTATTGGACCCTTTTTAGGTTCTTTATGGTGGGCCAGGTTAGTCACTTTTGTGCAAGGTTAAGGTGGGTGAGGTCTCATTATTGGGATCAAGCCTTGTGAATGAATCATCTAATAATTTTATATTGATTAGGTAGTAATTTCTGACAGAATAGAGTTTTATAAGTTTTATGTTGATCAAAGGTGATGGTATTTTTAGTTTTCTATGCGTGATTGGGGGTTCATGAAGCTGGAACCTCACTTGGTTCGCTGTCATCTTCGTAGAAAGGGAACATAATTCTAAGGTTTGTATGACCTTTTTATGTTACCAAGTGAGTTGGTGGGGTCGAATGTCTATTGTATTTTCACTCATAGTAGAATTTTATTCATGACATATTCCATTTATCTCAACTGAAAAAGTAAAATCAAGATTCATATCATGTATTGATTTGGAAATAATTGGAGTTAGATCATAATATGTCTATATTTGAGTGTCTAGTTTAGATTGATGGTTCAAAGGAGAAAGTGTTTATTGGGAAGTCTATACAATTGATTTTATTTCTTTGGTAGCATGGTAGTGATGAGCGTGGGACTTGGTTGTGGAATTCTTGGAGCGAGGAGGAGTATTCTTTTTTGTTCTCTGATTAGAATTTGGAGTGAATTTTTGGGGGAGGAATGTTTTCATGGTTAGAAGAATTGGCACATATTCCATTTTCATTTGAGGTATTTTCCAATTTTATTTATATCTTAACATGGTCCTTTGTTTAATTATGTGTTTTTTATAAAAAATGGAAATTTTTTAACCACATCTGGTGGATAATGACTTATGAAATTGTGCCCCATCCACTTGAAAACTATGTTATTGGTAAATTAGAACTCTCTAGGTCTCACGGCCAGCCACATGGTCATGAACCCTCCCCTATTAAACCATTTTTCTAGTTTTCTTTTAGACATAGGAGACATCATATTTTATGCATGATTTATTAAATTTTATGGGCTAACCGTGTGATATTTCCTTGTCATTAAAATTCAAAAATTTACTCTTTTTACATCTTCGAATTTTACCCAAAAAACACCTCTAATAAAAAACCTATAGTATTTTCAGTTATGGGATCCTCTTCCAAAGCTACTTAGAGCCTTTTAAAATCATTATTTGGTTGGTTTTGGTCTCGGTTCTTCAATAAATATTCTATTAATTCATTTTCCCTTTGATTTATCCCTTCTTATAGGGTTTTTCTTCCCTATTTAATATGTTATCCTTTTCTTTCATGTTTTTTAACCTAATGAAGGGTTGATATTGTTTTTTTGGTGAAATTATGATTTTTCGTCTTCTATATTTCCTTTATAGGGTATTGTTAAATTTTGGTTGTATTTTTCCACTGGATTTTAGATGTTTCTAACTTTGACGTAGGTGATTCGATGATTTTACTTTACTAGATGTTTATTATTTCTTCTGTAGTTGAATAAAATTTTTTTGTGGATTATTTTTTTATGTGTAATATTCTTTAAAATGGTTTTGAGATGAATATGTGGTGAAATTGGATTTTCAAAAGTAAAATGATTTTGTTTCATGTGTGATTAATTGTGGTGTATCTTGAAATAGTATTATGACATATTTGGAAGGCTTGAAATGTATTTTCAAAGGGTTTAGAAGGTTCAAAGGTTTTTAAATTTTGTTTTATAAAAGAAAGTTGTTTGGTTCCTTGTAAACTATATTGTTGTTCCCCTTGAATATGTTTTTTAAAAATTGAAAGTAATGTGACTCATGTTATGAAGTAGATTTGGTATTTGTATGATTTTTAAAGGATATTTTCCCATAGAAATGGTTTTATTTCATGTGTACTTTTTATAGAGTTTTCAAAGGATATTTATGAATTGTGAAATTGGTGTGAAATATGTTTCCCAATGGTTTTGGAGTTCATGTGAAATGAAAGTAGTTTTAATAATGGAAAATGGTGGTTTCTATGGGAAATTTTTGTAGCACCCCTGTTTTGAGGTATGTAGCCTTTTTTTATTCTTATATATGTGTTTAATGTGCATGGGATGAGTAGAAAAAAGGTTGGGAGAGTTTGGAATGGTTTTGAATAAGTTTGGAGGCTTTCTAAGGGAGAAAGGTTTGAGCACGGTTTGGGGAAACCGTGCGGGTTCTCCAGGAAACCATGTAGGGGGAGACAGTAGGCTTTGCACGGCCTGCGCACGGTTCTCCAAACCTTGCAAGGAAACCATGCAGACCCCTCCTCTCGAGGTAGTATTGTTCGCACGGTTAGTGCACGGTTTGTCAAACCGTGCAGGCTAACCGTGCGCAGCCACCTAAAAATAGGGTTTTAAATCCTGGGTTCACTCTGTATTGCCTTATTATTCTCCAAATACTCTCCCACTCGAGCCTCACTCTGTATTTTGGGTTCTAAAGGGTTGAAGTTCGTCTATCACTGATGTTGGAAGCAAATCGAAGGGTTTTAGTGGTGGTTTGAAGGTGGTTTCTCCCAGGTAATTCTCTCCTCTCGGTTTCTTTGTGTTTTCCTCTAGATCTACATCTCCCTATCTCTTGGTTTACTAGATCTACACCTTTTTTGTGTAGATATAGGGTTTTGGTTGCCTTCAATGTTGATTTTAAGGTTTATGGATGTTAGGTAATGGGATCTAAAGAGGTTTCGGTGGTGCATTTTCCGGTTTTGAAGAGTGGTTGCTTGTGGGTCGATTTCACCAGAACCCTAAATGTAGGTAGCTTCCCTCTCGACTCCACTTGGTTAGAACTAGTGACTTGGTTACAATTAATTTGTGTTGCTTAAAATTAATTGTGTTATTCATGTGCGAAATCATATGGAAATCCCTTTGGTAATGGTTTGGGATTTTTGGGAAAGGGGATTGGGGTGAAATGCTCATGATGTGATTTTAAAGTGGGATTTTAAAATGAGTTGTTTTGTTGGATTGATTAAGCTAAATTGAGAAAAATTTTATAAATAAAAGCTTTTATTTTATTGAAATGGGGTTTGGCATGGAAAATTGATAAAGGGTGTTTTCAATAAATGTTTGATTTATTAAAGTGGATTGGCATGTAATGGAAATGGTTGACAGCATGTTTTTGTGGACTTGATGGGTTATATGCTCAGTTATTTTGTCTTGTTTGAATGTTGTGAAAGTGGGAGGGAAGTAACACTATAAAAAGGGGATGGATAGTGTACGGAAGTTCCACCATCGATATCAAGTGGGTGGGAAGTACCACTTGAGTGGATTAGAAATGAATGGGTTGGACAGGAAGTGCCACCATGATATGTTGTGTTCTTTGTTGGTGATGTTTGTAGATGGGGCTTATTAGTGAAATATAAAAATGGTAATGGGAATGTGTCATGGTTGATTTGGATTCCTTGTGTGGAATTTATGGCTTACGGCATGATTGTTTGGATTTCCCTTGTAACACCCCAAGCTTCTACGGTACGCTTCTCTTTGAATAATGTGATAGCGTGTGTTGTACGCAACACCAAGTTCTAACACACCATAACCAATCAAACTAGCCGTTATGAATAGTAATACCTACTTTTTGAAATTATATATATTTTATATTTTAAAATGGACTTCATTTCTGTATTCGGAATATCGAATTTAGCCTAAGGTGAAATTTTGGTACTTTTCGGATAACTTTCATATTTTGATGAATAGTGAGAATTACTAAATTTTAATTCAAAACAACTTTTTTAATCAAAACAATTAATAGTGATAAATTATGAATTTGAGTGGTTTTAAAGTATATTTAGAATATATTTTTACCATTTAATATAATGTTGGTCATTGGACATAATTTTACAATTAAACAGAACATAAACAAGTGTCAATCTTTTGATAGTTATTATCTCTTAAAAACACGCTTTTTATTTTGACAGCGGGAATTAATTTTAAATTAATTTCTGCCACTTCTGTGTTTTGAATTTGGAAAAATGGATTACATATTTGGAATCAGGATGTCCAAATTTTGTAAATAGGTAACTTTTATTTTTAGACATTTTGAATAATTACTGTGGTAAATATTTTATTTACCATGGTTAAGGGTAAATCTGGTAAATAAGGGTTAAAAAATAATATTATAATAATACTAAATTACCCTAAAACGTGTCCTAGACTTATGGGTTGATACATGTTAGACCATAGGCATCTTTGGGTCGATTTGGGGACCCCATGGGGCCACTTGTAGGTGATAGAGACACTTTTTTTTAATTAAGTTAAAATGAATACAAAAATGACACGAGCATATATCTTTTAGAAAAACAATTATTACATAGGGTTATATATGTTGGATTTTAGATTATAAATATTAATTAGAAATATAAAAAGATTTCTTAGATAATTATATTTTATTTATAATTTTTAGACATTAAATAATTTATTTTATTTATGACACAATGATGATACAGTAATTACTAAAATAGTGAAAAATTAAATTAATTGATATTATAAATACCCAAATAAATATAATATGAAACTTTTAATGAATTAAACTAATTTTCTAGGATAATATGATATATTAGGATTGATTTAATTTACTTTTTTATAATTAATCAATCTGTTATGAGTTTCAAAAAAATCAACTACTGAATAGTGTCAAAATTGACATAAAAGAGTTCTTAAAACAAATATTATATTATTAATTGATATTAAATTCATAAAAATCTATGGTTCGTCCAAGAGACTTATATCATGATAGGTTCATCATTAATGGACCACTTGGGGGTCTCTTGGATGTATATAGTAAGTTTATTAACCATATTATATAAAAATACAAAGAGACATTGTAAAAGTGAAACTAATTAACTTAGAGTTAATACTTAAAGATAAGGTTAATATAAGTACCCAAACCTGTCTAAATTCTATTGGTTGAGTTGTTTTCGACCGATACCCACCTTAACCATTGAATAGTCAACATTGGAGCCATTGTAAACCGAATATGAATTTATTATAAACTAATATCTCTAGCTTTTCCAAAGGTGCCCCTCACCCCTCTTATAAAAGGGCACTCCTCCTTCTCATTTCTTCACACCTTCAAAGCCTTTTGGTTCGGCCAAACTCTACCCAAATACTCTCCCAACTTCCCTCAATACAACCTAGGGGCCTTAGTTTGATCATAAAGCCAACCTAAAGATCCCTTTTGATCAAATCAAAAGGAAGAACCCGAAGAAGAGGTAATGATTTCACCACCCCTTTCCAAGTTCATTTCTTCTTCCACTTCTTCTTCCTTTGTTGTTACCATTCTAAAATAATAACTCCAGTATCATATATATACTGTGATGTTATTATAAATATGGTACAACCATATTCAGTATTCTATCCACCCTTTGAATAACATGTCACCATACGTGCGTACGTACGGCTTACCGTCTCCACGTCGTGGTGTAATTGTTATTCAATATAATATTATTTGGATGGGTATAATAATGATGTTTAACTCATGTAAATAATAAATATAACATGTTAATGATTCTGTATATATGATATACCATCCATTTATATATTATTTTAATATCAAAATAATGATATTGTCGCTCGTGCGTACGTACGGACTACCGTCTCCACGAACACGATGAGATTCATTCTCCATCGTATCCATTCAAGTATAATTATCATTTTATGATTTAAAAAATGATGTTTAAGGACTTGATATCATTCTAGATATGAATAATATACAACCTATCCTTTATAAACATGTCTTACGTAACAAAACATATAAAAGAAAACAAGTAAATTAACACCCGAAACAACAATAATACTAAGATATTATTATCAAATCAATATTAAAAGATCATATATGATATCATAATAATGTATATGATTCCTGTATAATTTAATAACAATTATTTCACCATTATACAGGAGGTTAACCTACCCCAACCAAGGAAAAGTACAAGGTAAGGGTTATTTCACAATCTCTTCATTATCCAAGGTTGTTTATACGTAATAATCTACTGGGATCTCGTTATCATCCACATCCATGTTTCTTCAAAATGTATTTCAAAACATTTTTACAATAATATGGGTTAAAGTCATGTATACCCTTTTTTTACTTTTTATAAGAGGAATCTTTCTGTCGTTTTCAAAACAAGGTCCTTTTTAACCTTTTCGACAGAATTAAGGTAAGAATGTTTTTTTAACTTATACGGCGGGTGCGGTTATTTTCCGCCGTTATAAAATATTCAAAGTTTTCCTTACAATCTTATAAGAATATTTTCAAGAAAATGTTTTATTTTATATGGCTCTTAAACTATTTCAAAAATAGAAAGAGATATTTCTCCAAACAGTGTTTTGATTTCATCTATGTCAACATCCTTTGATGGATTTTACGCTTATTTGAAGTTGATTTATTATGATACAAAACATCTATACTGTATTGAAGGTTTTGTGATATGTTTGACTGTGGATGTGCTATTTTTATACCATTCATAGTTTATGGTGAAATTATTGACATTTCGTATGCTATTTTTAATACGAATGTTTATGTTATGTTTAAACCTTTTCATATGGGAATGCATTGGACTTAATATGTGACGGGTGGAGCCCGCTATAGCTCCTTGATGCATCGGTAGGTCTCATGAGACAAACTAGTGTCTTGGCACAAGGCCTTGGCAAAATCTTATTTGTAGTCTTGGCACGAGGCCTTGGCTATGTGGTTATGATAGTCTGGCATTATGCATTCCAACATTATGAAAGTGGTTAGTGATTTTGCATGTGATTATTAGATTAGTAGAATATCCATGTGAATGAGTAAATGGAATTATTTCATTTTATTTATGCCATACAATGTTGAAAGTTCAAGTTTGAAAGGCTGTAGTTTTAGTTATGCATTGCCTTAAATGTTTATTCTCATTTATGAAAGTTTCCGGTATATTGTTATCCTTACTGGGCATTTGAGCTCACCCCTTTTCTATGTTTTATTTTTCCCAAGAAGTGAAGAAGTAAATTATGAATGACCTACAGGGATATTATGTGGGGATATGAGTGTGGTTTATGGAGACAATATGTTGTTGTAGTAGTTTTTCATTTTATGATGTAATGTAAAACTTATGAATATATCTGGTGTTTCCAAGGATACTAAACCAATCGGTCTTTCGAGATTTGATCTTTCTTTTGATCATGCCAATGTTATGTAATAATGCACCGACTCTGGGTAACTAGGGTCGGGGCGTTACATCCCTGGGTTTACTTGGATTGGGTGTAATGGATTGGTAAGGGTGTGTTTGGCTTACGGTAATGGATGCACTTGTGATTATTTTATATAAACTAATTTATATAAATGTGCTAGTAGTTTTATCCTAGTGGCGTGTGTAGGGGAGTAATTTGGAAAAAACCTACTGAGTAGTTGTACTCACCCCCTGCTTTGTCACTTTTGTGTCTTTGCAGATGTCGTGTACTGGGATACAGGTAAATTTAAGGCAACTCATTGTTATAGGTTCGTGGTGATGCTTGTGATCTGTTGGTGGGGCTTGGAGCTTGGATCTTGGTGTGGAGCTATGGTGGTGTCATGGATCGTGGTGTTTTTTTGCTTAGTCTCCTGCATAGTACTCTGATATCATGTTGTATTATATTTGTTTTGGGTTGTATTGTAGAATAACTTGGTTTTCTTTTGGGAATAAATTCTTTAATGTTTTATTGACATGGATCATATAGTGGTTGTAGTGATGGCTTGGTTGGTTTTTTCTTAAGGGAAAATCGTTCCCCAATTTGTTCTCGAAGCCCTCAGCATTTATTTCTAGCCTTTGGTTCCTTGGGAACATCACTTAATTCCAAGTAACCCTCACTGCCTCCTCAAGACAATGAGGTAGGGGCAGGGTGTTACAAGTGGTATCATCTTGTTCGGTCCGTTGGAGTTGATTCTTAGATTTGGAGTTGACATTTGTTGTGGTATATTCCTTGATTTGGGATGGTAGCAAGGAATGGGAATGTTGGAACCTGGAATGTATCACATAAAAGGATATAGCTAACCCTTTTATGATGAACTTCAAGTTACCAGGGAGTTGGGTACATAAGTGGTTGGAGACACTTATAGGCATTTGATAACTCATTGTCATAGGTGTAGACAATGATATGGGCATGGAATGCATGGTATAAATGACTTCCCTCTAGGATGAATATTTCATTAGGGTATAATGATTTATATTTTGATATGAATGTGTGGGTTTTGAAAAATCTGAATTGGGTTTCAAAATGGAAGGATTTGAAATAAGGAAACTGGTGGTGTTTTGAAAATGGTTTGGTTTTCAAAAATGGTGAAACATGGAAAATGTGGAAAAGGTGGAAAGCCTCATTGTGATAGTGTTGTGTAATGTGATTTGAAATTGGAATTACTAATATCTACGGAAGTGAGGCTCAAGGTTTTTTGTTTTCTGTTTGTAGAAATGGCACCAGGTCGGTGTCGTAGAGACCAACCGAATGTGGTTTATGAGAACGTGGTTGCACCCAAGCCCTAGGTGAACCAGCAATTATTCCAGAGCAAAGTGAAAGGTTTCCAAGCTGTGTGAAGTGTGAATAGAGGGAAAGAGACAAATCATGTTGATTATGTGGCTCAGTTTTAAAGGCATGATCCACCCGTCTTTAGGGGTGATTCGGACCTGAAATGGGCAGAGTCCTGGCTGTCCAGAATGAATAGAAGTTACGAATTCTTGGGGATGCCGATAGAGTTGAAATTATATCTTGCAATGTATAAGCTAGAGGATCTTTCTCTTTAGTGGTGGGAGTTGGTATTCCAAGTGGGGATGGACCAGGTTATGACGTGGGAAGTCTTTGTGGAATTGTTTAATAAATAATTCTACGCACATACATTCAGAATTCAGCGCAAAACAGATTTCTTTAGTCTGAAGCAAGAGCATAGGTCTGTGATGGAATATCCAGCTAAGTTTATGAGCTTAGTGAGGTTTTCACCCAAGGTGGTGGGTATCACATCGTTGAAGGCAAGGATCTTTAAAGTGGGGTTAAGGAAAGAGATCCATTCAAAAATAGCAGTGTTGTGTATTGGTGATTACACAGAGATGGGGAACCGAGCATCAGTGGCTGAGCGGGATCTGTTGGGAGCTCCGAGCATAGGAAGCATGGTGGTACCCATGGGGAATAGTGGGAACTCTAATGCTGGGTTAAATTGGTGGAGGGACACTTATTCCCAGGGCAGGGGTATGGCGCATAATCTGATGGTAAGATTGGTGAATCTTCCTTCGAATCCCTAGAGAAAACCATGATGCTTTCAGTGTCGCTCTACGGAACACATCAATTGGGATTGTATGGGACAACCTTGAGCATGTCACAATTGCAAGGATATAGGGCATATTCAGTGATATTGCATGAATGCTCTGAGGCCGGGTGAGCGTCGCACTCCTCAAGGATCATAGATGTCGTATGCATTGACGGGATGGGGTCAGCAGCATACCCCTTGTCAGCAGATCAAAGTCAGTTATGGTGATTCTTGGAACACCACAACTCCTCAATAGGGAAATAAAGAGTAGAGTGTGGCAATCAAGGCATTGTTTGGAGCCAAGCAGGTTGTGGTGGATGATCAGTCGGGACCATCCATGGTGTGAGGTACTATTTTTTAAAATTCTACTTTAATGCAAGTGTTGATTAATACAGGATCCTCACACTCTTTTATTGTTTCACATATTGTTGATTTGCTGGGATTAAGGGTAGAAATGATGCCTTCAGTTTTGAAACTTCAAACTCCTCTAGGTCAAAGAGAGTGATGAGCCTTCTTGTGTAGAGCATGTTGTATCGTTGTGGGTGAGGTTGAGATAATGTGGAATTTCTCAGTGCTTGAGATGGATGGGTATGACGTAATCCTATGAATGGATTTCCTGGTGGCATTTAAATCCCACATTGACTGTAATGCGTGGACAATGGCTTTTACGACACCCTATGGCGTTATACATCTCTTTAGAGGAGAGAGGCATGAAAGGTAGGGTGCAATGGGTTTGTTGGCACCATTTTTGGGCATGTTATCGTATCAGTTGGCGGTGTTGTCATTGGAATTAGTAGAGGGTTTTGAGAAGAGTATTCTTCTGGCAGTGGTGGATCAGTTCATGGATGTTTTTCCCAAAAAATTGTCTAGGTTAACTCCCATAAGAGAAGTGTAGTTTACAATTTATCTCCTTCTGAGGAACAATCCTATCTCACTTCCGTCTTACCAGATGGAACCTACTGGATTGTGGGAATTGAAAGTATAGTTGGAAGAGATATAAAGAAAAGTGTTTATTCATACTAGCACGTCTTCATGGGCAGCTCCGGTGTTGTTTGTGAAAATGGCATATGGAACTTTGATGCTTTGTGTCGATTATCGTTGACATAACCAAGTTACGATAAAGAATAGATATCCACTTCCACAAATTGATGATTTGTTTGACCAGTTTAGGGGAGCCCAGTGGTTCTCCAAGATCAACCTGAGGTCAAGATATCATTAATTGCAGGTGAGGAAGGATGATATTCCTAATTTTTTTTTCAAAAGTAGATATGGCCATTATAAATATGTGGTTATTCCATTTGGTCTAACAAATGTACCAGTGGTGTTCATGGAATTAATGAATCAGATATTTCAGATATATCTGGATTAATTTGTGGTGGTATTTGTAGATTATATTCTGGTGTATTCAATGACAAGGGTGGAGCATGAGCAGCACTTGGCGACATTGTCGGGGATCTTGAGGGATCATCGTTGTATGACAAATTTTCAAAGTGTGACTTTTGGATACATGATGCCTTTTTTCTTGGCCATGTGATTTTTGAAAGGGGTGTTTCAGTACATACAGAAAAGATAGAGGCTGTTATATCATGAAAACTGTCAAAGAATGATTTTGAAGTATGAAGTTTCCACAGTCTAACTGGGTATTATTAGCATTTTTTTCGTGATTTTTCAAGTTTGGATTCCCCGATGACAGCTTTGACAAGAAATAATGTTCCATTCTAGTGGAATGAACAGTGTCATTAGTGTTTTGAAGAGTTAAAGGGTTTCCTTACATCAGCACCAATCTTGTTTTTACCAAAACCAGGAAAAGGGTACGTGGTGTATTGCGATTCATCAGGGTCAGGGTTGGGGTGTGTTCTCATGCGTGGGAATCATGTGGTTGCGTATGGATCACGGAAGTTGAGGGTTCAGGGGAAAAACTACCCAAATTATGATTTTGAGTTGGCAGTATTGGTCTATGTTTTGAAAGTGTGGCATCATTATCTCTTCGGTGAGAAATTCAGTGTATATATAGATCATAAGAGCTTGAAGCGCATTTTCTCACAAAGGGATTTGAACATGAGGCAAAGGAGATGCATTGAATATATCCAGATGATTTATTTTGACATGATTTACACAACGGGTTATGGAAATTTTTTGGTGGATTCATTAAGTAGAAATCATATGCTCATGTGGTGAAACAGGCATTGGACCAGTGGCAGTTGATGTTGGTTATAGCTGACATGTGGTTGGAATGTGAGGATCAGGGCGATAGAGCGGTTTTTTCTGATTTTTTTGATTCCTAACTTTGTTGACCTAGTTAAAGAGGCACAAATATCTGATTATGAGTGTGTGACCACGAGGTTTAAACTCAATGGTGGGGAGATCATTTAGGGTTGGTAGTTGAATGGAGATTCAGTATTGTGTTTTCAGAATCGGATGGTTGTACCAGTTGCTTGTTAGGAGGATATTCTCAGGGCTCATCATCATTCTAGGTGGTCTGTTCATCCTAGAATTTAGAAAATGTATAAAGCATTGAAAGCGCAGTTCTCATGAGCTGGTATGAAAGGAAGAGTGGCCGAGTTTATTTCATGATTCTTTACTTGTCAGCTGGTCAAGGAAAAGCATCATAGGCCCGCGAGAATGTTGCAGTCTTTACCAATACCTATTTGAAAGTGGGAGCAAATAGCAATGGATTTTGTCACAGGTCTCCCAAGAACAATCAAGAAGCATGATGACATTTGGGTGATAGTGGATCGGTTAACTAAGTAGGCCCATTTCATCCTGATTCGTGAATCTCATACAATGGAGGATCTGTCCAAAATCTATATCCAGGAGGTGGTAAAGAGGCATGGTGTTCCAATTTCGATTGTATCATATAGAGATCTGATGTTTACATCTCATTTTTTGAGATCCTTGCAGCAATACCTTGGGAAAAAGATGACTATGAGCACAATGTATCACCCTCAGACGGACGGTCAATCAGAGAGGACGATACAAACTTTGGAGGACACGTTACGGGCTTGTGTCATGTATTTTGGTGACTCGTGGGAGGAGAACATGTCGTTGGTTGAGTACTCGTACAATAAAAGTTATCAGGAATCTATACATATGGCTCCGTTTCAAGCGTTGTATGGGAAGTTGTTTCGTTCTCCACTATGTTTGGTGGAAACGGGTGAGTCCTTGATGGTTGGACCAAGCCTTGTCTAGGAGACTACGAAGAAGATCAAGTTAATCAGGAAGATAATGGAGATGGCTTAGAGTCGTCAGAAATCGTATACAGATCATCGTCGACAGTTGTTGTCGTTCGAGGTGAGTAATCATGTTTTCTTGAGGATCTCTCCTAGGATGGGACATCGTCGGTTTGGGAAGAAGGGAAAGTTATCTCTGAGGTATATTTGACCTTTTGATATTCTTGAGTGGGTTGGTGAGGTGGCTTATCATCTGGATTTTCAACCTAGTTTCAGTGCGGTGCACAGTGTGTTTCATGTGTCACATTTGAAAAAGTATCAGCTAGATCCAGGCCATGTTATTCGATGGGATTATGTTGAGCTAGAGTTGGATGCTTCATTGGTGCACGTGCCAGTGAATGTTTTGGATAGGCAAGAGAAAGTATTACAAGGTAAAAGAATCGGTCTGGTTCGGGTTTTGTGGCAACATGGCCAGATCCAAGAGGAGACTTGGGAGTGGGAGTAAGAGATGGTCAAGAAATGGCCTAAGCTCTTTCAGCAAAATTTGGGTTCACTACAATCCGAGTACGAGAAGTCCAATGGTGGGGAAAATGTAGCACCCCCGGTTTGAAGTATGTATAATTTTTTATGCTTCTTTATGTTTTTAAAGTGCATGGGATGAGTTTAGAAGTGGTTTGGAGAATATGGAATGGTTTTGAATAAGTTTGGAGGCTTTTCTAAGGGAGCACAGTTTGAGCACGGTTAGGGGAAACTGTGCGGGTTCTCCAGGAAACCGTGTAGGGGTAGACAGTAGGCTTCACACGACCTTTGCATGATTTGCCAAACCATGCGAGGAAACCGTTCGGACCCCTCCTCTCTTGGCAGTAGCATGCGCACGGTTAGCACACGGTTTTTCAAACCGTCCGGGCTAACCGTGTGTCCTCTTAAAAATTGGGTTTTAAAACCCAAGTTCACTCGGGCTTTCCTCATTCCTCTCCAAATCCTCTCTCACTCAAGCCTCACTTTGGATTTTGGGCTCTCAGGGGATTAATGTGATCTCCAACTTATGTTGGAAGAAAATCGAAGGGTTTTTTTGGTCGATTGAAGGTGGTTTATCCCTGGTAAGTCTCTCCTCTTGGTTTCATTGTACTTTTCTCTAGATCTACATCTCCCCATCTCTCAGTTTTCTAGATCTACACTCGTTGTGTGTAGATCTAGGGTTTTGGTTTCCTTGGATGTTGATTTTAAGGCTTTTGGATGTTAGTTAAGGGGATCTAGAGAGGTTTCAATGGTCCATTAGCCAGTTTTGAATAGTGGTTTCTTGTGGGTCGATTTTGCTAGAACCCTGAAGGTAGGTGGATTCTCTCTCGACTCCACGTGGTTAGAACTAGTGGTTTGGTGACAATTAATTTGTGTTTCTTAAAATTAATTGTGGGTTGACATTTGAAATCAGATGGAAATCCCTTTGGTAATGGTTTGGGGATTTTTGGGAAATGGGATTGTGGCGAAATTCCCTTGATGTGATTTTAAAATGGGATTTTAAAATGAGTTGTTTTGTTTGTTTGATTAAGATAAATTGAGGATATTTTTTTCAATAAAAAATGTTGTTTTATTGAAATGGGGTTTGGCATGGAAAATACTTAAAGGTTGTTTTCAATAAATTCTTGATTTATTGAAGTGGATTGGCAAGTAATGGAAATGTTTTATTGCATGTTGTTGTGCCCTTGATGGGTTATATGCTCGGATATGTTGGCTTGTTTGAATTTTGGGAAAGTGGGTGAGAAGTACCACCATAAAAAGGGGATGGATAGTGGAAAGAAGGGCCACCATCAATAGAAAGTGGTCGGGAAGTACCACTTCAGTGGATTGGTAATAAATGGGTTGGACGGTAAGTGCCACCATGATATGTTGTTTGCTTGGTTGGTGATGTTTTTAGATGGGGCTTATGATTGAAATATGAAAAAGGTAATTAGCTTATGTCATGGTTTATTTGGATTCCTTGTGTGGCATGTTTGGATTATGGCATGGTTGTTTGGCTTTCCCTGGGATTACTTGGTTTTAGTGGAATGGCTTGGTAAGGGTGTGATTGGCTTTTGGTAGTGGATGCACATGTGATTATTTTATATAAACTACTTTATATAAATGTGCCAATGATTTTATCCTAGTGGCGTGTGTAGGGAAGTCATTTGGGGATAACCTACTGAGTAGTTGTACTCACCCCTTGCTTTGGCACTTTGGTGTCTTTGCAGATGTCGTGTACTAGGATACAAGTAAAGGTAAGGAACCTCATTGCTAGTGGTTCGTGATGATGCTTGTGATGTGTTGGTGGAGCTTGGATCTTGGATCTTGGTGTGGAGTTTTGGTGGTGTCATGGCTCGTTGTGTTTTGTTGTTTAGAAATTTGCATAGTACTTTGATATAATGTTGGATTATATTGGTTTTGGGTTGTATTGTGGAACAAATTGGTTGTCTTTTGGGAATACATGCTCTTAATTTTTATTGGCATGCATCATATAGTGGTTTTAGTGATGGTTTGGTTGGTATTGTCTTAATGGAAAATCATTCCCCAATTTCTTCTCGAAGCCCTCACTATTTATTTCCAGCCTTTAGCACCTTGGGAACGTCTCTTAAGGCCAAGTAACCCTCACCACCTCCTCAACCTAATAAGGTAGGGGTGGAGTGTGACACTTTTTCTATTGAATGATCATTCTTGTGGAAGAAATTTATTTCCATGTGTTTTCATGATTCTTGGAATGTGTATGTGTGAGTTCTGATTTATGTGAAATGTGAAATGGGATTTGAGAACAAATGGAATCTCATGTATCTCGGTGGGAGAACTATAACTAGTATGTTAGTTGATATTAGAGGGATAAAGACCAGAGTGTTCTGGAAATACTGATGCTACAGCACTAAAAAAACATGTGATATGATCAGATACCACAATAACATGGGATGTGATCCTATGAGTAGATCATGCAAGGGAACACTATTGGTTTTGGATTATGATTGGAGACCAAAAGACCATGGGATGTGTTCCTCTTCATTGGATCATGCATTTGGAAGATATTTGTTTTTGTTGGACTATTTGGATCACCGAGGTACTAGGTTCCTAAGGTTTCACTACTAATATCTACCTATAGGGACTACATGTGGTACTCTCTTGTGATATAATGCTTATATGACATAGTTCTAACAATTGGTATATAGTTTACCATTTTTATGATTAATTTTAAAGAATGATTTTTTTTAAATGTTTTCTTATAATTGTTTCTTAAAAATGATTCCTTTGAAATAATCCTTCTGATAGATTACAAGGTTCATATGAATATGCCCATGTTGATTTATCTTTTGATGTTATAACATGAAATCCTTATTTTTTGGAAAACTATTTGGATTTGGATAACACCCTACAAACAACTTTGAGTGTATGTAGAATTTGTTATATAGACCCAAGTAAAGGCAATATGTATTATAGTGGTGATGATGGATCTAATTTCTAGTGTTCCGGTTCTTGTAGGTGTTGGTGGTGGTAGATTTAGAGCGATGGCCCTCTTTATACATTGAGGTTTTTAGGATCGTTTTGTTATACCATTTCCATTGTGGTATGTTTGGTATTAGTTAATGTTTTAAACACTAAATCTAAGAATTGTTGTACCCCATTTGTTTATGATTATTAGTTAGGCGGTGTTTTATTCTCGTTGTCTATTTACTATTACATGCATGGTTTAAATCATTTCCAAAGTGTATTTTTGATACTAAGAAACTATTTTCTTGCCCAAGGAGATTGGGAATGCCCTTCCAACCATTCCATAGACTGGGTCGGGTGTTGGTTGGGATAGAATCCTAGAGTTGTTCATGATAAAAAATATTATGGATTTATCATTAATTTTATAGTAAATAAAATAATTTTATAGTATTTCTCCATATTAATAAATTATATATGATTTAGGAAATAATCATATCATTGATACAAATAATATGGATATTAAAGGAAAAGGGAATATCTAATTATTACAGGTAAATGATTATTTCAATGTTCAATATCATTAAAAAACTCTCAAGGGTTGAATAACTAAAATAAATGGGTTTCTTTCATAGATTAATATAAATTCCATTAGAATATTATTCAAATATTTTCAAAGAAAACAACTATCCCATTTTCAAAATATCTTTTTTTAAACTATTTAATTGTAATGTAAAAAAGTTTCTTATAAAATACCCAATTAAACTTATAAAGGGAGATTCAAAGTAAATATTAGGTGGGTTTCTTGAAAATTCATCTCAATTAAAATAGTTTAAAAACATTCATTCAGTACTTTTTTAGGAAAATTCACAAAGTAACTCATCTGAAAAATGATAAAAATATTCCTTTCAAACTATTTTTTTAATTAAAACATGCGAAAAATGACCTTTGATATATAATTATATAATTGTAAAAAAAATTGAAACAATTCCAAAGAAATTATGGATATGGAATTAAAATATGTCCTATCTATAGATAAATAATTTTTATTTTACTTTTAAACACTTCTTTACATTAATCAAGATCCAAAGAGAGGAAAATTTTGAAGAAAATATGGAAGATCATTAAGATATTAAAATTGAAATGAAATTTATTCATCATAAAAAATATACAAGTTAGTTAACTAATATGGGTATTATATAGACCACATAAAAATAAACAGGTTTATAAGATGAAATATTTCTTAATATAGTGTAAATTTAGATGAAATGCCTTTCCTCGTGTTTAACTTGTCACATATGTGGTATAACCTAATATATAATAAATTTTTTTTATTATAATTACATAAATTTTAAAAATTCATATCTATTTTAACATATATGATCAATTTATAATATTTTTCACCCATTGTTTAATAATCACTTATTTTTATCATTATTTTGGGTGTAAAATACTTTCTTATTCATGTATGTTTAATTCAGCAGCCATGGAACTTTTGTATTTATCACGGTCCCATCATAATATATATATCACATATAATTAATATATATATATATATATATAATTATATATATATATATATATATAGAAATTAAAAATTAAATACATCATTCATGGAGATGGTAGGTCGTAGGTTTGCATAAACGTTATCTTCGCATTTTTATGGATAGGAATAAAGAAATGAAAATAATAATTAATCTTCCTAGAATCATTTTTATATCATATATACTATACATATTCATCAAATCCATCATTTTTACTATCCATGTAAAGTGTAAATGAAAAATTGATCACCTCACTTTGTGAAGATTATAGTCTACATGTACACATGAGCAATATAAATATTTTCTAGCTGATCTGGTGGTAAGGACGTATATGCCATAGTATAGTTACAAAAAATATTTATTTCATAAATATATTAAATAATAATTAGTTAAATATTTTAAACATCAAAGTAATTTGGTGATGATAAATGAATTACACCACTACATGGTGATGGTAAGTTGTACATTTGCACAATGGGTGTTTTTTCTTTTCATAGGACAGAAAATAGATGGAATATAGATTAAAAATAATTTTAATAACATCATAGTGTAATTATGATACTATATTTATTATTTTATAATATAAACAACACATTAAGTGGAAATTTAAGAAGAAATAAACAAGAATTTCTCATTAAATACATTATCCACTTTCTCAGTGAAATCCCTCTAAGTATCTCTTTAAGATACCTAGGGTGTGTATTTTTTGGAGACTAAAACCTCAAGAACAAGGAAAATTATTTTACAAGATTAATATTCATGGAATGTATAAGATACAATTTTCAATGAGGTCTAATGATGTGAAGGTAGGGGGTCCCTTTTGTAATTTAGGCGAGTAGCACTTTTGGTATTTCATAAAATATTTAAAATATAATAAGACTATTATAGATTCAAATGCATCAAAATAGTCATGAATATGAATAAAACATGTCTAGGCTTGAAATAACACCTAAAGATGAAATTTATAAAAAAATTATCATTTTAATCCTACTATTTTTACTGACCCATCTATTAATTATTTTTTTCCATAACAATAGTAACCATTATTTTAATCACAAAGGGATAATAATGTTATTATAAATGTATATGTTACTCATAAATAGACCATTAATGACTTTTTATACCATGTTCAATTCACACTAATGAAGATAATATTTTTATGAATTTTAAATAATTTAATAATATATTTTTTTGATAAAATATCATTAATATCAATTTTGATATTATTTATTTAATTTTAATTTAAATACTAAATAAAAAAATCATATAATTTCATTAAAAATACCCTAAAATGTCATCTACATCTACAAAATCTATGGTACATATTATCTCATTCAAGTTATATCAATTTATATATTATTAAAATTATTTATTTTATTTTTCTCTTAATTAAATAAATAAGGTATTAGTATTACACTATAATTTTAGTTAATTATATAATTTCAAAAAATCAGAAACCAATTTATATCATGAAAATAATTTCATTACGTATAAAATAGATACATAGTTTTATTCATATCATGATCTTATCCCTATGTGGATACATAAAAAATATTTTAAATTAAGAGAGTGACATTCTATATATTTCTTTGATTTAAATATTATAAGGGTCCTTTTGAGGTAAAAGTGTCCATTTAAAATATTTCATTTAGAGCCTATGGTAAAAAGGGTAAAATTATATTAATCTAATAATAATTAAGAATAATAATTTTTGACATGTCACTTAGTTTTAACATATATTAACCAAATTTACCTAATATATGGGTGATAAATTTTATAGTGGTTATTATTCATATTAACCAAATATAAAATGGGAAAATTCACCAAATTTAAACAACATTGTTTGAAATTTATAATAAATTTAATCAAATTCTATAATAATATGGAGAAAATTTTTGTTTTGAAATATGTGTGTAATATGTGATGAAAATATTATTTTATAACGTTTTTGTTTCTTAGCATAAACGAGATTTATTCAAACCCCATACATAGTTAAAATAATATATTAATGTGAAAAAAATTATATAATATATTATAAATACATTTCATTAAAATCATTCACTAATAGTGGTAATTTGAATTTAATATGATAGTGACACATTGCATACAAAAATATAGCATTTCATAAAAATACATTTATATGTGTAAAATATTATACCAAATTTAAAAATATAATATATTCAATTGAATATAATTTAATTACTAATTGTATAATATAATTAATATTACAATTAATTTGATTTAAAATAAAATGGATGTTTTCAAATTTGTGGAATAAAAATATAGTTTTTAATAAAAATTAGACACTCTCACAATTCACTAGAAAATGCATTTTTCATAAACTCTAAAAGTTACAACCTAAGAAAATTTTGATATGATGATATCAAAAAAAAATTATGAACTAAAATTTATATAATATAAAAAATTAATTATAATATTTTACCAAAAAATATATATAAATCATTTTTTAAGAAAACATATTTTTTATGAATAAAATATCCTTAATAAAAATTGAGTATCAATTTACTAATCATTATTCAATGTATTTTTTTTTATTAACTAGTATATATATATATATATATATATGTATATGTATATATATCATAATTTGGTAAATACTATTCATACCCACCCATTAAAAAACTATGTGATAATTGTTAAATTAAATTGTAATATTTTAAAAGAATATTGGTGTTCCATTAGACTACATGTTTCATGTTGTGTATGTTGTTGAATATAGTGGTATTATATTAATGTTTCACAGTGTTACATTCTCCCCCATTAAATAAACTATTCCCTCTCAATTTTTACTTGAACATTGAAATCAATGGTTTGAAATTTTGAAACCCACATCATTAAATTGGATGATACAATTTCCTCTTAAAAAGAGGGAAAACAAAATATAGTGTTATTTAAATAAATCTGTTTCTAAATAAGAAAACATCGGTTGGAATTGAAAATATGGACACAGATTAGAAAACTAACACACAAAGATTAAAATTTAATAACATAGAACATTTTCCTAATAATGTTAAAATCATAAAATAATAAATTTATGATAGTTTAAATGAACATTTATTTCATGATTAAAAAATTAAAGGGATAACATTTTTAATTCGAGGTCATTTTTCTAAAGCCAGGGTATTGTTTTCCTGTCTAGATAATTCACTCTATAAAATAAAAGTAATTAATTTTTTCTATTTTATACGCATAATATCATCCTTTTTTGTAGCTTTGATATATTACAACTTCAAATATTTATCTCAGAAAAAAAATATTGAAGAGTAATTTTTTTCCTAAAGGAATTTTAATGAACCAAAATATCAATAATTCATTCCTTCCACCTATATATATTTACCAAAGTAAAAAAAAAATTATAATATTATATAGAGTATGTTAAATAAAACTTTAACCTAAAATATTATCTCATACCCTTCATCCTTCACATCCTAATATGTGATAGTGTTCTTCCCAAATAATCATTTATGTTAAACCTAATAGTTATATATACATCAAAAAAATGAAGTGTCTCCTACGATGTCATTAATCACTTCAAAATCCAAAAAAATAAAAATATTTGATCCTATATTAGCCATATAAAAACAAAATTATTATTTATCTTTTAAATCATTTGTGTCAAAAAAATGTAATACTAACTAGGAAATCTTGAAGTATATTAGTTGTCACCACACCCATGTCGACCATTGGTTGTGGGTCTAAGACTCATAACATTTCTGAATTTTATAGGGTTCCACTTGCCATTTGGGTTGTCCTTTTTTTAATTATGACAATCAAAATAATTTTATGAATATCCAAAAAAATAAAATTACTCATCAAATTACTATTTTAAGAGCTATGATTTTCAATACGATATATTCTTGAAATGTACTCACTCATTTATCCCACCGGTGTATAAATAACTCAACCTCAAAATCATATTAACCTTAATGGTTATCAAATAAATTAAACTTATGTTAATAAAATTTAAATGAAATATTACCCAAATAACATTTTTAGTAAAATATATACTATCCCAAAGGGTTTTATTCGCCAAAATTTCTCCCAAAATTTCATTAATCAGATTAAATTACCATCACATAAAACTTAAATAATGGTTTATATACTTATAAAATTATGATCATCCTTTGAATTTTCATCACAATATATTTTATATTTGTCACAGTATCAAACTCAAATTAATATTTTCCATTCTATCTATCAAATGTTACTAAAATCACCATCATTCCATTGTTTAATGTTAGTACCCTATGTTTTCAATTCCTTTAAGAAAAACCATGGAGGAACAATATTTATATGATTCGAGATTCATATATTCAAAGTATTATTATACATATACATCATAATTTCCAAGTACCAATACACAAACACTTCAATCCTTACACCTCAAGGATTTTTGTATCATTGGTCTTCCCTTTTCATGTAGATAACACTTTGATTGGGGCATTGACTCAAATAATTCCCATGTTCCCCACATAGAATAAATTTTAATAAAAATGGTGTCATAGGATTTAATTTATTCCCATTCATTGTACTAATATTTTTTCCTCTACAATTCATTAGTTTATGAACTTATTTTCCACACTTAAATAATTTTCTTTTTCATTTGAGAAATTCTCAAATATGTATCTTTAAAATTTTCTAGCATGATGAAAATTGTGCCTTACTTATTCGATGGTCTCTACTACTGTATTTCTTATAAAACTCCATCCTTTTATTCTTTGGTTTGTTATATAGTTTCCTAAGGTAAAAAATTTTAATCTTATATCAAGATAATTGATTTGGATTTATCAAAATATTTTTCACTCCAATCATTATCCAATTCATTTTCTCATATTCACTATATTATCCATCATATACAATGTTAACAAAGTGATTTATGGTTACATACATTGATTGAAAATAAAAATAATAGTATAAGAAAAAATATTCTTAGTGGTAGACAACATTATCTCTACCCTACTAATGTTTAGGATGTTATTTTAAAACTAGACATATACTCAAAGTCAGTCATAGGGCCATGTTCCATAATCAATTTTTTCATAAATAAAGTTCCAATATTTCATATAAAACTTTTTTGATACCAACTATATAGACATTGTAACTAGTATCTCATTGTTAGTGGTTTAATTATTAAATTTAAACTAGATACCATGAATCAAAGACCAAAGGAATGAATAGTTAATAGCCTATAAAAACATGATGCATACATGATTCTCACATTGAATTGTAAATAAAAAACTCATCGCATAAATACATTCTTAAATCAATGATATTATACATAAAATAATTCCTTATACCCTAGGGAAAAGAATACAAATAAAAGGGTGAGCTCAGACTCTCATTAAGGGTAACATATTGTAGGAGATATCATGTATAAATAGATAATAATCAATATATAAAGGTAAATAATTGAAAAAATATCCCACTTAATCAATAACATGAAAATAAATTCCATATATGGATAATACCAATGCTATAATCTCATAATTGATAATAATAGAAGAATTATCAATGAAATAACTACATTATACTGGATTCCCTGATATCAGAAATCATGGTATCTATAATATCTAGGCCTTATGCCATTAGTGTATAAAAATATGGTTATGAATACACCAAAAACCTATTTAATTCTTTTTTACTAATTTTACCTCATGATACAAATTGATACATTGATGGGATATATAAATTTTTCCCCACCCAACACTATATTCCTAATGCATGCACTATATATCTAATGATCAATTAAATTGAAGAACAAATATAAATTATCAACAAATATCCCTTTTTAGTAAATACTACTAATTTATCAATAATTAACCAATTAATCAAATACATTCAAAGTATAACAATGTATGAAGAAATGGTTTTTATTTTAGGCAATAATCATAGCTATAATACAAAGAATATTATTATTTAAGAGAAAGTTAATATCCAATGAACATATATAACTAAATTTTTCAAAGGATGGTTTCATTATAGCATATATCCAGTGGTGAATATGTGATATAAAGGTGTTTTTTTCATTGATGAATATAAATTCCATTAAAATATTATTGAATCATTTCAAAGAAAAATATTGTTTCTACTATTTGAAATCACTTATTTAAAAAACTACACAATTATAAAGTGAATAATTTTATATGAAAATGAACTTATAAACATTTAAATTTTTATTAAAAATAAATATTACTCCTAATGGAAGAAAAAATACTCATTATAAATAGTTTTAAAAAACATTTCATCTATTATTTTGTAATAAAACTCATAAAGTACCTCATTTTGGAAAAGAAGAAAAAATATTCCATTCAAACTATTTTGAAAAAAGAAAAAAGTGTTAAAATATATTATAATAAATCATTGAAAAGTGTAAAAATATTTTTGAAATATTTTTGTAGAAAATTTTTATATGGATGAAAAATATTTCATATCAAAATAGAAGTAAAATAATTTTTTATTTTAAACATGTATTTTCTTGATTCAAGTTCCAAAGAGAATAAATAATTATAAAAAAATATGGAATTCAATTTAGAGATTGAATGGGATATAAAAGTTAATCCTCATTAATATATAGATATTCACATTTATTACCTCAATTTTTATGAATATAAGTCATATAAAATTACATAGGTGTATATTACTAAATATGTCTTAATGGTGTGAAAATTGAGAATAAATTTGTCACCTGTAGTCTGATTTTCCACATATGTTCTCTAAAATCATTTATAATAAATTTAAATTTATTATACTTAAAAAAGAGAACCATATTCATATATATGAAATCATATATTATACTTTTACAATATTTTATCACCCTTTTGTTTAAAATATTTTATTATTATCATTTTTTCGGGAGTCAAATGATTTGTTTTTCATTTATGTTTTAATTCAATAGTTCTAGTCATTCTGTATTTCTCAGGGTTACATAATATCTTGAATTTTATTTATTATATATAGAATATTTATATTTTTAATCATCCATATATATTAATATATAAAAATGTCTTGAAATATTTATGAAGAGGGTAGACTATACATACGCATGAACATTATCTTTACTTTTCGATGGACGGAATGAAAGAATAGTAAATATTAAAAATCACTTCCATGAGTATTATTATATCATATATATCATATATATATATTCATTAAATCCATCCTTCGTACCATCATTATAAAATATAAATGAAAAAAGGATCACATTACTTTATAGAAAGGTTCATCCACATGAACACGCGAGTGAAATTATCATTTTCCAACAGATCATAAAGTAAGGATAAATATATGATATTAAAGATACATTATAAAATTTATTTAATAAATATAATAAAAAATAATTGGAATTGTCTTTATAACTATCCAAGTAATATGGTCATGAAGAACAAATTACACCACTCTGTAGAGATGGTAAGACGTACATATGCATGAGTGATGTTTTCACTTTTCATAGTTTTGAAAAGAGATTGAATATATTAATAAAATAATCATAATAAAATATAAATATATTTTTGTTACTATAGTTAATATTTTACTATGGTTACAACACTAAGTAGAAGGAGAAATAAACTAGGAGGAGCCTTTAAAGACAATTAGATCTTACTTTGTAAAAGTCCTCAAGACCTCTCATTAAGGGACCTAGGGTAGGTCTTTTAGGAGACCATCACCTAAAGAATAGAGATGATTAATTTTTAAAGAATAATGGATAGTTTTTCTTCGATCTAAATTTCTCAATGTTGTGTAAATAATTGAAGGAAGGGGTTCGCTTTTTTATTTTGGTTAGGGGAACTCTTGAATTTCTTAAAATAATCAAAAATATAATAAGAATATTCTAGATGAAAATGATTCCAAATAGTCATTAATTGGAAGAAAAAGAGTCTACTATTGAAATAAATCAACCAATGAAATTTACACATGTTTTTATATCATTTTAATCCTTATCTTTTTTATTGACCCCTTGACTGTTTTTTTACCTTAATAACAGTAACCATTATTTTAATAGAAATGGGTTAATAATGTTATTAAAAATAGAAAAGTGACTCATAAACAGTCCTTGGATTTGTTTCAACCATTTCCCATTCATATGGCCTAATATAACATTTTTATGAGTTTTAAATAATTTAATAAAATATTAATTTGATAGAATATCACTAAATTCAATTTTTTTCTATTCATTTAATTTGAATTTAAATAAATCATTAAAAAGGGTAATTCAAATATAATCCACTAAAATAACCCTAAATTTTAATATTAATCTTTAAAATTCGTGGGACACATTATCTCATTCAAATTATTTCAATTTTAATATTTATGTAATCATTTAAATTATTATTTAATTAATTAATGAAAAATTATATTAGTCTAGTACATGAATTTAAGGAAATTAAATAATTTATCAAATTATAAATAAATTTATATCATAAATATAATTTTATTAACCAAATAATTGAAATTTTGGTTCATCAATGTCTCTATTTTTCCATCCATTTACACATAATAATTATTTAAAACTAGTAGACTAACATATTTTAACTTTCGTTGATTTAAATATTATAAGGGATATTTTCATGGATATATTTCCATTAAAAATTTTCATTTCAAGTATAATTTATTAAGGATCTAATTATATTCATCCAAAAAGAATTAATATTAACATTTATGGACTTATCAATTAATTTTAACCTAGATTAATTGAATATAACTTTTAATGGGGTGATAAATTTTACCATGGTTACAATTCATATTGGCCAAAAATAAAAGTGGGATACTTAAAAATATTGAACCTACTAATTCCAAAAAATTGATAAATTTTATAAAATTCAATACCAAATAATGGATGAAATTAATTTTAAAATAAGTTCAACAAACGTGATGAAACTCTCTTCTCATAAATATTTTAATTTTAAGTATAAACCATATTTATTTTTATCCCATGTATTGTAAAAATATAATTTAATTGTTCAAATATTTTAATCAATATATTATAAATAAATTCAATTAAAAAATCACTAATATTGATCAGTGTGATTTATTAAAATAAGAAAACATTGCTTGTGTAAAAACATTTTTTTAGAAAAATTCATCTTTTTGTGTAAAAAGGTTTTTATACAAAATTTAATAATATAATTGATTTTAATTAACCGAATTGGATTATTCATAATTTTATATGACTAATTTTATAGTGAAACATTTTAAAATAAAATGAAACTTTTCAAATTATTGAAACAAAATTACACTTTTTGTAACATCCCAATAAATTATTGAATAATAGATATTTTTATCTATGTCTATTAGTGAATTATATTGTGTTTTAGAGGCTTAAAATGAGAATAAATCCAATCTTAAGCATGGAATACACTAATATTTTTAAAAGATTGTTTTACTGCCTTTTGATGGCAAAAAAATTTTAAATATATATTTTGACAATTGTATAAGCTATGTTTGTCAAAATAAACTTATTCTTTATGATTGGGACATCAAAATATACTTCATGTGAATTTTTTTATTTTTCTGACAATGTTCATTTTTTAATGAATAGTGAAAAATACTGCATTTCACATCAAAACTGCTTTTTAATCTAATTTTTTTATATGATTAGATTATTTTTTGAATTGGTTTTAAAGTGAAATTAGAATATATTTTTACCATTTAATCCAATAGTGGTCATTGTAATTAATTATACTTTTAAATTGGACTTAAACTAGTGTCAATCTTTTGATACTTATTGTTTCATAAAAACACGCAATTTGTCATGACAGCGGGAATTAATTATTAAATTAATTAATGTAACTTATATGATTTGAATTTTTTAAAATAGACATCATTTTGGAATTCAGAATATCAAATATATCTTAGGGTGAAGTTTTGGTATTTTTCGGAAAAACTTCAATTTTTGATGAATAGTGAAACCACTAAGTGGTAGTTAAAGAAACTGATTTTTCATTTAAATGAAACTTTTCCACTTCTGTGATTTGATTTTCAAAAAATCTGACATACATAGTTGTCATTAAGAAGTAAAATTTGGTCAAATGAGATTAAAATAATTTTTTGCTGAATAGTAACTTTTAAGTTTTTAATCGCGATTAGAGGTAATTAGTGCAATTTAAGGCAAAAATGATATTTTGATAAAATTAAAATACCTAGACACATGTCCTACCCTTATTGGATGTGTCATGGCCGACCAATACAATCCATGTTTCAACTTGGGGACCCCATGGAGCCACTTTGGTTGGGAAATGACATAAATAACTTTTTATTTAATGTAAAAGTAAAAATGACACAAACATGAGTAGTTTTACTAAAACAATTTTTACATGGGGTTATACAAGTACGATATTTTAATATAAATATTCAGTAGAAATATAAAAATATTTCCTACATCATGATAGTTTTTTTATAATTTTTAGACATTATAAAAATTAAATTATTTATGAAATCATGATGATGCAGCGATTACCTCATTAATAAAGGATTTAAATAAAATGAAAATATAATGTAAAATCTATGACCTACACATGTACAAAACCTATTGTATGGGTGGATTTCGAACCCTTATCACCTTACCCTCGAATTATATCAATTTGGGACCTTTTTAATCCGAAACTCATTTTAGAATAAAGTAACATTTCTTTACTTTCCAAGAGTGTCCCTCCTCTCCTCTTATAAAAGTTTCCCACCTCTACCTCCTTACCCACACTTCCAAAGGCTTTGGCTCGGCCAAACCCTTCCCATTTTTTCTCTAAACTTCCCTCTCTTACTCCTTGAAGCCTCACTTTGGGCAGAAGTCTTCCCCATGAAGCCTTTGAGCTCAAACCAATGGGAGTTACCCGATTTTAAGGTAATGTTTTCACTTGAGTCCTTCTGTTTTATTTTGCTTCTCCAACCCCCTAAACTCTTTTTATTAATTTAATTTTAAAAAACACCAGTATCTTCCATATACTAGGATATTTTTATAATAACGATTCGAGCTACACTTGCACACACCTACATCTAATGGTTAAAGAACATACTGTTTCCGTGGATGGTGAATTTCTGCCTCCCGAAACGTTGATTGTTCAATATTATTTCAGCACCTTCAAAGGTGGCCATTAAGACAACACTATATTTATAAATGATATATAATATGTTCATATTTTCGTTAAGCTTCTGTATTTTTCATTTTGGGCACACCTTTATGGTTTCCATTATGGGTAAACGTGATATCTTCATTTAAGGAAGTGCAGACTACCGCCCCCTCAAAATGATTTGATTCATTAAATACCATATGTGGGACGTATAAAGGATGGAGTTATGATATTATATATGATATTAAACTGGAATTATAACCTAACTCTATATCATTTTGATTCCATTCTATAAAATACGAAATATAAATGAAAGTAGCGTTCACGCGTACGTACGACTTACCGTCTCCATGAACTGTGCATTTCATTTCTTACCTCAAAATGATTATGTAATATTATAAATGCATGTATATACTGGATATATATGATATATATGATATATATATCATGATTATAATTATGGATATAATGGATACATGAACAACTTGTAATTATAAAGGGTTTATTTTTTACTCAAGTATCAATGATCGTTAAAGCGGCCATTATTAACTTAAATAATTACATAGTGTTCATGACATGGAAATAAGTGATATAAAAGGAATAATGAACTTGAAAAAGGTTATTAAACAAGTAAAAATTAACTCAAGTTTATTATTCAGGAGATTAAAGAACGACCGAGTCAAGTCGGACCCGAGGTATGGGACTTTGTCTCAATCTCCTTTCGTTGAGGCATATTTTGTTTTATACACAACCTTATTTTATACGGCATATAAACCCCTTTGACTTTTACGTTTATTCAAAAGGAATATTTTTTATACTAAGCGTTTACTAAATCACAAAAGGGAATGTTTTTGTCGTACGTATGCGACGACAATGACTTCTCTGCCGCCGTGACCATTATTTGAGTTTTGGCTTCCTCTACAAGCCATACCATTTTTTTAAAAGAAAAATAAATACCATGTTTTACTTTTATTTTATTTTGGTATTGAAAATGGTTTTCATAATGTTTTTATATCAATGTGTTTTATTTATATCTTGTGATTTAAAGGTGGAAATGTTATGTTTCTTTTATGCATGTTTTATGTGATATGATTTTGTTGAGGTTCTTGGGAATTATTTTGAAGACGGGTAGTTCTGTGATAATCTAAGGGTGGGTGAGCCTGATATAGCTCTCCAATGCATTGGGTAATGCAAAGGAGTGAAACGTTAAGGTTTATCCGAAGAGATTTAGGGAATATACTGTGATGGGTATTCCAAACGTAACCAAGAGGGTTACTCCCTACGTAAGAATGTTATGAATGCCTCAAGTTACCTTTATGTCTTATGATATCTATGATTTATTCATGATTTGATGAGGTATGTTAAAGTGATTATGTTTTATGGGTAAAGTATGATTTCATTCTTATGTATATATGTACCCATATTTCCTTTCCATATTTTTATAACCCATACTGAGCTTTTTATGCTCATCCCAAGTTTTTTTTGAAATGTTTTTCACTGGTCAAGGGAAAGGTACATGATATGATGATAGTGTCAAGGAAGTGTCAAGAATGAATCCAGGTTTTATTTTAAATATGTTTCCATTGATGGGAAAAATGGATACTATCTTTATATAACCACTTTGTTTATATGTGGAATGTAATGCATGTTTTATGATCTAATTCTCTAAAACTCTAAACCTGAAAAGATCCTCAAGGTGTAATCTTGTAATAACTCAAGATTAAGTAATGTTTAAGGTCGGTGCCTTGTAGTTGGTATCAAAGGTCTGTTTAGATAACTTTAGGAGTTAGAATTTTATTAAATGATTATCCAAAAATATTTTTTTATGGTCAAATTGAAGTGATGTAGCATTTGAAGATTACCATGTTGCTTCATCTAAGACATATTTGTTCAGAATGGTTTTCCGCAGAGGAAATAGGGAAGTAGTGCTAGGAAGTCATGCAGAAGGAAATAACCTTCCGAATCAGCATCCTGAGATGGTCGGAATTGGAACTGAACAATTTGTTTCAGTAATGGTGTAGTTGACTCAAGCGATAAATGGAGGTGGTATCCATGCACGAGATCAGCCAAATCAACTGCAGATGAACATGTCAGTGGTGGATCATTTCATGAGGAAACATCCCCCATCATTCAGAGGATCATCTGACCCTGTGTTTGCTAAAGGGTGGATTAAATCACTGGAGAAGATTTTCGATGTCATGGGGTGTTCAGACAATCAAAAGGTCAGTATTGATATTTACGATTTTGAGGGTGAAGCAGATCAGTGGTGGTCGATGGTTAAAAATATTAGTGACGCTGATGAGTTTGATTCTCTCTACTGGGATGAATTTAAAGGTATGTTTCTTGAGAAGTATTTTCCTAAGGCTGTTCGACTTAGAATGGAAAATCAATTCTTGTAATTGAGGAAAGAGGAAGACTCATTGGCTACCTATGAAGAAAGTTTCACTCGATTGGAAAGGTATGCTCCAAATTTTATCCGACACCTTGATAGTAAAATCAATCGTTTTTACTCAGGATTAAAGCCAAAATATCGAAGGGAATTAGCTTCTTGTGAGTTTAAAAGTTATGAAAATCTTGTTTGATGTGCTGAGAAGGTGGAAATGGAGTTTTTCGATGATCAAGTGTTCTATAACAACCAACAGAAGAAGAGACCGAGGTGGCATAAGAAAGGGAAGAATTCTTCAAAAAGGTCTGATGGTAAGAAAACTAAGTTTCCAGTTTGTGATAAATGTGGAAAAAGGCATGCTGGGGAATGTCTTCTGAATTCTGGAAAGTGCTACTGATGTGGTACGATGGGACATAAGGCTCGTGATTGCACTAAAAAAGATCAAGGTGAGGGTAAGTCCAAATTTGATTTACAGTTAGTGAAATGTATGAAGTGCAATGAGATGGGTCACTATGAAAATGAGTGTCCGACAAAGATCTCGAGTGATGTGAAGCAGTTAGACTACAAGCAGAAAGGGGTGGTGAAATCCTTTGCAACTACTTCAGCAGATGTCGGGCCATTAAATGAAGTTGTATCAGGTACATTTTTTGTTTTTTCAGATTATGCCAGTGTGTTGTTTGATTCGGGGTCTACACATTCTTTCATCTCTGAAAACTTTTCTAGTAAAATGGGAATACCATCTCAAGAAATGACTCCTGAACTTTTGGTAAAAACACCTGGGGGAAATGTTGAGGCAAAAATAATTTATAAGAATCTTCCTATCCTTATCTGTGGAAATAACCTACTTGCAAACCTTATTGTTCTACCTCTAGTAGAGTTTGATGTTATCCTGGGTATGGATTGGCTCTCTATTTACCATGCTAAGATTGACTGTAGAGCTAAAGAAGTTTCTTTTCAGAATGAATTTCAGTTTGTGTACAAGAATGAACCCTTACTGTTGATAACATATCAAGAGGCTGAGAAACTTGTAAAAGATGGAAATGAATGTTACCTTGTACACATTGTTGAAAATAAAGGAACTATTTAGATTAATGATGTTCCAGTGGTAAATGAGTATCCTGATGTTTTTCCTGATGAGTTTCCTGGAATAATACCATATTGGGAAGTTGAATTTACTGTTTACTTAGTTCCTGATGCTAAGCCAATTTCAACACCACCTTATCGAATGGCTCAAATTGAACCTTTATAGTTGAAGGAGAAATTGCAAGATTTATTAGATAAAGGTTTCATTCGACCTAGCACATCACCATGGGGTCCTCAGGTTTTGTTTGTTAAAAAGAAAGATGGTTCTATGAGACTTTTCATTGATTATAGAGCCTTGAATAACATCACTGTTAAGAACAAATATCCTTTGCCTCATATTGATGATTTGTTTGATCAGCTCCAGGGAGCTCAGTTTTTTTCAAAGATTGACTTGAGATCGGGGTACCATCAGCTGAAGGTAAAGGAAGTAGATGTTCCGAAGACTGCATTTCGTACAAGATATGGCCATTATGAATTTGTAGTAATGCCTTTTGAGCTAACCAATGCACCTTCTGTATTTGTGGACTTATTGAGTAGAATTTTCCATGAGTTCTTGGATAAGATAGTGGTGGTTTTCATTGATGATATTTTGGTGTTTTCTAAAAGTAAAGAGGAGTATGAAAGACATTTAAGGGTTATTTTTCAAACCTTAAAAGAAAATAAATTGTATGGTAAATTCAGCAAGTGTGAGTTTTTGTTGAAACAAATTTCTTTCCTTGGTCACATTGTTTCTAAAAATGGGATAACCGTTGATCCTGCAAAAACAAAGGTTGTTGAAGAATGGCCAAGACCCACAAATGTAACAGAGATTCATAGTTTCCTTGGTTTGGCAGGCTATTACCGAAGTTTTGTTAGAAATTTTTCACGGTTATCTAGTCCAATGACTAAGATAACTCGGAAGGGTGTAAAGTTTATTTGGACAAAAGAATGTGATGATTGTTTTCAGGAACTGAAAAGAAGATTGGTGAATGCTCCATTTTTGGCACTACCTTCCAGGAATGGTGAGTTTGTTATACACAGTGATGCTTCATTAAAAGTACTTGGTTGTGTCCTAATGCAGAATGATCAGTTAATTGCTTATGCTTCACGACTGTTGAAAACTCATGAGGTAAATTACCCTACACATGATTTGGAATTAGCTTCTGTTGTTTTCGCTTTAAAAATTTAGAGGCATCATTTGTATGGAGTAAAGTGTGAAATATATACCAATCACAAAAGTTTAAAGTATATATTCACTCAGAAAGAGTTAAAAATGAGATAGAGGAGATGGCTATAATTAATCAAGGATTATGATTGTACAATTCATTACCATCCGGGAAAATAAAATAAAGTGGCTGATGCTTTGAGTCGAAAAAGTAATGCTTCATTAGCAATGTTGCATTTGGAACGTGATCTTTGGTAAAGGATTTGATGAACTTTGGCATAGAATTTTTTTGAGAAGGATGTTCTTCTGTTTTGTTTTAGGAATCAGTGAAATCTTCTCTATCTGACAGAATCAAGCAAGCACAGAAGCAAGACAGTGAGTTGCAGAAAAAGGTAGAGCTGGTTCAAAAAGGTAAGTTTCCTGAATTCAACACTGATAATGATTGTGTTTTGAGATTTGGGAAGATATTGTGTATGCCTTGTGATATACAGTTGAAGAGAGAGTTATTATGTCAAGCTCATAGTTCTCTGTTTTCAGTTCATCCTGGCAGTACTAAGATGTACAGAGATCTGCGGGAGTATTACTGGTGGGATGTAATGAAAAGATATATTGTTGATTTTACTGTGAAGTGTTTGACATGTCAACAGGTTAAAGAAGAGCGGAAGTTACCAAAAAGGATGCTTCAGCCTTTACCAGTGCCAGAGTGGAAATGGGAGAATATATCTATGGACTTCGTTGTGGGATTTCCAAAAACCCCTCGAGGTAATAATTCAATCTGGGTTATTGTTGATCACTTGACCAAGTATGCTCATTTCCTTTCTATACAAGATACTTTTTCCCTAGATAAACTTTCCCGTTTGTATCTTAAAGAGATAGTCAGGTTACATGGAGTTCCTCTCTCTATTGTATCTGACCGTGATCCCAGGTTCACTTCTAACTTTTGGAAAGTCCTTCAGAAGTCGTTGGGTACTGAATTAAATTTTAGTCTAGCTTTTCATCCTCAATCAGATGGGCAGTCAGAAAAAACAATTCAGACCTTGGAGGATATGCTACGAGCTTGTTCGACGGATTATCAGGGAATTTGGGACCAACATCTTTCTTTGGTTGAGTTTTCTTATAATAATAGTTTTCATTCCAGTATACAGATGGCACAATTTAAGGCATTATATGGGAAGCGGTGTCGAACTCCAACATTTTGGGATGAAGTGGGTGAAAGGAAGTTGATGGGACCAGAATTGGTAGAAGAGATGGCAGAAAAAGTTCAGCTGATTCAGAAACACATGAGAACAGCTCAGAGTAGCCAGAAGAGTTATGGGGACAACAGGAGGAAGGATCTCTCTTTTGAGGTAGGTGATCATGTTTTTCTCAAAGTATCACCATGGAAAAGTGTGATGCGATTTGGTAAGAAAGAAAAGCTTAGTCCAAGGTTCATTGGACTATATGAAATTCTGTAGAGAGTTGGATTAGTTACTTACCGAGTGGATTTACCTCCGTGTTTATCTTAGGTACATAATGTTTTTCATGTTTCGATGTTGAGAAAGTATATGCCAGATCCATATCATGTTTTGAGTCCAGAGGTAGTTCAGCTGGAAGAGAACCTATCTTATGAGGAACAACCGGTCCAGATTCTTGACCACAGGGAGCAAGTGTTACGGAATAGGGTGATTAATCAGGTAAAGGTTTTGTGGAAAAACCACATTATGGAAGAGGCAACATGGGAATCTAAAAATGCAATGAGGGATAAATACCCCCACTTATTCAATAAGTAAATAAATTGCGGGGACACAATTTTCTAAATGGGGGAAGGATGTAACATCCCAAGTAAGTAATGAATAATAGATATTTTTATCTATGTCTATTAGTGAATTATATAGTGTTTTAGAGGCTTAAAATGAGAATAAATCCAATCTTAAGCATGGAATACACTAATATTTTTAAAAGATTGTTTTACTGTCTTTTGATGGAAAACCATTTTTAAATCTATCTTTTGACAATTTTATAAGCTATGTTTGTCAAAATAAACTTATTATTTATGATTGGGACATCAAAATTTACTTCGTGTGAATTTTTTGTATTTTTCTGACAATGTTCATTTTTTAATGAATAGTGAAAAATACTGCATTTTACATCAAAACTGCTTTTTAATATAATTTATTTATATGATTAGATTATCTTTTGAATTGGTTTTAAAGTTAAATTAGAATATATTTTTACCATTTAATCCAATAGTGGTTATTGGAATTAATTTCACTTTGAAATTGGACTTAAACTAGTGTCAATCTTTTGATAATTATTGTTTCATAAAAACACGCTATTGGTCCTGACATCAGGAATTAATTATTAAATTAATTAATTTAACTTATATGATTTTAATTTTGTAAAATAGACATCATTTTGGAATTCAGAATATCAAATATATCTTAGGGTGAAGTTTTGGTATTTTTCTGAAAAACTTCAATTTTTGATGAATAGTGAAACCACTAAGTGGTAGTTAAAGAAACTGATTTTTTGTTTAAATGAAACTTTGCCGGTACTGTGATTTGATTTTAAAAAAATCCGACATACATGGTTGTAATTAATACGTAAAATGTTGTTCAATGAGATTAAAATAATTTTTTGGTGAATAGTAACTTTTATGTTTTTAATCGCGATTAGAGGTAATTAGTGCAATTTAAGGCAAAAATGATATTATAATAAAATGAAAATACCTAGACACATGTACTACCCTTATTTTATGTGTCATGGCCGACAAATACAATCCATGGGTCAACTTGGGGACCCCATGGAGCCACTTTTGTTGGGAAATGACATAAATAACTTTTTATTTAATGTAAAAGTAAAAATGACACAAACATGAGTTGTTTTACTAAAACAATTTTTACATGGGGTTATACAAGTCATATTTTTGACTATAAATATTAAGTATAAATATAAAAACATTTCCTACATCATGTTATTTTTTTTATAATTTTTATACATTAAATAAATTAAATTATTTATGACATCATGATGATGCAGCAATTACCTCATTATTAAAGGATTTAAATAAAATGAAAAGATAATGTAAAATCTATGACCTACACATGTAAAAAACCTATTGTATGGGTGGATTTCGAACCCTTATCACCTTACCCTAGAATTATATCAATGTGGGACCATTTCAATCCGAAACTCATTTTAGAATAAAGTAACATTTCTTTAATTTCCAAGAGTGCCCCTCCTCTCCTCTTATAAAAGGCCCCCACCTCTACCTCCTTACCCACACTTCCAAAGCCTTTGGCTCGGACAACCTCTGCCCATTTGGTCTCTACACTTCCCTCTCTTACTCTTTGAAGCCTCACTTTGGGAATAAGGCTTCCCAAGGAAGCCTTTGAGCTCAAACCAAAGGGAGTTACCCGATTTTAAGGTAATGTCTTCACTTGAGTCCTTTTGTTTTATTTTGCTTCTCCAACCCCCTAAAATCTTTTTATTAATTTCATTCTTAACAACACCAGTATCTTCCAAATACTAGGATGTTTTTATAAGAAGTATTCGAACTACACTTACACACACCTACATCTAATGGTTAAAGAACATATTGTTTCCGTGGATGGCGAATTTCTGCCTCCCGAAATGATGATTGTTCAACATTCTTTTAACACCTTCAAAGGTGGCCATTAAGATGACACTATATTTATATATGATATATAATATTTTTATGTTTTCTTTAAGCTTCGGTATATTTCATTTTGGGCATACCTTTATGGTTTCCATTATGGGTAAACGCGATATCTTCATTTAAGGAAGTGCGGACTACCGCCCCCTCAAAATGATTTGATTCGTTAAATACCATATGTGGGACGTATAAAGGATGGAGTTATGATATTATATATGATATTAAACTGGAATTATAATCTAACTTTATATCATTATGATTCCATTCTATAAAATATGAAATAGAAATGAAAGTAGCGTTCATGCGTACGTACGGCTTAACGTCTCCATGAATGGTGCATTTCATTTCTTACCTCTAAATGATTATGTAATATTATAAATGCATGTGGATATATATGATATCTATGATATATACATCATGATTATAATTCTGGATATAATGGATACATGAACAACTTGTAATTATAAAGGGTTTATTTTTGACTCAAGTACCAATGATCGTTAAAACGACTGTTATTAACTTAAATAATTACATAGTGTTCATGACATGGCAATAAGCAATATAAAAGGAATAATGAACTTGAAAAAGGTTCTTAAACAAGTAGAAATTAACTCAAGTTTATTATTCAAGAGATTAAAGAATGACCGAGTCAAGTTGGACCTGAGGTATGGGACTTCGTCTCAATCTCCTTTCATTGAGGCATATTTTGTTTTATACACAACCTTCTTTTATACGGTGTATAAACACCTTTGACTTTTACGTTTATTAAAAAGGAATATTTTTTATACGAAGCATTTACTAAAGGACAAAAGGGAATGTTTTTGTCATACGTATGCGGAGACAACGACTTATCCGCCGCCATGACCATTATTTGAGTTTCATCTTCCTTACAAGCCATACCATTTTTTAAAAGAAAAATAAATACCATGTTTTACTTTTCTTTTATTTTGGTATTGAAAATGGTTTTCATAATGTTTTTATATAAATGTGTTGTATTGATATCTTGTGATTGAAAGGTGAAAATGTTTTGTTTCCTTTATGCATGTTTTATGTGATACGATTATGTTGAGGTTCTTGGGAATTATTATGAAGATGGGTGGTTCCGTGATAAACTAAGGGTGGGTGAGCCCGATATAGATCTCCAATGCATTGGGTAACGTGAAGGAGTGAAACGTTAAGGTTTCTCTGAAGAGATTTATGGAATATACTGTGATGGGTATTCCAAACGTAACCAAGAGGGTTACTCCCTACGTAAGAATGTTATGAATTCCTCAAGTTACCATTATGTCTTATGATATCTATGATTTATTCCGGATTTGATGAGTTATGTTAAAGTGATTATGTTTTATGGATAAATTTTGATTTCATTCTTATGTATATATGTACCCATGTTTCCTTTCCATATTTTTATAACCCATACTGAGCTTTTTATGCTCATACCAAGTTTTTTTGAAATGTCTTTCACAGGTCAAGGGAAAGGTACATGATATGATGATAGTGTCAAGGAAGTGTCAAGAATGAATTCATGTTTTATTTTAAATATGTTTCCATTGATGGGAAAAATGAATACTATCTTTATGTAACCACTTTTTTTATATGTGGAATGTAATGCATGTTTTATGATCTAATTCTTGAAAACTCTAAACCTGAAAAGATCCTCAAGGTTTAATCTTGTAATAACTCAAGATTAAGTAATGTTTAAGGCTGGGGCCTTATACTTTTCAATGAAAATCGTTATTTTTTACAATTCACTGGAAAATGAATCTTTTTCGAAAAAATACAATAATTTCATCCCAATTTTTTTTAATATTCGAATTTCAAAAAGGATGTTTTTTTATAAAATAAAATTTATATATGTTCTGAAAATAAATTAAAACGTTTTCTCATAAAAATAAATAAATTTTTTTTAATTAAACTTATTTATGAAGCATAAAATAACCTTGCTGAGAATTTTATACATATTTAATAAGAATAAATTAACTCATATTAAAATATAATGTCATATATATATATATATATATTAAAATTATTTTATTATTATTCATAACCACAAATTCAATGACTATGTTATAATTTTATGTTAAATAATAATATTTTAAAATTATATTGGGGTTTAAAAAACTCGGTGTTACATGTTGTATACCCTATCAAACACAATGTTCTTATTTTATATTTTTGGGGTGCTACTAATATGTTTTTCATATCGATTCACTATTTCATGATTAACACTACAGAATAATAATAACCATCTATTTACAGAGTTGGGGTTTAGGTTAAAATATTATTTAATTGCATACCAACTCCTAAAGAAACCTTTTTATTCATTTATAAATATTTTTAGCCACAAACCAATTAATAAATATTTATTGAATATTTAATAAAATAAAAATATTTATTTATTCAAACTATGATGAATTAATATAAATTTATGTTAAGAAATCAATAGAACTTGAATAAAATTTTCCTCAATTTTGAAAATAAAATTTATTTCATTAATTAAATTCTAATAGATTTTAATCGATATAAATATAAACACTTAGTGTGTACCCCCCTAGGATTCTTTATCATTAGAATTAGGTGTGTATTCTTAAATTACAATATTATTTTCTAGAATTGGGTTGATTAACCAAAGATAAAGAACATAATTTCCCAACATTTACAACCACATAAGTATGTTCATTTTGTAATATAACCCCTCTGTCACAATATATAATCAATGAAATTGAACATTTATGTCATCAACATATATGATCGATACATATTTCTTTTACTGTCAAACATAAATATGTCGTTTCATAATTTCCATGGAATTACGGTTATAGTTCTATTCCAATCAAATAGATGACAAATAAGATTCCCAAAAGATGGAGGGGACATATCCTTACTCAAATAAATCATTAATTACACATCACATGTGATCCACCCAATGTATACAACTTATCCATGAACTTTTATCATTGTGTTTTTTATAATAAATGTAAATTCAATAGTTTCAACATATATTTCTAACAATCGTAAAGTATAAGGAAAATTACACATGTTTTTATATAAGAATATATGATGACAAAAATGCATGTAGAATTCTTATTAGCATGTTTGTTCTTAGAACCTGCAATCATGGTGATTACAAATTGTAAACTTCATTACAAGAAGTCCCATCCACTTATGAGTAATCACACACAATAGTTTTTAGAATATTTTCCCTGTCATAGTATGTTATCCCATAATAGAAATATATATTAATAATATTAAAAATCAAATTCAAGGTTCTCATCATAGTGGGGAATATCTATTACCTTAAAAATGAGATAGTTACACTAGGAAAATATCAAAATAAATTTTATATGGAAGAATAATAAATATGTGGTATGATATTTAAATTTAAATTAAATTATTCAAATATACATGTATCTAATGTACAAGTAGTAGGTTCTTGGGAACCAACTCTAAAAAATCCACATGAAACAGAACCAACATCTAATGACCAGTTAGTTATCACATGTAAAAACATTATTCCACTGATTAATGATATATCTATTTGACCTATCATGATTTTTTTCTATAGGTTTGGAAAATACATATGTATTTATGTTGAATCTGTTTACTGCAACATTACCAAATTGAGAAAATCGCTCAAGAAATGATATAACTGAGTATCCACCTCTTTTTACCATGTCATATATTAAAATGTTAAATAATTATATAGTTAGTGTTTATCATGATAATTATAAAACTTTTTTTTGTTTAATTAAAAAATTGGAACATGATAATTTTATACCAGTCCTTAAGCTGCATCAAAATATGAAATGTACTCATATATTATAGATAAGGATACCATTGGATATGATAAGTTTTTCATTCAAATTATCTTATCCTTTTTTTATACTAAATCATATTTATGTTAGATAAGTATTAAATTCACATGATCACTAGTATTACCACTTATCTAGACACTAGGAACTCATCTTGTACTTCTTTTATAAGTTAATTTATGATAGTTCTAATTTAAAATCTATATATTTATGTTTAATTTTGTTCTATATATTACTTTAATACATCGTGAATCAGTAATATCAATCATAATTACATATCATGTAATGTGAGATAAATTTCTAGTAGTTAATCTAGTGAAATTACTTTATTCTCTATAATCTCTTCATATTCCCATGCATATTTTGCAGGATGAATTATATGCCAAAAAAAATTCATTCATGAATTATTTCAACTGTTATTTTCAATAATATGTTAATATATGTACAATTACTTGATTTAGAAATCCCATAGATCCATTTTTTATATATTTTTCTCCAAAATAGGGTTTCTACTTTAATTCAATCTTAGATAATTGTCATTCCTTAGTCTTAACAAATAGGTAAGACATGATAATTATGCTCATATTCTATTAACATATTTATATTGAATAATTATAATTATACTAATAACTATTTAGATACACATGTTACTAATTTATTTCAAAATGGGTATTATATAATCATTGTACATGATCTCATTATAAATTAAATTATGTGATATGCATATCATATTGGAATTTATTTATGTCACTAACCGTTTTATTGATACCTAGTATAGATACAACTTAGCATCACATTAATCTACATCATATAGACTTCTTACATAAATATTCCTCTAAATGAGGTACCCTTGAAAATCAACAGCCCAGTATGATTATCATAAAGGTATACATCAACAAGTATAGTTCAGAAATGATTTTATTCATTATGAGAGGTGAAAAATATTTTATATAGATAAAACACTCAATAGTAAATCATGCATTATTAGTACCATATTTTACCTTCCATATCTAGATTATACGGAATACTCACCAGCAGTATCAAGTATTAGAAAAACTAAAAAGCTAAAATACCATAATCACGATTCATGGAGTATATTACTTGATTTTATACACACATTTCAATTCCATCATATTTATATTTACTGATTATTTGTAAGAATAATTATTCTAAAATAATATTATATGTATCGATAAAGATCATGAGGCTGGTTAATGATTATGGTTCTATTTGTTTTCAATATATAATAATGAATTAAAATTGAATGTTGGATAAATTCCTCTATGATTAATGATTATTAATGTAAATATAAAGCTGTAAAGATATTGATAAAATTTCAAAAAGTATGCTGAGTATTATTAAATAATTCTTATGGATTTCCAAGATCATATTCACTATGAAAACTCTATATGCATTATTTGATTATTTCCCATTGAATTTTTATAGACTCATTTGTTTTCATTTAATAAAATGATTATTGATGATTCATAGAGAATTGTTATGGATCCATATAATTTAATTTTATATAAAACATGGAAAATTATCCTTATAATCATGTTGATTGTTTATTATTATATTAAAAATAGATACATGTGTCAAGGGATGAAAGGTTGTTGCAACATGTTTAAGAATAATGAAGTCCATGAAAATAAATTGTTTTTGGAGGAATTTGTAGATTATGAAAAGATGATTCAATTGATGGTAATGTAAAAATATAAATCAAATATATTTTTACATGATATTTTTGTATATAATAAAATGTGATTGATCTTGGAATATTATTTGAGAATATTTGGATTTATATATTATACCTTGAGAAATGTTAAGTATTATATGGGGCTCTAACAAAAAGAAGTTCCCATACTTTCTCGGAAAGGTTTTCCCTCACCCACTGATAGTGGGAGACCCAAGGGTCAAACCCTATGGGAGATCCTACACAAGTAGGTGTCATGATGACATGGTGGGCCATTTATAAGCCGAGGGAAGGCTCGTGTATAGGTCTTTCATAATCCTATGCCTAGAGGAGCACTCCCTTATGGGTCCGTTTTTAATTCCTAGAGAATATACTAGAAGGATGAAGCCCATTTTTGGTGAGTGAATGTATTGTCATGTTTTGATTCCCCGTGGTAAACTTGAATGAGTAGTAGTGCTAGTTGATTGATAAAGATGAGTGAATCCACTTTGGATATCAGATGTGGGACAGTGCGAGTGTGGATACTCTTCACTTGCACTTAAATGATATAAATAGAAAAATCTATGCTTGATCTGAGTTTTCTCAGCCGTCTATTGGATCCCATGTAGTGAGTATTCAATAATTACTATATTATTCTCCAATATTCTGCATTCGTCCTTCCCGATGCCCTGGTTTGATGCAAAATGTTTCATTTATTCTATATTCAATATCTATTGATATAAACAAGACTAATACTTTCTTCTCAATATCATGAATTCATGAATTCCATATCATTATTCATGCATGTTTTCAGTCAAACAATATTTCTTGGATGAATGAAAATGAATGTAAAGGGTTTTTTTAGAGATTAGATTCACTCAAGATATAATTAGAGGATACGAATGCAGTTATTATCACATGCATGTGGGGAAAAAAACATGCTCATGCATAAATGTATACTCCATGATTTTTTGTATATGATTATGTTTCAAATAATGAATAGTCAAGTATGTTTAAATTGTTACATTGAATTATTTTCAGATATTTGAAGACAATATTATTTTGAAATGAATTATTTAGGAGAATAACCACTGAGATATCATGAGGTTTCACATGGGGTTTGAAGACATGAAATGCTATAGTATGTATAAGTACAAGCAATATTTTTTATATTACATGGAGAATAGGTAATATGATCATTTGAATATTATTATAGTGTGTTCACTCAGCTTGAATATCCATGGTAGGTGGTAAATCATTTACTATATAAACATAGGAAAGTTTAAGGATTTATTTAACATGTAAATATACATATCATATTATAGAGATGGAGAGATTTATTGTATAAACAAATAGAGAAACAAGAAACACCATTTTTCAAGAAGAATATTCATGTATCACACTACTTTCATGAAAAAGAAGAGTATCTGCATGAAAAACTCACACATAGAAGAAGGAGAAGAATGACGCATTCACTGATCATGAAGGAACCTATACACATGAATATTATATTGGAAGGGGAAGCCACGTAAATACTATTTTTTATCCTAACATATAGTGCACTACATGAATATATTTAAAAGGAATCATGCATATTTGGAAAAGTAATAATGATTTAAACACACCTATTTGGGTTTGTGAAAGTTAAAAAGTGGGGTGAACATTGAATACCATGCAATCCTATATACATGACTTGTAAAATACATTATCATGTGATGAATCACTTGAGATAGCTCAAATAATAGTTAATTATAAGCCAAGTATTAAGAAAACATTCATTTTTTTGATAAATATTTAACTTTATAATTCAGTTATAAAGAAGTGAGTTGAAGTGGATGTTGAATATTCAATTTTATAAATATAATTAGTTCCTTGTATAAATAATATTTTTGATTCATTGGAAATGAAATGTCGTAGTTGTGGAATATGATTATCTAGTTGATGAAAATGAATCATATTATGGAGATACATCTTGTTCAGGAATATTATCTTTTGAGAAATTGTGGTGCAATTATAAATAATTTCATTGAAGACTGGTGGTACTAGTATAAATATTTCCTCTCACCCAAGAAGATAAATTTTTTCCTATATAAAAAATATTTTCTAGTTATTTTCTATTTTAATCATTGTAATCTTCAATGATTTTAGAATATGTGAGAAACCACATGGTTGGTCATAGTGAGGAGTACGTCTTAGTACTGAAACTTGTAAAAATAATTGTCTGTTGAATCTTCCTTTATTATATACATTGAATGTTTATGCAATGATTGAGATAACAAAACATATCCATTACTATTAACCAGGTAAGGTATTGAGGGTAAGAGGGGATTATTGAAAAGAAATTAAAACTCATTCAAATTTGGGTACACTATTTCATACTCCTCAATCCCACATCTCAATCCATCTTTGTTTTAAAATTGGTATCAGAAGGAAGGAATTACTCTAATTTGATCAAATTTATTTCCCTATTTTTTTTCAAGGTGTATATGATGTGAAAATGTGATGTTTATTCTGAATTACCTAATGTGGAAGATATAATATCAACTCATTTTGAAGAAGACATGATATTCTCTACAAAGACATTGAAAAATAAGAAGAAGGAAGAAAATAGACTGAGGAAAATCTGAATGTATGAATAGAATAATGAATACACTCTTGTTAATTTTTATTGACATTTATCCTTTAAAATAAATTATCACAATATGTGAATATCTTAAGAAATTTGAATATATCAAATTATTTTAAAAATTCTACTCTTGATTTGAATGAAAGATGAATAATTCCTAAAAACTTTATTTCATAGATAATTGTTTTTTAAGGAACTTTTTTATAATAGATTACTTCGTGATGAGAAAATTAATATGCAAGAGGATACACATTAAATGGAATTCATAATGACAAATTCTATCATGGACCTCTTTGAATAAAGAGAGTAATATGTTACAATTTTCAATGAAATATTTTCTTTAATTAAAAATAATTTCAAGGGAATTTTCTAGAGAGCATAGTATGTATACATTTTTAAGGTGATGTAATCCATGATCTTCAATATTTTTCAAAGTTTACTTGAATGTTAGAGATAGTAAATTTAAATAAAAATAACTTTTAAGTTCAAGGAATGTTAAACTCTAGTGGAAGAAAAGGTCATGTTGCATGAAGAGTATATTCTAAAGATCTATGCTCTTGAAGAATCACATCAAGATATTATTAGTGTTAAGTAATCCCAATTTGATGATAAATACACAAGAATCAAAGAACATGGAAAATATATAATTAAATTTATGAAACATTGTGATGATCAGATTGAATTAAATAAATTTGATTGGGAATTAAAATAGATATTAATTAAAAGAAATAAATTTCCCCTTAGCATGAAATGTCTTAAACTAGACATAAAATTGAGAAATTTTAAAGATACACATGCTAGAACATCCCAAGTTGAGGAGAAAAATAATTCTTCCACCAACACATATGAATAGTTTCAACCTATATGAAGGGATATTTCTTTTCAAACTATTCATACAACTTATGTCTATGATGAGACTCATATTAGTGGAAATAAGATGTCAAAATTATCTCCTTTTCAACCATCTATAATATCTTGGAAGAAGGTGTAAGAACCTGGATCTTCTTCTCAGGTATGTTTTCCTTTTCTGGTCGTTTTTGAGAAAAAGATGAATTTTTGGAAATTTTCGAAGTACATGCCATGTACTTTATGAGTACAAACCATGTACACGATTATATAGTACCCCCGGTTTGAGGTATGTGACCATTGTTTTGGTTTGTTTGTGCTTTTTAAGTGGTTGGTTGAAGCCTGGACAATTCTAGGAAAAACTTTTAATGTTGTGGAGGTCATGCAGGGGCGCATGGTTGGCGAACAGTCTGAGAAAACCATGAGTCTAGGCCAGGAAACCATTATCTCTTGATAGTGGGCTCTACACAGGTGGCGCAGGGTTTTTAAAACCGTGTGGGCATGTCGTGCAAAGTCTCTGGGTGAGATAGTGGAAACCGAACGATTGGCGCACGATTTTCCAAACCATGCGGGGTAACCGTGAGGCCACTTAAAGTTTGGATTTTTAAGTCGCAAGCCACTCGAGATTTCCCATTTTTCCCTCATTCTTCTTCCCACTCACGGATCACATGAGAGTTTTAGTTTTCAGAGGTTGGGGAAGCTCTTTAGATCGTTTTGGAGGCAAATTGAAGGGGTTTCTTGGTGTATCGAAGGCGTTTCTCCTCGGGTAAGTCCCTATTTTGGTTCTTTGAGGTTTTGGTTAGGGTTATCCCTATCCCTCTCTTAGTTCCCTAGATCTACAATGGTTTAATGTAGATCTCAGGTTATGTTTCCTTGTATATTAAAGGTCGAACTTGTTAATGTTAAGGAAGCATTTTTTAGGTGGTTTCGGGGATGCATTCACCCAATTTGGAGTGTGTTTGGGAAACGAGTTGATTTCGCCAAACCCTAAGAGGTAGGTCATTTGTGCCTTTCCATTGAAAGTATTTGAGTTATATGTGCAATTTTGTCCCATACCCTTAATCGGGGTATTGTGTGTTTACTGTTTTACCCCTGTTAATTGTATTTCATGCATTTATGCTTTAGTAGAGGTTATTTGGATATGAATAGGGTTGATTTACATGTTTTGGATCTGTTTTCCCATGCATGGTCTCTTTACAACTGTTTGGTCCTGCTTATCCTTTTTGGACCCCTTTCCTGATTTCCCATACCTAGTGTTTTAGGGTGGAGTGTGTGGTTTCTGACATGCTTGATTGGATGTAGACCGATTAACCAAGTATTTCATGAGGTTTACCTTGTCCATATTGTATTGCTATGATCGTTGACTTACATAGGGCTGTGAGAACCTAGTGTAGTATAATATAAGGGGAATTGACCGAGTGATCTTCCTCAGATAATATTAGAACCATTTTTTCTATAAGGGGAATTGACCTTGTGACCTTCCTCGGAGAGTCTTTGAACCATTTCAGGCTATAAGGGGAATCGACTGAGTGAGCTTCTCAAAGAGTCTTTGAACCATTTTTGGCTATAAGGAGAATTGACTGAGTGATATTCCTCAGAGATTCTTTGAACCATTTTAGACTATAAGGGGAATTGACAGAGTGAGCTTCCATATAGAGTCTTTAACCACTTGGGGATATAAGGGGAATTGACTAAGTGAGCTTCCTCAGATATTCCTTTACTACCTTAGACTATAAGGGGAATTGACCGTGTGAGCTTACTCAAAGAGTCTTTAAACTCTTGGGACTATAAGAAGAAATGACTGAGAGAGCTTCCTCAGAGAGTCTCTATAGTATCTTTGTTTTGATTGAACCAGAGGGGTTATGCTAAGATTACTACCCAGAGGGTTCCCGACTTTTTCTATTGTTGATGTATATAACTGATTTCATTGAAATTGTAGGACTGGTTACTGCTGAGTACTTCCTTATTTACTGATTTCTTTTGTTTATTACCTGCCATATATTCACTAACTATTAGGCATAGATCTTGTGGTGATTGCCTACTGGGATTTAGTCTCACACCCTGTTTTGGCTATGCATTTGGGACCAAACAGATTATATTTCCACAGGTATAAATAATCGCAAGCGTGCTTCTACTTTAGGTACTTGATATGTTGTGGAGCGGGAGAGCATTGGACCAAGCTGAGGCTTGCGATGCTGAGGAGTTGTCTATCTATTTTCTTTTGTACTTTGGCTTAGTATTGTTCCTAATTACAACATTATGATGTGTTTGGCTATTTTCCTAGACATATGTACCATGCATCATTTTTATATAAGTACACTCTAGATTTTTATTTCTTCAGACTTCCGTTGTTTACTTTTGTATGGATTATTACTGCATTCGCTATTGTTATCTTTTTTTTCTCTTCTGCTATGTTACTCTACCACTGAGGGAATAGTTTCCCCACTATCACACCCAAGGCCCTTGATGCTAGTCGGTAGCCTCTAGAATTAGGGGAAATGCCCTTGAGGCCATGTGACTAACCGGGTACGGGGCGCCATTGGGTGGCTTCCAGAACTGGGACATTACAAAGTGGTATCAGAGGAATTATTTCCTTCTTGACTTAATATTTTGAGCCTATAACTAGGGATAGGACAAAATTGGTACTTGGTAATAAGTTGTGCTCGAGAGTAGCTAACCAATGTACAGTTAAAAGAGAATCTACTTCGTTTAATTTCAATTTTTCTAGTTTTTCAATTATTAAAGTTGACTTGATTTCACTTTGAGTGATTCGCATGATTTGTGTTGTTATTTTTCATGTTATTGAGGTTCTATTTCTCTTTCAACCCGATGAGATGAGGGTATGCCATCTCATTCATCATATAGGCACTTTTTAGGGATCACATTCCATGCATTCATGCCATTTTATATAGGGTGAATTAGAGACTGCATGTTGTTGTGATAGGTGTTGTGCTAGATATGCATGTTTTTGTGATATTTTCCATGATAAAAATGCCTGCTATTTGATAGGGTATTGTTTGTGTAAGGTTTTGTTTAAATTAATGCCAAACTTTGGTTCTTTAGGTGTTATGGGCCCTCATAGAATAGAATTTAGTGGATCATTTCCCTGTTTTTCTTGTTATAACTTGTATAAGATGCCAAACTTAAATTTATAGGGAGTATGGGCGCTCACGGATCGGAATTTGGCACATTGATGTTTGTTTCAGTGTTTTTCTAAGCTCCAGAGTCGTTTTTCAGGCATACTGTCTAGAAAAACCTAGAATACACACCGTGTAGTTTTGAAAACATTCCATGTTCTTATATTCTGGAAGAAACTATTTTTCTTAAGTACACGCCGTGTACTTTATGTATACTCCCTATAGTCTCTAACCGTGTCATAGGTTGTGTGGGAGAGACACGGGATAGGAAAATTCTTGTGGTAACAAGTTGTGTACCAGTTTTGCACACTGTGTAGGGTTGACCTTGTGTCCACCCATGTGACTAACAACACGGATGAAGAAACCGAAGTTGATACATTTCATGTCAGTTATAAACATGTCGTATAGTGTCAGCCGAGTACACGGTCATGTCATGAACCAACACAGGTCAGTGAAGCTTGTCTAGTACATGCCATGTCTGGAACAAAAACTCTATGTAACCTTGTTCTATGGGGAGTCATGCGGCTCAACCGTGTAGAGGGACTTGGGTAGGGGAAGAAAAATTCAATCACACACCGTGTGTAAGGAAAACACACCTTGTGTTTGGGGTGTTACACAACCAGTTCTGGAAAAAGTATATGCCCATGTGAAAGACTTAATAAAACACGTCATGTTGAGATTTTACAAGTCGTGTAGTCATGTTTTGTAAAACTTGAAAGCTTTTTTTCTCCTATTCCTTTCCTACACTTCAAGTTTTATCCCCTGATGGTTTTGTTCTAAGGTGTTCATTGACCATGAAAAGTCATGACGCTGAGACGTCCTTCGGCTGTACGCCAGTTTCAAGGCGATGATCAGATACTAGATATGGCTTATCAGGGACTGTCGATAAATCCTACAGTTGTGCAAGTCGTGCCACCAGTATTTATACCTGACATAGGTGTCGATGTGCAGTTCATGTAAGGCTTTATGAGGATGATGCAGACATTACAGGGAGCGTCGCCTCTTTCCCCGTCGATGGCCGAAATGATGCGGGTCTTTCAACAGCAGCTTCCTCCTACTTTCTCGGGGAAAGGGGATCTCAGGCTATAGAGTCCTGGCTAAAATCCATGTTGAGGATCTTCGAGCATCTGGAGATACCACCATAGAGGTAGGTTAAGTTCACTACCTACATGCTTCAAGAATCTTCCAATAGGTTATGGGACGTGATCTCAAAGGCAGGACGCTAGTATAATATGGCTTGGGATGAGTTTCAGGGAATCTTCTTTGACAACTTCTATCTAGAGACCTTAAGGGACGATCAAGCCCAAGAGTTCATGAGCCTGGAGCAGGGTACTCTTTCTGTTATGGAGTATTCCTCTTGCTTCATAGAGATATAGTGTTTCATGCCTATCCCAAGAGGTGATGAGTTGTTCCTTACAAGGAATTTCGAGGATTTCCTGAGGCACAACATCAGATCGTAGGTTAATATATTTAGGTTGACTTATATCTCTTCTATAGTCAACCAAGAGATGATCAATGAGAAAAATTTGAGGGATTCTAGAGCTGTGATCCAGGGAAGTTCGGCATCCAGAGTTAGTGTTCCACTAGCTGATAAAAGGAAGTACCATAGGGATATTGCATGAGGAGATCAAAGTATGAGGGATGCATCTTCCGTTAGCCAGGTGGAAAGCTACCAGTGTGTGAGGAGTGGGAATACGAGGCCACATTGCCCTAGAGACCTAGTGGAGTGCTGATCTTACAGCATGATGGGTCATCTTCAGCGCTTCTATCAGATTTTCTCACCAGCAGCTGGTGACAAGGGTTCTTTTATGACTCCTCGTTCAGGAGCATCACCACCATTTTATCACTAGTCTGGGAACTGGTGTTCTTCCGGCCATTCAGGATGAGGTGGAAATCATGGTTGTGGTAACCAGTCACCAGGTTTTCTGTGTCATCAGGGTGGATCAACTCAGAGTGGTCAGGTAGGGTCACAGGGTCATGGTATAGGCCAAACTTTTGCAGTAGAGTAGACCCAGCAGGAGCAGGATCTCATACCTTCTATAGTTTGAGGTAATATCTTAGTTGCCTCAGGATTATCTTCTTCACTTTTCAATACCGGAGATTCCCATATCTTTATATCTATTGCAGTTTTGGAGAGCCTTGGTCTCTACATCTTTTCTTCTACTGATATCTTGACACTAGACACTCTGTTGGGGACTATAACGGTGAGTGTAAGTTACTGCATGGAGTGCCCTCTAGAGGTTGGTGGGTGTCACTTTTTATGGGACCTCTATGTCCTAGAGATGATGGGATATGATGTCTTTCTCAGAATGGACTGGTTAGTTCCCTTCTAGGAAGTTTTTTGTTGCTATCGACATAGGGTGAGTTTAAAATCACCAGAGGGAGGATCTTTTCTTCATAAGGGAGAGTGGGATGTCCAGGAAAGCAGAGTGAGGCCCAGTGCATCATGGGTTAGTAGGATTTACAGCCCAGATTGCTAGTCTGTATCTGGATGACCAGGGGACTTTACAGATGAACTTTCCCCCAGTGGTTGACCATTTCAGATATGTCTTTCTAGTGTAATTTTCATGTTTTTCTATGTATTGAGATGTAGAATTTTTGGTTGATTAAGTGCAAGGAGCAGAACCGGTGTCCCTTCCTCCTTATTGGAAGGCTACACCAGAATTTCAGGAGCTCAATAAATAGTTCGAGGAGTTGAAAGAAAAGGGTTTCATCTAACCCAGTACTTATCCTTGGGGTTCTCCAGTCCTGTTTGCGAAGAAGGAAGACGACACCCTCAGGATTTTTGTGGATTATTGGAAGTTGAACCTGTTGATGGTCAAGAACCAGTATCCCTTACCAAGGTTAATGGTATCTTTGATCAGCTTCGAGGAGCCCGGGTGTTCTAGAAGATTTACTTGAGATCTGGTTACCATTAGTTGCGTGTTAGACCATTAGATATACCTCTTACAGCCTTCCGGAGTAGGTATGGTCTATATGAGTATATGGTTATGTTGTTCGATCTCACGAACACACCTGTAGTTTTCATGGCACTGATGAACCGAGTGTTCCATTCATACTTGTATTATTTTGTGGTTTTCTTCTTCGATGATATCTTGGTGTACTCTCACACTCGACACGACCATGCCACACAACTTGAGATTGTTCGGAGTACACTAAGATAGCATCAGTTATATGATAAGCTCTCAAAATGCCACTTTTGGATAGATCAGATTCACTTCTTGGGTCATGTAATCTCAGATATAGGAGTGTTAATAGACCTATACAAAGTGAGAGCAGTAGTTTCCTAGGAGCAGCCGAAGAACATCTTTGAGGTGTAGAGTTTTCTAGGGATAGCTAGATAATACAGACATTTCATTCAGGACTTTCCAAGCTTAGAAGTACCACTGAGGAGTCTGACTAAGAAGGGTGCAAATTTCCTGTGGTCAGATTCCTGTGAATCAGCCTTTCAAAAGCTAAAAGGAATGTTTACTTTAGCACTAATACTAGTATTGCTAGAGCTAGGAAGTAGTTATACCATTTATTATGATTCTTCAGGTACCAATCTATGATCATTTCTTATGCAGGGGGAAGAAGTTGTAGCATATGGGGTCTCGGAAATTGAGGCCACATGAGAGAAATTACCCGAAGCACAATTTCAAGTTGGTTGCAGTTGTCCATGCCTTGCACTGTTGGAGACGTTATCTTCTGGGAGAACTTTTTGAGGTTTTCACAGACCACAAGAGTCTCAAGTACATATTCATTCAGTATAGTCTAAATTAGAGATAGTGAAGGTGGGTTGAGTACATTTAGTCTTCTAACTTTGAGATTGCCTACATGCCTGGGAAAGGCAACGCAATGGCCGTGCATAGAGCAGGAGGACTCAGATACAGGCAGTTCAGGAGGCCAGCAGTGAGTGGCATCTTATAGCTCTATTCTTTAAGATGCATTTGGAGGTGCACACCAGACCGGGGAAGACTTTCCTTTCTTCTATAGATGTTACCTATTCCCTTCTTGGTTGAGTAAAACTGAGGAAGATATCAGATTTAGAAGGCCCAATCCTATGAGAGAGTGTGTCCGGAAAAGACCCTATTCTGAGATTGACCATAGGGGAGGATGAGATCATGTATTTCTAGGGGTTTGTAAGGGTTCCAGTAGACATACGCGAGGATCTGAGGCGGGACTTCCATTCCTTAGTTTGGTCAGTTCATCCTGGTGTCACCAAGATGTATCGTGATCTACACAGTTAGTATTGGTGGCTACGTATGAAGAGAGTTGTTGCTGGTTTTTTCATGAATTGTTCCACCTGTCAGTTGGTTAAGGTGGAGAAACAGTGACTAGATGGGATTTTGTAGTAGTTTCATATTCCCGAGTGGAAGTTGAATGATGTTGCGATGAATTTTTGGATAGGTTTACTGAGGTCTCCTCAAGGGAATGATGCAGATTGGGTTTTCATTAATAGAATCATGAAGGTTTCTCAACTCTTGCTGATCAAGGAGACCTTCAGTGTTGATGAGCTGGGACGGTTGTACATCCGTGAGATTGTGCACTTACATGGAGTTCCACACTCAATTGTTTCAAACAGAGATGCACATTTTACTTCATAGGTCTGGCATGGGGCTTCATAAGGATTTCGGTATAGAGGTACTTTTGAGTATAGCTTACCATCCCCAGACAGATAGCTAGTCTGAGCGTACGATTCAGGTGCTTGATGACAGACTTTATGCATGCTTTTTGGATTTTGGAGGTTATTGGGAGAAGCACATACCTCTTGTGAAGTTTTCCTACAACAATATTTTTCAATCAACTATTCATATGGAACCTTATGAGGCTTTTTATGGTAGGCCATGCCTATAACCCTTATGTTTGTTGGAGGCAGGAGAGTGAGATATGCTGGTACCTGGTCTTGTTCAGAAGACCACAGAATATATAGAGTTGATTCAGAAGAGGATGGCTACTACACAGTCTCGATAGAAGTCTTATGCTGATCAGCAGAGATGACCTCGGGAGTTCGAGGTTGGGGATCAGGTTTTTCTACTTGTCACACTGAGTTTGGGGCACAGAAGGATCAAGATATAGGGTAAGCTTTCACCGAGGTACGTCGGGGAATTTTAGGTGTTGGAGAGAGTTGGGACGGTTGCCTATCTATTTTAGTTACCTTAGAGGTATTGATCTATGCACGACGTCATCCACGTTTCACATCTTCGACAATACTTTTTAGACTCGTCTCATGTTTTCCAACTCGAGGAAGTTGAGTTCAAAGTGGATGCATCCTTCAAGGAGCATCCTATCTGGATTATCGATCGTAGTACAAAGTTTCTTCATGGTCGGTTTGTTCCTTTGGTGTGAGTTCTATGGCAGTACAGGTGAGTACAGGACGAGACTTGGGAGAGGGAGGATGATGTACAAGCACAGTGGCTAGAGTTGTTCAGAGTTTCTTCTTCTATGCTACCTTGATAGGGAAATTCGATGATGAATTTCTTTAAGGGGGAAGTTTGTAAGAACCTGAATCTTATTTTCAGGTATGTTTTGATTTTATAGTCATTTTTTAGAAAAAGATGAATTTGTGGAAATTTTAAAAGTACACACCGTATACACGGTTATGTAGTACCCACGGTTTCAGGTATGTGACCCTTGTTTCGGTTCATTTGTTCTTTTTGAAGTTGTTGGTTGAAGTTTGGAAAATTCTGGGAAAAAATTTTAAAGTTGTGGAGGTCTTGCAGGGGCACACGGTTGGCTCACGGTTTGAAAAAACCATGCGGCCATCCTATAAAACTGTGCACCCTTGACAGTGGGCTCCATACGGGCTGTACATAGTTTGTCAGACCATGCAGGAAAGTCATGCAAAGTCCATGGGTGGGAAAGTGGCAATCGCACAGTTGGTGTACAGTTTTCCAAACCGTGCAGGGTAACTGTGAGGCCACTTAAATTTTGGGTTTTTAAGTCCTGGGCCACTCGGTATTTCCCATTTTTTCCTCATTCATCCTCCCACTAGTGGCTCGCACGGGTGTCCTGGTTTTCAGAGGTTGGGGGAGCTCCTTATCTCATTTTGGAGGCAAATTGAATGGGTTTCTTGGTGGATTGAAGGCAGTTATCCTTGAGTAAGTCCCTCTTTTAGTTCTTTGAGGTTTTGGTTAGGGTTATCCCTCTCGCTCTCTTAGTTTCCTAGATCTACAAGGGTTTCATCTTGACCTAGGGTTGTGTTGCCTTTTTTGTTAAAGGTTGATCTTGTTGATGTTAGGGAAGGGTTTTTGTGGTGGTTTCGAGGAGGCATTCACTCTTTTTGGAGTGCGTTTGGGCGAAGGGTTGATTTCACCCAACCCTAAGAGGTAGGTGGGTTGTGCCTTTCTTTTGAAATTCTTTGAGTTATATGTGCTATTTTGGCCAATACCCTTAATTAGGGTATTGTGTGCTTACCTTTGTACCCCTGTTAATTACATTCCATGATTTTATGCTTGAGTAGAGGTTATTTGGACATGAATAGGGTTGATTGCAAGGTTTTGGATGTGTTTACCCATGCATGTCCTATTTACGGCCGTTTAGTCCTGCTTAGCCTTTTTGGTTTCCTTTCCTGTTTTCCCATACCTAGTGTTGTAGGGTGGATTGTGTGGATTATGACATGCTTGATATGTTGTATACTGATTAGCCAAGTAGTTCTTGAGGTTTACTTTGGTCTTATTGCATTTCTATGCTTGTTGACTTACATAGGGTCGTGAGAACCTGGTGTAGTAGACTATAAGGGGAATTGACTGAGTTAGCTTCCTCAGAGAGTCTTTGAACAATTTTAGGCAATAAGTGTAATTGACCAAGAGAGCTTCCTCATAGAGTCTTTGAACCATTTTAGTCTATAAGGGGAATCGATTGAGTTAGCTACCTCATAGAGTCTTTGAAAAAAAATTTGCTATAAGAGGAATTGACCAAGTGGGCTTCCTCAGAGAGTCCTTGAACCTATTTAGACTATATGGGGAATTGACCAAGTGAGCTTCCTCAGAGATTCTTTGACCACTTGGGGCTATAAGGGGAATTTACCATGTGATCTTTATTAGAGAGTCCTTGACTACCTTAGACTATAAGTGGAATTGACCATGTGAGCTTCCTCAGAGAGTCTTTAAATGACTGGGACTATAAGGGGAATTGACTAAGATATCTTCCTCAAGGAGTCTCTATAGTATCCCTGTTTTGATTGAACCAGAGGGGTTAGGCTGAGAGTACTACCTAGAGGGTTCCCAACTTTTGCTGTTGTTGATGTATAAAACTGATTGAATTGAAACAGTAGAACTGTTTACTGCTGAGTACTTCTTTATTTACTACTTTCTTTTGTTTATTACCTTCCATATATTCACTGGATGTTAGGCATAGATCATGTAGTGATTGCCTACTGGGATTTAATCTCACACCCTGTTTGGGCTATGCATTTAGGCACAAACAGATTATATTTTTGTAGGTATAGATAAGGGCAAGTTCCCTTCTACTTCAAGTACTTGATAAGCTATAGAGATGGAGAGCATGGGACCAAGCTAAGGCTTGTGATGCTAAGGAGTTGTCTATCTGTTTCCTTTTGTACTTTGGCTTACTACTGTTCTTTATTCTAGTATTGTGATGTGTTTGGCTATTTTTCTAGACATATGTACCATGAATTATTTTTATATATGTACACTCCATCGGTTTCTTTTTTCAGAATTATGTTGTTTACTTTCATATGGATTGTTACTACTTCCGCTATTGTTATCTCTCTTTTTTTCTCTTCCACTATGTTAATCTTCCAATGAGGGAAAGGTTTCCACACTATCACACCCAAGGCCCTCGCTATTATTCGGTAGCCTCTAGCATTAGGGGAAATGTGCTTGAGGCCATGTGACCAACCAGGTACAAGGCACCTCTGGGTGGCTTTCGGAATTGGGATGTTACAGAAGGTTACACATAACCTTGTTATTTTTATTTTCATTAACGTAGTTTCATCTTCTATAATAGGTTCAAAGAAAAATTCTAGGAAAATATGGAAAGATAATAATTTTAATATATCCACCAAAACACTGAGGGTGGATACTGGAATGATCATGATAAATTTCACACTAATTGATGATCTAAAAAGGTAAATACAAATTCGGAAATAGAAAGGCACCAAAACTAGTAAAATTAGTAATATAAAAAAAGGAGGTTTATTAGCTACTTTTGGATATTTTTGAAGTTTTTACATCAGTCCACAGAATGTTCAAACAACATGAGTATATAAAAATATTAGAGAGGGCCTAAATTCAAGGGTATTAGATGTGAAGAAATAAAAAATCCTATAAAATAGAATCATCTTCCATAGGATATAATTAATATATTCACTTAAAACATATTCAAATCCCTTGAAGAATTATTTGAGTATCGTAATAGGAGTGTTCACATAGAAGATGAATGATGTTATGCACAACATGGTACAAATCATATTTTAATAGGAGACCACAACCCACATAGAATTAAGTGAGATAGAAAACTAAACTAGTTATCTTAGGAGATAAAAATGTAATGAAATATCTTCAACAAATGAAATATAAACAATCCACTCCTAAGAAGGTTGAAAATATGGATCCCAAGAATTATAATCTAACCAAAAATATTCTTTTATCTTGGGAAGAGATATCACACCATGGAACCCTACAAAACATACATGGAAATTAATAAATACAAGCTAAAATCCAAAAGTGAATCAATCCTAAAGAGAAACAAGAAGATTGGATTTATTAAATACATTCTTGAAGAATATTTTGGTATGTTACCAAATAAATTTAACTTAATAACATTGAAGAAACCATATGTACACTCTATAATAGAATATGTTAAAGATAAATACTTAATCATTTTATATCAATTTCAAGATTCTCTAAAAATGTAAAAAACTAAAGATGTTCCACTAGCTAGAGAAAAGGAAAAAACATTTTATTTAACAATAATGAGAATTCAAATTTGATGATATGTTATCAATAAATGAAAAATCAAGTGTCTTATAAAAATTTTGTGGAAGTTTCACTCAAACTAGACATAATTTAACAAATCACATCACTATTCTACCTACTTAGAAGAAGATAGTGAAGATAAAAAACATGAATCAAGGGAATATATTACACTACTTGAGATGTGAAGAAAAAATCATCATGAGATGAATATGAATGAAATAAATTATTACATACAATAAAATAAATTTTAGACTATGAATTTTAAATGAGACACAAGCTTCAGGATTGCCAAACACATTAGAGCTACATGAAAATGAGTCTCTGGTTAGAGAAAAAATTCTAAACCATGTTTCATTAATTATGATTGTAAGGGTTCCACATTATTCTATTAATTATATTTTAGTATTTTTTACTTTTATTGTAAATAACTGAAGGTTATTTTCACTATAAATATAGTAAATTAATATATAGAGTAGAATAATACAATGTGGAATGTCTATTCACGATCTTACACAATCATGAATTCTTCCATAAAGGTGGATCATCGTCATTTAAGAGACAATATGATGAAACAAAACCACATGTAAAATTAATGAATTAAACCCCTTTATAGGGTGAAAACATCAAATAGTTACTATAAAGTCATGTTCCATGAATATATTAAAGATAAGATCATCTCTATAAAATACGAATACGTAAGAAACCCAATTATAAATCATTCAATTATCTTGATTATATCAAATATGGGAATCAATAGGGAGTTTTGGTTGATGGGTAAAATCACAAAAGGAGGATTAGAATATTCTTTCACTTGAAAATTATGTTGTGTTTATTTAAGTGTGTGGAAAATATATTACTTGATAAACTTATTTTATACATCCTCTATTTCATAAATAAATATGTAATGAACATGATTTCACATGAAGGGATTTTAATGGAAAAATAGACTATGTTTTTTGTATCTATCTTGTTTTATAAATTAGTATTTCCCATATATACATAGATTTGACCATATAAAGGCTCTTTTCTAGTTAAAACATGTAGTAATATCTATATTTCATAAAAAGACAAGTTATTTTAAAATTCCCAGAATGAAATAATAAAACCTCTTCATTCCTCATTTTCATTAAATGTTAATAAGAGGTTGAAGGGATATTGAAATTTATGAAATGGTATTCACAAAATATCCAAAGGGGGGAGATATAAAATCCCATTTAGATGGTTGATGAGTATGGTTGTATTTATTTTCAATATATTACAAGGAACCAAAATTCAATGTATGGTTATTTCTTATATGATTAATGATTTATCATTGAAAGAATAATATGGAAAGAGTTTGATAAATATTATAGAATGAAGGTGATTATTCTTGATAAGTTTTTATAGATTTTAAGGATCTCAGGGATTTATAGAATTATCTATGCTTGATGTGATGATCCATGGAGACTATTATGGACTCAAAGGATTTCAATGGGTAGTAAAATTCTCCCTCATTATTGATGATACCTAGAGAATATTTATGGTCCCTTCTTAAGGAATCACATGTAATTCTTAGAAAATTATCCTAGTAATTGTGTCTATTATTTTTGTTGATATTAATAAAAAATAAATATTTCAAAGGATGAAATATTTTTGAAACTTGTTGAAGAAGAAAGGAGACCATGTAGAAAAATATATTAATGAGGAATTTTATGATCATATAGAGATTAGTCAATTGAAGTCTATAAAAAAAATATAAATAATATAAATTTTTTATTGATATTTTTTTATAAAGAAAAAGTTATTTGGAGTGGAATATTATTTTATAATGTTTTGAATTCAAAATTTCACTTAGATAAAATCAATATATTCTGTGGTTCTTAAAAAAATGACACCCCCATACTAGCCCCCAAGGGTTTTCCCTTAATCACCTAATGTGGACCCAAGGGTTATCCCCAGTGGGAGAGCCCACACTAGGAGGAAGCGCAATGACATAGTGGGCCATGTATAAGCCTAGGGTGGGACCACGTATAAGAAACATAGGAGCGCATTTCATGAGGCGTGCACATTGATGGCCCCATGAATAAAGAATTTAGTGTATATCGGCAAGTCAACACCCATATTTGGTGTGTGAAAGTTTGATTGATTTCAGTTCCCCCATGACTAGACCAAATGATTCATAATGATAATTGATTAATAAACTAGAATAAAGCTACTTTGGATATACCATGTGGGATAGTGAGGGTGTGGGTACAATTCACCCACACTTAAATGATATGGATATATTGATCACTACAAAATCCAAGATATATCAGTTTTCCAATGGATATCCTACATTTATTATTAAAAATGATGACCTTATTCTCTTCCAATATGAACTTGGCCTACCCAAACACACTGGGTTGATAAAAAAAGCATCATCCAACCTATGACTATAATTGATTGATAAAACCAATAAAAAAAGGTTTAATCTATATCCCAAATCCATGCATTCAGCTTTTTTATTTCACAGATGTATTAAATTGAGGAACATGTCTTGTCCAAAAGAAAATAATGTTTCAGAGGCTATGGGTGAGCTCGGATGCATTTGATTTTCAAAGAGAAGATATGCATTCAAGTTTTATATCATGCATGGGAGGATGAAACACAATATCACATAAACAAAGACTCCATTATTTTTATAATATGTTAATGTAAAAAATAACTAATCCTTCTGTATATTTAAATGTCATGACATGTCATTATTTTAAGATATTTGAAGACACACTTGATAAGGAAAGAATTATTCATGAGGATGACCACAAAGCTCTCAAGAGTCATCACATAAAGAATTAATACCTGAAACACTTGGGTATTTATAAGGATCTATTTCATTCCATATACCATGTGGAGATATAAGTAACCTATTCATTTGGTAATTTTAATTCTTTTTTGAGTAATTTTTAATATCATAGGTAGTTTATGAAAAAATTTTTATATAAACATATGAATACTAAAGGAAAGATTTAATGTTGAAACAAACATACCTAGAGATCAATAGAGAGAGATATAATTTATACAAAAACATATCACCATGAAACATCTTTCATGAAGAATAGAATTTGTGCACAATGGTTGTGCAAATAACAGGAGGATCCATGTGAAGCTCTCAAGAAAAGTCAAATTAGGATAAGAATGACACATTCTTTGATAATTAAGGAACATATAGAAATAAAACCTATATGTGAAGGAGAGTCCTTAGACACTATGATTGTCATACTGACATACTTGGTATTATGTGAAGATCTTGAGAAGGAAGTGCATATATATGGGTATAAAAGGACAGTTCACACACATCCATTTAGGCTTTTTCTAGGAAATAATTGTGGTGCACATGGAATGCCTTTATTGACTACGTTCATGCATTATCATTCAATATACCACGTAAATAATCACACTAAATACATCAAAAAAAGAAAAAATTATAAAATGAGCAATAATACAATATTCAATGAGTTGATAAATCATTGTGTTAGTCATTTGGATATAAAGAAAAGAGTTAATGTAGAGGTTTCATCTTCCACTTTATAAGTAGAACTAGGCCGAAATGCAAGGAATATTTTTTATTCATTGGTTGTAAAATAAGTTAGTTGAGGGGAAATATTATTTAGTTGTTTAAATTCTATCTAATGTTGAAGAAATATCTTATTCAAAAATATTTTCTTTGAAGGATTTTGGGTTCCAGTTTAAACAATACCATCTAATACTAGTGGAGCCATTATAAATAATGACTCTCGCCCAAGAAGATCAATTAGTTCCAACATAATCATTGTGTCCTAGTTATAGGTGCTTTTAATCATTGCAAATTATAACAGTAATAGAAGTTGTGGGACAACAATAGGTTGATCACAACATGGAGTAGGTCTTATTAACAAACCATATAAAAATATTTTTTTGATGCTCTATCATTTATTAGCTACATTTCATGTGTATATAATTATTGAGAGGAAACAACATATACATTTATCTTAACTATGGTAAAGGGTCTAGGGTAATTGGGGATAATTGAAAAATAATTAAGACTTGGTTAGTGTTGGTTAAACTGATTCACCCCCCCCCCATTTACATTCATGACTAATCTAGGATCTAAAAGTTGTATCAAATAGAGGGTATGCCTCTGAATGGATAAATGTTTTTTATGTTGGGTTTTTTTAAAATGTGTATATAAAGTCTATATTTGGAGTTTATTCTAAATCACCTAAACTGGGAGACACAGTCCCCTCTAATGTTTAATAATACATGAATCACTCTACCAACACTTTGAAAAATAGGAACAAAAAGGAAGAAAAGAGACCAAGGAAAATATCAATGAAATAAGAAAATGAAAAATACACACTTGTTAAATCAATTGATAGTTATCCTTTTTCATAAACTAACTGAAGATGTGAATATCTTATTAATGTTGAATCTATCAAATTAATTGAAGACATATACACCTAATTTTAATGTCATATGAATAATTTTTAGGGAAATTTGATTTCATATATAATTTTTTATTGTGATTTTTGGATTAAAAATAACATTTTAAATGAGGATATTATTATACAGTATTATTCACTTAGAAATATATTTATAATAAGAAATGCTTCCACATAACTTATTGAATGAAAATAAAAATATATGTATTGATTTTCAATGAAAATATTTCATTAATTTATGAATAATTTAAAATCCATGTTTATGAAAACTTATTATGTAAAAATGTTTTTGGGGATTTAATCCATGATCATGAAATACTCTTTAATTTTTATATGAATTTTAGAGAAAGATAACTTGAAGAAAAAAAATTCAAGGAACATGACTATCTAATAGAATGAAATTTCAAGTTACATGAAAAGTATATTATAGATATCCATTCTCTAGAATAATCACATCAATATTCTATTTGTGTCAACAAAGCCCAATTCGAAGTCAAATAAAAAATAATCAAATACCTTTGAAAACTATGTTATTGAAGGTAAAAAACAAAATAAAGATTATATTGAAATAAATAATGTTGAATGGGAAATTGAATTTAAATTATTTTAGAATTATAAATTTTCCCTTAGAATAAAATTTCCCAAACTGGATATAAAATTGATAAATTTCAATGAGACACATACTATAACTCCCCAGTTACTGAGAAAATTATTCTTCCACCTAAACATATTAATAACGTTAATATCCATAAAGGGATGTTTATATTCAAACTATTGATAAGACACTTGTCACTAGAGAGGAAGTTATTGGTGGAAATAATATCTCAATGTTTTCTCCTTTTCAACCTTTTTTAATATCATTGATGAAGGCAATACATATCCCAATTAATTATATTTTTAAAAATTTTGAATCATCATCTAGTATTCGTTCAAATAAAAAATCTAAGAAAATATGGTTTGATAAAAATTATAATAAATACACAAAAAAATACGGTTTTATATTGGAATGATAAAGTTAAATAACTCCATATATTATGCTCTAAAAAGGGAAAGTAAAATTTATAAATAAAAAGGAACCTGAACTAGTTAGATTGGTACTGCAGGCATATATAATAAAGAGATTTGATAGATATTGTTGGTGCTTCGGTATGTTAGGACATCTATCTGATGGATTTTTTTACAACATGAGAATGTTTGAAGGCTAAAAAGACCTTAATTATGGGATATTAGAGGTAAAAAAATAACCAATCCTACAAAATAGAAGTAGTTTCCATAGAAGAGAACAAATCTATACACTAGAAAGATATTAAAAATCCTTAATTATTTCTCTGAGAATTGAAGATATATTTTTTACATAGAATAATGTTTGTGGAATGTAAAAACTAGGTTAAAATCCAATTATTATAGAATAACACAACCCACAAAAAACTATTTGATAAAGAAAATTTAACTAGCTAACTTGGGAAATAAAAAATTAATGAAATGTGATCAACTGATGAAAACTAAACAATCCACACCTTATAAGGTTGAAAAATGAATCCTAATAATTCCATATTAACAAAAATAGTTCTTTTGAGGAAGGAGAGATCATGCCATGGACTAATAAAAATTTGTTATGGAAATAAAAACAAAACAAGATAAAATCAATAATAGGTTCAATATAAGAGAGAAACCAGATGATAGGATTGATTGAATATATTCCTTAAAAAGATTTTAATAATATACCCATGAAAGCTAACTTAAAAAATAATTAAATAAATAATGTGGAAAATTGAAAAATGAATATGTTAAAAGGATTACTTGATAATTTTTTGTGATCAAACTCAATTTTCTATAAAAACTCAAAAAGATAACATATAATTACTAGTTAGATAAAAGGAAAAGGGAAAACGTATTATTTTACATGATGAGGAAATTGAATTTCATGAGTGGTTTTCAATGAGTGTCAACTCAAGTGTCTCACAAAAATTGTGAGGAAGGTGAAATAAAAAAGGATATAATTAAATAAATTTTATGACTAATATACCTACTTAGAAGAAGACACTATGGATTGAAAAACATGCATAAAGGGAATCTATTTAACTACTAGAAGATTTAAAGTCTAAAAATCTCCACAAGATGATTGTGAATGGAAGAAAAGAGTCCAGCTATCAAAGAAATCATAGAATGTGAAATCTATAAGCGTCATAAGCATGAGGAGTACCAAACACATTATAGCTACAATAAAAGTAATATATATCTTGAGAGAAAATTATCAAGACTTTTTCATTTATTAATCTCTTATGGGTTTTACCTTATTCCCTTACTTATTGTGTAATAATTGTTTCTTTCATTGTATGTAATTGAAGGTGAATTTCATTATTGATATGAGAAATTAATAAAAAGGTGGAAGGAAAAAAGTTTTAATATTTATAAAAGATCTTATTAAAACAAGATTTTTTCTATAATGTATGGTTATCAACATAAGGAAGACTATGTAATGCAACTACCCACTTGATAAAATGGATTGAAATCCTTGGGGAATAAAAAATAAAAGTGTTGATATCATGAATTTTTCCATTATTATCTGAAATATCATGTCATATCTAACGATGTTGATGATAGAGGTAACCTAATTATACTTCATTCTCTTGTATTGATTATATCAAATATGTGCATCATGATGGAGTGATGGTTAATGAGAAAGATAACAAAAAGGTGATGTAAAATATTATTTCATTGGAAATTTATGACATGTTTATTGAATTGTGTAAGAAAATATATTACTTTATAAATATGTTTTTTATAGACCTCCCTATTATAAATAAATAGTTTTGGATAATTTTATCATATGCATGATTTTTAATGGATATAATATACAACCTTGGTTGTATATCTATTGATTTTTACATCATTGTTTCCCATATTAACTTAGAGTTGACAAACTAAAGGATTTTTTATATGTACACCTCGTAGTACCATCCATATTACATTTAAAAGAGTAGTTATTTTTAAATTAAATGAATAAAATAATAAAACTACATCATCAATCCCTGACATTTTTTATTAATAAGGGGATAATGAATATTTACATTAAGTAACTGGTATTGATAATAGAGCCAAAGGGGGATATGGAAAAACCCATGTGGATGGTTGATGAATATAATTTTATCGGTCATAAATATATTAGGAGGAATAAAAATTTAAAGTATGATTAATTCCTATATGATTATTGATTACTTATGAAAATAGAATAGTGGATAGTTTTTGAGAAATATTCATGAAGTTGACTTTTGATTCTTGATGAATTATTATGGATTTCATAGACCTCATTCATTATGAAAATTATTTGTTCTTGATGTTATGATTCATGGATAATTGTTATGGACTCATTAATTTTCATTTTGTGAGACAATTCTACTTGGTTTTTTATGATGCCTAGAGAACTATTATTTATTCTTCTTATGGAAATGGATGTCATACTTAGTAAATTATCCTTAGACAGTTCTACTTCTTATGATAAACATTTTTAATGTTTATGATAATAAAAAGGACATGTTTCAAAGGATGACCCATTTATGGAATATGATGAAGAAGAAAGAAGACCATGAAAATAATTAAATTCATGAGGAATTAGATGATAATGAAAATATGATTCAATTGAAGTCCATGAAAAAAATGTAAATTGTATATATATTTTATTAGTATTTTTGTGATGAAAATAAATTTACTGGGATTGTAATATTATTTTATAATTTCTAGAATTCTATAATTTACATAGATAAACTCTTAGTATTATATGGGTTTTTAAGAAAAAACGAGTATACGTACTAGCCTACAAGGATTTCCCTTAAACCAATCATGAGGGGACCTAAGGGTCAGCCCTGTTGGAGAGCTTACACAAGGACTATGCACTGTGACATGGGGGTAGATGTATATTCCCAATGTGGGCCCATATATAAGTATCGTAGGATTTCATGTATGGAGGAATGGACATGGATGGGACTTTTTATAAGGCTCTGTGTTTATATTAGCTAACCAAAACTCATTTCTAGTGTGTGAATGATTTAGTAGGTGATGATCCCCCATGGATATATCAAATGAGTCACAGTGATAGTTTTTTAATAAAGTAGGAAAAATCCCATTTGGATATCCAATGTGGGATATTATGGTTGTGGGTAATATTCACCCACATTGAAATGATATAGATTGAATGATCATTGCATAATCTGATCGATCTTGAACATCTATTGGATCCCTTATAGTGAGTATTAAAAAATTACTATATTCATCTCTTACACTATTACTATTTCCTTCCCAAATACACTATTTTGATATATAAATATTTATCCTATCTCTAACCATCCTCCACCAATAAATCCAAGTAAAATAAGGTCTTATCGATATCCTAAAGCTATGTATTAGAAATTTCAATTATTTCATGTCCTTATTCTAAGGACATGTCTCGAATAAATGAAAATGATATTGTAGAGTCTGTTGGAGAGCTTTGATGGATTCAAGCTTCAATAAGAATAGATTCATGAGAGTATTATCACATTCACTTGAGTAATGAAACACAGTATCTTGTAAATTAATACTACATTATTTTTTTCATAAGTTATCATGATAAATAGAAAATTATTAAATATATTTAATTGTATTTTCATGGAATTATTTTCAATGATTGAAGACACCATTTAAAAAGCATAAATTATTCTGAAGGATGACCACAAAACTATCAAGAGTTATTTTTTGATTAATGAATAACCAGTCCACTCATGTATTTTAATGTGTTGTGGTATTTTTTATACCTTATGGAAAAATATGTAACCCAATCATTCATTAATTTTAATGGTTTCTTGACTCTCCTCTAATATCAAAGGTTGTATATGAAACATTTCCTATACTAATAGAGGCATTATCAATGAAATATTTAATGTTAAAATAAACATATCTTCTGATTGAGAGAAAAATAGACCTTGTTTACAAAAAACAGATCACCATAAAAAATATTTCATAAAGCTAAAGATCCATTCCAAAAATAGGTTTCACAAAGAATAATAGGATCCATGTCAACCTCTCACATGAAGTAAAAGAATAATAATAAGGAAAAATTTGTGTTCACAGGGAATTCCGTATATGGGTAAGGAGTAATGGTTCACACAAACCCATTCGGTTTTGTGAAAGGTAAATATTGGTGTGCACATGGAATTCCATGAATTACTACATGAATTCATTATAAAATACATGCTTACATGAAGAATAACATGAGATACATAATACAAGAATAAATAAAAAACTAAGGAAGAAGAAAACATTAAATTTTTTGATAAATCTTTACATTTATCATTATAATATGTACAAAAGAGTTGATTTTCAAGTTTCATATACCACTTATTATGGATAACTAGAATGATGTGTAGATAATATTATTTATTAATTGGATTTCAATGGCCTTATATGAGGAAAAATATTATCCAATTGATTATTTATCTAGTATTGATGATACATCTTATTCAAGAAGATTATATATGAATAACTAGTGGTTCTAGTATATAAAATACCATTGAGGACTAGTGTTACTAGTATAAATAACTCCTCTAACTCAGGAAGATCAATTATTTCTTGTACAAACTTTGTGTGCTGGTTATAAATGCTTGAAATCGTTATGACGTATATTGATAAAAGAATCTGCGAAACAACCACAAGTTGATCCCAACATGGAGAAGGTCTTAGCACCAAACTTTGTAAAAAAATAATCGTTTATTAATGCATACTTAATTATCTACCATGAATGTGTATATGATTATTGATATCACACAACTGATCCATTCCTCTTAATTGTGGTTGATTTTCTAGTCTGAGAGATTATGATTCAAAAAAAATATACAACTCGGAAAAAGTTCGGTAAACTGATTAAAGCACCCCACCCTTCCATGCATTGATGCACAATTAATATAGGCTCTAAATATTGTTTTAGATGGAAGGTCTTCTTATGATCAGATCAATGATTCTTGTCTCTAGTTTTTTACTAGGTTTATATAGAGTTTAGATTAGAAGATGATTTTGAATCACCTCAAGTGGAAGACATAGTCACCATTCATGTTGAAGAATAAATTAATGTATCTTCCAATAGTATGAAAAAAAGGAATAAAAAGGAATAACATTAAATAAGGAAAATCTCAATGATAGAAGAATGTGAAAAATAGTCTATTGTTAAATCAGTTAACAATTATCCATTTGGAGAAACAAACTCAAGCTATGAAGATTTTATGGGATTAAAATCAATCATATTAATGGAATACTTCAACTCTAAATTTTAATGATATATGAAAAATGTTCCTAAAAATGTTATTTCATATATACGTTGTTCTTTTAAGGAATGTTTTTTCTAAAATAAAATAACATGAAGAGGAAATTAATATATAGGAGGATTAACATGAAAAGGAATTAAAAATACACTATTCTTTTACAAACATAATTAAATAAAAGGAAAATTTTGTGACACTTTGAATTGAAAAATTACTATAAATTAAATAAGAATAGTAATGTAATTATTTTGAGATCATAGTAAGTAAACATGTTTTCAGTGAAATAATTCATGCCCTTCGAACATTATTCAATATTTACATGAATATTAGAGATTCTAAACATGAATAAAAACCATGTAAGGTATAGAATCTTGAAATTATTGTGGAAGAAAATACCAAGTTTCATGAAGAGTATACTCTAAATATCCAAGAGCTTGAAGAATCAAATTATGACACTATAATTCTCCCATAAGCCCAATTGGAATTTAAATCCAGAAGAATATAATAGATTGACCACTCCATGAATTGATTTAGTAAAAATAATGAAGATCATATTGAAATAATAACGATTGAATGGTCATGAGAATTGACATCAATTAAAAATGATACATTTTTCCTTAACAAGATATTTCATGATCTAGATGTAAAATTTAGAAATTTTAATAATTTGGTTGATGGAACTTCTTATGCTACTAATAAAAATATTCTGCAACTATTAAATGATTTAACTATTAAAACTATTGATAATACTCATGACTCTATATAGACTCATATTGGTGGTGACAAGTAATCAAAATTATCTCTTTATAAAAGTTTATTGAGATCATAAAAGAAGCTAGCCCATATCCTAGTAAATTATATTTTTACTAATGAATTTTCATATTCTCGTATAAGTTAAAAAAACAAAATATAGGAATATTTTGATTGATAAAAATGATAACACATACATGAAAAAACATAGGGTTGGTACTGTAATGATAAATATATGTATGACCCTAAATGGTTTTGTAAAAAGGGAAGGAAATTTTAGAAATATCAAGGAACCAAAACTATCTAAATTGGTTCTGAAATTAAAATATAGAGATTTTTTTCTACTATTAGTGGTACTGGATGTTTGAACATCCTTATATTGAATTTTTTCACAACAAGGGAATTTTTTAAGAATAAAAAAGCTTGAATTCAGTGGGAGTAAAGGTGACCCAATAAATAAACCTATAAAGATATAAGAAAGTTCCACTAAATAGAACTAATCTACACACTACAAACAGATTCATATTTCATGAATAATTCTTTGTGTACTGAAACAAGAGTGGTCACATAGAACAAGAGTGCTGGAATGAACTAGCAATGTACAAATCATCTTCTAGTAGAATATCACAAACTATATAGAAGAGGGTATGAAAAAATTATATCTATCTACCTTGGGATATAAAAAATATATGAAAAGTGATCAAAAGATGAAAACTAAACAACCCACTCCTAATAAGGTTGATCAGATAGCTTCAAATTGTGTAATTTTATCCAATAAAATATAATTTTATTGAGGAAAGATAAGATATATCATATACCACTTTAAAATGGATATGCAAATAAATAGAATCAGTATGAAATCATAACGATAATCAATCCAATAGAGAAATAATAATATTGGATTGATTAAATAAATTCCTAAAGGATATTTTGTTAAATTTACCATGAAATTTAACTTATAATCATTGAAGAAACCATATGGAAGCTCCAAAATAGGATATATTAAAAATTAATTAATATCATTTTTCATGATCAATTGAAAACTTCTATAAAAATGAAATAAAACTAAAGATAAAGATCTTGATATAGAAAAAGAGAGGGGAAACATATTATTTCACATGATGAAGAAATATAATTTCATGAGATGTTGTCAACAAATTTCAACTCACGCTTCTAATAAAATTATGTGGAAGGTCTAATTTGACTACATATAATTCCATAAATTTTTGGAATCTTATACCTACTAAGAAGGTGATGAATAAGATATAAAAATAAGAATCAAGGTAATATATTTCACTACTATATGATGTGAGGATAAAAAAATATTCAAAAGATTACTGTGAATGAAATAAAGGAGTCCATGTTATCAAATAAATAATATAATTTTAAGCATAAAGGATACACATGCTTGAATAATACTAGAAACATTAAATATAAAAGAAAAGGAGACTTTGGATTCTGAAAAACTATCAATCCAATTTCTTTTATTAATCTTATAAGTTTTACGACTTACTATCTTATTTATTTTCTAGTATTTGTGTTCATTCATTGTAGGGAATTTAAGGTGAGGTTTACTCTCAATATGATAAATAAATAGACAAATTATAAGATAAAAATTTTATTTTCAATTCAATATCTAATAAAAACATGTTTTTCCACAATGGTAGATCATTAAAATTAAGAATAATATATGATGAATTTATTCCCTAGATAAAATTAATAGAGTTCAAACCAATAGGGGTAGAAAAAATCAATTAGGTTATATAGTGACATATTACATTGATATCTAGAAGATAAGAACATCCCTAAAAATGATGAAGACAGAGGTAACACAATTACACTCCATTCCAATTTCATGATTACATTAAATATGAGAATAAAGGGGTAGTGTTATTTAAGATTAATTTCACAAAAGGGGGCATAAAATATTAATGAACATTAAATTTCTAATGTGTTTGATGAATTGTGGAATAAAATATATTTTTTGATACATATTTTTTATAAATCACCATCATTATAAAATAAATATGTTAGGGGAATGATATCACGTGTGTGGTTTTCAATAGAAAGCATAGATAACATTGGTAGTATCTATCTTGTTTTTTAAACTAGGTTTGAACACACATATATTTAGAGTTAATTAATTAAAGGCTCTTCAGTATGATAACCATGTGGTACCTCTATTCTTCAACAAAAATGAATAGATGTTTTTAAATTCTAATAAGTGAATAAGAAAACCTTCAAATTAATCCATTGAATTTATTGTCAATAAGGGGGATAAGGTACATTTACTTTAAGTTAATGGTATTAAAAAAGAAAACATGGTAGATTGAAAATCATATTTGGATGGTTGATGATTATAGTTGTATTTTTTGTCAATATATAAAAAGGAATAAAAATACAATGTGTAGAGACCCAACCCTAGAATCTAGGATCTGGTGCCTATGACCATTACATTGGAAAGATTACAAGGAATCAAATCCTGAAATACCAGAGTTTAGTGGATTTTTTATACCAGATACATATATGAGTCTTTATAACAAATGAATACTCTATTCATAACATAATTGTTTTAGGATAACTTTATTCCCACATAACATTTCCTTTCATAAATTTTATAGTAAACTTATTGGATTCCTATATAAATGAAAAAAAAATTATCTCTAATACTCAATAAGGGTTAATTATAAATGAAGTTATAATGAATCACTAAGCATAATCATTACGATAAGTTAAATATTGGAGCACAGATGACTCTAATCAATGATTTGATAAAGATGTTCATCAAAAATATGGAAAGGTAAATAAATAAAAACAAATTCCATTTAAATAACATGGATATGATGAGAAGATAATAAGAATCATTATGGAAAGCTAAATATCTAAAAACACATTCCATTTAATAATTAATTTGTGAATGAAATGCATCCATAGTTTTTTTTTCATAATTAAGAGCTCATGGATAATAATAACTGAATCTATATGATGTAAATACTTAATTATTGGATGTTTTGTTTCCTAGTTATATGGTACCATTATCCTCAAGTCCTTTCAAAATATGTTTTATCATACTACTATCAATACCTCGTACAAGACATTTTAGAACGTTCATGGATACAAACTCAAAGGGTTTGTGCCAAAAGTTTTTCATCTCATGAGACTATCGATGCATCAAGGGTCTTACATTAAATAGTCCCTAACCTATTTTTTTATAGTCCAAATAATTCCTTATATATCAAACAATCAATTTAATTCATAATTTATGTGTGTTATAGTCAAATATTAAAATTGAAAAAAAAGATACATATTTATCAATATTTCCCCAAAAAATAAAATAAATATAAAAGTAATAACTGTATGTATAAATGGTATATGGTTTAGGTAATAATATTATCCACGAATAATTATGTGGATATTTAGGTAAATTTTAATGTTCAAGGATCAAAGAAGTGATAATATTTAAAGGGGGTTATAAAAATTTAATCATAGAAATGAACATCAACAATATACTTGTCCAAATAAATCACAATCCATCCAAAGAAAGAATAAGTATGTTATCAATATAAAATATACCCATTTGTGTTATAATAAGAATTTTAGTCACTGATATAATAATGTAATTTCATTAAAAAAAATTATTCAGTAAAATATAATTTTTTTTGAAAAAATATATGAAATCCCATTTCTTTGTAAATCGCTTTCAAAAACATTTCCTTTAAAACTATATTTGAAAAATTGAAAATAAATATTTAAATAAATAAATTTGGGTAATGTAGTAAATTTTCTACAGGGTAAAAAACATTCCATTTCAACGGTAAAATGGTTAGAAAAATACCTTGTTCAGACAGAGACAAGGGGATTCCATTGAAAAAAATTATAAAAGAAAAAAGGGATATAATTTATTTATTAAATAAATTTTAAATTGTTAAAATCATTTTTGAAAACATTTTTATAAAACATGGTTTTTGAGAGAAAATATATTCCCAATCGAATAGTGAAATGAAGCCAGGTTTTCTTAAAAACATTTTCTAAAATATTTTGAGAACCAAGGAGTGAGAAAATGATACGATAACTTGAAAAAAATGATAAATAAACATAAGAGAATAAAATTAATGGGTTTATTCCTAAATTATTTTATAATTTACATTAATTTAAATTCAATAATAATCAATCTTTATTAGAAAGAGATGTTGAAATAAAACTTTAAAATGAACATAATGTTGAATTGAGAATTAATCAATGACTTTATTTTTTATATCAATATTTAATCAATATAATTGATGTTAAATTAAATTAATATATACTCAAATTAATTATACCCATAAAAATAGAATATTAATTAAAAAAGAAATTAATATAACCCAATGAAAAGGAATTGAGTTATGAATCTTATTTAATACTGAATAACATTATGTTCAAAATGCCTTAGATGAAATAATTAACATTGAAACTAAAAATAACATTTCTAATTAATTTTTCATGATATTAAATGTAAAAGGGTTAGAATATACACTATATAAAGGAATATAGTTGTGTAACAATATAATATGCCTTAATGAAATGAAATTAAGATGGAATACCTTACCTTGCATCTACTTTTGGGGGAATATCCATTAAACTCCTATATAATGGTTTTAAGAATGTTATAAAATTATTATATAATTGTAATCATATTTATAATATTATATAGAATCTTATTATAATACCATATTACCCTTTTGTCAATAATCTTTCATTATTTTTACTATTTTAGGTGTTAATCGCCTAGTTTTTTTAGTATGTTTTTTACTTGTTATTTTGGTTCATGTTACATAGATAATTATTTAATCTTCTCTAGAGTGTATTCCTTGATTTTAATATTGTATATATTTATTATATATGTATTTATATTAATCTATAATTTTTTAGATAGGAAAAGAGATACACTATTCATGGAGATGGAAGGTCATACATACACATGAACATTTTTCTCATTTTATTATCATATTAAAAGAATAAAAAGTAAATAGTATACATGTATATTATAATTTATAGCATTAAGTAATTTAATCCCTTTTAGGTGGTGGTTTTCCATATGTCCATAAATAATGTAATCGTATTCCGACAAAATGGAAAGCATGAAAGTATGTGTTATTAAAGAATTAAAAATAAATAAGTTATATGTATCAAATATATAATATATATACTATAAATATATCATTATTCTAAAAAATGAAATGTGGTAATGAAATAATGAATAACATCTCTTCATGTGGCAGTAGTCCTTTGTATAAACAAATGATGATTATGTATCCCATTTGATGGAATTGTGTGAGAGTGTAAGACATACCATCGACATAACAACATGTCAGTATATTTATGATTCTGTGGATTTTTTATGAGCATGATATAATAATAATTTATTTAATGGATAATTAAATGGAAAAAGGAAATCGATGAAAAACATTACCTCTTATTCAGGTTACTCCATTTGGCTTATACCAAAATACTTCTTTGGTATTGTTTCTGAAAAAATTGAGGCTTATAGGTTGAGGGTATGGATTTTGGGGATCTATTTGGGTAAGGTTTGGATGAGCCAAAGGGATAGAGAGATTTTAATAATTGGGAAGGGTGAGATTATTTCTATAGAGGAGGAGGAGTGGTATTCTGGTAAATTTTTAAAAGGGGGAATTCCACCCATGTCTTTTCCATGTCAAGTGGCTCCAATAATGAACCAAATTTAACGAAAGAGAGGATATGGTAAACATATGTTCATAAAATAAGTTTATTTTGATAATTAGTATTTATAAAAGTTCAAAATATATTTTTAAAATAGGTGTTCCGTTAAAAGGTGTTATAATAGCCCATATAAAAAATGGCTTTTAGGTATAATATAGGGTTTTTTCTTATCTTATGCCTATTAAATATATATGGTGAATGGAAAAATTATTTAATTGAATATTTAATATATAATTTTCATTAATATAATTAACTAATAGTAATTAATATAATTTATTAAGAAAAAATATTTTGGGTTCGTAAAAGTAGTTTTTTATAAAAATATTTACTTTATATTCAATTAGTTTTTGTGTTAATTTTTAATTAATTAGAAACAAATTATTTCAACCATATACTTTTATATGATACATAATCCTATTAATAACTAAAAATTCAAAAAAAAATATCTTATTAGAAAAATATTTTAATAATATATTGTTTTTCGATAAAATTTAGTCTTTTATGTAATACATGCTATCAAAGAAAGTATTTATTGCATATAACACAAGAAAAATTAGTATCATGTTCATTTAAAGATATAAAATAGATTTGATTTATTTTAAAAGAGTGAATATATTTTAATGTATCGATATTTTACATTCCATTATACAATTGGTTGTATTTTTTCATACATGCAATCGAATACAATGTTCTTACATTAAAATATTTTTGTGTTACATTCTCCCCACATTAATTAAATTTTATACTCAAAGTTTTCAATTTTCTCTTTAATATAGGGTTTGATTTTTGAAAATTACATTGTGGATAAAATGACCTCATATATGTTTTTATATAATATTCTCTTGGTAATTGAGAATGACAAATACATATGTCTCATTAAATAACATATATCTGGGTTTATATATAGGAGAAAATTAGTGGAATGTAAAAATGTGGACTTGGAGGATAAGCATAAATAATTATAGGTAGTGATTGAGGTAATTTATCACAAAGAGGTAAATTATCAATGTTATCTTATGAGCCTAAAATACATAAATATTTGATAATTTAAAATACCATCAGTTTAACAATAATTATAGTGTTAGGATAATGTTTTTAATGATCATTTAATTAAAGTTGAGTAATTATTTTACTTCTTAAATTTATAATGAAATATACTTGATATATTTTGTGAACATAATTTCATTATTTATTTATCATTCCATAAATTTCCATTTCATCCCTCACATCAACAAATGAATATCCCAAAATTATTTTTATATGTGTAAAGCACTAAAATTTAATTTTAATGGATCATAAGATCAATAAACAAGTCTTTACCTTTGTCTCTAACTATTTTGCAAAACTAATATTGTTATCCCAAGTTATATTATATAATTAATTTACATATAAACCTCAAAAAACTAGTGGTTAATTATTTATATATATATATATATTAATTTTTTTTCAAACGGTTCAACTAAATACAATTCTATATTAACCAAGGATTCATGTAAGCCAGTGGAAAGTGAAAAACCCTTTATCATCCTTAAATCATGGGTCCAAGCCACATGTCCTTGTTGGTAATGATGGGTTGTTACCCAATGTACATGTTGTCCATTTTATAAACTATATTAATATAATTCCTATAGAATTTCCAAATATTATGATGGAAATCCATGAATGTTAATCATTAAATAACCTTTTCAGTATGGTTTTCTATACAAATTTTTTTTACAAAGTTTATTGTTATTTTTTTATATCAACCTTAATGTTTCTTAGTACCTTTAATGTTATGTATATAAAATGTACGTGTATTGTTACTAAAATAAATTTTTCACTAAAAAATTTACTAAACTAATTACTTATATTACCATAAATTTCTCCCAAAATATATTTAATCATGGTAGAATCTAATAATATTAAACCAAAAAAAATAAATGTTTATGATTATGAACTTATAATCAGAATTAATCACATAATACTATGATTTTATCCATAACTCTTATATTAATGAAAACATATGTGCTTCTATGTTAATCCTAAAATCCTATCTTAGGATCATGTTATCTTATCAAGGTTTTCCTAAATCTAGTACCCATGTTTTCTACTAAACCTCCTATGATTCCAACTATAGAGACTCAACCCTATAATTTTTTTCAGTGACTACTAACATTTACACTAGCATGATTACAAGGAATAAAATCCTAAAATAACAAAGAGTTTATTAGTCTAATCAAACTACATAAATACATGAGTATTGTCTTAAAAATGAATACATTAATTATAACATATTTTTTTGGATAAATATAACCCCATTTAGCATATCATTTCATATATCTTAGTACACTTCATCGATTCTTGGATAAGGGAATAAAAATATTGGTGAGATTAAATTATCATTTAAGGTTAATTATAGTGGAATCAATAATGATTCAATAAGAATAATCATTGTGGAAAGGTAAATACCGAAACACACATTCCATGTAATCAATAAATTGAGATGGAAGTGATAAAACAATACAAAAATTTAAATAACTAAAGACAAATTACATTTAAATAAGATGACTATCATGATAAGATAAGAAAGAATCATTTTATCATGTAAAATGGATAAACAAACATGTCATTTCATAAATAAACTATGATTGAAATGCATCCATAGATTTTGTCATTATAAAAATTTCATTGATAATAGTAACTTAATATATATAGAGGAAATGATTAATTACTAGATGCCATGTTTCCTAGGTACAGCCTACCTTTACTGTCTAGACTGTTTACAAGAAGGGTAGAATACTACATTCAAGACCTTTCATAAGACTATTTAGAATATGATTTCTTACAAACTCAAAGTGTTTGTGCCCAACTATTTTCATCTCACGAGACTATCGATGCATTGAGGGGTTTACTTTAGATGACCCCCTAACAATTTCATTCCAGTCTAAATCATTCCATATATATCAAATAATCGATTTAATTCCTAAGCAATATTATTTATCATCAATTATCCATATTGAATAAAGAATAAATATTTATCAATATTTTCTAGTAAAATTAAATAACTTTCAAAGTAGAAACTGTATGTAAAAATGTTATATGGTTTAGCAAATAATCGTACTCATCCAAAATGATATGTATATTTTTGTGAAATGTAATTTTAAACGATTAAAGGTGTGTTAATAGTTAATGAGCACTGTGAAAAATGAATCAAGGCATTGATTCTCAATACTATCCATGGAAAAATAAATCATAAACTATATATATAAATATTAATTATGTTATTAATATGAAATATACCCATTAGAGTAAGAGTAAAGGGTTTTTTTAATTGATGAAATAAAGGAATATCTTTAACAAAATATCGTGAAAAATATCCATTATTTCTTAAAAACATTTCAAAAAAAACATTTCATTGAAAATTTATTTCAAAAAAATTATATAAAAAATATCATTGAAAATTTTAAAAGTATGATTTAAATAAATGATTATTGGTAATTTTTTACATGTCGTACAAGGTAAAAAGAAAATTACTTTTTCATAGCATGAAGGTTAGAAAAAGGCCTAATATGAAAAGAGATAATAGGATTTATTTGAAAATAAAAAGAAAAAGAAAAAAGTTTTAAAAAATAATAATTAATAAATCAATTTTAAAAGGTTATAATAAATTTGAAAAAGAAATTTATAAAACATGGTTATGAGAGAAAACTTATTTCCAGCTGAAGAAAGAAAAGAATTTGGGATTTTTGAAAAAAAAATTTATTAGACATTTTGCATCTCAAAGAGTAGAAAAATGGAACTATTACTTGAAAAATATAATGAATAACCAGAGGATAATAAAATTAAAGGTGTTATTAAATAATGATTATATAATTTCCTTTAATTGAAATTCAATAATATATAATATTGATTAGAATGAGATGATGAAATATTCCCTTAAAATGAACATAATGATGATGTATAAATTAATCGATGAATTGATTTTTTGTATCAAATATAAATAAGAATAAAATAAGTGTAATTAATTTAATAATAGTAAGACTCATTATATAATTAATTATAAAATATTAATGATAATGAAAACGTAATATAAACCAATGAAAATGAATTATGTTTTGAAATTAATTTACCACTTGGAAACTATAACTTAAAATCCCCTTAGATGAGATAATTAAAATTGAAACTCAAAATACATTTACTAATGAATTATTCATGATATTAAATTTTAAGGGGTAAATATATACATTATATAAAAAACAATTTGAATAACATTACTATATGCATCAATAAAATGAAGTTGAGTTGAAATCACATACCTTGTATTTCCTATTGGGTGAACATCATTTAACCTCTTGTATAATGGTTTTAGGAATTTTATTAACTTATTATATAAATATAATAAAATTTATAGTATCATATATTATATTCCTAAAATATATGATTACCTTTTTGTTAATAATCTCACATTATTTTCACAATTTTGGGTGTTAATCGTCCATTTTTAGTACATTTTGACTTTTTTTTGTTCCAATTACTTAGATCACGATTTCATATTATCTACAATGTAAAACATGATGTAAATATTATATGTATTTATTATATATTTATTTATAGTAACCCATATTGTTTGTATAAAGGAAATAAAAAACATATTTCATGTAGATGGTAGGTCATACATTCGTATAAATGTTGGTTTCATTTTCTTATCATACTAAAAGAATGAAAAGTAAATATTATATATGTATATTATATTTAAAACATTAATATTTTTTCATATATGTCACATAAGTTAATTAAAACTATCCTTTAATGATTCCATGTATAGCATGAACGAATCACGTCCCTTTGAGGATGTGGTTGTCCATACATCCACAAACAATGTTATTATTTTTCCAACAAATGGAAATAATATAGGTATGTGTTATAAAATAATAAAAGAAGAATAAATAGATTATATATATCATATATATCATATATAAACAATATATCGATCATTATTAAAACCCATTAAATGTGGTAATGTAATAATGAGTGATATCGGTTTACAAGGCAATAGTATTTCGTACACATGAAAGATGATTGTGTATACCATTAAATGTAAGTGTGTGTTAGTGTAGTTCATTAAATTGAAATTAAAACATATATTTTTATTTAAGATACTTATTTTTTTATATGATAAATATATAATTTTAATTGAATGTGTGGATAAGTAAATGAAAAAAAGTGGTCGTTGAAGAATGTTACATCTTATTAGGGTAACTCCATTTGGTTTATATCAAAAGAAATCATTGGTTTTATTTCCCAAAAATAAATTATTATAGTACTAGGGTAGGTATATTTGTGATAAATTTTATGATCCAAGGTTATTTAGAGGGTTTAATAAATTAGAGCGTTGAGTTCCTTTTTATCGTGGAAGACTGGAATTCTTTTAAATTTTTGACAGAGGGAATTCCACCAATGTTTTCCCCCAAAATGTGGATCAAATAATAAATAAAAAGTATATAAAATAAATTTTATGGTATAAATATGTACATAAACTAGGTTTTAGACATTTTTTAAGGTCATATGTCACTTAATATAATGGTTTAGACACTTGTTAAGATTAATTTTAGCTTAATCAATATAATTAATTTTAATTGATTTCACTAATATTTTTGGTAAAAACTAAGTTATAATTAATATAAATTATAAATTATTCTTATTAAAAGTATGGAATCAATATTTAAAATTCCAATCATATAAGTGGAATGAATTTATTTAAAATTAATCTCGCAGATGTGACAATAAATCTGTGTTTTTAAGTAATAATGTTCAAACGTTGGAAATGTTTTTATATAAAATTTCAATGTTAAACTGATAAAAATGACCTAAATTGTATGAATAGATATATAATGTATATAATTTAACTTTAAAACCAATTAAAAATCCAATTTTACCTTATAAATTATATTAATGAAAAAACAATTTTCAATTAAAACTCATTATTTTTCACTATTCACTAATAAATAAAAATTCTCAAACAAAATAGAAAAAAAATCACCCTAGGATGATTGTTATGATATTATTTCAAAAATTAAGCCTATTTTTAGAAATTAAATTTATAAAATTTTCATCATTTAGTTTCAATATAGGTGATCCATTAAAAATCGGTGAAATTGTCTTTATAAAAATATAGCTTTTTCTTCATAATATTGGGTATGTTCTTATCTAATGCCTATGAAATATATTGGATTAATGTAAAAAAATATTTTATTTCATATATAATATATAAATTTCATTAATATCCTTCAATAATAGTAATTAATTTAATTTATTAAGAGAAAATTCTTTTCAGTGCATAAAAATAGTATTTTTTATAAAAATATTTCCTTTATATTTAATTAGTTTTGTTAATCACTTCTAACTAATCAGTAAAAAAAGACTTTGAATATATGTTTTTATTAGTTATTTAAACCAATTCATATCCTCAAATTTAATTTCTAGTTTATATCTTATTAGAATGCTAATTTAAAAATATATTTTTTTCTTAGTAAAACTCGATCTTGCATGCAATGCTAGCTATCAAAGAAATTATTTATTATATATAATGAAATATAACCCAATATCACATGCATTCAATGATATTGAATTTATTGAATTTATTTTTAAAATTTTAATATATTTCAAAGTATTGGGATGTTATATTTCTTTCATCACATTGTTTTGTGTGTCATACATGATATCGAATATAATGATCTTACCTAATAATTTTGGGGATTTACATAATTAATGGTGAATTCATGTATGATTAGTGATTAATAATGGAAAGATAAATATATAAATAGTTCATGAAACATTAAAGTAGTCTAGTTATGATTCTCAAGTAATTTTTATGTTTTCCTTGGATATAATTCACTATGACAATTCTCTATAACTCATATGATGATGCCTAGAAAATTTTTATGGACTCACTAGTTGTCATTTGGTAAGTCAGTTCTAAAATATTGGTGATGATTTTGGGAGTTTTATTTTGGGCTAATATAATTGTATTAGATCCACACTTAAACAATTTTCCATATAATTTTATTGATTTTTTTGTGTACTTATTAATAAAAAATTCATGTGTCAAAAGATAACACATTATTGAAAAATGTTATAGTAGAAATAAGACCATGAAAATTTATATTTGAATTATGAATTTGAAGATAATCCAATGATTTTCCAATTAATTTCCACGAAAAAATATAATTCATATAAATTTTTAACGATATTATTCTGAATAAGAGAAGCTGATTGGGCTTGACATATTATTTTAGAATGGTTGGAATTATTTATTTTATATATAGAAATTCTATGTATAATATGGGAGTTTAACAAAAATATAAGTGACCATACTATCCCATTATATTTATCCCACAACCAATCATAGGGAGACCAAATGGTCAACCCTCATGGGAGAGCATATAGAAGGAGGTATCACTGGCGCATGGTTGGTCGTGTGTAAACCCAGGGTGGGCCTATGTATATGGCTCATGGGAGTGCATGCCCAGAGTTTAACACATGGATTGGTGCATTTATAAGTCCAAGATACTATTATGGAGGTTCAAAGACAATTTTTAGTGTGTGATTATGTGATAAGGTGTTTATCCCTCTGTTTCCATGTCGAATGAGTAGCTACAGAAGATGAATAATAAATCAAAATCAATCCATTTTGGATATCCAATGTGGGATAGAGTGTGTATGAGTATTTTCACCCATAATAAAATGATATGGATATAATGATCACCACATGATCTGAGAGATCTAGTCCCTCTATTGGATCCCACATGGTGAGTATTAATAATGATGATGTTCTTCTCCACTATTCTGCCTATGGCCTTCCTGATGCACTGGATAGATTCAAAAAGATTCATCTAAAATCTGGATATCCTTTATCAACAAAGACAAGACAAAGAAGGAATTATTGATATCCTAAATCCCTGAAATAAACATCATCTTTCATTTTGTCCATTATTCAAGGAACATATCTCAGCCGAATGTAAATGAATTTTCAAAGTTCATTGATGAGCTTAGAATCATTTGAGATTTAAAGAGATGAGATGCATGTGGGTATTTTAACACGAACATAAGGAATAAAACAAGATCTCATGTAAATGAAGACACCATGATTTATAGAATAATATTATGTAAAAAACATCAAATCCATTAGTATATTAAAATTCAGGGTCCCAATATTATTTATATAGATTTTAAGGTAGAACTGACATGGCATGAATTATTTAGAAGGATAAAAACCGAGCTATAAAGAGGTGTCCTGTGATGATTGAAGACCCAAACCAATTAGGTATATAATATAATATGTGGTATTTTTTATACCTTGTGGAGTGATAAGTAACCCATTCAAGTGGTCTCTGGACTCACAATGAATATCGGAGGTATCCAGTGAAATGTTTTTGATATAAAAAAAGTAAAGCTCAAGGAAAGGTTTAATACTGAGGTATACATAACATACAATCAAGATAGGAAACTCCCATATCAAAAAATATATCACTTTGAAATATCTTCTGTGAAGAATAATATATTAATAATAGAATGCTTATATAATGAAAAAGTGGGTCTATGGGAACCTCTCATGTGAAGAAGAAGAATGATAAGAAAACCACATTCTATAGTCATAAAGAAACATACATACATGAAGGATATATGTGAAGAATAATCCTCACATACACTATTTTTCATCACGAAATATAGGGAATTACATGGATATGTTGAGAAGGTATCATGCATATTTTGGAATGGAATAATGGTAAACACACACCCATTCTGGTTTGTGCGAGGTAAATAGTGGGGTTCCCATGGCGTTCCTTGTATTGAATAAATTCTTGCATTATCAAATACAAGATCATGTGAAGAATCAGATGATGTACATTAAACAATATTAAATGATAAACTAATAAATAATTCAACTTCCAATGGGTTGAAAAATCTTCATGTTGATCATTCATATATAAATAATTGAGGTCAACTTGATGTTGCATCATCCACTTATTAAAGAGAACTTAGATGATGTGAAAAGAATACTATTGATTCATTTGATCTCAAAGGCCTTAGTTGAGGAAAAAAATTATCAAGTTGACATAAATACATCCAGTGATGAAGAAAAATATTACTCATAATTATTATATTTTATGAATTAGTGGTGTCAGTATGAACAATGAAATTTATTACTGGTGGTACCAATATAAATAACATCTCTCACTTGCGAATATCAATCAGTACATGTATAAAAAGTTTGTATAATTTATAGTAATTGGTAATCATTTCAAATTATAATGATAACAGATTTATAAAACAACCACATTTCTATCACAGCTAGGATTAGGTCATTGTACCAAACATTGTAGAAACAATTGTGTTCTTATTCTTCTTTTATTATCTATATTGCATGTGTATGTGATTGTTTAGAGAACACAACAGATACATTCCTTTTAACTAGGGTATAGTTCTATGGGTAAGTTTTCCTAATTGAACGAAAATTAAAACTTATTAAAATTTGGCTACACTGATTTACCCACCCTCTTAGTTTTCTTTCATGATCCATCTAGTATATACAATATCACCCATGATGGGAAATATAAACCAACTCTTTGGTTATAATTCTTAAGTATTATGTATCTAGAACTACTCCCCCACTAAGGTCAGTGGAGTCCATTATTCTTATGCTAACACATTTTAATCTAGAGCCTTATCTCAAATAAGTTAACTCTTTCCCAATTATCCTTAAAGAGGTAGGATTCTTTTATAGAAATATAGCCTATTTTTACTAGATGTTAATACTCTAATTAGTTATAGGATAATTAAATCAAATGAAACTTATTGTTTAAATATTTTTTTGTATCTAATTCCATATTAATAAAATAGTTTTCAAAAAACACATGTGTTATATTCCTAATGGATTATTATAATATTGCATTTGATACAATATTTTTTAGATAACATAGTTGAATGTGGTTAGTTTTTTCACTTCTATTTACAAAATATGTCTTGAATGGAATAATGGAATATTTTCATGATATATAAGACTCGTCATTGATCATCCTTTTATTACCATTCTAAAATTGATTTATATATAGAAATGTGATTTAGAGATAACCTTTAATCAACATATATGGTCAAATATTACTTTGATAATGTATTAACTAACTATCAAGCTCATAGATTCTGTAATGTTAACCAAGTGAACACATTTACTTCACTAATAATTTCATTAATTTATTAAAGGAATCTTATTATGTTACCTTTAAAATTGAATGATTCATATGGCCATGTCTAATCAAATATAATATCATTGTGATTGGCCATTATTTTAATAAAAATATTTAATTAATACATGATATGTAATTTGTTTTTCTATCCAGTACCATAGCTCAATTGAGACAAAAACACATATATTGGTATAAATATTTTAAATAAATATTTTTATATGAACAAGAGTTATCATTCCACAGCCATGTTATATTCATATATATTAAATTCATTATTCATTTTAATGGATATATGTGATTCAAGAGTTACTAAATAATTAGTTTAGTATTAAAATTCCTGAACACCAATTATTTCAAAAATAAATAATGTCTCATTATGTTTAGATGGAAACTTTGATAAATTTTTTCGTAAAACTTATTAGAAAATTTAATAAACAAAGTATAGTAATTAGAAATAGTGAGCTCCCCATTCTTTACATAGGAATCACCTTCTCTCAAATCCTTCTGAGTTAACTCTATAACCATTCTATTAATGCTCATTTATTAAATTAAGTATATTTATATTGTAAGAATATTTTATTTAATAAACAAGACATGAATTGAGATTTTATTAACATATTTTAAGTTTATGAAACTTATATCTTCTTAAATTCATTACAATTTATTATATGATGTCCATTATTTTAATATAAGAAGAAAATATCATAATGTTCATTGTTATGCCCCAAAATCCTTTGTCTTTTTGAAGGAAGTTTTAAATGAGTCTATTATATTTATATTAAACATGGTATCATCAACCTTTTATTTTAAAATATTTAAGGAAATGGGTGGATAATTAGGTTTTCATCTAATCTTTATCTGGTTGGTGAGGTATGGAAAAATTTTCCTGACAAGCTTATCATTTTTTTATTTGGGAGGGAAAAATAATAATAATCATGTTGGTAAGGATAATAATTTATGATTAATGGATAATTTATTAGTCAAGTGGAATCATAATTTCACTGACTAATTAATAGGACCTATAATTTTAGAATCATGATCAATAGCTAGATTAACTTCGTTCAGTTTACACTGATATAGTGCATTTATATTCAAGTTTATTTTTAGCATATCCTTCTCTTTCTCAAGAGATTAAAGAAGATATATTATGATGTATAAATATTTTTCATTTTATTTATTCATTAACAATTTTGAAATAGGTGGTAATATAATAATAAAAAATAGGAATCATCTTCAATATAATACAACTAGAATCCATTTCACCTTCACTCCCCTGGTGGTGTGGTAGAATAGGAATAGGGTATTCCAACAGATAATAAAATCATTAATAAAATAGTGCATTGCATAATAAATTTTACAATATCCTTAAATTTTATTTTTTATGGAAATAAGATAAGTTGAGGAATGATCCCATTGTATTCATTTTTTTTTTCATTTTCTATAATAATTAAAATAAATAATTAATATTTTACTTGATTATAAATTATGTCAGAAATATTAATAATGAAATTCATTAATTCTCCTGGTATTTTTGAGGTCTCAAATTCACTAACTATTTAACAAGTAATTTCTTTTTATATGACACTCTAGTGGTATGGATCCATATTTCCCTTCTTATAATCCAGACAGATTCCATGAAAATTACATGAATTTTTTTAGGTAGGAAATGTTTCTAACTATGTGCTCGCACCTCTTTGATCCATTGAGAGAACTCTCTAATCCTGAAACCCTAAGTCGGATTTCATTAACACTCCATGCCAATATTATATTAGATAAAAAGATTCCATTAAACCTAATACAAATTCAGTTATGTCAACCCACTATCATAGATAAGATATCCTGATAACTAAAAGTGCCATCGATAGAGGCTGAATAGATACATAAATTATTTCTTCATCAAAGTTTAAATGATGGGAGTCTTTATAACATAATATTAACTTGAGGGATTTTACTTATTATGCATATTTTATATCTAGATTTATCCTTTACATAACTTTTTAATATTATGTGGATTTTAATTAATTAAATAAATTTATTGGATAAAACATTTTCAAATAGTCTATTTTTTAAAATTCATTCTCTCTACATTAATTAATTTATTTTTTTTATTTCAGTATTGAATATATTAAATAAATAATACATAGATAGAAATAAATAAATAAATAAATTACCTTATCATGGGATCATATAAATTGTTGATTTATTATTCAGATAGTAAATTAACCTCTCAATTATAGAAATAAATCATTTTCCTGGTCTTGGATTGAGTTTTAGCATTCCACCTATCCATATGTGTATCTTCTAAGTTGGAATCATTATGGTTCATTCCTAAACCATATCTAAGTGACCTAAGATTCTCTATTTATAAAATTATTTATAACTCGCATATAGGTATTGGGAACTAAAGTATTGGATAATGAGGACTAAATAAATAACCATAAATATTTCAGTCCAACATAATAATGGATGGGGGGATGACTCACAGTCCATCAATTTAAATTATATAATTAATAATTTCAATATTGTGAAATATATTAAATTAAATAAATTCCAACACATATATATATGTCTTCGATAATCTCAAAATCGGTCAGTCATGCAACAAATATGAAACAACAAGAGGATAACATTTATTTTTTATTTTTTATTTTTTATTTATTGTAAAGATAAATACACTTGAATTAATCATTTAATCAATTATTAACTAATTAACTTTCAATATTATGGTTCATTTGAATTTATTTAGAGATATCAACCATCCAATGAATTCATGGAAAACAAATAAAAAACTAATCATTACTGAATTATTTTAATAAATATTTTTGATCATTTATAAGTCATTAAAATTGTTATTAAATTTTCATTCACAATAGTTTTAAATAAATTAATTAATTTTTTAATAGTGCAACATTCAATATAATTTAATTTAATTTAATTCTACCATTAAATGGGATATTGTAGGGTTTGTATTTTCTAGTTACACATTGTGTACCTTGGTTGTCATGTATCCATGGTAAAATCTTGGTGCTTCTTCATATTCCATGAACATACTACACAGCCTTTACTAACTACACACACATCACATGTTCCCTTTAATGTGTTCTTGGGATATAAACATTGGTCTTTGACATGCATCTTGGAAGATTACATGACATGTATATTCCCGCTACACTCCGTGTGGTTTAATTCTATTTTCCTTTGAAACCCAACAAATGACTCGGAGGATATTCAAATAATAGACTAATTGATATCTATAGTCTAGATACACGATGCGTGACATATTTTCTCACTGAATTGATTTTTATGAATTTTAGATGAAGGAAATAATTAATAATCCTCTGTAAAAACTACATAGACGTCATGTATATCACTAATGCTCCAACATATTATTCACGTGTGGTTTAACATTGTATAATGACCACAAAAATTGTGTAACTTTTGTTATTAACCCGTGTAGACTATGGGTTGTGTATTCCAGCGACATGCCATGTAATCCAATATTTTATGTGCCATTTTTTCTCGGTTGACATGTAGTGTGAAATTAATACACTATGTGAAATTAACTTCTTGGTGTGTAGTGTCTTCCACGACAAATCTAGGTGTAGTGAACATGGGTACAATGCATATACTCTAGCTATATGTTGTGTAGTCCAATGCAATCTGAAAAAATTCCTTAAAACATCTTGATGGAATCTCCACTCATTATTTATCTATTCATAGATCATTAAGAAAATGAATCACTGAAAAAACATGAAAAATATGTCAATAACATAGTAATTTTTACTGGATTAAAAAATGAATAATATTAAATAAAAATCTAACCAATATTCTTCATAGATCAAAAATAAAATAAATAATTTAAATTTTGAAATGTGACTAGTCTAATAAAAATTTTAGGATTTGGGCATAGTGTAAGAACCTTTGGGTGGGTGATATATTAAAATTTAATTTAACAAAGAGTTTCAGGAAATCCCAATAGCAGATATTTTCAAATAAAATTTATAATAAATTTATTTAATATCAGAATAAATGGTTTACCTTAACTTACTATCCTTTCTTCGATTTTGATGTTAATCGTCTAAAAACACTTTTTTGGATCACTACCATTTCACTATTAGAATCCAGGTGTAGAATTCCTTTATCGATAATCCACATGTGATACTTTGATCTTTGAACAACGCCAATTTATTTCGCATTACTAAGGTAGTGAGTTAATTTTCTTACATCGTTCGTGTTGATCACTCATCATTCGATCTTGAAATAATCCCTTTTTATTTTATTTTTCTTGAGAGGGATAGATAAGGATGAACTTTAGATACAAATCGTTTATGCCAATGATTATATATTTATAAATTGTCCCTACACTATATACATAACCAACTATTTAGAGAGCTATATTTTAAGTTAAAATATTATTTAATTACATATCGTACCTTAAATAATATCATAATTTTTGTTAATCTCTATGTCAAATAATAATAATAATAATCTTATGATTATTATTATTTTATGGTGTGTGATCTTAATTGAATAGTAATAAATATTATTTTATCAGTTTGGTAATTAATATTTATTAATTTTCGAAGACTTGGCCCTTTTTAATTTTTTGACAATTATTTATTACCGAAAAAAAAAATATTTCTTAATAAATATTTTTGACCAAAAAAATGAAAGTACATATTTATTGAATATTAAATAAAATAAAAATATATATTTATTCAAAATCTAATGAATAAATTTTTATTTAATTTATTCAGTCATTATAAATTGAGTAAAATCATACCTCACCCAAGAGAATAATATTAATTCCATTAATTAACTTCATATAGAATTTAATCAAGATCAATAAAAACACTTAGTGTGTAACCATCTGGGATTATTTTCATTAAAATTAAGAGGTTATTACTAATTTCTAAGATAACTTCCTTGAAATGGGTCAATAAACCCAATAGAATGAACATAATTTCACAATGTCAAAAACCACATACAAACAACCGATATGTAATACAATCATTTTTCTCAATATCTGATCAAGAAGGTTTAACATCTATGTCATTAACTTTTGTGATCAATACTGATTTCATTAACAATATGAAAAAAACTTGTCATTTCAACATGGTTGTGGAATTTAATTTGACCGTTCTATTCTAATAAAATAGCTGAGGAATAATCTTCCATAAAATGGATGGGACAAATCCTTCATCGAGTTATTGTTTAATAACATGTCCCTCATGACTCACCCAAAATATCCAACTTCTCCATTAACTTTTATCATCATGTGTTTTCGAATAAATATATGTGTGCATGTTGTAACATGTATTAATGATATTCATAATATATAAGTATCATTTCACACATTCGCATATATCAATATCTGATGAAAAAAAACATGCAGAATTCATATTAGAGGGATTGTTCTAATAACCACCCTTCTTGGAGATTACCAAGTATGAACTTAATGAGATAAAGTCTCATATACATTTGAGTACTAACACATGGAATTATATATATTATCACAAGAAAAAACTACAAATTGTGACACTTTTTAGCCACAGTTTAAAAAAAATGTCCTAAAATTAGAAACATTTTCAAAAATGATCTCTAATAGAGCCATGTTTTTTTAAAAATGTAATTATTTTTTGTAAATTTTTTCAAGAAACATGACGAGTTTAAATTTAACAAAATTTTAAGAAAATAGAGCTATTTTTGTTACATTTTTTAACACTTTTTATAATAAATTTATAATTTTATATAATTATAATTCCATTCATTTACATGAATATATAAATAAATTATTATTAATGTATATAAATATATTTATATATTTATATATTAACTTATATAACCAAAAACACACACACATTTATTTAAATAGACCTCAGGGGGCAGATATGTGGTAGTCGTCCCTATGGGTCTTTGTGGGGGCTTTAGTTCAAGCCTCGTCAAGTTCTTCCCTGCATTTGTGTGTTGTGTGTTTTTATAGGTAATGTAACTCATGACCCTTCCTTGATGTAAATATATATTTCAATATATATACATATTAATATATATAATCATAAAGACAAACATATATATATAAACACACATGCGTATATATAAATATATAAATATATGTGTAAATACATATATTTATATATATAAACACATATATAAATATATAAATATATATACACACATATATTTATAGATAAAAACACATATATATTTTATATTGTTCTATTTTTTAAATAAAATAGGGAAATTTATATATATATATATATATATAATTATACTTAAATTAGTTTATTTATATATAATTGTAATTATAATTATATATTTGTATACATACACATGTATATTTATACACACACACATGCAGACACACACACAGATAAGTAAATATGTGTGTGTGTGTGTGTGTGTAAACACACACACACACACAGGTATACTATAATCATATATATAATATAAACATATATATATATATATGAACCTAAAAATTAATATATAAACATATATATAAATATTATATTAATATAAAGATATACACACATGAAAAAATAATATATATATATATATATATTAATATATTAATATTAATATAAACATATATATGTGCACATTTAATAGCATATATATTAATATATGTATATTAATATAATATTATTAATATAAACATATATATACACAAAAAATACACATATATATTACTATATGTTTATTAATTTAAACATATATATACACACACACTATAACACCTCAAGATTCTATGAAATATTTTTAAAAATAAATAAAATGTTTTTGATATTTTTCCTTACACACAACATCATGATTAGTGTGTGTTACATGTAACACTGATTTTAGCTTGTGTTAGACGCAACACTATGTTTAAAGGATATGTGACAAACAATTAATATATTTTTATTTAAAATAAAAGTAGTATCCTAGCCGTTAGAATGGAGGGAATGAATTAGATTAACTAAATTATCAAATTGTATGGTTTAAACAAGTATTTAACATGAATTCTTTGGGGACCGATTAGTTAAAAATGAAATTAAAAACATTTTTAAAATAAATGAAATCTTTTTCTGAAAAACATTTTTTATGAAAAAAATGGTTTACCTCAATAAATTAAAAAATACACTTTTGCTAAATTATGTTAATGAAATGTATATAGTATATTTTAGACAAACTATTTAACATTAATATTTTCTGTTTTTTAAACAAGATAAAATTATAAATCCAATTTTACAATAAACACTATATTTTCAAAAACATTATTTTTCATCTTTTTATGTATTTATTTTCAAAATATATTTTGATACTTTTAGAAAACTTATTTTTAAAAAAATTAATTTCTGAAATCAACATGTAAAAATTATATTATGGTGAATTTTTGAGTAATTTATGAAAATATTAATTTATTAATGAATATCGAAAAATAATGAATTATAATTGATAATTGTATTTTCATATAAATTATTTATAAAGTTAAATTATATTTTATATTTTTTTAATATAAATTCATTTTAATTAAATATATATTAATACAATTTAGGTCATCATAATCAATTTCATATAGAAGTATGATAAAAGAAACATTGTAAACTTTTGAACATTTTCCCTTTAAAACCTTGCTTTGTCATCACATTTGCAAGATTAATTTTAAATTATATTATGTTAATTCAATGAATTAAATTTAAAAAAATTGATTCCATATTTTAAGTAAAATTTATTTATATTATTTAACAATATAGAATTCATTTTTTACTAAAATAAATAATTAAAATAATTAAAATTAATTTCCTCGGTTATGGTAAAAATGGGTTTTCCAGTGGTTTAAATGAATAAGACAAGTTTTAAATTTATTATAAAACTTGTAAATATCCTATTTTAATCCTATATTGTAATATTATATTTCCCAATATTGAATATGGATTTATTTTTATTCTTTTTACATGTGAATTTCTTTACCATTTCAGATTCTTTTGAGAAATTTTCTAGTGGGTTCCTAGTGGGTTCTTTTCCCCCGCATATAAAAGGCCACCACCACCCTTCATAAATTCACACCCATAATTCCATATAGTTAGTTAAAAACCTGTTAAAATCCATACCAAGAATCCATATCCATGTTATATAGGAAATTTCTATCCCAAATGTTCAATACTAGTGTCCCTAATAAGATATCCAAATGAGTTGCTTCTAAGAAGTGATAATTTCCATCATTGAGATATTTCTTTTAAATTCTTCCTTTTCCACATTTAATTATTTCTTAAAAACATATAATATAATTAAAAAATTATCCCATACATAATTATAGGTTATCATGATAATTTAATAACCAATATCCATATCCACTTCCATAAAATGGGTAACGATACCATTGATCTTATATATGGTGTATTATAACCTTATGAACCAACATTATTTTTTTCCCATAACCACATCTAATGTATGGTGGTTGTTATGGATTTTTTATATTTATATGATATTTATAACATTATATCACTTCTCAAAAAAATCACATGTAATCTTTTCACATTCCATTATGTGGGGGCATACTAACTTCACAAGCATGTATGACGGACTACCACCCCAAGAAGCGATGTGATTCGTTCCCACTAATGATTTAAATGGAAGGTAATAAATATTTTGTTATTGAAAATATATGATATATATTAAATAAAAATGATTTTTGAGGGTTAATAATTAGTTACTCTTGTTTTTTCCATTCAACGAAAGATGGAAATATCATTCATGAGTACGTACGATCTATCATCTCCATGAAAATTACATTTCATCTTTTTAACAATAAATTTTTTATTTAATATTAATATGTATATAATTAAAATACATTACATTAATTTATCATTTATTGTTATTTATATTATTTATTGATGATTGATCTACAATAACTAGAACAATTGAACTAAAACTTTTATGAAAAAAATGAAATAGTTAAAACTGACAAATAAAGATTTTATAAAATAATTATTAATAAATTGTTGTTGAAATGTTATAAGGGGGTCATATATGATATTATAATTATGTGTATGATTATTTATTTTATTTATAACAAAATTTTATTTATTATATAGGAGTTTCAAATTTTTATTAATGAATTCGAGATTTAGGTTGAATGTTATTTATTATCACTCATTTATTTTAGGGAGAAATATGAAAATTCACCACTCATTACATTTTTGTGGGATATATAATTCCCCTTTAACATGTAATATCATGAATAAAATTATTTTAATGATATTTATACTTTCATTTAATGTTATTATTTATTGTGAATTAGGATTCAGAATACTGTTAATGCAATAGGATATGTTTGTCTAATGTTTCCTTATTTGTGGATTATGTCATGTTATGAACCAGTTTTCTTTTATGATTTTTATACACAACCCCTTAGACATGTAATATAATGATTTTTTTATTCTAATTATATTTTAGTTTCATTAAATTTGGTACTTTCATGGGTATTATGATTCATTGTTACCAAAGTGGCAAGGCTTTTATGTTACAATCTCATCATTTGTCATTATTGCTCATTATTATGCTACTAATGATGAAATATTTTGATATATCTCTAAATAAACTCATGGATATTATTATACTATGGTAATTTATGGGTAATGATTGTTTTACCTTCATTTAACTCTTTTTTTGTACACATGATTTAAAAATGAGGTTTTTAATAAAAAACATCTTCATTTCTCGCATTGGTCAAAACCCCTTTTTCTTCTAAAATTATGTTTTCTAAAAATTATTTCCCAAATTTTATTAATATTTTATAGAATTATTTCTTAAATAAATTTAAACAAATTTTTGTATTTTTTATAATATATTTTGAATGGAATATTCAATTAATTTTTTAAACAATTACCATTCAAATGTTTTCCAAAATATGAAAGAAATCGTTGTTTTAATATGTTTGGAATAAACAGAATATCCACCAACATGACCATTATTTTCATTATGGAATACTTTATATGTTTTCAATGTTATTTTCAATGAAAATTATTTTCAAAATTATTTATGTTTTAAAAATTGTGTTTCAAAGAGGAAAGGGTATTTTTTACAAAAAATTAATTAAATGATTTTTCAATATTTCATTCAAAGTTATCAAGGTTATTTTTAAATAAAAGGATATTAAATTGTTTTAAATTTTTAAAAATTTTATTTTCATAGAAAATTTATGTTCATCAATAAATTTCCCATGTGATATTTTAAAATAATTCTACATCAATGAGTACATCCTTCAATGTAACTTATGCTTTTTTGGAGATATGAACCAAGGTTACTAATCATATTCATTATCTGAATAGTTTATGATGAAAAGATATTTATGAATCCATTTTATATCCCACATATTGTACAATGACAAAATTTATATGAAACCTACTTATTTTTCTATAAGTTATGAAATAATTAAATGATGAAATGATTATGAAACATTTCTATTTTCCATAGGTTATGATATGATGAATTGTTAATGAAAATGATTTCATTTTATTTTTTATTATATTATGAGTCTTTGATAAAAATGGGGCCCAAATATATATGATTTGAATTATGTGATTTGTGGTACCTATATAACTCTCTAATGAATTGGTTAAATATTGATAACTCGTGAGAAAATATACCATGCATGAATCTGATTACATGTTCAAAATGTTAAGCATGAAACTGATTACATGATCACAATTATATTTGTGGACCATATTACACATTCAAAATTTTATTCATGAACCTAATAACATGATCTAATTGTTATGTGTGTACCTGTATTTTAGGTATATAATGTTATGTGTCTATCTGGTTTCATATCCCTAAGTTTGTGTGAGGGCCTTGATTCATATCCGTAAATTTATGAGTTAACCTGTTTCTTTTTTAACATGTTCACAATGTTATAAGTGGATGTGTTTGCCACAAATCTATGTCTTATGGAAATTTTATGCTCATATGAATCATGTTCTTTTATTTCCATTATGATTTTTGTCTTCTGAAATTCCAAAATTTATTTCATGACTCATTTCTATCATCTATGATATGTAGGGTATGTTTTTTTAATGTTTCATTCATGTTTTCATACCCTTATGTCTGTTTTATGCCCATATATCAACATTTTCTACCATTACCGAAAATCTAATATCACCCTTTATTTTATTTTTATTTTTTATTCCCAAGTTATGAAGAAATGGTTTAATTTTGAAATTTTTGTGAAGAGTACTAAAGTTTAAGATATTTAGGGGATATTTTGAAGATCTTCCACCAAATTGGGAGATTGTGTACCTAGTCTAAAATGAAACTAAACTATTACCGACCACAGGTGTGTCTTTTTGTAATATATTGAATATTTATCTATAATGATGTAATATCTATGTAAGAGAATCCTGGTCCACTATAAACACTCATATATAAAATATAAACATATATATATATACATATATATATTAATAAATAAATATATTAATAATATATTAATTTTTTAATATTTAAATCTAGTACAATATGTATAAACATAGAATAAAAAAAATTTATATTCAATGGTTTTTTAGATTAGTTGGTCTTGTAGACTAAAAATGAGGTCCTAGACCCTTTATTTGAATCTTTGATCGGGGAGTATTTGATGAATTGCCAGCGGAGGATAAGTTGAGTGATTTGTGTGTGTATTATGAAAGAGATTTGGTGATGTTGTGGAGGGATTTGGGTGTGTGATAAATGTATAGGGACATCTCGAGGAAAATAAAAAAAATTAAAATAAATTTATTATAAAAATAGGGTTTGTTTGTTTTATTAAAAATAATTTTTAATTTTTATAAAAATACCATGTTTATAGAAAATGTGTGTATTTAATAGTCCATTTACCAATGTATTTTTGAAACCTCAATAAATGAGGTTTCATGAATTTCCAATGTTTATAAACATAAAAAATTAGTGATTTTTTCTAAAATTTATAAATGTCGGAAATTTTAGATTTATAAAAACATCAGTAATCAGGGAAAGGTAATTTACCGATGTTTTTGAAAAGCACCAATATATGAATTAGCTAGGTTTCAAAATATGGATAATTGAAAAAAATCGCAAAATTTAATTTTTATTGTAGTGTATGTGCATCATGATATTATGTTTTATAACTGTAGAATTGTATATTAAGAACATTATCACGAAGATTCAAATTTTCATCATAGCAGAGAACTACTATGACCTTATCAAGGCAACATATACCCTAGGGAATTATCACATCAATGTTATGTAGAAGAAAAAAATATGTTATAATAAATTTAAAATAATTTTCATTAAAATGAATAAAAATTTCATACAAAATACAATTACTTGGTTATAGGGAACCAACTCGAACATATCTCACAATCCCAATAATGTTATGTTTAGTGTTCTTGAGTATGAGCTACATAAAAAATAATATTATGATGCTTGTAAAAAATTATCCATAATTGATCAACATTAGAATCCCTTCCTGAATTATTGTATGATATATTCATATTCATATCATAGAGTATAAAAACAAAAACTTTTGTGAGCTTAGACAATAATATATTGATATTTTAAAAGAAGGACATTATGTTTGATAATGTGTGCGACATGTAACATCGAGATAAAATGAATGATGAAATATCAATAATCAAATATGAATGGTATAAACTAATTTTAAAATTTGTTGTTATGAATAGGATTAAAATTTTTCTTTATATATTATATTAAATAAAAATATTTTTACTAATTCATGGGAAATAAGAAACCAATTTTTAGTAAATACATTTTATTCTTAAAATGTATTTTTATTCAAAAAAATATGTTTATTTTTATGATATAATTAGATAATTAATTTATTAATAATTTAAAAAATTTATTTGGTAAAATAAATATCATTTTTGAAATCAATATATCAATATTATCCAATGGTGAAATTTTGTAATTTTTCTAAAAAGTTTCCTTTTTAAATAAAAACTAAAATTACTGATTTTTTATGAAGACTTTATTTCCATTTTAAGTATTTACAATTTAAATATAGATTTAAATTTTTTTTTAATATTTCCATAGTTTATTTTTATTTTAAATAATGTAATTATTATTTATAAATGATTTTTGGACTTCAATTTAGTATTAAAACATTTTTGTTTTTAACATGCCATTTTTCAGAATAAAATATTTTTCCTCACATGTTACATAATAAATTTTAAATTAAATATTCAAATTATATTCTTTGAAATTTTAAAAATTAATTCAAAATATGGAATCACTGGATCCAAATTTATTAAATTTTTCACTTTTATTTTGGTACATTTTGAATAGAAAAATTAGTAATTTGGTTAACATGGTAAGGGTAAGTTGGGTAATTAAGGATTAAAAAAATATGATACAAACTAGAATTTGATTCTAACACTTTAATTAATTTTATTTTATCTATAAATTTCATTCATAATCATCTAATATTCATTTTTATGATATTTTTCCATTTTTATGGGATTATAACCTTTATAATATATTATTTAACGAAAATAAAAATTGTTACAGTCATGTTTTAAATAACTATAATAATTTTAACAAGGTATTACTAGAGTATGTGTTCAATTTAAAAAAAATTATTATAAATATAAATGATTTAAATTCATAAATTTATTTTACTTTATTTTTAGGGATGAAATAATTAACTTAAACTCTTACACAATGTTGATGGAGTAATTATTCAAATAATAGAAAAAATGATATTGAAAATATTAAAAATAATATAATGTGAAATAATTAATGAGATCCTTCAATTGTTTAGAGATATTTTAAATTTTATGGATATATTAATTTATATTATTCAATGACATTCTTTTTCTTGATGTCGTAAAATTCAATGTAAATGAATAGTTCTAAAATTGATATTATTCATATGTTTTGCAGATAATTTATTATTAAATGACATAAAAATACTAAAAATACTATATTCATAAAATTGTGAAGGATATGTTTTTAAATATCAACCATATTCCATTTAAGGGCCATTATTTAATTTAAAGTAAATATCTTGACCCTCAATGTGTAAACAAACATATTATCATAGTACATGTGAAAACATATAATGGGGGTTACAACAAAATAATATGAGAAAAGTGTGATACAAGAATGTTAACATTTTATTTTATTTGGGTAAATAAACTCATAATAATCATAAATAACAATATTAACAATTTTGAACCGTTTTCTCATCAAAATTAATTTATATTAAGTAAGTACTTTAAGAAATTCTATGACTGAACCTCCCCTCTCTTATAAATAGGAACCACATATTGTCATTAATTAAAACCTAAAAATCCATTTGGTTCAAAAAAATAACAAAAATAATCCATTCATAATATCCCTCTCCAGGTTATGTAGTCCTTATTTTTTGATTAATTCCATTCTTAGTGGTTTTAAGCTCTAAAGAAATGGATTTTGTCTGAAGAATTCATATAGGGTTTAACTGAATGATTTAGTCTTATTTAATTTTTCACATCCCAAAAATATTATTCAAGAATTAATTTATAATATAATCAGTATATAATATGTAATTATATATTATTATGTTAACTTCATAAATTATATCCATCTAAAAACTCCATAAAATAGAAAAGTAATTCATCGTTCATGTGTAAGATATACTACCGCCTAACGGAAAGATGTAATTTTATTCCATAACCACATCTCAAGTATATTTATAATGATGTTTTTATTGTATATATAGATAATATCCATGAAATATTTATCATCATTTAAAGATAATATGAATCATATTTTTATACATCTTCACTCATTGAAAAATTATAACGTCGTTCGTGCGTACATGTAGATAACCTCATACACAAATCAATGTGATTCAATTTCATCACCACCTCACATGTATTCTATATATTAGTATATATAATGAAATAATAAATAATTTATTATATTATAATAATTATATAAATAAAAAATAATATTCACCTTCTTTACATAAAGATCATTGAGAAATGAAAATGTTAAACATGTGTGTGTATAACCAATTATTAATATTATTGTAATGTAATTTATTTTTAATAAACATATTATAAGATTGGTTATAAAATTTTATTTAATTTTAAAAGTATAATTATTTCATAATTATTAATCTAGATATGGTGGGGAAATGACCTTATTGGCCATTGTTGACTTAATGATGCCATTTTTGATATATGAGTTGAATATCGCCAAAACATCAAACAGGAACTTTAATGATTATGTATTTGTATATAACATGGTATTAAGTGATGTAAAAGTAATAATAGACATTTAAATGGTTTTAAATATGTAAATTCATTCACATAAGTATATTAATCTAGAATATGAGGAATTCACATGGAGATCCAAACTCATGGTAAGGGGATTTCATATAAAAATAAACTTTTAATGTTTGTCATAAAACTGTATTTTTATTCCAATTCCATATTTTTATTTTTATTTTATGTATTTTAATACATCGACATAAAATATTTATAAATGGAGTTTTATGTATCTATTTAATTTCATTCAATGGTTTAAAAGGAATATTTTTATAGGATGGTTTTAATTTCATTACAAAATTAAAAAAAGAACATTCAATTTGAACATATATAATGAAAATTAATATTTACACCACCATAACCATTAATTGAAGATTTATTTAATTTTTAGTTTTCCATTTTATTAATTAAAAACCCTTCCTCATTTTTTTCTTATAATTTTATTTTTGAAATTGGTTTTAAAGGAAAAGGATATATCATTGTCAAAAAAAATTCTTATGGGATCAAATAATATTATAAAAAGTAAAAGACTTCATATATTATGATAATGTTATGGTCCTTGGGAATTGTTTTTTATGGAAGGGTGGTTCCATTATAAACTAAGGAGAGGCTCTCTCGTTATATATCTCCAATTCATTGGGTAATGGGATGGATTAAAAATATTTTCTTTCTCCCATGGTATTAAGGGTGTATTATATAATGGTAATTCTAGACATGTGATAGTGTTATCCAATTAGGTTTAACCTTAGATATTATGGGAATATAATTTGATGGTTATTCCAAGTATAATTGTGATAGATATTTCATATGCACATATGAGGGTTTCTCCATATTTATGACTTGTATTAAAATTATGCTTTAGGATTATTATGTTTTTTCTGTTATTTCTATGGGTTTTAAAGGATTTAATTGATAAAAAAGATTTTTTTATTTTAATGGGTAAATTATTTCATGCATCATCTCAATGAACAATTTTATAAAGGTAATTATTTAATGTTTTTTTAGGTTTTTCACTGGACTAATGAGATTATTTTTTTATTTGTACCTCAAAAAGATTTTTGTACTCATCCCATATACTAAAAATATTTTCCACAAGGTTATTAGAAAAAATGATGAGTTCAAGATGAAAATAGTAAAATTTACCATGAAAAGAAACTATGTTTTTTTAAGATTTTTCCATTATGAAAAAATTGACACTAAATAAATGTGTCCAATTTTTAATATATATGGGTTTTTATATAAGAATGGTGACCAAAATCTCTAAAAATCTAAACCTAAAAAATTATTTAGAATATAATCAAGTGAATTATAATATTTAAGGATGGGTCCTCAAATTTTATATCATAGTAGGGTTTAGAGTTCTTTTGAGAATAATATGTTTTCATGTGAGGTTATCTTAAGAGTTATTGATACCATAATGGGTTTATAAGTTTGAGTTTTATTATAAGTTAGAAGGTAAATACACACAATTTTGCAGTTTTATGTGATTTAATTTTAAGTTTTCAATTATGATTTTGGGAGATTATTTACTAATTTGAGTTATATATTACCCTTAGGTATAACATTATTAATTATTTCAAAAGAATACTATAAAATTTTTGAAGGTATAAGTAGAAATATTTGAGATATCATTATAGTAAAATCATTATTTAATATTTATGTTTTTAAGGATAGTTTTTGGGATATTAAGGTTAAACTATGAGAATTTTCGTTACAATTACCATTTTAATTTTAATAATAAATAATTCATTTTATATCTTAATGGTGTTCATTTCTAAATATTAAACATAATTTAACAAGAATAAAGGAAAATGACCTTACTCAGCTTTCTAATCCCCTCTAGATAATTTAATCATAATTATCACAAAAAACATGTTTAAATATTTTTAATGTTTTCTAAAAAAATATCACATGAATGAAACTATTTGATATGTCTATAACATCTTCATTTATAAAAAATATATAGATCATGGAATCTATTTTATTTGATTTAAAAATAATAACTAATCTATATTATTCGAAAAATGGAATACTAATAAGTACTGGAATATTTATTTTATGGAGATATAGACTTCATACTGGAAGATAAATTTGATATCAATAGCATAAAGAAAGACCATAATATGTGGATTTCATGTATTAATTATTTTAATATGATTCAATCATGAACTATTACTAAATTTATAATGAAAAATCAGAATTTAATACTTCATATCATTTAATAAGATGAAAAATAATGGTTAATGGTTTAGTAAATAATTTTAATGATCGATGTGTTTTTCAATGATATTCTGATATATAAAATGACAATTATAAATCATTCTATAGTTCTTCTTTTCAAAATTTGGAAAAACGTGTTAGATAAAATTAATACCTTTGAAAAGTTGTTTCAATAAAATTTGAAAAAATTAGGGGACCGTTATTTAAAGACAAGTGATAAAGGGTAAAATAAACCTTTGGGATCAAATGTTCTTGATGTTAAAGAAATTATAGTGTGTGTTAAAATTATTTGATTTTGTCAAAATTTAATCAATATAGAAAACCATAGTTGTATAAAATTGACTTTATGATTAATTATACTCTTGAGGATGTTCATCATATTTTTGGGAGAATTAGAGTATTTATTGTAATTTATCTTTAGTTAATATGCAACCCATATATCGGGTGAAAACTAGTCACATTTGGAAAGGCCATAGGGCTTAAACCCACAACTAAACGGAAACAAGGTTGCAGTTCTTATCACTAGCCTACGTGATGTCCTAATTGGTATGATATTGTTTTTATAAATATATTAAATTTAGGAAAATATGTTTTATCATAGATAAAACCATGGGATAGGAAATTTATTGGGTGATTGGGAGATTAATTTTATAAGGGAAGAAGTTCACTATTTTGGGAGACTTATTTGATTATGTTAGATAGAAAATTATGAGATTTTATATGAGGATTATGGTGTGAATTATATTATATAGGAATATATTATTTTAAAGGGAAATGCATGGGTATTTGGGATATTTATTGAATCATTATAATTACAAGAATATTATGAGAAAATGTTAAATAAATTTTTGGTATGAGATAATAAGGTTGATTCACATTATTTTGAGATAAATGATATAGGAATATGGGATAAAATCATTCAAATCCTTGGGTTTTTATCTCAGTAATAAATATTTTTAGAAATTTTAAGGAAAAATATTTAATAAATGATTAATCTATATCTTTGGGTATTACTGTTGAATTTTAGAGATTAATTTATTATTTCATTATATAAATATTAATATATTTATGAAATTATCCTACCTTTTTATTACTAACTTTATTTTGGTTGTCTATAGATATTATTTATAGATCAGTATCAATTTATGTAATATAATAATCTGATGGTACTTGATATTATAGCATTAGGTTTAAAAAAGAATCTGAAATACTCATCGATTGTAGAAAAGATGATATTGTAGTGAAAATTTAATATAGGATAAAATTCTATAGGTCAACTAAGTAAATTTCCTTATGATATTATTCAATATGGTAATGTAATTACTCAACTCTTGTAAAAGGATCCTGAAACAAAACTGTTATCCTATTATATTCTATTTCGATGACTCAATGGCCTTTTTCAGACCACTTTGGTTTTTGGTTTGGTAGTTCTTGATATTCTCATCATAAATCTATTTATTATTATAAATTATGAATGCAATTATCCATAATAATTTTGAAATTAATATTTTCTTCTAAGTGAATTTTTTCCAATCCCACAAATGTTTTCCTACTTGGAAACCTATTTATGAATTAGTGAATATGACCATCGTAGTTACATTTCCCTCCTTTCAAGAGGAATTTTTATTAATCCTTTTTAATAGTTGGGTTTCCAAAAATGAATTTTCACATTTCAAACTCTTATTTACCTATAACATGTTCATATTATGAGAAATATGTTTATTAAACGGGTATAATGTATTATCCTATGGTTTTAAAAAAATGAAATTTTGTTCGATAGCATGTAGGACACGCAACATTGAACATAAATGAACTATTAAATATTTTTATTGAAATATAAAAGTTATAATATAACTATTAAATTTTTGGGTATGAATAGGATTAAAAAATAATTCAAATATTCTAATAAATATAAATTTATTTATTAATTCATAGGAAAAAAGAACTCAATTATTAAAATGTTCATGTTATTATTCAATGATATCCTTTATTTAAAAATGGTTTTTATTTAGTCTTGTGAGAGAAAAATATAATTACTTTTTTGGATCATTTGGAAATTTTATTTGAAAAAATAAATATATTTTTAGAAATTAGTATATCAAAACTAGTCTATGGTGAATGTTTTAAATTTTTATGATAAGTTTTTATTTTCAATAAAAATGAAAATTCTAATTTTTATTGAAAATTGAATTTTTTTAAGTGTTTTCAAAGTAAAATAATATTTTGGTTTAGTTTTAAAATATAATTAGTTACTTTTGATTTATAATAATCATAATATGGTTTTCAAATAAATCTTATACTTGAATTTAATATTAAACTTTTATTTATTTAAAAAGGAATTTTTATGAAAAGTTGTTTTCCATCATGTTTTGTTGAATTAGTTTTGAATTAAATTTGTTAAATTAATTTTTTTAACTTAAAAAATAGATTTGATATTTTTATTGAGTGAGTTAAAATTTATTAAATAGGCCCCTTTTATTTTTTAACATTATGAATAGTAACATTAGTGATTTTTTAATCTTGATAAAGGTAAATTAGGTAACTAAGGAAGGGTTAACAATAATGTAATAAGGACTTTAAAATGACTAAACCACTTATATTGATTTTTTTATGAGTAATATTTTCCCAATATCATTCTATATTTGGTTATATGGACTTTTTTCCAATTTAATGAGATTATAACCTTTGTAATATTTTATGTAAAGAAAAGTAAAAAATGTCACACTCTTATTTTTAATAACTATAATATTTTTAACATGGGTATAACAAGAGGGTATGATTGGTTATAAATAGTAATTGAATATATAAATTATTTATACATAATTTTAATTTAGTTTAGCTTTTTAGGAAATAAATAATTACATTAAATGCTTACATAAAGCAAATGCAGAAATTATTTAACTAATGGAAAAATAAAATTAAGGATATTAAAAATATATAAAAAGATATAATTTGAAATAATTAATTTGATACCTGAATTTTTTAGAAACCTATAAATTTTTTGGATATTTTAATTTATTATACTTTAAATTCATTTCTTTTATTGATGCTATAAAAGTCAATGTAAATGAATAGTTCTAAAATTAACATTTTTGGTAAATTATCAAAATAATATTTGATTAAATGATATAAAATTCCTAAAAATGATATCATCATAAAAGTTATTATTATATGGTTAAAATATATTATTGGGTCCATTTAAGATCATTTTTTCTATTTATGGTAAATATCCTAACCCTCAAGGAGTACAAAACCATGTAATCACAATAAGTGTGAAAAGGGTTAACGCCATGTTAAAACAAAAAATATGGGTAAAAATGTGATCCAAACTTTTAAAACATTTATTGGATGGATTTATTTTGACTCATACTCGTCTTTAAATATAATAGTTTCATTTTTTATCCATTTGGATGTCTAAATTAATTTATATTAAGTTAATATTTTAATATATTCCAAGAGTTCACCTACCTTATCTTTGAAAAGTAAACCACTTATTCTAATTTCTTCCAAACTCAAAATCCTTTTGTTTTGGAAAATTTATACTCAAAAAATATTTATTAACATCCCTAACCATGTTATATAGTTCTTATAATGGGATTAATTACATTCTTAGTGGTCTTAAGGTGAAATTCAAAGATGATTGTTCGTAGAAGATATATCATGTTTTATCGAGTGTTTTTGATATATTTATTCTTCCACCAAATTAAAATCTTCATAAACCATTAATATATCATAATAAAAATATATATAATATTCTGATGTTTAATTATTTTAATTTAATATCCTATATCCATCTCCAACATCCTTCAAATGGGAAAGGAATTCACCATTCTTGTGTAAGATGAACGACCGCCTCACTAACTGATGTAAGTTTTTTCCCATCACCACTTCTCAAGAAAGATTATAATAATATATTTAAGGTATATATATATGATATTAATAACATATTTATCATTATGGGACTATAATATAAAACATAATTTATTACCTTTTCATTCACTGCAAAATGATAGTGTTGTTTGTGTGTATGTGTGGATTACCACCTCCACGAAGTGTTGTGATTGGTTTTTCATAAACTCATCATATAGATTGTATATAAGGATATAAAAAATAAATAATATAGTATTTATGGTCTTAATATAATTCTGGGATATAAAATAATATATACCTTACTTTTATAATAATAATTGAAAAATGGAACCATTACACATGTGTACGTATGGCCAACCATCTCAATGATTATGTCATAGCTTATTTTTCATAACTATATTTTAGGTCTGGTTATAAAATTATATATTTTTATACTAAATTATAATTATATCATTATTATTTTTATCGATATGGTTGGGTAATTAAGGCTTTGGAAACATTAACCTAATTGATTTAATTTATGACATATGAGAAGAATATCATCAAGATATATAACATGAATTTAAATGATTAAGAATTAGTAGAAGACATAGTAATAAGTCAAATAAAAGTAATTGTATAATTGAAAAAGGATTAAAAGTATGTAAATAATTTTCATAGGTTTATTATTCAAGAAAATAATTCATCTGATCAATCAAACTCAAGGTAAGGGACTTTCTTTTACAAATCATTCAATTTTGTTTCCCTTAAAATTCTCTTTTACTTCTATATACTTTTATTTAATTTTATTTTATAGATGTTTTTATAAAAATGTAAAGCATTTTTTAAGGTAATTTTATATCTATTTTGAATTTCATTCAATGGTTTTTAAAAGTAATATTTTCAGGGAATTTTTTTACATTCTTTAAATAAATTTTATTTTAATATATATTATGACAACAAATTTTCCCACCTTCATAACCATTATTTGAAATTTATATTCCTTTATATTATTCCAATTTTTCATCCAAAAAACCATAATTCCCATTATAATAGGAATTGTTTTTGAAAATTTTTTTAATGTAGAAGGTATATCAATATTTGAAATTTTTTTCTTATGGGTGAAATGAGTATTTTTAAGAGTGTATGATATTATATATTATGATTATGTGTGGACCTTTGGGAATGCTTTATGTGTGCAGGTTCTTATGTTATGAACTAAGAGTGGGTGAGCCTATTATAACTCTCCAAATCATTTCATAAATAGATGGATTTAACCCATTATGATTCTTCTAAGAGTTAATGCAAAAATACAGAGATGGTTACTCCAAATATGGGATAGATTTAACTGATTGTGTTTCTCCTAAAAGATTATGTGATTATACTGTAAGGGTTATTCCAAGTATAACCATGATGTTCATTCCTTCTGTAATAATGGGGGTTACTCTATAAGTAATAGTTAAATGAGAATGAGGGCCTATGGGCAGCTTTTTCTTCCCCCATAGTCCTGCTAGGGTTTCTTTGGTCATTTTTTGGGGGGAGGTATGTGTCGTCTCCAACATTGTCTCCCCCTGCTTCCCTCTTCTTCCTTCTTCCCTACACTATATCCCTTCCTTCTACTTTATCCCTTCCCTTCCTTTTTCATTGTTCTTATTTCCCCTCTCTTTCACTCTCATGAGATCCATTTTGTGGCCTTGGACATGATGGATCCCTCATTGGCATTCCCTTGATATGACCTCCTATTTGGCTGTTTTCCCAACCCCACTCTGGCCGGGTGTGCCGGTTCATCTCATAAATATTTGGGATGTGAGGTTTGAGTCTCATGGGTTCCCCAGATCCATGTCTTTTATCTAGCCTCTTATTTCTCATGGTTATGAAGATTTAGGTTGGAGGTTCTGTTGTGGATGATTCTCTATCGGGGCCATGTCTGATTAATCATTGCTTTGGCTTCATGTTCCATAACCACTCTCTAAGTTAGATTGGTGTGATGGTTTTACAGAGGCTCTTAGAGGTGAAATAGTTCAGCCATGGTATAAAAAGAGGAGATTCTAGGCATCAATCAGATTCGTGGTAGTATTCATTGATCTTTAATGAGTATGGTTCTGGTGTGGTGGTATGAAGGATTTCTCATCAATGAATGCAATTTCAAATTTGGATCTGGTTTGGTTTTCATATTTCTATCATCATTGGAAGGTTTTGATGCCCGTTCAGTGATGGTTCAATTTTGAATTGATATTTTTTCATGTTTATGCATTTGATGTGATTTTATGGCCTCTATCAAGTTGTTTCTGGATAGTGGTGATGATGGTATTGATGGTCAGGGATGTTTTTAGTGGTGATTTTTTCAGTTTTTCAATTAGGGATGAATGGTTCTCCAGTTTTATTTCCTCCATTCATTGGCTCTGGCTATGAGGGAGGGTGTTGAGCATGATGGTGGTTCAATGATGGTGGGTAGGAGGCAATGGTGGTGGATATAGGTGAAAAGAATCTGATAGTTGTGGGTGGCCCATAGCTCAAGACCTCCTCAGGCTGGGTACCCTTTTTTAATTTCAAATTCAGCATGAACCTTGTAATTAAATGTCCCGCATGACTTTTGTGGTTGTTTTTTATCCTCAAAGAGTCTTTTTTGAAAATAAAAAAATAGAATTTTTATTCTAACAGTGATATGAGAATGATACCCCATGTTTCCTTTATGTTTTATCTATGATTTATATAGGATTTAATGGTTTTATTTGAGAATAAATTTTCCTTTGATTTTCATTTAGAAATGATTTATTTCATATTCTTAAAGAATATTGAGATAAAATAAAATATTTTATATGTTTTCAAGTTTTTATTTGTAATATTGAGTTAATTTTATCTTAAGTCCCTTACTGATCTTTTTTGTGCTTAAAACATTTTTTTAAATTGTTTTTCATGTCATGACAAGGGGATTGGATAAGGTCAATATAAAAATAGTAAAGATGTGTAATGAAAATAAAACATGTTTATTTCTAATGGTTTTTTAATGGGAAAAATTATACTGAATAGAAGTGTCTAAACTGTAATATAAGAGTCTTTAATGTAAGAGTTAAGACATGAATTTCTAAAACTATAAACCTAAAATATCATTGGGAATTTAAGAAACTGAATTCCACTATTTAAGGTTTTCTTTATTCCCCAAAGATCAATATGGTAAAAAATATAAACATTTCATCAAGGTTCAGATCATTAGAATATGATAAAACCTGAATGGGGAAGAAATATTATATTAAATAGAATATGGAAATATTATTGTTATCTATATGTCATGATATAAGGTAATTTAATCAAAAATAAACATATAACATATAAAATACTATGTAAACATGAGATAAAAATGATACATGGAACATAATCCTAGAAAAATGGAATACAATCATTGAATACCTTTGAAACACACTATAACAAATAATTTTTCCATAAACATTTGAATAATATATCATCATATTCATGATTCACTACTCAGACACATTTGTGGATGGAAAACATAAATTACACCCTTGATCATGAGTCCCTACTATCACCCACAACTATAAAGGAATCATAATTACACAATCATGTACATGTATCATTATATTTAAACATTTAGCTACTTTATTAGATGATGATATAGAATCCCACCCATTAACCTTCTATACATATGTCTACCACATGAAATCAATCAATCATTCATTATATTATAATGAAAATGTAACATCCCGGACTTGAATTTCACTCCAAAGTACCATGATCCTAGTTAGCTACATGTCCTCAAGTGCATCTCCCAGAGGCTATCAACTAGATGTGAGGGTCTAGGGTGTGTCTGTGGGGAGATTATTCCATCCTAACGGAGTCCAACACTGTAGTAGAAAATATAAAGATCAAATAGAGGAACATGTATGTCTTCAAAATGGTAGATAAATAGATAGAATAAATAATTATGAAAAAATTAATCCCATATACATTAATCATCATGTAATTTATCTAAAATGAAACCAAAACATTTATATATAAAATTAGTACAATACATATAAAAAAATACCAAAAATTCAAAAAACAGATATCTTTTAATAGCATCATGAGATTCATCTCAACCTCATTCTCTCATTCTCCTAAAAATGGCACAATGTAAGGAATCAGTGTATGGGCACTTTCCTCGGTCCCTACCTGTTTCCATATAGCCTTTTTAGGTACCCAATGGTGTCCCAAATAGAGTGTCTAATACAATACCTATAGGTAACCACCCAAAGGTATACAAAAAATACCATGATATGCAATATATTATAAGAAAAGGGAAATTTATATCACAAGGAAATGGTAATAAAAAGGTATAATTCCCATGGAATATATATTATAAGAATAGTGATATTATATATCCAAATAGGTCTCCCTGCAAAACATGTGACACGCTCCTTTAACAAAGAATCCATAAAATAAACTGAATTAAACACCATGTTTCGGTTGTATGCATTATTTATCACAACATCCATGACCTTTATATATAAACTGAAAATCAAATCAACCTCCAAAACTCTATATAACTATAATTTTCATATATACCAAAATCTAGCAATATAATAAATAATGTTAGACCCCTCGGGGTCATTTGTAATGTATATTGGACCAAGGCATCCTAGTCGAGTCCCAAGAGCATCACGATGGAAACTTTTTTAGGATTTAATTGGTGTCCAATGAGCATGACACTAGAAGATTCCCACCATTATCCCAAAAAAACTAGATCCAAGGGTTGTAAGGCCCATGATATCACATGGAGTCATAATTCAAGTAGAATAAATTTCCAAGTAATTTTATACCATTTCCTTTACCTATAGAATAACAAACACATGTATTCCTATGTAAACATTCATCATTAAACTCAAATTCCATCCCATACCATGATTTTACCCACTCATATATCAATTTATATTAAAACACATTTCATTAGTTTACCCACTCATTTCCAAAATTTCAAAATAATACATCGAAATAATTAAAGTTCCATATAAACCATTCAAACAAATGAATCAACATAAAAATGAGGAAAACCATATCCTATTTAACTAATTCAGTTTAGTTCAATTATTAACAGGCTTCCTCTAACTAGGAAATACCAACTCACCCAATGGTTGGTTTAGAAAAGGCATAAGAAAATGAAATTCACATGGAAAACCCCAAGGGTAGCCTTGGTTGGGGAAAAACCTCAAACACATCTTAGGGGATCTAACGGGAATCCCTAAAATGTTCCATTTCATTTAATTTAATTAATAGATTAAATTATTGGGACATTCCTGAATTTCAAGTAGGTGTCACAATGGAAACTAGCCTAATAAAGATCCAAACCAAATTCAAAAAGTATATAACACCCACTATAGGATGGTAGTAGAGTTATCATCTAGTTTTTGCTCCTAATTCGACTCAGATAAGAAGAAAAATGAATAATGGATGAAGAACCTAGAAATAGGGAATATTAGATTACACCTAAATAGAATAATAGTTAAAAATAAGTATAATGAATCAAAAAAATGAATTTATTACTCACCAACAAGAATCCAATGAGACTGACGGCACTCGATTCTGAGATTCGATGGAGAAATAGTAGAAAAGCCTACATTTTGGATTCAAGGGGAGCTCTCAAAGATCATGGATATGAAAAGTAAGGAGAAGAATATTATTTATTGTGTTATAAACATTTTAATTTAAAATAGGTAATTTTACACCAAAAACATTGGTTTCATAGTCTAGCTGCATGGTTAGTCATATCATGCACCAACTGTGTGCCCACTGCGGTAAGGAGGGTAACCTCACACGGTTTTCTCGCATAGTTTTCCAAACCATGAAAAAAAACATGTCTCATCCAACTATAGAACACTATAGAGGTTCTCATATGGGAATTCACCTCCTTTTGCATGGTTTCCTCAAAATGTGAAACCTCTACCACCATACAAGCCATCCTTGTAAGGTTTCATCAAACCATGTGTCTTCGTTCAAACGGTTACTACTAACCATGTGGCCCCTCTATTTTCCTCAAATACTAGGGATCCAGACTCCGAACAAGCCCTTGACACTGAAGATACCCCCATGACCTTAATGGGTGTTCACATTAAGCCATAATAAAGGATTTAATAAAAAAGAAAATGGATCTTTAACTTGCAAGAAAACTTGAGATATTATTGTCTTCACACATAAAGAAATTTGTCCTCAAATTTTCCTCTCAAGGGTGGTCAATAATCAACTAAGGATAACTCCAAAACTGATCACATAATTTTTCCTCCCACTCCCAATTCTCATCCTATAAATGGTCATTCTTCCATAGAACCCATACTAGAGGAACTGATCAGCCTCATAGAACCATTGTTCTCTTATCAGTTATATGAATCAGATACTCCTCAGTGGTTGAATATAATTTTAACTCAACCTCCTCATGTTAAAAATCATGAGTTGGGTCCACATGATATATGGCTATCTAAGATTCGTGTAAGACATCGTGTGTGGCTCGGTACCTCTGAGGTAACTATAACTGATGGGCTACTGGCCAGACTCTTTCAAAATTCACGAATTCCCTATCATGTCATAGTTAATGGTTGCCCTATATCCTAATCCATCTATGTCCTAGCCATAGTGAAACATGAAAAAAGACACTATACCAAAGACTAAACTCTATAAGTATTATACGAAGATTGGTTTAAGGGTTCTGTTGAGATTGCGTCATGTTCATCCACTTTCTTATCAACTAAACCTGCACAGAACCCTCATTCACAAGACCTTGTCCCAGTAAAGTTGTTTCACCTACCTCTAACCATCACAAGGGAAATCACAATGGCATATAGTAAAAAAACCTCATAAGGTTCCATCAGTATAGTCTCCAAATAGATATTATTGTAGGTGAACTAATAAAGGGTCACATTAGTGTAGCCTCCTAATAAGGTTTCATCATTGTAGTCTCCTAGGAGCCAACAAAATCTAGGATTCATGCCAGAAGGATTTCCAAAATCACCTATATTGTATGCTTTGACTGGACATCAGTGTGAGGATTTTATTCTATGCTTAGAATCACTTGTGTACCCATCTCCCTCTACAAAATATTCTAGAAATGAGACATAAAACTGGTATCCCTATCTATAATGATAAAATGGGGGACCCTATGTTTTCATACTATCTCATGAATATAAAACATCCCAATATCATCAACAATGTAGGTCTCCTTGATTGATTGTAAATGTGAATCCTTATTGATCATGTCTTCTACAACCCAAAAAACATCACTTCATTAAGGAAACCTCGGAAAACCATTCATGAGATCCAATTATATGTCATCCCATTTCCAATTGGGAATAGGTAACTGCTGTAAATTTTTTATTGGCCACTGATGTTCTTTCATTACTTTCTGGTAGCTGGAACACCTCGTAACAAAACCAATTACCTCACGTTTCATACCAGGCCATCAGTACTGACGGTGCAAGTCATGGTACATCATGGTGACACCAAGATTAACGACCCATAATGAGGCATGAAACTCCCACATCATCTTCTTGTGTATGATAATTGGATCCCATATGCTTCTATAGATATGTAGTATCTCATCCCCACCTATCGCCCAACCAAGAGGTAGCTCCTCACCTACACCAATATCTGGTATGACTAGGCTATCTGAATCTGATAGATTTATCATCCTCACACTATTTAGAAGGGTATAGGTCATAGCTATTGAAAAAAAATAGGCTTATCCCTAAAAGTCTTTCACCTCAATCTGCATCTCAGAGAACCAATTCATAAGCTTCAACTCACTATTGGCCTACTAAACATCATGTATCTGAGTCCTAATGATTATTGCATTGTCCATTGCATTTCATGTCCTAGTCATATAGGAAATATCAATTTTGGAAGTCTATATCTATTCATCCCACTATAACTACATCAGATTTAGATCACTCTGTTTAATTATATACATGATTATTTTGTGGTACGTGTAGGCCAAAAAATGCTCTCCTAGTAAATAATGTCTCTAATAGGGAAAATTATGAACAACTGCAACTATCTCAAGATCATGTGTTGGGTAGTTACTCTCATTTTTACTCAACTTTCAAGACTCGTATAATAAGACTATATCCACTAGAGAAAGACATTTTCCAATATTATTTCTTGATTCCACCCAATACACATTGTAGCTCCTTCCCTCCTCTAGTAGAATTATAACCGATGCAGAATTAAATCTCCCATTCATCTCAAAAAAATCATGGTTCACATGTATCTATCCATAAAAACTTCATAACTTCTTATTAAAGACCTTTAATATAATTTCTAAGTGTGGTAAGACTTGTATGAATCACCTATAATATTCCATATAGCTCTAATAAAATTCATACCTCAAATATTCTCATGGGATGATCCCAGGAATCCACAGCTCTCACCTTTTATAGGTCTATTGATAATATTTTCTTTAAGATAATTTTACTAAGGGATGGAATATTTTCCATACAAAAATGTCATGTTGTGAGTTTAGTATATAACTAATGCTCTCTTAGTGTATTCAAAAATAATCTCAAAAAAAATTTCATGGTCATCTTAATTTGATGATAAACCATGATATTATCCATGAAATCCAATACAAATGAATCTGGATAAGGGTGGAAAACATGGTTCATCAGTGCCATGAAAATCATTAGCACATTTGAGATATTGAACAAAATAACTAGATACTCATATAGAAAATTCCTTCTATGAAATGTTGTATGAGGTATGTATGCAGGTTGAACACATACCACATGATATCCCGATATAGAATAAATTCTTGATAATACTCGATCACCTCAAACCTGATCAAACAGGTCATCTATCTATGTAAACAGATACTAGTTCTTAACCACCATATAGTTAAATTTTCGATAATCCACTCATAGACTAAGGGTACCATCCACTTTTTTCACACACAAAAAGATTGGATAACCCCATGTATAAGTACTGTTTTGAATAATAACTTCACCTCAATTTTCTATAGATTCCTATTGATTTCCAACAAATCCATTATAGCCATCCTATAAGGAGGAATGGATTCCATTGAATCTATTATATCTATCTAAATGGAGGAATCATTCTCTCTCACAGATGGGGTAAAATAGAAATTTTCATCTGGGAACACATCACTAAAATGGTCACCAAATGGAGTAATTTAATATTAATGTTCTCTTTGATTATCCAAATACAAACTAGAAAGTTGGGTTGTCATCCCTCCTAGACCACGATATTGTGGATTAGCTCCACCCACCTAGAAATACCATTCACCCAGATGAATAAACTCTCATCCCTCTGGTTATCTAAAATTCACCCTCTAAAAATACCAATAAATGTATGATTGGTAAGCTACAACACATTCCATCCCGAGTATGACCAACAACCTCATATCTCAAGGAAAAAATGATTCAACACAATGTTACACCAACAAACCTCAATGGTCATTCATTTCACTAGTATAGATTCTCTATCGTATTCCCCAATGAAGTTTCAAGAATCATAAGGCCATAAAAATAGAATCACAATCCTAAGTCTTTCTAACTCATCTACTGTTATGAAACTATGTGATGTACCTATTTCAAAAAGAGAAGATACAAGATTTGAGTATATTAATATTGTATCTCTCACCATAGATGGTCTAGCACCCTACTCCTCAGGGGTAGGATATATAGAAAAGATTTGGACTGAACTGTGACCATGTGGAAGAAACTCTCTACCCAATGTTGTCCCACTATACTGCCTTGATGTAATTACTACATGGCTACCTCTTCCATCACCACCACCACCTCGTCTTTATCGGCTTATAATTCTCCATCTCTCAGCCTTACACTGAGCTATGAAACCCACTCTTGAACCTAGTATTGTAAATGAACTTTAAGCACTCACTATTGGATGGATGGTACTTCCAAAATGTTGTACGTGGATTATCCTTCCACAAGCATGTCACTTAACTGGTTCATGATCACACTTATTCATCCTAATTCCCCATCTTTCACATGGATGATAGAAAATCACACTATCATCACCAGTGGCCTAGTTGGTACTCAACCCATGGGATTATTTATAATTTTTCTTTTTTCGAAATATGTTTAACCACTAGGTTGAGAGACTCTACATCTTTACTCTATCCCACAAGATTCCCAAGGGTTCTGATCTGTAATTAGTTCTTGATTAAGAATTCCAATAATAGTATTCATATTTTAGACATTGATTTGTTATTGAATAGCATGTCAGAGACCTTCGTCGAATTTTCTCCCCCACGATAACTCATCAGAAAGGTACGCCAGTGCAAAATTTTGGGGCTCTGTAATTTTTTTTGAGTACTTTATAACTGTCATAATTCCATACTCTAGATACATAAACACACTAGATGACTCTTCCCTTAAAGTATCGAGGTTAAAGTAGTAATTGATCCTCATTTCAAAATCAACCAAAACCATATCTTATAGCGTATCATCTTGGTTCATAACATCCCACAAGTTCTTTGCTTCTCCTTGAAGCATATATGTCCAGGGCTTCACACTCCTCTCGGGAGGTGTCTTCAGATGCTCGATGATCAACATCATAGTCTCAAGCCACAACTTAGAATCCTATGGACTATTATCGCCCAAAATATGGGAGGATACTGATGTTGGACACATGCATCAGCTCAAACATAAATAACGAAGGTTGTGGTGCTCCCTGAAAGTTCTGAATAAAGAGACAAAACCCCTGGAGGAACTATGCCTCAGCACCTATGTTGGGTAAAACTTTTAGTTATTCATCTATCAGTAAAGGAGGATCCATCAGTATCCCATGCCCCACTGCATCATAAGCATCATTTTCACATCCCTCTCAGCATATGACTAGAGGTTTTCATGGTGGCATGATTCTACAGTGCCAATCACACGCCTCAGAAATGAATGATATCAAAGTTCATAGTTCAAAACATATGATAGGTAAAAACCTTACTATAATCATTTCATAAAACATATCCTTATTCAAAATCTAAAACTATAAAGAGGAATAGTCATAAGAATCACTAGAGGCACTGCCTCTTTCCCACTCAAAATCCAGGTCTACATCAGGTTCTCTTTTTACGATGAAATTTTCCATTTGAATTCATATTTATTTTAAATGTTTTAACCAAATGATCCACCATTCCCAATCCATAAGGGCCCATACTTATTATTAACCAAAATATGGCATCCACCCAATCCACACTATAACATGATATAGTCTATTTGACTCACAGTTCATGACTCAACATGCTGCAATTGGCTACTTTGGGTGTCTATTATAGCCTAATCAGGAAAATTCTATTTAAGTAACATAAGGAACTCTATGTACCATCCATGTCTCTAAATTCCCATGACAAAATTTACATCACAATAATAGGTATATCTATCATAACACTTATCACAATATCATGAAAATAGGCAATGGATCTTATATGTCATGGCACAATTCATGGAATATGATTTCTAAAAATAGCTTAAATTATTGTATGAGATGTAATAAACTCATATCATAATTATGATGAAAAATATAACTCATAATAATATTAATAATAAAATTATAATTCAAGTACATCACTCAATGGTGGAATGAAATAAATTGTAATAGAAAAAATCTAGAAAAGAACAATTTTTATTTGAGGCAATTTGGTTTTTTCCAAAATGTGGGCCAGCTACACACAGGCACATCTCATAGCCAAATTCCTGTTTTTCATAACCACCATTTAATTGTCACTAAATAGTAATGAAAACTAGAAAATAAACCCCTTTTATTACACTTTGTAATATCTTGAACTCGGATGCCACTCCATAGCTTTCGAAGCCCATTTGGATATATGGCCTCAAGTGAATCTCCCCAAACACCAAAGGCTATTGACTAGTAGTGTGGGAATAGGGTGCGTCTTTAGGGAGACTATTCCCTATTACCATTGTGTAACATAATGGTAGAAAACATATAGATCAAATAGGATAATCATTATAATAGTCCAAGAAATATGTAAACAACATGAATGGATAATTGTCCTAAAAGTAATCTCATATAAAATGATGATCATGTCATTTATCCAAAAATCAGCTAAAATGTGTCTACAAAAAACCAGTATAATACATGTAAAAAATACTATAAAGACAAAAAAATATCTATCTTCAAATAGCTTTAAGAGACTCGACTTAGTCATGTGCCTTCCAACTCTTAAGCATGGAACCAATTCAAGCATCTAACTATGGGTGTTATCCCTGGTCCCTACCTGCATCCATATAGTATGTTTGGGTACACAACAACAAACCTAACTAGGTGTGAGATACAATCCCAATTGGTAACCACCCAAAAGTCTATAACAAATCCTTCTATGCAATATAATCTAAACAGTATATAGTTTATATAATAGGAAAATAATATTAAATAGCATTGTTCCCATGGTATATATACTACAAGAAATGTGATACTATATAGACCAATAAGGCTCCCTGTAAAACATGGGTTAAGCTAATATAACAATTCATTAGTAAAATAAATAAGAACTAAACACCATGACCTATAGGTATACACTACATATCATATCACCCATGACCTTTCTTTATAAACTAAGAAACAAATCAACCATAGTTATGTCATATAACTAGAAGGGTCACATATACCATAGCTCAGCCATATAGTCAATAATTCTAAACACAATGGTGCCAAATACAAGGTATAGTGTAAAACTGAATCCTATTCAAGTCACAGTATCATCTCGATGGAAACTTGGTTAGTCTTGAATTGGGATCCAAAGAGCATGTCACTAGATGATGTCCATTGAAAGACAAAAAAAATGGATCTAATGGGTAGTAAGGTCCAAGGAATCCCACAAAATCATAATCCTAGGAGTATACTGGTCCAACAAATTCTCTACTATTTACATGACTCATGGAATAACACATACATGGAATCCTATTTAAATATTCATCATTTAACTCAAATTCAATTTCATACCATGTTTTTACCCACTCATATATCAATTCACAGTCAAACAAATTTCCTAAATTTACCCACTCAATTCCAAAACTACTAAATAATCCATTTATGCAATTCAACTTCCATATAAACCATTCAAATAAAAGAATAAATATGAAAATGAGGAAAACCTTATCTTATGTAACCAATTCAGTTCAATTAAATTATTAATAGGATTCCACTAATAAGTAAAATACAAACTCACCCCATTGGTGGTTTAAAAAAGGAATATGAAAATGAAATTCACATGGAACACCCTAGGGGTTGCCTTGGTTGGGGAAAAAACCTCCAAAAAATTGGAAACTAGCCTAATAAAGGGCATTCCTAATATTTTCCATTTCATTTAATTAAATTAATAGATTCAATTTTGGTTCTACACTGAAATTTATAGAGGGGAACATAGTGAAAAATAACCTAATAAAGAACCAAAACAAATTGGAAAACAATAAATAACCTTAAAAAGGTGGATAATAGAGTGCTCATCTTGTATCATCTCCTGATTTGACTTAGATCAAAAGAAAAATGAAGATGGGAATAAGAACATAGAAATAAGGAATATTATCTAGCACATAAATAGCTCCATTGATACTAATAATAATGAATAATGGATTAATTTTAATTGAATACTCACTAACATGGATCCAATGAGGCCAAAAACACTCGATTCAAAGATCAGATGGAGAAAGGGTTGAAAAACCAACCTTTTAGATTCAAGAGGAGGTCTCAAAGCTCATGGCTATGAACCAAGAGGAGCGAAATATTATTTTTTAGGTCATAAACATTCTAAGGTAGAATAGTTAGTTTATCCCCCAAAAATATTTTCACTTGGTTTGGTCGCACAGTTGGTCAAACTATGTTCCAACTGTGCACCCACTATATTAAGGAGGGAAACCTCGCACAGTTTTCACGCATGTTTTTCCAAACCATGCACAAACATTGTCTTAATGAAAAAACAAAAATTATAGATGATCCTTCATGGGTGAGTTCCTCAATTGGCATAATCTCATCAAACTTTGTGCCCTATAACACCCCCATAGTCTAGCTTCACATAGTTTCATCAAACCGTTTGACCCATCTGTTTTCCACCAAGTGCTAGGTTTCTGACTACAAACAATCTTGGAACACCCCTGAAAACCCCTATGACCTCAAAGGGTGATCGCATTAGACCATAAACAAGAATTTAAACCAAAATAAAAAAATATTATTACCTCATATGAAAACACAACTTCTTAAAAAACCTATGGAATGAAAATGGATTTCCTAATGGTTCTGAAATAATATTAGATAAAATGTATTCACTAATGTGATTAGTTAATACCAAAATAATCAACCATAGAAATTTCATTTTATAATTCATTTATAGGGTTAATAAAAAAGTTTAACTTTCCAATGTGATAATAACTTTTGGGATGAATAAGTCAATAGAAGTGAAAATGAATTTTTTTCTTAAACATATTTTACATTATTGAAAAATTTGATGTTACGAGACACCTTCAAAATAAATTTTCATAAAGGTGAAGTGATTTTTTTAAACCCATAAATTTGAAAAATAAAATTCCCTAATATATTAATTTAAAGTACATAAAGTTTATATAATGGAAATGTGGAGTAAATGGTAAAAATATGACCATGAAAGTGAATACCTTTACTGAAACCCAAATTATAAAAAGGGATAAAAACATTTTTAAAAGATTAAAAGAGAAATGTTATTATCTTAATAGATAACACATAAAGGGGTTTCAAAATATAAAGGATAATATTTGAGGGAATATAAAACAAGGATATGGAAGACATATATATTATATGGAAAGGAAGGGAATCATTTATCAAAGTGTTATAATTTTATTATAAGTAAATTCATTATGGAAAGGTAATTGAATATAAATAGTTTTCTCCTTATAGAGGAAGATAAAATAAAATAAAATATTATTTTTTGGAGGAATGATCCAAGAATTGAAAAACAAATCAAGAAAAATAATTATAACTCAATTAAAGAGTTTTTTATAATTCAATATTCATTTTATCTTTAGTATCCCTTAAATTTATACCCCTAGAAAAGGGAACTTGAAATGGATTTTTAATTTCATTTAAATTCATGAAAATAATGATAAATGGGATACTTGGGGTATTATATACATAAAAAAAGTTTAAATGGTTATTGAATATGGAATATGTATTAATGAAAGAATGTGATATGAAAATATCCATTATAGACATCATAATTCAGGGAGTACGTAGAATTTGAAATGGGGTTTATTTGATAGAAATAAAAATCTCTAGAATATTGGGTGAAATTAAACATAATTTAATAATAGTTTATAACATAAACAATATATATAAAAAATTATCAAAATGAATAATTATAACTCAGTGAATAAAATTTTATTTAACAAACCCCTTACATTTTTGGTAACTTTTAAATAAAAATTAATGGTAAGGATAGAAGATGAAATGGATTTTATAAAAAAAACTAAATTTCAGGAAAATTTCAAACAATGAATTCATGTTTCATAATATAAAACACATAAAAAAATTGGTGAGTATGTAATACATCTTAAAGAAATAAAAATTATAAAATTAACCCTTACAACATCTTTATATTTTGAATAAAAATCTATAAATTGTTGCACATGAGATGAATTTTAAGTCCGTTATATTTCATTAAAAAATAAGATTAAATAAATCCATGTAAAATATATAAACCCCATAAAAAGGTAAATAGTGGTGAACGTGTATCATATCCCAAAAAGAAAAATTGAGATGGAAACAACCTTAATTAATTTCTTGAATTCCACAAAATCACATTAATCTATTTTATAAAAAATAATTGCCATAATAACCTAATTTATATCCTTATATGTACTAATAAACTTTTATAAACTTCACTAATAATAATTTTCTAGAAAGGAATTAGTTTTTTAAATATTATTTTCAACATCAAATATTATTATCTTTGATTGTTTATTTTGTATTGGTTTTGTATAAGTGGTGTAGATTATTATATAAAATTAAATTTTAATCTTTTTGATATCATTAAAGGTACTAAAATACATATATTATAATTATTTTTAATGTTTTAATTTCATTTCATAATGATTATATAATTGATTAATGATGATAAATTCTATAATAAGGTTGTTTTTGTAATGTTCACAAACAAGGTTTGGTATCTTAATAATGGGTTATATATTAACATTACCATTCCATAATAAAAAGCAAAAAACATTTTTTTTCTAAAATCACTATTTATTATATTCCCTTAGTTACCCATTATATATCTTTTTATCATTATTCATATAAGTATTTGATATATATTAAACACACGAATTAATGTTTAAACAAGAAATCATTTTCATACATTCCCAAAATGATTTTCATTTTTAAGGTATTATAGAATTAGGAAAAAATATTATTTAAAAATATGTAAATTTCCACAAAATATTAGTTTTTTACCAGAAATCATGTTCAGTATAAAGTGATACATATTTCATCAAGGGAAAATTTTATATATAGAACTATTTCTTTATTAACATTTCTACTCATCCTTAATCCCTATGAATAAAAAAATTTGAAAACATATAATGACCATAAAAGTATCAATAAGGTACATATAAAAAGAATAAAATAAACTTTTTAGTTGATTTCAAAACGAAGATATCATCCAAGAAAGTTTTCATTTAACTTAATATACATTCAACTCAAATAATCATTTACTTTCACATGAAATCAGATTTTCTGGTGATTTTTTTCTTAAAACACTTCATAAGAAAACATATAAGAAAATTAAAATCACGTGGGTTTATTTTAAAACATAAGAATGCATGAAAATCATTTTAATAAAAATCTATTTTATTCTTAAAGGTAATAATTATTCCTTAAAAAATATTAATAGAATGCCTTATAAAATCAAAACATTTCCAAGAAAATTCATTTTCATGTATAGAAAATTAATGTAGGTTCCATGGTAATCATCTTCATAAAACCCATTCATGAACCCTTACAAATTGAATAACTTAGTTAATTCCAACATAACTTTTTGGAGAATATAATCATCACCCAATGTATTGGAGGCCAATATTGGGATTAATAATCATCATAATCAATTTACAAGGATCAATACATAAATAAAACAAAAATATATATTCCATATCCATAAATACACCCAAGAATTTATATACTTTTGACCAAATAAGTAAAACATTCTCAGATATCAAAATATCACTTTCCCTTATAACCCTGTTTTCAAAACTAAAATGCCTAGAACCAGGTGAAAACGGTTTTTTATTTGAATAATAATTTAAAAATTATAAAGTAATAAAAATATTAAAATACAGATTCTATGGTAGGAAAATCATTTTATATTTTATATATTAAAAACAATATTCATTTTTTTCTTTTGTAATTAATGTATAGACATTCTATATAAAATACGTAAAATGATTTATTTTCAAAACCTAAAAAATAATGTCAAAATAGGAATAAATCACACATTATAATTAATTTATGTCTATCTAAATACTTCCATAAAAGTATTTTTAAAATATGAACATGGGTAAAATTGTAAAATACATCATTAAAACACTTAAAATTAGGGTTTATAGTGAGGTGTCCCTTACCTCAGGTCTGGCTTGTCACATATATTCTTTATATTTATAAATAAAAAATTTATGTTAATTATTTACTTACTTGATAATATATTTAAAGTTCATTATCTTATTATAATTCCTTGTATGTACCTAAATTACAATATCACACATGATCACTTAATTAATTGTGTTTACTTTATATTTTTTTAGGCTGTTAGGTTCAAAATTCCAAAAGGATGTCAGTAGTTTAACTATTTTAGAAAGGATCATGATTATTGTATTATCTTGTACCTTCCATCCCATTTCAATTTTAAACATTTGATGATTGGTGTGTCTTGTGGATTTCTAGGGTGATTATAGTATGATGTTCAATTACCAAATGTGACTCATTTTGAACTAAAGGTTGCTCACCAATAGTGAATCACCAAAGGTTACTCATTTTGAAATAATAGTTACTCACCAAATATGAATCATTTTGAATGAATGGTTACTCACCAATGAAAATCATTTTGAAATGATGGTGGCTCACCAATATTGACTCATTTTTTATGAATGGTGACTCGCTAATTGTGAATCATTTTGAACTAATAGTGAATCACTATCAGTGAATCATTTTTAACAAGAGGTCACTCATAAATGGTGGATAATTTTAATCTAATGGTTACTCACCAATGGTGACTCATTTTAAGATAATTGAGACTCACTAATAGTGGGACATTGTTATTTAATGTTTACCTTCCAACGGTGAAAATTTATGAAATAACACTGACTCACCAATGGTGGCTCATTTTGAACTAACAATGATCCACTAATGGTGATTCATTTTGAACTAATAGTGACTCTCCAATAGTGAACCATTTTGAAATAACATTAAAACATTTTTATCTAATGGTTAATCACCCATGGTGTCTAACTTTGGTCTAATGGTGACTCACCATTGGTGAAACATTGTGAACTATCAGTGGATCACTAACGGTGAATCATTTTGAACTAAAGGTGACACACTAATAGTGACTCATTTTGAATTAAAGCCGACTCACCAATGGTGACTCATTTTAAACTAATTATTACTCACCAAATTTGACTCATTATAAACTAAAAATTACTCTCCATTATTGAATTTTGAACAATCTATCTAGTTTTTTTTCCAAAATTTACATATTTTCAATTTTGATGTCCTTTATGATGAAAATGGGTTTAATGCCTTATGTAGGGTTTTCTAAACCATTTTAATGGTGATTAATCATCTCTCTAATTTTGAAAAGGTACAAATACCTTTTAAAATTTTAAAACTTGTGGATTAAATGAAATCCAAATTTAATTGCCAATCAAAATCACATCTAATCAACTGGTTCTAGATCTACTTATTCAAAAAAAATGGATCTTCTCTTCCATATTTTGGCATTTGGTTCTCTTTATATTGTGGGTTCCAAATCCTTATTACTAGGAGTTGTATAACCTAATTTCTTCAGTTGGATCAAGTTCCCTCAAAGAAGTGTCCTCTGGTGTGTGTACCCCTATTTTGGTGCTGCAAGTTTGTGTAATGATTTATTTTTCTAAGTAGGAATTCTATTGTTTCTACTTTATTTATATCAATCTGGATGGGTAGCTCATGTTATCTCATAAGAATATAGTTAATGTGGGATAAAAATATAATCAATCAATTTAAATGAAATATAAAGGTGCAGTATAATTCATCACATTCTTTTATATCTTGTGATTATGATATTGAGATTATCTATGTTTTTTGTTTCACTAAATACCATGGATTTTAGTATCCCCTATTGTTTTCTTATATATTTTTATTCTCATGTTGTTTGAAATTTTATGAAACCACTATAAATAAATGTTTAACCATATATTCTAGGTTAATTAAAATGATGCACAGGGATGTTGTGTATTAATTGATAACACCCTAAAATAATAATGTGGAATTGAATGAAATCACCTAAAACTAATCTAGAAAATGTTGTTGTATGTATTGCGATATTTTTGTGGATACTAATTTTTATTTTGGATTGGTTGTGATGATTTAATTCATAGTGAATGAATTTATTATGATTTCTGTGGGGAAACATATGTGATATGTAGTAGGGTAGTGATGGTAGTGGTGGTGGGTTTGTGCAGAAGGGATGGGATGGTGGTTGGTTACTCTATTTTCTTGAGTAGTACTGGAAGAAAATTCATGATAATGATATAAAATAGGATGCTAAAAAATATATAATAAAAAATTAAATGGATCTTTTTAAGTGAAATTTATTTATAATATGAAATATAGAAATTTGACAATGTTGTTTTAAAAGTGAAACATGATTTGTGAGTTTTTTTTGCTTATGTGGGGTTATGCTTTAACTTTTGGTAGCAGAAATTGAGTATATTGTGAGATGTTTTATGCCATTATTATGAACCCTTGGTATGGGGATTGTGGTCTATTTTTATATATTTATATACTTTTTATATTTTTTTCATTTCTATATGCTCCCCACCCGCGTTGAGAAACATGGGCTGATTCCAACAATTTTGGCGTTATTTTTACCAAAACCTCGGTGGGAGGATAAATGGATAGCTACTCAATCTTTCCTAATCCTTATTCTTGGCGTTAGTGAAATGAAAGGGTTGTGATGGCCAGAATTAAAAATAGTTACATTCTATAGGTGATGTGAATAGTTTTTGATAACCCATGTGTCTTTAAGTGAGATGTGATGAGATGGATTGTGGTGGGGGTTATGCATGGTGGGAGGAGGGAATGAGGTTGATTTCCTTTTTCCTCATGATACCCTAATACACTGGTTATGATATGTGATGTGATGTGATGGCCTAGGTTTCTATAGGTGGGATGTGACGTGTAACGGCCCATCCCCCTAGGCCCATGTCGTGACTACCCCAATCCCGCCATCCATAGGCCAGGGGATGGAGACTAGCTTCGAAAGGCGTATCCCCTAAAACTGGGAAGGCATTGCCTTTATGTCCTGAAAACACATGAAACCAAGCACACAGTAAGATACGAACACAAGTAAACTATATAGCAAAAAGAGTGCTGAAAGTAAGAGGGGTCGTAATACAAGCCCAACAGTAAAGGTAAAAGTACAACTGAAATACAATACAACTGAAGAAAGATAAAGATAGCTATTGGGTCATCCTCTGAGTTTCCCACCTGAAGGGTAGGTATAGATCGCCTCCTCAGCACTCCATGTCTGCCTATCTCCTCTGCATACCGACACGCCGTATGGTCCACCTTCGGGCACCGTCCAGTCTTGGTACCATCATCCTCAGTCAGCATTGTCCATCATCTACACCAAACACAACAAGGTGCGGGCATAGCCCATGTAGGGTTGAGTATAACAATACTTAGTATGGACCCCGAGACCCACAAGGTCTCACAAAATCCACAAAGGATAAACCACATAGCAGGAAATCATCTGAAAACCCTACTTAGTTATATGCCCATACATATACCTAAGTTATCAAGTATGCACATCTCAATCATGAGGAAACATAGAGTCTAACTCAAAATCCCAAAATAAACTGTTCCACAAAGGAAGGAGTACCACGAAGGTAAGTACCACATAAGTACGCCACAGAGAAGAATACCACTAAGTTATTACCACAAAGGAATGTACCACACAGGTATGGACTCAGCTCACACCAGGTATATCTTAGGTATAGTAGTAATGATGATTGGATGTAACTATTCAATCATATTAATCTCTATAAGTGGCAGACCCATGAAGGATCCTAAATCATCATTAGACCCACAGAGCATCATAGTACATCGTCAGACCCACACAGGATCCTAGTACCTCATCAGACCCACACAGGATCCTAGTACATCATCAGACCCACACAGGATCCTAGTACATCGTTATTATGTTGTTAGACCCACACAGGATCCTCGTACATCGTCATTACGTCGTCAGACCCACACAAGATCCTAGTACATCATTAGTACATTGTCAGACCCACACAGGATCCTAGTACATCTTCAGTACTTTTTTAGACCCACACAGGATCCTAGTACATCGTCAGTACGTCATAAGACCCACATAGGATCCTAGTACATCGTCAGTACGTTGTCAGACCCACACAGGATCCTATTACATCATCATTACATCTTTAGACCCACATAGGATCCTAGTACATTGTCATTATGTCGTTAGACCCACACAGGATCCTAGTACATCGTCACAGCCAGCTATAGGATTCCCGCACTAAGCTTGATAATCTTTAAGAGGGTCTGCACCTCAAGCCACTGGTTGATACTCCAACTGCCACAAAGTCCCATGAATAATTATCCCAAAGGACCACCACATCATAGGGGTCACAATGAAATAGATGGTGCATCAAATAGATGACCGGTCTGTAAGTTATTAGCCTTTTAGTCCCATGGGTCTAGTTGGATTCATGCTCGATCCAACCCGACAGTTCGCCAAATTTATCAAAATCTCCATTGGGGTATACCAAAGGGACCGTCTCGCTCCAAGGTTTCCACTGCAGCAGATGGTTTTTCAAATGGACACTCGGTGCCAAAGTAATGGCCAAAAGAGGAGAAATGGGTCGAAGCTGGTCTGGGTCTGGTCCGACCCGATCGGACCGACCCGGCCTGGCCCGACCCGACCCGGTTCGGATCGACCCAGCCTGCTGGGTCCGGCTCGGCCTGCGTTGGGTGGCCCGACAGGGCGATGGGGCAGCGTGAGGGCCGCGGGGCGGCACGGGGGCCATAGGGCGGCAGTCCTCCATGGCTGGCCAGATGGCCATCCTTCTTATCCACGCGATGTGGTCAGGTGCCAGGCCTTCTCCGGCCTGGTTCAGCTCGGCCAGCTGTCCTCCCTTCTTCATCGTGGCACAAGCTGTATTTTCCTTCTGTCAGGTGACGTGGTTGCGTCGATGCCTTCATCGCAGTCGGTCGTGGTGCTGGCTGCTGTTCTTGTACCTCACCGATGTTGTTTTTTGTCCTCCACCATCATGAAGAACAAAACAATTAATAACATGAATTGTGGAGAGGTTGGGCCATGTTTGTTTGGCCCGCACTCTCCATGTTTGAGCGGTAGCAAGTGGCTATAATTTCTTCTTGATTTGTGAAGAATTGTAAAAAATGGGTAAGGGGGAAATGTTAAAACAACCACCCAACCTCAAAGGTTCGTTGATGTTGGTGCGATAAAGAATTCGAAGATGTCAACATTGTAACGACCCAAAATTTCATTAATGGAAAATCCCTCTTGATCCAGTTAAATGTTTCTTTATGAAAAATGTTTTTATAAGATATCAACTTTTTTTTAATTTTACTTTAAGATTTGTGACCGTTACTTTTATAGCCGTTGAACAGTGATCATCTGGGTAGTTTACATATAAGGCTTTAACGAACCAATTTTCTACTCAGACAAAGGAAGCGATAGCCTCATCCAGTAGAATTTCCCCTTACGAAGCCCATTTGTCGGAGCTCGGAAAAGAGGTGGCGTCTTTGGGATTTTCCCTTGACCAAGCCCAAGCTGAGCTTCATTAAGTCAATCTCGAACGTGATCGTCTACGGGAAAAATGGAAGTTGATAGAGATTACCACTCGAGCGATGTTATCCGAGCAACCCCAAGAGTCTGTCACCATCGCACACCTTACCCTTAGGTCTTATGCAGCTATTTTAAGGGGTTATGTAACAAATAAGTAGTACCATGTTCATGTACATTATTTTTTGTATATAATAATGAATATAATTTTTTTTGATACATTGTAATTAGTTTTTAAAGTAAAAATGGTGTTTTTAGTTATTATTTAATTAAGAATTATATTTTATTAAATTAAAGGATTTTTGAATTAAATAATATTTTAATAAAATATTATTATTAATATTAAATTAATTTTTATTAAATATAAATGATCTTATAATTTTATGAATGCAATTAAAATTTTTATTAAGGTTTGAAATCCATTTCTGTCAAAACCCGTGAATTTTTTATAAATGTCGGTTTTTATTTTAAAAGTGAAAATTCACATATTTAGAAAATTATTTAGATAAAATAAATATTATTTTTGGAATCAGGACGTCGAAATTATCCAATGGTGAATTTTTCATAATTTTCTGAGACAGTCAAATTTTTGGGTAAAAATTAAATACCATTTAAATATATAATGTGTTTTATGACATCATAATGACCCAATGGTGATGTAATAAAATACCATAATCCTTATGTTCGGCCAATATATGTTTTATCATTAAAATAATGAGGTTTTGGGTTTGTTTGACTCACTTTTCAAAGCATTAATGGAGCCCTCAAGACTTATTCAACACTTTTCCTTTTTAAATTAATTTCCATGGGAGTGTGACTCACCTCCACATAAGCAACCCTAATTTTTTAATAAGTTCGGACCTTGGACTTGTAAAATATTGTTTTCCTCTTTCCTTTTCCAGAAACCATGGGCAAATACCATGGGATGGTTTGTGGTTTGGATTATTTTAATATAAGGGGTCCCAAACCTAAATAATAAAGAATTCTCTCACCTTTCCTATATAAACCCACCCAAGCTCCCACTTCCTCCTCACTCAAAGCCCTTGAAGTTCGTCCAACCTATTCCCTAATCTCTCTAGAATCCTCTCAAGGTGCCCCAAGCTCCCAAGAAGCCTCTCACAAGCCTCTCTCTAGCCTTTGGGAGCACACTTCCAAGTAAGGGTTTTTCTTCCTTTCTCATTTTTGTCAATTTTCTTTAAGTTGTATTGCCCTTTTAATTTCATTTATGAATGTTGGGGTATGGTTTCTCATCTCTCCCATACTGCCCTCTTATTTTTTGAATGATGGGAGTCCCCTTTCTCTCTCATTAAAAGCCTCCCATGTACACCCGTTACCATGCCGAAATTCCGAAAGAAACCTTTTTCTCCTCTTTTATATTCAAGAAATACTTTTGTATCATGAATCTAAATTCCTTTTCAATTGTTGGGACATGTATCTATATGACCTCCTTACTGTCCATTACATGTAAATATGATGAGGAACCACTTTCTCTCTCATCAACCTTTTTTATGAATTCTTATGTCACGCCGTTACACTGCCGAAATCACACCGATTTTCTAAGCCAATGTCTTTGTGTAGTGAATACCATGCCCATTTCTCCATCAAGGGTATTCACCTTTTTTCACATTTACATAATGATTATAAAGTTTCATGTATGAATTCCACATTCCTTTATCGTGGAAGAAATGATTATGTTTTATGAATCCATGTTTTATGATCCATGTGGCACACTTATGCATGAAATGAAATGTTTAAGAAGGGTGCGCCCTTTATAGCGCTCCAATGCATTGGGTAAAGTATAGTATCATGATACGTCATGTGCAATGAGTGTTGACTCATGCTAATTCAAGTGCAATGAGGGTTTAATCATGCTTCAAGTGCAATGAGGGTTTACTCATGCTCCATGTGCAATGAGCCTTGGCTCATGCTAATTCAATGTTAAGTGTTGTTGCCACATTTCCATGTTATGATTATCATGCTTTATCATGCCTTTATGTTCATGTCTCTCTTATGCTCTATTTATATGCCTATTGACTAACATGTATTGTACTCCTCATGTTATTCATTGTGTACTCCCTTACTGGGCTTTATAGCTCACCCTTTTCTTATGCATGTCCTCAGGTTATCCCATGCAACGCTAAGTACGAAGGAATGTAGTGGTCATGTAAAGGAAGTTTTCAATAAAGATGTTGTATTTCAAGTTTAAAGTTTTTATGTAATGATCCTAAGCCCCAAAGACACTAAACCTCTCGATCTTCTTTGTTGTATCAAGTGAAGTTTTATGTAATAAAGCATGTTTAAGTTGTAATAAAAAGCAGGGTTGTCATAGTTGGTATCAGAGGATAGGTTTAGTTATTTTTGGGATTAGGAAACCCTAGTAAAGCCTTAGATACAAGAATAAGCATAATAAAAACATCCCTATGTTTTGGTAAATACTAATTAAGTGGTTTATCAAACAAATACATCCCTGTCTGGATACGAGCAGGTAGAGGCGGCTCTGGCACAGATGTATCCTAGGGGTAAAACCCGAAAACACCGCTTTGAGCTAGACTTGAACGGGAACTGGTGCACGACAACGGGCCTTGCTGCACTCTTGGTTACGACACTCCCAGGGGATATGTTTTGATGAATTCACAATCTTAGTATGAACCCTTATTAAAGGAAAAATGCCCCTAAGAATATATTTTAGAAGGAAGATCATGAAAAGCCTGGATTGAATCCTTTAGACTCGTGAGTTAAAGAGATTAAAGTTTATTTATAAGTCATCAACTTTTGTCTTTGGATTAACCTTTATGTGTTACCCCTAACTTTCTTTTATTCCAGCCAATGGCCGGTAATAGGAGAACTCGGGCTAACAACCGTTGTGAAGATCAGTGTGATGATTGTACTTATGAGATGCCCAATCCAATGGGAGCAGGAATCGCGAACTTTGTCACACTTCTCTCTCAGCTAACTCAAGTTTTGAATAGAAACACTTGTCAAGAGGAACGTTCAACCCCCCCCCCCCCCCTTAAGAAAGAACAAGTCGCTATTGAAAGCTTAATGAGACAAAGGCCTCCTACTTTTAGTGGATCATCTGATCCCACGATCGCTGAACAATGGATCAACTCCATTGAGAAGATATTCTCCATCCTCCAATGCTCTGAAAAAGAGAAGGTTCTCCTGGCGGCTTATCGTATGGAGGGTGAAGCTGATCAATGGTGGACGTTGATCAAAAATACGAAGCCTGAGGAGGAGATCGAGGCTTTGGAATGGAAGTTATTCCGGAAGATGTTTTTCGATAAATATTTTCCACGCACCCTCCGTCTTAAGATGGAAAGGGACTTCCTTTCCCTCAAGCAGAAAGATGAGGAATCTGTGGGAGCGTACGAGGCAAACTTCACAAGGCTTGCACGATACGCTTCCGGCTTTGTCGTTACCCCCGAATGCAAGGTTGACCGCTTCTTTGGTGGGCTGAAGCCTAGCTTGCGGAAAGAATTAGCGATCCGTGACTTCGACAGCTATGGGGAAATTGTCCGATGTGCCCTCAAGGTTGAAATGGAGATCGGAGAATCACAGGGGTATCATGGGGACAAGAAGCGGAAGGTGGACTTCAATGCTGGTGGTCTGATGGATAAATCCAACGGCGCTAAGAAATTCCAGCACCCCACTTGTCGAAAGTGTGGAAAGAAGCACCCTGGAAATTGCCTTAGGGGGACAAGAAAATGCTTCAAGTGTAGAAGAGAAGGGCACCTAGCTGTTAACTGTCAGCAAGAAGGACCCGCGGCTACGACATAGGAGAGGAATGCTCCGTTCGAACCTCAACGCATTGTTCAATGCTTCAAATGCAAAGAACCAGGTCATTTTGCGAATCAGTGCCCTAATCCAAGGGTTATCGGAGGCAATAAACAACCTCCAAGACAGCAAGGAAGAGCTTTTGCCATCACTTCTGCCGAAGTGAACCCCGACAACGAAGTGGTGACAGGTACACTAGTTATTCATTCAAGAATAGAGAACGTACTTTTTGATTCAGGTTCTACGCATTCTTTTATATCTCAAAAGTTTAGTAGAATAATCCATGCACCACCACAAATCATGGAAGTAAAGATGTCGGTGAGTACGGAAAATGGGGCAATCATTGCATCCCATGAGTATAAGTCCTCCCCTGTTATAATCTGTGGATTGAATTTCCCGGCGAACCTCGTCATACTCCCTTTGGTGGAATTTTATGCAATTCTTGGCATGGATTGGCTTTCCTTATATAGATCCAACATAAATTTTCAGGAGAGGGAAATCACACTCCATATGGAGAATCGACCCCCGATTCTTTACAAGTGTCAGGAGGAAGATGAATCTCCTTTAGCTCCATCATCTCAAGCATGGATATTACTACCTTATGAGCACGCATATCTGGCTCAGATGATTAAGTCCAAGGAAGAAACCACCCTTGAAGAAATGCCTATTGTGAGGGAATTCGCTGAAGTATTTCCCGAGGAACTTCCTGGTCTTCCTCCAAGAAGAGATGTTGAGTTCTCAATCGAACTTATACCTGGGGCGCTACCAATATCCAACACTCCATATAGAATGGCTGTTGTTGAGCTTGAAGAGCTGAAGAAACAACTACAGGAGAATCTGGATAAAGGGTTTATACGCCCAAGTGCATCACCATGGGGTGCACCAGTCCTCTTCGTCAAGAAGAAGGATGGGTCAATGCAGCTTTGCATCGATTATCGTAAACTTAACAAAATCACGATAAAGAACAAGTATCCTCTCCCAAGAATCTATGACTTGTTTGATCAGCTGCGTGGAGCACAATACTTCTCCAAGGTCGACTTGCGGTCGAGATATTATCAAGTAAGGGTGAAGAAGGAAGATATCCCCAAGACTGCTTTTCGTACAAGGTACGGGCACTATGAATTCATAGTAATGCCTTTCAGACTCACCAATGCTCCAGTAATATTCATGGACTTGATGAATAGAGTCTTCAGAGATTACCTAGACATATTTGTGGTAGTCTTTATAGATGATATTCTAATATACTCCAAAACCAAGGAGGACCATGAGGAGCATTTAAAAACTGTAATAGAGACTTTGCGCAAGGAGAAGCTCTATGCAAAGTACAGAAAGTGTGAGTTTTGGTTGAAGGAAGTCTCATTCTTGGGCCATATCATCACAAGCAATGGGATATCTGTGGACCCCTCCAAAACAGATGCAATTGAGGGATGGCCGAGGCCAACATCGGTAACTGATATCCGTAGCTTCTTGGGGTTAGCTGGATATTATCGACGATTTGTGAGAAACTTCTCACGATTGTCCAACCCTCTTACCAAGCTAACTCGAAAGGGAGTAAAGTTTTCTTGGAGTGATGAATGCGAAGAAAGCTTCAAGGAGTTGAAAAGGAGGCTTATCACTGCACCTGTGCTCACTTTACCCACAAGTGGGGATCTTTTTGTGGTATTCAGTGATGCTTCGAAGAAGGGATTAGGATGTGTGCTGATGCAGAATGATAAAGTGATATCCTATGCCTCAAGGAAGTTGAAAATCCATGAGTGAAACTATCCAACGCATGATCTGGAGTTGGCGGCGGTGATCTTTGCCTTGAAAATCTGGCGGCATTATCTCTATGGAGAGAAATGTGAGATATATACTGACCACAAATATATATTCACACAGAAAGATCTTAATATGCACCAGAGAAGATGGATAGATCTCATCAAGGATTATGACTGTTCAATACATTACCACCCAGGGAAGGTGAACAAGGTGGCGGATGCCCTAAGTAGAAAGGATCCAGCAATTCTATCAATGATGAGAATTGAGAAGGATCCAATCTTCTTAGACTTGATGAAGATGGACGTGGGAATCATAAAGAAGGGAACATCATCAATCCTTTCACAAATTATTGCTCAACCATCTCTTTTGGAAAGGTTAAAGGATGCTCAAAAGAATGATGCAGGAATCCAAGAAAAAGTGGAAGCTATCAAAAAGGGAAAATCCTCAGAGTTTAATGTTAATGAAGAAGGAATTGTGAGGTTTGGGAAAAGACTATGTGTTCCATCAAGTTCGGAGCTGAAGAAGGAACTTTTGGATGATGCACATAGTTCAAATTTCTCTATTCACCCAGGGAGCACAAAGATGTATCGAGATCTCCGAGAAAACTTTTGGTGGGATAATATGAAGAAGGAGATCGCTGAGTATACATCAAAGTGCCTGGTGTGTCAGCAAGTGGAGGCAGAGAGGCAGAAGTCTAAGGGGATGATGCAACCATTGCCCATACCAGAATGGAAATGGGATAACATCACCATGGACTTCGTCACTGGACTTCCAAGGACATCCAAAGGCAACAATGCAATCTGGGTTGTTGTGGATCGTCTTACAAAGACTGCACACTTCATTGCTATTCGAGAGGATTTCTCTTTGGATCAACTGGCACGGATATATATCAGGGAAGTGGTACGGTTGCATGGAGTACCATTATCTATTGTGTCTGACCGAGATCCAAGATTTACCTCTATGTTTTGGAAGAGTCTTCAACATTCTCTGAATACTGAACTGAACTTTAGTACAGACTATCATCCTCAAACTGATGGACAATCCGAGCAGACTATCCAAACACTTGAGGATATGTTGAGAGCGTGCTCAATGGACTTTAAAGGAGGATGGGATCAACATCTTCCTCTGGTTGAGTTCTCTTATAATAATAGTTTCCACTCGAGCATCCAAATGGCACCATATGAAGCCCTGTATGGGAAAAGGTGTAGAACACCGGCATGTTGGGACGAGGTCGGTGAACATAAGCTGCTTGGACCAGAAATGGTCGAAGAAATGGTGGAGAAGGTGAAAACCATTCAGCAGCATATCAAGGCAGCCCAAAGTCGACAGAAGAGTTATGCAGATAATCGTCGACGAGACCTTGAGTTTAAAGTCGGAGACATGGTGTTTTTACGCATATCTCCGTGGAAGAAGGTCATGAGGTTTGGAAAGAAAGGGAAGTTAAGTCCAAGGTACATCGGCCCCTTCGAGATTCTTGATCGTGTTGGGGCTGTGGCCTATCGACTAGCACTTCCACCTACTATGGCCAAGGTGCATGATGTCTTCCATGTATCCCTCTTAAGGAAGTACATACCAGACCCTTCACATGTACTCTCTTCCGAGGTGGTACAATTAGAAGACGACCTTTCTTATGAGGAGCAACCAGTGAAGATCTTAGATCGTAGAGAAAAAGTTCTACGAAATAAGACAATGCCCCTCATCAAGGTGTTGTGGAGAAACCACAAGTTTGAAGAAGCAACTTGGGAGTCGGAGGATATGATGAAGCTAAGTTACCCACATTTGTTTTAGTGTGGGAAAAGGAAAATTTCGAGGGCGAAATTTCTTAAGGGGGGAATGTTGTAACGACCCAAAATTTCATTAATGGAAAATCCCTCTTGATCCAGTTAAATGTTTCTTTATGAAAAATTTTTTTATAAGATATCAACTTTTTTTTAGTTTTACTTTAAGATTTGTGACCGTTACTTTTATAGTCGTTGAACAGTGATCATCTGGGTAGTTTAAATATAAGGCTTTAACGAACCAATTTTCTACTCAGACAAAGGAAGCGATGGCCTCATCCAGTAGAATTGCCTCTTACGAAGCCCATTTGTCGGAGCTCGGAAAAGAGGTGGCGTCTTTGGGATTTTCCCTTAACCAAGCCCAAGCTGAGCTTCATCAAGTCAAGCTCGAACGTGATCGTCTACGGGAAAAATGGAAGTTGATAGAGATTACCACTCGAGCGATGTTATCCGAGCAACCCCAAGGGTCTGTCACCATCTCACACCTTACCCTTAGGTCTTATGCGGCTATTTTAAGGGGTTATGTAACAAATAAGTAGTACCATGTTCATGTACATTATTTTTTGTATATAATGATGAATATAATTTTTTTTTTGATACATTGTAATTAGTTTTTAAAGTACAAATGGTGTTTTTAGTTATTATTTAATTAAGAATTATATTTTATTAAATTAAAGGATTTTTGAATTAAATAATATTATAATAAAATATTATTATTAATATTAAATTAATTTTTATTAAATATAAATGATCTTATAATTTTATGAATGCAATTAAAATTTTTATTAAGGTTTGAAAGCCATTTCTGTCAAAACCCGTGAATTTTTTATAAATGTCGGTTTTTATTTTAAAAGTGAAAATTCACATATTTAGAAAATTATTTAGATGAAATAAATATTATTTTTGGAATCAGGACGTCGAAATTATCCAATGGTGAATTTTTCATAATTTTCTGAGACAGTCAAATTTTTGGGTAAAAATTAAATACCATTTAAATATATAATGTGTTTTATGACATCATAATGACCCAATGGTGATGTAATAAAATACCATAATCCTTATGTTCAGCCAATATATGTTTTATCATTAAAATAATGAGGTTTTGGGTTTTTTCGACTCACTTTTCAAAGCATTAATGGAGCCCTCAAGACTTATTCAACACTTTGCCTTTTTAAATTAATTTCCATGGGAGTGTGACTCACCTCCACATAAGCAACCCTAATTTTTTAATAAGTTCGGACCTTGGACTTTTAAAATATTGTTTTCCTCTTTCCTTTTCCAGAAACCATGGGAAAATACCATGGGATGGTTTGTGGTTTGGATTATTTTAATATAAGGGGTCCCAAACCTAAATAATAAAGAATTCTCTCACCTTTCCTATATAAACCCACCCAAGCTCCCACTTCCTCCTCACTCAAAGCCCTTGAAGTTCATCCAAACTCTGCCCTAATCTCTCTAGAATCCTCTCAAGGTGCCCCAAGCTCCCAATAAGCCTCTCACAAGCCTCTCTCTAGCCTTTGGGAGCACACTTCCAAGTAAGGGTTTTTCTTCCTTTCTCATTTTTGTCAATTTTCTTTAAGTTGTATTGCCCTTTTAATTTCATTTATGAATGTTGGGGTATGGTTTCTCATCTCTCCCATACTGCCCTCTTATTTTTTTAATGATGGGATTCCCCTTTCTCTCTCATTAAAATCCTCCCATGTACACCCGTTACCATGCCGAAATTCCGAAAGAAACCTTTTTGTCCTCTTTTATATTCAAGAAATACTTTTGTATCATGAATCTAAATTCCTTTTCAATTGTTGGGACATGTATCTATATGACCTCCTTACTGTCCATTACATGTAAATATGATGAGGAACCCCTTTCTCTCTCATCAACCTTTTTTATGAATTCTTATGTCACGCCGTTACGCTGCCGAAATCACACCGATATTCTAAGCCAATGTCTTTGTGTAGTGAATACCATGCCCATTTCTCCATCAAGGGTATTCACCTTTTTTCACATTTACATAATGATTATAAAGTTTCATGTATGAATTCCACATTCCTTTATCGTGGAAGAAATGATTATGTTTTATGAATCCATGTTTTATGATCCATGTGGCACCCTTATGCATGAAATGAAATGTTTAAGAAGGGTGCGCCCTTTATAGCGCTCCAATGCATTGGGTAAAGTATAGTATCATGATACGTCATGTGGAATGAGTGTTGACTCATGCTAATTCAATTGCAACGAGGGTTTACTCGTGCTTCAAGTGCAATGAGGGTTTACTCATGCTCCATGTGCAATGAGCCTTGGCTCATGCTAATTCAATGTTAAGTGTTGTTGCCACATTTCCATGTTATGATTATCATGCTTTATCATGCCATTATGTTCATGTCTCTCTTATGCTTTATTGATATGCCTATTGCCTAACATGTATTGTACTCCTCATGTTATTCATTGTGTACTCCCTTACTGGGCTTTATAGCTCACCCTTTTCTTATGCATGTCCTCAGGTTATCCCATGCAATGCTAAGTACGAAGGAATGTAGTGGTCATGTAAAGGAAGTTTTCAATAAAGATGTTGTATTTCAAGTTTAAAGTTTTTATGTAATGATCCTAAGCCCCAAAGACACTAAACATCTTGATCTTCTTTGTTGTATCAAGTGAAGTTTTATGTAATAAAGCATGTTTAAGTTGTAATAAAAAGCAGGGTTGTCATAAACATTCATCTCGCCCGCCACACACCTCCGATTCCGGGCTCGTTCGTTGGTTCTTCGGATAATCGTTCTTCGATGGAGGTTGTTTTTCATTAGAGAGAAGTTCTCCAGGCTCTCCCATTATCCTTCGTAAACCAAATCCTCCCAAAGGAAAGAGATGTCACTATAATTAAGATTTGGTAGATTAATTGTGTTGGCACATTGGCATAATTAATGGGCTCTATTAATTGACTCAATTAAATGAAAAGTGTTGGAATAATTAAATTTGGAGGGAGTTCATGGGTAAACTCTTCATTAATGAGAATGTTCAATGGGTTTCTCCCATTAAGAGGGTTTGGGTGGTCCACACCACTATAAATTCAAAAATGGGGGTTTTAGGCTCGGTGGTCCCCAACTCCATAACATACATGTCGGAGGTTTTAGTTCTGTTGGTCCCCACCTTTATAACATCCACATGGGAGGTTTCAACAAATAAAAATCTTAAAAAATTTATTTTATTTTATTCTTTCATGAAAAACACAAAAAATAACATTCACCCTTGACCAACTGTCGTTGAGGTGAAAGTATCCTTAAGTGAATATTGGCGTTGTAAGTTCAACGATGTCCTTGGATTTCAATTTCGAGCACCAGTTCAAAAGTTACAAAAAATATCTCGCAAATTTACTAAACATACCTAAAAAAAGTTCATAAATTCATTCCGGGCACACCGGGCCTCGGAATCTTGCGCCGTCAATTTTTTCCGACTTGTAAAATTACCATATAATTAAAAAAAATTACATGGAAATTTATGGTCTTTACATGACATGATGTGATTATATTCAGAAGAGGTGGGAGGGATAGGACGTATGATGATGGGGTGTGAGAGCAGAAAATTAGTGAAAAGAAATGTGGTGTTCCCTATCAACAATATGATTCATATTATTTAATTATTCTTGGATATCTCATTTGGTGAGAGATACTTGGTGGGTTTGGATTTTTTTTGTATTCGTGTATCATTGTTGTTTCCTTCCCATATTTTCTCATGGGTGCATTATAATTATCTTTTCATATGTGCATGATATACTTTGGTTTTCTACACTATAGATACATATATGCTCACCCTATGTATATAAAACTATTATTAGTTTTACAAGAGTACTTTTTGGATAGTGTTGTAAATGACTAGATCGAACCTTTTTATTGTTATTGTGAAATAGATTTATATTTTTTGAGTATTTACATTGGAAACCTTTATCTATGTCATTTTTATTTACACATGAATTGTGGGATGGTTTTTTGAATTATTATATATATTTCATGGATTTTAATGTTATTGATTCATCATATCTCCCAATCCAATTAATATTATAGAGGTTAATTCCTACCATACATGATATTTTTATACCCTGAATGCTAGTCACCATCCAGGGGCCAACTAGAGGTGGGACCCATGGGTTATTATTCCTCACCCCTCATTGCATAATCTTTAGAGGGAGGGGGTTGTGACATAGTGGTATCAGAGATCATGGTTGAGAGACAAGATGGAGTTCAGATTTAGGCATATTGAGGATTACGTGGTTGGTATGGAAATGATGGTAGTTTGCCTTATTGTGTGATATAGGCTAGGTATACTACCTATGACAATGTATATTAATCCCCCCATGATCTAGTGCATGGACTCTGAGATTTTTGAATTAAAAATTTATATAGAAATATTTAATGGCTTAATACCAATGATAGGTTCATACATCATGATGAAATTGGTTCTGGATCAAATTTGATTATTTTGATAAGATTATAGTAAATACACTAAATTAAAATAAGTCCTACTAAAATTCCTAAATATAATACTTAAGTGGTATTTGTTTCTATTTCATCTATGGCTCCTAGTCATTTTCCTTGTTTGGGTCATCTAGAAAAGTTTAATCAAGATAACCTAGTTCCTCATCCGAAGGTTGATCTGGATGGGGATGACGATCAGTTGTGGAGAAAGTTGTGAGATTTTCAATGGTATGATTTAGGGAAGTATAAGGGAAGTGATTATGATTTATAGATAGATGGTTAGATAAATGAGTTGGAGATCACTTTCAATTTTATATGGGACCCAATAGAGTATTGAGTCCCCATGGTAGTTAGTCATATGTGAGGATATTCACATCTATGGTGGAAATTGTACCTTAGTGAGGGAAAGGAGGTAAATTTTTATGGGTTAACATCCAGAAGGAGTACTAAGTAGTGTTCCTCTCATAAACCTTCACAGTTTTGAAGAGGAAAGAGATACTCTCCTTCTAGAATGGGGCCATATCTATACGAGATCTTGGGATCATGTTCATAGACCTTTTACACTATTCCCCATATCATTTCCTAAATGTGGCATCCTGAGTGATGTGTCTTGATGAGGCATTTTCTTTCAATCCAATATAAAAAATCTCATTTTAAATTTATAAATTTATCTGGAAAATTAAAATAATCAATAGGAGATTGAGCTGATTCACTCACATGGATGCTTACTATGAAAGGGTAAATAATAGGGTTACTTGATGTGTAGATTTTTTTGTGGTAGGTCTTATACGTCAGGGATTTTGAGGTTTCGACCAGTATGGATTCTACCTTAGAATCATCCCTTCTGAACATCTAGGTATAATGGTTTACATACTCTTTCTAGGGACTTCATCCCATTTTATTTCATTTGGGGGGGTTCGGGTTAATGTTTTTATCAGTGACTAGTGAATGATTGAACTCAGTTTGGTAGAGGTGGGAAGGTTTAGCACCCTTCGTAGTATCAGTTACTAGTGAGGTCATTCCAGAAATAGTGGTTTTAGGATTATTATCTATTGAGATCATATGTGGTAGGAATAGGTCGATCACAGGATGTACCACACCCTTAGGGACCATTTCCCAAGCATGATCGTGGTGGTGACCACCAGTAGAGAGGAAGAAGAGTTAGGTGTGGTTAGTTTTCGGAAGTTGAGGAATCATCACTGGAGTTTCCATAGATCATTCAAGTAATTGTTAGATTATTTTGTACCCTTGTTTGTGACTATAATAATTACGGAGCTTGGCACTCCTTTGTTACTCCCACTCCAGATTGTGCTATGGGATTAGGCGTAGACATTCTTCTCATTCCCTTAGTTTTTACTACATAAATCAGAGGCTAAACGAAATTTTTTTCTATATTCTTGGAGTGGACTAGTCATCATAAAACATCATTCATGTTTGGATCTTTTCTTAATTAATATTTAGCAATATTATTTCATCCTCAACACTAACTGGATTTATTTTGTGCATGATATTATCGGATACTTCTAGAGGAGAGTCATATTCTTAGATATAGATGTCCAGTGCATGGTTTAATTTGGAGATAAGGGTTTCTAGGTGGGAAGAAATCATTTGGAGACCCTTATTTCCATGGTGGATGAGTTTTCCAAACAATATTTATCCACAGGGAAAAAGTATGCTCCTGGGGTTTTTAGGGAGTTGTGAGATTGATTCCCTGGGGAGGTTGTGACACTACTTCATCAAAAAAAAATTGATTTTGGGATAGACATGAATCCCGGTACTTATCTAATTTCAATGGATCCCTTTCCGATGGTGTATTATGAGTTGTGGGAGTTGAGGATTCTGATATATTATCTGATTTAGAGGGGTTTCATCTTATCTATTAGGTCACTATGGGTTCTAAAATATTATTCTCAAAGAATGATAATGGTCGTCTTAGGTTGTGTGTAGACTACTAGAGGTTGAACCTTATGATGATTAAGAATCATTATCAACTTCCAAGTAGGGATGGTCTTTTAAACCAGTTGAAGGGGGATTATTGGATCTCTAAGATTGATCTGTGGTTTGGATATCACCAGTTGAGGGTGAAGGATGGTTATATCTAGATAACTACATTCCGATAAAGGTATGGGAACTTTTCAATTTGTGGTCATTCCTTTTTGTGTCACCAATTCAAAAGCTGTGTTTATGGGGATTATGAACAATGTGCTTCATGAGTTCCTATCTTGGTTCATCCTCATATTCATCAATGAAATGTTGATCTACTTTCGGTAAAGGGGGGAGCATTCTGAGCATCTCAGAGCTATTTTATAGGTTCTTAATGACCACCAGCTCCATGGAAAGTTATCCAAGTGTAATATTTATAAAAAATTGGTGCATTCCCCGTGGAATGGGGTGACTCAGAAATGTGTGGTGATAGACCTGTTGAAGGATGAGGTTGTTTTTTCCTGGGAAGTATACAATAATGTGGCATAGGTTTGTAGATTTCTTAGTCTTAAAGGCTATTATTAAATGTTTTTGCTTGATTTATCTCACTTTTCAGCCCCATTTAGAGAATTGACATGGAAGTACCAATATTTTAGCTGGAATGATTAGTGTCATGGAAATTTTGACTATCAAAAGGGAAATTTGATCTATTTTCTAGTGCTTCAGATTCCAAAGGAGGGTCTGTAGTTTGAGTTTTTCACTGATGAATCCCATTAGAAATGGGGATTCCACTTGATTCACCAAAAGGTAGTGATATCTTATGGTTATAGGTATTTCCTACCTCAATAGAGTAACTTTGGAAAACATGATCTAGATCTAGTATCAGTTGTGTTTGTGCTGAAGTTATGGAGACATTATCTCATTGGGGACCACTTTGTGTCCCTCTCTGATCAAAAAAGATTGAGGTTTGTCTTTTCTCTACATGATCTGAATATGTGATTATGGAGGTAGATAGAGTTTCACCAAGACTATGATTTTGATATATCCTAAACCATAGGGAAGGGGAATTTTGGGGCTAATGCTTTGAGGATAAATTCATATAAGGATGTTGTTTTAGAGTCTGTGTATTCTTGGAGAGCGATGGATGAGTTTGAGATCCTTCACATAGAATCACAGGTGGTTGATAGAAAAGGATACCTATTCCAGATGATGGTGATGTATTCATTTATGTGAATGGTGAATGATTCTCTATAGGGAGACATGGAGGTAGACATAATGTGTGATTGTGTTGGTAATGATGATGATCCAGAGGGATGTTTGGAGGATGTTTGTAACTAGACGGTGTTTCAAGTGAGGTTATTTGTTCCATAAGAAATAAATTATTGATTCCTTCATGAGTTTCATATCTCACCATTAGTTGTAAACCCAAGTTTTTTCATAATGTACCATGGCTTGGAGACAATTGTTTTGTGGACAAATATAAAATGGGCATAGGAAGAGTCTGGGGCTCGATGTTTGGTCTTCTAGTAGGTAAAGGTCAAGCATCATATTCCTAGAGTTTTGCAACAGAACATGGATATTCTTGACTATAAATGGGATAAAACATAATTGTATTTTTTTCAATGGTATATCCCTACCTATGAGAGTTCATGATGATATATGGTTAATTGTGGATTGATAGAAGATATCATCTCACTTCCCATTGATCACATAGTAAGGGATAGTACATGTTATGGGGAAATGGTATGTGGATGATATAGTGTGGATGCATGAATTCATGAGGTCCATTATCTCATATTGGGACACATTTTTTAAGTTTTGAGTATGGATATTATTAAAGCTTGTTTTTTACACTCAGTTAGCGCTCAACATAACTTTCTACCTTAGGTGGATGGGTAGACATAGCTAACTATCTAGGAATGGGATGATTTTTTGTGGGTGCGAATTTTATACTTCGATGGATCATGGCCATAAGACCTTCCCTTGGTTGAGTTTTCTTATAATAATGGATATAACTCATCTATTGGCATGGACCTGTTTGAGACTTTGTACGGGCAGACCTGTTGTTCTCCTTTATGATGAGAAAATGTTGGGGATTCATGAGTTCTTAGTCCTGATGTGGTATAGAGCATGATAGAGAGGGTTTAGTTTGATCAAGAGATAATGAAATCAACAATGGAATAGAAAATACTTATTCTTACCATAAAAGGTGGCCATTTGAGTTTGAGGTTAGGGACAACATGTTATTTATAATTTCCCCTTGGCATGGGTAGAAGAGGTTCGGTAAAGGGATAAATGTCTCTCTATGGTTTGTGGGGGCCTTCGAGATGTTGGGGTGGATTAGAAAGGTGGATGATCGCTTAACACATCTTTCTCAACTAGGCTGGGTCCATGGTGTCTTCCACATCTCTCATCTCCATCAGTTTATTAATTACAACTCCTATGTCAATGACTACGTAAAATTGGATATTGAGGATGAAAATAAATTCATAGAGCATCCATTGGAGATTCAATGTAATGTCATGGAAATTCCATATAATTTTTTTTTAATTATGTGGAATTATTTCGAGACCTTGAAATCTAACGGCGTACGATTCTGAGGCCTGGAGTTCCCAGAATGATCTGTCAAAGTTTTGTTAAGATTTAATTAGCACGTGCAAACATTTTTCTTGAAAAAGAGGAATAACTCTTAAATGTTAGGATGGCGGTTTCACCCTAGGTGTGACTTAATTTTAGTCGGTATGGGACTCCTGTGAGAAAACCTGAAAATGGAATAACTGTAAATAAAATAATTAAATAAAATTATTTTATTTTTTAAATATTTATAACTCATGAATGGTGACTCGGATTAAAAATCTAAGACCATCACTGAACTTGTGAGTGTATTCTCTCTTTAGGAAGATACTAACATTGGCTGGAATGGGCCACCGGTGAAAGTTAGTTTTTGGTAGTAAATAAAATAATTAAGTGACAATTATTTTTTTGTAAAATACATAACTTTTAAAGTGTAACTCAGATTGAAAATATGAGAGTATCTTTGGGTTCGTTGGGGCATGTTTCACTTAAGAAGACCCTAACCTCGACCAGCATGGGTCGAGGGTGACTGTTAATAATTTTCCAAAAAAAATTCAAGTGCGTTCAGTAAACCTGTGAGTAGTGTTTTATAACTTTTGAACCGTTGCTCGGATTAAAAATAAGAGGGCACCGTTGAATCCACAGTGATGGGATTTGGTTAAGGTAGGCATAACTTCGACCATAGTAGGTCGGGTGAAAATGTTTTTTTGGACTTTTGAAATATTAATAAAATAACATGTTTTGATATTTTATTTTCTTTATTTTCTCCAACAGACGAATGGTGCTGGCGTGACCGGCAACGTGTCTAGATAATAAATGGATTGACTCTTATTTTCTTATAACCACATCTTTAAAAATTCATGAGGTTCATAAATTAAATAAACCTCATTAATTCCTTGATAATTGCACACTAATTCTCCTCTCCTGTTTATAGGGAGCTCGGGGAGGGGTGTTGGCACGACTTCACCAAGAGTTGAAGCCCTAGAAAACTACAGTGATGCCAACCACCTGGAGGGTGAGTCTAGTTCCAACGATTAGTGAAGAGTTCCACCGAGTCATGAAATGACAACAACGATGAAGGATTTTCCATCGACAATCATCAGCGGATGTCTCTTCCAGGTAGGGGGTATAATTCCTTTATGCATTCAAATTATTTTCCTCTTCTCAATTCTTTAATAACACGAAGAACGTTGGTCAACCGACTAACAGGTTGACCCACGATACATTTTTCAATGCAGGAGGTTATTGGGGGGGAATCTTATGGGGATAATCTTTTGTTCAATACAACTGTTTATTGAACTCCCTTAATATCCTCCATATTGCGAGCTAATGCGGAGGGTGTGGGTCTAACGAACCCGACCCGAAAACTCGGCTATCTTATTTTCTATGCACCACCTCAGAAGACTGCGAGAACGTTGATGCACACCACCAGAGGAGGGTCGCGGCTCATTAGCTGCGGTGAACAGAGTAGGAAGCTGACACGACAGCCGGCCATGGGAAGGAAGGCGGTGTGACCGCCACACCGCCGATGAATGGAAACTGTGAATGAAGCCATGGTGGAGGCTGAACCCACCTCTGGCAGGTTCCCCAGCGACCGAGCGGCACCCACGCGGCATCGTTGCCTCTCAAACTAAACAACCTCTAGGTCGTTCGGGAATACTGATGACTGGGGGGTTACACCACCTACCTCAGACCGAACCGGGTCGCCACCCTCGATTCAGGCCTCCGCCCTCGATCTGGGCCTCTGCCCTCGGTCCGGGTCACCGCCCTCAGACAGGGCCTCCGCCCTTGCCTCGGGCCGCCGCCCTCAGACCGGGCCTCCTCCCTCACACCGGTCCACTCCCCTCAGACTGGGCCACCATCCACAGAGCGGGCCGCCACCCTCGGACTTAGCCGCTGCCCATATGGGCCGCCGCCGAGTGGGCTGCCGCCCAGGACCGGGTTGTCGCCCCACTCGGCCTGGGCCACCCCCTTGTGGGCCTCCCTATTTTGGCCAAGCCACCCCCCTTACGGGCCATCCTATACTGGATGGGCTACCCTTGCGGTCTGCCCCTCTTCCAGGCTAGACCAGACATCTAGCCAGTGGGCTGAGTCCACCCCGGCCTAGTGGGATGAGTCCACCCCGGCTCATCCCATACCAAGTCATGCCGGACCCAAAAACACATAAAGGGGTATATCTTGAGAACTAATTGTATGTTTGATGAACCGTCTATAGCGTTGGGATCCTTGGATCGAGATAGTCCTTTTGGTATACTCCTCTTGATTTTTGGATTATGTTGGAGTATGTCCGGGTTCGATCGAACGCGAATCCAACCGGGCCCTCAAAGCTAAAACGCTTATAACTCACAGACTAGTCGTCCGATTGACGCGCCGTCTATTGCGTTGGAACCCTTACAACATGGAAGTCCTTCATGTTACTCCTTTGTGGAGATTAGGGGTAGTTGAGGTATGACTAATATCTCGAGGGGAAAATTCTATAGAACTCAAGTGCACCGGGTGGGAGGAAACATGTGGCAGGCTGCAACATGAAGAAAGAACATCGATCCTATATGGGTCAGCATCTATCGATCCTATGTGGTTAAGATCTTGTGTGGGTCAGCACTCAGCAATACTATGTGGGTTATCACATATAGATCATGTGTGGGTTAGATCCTGTGTGGGTCAGTGGGGGTTAGTTATCTATCAATCATGTGTGGGTCAGCGGGGTTTAGTTATCTATCGATCCTGTGTGGGTCAGCAGCAATGCTTCTTTACAGAATAAGATGGTCTAGTTTACAACTAATCATTTATACTTCTATACTTAAATTATACCAGATTGTGAGATGATTCTTTTACCTATGTGGTACCATTTTTGAAGTGTTACCTGTGTGGTACATCTATCTTCACGGTGTTACCTATGTGGTACTTCTATCTTCGTGGTGGTACCTCTATGGTACTTCTATATTTGTGGTGTTACCTATGTGGTACTTCTACCTTTGTGGTATCGTCTTTGTGGTGTTACCTCTGTGGTACTTATATCTTCATGGTGTTACCAGTGTGGTACTTCTATCTTCGTGGTGTTACCTGTGTGGTACTTTAATCTTCATGGTGTTACTTGTGTGGTACTTATACCTTTGTGGTATTGTCTTCATGGTGTTACCTGTGGGGTACTTCTATCTTTGTGGTGTTACCCATGTGGTAATTCTACCTTCGTGAAGTAACCTTCGTGGGGTTATCTTTGTGGTGTTACATGTGTGGTACTTTTACCTTCATGGTGTTACCTATGTGGTTTCCTTCCCTCATGTATGAGATGAGTATATCTTGATAACTTAGGTATATGTATGAGAATATACCTAAGTAGAATTGATGACTTGCTTTGTGTTTTTTTCTTTGTGGAACTCTAGGAGACCTGTGGGGGTCTTGGGGTCCCTACTTAGTATTTTTATACTCACCCCTGCATGGGCTTCACCTGCACCTTGTTGTTTCTTGTGAAAATGATGTACAGTGTTGATCGAGGTTGAGGGAGCTAGGACTAGACGGTGCTCAGAGGTAGACCATTCAGCGTGACGTGATGTGGAGGGGACTAATGGATGTGGAGTGTTGGGGAGGCAATCTGTACATACCCTACCAGTAGGAACCTCAGAGGATGACCCAGTAGCTATTTCCCTTTTTTCTTTCAGTCATATTTTACTTCTTGTTATACTTTTACTTTTATAGTTGGTCTTGTATTCTAGACACATTTTACTTTCAGAAATCTTTTACTACATCAGTTTACCTTATGGGTGCATCATATTGCATTTTAGTCTGTGTGGTTGCTTCTTGTTGTGTTCTTGGACAATGTTTCTGTAAAGTTTAAAAATGCAAGGCCTTTCTATTTAAGGGATATGACTTTCTAGTGCTAGTTTCTAGCCCCTAGCCTATGGAAGGAAAGCTTGGGGTAGTTAGGGCACGTGCCCCAAGGGACAGTTCGTGACAAAGTGTTATCAGAGGAGTTTGGTTCTACCGAAGAACTAGGACTCTGATATTTTCTGTGAAGCAATAGTGTTAACTGTTATGAGTGTGGTTTTCAGTTTGGGAAGTCCAGTGTTGGTGCAGCGGCTGACGTATCCGTACACCAGGACCCTAAATTCTAATTTCCAACTCAGCACACGAAAACCATGATTTCGTGTGTTTTTGAAAAGTTTTTATTTTTATTTCTTTGGAATGAGCTCACTAGGTATAACTTAATTACCATGGTGCACCTGTTCCTTATTAGGATGCTGCCTCAAAGACAGCCACCCTAGTTTCCTGAGAGAGTACACAATGACAGTCCACCGAGCGATGAGGATGTAGTGCATGGCCCTCTTACTATGTTGGCACCTTCGGGTGGTGTACCAGTATCCCCACCACCTGTTGGTAAGTAGTTAGAACTGGTAGTACTGGTAGAGGACATATTTAGGCTTAGTACCTTACGCGAGTTTCAACGTCAAATACGCCTCAGGTTCCGAGGTGATCCTGACTCATAGGTGGCTGAGTACTAGCTTGAGGAGGTGTCTAAGAGTTCTCTAGAGCTTCTAAAGCTTCGGTAGGATGACATTTCCATAGATGAGTATTCATAGAGGTGTACCAACCATTCCTAGTACTTGATGAATACTATACGATCAGTTCTTTGAGGCTTGGACTTCCGAGCATGGTGTGTTTAAGGATGTTCAAGTGAGCATTATTCATCTATGCATTCCTATATATGTTAGGGTACTAGAGAGAACCTTTGTGGTTGAATGTTCTTTGGATGAGCGGATATAGACAGTGAATGTTAGTAGTGGGAAAGTAGGAAACTGGCACCTAGTCTGAGAGACTTGGGCTTGTAAAAAAAAGTTTCAGGAAGAAGTGTTAGGGACAGATGAATCTGCATGGTTGTAGATTTGGAAGCAGAGCTAGGAGAGTAGCATGTGGTGGTGTACATTTCGAAATGTTACAACCACCCCCCTTTGTGGCCCCCACCAGGATCAGGGAGTTGGAGGACAGGGGAAGGGAGTAGCTACATATGGTTAAAGAGTGCTACCCAATTTCTCTAGGAATGATTCAATGAACGGTCTGTGTCTACTACTAGCTGTCGTATTAATAAACATCGGTACCAATCATTCCTTCCTTCCACGAATTTTTTACAAGACCTAGATTTTTCAGTTAAGTCATTGACTTAACCCTCGCGTCTGGAGATAACCTTGGTAGGAGACTCAATAATCACACTTACACTGATGGTGTGATATGACCCTTGAGGCGAGAGTTTTGTTGGAACCCCTTGGTGACAGCGTCGAGGCCTTACGATGTTAGATTGGGTATGGACTGGACATCCACAGTGATAATCAGATTTAATGTATTAGGTAAAAAGGTTGTGGTTTATCTACAACATTGGAATGGTATTTTCCTTGGTCATCGAAAAAGGAAACCTAGGCAGCACAAGATAAACTCATGCAAAGGAGGGTTCAACCAATCACTCTTGAGTCAGCCAACCCTACCCATGTGGAAGTGAGAGTTTTGAGTTTTCAGTTCCCAACAGAAGTAGAAAAGTGTGGGGGCATCCTTTCAAATATATTTTTATAGGTTTAACTCCCTAAAGGGGTAGGTACATTTGCTTTGGATGGGTAGTACTAGAGTTTTGGACAAGACTTCTCTAGGGTAGCATCACCCTTGTCAGTTTCAACGAAAAAGGGGGAGCCTTTCCTATGGATAGAGAAGCGTAAGATGAGCTTTCGGGAGCTGAGACAGAGACTGATGAGTAGAAATATACTACCCATGACCTGGAGTTAGAAGCAGTGGTCTTTGAGCTAAAGATGTGGTGGCACTACTTGATGGGTGAACGTTTTACAGTCTACTCCAATCACAAGAGTCTCAGCTATATCTTCTATCAGAAATACCTGAACCTGAGATAGTGGCAATGGATAGAGTTCCTCCAAGACTATGACATTGTGATAGTCTATACTCCTAGAAAGGGGGACTTGGTAGAAAATGCACTCATTAGGAGGTCTGGTATGCAGTTGTTGAGTGAGTCAATAGACCATCTAGTCGTGTTGCAGATATCCTTTGTGGATAGGGATGTAGAATAATACCTCCAATCTATAAGAGTCACTCCCCCACTTCTTTAGCAAGTTCATGGGGCACAACTTGGGACACTAACTATGGGGATCGACGTGCTCAGATATCCACATGATAGCCACCTGATAGATTTTCTAAAGGTGGGGATCACATCATCTTCTTTAGAGGACATGATGTGGTACTAGTGGCACTACGGGAGGAAGTGTTGAGGGAGTTCCATACGCCCCCTCTAGAGGTACATCCAGGAGTGGTGAAGATGTACCAGGACCTTCAGTGTTAGCACTGGGGCCAGGGATGAAGAAAGTAGTGGTAGAGTCTGTATCATGAAGTCTCACTTGTTAGCAAGTGAAGACTACATAGATCTGGCAGAAGTCTTATACCAACAAGATACGAATACCTTTGGAGTTCTAGGAGGGGAACCATGTTTTCTTATAAGTCTCCCCTCGACAGGGACAACAGATATTTGGTCGAGGTGGCAAGTTATCACCGAGTTTTATCAGACAATTTCTGATACTTCAGAAAATTGGCGAGGTGGAATACCACTTGCCACTACCACCACAGTTGGAGTGGGTTCACGTCATCTTCAACGTATCCCAACTAAGAAGATACTTTCAGGACCCTTCTCAATTCATCGAACATGGAATGCTGGACTTAGACAATGGGGTGATGTTTATGGAGATTCCAGTATAGATTGAGGATCAACATAAGCAGGTCCTTTGTGATTGGCTGATACCTCTGGTGTGCATTCTCTGGTAGCATGAGAACCTCCAGGAGAGTACATGGGAGTAGGAGGCTCAGATTTGTGCGCAGTACCCCCATTTGTTTCTTTAGTCTTTTTTGTGGATTTTGGGGACGTAAAGCCCTAACGTGGGGAGAATGTAATGTCCTAGAAATTCCATATAATTTTTTTAAATTATATGGAATTATTTCAAGACTGTGAAATCAGACGGCGTGTGATTCTAAGGCTCAGAGTGCCCGAAATGATTCATCAAAGTTTTTTTAAGCTTTAATTAGTGCACGTAAGAAGTTTTCCTGAAAAAGTGGAATAACTATTAAACGGTTACTTGGATCAAAAATATGAGGGAACTGTAATGCTAAGTGTGGCAGGTTTACCATAGGCACGACTTAATTTTAGTTGGCGTGGGCCTCCTGTGAGAAATCCTGAAAATTGCATAACCATAAATAAAATTATTTTATTTTTCAAATGATTATAACTCACGAACGATAACACAGATTACAAATATGAGACCACCACTAAACTTGTGAGGGTATTCTCTCTTTAGGTAGATACTAACATTGGCTGGCGCGGACCACCAGTGAGTTAGTTTTTGGACATAAATAAAATATTTAAGTGAAAATTATTTTATTGTAAAATCCATAACTTTTAAACGGTAACTTGGATTGGAAATACAAGAGTTCCATTGGGTTCGTTGGGGCATGATTCACATAGGAAGAGCCTAACCTCGACCATCGTGGGTCAAGGGTCACTGTTAATAATTTTTTGAACTTTTTTGGGTACATTTGGTAAATGCGTGAGCAGCATTTTCTAACTTTTGAACCATTGCTCGGATTGAAAATCTGAGGGCACCGTTGAATCCGCATCGCTGGGATTTTCTTAAGGGAGGTATAACTTCAACCATAGTAGGTCGGGTAAAAATGTTTTTTTGTTGAATTTTAAAAGATTAATAAAATAACAAGTTTTTTTATTTTATTTTCTTTCTTTCCTCCAACGGAAAAACCATGCTGGAAGGACTAGCAACGTGTCAATAAAAAAAATGTCTTGACTCTTCTTTTCCAGTAACCGCACTATTGGGAATTCGGGGTGTTAATTAATTAAATGAAACTCATTAATTCCTCGAGTGTTTCACACTCCTTCTCCTCTCTTATTTATATGGAGCTCGGGGATGGGTGTTGGAATGACTTCAACAAGTGACTAAGCCCAAGAAAAGCACCACGATGTCAACCACCTAGAGGGTGAGTCTGGTTCCAATGAGTGGTGACAAACACCACTGAGTCACGAACCGATGACAATGATGAAGGAGGTTCCATCGAACATCATCAGTGGACATCTCTTCTAGTTAGGGGGTTAAATTAATTTGTGCATTCAAATGATTTTCCTCTTCTCCATTATTTAATAACACAAAGATCATGGGTTGACCAACTAATGGGTTGACCCACGATTCATTCATCTTTGTGGGAGTTTATTATGGGAAATCTTGTGGGGTTAATATTGGGTTCAATACAACTATTTATTGAACTCCCTTAATATCCTCCATATTGCGAGCTAACACGGAGGGTGTGGGCCTAAAAAACCTGGCCCAAACCCTCTGATATCTTTCTTTCCTTGCACCACCTTGGAAGACCGCGAGCATTTCGACGCTCACCGCAAGAGGAGGGTCGCGACTCGTCAGCCGCGGAGAATGGAGGAGGCGGTCGGCATGACGTTCGGCTGCAGGAAGGAAGGCGGTGTGACGGCTGCACCTCCGAAGAAAGGAAGCCATGACCAAAGTCATAGTAGAGGCCAATCCCACCTCTGGTGGGTTTTGTGGCTGTCACGACCCGTCCTCGGGGCCCGTTCCATGACTACCCCAAGCCCGCCTTCCATAAGCCAGGGGCTGGCGACTAGCACCAAAGGCGTAAATCCCGATAAATGGGAAGGAATTTCCTTTATAAAATAAAACAAGCACCACAGAGTAAGCAAGCGGAAAAAGTAAACACTAATTACAAGAGAAGTGATGAAAAGTAAATGGGCCAGAATACAAACCCAAAAGAAAGTACAACTACAACTGAACAAGTACAACAGAAAAGATAACAGCTGGAAGGACGGAAGTGGCTCCTGGGTCATCCTCCTTGGATCCTACCTGAAGGGTAGGTAAAGATGGCGCAGCTCCTAGTCGTCCACCACGGATCCTACCTGAAGGGTAGGTACAGATAGCCTCCTCTACGCTCTCATCCGTCAACCTCCTCCGTGTGTCGTCTCGTTGTGTAGTCCACCTCCGGGTACTGACTCGTCGTGTAGTCCACCTCAGGGTACTGACTCGTCGTGTAGTCCACCTCCGGGTACCGTCCAGTCCTCGAACACTCGGCCTCCGACAGCACTGCCTGTCGTTTGCAACCAACACAACGAGGTGCGGGCATAGCCCGTGCAGGGGTGAGTATAACGATACTCAGTAGGGACCCCGAGACCCTCAAGGTCTCACTAAACCAACAAGGATAACCACAAACAAGATCTCAACAGATAACCTATACTTAGGTATATGCCCATACATATACCTAAGTTATCAAGTAACCCATCTCAATCATGAGGAAACACAAGGATCATGAAATCAACGGATAACCACTACCCAGGTATATGCCCATACATATACCTAAGTTATCAGGTGACTCATCTCAATCATGAGGTAAACACAAATGTCAAAAGTCTCAGCTCAAACTAGGATTTTTATTATCGAAACTGTAACTGCTGAAGAGCTCCGTCTCTGGAGTGTACAGTGGTCCTGTCACGACTCCAAGGTACTACTCACTAACCTAAGACTGCTGAGGTACTCCTCCTGTCGAGTACCGCGGGCCAGCCACCCAAACACAGTAGTGCTTCCCGCCGAGGTATGTCACCCAAGCACAGTAATGTACACCCCCTAGTAGCCTGTGAGGTACTCTCCGGATGAGTACCGCAGGTCTGCACTATCACACAGGTAGTGCTCCGTCCGCCATGGGTCTGCACCCAAACAAAGTAGTGCTCCGTCCACTGGGCTAGTCGACTCACTCCAAGTCGAGTCGGTCAAGCAGTCGTCAGGTCTCAGTCGGCTACACGGTCTCCGTACTCCGCACGCTCGTCTCTAGGAGGGTCCTCTCCACGAGCTACAGGTCGATACTCCAAGTATCTCAAAGTCCCACGAAGAAGTATCTCAAAGGACCGCCTCGTCATAGGGGTCTCAACGCAACAGACGGCGCGTCAATCGGACGCCCGGTCTGTGAGTTATTAGCCTTTTCGTCCCAGGGGCCCGGTTGGTTTCGTGAGCGAACCAATCCCGTCCGTATCTCAACTATACCCCGAACTCTCATAGGGTATACTCATAGGGACCATTTCTCAAATTGATCAACAACGCCGCTGACGGTTCGTCAAACGGAAGTCCTGTCTGAAAGATATCAGCTTTACCGTTCCAGGGGCCCGGTTTGTTTCGGGTATGATCCAACCCGTCCACTATCCAACTTTAACCAAAACTCGGGCGAAGTATGCCGAAAGTTCCGTCTCATCAAGAGGAAAACAACGAGAGAGACGGTGCGTCAATCGGACGCCCGGTCTGTGAGTTATTGGCTTTTTCGTTCTAGGTGCCCGGTTGGTTTCGTGAGCGAACCAACCCGACCGCACTCCGACGACATCCAAACCTCGAGCGGAGTAAGCCAAAAGATCCATCTCACTTAGAGGAATCCAAAAAAGTCGACGGCACTTCAATCGGACGTCCGGTGCTAAAGATATATCAGTTTCCGCTCTGAGGGCCCGGTTGGTTTCGTGTACGAACCAACCCGGTCGTACCCAAAGTTCTCCAAAACCTTCATTGTAATATACCGAAATGACCGTCTCATTCCAAGGATCGCTAACCAACTGACGGTGCATCGATCGGAGGTCTGTATCCCAAGATATGGGCATTTCACCGAAAACGGCCCGAAAACGGGGAGGTCCGCGTCCGGACCGACCCGGCCCGACCCCCCCTGGGTCGGCCCGAACCGGGTCGACTTGACCCGGATCCGACCCAGCTGGGCCCGGCCCGGCCTGGTCCGGCTCGGTCCGGTCCGGCCCAACCGGCCGGCCGCGGCCGAGCGGGCGCCGCGGAGCGGCGGGGGTGCGCGTGGCCGCCGCCCCCTTTTGGCCGCTGATTGGTGTTGGCGGCAACCGCCGCTGGCAGTCTTCCGGCGGCGCACTGCCGCCGCCTTATGCGGACCACCGGATGCGATCCGGTGGTCCGTTCCTCTTTTCGTCTTCGCCTACGGTCCTCTCGGGACCCGATCTTCACTACAAAGCCCTCAAATCGCCCTTGCGGCCCCGTTTGTCATCGCCCATCAATCCGCACGTCAAAACAAAACGTGTTGTCTTCGTGGTTCTCCGTCGCAATGCGACGGCACCGCGCCCTTCCACCGTGGCCCCGCTCCGGCCGCGGTGTCTATGGTTTTCTTCGACATGGTGCGACGGCGTCGCGTCCTTGTTCAACTCCTCGGCGTGGCGCGACGGTGTCACATAATATTTGCCGTGTGATTTCCGCGTGGTGCGACGACACCACACCATTTCTTCCCAACCACATAAGAAACAACATCAAAAATGGAGGAGGTTCGGCCGTGTTTGTGCGGTCCGGACCCCTCTCGTTAGTCGTTAACAATTGTTCATATTTTCACGAAGAACGTCAAGATAGTATTCACGAACGAAATAAATAAATAAATCCCCTACTTGGATATTTGACGTCGCACGTCGGGCGTCGCGGAGAACGGCGTCGTAGAGAACGACATCGTGGAGATCAGACGTCGATTCCGTGGACGTTGGGGTACGTCCGAGGAGGAAACTATGTATCCTCCCTTGTTGCGGAGATAAAGAAGGAAGGCACGTTGTCGTTGGCAAGTTCCCTACGTCGGTGTCTTCTCCCTTGCCGTGGAGGAAAAAGAGGATGAAGAACCATGATCACCGAGTCGTTCTAAGTTGAGGGATCGATGTTCTTCATCGGAGAAGAACCGTTCTTCATGGAGAGGAGGACGTTCTTCAATGAAGAAGGAGCTTCCTTCTTCTATCACACAAAGGCTCTTTCTCAAAAATCCTCCCACCACAATTCAACCTACAAATAAAACAAGGTTTCCCTTTATTTTATTTTAATCATGCTATGCATTGTAAGTTCAAAATTCAAACACTTAATTGATTAAGAGTTTCAATAACTTAATTTAAGTTCTAGTTGGAATGAGTTATGAGGGAGAGAGGGAGAGAAGGAGTTCAAAATAAAGAGGGAGTTGAGGAGTTTCAAAATAAAGAGGGAGGTAAGGAGTTTCAAAATAAAGAGGGATTTAGGGGGTTATGGGAAAAGTGAAGGGGTGGGGTTCGTGTGGGCCCCACCTCACCTTAAATCCTTCCATGGGTGGTTAACTCCAAGTGGGTCCCACCCCTAAATCCCTTACATAGATTAAAACCACTTAAGAGAGGGTCAAGTGTTGTAACATAACACTTAATCTACTTAACAAGAAAATAAAAATTATAGATAAGTTATAAATTAAACTTCCACAATTTTTATCATCTTCTCTCTGATAAACACAACTCAAGAAATGGCGTTTTTAAGCAATTACCGACGCTACGGTTCCATCGGTGCCCTCGGAATTAGATTCCGAGCACCGGTTCAAAAGATAGGAATTCCCGCTCGTTCGTTCACTGAACGTACCCGAGCCAAACTTCAGAAATTAATTTCGGGCACACCGGGCCTTGGAATCAGGCGCCGTCAGAAACTGTGTTCTTGTAAAATTCCAAAGAAAATTAAGAAAAAATTTCCCTTGAATTTTACGGGTATTTACATTACTCCCACCACAGGGCTTTACGTCCCCGTAAAGCTTCAACACAAACTAGGGTAACAAAAGCGGTACAGAGCACGCATATGAGCCTTCCGCTCCCATGTGCTCACCTGGAGGTTCCTGTGATGCCAAAAGAAAAAAAACACCTGAGGAATCGATCGTCCTCGTAGGATCTGCTCCTGTCGATCCTCAATTCTCACTAGAACCTCCGTGAAAGACACCTTACCATCATCGTCCTGCTTCCCGTGGTCGATGATGTGTGAAGTATCACGCACGTATCTCCTCAGCTGAGGTACGTGGAAGATTTTATGCACCCGGTGCAACTGAGGTGGAAAGGTGAAGTGGTAAACTACCTCGCCTACCCTGCTGGGGGCCTATAAAGGTCCGTTGAACCTCGAAGATATCTCGTCGCCTGGGCTACATCTCCGTAAACCTCGTCGAGGTGAGACCTGTATAAGAACGTGTTCACCATCCTCAAACTCTAGAGGTCTCCCTTTCCATATTAGAACTGAAACTCAAAATGACTGCTGCCACGAGGGTAAGGTTGACCGACTCAAGAATGATCGGTCGCACCCTCCCATGCACGAGTTTAACTTGTGCTGCCCAGGGTTTCCTTTTCGCCAACCAAGGAAAACCCATCCCGACGTTTTCCTAAAACCGTCAATTTGAGTATGAACAGTTATTTCCCATTCCATACTCAAACTAACGTCGTAAGGCCTCGACGCTGCCACCAAGAGATTCCAATCGGAACTCTCGCCTCGAGGGTCTGACCACACCGTCAGCGTAAGTGTGACTATCAAGTCTCCTCCCAAAGGTATCTCCAGACGTGAGGGTCAAGTACACGGCTTACCGGAAACTCTAGTTCTGGAACAAGATTTGTGAAAGAAAGGAATGATTCATATCGACGTCCGTTACTACAGCAGCTAGTAGTGGACACAGATTGTACCTTGAATCATTTCTAGAGCCATTGGGTCACACTCCTAGACCGCATGCAGCCGCACTCTTCCTCCACCCTCCAGCTCCCTGAGCCTGGCGGGAATAACTAAGGCGGGTGGTTGTACCATGATAAGATGTACACCACCTCATGCTGCTCTACTAGATCTGCCTCCACGTCTACTGCTTCGTAGACTCATCTCTCCTTTAAGATTCCTCTTCTTTAACATTAACACGCTCGAGTCTCTAAGACTGGAGTCGGTTTCTTGTTTCTTACTACACTGTGTAGTCTTCATCCACTCCGGGATGATCTGTACCTTCTTTGCATAAGATCTGAAAGAGCTGCTAAAATTTCTCCTTTTCCGAAAAGAGAAACTCGGTCTCATCCCCTGGACGAACCATGACAATTTCCTAATACAGTCAATATTGACATGAATGACGCATTCATGCCATGGATGAGGTCGTAAGGCCTCGACGTAACTACTAAGAGATCCAACTGTCACTCTCGCCTCCAAGGGTCAAGTCACACTGTCGGCATTAGTGTGAGGTCACTGGGTCTCCTCCAGTACAAATATCGAAAGTGAGGGTCAAGTCAATAGTTTTAACCGGGACCACTCAGTATCAACCAAACAAAAGGACAGGAAAGCAAACAAAGATAAGTGTCTTTTTATTATTACAGCTCATAGTATAAAGACATGAATACAATAGAAACATGGAACTAGAAGTACAAGGGACGTATCCACTAGTTCCGCTCATGTCCACCTGCTCCCGAAGCTCTACTGCCTTTTCCACTGCTCGGTTGTTGCTCAAGAACTCACTGCTACTTCTACCTCGGTGGCTCCTCCAAAGCCTACGGAAAAACTGTACGAGGAGTCAGACAGTCACGTGCTAGGTGACCCTTTCCGCCGCATGAGTAACACAACCTGCTTCTAACACGCCTAGCTCTGTTCCCACCCCGGGTGCCCCGCACCACCGGTCCTAAAACCCAAGATCGTCCAACTACTGGTCTGGTCCTCCTGGACCTCTGCATCATCTGTTTACTGCCCACAGATGACTCGGCAACTGATCGAAAACCCTACGGCAAAAGCAGAAGTTCCTGTACACGCTCAGGGTGTAGAGCTACCGGCATACACTCCACCCAGAAGAAGGTCCCGAAGTATTCCCATGTGAAGGCCATCCTGTTGCAAAACTGAAACAAGTGGCTCCACCACCTACCTGCTGCTTCTCGAAGGAGGCTGGTAGCAAAGATCACCATGAAGTCTATTGGCGTCCCCACTAGCCAGAAGACTCTCACCATAGCCTCCAGCCAATCCTCAGCCGCCTACGGGTCCGTCCCTCCCTGGAACCTGGGTGGCCTCTGGAACTAGAACTCGTGCAGTGCGCTCAAGCGACGTGCATCGCCTACTGCTGGGGCTGGTGGCATCGGTGGATCAACGTATGGTAGTACCGCTGGTGCCTCAACTGCAAGAGGGCCCTGTACTGAAGCCTCGTCGCTCGAAAGGCTGTCAGTACGCACATCCCTCTGGGATGTAGCTGGTCTTCCGAGAAAATATATCCTGAAAGAAACAACGTGACACGGTCAAATGATTATACCTGGTGAGCTGACTTGGTTTGAGCTGACATTTAAAAACTTCTGGAAACACACACGCAATCAGTGTTTTCGTGCACAAAGTCGGAAATCAGTTTTCAGGGTCCTGGTGTATGGATACGTCGGCCGCCCGCACCAACACTAGACTCCCTGAACTAAAAATCACACTCGGTACTCTTAACACTATTTCTTCACAGGAAGAAAATATTAGAGTTATAAGTTCTACGGTAGAACCGACTCCTCTGATACCAATTTGTCACGACCCGTCCTCGGGGCCCGTGCCGTGACTACCCCAAGCCCGCCTTCCATAGGCCAGGGGTTGGAAACTAGAACCAAAGGCATAAATCCTGATAATTGGGAAGGCATTGCCTTTATAAAATAAAACAAGCACCATAGAGTAAGCAAGCGGAAAAAGTAAACACTAAGTAGAAGAGAAGTGCTGAAAATTAAATGGGCCAGAATACAAACCCAAAAGAAAGTACAACTACAACTGAACAAGTACAACAGAAAAGATAACAGCTGGAAGGACGGAATTGGCTCCTGGGTCATCCTCCTCAGATCCTACCTAAAGGGTAGGTACAGATGGCGCAGCTCCTGGTCGTCCACCACGGATCCTACCTGAAGGGTAGGTACAGATAGCCTCCTCTACGCTCTCGTCCGTCAACCTCCTCCGTGTGTCATCTCGTCGTGTAGTCCACCTCCGGGTACTGACTCGTCATGTTGTCCACCTCAGGGTACTGACTCGTCGTGTAGTCCACCTCAGGGTTCTGACTCGTCGTGTAGTCCACCTCCGGGTACCGTCCAGTCCTCGAACACTCGGCCTCCGACAGCACTTCCTGTCATCTGCAACCAACACAACGAGGTGCAGGCATATCCCTTGCAGGGGTGAGTATAACGATACTCAGTAGGGACCCCGAGACCCTCAAGGTCTCACTAAACCAACAAGGATAACCACAAAGAAGATCTCAACAGATAACCTCTACTTTGGTATATGCCCATACATATACCTAAGTTATCAAGTAACCCATCTCAATCATGAGGAAACACAAGGATCATGAAATCAACGGATAGCCACTACCCAGGTATATGCCCATACATATACCTAAGTTATCAAGTGACTCATCTCAATCATGAGATAAACACAAAGGTCAAAAGTCTCAGCTCAAACCAGGATTTTCATTATCGAAACCGTAACTGCTGAAGAGCTCCGTCTCTGGAGTGTACAGTGGTCCTGTCACGACTCCGAGGTACTGCTCACTAACCTAAGACTGCTGAGGTACTTCTCCTGTCGAGTACCGCCGGCCAGCCACCCAAACACAGTAGTGCTTCCCGCCGAGGTATGTCACCCAAACACAGTAGTGCACATCCCCTAGTAGCCTGCTGAGGTACTCTCCGGACGAGTACCTCGGGTCTGCACTGTCACACAGGTAGTGCTCCGTCCTCCATGGGTCTGCACCCAAACAAATTAGTGCTCCGTCCACTAGGCTAGTCGACTCACTCCAAGTCGAGTCGGTCAAGCAGTCGTCAGGTCTCAGTCGGCTACACGGACTCCGTACTCTGCACGCTCGTCTCTGGGAGGGTCTTCTCCACGAGCTACAGGTCGATACTCCAAGTATCCCAAAGTCCCATGAATAAGTATCTCAAAGGACCGCCTCGTCATAGGGGTCTCAACGCAACAGACGACGCGTCAATCGGACGCCCGGTCTGTGAGTTATTAGCCTTTACGTCCCAGGGGCCCGGTTGGTTTCGTGAGCGAACCAATACCATTCGTATCTCAACTATACCCCGAACTCTTATAGGGTATACTCATAGGGACCGTTTCTCAAAGTGATCAACAACGCCGCTGACGGTTCGTTAAACGGACGTCCTGTCTGAAAGATATCAGCTTTACCGTTCCAGGGGCCCGGTTGGTTTCGGGTACGATCCAACCCGTCCACTATCCAACTGTAACCAAAACTCGGGCGAAGTATGCCAAAAGTTCCGTCTCATCAGGAGGAAAACAACGAGACAGACGGTGCGTCAATCGGACGCCCGGTCTGTGAGTTATTAGCTTTTTCGTTCCAGGGGCCCGGTTGGTTTCGTGAGCGAACCAACCCGACCACACTCCAACAACATCCAAACCTCGAGTAGAGTAAGACAAAAGATCTGTCTCATTTAGAGGAATCCAACAAAGTCGACGGCATGTCAATCGGACGTCCGGTGCTAAAGATATATCTGTTTCCGCTCTGAGGGCCCGGTTGGTTTCGTGTACGAACCAACCCGGCTGTACCCAAAGTTCTCAGAAACCTTGAGTGTAATATACCGAAATGACCGTCTCATTCCAAGTATTTCTACGCAACTGACGGTGCGTCGATCGAAGGTCCGTAGCCCAAGATATGGGCATTTGACCGAAAACGGCCCGAAAACGGGGGGTCCGGGTCCGGACCGACCCGGCCTGAACCGGGTCGACCCAACCCAGGTCCGACCCGGCTGGGCCCAGCCTGACCGGCCGGCCGCGGCCGAGCGGGCGCCATGGAGTGGCAGGGGTGCGCGCGGCCGCCACCCCCTTTTGGCCGCTGATTGGTGCCGGCGGCAACCGCCGCTGGCAGTCTTCCGGCGGCGCGCCGCCACCGCCTTCTGCGGACCACCGGACGCGCTCTAGTGGTCCGTTCCTCCTGCCGTCTTCGCCTACGGTCCTCTCAGGACCCGATCTTCACTGCAAAGCCCTCAAATCGCCCTTGCGGCCCCGTTTGTCATCGCCCATCAATCCGCACGTCAAAACAAAACGTGTTGTCTTCATGGTTCTCCAGCGTGATGCGACGGCACCACGCCCTTCCACCGTGGCCCCGCTCTGGCCGCGGTGTCTATGGTTTTCTTCGACGCGGCGCGACGGCGTCGCGTCCTCGTTCAACTCCTCGGCGTGGTGCGATGGTGTTGCATAATATTTGTCGTGTGATTTCCGCGTGGTGCGATGACACCACGCCATTTCTTTCCAACCACATAAGAAACAACATCAAAAATGGAGGAGGGTCGGCCCTGTTTGTGCGGTCTCGCCCCCTCTCGTTAGTCGTTAACAATTGTTCGTATTTTCACAAAGAACTTCAAGATAGTATTCACGAACGAAATAAATAAATAAATCCCCTACTTGGATATTTGACGTCGCATGTCGGGCGTCGCGGAGAACGACGTCGCGGAGATCGGACATCGATTCCGTGGACATTGGGGTACGTCCGAGGAGGAAACGACGTCTCCTCACTTGTTGCGGAGATGAAGAAGGAAGGAGCGTTGTCGTTGGCGAGTTCCCTACGTCGGTGTCTTCTCCCTTACCGTGGAGGAAAAAGAGGATGAAGAACCGTGATCACCGAGTCGTTCTAAGTTGAGGGATCGATGTTCTTCATTGGAGAAGAACCATTCTTCATGGAGAGGAGGACGTTCTTCAACGAAGAAGGAGCTTCCTTCTTCTATCACACAAAGTTTCTTTCTCAAAAATCCTCCCACCACAATTCAACCTCCAAATAAAACAAGGTTTCCCTTTATTTTATTTTAATCATGCTATGCATTGTAAGTTCAAAATTCAAACACTTAATTGATTAATAGTTTCAATAACTTAATTTAAGTGCTAGTTGGTATGAGTTATGAGGGAGAGAGGGAGAGAAGGAGTTCAAAATAAAGAGGGAGTTGAGGAGTTTCAAAATAAAGAGGGGGGTGAGGAGTTTCAAAATAAAGAGAGAGTTAGGGGGTTATGGAAAAGTGAAGGGGTGGGATTCGTGTGGGCCCCACCTCACCTTAAATCCTTCCATGGGTGGTTAACTCCAAGTGGGTCCCACCACTAACTCCCTTACATAGATTAAAACCACTTAAGAGAGGGTCAAGTGTTGTAACATAACACTCAATCTACATAACAAGAAAATAAAAATTGTAGATAAGTTATAAATTAAACTTCCACAATTTTTATCATCTTCTCTCGGATAAACGCAACTCTAGAAATGGTGTTCTTAAGCAATTACCGGTGCTACGGTTCCATCGGTGCCCTCGGAATTCGATTCCGAGCACCGGTTCAAAAGATAGGAATTCCCGCTCATTCGTTCACTGAACTTACCCGAGCCAAACTTCAGAAATTAATTCCGGGCACACCGGGCCTCGGAATCAGGCGCCGTCAGAAACTGCGTTCTTGTAAAATTCCAAAGAAAATTAATAAAAACTTTCCCTTGAATTTTACGAGTCTTTACAGCGGAGACCAAGCGGCGCCCACCCAGCGTTGCCGCCTCGCCAACCAAATGACCTCTGGGCCATTCAGGAATCCGGGTGACTTGGGGGTTACACCCCCCCCCCCCCCCCCGTCGGACCTCACCAGGTCGTCACCCATGAGCAAGGACACCACCCTAGAGCCAGGCTGATTCCCTCAAGCCAGTCCACTACCCTTGATCCAGGCTACCACCCTCGCCCCGATCCATCGCCCTCAGACAGGGCCGCCGCCATCGCACCGGGCCTCCGCCCTCAGGCCGGGCCGCCGCCATCGCATCGGGCCGCCGCCCTAGCACTGGGAAGCCACCCTTGAACCAGGCCACCACCCTCACACTGGGACACCTCCCTCATATTGGTTCGCCACCCTCAGACCGGGACGCCGCCCTCGGACCATGATGCCACCCTTATACCGGGCATCTGCCCATGCGGGCCACCGCCCAGTGGGCATCCTCCCCACGTGGGCCGGTCCGCCACCTTGCGTTCCACCCTATTCTGGCTAGTCCTCCCTTGCAGGCCACCCCCCTTGCAGTTCTCCCCCTTGTGGGCCGCCCCTTGCAGGCAACCCTATTCTATTTGGGCCACCCCTCTTGCGAGCCGGAACATAAATCGGTCCAACAGATCTAGTCCACCCAGGCCTAGTGGGCCGAGTCCACCCTGGCTCAACCCAAATCGAGTCAGGCCGGGTCGGACCAGACCCAGGCCCAACCAGACCCAAAAACACATAAAGGGAAATATCTTGAGAACTGGACATCTGTTTGACAAACCCTCTACAGTGTTGGGTTCCTTGGATCGAGATGGTCCTTTTGTTATACTATACTTGACTTTTGGATAAAGTTCGAGTATGGCTGGGATGGATCGAACCAGAATCTAACCGGGCCCTCAGAGTAAAAAATGCTTATAACTCATAGGTCGGGTGTCCGATTGACATGTCGTCTATCGCATTGGAATATTTACGGCATAGCGGTCCTTCAGGTTACTCCTTTGTGGAGATTAGTGGTGATTAAGGTACAACAGATATCTCAAGGTGCAGAATCTACGGAAATCGAGTGCACCGGGTGCGGGGAAACCTGTGGCAGGCTACAACGTTAAGAAATAACATCGATCCTATGTGAGTCAGCATTTATCGATCATGTTTGGGTCAGATCCTATGTGGTCTAGCGCTCAATGATCCTATGTGGGTCAGCGCATACCGATCCAGTGTGCGTCAAATCTTATGTGGGTCAGTGGGAGTTAGTTACCTATCGATCCTATGTGGGTTAGCAGTAGTGACTCTTAACATGATTAGATGATCTAGTTTACGACTAATCATCTGCACTTATATACTTAAGTTATACCTAATTGTGATCTGATTCTTTTACCTATGTGGTACTTAAATCTTTGTGGTGATACCTGTGTGGTATTTCTATCTTCATGGTGTTACCTGTGTGGTACTTCTATATTTGTTGTGTTACCTGTGTGGTACTTCAATCTTCATGGTGTTACCTGTGTGGTACTTCTACCTTTGTGGTATCATCTTCATGGTGTTACCTTTGTGGTACTTTTATCTTCATCGTGTTACCTATGTGATACTTCTATCTTCGTGGTGTTACAAGTGTGGTACTTCTATCTTCATAGTGTTACCTTTGTAGTACTTCTACCTTTTTGGTATTGTCTTTGTGGTGTTACCTGTGTGTTATTTCTATCTTTGTGGTGTTACCCGTGTGGTACTTCTACATTCGTGGAGTTTCCTTCGTAGTGTTATCTTCGTGGTGTTACCTGTGTGGTACATCTACCTTCATGGTGTTGCCTATGTGGTTTCCTTCCCTTATGTATGGTATGATTATTTCATGATAACTTATATATATTTTTGGGCATATACCTAAGTACAGTTGATGTCTTTATTTGTGGTTTTTCCTTTGTAGAACTCTAGGATACCTACGGGGGTCTTGGGGTCCCTACTAAGTATTGTAATACTCACCCTTCAGGGGATTCTCCCACACCTTGTTTTGTTTGGTGCAGACGACGTATAACATTGATCGAGGTTGAGGGAGCTCGAACTGGATGGTGCTTGGAGGTGGACCATTCGACGTGACATGATGCGGAGGAGAATGACAAGTGTGGAGTGTTGGGGAGGCAACCTATACCTACCCTACAGCTAGTAACCTCATAGAATAACCAATTATCAATTTTTCCTTTTCATTCAGTTGAATTGTACTTCCAGTCATACTTTCACTTTTATAGTTGGGCTTGTAGTCCAGACCCTTTTTACTTTTAGCACTCTTTTACTACAGCAGTTTACCTTGTGGTTGCATCTTATTGCGTTCTAGTCTGTTTGGTTGCTTCTTGTTGTGTTCTTGGACTATGTGTCTATACAGGTTGAAAAGGAAATGCTTTCCCATTTAAGGGATATGCCTTTCCGGTGCTAGTCGCTAGCCCCTGGCCTATGGAAGGTGGGCTTGGGGTAGTCACGGAACGGGCCCCGAGGGATGGGTCCTGACATCCAAGACCATCGAGAGAAGGAGCTTTGAGGATGGAAAATTCCCTTGGTTTTTGTGCAGTAGAGAAATTTTGGATTGGATGAGAGTACATGGGAGAATGAGATGCAAATTCGTAACCAATACCAAGAGTTGTTTTTATTTTTTCCAATCTCAGTTTTTCTTTGTGATGTTCTATTTGGATAGTGGTGTATTATGAGATATGATGTTTTCTCCTTGATTTGATGTGTGTTTTGAGATGTGTGGTAAAGATATAACATGTGAAAAAGTGAAGGCCTTATTCCTAATCGAGACGTAATATACCATGATGTTATTAAACCCATGTGGGTGAGTTAGTGCTTCTGAGAGAGGATATTATATTGACATGGATGATGGAATTCCCTAATTCTTACATTTGAGGTAGTACAATTTTTCTTTCATCTGTTTTGGGAGTTTGGGTTAGAATGTTCGGTTGGGGAAGAATTTTAAATGTAACTAGATGCTCAAGAGGTATCTCGGGGGAAGTTTTTTTGGATACTTTCTCTTCATACTTTCAGGTTTGTTTTTAATTCATGAGGTCAAAAATATTTTGAGAGGTATATTATGTAATAGACTAAACCTTATGGCCTTTTACATTGCCAAAAATTTGATGATTGTGGTGTCTAGGGGAAATCTATGGTGCTTTTGAGGATGGTGGTGGATCTCTAATTGGGAAAAATTTTGATCTAATGGTGACTCACCAATGGTGGATCATTTTGAATTAATGCTGATAGACCAATAGTGACTCATTTTGAACTAATGGTGACTCATTTGCAATGACTGGTGACTCACCAATGGTGACTCATTTTGAACAAATGGTCACTCACCAATAATGACACATTTTGAACTAATGGTGACTCACCAATAGTGACCCCTTTTGAACTAACGGTGACTCACCAACGCTGACTCATTTTGAACGAACAATGAGTCACAAATAGTGAATCATTTTGAACAAATAGTGACTTAAAAATGGTTAATTATTTTAAACTAATAGTGACACTCAAACAGTTTCTCATTTTGAACTAACGTTGACTCACCAATGGTGACTCATTTTTTACTAATGGTTACTCACCAAAAGTGAATCATTTTAAACTAATGGTGACTCGCCAATATTGAGTCATTTTGAAATAACAGTGACTTGCAAGCGATGGTCCAATTTAAACTAAAGGTGTCTCATCAATTTTGACTCATTTTGATCTAACAGTGACTCACCAATGGTGAATCATTATCAGATAATGGTGAGTCACCAATGGTGACTTGTCAATGGTTACTCATTTTGAACTAATGGTCACTCACCAATGATAAATCATTTTAAACTAACAATGACTTTCCAATGGTGAATAATTCTGAACTAATGAGGAATCACAAATGATGACTCTTTTTTAACTGAAGGTGACTCACCAACAGTGACTCATGAATAGTGTTTCTAGTTTTTTCTAAAATTTATAGATTTTCCATTTTGATGTCTTTTATAAAAAAATGGTTTTAATACCCCAATTACAGGGTTTTAAATTTGTTTCAGATGTTATTAATAATATCTTCTATTTATAGAATTCATGAAGTACTTTTAATCATTTAAAATATGTGGATTTAATGAAATTTTTGTTTATTGGCCAATCTAAATGGTATCTAATTTGGTGGTTCTATATCAATTATATCAATAAGAGAAGATCTTTTCTTCCTTCTATATTTATTTCCTTCAATTTATATGGGAGTTTCGAGATACTTATTCCCTTGAAGTAATTGAATGTTATTCTTGTAGTTGTATCAACTTCCCCTATTACGTTTTCCTCTTATGCGCACACCCCATGTTTTGGATAAATTAGTTTATGTAAATATCTATTCTTCTAAGTAAAAATTCCTTCAATATTCCTTTGAGTGTATCATGTGGGCTGGGTTACTCTTGTTATCTCATTTGAAGATAGTGTATCCAACTTAACAAATATAATTACCAAGTTTAACTAAAATTGAAATGAGAAGGGGAATGCTTATCATTATTTTATATCTTATGATTTTGACATTGATATTATCTATGATTATTGTATCACAGAATTCCATGGATTTAGGTATCCCATATTATTTTGGTTTTTTTTTATTATCATTTTTTTAAAATATTTATAACACTGTCGTAAATAAATGTTTTACCAAATATATTCTGTTATTGAACTTGATGACCTAGGATAATATGGATTTTGTGATAATGCCCTCAAATAATGAAGTGAAATTTAATGAAAGACCCTATGTCAAATCTAAAAGATACAATGGTATGTGTTTTGTTATGTTTGTTGATACTGTTGTCTGTTGTGTCTTGGCAAGGATGATATGATTCATGGGTGGGGGATTTATTATGGTGGTTGTTGGAGAAGAGGATGTGATAGGAGTAGCAGTACGATTATACACCAGGGTTGTGATAGTGGTTGGTTACTCTAGTTTCCCTTGTAGTAATGGGATTAAATGCATGATAATGATATGAAATTGGATTCTAACTAATGTTGAATACATAAATTTAATTGGTCTATTAATTTTTAATTTACGGATAATATGAAAATTAGAGATTGAAAAATGTGGTTTTAAAAGTGGAATTTGATTTCTGAATTTTTTTGGGGTGGGGGTTATGAATTTTGTTTTCGAGTAAAATATTATGTATCTTGTTATATGTTTTTTACATTGTTTTGAACCCTTAATATGGATATTTTTCCCCTATATGTATATACATTGTCTATTTTTTGTGATTTCAATATGTGCCCCCCCCCCACACACACACACACATAAAGGACTATGCGCTGATGCGGAATGTTTTGGAGGTGTCTTTATTAACATCCTAATCGTAAGGGCTCCTGCTTGGCATCCAATAGACCCGGGTTCAAAACTGAGTGGAGGTGAATTTCTGGGGGTATTATAGCAATACTGTAGCAATATTGTAGCAGTACTATAGCAGTCATTATAGTAGTTACTATTTGGTACTGTAGCAGCCGGAACTATTCACCCGATTTGGGCCTTCGGGCCACCGGTTTGGGCCTTCGGGTCTCTAGGGCCTTCGGGTCATCAAAGGCTTTCGGGTCACACGTCCTTCGGGTCACATAGACCATGGAGTATCCTAGTTAACATAAAACAGGCCCTAGAAGAGGATCAGAGCAACAGGAGTAGCATCCACCAGATGCAGAGCTAACCGGATTAGAAGAATGAGAGGGTATGGCAGCTGCCATCGGGACCAGACACTGTGCATCTTTGTATGGGGCAATGCTAATTGATCAGAAATGCAAGGTGGGGAGCTAGGTGATAAATGATGCAGAAATCTAGAGAGGGGCAGTTCAAGTGTGCTGGGCCTACGGGTCATGTATTGGGCATGGTATGCCTCTGGGCCTTCGGGTCATGTATTGAGGGTTTGTCGGGCCTTGTTCTTTGGGCCTACGGGTCATGTACGGGTTCCCCTTAAACCCTTAAAAGGGGGATTATCCATAATAAAAATAAAAAAGAAGGCCTTTGAGTCATTCGGTATAATGGGAGGATGGATGGATTGATGATAGATATTCCCCACTTTCTCTTCCAATAATTGGTGATTTGTATTGGCAGTGATGGATATAATTAAAAAGTGAAATTGTCTACTTTTGATGAGATGAGTATGTGATGGCTTGGGCATCTTCGGGGGAGATGTGATGATATGACTTGTGGTGAGGGTCATGCATGGTAGGGGGAGTGAACGAGGTTGATGACATTCATCTTCATGATACCCTATTACATTATTACATATATGGGATCTGATGTGATGGCCTAGGTGACTATGATAGGATGTGATGTGATGTGATATTATTCAAAAGTGGTGGGAGCCCCAGGACATACAATTTCGTGATATGAAAGTATAAAATCAGTGGGAAAGTTTTGTCGGATACCCTACCAACTATATAGTATATTTTATATTATTGTACTTGGATGTGTTATTCGGTGAGAAAGCCATGGTGATGTTATGGTTTTTTTTAGTATACCTACATAGGTGTTGTTTTATTCTATTGTTTTCTTACTGGGAAATTAGTATTCTCTTTTCACATTTTAGGAGAGACCTTGGTTATCCATACTAAGTATACATATATACTCATCCTAGATATATGAAACTATTTTCCGGTTTTTAGGAGGACTTTATTGACCATTTTTTACATTACTACCTTAGACATTTGGAAATTTGTTGTATCACTACTTTATATTTTTTCTGGGTATTTACCTTGGATACATTTATATGTGTTAGTCTTATTTACACATGCCTTTTGGGATGGTTTTTTGGATTTATTATATATATTTCATGGGTCTGATTGCATTTTATTTATCTTATATCATCGTCCTATTTATATTATTGAGGTTAATTCCTCCCATACCTTAGATTGTTAAACCCTCGGTTCTAGTCTCCAACCTAGGGGCAACTAGAGGTAGGACTCGGGGGTTATTATCTCTCTCCCCTCATTACGCTATCTTTGAATGGAGGGTTTAGTTGCAATTATATAATTTTAAAAAACATAGTAACTACATATATGCCTTTTTATACATTAATTAGACTTTTAGAACAAACTATATAAGATGGTCATGAAAAATAAATTGTGTTATAGCATGGAGATGGTAGTTCGTACATACTCCTGAGTAACATATCCATTTTTCAGGAACATGAGTTTGATAAGGGAAGTATTATTTTATCTTTCCATAAGGATAATTATTTCATAAATATATTATTGTATTTAAATATATTTAAAAATATCGTCCATGTTAATCATTGATGAAAAATAAAATACATTGTTTTGTGAGGCAATAGTGTGTATGTGCGCATGAGTGATGCTTTTACTTTAAATTAAATAGTTTGGAAAGATTTTAAATATTTATTTACAATAAAATGATGAAATCCCTATAATATACATTATTTTATTTTATTTTTATCCATTATTTTTACCATTTTTAAGAGTTGGTGATGATAAATAAAATAGATCTTCACGATAAGTGGCAGTCTAAACATATGCACGAGTGATTTTATTATTTTTTATTTAATGATTATATATATTAAATAGTGTTATAACATAAACATTATAAAATTTATATGAATTTAATATAATTAAGTTATTATATCAAAATATTTAGGTGAGTTTTTAAGGATGTAAAAGAATAAATTAAAAGAAAAAAACATTTAAGAACTATAGAAGTTATCAAGAAAACCTCTTAAGGTTTATACATAAAGCCTTCATAAGTGTGTTTTATAATAAATAATGGATTTATTGGTTATGTGTATGGATCTTATGAAATTATTTAGGTAGTGATTAGCTGAGATAATAAACTCTTGAGGTGAGGAGAAAAAATGAGAGGGGTTTCCTTTTATATGTGAGGTAGATGACACACAAGGAATTTTCCAAAAAATTAAAATACATTAATTTCATAGTCAAAAAAAAGTGTCTCTAAAATTACACATAATTTATCAAATCATAATATATTGTGTAAATATGAAAATAAAATTGGATTTCAAAAGATTTATTTCATTTTAACCCATATCATTTTTTTATCCCTTTTAATTTAATTAACTCTTACTGTGGTGGGTGACTGTTTAACCAAATATACTATTCATATTAAGAAAATATAAAATGGGATTTATTTAAAAATTTAGATATGATTATTCAAAATTTGGATTCAATTTTATAAAATTAAATTTCTATAAGAAGATGTAATTATTTTTAAAAACCCTATAAAAAGTAATGAATAACGGTTTTCTAGAGAAATGTCTTCCTGAGTCTAATAAATTTTTCCTCAAAAAGAACTTATAGTGATGATAATAATTAGATTCATTAGATTATATTTAATCATAAATATCTAATTAAATTTTAAAAAAAACAAAAATAGTATTCAACACTGTAAATACTTGAAATAAAAACACAGTTTTCATACAAATCTGTGTTTCATATCATTCACACAAAAAATAAACTTTTTCAGAAAAATATAAAAAACACACTATATTCTAATTATGAATTATTTAAATAAAATTTTAAGTATATTTTATGAAATTATAATTCTAAAATTTGGACAATGAATTTTTTGGTAAACCATATAACACGTGTAATAATATTTAGTGTGAATAAAATTATTTCCATTTTTGTTGAAAATTTATATAATATATTTATATTAAATATTAATCTATAAAAGAAAACTATTTAATATTAATAATGAATCAAATTTATCTATTAGGAACATTGCATAGCATTTTACATTCTTCCCCCCTTTTGGAAATTTCATCCTCATAATTTTATTCGGTTCCAAACAGAAAGTGTTTTAATGTTTTTCAGAAAATATTCGATGGAGGTTAAAATAAAACTTATGATCATGAAAGGAAATCCTGGTTAGTTTTTTAAAAGAATACCATTTTTCAAAACCACAATTTAAATAGGGATAATATAACATCTTTTTGAAAGGACAACATGGGAAATAGGAGATTCACTTAAAATATCACATTTTTTGGGTGCCTAATAATCAAATAATTGGTGGGAATTAAAAATATGGACCTATAGAAAAAAATTAACATCCAAGGAGTAATAAATATTGATATAGAACGTGATTATGAAAAATTCATTTCCACAAAAAAATAAATCACTATAGGATAAATAATACTATAAATTCATAAAAATTAAGTTAAAATGATAGAATTATTATTTAATGATAATTTTCCTAGAGTTAAGGGATTATTTTACTATCATGATGGAGAACATCATAAAATAAACCTAATTTTTTTATTTATAATTTTAATATCAATTTTATCTTTTGTTTTTGATTCATTCATTTCCCAAATTTATTAAATCTCTATGTCTTGGAAATTAGTTTTCAATATGATTTTTTCATGTCTGAATCACTAAAATTGATTTTTAATGGATCACAAGATCCATAAATGGATAAAATTTTATTTATACTATATTTTGATGTTACCCAAAATAAAAAATGGTAAAAAAATTAATGATAATATCTAATGTTAATAAATATTCCAATGATGAAATAAAAAATTAATTTTCTAATCCATAACAAAAATCCCAATGTTCATTATCAATCATTCCATATATAACTATCTATAATACTCTTCATAATATTCTGGATAAAAGTTACAACCCCAAAAATAAATAATTGAACAATAATTTATTAGAGATCAATCTAAAATTTTTCTCTACACAATATTGATGACTCATTATGTCATATGTGAGCTATAAGCTGTAATTATATAATTTCCATTGTATGCTATGTCTTTATTCCCCAAATTCTATTTATGTAAATTTTATATTATTTCCAATATAGTTTACTCCTTCAAAATTAACATTGACCACATGTTTATAAAATTAAATTTCAATCTCATGGTAATCTATATGATAAAACATATGTTCCCAAAACGTAATAATCTGATTATCGAAATGTACCATAATTACCTCAACATCAAAGATCAGATAAATCCTAATTATTATCAATACGATTCAATTTATTTCTATAAAAATTAGAATCAATCTTACCCAAATTTTCTTCTTCACATGTTAAACATAAAGGTTACATATTATTTGAACATTTATTAGAACCCAATATATGTATCTCACAATACACTCTTCACATTATACTTTAAAGTTATATTAATTACTTTAAATTTATTATCATTATTATATATATCAACCATTACAAAAAAAATTCAATATCATAACTCTTAAAATCCAAAATACACTATATTAATTCAATGTTCATCACAATACTTTAATCATTATTTTCTATCTTATTTGTTTTCACATCCTTCCTATAATAAAAAATGAATCCTTCCCAATTATTTATTAATATTAATATATTCGTATTTCATAATATATAAAAAATATTCTATTATTTTGAAATATAAATCACCATTCATTCTAATCACTTGTTTGAAGATATATTCCCCATGATCTTTCAGGTAGAGTTTGTATATTTTTAGAATTTCACAATAGCATGCAAAGTTCTATTTCTTAAATTATCCATAAATAATCATTATATATTAATTTAAATTTATTTTTAAAGATGATGAAATATTTAAACAATATCATGTTTTGAATATATAACTTTCAGACATCATATCAAACATTTTTCACATAATACATTATGATAAGGTTTGCCTTCAATTTTTCTAATAAGGTTTGGTGTTTATAAAAATAAAAAAATTCTGATAATAATGTTAAGAAATATATTTCTTAAAGTTAACCCTCCATTTTAGCCTTATAAAGGGTTGGAAATATTTTTTACAGATAATCCATTGTAAAAACCTATTAAAGTCCCTTATTGTATTTTCCATAATTGTTAGGTTACAAAATATCTCTTTTGAATACATGGTTAAATGTGTCATAATTTCTTTCATGATGTTTAAATATAGAATAGGGTTCTGATACATTATAAAGTGTTTTTTAAAAAATGAAAATATTAAAGAATGTGTTTATATCACATGAGAATTATTTTTTTCACTATTTATAGAAGTAAATCATATGTAAGGTAAAGGAGGCTTGGGTTTTATTTCTACCCATATATCATGAATATTATTTTTTATCTTAATGACTTTAACTCGTGAGTCAAAAAAACATTTATAAAAACATATTCAAATGATAAATAAATTTTATTCTCATTGTCTTAAACTATAACACCCATACTTTAGTATAGGATAATTTAGATTATCTATAGATTCAACCTTGGTTTAATTAATCTTTATTATATTATACTTATTAACATAATCCAAAAATAATTATAATTCATCTTATAATACTAAACTTTACAATTATACATTACTTATACCTTATCCTCAAAAAACATTAAAACCTCATAAGTAATCTAAACCATTATTAGGTTACCAAATATAAGGAATAAATATTTATTAAACCTATAAATTAATTTTTAAATGATAATTAATTTTTATATGTTTCGAAAGTCTATTTTAGGTTTATATTTTTTGATAACTAGGAAAAACTCTTACATAACAGTGATGAAATTTTCTTAGAGTATCATTTTTTCCTCTAACCAATTTCTTCATAAAGACACACATACTTCATTCTAAGTAACTTCCATATCTAAAAATCATAATTTAAAACCTTTATAATCATCCTTTGTCCAAATAAAAAATCATTTCCATTCATGGGATGAACAAAAACATATCACTAAGGAAAACATACAAAGAGGAATATAAACATCTTAGTACATTTCAAAACCATGAGACTATATAATATAAATTTCCTTTGAAATAATAATAATTGAGGTAAAATAATAATTTATACACATAAAAAATAATCTTTTCTATCCAATTTCTCTAATAAAAACTTTATAGGATATCCTAATGGAAATATCATAGTCATGAAGGAATCTTAGAAATCATAAGAATCCATGAAAACAATTTTCCTAAAAATATAAACCTTGTTCCCTTAATGGGGATAATCACACCTTAAAAAAAAGTTTAATATATTAACATATGAAATAAAAAGTCTTCGATGAAAATTTATTTCAATACATAGAAAAATAATCTTGGTACCTAGGGAAATCATCTTCTGAAAACCCATACAAGAACCCTTAAAATGGAATAACCCAGTGTGTTATTTAAAAAATAATTTTCTAGAGAACATAATCATTAACAAGTGAATTTAAGAGCTATATAACGCTCTCTAATAATCATAAATAATATACAGGGATTATAAAATATATTAATAAATTTAAATAATTAACTTCCATCATCAAACTCCTAAAAATACACTTTTGAAACCATAAGTAAACCCTTTTTGGATTTTATATATCCCTTTCCTTAAAGACACTATTTTCGAAACTAGAATACCCAAAACACATGGAATAAAGGTTTTTCTATGAATAATACATGGAATATTGTAAAAGAATAAAAATTTAAAATAACTGTTATATTAATGGGAAAATTCATCGATATCATATATGCTAAAATAAAACATTCATTATTCCTTTTATAAAGAAAGTCGAAATGTTCCATGTATAATAATAAAAAAATCCTTTTGAAAACCATTGGAATTAAGTAAATAGATAAGTAAAATTTATTGTATAATTTATTCATGTAAAAATAAATATATCCATTAATGGGTTTTAAGAATATGGAATTGGATGAAATAATGTCGAAAATAATCATCAAAATATTAAAATTGAGTTTTTATTATAAATTGTCCCTTACCTCGAGTATGACTTGTCACATACAGTAATTTTATTCCTGAATAATAATGTAATGATAATTTTCTAATATCATAAGAATAACTATCATTTTAATTATAATTTTATTATTCCTTTTATTTAACATATTACTATTTCATACTTAATCACTTAATTGATTATTTTTACAATGAATATTTTGCGGAACTTCTCTTCATTAGTCCAAATTTATTTTTGAAGGACAATTATAGTAAAAAGAAGTCATGATTATATCAATTAAATAACATTATTCATGTTATAGATATAAATTTTAGATGTTATTTACACTTTTAGAACCACATATTTAATATGGTTATAGAAAATGAATTACATTACAACATGGACAAAGTAGTCTGTACGAACACATATGCAACATTTCCTTCAAAAAAATGAGTTAAAGAGAGTCGACATTGTTTTCTCTTTCCATAATGAAAACTATATCATAAATATTATATTATTTCTTTAAATACAATAATAAATATCATCCATGTGTGAAATTGATGAAAAATAATATATATCGGTTCATGTAGTCGTAGTCCACACATATGCATTAGCAATGATTTTTTTATTGAATTGTAATGATAAAATTAGAATTTTTATTTTCCACAGAGGGATAAATTTTTATCATATATATCATATTATTTCATTTTTATCCATTCTTATTACCATTCATAAGAGTCGGTGATGAAAAATGAAATACATCATCTTGCGATTCGGTTGTTTTCACCTATGCACGTGTGATTTTTTTATTTTTCATTAGATTTTTAAGTTGATTGAAAAAATTAAGACATAAAAATAATGACATTTAATTATATTTTATATAATTATGTCATTATATCGCAATGGGTATGACTGAATTAGAGGAGGTAAAATAAAAAATAAAAAATAAAACACTCTATTAAGAACTATACTGCTTATTTGGGAGACCTACTTATTTTTGTACTTAAAACCTTTTAAAATGGTATTATGATCACAAAAAGACCTATAATATATGTTTATGGATGTTATAAAAGTATTTGGGTAGGTTTTTTATAATCTAAGAGGCTCTTGAAGTGTATATAAGAGATGAGAGGGGGGTGGCCTCTTATAAGTGATGGAGACAACACAATTAGATTTTTTCAAAATTTTATAATATATTTATTTCAACTCAATACATGTGAATCTAAAAAGGATAATTTTCTTGGAAGTGATGTTATAAGGTCTAAATATGACCATAAAATTGTATTTATGCATGTTTTAGGTCATTTTAACCCCAATAATATTAGTTTTAACACTTTTACCTAGTTTAACTATTACCGTGGTAATTGACATTTTTATCAACATTACTATTCATAATGAAATAAAATAAAATTATTCTTATTACCAAATTCTTAAATAATGATTCCATTTTTTATTTAATTATATAAAATTAAATTTCAATAATTGGTAGAAATTAATTTAAAAAAACCCCACAAATCTCGATGAATAATGAATTTCTATAAAAATGCCACTTCAAGTATAAAAAATATTTACTAAAATTTTAAGTTTAATATTGATCATAATGAATTTTATATTATTATTTTTAACAAAAATTATATAATAAAATTTTAAAAACAATCCATAATACAATGTGACTTTTAAAATACATGATAATAAAAAGATTTTTTTTCTTGAAAAGAAGTATTTTATACCACACCCAAAATAATAATATTTAGTTTGAAATTACATAAAATTAACTCTAAAATAATTTTGAATTTTTTATTTAAAAAATTAGGTTCAATTTTTTAAATTTAAAATTCTATAATTTTGAAATTAATCTTTTGAATTGAATTTTACAATACATGTAAACAAATTTATTATGAATAAAATTATTAACTTTTTTTCTTCAAAAATTAATTAACATAATTATATTGAATATAAAACAATAAAAATATAATTCATTAATACTGATATGGAATTAAATTTTACTATTATCATAATGTGCATGGTTCTTTAATTCAATTGGGTGTTTAAAATGAACTATGTAATAACAAATTATAGTTAATGGATAAGTATGATTATGGGGTGGTTTGGTAATAATATCATTATTATATAAGTATTATTATATTTTTTAAAAGGTATTAAGGAGGTGAATTTGATTAGAAGAGGGTTGGTTAATAATAAAATTCTATAGTGTAAAACTAAATACCTTACTTTTTCATATGAAGTATTCCACACATATGCATGGGAGACATGATCTTTTTTCATAGATCAGGAGGATGAAAGGAAATGAAATATAATTCTTGAATCATAATAAGGAAATAAATATCATATTATTCCTTTAAATATTATTTTATAACTATCTATTTAATATGGTAATGGGAAATCAAGCACTCTATTCATCGAGGAATTAGTCCATTTTCCTCTTTCAATTTAATTTTCAAACCTATGTCACACCGAAAAAATTACTTATTATTTTTATTTTAGATTAAATTAATTTGGAATGTGAAATTGTGATGCAAGTAATAATGTTGACAGGGAGTTCTGATATAAATTTATCGTAAACCTCCCTTAGGAGTTTTCTCTATGTTTCTTTATATTGTAAGTTTCCAATTTTCTAATTAGAAATTATGCCTTTTGAATTTAATTTTTAAAACTTCAGTTAGTTTTTCATTAATTATGAATTTATTATAATTAATTAATTTAGGTTTTAGTTCCTAATATAGGGTCTCATACAATAGTTTAGTAATGTAATGGACTTGAATGTGGCACATATCGACCGTGGCTGTAGCTATCAGCATTTGGAAAGCAAGGAGAAGTGTATATTTGAGGTTAGGTGGTCTCATGTACTATCCCATAATATTTATATTGTTATATATGGAATGATGTGTATGGAAATGCCCAATTTTTTTCCCCTCTTGATTTATTTTAAAATTTAAATTGACAAAAAAAATTAATTTTGTTTGGGTAGTTAATTGAACTTCTTGAACAAAATGCATAAGCTCCAAGGTCATGGTAGACCTGGGGAACCAGTTTGATTTCTAATCCAATGATGGATAAGGCCTTGACCTATGATATTCTAACCCCCATGATGGGTGTCCTACCGATGAATTGATCAATCATTTTTAGGGGCCTATGCTTGGGAGCCTTATACCCATCTTACCGAGAGTTTTAGCCAATATAATTATGTATTGAATATTCCATCAGAGGATGATGATTTCCCTTAGATCCATATAGTTCATTAGCTAACCTAGGGTTAATGTGACCCTCCCACTTATAAAATGATCAGGTCTTGGTGGATAGTCCTTACGTAGATATGGATTAATTGGGTGAGTGTATAGAAATAGTAAGGAATTGATTACTGAGATGGTTCATGGGCCATCCCTTTGAATATTTCCCTTTTAGGGAGCCTATTGTTATTATTGAGTCCATGTTATCATTTTAAAAATTCCAAGAAGGATGACATCTTCTGAGAATTGGGGGTTGACCTGAGACTTTTGTTAGTATGGAGGACCCTCATAATTTTTCCTACGATATGATGTGTCCAAGGGGACCTTAGTGAATGCCTTGTTGATAGAATGACATTGAGTGGTTATTTAGGTTTGTGGATATATATTACTTTTGGTGTCACCTTTGAACCATAGTTACATTGGGAGATGAGAAGGTTGGGGTTGATAATGAAGGTTGTGCATACATTCCCACATCGTTTCATCAGATATTATCATTCTTGAATCCCTAGGATGATGGTTATCTAGTAAGGTGTCTTCATTTTAATTTCATTGTGCATGGATTGGGGATGGTTACATTACACATGGTTCAAAGCTATTCCATTATTACCCATGTATGGTTGATCGTGCATGCCATGGGGATATATATATATTACCCCTCTTAGTAATGTACCCTCTTAATGATCCATGATGGGTATGATTTACCCATATGGTATTATGCCTAAGATGGTACACTTTTACCCTGGGGATGGTTATACTAACCATATCAGATAAGACTATGTTACATGATGATGAGTATATTAACCATGGTAGGTCTGTTCTCTATAGTTCACCCAAGACTACCAGATGAGAGGCTAGAGGGCCTTATTGTTAGGCACAGTCAATGTGACATGCTTAGACACACCCCAAAACTTTTCAAAGAAGATGTGTTCTATCTTAACATATTTAGAGGCAAGAGGACCATGTTGGTATCCACTATATAGTATATTTTCAAGGTGATCAGGTTGTGTTTAGAGACATTCTATTATCATGTTGATCTGTGTATATTTTATTTATGTTTTTCCCATTATTATATTTCTTATGTCAAAAAATCATATCACATGCACATATCATAGTATATATTAGTTATTACAGGACCACATTGGTTTTTTTCTAAATATTTTTGTACTCACACCAATCTTGAACAACCATTGCACATGGGTACCTAACCATACATCTACTTGATGGATGTACAAACTTAGATATATCCCATAGTTTAGATATTGGATGTGAACAATATAGTTTGGATAGTATCATGGGCATTGGTTTTTATATGGCTTGAAGACACTTGGGATCTAGTGTCCTTATTACCTTTTATTCGGGTCTATATATGTAACTATCCCAGTGTTTGGTCAGTTGAATGTTGCGATAAATTATTTTTACTGTTTTTACTACATAATATGATCAAAAATTAAGTTGAACTCATTAACTAATATTAATTAATCTTAGTAAAATTATGAAATACATTTTGATAAATTAAATTTAGTAAAGTTTAATGATTTAATATAAAAATAAACTTGCAGAAGTGACTAAAAAGTTGCTTCCCAAGGAAATAAATTACATAAGTATAAAAAAATATATTCAAAATTGAATATAAAATTGATTCCAATTACATATAATACATTAATAAAATTTTAATTGGTAAATTTTACTTTTAAACTAATTTAAAAAAATTAATTTGGTAAATTCTTTAATCAAAAATTCACTTTTCGATAAAATCAGTATGATCCACTATTCATAAAAAAAAATTAACTTTTCCGAAAATTCTCAAAAATTCAACATAAATTTTTTTTAGCATGTTCATTTAAAAAATGGATTTTTTTTAAATATGTTCTCTAAAATTAGAAAAAAGAAATTCCAATTACTCCGTGATGACACCACTTGGTATAAAAATATATATTTTCTGTATAAAATAGATTTATTATTATCTCATTCATAGAAAAATATTAGATGAAGGGAAAAAATATTTCATGTATAATATATAAATTTCATTAAAATTATTCCCAAATGGAAACTAATTGAATTTATAAAGATAAAAACACTTTTCACACATAAAATAGTTTTTCAAGAAAAAAATGTTTGCATACATTTAAAATATTTTTATTTTCATTTACAATAAATTGATATATAATTAATTTTTTCTATACATGTGTACAGCATATAATTTTCATAAATTGGTTATTAATATTCACACCTACAAATTTTATGTATAGCTTAAAAATGTTATATTTAAATATTGTGATAGTATATTATGGTTCATTTAAACTTGACGTTGCATATATCACAAGCTATTGAAAAAATTAAACTTATTTGAAAAAACCCATGTTTATAAAATCTCAAGGTGTTATATTCTACCCCATTAAATATATTATATCCTCAAAACATTATAATCTTCTCAAGAATAAAGTGTTTAACAAATGAAAATACCTTTGTCGAAAACCCACATCAAAAAAATGGTTAATGAAACTTTATCATGGAATGAGAGTAATGTAAATTTGAGGGTCATCTAAAATAACACCAAATAAGTTTTCCAAATAGGTGAAAATTATTCACAATTGATAAAATGTCCATGGAAGATAACATGAACACCCTAGAATTAATAGAGAGTGATAGATAATATGGTTGTGAAAAATTGAACCACCACAAAACCAAAAATCGAGGATGAGTTAAAAAAAATTTGATTCATCAGAAATGAAGGCTATTGGACTAAAATTTTTCCCAAGATCCTTTTCATAAAATTTTGGGGATTTTTTATAAGAAGATATAGAACTTGATAAAGTATACATAGTTTATTTATTTCCATTTCGTAAGTTTAATCTTTTCTTTTGGTTATGCTTCGATCAATTCCAAATTCATCGCTTACTCTAAGAAATAAAGATGAATTTTTCAGCCTAAATCACTAATAGATCACCTGGTCCATGATAATTTATTTCTTATATAACTAGTTATCATCAAAACCAAACTGTTGGAATAAGTTATCCAATATGGATAAATATTCATATATTGAAATAATACATTAATCTCCAAACCTCATCCAATGTTCAACTAAAAAAATTCCATAAATTATTAAACTTATGACCATTACCAAATTCAAATATTTAAAAATATTTTAACTAAAATTATAAAATAAACATAACATTAATCCCCCAAATATTATTATTTATCTCTTAATTTCCAGATACAAAATATGTAAATATCATGTTCATATACTCTATTGAAACATGGTAATAACCATAATTAAAATAAATACACAATGAAAAGATACATGATTCCTCATTACAGGAATAAATCCATAGATAATTGAATATATTCTATAAAACCAAAAAAGATTGAAACTCCATCAATGATAACATAAATTGCATTTTCGTCGAATCATTTTTCAGTTCCAAGGTCATCAATAATATCTAATTTACCATATCCATATCAATCTTCTATGCATCATAATTAAACACTACTATCTAAACATGAGTAACATATTAACGGTAATCTTTCCCTTAATCATGTGTTTTCCAAAAACAATCACCTTGTAATTAAATCACTTTTTTAGTTCATTAATACAATTCAACATATTATTGTAAATCCATAATAAATTTGTTTATGAAATAATCCTTATATATTTCATGATTAATATCACGTAATTCTTCAATTTCAATACAATACAATAATTCCACTTCATTAGTAAACCATTAACTAGGGTTCATCTTCTTATTTATTAACACCATATTCCTTTCATATGTCACTTATATTATCTTCATCATAAATAGAAAAAAAATTACTCATACATCCATTCTAATACTCTAGTTGATCTTCCACATATAACATTGATTTTCATAATATCTATAATTTAATCATTTAAAAAATTCAATTGTTTATTATTCCTTAGGTAAACCATTATTCTCATCCATTTCATTAATTGAAAAATTAATATTTCCTTAAACAATTAATTACTTTGTTCTACTCTTCTCTACACATAATACTTCTTCTCTGTCCTTTGAGACACTCCCTTGAGTGATTATTCTAACATTCCTAACTAATAGGTAACTAAATATTCTTTCCTCAATGGTCTCCACCACCCAATCTCTTAGAGAAATCTTTCCTTCTCTTATTTGGTGAGTTTTAGAGTTGGTTAAATTATAGGTTATTAATCATATATTGTGATAAATTATTTGGCATAATAATAATATAATTCACTCTATTTATCATCCTAGTTGGTTTCTTATAAAACATTATCCATCACATTAAACATTAACATGGTTCCTTCAGGTTCGCACCATTGAATAAAATGAAAATGCATTATTTGAGAAAAAAATATCTATAGTGGGAACCAGATATTTATAAAAATCCATTTATAAGATGTGTAAATCATGATACCTTATTTTCAATATAAGACATTGATTTTTTTACCTAGTCCATCCATGATCATCTCCCATCCAAATACCTCAAAATATTTTGTAATACAAATGTGTATAAACCAAAGCATATCACTTAGGAGATTCAATCCTCATGTAAAATGAGGCCTATTTCTATGCACCTAGTGATGACCGATTCAAATCCCAATGCACCATTTTAAGAGTTATTACCTATATTCACTACTTCATTTGATACACATCCACTTTTAGTATACAGACATGGATGAAATTTCTTATAAACCACTCACTCTATCCTTTACACTAATTCCTAGAAATTTTATTATACTTTGAATTATCCATATGTTTCTAACTAAATATATTTCATCCCAGTTTCAAAGGTTGACTAATAATTCCCTCTAATACTAACTATAGAGACTATGTATTCTAATACATAAATATTTATTCCTTTAAGATGAATATTCAATATATATTACAATTATATACTTATGGACAATAATGTTTTTTGTCTCTATAGACTAGATGAAAAATATTCTTAATTTATGAAAGATCTCTAGAATCTACCATAAATAAATTCTCCTTATACATACCCTAATTAAAAACAATCTTCATGATCTGGGAAAATGAAAAATAGGAAAGGGCGGGCTCATATTCTCAATAATGGTATGAAAATGAGATATAATTAATCACATAAAAATAAAATTAGCATAAGGTTATGATAACATGTGTGTAACATTTCAGGAAAATTCCCTAAATAATATAGATCAAAACCCTAAGTAATGTAATGGTGCTTGGCATTTCATAAGACATGAATCTTAAAGGAAATCAATAATTATAATCAATGAGAGAATAACGTTGGCATTGGAATGTGTAAAATCCATAAGCTAATATTATTGGGAACGTGTATATATATTTAAATAGGCTCACTCATTAAGTTAATGACATGAAATAAGACCCTCTCATAAAATTATGTACATAAACCTAGGCCCATGAATAACCTTGTGGACATGATACAAATTCCACACATAACCTTGTGGACATGAAACCAAGTACACATATGACCTTTTGGACATGACACAAACTCCAAAAATAACTTTATGGACATGAAACTAGTTCCACAAATAACATTTTGAACATTAAATTAGGATTATATGAAACATAATTAACTCATGTTTTATCCATATTCACTGAATACATTGTAGTTAGATATGGGTCCAACCCATCAAATAATGAAAATCATATATATATATATATATGCCATAATATCATAAAATATTCATCATATTAGAACCCATGAAAAGAAATGGGTTTTATAACTATTTCATCCAATAATAACCTCTATAAATTATGTGGTTTAAATAAACATTGCATCATTTTAATGTAGCATAACCCATGTAAATGTAATGGGGTAAATAAACATTTCATAATTTCATTATAGCATAAAAGATATAAGAAAAATAATTTCTATAAATATATCATCATCATAATAATACACATAAACCATCTAAATATATAATAAATATGATTCCATTGAATAATATACCCAGTGAAACATAAACAACATCAAAGGTTGTCATCATCGGTGATTATAAATATCATTAAAAGTTTATTAAATAGTTATTGAGTAAAATAACCTTTGCCCATTAGAAATCAAACATTAAAACTAGATATTCAACAAATATTGTGAAAAAACTATTAATTGGTAATATCCATGGAAACTTATAATGTAATATTTAAAATAATGAGTTTTATTTATGGTTTAAAATTATGTTCATGCAATACTTGTTAAAAATACATTCCTTCCATATTTTCATGAAAAGTTAAAAAATACCTCATTAAAAAAACTATAAGAATATTATTTTTAAACAATTTTGTATAAAATTAGTTCATGGGTAAATATTAAATTAAAATTTATTAAAATAATATTTAAAACAATCTTGGAAAAAAATTAGAAAACATGTATATGGATGAAAAATTATTTTTGATCGAAGAAATATATAAAGTTATTTTTCCATAAAGATTTATTTTTGTCTCTTGAGTTCTTAAAGTGAGTAAAATGAAAAATAAAAGATGTATTATGACTAAATTACTAAAGGCTTATAAAATAAATGAGTGTATTGAGAGGTGTATCCTAATATTTAATTATCAAAAACATGATCCTAAAAAATCCTGATAAATAATGAGATTATACAGTAAAACCTTTACTACTTCAGAAACATTTATTTCACGAGCATAATGAAAGAAAAGATCATAAATATATATTTATATAAAATAATTTTCAAGATAATAATAATTAAAAACTCTCATGGGTAGTATATACATCACACAAAATAAACAAATGGTGAACATGATATGTGTCCAATAGAATTAAAAATGAGATGAAAATCCCTTATATTAATTATCAACTTTTTTTGTACACAATATAACCTCCATTTTAATAAATATGGGGTTATTATAAATATATTATATATCCATAATAATATATATCATAACATATATTATTTACTTATATCCTTGAATCACCCTTTTATTAACAATTCTTTGTCAAAATCTTGTTTCGTGTAAAGAAGGCTTCATTTTCATGTTTGTTTTTCTTGGTTTGTCTCAATACGTTTACTTTTATCATGGTTAGATCATCTCAAAAATTCTTACCATGATATAAATAACATATATATTCAGTATATATTGATTTTTAATCACTAAAAAATTATAGAGATAAAAATAAATCATGTTGTTCGTGGAGATGGTTGGTCGTTCATATTCATGAATGCTGGTCTTATATTTTAAATGGATGTAATAAAATATATATTAATATGAATTAACCTTAATAGAGAAATTTTTATATGATATATTTAATATAATTTCTTTAAATCAATCCTTATTACCATTAATGTCAAAATAAAATGAAAAATGTTTAACATCGCTTTGTGGAGGTGGTAATCCAAACCTACGCACAAGAGACGTTAGCATATTCTAATGGATAGGAGGGTTTGATGGTATATGTGATATTATAATTATTTAAGTATTATTATGTCATTAATATCATATATATACTTTAAATACATCATTATATAAACCATTGATATGATGTGAAGGAAAAAATGTACATCGGTTTGTGTGGTAGTAGTCTGATGTACACATGATCGAAAGTTTGGTTTCTCATTTGATATAAGAGGTGATGGATATATGATATTCCACTAACAATATAAAATATTATTAAATGGTATATAATTTTATTTTTAGATAATTATATTTAGTAATTTTTTAAGGAGTTGGAAGAAGAAATAACATAAAAAATGATCGGTCAAAAATAATAAATCTTCTTGGGTCAGTCTCTTTAGTTTGGCACTAGAAGACTTCCTATGAGGGTTTCCTAAAATATATATGTCATATAAGACATTTTTACATAAAAAATTAAGTGACTTTACTAGTTTTTTGAAACAAAATTATTTTTTAGAGCTTACAAGAGAGGATAGGGGTATGATATTATGCCTAAATAGTCTGAAGGCCTTCATTTTTTGTTCATTTAAGGGGGTTCACTTTTATAAGTTGGTTATAAGACACTAATATGTATATTTAATTTATATATTTTAATGTGTTTTAATGTGTTAATATTGTAATTTATTGAATAAACATTACATGTTTGGAACAAATTGAGTGGTTTTATTATTTGTGGCAAGAAATAACAAATTTGTGAAAAAGGAACGGAAAGGGATGGAAATATGAGTCGAACAACCCTTTGTGACACAAGTAAAGTGAAGCAATGTGACATTAGATTTTTCAAATTAATAGGAGCTAGAAAACTGAATAAAAATTGACTATATGTCGTGTACCACAATTACACATTGTGACCATTTCATGTGAAACTTTTATGCGCTGGACAAGTCGTGATGAGCATACACAATGTGAAATCCAAGTAAACATCATGTACCACTAGTACAAGATGTGATGACAATCAAACCAGTGTACGATATTTTAGTGGATTCAATGCGGCGTAGGAAATACTGGATCTAAGTTACATTTCGTTTACCACAAGTACATTTTGAGACCATGATAACGCGTAGAGAAAAATTTGATGACACGGGCCATAGGTCTGGATTAGAAAAACCTATAAATAAAGGAATCCAGTCACCATTAAAAGATACTCTGGGACCGAAGAAGGATAATCAATGTCAAGGGACATCCCCAGATGACCTGGAGTTGTTCTTCGCTGCCATTCCATATTGGGTACCCATGTCACATGCTCTAAACATGATTAGGTAGTCTCTTAGTGTTGGGTGATGTGATCATAGGGTGATGTGATTCTAGGGATCATTTTTATCTATTATTCATGTTTTTTATTGTTAAAAACTGGTTATCCAATTCCAATTATTCTTTTTTATATTTCATGATCATTATTGTGGTCTAAAGTTGTTTAATTTATTGGATCAATTAATCATCTTATAATTCATATGACCATTTTGAACTCTATGTCGGTTATGTTTAATCATGGTTTTGGGTCACCTATTTCTATGATTGCACTAAGTAGATGACCATTCCAATGGTGCATCCACATTACTAGGATGGCATACCAAGACCAAGGATCCCTACTGACCCTATTCCAACACCAAGACTGAATAAATACACTCTCATATAAATCCTTAGCACATTCCCCTGAAAATAATTGAACCTAGAATGTCCCCATCCATTGATTCACAACCCAATATTTAATGCTACAATTTCATTAATTTTCCAAATGAACCAAACAATTTCAATTCTAGTTTTCGTAATTAGTTTAATACATATTCTCTGTCTCTAGGGGTTTAACACCTGCACTTTCTTAATATTATATTTTAATTAATTGAGTATCATAGTTCGTGTTTTATAATTTTTGTTTTTTCATAGCACCATAGGGAACTAATGATTCCCTACGGGGTTGTCAAACACACATGGATGTTATGAATAAAAAATTGTATACCTATAATTTACACATAATAATTTTCCCAAATGAACCAATATATAACCATAGATGTTATAATGTTGAAATAATTCCATTAAATTAGAATTGGATAATTTTTTAGTTCACTTTAAACATTATTTTTTTATATTATCCCCTCAGTAAACCCATTTAAAACATAACCATGGTAACTATTTTTCACTGTTTTTACTATTAATTATGAAAAAAATTAGCATTGTTATATATTATAAATTATTATTGTTTTTAATATGGAATCTATTTTTAAAATTTTAATTAATAGAAGTGATGGAATTTAATTTAAAATTATACACAAAGATGCGATGAAAAAAAATTCCAAAGAAAAAACCTTCCAAAATATAAAAATATTTTATATCAAAATTCAACATGAAATTGATTAAAATGATCAAAATTAAATTAATAATAATAAAATAGAACTATTTTTAATTTTTAACAATTTTAAAACATTAGGTATATAAGTTCCTAGCTATAAAAGGTTACTTAATCATGAATTTTAGTCAATAAAATACATTCATACACATTGTGTAACTTTTCAGGTTTATAGTTTTAGGTAATTAGGACATAAAACATACATAACATCTCATAATAATACTTGTGGATACTATTAAAACAATATCCATTTTTTCACTATATAAAACTTTTCAAATAAAACATAATCTCTTAAAAAACTTCATGAAATTTATATTCTCTTATTTATTTATCTTACACATCTATATAACCAGTGAAAAACATTTAAAAACTTGGGATGAGCAAAAAAAGCTTAGTAAGGGATATAAGGAAAGAAATATTTAGTCATGTGATAACATAAAAACTAATAAATCCTATTTCATAAAAAATCGTAAACATGCATGGAAACATCATGTAATTTACTTGGGAAATATTTACTATATCACTATTAAAATCACCCTTACACATTGAATAATGATTTAGTAAAATTAAATCTCTGGAGTACCCAATGCATTGGAGATTTATAATGGGGATTTCCCGTCATATATTGATCTATAATGGGTTCAACCCAACATATCTTGAGCTATAATGGGGTTGAACCCATCATATTGTGAGATATAATAGGATCAACCCAACATATACTATTTCCAAGGAATATACCATAGAAATAAAGTATCTTGAAATCAGGTGAAACCACTCATTTTATACATATATAAAAAACAATATTTTTTAATTTCATTAAAGATACTTTTAAAAAGATTTTAAAATGAAAGTCCCTTGAAAATATAATTGGAGTGAGAATTAATTAAATGGAATGTATACTTGTATACACCTTAAATAAAAATAATAAAACATAATATAAATAAAAATTCATCAACCAAATAATCTCAATATCACATAATGAATAAAGGAGAAGGTTAACCCAAAGAATGGAAATTGGGTTAAGAATTCCCTTACGAAGTTTCAGCATGGTAATATATGTACATGGGAGGGATTAATGAGATAGAAATGGGGTATCTCATCATTAATACATCATAAGGGTAGTATGGGTGATATGGAAAAACATACACTACCATTATGAATTAAAAATTAAAGAGTGTAACAAAGGGTAATTCTTGAATAAAATTGAGAAAGATATGATCCCTTACTTCAGGTTCGACTTACCTAAAACATGTTTAAACGTCATTTATGAAGGTTTAAATAGTGTTACTAATATTTTACATAAAAATATCCATTATTATGACACTTTTTAGGATCATTTTATAACATCATTTCACCCATTCATTAATAATATTTGGTTAATTCCATTGTTTTCGATGGGTGCATTACATGGTTTCCATGAGTGGTTCATAGTGGATTTTCATGTCCGTTGTAAGAGAAACCTCAGAAGTATAATGAAAATTTATATTCAGGTTTAATTAACAATAAATTATACATTCTAACTTTTTGAATTCTAATATTAAGATGATTCATTAGCTAAAACATTAATGATGTTCATTTAGATCATTTTGGTGGTTCTTTGATAATAACAAACTCATTTGGTTTTGTAAATTAATATCATTTGTAAATAATGATTACAGAAGTTTAAATAATATATAATAAATAAATTATATTCTATTTAAACCATAAAAATGGTTTAATGAATTTCTTTGAAAGAATTAAAATAGATTGAAATCACATCATCCACAATGTCGGTAAATCGACACATCATAGACAATGTTTTCATTTCTAGAATAAGTGGGAGAGGAGAATAAGTATAATGTTGAATATTCCATATACAAGATTAAATCTAGTATATGTAAGATACTATATAATTCATGCCTCTTGGATAATTTAAGGTAAGGAAATAATAAGAATAGAAAACAAAATGAAAAGAAAAGAAAGTAAACAAAAGAGGATGTTTACCTCTTGATCTCTTCTACTTGAGATTCTTCTTAAGGCCCTTGGTTTTGGCCTTTCAGTTAGACCAAAAGGTCTTGTACGTGGGGAATGTTCTTTAGAGGATTATTCTGTAAAACTTTTTCAAAGATCAAGGATTGAGAGGTGTGGGAGGAAGAGGTCAGAATGGGTAGTATTTATAGTGGAGTAGAGGAGTTTTACATTATTTTAGTCATTAGTTTACTATTATTTCTCAAGACTATGAATAGTCTTAATTATTATGAAAAAATAATTAAGAGAGAATTTGAGTTCAAACCAAGTGTGCTTACATCATCCATGTCTTCAAAAATAGTGTATTTAACTGATAATTTATATATACAGTATTTTATTGTATTTCACTTTTTATCAAAAATTCATGTATTTTAGAAAAGTCCTGAAAATTCACCCTAATCATTTTTCGATGTGTAGAATTAAAAAATAAATTTCATTTTTTGAAAATAATTTTATTAATATTATTAATTTAATTTTTAAATAAATTAATATTTTATTCCAAAAATAACAATTTTAAAACATTTATTTTCATATTCCAAGATATGGGTATATCATAACTTCAATTAAATCTTATATGTATACTATCATAGGTGTGGTTACTATTCATAAGGGTATGTTACTATTCATAAGTGTTACATTTCTATTGACAAGGGTATGTTACTTTTCACCAACAAAAATAAGTTGGCCTTACCAGACTCTAAATAACTTACTGATCGTAACAATGTATGTCTATTTTTCAAAATTCAAATTACTAAAGCAAGAAAAATTATGTTTAAGATCTGGTTATAAATACCTACTTAACACAATGTTTCATTCATTTAAATTTATTTGTAAAACCTTGGTGTGTTACAATTTATCTTTTTAAATACTTTAAACAAAAATAACGTTTTAAATAAAAAGTAATATTATTTCATTATTCATCAAAAAATTAATATTTTCAGGAAATTATCCAAAATTCTCTGTAAGAAATTTTTGTAATTTTTATTCCAAAATAAGATGTAAATTTTTTCAAATAAATTTTATAAATATTCAAAAAAAGTACATTTATTATATGTTCACGATGGAACCACTTATCAAAACAATAGTTTTTAAAAAGAATGATATATTTTTTCTTATCCCATGCATAGAAAAAATACTAGATGAATTCTAAAAAAAATATTGAATATATAATATATAAATTTCATATAAATCCTTAACCAATAGTGGATATTTAATTTTTTAAGATAAAAACTCTTTTGTTCATATAATTATTTTCCAAAAATAACATTTCTTTTACCCTAAAATGATATTTATTTTCATTTATAATCAATTGAAAGATAATAAATTTATTTTATACATTTTTAAAACATATAATATTCATAATTTTTTTATTCCTATTCATTCCTAGTAATTTTATAGTATGGTTAAAATGATTATGCTTAAATATTTTAATATTGTGTCACGTTTCATTTAAACTCAGTGTTGTTTGTAACAAAATCTATCAAAGAAATTAAGTTTAGTTAAAGAAAAAATTCATAAAATATTCAGGTGTCACAAGGTGATCATGGCTCTAGAGTATGAACATGCGCACAGTGGTGGAACCTATAGAGGTGGTTTGCATGTAGTGGTATAAGGGAAGCCATATTACGAGGATCATACCATTGTTTGTTTGAGTGTGTAACCACTATTATGGTAAGAAATTAATCATATTCCTGGGATTATATTCACATGGTTCAGGAATACGTAATGAATTATGTTTCTATTTGGAACTTGGGATGTGTGGGTTTGGATGCCTCTAGTCCTCACGTTTGAGGATGTACAAGGGGTGGTAATTGGAGTTCAGGTATGGATCAAGAGAAGTTATGATAGGACACTCCTATGATGTGGAGTGGGATGTTAGTTTCAGGCATGAGGCCCCCCATATGAGAAGTTTCATTGGACTATGGTAAAGTTCATTATATACATTTCTTGGAAATATAAAACCACTTAATAAATAGACATTGGTATATAATAATTTCTTGGTGAATAATAGGTACATATCTGGATAAAATATCAAGTAGAGCCTGAGCATGGGAGTTAGTATCAGGATTTCTTATGATAATTCGGATATATTAGATCAAAAATTCATTAGTTATCACATCATTCATGATGTGGGTGTAGTCTCTCGATGATCCAATTTTTTCAATCACACATTTTGAAAAGCACAAATATCGGTGTGAGTACATGGATGATCATGAGATTCCTCTAGACTTAACAAAATCATTATTATGTGTAATGGTAACGTGTTAGGGGCTAGGGATGATAATTTTTATGGGATGCATCTAAGGATGATCGATAAATTTTTTCATATAGGATTGGATATAGTGAGATCAGACCCATGTCAAGTAAAAAGTTCAAGATTAAATGGGTACATTTCAGGTTTTTTCATGGGGGGGTTTTAAGGAAAAATCTAGCCATCTTGTGTTATAATTAGATGAATGGTGCATGTATACTTTGGGTATGAAATATAAAATGATTTTTGTTCATAAATTAGACTAAATTTTTCACATTTCCTAGGGTATAGTGTGTTTGGGACCATGTAGATAGAATCATTGGACTACAAGAATCATGTTTTGATATGCAATTTTGAATGTGGTAGTCATTGTAGTTTTGGAATGGTCATTGAGAAATGTGCTCTATAATTGGTAGAACTATAGTCATGATGGGTAATTGAAATTTGAAACTATGACTATATTGAGGTTGGTGGGCTCTGATAATAATCCACCAAGATTTTCAATTGTGGTTACAGCTAATGGGTTATGATTTGGTGAATTAAGTGTTAAAATATCTTTCAGAATTTAAGATAATAAGTTTTATGGTGGGTAATTTTCAAATAATTCCATCTATACAGTCTTTTTATGTTCAACAATAACATGAATTTTCAAATTATTAAGTGGGTTGGATTTTGAACCGAGATTCAGAATGGTGTTCCATGAGTTTGAACACACAAAATGGGTGTTTTAGATATGGTATAATGGTTAATTTGTGTTGAAGAGTCTATTATTAGTGAATATGGTTTACAATGGTGTCTCTAATACATTTTTTCTAATACTTATATTCATTATCTATCCATAGGATAGCTGGTGAGTTAGGTAGGGTCGGGCTAGCCTGTTAAGCACACTGACTAGTTTGTTTCCAAACACTAGCTACCATGTATCCTTATGAGCTGTGAAATGAAATTTTACCCATTTGTTATTAAAGGGTAAATATTCAATTTTATTCCTTCCTCTAGCATTCATGCCCATAGGGCCTTTACCCATTCACCCCCATTCTTTCCATTAGTTTGAGGTGGTGTTATTGGGTTTTTTTATTTGATTATCCAGGTACACCTTCATTTTACAACTACCGTTCACATATTCTATCATTGTCTCTGAATCAAGTGATATTTTTTTAGTTCATAAATATTTATTTCACCAAATAATGGTAAAATAAACTGATTCCTTTGGATCATCCATGCATAACACGTAGGGGAATCCCATAAATACATCTATCTTCCTATTTCTATTAAATCATCAATTGTATGTCATGACACTAAATTATTTATGGTATATATTTTAAATAAATTCAATTTAATTTCAGAAATGAGAATTAATATTATGGATTTACTTTGGAGTGGGGTAGGGTGTCCATCATAGACCTCTCATGGGCAGTTTCTTGTGGTTTTTTTATAAATAATGTGGTCATTCATCTAATTGGAAATTAATTATTATAAAATAAATAGATATAGAATTTTTATATTATTAATGGATTATGATTTAATTACAATTAATTAATTTGGGTTATTTGGAATGATCTAGGGGCATAGACGGCAGTATGAGCATTGATTAGAGTTGTGTGGGGCATGAACTAGCCTAGGCAGTAGCTATCAATAATTTCAATACAAGTGGAAACTATTAATTAATGTTAGATGGTCTCATATACTCATCAATGTTATTTATGTTTTTGATATATGGTATATGATTTATAATAATTACATAATTAGATGTTCCATCCTATTTAATTAGAATATTTAACATGAGAAAAATGTTTAACTTTATAATGAAACATTAGTTAAAGAGTAGAAAAATTTTCATGAGTTCATTGGATATGTTAGTCCTAGGGAACCAGAAAGACTCCTGGAATCTAATGGAAGAGGCCTTGACCTAAGAAGTTTAGACCCATATGATGGTTGTCTTAAGGATGAATTGATTAAGAATGGTTTAGTTGAACATTATTAAGGGCCTCATACACTCAAGTATGGTTGTGTTTTGATCGAGACATACATCCCTCAAATACCATGTGAGGACCCTGTGACTCATTAATGCCTTAGGGTTTATTGAGATAACCTAGGGTATGAGTGGCCCTCTACCTCATGACATGTCCAAACTGGGGAGGATATGACTTAGGGAGAGAATGATGTATTGGCTGAGTGGACTGACCGAGTGGGGTTGTGATGAATCAGATAGATAATAGAATATTCCCCTTGAATTTTTCCTTTAAGGAGAACCTCCTGTGGTTGGAAATTCCATTTTACCATGTTTATGTTGTTTAGGATAATGATTTCTACAAATCATTGAGTGTTGAAATGGGACTTTTATTGGGACTAAGGACCTTTATAAGGGTGAATCTGATGTGATGTGACCAATGGGACCCAAGTGGGTACCCTATTGATAGAAATACCTTAACTAGGAATGTACAACGAAGGATAGATATGATCGATTCTGTCACCTTAAATCCCCATTTACATTGTTATTTGATAATTATTTGGTTATTATGGTGAGTCGGGAATACGAACAACCCCTTGTTTCTTCTTACATCCTTACACTTGAAACCCTGTGATGATGGATTATTACACATGTTCTTTCTAAGTAAAGTCATTGTGTATGGACTTAGGATGGGTATAATACCCCTAGTTTCTAACTGTTCCAAGTGTATGTGTATATTACCCCTATTTGTTTGACTATGGGTTCCATAGTGATGTGTATATGACCCCTAGTAGGCATGTGCTCTCCAGATTAACTAGGGATGAGTATGTTTCTCCTTGATGGTATTTTAACTACAATAGTTTGTATATTCCTTATAGATGGGTATATTACACTAGGATTACAGATATCACATTCCATAGGGATGGCTATATTACCCCCTAGTAGGCTTGTGCTCTATGGTTTTCCCATGATTTCCTAAGGAGTGTCCAGAGGGGTTTATTAGAATGAATGGCCATCATGATGTTCTTTGAAACACCACACGACTATATAAAAAAGTTATGGTTGATAAAGGTCTTTGAACAAAGTATCCACACTTTTTACCATGCTAGTATGTTTGTTTCCACATTCTAAGTTAAATTTAGGCATTAGGGTGAAAGATGTTGTTTTTATTTATGTTTCTATAGTTATTATATTTATTATTTCAGGTTACCATGTCACGTGAACATATCACATAAATTTAGATTATTATAGTTCTATAATGGTGGTTACCTACTGTGTTTTTTAATCACACCTTTCTTGATATTCAATTGCACATGGTTACCTGATAATACATTAATTTAATTCAAGTACATGTTGGGATGAGGCGCATGGAATATATGTTAATCATTCATCTAAATATAATAGACTATGTTAGGAGTATGGGGTGTTTTATTTCTTAGAGATATCATGGATCCATCTTATTAAATTCCTTATATTTTATTTTATAAATGTAAGCAGACTAGTGGGTGGTCGGTTTTATGCATCGAACGGTTATCAGTGCCTTTATTGTATTTCATTTGTTACCACCTTGTTTATATATTTATACTTCCATTATTTATTTATTTTTGATAGATGATATTAAGTTATTTTATATTTTATTACACACTTAGATACATGGGGTATAACCTCCTAACTATACTTATTTAGACTCCCACTATTAATTAGTATCATTTTCAGTTTGGTGAGGTGTTATTGTGGTCATGTGACAAGATGGAATTTTTATTTTTCAATGAGTAACTTAGGAAGAGATGTTATGAATTCCAAAAAACCATAAATCCTTTAAGTGGATCTTAATTAAACCATTATAATGAACTGGGATTCATGAAAACATCCTTAAATTAACATATTCAAAATTCATCTAGAGAATGAAAGTGGATAGTATCATAATAGAATATCCCTAGTGAATCTTACCAGTCATTATATTTTTTGAACATTAATTAAAGACACATTTATAAAATATTTATAATAAATATTTGTAAAATAAGAAGAAATATAATTTTCTCTTGGTAACCTCAAAAAATTATAATTTTCAATAATAATTTGAATAGTATTTTCATCAAAAAAACCATTGTAACCTGTAAAGGAATATTTAATTAATTTAAATTACATAAAAATGGGAAAATATTTGTATTCCATAGATGTTTGATAGAAAATTCTTTTCAGACTATTATAAATGAATCCCAAAAAATAACTATTTAGAAAACAACAAGAATATTCCATTAACTTTTTTGAAAAAAAATTAAAATAGAATATAAAATTACAATTATATTTTCTTCAAACATCTATTATATGTTCAATAATAAAATAATAATAATATGGAAACAAGGAAGAAATATTTGAAACCAAAAGTAGATATATATTGTGGAATTTTCATAAAAATGTCAATTTACAATTTTGATTACCATGAATGAAAATAGAAATAATACATGAAATAAATTTGAAATATCAGGAGAAGAATAAAATAAATTTGGTTTATTAGAGAAATAACATAAAATCTCACATAATTTAAATTAAAATATAAATTGATATCAATAAAATTAAGATTATATTATAAACCATTAGTGATTTGGCATAATTTTAATTAAAGACTAAAAAATAGATAATGATGGATGGATTAAAAAATCCATATAATTTTTATTAAAATTATATTAATATTTATTCATGGGATATATATACACCATAAAAAATAATGAATGTATCGGATACAAAACTTATCTCAATGAGGAGAAATTGAGATGTGTAAACCCTTATAATATTAATATCCCTTTATTCAAAAAATTATAAAATATAGAACATGATATGGATTTTCAAATACATTTAATTGGAATAATAAATCATAAAAATCATGGTATATACACCACATAATATAAGAAAAGTGGTCAATATGGCCTAGGTCTCAAAGAAATAAACGTGGGATGAGAAATCATTACCCTAACTATTAGCTTCAGTGAAATAACTTTAAGAGGATAAGCCTATTTATCAGTGAGGGGAGTGGAATTGATGTATATATAGTTAAAATTAAAAACTGTTAATTTATTTTTTTGATATATAGGAACTATATGGAATATTTTTATTAGATAGGATATTTTAAGTTATTAATCCACTCATGAAATCATATTTAGACAATATTTAGTGATATTTTAATCCTTATCACTCAGTTTTACCCACTTATCAATCCTTTTAACCCTTACAAAGGGGAAATTCTTTTTTTACAATTATAACTATTCATTATAGAAAAAAGTGGTAATTATTATATAATTTAAATTTGATTACGCCAAATATGGAATCCATTTTACAATATTCAATTCATATAGGTGGAAAAAACTAATTTTAATAAAATTAAATAATACATATTCAAAAATAGTATTTATAAAAAAAATCTTTGTCATAGAAATAATTTTATAATAAAACAACCTATAAAAAGGACACTAATGAAATTTAAAAAAAAATAAATAAAAATTACAGTTATAAGAATTTAAAATCAGTTTAAAATAGAATTTTAAATTTTAAATACTTAATTAATGAAAATATTAAAGAAATGTCATTTCTTGGAATAGATTTCCACTTAAGTTATTAAGTGTGAAATAGAGATTTATAAATATAAAATAACATTTTAAAATAATTTATCACACTCCATTAAATAAAAAAAATATTTCAAATATTTTATAAAAAAAATTAGTCATTTTTATATTAGGATGATTTCTAAAAAGTGATGATATTAGTAAAACTATATTTATAAAAATTCAAAAACAATATCCAATTAAAAACCAAAAAATTAACATTAATTTAATTTAGATGTAATGATTTCAAAAATAAATTAAATTTAAAAACATTAAAATTTTAAAATTCATTACTTTAGAATTTAAAAATAAAAATATAATATAATAAAAAAATTATAAAAAATGGACATTTAATCATTGAAAGTTATTAATATTATTTCATATCCTTGATGAAATCAATTAATGTTAATATATTAGATAATAAATTGAAATATTACAAATTATCATAATCATATTTGAAAAGTGATAGATTTAACATATTAGTATAAAATACAAAACACTTAGAAACCATATTTTAAAAATAATCCTTTTAAAATTAAATCATATTAATTATTTATCCTTTAAATTTAAGAAATTTTAATTTATTACTATTTTTTAGTAATTTTTTTATTATTCTTATAATTTTAATATGCCTATAATCATTTTAGTTTTTCATTTTGTGTGGAATAATATTATTCAATATATACTTTAGAAAAAGGAAAATATATTCTAAAATCCTTTGGTTTTATATTATAACCCCTATATAAATTTCATCCTCAAATTTATAATTTTTCACACTAATGACATTTCAAATAATATATTCACGAATAAATATATAATTTATATTGGAATATCGACTTCAATATATTGGTTAAGACTAAGAAACTCATCTCATGATTGAGTATTAACACCCATATAATAGATTTAATCTAGATAAGATGTTTATAGTTTTCCTTTCATTGATCGTTGATCATATCATGATTTGGGATACAAAACTTGGCTTCCTTACATTGGTAAATGATATTGTATCTATGTTAAGAGAGATAATAAATCTACCAAATAAAATTCCAATAAAATTAGAATAAAAATACTAAGTACTTACAGACTTTTATTGAAGTATTTTATATACTTGGATTGAAACCATCATACAATTAATATTCTTCACCGATATTTCAAAATCATTGATGTTTGAAAAATTATTTCTATGTATAATAGAGTCGGTAGGAACAAAATAAATATGATATATTGAATTATTTATTGGATGATGGTTGTACCTTAAACCAATTCTATTTCATAACTCTCTTTAGTGGTAGTTATTGTATAGACCCTTCCTAATTCCTTTTTTATTGGTGTTTGTCGATTTATATTACCCAATTAACTCTTAGATTGGGTTGTTGCCTTGAATAATTCCCTAAATCCTTTCATTTGAAGCATTTTAGTTTGGCTTATTCATTTTTTGTGATCATATCCTTCTTTGTTATACTGATAATTCACCTCATCCTTTTGTGATAATCACAATCTTGATGGCCAATCCTTCCAAAAAATATCTTGTTCCTTTTTGACAATCACTTAGTTGTTTCATCGCACATTTTTGAAATGTATAAAATTAAAAATTCTCTCTTTCATGGCTGTTATCACCTAAGCATTCCTAAAACTCCAATTTTCCTTTTTGTGTAATTTCTACTAAGTTTATGAAGATAGTCATAATTTTTTATTTTTTATTACACATGGCCACAATATTTCTCATTCTAACTCTAATACCATTTTTTTAATATTGGTACAATCAACAAAAATTCCATTACACTAATTGTTATTTTCATTCCTCTCGGATCTATCCATTAAAAATTAATTAAATTTCATAGATATAATTAATTATAAAATTTAAAACTATGAGAATAGAATAAATAACTCATAAATAATTTATATACCCTAATATATGAACTTCGATAATTCAATCTAGTTTATCCATATTAATTTCCTCTTAATATCCCGAACATAAGGGGTGCAGTTATGCCTTTTTTCCATGAACTATGAGGTGTCCATGTTAATATTGAACAATAATTTTTAGTTTTGTAACCCCAAGGTGAATATATGGAAGATTTTTCATCAACTTCTTTGTATTCAGACAGGGATTCCATTTAATAGATACAATAAAATAACGCATTACTAAAATTATATAACATTATCCAATATAGACGTACCCTGAGGGATTTTACTAATGATTTACAATACCAATCCTTAAAAATAGCTAAAAAATCCCCATAGAGAACTAAAATACTCTATATAAATAACTAAACTAGTCCTTAAAAATAACTAATCCCAACTCTAATAGAAACTGATAAACCCATAACATTCACTTTTGATTTTATCCCTAAGGATACATACTTTGCAAACTATATTTGGTACCATGTGAGATAAAAAATGTTAAACATACTTATATTTCACGTATTATTTCATATCAAAGGAATCTTACACAATCTAGGGATCCACTAGGTTCAGTGTCTCAGGAGAACAGTTACATAAATCTTTATTTCTACAATACTTGAGATAAATTCTCTATAAAATCATCATAATATACTCCCTTATGGAATTATAAAAACATAAACTCATATTCACTACCGGTGGAATAGAAATATAAGAAATGTATGAGAGATAATTTTGAGTAAGTGAAAAAATATCAACATTTAATCAAGGGTTAAATCATAATCATATGAGAATACATGATATTGGGAGAAATATTTTTATAAACAATATCATGGATTCATATGTGTTATCTATATTTCTTGATAGAAGAACATATTCCTATAATACTAAATCATCTTCCCTAGAATAATAGTATAGAATCATGGAATAATAAACATGATCCAGGGAGAATAACTTATCCAAATGGTACAACTTATAAATGTTTCATAATTATAGTAAATAATAAAATAATGAAAAATGAAAAATATAGTCATGTATATTCTCCATTATGTGAAGACATATTTACATTGTCATGTCCATATGTTATAATTTCCATGAACTATCATGTGAAAAAATATATACATGATCATGTATGTACACCATCATGTGAAAGTAGCTACACATGATCATATCCTAGCACCATCATATTAATAGAGAAATATATTATAATTTTATAGAACCTTTATTATCCCATGAGATATAAATTTATAACCAATTCATTAGAGGGATTTAATGGAACCACCCATAACATAATGATAAACCTTATTTGCTTATTTCATATGCTCACAAATATATTTTTCATTTAATTCGATCTTAATTAATATGTTGTAATTAAAAAAATCATGAAAACACCCAAAAATATATCATTAAAATCCATCTAGAAAAGAAATTTTATATTATCATAATAAAATAACCCCATTTAATCATAACAATCCTTAAATTATGTTGAAACTGATTAAAAATAATTTTATAAAAAAATTTAAAGTATGTCTAAAATATAATATAAAATATCCTCTTATCATTATACGATTTTAAAAATATAAAAGTTCTTAGAATAGTGGGAATAATATTTTCTTTGAAACCACTTTTAAAATGTAAAGTATGTTTCATTATGAATAAAATACAATATGGTGGTAAAATTTCCTCATTTATTAATCATTTAAAAAACGTTTTTCATACTTTTTTTAATGTAGTAAAAAAATAACAAATATGTAAAATTAAAAGAAAATTTATTTAAACAATTTATAATGAAATTAAAAGTTAAAAAACTATATTTAATAATATTTTCTATGTATATAATAACTTCTATAAAACATTATTGAAAAAAATATACATGACTTAGAATGGTTTCCATCCAAAATACGAGAAAGCGTCATCCTTTCTTAAAAATATCATTTCAGTAATTTAGAGTACTAAAGTGGGGAAAATATAAAGAATACATGAAAACCTCTATTAATAGAAATATAAGAATAACATAAATGCTTCTTAGCAATTAAAGTACATATAATTTCATATACTTGGATTTTAGATATAAACAATCCTAATAAAAAGTTTTATTGTAATAAGAAACCCCTAAATTTTTTGTAATCATTGAATTAAAACATATGGAAAGTGGTGAATTTGGACATATTAGTAGATACCCATAATTTTCATTAAAACAATCATAAAGTACATTCATGGGTAATATTTAAACTACAAAAAATAAAGAAGTATGTGAATATAGAATACATCTCAATGATGATGAATTTAGATAAGGGGATACTTACAACATTACTATCTCCTAAATTGAAAGACCATGAAAGATATAACTTGGAATAGGTTTTTAAATAAATATAATTTCATGAAATAATAATAAAAACATCCAAATATAAGTTTATACATGACATCAAATAAATTAATGGTGAATATTTCAAACATCTCAAAGAAATAAATGTCAGATGATAAACCCTTGCCACAAATCATTCTATCCATGAAAGTGAATTAACCACTTATATGTTACTCATAAACATAACTGTCACTTATTTAGTATGTCACACCCCGACATACGATGTTATTTTATTTTAATTATTTTCGGCCTTAAATAAATTTTTTCTGTAGTTCGTGTGTGTCTCGGATGAATTGTTTCTTTGAGTTCTGTTAAAATGTGCGCTCTTTGATGTCGACGTCATCGAGCGCACGGAAAAAGAATAAAGTTGAAGCTGCATGACCTCGCCCTAATAACTACACATCCCATTGTCTTTGGGAACTTTAAATAAAATGTTTTTTTATTTAAAATGATCATTAATTAGAGTGTCATTTAAATTTTTATTGTGTTAAGAGTTTTGTTACTATTGAAATAATATATATAATTTTATTGTTTTCATTTTATTTATTATGATTCTTATTATTATTATTTATATTATTATTGTTTAGAGAATTTGTTTTATTAGTTTTGTAGAAAAACTTTTATATTAAGTTTTATTTTATACTTCATTATTATTAATATGATTATAGTTTTTTTCTTTATTATTTTATTTTTCTTTTTCTTTCTTGTTTCTTTTATTCTCTAACCCTAGTGGCCCCCCTTTTATTTCTTTTCTCTCACCCAGCACATAAAGAGCCTCCATCCCCTTCCCTCAGCCCCTCGCTGCACCTTTCTCCCCCAGCACCTCTCATCCTGTAGCCCACAGCGACCCCCGGCCTCCTACTTTTCTCCCATGGCTCCCCTGTAACCCAACCGCGTACGCCCCCAGCTCCTATTTCTCCTCCCCCTTATAGTGGCCCATGCGGAAGCACCCACTGGGGCCTCGAACTCCTCTCCTCTGTCCACCGTCACACAACAGCAAGACTCCTCTCCCACTTTCACCATCCAGCTCGGCCTCCTGCTCCCTCACACGGCAGCCAGCACCCCCTAGGCGGACTTGCACACCCGGCCCCCTCGGCTCCTCTCGGTTCATCGCTACACCCCGACTATCCCGCGTACCCCCTCTTTAAGGGTTTCTTTTATTTTTATTTATTTTTACTTTTATTATTATTATTATTGTTGTTGTTGTTGTTGTTGTTGTTGTTGTTATTATTATTATTATTAATATTATTATTATTATTATTATTATTCTTATTATTGTTTTTATTATTATAATTATTATAATTATTATTTTATTATTATTAGTATTACTATTATTATTATTATTATTATTATTATCATTACTATTATTATTATTATTCTTATTCTTACTCTTATTATCATTATTATTATCATCTTACTCTTGTTGAATTATGGGTTTTAGTTGATGATGGGTTTTTACTGGTAGGTTTAAGATTTTTAGGACCCGTGCAGGGCATTTTCGAGCGAACGTCGTCGTAGCACCATGTTTTTGAAGTTTCCTTGTCGTCGCACACCGATCTCGAGGTAGGTTCTCATTGCATTGCTTTTAAAATTTAAGTTACTTTATTTCCTACTGTTTTCACCCTATATGAATACATATGTGCTAAATAATATTATGCAACATTATAATTAAATTCTTGTAGTATGAAAATGGTTCCTTTTTTATGATTGTGCACGATAATTTTTCAATTAAATATTTTATTAACTTTAATAAATGAGAAGTAATATAAGATAATAATTCCTTTAATTATTATTTAGTGTAAAAAGAGTTGTTTATTTTATACACAATGCTTGAAATATTTTTTGGATGAACAGACACCCAGTAGTGAAAGAATGCACATTTGGATTTTAAACATAATTCAAGAGATATCAAATGTTGTTCTATTTAATGATAAATGATTTCTTCTAAAGCATGAACAAGTATTCTGGTTCTCATGAGAAATTTCATGGTTGGATTTTACAGTTTATTTGGAAAAATAAAACTTTTTGGTTTGGTTTTATAAAAATATTGGCAGCCTGTGAGGTAGTGTTTTGTGGATCCTTAAATGGTTTCAAAACTTGTTTTGGTCTTATAACGAAGTTGTAATTTATTTTTAATGTGGTGATTGTGAAATGTATTTAATGCCCATTTGGAACTTTGTGGAAAATGATGAAAATGTTTTGATACAAACCCTCCTAGGATAACTCTCCTTCCTTGGTTGCAATTTATTGTTTGGTAGGTCGTGCTTAGAGGCTCCTGGGTACTTGGGTAGTTTAAAGGCAAGAGTTTTCCCATGGAGTGGCTCAGGGTGATTTCTATTGTGCTTTATATATATATATGATTGGATGCTCAGTTGGCATCTGTTGGCTCACCCCATTTTCAAACACTTGAGACATGGGAATCTGGCATATTTAGAGAATATTCAAAGAATGATTGATGCACTAGTAGGTAATGGTACTGACCAGTGGCCCATAGTAGGTGGATATATTGGGTTTATTACAATAGGATTTTCCCTCAACCTGCCTGAGAAAGGATGGTCAGGCGTATTGAGAATTTTGATTTCATCGTGTGTGACATGTAAACGAGGATTATTTCTCAAGTATTGGTGTCTCTGGTTTATTCTCGATCTCCTAGGTTCACCCATGTCTGTGACTTTTCAGTTACTTGTTGTGATAAATATGTTACTTGTATATATTTTTCTTTTCATTCCCCTTACTGTGTAACTACTGTAGCATTTTCATGTGTAGTGTTTTTACTAGAAAGGGATGAGTGGTTTTAAAGTGGTTTATGAAAATTGTTTCCAAAGAAAGGTGTTTTATACTTTTTGTGCAAATTAGAAATGTAAACATCACTTCCCCTTTGAAAAATGCTAATGTCTCACTAAAATAATGACTTGGGTTGTGAGAAATTAATAGTGGAAATGACTCATACATTGTTTTTGAGTAACATGTAGAAAAACCTTTTTTTTATAAATTTTAGTTCAAACTTGAAATGATGTTTCTTTTATTTTTAAAGGTATTGCATTAGGAATAGATATCGGGCTAGCCTACTGAGTTTTAATAATCATGCCTATAGTTATTTTATGTTTTTAGTGTTTGTTCAGGCTACAGCTTGAGTGTGCTTTCCTTGGGCGACGCTTGATCGTTGAGTCGGAGAGTGACCTGTGGGGTCACATGGAGTTAGTTTAGACGTCAAGTTTGGTTAGTATTATTTTCTTTTGTTCCTATTTATTCATTTTATTTGGTTTATTTATTCTGAACTGATCTGTATTATTTCTACTTCTTTATTTATTTATATTGGGAGAAATCATTCCCACAGCCATTGTTGATGCACTAGCGCTTGTCGCCATCCCGGGAGGATTTGGAACGCCTCTCGGGCCCTGTCGCGGACCGGCTCGGGTGACCGGTTCAGGGTCGACCCAGATTGGTTCGTGACATAGTATTCATTTTATTATATGTTAAATTTATTATTATTACATTATAATAATTAACTACACATGTTCTAGTCAGTTAATGTTTATTTTCATTAATGAATGTTATTAACTTTAATTGTTCCACATATTCTTTGCAAAAGTCATTTCGAACCACATTCATTAATGTAATGGTTTAAATTATAATAAATATAAATTTATTGGAATATATGATAAATTTTAAATAATTTTAGTATAATTTAATTAAATTATATCATTGGTTACAATTCTTGAAGATGAAATCAATGACGAGCTTGTTTTCAGGAAATTTAATGACAATAATGGGTTTCGTTATAAGGATCATTAATTATCATTTTTACTTAAAGAATCATATTCATGGAATATATTTCTAATTTATATCATATAATTTAATAAAATAAATTGTTAGAAAAATATTTGTGAGTAAGTGATTAAAAAAGTTTTACATCACTTTGGGGTGGTCATGGTATATACGTACACACGGGTGATTTCCCATTTTTTTAATGGATGGAATGAAATGAAATGAAATAATAATTATAACAACCCTGCTCCTTATTTCATATTTAAACATGATTTATTACATAAACTTTAACTTAATACAACTCATAAGTTTGAAATTTTTACTATCTTTGGGGCTTAGGAAGATTACCTAACAACTTAAAACATAAAATACAACATCCTTATTGAAAACATCTTTTACATGACCACAACATTCATTCTTACTTAACACTACATGGGATAACCTAAGGACATACATAATAAATGGGGGAGATATATATCCCATTATGTTAATAAAAATGTAATCACATGAGGAATAAAATACATGTTAGTCAAATTTCATATCAATGGATAATAAAAGAAACATGAACATAAAATCATGATATAACTTGATAATCATAACATCGAAATGTGACAACAATATAACACATGATATTAGCCTGATTCAAGGTTCATCACACATATATTAGTATGATTAAATACGAATTTCACAATAATTATCATTATTAAACCTTTATTGAACATTGGGTATCATGATACTAAACATTACCCAATGCATTAGAGTACTATCAGGGTGCCCCCTTTATAAATATTTCATTTCATGCATAAGTGTGCCACATAGATCATATAACATGGAATAATTCAACATCATAAGTTATTAAAAAATCAAGGAATGTGTAATTCATAAATTTAATTCCTATAATAAATAATTATATGATCATAAAGGTGAATACCCTTGGTAGAGAAATGGGTTTGGTATTCACTACATAATGGAAAATCATAGTGCAATTTCGACAGCATAACAGTATCAAATAGAGATTCATAAAATGGGTTGATGAGAGAAAAAGGATTATATAATAATTTATAAATTAAATGGAAAGTAAGGGGATCATGTCACATTCTACCCCAACTCGTTAAATGGAATTTAAGATGCATAATATGAAAGAAGTTCTTGAATGGGAATGAGGGGAGAGAAATTCCTTAAAGAATTTCATCATGGAAACGGGTGTATATAAAGGATAATGGATGGATTAATAAGAGTGGAAGGAATATATAATTATTTATAAATCAAATTTAATTTAATGGTTGTATGTATGAACATATCCCAATATATTCAAATTGAAATTGAAAGGCATATCCCAAAAGGATTGCTTGGTAAAAGAGGAGAGTGAAAGATCCCATACTTGGATGTGTGAATCCAAAGGCTTGGGGGGTTTCTTGGGAGCATGGGGTTCCTTGGTATGACTCTAGGGAGTAATTGGAAGTGGGTTATCAATATTCAAAGAGTTTTAGTAAAGAGAAATGGGAGCTTGGGAGGGTTTATATACAAAAGTAGGGGGATTTCATTATTATTTTGGTTTTGGACACTACACAACATAATACTCTAAACCACAAACCATCCCAATTTTTTTCCCAAGTATTCTAGAAATTTTGTGTGGTTTAAATTATTTTATAAGAATAAGTTATGAAGATATTAAAATATTACCCTTTCTTATGTGGAGGTGATTCATACTTTTAAAGAAATGATTTTAAAATCATAAAATATATTATATGTTTTGGAGGATTCACTAAGGATTTATAAAATAAATAAATAAACTTAAAATTAAATTATTTTAACATAAAAACATATATTTGTCCGAATATACCTTTTATAGTATTTATTATATCATTAATGGTTCATTATGATGTCATAAAACACACTGTATATTTCTACGGTATTTAATTTTTACCTGAAAATTCGACTATCTCGGAAAATTATAAAAAAATCACTGTTAGGTAATTTCAACATCCTAATTAAAAAAATAATATTAATTTATTATAAATTTTTTTATAAATATTATAATTTTCCCTATTAAAATAAAAACTGACATTTATTTAAAATTATCAGGTTTTGATAAAAATAGTTTTTAAACCTTAATAAAAATTACATTTGACGTCATAAAAATTATATGATCATTTATATTTAATAAAAGTAATTTATTAAGAATATTATTTATTTCAAAAATCCTTTAATTCATCAAAATATATTTCTTAATTGAATTTGAATATTAACCAAAAATACTATTTGTGTTTTAAAAATCATTTATAAGGTAACGGTAATAGAATGAAAGTATATACATTATTCTATAAAAAAATAATGTACATAATAATAATTCTAGGTTATTATTAAATATCCCTTAATTAAACCTATATAGACCCTAAGAGTGAGGTGTGATATAGTGGTGATTTCATGGGGATGTTCGGTGAACATGGTTTGGGTCGTGATCTGGATGAGCTTGAACTTCTACCGTAACATTTTTGCTCATGCTTAAGTTGTTTGATCTGGGATTGGGCTTGGTTTTGTGAAAATCCCATAAATACTTTGTCCCCTTGTAGGCTCTAATAAATGGGATTCATAGGGAATGATATTACTAGTTGAGCTCATCACTTCCTTTGTTTATGCCAAAAATATTTTTTAAAATCCGATGTTTATACTAGTCATGTGATCATTGTTAAATGGATATATTATCAACATTAATGTTACATAAAGTCCATTTAAATACAAATGGATATAATAAACTAAATATTTTCATGTTTCTTTTATATCCAGAAGACATTTAATCAAAAGAAATGGAATTTTATTTATAAATGTTTGGGTCGTTACAACTTCCCCCTTAAGAAATTTCACCCTCAAAATTTCCTTTTTCTACTCTAAAAAAATGAGGGTAACTCTAATTAATAACCTCTTATGGTTCCCACACTACTTATTAAATCTTTTGGTTTATCTAAAACTCTTTGATGAGGGGAGTCGTCTTATTTCGTATAACTTTTTCTCTATGATCTAAGATCTTCCCTAGCTGCTCCTCATAGGAAAGGTAATTCTATAATTGTACCACCACTAGATTGACTACATGTTAGGGTTCTGGTATATAATTTCTCAATAGGGATAAATGGAATACATCATGTATTTGAGACAGGTTGGGTAGGAGTGCTATTTTATAGGCCACACCACTGATGTGTCCATGGATCTCAAAAGGTCTCATGTACCTTGGACCAAGCCTTACCTTCTTCCCAAATCTCATCACTCTCTTTTGTAGAGATATATGAAGGAATATCTTTTCTCCAACATTAAACTCTAGGCCTCATCAAATATTTTCATCATAGAAATTTTGTTGGCTCTGAGCAGCTTTGATGTGCTACTAGATAGTCTTAACATTCTCCACTATTTCTTCAACCATTTATGTACCTAAAAGTTTTTGTTCCACAGCATGCTAGTGTTCTGAATCTCTTCCCATAAATTGCCTCATGAGGAGACATTTGTATGTTTGAGTGGAAATTATTGTTGTAAGATAACTCCTCCAATGTAATATGTTGGTCTCATACACCTTTGAAGTCCATTGAGTAAGCTCTCAACATATCCTCAAGTGTTTGGATAGTCCACTCAGAGTTTCCATTAATTTGAGGGTGATAAGTTGTAAAAGTTCATCTCATTGTTTAGATCATGCTAAAGAATTTTCCAAAATATATAGGTGAATCTTTGATATCGATCAAACATAATCGATAATGGTACTCCAGGAAACCATACCACTTCTCTAATGTATATTTGTGCCAGTTGATCCAATGATAAATCCACTCAAATCATAATGAAGTGTACAGTCCTTATAAGATGATTTGCAACAACCCAGAGAGCATTGTTTCCTTTGGATGTCATTGGAAGTTCGGTGAAAAATTACATGGTTATGTATTCCAATTTCCATGTTTGTATGGGTAATGTTTGCATCATAACCTTAAACTTGTGCCTCTCATCCTTCACTTGCTGACATACCAGGCATTTTAGTGTAAATTCTGTGATCTCATTATTCATGTTATCCCACTAATATTGCTCCTGAAGATCTGGATACATCTTTTTTTTCTAGAAGAATAGAGAAATTAGAACTATGTGTTTCATCCAAAAGTTATTTCATTAACTCAAGATTTTATGGAACACATAGTATTGACCCAAATCTCACAATTCCTTTTTCATTAAAATAAAATCCTAGGATTTCCCTTTTCTAATAGTTTTCACTTTTTATTGAATTCTCTCATAATATTTTTGAGCTCCCTTTAACCTTTCCAAAAGATATGGTTGAGTAGTAATTTATAAAAGGATTGATGGTGTTCCCTTATTTATTATTCACATGTACATCTTCATCAAATCTAAGAATATTGGATACTTTTCAATTCTCATCAATGATATAATTGTGGGGTCCTTTATACTTAGAGCATCTTACACCGTGTTTTCTTTCCTAAGATGATAGTGGATTGAGAATTTGTAATCCTTAATGATCTCTAACCATCTTTGTTAGAACATATTCATATCTTTCTATGTGAATATATATTTGAGGTGTTTGTGTTGTATATATATTTCACACTTCTCCCTAACGAGATAATGCCACCAGATTTTCGATTCAAAGATCACAGCTTCCAACTCCAGATCATGCATGGGATAGTTTTTCTCATGAATTTTCAACTTCCTTGAGGCATAGGAAATGAATTTTTCATTTTTCATCCACACACATCCCAATTCCTTCTTTGAATAATCTCTTAATATTATGAAAATCTCCCCACTTATGGGTTGTGTGAGCACATGGGTAGTGATAAGCCTATTTTTCAACTCCATGATGCCTTCATCACATTCTTCATTCTAAGAAAACATGATTCCCTTCCAAGTTATCTTGGTAAATGGGTTTTACAATCATGATAAATTTCTCACAAATCGACAATAATATCCAGCTAAACCAAGGAAGCTACATATATCTGTTGGAGATGTTGACCTTCGTCATCTCTCAATTTCCTTTGCCTTGGAAGGATCTACATATATCCCATTTCTTGTGATGATATGCCCCAATAATGAGACTTACTTAAACTAGAACTAACACTTTTTGTACTTTTCATAGAGCTTCTCCTTTCACAAGGTATTTAGCATAGTTATTAGATTCTCTACATGCTCCTCCTTGGTTTTGGAGTATATTAGAATATCATCTATAAAGACTACAATAAATTTTTCAAGGTAATCTCTAAAGACTCTATTAATCAAGTCCATGAATATTTTTGGATCATTATTGAGTCCTAATGGCATCACTATGAACACATAATGCTCGTACCTTGTATAAAAATTAATCTTGGGGATATCCTCCTTCTTCACTATTACTTGGTAATATCTAGACAATAGATCCACCTCGGAGAAGTATTGTGCTCCACATAGTTGATCGAATAAGTCATCAATTCATGGAAAAGTATACTTGTTCTTTATCCTTATTTTTTTGAGATCAGGATAATCGATGAAAGGGTGCATTGACTAATCCTTATTCTTGACCAAGAGGACGGGTGAACCCCATGGTGACGAACTTGGGCGTATAAAACCTTTACCCATGTGCTCCTATAGTTGTTTCTTTAGATCCTCAAGTTCCAAAACAGTTATTCTATTTTGAGTCTTGGATATTGTCAATGCACCAAGTATAAGTTCAATCGAGAAATAAACATCTCTACTAGGAGGAAGACCAAGAAATTCATTGGGAAACACATCTCCAAATTCCTCATAGTAAGCATGTTTTTTAGGATGGTTCCTTCCTTATACTCAATAATATGAGAAAGATACGTGTTCACATAGGGAGGTAACATCCATTCTTGGGATGGTGGTACTATAAAAGATTCATCCTTCTCATTTCATTTGTATAGAATCAGGGGTCGATTCTCCATATAGAGAATGATTTCCCTCTCATGGAAATTTATGTTGTCTCTTTATAGGTAAATTCAATCTATGCCCATAATTTCATGAAATTTCACCATGGAAATTATGACAAGGTTCTCTGAGAAGTTCAATCCACAAATTGGGACAAGGGAGGTGTTATATTCATAAGATGTAATAATTTCCCCATTTTCCATTTTCACCAACATCTCTATTTCCATTATTTTTTGTAGTGTTTGGATTGTTCTAATAAACTTTTGAGATATAAAAGAATGCATATAACCAGAATCACAAAGTACATTTTCTATTCTGGAATGAATAACAACCATACCTATCACCACCTCATTTTCAAGATCCACTTTGGTGGTAGTGATGGAAAAAGCTCTCCCTTGTTGCCTCAGAGGTTGTTAGTTGCCTATGGAAAGCCTAGGCTTGGGGCATTGGTTTGAAATTTTCCCTGGTTTCTTGCAACTGTAGAAATAAAAAAACTCATTGAGGTTTGATCCTAGCATTAATTTCCCCTTCATGTTTATGGGTTTCTCTTGTCAGAAACTATTATCCAGGTGACCTTATCTTCTACACCTAAAGTATTTCCTTGATCCCCTTAGAAAATTTCTAGGGTGCTTCTTTATATACCATTGACAAGAGGGGTGCTATAATTTCTTAACATCATTGGATTTATCTATTGGGCCTCCATAATTAAATTCCACTTTCCACTTGTATTCCCCATAATACCTCTAATATTCACCGATCTCCACCTCAAATTTGAGTGCAGATCATATAATTTCCTCGTAGATTTTAGAGTCATGGATTTCCAAGGATTTTCTTAGGCAAGGCTTTGTCCCACCAAAGAAGTGATCAACCTTTAATTTGGGGGTAATGATAAAATATGAGGTGTGTCATGCAATTCTGGTGATGTTTTCCCCATACACCCCAACAGATTCATCGTCCTTTTTCTTGAGTGAAAAGAAATTTCATTCCATCTTAATATGGAGGGTATGGACAAAATATTTATCAAAAAACATTTTTCAGAATTCCTTCCACTCCATTTTATCAATATCCTCCTCATGATTCATATTCTTGATCAATTTCTACTGATGATCAGATTCACCCTCCATATGATAAACATCCATAAGAGCCTTCTTTTGTTTGGAACTTTAAAGGATAGAGAATATATTTTCAATAGAATATATCTGTCGTTCTACAATTAATTGATCATATCATCCATTGAAATTAGGAGGAATTTTCCAAATTAAGCTTTCATCTATGGTTTTCTCTCTCTTATGGGGTTGGGATATCCTATTGACCTAGGTTTCGATTCATTACATGATTTAACTGAGAGAGTATCATAACAAAGTTTGTGATTCTTGTTCCCGTTGGATTGGGAATCTCATTGGGGCAATCATCACACTTCCCTTTCCATTGGTTGTTAACATGATTACTCATATTATAAGGCATTGGATAGAATAAAATTAATATTAGGGATGAGTATCTGAAATAGTTAAAAAAAATAGGAATCCAATGATATTAAAGGGATATCTTATAAATTACATTTATCTTGTTAACTTATGAATTTCTAGGCTTTATTCAATGTTACCCATGATATTCTTTCTAAAATATATCATTATGGGAATTTTTTATGTCCCCTTAATAATGGTTCAAATTGAGCTTATGAATTTAACATGTAATGTCCCCCAGGAGTGTTAAACTAGGAGTGTATCAAGGTGTTTTTTCATGCACCATTTTCAGTTCGAGTCTAGCTCAATGTGGTGTTTTTAGGTTTTACCCCTAGATACATCAATCCCAAATCCACATCCACTTGTTCGTATCCAAATAGGGATATATGTTCTTGATAAACCACTTAATCTATACTCACCAAAATTTAGGTATTTTTTTCTTATACTTAGTCTTATCCCTAACGGTTTTTACAAGGGTTTTCTAATCCTAATCCCAAAAATAACTAATCCTATCCTCTGATACCAACTATAACAATCCTTCTCTTTATTTAATATTTAAATGTGATTTATTAAATAAAATTTTACTTAATACAACTCATAAAATAGAAATTTATAGTGTATTTGTGGATAAATAACATTATATAACAACTTAAAATATAAAATATAACATCTTTATTGAAAACTTATTTTATATGACCGTAGCATTCCTTCATACTTAAGAGAGCATGGGATATCCTGAGGACATACATAAAAATGGGGTGAGATATAAAACCCAGAAAGGTAATAAACATGGCATAACATGAGGAAGATAATACATGTTAATCAATAGGTATATCAATGGATCATAAAATAAAAATGAACATAAAGGCATGATATAGCGTGATAATAATAACAAGGAAATGTGACAGCAACATACAACATGATATTAGCATGAGTCAAGGCTCATAGCACATGAATTAGCATGAGTAAACCCTCATTTCACATGAATTATAATGAGTAAACCCTCATTTCATAGGACGTATCATGATACTAGACATTACCTAATGAATTGGTGTGCTATCAGGGGTCACCCTTCATAAACATTTCATTTCATGCATAAGTGTGCCACATAGATCCTATAACATGGAATAATTCAACATCATAAGTTATTCCAAAATCAAGGAATTTGGAATATATACATGTAAGTCCAAAATAAAGAAGTATATGAGTTTAAAGTTGAATACCCTTGGTAGAGAAACAGTTTTGGTATTCACTACACAATGGAAAATCATAGTGAAATTTTGGTTGCATAACGACTTCAAATAGAAATTCATAAAATGGTTTAATGAGAGATAAATGGGTATCTAATCATTTATACATGAAATAAATAGTATGAGGGTCATGTAACATTATACCCCAATACATGAAATTTAATTTTAAGATGCATAATATAGTAGAGGTTCTTAAATGGGAATGAGGAGGGAGAAATTACTTACGGAATTTCGGCATAGTAACGGGTGTATATAAATGATAATGGATAGATTAAAGAGAGTGCAAGGAATATCAAATTATTTATAAATAAAATGGACAGTAATGGGATTATTTATTAGCATATCCAAATATATGAAAATTGGAAATAAAAGGCATATCACAAAAGGAGTGCTTGATAAAAGAGGAGAGTGGAAGATCCCTTACTTGGATGTGTGACTCCAAAGGCTTGGGAGGGGCTTCTTGGGAGCTTCGGGCACCTTGGGGGGGACTATAGGGAGTAAGGGTTAGAGGTATTTCAAGCTTCAAATATTTTTATTGAAGAGAAATGGGAGCTTGGGTGGGTTTACATATGAAAGGAGGGGGGTTTCTATATTATTTTGGTTTTGGATACTACACAATAAAATATTCAAAATCACAAACCATCCCAGGGTTTTTGCCCATGGTTTCTAAAAATAGGGGTGGTATAAATTATTTTATAAGTATAAGGTCCAAAAATATTAAAATATATCTGTTTCTTTTGTGGAGGTGAGTTATACTTTAAAGGAAATGATTTAAAAATATTAAAATATATTATATGTTTTGGAGGATTTACTAAGGCTTTATAAAATAAAAAAAATATACTTAAAATTACATTATTTTAAATTGAAAACATATATTTGTATGAATATAACTTTTATTGTATTTATTGTATCATTATTAGGACATTATTATGTCATAAAACACACCATATATTTCTAAAGTATTTAATTTTTACTCAAAAATTAGACTATTTCATAAAATTATGGAAAATTCATAGTTGGATAATTTCAATGTATTCATTCCAAAAATAATATTAATTTTATATAAATAATTTTCAAAATATGTGAATTTTTACTTTTAAAATAAAAACTGACATTTATTAAAAATTTGTGGGTTTTGACAAAAATAGTTTTTTTAACATTATTAAAAATTACATTTGACTTCATAAAAATTATATGATCCTTTATATTTAATAAAATTAATTTAATAAAAAAATTATTTATTTAAAAAATAAATTAATTCATCAAAATATATTTTTAAATTGACTTTGATTTTTAACAAAAAATAATATTTGTGCTTTAAAAATCATTTACAAGGTAACAATAATAAAATGAAAGTATATTCATAATTATATAAAATAATAATGTACATAATCATAATGATAGGGTCTTATTACATATCCCTTTATTACACCAGCATACACCCTAAGAGTAAGTCGTGTTATGGTGGGTCTTTCATGGAGTCATTCAGTGAACATGGTTTGGGTCATGATCTCGATGAGCTTAAACTTCTCCCCTAAATAGTTTCCCTCATACTTAAGTGGTTGGATGTCATCTTGGGATTTGTCTAGAGAAAATTCCATAAATTCTACCTCCCTCAGAAGATCTGATAAATGGTGATCATATGGAACGATCCTACTAGTTGAGGCTATCAATTTCTTTGTATGTTCCAAAATATTTTGTTAAAGCCCTATATTTAAACTAGTCATGTGATCAATGTTAAATGAAAATATTATCAATGGTAATGATACTTAATGGTATTTAAATCTAGGTGGATATAATAAACAAAATAATTTCATGTGTTTTCTATATTCATATGACATTTAATCAAAAGAAATAGAATTTTATTCATAAATGTTTGGGTCGTTACAATAATATATCATTTCATAATCAAAACTATATTATAAAGAAAATATATATTTATTAATTATATATATATAATCATTCAAGATATTTGAAGTTGAAAAAATAAATTACATCACTTTGTGGATGTGGTTTTCCACACATACGCATGGGTGGAGTTTTCATTTTCCATTAGATGAAATGGAGAAAGAAAATGGTTACTTAATTAACATATATATATATATATATTGAAGATATTTATTTAATTATATTATAATTATTATATATCATTTGAAGGTGGTTTAAGATGAAAAAAACATTAAAGATATTGGTGAGAATATATATCGCTTCTTAGACAATCTCCCATAAATTTTTTTTTACAAAATTAGAGATAGGTAATTTGGGAAGAAAAAGTTATAGATAAGGGTTGTGGAAAATTATTTGGGGATATATTATTTGAACTAAGGTTCTCAAGTGGTGTTTATGAGTAAGAATAGGAGACCCTATTTTATAAGTGAGGTAAGGGGAACCCTTTTACACAACTTTAACTTTAAAATGTTACAATTTATTTTTCAAAGGAAATTAGAATAAAATGGAATAATGTTTTGATATTGGATAGTTTAAGGTAAATCTACATGAAACTAATCAGATTTATACAATGTTTAGTGATATTTGAAGCCTTTTATGCTATTTTAACCTAATATTTAACAATTTTAAGCCTTACTCACATTAATAAGATATTTTTACCATGCTAACTATTCATTATGGATAAAAATGGATTGTTTAATATTTTAGATTTTGAATATTTTGATTCAAAATATGGAATAAATTTTATTATATTCAATTTATATATGTGGGAAAAAATTATTTTAGTATAATTATGAATGATAACACAACAAATAACAGTTAAAAATTTATTTTTATCATAAAAAAGTTTTTATACTAGAACCATGTATAAAATTGATTCTAATGAAATTTATTTTTTTATAAATAAAATAATAATAATTATCAAGCATTAAAATCATATCAAAATAGAATATTTCCTTCTAAACAATTTATTAAATATTTGTATAAAAACATACCTTTTATTTGAATAAAATAATATTTATGATCTAATATATTTAAAAAATACTTATAATTCCAAAATATTATTTTTTTTAATGCATTATTTAACTCATTTTCATTCATATTTTTTAAATCCAATTTTTAAAACATTTAATTAATTATTTTATAACGATGACATCGTAAATGTTAAGGAATTTATACAACTATATTTTTTACTATTCAATTAATAATAAACCTTTTTAGAAAAATCTCATAAAATCATGAAAAGATAATTTTGACATGTTAGATTCAAAAATCAATACACCCCAAGTTTTTAAGAAAAATTTCTCTTCAAATGAAATTAATTTATTTGATTACTTTTGATACACATAAACTCGAGTCTAAATAAAACAGTGTAGAATATCATTATACTAGATCTGTTAAATTATGGGAGTGAATAGTAATAACCAAATTTTTTAAAAAATTATAAATTATTTATATAAATCAAATATATTGATTAATATGTTCTTAATTTTTTTTAAAGCCTTTATATACTTCATAATATTATTTTTCATCAAATTAGTTTGTATTTATTTTTGTGAGAAAATAATATAATCTATTTTTTCCACTTTAATAAAATGTATTTTATAAAATTATCATTATTTTTAGAATAATAATTTCAAAATTACCTTTTAGTGAAATTTTTATAATTTTTTATAAACCTTGATTTTTCTATTAATAGTGAAAATATTGATTTTTATTGAAAACATTATTTTTTGTTTCAATAATATAATTTGGTTAATTTTATTTTATAAGTATTTTCAATATATAATTATTTAATTTATATTTTTAATATTCCAATTAAGGTATTTATAATTAATTTTACCTTATATTTTGGTATAAAAACTTTTTTTGCATTGGAAAACATTTTTTATAGAAATCACAATTTCATCACATTTATGGGTTAATTTTTTAATTAATTCTACCTCTTTTTTATTTGAATTTAATAATATGTAATACTAAATATGATATAGTGTGTCCTAATTTTTTAAATAGGACAATTTATTTTATCTTCATAATGAATAGAAAAAATAAAAAAAATGTCAACATGGTTAAAGTTAAAACTTGTTTACCAAGGGTTAAACAAAGATATATGGAAATATTTTCAAATTATACTTTTATAACCCCTATTTTCTATCTGTATTTTTACCTCATGTTATCCCAACATCTAATATATATCCATTTTGTATAATTTTTCTTGAATATGATAAAATTATATTTTAAAATTTTAAAAAATTATAAGTATGTCATCTCCCCTGCTTATAAAAGGACACCCAATCTATATCTTAAATAAACCACATTGAGCCATATTTCTTGACCAACCCTTACCCAATTATCTTTTGAAAATATCTATTTATGATTTTAATTTTATAGTTTTCTTAAGAAATTATTCCTACAGTCATTATATGAGAATGTAATGGAGACCAACCGAAGGAGATGTAGTCACCCTACACAGCGTCTTTCAAATTATGTCTTCTTATATCTACTATAAATAATTTTTATTCATCGTAAAATAATAAATTATGTATTATAAATAAAATAAAATATAATTATGATTATTTAACCATCATTATTTTCAATATTTTCCATCAAATGTGAAGTATGTGTATCGATTATGTGTGTGTGGGGATTACTGTTTTTACATAGAAATATAATTCATTTTCAAAAAAGAAATTAATGAATGATTATTATGATGTTTTAAATTTTTATTAATTATATCTATGAAATAATTATTCTTTTGTAAATATAATTTTATATATACCTTCTTACCTTCCAAATTGTTGGAAAATGATAATGTTTCTCTTGTGTACATGTGGACTACCCCCTCCATGAAGTGATGTGATTTATTTTTATTTTTTTCTTTAATTATATGGTAATAATGATATATTTAATGTATATATATGTTATTAATTATATAATGTTGTTCTTTGATATTAAAATAAAATTAATCTTTATTTATTTCTTTTTGTTAGATAATAGAAATTGTCTTTATGTGTAGGTATGGCCTACAATCTCCATGAATGGGGTAATTCATTTTTCTTTCTATATATTTAATAGATGGAACTAAATATATTTAATGAATATATATGATATTTACAAAATGATTTAAATTAATGAGATTATGGAACCGTAATCAATTTACATTAGAGTTCTCAAGCCAAAATTATAACAACCCTACTTTTCTTGAATTACTTTTACATCATTTTAATGATAAAAACATAAAAAAAATTACACAACAAGTGTCTAAAGGATTATTGTCTTGGGAAAAATATGACCATACATAACATTTACTACATAAAACATTTTTTTAATTCCTTCTTCTCTAGCTTCTTATTGGCTCTTGACATCTCCTTAGCACAAGTAGTCACCTTAGGATATGAATCAAAAATGGTTAATCTAAAATCCCATTAATAGGATAAAAACATGATACGATATAACATGGGATGAGCATAATCATAATATCATCATCATCATGAGAGGAATCATTAGGTAAAGGCATGGAATGTGGAAATTCATAAAAAAGGAAACATTATGTCTTAGTGTCAAAATTCCACACATAGTTGGGAACAAATATAGCATCATTTTAATGATTATTTTACTTTTAACTCATTATATTAATCACTTTACCCAATGCATTAGAGCGCGCTATATTTCCGAGCGCAAACTTCACATCATAACATTTTCATTATCATGATTGCAACATAGAACATAAATCAATATTGGACATAAATAGCTCATGTAAAGTAATGGGTTTCATTCAATAAATCATACATTCATAAAATTTGGGTTCCCAAATGAAATATTAAATAACATACATGATGTAATAATCAATGATCTTGAGTGAATAAGAAACTATCTTGAGAAGTAAAATGTGAGCTTTTTGAAAGAAGAGTACTTTTAGAAAAAATCACGTTTTTCACAAACTCTGGTAGAAAAAATGTATATCCCAAAAAAGGTAAAATATATATGAATAAATTATTTTTAAGGAATATCCATATTGAAAATGGTTTGAAAGAGGGAAACCCCAAAGAATGAGTGTTGGGTTCGAGAATTCCCCTTACATTGTGTCTGAACTCTTACTTCACTTTAACATCATGTATAATCACATTAGATTCATTAATTAACACTTAAAACCCTTTAATACATTAAATTTATTCATTATAGTTTTATTAAGTTCTTTTATGGGCCTTTTTATGAGTTATACTGTTTAAATTCATTGTTTGGGAGTGTTCTTTTTCTTAGTTTCCATGAACGGTTCACTTGTATTCATGAATGGAAGTTCATATAAAACAAGGATAAACATCCAAAATTTATATCAAATGTTATTAATGATATTACAGAATTTTATATGATCTTAAAATAAATTTTTTTATATACCTTGATGATGTATCATTAGATAAAAGTTAATGATTATCGTTTTAGGTTAATTTTGGTGATTTTTGGATCACGATGAACATATTTTGTTTCATCATTTACTAATATGTATATAAGTTAGTTATAAAACATAAATGGGTTACAAAATACACTTTATAATCTGTTTTCAATCATTTTATGGTTTTATAGACATCCTTGAAGGCGTTGAAGGAAAATGAAAGTGCATCATCCACGATGTCGGTAAATTGGCACATCACAGGTGAGGATTTCATTTTTATAAAAAAGATAGAGAGGGTGTAGTATAATGAATAATATTATATTTAAATGTTATAATACCATTATATAAATAATACTAGAGTTATCATGACATTTTTATAAGATTAGTTGATGATAAGAGAAGAAATGAAGTGAAATTTGAAAGAAAAGAGAGGGAGGAATTACTTCTTGAATTTTCCTCTTGAGATCCTCCTCAAGGAACTTATGCTTGGTCATTTTATGAGAACAAGAGTTCATGTATGTGGGGGATGATATATGGAAGAGTTTTGGGAATAATTTGGACAATGATTGAATCTTGAGAGGTTTAAGTAAATGAGGTTGTGAGGGGTGTATTTATAGTGGCGGGGAGGGGTGTTTTCTCAATATTTAATTCATTAGTTTATTAATTTCACTCAAGACAAGAAATATTTATTATTCCATTACTAGATACATTAAATAGGGAATGTGAGTTCTAGATTTGGTTTCTTACATCACTTATTATGTTAGTAATAGTGGATTTAACTTATAATGTATTTATATAGTAAATTTTTGTATTTTACAATTAACCAATAATTCAAGTAATTCAGAAAAATTACATAACTTCACCCTAACCATTTTCAAAATATAGAATTAAAAAATGAACTCCATTTTATGAAAATAATTTTTTATATATGGGTAATTTTAATTTTTAAATAAAATCATCATTTACTTGGAAAATATTGATTTTAAAATTAAAACATATTTTATAACACATTGAAAAATTAATTAATGTATCATAAAATTATCCTAAAACCATAAGATATAAAAATATTAATTTATTAAAAGAAATTATGAAAATATATTTTATTTAAAATTATTTAATTAATTAAATATTTTTGAATTATAAAAATACCAACACATAATTAATAATTTTTACATACTTATACTATGATATAATTGCATCATATTTTCAATTATAAGATGTATAAATTTTATTTAATATCCATGGGTAATTTCATTATTAATTTGGTCGGTTTACTATTCATAAGGTCCATATTACTATTCCTAAGGTTAAGTTACTATTTCATCTGTATTAGTTCCATAACTACTTGAAACACTTCTTATTTCATTAATTATCTATTTATAAGACTTTTATTATGGTATCTAATTGTTTTTATATGATTTATACTATATAAAATTACTATAATAAGGGATAAATTACATTGTTAAAATTTTGGGTCGTTACATTCTTCCCCCCTTTGGAAAATTTTCCCTGAAATTTTTTTTTTTTACATAAACTGGTTTGGGTACTCCTCTTTAATTACCTCCTCCGGTTCCCAAGTTGCTTCTTCATAATTATGGTTTCTCCACAACACATTAACAATTTGCATTGTCTTGTTTCATAGAACCTTATCTCTATGATCTATAACCTTTATGGGCTTCTCCTCATAAGAGATATCATCTTCCAGCTATACCACCTCTAAGTTCTGTACATGTGAGGGATCTGGTATGTACTTCCTCAAAAGTGATACATGAAACAAATCATGAACTTGAACCATATTCGGTGGAAGTGAAATCTGATAGGTCATGGCTTCTATGTGGTCAAGGTTCTCAAAGGGTCCAATGTACCTTAGAATTAACTTCTCTTTCTTTCCAAACCGCGTGACTCTCATCCATGGTGACATTCAAAAAAATACTTTATCTCCAATGTAGAACTCCATGTCCCTTCAACGGTTGTTATCAAATCCATTTTTTGATCTCTGAGAATCTTTGATATGTTGTTGGATGACATGAACCTTCTCTGTCATCTCTTGCACGAGATCAGTCTAAGTAGCTTTCGTTTTCCAACCTCATCCCAAAACATTGGAGTTCTACATATCTTTCCATAAAAATCTTCATATGGATCCAACTAAATACTTGAGTGGAAGAAATTTTTGTATGATAACTCAACCAATGGGATATGTTGATCCCATCCACCCTTTAATTATAGTGAGTAGGCTCTTAGCATATCTTCAAACATTTAAATAGTCCTTTCAGATTGGCCATCAATTTTGGGGTGATAGTCCATACTGAATTTCAATTCAATACTCAAGACATGTTAAAGACTCCTATATAATTTATATGGGAACCTTGGATTACAATCATAGACAATAGAGAGTGGAACCCCATACAGTCTCACCTCTTCCTTCACATATAACTTTGCAAGTTTTTCAAGCGAGACATCTTCCCTAATAGCAATAAAGTGAGAAGTCTTGGTGATTTGGTCCACTACAACACATATTGCATTATTTCCCTTGTATTTATTTGGGAGATTCATGACAAAGTCCATAGTGACATTCTCTCATTTCCACATGGTTATAGTTAATGGTTTCATCATCCCTTTTGACTTCTATCACTCTTATTTAACTTACAGACATATCAATCACCTTGAGATATACTCAGTAATCTCCTTTTTCCTATTTTCCCAAAAGATGTGTTCTTGGACATGATGGTACAACTTTTCACTCCCAATATGGATGAAGAAAGGTGACCTTTGTGCATTATCAAAAAGATCCTTATTTATCTCAGGTGATGAAGTCACACAAAGCCTTGTTCCAAACTGAATTACACCTTTACCATCGATATTTATTTCTTTCAGTTTATCTTCCTTTACTACATTCACATTCTTTTGTAACTCTGGATCATCCCTTTATACCTCCTTAATCTTCTCTTTGATAGATTTTTGGACAATAATTTGGGAAAGTTACAATGTATTTCATTTCCTTTTGATTTCCAAATCCTTCCTTTGAATATCCAGGAAGATAGGGTCTTTTTCAATCCACAACATGGATAGAGTAGTAGATTCTTTCCTACTAAGAGCATCATCTACCTTATTTTCCTTCCTAGGATTATATAGAATAGATCAATCATAGTATTTGATTATCTCTAAGTGTATCCTTTGATGCATGTTGATCTCCTTTTTTGTGAATATATACTTTAAGAACTTGTGATAGTTATATATGTCATACTTCTCACCATAGAGGTAGTGCTACAAGATTTTCAAGGAAAAAATCATAGTTTCTAGTTACAGATCATGCGTGAGGTAGTTCTTCTCATGGATCTTCAACTATCATGAGGCATCGGCTGTCACATTATCATTTTGCATGAGTACACAACCCAATCCTTTCTTGGAAGCATCACTATATATCAAATAACTTTCTCCACTTTTCGATAATGTGAGTACATGGGAAATGATCAGCCTTCTCTTTAACTAATTAAATATTTCCTCACTGTAAGAACCCAAATATTCTTTTCTAGTATGGATTATGATTTTTTGTTTTTTTGAGAAAAAGACGTGTTTGTGGAAGTTTAAGTACATGCCATGTACCTGGTTGTTGCGGGTAGTCTTGTAATAGCCATGTAACTGCCGAGTACATAACCGTGTGGGGTGACCTGGAGACCACCTAAAGTGGGGCCCGGTAAAGGCATATACATGCCATTTACTTTTAAAGAACATGTCATGTATTTTTTTTTGATAAATCTGACCAGGGTCGCGTCTCATTCATAGAAAGCTCATCTTTTGGCTTTGTCTCATCCCGGAGCAACCGAATCCAATGATTCTTCTTCGAGCCCCCAAACCATTGTCGATTATCTGAATCAAACTTTTTTGGTTGCTTTGGAATTGTATCAGGGAGTTCTTCCTTCTTCTATAGCCTCTTCTTTTGATTTCTCCTCTTTTGGGAGATATCTGTGGTTGATCGTTTTAGACGCTTTTGTAGATCTATGACAATCTATGTCGATTCAGAGGCTAAGGTTCAACTATATCGATCATAAAACAACGAGGTAGGTGTTTTGTGTCTATCCATAGTTTTTCTTTGAATTATATGTGCAAAAGGGCCCAATAACCTAGTTTAGGGTATTGCGTATTCAGGTAATTTAACCATTTAATGCTTGTTATGCCTTGATTTCTTGAGTTAGGTATCTTGTTTGAGAATTGGGTTTAATTACCTTGTTATGGATGTGTTTTCCCATGTTTGAATTGATATTGGTCATTGAGTCTAGTTTTTTCTATTATGCTACTCTGTTTTCCATGCCTCATGCTGTTAGGATGGAGTGATATTATCTGACTTACTTGTTCCATGCTTTCTAGCTATTTATCTAAGTAGTATAGTGTGATTTACTTTAGCTGTCGGATATCATTTGTCCACGATTGACTTACACAGGGCTGTGGGAACCTGGTGTAGTTAGGACACAGGGGAAATGGATGTTGAGGTATTTCCTAGAGTGTCTGTTATACATTGACATCGTGAGACCATAGGGGGGATAGATGTGAGTGCTCCCTCAGATTGTTTGTAGTTCCACGTTGTGGGACCATGGGGGGAATTTGATGTTGAGTTCTTCCCTAGATTGTTTGTAGTTTACTGTTAAGAGACCACAGGGGGAACTGACAGTGAGTGCTTCCTCAGAGAGTCTTTTTTAAGATAAAATATAGGGTTTAGATTGTGAGAACTTCCCATAGGGTTTCTTGATATTATTTGGTTGTTTATTTAATATATCTAAATTAATGTAGTTGAAGCTGTAGGATTGTTTACTTTTGAGTAATTTATTATTTATTACTTATTTTTTATATATCTTGCAATATATTTATTCACTGAAAGTTAGGGAAAGATCATTGGGTGGTTGCCTACTAGGATTTATCTCACACCCTATTTGGTTTATGCTTAGGGCCCAAACAGATTATATTATTGTAGGTATAGACAAGGGAAAGCTCCCTTCTACTTCAAGTACTTGATTACTGTGGAGATGGAGAGGATGGGACCAAGCTGGGATTTGCAATGTTGTTGGAGTTATTTACTTTTTTCCCTTGGTACTTTGGTTTAGTACTGTATTCCTTCATTGTGACTTGTTTGGCTACTTTTCTAGACATATGTGATATGCATCATTTATATATGTCCTCCAGTTGTTTATCTACATGTAGTCTTCTGTTGTTTATTGCTACATGTTATTATTACTACTTCCTCTACTGTTATCTATTTATTTCCTCTGTGTTACTCTGCTAATGAGGTCGTAGTTTCCACACTATCACACCCAAGGCTTTTATTACTAGTCAGCAGCCTCTGGTGTTCGGGGAAATACACTTGAGGCCATGTGACCAACCAGGTACGGGACACCTCTGGGCAGCACCCAGAACCGAGATGTTGCAAAGTGGTATTAGAGGAATTGTTTTGTTCATTTACTTACTATTTGGAGCCTATAGTCAGGGATAAGAAGGAATAGGTATTTGGTAATAAGTTGTGCTCGGGTGTAGCTAACCTGTGTAAAGGGAAAAGCTAATTTACCTCGATTATTGAAATTTTTCTGTTTTTTCAATTATTACATTTTATTTGATTTCACTATTGGGTGATTCCCATGTTTTTGTGCTATTATCATTGATATCATTGAGGTTCTATTTTTTTCAACCCGATGAGATGAGGGTATGCCATCTGATGCATCATATAGTCACTTTCTTGAGATCACATGTCATGCATTCTTGTCATGCCATTTAGGGTGCATTACCGATTACATGTTGTTGTGATAGATGGTATGATAGATATGCATGTTGTTATGATATATTCCTTGATATAATACCTACTATTTGATAGGGTATTGGTTTGTGTAAGTATTCATTTTAATGGGTGCCAAACTTTCTCCCCTGAGGTGTTATGGGCCCTCACAGATCAGAGTTTGGTGGATCATGTGTTGATTTCACTATTATACTTATTATGTGACATGAATATGATGTCAAGATTTGATTCGCTGGGAGTATAGGCCCTCACGGATCATAATTTGGCACTTTAATGTTTGTTTCAGCGTTTTTATGGGTTCCAGAGTAGTGTCTGAGGCTTACTATCCGTTAAAACCCAGAATACACTATATATATTGATGAATACACACCATGCATCCTTCTTTTCGGGAAGGAACTATTTTTATTAAGTACACACTATGTACTATATGTACACACCATGTAATATTTGACCGTGTACTAGAAGTACACGTCGTGTTGTAGAGGCCATGTGTCCGACCGTGTGACTAATGACATGGGTGGTGGAAATCCTTGTAGTACATGCTTTTTCTGGCATAAACACATTGTGTAGAGTCATCTGTGACTCCGACTGTGTGACTAACGACACTGGTGGTTGAAACCTAAGTGGTACACATCATGTCTGTCATAAACATGTCATGTAGTTTTGTTCTTGGAGAGAAACCTGTGGTTTATACATGTAAATAAACTCAGGTAGGGGGAAAGGATTAAAGTACATGTCATTTAAATAGATAACATTTCGTGTGTATATGATGTTACATGAACAGTTTTGGTAGAAGTATAGGCCCATGTAAAGACTTAAGGGAATACGCCTTGTAGGGGTTATACACATTGTGTATCTATGTTTTGAAGAACTTGAATGATTTATTTATTCTATTCCTTTATTGTACATCTATGTTTCAGTCCTTGAGATTCTTGAACTAAGGTGTGCAGTTGACCTTAAAGAGTCATGCAACCACGATGTCCTCCGGTTGTACGCCAGATATAGGTCAGTGAACAAACATCGGACATGGTAGATCAAGGACTACCAACAGATCCTCTAGGCATGCCTCTCTTGGAACCAGCTGTTATCCTGGGTATAGGTGTCGATGAATAGTTCTAAGAAGGCCTCATGAGGTTTATACAAACCTTCCCGGGAGCGCTGCATCCCGCCCCGTCTAAGGAATAATTGTTGTGGGACTTTCAGCAGCAGCATCCTCCTACTTTCTCAAGGGATGGAGGACCTTAGGTTTTAGAGTCATGGTTTGAATCCATGTTTTCGATCTTCATGCATCTAGAGACACCTCCATAGAGGAGGGTTAAGCTCGCTACTTATATGGCGATTTCTCCAAGAGATGGTGGGATGTGATCTCACATGCAGGATTCTAGAAGGTTATGGCTTGGAAAGAGTTCCAGTATGCCTTCTACGATTACTTCTACCCAGAGACTTTGATGGCTGATTGAGCATAAGATTTAATAAGTTTGGAGCGGGGTACTCTCTATGTCATGGTGTATTCTTCTCGCTTCACAGAGCCACAGCTCTTCACACCCATTCTAGGGATGATCAGTTATTTTTGGCGAGGAGTTTTAGGATGGTATCATGCATGAAATCATATGTCAGGTGAAAATATTTAGGTTGACTTCAATAACTTATATATTTAACCAGGTGCTGATCACATAGTGCAACCTGAGGGATTATAGGTTTGTACGCCAGGGCAGCTCGGCATCCGGAGTAAGTACCCCTCCAAATGATAGTAAGAAGTTCCAAAAGGAGTCTATACATGAAGATCAGAGTTGGAGGAGTACTTAATGTGGTGTCCAAGTAGTGTGCTACCAGTGTGGGAAGAGAAGGCATACGAGGAAACATTTCCCGAGAGACCCATTGGAGTGTTGATCTTGTGGGAAGATGGGTCATCATTAGTGGTTTTTTTCAGATTTTCTATCCAGTCGTTGTTGATAGGGGTTCTATTTCGACTCCTCATACTAGAGTAGGATCCCCAGTCCCACATTAGATTGGGGGTGGAGTTCGTCAGGTCATTCAGGCCGAGGTGGAGGTTTTAGACACAATGTTCAGACAAAAGGTTTTTGACAGCCGAAGGGTGGACCAGCTCAGGGATCACAGTCAGCTTCACAGGGCTACAGTGCAGGTCAAGATGAGCAGATCTAATAGGAACAGGATCCCAGACCCTCTATAGTTAAGGTTATGATTATGGTTTCCTCGGATTTATCTTCTGCTATTTTTGATAGAGGGGCTTCCCATAGTTTGATATTTTCCACTATTGTAGAGATCCTTGGGCTATGTATCATTACTTATATTGATATCTTGATGTTAGACACTTCTTTGGGGACTAGAACAGCTAGTGTACATCAGTGTAAGAAGTTCCCTCTTAAGTTTGATGGTTGTCACTTCTTATGTGACCTCTTTGTCCTAGAGATGACAGGATATGATTTCATTCTTGGAATGGACTAGTTAGTTCCCTTTCAATCTTTTATTGACTGCTATCATCTTAGGGTGAGTTTCACATCATCGAAGGTTGGTTTGTTTCTATATAAGGGCGAATGGGATGTCTAGGCGAGCAGAGTGGGACTTGAGAATCCTGGGTTGGGAGTAGTTACAGCCGAGATTGATAGTTTGTATCTAGATGACCAAGGAACTTCATAGATGGACTTTCCTCCAGTGGTGGATCTTTTCAAGGATGTCTTTCTAGAGGAAATTTCATTTTTGAATCCAGAGAGATATGTATACTTTTCTATTGAACTTGTGCTAGGAGCAGCATTGGTGTCCATTCCTTCTTATAGAATGGCTACACCAGAGTTACAAGATCTCAAGAAGTAGTTATAAGAGTTAGAGGAAAAGGGTTTCATCTGACCTAGTACTTCTCCTTGGGGTTCATCTATCCTGTTTGAGAAGAAGCTGGATGGTACCCTCATACTTTGTGTGGATTATCAGAAGCTTAACCAGTTGATGATCAAGAACCGATATCCCTTAATCAGGATTGTTGATCTCTTTGATCAGCTTCAAGGATCCTGAGTGTTCTCGAAGATCTACTTGAGATCTGGTTATCATCAGTTGCACGTTAGACTATCTAATATACCTCTTACAGCCTTTTAGAGCAGGTATGGTCTATATTAGTACGTTTTTATGCCATTTGGTCTCATGAATGTGCCTACAGTTTTCATGGAACTGATGAACGGAGTGTTCCATCCATACTTGGATTCCTTCATGGTGAATTTCAAGGAATATATCTTGGTGTACTCTCACACTCGACATGGCCATTCTACCCATCTTAAGATCATTTTTTATTACACTGAGAGAGCATCATTTGTATGATTAGATCTGAAATTTTCACTTTTGGATGGACTAGATTCCCTTATTGGGTCATGATATCTTAAATACAAGAGTATCAGTAGACCTAGAGAAAGTGAGAGAAGTAGTTTCCAAGGAGAATATGAAGAACATATTTAAGTTATGGAGTTTTCTATGGTTGGTTGGTTACTACATACATTTCATATAATACTTTTCTTTCTTATCGGCACCACTTATGGTCCAGACTAAGAAGGGTGTGAAGTACTTGTGGTCAGATTCTTGTGATTCATCCTTTTAAGAGCTAAAATGGAGGTCGAATTCAACACCGGTACTAGTTTTTATAGATCTAGACAAGAGATTTACTGTTTACTGTGATGCATTAGGTATTAGGCTAGGAGAAGTTTTTATGCAAGGGGAAGGCGTCATTGCATATGAGCCTCGGCAATTGAGGCCACATGAGAGGAATTACCCGATGCAAGATCTTGAGTTAGCTACAGTTGTTCATTCTCTATGTTGTGAGAGACATTATCTTATGGGAGGGAATTTTGTGGTTTTCATCAACCACAAAAGTCTCAGTTACATATTTACTCCACACAATATGAATCTTAGATAGCGAAGATTGGTTGAGTACCTTCCGTACTTTGATTTTGAGCTTGTCTATACACCTGGGAAAGGAAATGTAGTGGATGATGCATTAAGCATGAGGACTCAGATACATGTAATTCAGAAGGCTAGCAGTGAGTGGATGCTTATGGCTCTATTCTCTGAAATGTATTTGGAGGTGCATGATAGAAAGGGTCATACATTTCTTTCTTCTGTAGTTGTTACCTCTACTCTACTTGAGAGAGTGCGAATGAGGCAGCTATCAGACGATGAAGGCCAAGTCTTGTGGGAGAGTGTGTTAGAAGAGGACCCTATTCCTGCATGGATCATGGGTGAGGATGGGATCTTTCCTTTCCATGGACGTGTATGGGTGTCAGCATACATACGTGAGGAGCTGATACAGGATTTTCATTCTTCAGTTTGGGTAATTTATCCTGGAGTCACCAAGATGTATAGATATCTACACCCTCTGTATTGGTGGCCAGGAATGAAAAGAGATGTTTCTGGTTTTGTGATGAGGTGTTCCACTTATCATCAGGTGAAGGTAGAGCATCAATGACCAGCAGGTCTTTTTCAACAGTTACCCATTCTTGAGTGGAAGTGGAATGATGTCATGATGGACTTCATGACAAGTTTTCCTAGGTTAACTCGAGAGAATGATGCAGTTTGGGTTGTCATTGATAGACTCATGAAGGTTGCACACTTATTGTTGATCAAGGAGACATTTAGTGTTGATTATCTAGGAAGGTTTTACAACTGAGAGATTTTACATTTACATGGGTTTTTTCACTCAATAATTTTATACAGGGATGCCCGTTTTACTTCTGAGGGCTGTTAGGGACTACAGATGGCTTTGGGTACACAGGTACTTCTGAGTACAACTTACCATTCCCAGATAGATTTCCAGTCTAATCATACAATTCAGGTGTTGTAGGATATGCTTTGATCATGAGTCCTAGATTTTGGAGGTTCTTAGGAGAATCACATACCCCTTATGGAGTTTTCCTACAATAAAATCTTTCAAGAAACTTTTCAGATGGAACCTTATGAGGCTTTGTATGGTAGGCCATGTCGACCACCCCTATGTTGGCTAGAGGTAGAAGAGGAAGCTATGCTAGAAACTAATATTGTTCAGGAGACCACATAGTAGGTGGAATTGATTCAGAAGAGGATGGATACTGCACTGTCATGATAGAATTCTTATGATGATACACAGAGATGACCTCTGGAATTCAAGGTCAAAGATCAGGTTTTCCTACGAGTCGCACTGAGGTTGGGACACAAAAGGATTAGGAGATAGGGAAAGATTTCACTGAGATGCGTCAGGCTGTTTGAGGTTTTGAAGAGAGTCAGATCGATATCCTATCTGTTGTAGTTACCTCAGAGGTACCAAGCTATGCATGAAATCATCCATGTTTTTCAGCTACGACGTTAATTCTCAGAATCATCTCATGTTTTTCAACCCGAGGAGGTTTAGTTGGAGGTGGATGCCTCATTCTAAGAGCATCCTATAGGATCATTGATTACAGTGCGAAGATTCATTGTGGCTAGTCTGTTCCTCTCGTACGGGTGTTATAGAAGAATGGGCGAGTAAAGGATGAGACTTTGGAGAGGGATACTGGTGTGCAATCTTAGTTTCCAGATCTGTTTGAGGATTCTTCTTCACCACCTTCTTAGTGAAATTCATAGACAAATTTCTCTAAGGGGTGAATTTTGTAAGAACCTGGATCTTATTTTCAGGTATGGATCTTGTTTTTTGATGTTTTTGTAAAAAAGAGGAGTTTCTAGAAATTTAATGAGTATACGCCATGTACTTAGGTGTATAATTCATGTACCTAGTTATCACAGGTAGCTTTGTACTGGCCATGTAACGGCCGAGTACAGGGCTGTGTGGGGTGACCTGGAGACCGCCTAAATTAGGGCCCAGTAAAGGCATACACAGACCATGTACTTTTTAAGAACACACTGTATATTTTTATTTTTATTTGATAAATTAGACCAGGGTCGAGTCTCGTTCACAGAAAGCTCATCTTTTGGATTCGCCTCATTTATAAGTGACCGAAGCTAACAATTCTTCTCTAAGCCCTCGACCTGTTGTCTCTTCTCCGAATCAAACTCAGTTAGTTGCATTGGAATCGTATCAGTTAGTTCTTCCTTATTTTAGATCCTCTTCTCTTGATTTATAATCTTTCATGAGATATATGTGGTTGATTTTTTTAGACATTTTCATAGATCTATGGAATTCTAGGTCGATACAGAGGCTGAGGTTCAACTATGTCAATCGTACAATGTTTAGGTAGGTGTTTTATGTCAATCCATAGTTTTTCTTTCAATTATATGTGAAAAGGTGCCCAATACCCTAGTTAGGGGTATTGCTTGTTTAGGGAATTTAAACCATTAATGCATGTTATGCCTCGATTTCTTGAGTTAGGGATATTGTTTTGGAATAGGGTTTAATTAACTTTCTATAGAAGTGTTTTCAAATGTTTGAATAGATATTAGATATTGTGTCTAGTTTTTTCTATTATACTTCTCTATTTTCCATGCCTAGTACTATTAGGATGGAGTGATATTATCTTCCATACTTATGCCATGCTTTATAGTTGTTTATCCAAGTATTATATTGTGATTTACTTTGGTTGTTGGATATATTTTGTGCATGATTCACTTACAGAGGGCTGTGGGAACCTGGTGTAGTTAAATCATAGGGGAAATGGACGTTGAGGGTTTCCCAGAGTGTCTGTTATACTTTCACGTTGTGAGACCATATGGGGTATGGATGTGAGTTCTCCCTTAGATTATCTATAGTTCCACATTGCGAGGCCACAAGGGGAATTGGACATTGAGTGCTTCCCCAGAGTGTCTGTAGTTTATCGTTATGATACCATAGGGGGAATTGACAGTGAGCGCTTCCTCAGAGAGTCTTCATTAAGATGAACCAGAAAGGTTAGACTATAATAACTACCTAGAGGTTTTCTTGAGATTTTTTTTGTTTATTTAACAAATGTAAATGAATGCATTTGATGCTATAGGACTATTTACTTTTGAGAACTTCCTTGTTTATTACTTCATTTTTCATATTTCCTACCATATATATAATCACTTATAGTTAGGCACATATCTTTGGGTGGTTGCCTACTAGGATTCATCACACACCATGTTTGGTTCATTCGTTACACCCAAATAGATTATATTGTTGTAGTTATATACAAGGGAAAGAACCCTTCTACTTTAGGTACTTGATTGTTATGGAGCTGGAGATAATGAGACCAACCTGAGACTTGCAATGCTACTAGATTTATTTACTTTTTTTTCTTTGTAGTTTGGTTTAGTACTGTATTATAGCATTGTGACTTGTTTGGATTCTTTCCTAGACATATGTGACATGAATAATTCATATATGTGCTCTAGTTTTTTATCTACTTGAAATATTATGCTATTTACTATTGCATGTTATTATTACTGCTTCCTCTACTGTTATCTGTTTATTTCTAATGTGTTACTCTGCCAATGAGGGAATAATTTCCCCACTATCACACCCAAGGACCTCACTACTAGTTGGTAGACTCTGGTGTTCAAGGAAATGTGCTTGAGGCCATGTGACCAACCATGTACGGGGAACCTCTAGGCAGCACTCGGAACCGGGATGTTATACTAACATTCTTTCATCCAGACATACTTTACCCCTTTTCTTGTTAATTTGGTTAGCGGGATTTACAATCGTGATAAATTTCTCACAAAAAATCAATAGTAACCCATTAATACAAGAAATATATTGATTCCTATGACACTATAAGGTCTAGGACATTCCTCAATTGCCTTTTTAAAGGGTCCATATAAATTCCTTCAATTGTGATCACATGTCCCAAGAATGTGACTTGATTAATCCAAAAGTCACATTTTCTGAACCTTGTGTACAACTTCTCCTTCCACAATATTGAGAAAATAATCATTATATTTTCTTCATGTTGCTACATTATCTTGTATTAGATGATAAAATCGTCGATTAACACTACAAAAAAATCAAGGTAATGTCTAAAGACACTATTAATCAAATCCATGAAGATTTAAGTGGAATTAGTAAGTCTAAAGGGCATCACCAAAAAATTATAGTGCTCATACCTTATACGGAAAGTATCCTTATGAATATCTTCCTTCTTCACCTTTAAATAATGATATCCAAAATGAAGATCCTCCTTTGATAACTATTTAGTTCCTTGTAGCTGATAAAAAAAATCATCAATCCTTTGGAGGGGATATTTGTTCTTTATGGTGATCTTGTTGAGTTCTAGATAATTGATACATAGCTGCATTTGTACATACTTCTTCTTCATAAAGAGCACTAGCACACCCCATGGTGGTTCACTAGGGTGGATGAACCCTTTGTCTAAATTCTCTTGCAGCTTCTTCTCTTAACTCCTCCATATCAATAGGATCCATCCTATAAAGATGCTTTGAGATAGGAGTAGCTCTGGGTATGAGTTTTAGTGATGACTCTACCTCACGGTCTAGGGGAAGTCCAGGTAAATATTCTAGAAATACATCATTGTATTCTATCATGATGGTAATTTTCCCTTGGTTGACACTCTCCTTTGAATCAATCATTTGAGTGAGGTATTCTTCTTCATAGGGAATCAAAACCCACACTATTTATTAATTTTCCAAAAGAGAATCATGACCTTATTTTCATTTTTAGAGGAGCATGGGATGGTTTGGAATATGAAAATATATTTCCTTTTCCTAATAGTTTATATGTGCTCTATATAATGAAAAATAATCCATTCCCATTATATAATCAAATTCCACCATGGGAAGTATCATGAGATTCGCTGGAAGAATATTACCACATACGCCAACAGGAGAAGACTCCAACACGTGGGTTTTAATGATTTTACCACTTGGTGTTTTTACATATATCACTACTTCAAGGTTTTTAGGATTTGATTCAAAAGTTATAGAAAATTTTCATGATATAAAGGAATGCATAGAACCATAATAAAATAAGACTTTTTACTTTCTTGAGTGAATTGTAATTGTACCTTGTAAAACTTTATTTTCTTACTCCACTTCAGCAGTATTGATTTCCAAAGCCTTTTCTTTATACTTTGGATTTGGTTGATATTGACACTGATTACCCTCAAAGACTCAGGGTTTAGTGCACTTTCTTGCATAGTTCCCTCTCTCCCTAAAGTTGTAGCATTATACCATGGGTGGTTCTCTCCTTTTCTCCACCAAATTCTCCTACCTACTCATGTATTTTCAACACTCTTGTGCTTGGTATCCCTCTCTCCCACACTTGACTCATTTCCCCGCCACTTTGAGGAAATTACTATGATTCTACTCCCACATTTTTGACATGTGTGTGGATTAGTATTCTTTCCACCTTTCTCATTAGATCCATTGGAATGAAACTCCATCTTTTATTAATTATCAATATAACCATGGGACTATTCTCCAAAATCCATTTCAACTTTGAGATCACATCGAACAAATTCTTCACAACACCCAAAGTCTCTAATTGAATTATACTTTCAATGGTGTGGTTTTAATCCACTAAAAAATCTCTCATTTTTTCTATCATTTTTTATAACAAAACCTGAATCGTAACTTGAAAGCCTTTTGAAATTCACTTTTTAGTCGGTGATGGATTCCCCATCCTTTTTCTTTAGCTCTATGAATTCTCTCTCCATCTTCGTATGAATATTTTGTGGTAAATACTTGTTAAAAAACATTATCTTAAAGTCTTCCCACACCATCTCTTCAATTTTGTCTCTTGTATTTCTATTCTTAATCAAATCCCACCATTGTTTGGCCTCTCCATTGACACGATAGATGTCCAGAGTCACCTCCTCTATCTCAGAATAGTGAAGCACAGAAAAGATATTCTCTATTGAGTTGACCCACTATTCAACAGCAAGTGGATCAGAAGATCCACTAAACGTTGGTGTTTATTGACACATAAAACACTAGATAGCTAGTTTCTCCCTCTTAGATGATGGAGGAAGTTCCACATTATTCAATTTATTATTCATAACCTAAGACAACTAGGTAATCATCATAATGAAGTTTTGAGATCTTCCTCCCAAAGTAATGGGGATGTCGTCCAGGCAATCACTGCATTCTCCCTTACATAGGTTGTTGGCCTAGTTCCTCCTGGTTCACACCATTTTCTAAAATAGAAAAGTTTAGAAGAAAATATAAGTCAATAATTCATGAATAAATAATTTATTTCTTTTTGAAATTAACACAAAAATAATATCTTATGGGATCCCTATTTTTATCAAGTCTTATTGGGTGCTTATATATACTTAGTCTCACAATAGGGTTTTTCACTAAGGTTCACTAATCCTAATTCTAAAATTAAATAAATTGTCCCTCTAATACCAACTATAGTGACCCTGCTTTTCTTACATTACTTTTACCTCATTTTAAGGATAAAAACATAAAAATATTACATAATGAGGGTCTAAAGGTTTCATTATAAGGCCCAAGCCTAAAACATTACATAATATTGGGTTAATACAAGAATTCAAATTGAGTATCTTTTTAGTTTTAGAGTTTTAGAGAATTATGTCATACTATTACATTACATATCAATATTAGAAGGTAGACACTTCTACCATATCCCAATCTTTCACAAATAAAATAAAACTCCTTAAGTAAAACTAGAGTTTTTTTCTTGATATAAATATTCTTGAATGCTTCCTTTCTCTTACCCTTCTATATACCCTATAAAAAACATTTCAAAAACATGGGATAAGCATAAAAATATTAATAAGGGTTATAAAATAAAGAATGAAAACATTTGTCCATGAATAAATAAAAACATAAGATCTTTAACATACCTCATGAAATCATAATATTTATGAATAATACAAAGTAATCACAAATCATAAAGGTAACTTGTGCCGTAAATATCAAACTTACATTGTATCTTTCACATCTAAATAGGGAGTTACATTTGGAATACCCATCACAGTATATTCCATAAATATCTTAGGATAAATATTAACATTTACCTCTGTTACGTTACCCAATGAATTGGAGATTTATCTCGGGCTCCCCCACCCTCGGTTTATCAAAGAAGCACCCATATATGTAAACAATTCCCAAAAACCATAACATATTCATAACATATGAACAATCATAAAGTAAAGATAACATTTCCACATTGCAATCACAAGATATCAGTTCAAGATATTAACATAATAAATCCATTATAAAAAATATTTTCATTACCAAAATACGTAAAAAAGGGTATGTGGTATTTATTTTTCTTTTAAAAACACTAAGGATTATTAAGGGATCCAAATATCAAATATTTCTTGTGGCGGTGGAAAGGTCATTGCCATTGCATACGTTTAAAAGAAACATTCTTTTTTCATTTAGTAAAACACTTTGTAGGAAAAAAGATTCCATTTTAATTAAATTAAAATTAAAAGGGGTTTATACACCACATAAAGTAAATTTGTGTTTAAATCAAATTTTTCCTCAATGAAAGGAGATTGAGAAAAAGTCCTTTACCTTGTGTCTGACTTGTCTTGTCCGTTCTTTATCTCCCTGAATAATAAAATTAATTTAATTATAATTTATTCAAAACCTTTTTAAAGTTTATTATTACTTTTATATCACTTATTACATTTCTATAACAATCATATAATTATTCATGTTCATATCGGTCATTTTGTCGATGTTTGGTACTTGAGTCAAAAATAAACTTGTTATAATTACAAATTGTCCATGTGGTAAAAATTCCATTATCTCCAGAATTATATTCATCATTTAAATATCATATATATCTAGTATATATGTATTTATATCCACTATATATTTATTTATAATATTCCATATCATTTGGATAAAATAAATGAAATGCACCGTTCATAGAGATGGTAAGTCGTACGTACGCATGAACGCTACATTCATTTCTATTTCATATTTAAAGGAATGAAAAAAATAATGATACATAGGTATATTATAATTAAATTATAATATCTATGTTATATATTCTACATAATTTCATTAATTCCATCCTGTATATGTTCCATGTATAGCATGAACGAGTCATATCACTTTGAGGGGGCGGTAGTCCGCACTTCCTCAAATGAAATTATCGTATTTACACGTTATGGAAAGAATAAATGTATGCTTTAAATGAAAAAAAAATAGAGAAAATATAAATTTTATACATACCATATATAAATATAGTTCCATAATAATGGCCTCTATGAAAGGAGATAGTAGATAATTGAACAATCATCATTTCGTGAGGCAGTAGTTCGTCGTCCACAGAAACAGTATTTTCTAAATCCATTATATGGAGTTTTGTGTGAGTGTAAGTTGAATACTTTTAAAAAAACATACTATTATATTGAATATTCTTTTTTTATAGAATAATTTAATAAAGATAGTTATGGGGTTGGAGAAGGGAAAATAAAGGAAAGAATGAAGAGAGAAGACATTACCTCAAATCGCGTAACTCCTTTTGATTTAAGCTAAAAGGCCTTCTTGAATTGCCTTCTTCTCAAGGTAAGGCTTCTAGGATGAATATATGGATGTTGGGAGTATATTTGGGCAGATTTTTGATGAGAAAATGGGGCTTGATATGTGTGAGTAAGGGTTAGAGGTGGTAGCCTTTTATAAAAGGGAGGAGGGGCACTTAAGGAATATCTTGAATAATTATTTTATTATAAATTCTATGTCGATTATAAATGAGTCCAATTCAGTTATTTTAGATATAAGATTATTTTAAGTCTAAATAAAATCATAAAATAATAATTAGATGGGTTTTGGATATTTTTTAATCCTTATCTTTTTTATTTAACCCTTTTTAACTCTTGCCGTTTTATCAAGCATTTAACACTTTGAGAATAAAACTAGTTACCAAAACATGAAAATACACAATTAAAGAGTCAAAAACAAAATTACAGACTTATGATAACTATTTGTATGAATATTATATTTTTATGAATTTTATAATATTGAATAAAATATTTTATATTTTAAAATATGAATTATGTCAATTTTGACACTATTCATATCATGAATTTTTTAAAAATCCATAAGAACTTTATTAATTCAAAAAAAATCTTTAATACAATTTTAACATGTAAATATAATCCATAAAATTCGTGGATTTCATCAAAATAACCAAATTAAATTTATTTTAACATTTAAAATATCATTTATTTGGATCCTTCATTAATGAAGCAATCACTGCATCATCATTATGTCATAATTAAATTTATTTATTTAATATCTAAAAATGATAAATAAAATATCATAATGTATAAAATCTTTTTATATTTATAATTACTATTAATAGTTTAAGATATCACTTATATAACCCCATATAAAAATTATTTTATTAAAAGATACATTCTTGGGTAAAATTTTCCTTATCTTTAAATTAAAAGTAATTAAATGTCACTTTCTCACAGAAGTGGCTTCATGGGGTCCTAAAATAGACCCAAGTATGACCATGGTAGTATATATCTCATTAAATAGGGTGAGGAAAAGTTTAAGGGTAATTTAATATTATTATAATATTATTTTTAACCCTTATTTAATAGATTAACCCTTTAACCATGGTAAATAAAATATTCAATGAAGTTACTATTCATAATTTCTAAAAATAAAAGTTACCTATTTACCCAATTTGGACCTATTGATTATAAATATGGAATCCATTTTTCCAAATTCAAAACACATAATTGGAAAAAATTAATTTAAAATTAATTCTCATTATCAAAACCAAAAATCTTGTTTTTAAGAAATAAATACTACCAAAAGATTGACATTTGTTTTTGTCCAATTTACAAGTGAAATTACATCCAATTACCAAAATTAGATTAAATGGTAAAAATATAATACAATTAAACTTTAAAACCAATTAAAATTACAATATAACTATATAAATAAATTAGATGAAAAGACAGTTTTAACATAAAATGCAGTATTTTCACTATTCATTAAGAAAAGAACTTTATCAGAAAAAAACCAAAATTTTACCCAAACTAAATTTTGATGTATCTCTTCTAAATAAAAAGTTTATTTTGTCAAATGGAAAATATAAAAGTGAAAAAAAAAACTAAATTTAGAAAGGGTTCTCTATCAAAAGGCGGTAAAACAACCTTTTAGAGAATATTAGAGTATTTCATGCTAAAAATCGTATTCATTCTTATTTTGAGCCACTAAAATTTATTAGATAAATGTAAATATATTTAGAAAACACATATAATCATATTTTAGTTAGTTCTGTTCATTTCCACCAAAACAACGGCTAGGCATTAACTACTATTTAAAATAAAAATATTATTATACTATTTTTTTCGGTATAACTCAACATTGTGTGAAACGTAAGATTTCAGAGAAATATATTGTTGCATGTTGAGTACGCTATCAGATATAGTATCCCCTTTAAAGTAAAATTAATATTTAATTCAAGAATATTAATAAATATTAAAATTTCATATTATTTATTTACCTGGGATGTTACATCCTTCCCCCCTTTTGGGAATTACATACACGCAATTCTATTCACTTATCAAATAAGTGGGGGTATCTATCACTCATATCATTTTCAGATTCCCATGTTCTCTCTTAAACCATATGGTTTTTTCCTAAAATTATTACCTAATGATTTACCTTATTTCTCAACACTTTCTCTCTGTGGTCAAGAATCTAGGCTGTTTGTTCCTCATAAGAAAGATTCTCTTCCAACTGAACTAATTCTAGACTCAAAACATGAGATGGATCCAGTATATAATTTCTCAACATTTGAACATGAAAAAAATTGTTTACCTAGGATAAACTTGGAGGTAAATCCACTATGTAGTCAACTGATCCAACTTTCTCTAGGATTTCACAGGGTCCAATGAACCTCAGACTCAACTTTACCTTCTTACAAAAATGCATCACACTTTTCAATGGATAAATTTTGGAAAAGACATGATCATATACCTCTAAAGAAATATCCTTCCTCCATTTATCTGCATAATTTTTCTACCTTCTGTGATCTGTCTTCATGTGCTTCTGAGTCAACTGGTATTTTTTCCCTCTCTTCTGCCAATTTCGGTCCCATCAACTTCCTTTCACCTACATCATCCCAAAAAACTGAAGTTCAACACCAATTTCCATATAATGCCTCAAATGGTTCCATATATATACTAGAATGAAAACTATTATTATAAAAAAACCTCAACCAAAGAAAGATTCTGGTCCCAACTTCCCTGTTAATCCATTAAACAGGCACGTAGCATATCATACGATGTCTGAATTGTTCGTTCTGACTACACATCTAATTACGGATCAAAATTTGTACTAAAATTTAATTTGGTATCAAATTACTTCTGAAGGCCCTTCCAAAAGTTAAGAAGTGAACCAAAGATCACTATCAGATATAATGGAGAGGTGAACTCCATGTAACTTGACTATATATTTAATATAAAATCAAGAAATTTGATCTAGATACAGAGTATCACGAATTGGAAGAAAATGAGAAGATTTAGTTAATCGATCAACAATAACCCAAATTGCATTGTCACCTTATTTGGTAATCCCATGAAGAAATCCATGGACACATTTTTAAATTTCCACTCTGGAACCAATAAAGGCTGAAGCATCCCTTTTAGTAACTGTCGTTCTTCTTTAACCTTTTGAAAAATAAAACATATCAGGGTAAAGTTAGCAATATCTCTTTTCATTCCATCCCACCAGTAATACTCTCGAAGATCAATGTACATTTTAATACCACCATGATGAATTGAAAACAGAGAACTATGAGCTTTACATAATAACTCTTTCTTATGAATCACAAGGAACACATATCTCTTTTCAAACCTCAAAACACAGTCTATATCAATGATAAACTCAGGTACCATACCCTTCCAAACCAATTATACCTTTTTCTATAATTCACTATCATCTTTCTATGCTTTATTTATTCTTTATACTAGGGATGATTATACTGAAACCTAAAACAAAAGAGGGGAATCTCTTGCACCAACAAATTCTATACCAAAGTTCATCAAATCGTTAATCAAAGGATCTTGTTACAAATGTAACATGGTTAATGTAGCATTACTTTTTTTACTCAAATCATTGGCCACATTATTTTCTTTTCATGTATGGTAATGAATTGTGAAATCATAATTCCTGATTAATTATAGCCATATCCTCTATCTCATGTTCAATTCTTTCTAAGTGAATACATACTTCAAACTTTTTTGGTCAGTATATATTTCACATTTTACTCCATACATATGATGCCTCCAAATTTTTAAAGTAAAAAAACAACAGTATCTAATTCTAAATCATGTGTAGGGTAATTTAACTCATTAGATTTCAACTGACAAGAAGCATAAGAAACTACCTGATTATTGTTCATTAGTAAAAAACCAAGTCCTTTCAATGAAGCATCACTATTGATAACAAATTCACCATCTCTAGAAGGTAATTCCAAAACTATATCATTCACCAATCTTGTTTTCAATTCCTGAAAAAATGATCACATTCTTTTATCCAGATGAACTTAACACATTTCCAAGTTAACTTAGTCATTGGGCTAGATAATCATGCAAAATTTTCAAAAAAACCTCCTATAATAACCTACTAAACCAAGAAAACTTTGAATCTCAGTTATATTTTTGGGTCTTGGCCAATATTTAACCACTTTTATTTTAGAAGGATCAACAGTTATTCCATATTTAGAAACAATGTGAGCAAGGAATAAAATTTGTTGTAACCAAAACTCACACTTGCTGAATTACCCATACAATTTCATTTCTTTTAATGTTTTTAAGACAATCCTCAAATGACTTTAATACTCCTCTTTACTTTTAGAATAAACCAAAATATCATCAATAAACACAACCACAAACTTATCCAAGAAATCATGGAAAATTCTATTCATTAGATACATGAATACATAAGGTTAATTGGTTAACCCAAAGGCATAACTAAACATTCATAATGGTCATATCTAGTATGAAATGCAGTCTTCGGAATGTTTTCTTGTTTTACTTTCAGCTAATGGTACCTTGACCTCTAGTCCATCTTTGAAAAATATTTTACTCCCTAGATCTAATAAAACAAATCATTGATATGAGGCAAATGATACTTATTATTAACATTTATATTATTCAAGGCTCTATAATATATGAAAATTCTCATTGAACCATCTTTATTTATAAAAAACAAGACATGAGAACCCCATGGTGATGTGCTAGGTCAAATGAAACCTTTATCTAATAACTCCTGCAATTGCTTCTATAACTCTAAATTTTCAATTTGATCCATTTGATAAGGTGGTTTTGAAATTGTCTTAGCATCAGGAACTAAGTCAACTATAAATTCAACTTCTCGATCAGGTATTATACCAAGAAACTCATCGAGATAAACATCAAGATAGTCATTTACCACTAGAACATCATTAATCTTAATTGTTCCTCTGTTTTCAACAATATGTGAAAGGTAATAATCATTTCCATCTTTTACTTGTTTCTCAACTTCCAGATATGTTATTTTCCTCTTGATGTCATCCCATCGTAGCTTCCATGTGTCCTCTGAGAAAACCATTCTGAAAATAGAAATATATTAGGCGAAGCAACATGGTAATCTGTAAATTCTACATCATTTCAATCGTACCATAAATTAATTTATGGATATTAATTTAACAATATCCTAACTCCTAAAGATTTCTAAACTAACCTCTGATATCAACTATAAGTCTCTAGACTTAAACATTACATAATCATGAGTTAAGTCAAGAATTCATATTGAGGATTTTTTTAGGTTTAAAGTTTTATATAATTAGGTTGTACTATAACATTAAATATCAATATAAAAAGGTAGACACTTCTAATCTATCCAAATTTTTATCAAAAAAATAAAACAACAGTTCTTTTCTTGATATAAATGTTTTCGAATACTTCTTTTCTCTTACCCTTCCTTTTTCCTTGTAAAAACATTTCAAAAACATGGGATGAGCATAAAATGCTCAAAAAGGTTTATAAAATAAAGATAGAAAACATTAATCCGTCAATACATACAAAAGATAATATCATTAACATACCTCAGGAAATCATAAGATTTATGAATAATCAATAGTAATCACAAATCATAAAGGTAACTTGTGGTGTCCATATCATACTTACATTGTAGCTTTCATAGATACATAGGGAATTACATTTTTAATACCCATCACAATATATTACCAAAATATATTAGGTGAAACATTAACGTTTACCTCCGTCATGTTAACCAATGCATTGAAGATCTATCTCGGGATCACCCTCCATTGGTTTATCATGGAACCACCCATATACGTAAACAATTCCCAATAACCATAACATAATCATAACACGTGAACAAGCATAAAGGAATGATAACATTTCCACATTGTAATAAAAAGATATCAGTTAAATATATAGACATAATTAATCCATTATCAAAACCATTTTCAATACAAAAATATGTAAAAAAAGTGTATATGGTATTTATTTTTCTTTTAAAAACATTACGTCTTGTTAAGGATTCCCAATATCAAATAATTCTCACGGTGGTGGAATGGTCGTTGTCATTGTGTACGTTTAAAAAAACATTTTTTTTTGTTATTTAGTAAAATGATTCATAGAAAAAAATATTCCCTTCGAATGAAATTAAAATTCAAAGGGGTTTATACACTGTATAAAGGAAATTTGTGTATAAATCAAATTATTCCTCAATGAAAGGATATTGAGATGAAGTCCCTTACCTTGTGTTTGACTTGTCTTGTTCATTATTTATCTCCCAGAATAATAAACATAAGTAAATTATACTTGATTCTAAACCTTTTTAAATTTTATTATTCCTTTTATATCACTTATTACCTTGCTATAACAATCATATAATTATTCAAGTTCATATCATTCATTTTGTCAATGTTTGGTACTTGAGTCAAAAATGAACTTGTTATAATTACAAATTTCCCATGTGGTCAAAAGTCCATTATCTCCAGAACTGTATTCATGATTTAAATATCATATATATGTATACATTATATATGTATTTAGATCCACTATATATGTATTTATAATAGTCCATAACATTTGGATATAAGAAATGAAATGCACCATTAATGGAGATGGTATGTCGTACATACGCATGAAAGCTACTTTCATTCCTATTTCATATTTAAAGGAATGAAAACATAATGATACATAGTTATATTATAATTCCATTATAATATCTATGTTATATATTCTACATAATTTCATTAATTACATCCTTTATACATTCCATGTATAGCATGAATGAGTCATATCACTTTGAGGCGACGGTAGTCTGTACTTCCTCAAATGAAATTATCATATTTATACTTTATAGAAAGCATAATGATATTATGTAAATGAATAATATGTAAGAATAGAGACTATATAAATATTATATATACCATATATAAATATATTTCCATCATAATTCCCACTATGAGAGGCAGTAGTAGATAATAAAACAGTCATCGTTTTGTGAGGTAGTAGTTCACCATCCATAGAAACTGTATATTCTAAATCCATTAGATGGAGGTGAGTATGAGTATAAGTTGAATCATTGTAATGAAAATATCCTTTTATATTTAAGATACTGGTTTTTTTATAAAATAATATAATAAATAGAGTTATGGGGTTGGAGAAGGGAAAGTAAATGAAAGAAGCTTGAGAGAAGACATTACCTCAAATCAGGTAAGTCCTTTTGATTTAAGCTAAAAGGCCTTATTGAATTGCCTTATTATCAAGTTAAGGCTTCTAGGAGGAATATATAGATATTGGGAGATTATTTTGGAAGAGGTAGGATGATCAAAGGGGGATTAAGAGGTGTGAGTAAGGGTCAGAGGTGGTGGCCTTTTATAAGTGGGAGGAGGGGCACTTAAGGAATATCTTGAATTATTATTTTATAATAAATTCTATTTCAACTAAAAATTATTAAAAATTAAGTTAGATATAATATAAGATGAATATAAGTCTAAATAAAATCATCCAATATGAATTATAAAGTTTTTTGTTATTTTTTAATCCTTATTTTTTAATTTAACCCTTTTTTACTCTTATCGTTTTATCAAACATTTAACACTTTAAGAATCAAAATTGTTACCAAAACATTAAAAATATCAAATTAAAGAGTAAATAAAAAAATTTATATTTATGATAACTATTTGGCCAAATATTAGATTTTTTGGAATTTTATAATATTTAATAAAATATTTTATATTTTAAAATATGAATTATGTAAATTTTGGCACTATTCGTATCATGACTTTTAAAAAATATTATAACTTGATTTCATTGAAAAAACTTCATTAATACAAAGATAATATGTAAATATCATCCAAAAAATTCATTGATGACGTGGAAATAACCAAATTACATTTATTTTAACATTTATAATATCATTTATTTGAATCTTTTATTAATGAAGCAATCACTTTATCATCATTGTGTCATAATTAAATTTATTTATTTCATTTTTAAAAATTATAAATAAAATATCATGATGTAGAAAATATTTTTAGATTTATAATTACTATTCATAGTTGAAGATATCACTTATATAACCTCATATAAAAAAATTTAGTAAAAGATACATGTTTAGGTTATATTTTCCTTAACATTAAATTAAAATTAATTAAATATCATTTTTACACACAAGTGTCTTCATGGGGTACTAAAATAGACCCAAGGATCTCCAGGGTCGGACATATCTCATAAAATTGGGTTAGGAGAAGTTTAAGGGTAATTTAATATTATTATAATATTATTTTTTACCCTTATTTACCAGATTTACCCTTTAACCATGGTAAATAAAATATTTACTGAAGTTACTATTCATAATGTCTAAAAATAAACGTTACCTATTTAAACAATTTGGACCTCCTAATTCCAAATATGGAATCCATTTTTCCAAATTATAAACATAAAATTGGAAGAAATTAATTTAAAATTAATTCTCGTTGTTAAAACCAAAAAGCGGGTTTTTAAGAAGTAAAAACTACCAAAAGATTAACATGTGTTTATGTCCAATTTACGAGTGAAATTACTTCCAATGACCAAACTTGTATTACATGGTACAAATATAATCCAATTACACTTTAAAACCAACTAAAAATTTAATCTAACTATATAAATAAATTATATAAAAAGATAGTTTTGACTTAAAATGCAGTATTTTCACTATTCATTAAGAAATGAACTTTATCAGAAAAATACCAAAAAAATTACCCAAATTAAATTTTGATGTCCCGCTCATAAAGAAGATTATTTTTTAAAATGGAACATATAAAAGTTTAAAAATCTAGATTTAAAAAGGGTTTGTAATTAAAAAGAGGTAAAATGTCCTTTTAAAGAATATTAGAGTATTTCATGCTTAAAATCGGATTCATTCTTATTTTAAGCCACTAAAATTTATCGGATAAATGTAAAGACATTTAACAAACACGTATAGTCATATTTTAGTTAGACTTTTTCATTCCTTATAATATAATGTCTAGGCGTTAACTAACATTTAAGATAATAATATTTTTTTCCTTTATAACTCATCGTTGTGTGCAACATAAGATTTTGGAGAAATCCATTGTTGTGTTTTGAGTACTCTATCATATATAACATCCCCTTTAAATTAAAAATAATATTTAATTCAAAAATATTAATAAATATGAAAATTTCATATTCTTTATTTACCAGGGATGTTACATTAGTGTCTTGGGAAAACTAAGACCATACATAACATTTACAACATAAAACATTTATTTAATTCCTTCTTCTCTAGCTTCTTATTAGATATTGACTTCTCTTTAGTAAATGTAGTCACCATAGGATATAAATAAAATATTTTAGAGCTAAAATCCTAGTAATATGATAATAACCTAATATAATATAACATGGGATGATCATAATCATAACATCGTCGTAATAATAATGAGAGGAATCATTAGGTAATGGCACAGAATGTAGAAATTCATAAAAAATGAAACATCATGTCTTAGTGTCCAAATAAGAAACATAGTTGTGAAAAAATATAGCATCATTTTCACACTTAGTTTTCTTTAACTCATGATATTCATCACATTACCCAATTCATTAGAGCACTATATACTTCTGAGTGCACTCGTCACATCATAATATTTTCATTATTATGCTTGTCATAGAGAACATATATAAATCATGGAAATAAATAACCCATGTAAAGGAATATTTTTGATTTCATAAATCATATATTCAAAAAATTTGGGTTCCGTAATGAAATAGTAAATAAAATACATGACGTAATAATCAACAATCTTGAGTGAAGAAGAAACAATCTTGAGAAGTAAAAGGTGTTCTTTTTGAAAGGAGAGTTCTTTGGGAAAACATCATGTTTGTCACAAACTCAAGTAGAAACCATTTATATCCCAGAAAATGGAATATAATTATGATGAAATTAATTTTAAGTAATTTCCATATTAAAAATGGGTTGAAAGAGGGAAAGCCCATAGAATGGCTATTGGGTTCGAGAATTCCCCTTACCTTGTGTCCGAATGCTTCCTTCACTTTAATGTCATATAGAATAACATTATATTCATTAATTAACACTTAAATAACCTTTTATACATTAAATTTATTCTTTTTGTTTTTATTAAGTTATTTTAAGGTCCTTTTGATGAGTTATAGAGTTTAAATTCATTGTTTGGGAGTATTCTTTTTCTTAGTTTTTAGGAATGGTTCACCTGTATTCGTGAATGGAAGTTCATGTAAAACATGGATAAACATAAAAAAAATTGATATTACTTGTTATTAATGTTATTATAGAAGTTTAAATTATCTTATAATGATTTTTTTTATATACCACAGTGATGAATCATTAGATTAATGTTAATGATTATTGTTTTATGTTAATTTTGGCAGTTTTTGGATCACAACGAACATGTTTTGTTTAATCATTTAGTAATATGTATATAAGTTAATTAAAGAAAATAAAAGGGGTGAAACCATAAAAATTATAATATTTCTCATCCATTTAATAGTTTTATTTACATCCTTGAAGGCGTTTAAGAAAAAATAAATTGCATCACCCATGATGTCGGTAAATTGGCACATCACAGTCGACGATTTCATTTTTATAAACAAAGAGAGATGGGTAGGATTACAATGAATACTATTCCATTAACATTATAGAATATAATTATATAAATCATATTGTGGTTATCATGATATTTTGATAAGTTATTTTTAGGATAAGTGAAGAAAATAATGGAAATTTGAAAGGAAATTGAAAGAAAAGAGAGGAATTACCTCTCGAATTATCCTCTTTAGATCCTCATCAAGGCACCTGGGATTGGTATTTTGATGAGACAAAGAGATCATGTATATGGTTAGATGCTAAAGAACAGTTTTGGGAAGAATTTGTACATGTCTTGAGGTTTAAGAGGCATGGGGAAATGGGGGTGTGAGTGGTGGTATTTATAGGGGAGGGGAGGGGTGTTTTCTCAATATTTAATTCATTAGTTTATTAATTTCAATCAAGACAAGAAATAGTGATGATTTCATTAATAGATACATTAAATTGGGCATGTTAGTTCTAGATTTGGGTCCTTACATCACTTATGATGTCAGGAATAGTGGATTTAACTTACAATATATTTGTATAGTAAATTACTGTATTTTACAATTCACCAAGAATTCAAGTATTTTAGAAAAATTAAAAAAAAAATCACCCTAACCATTTTTCGATGTTTAGAATTAAAAAATGAACTCCATTTTATGAAAATAATTTTTTATATATGGTTAATTTTAAATTTTAAATAAATTCTTCATTTATATGGAAAATACAGATTTTAAAATTAAAAATGATTTTATTACACATTGAAAAATTACTTAAGGTCTCATAAAATTATATTTAAACCATAAGAAATAAAAATTTTAATTTATTAACACATTTTATGAAAATATATTTTCTTTTAAATTATTAAATTAATTAAAAAACATTAATTAAATATTTATGACTTATAAAATACCAACACTTAATTAATAATTTTTACTTACATATACTATGATATAATTACATCATATTTTCAATTATAAGATGCCTAAATTTTATTTATACATTCATGGGTAAGGTCACTATTCATTTGGTTAGTTTACTATTCATAAGGGTCATATTACTATTTCTATGGCCAAGTTACTATTTCATCAGTATTAGTTCCTTAAATCCTTAAAACACTTCTTATTTCATTAATTATTATTTTATAAGACTTTTATTATGGTCTCAAAGTGATTTAATGCTATTTTTACTATATAAAATTACTATAATAATGGATAAATTTCATTGATAAAAGTTTGGGTTGCTATAAAAAATTCTCAGGAAAAACGAAACAATTAGTACTAGAAAATGATGAATTTAATGTTTTATGTGAATGGTGTATGGTATTATAAGTATATAATGGTATATGTTATAGAATTATAATAAATTTATATTTTATATAAATGAGTTTATAAAACTTTAAAATAAATTTGTGTATGAGATGAGGGATTAATGTTACAATCTCAATGTTCATCAGGATTATTTATGATTTAGTTTACAATGGTGAACTTTTATGGGCTATATCTCATGAATCCCATGAAGTTTCTTATTATTTTTTTATTTATATAGATTAAATTCTTTCCATTAATTTTCTTATATTTTGTAACTCAAGAAAACTAATAAATATTTCTATAGAAAACTGATTTTATTTCACTCTTCGATCAAAAATACTTTTTCTTCCATATACATGTTTTATGAAAAAGTTTTCAAGGATTTCTTTTCTAATATTTGATAAATATTTAAAGTCATTTTTAAAGACAATTTAATTTTTACATAAAAAATAAAATAAATATTCTTCTGATTTTCTAAATAAGATGCTCATTTCATTTTATCGAAAATGATAAAGGAATCATTTCTTTAATATACACGACCTGAATGGGATTTCATTCCATCATAACCACTCAAATGTATGAAGATTACATTAAATGTTTCCAAGGTTCTTTTCAATGAAAATATTTTCCATAATATTTTAAAAAATGTTATATTTTAAATAAGTAATTTCAATGTAGAAGGAGTAATTTACTCAATAAATGTTCATGTGATCTTTGAAAGTCATTTTTATGAGGTTATAACAAGTTTTAATGTTACTTAAGATTTAATGGGTATATTATCTTGTGATACCATCAACATTTGTTTTTTATATATACTATGATGATAATGATGATTTAAATATGATTCTATAAAACACATCTCTCTCCCACCTGTTAATTAAGTTATGGTAAAACTTTTATAAAACTATTACTTTTATATAGGTTAGAATATGATAAAATGATGAAATGGTTATGAAACCCATTCCCTTTATAGGATTATTCTATGATAAGTATTTTATGATCTTGTGGAGAATATGTATATTATTTTCATTATGTGATGGGTGTTCTTGAAATTATGTATCCCTCTAATGAATTTGGTAAGGGAAAATATCACATGAGATAATAGGGACTATAATAATGAGTAAACCTGGTTATGTAAGGGACACTTCCTACTATGATAGTATTTGGAGTAGTGTTGAATAAGGCTATGGTGGAGTGGGGTGTGAACCCAATCCACTATGATAGAATTAGTATAGATCCTTGACTAAGGAAATTATTTTCTATGTCTATGTGTATTCCACAAACATATGTCTTATGTCAAAGTTATGCTCTCATGTATTATGTTCTTCAATTCCTATATTATTCAAGTATTATTAGCTACCATGATTTATAAAATTATTCAATATTATGATCTATGATAAGATAGGTATGGTTTTAAAATTTTATGACAATATTCTCAAACCCTTATACTAATGTTATGATTAGGAGATAATTTACAACTCCCTTATTTACCCTTGCATACCTTCTAATCTAACCCTTCCATATGTTTTCATAACCAAGGTTATGAAAAACAATTAAGTAGGGAATATCAAATAATAGTACTATGAGTGAATATAATTGTGTAATATATTGAATATCTTTCATGAAATAATAATATAGTGTATCCCATCTGTAAAAAACTAACACAAATTAGTTTTGGCAAGAATAATTATGATATATAATTAATATTCGTTTTTTATGATGTAATATTGATGTATGATAAGTATGGGGCCATATAGTTGGTATTATAGTTGGGTTTAGTTAATTTTTTGAGATTTGGATTAAAATAAATTGCCAAACCCCCTAGGGAAAATTTTAATTATATGATAATATCCTAATGTTTTGGTAAGTAATATATTTTTTGGTTCTCCTAAAAATAAATCCCAGTCTAGATGCTAGAAGTGTAAATGGTTTTGGGACAAATGAATCTAGGGGTAATAACCCCAAAAAGAGTTTTTAGAGTATATCTTGACCATCATTCTACTATTTTATGAGTGCACCATTATATTTCACATAGTTTTCTAATCCTAAAGTATATTCTTTAGTTAACTCATAATTTCATGAGGATCTATTATGATGGATTCGAATAAATGATGGTCATGAATGACCTAGGTTAAACATTAAGGTGTGACATGTTGAAAATAAGGTTTCTTGATTTATACATACAGTAAATGTTTTTTTGGATACATGGTTTCCTAATATGATACTTTTTCTCAAAATATTATTTTTTTTTTCTCAGTCAATGGTAATAACATAAATAAACCATGTTAATGAAGAATATGATATAAAATAAAATTAATGTCCTCCTAAGAAATCAATTCTTATGGGAGACAGAATGAAATATCTTTTTGTTATTATTACATAACATTCTCACACAATGAATTATACCAAGAGTCTATACAATAAAAGGTGGTAATGAAATTCTATTGATTCCTTCATGAGGTAGAATCCAAAATATTTCATTGGGTTCATTGATCCACTAATTATTTTTAAATGGATCAGTTCCATTGAGAATATTTCTCAACTATCATTTTTTCATAACATGAAAGTTTTAAAAAAAAATTCATTTTGAAGGTTATGTTGATCAATTGTGGTCACATATCTAGAACACATGTAAAATGGATGAAATTGAATCCATATAGTGGGGTGAGTTTAATTAATTTTTTTAATTAGTATTTTCCTATTAATATTCATATAAAAATGGAGAATTAATTCCTTACTCTAAAATATATTGTTGATTAATCTATTTATAACTATGAGGAATATTTTACACAACTTTTGACATGAGATTCTAGTATAATCATGAAACCTGAATGTATGATTAATCAATTATTTAGTATATTGAAATCATGTCTCCAATAAGAGTTATTCGTAATATAATTTAGCAGCTATGATGAAATCATTTTATGTTATATCAATATGGGAATGGAGAATCGAGTTACCCAATAATTTCATAGTTTTGATAGGAATAGAATGATGTATGTCAACCAAAATTCAAAAAAAATGGAAAATAAAAAATGATATTTCTTTTATGATAAAATCCTGAAAGGGAAAATAGAAAAAGTTGTATTAATTAGATTAGTAAATGTCTTATTTTTGAAAAGTAATGTCATCAAGAAATTGAATAAATAAGTGATGGGAATAATAAGTTAGCTAATAATGGTGAAAAAATACCATTGAATGATCCACCAATACTATAGTGTTTCAAATATAAGTAGTATGGGAATTTTTCTAACCAATTATCAAATAAAAAGGTTAATAATGGTGATTAATGTCAGTAACATCTTAATCCTAGGGTAAAAAGGAAATCACATGTGATCATTATTGTTGTTGTGGTGTATGAAAACAATGTGGCAGAGCTACACATATCATATACTCTATATTTGCTGATGTATTATTTGATTTTGGATCTTACCACTCTTTAATATCTAATTTATTTTTTGAGTTTTTCATAATACCTACCCAATTATTTTATGTGTAAGTTGTAGTGAAATATCCTATTTCTACGATTATTACATCTAAAGTCTCTCATTCATATTTGAATGATGTTTTTGGGAATTTACCTCATAAAAATATAATTGTTCTCCATATATTTTAATTTGATGTTATTCTATGAAAGTCTTGGATATATTTACAAAAATACCACCTTGATTACTAAGTAAGGGAAGTCACATTTTATAATCTGAAAAAACCTATGATCATATGTCGGTGCATAAAAAAAGTAAGAACTTCCAATGAATGTTACATCCATTATATGGGTCATGATTCCAATTCAGGAGTGATATTTATTTAATATGGTTGGGGAAACTCAACATCGATGATATGTACATTGTATGGGTTTTTTTACCTATTTCTTGAAAATATTCTTGATATTTAACTAAATAATTAAGTTAAGTTTTCAATAGAACTCATACCTTGTGATACACCTATTTCAAAGCCTCCTTAAAGAATGGACCCTATTGAGTTCAAGGATTTGGAGAAGAAAATCTTTATGAATCTTTATAAGGGATTCATTCGGCTAAGTGTATCACTATGGGGTGAGCCAGATATTTTTCTTATGAGAAAATAAGGATAAATGTGGCTATGTTTTTATTATCAGCAACATAACAATATCACAATCAAGAATAAATATCTTATTCTCAATATTTATGTTTTGTTTTATCAATTATTAGGAGTTCAATATTTTACCAAGATTGATATTTAATTTGGATACTATCAGTTTAGGGTAAAAAGTCAAGACATATCCTTGAAAATATTCTATAAGAAGTATAGAAACTATGAATTTATAGTTATTCCATTTGGTTTTAATAAATCCTCTGCTATCATTGTGGTTTAATGAATAGAGTATTTAGGTATTACCATGATTAGTTTGTGTTAGTATTTATAGATGATATTAATATATACTCTAAAAGAATGGAAGGCCATGAAGTTGATATGATAATTTTACTAAATATACTAACAAAGAATATGTTTTATGAAAATTTGAATACATGTGAATTTTGGCAACAAAAAAAATTCATTTCTGGATTATAATTTATCAAGTGATGGTATATCTTTGGATCAATTAAAGAACATTGATAAATGTTAACCCAAACTAACAAATATGACTCAGATCCATATTTTTCATGTTTCTTCTCTATATTCTTGATTACTTGTAGAGAATATATCATGGATATCTAATCCACCCACCAATTTTACTCAAAAATGATTCATGCTCGATAAGAAAGATGAATGTGATGAAACTTTTATGTAACTAAAGAGAACATTATTCAGTGCATCTATTCTTACAATACCCTATAGTGGAGATAGTTTTTTAATCTATACTAATTCATTAAATAAGGTATTGCAATCCATCCTCATGTTGAATGATATGGTGATATATTATTCCTTATGAAAATTTATGGTTCATGAATAAAATTACCCATCCCATGATTTGAAGTTAGATATAGTAATTTTTTCATTAACTATTTGAAGTAAATATCTTTACAGAGAAAGGTGTTACATATATATTGATCATAAAGTGTAAAGTACGTATTCACTCATAAATAGATGATTCTATGCTAAATAATATGTTTGGGGTTGATAAATGGTTGTGATTTCACAATACATTACCACCCTATGAAATAGAACAAGGTGGTCGATGTATTAAGTCAAAAAGGATCATGTTATTTTATCTATTATGGGGATTATTAATGAAATAATATTTTTAGATTTTTATAGGATAGATCCGTAAATCATAATGTAATTTTATAAATGTTATCTTTCTCAAATGATTGTTTAACCATCTATTCAGGTAAATATTAAAGAGCTGAAGAAGAAATATTAAGAGTTAAAAATGATGTTTAGAAATGTTATTAACTTCAACCATGAATTTTAGGGAATGATAATGTTCAAAAACTATATATGTGTCTCTTATATAGAATATTTTAAGAAGGATATATTGGATGAAGCTCATATTTATCATTATATATTCATCCATGATGTACTATGATATAAACAGTTTTGAATGAGTATTTTTCTGTGAAAACATAAACATATATGTTGTTGAGTTTGTACTTATGTGCTTGGTATGTCAACAATATAAGGCTGAGAGATATCATTCTATTGTGATGTTATAACCATTCCCAATACAATAATGAAAATGGAAAAACATCACCTAGTATTTTGTCATTGGACTCAACAAATCATCTATATGCCACAATGAAATTTCAATTTATGTCAATTTCCTTATAAATTCCACATAGTTTATTACTATCAGATAAAATTTATCTCTTAATAATCATTCCATAACATATATTGAAGAAGTGTTAAGGTTTTATGGAATACCACATTATATTTTTTTATCATGATTTGATGTTCACCTCAATATTCTGGAAAAGTATTCAGAAAAATCTGGAATCTAAGTTATGTTTCAGTAATTTATATCATCCTCAAACAGATAGTTTGTCTAATACAACCCTTCAAACATAAGACGGTATGCTAAGATCTTATTATATGGATTTCAATGGTGGTTGTGATAAACACCTCCCCTTATTTTAGTTTTCTTAGAAACAATTCCTTTTACTCGATCATTCAGATGGATCCTTATGAAGACCTCTTAAAAAGGAAGTGAAGAAAGTCAAAAATTTATAAGAATTTATAGAATTAATTCTATAGGTATCTAATAAATTTAATGAAATGGAAGATCAATCTTGATCTATTAATCTACACATTAAAGAAGCGTATAGTTAACAACACATTTATCATGTAAACCTTCTATAAAATATGCAATTAGAAGATGGTGTGATGGTATTCCAATGAATTTCACTAAAAAGTTATGTTAGGAGAATCATAATGGAAGGAATTTTAATACATGGGTATATTAGATCATTCCATATTCTTTAACTATTAGGTATTGTATCTTATCTCTTAGTTCTTCCATCGAACCTCTCCCAAGTTGTGATGTATTCTATGCATCTCCACAGAAAATGTAAATACCTAATCATTCAAATTTACTAAACTTAGAGGTTATAACACTAGAAAATTATCTTTCCTTTGAAAAAACCCATAGAAATATTATATTATTTAGATAATGTTTTAAGTAACAATAGTACTCTCCTGGTTAAAGTTCTTTAGAGGAATCAAAAAATTGAAATAAGTTACATGGTAACCCTAGAATGTGATGAAAGAAAGATATAAACATTTCCATATATCAGAGTCATAAAATATAAAGGGATAAATTCATATTATGTGGATATAATTCAACACCCTAATATTTTTTTAATATATTTATCATAAAAAAATAATTCTATCGATATCATGCATTGCACATATACCCGGGTCTAAATAAACCATAATATAGTATACCATTATAACCTAGAAGTTAAATTTGAAAAGTGAATTGGAATAAAAAAATTGAAAATTATTTATAATATATTTAAATAAATATTATATATTGATAAATAGTAATCAATTTTTAGTAGATACATTATATTCTACAAAAATGTATTGTCAATAAAAAATGGTTTTTATTGATTTTTTTTGAGAATGTATTATAACTTATTTTTCCTATTTTTAGTAAAAATTTTTTTGAAAAAATGAACTCTTTTTTATTAATATACATTTCAAAATTACCAAAGTCTGAAATTTTTATAATTTCCTAAAAAGTTTTATTTTTAATGAATAGTGAAAATAATGATTTTTATTGAACAACATCTTGTGGTTCAATAATTTATAAAGATTCAATTGGTTATGTGGTGATTTTAAAAGTAATATTCATTTATTTAAATTTTTAATAATTAAACTTATTTTATTATATTTATTTTTATGTGATATTTTGGTATACAAACTATTTATACTTAAAAAAACATTTTTTCTAAAAAACTCTTTTTCGTTGTGTTTTATGGGATTAATTTTAAATTAAAATATTCAACTTAGGTTAATTGAATTATATAAAATGGGTTAAATATTTCAAATAATATTTTAAAAAAATTAATGAGTACACATTCATTTTCAAACATAAGTAATTTTAAAAACAGTATAAATTTGCCAACCTAGTTAAGGTTAAGATGGGTTTATTGGGGGTTAAACCAAGATTTAAGGGTGTGTTTGAATATTAAACTTGTATGAATAATATTTTCTAGAAATATTTCAATCTCATCATATAGAAAATTAAAATATCTAGAAATTTTGATGCATTTTTTTAGAGCTTGACCTTATTATAATTTAATCTCTTAAGAAATTCCAAGTGTTCCACCCCCAAAATTACAAAAGGATACCCCTTATTTGTATTATTTACAAAACATTGAGCCACCAAGATATTCCAAACCCCCACCCCCAAAAAAAATATCTTATTAGCTACCCTCTACATGAATTAGTTATTCATGTATTCTAAAAAGTCAATCCCATGTTCTATTAATAAAGGATCTAAACTATGTCAATCAAAGGAGAGGTAAGCATCATAACCGACCACATTCAAATTATATTTTCTTTTTCATATTATAAATATTTTTTATTCATCAGAAAATAAAATATTCACTATCCTAAATATAATGATATATTATTATGATTATGTGACTACCTTTACTCACCATCTTCTCCATCAAATGGGATGTGAAAGTTTTGCTCGCGCGTGCGTGGGGATTACCACCACCACGTACCAATAAAATTCATTATCCACCACCATTTTTCATGGTTTTTAATAATTATTTGTTTAAATATTATATATTATATTTAGTACACAATAATTCTTTTCAAATAATAATATCATTTCTTTCTTCTTACATTCTAATCTATTTAAAAATGGTTACATCCCTCGTGTGTACATATGGACTACCCCCTCCAAGAAGCGATGTGATTTTTTTTCATTTCAAATTTACATGGATATTAATAAGTATATATTTAATGTATATATAAATTCCATTTATGAAATAATTTTATTTATTAAATTATAAAATAATTTTTTCCTTTATATCCTTCTTTTCCTTCCAAAATGAAAACTATGTTCATGTGCACTCATGCCCTACCGTCTCCATGAATAGTGTAATTCATTTTTCTATCTCTACCTTATATGGATTAAAATATATATATATATATAATAATTATATATATTATATTATATCATGATTAAAATTATGGAGATAATGTAACCATTATCAGAGTATAAGAAATAGAACTACCAAATCAATTCTCTCATTAAAATCAAATAATTGACTCTAGGAAATAGTGATTTTTATAAGGAATTAATAATAAATGTGTGTTGGAATATTATAAGTGGTTCATATATGATATTCTAAGTATTTAAATTATTATTTTATAAAATTATATTAAATTTAAATTTATTATAAAGGTTCTCATAATACTTTCAAATAATGTTAATCTTATGGTAAGAGATTTATGTTTCAATCTTATTATTTATCAGGATTGTTTATTATTATGTTTCTGATGATGAAATTTCATGACAAGAATCTATATAATCACATTAATTTTATTATCATATATTATTGAGAGGGGATTAAATTTTTTACATTAATTTTCCTCTTATTTGGAACTCAAGTGTCTAAAAGATTGATTTTATGGAGAATGGCCTCTATTTGTTTCATTAGTCATAAATACTTTTTCTTCAATATCCATGTTTTCTGAAAATTATTTCAATAATTTTTTATAAAATATAATAATATTTTAAAAAAACCCATGATTTACTTTTTATAAAATTGTTTAAAATAATTATTCCTTTTGATTACCTAATGAGGTAATTTTGACTTTTTATCTAAAATATGAAAATATATATATATATTAACATGAATAACATAAATAGAATTTTATGGTATCATGACTACTAAATTCATTGAAGATTACTTTAAAAATTTCCCAGATTATTTTAAAATCAATTGTTCTCCTCAATATTTTAACATTTTTTTATTCTATAAAAGGGATTTCAAACTAAAAAGTGTATTTTCATAAAAAAATGTTCTAGTGATCGTTTAAAGGATTTTTTTATCTATGATAACATTATTGGTTGTTACCTATGATTTCCTGGGGATATTATCTAATGATACCATCCAATATCATTATTTGGATTTCTTATGATGATGACGATTAATGGATTATTCTATGAAACCCATTTCTTTCCAACGACTTAATTAGGTCATAAAAAATCTTTATAAAACCAGTTTCATTTAAATTCTTTATAAAATAATGAAATAATGAAATGTTTGTAATTCATGTTTCCTTCCCATTAGTTTTTATATTATGAAAATTTTATTCTCTTATAGAACGCATATTTATGATTTTCATTATGTGATAGTTGGGTTCGGAAATATATAGCTCTCCAAATCATTAGGAAATGGATATATAATAAAATAATAAAGACTATATTGGGGAGTTATCCTAGATTAATAAGGTATATTATCTACTATTATAGAATTGGGTGTGAACCTATCCTAAGGATATGATAGAATGGAGAGTGAACCCAATCCACAATGATAACCATGTCCATGAGACATGACTAAGGAAATTATTTTCTATGATTTTTTCTATGCCATATTATTATGTCATATGTTAATGTAATGGTCTTGTGGATTATGTTATTTGATTAAATTATGATTTATCTCTTGTTAACTACCATAATTTATGGTATGGTTCAATATTATGATCTATCATATGTTAGGTATGGTTTTCAAATGTTAATCTCATTTTCTCATACACTAATGCTCTCTTTATATTTAAGTGGTCATTGATATCTCCCCTTTTCAACCTTATTAAGAATATGATCTCACCCTCTCTTATTTTTCCCTTCCCCGTGATATAGGTAATGGTTTTAAGTAAGGTATTTATTAGAAGAGTACTATATCAGAAGATATATGTGAGATATTTTCATGATCTTTCCTGAAGTAAGATGATAGAGTATATAGTCTCCAAATACACTAAACATTTATAATTCTGATATGGATCAAAATGTCATGTAATGAATATTCATATATTAATACATAATGATGATATATAAAATTTATGGTTCACTATAAAAATTATATTCATTTCTTCAAATATCTATTCTAAAATTCATTAAAATTTATTTCAAATATAAAATATAAAATTTAAATTCCAAACTATTTTCATATAAAAATTAGCTATAATCTTTTAGTGTTCATTATCATATATCATATTATTTAATAATTAAGATAATATTAATATATCATTTCAACCATTTAAATAACACATATTATCATAATAATATTTGAAAATAAATAAATTTAATTGATTATTATAAAATAAAAAATACTTTAAAAAATATTTTAAAACCAATCCTTTTTAACATTGAGTCCATTTAATTATTTATCTTTTAAATGTAATAATTATTAATTGATTGAAATTTTTTATTATAGGTTTATTATTATTGTAAATGTAATATGTCAAGGCCCATTAAATTTTATTTATTATTTGTAGAGAAATATTATTTAAAATAGTATCTAATTAATATATATATACTAAATTTTCAGTGTGTTATAAATAATGCCTCTATATCATTAATGAAAATATCACCACAAATAGATCTAATTAATTTATGGAATAATTTAGATCATGTATATTTAATTCATAAGAGGAATAATTTACCAATATCTAAGATTTCTGGAAGACACATCTGAATCCCTTTATTGATGCATCACCAAAAATAACAAAATTTTATTTATTATGGTTTAGTGTGAGTAGAGGTGTAGTTACCAGAATCTTTTTCATATCCTAAAAATTATATTAACATTAATCTTTAAAAAATAACTTTGTTGTATTCCTTTCTAACTTTTTTAATTAATTACAAAGTCATAAGAAATTCCTCATAAAGTGTTGATAGTATCCAAGAAATCCAATAAAAGTACAGATCTCTATTATTTGGTTAGTCTGAGTCATTCTTTAATTTTGTTTTCCTTTTAAGGATCTATATATCAAATCTCTAATATTATTACATAAACTAATAATTAAATATTTTATTACCAAAATATATGCATGTTATATTTAGAATACAGTTTCTTCTTTCTCACGGTCATCAAAAAAATAGGAAAAAGATCTCCATACTCTTCCTTATTCAAATAATATATCAGAATATCATCATATAAAGATAAAAAAAATATTTAGTTAAACTATAAAGACTCTTTTCTTTCAATAGAGGCTTATAGTGGGTTAATTTGTAAGTATTAATGAAATCACTATGAATTCCAAGTGTTCATATCTTGTACAGATGGTTTTCCTGGATATATCCTCCCATTTAAACCTTACTTCATGATATATAAATTGAAGTAAAATAATTGATATGTATTAACAACCTCATATTTTACTAAATAATACATCAATATGTTGTAGTGGATACATTTTCTTGATTTTTAAATTTTTTATGTTCAAGATAATCAATGCAAAGATACATTGATCAATCATTTTTCTTATTAGAGAGGATTTTCAAACCTTATAATGAAGAAATTGGGAAAATAAAACTCGTATCCAAATTATCTTGGAGTTTCTTATTTAATTGATATATTTCAATTACGTACATTCAATAAGGGCTCTTTGATATTGGAATAAAATAAGGTAAGTTTTCTATAGAAAACACATCCTCTTTGTCTGGGGGAAGACCATGTAACTCTTTTGGATATATAGAAACATATTTTTAAAAAATAGAAATGTCTTCAATATTTAGTTTTCTTAAAACAATTTGTTTCATGAACACCTCTATCCAAAGATTACACCTCCCATGATGGTGATTTGGCTCTATTTTTACATATTTTTTCCGTGTATTTTTACTTAATTTTTAAAGATTTAATTAATTATTTATGGAATTTTTACTAAATAATTGTAATTTGGTATTTTTATAATTAAATTTGTTAATTAGTTAATTTTTATAATTAATTATGTTTTTTAGTCCTTAAATTAATTATTTTAATCTTACTTTATTTTTTTATTTCTTAATTAGTTTGGTAAATTAAAATCTGCTTGAATTTTTAATAAATTAACAATTTTTATTAAACAATTATTTAATCAATGTATATCTATTTATCAAACATAGAAATTATTTTAATATTTTATCCTTTAATTTAGATTTATTAGAATAAATAAACTTTTTTAATTAATACGTTTAATCATCCTACTAACTAATTATGTTAAGAATTTTAGTTTTAATTAAATCAAATAGGGTGTTTTTATCTTTAAGTTTTTACTTAGTTATTTAATTAATTAATTAAGAGTTTTAAGTCATTAATTATTTAATCCTAAGTATGATGTTTTAATTTTTTAGTGTCACTGATGGTTCATTATTTTTGTTCTATCACTCACCTTTTTTTAGAAGCATCGGTGACTTTACCCATAGGCTACCGATGCAGCCTATCGGTGACCTTTATTTTTATTTCCATTAGTAACATTAAATTTTTAAAACTATTCGGTGACCTTTTATCACTATCAGTAGTATTATATATTTCTTGAAATGGTGGCCACTTTTTTTGTAACAGTGATATTTAATTGCATCGGTAGCCTTATACACACCAGTAACCTTTGTTGCACCGCTGATCCTCATTTGATTTTCAACTATAGGTGACCCTTTCCTTTTTAACTATCGGAAACGCTATATTTAAGCCAACAGTGACCATCATTTCTTCTCCCTTGTTTCCTTCCTCCTCACCAACAGTTTATCTTTTCATCTCAACAATGCAGCATCTTTGACCAACACAACTCCCCTATTCAGCTATTTATCCTCACCCTGCTATTGATTCTTCCCCAACCTTATCACGAGACACTGAACCTGTTTTCTTCTACCACACCACCCATCTTATTGTTCCGTTACAAATCCATAATGAAACAAGACTCAGTCCATCATCTCAAACCAATTTCAAAATCTGAGTTAAGATTCAATACATTAAATATACAACAATTCAAGACCTGATTTGTTGAACATAGGTGCCACCAGAGGAAGAATTTCATTGCTGGTTCAAAGACACTGCTATTCCGAATGTGAGTTGGTGTGCCATGCTCCAGAGAGGAGGAAGATTCGGAGCATTCTGATGTGCTAAAGAGTGTGTTTCATTTCTCTAAAGAACTTATCTCACCGCACTGCTGTTGAGATATGTCTTTCCATTGTTGGGAGATATACCCGTTGTAGGTTCAATGTCACCGTCGTAGGAGAAGAACCCGCCACAAATGCCGAATATGAGGAGGTTGAGTCGAGCCAGTCTGTTTTTCCATGCCACTAGGAAGAGTCCCAGCCACCGTCTGGGATGAAAACCATCACACGCTGTGAGTTTGACAAGCAGGATCCGCACGATCTGATTTTAGGGAAGATGAACAGAAACCCTCCCCTCTGTTGCACTGAGATTTGGGGAGGAGGGAATGAATTTAAAAAAACAAACTAAAAACTAAAAACACTAACTAACCTAAATTAATAATAAATAATAATAAATAAATAAATATTTTTTTAATAATTTAACTAAATAGTTAATAATAATAATAAAATAAACTATAAAAATTTCCACTAATAAAAAAATAAGTATTTAAAACAAGAGTAATAACAATTTCCTAATAAATTAATTTATAAAATTTAATAATTTAACTTTTTAAATAATGAAATGATTATAATTATAATAGTAAAATTAATTGAATGAAAAATAATTTATTCAATATAATTTTATTAAATATTTTATTACTAAATTACTTATGTTGTTTACTTATAATTTTTACAATCTAGTTGAAAATTAAATAACTTAGAAAATTAATAATTGTAATCATTAACTTAATTAAATTGGTAACTTTTTAATAAACTTAAGTCTTACCATAAAAATATAAAGTGAATAATTTTATTAATAATATAAATGTAAATAAATACTATTGATTAACTTTTTATTAATAAACATTAAGTAAATTTTTTATAAGTGATTTAAGATTGACTAAAAAATTATTAATAATAATTAATCAAGAAAATTAACTTAACTATTTAATATAATTTTTAGAATTAAAATTATAACAACTTATAAATTTAAATAATGTAACTTAATTTATTAATGAACCAATAGTTTTCTTTTTTCCTAACTAAAATTAACATTAATAAATATATTACATTAAATAATTTAATTACTTAATTTCTTAATAATAATATTTAGTAATTAATAATTTTAGTTTTAGATTAAATAAATAAAATATCTATCTAATAACTATTAAGTAATTTAACTATTTTAATCAATTGTTTTATTATCGTGTTTTAACAGTTTTATCTATGTTTTGTTGTTCTTTACTTTGCAGGATCACACCAAGGCCTTAAAAACATCTAGGTGCATTCAACTAACTCATCCAGATTTAGTTACAATGGAACAACTATCATGATGTGTGATTTGTAAAAAAACACACTTGTGTGGTGCAATAGTAAAAGACAAATTTAAGTCGGTGATGAGTACAGGTGATGAGAAATAGAAGACAGTGGGTACTTAAAACAGAGCAATCAACATATTTAGGGTGGCTCATTCTCATTAAATGATCACACCTTTGGAGAGTAGATCGGGACTCTCTCATTCTGACATTGAAAGCACATACTTTTTTGAGAGCGAAGACCTCTAGGAGCAGCACATGTGCAGAGTAGGAGATGAAGGAGCTCGGAATAAAAGTTGTTCTAGGGGAGTTCTTATTCCCTCTATCCATAATTTTTATACACTATTTTCTTGTGCTTTTAATGTCGGAATCAATATGATCATAGACTAAACTTTTGCAGATTTGGAATTCTAAAACTTACTGGTCTATTCTCTTCAAATCTTCATGTGATTTTCTTTTTACAAAATTAGAATCAGTTGGCAAGACAGATTTTGTTTCTAATCTTTTGATCATTCACACCTATATGTTTTCAATTTAAAACTTCAAGGTCGATTGGAGAGATTGATCTTGAAGTAATTTATCGAAGCTTCAACTGTCAAAGTAATTGGAACTTAATAGTGAGTTAATTTCTAATTTTTTTCTTCCCAAGTTCTACAGCATATCAGTTGATTTCTAGAGTGGTGAACTCCAAGATTCAATACTCTGTCTGATGAATTTCTTAAAGAGGTAGATTATTCAGTCTTTCTTGAGGTGTGATTCAACTGTAAGTCATGGAGAGAAAATCCATTCATTCCATAAGTTTAGAATTCCTCAGAACGTTTTGGATCTCGCTCCTTGTCTTGCTGGTTAATATTAGTATACTGTATTTCTCTATTTTATCAATACTCAGTGTAAATTTTAGTTTCTTTTTAAAAAATATTGTATCCTCATCCTATTTACATTTCATCATTTAAAAAAATAAAAAAATAAAAAGTAAAAATATGCACACTCTCTCCACTACTGAAAACAGTGGATTTTATTTTGAGTAAAACCTTAGGTTTTTCACTTGCCTTCCCTTGGGTTCGACCCTGCACCACTAGACTAGTGTAGGTTTATAAATAGTATTTTGAGGGCTGTGATGAACTCTAGACACATCAAAATTTAATTTCATTTCTCGGGAATGCATGCGCTGAGAGTCTAGGAGTTTATAAAAATCAAAAAAAAAAGTCAATCAAAAAAACATTAAAAAATCATGTATAAAAAAATTTTGCTAAAAAATATGTAAATTTGAATCTGCTACTTTACTTGATTTATAAGGAAGTTCTGTTTGAATTTTTTGTGTGTGTTTCATCTAAAACATTTTAAAAATGGAACATTATGAAAGCTTGAATTTTCATACTGGACCTGACTGTGTTTGTTATAGAGATTATGGAAACACTGCCAGACAGTGTGTATATAACCAGCCACAAAAAATTGATTATATTGAAGATAATGAGAAAAAATTTGAATCTAATCTAGAATTCCTTGCTAAACTTGAATTAATTTTATCAAAATTAGATGTTATGGAGGATGTTTGGTGTACTTAGTTAAACAAAAACCATGAAATTCAAGTTAAATACACTCAAGATCAAGATCAAAGACTTAAAAGATTATAAAATATATTTTTGGATTTATATAAAAGGGTTAAAGAACTAGAATAATATGAAATAAATGAAAGAGGAAATGTTTATAAAATATTTGAAAATCAATTTGAAGAGGAAAGTGAATCTGAACTTGGGAAACAAACTTTTTACTTTGATAAATCTGATTTTGTTGAACTAAATCTAGAAATAACCAACTCATTAAACAAAGAACACAACACTGAAAATAAAAAAAATAACAATAATGATGTTGATTTGTACAATTATTTAGATGAATTGAAATATATTGAAGAATATTTCCCAGTTCTTTTCATCATCCCTTCTGTCGAGAAAAATCATTGTTTTAGAAATTTTGAGAATGAAATCACTCAGGTAGAAGACATTTTCAAAAATGAAAATTTGAATCTTAAAAACTATTTACCCAACTTTTCTAATGTTTTGAATAATGAGTCTGAATATAATTTTGGGAACACTCTAGAAGAGAACTTTAAGCTGGAAGTTAAATAATCTCAAATTTTTGAACCACAATTGAAAACCTCTCTTACTTTTTTGGAACCTATAAACCCAATGATTTCTGAAATGTTGTTGGATGATGAGGATGAGGGAATGATATTTGAAGAAAAGTTGACTAATGGGTTTTCATTTCCCATTTCTCATTATGACCACTTTTCTGAACATTTTACAATGATATTGAAAGTATTGTTGTCATTCTTGGGGAAAACTATTTAAATTTTATTAATCTTGAACATGACTTTATTGAAGCTGAATTGAACATTTCTCCCCCTAAACTGAACTTTCTGGAACATACTACTGATTTTCTTTTGGAAAGTGAGCCTTTTGAACATAAATTTGAAGTTGAGGTTGGGAACAGACTTGAATTAGGTATAATTGGTTTGTTAGAAGAAGTAAGTGTTGAGTGTGAGTTAATAGATGAGGATCTGTTTGAAGATATTTACAATATTGTTAGACCTGAATTTTTTTGTGATAAAATAAATTATTTTCCTTATCTATCACTTTCATCCTCAACTATGAAGCGTGTTGAGCCTTCTCATGATACTGATAGTATTCTAGAGGGGGTGATCACACTTGAGTTTTGTTGTACATGATTCTATTCATCACTATGTTGAATCCCCTCTTGAGCCTACTATTTAGTACTCTCCCACAAGCACCCTTGAATTTGAATATGTTAATGTTAATGTTGAGAGAGATAACCATGAGAATAAGGTCTTACCCTTTGAAGCACCTAGTTTAGTGTTGTCTCATTATGTGAATTCAAATCTTGAAAAATCTGAACTTAATTTGGGAGTGCACAACACTATGACTACTACTATCAAGGGGTGTCTCTTAGTGTTTATTTCAGGTGATAAGAGTTTAGTTTTTGATGTGTTGAGTCTTGTTTCCCACAAATCTCATCATTCTATTAAAAACAATTGTGTCAAGCACATGTGGTGGTTCTAATTGAGAAAACCACATCCACCTAGGGACTATAGTTAGTTGCTAGGTGAGTCTAGCTAGGGTCTATAAACCTAGCATTTCATGGGAGGAAACCCATGGTCTTTTTTTTAATAAAACAACAATTGTAATTAAATAATGTCTAACTGAAGACTTTAAACATAGTGGTTCATTAGAGCCAACCCAATTTCTTTCTTTTGTGTTTACTTTTGTTTCTGTTCTTCTTTTACATTCAATAAAGTGTTGCTTTGATGCCTTTTGTATGTTCTTTATCTATTGTTTATTTGTACTTGGATTACATGTTTTGCTTTTAGGATGTTGTTGCTGGTGACATCTAAGGAGTGTAATTCCCATGCTGGAGGATTAATGATAAACTTTATGTTAGGGAAGTACCTTAATGTTGAATTTTTTTTCATTTCTCTACTCCTTAATTATTTAGAAAAAAATATATTGCATTTCTTGAATAAAAAAATCTAATCTATATGTTGCTACTTTAAAATAAATTCTACTTACTAAAAAAATTTTGTTGCGTGTTTGTTGCCACTTCAAATGTCTGATTTTATAAAAAAAATTATGCATGTTCCTATTTGCTGGAAATTCGAACTTAATGGTTTAAAACCTCTCAATGTATGAAATTAATTGAGGGGGGAGGTTGCATACTATCTGTTTTCTTTGAATCTTCTTTAGGTTGGGGTGTTTTAGCATTCATTTTTCTTCTCTTTTTAACACATTATTGAACTCAATCTGTTAAAATGATTACACCTTATACACAGTGCATTTACTCTTCACATGTTACTTTTGAGTTGTATTGGAAATTATTCTCTGGACTTAAATGTTAATGCATGTAATTTCATGTGAAACTATGGTAAATTAATGTCATTGTGGAAAACCATACATTTTGAACTTCAAAGAGACCCTTTATACATGTCATCTATCTACTAAATTGAAAATATATTTTGAAATATAACTATTAAATAGTTCTTCTCCGCCTTTGAAGTCGACTTTGGGGACAAATTTGGGTTTTAATTTTGGGGGAGGGGGTCAATTCTTGGCTGTTATAAACTATTCTTAATTGAAAGCTCTTCAATTCCTGCTTCAACTTTAATCTTTTTGTAAAAAAATGGGTAAAATTTTTGAAAATTTTCAAAATTATTTTAATTATTATAGGATTTACATTGTACCCAAAAGTTTTATGGCTTTGGTTAGTTTTCTTTGGTAGTTAAGTTGTGTTTTGAGTTTAAATTAATGATAATGGATGATTTCTGTGCGAATCTACTTAGTGGTTTTATGAGATCTTGGTTTAAGACTATTTTTGAGAGTTATATGGGTAACCTATTAGTTGAGTTATGATCGCAACACTTGGAACTGAAAGTTTGAAGATTTTACTAGGGGAATAATTTTCCTTTTAGTTATTAAATTAATCATCTTAATGAGCCAATGTAAATGGTTTTTATAAAAATCTTTTGAAACTGGATTAGTTTGGGCATCTTGCATCCCACAGTGAATCTCTGAGACTATAGATGTCGGGTTCATTTCTGTTTACTATGAGCCCTCTATACACTTTGAATAAGTGCATTGCACAGTGCTTAGCACATGATACATGGATTTGGAAAAATAAATAGAGTATCTAGGTTCAAAAATGAGTTCAATAAGGTGAGGGGAATGATGAACTCCAGATGAATAAGGGGTCAATTGATTTATTATGGAAGTCATTTAGGTTTCATCATTACGGTGATTCAAAAAAAATTAATTATTTATTGATGGAAACAAGGTGATGAGTCAAAGTATAATGTTCTTACTGTTATGTTCTGAATTCCACATTAATTTTACCTCTTGTCACTCTTGAAATTAAAACTTGAGTTTGGATTGAAAAGATCACTAAGCAGAGTCACATATGAGTTGACACTTTCTTGATTTAGGATTCTTTTCTTTCTTTATTACCTTTTGAGTACTCATTTGAGGAAAGACTTGATTTGAAAATGTCTTTTCAAAAGCCTGTTTTCATGTTCTATCCTCTTTTCTTAAGTACGGAACATGTTACAGTTTGAGTTGAATCATAAATACTATAATCTGTTTTTCAATGATAATAAAGCAAGAAATTGTTTCAAGACAAACAATGCTTTAAGTGTGGGGGAATTTGATGTGGCTCTATTTTTACATAGCTTTGCCACATCTTTTTACTTAATTTTTAATGATTTAATTAATTATTTAATAACTTTTTACAAAATAATTGTAATTTTCTATTTTTATAATTAAATTTGTTAATTAATTATGTATTTTTAGTCTTTGAATTAATTATTTTAAGCTTACTTTGTTTTTCAAATTTATTTATTTCTTAATTAGTTTGGTTGATTAAAATATTCTTGACTTCTTAGTAAATTAAAAAAAATTATTAAACAATTATTTAATCAATGTATATCTATTTATCTAACATAGACATTATTTTAATAATTTTTTCCTTTAATTTATATTTATCAAAATAAATTAACTTTGTTAATTAATACGTTTAATCATCCTACTAACTAATTAAGTTAAGAATTTTAGTTTTAATTAAATAAAATAGTGTGTTTTTAACTTTAATTTTTCACTTAGTTATTTAATTAATTAATTAAGATTTTTAAATAATTAATTATTTAATCCTAAGTATGTAGTTTTAATTATTTAGTGTCATTTATAGTTCATTATTTTTTTTATCAGTGATCATTTTTTAGAAGCACCGGTGACTTTACCCATAGGCTCCCGATGCAGCCTATCGGTGACCTTTATTTTTTATTTTCATTGGTAACCTTAAAATTTTAAAACTATTGGTGACCTTTTATCACTATCGGTAACTTTCTATTTTTTTGCAACGGTGACACCTTTTTTTATAACGGTGATCTTTAATCACATCAGTAGCCTTATGCCCGCCGGTAACCTTTGTTGCACCGATGCTTCTCATTTGATTTTCACCTATCGGTGACCCTTCCCTTTTTAACTATTGGTAGCCTTCTATTTAATCCAAAAATGACCTTCATTATCACTCCCCTACTTCCTTCCTCCTCCCCAATATTTTATCTTTTTATCTCAACGATGCTGCATTTTCGACCAACACTACTCCCTTGTTTAACTATCGATCCTCACCCTGCTACTGATTCTTTTCCAGCCTTCTCTTGAGAAACTGAACCCATTTTCTTCTACCAAACCACCCACCTTATTATTCCATTACAATTCCATAATGAAGAAAGACTCAAACAATCATCTCAAACTACTTTCAAAATCAAAGTTAAGATTCAACATATTAAATATAAAGCAATTCAAGACCATATTTGATGAACAGTTGAGCCGTTGGAGGGACAATGTCACTTCTGGTTCAAATCCACTATTGTTCTGAATTTGAGTCGGTGTGCTGTGCTAAAGAGAGAAGGAAGATCCAAAGCACTGTGTAGTGCTGAAGAGTGTGTGTTTTTTATGGGAAGAACATATCCCTCTATTCTAGTATTGAGAGATGTTGTGTCGTTGTTGAGAGATATACCCATTGTTGGTTCAATGTTGCTGCTGCAGGAGAAGAACCTGCCACCGAAGCCGAACAGGAGGAGGTTGAGGAAAGCTGGTCAATTGTGCCATGTCTCTTGGATGAGCCCAGGCTTCCGTCTAGGATGCAAACCATCACACACCACTAGGTTGATGAGCAGGAGTCAAACGATCATATTTTAGGGAATATGAATAGAAACCCTCCCCTCTATTGCGCCGAGATTTGGGTAGGAGTGAATGAATTAAAAAACAAACAAACTAAAAACTAAAAAAACTAACTAACCTAAATTAATAATAAATAATAAAAATAAATAAATATTGTTTTAATAATTTAAATAAATAGTTAATAATAATAACAATAAAATAGACTATAAAAATTTATACTAATAAAAAAATAAGTATTTAAAACTAGATTAATAACAATTTACTAATAAATTAATTTATAAAATTTAATAATTTAGCTTTTTTAATAATGAAATGATTATAATTATAATAGTAAAATCAATTGAATAAAAATTAATTTATTCAATATAATTTTTTTAAATATTTTATTACTAAATTACATATGATGTTTAATTATAATTTTTACAATCTATTTGAAAATTAAATAACTTATAAAATTAATAATTGTAATCATTAACTTAAATAAATTGGTCACTTTTTAATAAACTTAAGTCTTTCCATAATAATTTAAAGTGAATAATTTTATTAATAAAATAAAAGTAAATAAATAATATTGACTTAAATTTTTATTAATAAACATTAAGTAACTTTTTATAAGTGATTTAAGATTGATTTAAAAATTAATAATAATAATTAATCAGAAATATTAACTTAACTATTTAATATAATTTTTAGAATTTAAATTTTAACAACTTATAAATTTAAATAAAGTAACTTAATTCATTAATGAACCAATAGTTTTATTTTTTCGTAACTAAAATTAATATTAATAAATATATTACATTAAATAAGTAAATTACTTAATTTATTAATAATAATATTTAAAAATTAATAGTTTTAGTTTTAGATTAAATAAATAAATATCAAGCAAATAACTGTTAATTCATTTAACAATTTTTATCAATTTTTATTATTATCATGTTTTAACAGTTTTAACTATGTTTTTTTGTTCTTTACTTTGCAAGATCATACCAAGGTCTTAAAAACCTCCAGGTGCATTCAACTAACTCATATAGAGTTAGTTACAAGGTAAAAACTAGCATGATGTGTTAGTCGGGAAAAAGCGCATGTGTGCGGTGCAATAGTAAAATAAAAATTCAAGTCTGTAAAGAGTGTCGGTGACGAGCAGCAGAAGGCAGTGGGTACTTAAAACATAGTAAGCATCATATTCAGGGGTGATCATTCTTATTCCACGGTCACACCTTTGGTGAGCATATCAGGACTCTCTCATTCTGACATTGAACACACACACTTTTTTGAGAGCGAAGACTTCTAGGAGTAGCACATGTGCAGAGTAGGATACGAAGGAGATCGGAAGAAAAGTTGTTCTAGGGGAGTTCTTATTCCCTCTATCCATAATTTTTTTGCTCTATTTACATGTTTTTTTAATGTTGGAATTAATATGATCATAGGCTGATCTTTCTCAGCTCGAGAATTTTTAAAAATTACTGGTTTATTATTTACAAATATTCATGTGGTTTTCTTTTTATGAAATTAGAATCAGTTGGTGAGACATGTTCTATTTCTAATCTTTTTATCATTCACACCTTAATGTTTTCAATTTAAAACTTCAAGGTCAATTGGAAAGATCGATCTTGAAGGCATTTATCAAAGCTTTAACTGTCAAAGTAATTGGAACTTAATGGCAAGTTAATTTAAAATTGTTTTCTTTCCAAGTTCCACAGCAGATCGGTTGATTTCTAGAGTAGAGAACTCCAATATTCAATCCTCTATCTGAGGAATTTCTTATCGAGGGAGATTATTTAGTCTTTCTTGTGGTGTAATTCAACTATAATCTTTGGAGAGAACATCCATTCATTCCAGAAGTTTAGAATTCCTCATAACATTTTTGATCTCACTCCTTGTCTTACTGCTTAATATTAGTATACTGTATTTCTCTAGTTTATCAATACTTAGTGTAAATTTTCGTTTCTTTTTAGAAAATATTATTTCCTCATCCTGTTTCCATTTCATCATTTAAAAAAATAAAAAAAAATAAAAAGTGAAAAGATGTACACTCTCTCCACTATTGAAAACAGTGGAGTTTATTTTGATTAAAACGTTATGTTTTTTCCCTTCCTTCCCTTGGGTTTGACCCTGCACCGCTAGACTAGTGTAGGTCTATAAAAAGTATTTTTGAGGGTCGTGACAACCTCTAGACGTATGAGATGGTAATGTGGAAATGGATATAGTAACTTCCCAAGTCCCACCTCCAGTTGTCCTTGGGTTAGTGACTATCACTAAGGGTATACCACTCATGTAAATGGGAGGCAATCCCCTTGATGATAAACATGCGGAAGATAGAGAAAAGAATGATACACCAATGAACTTCTTCTCAAAGATATAATTATAAAAAAATGCTCTTGAACATACATTTAATGTCATAAAAGACTTAAAATACTAGAAACTAAATCTATAAGTACAAAAATAATTAACCTGGAAACATCCAAAAATCCAAAACAACTCCAGCAAATCCATGAGCTAGTAATATCCAGATCGATCTCCAAAATGTTGTTTTTGACCTAAAAGATGGTTTATATATAAAAATCATGACCCAAAAAAATATAATCAGTAGGACCTCCCTATATACTCTCTTTTAAATTTTGGTCATGTATTATCTCAACAATACTCTATAAATATTATTGATTTTGATACTCACAAACACCCTTGTTTGTTTTACTAATGATATTACATTAAGTGTATTTCAAGATATTAATATTCACTTAAATATTTAATCTAGAATTATATTCAAATTAATAATCTCCAAGGATTATTCATCAATGTTTTTGGAATGATTTTTTATGTTTTCTAGAAACATTGTTCATATTCTATGTTGATAAAGGTAACCTATGGAATATACCCTGTGCTTGGAACAACACGTAAGGAATGAACCCTATATTAAGAATAGTATTTATGGATAATAAAATCAATTTTTTTAGAAAATTGTGATTAAATAATATTACTTTTTTATGAAACCTTACATTTTCTAAGAGAAGAAAGTATGGATAAGAAACCCTACATAAGTAAGCAACCCTACGTTTTAGAAACAAACGTATGGTTCATTAACCTTACTTTTATTATCAGCATTACTTTTATGATCAACCTTACCTTTATGATCAACCTTACATTTTCAACCTTACGTTTGGAGAATGAATGCTATGTAGATGAACCCAACATTTGAGAAACAAATGTATGGTTCATCAACCTTACTTTTATGATCAACATTACTTTTATGATCAAACTTGCTTTTATGATCAACCTTACATTATCAACCTTATGTTCAGAGAATGAACACTATATATATGAACCCTCCGTTTGGTATTTTATCATTTTATGAAGTAACCCAATGTTTTACTATTCAACATCATAGATTTAAATTCGCAATTTTATCTGAGATTTATGCAATGGACTTGATAAAATTAAATATCTGATAAAATCTTGTTTACGATTGATTCAAAACTAATTATGATCTATTAAATAACCATATTCATCATAGAAAATAACTCATATTCTTAAAGTACATTATAAATCCTATGATTATTTCATATATTATTCTCTTCAATCTATTAGGATATTTTCTTGGATATGTAATAATGAAGAAAGTTATCTACTCTATATATTCTGCCATAATTTATTTGTAAAATATATATTCACATATAAGACTATAAACTTGTGAATATCTTTTATAGTTTGGTTTTAATTAATGATCAACCCTGTTATTTATGAAATAGGCTACGCTTTGAATATTCTACATATTTCAACCTCGCACTATTGTTAGAGTACTACTGATATTTGTTGTTATTAAAATTGAAGATAATTTTCAACTAGGATTGTTTCAGAGTTATTATTTCTTGAATACATTAATTTTTGAAGAATAAGATCCATCTACATTTAATTGATGTTGATGCAATTGTAAAGATCAACCTGAACCATCCACAAATAAAATTCTTTCGATTTATTATAGTATCAACAACTCATACTCATTTTTGGTTTAAGTATCAGCTTCTAAGTTGTGGATAATTGATTCCATTTAAAAGAACCATAATACTCTATTTAGAATTGTTATAAATGTGTCAACTTCCTTCACATAGTTGTAGATTTTATGGTCTTGTGGTAAGAGGTACTTTATAGTTAAATTCACCAAGATCATAGAGAGAGCGGTGGTGGAGTGGACCAAGGGTTCTTTATTCCCCAAACCACTATAAAAGTTTTGTGTTCATTATTTTTATTTATTTATGGATCATATTTCATACAGAATAAAATGCTACATAACTGCATAATTGAAAAAGGAAGTTAAAATCCATAATTGGTTAAGTTTATCGAAAAGAAAAAATTCACCCACCTATTTAAGTAGTCTTTGTATTATTCTTATTTAACAATTGTTATCAAAGGTGATATTTTGAAATAAATTTATAGAATGATTTAAGATAATAAGGTATATACAAAGAAGATATAAATGGTTGATCCAAAACCAGGTATGTCTATGGTTTGTGCTCTATATTTTAATGGTGACAACTATAGATGTTGTAAATCACATATGATCATTTATCTAAAAAATTTGGGCTTCAAAGTCTATTCAAAGATCATCACTTCTTATGAAATTCTTGAGAAACTAGAGACTTCGGATGCTGCAATAGAGACCAAATATGGCATTAATTCTAAAGTAATGAATGTCATAATCTGTGGAACTGGAAATGATGAGTTTAATAGAGAATAATAGTGCCCTACTTCCTATGAAATGTGGAAGACAATAGTCTTTGTGTATGAAGGAACATACAATATTACAAAGATGAGATATACTACCCCTAAGCTAAAGTTTGACACATTTAGAATGTTTGATGGTGAAGAAATCACACAAATGAATAGAAGGTTAACAGAGATTGTTAAAAATATTAATGCCTTGTGAGATACCATTAGTCAATTAGATCAAGTGTTGAAAGTACTTATAATACTTCACTCAAAATGGAATGGAATATTTTGAGTAATTCGACAATCATCGCCTATCAAGAATTTGACTACGAATGATTTAATTGGAAAATTGATGATGTATGAATAAAAAATGAAACATGGAGTTGATGATCACATTATTTTAGTAAAAAAGTGAAACTACCACTCCCAATGTGACTTCACATAGGCATAACTAAAAAACAAAACAAGAAGTAAAAACAAAAAAAATCATATCTCTATAATTCTAAAATTGAACTAGATCAACTAGCCAGAAATTATAGAAAAATATTAAAAAAGAAAACAGTATTTAGAAAATCCTTCAATAAGGATGAAAGAGAACCTTGTGAAGTAAGATGTTATAAATGCAAAAACATGGGTCACATCAGACCAGATTTCCCACAATTGAAAGATGAATGAACGAGGATAGAAAATAAATATCAAAAGAATTTTGATTTTGATAATAATGGAAAAAGTGCTATGAAAGCTACATAGAGTGTATTTGAAGACTCCAAAAGCTCTTAAAAATCTAATTTAGAAAAATTAACCACAAAATCTCAAAGATAGTATATACTTTATGGTTAAAGAAGAAGAATGGTTATAGACCTATTACTCTTCTGCTTTTGACTCTGATAATTTATTAAATGATAAATTGGATATTATTGTTCAATGATATTATAAAAATATGATTATATAATAAATAATCATAAATAATTTAAAAATATTCACAATGTTGTTTTAGTTGAAAGATATGTGATGCTAAAACAACATCAATAATTAATTAAAAATTAAATTCATCTACATCAAACTGAATCATTCATGAAAATATGATAAAAGAATTGTAGGATGTAGTAGAATCTTATAAAATTGTGGCAGTTGATTTAACTAAAGGAGAAAAAATTATAAATGAATTTTTGTGAAACAATATTTTTAAAAGATAAATATTTGGAATATGAAGGGTGAAAAATCAAAATTATACAAAAAATATTTTTTTCCTAATTTAAAAAATTATATCTGCTATTATTATGGAATAAAAGGTCATTTCACTAAAAACTATTATTTGAGAAATCTTTAAATTAGTGGTATTAAAAAAGGATTTTATTTCAAAAAATATTTCTGAAAATGATAATTTAAATTTTGGGAAAATAAAGCATATCTAGATTCTCAGATCATTGCTCACTGACAGTGCTAGACCCAAGAAAATATGGGCACCAAAAACACAAATTTTTAATTTATATTACAATAAAAAGGCCATAGGAATAGAAAATTTATATATTATATGGATAGTGGATTCTCAAGACATGTGAGTGGAGACTCATAAAATTTTTATACACTAAATCAAATGAATTGAGGTCTAGACACTTTTGGTGACACTGTAAAAGGAATGATTCTTGGAGTTGGAACAGTTGGAGATCCAAATACTATATCAATCAAAATTATATTGTATGTACAAGGGTTAAGGAGAGACCAAATAAGTATCTATCAAATTTGTGATGATGGATTTTATGTTTATTTTTCTAACAATTCATGCTCTATTTTTAACGATAAATTGCTTAAATTTAGAGCACCTAGAACAGAAAATATTTATACTTTAGATCTAAATTCCTTGTGTAAATAAAATTTAAACTTTTAAACTATTAAGACAAATGAGTCATGGATCTAGTATAGAATAAATAGATATATAAATATATATTATTTACATAAATTATCTAAGAAACAGTTGGTTTTTTATTTTCCTAGTCTTAAGTTTGAAAATCATAGATTTCGTGATGCATGTCAAATTGGAAAATAGCACAAATCGTCATTCAAATCAATTAAAAAAATTATTCATCTAAACCATTAGAAAAAATCCATATGGATTTGTTTAGACTATATAATATAGAATGTTTGGAATTTCAATTATATGTCTATGTTTTAGTGGATGGTTTTATCTATATTTACTTGGGTTTTTTTCTAAAACTCAAAAGTGAAGTATTAACTATTTCTAAAAGATTTCACAAAATTATTCAAAATAAAAATTATTTTAATATAATTTCATTAAGAAGTGATCAAGGTGAAGAATTTTTTAATCATGAATTTAATTCTTTTTTCTCAAATTTAGGTATTAAACACACATTCTCTTCACTAATAAAACCTAAAAAATTGGAATTTTTTAAAGAAGAAACATAACTATCAAGAAATGGAAAGGACTATGTAGAATGAATATATTCTTCAAACATATTTTGGGCAAAAGATGTTATCATGTATTGATATATCATGAATATAGTTTTAATAAGACCAATAATTAACATGACACCCTATAAAATTTAGAATAACATAAAACCTACAGTAAAGTACTTTAAAGTATTTGTATGCAAGGTGTATATCTTGAATACTAAGAAAACCTTGGTAAATTCGATTCAAAATTTGATGAAGGAATAATTTTAAGATATTATACTAGAGTGTTTAACAAAAAGTAAAGGATTTTTGAAGAATCAATTTATATAAATTTTTATGAAACTAACCCTTTCATTAAAAAGAAAGATCAAACTTATAAAATTACTGATTTTTTTTACAAAATGAGAATTGATGCCCCTAAAGATAATTTTGAAAATGATATAAATAAAATTCATTCTTGTTCTAAAGAATATGAAACTAAAGAACCTGAATGTTTCTTACCTATAATGTCTATAATCTTAAAGAACCATCCTTTATAAAGTTTTATATGATACTTAGACATAGGAATTAGAACTAGAATAAATTTTGGAAACCGAGTTGAATTTTCTTCCTTTCTTTCTCTGTTAAAACCTAAATCTATTGAACAAGCTTTGGAAGATAAGTATTATATGTTTGAAACGAAGGAAGAACTAAAATATTTCAGAAGAAATGAAGTTTGGGTATTATTATAAGGACTATAAAATTATCCATCAATAGTAACCCAATAGATCATCAGAAATAAATAGGATGATTAAGGGATCATAACCAGAAACAAAGAAAGAATAGTAGTAAAAGGATGTAATCAGGAAGAAGGAAAATATTATGATGATACCTTTTCCCCTATAGATAGATTATAAGCTGTTATATTCCTTTTATCTTATGCATCTCATATGAATTTTAAATTATATTAGATGGATGTTAAATCTTCTTTTTAAAATGGATACTTAATAGAGGAAGTTTATGTTGAACAACCTCCTAGTTTTCAAAATCCTCTAAAACCTAGTTCTTTTTTTAAACCTACTAAATATCTTTATGGAATTAAATAAGAACCTAGAGTATAGTATGAAAGATTAAGCTTGTTTTTGTTGTATGTTGGATTTTCTCTAGGATTATTAGATCCTACTCTTTTTAAGAAATTTTTTTGTTATAATATTTTATTAGTAAAAATTTATGTTAATTGTGTAAATTTTAGTTCAACAAATAAAATATTTGTAATGATTTATCAAATCTAATGAAAAAAGAATTTGAAATGAGTATGATGAGAGAACTGAATTTATTTTTAGGATTTCTAATTCACCAAAAATATTATGGAATTTTTTAAAATCAATTTAAATATATTATTGGTTTATTTAAAAAGTTTTCAATTGAAAACATAAGACATATACATCTCTTCTGTGTAAAAATATAAAACATGATTTGTATACAGCTATAAAACAAGTTGAAAACAAGTTGTATAGTGGTATTATTGGAATTATATTGTATCTTACTTCTAACAGACCAAACATAATGTTTTCCGTATTCTGATGTGAAAGATTTCATTCAAATACCAAAGAGTCTCATATTACTGATGTCAAAATAATTTTTCAATATTTAAAATTAATTGTTTTCAATCTCTTCTTTTTCCCAAAACTTTTGATTTTAATTTAATTTCATATTTAGATGCTGATTTTGGAGGTTGCAGATTAGACAGAAAAAGAACCTCATGAATTTTTCACTTTTTGGGAAAATATTTAGTATCATGGTCAAGTAAAAAATCAACACTCAGTTTCCCTATCAATAGCCGAGGCAGAATATGTGTCTGTAGATAGTGATTGTACACAAGTATTGTGGATGAAACACAATCTACTAGACTTTGGATTAAATTTTAATAATATACCTATTTTATGTGATAATAATAGTAAAATAAATGTTTCAAAAAATATTATAAGTAATTCTAGGAATAAGAATATTGATATAAGGTATCATTTTCTAAGGGATAATGTTCTTAAAAAGTATATATTTTTGGAGTTTGTAAATACCAAATATCAATTAGCTGATATTTTTACTAAACAACTTCCCATAGAAAGTTTTAATTTTATTAAGGGGGAGTTGGGTTAATTTAATTTTAAATAAATATTTATTATTTTATTTAATTTATTTTGTCAATTTTTTATTATTATTTATTTTTTAGTTTAAATATCTGTCTCAATTTTAGTTTCAAACTATGTGTTTTCAAAATTAAAATTTTAATGATTACCCTATGTAATCAGCACGACTACCCAAACCAAATCACTTATCCATCATAAAACCCTTCAAATCTCCTTACCCTTTGTTTTCAAACCATTTCACCTACCAGATCCCTCATCATTCATATGAACCCTAGAATCCAAAAACTATCAACCATTAGATTCTTACAAATGATGATAACCAAGTGAACAGATGAAGGTGAAACAAGTGATCTGAAGCATCAGTGTATCCCCTTCGAGAATATTCTTCAAAGAAAAGTCATAGATTTTGAATGGTTGAATGAGACAAACCATCTGCACAAGAAAGTTCTTGAATTTTAAGGTTTTGAATTTCTATTTAATGAAGAAAATACATATTTTTTTTATGAGATAGAACTGATTTAGTTTTACAAGGATGTTCAGTTTAATTTTGGGGAAATTGAGGATTTAATATTTTCTTGAATATATGATAGGGATTTTTCGATCTCCTCACTATAAATCACTGAGATTTTAAAATCCCCTCATGGAGGGGTATTTCATTCTGATATTAAATCAATTGTAAATCAGGATCAAAAATTATAGGACATCATTTCATTTTTGTTTGGATCAAAAAAATTTAGGAAAATGTTTGTAAATGATCCTGAGGCAGACCAAAAGGTTTTAGTAAAGTTTATTCAAACTTCTATTGCTCTAAGTGTTTCATAAATAGAGATTATTTAGTACCCATACATGTATATTATGTTCCCATTTACTGGTGACATAAAGTTGAACTATCCCATGTATATTTTGAGATATCTGAGTTATTATTTTCATTCAGAGGCAAGGATGTCATTATATCCTTATGGTTGTATCCTTTCTTTTATTTTGTTTAAGAAAAATTTGATTCATCTTTTTTATTCACAAATCAAATTTCATCACAAAAATGTTTTTATTGCTGGTACTACAAGAGAATTTTGTTTCTATTGGAGTATAGTAAAAGGTAATCTAATTCCTATTGGTGTGGATGACCAAAACAAATATGGATCTTTTCTTAGGGGGAGTAAGAAAACCTCAAGTCTATTGGTTCAGTTCGATTAAGAAATGAAGAAGTTTGAGAATCTATAATAGAAGGTATTGATCAACCTACCAAAATAAAGCTTCATTATGATGTTAATGATCTTGATGAAGAAGGTTTATAAGAATGAATTCAAGAGGAACTTGCCTTAAGACCAAGGATCATAGAAGAACCCCGGATTGAGGATCTAGTTTTAGGATATGGAGATGCAAATCGTTCATTCCATTTGGAAGAACCATATCATGCTGCAGAGCAACAAGAAGAAATTCAATCTCAAAAACTTCAAGATGTTCGTCAACTAGATCAAAAAAAATAAACTGGTCAATATGATTAGTAGGTTCAGAAATTGATAATTGAGACCACTTAGATCATTGAAATTCAGACTGTCACTGTCATTCGTCAATCCATAAAAAGAACTAGATCTTTCTATAGATAAAGGATAGAAGTCCTTGATGGTATGCATTTTTTAAGGGAGAATACTGTGGATAAATATTAATCTATTGTGGAAGTTTCTCAGTCAATAAATCCTTATAAAGGAACATCTGATTCCATGTCAAAATAGAGAGAAGAACTAGTTATTATGTTTAATAAGGTTCGGGAGGAGAACTCTAGCCTTTGAAAATAACTGGAAGCATCAATGAAATATCAAGAAGATTTGAAAATTTTATCTATTACAAGTATGGAATTAGAGATTTATTGGAATTTGATTCAAGAGTTTAGAGAAAATTCTATTTCCAAAAGTGATTTTGATGCATTCAAGAGAGATTTTTTTCATCAGTTTGGAAAAAAGAAATCATAATCTGCCTCTAAAACATATTTTTCATATTTGAAATATTATTTTAGAAGTCAATTTTCTTCAATTAAAGGAGATATTAATTATTCAATAGATTCTTCCTGTACACCTCCAACATCACCTAATCTGATCAGAATATTTCAAGTTATCACAACAGTAATTCCTGATATGAATAAAATGATTCAGTCTCTTCAATGTAATAGTGCACCTTTGTTAGTAATTTTGGATAATCAAAGATGTATTTTTGAGAAACTGACATCAATTGGACCTACATCAGGATGTTGCTTAATAATTTCAGTGATAAGCAATCCTAATTTTTTAAGATAGAGGAGAATTTTCTTAAATTTTTTAAAGGAAAATTGGTTGAAAACTTGAAAGTAAGTCAAGCATAACAAATTTTGATAAGGAATTTGGTAGACAATATTTCATAAAGGTTACAAGCTCAAATGGTAGAATTGAAAGAATTTTTTCAAGCAACTCAAGCTTCACTAGAACCAGTACTGGAAACCAGTCCTGACCAAAACCTTTCACCTTCTACCAGACCTGTTGTTTGACCTTTTTATCAAGCCAAAAAAATATATTGTATTTTTTCTATTTTTATAATAAATTTTTATGTTTTGTAATTATGTTCATATTTCCTATATTTTAATATATTTTTATCACTAATTCCATAAACCATGTCTTATTTCTCAAAACATTACAATATAAACATTCAATTATTTTTCTATAAAAAATTAAAAGTTTTTTACACCTTTTTCTTATACTTTCTTTTTGATATCACAAAAATAGTGAGAAAATTGGGTAAACACAAAATTCAAACTCAAAATTCAAATATTTTTTAAAATTAAAATATTTCTATGAAATCAAAATATATCTTTGATAAAATTAATCTTTAAACCAAAAATTATTTTATTAAAAATATTATTTCTTTAGTGTTTAAAAATTCTGTTTATAATTTATTTAATATGATTTTTTATCATCAAGAAGAGGGAGATTTTTGGGAATATATTATCTCAACAATACTCTATAAATGTTATTGATTTTCATTCTAAAAATTACCCTTCTTTGTTTTACTAATAATATTACTTTAAGTGTATTTTATGAAAATTAATATTCACTTCAATATTTATTCTGGAATTTTATTCAAGGTATTAATCTCTATGGATTATTACTCAAATAATTTGGAATGAATGTTTATATTTTTTGGAAGTAACGTTATTACCCTATGTTGATAAACAGAACTTAAGGAAAAAACCCTACACTTGGAACAAAATGTAAGGAATGAACCGTACGTTTAGAACAGTACATATAGATCATAAACCTTATATTTTCATAAAAGTATGTTTAAATAACCTTACATTTGGATGGAACCTTAAGTTTTTTTAGAGATGAAAGTATGGTTAAGAAAGCCTATTTAAGTAGGGAACCCTATGTTTGAGAAACAATTGTATGGTTCATCAACCATACTTTTTAGATCAACCTTAAATTGTCAACCTTACTTTGAGAGAATGAACGCTATATAGTTTAACCCTATGTTTGGTATTTTTTCATTTTATAAAAGAGCCCTATGTTTTACTATTTAACATTAAATATTTAAATTCCTGATTTTATCTGAGATTTCTAAAATGGCCATTAAAGAGTTAAAGATATGATAAAATCTAATTTATGACTGATTCAAAGCTCGATATGATTGATTCGAAGAACTATATTCATCAGATAAAATAACTCATATTCATAAGGGATGTTATGAATCCTACGATTATTTCATATTTGAATATTCATGATCTGTCATTTTATTTTCTTAGATCTACAATACCAAAGAAAGTTATCTTCTTTATATATTCTATCATAATTTCTTTTTAATATATACATTCACATATACAACTATATTCTTATGAATATCTTTTATACAGATGTTGCAACGAATGATCAACTCTTCTATTTAAAAAAGAGTATATGCTTTGAATGTTCTACATATTTCATCCTTGTATTTTTGTTAGAGTACTGCTGTTATTTTTTCTATTCAAATGGAAGATCATTTGCAATGAGGATCACTGCAGAGTTATTATTTCTTGAAAACATTCATTACTAAAGAAGAATATATATCTACTGTCAGTTGTTACTGCTGTAATTGTGAAGATCAACCTAAACCATCAACAAATCAAATTATTTTGATTTATTATAGTATCAAATTCTTGTACTTGGTTGGGTTTTAAGTATCATATTATTTTACTAGATGTGGATAACTGGTTCTCTATAAAAGAACCATAAGGCTCTGTTTATCCTTGTTGTAAAGGTTTCAACTTTCTGCACTCAATTTTGGATTTAAAGGTCTTATGATAAGAGGAACTTTATATTGAAATTCACCAATATCATAGAGAGAGAATTGGTAGATTATACTAGGGGATCTTTTTTCCCCGAACAACTATAAAATTGATGTGTTCATTCTTTCTATTTATCAACTACTCATATTTTATATAGAATAAAATGCTGCATATCTGTATAAATCACAAAGGATGTCAAAATCCAGAATTGTTAAAGTTTATTGAAAAGACACAATTCACCCCCCCCCCCTCTTGTGTAGTCTATGTATTATTATGACCTAAGAGAAAATGTTAACAAAATTTTGTTAAATCCTAGTAAACAACAAGTGAAACTTACTCTTCAAATAAAAATGTATACTAGGTTCTCAATATCACCATGGATATCTCTCACCAAGTATCACATACAAGGAATCATTTTTCATAGTAACAAAACAACAAGGGTTCCCCTATACCACTTCCCCACCAGTGTTCTATTCATCCTCGACATCATACGTCATGAGTCATCTCTATCCAAAATAAGTCGACCCAAAGACATGTAGGCTAAGTATCAAAGCATGAACCTCACGCATGCCATCATCTCATCATCCCATATGATATCTACATATAATATCAAATTATATTTTTGGATCCAAAAAACAATATAATGTGTATAATACATCTTGTATAACAAATCAGGCCATCATATCCCATAAAATGTGTAATCCACCTCAAGCCATCACTGCCAATACACATCATACCTATAAAAATCCTTTGGAAAATATATCCAAGGATACATGTTCATGAAATAACCACAAGACATTAAATAACTATATAAACATATATGGGAAACTAACCATCATGAATACCATCACATAACACATCCAACAGAGTAGAGTGGGGCTAGATCGAGTAGTCAACCATCCATAATCACCACTGAGTTGTTGGGGAGAACACCCTCTCAAAGTCCATAGGGTGTCGGTCACACTACCAGAAAGGGTGTGGTATTGTATGAAATGTAAAAAAATATAGGATATAACATAGCTCAAAACCACACTATGGGAAATAACCTAGTCCAAATCTCAACAACAAGTATCATTTCCCAGACACCTTGTTACCACTATTAAAGACTAGATATTCTATAAGCATAGAATCATTTAAGAAGAATTGCATTAAATTATTGATTTCCTTTTTATAATTTTCTTTATGATAATTAATTAACCATTAATTTACCATTAACATTATTCCAAGATACTTTTATTAACAAAAAAAGTGAATCACATTCCCTCTAAGCATAATCCAAGTTGATCCAAATGTTTATTAAGATTTAATATTAACATTTTCATTCCAGAAACACCATCCCCATGGGATAAATAGTTATTAAACATTGTTAATCTTCCCATAATTCTAGTTACTCTAGAAAAATATCTTAAGAAACCATCAAGAGATGAAACCAAACACATCAAGTTGCCATAACTAGAGAGGAATAGAAAACAGATAAAACGAGAAACCATACCATACATCCGTTAAAAAAATTCATACAAAAAGAGAATCTATCCCTTTCACAATATTGGGTAATACCAAATTCAAATAGTTTCATCATCTCTTATTCCATCTCAACTCCCACATGCATATACCCATGAATTTCTCTGTTATAGTAATCAACTACTACCACAACCCTATACCTCCTTGTCCATATCCAATCATCCATACCAAGATAATGTCACATAATAAGGCTCACATACAAATCACAAAAAAGGTAGAAAATAGAAAATAATATTCAACATGGCAATTTGGGCCCTATAAATAAGGCATTAAAACTTCACATTAAAACAGGATCTCATAGCCCCCAACACAAGGTATTTAGCCTTTATAAATAAAAATATATTCTAGGCCCCAAATAAATGTCTTTATCTGGAAAAATGGTTTTTATTCCATTATAAATTAAAATATTCATTATCATAGGTTACAACTCTATGGATCCTAATGCATTGTCTATATCAAGATTTTAAATTTATTAAACATAGTTTCTAGTATAAGATTCTAATTTCAACAAACTTAAGGAAGAACAATTATCATCATCATGTATTTAATTTTTAATCCCATCATTAATAATTATATATTCATATTATTTTTTCATTTATATAAACACATGGAATATCATATTTAATTAAACATTCAATTTTGATCAATATTGTTAGAATCAAATTATAGGAAACATTTAATTTTTTAAACATTCCTCATATTAAATTATTTTTCTATATATACAATTATCAACTTTACATTATTTACTAATTTTAATTAATTTAATCATTCTAAACCAAGGATAAAAATATGATGAAAAAATAATTTTATAGCTAGAATAGTATTTAGAAAATCAAGAGGCAAACCCTTGTCACAATATAAAACATCAAAATTCGATTTCAATCCATAACCCAATTATTTAAATTAATCTGGTTTAGTCTTATTACATTTTTTTACAATTCCATATAAATCAATGAACCATTGTAAATTTATTATGTCACAAAAAATAATAGATAATAAACAAATCCCTTACCTGAAGAGCATCATCATTCATTGCACTAGGATGGATGAACATCATAGATCTTCAAACCCAACTCTTATAAGAAATTTCATCCCTATAAGGATTTTATTCCATGAACACATGGTAAAATGGAAATAAAATATCCATTAGAATTATGGATATTAAATTCCAAATTATGGTGATAATAACAGAATGAAAATGAGATAAAACATTGAGAAACCACTAGAAAAGGTGGTATATCTTACCTAGGATCTTCACATATTTATATCTAGAAACAGGGAATCAATCCCTGCAAAAATGGGCTTCAAAGGCTTCAAAAAACTACCATGGTGTTCCTAGGTTTTTAGATAATATGTAGTGTGAAACTAGGGTTCAAATGGACTAAGACGTACTTACAGGAAATCCTTCTTTTAAGAGTCCACAACACAGCCCCATAGACCACACGGTAGCCTATTTAAAACATAAATACTATAAATAGATTGATTGAGGTCACACCATATCCACATTAGAAAAATATACATAATATTATCAAGGTAATATCCTATAAAAATCGATCTAGGGGAAATGGCATAGCCATACGCACCATGTCACAAGATCCATTCTCCAATAACGAAGCTGCTTCGCAGAACAACCGTCGCAGCGCTATAGTGACCCAATACCTTATACAGATATTATTACATAATTATTAAAAATAATAATCCATTAATACAACAAAAGTATTGAAATTCCTAGTGTATTTGGAATTTTTGGATCATAATACATCAAACAAAACTAAAAAATGGAATATTTAATTTATTCACCACACTGAGCTCTTAAAACCCTTTTGAGCTCCTAAACTATATCGGATAACCTAGTCAATATATATAACAAAGGGATGACAAAAAACCTAGAAAGGGAATAAAAAATATGTGTAAGAATAACATGTGATTCAAAGGTATAACATGATATCATAAAAGATAATTCCCATGAGTAATCACATGGACAAATAATGTAATGAAAATGGTATCATAAGATCATTGAATTATAGAAAATTTGTAAGAAATGTAGAACATGAAAAAATAATAAATGAAGGATAACCACCCACCCAGACATCACTGAATAGTGGATAGGATCCCATAATGGATTAGGTTCTCTCCCAAATCCCATAAATGATATCTCAGGAGACTAAAACACAACCAAATGCATTGAAGTGTTATATGGGAACACCCATCACAACATGTTCATTATCTATGTGTGTAAAATAAGAAAAATAAATCATAATAAATAACATAATAATTACCCATTTAATGAAAATGGGTTTTATAATATTGATTCATATCAAATTTGATATAATTATTATAAAGAATATATTTGGGAAATGATCATAAGGCGAGAATTACCATGTGCAAGGAAGGGAGTATAAACTATGTATACATGTGAGATACATATATAAATAATATTTAATCTATAAATAAAGTAAAATATTATTAATTTATTAAAATACTTTTAGAAATATTAAAAACATTCCTGAGTAAAATAACATTTTACTACAAGTAGCATCAAAGGATGTTATATTCTATGGAAAATTATTTTGAATGGTCACTTTAAACACTTATTGTGGAAAATATCATTTCCATTTTAAAAACACTTATTTAAAATATAAAACATTCTCAAAAATTAAATAATTCATTTTTTAAAAAATATCCATTGAAAATAATGAGTGTGATTTAAAATATTGAGGGGCCATGATGATGAAAGAGTTTTTTTTCATGCTGAATATTAAAAATAAAAAAATATTCTATTCACATTTTTGTATTAAAAGTCAAAATGTACCATATTAAGGAAATATTGGGAATATTTATTTCAAATAATTTTAAAAAAAATTATTTGTAAAAATGAAATTAGATGGTCATAGTAAAAAAATTAGAAAACATTATTAGGAAACAAGGATTTGGAAGAAAAAGGATTTTCAACCGAAGAGACAAATAAGGTAAGATTTTCTCAAAAAAAATTCTCAATAATTTTAAGTACCTAATAGTGGGGTAAGGAACCATTTCCTAAAAAATAATGAATAACTATAGTGGAATAAAATGGATGGTGTTTATTATATAATGATCAAACAATTTTCTTTAATGGAATCTCAATAATAATAAATCTAGATTAAAATAAAATTTAAATATATACCCTTATCACTTTAGTAAATTTTGAATCACAACTTACCATGAATTAAGTAGATGAATTGTATCATAAAATATAATGGTATAGGAATTATTCATGATTTTCTAGGTAAATGGTCATTATATACATCATTAAAATGAAATTAGGATCATAAAATAAATTGTGTCTCAAATAAGGAAGTATGAGATGAAACCCTTAAAATGTTTTCGCTATTGAGGTGATAGTTAATCAATGGGGTAATTATTCATAAAAAATTATGAACACACAAAAAAATAAAAATAAAATATAAAAAATTATTTCACACATAATCTTGGTATAATATAATCATTGAAGTTCACATATAACACAATAAATGAAAATTGAGTTAATAAGCCCCTTACCTCATGGTTCCTATTAGTTGAGTGCCCTTTCACCTCCTATATAATTATTTAAAAAAAATTATTAACTTATACCAGAATCATATTATTATTTATAATATCATATATGATCACTTTTATAACAACATTTCACCCATTCATTAACAATCCTTCATTGTCACTATTATTTTAGGTGTTAGTTTCCTTACTTACTCATACATGTTTTGTCATGAATGTTCTTCATATCAAAAATAGAAGGTAGTGAAAAATTTTATAGAATGATATTAATTTTATTAATGTCATTTATTTCATCATATACATATTAGGATAATTATTTTATTTTGAACATGGAGAATTCTTCACATGGATTCAGGGTGATGGTAGGTCCTCCATATACACGAGCGATATTATAATTTACATAACGGGTGAAAGGATAAAGAAGTGGATAGTATATTAATTTTATAGAAAAAAATATCATTTCATATATATCACATCTATTCATTAATTTAGTTATTTATTACCTTTTATACAAATCATTACTGAAAAATTAATAACATCGCTTCGTGAGGTGGTAGTATGCCATACACAAGAACAACGTTATCATTTATTAAATGGATGGTAAGGTAAGAAATTATATGATATATTTCCATTAAATAAAAATTAATATGTCATTAATATCATATATAAACATCATATTAATCATTATATCCTTTCATGTAAAGTTTATGTGAAAAACAAGTCACATCACTTCATGAGGTGGTAGTCAATAAAAAACACGAGCAATGGTATTTTATTCTCTGTAGAATGGAAATTAAGAAGGTATATGTGATATTATAAATAAATAAGTATAATTATATCACAAATATAATATATAATAATTAATTAAATATTTATATCTAGCTGTTATAAGTGATGATGGAAAATTAATTGTGTTGGTTCGAGAGGCGGTAGTCCACCATACCCATAATCAACGGTTTTGTTTGCCATTTGAAAGAGGAGGAGATAGTTTTAGTTCAATCCCTTAAAAAATATCAATAAATAAAATATAATTATGATATTATATCATTGTTTTGAAATAATATGTTGAAAATGTTGAGAAATAAAGAAAATAAAATGCTCGGTTAAGGATGGTACTACTTCTTTAAAGAACTTGTTTTGGTTTCCGCCAAAATCCTTACAAGGTTTCCATTATGAGAGAAAAAATTATTCTAGGATAATTTTATCTAATTAAGAATGTAATTTTTAGAGGTATTATTTCAAAAAAAAAATTGTAAGTGTAGAAGTTAGAGGATAATAGGTGAAAATTTATTAGTGGGGAGAAGACCCCCATGGAATTTTAGAAAATAAAGAAAAACACCCACATTTCTATCTTAAAAAAGGCTCCAAAATGGACCATTTTCAAAATATATAGGCTTTTATGTCGATATATAACCATAAAATTTAAATTATATATGTTTTGGTTTATTTTTAATAATTATCAGTTTAGTTTCACCCCCGGTAAACCCGTTTTTACCTTAACCGCAGTAAATAATGTTTACTATTTTCATTATTCAATACGGACAAGAATTAAGTTGAACATAATATAAAACATAAATTATTATCACTTAAAATATAGAATCCATTTTTTCAAATGAAACACACATTAGTGGTAGAATTTAATTTTAATTTAATCCCGTAGATGTGTAGAAAAAAATGGTTTTCAATAAATGCATTTTTAAGGAAAAGATGATCTCATATTAACTCATGTAATAATAATTAGATTAATTTATATTAGTATTTATAGAAATATAATATATAATTTTTTTTAAATAATTCTTCATTAAGGGTTTTCTTAATTATTTAAAATGGATAAACATTATACACTTTAAATAATTTTCACAAATAAAAGGTGTTTTAAATCCATAAAATGAACTTATTCTAAAATATTGTATAAATATAATATAAATGTAAATATTTGAATTTAATATAAATATATAATACTTATATTAATTTTAAATCAAATTAAAATATTAAAGAGATTTAATTTATTAATAAGAAATGACACTTTTATAAAAAACAGTATTTCCAATATTCTCCAAAAAATTAATATTTCTAGAAAAATAAAAATAATTCACCAAAATATCATATAAATATAATTACTTCAAAAAAATTATCTTATAAACTTAATTTTCTAGATTTGGTAAAATATAATTTTAAATAATGAGTGGAAAGTTCATCTAAATCACCTTTTAGTAAAATACATGTTTTCATAAAACATTTCATTTTATTTAAAATGGTTATTATTTAATTTCTAATAAATAGATAAGAATGAATTTATTTTATAAATTTGTAAACCAGATAATTTTCATAATTAATTTAGTCATATTCATACTATAAAAATTAACAACTATGTTATAATAATATATTATATTACAATTCATTTAGATTAGGGGTTGTGTGTTCCGTATGCTGTCGAACAGATTTAATTTCTTTAAAAAGAAATATATCTTTACGTATTTGGGTGGTTCATTGTCTTCTATGCATAGTTTTTCAAGTCATATACTCTATAAAACATGGTTTTCCTCTTTTAAAATATCAGGTTCTTACATTCTACCCCCCCCCCCCAAATAAATCGCATCCTTGCAATTTAATATTGATCATGGAATTAAAATTATCGAATTTTGAAATTTTCTTTGTGAAAACCCCAAATAATAAAAAGACTTAAGAAAAAAATCATTAAAATTTTGAAAGGGGAGTTATAAATTCATCATATAAATAAGTTTCTACATAGGTTAAATTTTTTTTCAAGTGAAGAGATATACATAGAATAAAAGGGTAAATGATTTTGGAGAGTAGTATAAATCATTAATCACATGAACTTGAATGATTAATGGAATGTTAGGGATCTCACAAAAATAAATCAATAATGAGATAAAATCTTTTTTATTCATCTAACATAAAGTTAATAGGATGGTTTTTTTTCAAAATCATTTTCCTAGAGTTGAGAGATTCATTTACTATCTAGACTAAGAAAAATTAAAATATATATAATTGATTATTAAAATTTCATCCTTTAACCAATTTCCAAACAATATCAAATTTTTCATCAGAAAATGAGTATTCAAGATTAATTTTTTAATTCTTGGATCAATAAAATAATTTTTTAGTGGATAATATATTACATAAAAGTAAAATAAGTTATTCCATAAATCCTTACTAAAACCAAGATGGTTAGTAGGTTTTTTAATATACATTAGTCTCTAATAACTCAATATTAACTCCTAATGTTCAACATAATCCGATAAATAAGTATATATCCTTAAAATAATTTTTCCTATATCTTGAGAATCATATTATCATTTATCAAAATTAATAATTTATGTTAAAGATCAAGGTTATATATAACTATACCTATTATAACATCTCCTAAAATATCGCTAACCACTTCAAAAAAAATTATCATCCTAATATTTATTCATCAATTCATTTAAGTAAAAACAATGTAATACTATATATCACATCATATAAGATATTGGTAGGAGATTCACCCATATCTCCCTTTGATTGTGGGTTCAATCCCCACAACCTCTCTTGGTGCAATGGGATATTTCCAAACATGCGTGTTATACTTTTTCTAGAACTATGGTGAAAAATAATTGATGATCATATTCATATTTCACCATGTTCCTATATAATTATTAATAATATGATGATCACATTCAAAAATAACATTATTCATCAAGTCAATTTTTTTAACCCTAAGGTTTTCTATGCTGCTTAATCTTTTCCACAAAATAAACTAATTACATCAATATCAAGCACATCTCTAAGATTATCATTTTTTCAGTAATGGTTTTTTTCTATAGAGTATCATCATACCATTAAATCGCATTTCTAGGTCATTAATACCTATCCAACATTTTTATAAAAAGTATTAATGAAAAACTAAAATAGAAAATTCTTTATATATATATATCATGATTCAAATAATTCTTGAATTCCAATATTTAAATAATTTGATCAATTGAAATTATTATTAAATCCTTAACTCATCACGTCATTATATTCCATAATATGTCCTTGCATTCATATGTAATTTATATTCTCTTTATCATCATGAAAAAAAATATTTACTCATACAACCTTGTTTATCATATTATTCTTCATTCCCCCTAGGACATATATTTTTTTTAATTCCCATTCATTCCATATTTAAAACATTCAAACAATGATGATTACGTAGGAAAACCATTATTCTCATCTATTTCATTAAATATAATTTTTTAATTTATATCAGTAATTACATACTTTTTTCGTTCTTCTCCATATTTCAAATATATTATCTCTCCTTTAAGATATTCCCTTGAGTGCTTCTTCCAACATTCTCGAATTATAGGAAATTGAATCTTTATTCCTATGTGGTCTCTACCACCCAAACTCTCACTTAACTCATTCCATCTATTCTTTAGTGAGTCCGAGTATTATTTGAGGTGTAAGTTTTTAATCATATATTGGGATAAAATAATTGTAATAATCACTTTTTCCTTTATTATAGTCATTATCACATTTGGTTTCTCATCAACACATTTTGTATCACAATAAACCTTGAACTAGCTCCTTCAGGTTCCCACTATTAACAAGAACTATAAAGCATAGTTTGAGAAAAAATATTCATAGTTGGAAATAATGTAATCATAGAAACAAATTTATAAGATTTCTAAATCATGAAACCTTCATTTCAATATATTAAACATTAGGTCCAACTTAATATATCCATAATCATCATCTATTCAAATAAATAAATATGGTTCATAAAGAGTATGTTAATTTTAAAAACTTATCCCCCAAGAGTTTCATATCAGTTGTGTAGTAATGACCCCTTTTGTGTACTAGGTGATGCTCAAGTCAAGCCTGATGTGCCTTTTTTTTATTTTTTACCCTTAGGTACATCAATTCAAGAACCGTGTCTACTTGAAGTAACCAGATAGAAATGTAATTTCTATGAAACCACTCACTTTAAACTTCACTAAAATTCTATGATATTTCCCTATCCATAGGCCTGTCTGTATACTAATATTGAGACCTATCCATATGGTTCTCACTAATGTTTTCTCATTATTATTTTTTTGGTTAAATAAACATTTTCTATGATTCCAACTATAGTGACCCATTTCCTTTGAAATATATTATTATAATATTCTTAAACAGAATCATCCATTAATTCAACTCAATTATTTTAAAGGCCTACTATATTTAGAAGACTGGGATTAGAATACATCAAAAGAAAATAAAACATGGGATCCTTAATTTATTCTCTATAGTGAGATCCTAATATCTATTTAATATCCTGAACTACATCGGATAACCTATAGAATACATAGAAAAAATGGGTGAGCTAAAAAATCTATTAAGGGAATAAACATGATAAAGAAGCATAATAAGTGAATCAAAGGAATAACATGATATCATAAAAGAGAAGGCACATGATTAATCACATTGAAGAATAATATAAAAAATGGTATCATAAGATCATGGAATAATAGTAAATATGGTAGAAACATAAAACATTAAATAATCATAAGTGAACGATAGCTTCCAATACAACATTATAAGGTAGATTATAATGACCTAAACTATTATAAATAAAATTGATCTTATAATTTAATTAAATTTATTATTATGTCATATGTTATAGAAAAAACAAGAACTTTTTGTTTTTATTATATAATATTTAAAATACCATTAAGAATTATTACCATTAATAATATATCTATTAAATTATGATCACATGATTAGTATAAAAATAGGGTTTTAACAAATCCAATTGACTGTTTGGTTTTGTTTAGCCAGTTTGGCTTCCTTTCCTGTTTTCCATGCTTGTTGTTGTAGGATGGAGAGTTTTTGTTCTGACATTCTTGTTATGTTTTAGAGTGTTTATCCAAGTATTTTTGTAGGTTTACTTGGCCATATTACACTGTTATGATCGTTGACCTATACAGGGCCGTGAGAACCTAGTGTAGTAGACTATAAGGGGAATTGACCGAGTGAGCTTCCTCAGAGAGTCTTTGATCACTTTAGTCTATAAGGGGGATTGACTAAGTGAGATTCCATAGAGATACTAGGACCACTTGGGTCTATAAGGGGAATTGACTGAGTGATCTTCCTTAAAGAGACCTTGTCTACTTTAGACTATAAGGGGAATTGACCGAGTGAGCTTCCCTAGAGAGTATTTGATTTTAATCTTGAACTGTTTATACCATAAGGGGAATTGATGGTGAGTGCTTCCTCAGAGAGTCTATGAATGAATTGAGATATAAGGGTAATTGACCGAGTGAGCTTCCTCAGAGAGTACTTGACCGTGGGGCTATAAGAGGAATTGACCGTGTGAGCTTCCTTAGAGAGTTTCTGACTACCTTAGACTATAAGGGGAATTGACTGTGAGTGCTTCCTCATAGAGTCTTTATATACTGAACCAGAGGGGTTATGCCGAGTGCACTTCCTAGAGGGTTACCTGTTTGTGTGTTTCTGTTTGATTAGCTATTTCTTGATGTTGAAACTGTGGATTGTTTACTGTTGAGTACTTTCTTGTTTACTACTTGTTGTACTTTGTCTGTCATATATTCACTGAATATTAGGCACAGATCTGTAGGTGGTTTCCTACTGGGATTTAGTCTCATACCCTATTTGGGTCATGCTTTTGGACCCAAACTGATTATATTGTTGTAGGTATAGATAAGGGAAAGAGCCCTTTTACTTCAGGTACTTGACTTGTTGTGGAGCTGGAGATCATGGGACCAAGCTATGTCTTGCGATGCTGAGGAGTTTATCTATTTTATTTTTCACTTTGTTCTAGAATTGTTGGTATTTCTAGAATTTTGACTTGTTTGTATTCTTTCCTAGGCATATGTATCATGCATCATTTTATATATATGTATATATATATGTGCTCCAGTTGTTTATTATTCTGGTCTTCAGTTGTTTACTGTTGTTGGATATTTATTGCTTCCGATATTGTATGTATTTGTTTACTTCCATTGTGTACTCTACCAATGAGGGCATAGTTTCCCCACTATCACACCCAAGGCCCTCACTGCTAATCGGTAGCCTCTGGCGTTCGGGGAAATGCGCTTGAGGTCATGTGACCAACTAGGTATGGGTCGCTTTTGGGTGGCTTTCGGAACCGGGATGTTACAAAGTGGTATCAAAGAAATTATTTTCTCTTGATTTACTTCTTGGAGCCTTTAGCCGGGGATAGGAAAGAATAGGTACATGGTAATAAGTTGTGCCCAGGAGTAGCTGACCCATGTACAGTGAAAATCCAATCTACCTTGTTAATTGCAATTTTTCTGCTTTTGTAATTATTACAGTTGATTTGATTTCACCTTGAGTGATTCACATGATTTTTGTTGTTGTTGTTGATATTATTGAGGTTCTATTTCTATTTCAACCCGATGAGATGAGGGTATACCATCTCATGCATCATATAGGCACTTGCTAGAAATCACATGTCATCCATTTTTTTATGTCATCTAGGATGTATTAGTGATTTCATGTTGTTGTGATAGATGTTGTGTAAAATATGGATGTTTTTGTGATAGTTTCCTTGATAAAATACATGTCATTTGATAGGGTATTGTTTTGTGTAAAGTTTTTCTTGAATGGACGCCAAAATTTGGTTCTTGAGGTGTTATGGGCCCTCATGGACCAGAATTTTGTGGATCATTGCACTTTTTTCCTTGTTATAACATGTATAAGATTCCAAACTTTGATTCGTGGGGAGTATCGGCCCTCACATATCAAAATTTGGCACTTTTAATGTTCGTTTTAGTGTTTCGTGGGTTCCGAAGTAGTTTCTAAGGCTTACTATCTAGAAAACCCTAGAATACACGTTTTGTAGTGTTAAGTACATGTTATGTGTTCTTCTTTTTGGGAAGAAACTGTTTTTCTTAAGTACACACTGTGTACTTTATGTACACGTTGTGTAGTCTCTAACTGTGTTGTAGGTCGTGTGGTCAGAGACACGGGATGGGGAAGGTCCGGTGGGAACATGCCATGTACCAGACAAACAAGTTGTCTAGTGTCGACCATGTGTCCACCCATGTAACCAACAACACGGATGGATAAGACCTTAATCTATACACATCGTGTCCATGTTGAACACGCCATGTATTCTGACCCAGGTACCCAGCCATGTCATGAACAACACGGGTTGGTGTTATCCCTTCACGAGCACACCGTGTCCATTCAGAACATGTCGTGTAGTTTGAGCCGTGTGTCAGGCCAAGTCACTAACAACACGGGTCAGGTGAAGCTTGTCTAGTACACACCGTGTCTATCTTGCACACGTCGTGTAGTCTTGTCTTAGGAGAGCTGTGTTGCATAACTGTGTTGAAGGGATCGGGTAGGGAAAGGGGACTCAAGTACATTCCATGTTTTAATACAACACGTTGTGTGTCTGGGGTGTTACATGATCAGTTTATGCAGGAGTACATGCCCATGTAAATGACTTCTGGGAACACGTCGTGTAGGAAATGTACATGCCATGTAGTCATGTTTTGTAAAACATGAGTGTTTTCTTTCTCATGTTCCCTTATTGCACTCCTTGTTTTTAGTCCTTGATAACCTTGATCTAAGGTGTGTGCTTGACCTTGTAGAGTCATTCCACCGAGATGTCCTCCGGTTGTGCGACAGTTGCCGGATGGTGATTAGACACCGAACGTGGCTAATCAGGGACTTCCAGCATATCCTCTAGTTGTGCCAGCCTTATCACCAGCCATTGTACCTGACATAGGTGAAGATGTACAGTTTAGGGAGGGATTTCTGAGGATGATGCAGACCTTTCAGGGAGCGTCGTCTCCTGCCTCGTTGATGGCTGATTTGACATAGGTCTTCCAGCAGTAGCAGCCTTATACTTTCTTAGGGGATGGGGGAACTCAAGCAATAGAGTCATGGCTAGAAGCCACACTGACAATTTTTGAGCATCTAGAGATACCTCCAGAGAAGAGGGTTAATCTCAGTACCTACATGCTCTGAGACACCTCCAAGAGGTGGTGGCATGTGATCTCACAGGTAGGCCGCCATCAGAATATGTCTTGTGAAACGTTTTGGCGCATCTTCTATGACTACTTCTATCCGGAGACCTTGAGGGATGATCAAGCTTGATAGATCATGATTCTGGAGCAGGGTACTCTTACTTTTATGCAGTATTACTCTTGCTTCATAGAGCTATAGCATTTCACACCTATTCATGGAGGTGATGAGTTTTTCCTCGCGCGGAAGTTTGAGGATGGTCTGAGGAAGGACATCTGATCCCAGGTGAACATCTTCAGGTTGACTTTGATATCTTCTATTGTCAACCAGGCGATGATCACAAAGCGCAATCTGAGGGATTCTGGAGCTGTGAGCCAGGGCGGTTCGGCATCCAGAGTTATTGCTCCACCAGCTGATAGCAGGAAGCACTGTAGGAAGGCTGAAAGAGGAGATCAGAGCAGGTGGTATGCATATTTCGGTATCCAGGTGTTGTGCTATCAGTGTGGGAGAAGTGGTCATACGAGGCCATGTTGCCCGATAGACCCAGTGGAGTGATGATCTTGCAGTAAGATTGGCCATCTTCAGTGCTTTTGTTAGTTCTTCTCACCAGCAGCTGGTGACAGGGGTTCTTCTATGACCCCACATTCAGGAGCAGTTCCACCAGTTTCTCAACAGTCTGGGAAATGGAGTTCTTCCGGCCGTTCGGGCATAGGTGTAGGTCGTGGTCATGGTAGTTAGTTCTCGGTTATTCAGCAACAATTGGGCGGATCATCTCAGAGCGGTTAGGCAAAGTCACCGGACCGTAACATAGGACATACTTTTGCAGTGGAGCAGACCCAGCAGGAGAAGGATCTTGGACCCTCCACAGTTTGAGGTACGATCTTAGTAGCCTCAGTTTTATCTTCATATCTTTTCAAAACAGGGGCCTCCCATAGATTTATATCTATTTTTGTTGTAGAGATCCTTGGGCTCTGTATCTTTTCCTCTACCGATATCTTGATGCTAGACACACCATTGGAGACTAGAATGGCTAGTGTACATCAGTGCAAGGATTTCTCACTATAGTTTGGTGGATGTCACTTTCTATGGGACCTCTATGTCCTAGAGATGACAGGATATGATTTCATTCTTCGAATGGACTGGCTAATTCCATTCCAGAAAGTCGTCAATTTTTATCACTGTAGGGTGAGTTTCATATCACCAAAGGGTGGATACTTTCTTCATAAGGGTGAATGGGATGTCCAGGATAGCAAAGCGGGTCCAGAGCATCATGGGTTGGGAGGAGTTACAGCTCAGATTTCTAGTCTATATCTAGATGACCAGGGGAATTCACAGCTAGACTTTCCTTCAGTGGTGGATCGTTTCAGAGATGTCTTTCCAAAGGACTTTTCAAGTTTGCCTCCGGAGCGTGAGATAGACTTTTCTATTGAGCTTATTCCAGAAGCGGCACAGGTGTCCATTCCTACTTATAGTATGGCTACACTAGAATTACAGGATCTCAAGAAATAGTTGGAGGAGTTGCAGGAAAAGGGTTTCATCTGACCCAGTACTTCTCCTTGGGGTTCTCCTGTCCTATTTGTGAAGAAGGTAGATGGTACCCTCAGGCTTTGTGGAGACTATCGAAAGCTGAACCAGTTGACAGTCAAGAATTGATATCCCTTGTCGAGGATTGATGATCTCTTTGATCAACTTTGAGGATCCCGGGTGTTATCGAAGATTGAATTGAGATATGGTTCTCATCAGTTGTGCATTAGACCATTTGATATACCTCTTACAGCCTTCTGGAGTAGGTATGGTCTATACGAGTATATGGTTATGTCGTTCGGTCTCACGAACGTGCTTGCAGTTTTCATGGAACTGATGAACCGAGTGTTCCATACATACTTGGATTCCTTCATGGTTGTTTTTGTGAAAGATATCTTGGTGTACTCTCACACTCGACATGACTATGCTATCTATATTGAGATTGTTTTGAGTACACTGAGGGAGCATCAGTTATATTCTAATCTCTCAAAGTTCCAATTTTGGATGGATTAGATTCACTTCATGGGTCGTATTATCTCAGAGGCAGGAGTATCAGTAGACCCAGAGAAATTGAAAGTAGTAGTTTCCTAGAAGCATCCAAAGAATTTCTTTGAGGTGTAGATATTTTTAGGGCTGGCTGGATACTATAGACGTTTCATACAGGAATTTTCACGCTTAGCAGCACCATTGATGGGTCTAACTAAGAAGGGTGTGAAATTCTTGTGGTCAGATTATTGTGAGTCAGCCTTTCAGGAGATGAAGGGAAGATTGACTTCAGCACCAATACTAGTCTTTCCATAGCTAGGAAAGATCTATAATATTTATTGTGATGCTTTAGGTATCATGCTAGGAGATGTGCTTATGCATGGAGATGGAGTCATTGCGTACGGGTCTCGAAAATTGAGGCCACATGAGAGGAATTACCCAACGCATGATCTGGATTTGGTAGCTATTGTTCATACCCTACGCTGCTGGAGACATTATCTTCTAGGATAGAATTTTATGGTTTTCATCGACCACAAAAGTCTCAAGTACATTTTCACTCAGTGTGACTTAAATTTGAGACTACATAGGTTGGTCGAGTATCTTCAGTACTTTGACCATGAGCTTGCCTACATGCCTAGGAAGGGCAACGTGGTGGCTGATGCATTGAGTCGGAGGACTCAAATATAGGCAGTACAGGATGCCAGCAGTGAGTGGAAGCTTATGGCTCTATTCTCTAAGATGCATTTGGAGGTGAAAGACAGTCAGGGGAAGACTTTTCTATCGTCTGTAGGTGTTACCTCTACTCTTCTTGATTGAGTTCGAATGAGGCAGCTATCAGATTCTGAAGGCCTAGTCCTAATGGAGAGTGTGTTAGGAGAGGACCCTATTCCTGGATGGACTATAGGCAAGGATGAGATCTTTCGTTTCCAGGGGTGTGTATGGGTGCCAGCAGATATACGTGAGGAGCTGATGTGGGACTTTCATTCCTCAATTTGGGCAGTTCATCCTGGCATCACCAAGATGTATCATAATCTACACCATCAGTATTGGTAGCTAGGTATGAAGAGGGATGTTTCTAGTTTCGTCATGAGATGTTCCACTTGTTAGTAGGTGAAGGCAGAGCATAAGCAACCGGTAAAACTTTTACAGTAGTTACCCATTCTCGAGTGGAAGTGTAATGACGTCGCGATGGACTTCATGACCAGTTTTCTGAGGTCACCTCAAGGGAATTATGAGGTTTGGGTTTTCATTGATAGACTCATGAAGGTTTCTCACTTCTTGCTGATCAAGGAGAATTTCAGTGTTGATGATCCGGGACGGTTTTACATCTGAGAAATTGTACGTCTTCATGGAGTTCCACACTCTATTGTTTCAAACAAGGATGCACATTTTACTTCTCGAGTCTGGCAGGGGCTTCATAAGCCTTTAGGTACATAGGTACTTTTGAGTACAGCTTACCACCCCTAGACAGATGGTCAGTCCGATCATATGATTCAGGTGCTTGAGGATATGCTTTGAGCATGCATTCTGGATTTTGGAGGTTCTTGGGAGAAGCATATACCTCTTGTGTAGTTTTCCTACAATAATAGTTTTCAAGAAAATATTCATATGGCACCTTATGAGGCTTTGTACGATAGGCCATGCTGATCACCCTTATGTTGGCTGGAGGCAGGAGAGGAAGCTTTTCTGGGACCTCATCTTGTTCAGGAGACCACAGAGAAGATAGAGTTGATTCAGAAGAGGATGGATATTGTGCAGTCTTGACAGAAGTCTTATGCTGATCAGAGGAGAAGACCTTTGGAGTTTGAGGTCGGGGATCAGGTTTTCCTGCATGTCACACCGAGGTTGGGACATAAGAGGATTAGGAGATAGGTTAAGATTTCGCTGAGGTACGTCGGGCCATTTGAGGTGTTGGAGAGAGTTGGTCTGGTTGCCTATCGATTGTAGTTACCTCAGAGGTACCGAGCTATGCACGGTGTCTTCCACATTTCTCAGCTTCAATGTTACGTCTCAGACCCATCTCACATCTTCCAACCCGAGGAGGTTGAGTTGGAAGTGGATGCATCCTTGGAGGAGCATCCTATCCGTATCACCGATCATAATTCAAAGGTTCTCCATGGCCGGTATGTTCCTCTGGTACGGGTGCTTTGGCATCACGGGCGAGTACAGGATGAGACTTGGGAGCGGGAGGCAGATGTGCAATCACATTGGTCGGAACTATTCGGGGTTTCTTCTTCTACGCTGCTCCAGGGAAATCGGGGACAGATTTATTTAAGGGGGAAATTTTGTAAGAACCAGGATCTTCTTTTTAGGTATGTTTTTCCTTTTCTAGTTTTTTTTTAGGAAAAAGGACATTCTGGAAATTTTCTAAGTACACACCATGTACTTTATGAGTACATGTCGTGTACTTCCTTACTATAGGAGGTCGTGTGCTGGCCGTGTAGTAGCCACACACACGGCCGTGTGGGAGTGACTTGGAGTCCTATTAAAGCAGAGTATGGAAAAGGTGAGTACACGTCATGTACTTTCTTTTTTTTCATTAAAAGCACAGGGGTCACGTCTAATCAACAAAAACACCCCCTTCTTCATTCGTCTCATCAAGGAGCATCGTACAACTACAGATCTTCGACAAACCTCTGATCATGCATCCGTCCTCCGAATCGAACACTGTTGGTTGTGTTGGAATCGCATCGATGAGTTATCTCTTATCCTAGAGCATCATCTTCTGATTTCTCCTCTCTCGTGAGATATCGTGCATTGAATGTTTTAGACATTTTTTTAGATCTTCGACATTATAAGGAGATTCAAGCTTTGAGGTTCATATATAGAGATCTACAAACCCCAAGGAAGGTATTTTGTGTCTTTCCATTCAAAGTATTTGAGTATTATGTGAAAATTCCACCAATACCCTTTAACGGGGTATTGCGTGTTTACCATTTCACCCCTGTTGATTTCCTTCCATGCTTTTATTCTTGTGTAGAGGTAATTTGGATATGGATAGGTTTGATTGCTATGCTTTGGATGTATTTTCCCTTGCATGTTCTGTTTATGACCGTTTGGTCCTGTTTAGCCAGTTTGGCTGCCTTGCCTGTTTTCCATGCTTGTTGCTATAGGATGAAGAGTTTGTGTTCTGACATGTTTTTTATATTGTAGATTGTATAACCAAGTAGTTTTGTTGGTTTACTTGGCCATATTACACTATTATGCTCGTTGAACTACACAGGGCCGTGAGAACCTGGTGTAGTAGACTATAAGGGGAATTGACCGAGTGAGCTTCCTCGGAGAGTCTTTGAGTGCTTTAGGCTATAAGGGGGATTGATTGAGTGATATTACTCAGAGATCCTAGGACCACTTGGGGCTATAAGGGGAATTGACCGAGTGAGCTTACCCAGAGAGTCTTTGATTTTAATCCTGAACTGTTTAGACTATAATGGGAATTAATGGTTAGTGCTTCCTCAGAGATTCTATGAATGACCTTTAATATAAGGGGAATTGACCAAGTGAGCTTCCTCAGAGATTCCTTGACCTTGGGGCTATAAGAGAAATTGATCATGTGAGATTCCTCAGAAAGTTCCTGACTACCTTATACTATAAGGGTAATTGACTGTGAGGGCTTTATCAGAGAGTCTTTATATACTAAACCAGAGGGGTTAGGCCAAGTGCACTGCCTAGAGGGTTGCCTGTTTATGTTTAGATGTTTGATTAGTTTTTTCTTGATATTGAAACAGTGGGTTGTGTACTGCAGAGTACTTTCTTTTTTATTGATTTCTGTACTTTTCCTACCATATATTCACTGACTGTTAGGCATAGATCTTCGGGTGGTTTCCTACTAGGATTTAGTCTCCCACCCTATTTGGGTCATGATTTTGGGCTCAAACAGATTATATTGTTGTAGTTATAGATAATTTTAAGCGCCCATCTACTTTAGGTACTTGACTTGCTATGGAACTAGAGAGCATGGGACCAAGCTATGGCTTGCAATTCTGAGGAGTTTATCTGTTTTCTTTTTCACTTTCGTTTAGTACTGTTTGTATTTACAGCGTTGTGACTTGTTTGGATGCTTTCCTAGGCATATGTATCATGCATCATTTTATATATGTGTGTGTATGTGATCTAGTTTTTTATTATTCCAATCTTCTGTTGTTTACTGTTGTTGGATATTTACTTCTTTGGCTATTGTATGTATTTTTTTACTTCTGCTGTGTACTCTGCCAATGAGGGAATAGATTCCCCACTCTCACACCTAAGGCCCTCGCTTCTAGTCGGAAACCTCTGGAATTTGGGGAAATGTGCTTGAGGCCATGCGACCAACCGGGTACGGGTCACCTCTAGGTGGCTTCCAGAATCGGGAAATTACATACACTATCATGTTTTTTTACTTTCTTCAGGTTCATGCATGCTTGGTTTACTTTATAGTAGTGTTTCATCTCTTATGCTTTCCCTATGCACATTTTCATTGATTTGGTTGTGTGTGTTTGGGGGGGTACTTAGGAAAAGGCCTTCTTGAGTTAGTTATGCCTTCATCCTTTGTCTCCACCCCCTAGAATATAGAGGCGGGCTTGGGTTAGTTGTGTATTGAGCCAAGGAAAGGGTTGGGTCATAAAAAATTAGTATCAGAGCATGTTTATTCCTTGGGGTTTTTTTCGGACATTTTCCCCTTAAGAAGATTGGTTGGGTTTTAGGGGAATAGTGCCAATGTGTCTCGAGTGTGGCTCTCAGGCTAGGGAGTCCAATGATGGTATAGGCAGTCGACATATCCATTCACCAGAACCCTGACTACCTACTTTTCGACTCAGCATGATAAGTCATTTTTTACAAGGATAAAAGGTATATGAATCATATAGTATTGAGTCTTTAACTATCCTTCTTGATTCATTACCCCATTTTTGTTGATATATATATTCTCATCTGACCATGATACTCCTTGATAACATTCAAGATTCCTCTACAATGACACCCAGCCAAGATACCATCTCTGGTTCATGAAAATGACCCTATGAGGGATGAGGTCTTAGCTCAGGGTCCATATCACAACCACTTCCTCTAGGTGGAAAGGTATAAGTGCCTATAACTGTTGAGCATTAGATCATCCCAGAAGTGTAGGATAAGGAAGTGCATAAGAAGAGAACAATCCATGGGTTCCATCATTAGAGACTATAGATTTTTTATAGTGATTCAGATCCTTAGGTAGTACAATATTGTCTAGAGTTGGTGTTCTGTATCTTCATGATTATTCGGACACTAACAGATTAGGTGGGGGAACTAGTAGACATCCATTTACACAGAGCATATGGTAATTGGTGGATCCTGGTTATATAGATGCATGATGAGTTGTCACTCTCATGGGATGACTTCTAATAGTTATTTCATGAGGAGTGCTACCCCTCCTTCTTAAAATCATTCTGGATCTAGTAGATTATAGAGATGAATTAGGGAGGGATGATGGTGGTTGAGTATAAGGAGAGGATCACATGCCTTACACGTTATTACCTTGAAATGCATGATCTAAGATTGCTACTTCAGAGCATGTAATTTTGACCAAGAACACTGTAGAGAGATCTAAGCCATCATAGTACCCTTGTGTATCCCCACCTATGATGAGTTGCTGGATCAGTAACTTGAGACAGGGGGTTTTTGGTCAGAGGGATTCTAGATAGCTAGATCTAGCAGTGGGCGCAACAAGGTGGATTTTTCTGTAACATCTAGTAGACATTAGGTGTCAGGATCTTGGAACAGGAGGCCGTTTGTGGTAAGTCTTAGGAATTTGATTTTATTGGGTTGAGGCATCATAGAGTACCAATTAAGTATAGAGAGGGGTGTTGTTTTATTTATTATGGGTGAGGTCACATGGAATGGGACTACTCAGCCAAACATGTTGATCAACCCAGGAAGATAGTTGATGGACTACCATGGCAGAGGCATCTTTATGATCAGGGATCTCCCATGTGGGGACTGGGTGGTCCCCAGGGAGGTGTAGATGGTGTAGGAGAAGGAGAATATATATATGGAGGGTGATGATATGAGATCCTTCCACTACCACCACAAGGAGTCCCACTTCAGGCTCCGGGAGCTGGTGGTCAGGGCCTCAGATAGCTGTAGGTTTTGGATTCCTATGATCCTACAGTGCATGAGATGATTTGAGTTATGATCTGTGTTTATTCTAATATTGCCTCATTATTATTAGAAATAGTTTCTAACCATTCCTTCACCTCTATAATACTGGTGTGAGAGTTATATCTTCCAGTTGAGATGCTATCAAAACAACTTTGTCTTGTGGTTTCTATAGGGAATTATTCTTTTTTATCTCCCATCTGCCAGTAGTGTGAGATACCTCTTGGAGTATATAGGTTCATGTGGGACCTTTTGGTCATCATTATGGAACCTTATGATTTTATCTTTGGTATGGATTATCTATCCATGGTTTGAGCCTATATTGATTATCATTTTAGACTAATCAGCTATCTACGCACTGATGGGAAAAGATTCTCCTTTTCTGGCTAGAGAGATCTCATGGAAGGATAGGTGGATGATGCAAGTAGGAGGTTACATCCTATCACCCATTAGTTTTCAAGTGTATTCCTTGGTTTTTTAGGATCTTCAAGAATCTCGGTTCCTTCATTTGTGTAGGATTATATGGATGTCTTCCCTAAGGACATTCTGGGACTACCTCTAAGATAGGAGATGGATTTTTTCATCAACTTTCATCCAGGGACAGCTCCTATATCTTCTATGGTATATTGTATAGAACCTACCAAGTCTCAGGAGGTACATTTGTAGTTAGAGGACCCTCAAGTAAAAGGATTTATTAGACCCACTGTGTCCCATTGGGTAGATCCAGTTCTTTTTGGGGAAAATGTGGATGGGAACTTATGGATTTACATGGATTATTGTCACTTAAACCAGGCCACGATATAGGTAAAGTACCCCTTGCGGAGGATTTATGACCCCTTTGACCAATTATAAGGTGAAAGATGGTTCTCAATGATTGATCTTGGGTTTGACTACCAATAATTTAGGGTTTATTAGGTTCATATTCCAAATTTTTCTTTTCAATGTCGCAACAAGCACTATGAGTTCCTAGTGATACCCTTTGGAATAAAGAATTACCCCACCATCTTTATGGATTTTCTGAACCAGGTTTTCTATCCATACTTGGACCAATTCATTTTTATCTTCATCGATGACATACTCATCTATTTTTCATCAAAGGATGTGTATACAGAGCACTTGAGGATATCTCTTGATCTGCTTTGAGAGAACCAATTTTATAGAAATCTCTCGATGTTCAAATTATGAATATGTGAGGTTTAATTTCTGGGTTGGGTCATTTCTAAGCATGTTTTATCCATATATCTAGAAACTATTGAGGAAGTGATTTGTTGGAAGACACCCAAGAACTTGTTAGAGGTGTGGAGCTTCCTTGGCTTAGCGAGGTCCTATAGGATATTTGTGGCAGACTTATCTAGGAACATAGCCCCTTTAACTTCCCTGATGAGGAAAGAGTATCTATTTAACTGGTATGAGTAGTGATAGAGGGCCTTTGAGGAGTTTAAGAAGTGTAGAAGAGTGATCCAGTGTTAAGACTACTAGAGGAAGGCATGGATTTTGTAAGGTATTTTGATTCCTCGGGAGCGGGGATCGGTTTCCTGTTGATGTAGCAGTAAGAAGCTATCGCATATGGTTCAAGGAATTTGAGACCCCATGATAAGAACTATTAATCCCATGACTTGGATCTACAATTGGTAGTCATTTTCTTAAGGATGTGGAGATACTATGTTCTGGAAGATCGCTTTGTTGTTTACTCAAACCACCAGAGTCTCAGGTATGTTTCCACTCTGAGAGACCTAAACCTAAGAGAGAAATTCTAGTTTGAATTCATAAAATACTATGAATTAAATATAGTCTATACTTCATGGAAGGTAAATTTTTTAGTAGATTCCCTAATCATGAAATCGCAGGCCCTCTTAGTGTAGGAATCTTTATAGCTATTATCTTCCATACAGCTAACCCTGGTGGAGTATGAGGGTGCAGCCTTTCTTCAATCGATGGTGTTTACTCTACTTCTCAAGAATATGAGAGAGTCCCAGCTAGGAGACATCAATTTTGAGTTCTTAGGTGATCAGATATCCACAGGAGATTCACCATATAGGTATTTTGAAGGAGTTAATCATGACATCTTGTTCCATGGGTGAATAGTGGCTCCAGTGATGTTGTGGGAGGAGGTTATGTAATAGTTCCACACTTCTCCCTTAACAGTACATCCAGGTGTGGGGAAGATGTATAGAGACCTTAAATGTCAATTTCAGTGGTCTAGTGTGATATGAAGAATAGTCGAGTTTGTCTCTCGATGCCTCACCTGTCAGCAGGTGAAGGCTAACAACCATGTTCTGGTGGGTTTGTTTCATCCTCTTGAGATCTGAGAGTGGAAATGGGATGAAATATCCATGGACTTATTCACATGGATTCCATGCAGATATAAGGGTCATAATTTTATCTGGGTGATATTTGACTGACTCAAGAAGTCAATGCACTTCCTTACTATCAAGGGGTAGTGTCCGGTGGAGAGTTTGGGGAAGTTGTACGTATGAGTGAGTGTTTATATTAATGGGGTGCCCTCGATGATTTTATATGATCCTAATGTGCAGTTTAAGTCACGGTTGTGGAGAGGGCTATAGGATGAATTCAGGACCCAATTTAGAATGATTACATCATTTCACCTGTAGACTGATGGGTAGATCGATCACACTATCCAAGTGTTAGGGGATATTCTCAGGGCTTGCGCGTTGGACTTCAGCCGAATCTAGGAGGATCACCTACCCTTGTTCGATTTTTCATAAAAAAATAAATACCACTCTACCATCATTATGGAACCTTTTGAGGGATTGTACGATAGAACCTACAGTTCACCTTGTGTTGTAAATAGATTGGTGAGACATCTCTCGTGGTCCTAGTGTTGGTTCTAGTGACAACGGAGAAAGTGTAGGTCATCCATGAGTGGATGAAGACAACCCAAATCAGACAAAAACACTACGTAGTTCATCTTCATATTCCCTTATAGTTTGAGTATCAATACCATGTCTTTTGAGAGTCTCTACATAATGAGGATTGCAGAGTTGCCTTCAGGGAGGCAAGCTATACCTGAGGTTCATCGGGATATTCGAGATCGTGCATAGGGTTGGAAAAATATTTTATCACCTCGCCCTACCCCCATAGTTAGAGTGGGTTCATGATGTCTTCCACATGTCATGGCTAAGGAGATACGTGCATGATCTGAAACACGTCATTTACTGGGGAGATCTAGACATTGAGGATGGATCCACCTTTACAAATCACTCATTGGAGATTGAGGGTCAGTAGGAGAGGACCTTTAATGGATGGATTTTCCCTTTATTTTGCATGATTTGGAAATATAAAAACATATAGGAGAGTTCCTAGGAGCGGTAGAGCCAGATGTTGGCTCATCATCCCTAGTTTTTTTTCTTAATTTTTCTTTTTTGGGATAAAAATCTTGTAAGAGGGAATGATATAGAGACCCTGTTTTTTTTTCTTGTAAGACTTTGAAATATATATATATATATATATATATATATATATATATATATTAAGAGTTAGGTTCTAAGACGGCGTATTATTCTGAGGTCTGGTGTACCCAGAATTAATTTTATAAAAATATTAAATATATTTTTCTACTTTGCATGTGCATTAAATTAAAGAAAATGGGATAACTCCAAAATGGTTAATCGGATCAGAAATCTGAGACCACTTTTGGGTTCGAAATGTAGTGTTTACCCTAGGTCCAACATAAGCTGAGTTGGTGTACGGTGTTTGGACCCCTCACTCATTATTAGTGCATTTAAGTGGATTAATTAATTAATTAAACTCATTTAACCTAAAATGAAATTTTATAAAAGTACCATCAGGGAAAACTTCTCCTGGGTTAGCTCATAATTTCTAGAATCTGCTGACAGGATCTCCTTCCTCCTCACTTTGATGAATCCCTTTGACTAATGATGGTGAATCTTTGGATCAAAATGAATAAAATCATGAATAATGAAATGGATCTCCTCATTCATTAGAAAGAATGTTATTCATTAGAAAACGATTCAATCTTGAGGTAGGACATGTCTTTTGGTGTTTTACACCTTTAGATTAAATGATTGAGTATATCGGTATCCCTTCTTCGAATTGTTCCCTACCATGGCCTTTTCATGAGCCATTTACAAAATTTCATTTTTTTATCAATTGTTATCTAACCCTAGTGCCTGTTCTTAATCATCGGCTAGGAAAACTTGGTCAGTGATGTTTAAAACCTTGGTTTTTTGTGGCTTTTCTCCCATGTTCTTCACATTCTTCACTGATTGGACCTGTTGGTCCTAGTTTGAATTTTTCGGAAGGTACCGAGCATGATCAGGCACCCAGATTCATAGTGAATCGATGAAATGACAATGATTTTGAAATAAAATCATAGATATAAAATTTTCATGGTTCAAGGATGCTTGATCTATTAGTTTGAGATCAAGAACTTGATTGATGAACAAATGGCGGCATACGGAATGATAGTACAAACCCTCATCGATGAATGGAGCTGATTCGCAGAGAGAAATAACTAATATCCACATTCTTTAGTTAGATCTACCTTTTTTGGGAATATTGGGGGCTGGAATCAAATCAGTGTTGACAAATTCAATTGCGTAATTCTGATTTAGAAAACTGTTGAAAACCTGAATACACAGTATTTTCAACAAGGAACACACAGCATGTAGCCCCTTCGAGCGATGGTTCTAGGATTTGGAAACCCATAATAATGGCATAGCGTGTACTTTTTCCAACATTTCTTGTACCTCTATCTCCATGTGTGTGATCCATGTGATAGATCATACGGTCGGGAATATTCCATGTGTTGAGTACATAGATAGGTCCAGATCACACGGGCGGTATACCATGTGTCCTAAAACATCGTGTACCATAATACATGGATACAGGGTCCAAGTACATGGACACGGGGTATGAGTACACATACATGACCACAGGACACGACCCCATTCCTGATTAGTTAAGACACGGCGTTTAGTCCACCAACATTGTGTGTTACACTACATGGAGTGAAGTCTTGTGATGTCCAGGGACACGACCGAGCTATAGAAGGGGACCACATATTGTGTGGTCCCCCTCACATGTCATGTTATCCTTGAGATATTCTTATTGAACTTCTATCATTCATATATCCTTCATTTACACTCATATTTTGGCCAGTGAGTATCCTATCCTAAGTGTTTTCTCTCATAGAAAATAATAGTACCCTCAATTGTTTCAAGGTGTGGTGATTGAGTTCCTTAGACTTGGGTGTTTACGGTAGATACGTGAGATTCTGGGCATTGTTGATGGAATTTTGGAACTATTTTCTACTTTCCTTCTTAGGATGAGCTATGAGATAGAGATCCTCTTACTCTCTCATTTGGGATTATTTAATTGGGAATATATATATGATCATTCTTTTGGATTCATAATATGGATTTGGATGTTCTCATTCCATGTGATTTAAAGATGTACATAGTATGCCACGTGCTTTCTATGTTTAGCTTCAAAGTGTTTGATGATTCAAATCTCCTACTATAGGTGGTGAAGGTTCGATGGGTAGTTCATCTACTCACCATGTTTAGCTCATTATTCTGGGATGAGCTTAATTTCTCTCTTGGTTGAGTTGAGTTGTACTCTTTCACTATACCTTATTCTATATACTACATTCATCTTCCTTTGTATATCTTACTACTCCCCCTTCACCATTTTAGGTTGTTCTACTGGGTATGTATATACTCACTCCTATATAAGCTTCACCCACACATGTCATGTCTTTTATAGACGAGGATCAGGACAACCATGAATTCATAGGAGATTCGGGATAGTAAGTTCTTGGAATGCGTATGGTGGTTGTAGATTTGGATATAGATGATGGGATCTCTCAACCATTTACTCTTTTCCATTTTTTTAGGTTGGGACATATTTCTAGTTGTCGTGTATTTTTTACCTTTACTTTTTAGTATACACTATCATGATTTTGTAATGTATAGAGGTTCATTCATGCTTGGTTTACTTTATAGCTATGTTTCATATTTTATCCTTTTCTCTCTTTATGTTTTCATTATGTTGTATGTGTGTGTGTAGAGGTATTGTGGAAAATGCCTCTCTAAGTTAGTTATTCCTTCAGCTCTTATTGTCACCCCTATCCTATAAAGGTAGGCTTGGGGTATTTATGGCTCGAGCCACGACATGGGTAGAATAATGAAACATATCCCCATTAAATAATAATTAACATCAAATATTTATTTTTAGATGAAAATTTATATTTAAAGATCACTTGTAATATTTATTAAGGAAAATATCATGTTCACTTTGAAATATCTTTTATTAAAACATAAATATTTTCTAATTGTTATGGAAACGTATTTGTTTGTGATAATCTTGGAAACTTATAATTGAAGCTTAAAAACGTTGATAAGTAATGATGGTAGGAAATTCTATTCATGTTGTATATGTTACAATAAAACATTACTATAACACTTTTGTTAAAAAATTAAAAATGAACCTCATTCAGAAAGTGACATGAAGATTCATTTTAATCCATTTTTTAATAAAGTCAAACATCTGTAAAAATTAAATTAAACAATTATAGGAGAATAATAGGCACATTATTTAAATTTTTTATTGAAATAATTGATATGATAAAAAATGTTCTCCCAAAGAAGAGAGGAATAAAGATAATTTTCATTAAAAATGCATTTTCGGTATCTTAAGTACTTCATATGAGTAAAATGAATGTAAAATGTGTATTCTCAATAAATAACCTATGGAGAATAAAATTTTTAGTTTTATAAAAGTTTTATCACATGTCTTCATCATCATAAACATAATCATAAACAATTCGGATCAACTGTGAAATTGTAATGTAAATCCCTAACCACTTTTGTATCTTTTGAATCATAAACCCCAAGAAAAAAAAAGTACATTATATAGATAGGTATACCCCATAATTTTCATAAAATTAGTCATAAAATTAATTCATGGAAATTATGTACACCACACAAAATAAAAAAGTGGTGTATAAGTCATTTTTACAACATAAATAATATTGAGATTAAAATCTCTTACCTTTGGTATAACATCATTCTTATATGTTAGAGCCACATCCTCTTCGAAAGAAGTCATTTAGATCTCCTCTAAAGGGGTCTAGGGTTGGCCTATTGGAAATACCAACACCACTATAATGTAGAAAGGTTATTTTAGAATATGTCTTGGTAGATTTTGGTTAAGCTATAAGTCTCTATGTTGGGTGAAGAAGATAAAGTAGGGGTTCTCTTTTATAATTGAGGTGAGGGGCACTCTTGAAATTTCCTAAAAAATTAAAAAATATTAAAGTCATTATTAATTAAAATGGTTCTAAATAGAAAATAAATTTTTAAGGAATTTAATTTTCATTCATATCATATCCCCCATTTCCCGATATATTTTTTAGGATTTTTATGTAATTTTATAAAATATTATATTTATAAAATATCACCATTACCAATTTGGAAACTATTCATTCAATTTGACTTAAAAGACCTAAATGAAAAGTTGGAATTAGAATATAATTATTTAATATAACATAAATATATTTTATTCATCTAAAAAATTTGAGTCACTCACTAACTCACACAAATTATATTAAATTAAATATTCCTAAGATCAATTATTATATTATTTATTAATTGATGAAATATGGAATTGGTTTTCATAAGAATTTCAAATCATTATATAATTTATAAAAATTAGATATTAATTAATAAATGAACATAATTACATAAATATAAAAAAAATACTCTTATATTTATTCATCAAATTCTTTTTGTCCTATGTGAAAACAAAAGATATGTGTAAAACTAAGGGAGTGAATTTTTGTAACTTTCTTTGATTTAAATATTATATATGTAATTTTCATAGACTAGTATCTTTTAAAAAAATAAATTTAATGAATTAGGTGATGATTTTATAATTCCATTAATCCAATAAGAATTAAGATGAAAAATTTTATCATTATCACTTAGTTTTAACCAATATTTACCTTAGTTACCCTTTACTAAGGAGAAAGTTTTTACCACATTTGTTATTCATATTGGTAAAAAAATAAAAGGGACCTATTTGCCAAATTTGAACCTCTTAATTAAAAATATGGAATTAGTTATATCAAAATAAATTTTTAAATATAGAAAAATTTAATTTCAATATAAGCACACAATAACTGATGAAATTTGATTTTTAGAAAAATGCATATTTAAGAATAAAACATGGTTTATTCTTATCCAACTATTAAAAAAATCTTAAATAAATCTTAAAAAACTTATTTAATATATAATATATGAATTAAAATAAAATCATTCACCAATAGTGAGTAATTCAATTTATTAATATACAAAACACATTGCATGCATATAAAAAATCAGAAAAATGACTTTTGTGTATAAAAATGTTTTTCTACCAAATTAAAACATAAAATTGATTCAAATGAACTTAACTGTATTATTTAAAATATAATATAACTAATTTTACATTGAAACTATACCAACCTAGGCTTAACATATATGTATATTACATCATTTTGGATGAAAATTCAGAACATTACAAAAATTCATGTCTGAGGACTATAATAGTTTAGTGTCTTTGTAAATTTGTAACACATTATTCTAGTTTGGTGAAAGATATTAAACATATTATTTAAAGATCTTCCCCTTTAGTACTCATACACAGAACCTTTCTTCATAACCTGGGGATAGGAAACATTAGAAAAAGGATGATCTTGAATTCTAAGGGTAAATAATGGAAATATGTAGGCATGACATGAACATAAAGCTATGATAAGATTAGCATAACATTCGAATATCATACCCTGCATAAATAGATCATAATCATGATACGTGGCATAAATATTGATAGTTCCTAAGGAATTAAATTATAAGTTAGTCAAGAACATGAACCATGTGAGCATATGAAAGGTATATGACATAGAATTTGTGGGTGACACATAAACATGTAACATCATTCCCTATAAGTCAAGGTGAATTCCCAAATCATAATAGGGAAGTTCATAGGGACTACACCTATTATCCAGGACACACCACCACCCCCAATCGTAGTGTTTTCCTTGTAAATGATTGGGTTTCCCCATCTTCCCATAGTAGATCGGGTTTCCCCATCTTCAAATAGTGGATCAGGATTCTCCATCATCCCATAGTGGATCAGGTTTCCACATATTCCCATAGTATATTAGGTTTCCCCATCTTCCATAGTGAATTAGGTTTCCCCATATTCATATAGTGGATTGGGTTTCCCTATCTTATATAGTGGATCAAGCCCATCTACATGAATCCCATCATTATCTCATGAGATATAAATCTTTACCCAAGGAATTAGAAGAAGGCATAGGTCTCACCCATCAAATAATAAAATCATAAATACATGTTCCATAAGATAATAAAACTTTTATTACATCATGACCCATAAAAAAATACGGATTTCATAAGAATAATATCATAACCCATGAAATGAAATGGGAATCGTAATATTTTATCATATCATTGCCTATAGAAAATAGATAGATTTCATAATCATATTCATAGAATAATATATCATGAAAATAAATGATATTAAAATTAATATAACCCATTTAATAGGAATGGGTGTCATAAACATCATTTCAAATAAACCTAAAATATTCATGAAAGAATATGAATGGTATTCTTGGATCATTTCCCAAATAAATCATAAACTATAATGAATTAGGTCATCTAAGATGGAGAATTATTTGAAAATATTACATGGAACATTTGTTAAGTTAAATTTCCTTTCATTGGATTTTTTTTTATAAAACCATTTCAAAAATACTTTTCTTATAAATAAATATTTAAAATTTCATTTAAAACATTTATTGAGAAAGATATCCTTTCTTCTTTGAGGAATTATTTTTTTAAATATAATATCTTTCAAAGTCCATTTTATTTTAAGATAAACTTGAAAACTTATAAAGGAAGATAGAAAACATTTAAAACACATTTTAAAAGTAAAAAATCATTGAAAAACATTTTCAGTTAAAATAAATTTGAAAACATTTAAAGCAACCATTTAAAATCATGTAAAACACTTCTTAAATCATAAAAAAATTGAAAAACTTTTTATTTGAAATAAAATTTAAAAAAATGAATTTCCATAAAATTAGGAAATTTTTTTTCATAAAATTAAATATTTTGAACATGAAAACAAAGCATCAAAGTTTGGACGACCATGGTGGTGGATAAATCCATATATACTGAACATTCCTTTTATATCATAGAAGTTTGGAAAAGTGAATCGATTAGAAAACATCAAGAATATTCCTTTTTAACACCATTTTTTAAAAGTATAAAAAAGGTTAAAAATTTCCTTTAAACATTATAGGAAAATATTAAATCATTTTTTAAAACATTTTTAGAAAACATGGTTTTGAAAGAACACAAATTTCCAACTGAAAGGATAAATAAAGTCATATTTTCATAAAAAAAATTAATTTTCATAAGTACAAAAGAATTAAAAGATGATAAAATTACTTTGATATAACATGAATACCCATAGGAGGAGAAAATTAATTTTTTTAATTGAGAGATGGTCCATATTATTTCTTCAATGGAAGCATAATCATAAATAATCCTGATAAACGATGAGATTGCTACAATAAGTTGTTACAACATTGGTAACTTTGAATCATACTCCTCATGAAAGAATAAAATTAAATTAAGATTAAAATATCCTTAAAATAAGGATATTTATTAAATAACATATCAATTTGTATTATATACACCCTATATAATAATATAGGTTCATAACATGGAATGTATCTCAAATAAGGAAAATTGAGACAAAATTACTTTACTAAATTGGTAACTTTTGAACCATAAAACCCATGAAAAAATATCATAAAATGGATATGTAAATATACATATTTTTTTGAATAAGGATCATACAATACATTTGTGTTCATTATATACACAACATAATGGAATCGAGTGGTGGACATGGAATGTATCTCACGTATAAAAAAAGTGAGACGAGAAAAGCCTTACCTTAAGTATTGAATTAATTTGTACTCATTCAAAAATCATTTATAATAAATTTAAGTTTATTATAAATCTACCAAAAATAAATATTACTATATATATTATGATTTATGATTCACTTATCAATTTCCTATTTATTAACAATTCCATGTTAAAGCAACATTTCGGGTAATAACTGCTTTGTTTATCGTACGTGTTTTGATTTGTTATTCTTAATCATATTACTTAGATAATTATTTAATTATTCCAATAATGTAAAATATGATTGATATATCATATATATGTATTATATAAATATCTATAATAATCTATAAAATATAGATATATGAAATGGAATACATCGTTCATGGAGACTGTAGGTCGTACGTATGCATGAACGTTATTTCCATTTTCTAATCGTAGTAAAATAAAAGTAAATGAAATATATATATATATATATATAATATAATTCCAAAATCATAATTATGTAAAATATATCTTATAATTTCATTAATCCCATCCTTAATACATTTTATGTAGAGTGTGAATGAATAACATCGCGTTGAGGAGGCGGTAGTCCACATGTCCAAAAATAAAGTCATCGTATTTACATATAAGGGAAATCATGAAGTTATGTTTTATATAATAATTAAATAAGAATAAATAAATCATAAATATCATATACTTCATACAAAAATAAATTTTCCTAATTCCCAACCATGATAGGTGGTAAAGGAAAATTAACAACATCATTTTGTGATGTGGTAGTTCTCCGTACACAAGAACGGTAAGTTCATTACCCATTAGGTGGAAGTGTGTGTGTGTGTTGGTTGAAACCTTAGAATAAAAAAATATATGTATATTTAGTATAATAATGTTATTATATAATGATTTAATAATTATATATGAGGTGTGTATAATGAAAATAAAACAAAGGATCTTTAGGAAGTATGTTACCTCTTCTTTATGGAAACTCCTTTTAGTTTGCACCAAAGGGATTACTTGGTTATATTTAATCATTAAAGAATTATTATAGGATTAATGGATTTATTTTTGGAGCTTATTTGATCATATTTTTTTCATTAAAAGGGCTTTATATGTGTGAATAAGTTGGAGGGTTGTGTGCCTTTTTATAGTGGAGGAGAAGTCGCATTCTTGTAAAAATTTTAAAAGAGAATTACACCCATTTTTTCCCTATGAAAAGTGGATAAAATAATGATCCCAATTATATAAAAGTAATTATAAAGACTAAATATGAACATAAAATGTATATTGGACTAGATTCTAAGCCATTTGTTCCCTTCAGTGTAAGCTTTAGTCCCTTGTTAATCTAATTTTCCTCTAAATCATTGTAGTTAATTTTAATTACTTTCACTAATATTTTTTGTCAAAAACTAATTTTAACTTATTTTAAATTATATATTATGATAATTCCAAATATGGAATAAATTTATAGAAATTACAATCAAATAATTGACTAGAATTAATTCAAATTTACTCCTGCGGATGGGATGACAAAGAGAGTTTTTAAAGTAAAAATGTTCAAAAGTTTGGTATGTTTTTATATAAAATTTCAATGTATAATTGAGTCCAATTACCTAAATTGTATTAATTTATATAAAATTTATATAATTAAACTTTAAAACAAAAAAAATTATATAACTATATAAATAAATTAGATGAAAAAGAAGTTTTGTATTAAAATTTAGTGTTTTCACTATTCATCAAAAAATATAAATACTCGTAAAAATACCAAAAAATAACCCTAATATTATTTTTATTTTTCATATTAAAAAATGAATTTTATTTATCCAAATTAATATTATAAAAGTTTAAAAATAATATTTAAAATGGGTTCTCTAATAAAATGTGTTAAAATTACCTTTTAGAAGAACATATCTTTTATTCATAAAATTGGATTTATTATTATCTTATACCTATCAAATATATTGGATGAGTATAAAAAATAATGATTGAATAAATAATATATAAATTTTAATGAAAAAATAAATCAAAATTAGTTTGTTTAATTTATTTATAAAAAATTGAGTTTGTACATAGAAAAATAGTTTTCTTAAAAAAGTAATTTCTATATTTTAAAATAGTTCTTACATTCAATCCAAAAAATTGATAAACAAAGGACTGATTTTATATATATTTTTATGCCATATTTTAACAATTTAGAAAATCTTATTCATAACATCAATTCCAATTTCTAGGTGGTAGCTATAATAATATTTTAATGATCATATTAACTGTATATGTCAGTTTGGTAAAAACTTGACCTTGCGTGTAACAAAAGCTATCGAAGAGAATTTTTATTGTGTGTAATACAAGCCCAACATGGTCTTACATGTACCACAAGATAATATAAGTATTTAGTGTAGTGTATGATTAACTTGGGGTTGTGTATAAAGTATTCTAATCTTATTTATTTAACATAAAAAACTATATTAAGTGTTGTGTAAAATAAAAATTTTAAAAAAGATTAATTTAATTCCAAAATATATATATATCACAAAATATCAGTGTGTTATATTCTCCCCTCCCCCTTAAAATTAATTTCACCCTCAAAATTCTTTTGGGGTATAAAAAGTTTAATACTTGAAAGTTACTTTCATAGAAACCCACATCATAAAAATGAATATTAAAACATCCTTTAATAAAGTAAATTTAGAACCATAATAATTACTGTCACATACATGAATTATTTTAAAGTTAAATTTCATTTAATTTCCATTTATGCTTTGTTTTTGGGGTTTCCCAAACTTTTATGGAGGAATGGGTGAGTTTTCATTAATTGGGCCAAACCGTGATCCCAATTCCAGATTTAAAAATAAATTTTTATTCCTTCATAACTCCTTCATTTTTTAACATTTTTCATCCATTCTAATTCCTACTTCTCATAATTTGAACTATTAACACAACCATGTTAATTTGGACCATTTAGGAAACCATAATCATAGTAGATATGGGTTTTTATTTAAGGGTTTGGGTCTGCCCAAATTCTCATTTCCGGCATTAAAAATATTTTTTAATTATTTAATATCCCCTTCAATATTTACGTTTTTTAGGTGATTCCAACTCTCCCCTAAGTCCGCATACCCAAGGATCGCCCTCATTCTATCCTCCCCCTCTTTGGAGCTCTTTTTCATCACGAATTTGGATAAAACTTCTATGAATTTCTCAAATAGACCATATTTGAAGAGGTAAATTGATTATTTCATAAATACTTAATTCCTCACTCTTTTTTCCCCATTCTAGTTCCTAAATGATATCATCAACCTTTTAATAATCTACCTTTAATGTTTGGATATTTTGAAATTTAGATACTGGTGTATTTGGGGTGATTTCTTCAATATTTTTCAAGGTAAGTGATTCCTTCTTGGTTTCTTTCTTTTCCCTTAGGGTTTCCTCCCTCTTTCATTATGTTCTAAAATGTCCAGAAGTTGGGGTTCAAACCTAGGTTTTTATTTGGTGTCTTTTTTTTCAAATATTTTGGTCTATGACTGGATTTATCTTCCTTGTGGTGTGACGATGGTGCGGTTGATGTTTTGCACCAAGTTTTGAGGGATTCGACACTTTTGGTAGGTCATTCCATGGTTAACCATTCCTTCATGAGTTAGTTTTATTATTTTACTATTTTTTCATGTTCCCCATATGATGTGTGTGGTGTGAAAACCATTTTTGAGAAATTTTGTTAAGCATTTAATTTTATAATTTCATTTTTGTTGAAGTTGTGAACTTTTTGAATGTAACACATGTAGTATCTTTTTTGGTAGTTTTATAAAATATGAAATTGATTTATTAGTTATTTAAAGGGGCTGAAATTTCTGTTTTTTTAATGCCTTAGTGTCATGTGGTCCGTGTATTGTGGTTTTTGAAATAGGTTTTTTGTGTAAAACTTTGTTATAATTATTGAGAGAATTTTATGAAAATGGGTGTTTTCATTTGTATCTTTCATGGTATTATCCAAGGTGATTTTATAACACTTAAAAGTTGTTTTATAAATGTATATAGGGATTCCAGTTATACTTTGGTAGTGTTTTGGTGTGGTTTTTCCCTTGAAATATGGTTTTGAAATGGGTTTTATGAGCAATGATTGGGTATACTCTTTGGAATTGTTTTATGAAAGAATTGAATGATTTAATGATTTATGTAAGTGGTAAAACCATATTGGAAAAATATTTTAGAGTGTGTATATTCTGAAATTGTACATTTTAAATGTGAGAGTTGTTGTTTTGTGATGTGTTCCATCTTGTAAATGTTTTACAAAAATGTTTGATGGATTTACTAAAGTGTGTAAGAGGTGTGAAAGTGATGTGGGATGTTATGTGTGAGTGTGATTTGAAAAATGGATTTTGGTTATGAAAAAGGGTATTATGTAAGATGTGATTTGGCTATTATGTGAGTTTTAATATATTGGAATGGTTTTATAAAAAAATTTAATGGATTTTTGGAAGTGTTAAAGAAATGTGAAAAGTGTTGTTGGATATTTTGGTGTGAGTCGGATTTCAAATCAATTTGAATGAAAAGTGTATTTTTGTGACTTTTTTGGTATGTATATGGGATATTCAGTGAATTTTTTATGAGGAAATGATATTTTCATGTGAAGATTATATTTCTTGACTTGTTGAACTTGTTTGAGCACAAATGGAAAACCCGAGTATCTAGGTGGGTGGACGTGTACTAGTATGCTAGTGAATCTGTGGGGTTTGACCTTAGTTTCACTTAGCAAGATTAACACTTACAACTCTAACAAAACTATGATGATGATGATTGGGTACCACTAGGTTATGGGTATGTTTCCTACTAGTGGATCGTGCACAAGAATGGATATTTGTGATGGTTACTCTCACCGAGATACAAGGTACCTGGGACCCAAAACGAGCTAGTGCCTAGGGGTTATTTCCTATTTCTTGTGCTCATTATATCCTTTATACTTACCATAAGCATACGGTATATTTGTCTGGAAAATTCAGTAGCTTTGGAATTTATTTTAAAAGTGTTTATTCTTTAAACTAGCCCACTTGAAAACTGATTTTTTTTAGTTGCGTCTTTTGGAAATTTAACTAGAAATTATATGCTTTTGAAAACTTGCATGATTTTCATATTTGAATGTTTATCACATGGAATATCTTAGTGGTGGTATCCTACTAGTAATTGGCTCACGCCCTACTTACACCCTTCGGTGTAAGTAGACTTGGTTTTTTTTTGCAGGTTGGGTACAGTTTTTAGTTCCAATGGTTCGAGTTTCTAGTAGGTCCTTGGTGGTGAAGTATTGTGGAGATAGCTTGAGGGCGGTGCCCCTTTCCATGAGGTTTCTTGGGATATTTCCTTTTGTTTTTGTACCTTTGTTATAGTATTTTTGATTTATTTTAAAAAAATTAATTCAGTTATGAATTTTTGTAAAATATTGTTTGGTTTGAAAAATCCAGATTCATTTTATTGGATTATTTTGTTGTTTTAAGTTTATAAACTTGAGTAAATCATTCACAATTCTAATTTTATGATACCCAGGAACTTTTACCAGCCCTTGGGGATCAGGAATGCCCTTTGATCCTTGTCACGGGCTAGTTTTGGTGCTAGTTTTAGTGGAAACCATATTCGGTTCGTGACAAAATGGTATCAAAGGTGGTTCTGGTTAACTCTTTGGGTCACCTTATTTGGGGAAAAGTTGGGATAGTCTAGATTTAGGATTTTTGGGACTTGGTATTTTAGTTATGGGTAGTGTGATTGATCACTACACCTCATGACAGGAATCGAGTCACCAGGGGAAGTCAGAATTTATATGATTACTTTGGATTTCTTGGATTGATGATGATTAGGGGAAATGAAAAGAGAGTTGGGTTAATGGTCTCGGTGAGCTCATAGGGCCGTGAAAGCCATTTGGAGATATGGATATTCACTAGAACACTCTATATGATGGTGAAGTGATTGTAATATGGCCACTAACCATATTTCCAATTCACCCACTGAAACTAGTTTCCTCTCGCATTGTATTGTGTTCTTTAGTTTTGAAATCTTGGAACTTTGGTTTTAAAGTGAATTAGTTTTAAGAAGAATAAAGTTTTTGTGAAATGATTATCTAATAAATAGGAAATGGTTATATTTTTTAAAATGGAGAACTGAATTTTCTGAATTCTATTGGAATGGAAAATGGTGTGTTTGCACCTCTTTTGAAAGCATGAACTATGTCAAGGTTGGTTTTGAAAAAGTGTTTCCAATAGAGTTCTATAAACTATTTAAAGGTGTTTTAATGGTATGAGATGTTTTGAAATTGATTTTAATAACTTGAAATTGATTTTTCATTGGAATGATGGTGACTTTATGAAAAAAAATTAATGCGGTAATTTGGGTTCGATTTCGTGGATAGCGGTCTTGAGAAAAAAGTATTGGTTGATTGTTTTGGTTTTGAAAAGTGGAATGAGTTTTTGTATTAACCTTTGGTATTTTTGTGAGATACCACATGAATGGGGTTATATGGGATTATTTATGGTTAATGGAATGACTGGATGAGTGCTGGGATGGATATGAGGAGGGTTCCCGGTGTGGCATGGAAACATGCATGTGTGGGCCCATGGGGTACCATTGGGGGATATGCTAACTGCTGAACCGTTTATTTTTCAAAGAAATTTTTTAAAAGGAAAACTTAATGTCTTGATGATTGGTTTGGGATGGTGTGTATTATGTGTTTTTGTAAATGTTGATGTTGTGGAATGTTTTGAGTCCAAGAACCCCTCTTGTTTGAACAATGTTTTGGTTTTTTGTTTGGTCGGTAAGTTGGGTTGAAGGGATGGTTAGTGGTATACTCTAAGAATATTTTGGGAAGCCTTTATGGTGTTTCCCCTCATCTTTTTGGATCTAGTTGAGGTATGTCTTGACCAATGGACCAGGTTGGTTGGGTTCTTGGGTTCTCTCGTGGGATTAGGTATGCCCCCATTAAGGGTTAGTGCACAACTGAAGTATAGCACAGGTTGTTTCACCGTTGGAAGATCCTCTAGTTGATCGATGTAAGGAATATTTTTCTTGAGATTTTTAGATTGAGTATACACCCTTTCATTTCTTGGTTTTTTTGTATCCTCTTATAGTGGGAGAGTGATCATGGGAGGTTGAAAGAGACCTTATCTTCTTAAGTTTCCTGATTTACTGAAGGTAAAAGTGGTCTGGGGTTGTTAGCATGGATGAGTATATGGATGGTTTCTAAGAGGTCCTCTCATTCCTTCATAGTCTCTTAGAAGAAGGAGTTCACGTTAAACTACTAGTGTGATAAATCTGGTCACGAGAGGATATTGTGGCCGTATTCTAGAATTGTGTGTTGTTTTGGGATGTTGTATAAGGTCCCTCTCCATGCATTTTTTATATCAGTCCCCATGGTCCTGTTTGGTGACGCCTTGTGATTTCATGTGCTCGATTGACTGTAAAGGTGAAATTCATGCAATCCTTTGACAGTCCCTGTTATGTTGGGAGAATGTCTCCCTTGGAAAAACTTCAAAATATTTCATTTTAGAGGAAGGTGAGTATAGGTGTTATTTACTTCTATTGTTTCTCACTTGAAGAAACAAGGTGTGATGTGTGTGCATCTTCTAAGCCCTTGTTTCAGAGAAATATCGGGTTAAGATAAAGTGAGTTTGGAATGTGTTATATCTTGGCAATATTATCAGGGATTTCAGTGTAGTTGTTGGTGGCACCGAAAGAAGAATTCTCATTTAGGAGGTTTCCAACGCCTAACTGTGAGGTCGAAGATGCTTCAATCATTTGAGCTCTAGACATAGGTCTCCGAGAGAAGATGGCTCATAGTCAGGGGAAATCCCAGGGTCGTTTAAACCCTTGTAAAATTTCCTATCCTCAGTATTAAAGATAGGAAGAGTTTAAACCTCTGGTGTCATTATCTTTCTTTTGTTGTTCTCGTTCGATGGAAATTGGTGGAGGGATTTGTACCCATGTCGTCACCTAATGTCATTCCCTCCCCCTTTGGTTTCCATTGATTCATTAGAGAATGGTTAGAAATTTGGATAGACGTGTTGAGAACACAGTTTGTGCACGATTAGTAGTGATCGTGTACTAGGAAGCCATGCGGAAAGAATGATTTGCACAGTTAGTGCACGGTTTCCCAAACCTTACTGACTAACCCCACTCCCTTCCCAAATCTTTAAATTTTTTTGGGTCTTCCTGTGTCGGCCCATGCTAGTTGGTTAAGATGGTTGGTTCTTATGGTGGGGAGACCCACTATGATTCTCATATATGTTCCTTCATAAACTTTGAATAGAATTATACCCTTTGTACTAGGGAGTCTGTTCAGGCCTCCCTTTGTTCGTGTCCTGATTCTATCTCAGAATAATATAGGTTGTCTCCTATGGTGGGGTGCCTATTTGTGTCCCCTCGTACCAATAGCTCAGATTTATCCATGGTCTTGGCTTGGCGGTAGGTAGTCTCATTCGGAACTATATAGCTACCAACATATTCCTTGAGTAAACATTGGGATTAGGGAGCACCCAATGGTTTAGTTAAAGTAAGGTAAGTGTAACCTTGTTCGAAGTTGCTGTTCGTTTGGGTGAATTTCTTGAGTCTTAATCGGATAGTGTTTGATGAGTTTTCTTTTAGGATAAAGTATGAATGTTATTGATCATTTCCAGAAAGTGGTGTAAGTTTGGGTTGTGAGATTAATCCTTCCTTAATTGATCACTGGAGGTGTTTTAGCCCTTGGGGGCGAAGCTTGGAAAAGAAGTACATCTTGGTTTATCGTTTGGGTTTGGTTTTTGTATCTGGCCTTGCTGTGGCTTTCTGGGGATATAAATTTTTCATGTTAGGGAGAATTTTCACATACATGACTTATTTTAAAGTTAAATTTCATTTAATTTCCATTCATGCTTTGTTTTGGGGGGTTTCCCAAGCTTTTATGGAGAAATGTGTGAGTTCTCATGAATTGGGCCAAATCGTGAGCCTAATTCCAGATTTAAAAATAAATTTTGTTTCCTTTATAACTCCTTCATTTTTCAACATTTTTCATCCATTCTAATTTCTACTTGTCATCCCGTGACCTATTAACACCACCATATTAATTTGGACCATTTACCCCGAATGGACCGAAGGCCTTATTTTTTATTTTATTATGGATAATCCCCCTTTTTATGGTTGAAGGGGAACCTGTACATGACCTGTAGGATCAAGTCACAAGGCCCGAAAAAACTCGCAATACATGACCCGAAGGCCCAAAGGCATACCAGGCCCAATACATGACCCGTAGGCCCAGGTCACTTGAACTGCCCATTTCCTGCATTAAAAATATGTTATAATTATTTAATATCACCTTCAATATTTACGTTTTTTCATTGATTCTAACTCTCCCCTGAGCCCACATACCCAAGGCGTGCCCCCATTCTCTCCTCCCCCTATTTAGAGCTCGGTTTCATCGCGAATTTGGATGAAACTTCTCTGAATTTCTCAAATCACCCAGATTTGAAGAGGTAAATTGATTATTTCGTAACTCCTTCATTTATCACTCTTTTTCCCCCATTCTAGTTACTAAATGATCTATTCAACCTTGTTCTAATCTCCCTTGAATTGTTGGTTTTTTGAAAATTCAGATACTGGTGTATTTGGGGTGATTTCTTCAATATTTTTCAAGGTAAGTGATTCTTTCTTGGTTTCTTCCTTTTCCCTTAGGGGTTCCTCCCTCTTTCATTATGTTCTAAAATTTCCAGAAGTAAGGGTTCGAACCTAGGGTTTTATTTGGTGTCTTTTTGGTCAAATATTGGGTTTTATGGATGGATTTATCTTCCTTGTGGTGTGGCAGTGGTGCGGTTGATGTTTTGCACCAAGTTTTGAGGGATTTGACACTTTTGGTAGGTGATTCAATGGTTAACCATTACTTGATGAGTTATTTTTCTTTTTTAAAAGGTTTTTCATGTTCCCCATATGTTTTTTGTGGTATGAAAACCATTTTTTAGGGATTTGGTTAAGAATTTAATTTTGTAATTCCATTTTTATTGAAGTTGTGAACTTTTCGAATGTAACACATGTGGTGTCTTTTGTGGTAGTTTTATAAAATATAAAATTGATTTATTAGTTGTTGAAAGGGGGTGAAAATTCTGTTTTGTTAATTCCTTAGTGTCATGTGGGCCTTGTAAGGGGGTTTTTAGAATAGGTTTGTTGTGTAAAACTTTTTTATACTTCTTGAGAGCATTTTATAAAAATGGGTGTTTTCAATTGTATATTCCTGGGTATTATCCAAGGTGATTTTATAACACTTGAAATTGGTTTTAGAAATGTCTCTAGGGATGAAAATTATACATTGGTAGTGTTTTGGTGTGGTTTTGTCCTTGAAATATGGTTTTGAAATGGGTTTTATGAGCAATGATTGGGTATACTCTTTGGAATTATTTTATGAATGATTTGAATGATTTAATGATTTATGTAAGTGGTGAAACCATATTGGAAAAATGTATTATAGTGTGTATATTCTAAAATGGTACATTTTAAATGTGAGATGGGTTGTTTTGTGATGTGTTCCATCTTGGAAATTATTTACAAAAATGTTTGAAGGATTTACTAAAGTGTGTAAGAGATGTGAAAGTGATGTGGGATGTTTTGTGTGAGTGTGATGTGAAAAATGGATTTTGGTTATGAAAAAGGGTATTATGTAACATGTGAGTGGGTTGTTATGTGAGTTGTAATATATTTTAATGGTTTTATAAAACTATTTAATGGATTTTTGGAAGTGTTAATGAAATGTGAAAAGTGTTGTGGGCTATTTTGGTGTGAGTTAGATTTCAAATCAATTTGAATGAAAATGGACTTTTGTGACTTGTGTGGTATACATGTGGGATGTTTGGTGAATTTTTTGATGAGTAAATGATATTTTCATGTAGAAATTATATTTATTGACTTGTTGAACTTATTTGAGCACAAAGGGAAAACCTGGGTATCTAGGTGGGTTGACGTGTACTAGTATGCTAGTGAATCCATGGGGTTTGGCCTCAGTTTCACTTAGCAAGATTGACGCTTACAACTATAAAAAAACTATGATGATGATGATTTGGTACCACTAGTTTATGGGTATGTTCCCTACTAGTGTCTCGTGCATGAGAACGGATATTTGTGATGGTTACTCTCACCGAGATACGAGGTACCTGAGACCCACAACGAGTTAGTGCATAGGGGTTATTTCCTATTGCTTGTGCTCATTAGATACTTTATAATTACCATCGGCATATGGTATATTTGGCTGTAAAATTCAGTAGATTTGGAATTTCTATTAAAATTTTTGATTATTTAAATTATCCCACTTGAAAACTGATTTTTTTAGTTGCATCTTTTAGAAATTGTAACTAGAAATTACATGCTTTTGAAAACTTGCATGCTTTTCATCGTTGAATGTTTATCGCATGGAATCTCTTAGTGGTGGTATCCTACTGGGAATTGGCTCACACCCTAATTACACCCATGGGTGTAAGTAGACTTGGTTATTTTTGTTGTCGTAGTTTGGGTACAGTTTTTAGTTCTAGTGGTTCGCGTTTCTAGCAGGTCCTTGGTGGTGAAGTCTTGTGGAGATGGCTTGAGGGTGGTGCCCCTTTCCATGAGGGTTCTTGGACTGTTTCCTTTTGGTTGTGTACCTTTTTTATAGTCTTGTTGAGTTTTTTTAATATATTTAATTCAGTTCTGAATTTTTTTGTAAAATATTGTTTGGTTTGAAAAATCCAGATTCGTTTTATTGGATTCTTTTGTTGTTTTAAGTTTATAAACTCAGGTAAATCATTCCCAATTCTCATTTTATGATACCTGGGCACTTTTACCAGCCTATGGGGATCGAGGACACCCTCTGGGACTTGGCATGGGCTAGGTTTGGTGCCAGTTTCGGTGGCAACTAGATTTGATTCGTGATAGTTACTCAAAGTAAATTATACATAGGATAACATAGGTGGAAAGTGAAAACATGAACATGGAAGAGAAATATAGTTACTAAGTTCTGATGGACAGTGATAGAGAACATGGTTAGGAGAAATTTAATAATCACACCACCATAACAAAAAGAATCTTGAAAAAAGGTCATCAATATCATCAGAAATTATATAACATGACAAAATTTTATTTCAAGACCCTTTTTCTTAAAGTTGAATAATTTTCATGAAAAGATATACATACATGATTTTAGTACAACCTTAACATTTGTTGTTCCTTAATTAACTTCTACTTAATCTCTTATTCCAATAAATGAGGGTGAATTTTACAATCTGGAAGCATTAACATATCATGAGATCCATGAATAGAATGATAGGTCATTATATATATCTTTATCACAATAAAAAGGATATCAAAAGTTATCAAATATGCATAAATACTTATATGTCGAGATAATACATTAATATATAAAACTTCATATGAATTTTAACATAAACAATTCCATAAATGGTTAATATTATAACCCTACAAAAATATGGAAGTCTAAAACCTTACAAATAAGGTCACAAAATTTCTCAAAAACATCTTAGAATTGATCCCCCATATATCATAAAGTATATTTTTTTTTGTCTCCTAATAAACATGTGAATAACTTCATCATGTATTTTCTTGAAACAAATTAATAACCTAAATTACCATAAATCCTTATAGAAAACATGCTTGTTTCCTTATTCCAAAGTTTTTGGGATAAATTACTTAAATCCAAAAATGCTGAAAAATCTATCCATGATAGCACAAATTTCTTCATTAACAAATACTTTATCAATTTTGAGGTAAATAGTAACATCTAATTCACTTATTCATACCATAAATATCTTTATAAAAAAATAATTATTTGGAACATATTAAAAGTTATCTTCCCTTATCCAAAATTTCACCTTTCCATGAAATCATTTTTCTAGTCCATCAGAACCATTCAAAATATTATTGTAAATCCATAGTGAAAATTAATAAACTGAAAAATACTTATATATTTCATAATTTTTACCTCCAAATACATAAAACATCAATTATTATGAATAACCCTTAATCCATTAACAATTCTACCTATTCCCATTACTTAATGCCTATTTACTTTCACATTTCATCTATAGTCTCATCATCATCTATAATATAACAATTACTCATAAAACCTTGAAGCTTCCCTTAGAGATATTTCCACTTAGGAAATCGATTTTCATAATTATCATTCATTCCATATTTAAAGCATTCAACTATTGATAATGCCTTAGGGAAGCCAATATTTCTATCCATTTCATTAACTGGAATTTTTATTTTCCTTTTGTAGTTAATTTCTTTGTTTACTTATTTTACATAGTAAAAACATCTTCATGTTCCTTTGATACACTAACTTAAGTGTTTCATCCCATATTATTGACATTTAGGAAACCGAATATTATTTCCTCTGGGGACTCCATTACCTGAATTCTCAGCAAACTCTCTCAAACTCTTACTTAGTGAGTCTAAGAGTTGATTAAGTGACACATTGTAAATCATGTTTTGGGAAATATAATTATGCATGGTCACAATTTCCTTCACTCCAATGATCATAACATTTGACATATTATCAAAAATAATAATCACATTCATTTTTAACCCAGTTACTTTTGGTTATCTCCATAGATTAAAACTATAAGTCATTTTATGTGAAACATTTATTGTAGTAGAAAACCTCATAATCATAAAAAAAATAACTTTTAGAATATATAAATCACAAACCCTACTTCTTTAATTTATGAAAACTTAGGTTAATCCTAAGTTATTCATATCCATATTTTTATTTAAATCATTTATGATGATTCATAAATACTTTATGAATTCACAAAGCATATCCCCTGAGATTGTCAAACCAGGTGTGCAGCATGGTCTATTATCATGCACCAGTTTCTGATTGAATAAAGATCAATACATTGTTTTTGGGGTTGTTACCCATATTTACATATCTGATAGAGCCACATCTACTTTTAGTATCTAGATAGATATGTTTTTCTAGGAAACTACTCACTCTAGCCTTTACCAAAATTCTAGGACATTTTCCTAAACATTAACTCATCCTTAGAGACATCCCTATACATATGCTTAGAAATATACCTTGGTATATCACTAAGGTTTTATAATCCTAGTTTTCAAAGGATGAATAAACCATTACTTTTATACCAGCTATAGAGACACAGGCATAACATACATGGATATTAAATCATTTTAGATGAATATTCATCACATTAAAAAAGTACATTCTCAGGAACCGTAATAGTTTAGTGTCTTTGGAAACATGAAACACATTCTTCTAGTTTGGTGAAAGATCTTAAAAATATTAATTAAATATCTTCCCCTTTATTACTCCTACTTAAAACCTGTTTTCATAACCTGGGGATAGGAAACATAAGAAAGGGGTGAGCTCGAATGCTCAGTGAGGATAAATAAATGTAATACATAGTTATAACATGAATATAATGGTATGAGAACATTATCATAACATTTTAATATCATACCCTTAATAAAAAGATCATAATAATGATACACTACATAAATATTGGTAGTTAATAATGCATCAAATTATAATATAGTCAATAAAAAGAACCATGTGTGCATATCAAAATAATATGACATAGAATTTGTGTCAAAAACATAAACATGTAACAATATTATCTATAATTCAATGTACATTTGAAAAACTTAACATGATACTTCATGGGGACTAAAAATATTGGGCAAGACACACCACCACCCCCAGTAGCAGTCCTTTAATTATAAGGGGTCATGTTTCACCATCTTCCCATAGTTGGTCTTGTTTCCCCATCTTCGTATAGTGGATGGGGTTTCCTCATCATCCCTTATTGGATCAGGTTTCCCCATCTTCCCATAGAAGATTAGGTTTACCCATCTTCCATAGTGAATAATGTTTCTCCATCTTCCCATAGTGGATTAGGTTTCCCCATCTTCCATAGTGGATCAATCCCATCAACTTTATTCACATTATTATCTCATGAGATATAAATAATTACCCAATGAATTTGATATAGATATAGGTCCTACCCTTCACATAATAAAATCATAAATACATGTTATACAAGATTATAAAATATGCATCATATCATGACCCATAAAAAGATATTTTTTTCATAGGCATCATATCATAACCCATGAAATGAAATTTTTATCATAAAATTTTATCATATCATTACTTATTGAAAATAGATAGGTTTCATAATCATTTCATCAAATAATAAACCATGAAAAGAAATGGTTTCAAAATTATATAAATTGTTATAAATAGAATTACATATAAACATAAACCATTCAAGAAAGAATATGAATGTTATTCATGGATCACTTCCCCAGTAAAGTATAAACTATAACAAAGTATGTCATCATAGATGGAGAAGGATTTTTAAAGGTCAGACGAAACATTTCTTAAGTTAAATTTCCTTTCTATGAAAATAAATTTTCATAAAACAATTTCAAAAGTAATTTTATTATAAAAAAATCTTTATTATTTCATTTAAAACATTTCATGAGTAAAATATCCTCTCTTATTTGAACATAGTATTTTAAAATATAAAACCTTTTGAAACCCATTTTCTTTGAAAATAACCATGAAATTAATAAATGAAGATAGAAAACATTTAAAACACATTTTAAATGTAAAACATATTTTAAAACCTTTTTAATTTAAAATAACTTTGAAAACATTTAAATGAAAATTTTAAAACCATTTAAAACACTACTTCAATCATAAAACTTTTTTGAAAACTTTTTTATTTGAAAATATATTTAAAAAATTAATTTATATGATATTAGGAAAATATTTTTTCATAAAAATAAATCTTGTAATATTTTAAAGGAATATTCAATGAAAGGATTTCCATGATGATGGATAAATCAGTATAGGTCAAACATTCCTTTTGTGTGGTAGAAGTTTAGAAAAATGCCTCGATTGGAAAAAGACATGAAGATCTATTTTTAAAATGATTTTATAAATAGGTAAAACATGGATAAAATTTTCATTTATACATTATAGGATAATATTAAAAAATGTTTGAAATTTTTTTAGAAAACATGGTTTTTAAAGAACATGGATTTCTGACTGAATGGAGAAATAAAGTTATATTTTCATAAAAATATTTTATTAATTATCTTAAGTACCAAAGAATGGGAAAATCATACCATTATGTGGATATAACATGGATAAACATAATAGGATAAATTTTATGGGTTTTCTTGAGATATATATCATATTATTTAATCAATGGAAGTATAATCATAAATAATCCCAATAAACGATGATATTGTTGCAATAAATTGTTACCACTTCGGTAACATTGAATCATACCCCCTTTGGAATAATGAAATAAAATGAATCTTAAAATATTATTAAAATAATTATATTATTGATTTTAAATTTCAATGAGAATTATATACACCCCATAGAATAATATAGGTTTATAACATGGCATGTATCTCAAAGAAAGAAAATTGACACAAAATTACTTTACCGATTTGGTAACTTTTAAAACATAAATCCCATGAAAAATAGATCATAAAATTGATATTTAAATATGAAAAATTTTATATATAAGAATCATATAATACATTAATGGTAATTATATACACCACACAATGTAAATTAATGGTTAACATGTCATGTATCTCACAGATATAAAAAGTGAGATGAGATAACCCTTACCGTAATCCTTGAATTTTATTTTAGATGTTCAAACCTCATGTATAATAAATATAAGTTTATTATAAATCTAAAAAAGAAAAATATTGCTATAAATAAAACCATTTATTATTCTCTTATGACTTTATATTACCCATTTATTAACAATTCCATATTAAAGCAACGTTTCAGGTAATGACCACTTTTTTTATCGTACATGTTTTGACTTGTTATTCTTGATCCTCTTACTTAGATATTGATTTACTTATTTACATAATGTTAAACATGGTTTATATGTAATATATATTCAGTATATAAATATTTATAATAGTATATAAAATATAAATATATGATAGAATATATCGTTCAGGGAGACGGTAGGTCGTACGGAAGCATGAATAATGTTTCTGTTTTATTATCATAGTGAAAGAAAAGTAAATGACATATAAGTATATATAATATCATTAAAGTAGAATAATTATGTCATATATATCATATAATTTCACTAAACCCATCCTTAATACATTCCATGTAAAGTGTAAATTAATCACATCGCTTTGAGGAGGCGGTACTCCACACATCCACAAACGAAGTTATCATATTTACACAAAATGGAAAGCATGAAGGTATGCTTTATATAATAATTAAATATGAATAAATACATTATAAATATAATAAATATAATATAAACATATATTTTATATCATAATTACCAACCATGAGAGCTGGTAAAGTAAAAACGAACAACATCGTTTCGTGAGGTCGTAGTTCGCCACACACAAGAACGGTAAGTTCGTAACCCATTAGAGGTAAGTGTGTGTAATTTTAGGTATAAAAATTAAAATAAAAACATATCAGTATATTGAAGATATTTTTTTATTATATAATATTTTAATAATAATATTTTAGGTGTTGGAGGATGAAAATAAAACAACATAGTTTGAGGAAGGATGTTACCTCTTCTTTGGGTAACTTCTCTTAGTTTTCCCCAAAGGGATTCCCTGGATAGATTTATGACAAAATTTAGGATTCTAGGATGGATTGATAGATGTTTTAAGATTATTTTAGATGTTTTTTTGCAATAAAAATTTCTTTATAAGTGTTAATTAGTATAAGGTTTGAGTGTCTTTTTATAGTGGAGGAGGAGTGGAATTCTTGTAAATATCTGAAAATGTAATTCTACCCACGTTTTCCTATGAAATGTGGCCCAAATTAGATGAGTATAAAAAACATTTATTGAATATATAATGTATAAAATTTATTTAAAACATTAATCATAAGTGTTTTATTTAATTTTTCGAGAATAAATTTAGTTTGTATGTAGAAAAATAGTTTTCTTATAAAAGTAATTTATTTATTTTCAAATAGTTCTTACATGCACTCGTACTTATTGATAACCAATGGATTAATTTTATATACATGTGTAGATATTATTTTAACAATTTATTTAATCTCATTCGTAACTTCCTTTCCAACAGTTAGGTAGTAGCTATAATAATATTTTAATAATCATATTAATAGTATATTATAGTTCGGTAAAAAAACAGCCTTGCATGTAATGAAAGCTATTGAAGGAACTCGGTATTTTGTATAATACAAAAAAAATAGTGTTGCATATTATTGGATCTTATGATCATTAAAAATCATAAAATGTTCATTGATGAGATAATGCTTCACTATCTTGAAGACAAACATGAATTCTCTAAACTCAAGACCATGGGTGGAATAGTTACCCCCATGAGGATATTACTAATAAGACCCGTAAGAAAAAACTTATATTCAATTCATCAACACAATACCCAAGACAATACTCTTATACTTATAGAAAAACTTCAACTCAACTCTCTTTATAGGAAAATAAAGGACCGGAGCACTGAACAGCATCTCATTTAAGTGCTCAAAATCCACCTGACACTAGTCAATCCATAAAAACATATGATCCTTTCTTATCAAGGTTGACATAGGAGTCACAAACCAAGGTAAATTTTCTATGCACTTTCTATAATAGAATACAATACCAAGGAAACTCCACACTTCTGCAAAATTATTGGGGGATAACCAATAAAAAACAGACTCTATCTTAAAAGGTTCAATATATACTCCTTGGTATGAAACCACATGTCCATGAAAAGAACGATAAGATCCTATAACACACACCTAGAAAACTTCCCCAATAGCATCTGATGGTGAATAACTCTAACAATAGCACACAGAATCTCTACATGATCCTACATATATATCGAGTACACAAGGATTTAATCGATTAAAACCATCATGAACTTATCCAAGAACACACTAAAAACTATGTCCGTCAAACCCATTAACATGGATTGAGAATTATTCACACAAAATTTAATCACAACGAGCTCATAATTCCCATAAAAAATTAGAAATAAGTCTTAAGAATATTCTCTTCCTTCACCAATATCTGATGATATATGTACCGCATATAGATATTCGAGAACAAACTTTCTCCATTCAGCTGATCGAAAATTTCATCAATCTATTGATGAGGGTAGTGGTTGTTCAATTTCACCTAGTTTAAGTGATGATAACTGATAAAAAGGTGCAAAATAATATCACCCTTTTTTCAGAGTGCATCCTAAGGTGATACACTTGTCTAAACTAAACCTTGATGCAACAGATCTTCAATTTTTACATACAACACTCAAAAATATGAATGAACTCTATAATATAGATACATCAATATAGGAGAAACACCTAGTTTTAGGTCAATACTAAACCCAATCACTCATTTAGGGGGTACTATAACAACCTCCTCATGGAAAACATTAGGGTCCTCTTCTACTACACTAGGAATAATTGAAGAATTAACCTTATATGAACTTTTTATCATCTATTCCAGTAAGGAAGAGATGGATGGAACATTCCTCTAACCCATTTTAGGGTATCATTCACTAGAAAACACAACAAGCGCTGTATAGATATCATAAAACACAACTCATACCAAAATTAATCCATAATATCCTTTAACAAATACATCCAATCCATACTGAGGATAATGTCATAAGGCTATATCCATAAATGTATAAAGTCTCCCAAATATTGATTCTTCCCCGTAACTATCTCACAGTGTCTACATACTTTATATAGATAAGTTCAAACTGAAACTGACATAGTCATTTCCAAAGGAAATAGAAACCTATCCTCATTAAGTCCAAATACATGGATGAGGTTAGGAGATATTAAGAAGTGTGTATCCCTTGAATAAAAAAAGTTTACACCCATGTATAAAACAATAAAATCATACCTTGAAAGAATTATGGATCTGGAAACGCTAGGGAATAAAGCTGGCTATGGCCTTCTCCATAGCCTCTCTGACCCTGATGAAGACTACCTCTATAGTAGCACTCTTCCCACTGAGGATTAGGAGAATATTAGGGATATATTCCTTCCCATTATCCTCTCTATAAATCCCAAGATGGAGTACCCTACTGGTACTTACATGGCTGAAACTACATCAACGGATGAATAGGACACTTGGTGCATGATGACTACCCAGAAAGGTCACACACTCTCGTAACTGATGAACTCATCCTTTTCATAAATAAAATGAATCTAATCTCTTGGGATAGTCATGAGATTCACCTATCCTAGTGAAAATATTTGGTTACTATTGGGACCTACCCTCATCACACCAAAAAATGATTCTTCCCATGAACTAGGAAACCTAGGCCACAACTATGCTTCATGTGGAATCCTGATGACTCCCCTCTCAGAAAGAACTAGTTCTATCTAGAATAATCTCAATAACCTATACCCTATACAGCACATTGATATATGTCCATAACATCAATGAGGTGATCTGGCACTAGATCTCTAGATGTAAATCCACATTAAAATTCCCCACCTAGGAATACTAGAAAATGGGTCTAAATAACATTATAGAAAGGGCCTAAAAGAGATCCCAAAGTCCCACATGATAGAAAAAAAACTTTTTAATGGTATGTATCTCCTGAAAACTAGCTTCTATTTCATTAAACTAAGTAAATTATTCTAGGAACTATTCTATTAATTTCTCCCATGACACTATCGACTCATCACGATCCCCAAGGAACATGATCTACCACTGCCTCACAACTCCATCTAGCGTTGTCATAGAAAATAAAGCCAAATTCTCCTCCTATAGTAGATTGAACTGAATGATATATCAACCTAATCTAACCAGTCCTATGTGATTGAGTTTGAAATATATCTCTCATACTTATAAAAAATCTAGCGGTGAAACTCTTAGAGTATCCCCCTCCAAGTTTCATCATTATTGACGTAAACTATGTGGTAATATTATAGATAATCCTACTCAATATCTTCTCTATAAACATAATGAGTACATTTAATTAGATCCATTCCTGTATGAAGATAAAATAGTTAGACTTATAAAAATGGAATATGGAGTATTTAAGTTTAATTAATTAAGTATTTCATTTTATTCTTATAAGTTTTAATATATCCCATGGTCAAACCATTTCAAAAATAGGTGAAAAAATAATGATGAAAGGTCCATTATTAGGTATCTACCCATCAACTAGTATTAATGTGTTTATTAGGATTATAAAACATAAGTTTCCATGCATCATATTATAGGGGTTCATAAATACTCATGTCTTATCCATTTTCCCATGCTTAAATCAAAAACTAATCTTAGCTGAAATTATTTCCCTACCAACCCATGTAGTCTCACCTATGCCTAACTCCTAACTCCATCCTATCCATCAACCTAAACCATTTATACCACTCTTTCATGACCCCTCCCACCTAATGAGTATCCCTCCTAGGATGGAAATTAGATAAGGGAGATTGTGACCTCCCATGTACCACCACCAGTAGTTCCAAAGTTGGAAACTAGCACCGAGGGTATATCATGTGAATAAATCAGTGATGATTGGATTATGGATTGAGAGATCTATCTTTTCATAGACTCCTTCTATCCTGAGTGGTAGATATCCTTTGAATGGACTTCACCTAATGTAATGAAGGATAAAGCTCTTCCCGAAGATGTCTCCATTCAATATTTTCATGAAAAATATAAAGTGATATCATTCATTAAATCACTTAAGGGTTCAGACCTATAAAAATATTTCTCGTCGAAGACTCCACTGTATAATAAGCTAGATGATGGAGGTTTCATGGTCGATGTTGATCATGAGTCTCTTTATCAAAGGGATAAAATGTGTAAGTTCTCTATCCTTGGCCACATTTCTTATCTAAAAGGGGATAAACTGTGGATAGTTCACGATCTCAAGCCTAGAATTTCCCACTATTAGGGAACAAATAATTGGAAAAAATTACAAATTGGGAAAGGTTATTTTCATATAATTTTTACCTCCCATGAATACTTAGATCAAGTATGGAAAATGGGAAACATTAAACTAAAACCTGATTTACTTCGATTATCATAATGGGATTTTTCTTTCAACCCATTAACCTATAAGAACTCTATGGATCAAATTTGGGTTATATTACATGTAATTAATTTTTTTTTGGCACCCAAAAATTTTAAATTATATTACCTCTTGTATTAGGGTCCCCTTAAATATTTATCAATTAATATTGAATGGAGAATTGTGTCTATATGCAAGATTTATGGTAGAAGAAAATTTGGACTCAAAAATACCCCATTTCATCACTTTTAATGCTAAATATTACATAATTGAGTTCAAGATAAAATATGATAACAAGCCACCATTTTGTAAAGATTGTAATATTTTTGGACACTCTGTCATGAATTGTGTAGTGGTGAAAAAACAATTCACTCAACCCAATGATAAGGAATGGACCAAAATCAATAGGAATAAGCAGTATAAAGGGCCTATGTTGGAGAAGTTTATGACCTTGATGAAAATAAATTAAATATGGGTGAAAAATATTGGTGACCCATCCACCTCAAATGATCCCCCTAGAAAATCCTAGGCTGATTTGGCTGAAGAGGAGGTTAGTGAATCTGAATATCAATGTATTACTGATTAAATTGTTACTCTTTTCATGGATACTATCAAATAACCTCAGTAAGATTTAGAATTTAAAGACTCCTTGTCCTATAAAGAGGTTAAAGTAAATGACATGAATGATGTTCAAGGAAATATTATGGATAAAACTCTTCAAACCATAATGATTAATTCCTCTAATCAAGAAACTGGGAATGTGGTCTCTTTGACTAGTGAATATAATGCCAAATCCAAAACTAATGGCAGCTTTTAGCACTAAAATACTTCATAAAAGAATCCAGTCAATGATTCTACCAATAGGGAAGCTGATAGATCCACTTTTATTCCTATTTCTAATAGGGTTAATCTATACTCAACATCTGAAGGTGTTGTTATCATTCAATAATATACTGGAGCTGAAAACCGAGGAAGGTCTATTAATCATACCCCTTTAGGTGAGATCCAGGAGCACAACATTCAGAATTGTAGCTCCAGAACAAAGATTTCATAGACTTCAACTGGACAGAATAGCAAAAAAGTTGACTGTAAGTCCTATTATGGGTAAAAAGAATGGAGTATGTAAAGAAACATTGAGGAACCACAAGATTTTTTTAACACAATTGAGGATTGAAAATAAATTCTAGATCATGTTAGAGACAAGAACACACAATAAGGACCTATTAAAATCCCCATTGTTGCCTTAGTTGAAAAAATTAATAGGGATAGGGACTCTACCTCTTCAGATTGTATTCCCATCACTCCAAGAATTGCAACATTAATGAAACCTATGGTCATTTATCATTATGAAAATGACCACACTAGGTAGACTACCTCTCCTGAATTAATCTTCATCCCCCTCGATTCTCCCTCAAATAACAAGATGCATGAACTGGGGACCCCATTGAAGTTAAGCCTCTGGAATGCACATATAAACAACAAATAGTAGAAGGAAAAGTCTCTCGTGAGGATAATATGAGTCTTCCATCATCTAAGTAGATATATAATGATGTCTCCAATCAAAAAATCATTGGTGATGAACCAAATACTCAGACATAGGACAATATAAGTAAACATGGTAATATTATTTCTCCCAACTACTCCATTTTCAAGTAGGATAGGGACTCACCCATGATCAAGGATAAGTCTATCAATCCCCTTAGTAAATCTACAAGGAGGAAGGACTCCAGAGGTAAAAATAAATAGGGGACTATCCCCAAAATTGGGTTCAAATAAATATCCTCTATTGAAAATTTTAAGGTATTTATAACCATCACATCATCATAACTTTAAAAATATTTTTATTTACACATAAACCCAAAAAAACTATCTCTGAGCCTAAAATTAATTTTGATTCTAGATTTACTGTTTTAGATAAATTTAGTTACACTTTTATTGGTACTACTTCAAATTATAGTTCATTGGATTCTATTTGGATTTTTCCTCACTCTTCCTTAAGTAATGTTACTACTTATAATATTGACAATCAAGCTTTCACATGTGATCTAAATTTGGAAAACTCACATATCTTATGCACTTTTATTTATTCCGATAATAGGTACCAAGATAGGAGAAATCTATGGGAAAAAATGCATCTTTAAACAAATCAATCCAATCCCCTTGGATTATCACTGGACACTTCAATGTTATTCTAGACCTAGTGAAAGTATGGGTCCTTCTCATTCTAACATTTATTCTAAGGAGTTTAAAACTTGTATTGAAGACAAAAATTTTATTGATATTAATCTAATAGGACCTAAATATACTTGGTATAGAAGAAATCAAAATAGGGTTATGGCTTGTAAACATGATAGATATTTCACAAATAGCCATTCCCTATATAAATAGAATAGTATTTCCATCATCACCCTACCTGGACTAAATTCAGGTCATTGTCCTATTTTAGTCAGTCTCAATACTAGATTTTACAATCCTATCCTTACCTTTTGATTTAATAATGTTGGTAACTCTATTGTTTATTTTGATAATATTTTCAAAGACACTTGGAATTTTATGAATTTTGGAAATTATTCTTTTATCTATATTATGAAATTAAAACTCCTAAAGAAAAACCTAAATACATGGTGTTAAAAAAGAACCAATCAAATTGATAATGAAATTGCTTCCCTGGAAAACACTCTCAACCAAATTCTATTTGACTCTATGAAAACTAATTTTTATAATGATCCTAAAAAGAAATTAAACTTTTCACTAAGCTAAACTCTATTCTCACCATAAAATATAATCTTAAAAAATAGACCTTTAAATTTTAATGTCTTAAAAAAGGTGATAGAAACACCAAATTATACAATAATCTGCAAAGAGATAGAAAAGCTTGTAGACCTCTTACCTTACTTGAGGATGGGGATAGAATCATTGATAATTAGTAAGGTTTTTTAAATCATATATTATCATACTTTAGTAATATTTTAATGGAAATAATCTTAATAAGGAAATAATGATGGATATCATTCCTAACATTGTGAGTGGAAATGGAAACACTCTCCTAACTAGTGTACATATTGTTCATGAGATTAAAGATTTTTTATTTAGATTGAAATTTGATAGTGACCCTAGTCCCAATGTTTTCACTAATTATTTTTTCAACAATATTGGGATAATGTCCAATCTAATGTTTGTAAACTGGTTAAATCTTTTTTAACTAACAGAGACCTCCCTTATAATATTAATGATCAATTCCTATACCTTATCTCCAAAGTAGATAATTCTTTGGAAATTAAACTCTTCAGGCCCATTTATATCATTAACACTATTGATAAAATCATTTCTAAACTTTTATCTAATAGGCTTGATCCTATTGCTAGAAAAATTGTCTCTTGGAACCAATTTGGCTTCCTCAAAGGAAAAAACATCCAATACTGCATTTGTCTTTCCTCTGAAAGTACAAACCTATTAAAGAAGTCTAATAGGGGGAAGAATTTTCATTAATATTTACGTTAGAAAAGTTTTTGACGCCATGTAATAGAGCTTTATTTTCAAGTTCCTCAACGAGTTTTGTTTTAGTGACATGTTTTTTACTAAATCAAAACTCTTTTTTGTTCTTCTCACATATATGTTATAATTAATAGTTCTCCTAATGTCTATTACAATTGCACAAAATGTGTTAGATAGGGAGATCCTATCTCTTTAATCCTTTTTATTATTATTAAGTACTACCTTAGCAGTCTTATCACCAAATTGGTTAACCAGGGTTAAATTAATCCCATCATTGCCTCTAGAAACTTGATTTTTCCCTCTCATCTTTTTTATACAGATGATATTTTTTTAATTCCTTCAAGGAGAAAAAAATAATATACAAAATCTTAAATATACCCTCTATCACTATTAAGATGTGTCTGTTCAATCCATAAACTAGAACAAATATTCTATATTCTTTGGAAAATTGTTCCCTATATACATAAAAGATAAAATTATAAATGAACTTGTAATAAAAGAGGGATGTTTCCCTTTCATGTACCTTATAGTTCCTATATTTTTGGGAAAGCCTAAAAGAACTTACTTTTCTTATATAGTTGACCAAATTAGTAATAAAATTTCTTCTTAAAAAGTAAAATAATTATTGATAGCAGGTCAACTTTGTCTAGTAAAATACACCATTATTTATAAAATGGTTTACTCGATGATGGTTTATAAATGGTCTATTGATTTGATTAAAAATATTAACAGTAGAATAAAAAACTTTCTCTATAGTGTAATAACACTCAAAAGAAAACTTGTTATTATTCCTTAGAATAATTATTGTAAACCCCTCGTAAATGATGCCCTTGGTATTAATAACCTTTTCCTCTTTAATGAGTCCCTTCAAAATAAACTCACTTGGAACCTAATAAATAATAATTCCTTGACCTTTGATTTCCTTCAAGGTAGATTTCATAAAAATCATAGAAATGGAAAAAAAATTATACATGGACTCTTATATATGGTCTTCCATCAAGCACTTGTTCTCTATAATTATGTATCATTATAAATGGATTGTTAATAAAGAATATTATTTGAAATTTTGGTTGAATAACTGGAATGGTTATCATAATATATCCATTATTGAATCTAAACATTTACCTACATATATTAGTATCTCCATAAATGGATACATGTGCTCTCTAGATTTGGATTTACCTAATGAGATCAATACCATTATTAACAACTATGCTTTTGTCAACACTGATGATTTTTTAGTTTCATAAATGATGAATAATGGAGTTTTAAACTCTAAACTTTACTATAATCATAATTTCATTAATGAAATCCATGATTTTTATTAGCTAAAGAGATTTAACAGTAAATGGGTTAGACCCTCAAAATTCACCCTGGTCTGGTGAATAGCCCACAATAGAGTTCCCACTGATTATTTTTTTCATTTATTTGGTATTCAACTTATCTCTAAATGTTTTATGTGTAAATAACATAGAGAGGATATTGATCGGATCCTTATTACCATACATGAAGATGCTTTTTTAAAAAAGGTAAATTTCCAAAACACCGTTCACGACTTTTGAATCCTGAAACGTCTTTGGATTAATTGCAATTCTTGTCAATCGCATCGCACTCTAGAGGTGTTATAGAGAGCCCCTATCCCTGGATGGATCAAAATCAATATTGATGGCACCTCTAAGGTCAACTAGGGCCCTAATGGGTGTGTTGTTGTCTTTAGTAATCACCTCAGTCATATACTTGGGTGTTTCATGGGTAAATGTGTCATTGCCACCTCCCTTAAAGCTGAGATGCTGAGCTTGATACATGTTATTTCATTTTCCAAGCTCTTTGGATGGAAGAACCTCTGGATTTAAAGTGACTTGATGACTATCGTACAAGATATTTGGAATGGCATAATTCATCTTATTTGGATCATCACCACCCATTGGATGGAATGAAACCACTCACTTATTGATATTAACTATATCATCACACATGTTTATCGAGAAGAAAACACAATTACAGATGGCCTAGACAACATGGTCGTAAATAAAGAAATTACCTAGATTGAAGACCTCCATATTTCTCTTATTTCCTTGCATGAAAAAGATTGTAACATGATCCAGTATTTTCAACTTCTGTAAACTTTCTTTTAAAAATAAATAATATTTGGTCATTCCGTCCAAGGCATCACCTTCTTCAAAAAAACAGCGAGGATGTTGACCACATTTTATAATCTTGTGCTACTACTTCTGTATTATGGGAATACATATTTGAAATTTTTTATCTTAGATGGATAGGTTTGTACTCTATTCGGATACATCTTCAAAGATGCACTATTATGGATGCCTCTCCTCAGATTGAACATCTTTTTATAGTTGTTGTTTCCAAACTGATTCAAGTCATCTAGTATGAAAGAAATTTTATCATTCATAATATTAATAATTTCAATATTCATGTAGATCTAGTGAAGATCTTTGTTGCTATCAAGTAAGATAGAATGATGAAAATAGGTACCTTTAACAATTTCATCAACGATATTATTATTATTCATTGGATCAGAATCCAAGGAAGATTCAACCTTCAGAAAGGTACATTGGAAGTCTTTTGGAAGCCCCCTCTCCCTGGCTAGAGTAAAGTAAATGTGGATGGTGCCTCAAATGGAAACCCATGACCTATGGGTTATGGAATATTTTCTAGAAATCACAATGGATATATTCTATAATTCTATAATATCATGTGTGGATTTACCTCCTCCTTGGAACTAGAGATGTACAATGTCGTTATTATTGTTGGTCTCGTCAATGAAAAAGAATGGAATAAAATATGGATTGAAAGTGACTCCATCACTATTGAGAAAACCCTTCTACATGAAGTGGTTCACCAGGAATGGCCCCTCATAGTAAGATGTATGGATTCCCTCTATCACCTGTCAGAGTTCAACCATATAATAACCCATGCTTATCATGAGGAAAACAGGGTGGCGAATGGCCTTTCTAATAAAGGAGTTAATGTTAAAATTACATAGATTGAGAACCTCCCAATAGATCTCATTCCATTACATGAAAAATATTGCAATAAATTTCCCCTTTCAGACTTTTTTAGCCATGTTTTTTATCTTTATATATTTTGGTGATTTCATCTTTTAATCAAGGAATCATCATTTCAAAAAAAATGTATATAATAAAAACATGATAAAGAGAGAGATAAGATAGATAAACAAATATACTACTATTTAGAGATATAAATATAAATGAAAACCCAATTACATATATGTAATGTAATATAAGACTAAAACTTCTTGAAAGTAAAACTCTAGGTACAAAAGGGTAAACTCTGCAGCAACCAAAAAGCCCAAACAACTCTTGAAAACCCATGAGTTATTAATATGAAACCCAATCTCCAACATAATCATTAAAACCTGAAATAAATTTTATATATATGTATGGTGAGAATAACTAGTATACTCATTAGGATAGTTCCTAAATCCTCTTATAAAAAATATAAAGAAAACATACTAAATCATAGGGAAAATAAGTGAAACTCACTCATCAGCTAAATAGGTATAACAAGTTATCAACCTCAACATGAATATCTATCACCAATTATATCATAGAGGGAATAATTTATTATAGTGATAAAATAATAAGGGTACCATTCTTCCACTTCTATATATTTTTACTGATCTACCCCAACATCATACATCTAGATCCACCTCTCATAAAAATAATACATCCCATAAACACTTGGGATATGTATCAAAACATAAACCTTATTCATCACATAATCTCATAATCCCATATCACATCTCTATATATTAACCAAGAAGTTTTTTGGAGACACTATAGACTGTAAGAGGTGTATTATACATCAGGTAATATACCTCAATCCATAAAAGTCCATACATAGAGTAAGGCACCTGAATCCATCACTGACTATACACATCATACCTATAATTATTCTTTGGATACTATATTGAGAGATACATGTGAATGAAATAACCACAATCCATTAAATCCATATACACACATATATTTAAAACCAACCATTGTACATACCTATACATAATACTAACAAGAGATGACAGTGGGAAAGAATGGGTAGTCATCAATATATCATAACCTAGAGGTTGTTGGGTAAAACAATCTCCCATGGTGTATTATGTGTCATTTTCCTTACTGACATGGGTGGAGTATCATATGAAATCACTAAGAGTACAATAAATAATATAGCTAACAAAAACACTATGTGAAATGACCTAGTAATAAGATCAACTATAGTTATCATCTCTTGGACATCTGGATTCCACTATTAGAGACTAGATATCATATAAATGCATTTAAGATGACATAAATTAAAATACTATTTTTTATCTTATCATTTCCTTTAAGTAAATTAATTAATTAACCATTAATTGACCATTAAAATTATTCCAAAATACATTCATTTACCATTAAAGTGAATTTTATTCCCTCCTGGAATAATCCAAACCAAGTGTGTGGTTTCTCAAGATTTAGCATTAACATTTATATTCCAGTAACACAAAATACATGAGTTGAACATTTTTTAAACATTGTTAAACATTCTTTTATTATAGGTACTCTAGAAAAACATCCATTCTACCATCAAGAAATGAATCCAAACACTTCTAGCTTCCTTAAGTAGTGGGGAAAGGGATAAAGATAAAACAATATGCCTAGTCATCCTACCATTTAAAAAATTCATTCACAACAATCATACAACACTATAAAAATAATGGGTAAGCCTAGATTCAACCCATCCCATCATCATTGGTTCCATCCCTGGTACCCACATGTATATCCCCATGCATCTCACCGCCACAGGCATTAGTTACTACCACAACCTTAGGCCTCCCTATCTATTTCTCATTAATCATCCCAATCTCACATCACATATAAATTATCACATTAAGATCACATAGACAGTATAAAATGAACAAAAATATTCAATAGGGAAATCTAGGACACAAAAAAAAGTATTCAACTTTCACATGAAAATACACTCTCACTTCCCCCACCACATGGAGTCCAGCCATTATAAACAAATGGTAAATCTTGTCCCCAAATATTTATCTTTATCAATATGACCTATTTTTATTCTATCATTAATTAACCAAGTCATTATTATGGGTCCCAATTATTGGAAACCTGAGGCAACGATTGTATCAAGCTATCAAATTGATTAAACGTGATCTCTAGAATAAGTTTCAAATTTCAAAAAACATAAGGAAGAATAATTATCCTCATAAGGCCCCAGCCTTAAACATTACTTAATCTTGAGTTATTACAAGATTACACATTGAGGATCTTTTCAGGTTTAGAGTTTTAGAGAATTAGATCATAAAACATTCATTACATCCCACATTTAAACAAAGTGGTTACAATAAAAGATAGTATTCATTTTTTCCCATCAACGGAAACATATTTAAAATAAAACATTTATTCTTTCTTGACACTTCCTTGACACTATCATCATATCATGTACCCTTCCCTTGACCTGTGAAAACATTTCAAAAACTTGGGATGAGCATAAAAAGCTCAGTAAGGGATATAAAAATATGGAAAGGAAACATGAGTACATGTATACATAAGAATCAATGAAATCATACTCTACTCATAAAACATAAGAACTTTAACACACCTCATCAAATCATGAATAAATCATAGAAATCATAATACATAAAGGTAACTTGAGGTATTTATAACATTCTTACGTAGGGAGTAAACCTTTTGGTTACGTTTTGAATACCCATCACTGTATATTCCCAAAATCTCTTCGGAGAAACCTTAATGTTTAACTCCTTCACGTTACCCAATGCATTAGAGAGCTATATCGGGCTCACCCGCCCTTATTTTATCACGGAACCACCCGTCTTCATAACAATGCCCAAGAACCATAACATAATTGTATCACATAAAACATGCATAAAGGAAACATCACATTTCTACATTTCAATCCCAAGATATCAATACAACACATTGATATAATAAAAACATTATGAAAACCATTTTCAATACCAAAATAAAATAAAATTAAAACATGGTATTTATTTTTCATTTAAAAAAAGGTATGGCTTTTAGAGGAAGTCGAAACTCAAATAATGGTCATGGCGGAGGAGAAGTCGTTGTCACCACATACGTACGACAAAAACATTCCCTTTTGTCGTTTAGTAAAAAGCTTCATATAAAAATATTCCTTTTGGATAAACATAAAAGTCAAAGGGGTTTATACACCGTATAAAAGAAGGTTGTGTATAAAACAAAATATGCCTCAATGAAAGGAGATTGAGACGAAGTCCCATACCTTGTATCCGACTTGACTTGATCGTTCTTTAGTCTCCTGAATAATAAACTTGAGTTAATTTCTACTTGTTTTAGAACCTTTTTCAAGTTCATTATTCCTTTTATATCACTAATTGTCATGTCATGAACACTATGTAATTATTTAAGTTAATAACGGTCATTTTAACGATCATTGGTACTTGAGTCAAAAATAAACCCTTTATAATTACAAGTTGTTCATGTATCCATTATATACAGAGTTATACTCATGATGTAGATATCATATATATCATATATATCTAGTATATACATGCATTTATAATATTACATAAAGTTTAGAGGTAAGAAATGAAATGCACCATTCATGGAGACGGTAAGCCGTACGTACGCATGAACACTACTTTCATTTCAATTTCGTATTTTATGGAATGGAATAATAATGATATAAAGTTATATTATAAGTATAATATAATATATAATAACATAAATTACATCCTTTATACGTCCCACATATGGCATTAACGAATCAAATCACTTTGAGGGGGCGGTAGTCCGCACTTCCTAAAATGAAGATATCGCGTTTACCCATAATGGAAACCATAAATGTATGACATAAATGAAAAATACACAAGATTAAGTAAAAAATAAAAATATTATATATCATATATAAATATAGTGTCATCTTAATGGCCACCTTTGAAGGTGTTAAAAGAATATTGAACAATCATCGTTTCGTGAGGCAGAAATTCTCCATCCACGGAAACAGTGTGTTCTTTAACCATTAGATGTAGGTGTATGTAAGTGTATATATAATACTTCTTATAACAACATCCTAGTATATGTAAGATACTGGTGTTGTTACAAAATAAATGAATAAAAATATTTTAAGGGGTTGGAGAAGCAAAATAAAACATAAGAACACAATAGAAGACACTACCTTTAAATCGGGTAACTCTTTTTGATTTGAGCTCAAAGGCTTCCTTGAGAAGACTTATGACCAATGTGAGGCTTCTAGGAGTTATATAGGGATGTGGAGAGACAAAATGGTCAGTTTTTGGCCGAGAAAAAGGCTTTGTAAGTGTGGGTAAGGTGGTAGAGGTGGGGACCTTTTATAAGAGGAGAGGAGGGGCACTCTTGGAAAGGTATAAAAGGATACTTTATTATAAAATGATTTTCGGATTTAAAAGGTCCCAAAATTATATATTTCGAGGATAAGGTGATAATAGTTCTAAATCTACCCATACAATAGGTTTTTGACATGTTTAGGTCTTATATTTTACATTATCTTTTCATTTTATTTAAATCGTTAAATAATGAGGTCATCGCTGCATCATCATGGTGTCATAAATAATTTAATTTATTTAATGTCTAAAAATTATAAAAAATATATCATGATGTAGGAAATCTTTTTATCTTTCTAATTAATATTTATAGTCAAACATATGACTTGTATAATCCCATTTAAAAAAAAATTAGTAAAACAACTCATGTTTGTGACATTTTTACTTTAACATTAAATAAAAAGATATTAATGTCATTTTCCTTCCAAAGTGGCTCCATGGGGTCCCCAAGTTGACCCATGTATTTTCTTGGTATTCCATGACACATCCAATAAGGGTAGGACATGTTTAAAGTTCATTTCATATTATTAAAACATTATTCTTACCTTAAATTACACTAATTACCTCTAATCGCGATTAAAAACTTAAAAGTTACTATTCACCAAAAAATTATTTTAATCCCATTGAACCACATTTTACTACTTAATGACAACCATGTATGTTGGATTTTTGAAATTCAAAACACAGAGGTGTTAAATTTTCATTTAAACGAAAAATCAGTTTTTTAAGTACCACTTAGTGGTTTCACTATTCATCAAAAATTGAAGTTTTTCAGAAAAATACCAAAACTTCACCCTAAGCTATATTTGATATTCTGAATTCAAAAATGATGTCTATTTTATAAAATTCAAAACATATAAGTTACATTAATTAATTTAATAATTAATTCCCGATGTCTGAGCAAATAGCGTGTTTTTATGAAACAATAAGTAGCAAAAGATTGACACTAGTTTAAGTCCAATTTCAAAGTGAAATTAATTCCAATGACCACTATTGGATTAAATGGTAAAAATATATTCTAATTAAACTTTAAAACCAATTCAAAAGATAATCTAACCATATAATTAAATTAGATGAAAAAGTAGTTTTGATGTAAAATGCAGTATTTTTCACTATTCATTAAAAAATGAACATTGTCAGAAAAATACCAAAACATTATCCAATGTAAATTTCAATGTCCCAATAATAAATAATAAGTTTATTTTGAAAAATAGAGCTTATAAAATTGTCAAAAGTTTGATTTAAAAATGGTTTTCCATCAAAAGGCAGTAAAACAATCTTTTAAAAATATTAGTGTATTCCATGCTTAAGATTGGATTTATTCTCATTTTAAGCCTCTAAAACACTATCTAATTCATAAATAGACATATATAAAAATATATATTATTCATTACTTACTTGGGATGTTACATCCTTCCCCCTTTAGAAAATTGTGTCCCCGCAATTTATTTACTTATCGAATAAGTGGGGGTATTTATCCCTCATCGCATTTTCAGATTCCCATGTTGCCTCTTCAATCATGTGGTTTTTCCACAAAACCTTTACTTGATGAATCACCTTATTCCTCAACACTTTCTCCCTGTAATCATGAATCTGAACCGGTTGTTCCTCATAAGATAGATTCTCTTCCAACTGAACTACCTCTGGACTCAAAACATGAGATGGATCTGGCATATACTTTCTCAACATCGAAACATGAAAAACATTGTGTACCTGAGATAAAATCGGAGGTAAATCCACTCGGTATGCAATTGGTCCAAATCTCTCCAGAATTTTATATGGTCCAATGAACCTTGGACTCAGCTTTCCTTTCTTACCAAATCGCATCACACTTTTCCATGGTGATACTTTGAGAAAAACATGATCACCTACCTCAAAAGAGAGATCCTTCCTCCTGTTGTCCGCATAACTCTTCTGTCTGCTTTGAACTGTTCTCATGTGTTTGTGTATTAGCTGAACTTTTTCTGCCAACTCTTCTACCACTTCCGGTCCCATCAACTTCCTCTCACCCACTTCATCCCAGAAAGTTGGAGTTCGACACTACTTCCCATATAACACCTCAAATGGTGTCATCTGTATACTGGAATGAAAACTGTTATTATATGAAAACTCAACCAAAGAATGATGTTGGTCCCAACTTCCCTGATAATCTATTGAAAAAGAACGTAGCATATCTTCCAAAGTTTGAATTGTTTGTTCTGATTTCCCATCTGATTGAGGATGAAAAGTTGTACTAAAATTTAATTCAGTACCCAACAACTTTTGAAGGCCTTTCCAAAAGTTAGAAGTGAACCTAGGATCACAGTCAGATACAATGAAGAGAGGAACTCCATGTAACCTGACTATCTCTTTAAGATACAAATGGGAAAGTTGATCTAGGGAAAAAGTATCTCGTATAGCAAGGAAATGAGCAAATTTAGTCAAGTGATCAACAATAACCCAGATTGCATTATTACCTCAAGATGTCATCGGTAATCCCACAACAAAGTCCATTGATATATTCTCTCATTTAAACTATGGCACTGGTAAAGGCTGAATCATCCCTTTCGATAACTGCCGCTCTTCTTTAACCTATTGACATGTCAAACACTTCATAGTAAAATAATCAATATCTCTTTTCATTCCATCCCACCAGTAATACTCCCGCAGATCTCTGTACAATTTAGTACTGCCAGGATGAACTGAAAACGGAGAAATATGAACTTCACATAACAACTCTCTCTTCAACTGTGAATTACAAGGCATGAACAATCTCTTCCCCAATCTCAAAACACAATCATTGTCAGTGTTGAATTCAGGCAACTTACCTTTCTGAACCAGCTCTACCTTTTTCTGCAACTCACTGTCTTGCTTCTGTGCTTTCTTGATTCTATCTGATAGAGAAGATTTCACTGATACCTAAAACAAAATAGAAGGACATCCTTAACCAACAACTTCTATGCCAAATTTCATCAAATCCTTAACCAAAGGATCACATTTCAAACGCAACATTGTTAATGAATCATTACTTTTTCGACTCAAAGCATCAGCCACTTTATTTGCTTTTCTCGGATGGTAATGAATTGTACAATCATAATCCTTGATTAATTCTAGCCATCTCCTCTGTCTCATGTTCAATTCTTTCTGAGTGAATATATACTTTAAAATTTTTTGATCAGTATATATTTAACACTTTACTCCATAAAAATGATTCCTCCAAATTTTTAAAGTGAAAACAACAACAGCTAATTCCAAATCATGTGTAGGATAATTTACCTCATGAGTTTTCAACTATCGTGAAGTATAAGCAATTACCTGATCATTCTACATTAGGACACAACCAAATCCTTTCAATGAAGCATCACTATAGATAAAAAACTCACCATTCCTGGAAGGTAGTGCCAAAACAGGAGCATTCACCAATCTTCTTTTCAACTCCTGAAAACAATCATCACATTCTTTTGTCCAGATAAACTTAACACCCTTCTGAGTTAGCTTAGTCATTGGACTAGATAACCGGGAAAATTTCTAACAAACCTTCAGTAATAGCCTGCCAAACCAAGGAAACTATGAATCTCAATTCCATTTGTGGGTCTTGGTCATTATTCAACAACTTTTGTTTTAGCAGGATCAATAGTTATGCCATTTTTTAAAACAATGTGACCAAGGAAAGAAATTTGTTGTAACCAAAACTCACACTTGCTGAATTTTCCATACAGTTTCTTTTCTTTTAAGGTTTTCAAGATAACTATTAAATGAATTTCATGCTCCTCTTTACTTTTATAAAACACCAAAATATCATCAATAAAAACAACCAACATTTTTCACCTGAGACAACTGATCCATCACTGCAACAAACTATTTAGTTCTGATTCTGACCATATCAGGATACTGATTTGAAAGGTCATTTCCCTCTGTATGCCTTCCCAGAAAATATGTTTTGTTTCCTCTATGAAAAACCATTCTTAACACAGAAATATCTTTAGATAAGCAACATGGTGATCTTAAAATGCTATATCATTTCAATCATACCATAAATTAATTTATAATTTAACAATTTTCTAACTCCTAAAGTTATCTAAATCGACCTTTGATACCAACTATAAGGCCCCAACCTTAAATCTTACTTAATCTTGAGTTATTACAAGATTACACATTGCGGATCTTTTCAGGTTTAGAGTTTTAGAGAATTAGATCATAAAACATGCATTACATCCCACATTTAAACAAAGTGGTTACAATAAAAGATAGTATTCATTTTTTCCCATCAATGGAAACATATTTAAAATAAAACATGGATTCTTTCTTGAAACTTCCTTGACACTATCATCATATCATGTACCCTTCCCTTGACCTGTGAAAACATTTCAAAAACTTGGGATGAGCATAAAAAGATCAGTAAGGGATATAAAAATATGGAAAGGAAACATGAGTACATGTATACATAAGAATCAATGAAATAATACTCTACTCATAAAATATAAGCACTTTAACATACCTCATCAAATCATGAATAAATCATAGAAATCATAAGACATAAAGGTAACTTGAAGCATTCATAACATTCTTACGTAGGGAGTAACCCTCTTGGTTACGTTTGGAATACCCATCACAATATATTCCCTATATCTCTTCGGAGAAACCTTAACGTTTAACTCCTTCGCATTACCCAATGCATTGGAGAGCTATATCGGTCTCACCCGCCCTTAGTTTATCACAGAACCACTCGTCTTCATAACAATGCCCAAGAACCATAACATAATCGTATCACATAAAACATGCATAAAGGAAACATAACATTTCCAAATTTCAATCACAAGATATCAATATAACAAATTGATATAATAAAAACATTATGAAAACCATTTTCAATACCAAAATAAAATAAAAGTAAAACATGGTATTTATTTTTCATTTAAAAAAAGGTATGGCTTGTAGAGGAAGTCGAAACTCAAATAATGGTCACGGCGGCGGAGAAGTCATTGTCGCCACATACATATGATAAAAACATTCCCTTTTTTCATTTAGTAAAACTCTTCATATAAAAATATATCTTTTGGATAAACGTAAAAGTCAAAGGGGTTTATACACCGTATAAAATAAGGTTGTGTATAAAACAAAATATGCCTCAATGAAAGGAGATTGAGACGAAGTCCCATACCTCGTATCCGGCTTGACTTGATCGTTCTTTAATCTCCTGAATAATAAACTTGAGTTAATTTCTACTTGTGTAAGAACCTTTTTCAAGTTCATTATTCCTTTTATATCACTTATTTTCATGTCATGAACACTATGTAATTATTTAAGTTAATAACGGTCGTTTTAACGATCATTGGTACTTGAGTCAAAAATAAACCCTTTATAATTACAAGTTGTTCATGTATCCATTATATCCAGAGTTATAATCATGATGTAGATATCATATATATCATATATATCCAGTATATACATGAATTTATAATATTACATAACATTTAGAGCTAAGAAATGAAATGCACCGTTCATGGAGACGGTAAGCCATACGTACGCATGAACGCTACTTTCATTTCTATTTCGCATTTTATGGAATGGAATCATAATGATATAAAGGTATATTATAATTCCAGTATAATATCATATATAATACCATTAATTACATCCTTTATATGTCCCACATATGGCATTAACGAATCAAATCACTTTGAGGGGGCGGTAGTCCGCACTTCCTAAAATGAAGATATCGCGTTTACCCATAATGGAAACCATAAAGGTATGCCATAAATGAAAAATACAGAAGCTTAAGTAAAAAATAAACATATTATATATCATATATAAATATATTGTCATCTTAATGGCCATCTTTTAAGGTGTTAAAAGAATATTGAACAATCATCGTTTCGTGAGGCAGAAATTTGTCATCCACGGAAACAGTATGTTCTTTAACCATTAGATGTAGGTGTGTGTAAGTGTATCTATAATACTTCTTATAAAAACATCCTAGTATATGGAAGATACTTTTTTTGTTACAAAAGAAATGAATAAAAAAATTAGGGGGTTGGAGAAGCAAAATAAAACATAAGAACACAATAGAAGACACTACCTTTAAATCGGGTAACTCTTTTTGATTTGAGCTCAAAGGCTTCCTTGGGAATACTTCTACCCAAAGTGAGGCTTCTAGGAGTTAGATAGGTATTTGGAGAGACAAAATGGGCAGGGGTTGGCCGAGAAAAAGGCTTTGTAAGTGTGCTTAAGGTGGTAGAGGTGGGGGCCTTTTTTAAGAGGAGAGGAGGGGCACTCTTGGAAAGGTATAAAAGGATACTTTATTATAAAAAGATTTTCAGATTTAAAAGGTCCCAAAGTTATATATTTCAAGGATAAGGTGATAATAGTTCGAAATCCACCCATTCAATAGGTTTTTGACATGTGTAGGTCTTATATTTTACATTATCTTTTCATTTTATTTAAATCGTTAAATAATGAGATCATCGTTGCATCATCATGGTGTCATGAATAATTTAATTTATTTAATGTCTAAAAATTATAAAAAATATATCATGATGTAGTAAATATTTTTATATTTCTAATGAATATTTATAGTCAAAAATATGACTTTTATAACCTCATTTAAAAATTGTTTTAGTAAAACAACTCATGTTTGTGACATTTTTACTTTAACATTAAATAAAAAGATATTAATGTCATTTTCCTTCCAAAGTGGCTCCATGGGGTCCCCAAGTTGACCCATGGATTGTTTTGGTCTGCCATGACACATCTAATAAGGGTAGGACATGTGTTAGGTTCATTTCATATTATTAAAACATTATTCTTACCTTAAATTACACTAATTATCTCTAATCGCGATTAAAAACTTAAAAGTTACTATTCACCAAAAAAAATATTTTAATACCATTGAACCACATTTTACTTCTTAATGACAACCATGTATGTCGGATTTTTGAAATTCAAAACACAGAGGTGGTAAAATTTCAATTAAACGAAAAATCAGTTTTTTAAGTACCACTTAGTGGTTTCACTATTCATCAAAAATTGAAGTTTTTCAGAAAAATACCAAAACTTCACCCTAAGCTATATTTGATATTCCGAATTCAAAAATTATGTCTATTTTACAAAATTCAAAAACATATAAGTTACATTAATTAATTTAATAATTAATTCCCGTTGTCTGAGCAAATAGCGTGTTTTTATGAAACAATAAGTAGCAAAAGATTGACACTAGTTTAAGTCCAATTTCAAAGTGAAATTAATTCCAACGACCACTATTGGATTAAATGGTAAAAATATATTCTAATTGAACTTTAAAACCATTTAAAAATATAATCTAACCATATAATTAAATTATATGAAAAATCAGTTTTGATGTAAAATGGAGTATGTTTCACTATTCATTAAAAAATGAACATTGTCATAAAAATACCAAAAAATTATCCAATGTAAATTTCAATGTCCCAATCATAAATAATATGTTTATTTTGAAAAATAGAGCTTATAAAATTGTCAAAATGGTGATTTAAAAATGGTTTTCCATCAAAAGGTAGTAAAACAATCTTTTAAAAATATTAGTGTATTCCATGCTTAAGATTGGATTTATTCTCATTTTAAGCCTCTAAAACACTATCTAATTCATAAATAGACATAGATAAAAATATCTATTATTCATTACTTACTTGGGATGTTAAAATTTTTATCATAACTTTAATAATTAATATAATCAGCAGTAATTATAGATTCTTGTTGTTCTAAATCAATTAAAACATGTAATAACATATTCAACTAAACATGTAATTTTCATCAATTTGATTACCATAAAATTATAAGAAACAAAAAATTTATTAATCATTCCTCTCCATTAATTATTTATCCAAAAAATTACTTATTTTAGGTTATTTATCAAATTTAATCAATTTAATCATGATAAATCAATAATATAAACATATAAAAACAAATAATATTACAGTAATCACACTATATATAAAATCAATAGGCTAATCATTATTATGGTATAAAACACTAACATGTGATTGATATCCATAAACCAATTCCACTCATTAATCTAGTTTAATCTCATCATGTTAATTTCACCACCATCCAAATATTTATAACATTGTTAATTTATGGTTTCACATAAAATAAAGGAGAATTGATGAATCCCCTTCCTCAAAAGCAGCAACATTCTTCACATGAGAACAGATCAACATTATGGATCTCTTATCATCACTTCTATAAGAAACTCCATCCCTCTAGGGACTTCATGTCATGAACACACTAGAAAAAAAACATGTAGAAATAAATTTTAAGTATAGAGATTAAATTAAAAAATGTAAAGAATAACAGGAGGAAAATGTGATGAAATATAGAGAACTCGCTATAAAATGAGGTAGATCTTACCTTGGGTCACCACATATTGATAACTAGAATCTATGGACCAGTCATGTTCGAAATGGGATTCAAATATTTTACAATGATACCTAAAGGTGCCTGGGGTTTTAATGAATTAAGTGGTCAAATGTGGGGTTTGAATGGAAAATTGGTTATTTATTGGGATTTTTTTTTGAGAGATCATGGAGTAACCCCTTAGGCCACATCACCACCTATTGAAAAACAGAAAGACTATGTTGTAGTGGAAGGAGAAAACACTACAACTCCCTTACTTAATGACCCATCCAATGATCAAGGTAATAACCTATAAAATTGGATTTGGGGTCTATAGTGTAGCCCTAAGAACCATGCCAAAGTTCTCCTTCACCAGTAAGAAGGCTACACCGCTGCCCAACCACCACGGAACAGCTAGGCCTGAAATGTACATTTCCTTAAAACCCCTCCCCAAGCTCACCTACACCATAGCATTCCACACCACACTACAACGGCCTGGAATATAGTGAATCCATAAGTTCCATGATGAAGACTTTTTAAAATGGAAGTGGCACACCCTATTTTCCACATTTACCCTCCAAAATCCATAGAACCTCTTCCAGGAACGTCCATCACCCAAAAAACGCAAAGGGATATATGGATCCAATATCATAAAATTTGAGTTATATACCCTTTATTTATAAGTTATAATACCCAAAACATGGGTTTGGCTTTCATATGGAATTCATAGTATGCCTTCTATCGATAGACAATCCTAGGTTGATTTTATAGTATGAAATGTGATTTACCTATAGATAAAGTTAATATATTATCAATGTAGAGAGATCTAATACATGCCCAAAATCACATAAAAAATGGACCAATGTTGGACTAATAATATTTACATAAAAAACATTCCAAAAAACTTATATTGAAGAAGAGTTATAGACTTTCCAAACAATCATCATGCTACTAGGACTATTCATTGATAATTCAATATCTATACATTAGGGATACAAATTAAAATTCTTCTCGAATTTTAATGAAATTATGTATTTCATTGAACTATACTCAAATAATATGTTTTCAATGTTGACTATACCTATCACCACAAAGATTTATATTTTAATCCTTTTATCCCTTATTAAAACCAAAACTGTTAGAGTGAGTATCAAGAAAAAATAATTAGAGAAATTAATCATAATATAAGGAAAATTAATCCTACCATTAATTAAATTATGACCCATTAATTTTAATATATGATATTTTATGTTCATCCCATATAACTTTTGGTTCATCATAGATTTTTTACATTTTCATCCTCTTATTCATCATATCATAATTCCTAAAAATAACTAAACTCCTCTTTGATACCAAGTGATGAAACCTAGATACAACTATCCATAATTACATGATTTATAGAAAATATGGATCAAAAAATATAACCTAGACATTTTATTTTTAAAGTTTTATAGAATTATGAAAATCATTATATATTAAAACCCATATATTTCTCCACAATATAGTCTTTTTTTATATGATAAAAAACTCATATAGAGACACACGACATTCATTCAAGGATAAAACCTCATATCAGTAACATTGAGTTAGTTTTCAATATATCCCAAAAAAATTATCCACACATGATATGCTTTTAGACACATAACAAATAATATTATTTTTCATTTAACTAGGGAATGGAAAATGATATAGGGTTATCATAAATTCTTAGTAAGGGTAAACATACCAATCGAATATCATTAGTGAGCATAGAATGAGAATATGTATATTAAAACATAATCAAAGTGCATGTACATAACATAAGATAATAATACTCAGTAAATTATTGATCATAAACCTTGGATCATGTAATAAGTCTTTTTGAATATCATAATATATGATTCTTAAGAGTGTATTAACATGATTCTATAATCACGAGCTATGATATCATAACATAGGTTTAAGAATTTGGCATATACATAAGCATATAAAATCATTACTTATATCAAGGCTCACTACAAATACCATCATCACATAGTGAAATAACTCCATTAATGGATTGGATTCACCCCAAATCCTATACATTTTGGATCATGGGATATAATTCATTAACTAATATATTATAGGGGTATATAATTCTAGGCCCACCAATCACACAGTGGAAAATATCTATTAGGGGTTTGGTTTTACTCCCAATTCCCTATCATCCAAGGAGATATAATACTTTAACCAATGAATTAGAGGTATATAATGGATAAAATAATCATATATAGATTGGTATTATATATATATCCCACAAGAACATGAAAACAATAATGATTTCATCATCAGTTATTTAAGTCATGGTAAATAAATCTATTTCATAAAAAATTATCATTGGACATTATCATAATCCATATAGAGAAATAAGGGGGCTTGTATCATTAAATAATATCTCCATTGAAGAATACAAACATTTGAGGAAGTTTAAATAGATGAAAACCCCTTTTATAGAACATTTGAAAATTACATTTAAAAATAAGAATAAAAACACTTTTATTTTTAATAACACTTACTTCAATGAAAATAAATTATAAAATAATGTGAATATAATTTAATTTTGAAAATGTAATTGAATAATATAAAGGATTATTTTTATGAAAAACTAAAAAATATATTGGGAAAATGTTCTTATGAATAATATGTTGATAAAATATTTCTTTCTCATATTTGTAAAAAAAATATTGAAAAAATATATATCATGTGAAAAAAATTAAATAGATATTAATTTTATTATTTTGAAAATAAATTCAATGATAATATAAAATTCAAATAACTATACATATAAGTATATGGAATGAAATTTATAAAAAAATAATTAATATGATCAAATAAGAGAATTATTCTTGACTGAAAAGAAGAGATAAGAGTGATTCCACTTACATGCATCATTTTAGTATATTTGGGGAAAAGGTGAATTAAAATTATAGGAAGTTATTTAAACCATATAAATAACCATATTATAATAAAATAAATTTTTTAAAAATATAAATAACATAAAATTTCCTAAAAATGAAATTTAATCAAAGACAATCACTATTTCAAAGTGATATTGAAAAAAACCCTTATAGTTTTGGTATGTTTTGAATAAAAATACCTTGAAGGAAAAAAATTGAATAAATTTTAATATCAATATAATTTTAGGAAAATTATGATAAAATATAACCATGGGTTATTATATAAACCAGACAAAGTAAGATAAGGGTGAAATATAGAACATATCTCAATTTTAGGAAAATTGAGATGATAGAACCATTACCTCGGACACCCGCTTGGTCAGACATGTTGTAATTCACTGTAGGATACATTTAGGTTTATCATTAAAATTTATAAAATATTTTTTTATTTTTATTTTAATTAATAAAAAAATTATAATTATTTATTACCCACATATTAGTTGATTATAGATAAAAATTCATAATCAAGTGTTACATGTTCTATTTCCCAAGAAAGATTCAGTTTCGAGATTTCGATAATTTCTCATTGATCATGGGTACATAACCTATATAATGTAAATAAATATTTGTTATATTTTTAAATATATTTATTGAGTCTTATTATCATTTCATAAAAAAAATGTTGACAGTTTTTGTGGAACACTTAAAAATAAAATGTCAAAAATTAATAATTTATAAATAATATTAACAATATATATGTTTCCATATTCATTCATGTTTTAAACATGATAACATCGTTCACATTTTTAGAATAGTTGACCCAAACAAAAACATTCTATAACCGATGAATAGTTATGAATAAGAAATTATTTTTCATAGTATCATTATTAAATAATTATAATGATCTTATTTATATGATTATAATATTATAAATCCAAATTATGAAGATTTATATGATTATGGTCAATGAAAAATAAGTATAATATGTTATTTCTTATAAAGAATAAATCATATATTCTCATGAAAACATTATTAGATTAGAATTATTTAGGGAATCCACCCATGAATTAGAGACAAGAATTGATATGATTTTTTAGAAAGAAACCAAGGTAGATTTTATGTAGGGATTATAAATTTATGTCTACTTAGAAAGGGTGTTGTAGGGGTCCTTTTATTTGTGAATAGGTGTGGCCTTTTGTATATATTCATTTTCTAATATAAAAGGTATGTAATATATAAGGAAAGTGGATAAAAATTTTAAAATTACTAAAGATAAGATAATTCTAGGCCTATCATTCCCTCATCCACTCATTTATATATAATTTTTTGGGATATTTCATGACTTTATCCCATAATTTAATGGTTTTACCTTATTTTAGCATTTACCTTCATGACTAAACTTGAGTGAAATAACTTATTTTTATTAATATAAATGAAATAGGAATTATTAAAAAATATTAATACCAATTAAAAATATGTAAACCATTTCATTTGATTTAATTTTTAAAGGTATAAAAAATTAATTTCAATGTAAATACAAAAAACAAAAAAAATTAAAAATATATTTTTAAGCATAACGATGAATATATTCTTATAAATTACTGAGTAATAATCATTATATTATTGGTAATTTTTTTAATATATATAAAAAGTTAATTTTATTAGAATCAATCTTTAATATAGATAATTTTAGTTAATTAAAATGAAAATATCCAACATATAAAAAAAATTCATTAAAAATTGGGATTTCAAACATTATATTATTTTATCTTTATTACTAAGTAATAATTAATGAAGAAATGTTTGTTAATTTTTTACACAAATAAAGAATTAATTTTATTAAATTCCATACTACAAATAGGATAAATTTAATTTCTAAATAAAGCTTTATAATATATAATGAACATTTTTATTTAGCCATAAATAATTAAATTATCATTCATTACATTTACTTAATTTTTTCATGGATGTTATTAAAATATTTTATAAATAATTCCCATAATTTCTTCAAAACATTTTATTTATATCATTCCTTAAAATTAAAATAGTTAATAATGATATTTAATTGAGAAAAACAGTTTTTTTAAAATAAATGGTATTTTCTATGTGAATTAAAACTATTTCATATTATTATTGAATAATTTATCATTCAAATTATGTTTCATTACCTATATTATAATTTATTTCCTTTTGTATTATAATAAATCATTATTCACTTTAGTTTGGTAATTCATATTACACAAGTTAACAAACACAATATATTTATTTAAATGTAAATACATATTAAAATATCTTGGTATTAGAGTAATCTAATTAGATCATTAACTGTAATTAAAATATTGAGGATTTAGTAAATGAATAGAGATAATATTTCATCCAATAAACTATTTTTAAAAATGTAATATATATTAATTTTTAAAAAATATATATATAATTAATATATTTATCTTAATTAAAGGTTTAATGTTAACTATAGGAATAGTGAAATTTATATCATGGCTCACCAAATAAAAACTATAGAATCTCAGCTCAATGAATACTCAAATACAACTCAATATTCTTAATCTAACCATGATCTCAGCCAACTTGAGTAAACAACTTGATATGATTTCAGTTTTTAAAATACCTAAACTGATTATCTCATAAGTTTGAAAGAGTATTTAATATTTTTATTTATTATTTTTAAATATGTGTTCTGTTTCAAATATGAGAATCTATCTCAAGTGAAAATTTAATCTTGAGTAATTGAGATGAGCTCAATATTATATTCAAATGTATTATAAATTAATTTTATATATCATAATCAATCATGATCAAGTAAACTAATTGATCCCAAGTTAACATCGAGATAAATCTAAATAATAGAAAATATTACTTGGATGATCTCAATCCAAGTACTAGTATTGATTTCATGTAGTTATCTTCATCTTAAGCTTTTCAAAACATGGCTCTTCTTAGCTTGATTACATCCATATTTTTGTTATTAAAATAATCATTAAATATATTATAGATAAAAAAAATATAAGAAAAACTACATAGATTCACATGAATAATTACTCATGACATTAATAAATACAAGTTTTAACATATTATTGAATCATGTCCCTGAAAATAGGACAGGTTACATGGATGTAATCTCATTGATTGGTACCAAAACAAGAATATGGTCCTCATATATGAGAATCAACTTTATTTTACTGAGCATTAAATCATAATAAAATACAAATCTTTTATATTTAGTTATATATGTTTATTAACACAAGGGTTTAGGATCTAATTTCATAGCTAAAATGTATTTTTAATAATATTTTATTTCTATATTTTAATTTTATTACAGTTATGAATTTATATTTATTGAAAAAACATTATTATTACAAGTATATATTTTCTTATTTAATTTTAAAATTGATATTATATAGTCCAATATATACTCATTATATAATGGTGTGTTTCCTTGGTTAATTGATTAAATAGGATATTTATGTTTACTTGGAAATTTTGGTAATGAAATACATGTCATTTTGAGTTTTTGTATCTAGAGAGAGGGTTTTATTTCATTTGGGGTTCTCTTTTAATTTGTAAATATGTTTAATAGAACCTTATTTTTTATGAGGATTGAGGTTCATTAAGTAGTTTGGATATTTGGGTTCCACTTAGTGGTGGATAAATCATCTATTTAGAATTATATGTGACATCAAGTATTCAGTGGGAGGTCTCTAGTACCTGATGAGGCTAGATGGTGAGAAGTTTCTATAGAGGGACCACCAAGTACCTAGTAGATCTTTAATGGGTACCCTATAGCAATAATTCATTTTTAGTTTTTAATAAATATTTTATTGTAAATTTTATATTAAACTATTTTATCCCCTTAAAATACCCTTTTTAATTCATTTACCAACAATCATTTGAGATCTACCCTAGGACTATATCTTTCCCTCTTTCATCCCCTCTTACTATATTATGAATAAATATATATACAAGGGTATATTTTCTTCCAAATATAATTTAATTTTTCCCAATTATCTTCTATAAATGTTTTCTTCTATCCTCCAAAATTTCCTTTTATCTTGGCCAAGAATTTTATGTTTTCATATCACCATAGCATATTTAAATCACTTCTTCACATAGGTATTCCCCTTATTATTTATAAAAAATATATATTGGCTAATTTCATCCATTTTTTCATATTTTGATATGTCATGATTTATATGTGATTTATTTTTGGTATTTTATGGTTTTAGGGTGAAATTGAAAGATTTTTAGGCAGAATAAATTGGGTCTTGAGGATATTATACTCTTTAATTTATTTTTTAGAGTAATTCACATAGTTTTTCTTATGGGTTAAACTTTATTTTGTTATGATGTATGTTTAAAAGTGATACTTTGATTATTTAATTATTATTATTTATATATTAGTTATATACAGTGGTCTTAAGAGTATATTGGGAGGTCATTGGAAATGTTTAACTTTGCATGTGGTTATAGTATGGGGATTCAACCCTTCAGGTGAATTTCTAGTCTACGCTTATGACATGAATTTCACTTTTTTATTTGAAAATAAATAAAGTATAAAAATTGATTTTAGAAGTAAATTTTGATGTTATTTTATATTTATTTTTATATGTATGGAACATATTCTCAGTGAGTTTTCAACTGAACTATCTCATATTCTTTAATAACTCTTTCCTTTTCTAAATAAAAAATGTTATTGGTTTCATGTAAGTTTTTCATAAAAAACTATTAGTAATTTATCTTAAATCTCAATAAGAATAAGTCTAGTTATAAAGGTGTAGTGATTTCTTGTGTTGATTGGATTATATGATAATTCCTAGCATTCTATATAGTAAATTTTGAGTTTTTTATAATTTATAAAGAACATGGATAATACATTATGGTCATATATATATTTTTCCATGAACATATGGTTAAAGATTTCAACTCAAACTAGTAAATGTGTTACATTAATCATGTTACTTGAGGACTACTATAAAACATCTAATTAATCCATGAACAAGAATCTTAATAGGATTTTATACTCTTGGATCATGAATTCATGACTATTTATTCATATTTTATAATGTGAGATCATTTATTTCCATAATGTCATGATAGAATTATAAGTCATGATACATAATTAACTATCAGTTAAATGATTACATTATAGGTGAGATATTTCTTGGGTTATCTATCTAGAGATAATTGATTTGGGAATAAATCTTACCTTTTTTAGATTATTAGATAATGTTTCATACGAAACTAGTTTTTAATGATAAAATATATATTTCAGAATTCATTTCACACAAATTCCTTTCATCTATGGAATTTAAATTTTTATAAACATTATTCTTTAAACCTTATTCTATTATAAAAAACGTTTTTCCCTGAATTCATTCTTGGTTACTATATATTTATATAAAATCATACAATAAAAACTTAAAATATTTCATTAATTTAATAATTTTTAGAAGTATATAACAATTTTTTAAAAAAAAATTGAAATTAAATTGTTACCTTGTTTTAATAGTTATTTTAATAAGGGAAACTTGTTTATGTAATGTACATTACTCATTAAATAGTGTGTTCAAATCGATATTTATGACTAAATTTATACTTGGTTGGGTATTATCATTATGATTTGGTTATGAAAAAATCCATAATTAGTGGCGTACCAAATTTCAATGATTATATAATTATTTTTTTAATTATCATGTATAGTGACATATTGGATAAGAATTTTTAAATCATGGTTTTTTCCCACACCTTTGTTTATTCTTTATCTACCTTGTCTAGGACACCCTAAGGGAAATATTATTACATAAATTTTTTGTATACAGGTTTAAAATTGGTTTTATTGATCATGATTTCTTGAAATGTTTATAATTTTATATTGAGGATGTCTATTTATTTTATATGTATATGATCATTCTAGAATGTAGATTGTATTGTTGGTGTATGAATTGTAAAAAATCATAACCTTTTGGGAATTTTCTGAATATGATGGGATAAAAATGAGTTAAAATATCACCCAAAATCTATTATTATCTTTACATTATTCTTGAAGAAGAGGGATTTAACATTTCCTTTATTACGTATACATGATTCCCTTTCCCCATGGGACAGGTCGCTAGGATACTTACTTTATAAAACATACTTATATTTATATATGTGTGTGTATGTGTGTGTGGATTCAAATATATAAATTTCTTTCTTATGAATCCTCTTGATAATGAAACCATTACTATATTTTCAATATTGTTTCATGGGATGAAACAAGTCTGTATAGGTATAAACCCTTAAGGTATAGGGAGTTATTTTTTTGAGAATTGTCTTCATTTTTTTGTTACATTTACTTTTATTATTTCCATTTAGTATTTGATTAATAATGATAAAAGTTTTAGTATATATATATAGTTGAGTTTATATGTTCATCAATACTCCTACTTATTTTTAATTGTGTTAAGAAAACATTTTTGGTGACCTAATCAGTAGTTATTCTCAAACACAACTTAGACATCTTTGTAGATATGAAATCCCAATTTCTATATTTAACATATAATAATGTACATTGTTGGATGATTCTTGTAAATTTGTTCAGTTATCTTTGATGTCATAAGAGTTGGTTGAGTTTATATATGTCTTGCTAATTGAAGTATCATTTAGCTAGAGATCATGTTTTTCCACATAACACATTCTTTATCATTTATGTTGCTTCTATATAGTTATAAATGTTATTTATATAATATTTAAATAATTATTATGTCTTATATTTCTAAATGAATTATTATAGGGATATCCAAGTTTAATTTATATTTTTATTCAAATATAGCAGTTCGTATTATTTGTTTTTCTTGGTAATATCTAATGTATGGACATGTCTTCCCATGTCATGTGAGAACCTATTCATGAATTTATGAATTAATGGAAGTTAGTAAATCACTTCTAATATATTGATCAAAGACCAATGATACTAGTTTCTAAAACTTATGTAATGATAAATTCTCTTGGGGAACTAGTGGTGTCTATCAAGAAATATTTGGGTATCCGGATCAAGGAAATTACAAGTGGTATCATAATAGAAATTTTGTTTCTCTAACTTTACAATTATGGGTAGGAGATAGGATATCGAGACATAGGGGGTACACTTTGTTCTTGTGTTTTCTATGTGTCTATGGTGAAACCTAATTTATAAGAGTTTTCTAGATGTTTGGACTATGTATTATACACATGGGTTATGATTTTTTCAAAGTATGAAAAATTAGAATTTAGGATAACATGGGAAGGTTATTATAGGGTTCTATTAGGATCCAAACCTTATATAAGTCCATTCATCATAAATTATAGTGAAGAATTTAGACGTATTAATTTCACTTATAATATTTTCATTATATATGAATAACTATAAGTAATTTAATAGAAAAAAACAATTAATTAGTCTTTCCCCAAATACCATATTAAGTTTCATCTAATTAATTAATATCACTCAAATATACCCATTTATTATGATTTATAATCTCCTCTATATTAAAAAATGTACTATAGAAATTATTATTAATTTGGATTTCTGTTAATACTTCATTTTTATAATAAACTACATGTTCTTGAACATGTTACTCATTTAATATTTAGTAAAATATTGGAAAATATTATTTTTTGAATTTTGAGTATTTGAAATATTCTTTTTTTTTATTTATGTAGAGAAAAATACTATTCTAAAATCTTGTTTTCAATCATGAAACATGACCATTGTTTATAGTTTTATTACTAAAAATATGTCTGGTTTTATGTTTGGTAATGTACTAATGAAACTACTATGATTTTTTCTATTATATTTTATATATATTTTATCTATGTCGTGATTTTATAATTCATGAGTAGATTTTATAAAATTAGTTTTTTTTAAATTTTATTTTTGAAATGCGATTTGAAATGGAAATTTATTCTATAATGTTATTTATAAAACATGAACATATTTGGATAAATTGAAATTTTTATTTGAATTGGTAGTGTAAAATAAGATAAATTAATATGATTTAATATTTTAGGCATTTATTGGTTATATGATTCAAGAATAAGAATGTATTCTTGGTAAAACTATTTTAAAAGGTAAATATTTCGATAAACTAGAATTTTGTGGAAAATCAATCTTAGGAAAATCCCATATAATCTATATAGCTCTTATCACGATAAGACTAGGGATTAGTATATTCTAATTTTTTTAGGTTTATAAGAATATTGGTGATTATTTTTATATCTAGTTTTTCATATATATAGTTCCTCGAATTGATTTTTGAGATTCTATATCATAATTTGGTTCAACATTTAGAGTATGTATTATAGTTTTATGGTTGGAATATATTTTAGTTTTTAGAATATCCTACCATACAATGATTTAAATTTGTTTATGGAATCATGTATTATGGACCTCATAAATATTTTGGAGGTGAATTCACATTATAGATATTACTCAACTATATGGAAATTATAATTTTTTGGAATTATGATCGATATATCATAGGTGTGGTAGATGTTGTGGGAAATGTATTAGAGTATTTGAATTGACTTGGTGATTTAGTAGCCTCATGATTATTGAAATTAATGGTCAATATTTTTTTTATAATGAAAATGAATATATTAGGGATTTTTTAATATATTATTTCCCTGGTGAATCAAAAAAACATGATATTTATCTTTACATAAAAATTTGGGTGATGAAATGCTGGTCAGTTTGAATTTTTTTGATCAAGAGAGAGGTTTGTTTTCATTTTTGAGATTCAGATTTGAATCTTGATGTTTGATGGTGTAATTTATATAATTTTATAATAGTATTGACATTTGAAATTATTTAAGGGGGTTTTATTTTATTCCAAAGGTGGTATAACATTTATTTTATAACTATAGGTGGCATTGGGTATACCCATTTTGATGTAAAAGGTAATCAGTGGGGCAACATAGTGAGGTAGGATTTTTTGTGGTTCCAATGGGAACTTGATTCCTATATAATGTGTACCCAGTATACTCATTTTATTTTATTAATAAATATAATTTTCTTCAATTTATCTTATAAAAATTAATCTTATTTTATTCCCCCTTAAAATTTATTTCCCACATCCATTCAAGATACCGCCTATAATCTATATTTCTCTCCCTGGCCTCTTATCCTTATCTCCAGATTCAATGTAGATCTAGAGTTATTAATTTCATATATAATTTATTACACTTAAATTGTATACTTATCCTCTCTTATTTGATTCAATGTTTTTCTTTTTATCACATCTAAGTATTTGGTGTTGTTATTTCACCAAAGCATGGTGGAGTCACATCATGAATTAGGGGGTCCTATTCATTTTTCTATATTAATTTCCTATAGATTTATTTACTTGATTTTTAAATATTTTGATTCAATTTTATTGAGTTTTTATTTATTTTATTGGTTTTTTAATTCTATGGTAAAATAGAATTATATTTAGGTTTAATAAATTAGGGATTGAGGCTTTCCCACTCTTGGGTTTATTTTTATAGTTATTCACCTAGGTATTCTAGTGGAATTGATATTATTTAGTTATGATGGATATTTACATGGGATCATTTATCTAGAGAATTATATTTTAATAAATTTGATATAGCTATTATACCCTTTAGGTGAATTTATATGTTATATATATGACATTCCAAAAACTTTTTTCTAAACTAAAGTATAAAAATTGATTTCAAAAGTAAAAATAGACAGTACATAAAATATATTTTTATATAAAATGGCCATTTTTACAATTAGTTCCCAATTTACATATTTGATAGAAATAAATCACTCTTACCTTTGGTTAATAAACATTTTTTGGTTCTTTAAATTTCTCTTATTTCAAATTCATAGTAATTTATATTAAATCTAAACATGAATGACTATTGTCAAGAAATTATAATGTTTATTTGTGTTTCTATCCAATTATGAAATTTTTTAACTTGATATACATACAATTTTGTGTTTTTAAATTTATAAAGAATATAGAGAATACATTATATTATTGGATAACATTTTTAATCAACCTAAGGATTACTCTTGTATCCCTTAACGGTAAATTTTTTCTATTTATCATGTTACATGAGGACATTAAAAACCATTGAATCTATAACTAAATATAATTTTTATTAGGTTTCTATTGTCTTATAAGATACATTCATTATCAATTACTATATTTTATAATGTTTGATAATTCCATTCCACTATAGAAAGAATGAATTTTTGTCACAATTCAAACCTAACCATTGGATAAGTGATTTTATAGATGAAGAGAAAATTTCTATGAGATCCATGTAGACAGAAATGGATTAGAACTAAGTATTCATTTGATTTAAAATTATTAAATAACTTTTGATACTCTAAATAATTTTTATTATTAAAAATCAGAGTTTATACTTACTTTTACACAAATACCATCATTCTATAATATTGAAATTTTTGATAAAATTTTACTTGGAAAGTTATTCACTTATTAAATTTTTCTTTTAAAACTTTTTATTAGATATTGTATATTTATATACATGTTTTTAAACAAAACATAATGATTTTATTTAATTTAGTAATGGAATAAATTGAATAATAGTTATTTTAAAATAATCTCGCCTCTTTAAATAGTTACCTTTTTATAATAGTTAGTTTTATAAGTAAATATCAATCATATAAATATCATTATTCTTTAATTCGTGTATCAAAATCAATATTTATGGATAAATTATTATATTATCATATTTTATAAGTACATATTGGTTATTACTAATGACATACAAAGTAACATACCTAAGTTACTATTAGTATGTAATTATTTATATCCTTATCATGTATAGTTTCCTATTAGATAAGAATTTTGAATCATGGGTTGTACCTAAACCATAGCTTGTGATTGGTTTGGATTATTAGTAATGCACCCAAAGGGAAATGTTATTCCATAACATGTTTGGATAAAATTCTATCTTTATTTGTGTTAATAATTATGGTTTTCATTTTTAATAATGTTATCATGATCATGGATATTAATTTTATTTATACATGAGTATGATAGAAGGGTTGTATTTTTGTTTTATAAATTATGAGAAGGTATAGATTTATTTGAATTTGATTAATGGAGAGGGATCAGAAGGGCCTCACTCTTTTAAATAAAATGGAATATGGTAAAAAATCAACAAGATTCAAGTATAACCCTACTAATATTCTCAATGGGATGGGACGTAATATTTCCTTCAATATGTGTTCATGATTACATGTCCCCTGGGGAAGGTTAATATGATCTTCATATGGTTAAATAAACATTAATATGTATGTGTGAGTTAATATATATATATATATACATGGTTTCCTTATATACCATGTTAAGGAGAGAATTGATGCTACATATTAGAAATTTTGTTGAGGCTAGTATATTATATATAATTTCATAGAACCTAATAGTATAGATATTTATTAGTTATATACATCTCGTTATCTATTAGATTCTTACTTGTTTGTTGCCTCTATGTTTTTTTTTGTGACTACATATAAAAATATTTTAGTATATATATATAAATGAGTAGAAAAGTTCACCCATACTCTTTTTAATTCACTATTGTGTTGAGAAACTATTGGTGGGGACATGCTAAATATTTTTGTCCATACCCTATATGGACACATTGATGGAAAATTTTTCTCACTTATTCAATTCCATGTATAGATTGGAACATTTTTAGGATCATAATATTATTGTTCAACTAATATTTTATATCATAGGATCCTTTTGACTTTATAGATTTTTTCATCATAGAGGTCACATTTGTATAGAGATGTTTTTTCATCATAAATCCCTATCTTTTTCAGTTATGCAATTCATGCTAAGTTAAACAGGTTCTTAAATGGATGTTAAATAGATGTACATTTTATTTTATATGAATATTTAGTAATATTTAGGTGTATTATTTAGTTTCCATGGTGATTTCAAATGTATGGATGAGTCATGTTAATGCTTAATGCAAATCAATTATGACTTATGAGTTTAGTTAATATTGGAAAATCATTCCACATATATTCAACCATGACACGTGATGTTATTTTCCAACCCCTAGGTATCAGGTAATGGTTCTAGGATAATAAAAATAATATTTAATAACTATTTGTGTATCTAATTCAAGGTCATTAATCATTATATATTTAAAATAATTATTTCGACCACGTGGATAAAGAGAATGTTTTATTTAACGATTAAATATATTTTCTTAATAAGGTTTTGTTATTTTCAAATATTTTAAGAATTATTCAACAATTAGATATGTCATAAATGGGGATTTAAATTCATTTTATGGATTTAAATTAATATTTATAATTATTGGTTATTATAGAAATAATTATGTTATGCTATGAAATGATAATTTTTTTCATTTGAAAATAAATACCTATTGTTTTAAAAATATATATTATTTAAACTATTTTGGAGTTTTATTTAAAAAGATAATATTCAATAGATAGATATTGATTTTAATAAAATTAATTATATATCTTGAATTACAATGTTAAACTTAGATGGAGATTATTGTCTTAAAAGATTTATAAATAATAACAGATGATGGTAAAAAGTAAATGTGAAGGATAATCACCGTTTTTGTTAAAATAATTATGTTGTTCATTTATAAATTATATTTTTATTATAATTTTTATTTTTAAAATCTATAAATGACTGGTTTTAAAATTTCAATATTCAAATTAAACATTCATACTTGTTAAATGATACATTTGAACTCAAATTCCTTTAAAAATAACAATTTGAATTCAAATAGAATTATATTTATCATTACTATATAAGTATAAATAATGTTTTATAACAAATGAGAAATTTATTGATTAATTCATAATAATTTAGATATAAAAAATTATTATTTAAAGTTGAAATATAAAAAATTTCATCTGATTATATGTGGAGGAATAAAGTAAAATTCCTTTTTAAAAAATAAGAGTTCATGTTTGTATTGAACATTACAACACATAATTAAATAAGTTTCTAGAAATTTATAGAACACTTATGAATTGTATGGAATGTTTTAAAATATATGTGGGATATAAGAAATAAATTTTTCTAATTAAAAAGGTGAATTTGAATTGGTCAGAAATTTAGTAAAATATTTGAACTCTTTTCTAAAATAATATTTTAACTTAAAATGAAATTTTACTACCTATTATTATATTTTTATCTAAAATGATATAGAATATTATACAAACCTATGTAATATTTCATAAATTATAATATATATATATAATATTACTTAAATATTATATATTTAAAATATTTTAATTTTTATTTAAAAATATATGTGAAAATGCTAATGCAATGTTGACACAGTACTTAAGTAGCATAGAAAAAGTCAATAATGGTGACTTATTAATGTGATTGGGAAGGGATAAGTATATTATCAAAATTATTGTAAAATTATGAATATATATAATTTAAATAAATATTATAAGTTGAATTCATGAAATTTTATAATATTTTTAAACTCAAATTACAATATTAGCCTTGGAAATCTATATTAATGGGTTTTTTAAATGATTTATAATTTCAATAAAAATAATAAAACCATATCATGAGTCTTATTTGGATTATTATTTATCAAACATATCTTCCATTATTCAATTATGATCCACTTCCCAGTTAAAAATTAATTTCTTAACCCTTAAGAATTGAATATTTTCAAAAATACCACCAAATATTTTCTATAGAGGGCATCCATTCAAACCTTAAGAAAAAAAATATCTATAGAATCTTTTCCTCTATATATTATACTCAAAAAACTTCTCTTATAAGACTTTCACAATATTTATACCCTTTTCACAAGGATATGTCCCAAATGTTTCATTAAAGAGGCAATCATTAAGGGATGATTTGACTCTTCAAAACATTATTTTCAGTGTTTACATTGAAAATGTTCCTCCAATACCTATTATTGAAGCTGAGTTGCAATATTAATAAAATTATGAAAAAATAAATATACATTTATAATTAAATTATAATAATGAAGTATTGGTGTTTTTATAATCATTTATCTTTATTGTATGATCATGTTTGGGTCAGATCAACCAACTACATGAATGATGTTACCCAATTTTCTCTATTATATACTATAAGTATTAAAACACATAAATATTATATATTTATCATATAAAATTTGAATTTTAGTTATTATTATGGTTCTGAAAGATTAAAATTCTAATGATTTTTCATTATAAAGTAACACTTTATTATTTTTATAGTTACCCAAAATTGGAAAGATATAGATTTCTTAATTATAAATCATACTCATAAATCTAATTAAATATACATTTTCCAACATTATAACAATATCATTTAATTACTTATACCATTCTAGAGATTATGAAATCATGAGCATGTAAGAATGATCAATATATTTGTACCAAGACTATCATTTATCTATAGGATCTATTAATATTTGATTATCAATATAAACTATATCAAACTAATAGATAATTAATTAATTAATTAATATGAGTGAATAATAAAAAATATAATCCATATAAATATGGTTTCTGAATTGATAATTAATAAAGACAATTTTATTATGTATGGATATAGAGAATATTAAAAAAATCAAAGGTTAAGATTAGGGGTCCTCTTAAATACTTTCATTTATTATTTGAAGTATTTCAATCAACCCTATCTAGTTTTATATATGATCATTATTAATAATCTTCTCATTTTTATTTTTTATAATCTATATTTCTATTTCATTTTAACCTCATCATCAATCTTGTTAACCCATTTTGTTTATTTTATTATGTTTTCTAATATTAACTCTGATTCTTTTTCTTAAGGGTCAAAAATGTATAATTACATGTGTTTTATTCAACATATGGTTCATAGAAATTCTAGATTATGTTGTTTTTTCTTATGATATATCCCCAAAAATTTATGGGGTAATGAATTAACATATTAATTTATTCCATTATGGATGATTAATAGTGATGAAAACTTATATGAGAATAAATCTCAAAAAAACATTCATGATTATTATATTCTATTTCATCTTACATATGAATTTTATTTATTATACTATTTTAATTAAATTTTTATGAGTACTAATATTTATTTTATTATTAAAAATAATTTCATATGAATTTAGTATACCCTATTATGAAATTTATTCATATTCATGGGTTTTCTTGTATTTCAAGGTCTAATGAGATTCTTCTATTTTTTACACCATTATAAGATTTATATTTTTATTTGATGTTTTATTTTTTTTTACAAGTTTTAGGGTTAATTATTAATGGAAAAAAAGTAAAAAATTCAACATTTGATGATTTTTAAGAAATGAAGCAAGTGAGAAGAACCTATTTTTTGGAAGAAATAAATTCATTATATGTTAAAAAAGTTTTTTTTTATGTATTGTTAATAGATATGGGTCTTGATTATCTAAAAATATAAACCAATAGGTATTTGGAATGTGACTATTTTTTAATAATTATGGGAATTTTGTAATTATGTGACAATTTTGTTCAAGTCATTATAAATTGAGCCAATAGACACATTAAACATTATTTAATTACTAAAGATACTTATAGTATCCCGTATTTTTATCACATAAACTTTTATTACATTTTAAAAAACTAAGGATCTTTAAGGTTTAGTGTCTTGGAAACCAGGAACTTAATACATGACAAAAAACATTCTTCTTAAACACTTGAAAGGCTTCTATTTATGTTCATCCTAGGTTCATTACTACATCTCATAATATGGGGACATACATCAAAAGAAAGGGTGAGAAGAAGGCCCAGTAAGGGAAACAAGGGAAACATTTTACATGAAAACCTGAGACACATCAAAAGTCATGAAAAAATAACTTTAAGGAATGAGAAAGAGATCATGAGGCATATCATAATAAAAATAACGTGTTTCAAAACTTGAAGATTTGGTTATAACATTTAACATAGAAAATCATGAAAATATCACCAAGGTCCATCCCCAAGGTGTCATTTGAAAATTACCAAGGTTATTCACCAAGATATCGTGAAAATTGTAATCTCTAGAGGTTACATCATTACCCAATGCATTGGATCGTTATCAGGGCACACCCTTAAATTTTTAATCTCTAGTGGTTACATCATTACCCAATGCATTGGAGCGCTATCAGGGTGCACCCTTAAATTTTTCTTTATTATAATGTGAGCCACATATATCATCATAAAACATTTCATAAATAACCCATATATCATAAAATAAATGGGTTTCATTTAATAATCATAACGTTTTAAAAATTACTTTAAAGACATAATCTTTATGTCACTTTAAACCCACGAAAAAGGAAAGCGGGTATCATGTATGTAAAACCCAGAATTTAAAATAGAACATTTTGGTATATATGTGAATACCTCTTTATAAGAAAGATATTTGAGTATTCACTTAATAAAATAAAAGAATGTGAGAAAAAGAGAGAGACATTTTGAGACGGAAATTCAGCAGCATAACGGCTATGTTGTAGGGTTTCAGAAAACATTGAAAAGAGAGGGGACATGGGTCAACCACTCATAAATGATTCATAAACTAGTATGGGGACATAATATAATGGATTTAAGAACATGGTAATGAAATTTTAAAGATATACCATAGGAAATGAAAAACATGAAAGGAAGACAAAAATAAGATTTCTCTTATGAAAATTCGGCAGCCTAACGACGTCACTTAAACTTCAAAAAAATGAATTGATGAGATCAAATAGGGTATATCATCATATGAACATAAAATATCAGTATTATAGATATAGAAATCATACCCCAACATAAAAAAAAGGAACTTGAAATACTTGACAAGAAAATAGAACTTGAAAATGAGAAGGGTGAAAGAATCCCTTAAAAATTCGGCAGCCTAACGGCGCCACTTAAACATTCTTAAAATGAATTGATGAGAGGAAGAGGGGGTATTTCATCATATGAAAATGAAATGTAAAGTAGGATGAATATAAAATAACATCCTACAACATAAGAATATGGAGCATAAAATAAATTACATAAAAGAGATTACTTGAAAAGAAAGAGAGAGGTCGGATCCCTTACCTTAAAACGTATCTCTTAAAACTCAAAGGTTGGGACCTTGAGAGCTTGGGGAACCTTGGGAGTACTCTTTGGGAGGTAATGATACCAGATCTTCGTTGGGGGAGATTTGGGAGTGAAAACTAAAGGAGGAAAGGGTGGGGATTTATAGGGAAAGTGAGGGGACAAGGCATTAATGGCCAAGGGACACCTCATTGGTGGTATTGGAAAAACCATGGACTTTCCCACTATATTTGCCCATGGTATTGGCCAATTGGGACACCTCATACCTTATCTTACTATTAATAAGTCGACCATATAGATTACATACTTAATACATCATTTAATGATGTCATTAAACACCCGTAACTTAAAAACTGTATTTTCACTATTCATCGAAAATTCAACTTTCTCAGAAAAATACCAAAATTTCACCTTAACCAAATATCGATGCTGTGATTTCAAAAATGAACTCCATTTTATAAAAATAATTTTCTAAATATTTTTAATTTAATTTTTAAATAAATACACTATTCACCGAAAATTCATTTTTTTCAGAAAAATCCCCAAAAATTACCTTAACATAATATCGATGCTCTGAGTTCAAAAATGAACTCCATTTTATAAAAATATTTTTATAAATATTTTTAATTTAATTTTTAATTAAAAACCACTATTCACTTGAAAGAACTAATACTTGACTAATAATTTCTGAAACAGTTATTTACCTATTTTATTGAATCACATTACTTAATCAAGGTGCCTAGATTATATTAATACTTTCTTTAAGTGAGATTACTAATCCATTTGGTCACATTACTAATCCTAAGAATAAAATCACTATTCATAATTTATTATTCATCAAAAATTAAGTTGATCTTATTATACTCCAAATTTATTACTGAACACATTTATAGAAGACCATTTTTTGAAAATCATTACACATCATTAATTATTTAAGGTTTACAAAAATATTTTAAAATATCCTTTTTTTCAAATTCATCAAAAATATGCATACTATATTTATCCAGAAATTTGAAAATTCACAAACTTCATCATAAGAAGAAATCACAATTTTTATTTAAATCAACGGATTACACAAGGCAGTTACAGTCTCTTTACATATCCCCTTATTACCCCAGCATAGGACCTAAGCATAAGGTGTGCTAAGGTGAGAGAATATGAGGGCGACTCGGCCAACATCGCACGAGTAGTAATTTCTATCAGTTTGAACTTATCTTGAAGGTGATTCCGTTATAGCTTCACACGATGAAGTTCGGCTTGGGTTTGGTCCAGAGCAAAGCCCAGTGGTGCTACCTCCTTCCCAAGTTTCGTTAGATGGGCTTCAATTGGCCCGACACTACTAGATGAGGCCATCAAATCTTCTTTTTATATTAATTAACCAAGATCACTTGTATTTAGAGACAATAATTGAAACGTTTAGTTTCTAGCGGTCATATTGACCAATGGTCATATAATAGTTGAAACCCAACGGTTTCATTTTAATTATACTCATGTTATCAAATGAAACAGTTTTGTTGAGTATAAAATAAAATAACACACAAAATTAGGAAATAATATTTATTCAAAATTTTGGGTCGTTACAATCTTTCCCCCTTAAGAAATTGCGTCCTCGCAATTTTAAAAATTGGTCTTTGAAATTTCATTGAAAGTCACACATCGAAAAAAGATTCAGTAACACTATTACTTTAAAAGAAAGAAAAGGAAGTACAAAGGTCACCTGAGTTAACCCATACTAGTATTCCTTGTAGGAAAATATGGATATGGAGGAGAAAACAAAGGGTCGATTTCTAAGGGAGAGTGATAGAAAATATGTCTAAGAGGAAGTTAACCACCAGAAAATCACAAAATTGTGATGGGTTAATCAGTCTTTGATTAACCAGTAGGAAACTTAAAACAAAAACATTTTTGTTTTACATTCCTTTTAATAATTTTGAGGAATTAATTTACTACATAGAATAAGGACACAGGGAAATATATTTACCTTCAAGTAGAGTTTCATCCCTTAATAAGTTTCACCAAGACTAATCTTTTCTCCAAACAATGAGCATTCAAAACTACTTGGTCTCATCAAAGCACAAGAATCATCTTCTAGAGAATCACGTAATCCACAAAAGAATAACTATCTATCTTTAACATTTATCCCAAAAATAGAAAGGGTAAGATAAAACAACTCTTCAAAAAGAAAGAACCCCATAAGAAGGGAAACTACTTTAAATCTTCAAAGTTCCATGGTACTACCCAAAGTTCTCCATAGACCATTCCATAAATAACTTCCCTTAAAATTCCTCAAAATAAACCAAACTAATATTGAAACCCAAATATAAGAAGGATTTGATAACATAGTCTTCCAAGATAAACTTTATTGTTCATCTCCAAACAACATCAACCACTCCTAACATATTATAACAAAAGTATCTAACCTAACCATTTTTTCCCCAAGATAGGTTAATAATTTCCATAAGTAAACTAAATTACTATAATTTCACCTTAAATTCATCGATTCTTCAAAATATAAATCAACCTTTACTCCTTAAATAAAATTTCGTAGTAATCTATTTACCTCGATCATATAGGGCTCCCAAAATAGTGAACATCTTCCAAAATAATATTCATCTTTTAATCCCCTAATCATTTTTTTTAAGAAGAACTGCTTCACAACATCAATATGTGATTCATAATAATAGATTTTTTCCTGTATTTAATATTTTCATTAGTAAACCTTGTAAAGTTTTCAAATCCTAATTTCCAAAAATAACTAAACCATCCTTTGATACCAACTATATAATCCCGCCTTTTATCACATAAACTTTCATTACATTTTACAAAACCGAGGATCTTTAAGGTTTAGTGTCTTGGAAACTAGGAACTTAATACATGACAAAAAAAACATTCTTCTTAAAAACTTGAAAGGATTCTCCTTATGTTCATCCTAGGTTCATTACTGCATCTCATAACCTGGGGACATACATCAAAAGAAAGGGTGAGGAGAAGTCCCAGTAAGGGAAACAAGGGAAACATTTTGCATGAGAACTTGAGACACATCAAAAGTCATGAAAAAATAACTTTAAGGAATGAGAAAGAGATCATGAGTCATATCATAATAAAAATAACGTGTTTCATAACTTGAATATGTGGCTACAAAATTTAAAATAGACAATCATGAACATATAACCAAGGTCCATACCCAAGGTTTCATTTGAAAATTACCAAGGTTATTCACCAAGATATCATGAAAATTTTAATCTCTAGTGGTTACATCATTACCCAATGCATTGGAGCGCTATCAGGGCGCAACCTTAAATTTGTAATCTCTAGTGGTTACATCATTACCCAATGCATTGGAGTGCTATCAGGGCACACCCTTAAATTTTTCCTTATTATCATGTGAGCCACATATATCATCATCAAACATTTCATAAATAACCCATATAGCATAAAATAAATGGGTTTCATTTCATAATCATAACGTTTTAAAAACTGCTTTAAAGACATGATCTGTATGTCACTTTAAACCCACATAAAAGGAAAGTCGGTATCATGTATGTAAAACCCAGAATTTAAAATAGAATATTTTGGTATATATTTGAATACCCATTTAGAAGAAAGATCTTTTAGTATTCACTTAATAAAATAAATGAATTTGAGAAAAAGAGAGAGACATTTTGAGACGGAAATTCGGCAGCATAACGGCTATGTTGTTGGGTTTTAGAAAACATTGAAAAGAGAGGGTACATGGGTCACCCACTCATAAATGATTCATAAAACAGTAGGGGGACAGAATATAATGGATTTAAGAACATTGTAATGAAATTTGAAATATATACCATATGAAATGAAGAACATGAAAGGAAGAGAAAAATAATATTTCTCTTATGAAAATTTGGCAGCCTAACGGCGTCACTTAAACTTCAAAAAAATGAATTGACGAGATCAAATAGGGTATCTCATCATATGAAAATAAAATATTAGTATGATATATATATAGATCATAACCCAACATAATAAAAAGGAACTTGAAAGACTTGAAAAGAAAATAGAACTTGAAAATGAGAAGCGTGAAAGAATCTCTTAAAAATTCGGCAGCCTAACGGCGCCACTTAAACATTCTTAAAATGAATTGATGAGAGGAAGAAGGGGTATTTCATCTTATAAAAATGAAATGGACAGTAGGATGAATATAAAAGAACATCCTATAACATAAGAACATGGAGCATAAAAGAAATGACATAAAAGAGATTACTTGAAAAGAAAGAGAGAGGTCGGATCCCTTACCTTAAAACGTGTCTCTTAAAACTCAAAGGTTGGGACCTTGAGGGATTGGAGGCACCTTGGAAGGACTCTTTGGGAGATAATTATATCAGAGCTTCGTTGGGGGAGAGTTGGGAGTGAAAACTAAAGGAGGAAAGGGTGGGTATTTATAGGAAAGGTGAGGGGACAAGGCATTAATGGCCAAAGGACACCTCATTGGTGGTATTGGAAAAACCATGAGATTTCCCATGGTATTTTCCCATGATATTGGCCAATTGGTACACCTCATACCTTATATTACTATTCATAAGTCGACCATATGGATTACATACTTAATACATCATTTAATGATGTCATTAAACACCCGTAACTTAAAAACTATATTTTCACTATTCATCAAAAATTCAACTTTCTGAGAAAAATCCCAAAATTTCACCTTAACAAAATATCAATGCTCTGATTTCAAAAATGAACTCCATTTTATAAAAATAATTTTCTAAATATTTTTAATTTAATTTTTAAATAAATACACTATTCACCAAAAATTCATTTTTTTCAAAAAAATCCCCAAAAATTACCTTAACATAATATCGATGCTATGAGTTCAAAAATGAACTCCATTTTATAAAAATAATTTTCTAAATATTTTTAATTTAATTTTTAATTAAAAAACACTATTCACCTAAAAAAACTAATACTTGACTAATAATTTCTGAAACAGTTATTTACCTATTTTATTGAATCACATTACTTAATCAAGGTGCCTAGATTATATTAATACTTTCTTTAAGTGAGATTACTAATCCATTTGGTCACATTACTAATCTTAAGCATAAAATCACTATTCATAATTTACTATTCATCAAAGATTAAGTTGATCTTATTAGACTCCAAATTTCTTACTGAACACATTTGTAGAAGACCATTTTTTGAAAATCATTAAACATCATTAATTATTTAAGGTTTATAAAAATATTTTAAAATATCCTTTTTTCAAATTCATCAAAAATATGTATACTATATTTATCTAGACATTTGAAAATTCACAAACTTCATCATAAGAAGAAATCAAAATTTTTATTTAAATCAATGGATTACACAAGGCAGTTACGGTCTCCTTATATAGCCCCTTATTACCCCAGCATAAGACCTAAGTGTAAGTTGTGCTAAGGTGAGAGAATCTAAGGGCGGCTCAGCCAACATCGCACGAGTAGTAATTTTTATCAGTTTGAACTTCTCACGAAGGTGATTCCATTCTAGCTTCACATGATGAAGTTCGTCTTGGGTTTGGTCCAGAGTAAAGCCCAGTGGTGTTGCCGTCTTCCCAAGTTCCGTTAGATGGGCTTCAATTGGCCCGAGACTACTGGATGAGGCCATCAAATCTTTTTTCTATATTAATTAACCAAGATAACTAGTATTTAGAGACAATAATTGAAATGTTTAGTTTCCAGCGGTTATATTGACCAACGGTCATATAATAGTCGAAACCTAATGGTCTCATTTTAATTATACTCATGTTATCAAATGAAACAGTTTTGTTGAGTATAAAATAAAATAACACACAAAATTAGGAAACAAGATTTATTCAAAATTTCGGGTTGTTACAATACTTCACTATAGAATATTTCATATAAGATGAGTAATAATTATAGTAAAAATATATATATAAATACTAGAGAAAATTCTTATTACCATAGGTGAAAATCATGGTCTTCGGATCATTGACCATGGTCGTAGCCTACATCGATAGTCACTCGGCCCATGAGGGTGTTTTTTTGCAATAGACCCTAGGTGTATTTCCATAGGAACGTTCCCATTTTTTTAGAGATATTTACATTGGAAAACTATTTCCATGAGCACTATAACCCATGGAAATATGTTAGTAACCATGAGTGGTGCCTATGGAAATAAGGATACAACCATGGTAACCCCCCATGTCCCTAGATTGAGTAATATTTTAAAAAATTATGCAATTGATTTTTGAACCTAACACTTCCAAATTATATTATATAGACATCTACTATATTCCTAAACCATGAAAAATATACACACACACACATACATATATATATATTAGAATTATTAAATATTAATTATTATTATTATTATCATTATTATCATTATTATCATTATTATGGGACAACATGGAAATGACCCTTGGACACGTGACACATGGTTATTCAATGAATGAATGAATTATCACCATAGGCCACATTACCAAAGGATATAGAAACAATTTTTCCCCTGATCCATGTGAAACAAGGTTGTATGTCCAACCCACATAGACCTATCACCATGAGAATTGTCTCTTATTATCATGGGCCCCTCCAACTTGTCCCTATAGAAATAGACCTTGTTGATCATGGAGTAAGTCGACATGGGAATTTCCTATCACTATGGGAGAAATATCATGTGTTAATAGGCTCTTTTCATAGAAGGTAGGGTGTTACTACATTGGTATATGGGCACGATCCATATTGTCTATAGAGATAGGTTGTTCTCACATCAGACTATCATAATAGGAAACTTGGGATATGGGAGTATATCCTAAGAAGTATCCCTACTACCATAAAAAAACATTTTTTTATGAACATATATCAACCTATGGCTATGGTTTTGTCGATCGTTACCATTGAACCAATGCTTTAGGGTAATTTTCTAGTAGTGTAAATAAAAGATTCAAGATATTGAAAATTCAATACAATTTTATTTTTCAATAACGTATTCATGGTTTATATAATAATGTAATGGGATTTAAAAGTTTAGTGGGATTAATTAATCCCTAATATATATTTTTGTTGCAAAAATTATTTAACTATTTTATATTATTATTAAAATATTAGGATTATAATGTTTATACTTCATAAATATGAATTTAAAAATTAAAAAATAGTTTAATAATATGGTATAAACATATAAATTTAAAAATTTACAAAAAAAATAGTTTTCTAAAAGATTTTATCAATTAGAAGAATTATTTGAAGATCAAATTCATTATAATATAACAAATTATTTTTACATTTCTTTAATTTATAATTTAGGTTTAATTTTTAATTAAATTTTTTTCCGATTTGGATTAATGGAGTCATCGAAACATACGTATATCAAACCTTTTTAAAAACTATATATCAATCATAATTATAAATTATGTATTAATTATATTTCATATGATTTTTTTTCTAAACTATGGTGTATAATTGATAAAAAATAATAATGAATGGATAAATATAATAATTCTACCTTTTATAACAATAATTTTTTCCTTGGTGACTTCATAAAGAAAATAATATATAGACTTCACTATAGAATAATTTAAGAATAATTTGAGTAAGAACCATTATATAAGTTAAAATATTATTTAAATTTGATAATGATTATAGAAATTTTATTAAAGGAGAAGGATCTAATTATTTTTTAATGTGTACAGATTCTTGGATATTTAATGCAAGGTAGGTAATTAGATCTCTATTTCCATTCCCAAGAGATAAAAATTTATAGATATTTATATATTTTATTACTTTAGGATTCAAACCTTTTCTGTAGTTGACTCAAGAATTGTTTCATGTATTACTTTGTCTTTATCTGAGTAATTTTTGTTTGGGTTGTAACTTGGGGTGTGTTTGGGTGAATTTTGATAAATATTTAAGGAAAGAGGGATGTGCATGGTTGTCACATGGTTAGAAAAAATTGTGCACCCAGTCTAGAAAATCGTTCAACCTTAGATAGGGGGATTCACATGGCTAGTGAATGGTTTTTCAAACCATGTGACCTAAAAGGAAAAAACATGAACCCCTAAAATAATGGGTGCACAGTTGGCACACAGTTAGGGAAAACTGCGTGCCCCTTTCCAGGAAACTGGGTGCGATTTTTAAAGTGGCCCAAAAATTAGTTTTTAATTCCCCAAAACCCACAAAACTCATCCATTTCAACCAAAACTCTGACCTTACAATTTTGTATGGTTTAAAATATTTTTATAGAGAATCCAATGTCTTCTGATCTCCATTATTCACAATTCAAAACCCAAATCAAAGATATTATCCACTACTGATAAGTGGATACCATCTCTTGTCTTTCCCATGAAAACTCTTTCATTCTCTCATTATTTTGGTGGGAAGTAATCTTTTTTTCTTAGATCTACATATAGATTTAGTGAATCTATATCTTAGGTTGTGGATCTAGATTTAGAATTAAAGAGAACTTTTTTTTGGATCTTGATTTAGGGTTTTGAGATTTAGATCTTGATCTACGTCATTGTGTCGTTCAATTTTTGGGTATTTCCATTGGGTGGTCGTTCATCAATGAATTGAGGTAGGTGATCAAATATTCAATTCTAATATTTTTTATTTTGATATGTGTATTCATGTTTAAGGATTTCAATCATTCTGTAGCAATTGTAATTCTTAAATTGATTTAGTTAATGTGTCCAGTCGATTAATTGGATTTATTATTGAAATTGATAATTAATTGGGTAATTAATTATTGGTTTTAGGGGATGACTATTTAGATAATTAAGTAGAGAATTAATTATGAGATTTAGATATTTTTTATTTAGATAATTAATTAGGGGATTAATTATGAGATATTAAGATGTATGGTTTGAGATTATTAATGGTAGATTAATTATGAGATATTGATTTCATTAGTTTATATAATTAATGGTATAATTAATTATGAGATATTGGGGTTATTTATTTGAGATAATTAATTATATAATTAATTATTTGATATTGGTATGGTTAAATTGAGATAGATAATTAATGAATTAATTAATGGATTTGACGTGCATAATTAACTGAGGAATTAATTAAGGGTATTTATGCGATAAACTAATTGTTGTATTAGTAATGAAATTGATGTTGAACAATTAATTAATGAATTAATTATGTGTAAATGAATGGGAACATGGTCATTCTAAATTGAGAAGTGTAAATGTTAACATGGTCATTGTAATTTTGAGTAAAGGAATGGGGACATGGTCATTCAATTGAGAAGTATAAATAGTAACATGGTCATTGAACTTTTGAGTAAAGGAATGGGAACATGGTCATTAAATTGAGAATTATAAATGGTAACATGGTCATTGTACTTGTGAGTAAAGAAGTGAGAACATGGTCATTATATTGAGAAGTAAGAATGTTAACATAGTCATCTTACTTATGAATTTAATATGGGTAACATGGGTAATAAAGTATGAATTAAATAATGGTAGCAAAGGTACTCTAAGATATGACCACACTTGAGAATTCATTGGGCTCTGGCATGAGCCAATGAAGGTATTGAGATATGATATCACCTTGGAATACTTCGGTCTCCATCATGAGATAAAGCAGGTATTAATATATTATATTACCTAGAAACACTTTAGGATACAGTATGAGCCAAAGAAAATGTTGAGGTATGGGTGTCCTCAGGAACCCTAGAGTTTTGTCGTTAAATTAATATTAATCATATAATGTGATAAATGTTTATTTATGCATTATTTTTGTTTCTTTATATAACTGCATACAATATTATTGAAAGTTTTTATTTTTGACACCATTGGTGGTGGCCAATTGAGTCGTACTCACACCGTACTCGAGCTTCCTGGTTGGTACCCTAATAGACCTTATTTTTGTAGGATAGGTTAAGGTAAAGGGCCCTGTATTAAATGGATGATTTGGGGATGGAGTTAGGATGAGGGAACCAGATGTGGTTCGGGGACCTCTTGGGAGTCATCAGTGTCATTATTTTCAGTTTACATTTTAGACACTTGATACATATATTAGTATGGAATGTTTTTTTCTTTATTTGGATATTGTATTTCCTAGATTTTTTATCATGAGATATAGATATTGTTTATGGTTATATATTCTTCTATTGTTTTTTATTATTTCCACAAGTATATTAATCTAATAATATAGGGTATATTCTCCCCATGATTGACTTATCATAACCTCGCTAGTATTTGGAAGCCTCTAGTGTATGGGGAGGCACGCTTGAGGTCACAGGTGGTCCTACTTGGGGCACCGGCGTGTGGAACCTAGGTCGGGATGTTACTAAGTGATATCGGAGAAGTTTTATTTTCTTTTTCTTTGTCATACTATTTTGGAAAGTCATACAGGAGACTAAGAAGAGTTTGGGTTGGACATGATCCCATGCATGGGAGTTTCAAACCCATGTATGGGGGGACCAAGTACTTCGAGTGGGATTGTTGTTATTGTTGATTATTGTTATAGTTTAATATTATTTCACCTTGGGTTATGCACTTGTTGTGTGGTATGATTTTTTCTTGATATATTTTTTGATAATTGAATCATGTCCTGGAATGGCATGAGAGTTGAGTATTCATGCATCATTCAAGGAACTCGGAATTATTTTGTGCCATGCATAATTTTAGGTATGCATAGTAAAATGGGTTTTGGGTAAGTTAGTAATATTATACTATTTTTTCCTTGTGAAATTGAATTGAAAGAAATGGTGTATAATAGCAGTTTAAAATGGTAAAATTATGAAATGATGTAAATAAATGGGTTTTAATTAGAATGTGAATAATGAGAATGAGAATAGTCTTTTATAACCAAGACCTAGGTGTAGGATGGTTAAGGGTAGTGTAAGAAACAAAGTTTTGACCGCGTGGAGAGATTTGGAAAAAAATACTTGTAGTGTCTTGTTATGATCTTTACTCTTACATAAATGTGATAAGTTGTTTTATGATTCCTAATAAGTCTTTTTGGAATTGTAGAGAATATTCCTCCATGAAGACTTTTTTTGAGAGGATGATCAGAGGCATGGCTAGGAATGATCCTCCAATGATGGAACATGAGGCACCGATCATGTTGGGTGAGGAAGTAGGGGATAAGTTTCAAGATAAATTTTATTACTTCATGCAATTCATGGGAAGAGACCCAAGTTGGGTTGAGAAAAGTATTCCTGATCTGACGAGGGTGTTTCAGTTGTAGAACCCTATGACTTTTACTTAAGAGGGTGGACCTGAGGGGGATGAGTTTTGGGTTTAGTTCATTAAGATTATACATGAACATTTGGAGAATCCTACTAAGAGGATAGTCAAGTTGGATGCTTATACGCTATGAGTATTAGCGAAGCGTTGGTGGGATAGTCATGCATGAACTAGACAGACTGAAAATACGTTATAGAAGGACTTCTTATAGAGGTTCTTGAAGCACTTCTATCTAAAAACACTGAGGTAGTAGAGAGCAGTGGAGTTCATGCAGCTAACTTAGGGGATCATATCTGTGATGGATTATAATGGATGCTTTAAAACCTACAACACTTTGATTCATCTTTGACGGGAGATGAGAAAGCTATAAAAAAATAGGATGGACTTAGTTGCGAGAGTAAGTCCCCAAGTTAACCTATTTCAATTAAAGAAGTTTACTGAGGTGGTGGATCAGTCTCTCGTAGATGAGGGGAACCTAAAGGAAGATTCTAGTTCTAGAAAAATAGTTGTGATTGGATGACTAGAAGGTTCGACTTCCAAGAGTAGGAAGTACTGTTATGAGAACTTTAGTTAAGTCAGTGGAAAGAAGGGTGGTTAGATAGGAGGGTCAGTTGAACAGGACCTTATAGGAGTGATCTTATATCGGTACAGTAGGTTCATACACTATCATTGAAATTGTCCCCGACCACCATTTGAGTGAATATCTTATGGAAAGATGGAAAATCTACTAAATTTATATAGGAAATAGCGATAGATGGTCAGTGGTGGAGTATCTAGATAGAACCATAGTGTGGTAAGGGTATCTTCTGAACCATACTATCCTTGTAGTTGGAGTTATACTAGACAAGGAAGTAGAGGCAGTGGATATGGATCTTCTAATAAAGAGCACCTATATCATCAGAGTGGTGAAAATTAGGGGAGTTAGACTGTATCACATGAAAGAGGGTCTGAAAAACTATATGCAGTATAGCCTATACTTGTGGATAGAGAGGTTGGACCTTTGATGGTGAGAGGTAATATTATTATAGCTTCTAAATTATCTAGTTCCTTATTTGATATAGGTGACTCTCGTTCCTTTATATCTATAAAACTTGTTAATAGTTTGATCCTATCGGTGGAGTTTTTTAGTGGAACAAGGACTATAAATACACCACCAGGAGTGTGGTCTAGAGATATCTATTTGTGCAAAGGATGTTATCTATAAATTGGGGAGTATCATTTTCTATGGTATCTTTATATTCTTGATATGTCAATCTTCGACCTAATTATGGGTATATATGGGATAGTCTCATACTAATAACACATTGATTTTTATAGCATGGGAGTGAAGTTTATGTCTCCTAAGGGTAAGGATTACATTAACCATGGGGAGTGGGATATCTAGGCAGGCCAATTAGGTCCAATCACTTAGAAATTGGGAGAGATCATAGCCCAGGTTTCTTGTCTTCTACTGGATGATGGAGGTGTGAAACCTGATGTTTTTTTACCAATAGTGGAGTTATTTCAGGATGTGTTTCCTAAATACTTCTCAGGGATTCCACCTGGGAGAGATGTGGAACTCACTATTGAGCCCATGTCGGGGGGCTAAGACAGTATCTATACCATCGTATAGAATAGAACTAATAGATTTTCAAGAGATCAAGACTCAGCTATAGAAGTTGGAGGATATGGGATTTATCCATCTGAGTACATTACCTTGGAGATCACCTATGTTTTTTATGAAGAAGGTTGATGTTAGTTTGCACTTATGTGTTTATTATCATAAGATGAATAGGATGGATATGAAGAACCAGTATCCTCTTCCATGTATCAATGATCTTTTTGACCAGTTTAGAGAAGCTTGTGTGTTCTCAAATATTGACTTGATTTCGACGTATTGTCATTTGAGAGTTTAGACTTCTAATATACTAAGGAATTCTTTTAAAAGTAGGTATGGACTATATGAGTTCATATTAATGTCATTTGGGATGATTAATGCATGAGTAGTGTTTATGGACTTTATGAAAGAAACTTCCATCCGTACTAAGATCAATTTTTGGTAGTGTTTCTGGATTACATCTTGGTCTACTCCAAGACTAATGAAGATCATTCTGAAAATCTTGACATCATCCTAAGTACACTGAGAGAGCATCGAGGACATTCTAAGCTATCTAAGTGTCAATTTTGTATTGATCATGTACACTTCTTGGGACACGTCATCTCGGAGGAAGGTGTGTTAGTAAATTCGAATAAGGTTCAGGTAGTGGTTTGTTGAGAGAATCCATAAAACATATTCAATATTCATATCTTTATGAGTTTAGCTAGATATTATCATATATTTATCTAGGAATTTTCCTTTTTGGAAGAACTACAATTAGGATTGAACAAGAAAAGGATAATGTTTGAATGGTCGGAAGCTTGTGATAATGAATTCCAAGAGTTGATGAAGCAATTTACATCAGCACCAATATTGATCCTACCTGATCTAGGTGAGAAGTATATGGTGTATTGTGATTCCTCTAGGATCGTACTTAGAGTAGTGTTGATATATAGATATTGAGTCATAGCATATGGGTCTCAACAATTGATGACACATTAATGAAACTACCCTATGCATGACCTTGAGCTATTAGTTGTGGTTTATGCTTTGAAGTGTTGGTGGAATTATCTTTCGGGTGATAATTTTACAGTTTATAGGGACCACAAGAGCTTAAAATACATATTTTTTAAAATAAACTTGAATCTCCAACATTGGGTATGGGTAGAGTATATACAGTAATTCAATTTTGAGCTAGAATATACACCCAGGAAGGGAATCAGTGTGGATGATGCTTTGAGAAGGAAAACATAGACTCCGGTAGTTTAGGAGTCTAGGGATAAGTGGAAGATGATGAATTTGGTATCTAAGATACATGTGGTGGTTTAGTAATGTTGGGAGAAAATCCCTCAAGGTAACATTGTAGTATTTTTGGATTGATTGTGTTTGTTGACAAAGCAGGTTTCCATGGAGAATTGTCAAGTTCCTGGGAAGTTGTTGAAAATCCATGTTGACAAAGAACAATGACAAAGGAATGGATGGTCTGGAGGCGGTACAAAAGAGCAGTACAAGGTGGCGCCATTTCCCAGTGTTTTCCAAGTTTTTGGGGTCCAAAAATTGGAGTTTGGTGAGCATCGCGAAAATAGTATTTCCATTAAGATAATATTTTTATATGGAAAAGGCATGAGTTTCGTGAAGATGGGATGCATGGATTGGATTTCGCGAAGGCCAGAAAAATAGAGGCGGTGATGCTTCGTGATTACGTCAACGCTTCGCGAACGGCAGAGTTGAAGAACATCACGGCGGTGAAGGGCTTTGCGAGGGAGATTCGCGGAGAAGGTGTGAAGGAATGTTGGCGGTAATGCTCTGTGATTACGACGAGCTCCGTGATCGGAAAATTGTCGTGGTGCTTCGCGATTTGGACAGAATTCTGGTGGAAACTTTGGAGCTTCGCGATTTGAGATGACGTGGCATTGACTTCACGTGGAAAGTTCGAGGGTCAGTGGAATCGCCTATAAATAGAGGCCGACCCCCTCGAGAGAAGTAGAGAGAATTTTCAGAGAAGATCTTTTGCTCTTAGATTGTGAAGGTGGTTCACGTAGCCAGTGTTCTTCGCAAAAAAGGAGCTTCGCGGTGGCTATAGTAGCTCTACAAAAGTTGCAAGCTCCGCATTGGCTCAGTTACCTTCGCGAGGGAAGTTGCTCTGCAACGACTTGAGCTTCACAGTAGTGTTTCGCGGTAGTGCTTCGCGAGAGTGCTTCACGAAAAGGCAAGAGCTTCGCGAAGGCTTGTTTGAGCTTCGTGAAATTGGGAGCCTCGCGAAGTAGGGTGATTTGCGAAGGTACTTTCCAAAGGTAGTTTCCCAGTGGTCATGGGCAAAGGGATATTCATCATTGGATGAAAGTAGGACTTCAACAGAGCATCTATCAACAGTTGAGGATGCGTGCATTCATGAAAATGAAGAGACCTACAGGTCTATAAACTGTGAGTGGGTTCCCTTCTAGAGCAGTGAGCTTAGGAAGAGGAAGAAGGTGATCCTCTCCACCGGCAGTGAGCCAGAGAGAGAGAAACAGGGAGTGACCCTTGGGAAGCAGTGAGATAACCCTAAACTTTGTAAAGGCAGTGAGCCTGGGCATAGAAGTGATCTAGCCCGAACATTATTGGCAGTGAGCCTTAGTAGATTTGGTACAACGGCACATCGTCGTTGTATGCTCCTTGGACGTAGCCCAGTGAGGGTGAACCAAGTAAAAATATCTGTGTCTGCCTGGTTGCATCCCTGCATTTCATCTAAAGCATAACCATCAGATAAAGATAAAGAGAAGTGATCAAGATAAACACATAAGAGAAAACGAAGTGACCCTTGTAATAAAAAGGTCAAGATCCAGTGGGGCAGAAAGAACTTTGTGAAAGAATGTCCATACCCCAATTCACCCCCCCCCCCTTCTCAGGGTATATAGGCCCCTATTGGCCCTAACAATTGGTATCAGAGCGCTGGTTTCTTTTATCATATTTTTTTGCTTCGACTTGGTGTAGTCGATCTGTGTAGTTGAAGATACAGTTTGCTCATATCTCAGTCTACCATGGGAAAAAGAAAAGCATCAAAGAAGAATCAGAAGTCAGGTAATTTCCCTCAGTGTGGAATTGTGTATGGAAAAAGTGTGATTCAGTTAAAAGAATCAGACAGCTTACTGAAAGAAGGTCTGGATGAATCTGACAGGGAAAAGATTGATTCACTCAATCATGATGTAGGAATGAGTGAATTACTCAAACATCAAAGTGATACCAAAACAACTGATAATGAAGAAGTTTCAAGAAGGAGGCCAGTAGTATATGTTGTCAACAAGACAAAGATATTGGACCAGAAGTTTGATGAAGAAGTCAAATATAAAGATATCCGGATCAAAGTATTGGAGATTGAGGTCAACAAGCTAAGAGGATTAAATCAAAGGCTTATTGATGAGGTTACTGACCTAGAAAAGAAGAATGATTCTCAAGGTGATAACCCACAAGAAATGGAAATAATGAAAGGAAAACAAAAGGTTGGTGGTTGTGAAGAAAATAAAAATTCTAATGAAGTTCAAAATATGAAAGCCAGAATTGATGATCTAGCTACACAGCTATCTGAGCTAGTTCAGAAGAATCAAAGGCTACAATAAGAGAATGTATGTTGTTCATATTCTGTTGAAGAAGAAAAATTGAAAGTGAAGGAGAAAAGTGACATGGTGGAAAAGCTCACACAGGAACTAGAATATGAGATGAATAGCGGAAAGAATCTCAGAAGAGAACTCAATGCCCAAATTGAAGCAAGGGATATGAAGATTCAAAAGTTGGAAGAAGAGCTAGAATCAGTGAAGAAGGAAGTGGAGAAATCCAATGCCAAAGGAAAGCCCAAAATGAAGGATTCCTTACACTTTCTATTTGATTATCCTTCGACAGGTGATGACGAAATGAAAAGAAAATTTGTTATTTCTGAAAAGAGGCAAGAACAGATTTTCTCAGCTCAAAGACCATACAGTATGGGAATAACTGGTATCGGATTTGATGAATCCCCTCCCATGAAAGATAAAAAGAGAGCTGTGAACAGTTCTAGATGTGAAAGAAATATTATAGGTGCTGGAGATAGGCCTAAGAGGATAGTTACAAAAAGTAGTGATGACATGTGCTATTTCTGTGGGATTCACAGCCACACATCAAGCTTCTGTTTAGAGTCTCATGAATACATATCAGGTTATGAAAATAGAAAATTTTCTGAATATGAGAATAAAAAAAGTGTCCTGAGAAATCAGAGAGTAGAGTCTCTCAAAGGAAAGCATTCATAAAATGCTATTACTGTGAAAGAATGGGACACACCATGAATATGTGTCAGGAAGCTCAGGAGATCAATGTCAGTGGAAGATATCTAGCTACATCAACATCTCAACATAGAAATGATGAAATGTGGTATGTCTTTGATGGAAGATGTTTCATATGTTCTGATCATGGGCATTTGGCTAGACAGTGCAGTAAGAAGAAAGCAAGGAAGGAAAAGGAACCCAGAAAGAGAATTTTGACTCCAGTGATGCATAATGAAAAATGATACACTGGAAGACAAAGTGGTAAGGTGAAGAATGGGCTTAGATTCTCAGGGGAATCACATGGAGCTGAATGAAAGGTGTATCTATCACCTCCTCTTCCATACTCCCAACTTCCCTCTAAGAAAGAACATGAACATATCTAGAAGAAAAATGGGAGGAACCACAACAGTTGTGAGTAAAGAGAATGTACGTTCAGTGGAGGACCCACCACCAATGAAAAATAGGGTGGCGACTCATAAATCTAATAAAAGGCAGATAAATAAATAATGCGTTGAAAAATTCACAAGTCGTGTGTCATGGATAGGACTAGAAGAAAAAGGAAAATCCATGCAATGGTGGAAGAAGCAAGGGATGATGACAAGCAAGGAGATTCTTTCTTAGAGAAATAATCAAGGAAAATGGAATTTTGGAAGAACCTCAAAGGAGGAAATGTATACTAGTGGGTTTAAACCCCAAATGGTGAGAAAGGCCAAGCCTATAGAATCTACATATCAGAAAAAGGCTCAGAATGTGGGTAATGAATGCTTAGTCATATGGCCAGAGCAGTTGAAGTTGGATAAGAAGTTAGAAGAAGCAAGGAAGGAGTGTGATGCTCTGCAGGAAAGAATCAAAGGGTTGACCCATCAGGATCAACCACCATCTTCATCTTGAGGATTCCAGAAGATACCCCTCTCCCTATGAATATAAATTCTATTAACTGATGATTCATGTGTTTCAGGTTTTAGGGAGATACGATCCAAGGGGAAGTGGCATCTAAGGATGTAAAGTGGAGAGGTGATATGCTCTAGAGTTTCAATTGATTCAAATCAGGTACTAGAGTTGAAGAAGAAAGGGAGAAACAGAGCACAATAGGAAGTGACTGTGTTATTAACTTTATCTCTTGTTTCCTACACCGAGTTTTAGCTCAGTAGGCTTAGAGATTTTGTTAATGGCTCAACTATGAGTGGAAGATGAGAACAAATGATGCAGGAGGAAAAGACTAGTTATGGGTCTAAACTGTTGGGTCTAACAACCGGAAGAGTTTCATAACACGGGGGGAGCATTCTATATCCTAATCAGATTCATTATCTCAATATGATATGAAGGATGAATGTTTATGCTAATGAAGAATGATTGGTGTAAAAGCAGCAACACACAGGTTTTCTTGATTATCTATTTTGTTCTAAAAATGTGGTATCAGCTGACTGCTTTCAGGATACCAAGAAGTTGCGTTAGAAAATCAAAGGTGTGTCAACAAAAATCTGAGAGAAGATGTTCAAATAAATGACATCATTGAACAATGACCCAGAGAAAAGTATCTGAAATAAATGAAGCCACTGAAGAATGAGTCAGTGAAAAATTTCCTGACGAATGTGTTGAGGAAGAAAGCAACACAAGGGAAACAGAAGTGGCTTATTCTGGTTTAGAAGAAGACACTGATGATGAACAATAAAGTGTCTAGTCTGTGCCTACAAGGAAGCCAAATAGCTGATCTAAAATTGATAGACAGAATATCATTTGTGATCAGGAAGCTCCTGTTCAAACAAGAATAATGAAGTCACTGCAGCAAACATCTTTCCTATCTCAGGTAGAGATGAAATGCTTTTCTGATGCAGCTGAAGTTGAAAACTGGGTTCAGGCTATGAATAAAGTGCTTGATCAGATTGCGAAGAACCAGATGTGGGAGATTTTTTTTTTCGAGGCCAGCAGATAAGAATGTTATCGGAACTAACTGGGTCTTTCGCAACAAGATGAATGAAGATGGAACTGTGATTTGAAAATAGGATAGCTAGTGTGCAAGGGATACTCCCAGATAGAGGGAATATATTTAGATGAGAAATTTGCACAGGTTGCAAGGCTGGAGACAATCAGATTATTTTTGGCCATAGCATTGAAAAGAAAGTTCAAAGTGTTCAATATGGATGTCAAATCTACATTATTAAATGGACTTCTGGAATAGGAGGTGTATATTGAGCAGCCAGATGGTTTTCTCATTCATGAAGATGAGAAAAAAGTTTTCAGGCTAAAGAAGGCATTGTATGGGCTGAAACAAGCACCAAGAGCATGGTACTCAAGGCTTGATCAGTACTTGGAAAATCTTGGTTTTCAGCGTGGAGGAGTTGATTACAATCTCTATTTCAGCAATGACAGTAATCAAATGATGATGGTGCTAGTGTATGTCGATGACATAATTTTTGGCAGATCAGATGAAGCTCAGTGCAGGCAGTTTTTTGAATTCATGAAAAATGAGTTTGAAATGTCAATGATTGGAGAGCTAACATTTTTCCTTGGTCTACATGTGACACAAGGAAGGAATGGAACATTCATTTCTCAATCTAAATATGCCAAGGAGGTTCTGATAAGGTTTGTAATGGATAATTCCAAGGAGATTAAGACTCTGGTTGCTACCCGAATGAAATTATCAAAAGATGAGGATGGCAAGGTAGTTAATATCATAGAATACAGGCAAATTATTGGAAGTTTGTTATACTTAACCGCAATAAGGCCTGATTTTGTTTTCGCCACATGCCAAGCAGTGATATATTAGAGTAATACCAAGGAAAGCCACATGCTTGTAGTGAAAAGAATACTTCGGTATATCCAGGGCATAGTGGATTTTGGCTTGACATATACTGACAAATCTCAGACAGAGTTATTGGGATATACTGATGCAGACTGGGCCGGTTCAGCGGATGATAGAAAATCAACGTCAGGTGGTGCATTCTATCTTGGTGGATTTTGTATTTATTGGCTAAGAAGGAATCAAGATTGCATTTTGTTGAGCACCGTGGAAGCTGAGTATATTGCGGCCACTCAAGCATGCACACAGTTATTGTGGATGAAGCAGCAGCTTGAAGATATGGGAGTTGAAGTGAAGTCTCCGATCAGAATCCAGTGCAATAACTCAAGTGCAATAAATCTCAGCAAAAATCTCGTAGATCACTCCAGGATAAAGCACATTGAGATAAAGTATCATTTTATCAAGGAGAAGGTTGAGCAGGGAATTGTGAAGTTGGAGTATGTTCCTACAGAGCTACAGGTTGCAGACATTCTGACAAAGGCCTTATCCAAGGAAGCATTTGAAAGGCATCGACTGGCTCTGGGAGTTCAGTCAATTCCCCGCACTTGAAACAGTGTGGATACTACAAAGGAGTGACCTTTGGGTTCGTTGACAAAGGGGGAGAAAATAGTGATTTTTCAAGGGGGAGACAGTGTGGCTATTTGAGAAATCATGACAGATATGGGGAGAAGCTGACCAGTGGAGCATCCAGATAGGGGGAGAAATGAGAAAGGGGGAGATTGTTTAAATCTGACAATGCTAGAAGTGATCGATCAAAGCATAGATATCACAACAGCTGAGGATTATGATAAAAGCAGAAAAGTGGTGTTGGAATGGTGAAAGAAGGTTTCCAGCTATCACCAATTGGTATCAGTGTGGTTCAACGATTGGTATCAATTTAAGAATTGGTATCAGGTTGGAATCTACAATTGGGGTCTTACATGAAGTGATTCATTGTTGATCTTTTCATACTACTCTTTTTTCTCACACCGAGCATTGATCATCTGGTCTTAGAGTACGTGTTAAGTGAATCCTTGAACGCTATCAGAATCATAAGAGGCGAATGGTGGTAGCGGCTGGAAGAAGACTCAATGAGGTATCAACGTGTAGAAAATAATTCTGAGAAGAGATATGAAGAATTGTCAACAAACCCAAAGGGGGAGATTATTGGGCAAAAATCCCTCAAGGTAACATTGCAGTATTTTTGGGTTGATTATGTTTGTTGACAAAGCATGTTTCCATGGAGAATTGTCGAGTTACCGGGAAGTTGTTGAAAATCCATGTTGATAAAGAATGATGATAAAGGAATGGATGATCTGGAGGCAGTACAAAAGAGCAGTACAAGGTGGCACTGTTTCCCAGTGTTTGCCAAATTTTTGGGGTCCAAAATTTGGAGTTTGGTGAGCATCGCAAAAATAGGATTTCCACGAAGATCATATTTTTATATGGAAAATGCATGAGTTTCGCGAAGATGGGATGCATGGATTGGATTTCCCGAAGGCCAGAAAAATGGAGGCAGTGATGCTTCACGATTATGTCAACGATTTGCGAACAGCAAAGTTGAAGCGCATCGCGGCGGTGAAGGTCTTTGCGAGGGAGCTTCGCGGCGAAGGCGCGAAGGAATGTTGGCAGTAATGCTCCGTGATTATGACGAGCTCCGCGATCAGAAAATTTCTGTGGTGCTTCGCGATTTGGATAGAATTCTGGCGGAAACTTTGGAGCTTCGTGATTTGAGATGACATGGCGTTGACTTCGTGCGGAAAGTTCGAGGGTCGGTGCAATCGCCTATAAATAGAGGCTGACCCCCTCGAGAGAAGTAGAGATAATTTTCAGAGAAGATATTTTGCTCTCATATTGCGAAGGTGGTTCGCGTAGCCAGTGTGCTTCGCGAAAGAGGAGCTTTACGGCGGCTATAGTAGCTCCACGAAAGTTGCGAGCTCCGCATTAGCTCATTGATCTTCGTGAGGGAAGTTGCTCTGCAATGACTTGAGCTTCGCGGTAGTGCTTCGCGGTAGTGCTTCGCGAGAGTTCTTCGTGAAAAGGCAGGAGCTTCGCGAAGTCTTGTTTGAGCTTCACGAAATTGGGAGCCTCGTGCAGTAGGGTGCTTTGCGAAGGTACTTTCCAAAGGTAGTTTCCCAGTGGTCAGGGGAAAAGGGATATTCATCAGTGGATGGAAGTAGGACTTCAACAGAGCATCTATCAACAGTTGAGGATGCGTGCATTCATGCAAATGAAGAGACCTACAGGTATATAAACTGTGATTGGGTTCCCTTCTAGAGTAGTGAGCTTAGGAAGAGGAAGAAGGTGATCCTCTCCACCGGCAGTGAGCCAGAGAGAGAAAAAACAGGGAGTGACCCTTGGGAAGAAGTGATCTAACCCTAAACTTTGTAAATGCAGAGAGCTTGGGCATAGAAGTGATCTAGCCCGAACATTATTGGCAGTGAGACTTAGTGGATTTGGTACAGCGGCACATCGTCGTTGTATGCTCCTTGGACGTAGCCCAGTGAGGGTGAACCAAGTAAAAATCTATGTGTTTTCCTAGTTGCATCCCTGCATTGCATCTAAATCATAACCATTAGATAAAGATAAAGAGAAGTGATCAAGATAAACACATAAGAGAAAACGAAGTGACCCTTGTAATAAAGAGGTCAAGATCTAGTGGGGAAGAAAGAACTTTGTGAAAGAATATCCATACCCTGATTCACCCCCCCTCTCAGGGTATATAGGCCCCTATTGGCCCTAACAAGTATAATTAGGATAATATTACTCTCTTATCAGTTTCAATGGAGTCTTCACTTTTGATCCAGAATAGATATGGGAAATATGAAAGTATTGGGTGTTTGACACTGAGGGAAAGCCTTGAATGTGGATAGTCACCTTCATATTGGATAATAGATGAGGGTGATATAATCTATATCATGAATCAGGTTATTGTGCCTATGAGCATACAAGAGGATCTGATGTGGGAATTTCATGACATGAAGTGGGAAGTACATCTAGGGGTGACCAAAATGTATCGTGACTTTAGATGACAGTTTTTGTGTCCAGACATGAAAAATTAGATAGTAAGGTTCATGACACGATGCTTCACCTATCAGTGGTTGAAGGCAGCGCATCAACATTATGGTGGTTTGAAATAGCCATTGTCCATTTTGGAATGGAAGTGGGATGACATGACCATGGATTTTGTGGTGGTTCTCCTGAACATTCCAAGGAAAAATGGCTCTATTTGGGTTATTTTGTATTGACTCATGAAAGTAGAACATTTATTCCCTATATGGGGAACATTCTTAGTGGAGAAAGTGGGAGATTCATATGTTCAGGAGATATTCCATCTGTATAGGGTTCCATAGACTATAGTTTTAGATCATGACTAACTCTTCATTTCATGTTTCTATAATGGCTTACAAAAGGAAATCAGAACACAAGTATTACTGAGTACGGACTTCCACTCATAGATAGATGGGTAGTCGGAATGTAATATACAGATTCTTGAGGATATTCTAAGGGAATATGTTCTTGACTTCAGCGGGTCTCAGGAAAATCACTTGAATTTAGTAGAGTTTTCCTATAAAAATAGTTACCAAAAAACTATACAAATAGAACCATATGAGGCTCTTTTTGGTAGGACATGCAGATCAAATCTATATTGGATGGAGGTAGGTGAGTTAGAGTTTTTGGGACCGACTCTAATACCAGAGACATCAGAGCAGGTTCATCTAATTCAGAAACGTATATCTACAGCTTATAGTAGATAGAATTTGTATATTGATAGATGGAGATAAACCCAAGATTTTATATATGGTGATCATGTATTCCTTTGGGCGTCACCTAGGTTGGATCACTGTAGGATATGGAAGCAGTGCAAGTTGGTTCCCAGGTTCGTTGGACTATTTGAGGTAGTGGAGAGAACCGGGCAGGTGGTGTACCGATTGGATCTATCATAGAAATATAGTAATATGAATGAAGTTCTTCATTTGTCACATCTATGATGGTAGCATCTCATCCCTTCTCATGTGATCGATGTAGTTGATGTTTATCTTGGGGTAGATGCATCCTTTGAGAAGCGTCTGATATTGTGTTGGATAATAGTGAGAAATTATTACAGGGAAAGATTGTGTTGATAGTATGTGTATTATGGAAACATGGGAATGTGTAGGAGGAGACATGGGAAATGGAAGCATATATTTAGGCCCAGTGTCCTGATATTTTTTACTCTGAATCATAAAGAATCTTGGGAGTGCATCTTGAGGAAGAACTGTTATAAAGTGGGGATATTTTAAGATCTCAACATTTTCTGGAGTTGAATCAAGATTTTTTTAGGTAATCTTTTGTTTTTATTTGATTACTCTTTTTTTTAACTTGGGGTGTGTTTGGGTGAATTTTTTGAAAAATTAAAGGAAAGAGGGTTATGCATGGTTGGAAAATGGTTAGAGAAAATCGTACACCCAACCCAGAAAAATGTGAAACCCTAGATAGTGGGGGTCTTCATGGAAGATGCATGGTTTGTCAAACTGTGTGTAATAAAAAGAAAAACCATGCACCACTAAAATAATGGGTGCACAGTTAGTGCACAATTAGTGAAAACTATGTAACCCTACCCAGGAAATCGGGCACAATTTTTAATGTGGCCCAAAAATTAGTTTTATATTCCCCAGAACCCCTAAAACTCACCCATTTCAACCTAAACTCATAACCTCGCAATTTTGGATGGTTTTAAATCTTTATGAAGAGATTATAAGTTTTTTTGACCTCCATTATTTGCTATTTGAAACTTGGATCAAAGATATTTTCCTCTCCCATTAAGTGGATCATATCTCATTTATTTCCTATTCAACCTCCTTCCTTATCTCATTATTTTGGTGGGGCATAATTTTCTATTTTGAAAGATCTAGATCTAGATTTAGTAAATCCAGATCTATGCCTGTGGATTTATATTTATAATTAAAGATATATTGTTTTTTTATCTTGATTTACCATTTTGAGATTTGGATCTATATCTACATCATTGTGTCACTCAATTTTTTAATATTTCCATTAAGAGACCATTCATCAGTGAATTGAGGTGGGTGGTCTAATATTCAACTACCATAGTTGTGAGTTTCATATGTGTATGCATGTTTTAGTATTTATAACATTCATTAGCAATTCAAATTCCTAAATTGATTTAGTTAATGTTTCAAATTTATTGATTGGATTTATTGTTAAAATTGATAATTAATTGCAGAATTAATTATGAGTTTTAGGGGATGTCCATTTAGATAATTAATTGGAGGATTAATTATGAAATTGAGAGATTTGTTATTTAGATAATTAATTAGGTGATTAATTATGAGATATTAAGATATAAGTTTTGATATAATTAATGGTAGATTAATTATGAGATATTGATGTCGTGGCTTGAGATAATTAATGGTGGAATTAACTATGAGATATTGGGGTTATTTATTTGAGATAATTAATTATATAATTAATTATGTGATATTAGGATGGTTGACTTGTGATAATTGATTTATGAATTAATTAATGGATTTGACATAATTAATTAATTGAGGAATTAATTAAGGGTATTCATGTGATAAAATAATTGTTTAATTAGTAATGAAATTGATGTTGAGGAATTAATTGATGAAATAATTATGTGTAAATGAATGGGAACATGGTAATTATAAATTGAGAAGTATAAATGGTAACATGGTCCTTTTACTTGTGGGTAAAGGAATGGGAACATGGTCATTCAATTGAGAAGTATAAATGGTAACATGGTCATTGTAATTGTGAGTAAATGAAATGGTCATTAAATTGAAAAGTATAAATGGAAACATGGTCATTATACTTGTGATTAAAGGAATGGGAACATGGTCATTCTTTTGATAAGTAATAATGGTAACATGGTCATATTACTTGTGAATTTAATATAGGTAACATGGGAAATTGGGTTTGAATTAAGTAATAGTGGAAAAGGTACTATTAAATGTGAACTCACTTTAGAATTATTCGGTCTTCGGCATGATATGAATAAGGTATTGAGATATGATATCACCTTTGAATATTTTAGTCTCTGGTATGATCCAAAGTAGGTATTAAAATATGATATTACCTATAAACACTTCGGGCTCCGGCATGATTCAAAGAAGACATTAAGGTATAGGTATCCTCGAGTACCCTGGAGATTATGTGGTTAAATAAAGATTAATCATATAATGTGATAATTATTTATTTATGAATTATGTTTATTTCTTTATATAACTTCATACACTATTATTGATGGGATTTGTTTTAGACACCATTGGTGGTGGCCTTTTGAGTCATACTCACAACCTACTAAGGTGGCCTGATCGGTACCCAAATAGACCTTATTATTATAGGATGGGTTAAGGGCAAGGGCCCTATGTTAGATGGATGATTTGGGTATGAAGATGGGATGAGGGAACTAGATGTGGTTTGGGACCTTCTTGGGAGTCTTAGGTGTCTTTATTTTTAGTTTTCATTTTAGACACTTGACATGTACATTAGCATGGCATGTTTTCTACTTTAGTTGGATATTGTATTTCCTGTATTTTTTATATTAAGATATATGTATTTTTTATGGTTATATATGATTCTATTATTATTTATTGTTTCCACTGGTGTATTACTCTGATAAAAGAGGGTATATTCTCCCCATAATTGACTTAGTAGACCCTCACATATTGTCGAAAGCCTCTAGTGTATGTGGAAGTGCGCTTGAGGTCACATGGATGTCCGGCTCAAGGCACTGGTGTGTTGAACCTGGTCCAGGACATTACAATTACATAAGGGTGAATAAATTGAAAATTTCTATTAATTGAAGAATAAATTATGGAATCAACTTTGAGTTACTATTAATAAATTTCAACTAAAATATGTAGGAAAATAATTTGTTAATTAGTTACATGTCTATATGAAAGGGATTGATAATATATCATGGATCGATCCTCATGGAAAGTTATAAGGAAATAGTGTATCTAATAGATTAAAATAATCATATGAAATAGATACATTATCCTTTGGGATTATAGGTGGATTCATGTATTTTATATACTTTCAACATGATATGGTTAATATATGTTTTTTAAATATAGAAATTATAGCAACCTAAATTTTTCATACATCGCTATTACATTATTTTTAAGATAAAAAACACAATAATAATATAATCAAGGATCAAAAAGTTTTTTATCTTGGGAAAATTAGGATCATACATCAATTCCACATAATAACACATAATAAAACTTAAATTATTCTTATATATCCACTTAAAATCTCTCATTATCACCAGAGTCCCTATAATCACATAATGATATACATTAAAGAAATGGGTGAGCTATAATCCAAGTAAGGGAATGAATAAGGGACGTGAATCAATAATAAATTTGTGAGCATAATAAACATCAACATATAATATAAATAGGATCATCATTATAATTACGAGATAGATATTTGATAAAGGCATGTAATGTCACATATTCAATATAATTAAAAATAATAATATATTGGTCAAATACCACATATATTTTTGAACGATTCTAGCATCATGTTCACATATAACATATGTGCATAAATCATAACATGATAATTTTAAATAAACATGAAAACATGTTCATGAATATTACACATAATATCATGAGATATATCTCATTGTCCAATGAATTTGAGGGTTATGTAATTATGGTCCCAATTGTCACATCATAATATGCTTATAATTATGAATTCCATATAGAACTTAAAATAATCATAGTCATGAAATAAACCCATGGAATGGAATTGGTTTCAGAAAGGATTCATAAAACATACTTTCATGAATAACCATTTGGGTTCCCAAATGAAAAATAGAAAACGTCTTTTTGGCTTAATACCCCATCTCTATTGAGTGGAGAATAATAAATTCAAGAGGATTCAATATGATGTTTTATAAATTAAATACTTTTTTGGAAAATCATTGTAAATGGATTTGAAATCACTTCAAAATGGTTGAAACATGTATATCTCTAGCAATTAAATAGAAATTATAGTGGAAGGAAAAATTAAGGATGTTATTATAAACTTCATATAGAAAATAATTTTAAGAGTGGATAACTAAAAAGAAGAGTTTGGGTTTAAAAATCATTTTACCTTAAATACCACTTTATTTTATCTATTTTTTTACTCCTAAATAATAAACATAACTTAATTAAAAAATGATACCATAAGTGAATTATCTTAATTTATGTATATATTTATCAATTATAATTATTTTATTTTATTTTTTAAGTCCATTTTTTATATATGTAACATTTTGATAGTATATTTTCATTAAAAATATCAGTTTTGTTTAAATTTTGCTACTTTTAATCAAGGTTATTTATAAATAAATAAAATTACTTAATAAAGAATAAAATATAAATATTTAAACATTAATATATTATAATATATTTATTATAAACATACATAATTTTGGTGATAAGAAATTTTTTAGAAACATTCTCATTGGCGGTTAATTGACTATTAACGATACATTGTCCAATGGGAATGAAATAGAAGTATAAAATGTAAATTATTCATAAATATAATTTTTATAGTAGGTTAATATCATTAATATAATTTTAACATGCCATTTAATTATTCTTATAATATTTTTTATTCAACATAATTGGGAAAAATAATAATAGAAGAGGAAAATGAGAGACGTATGGGTAAAAACTTACTATTTTCTCAGTGTACTTCTCTTGTACAGCAGTAAACTCTATTGATGATTGGAGTGGGTTTACTATAGAAAATCCATAAGGATTATTAATTTATTTAGAGATATGATTTGGGAATATTTTTTGATTTGGTGTGTGAGGGACTATTGGTTTTCAATGGGAGGTGTGAGGGTTTATTTATACTTAAGGACAGAGGTATTTATGAGTTAAAATATTAAATAAATTACTATATCCAATGTAAAACTTATCATAGTAATTTTTTAAATTATGAATCATATATCAACAAAATAAAATTAATTTATGACTTTTAACCCCTTTATAAATAGAATTCACAAGTTTAATAAAAAGGAATGTGGAAAAATGAAAAATCTTATTTTAAGGGAACACTTTTTGACTATAGAGTTTGGAAAATAATTTTTAGGTCCGTAAATTATGTTTATTTTTTAAAATAAATCATTTATATTATTAAAAACATTAGTCCCAAATAACCAATTTAGTATTTATTTATTCATTATTCCAACATCATTATTCCATAAAACATGTTACATTTGAAAAATTGTATTTTTACTATTCACGTAAAAATTGATGTTTTTCATAAAATTACCAAAAAAACACACTTAGAAAATTTCAATGTGATGATTACAAAAATATACTTAATTTTATCAAAAATGTTTTCTTGCATATGCATTTTTTATTTTTAAAATAAAAATTATGTTTTTTACAAATTATATTATCTTTTAGTTTATTATAAATGTTCTTATATTTTCTTTGAGTTTTTAATCTTAAAATTTATTGTATGGAATTATAATATTTAAAATTTATTAAATTAATTATTGTAAATATTATATAAAATTAATTTTATTAATTTTAGGTGAAATTTCTATTGCAATGGTTATTTTACTATTCCCAATAGTTAGATTATTATTCTTAATGGTCAGGTTTCTATTCCAAAAGTCACATTTATATTCAAATGCTAATATCACCACCTATAAATAACTATTTATTATTAACAAATTATTCAATACAATTACTCTAATGGTTCTATATTTTTATTTTCTAAGAGGTTAATTGGTTTACTAATATTTTGTTTCTTTTTTAGAGTTTTTTTATGGGAGAAAGGATTCTAGTATATTGGAAGGTTCTGAATTTTCCTATTGTAATTTAATTATTTTATATCTTTTTTCCAATTGTAATGTATTGAATTTTCATATGTTTTGTTTCTAAATAATATAATTTTTTCTATTAATTAAATAATGGTTTTTGGTTTCTCTGTGTGTTTTATATGTATAATATACTATAACACATATTTATTCAAGAAACAAATATAACTTATATACTTTGGGTCATTACATTCTTTCCCATTAATAAATTTCAACATGTATTCTTAGTTGATAATAGATAAGGGTAATTTTGTTTCATCATTTCCTGTAGTTCCCAAATCACCTCTTAATATTTATGGTTCCACTACAACACTTTGATAATTTTAATTGTCTTATTTCATAGATCATTGTCTCTATGGTCCAGGATCATCAATGGAAATTATTCATAAGAGATTTCATTCTTTAGTTTTACCACCTCTAAATTTAGTTCATTTGTGGGATCAGGTATGTACTTCTTATTGAGAGATATATGGAACACCTCATGAACTTGATCCATGTTTGGTGGAAGTTATCTCCGATGTTCCATTGATCCAATACAATCAAATATCTCAATGTAGCCAATGTACCTAGGTATAAGATTCCCTTTCTTTCCAAACCACCTATCTCTATTCCTAGGTGTTACTCAAAGGAACACTTTGTCTCCAATATCAAACTCTAAGTCCCTTTGATGATTGTTAGTATTGATCTAATACTAACTCTGATCATATTTTATATGTTGTTATATGGATTTAACCTTTTCTTACATCTTATTTACAAGATCAGTTCCAAGTATCTTTAATTCACCAACTTCATTCAAAAAAGTAGGACATCAACGTCACTCCCTATATAGAGATTCATATGGAACCATTTGAGTACTTGAGTGGAAATTATTATTGTATGAGAACTCAACTAATATTATATACTGATCTAATCCACCTTTAAAATATTTCAAGCAAGATCTCAGTATATTCTTGAGTGTTTTAGTGGTCCTTCAAGATTGGCTATAAATTTGGTGATGATAGATCATACTAAAATTCAATTCAGTATTCGTTTCATATTGAAGTCTTCTCAAGAATTTTGTATTGATCCTTGGATCAAGATTAGAGATGATCAAAAGTGGACCCCGATACAACCATTCCACTTCCTATACATATATCATATAAATTTGAACATGAGAGAAATCTTCCCAAATAGTGATTAAGTGTGTAGTCTTGGTGATTCAATCCACCAAAACCCATATTTCATTAATTCCTTCATATGTATTTAGAATACTAGTGAAAAAACAATTGTGGTTATGTTCTCCTATTTCCAAGTTTGTATGGTATATGGTTTCATCATCCCCTTTGACATATTTTTAACTACATTAAATGACTGACATAGCAATCACTTTGTGATGTACTTTATGATCTACTTCTTCATGTTTTCCCACCATAAGTGTTCTCAATGATCGTGATACATCTTAGTAATTCCGTGATGGATGTAGGAAGATAAAATATATAAATTACCCAATAGAACCTTATTTATATCAGTTGATGAAGGCACAATAATCCTAGTTCCAAAACAAATCAAACCATTATCATTGATATAAAATTCAAGAAGCATCCATTCCATTACTACTTTCACATGCTTTAAAGCTCTAGATCATTCCTTTATGCCTCATTGATATTTTCTTGGATATATGGTTGTCTAATAATTTTGGAAAGATAGTATTTATTCCCCTAAATTATGATTTCTATATACAACTATTTCATATCCATAAATAAAGGTTCCTTCCTAATCCATATCATGGATAGAGTAGAATGTTCATTTATACTAAGAGCATCAACTACCTTCTTCACCTTTCTAGGATGGTAGTGAATAGATAAATGGAAGTCCTTGATTATCTATAACCATGTTTTTTTAATCATGTTGAAATACTTCTATGTGAAAATATATTACAAATATTTTGATCTATATATGTCACACTTCTCACCATTGAGGTAGTTCCACAAAATCTTCAAGGTGAAGATCACAGCTTATAACTTCAAATATTGGGTTGGGTAGTTATTTTTATAGATCCAAAACTTTCATGAGGCATAGGATATAAATTTATCATTATTCATGAGTACACAACCCAATAATTTATTTAAATAGTCACTATATATCACAGAACCTTGACTATATTATTTTAGAGTTAGTATAGTTGTTTTCACTGGTCACTTCTTAAGGTCCTTAAATATTTCATCACATTCTTCTATACATATATACATTACCCATTTCCATTTTAACTTATTTATTGGGCAATAAAATCAATATAAATTTCTCAAAAAAATGTTTATAGTGCCTAGTTAAGACATGAAAACTATGGATTTCCATGAAAAATGAGGTTCTGGTTCATTCCTCAAATGTATTTATCTTTGTAGGGTCTACATAGTTTCCCTCACTTTTAATCATGTTCCCTATGAATTTGAATTGCTACATCCAAAAGTCAAACTTGTTGAACCTAGCATCCATTTTATCCTTTCTTAATGTTTCTAGAACAATCCATAGATAATCTTCATGTTACTCTTCTATCTTGGAGTAAATAATAATATCATTAATAAAGACTGCTGAAAATTTTTCAGCTTAGTCTATTAAGAATATATTTGTCAGATCTATAAATATTTTAGGGGCATTAGTTAGTATGATGGGAATAGATATGAACTCCTAGTGACCATACCTTGTATAAAAATCTATCTTATGAATATATTACTTCTTCACCATTAGCTGATAATATCCAGAATAAAGATTAAATTTTGAGTAGTGCTGAGTTCCACAAAGTTCATTGAAAAAGTCATCAATCCTTTGTTGGGGATACTTTTTCCTTATGGTTATCTTGTTAAGCTACTAGTATTCAATACATAGCCACAATTATTCATCATTTTCTTGAAAATGAACAAGGTAACACCCCCAAGGAGATACACTAGGGTGTATAAAACATTTTTCCAAGTAATCTTGTATTTTATTCTCTAACTCCTCTAGTTTGGTCAGGGCCATCCAATAAGGTCACTTAGATATAGGAGTGGATTTAGGTTTATGGACTATTGAGAAATCTAACTCGTGAACTATGGAAATTTTCAGTAACTATTAAGAAAATACTTCATTGTATTCCACCATAATGGTAATTTCAATATGTTTTATACTTTACTTGGACTCATCCATTTTGGAATGGTATTTTTATTCACTGGGTATCAACACTCACACCATTAAATGATTTTCCAAAGGAGATTCATGGTCTTCCTTTAATTTATAGAAGATCATTGTATAGTTCAGGATATACAAAGATATTTAATTTTCCTAATATATGGTGTGATCTCTATATTGTGAGATCCATTCCATTCCTAGTATAGTATCAAATCCCACCAAGTTAAGGATTGTGATATACTCTATAAGAATCTTCCCACAAAATCTAATATGAGAATAGTCTAACAATTGGGTTTCATTGATCACGCCACTCGGTGTTTTAATGAATATCTCTACTTGAAAGTAATAATTTTTTGATTCAATAGTTCTAGAAAAAATTTAATATATATGTAAATTCATAGATTTAGAATAAAATAAAACCTTTTCTATTTCTATGTGAATAGAAAGTGTACCTTGTATGACATCATTTTCATTTTCCACCTTAGTGATAGTGATATAATAATCATTCCCTTCTTCCTTTAGATTTGGTGGTTTCTAATGCTGGTTACCCTCAAAGAAATTTAGATTAGTGCACTAGATTTCATATTTTCCTTTCTACACATAGTTGAGGAATTGAACTATGGGTGGCACCTTCCTTTCCTCCATCATATTGTTCGTCTTCTTCTTGTCTCTTCAACATTAATGAGCTTGGTGGCCTTCTCTTTATCACTTAAATAATTTCTCTATCCCTTTAGGGAAATTCCCAGGATGCTTCTTCCAAAAAATTTAACATGTTGGTAGTTAGGTATTTTTCCTCATTCTTTATTTGATATCCCTATATGAAGATCCATAATTCATTTATATCTCAATATCCATGGTACCAATCCCCAAAATCCATATCTAGATTAATAGCACATAAAACTACATCTTTTCAACTACCAATGTATTGAATAGATATATCCTTTTTAATTTGTGGTTTTAAACCAATAAGGAATCAATAAATTTTTCTATCATTGTTGATAACAAAATTTTAGTCATAACTTATAAGCCTTGTTAATGTTTCATCATCATCTATGAGAGTTTCAACATCATTTTTCTAAACCTATATGAATTCTCTCTCCGCTATTTTTTAAATATATTGAGGGAAATAATTGTAAATAAATAAAATATTAAATCCTTCTCACTAAATTACTTACATTTTTTATTTTAACATAATTTTCTTTATCAACACCCATCATTGATCAGCCTCTCCATCTAAATTATAGATAATCAGAGTCACCTTATCCCTCTCATAATAGTGGAGTATATAAAAGATATTCTCCATTGAGTTATCAAGTATATTAGAATACCCACTGAATATCAATGTTCATTACTACATAAAAGACTTGAAAGCTAGTTGATCCATCTTGGGTGATGGTGGACATTCAATTTATTGTCCCAAACTTTTATAAATGAAGTTCCCTTTAGGATTCAATTAAATGACCAACTATGTAATTTAGTTATAGAAAACACATGAACTACATTAGTTATTTAGGAATTTTATGTACTCATGGATTTAATAGGCTATTATTCATCATTTTTATTGATAATATATCCATTGAATAGTGATTTTGTGTCTGGTATAAATAAAGGATTGTGATAAAGTCCAATTGACATAGATAAAAGATGTGATGGCCTCAACTAGTAGGATTGTACCCTATGAATCCCACTTATCAAAGCATATGATAGAGATAAAAACACTAGTATTTTACCTTTATCAAGTGAAATGTGACAATAAACCACTAAATCATTTAATAAATCATTTACAGATGAAGATAAAGCTCATTGATATCACAGCCCACACCATGTATATTGAACCACCCCAAGAAAATATAGACATTCTACACCATACCCTTAGGTCATTAACTAGTGTAGTAAAGTGTTATATATCTAGACCCTAATGGTATGAATATATATATTTTCTTTTAATAAAAAAATAATTATTTTTTCCCTTTTTAATATTACTTTTTAAAAAGATTAAATAATGAGTTTGGTGAAAATTGGATTCTAATACGATGAACCATAGATTTTATATTTTGGGAAATATATTATTTCAATAAAGAAACTATTTTTTATTAATTCAATAATTCTTAAAATAAATGATATTTTAATAAATTATTATTATATAATAATATTTTTTAAATATAGATGATAATAAAATTTTATGAAGTCAACCATAATTTTTGAGAGGGTTAGGAAACTGTTATTGTAAAAAATAGTATTTTTCAAAAAAAATGAATTTTTGATTAGAAAGTTTAAATTCTCATACATAGAGATATATTTTTGATAAATAAATATTATTTTTTGAATCATAATATCATAATTATCCAATAGTTATTTTTTCATAATTTGTGGATACATTAGAATTATTGTGTCAAAAATTAAATATGGTATAAAAACATGGTGTTTATTTTGACATAATAATGACCCAAAAGAGATGTAATATATGAAATAAAAGGTATAAAGAGAAAAATATATATTTCCAATTTGATATAATGTTTTTCTAAGGTAATTTTATTAATTTTATAAACCCTTAATGAATCCCCCAAAACCCCTATAATATTTTAAGGTTTTAAAATCAATTCATTGTAAACGTGACTCACTTCCACATCACCAAGGGTATAATTTTAATGAGATAGGTTCTTAAACATGTAAAATAATGAAAACTTCTCTAATTTTTCTAAAACCATAGTAAAAAAATAAATTTAAGGGTTTTTCTATTATTTTTTCATATAGACTCCAAAACCTAAGTTGGGAACTTAATAAAGAACTCTCCTACCTTTTAATATATAAACCCACCCAAACTCCCATTTATCATAACTCAAAAACATTGGGTAATTAAATTGCTTGGTACCTTTTTATCTATATCAATCCTAAGGTGTCCCTAAGATCTTAAAAATCTCCTCCCATTCTTTTTGAAACACCCACTAAAGGTAAGGGATCTTCTCCTTCTCCCCTTTATTCAAATGCCTCATTTATATTACACCCTTTTTTCCAATTTTTCATATTAGGATATGATTACACATATATCTCATAAATCCATTATTATTTAATGTTTTGAAAGACCCTTTTCACTCTCATTAACTCTTTTGTGATTCTTGAAGTACCTATATTATGCTTTCGAAAGTATCCTATAATTTTTCCATGCCAAACTTTTTTATTGTGAATACCCATAATTATATCCACTCAAGAGTATTCACCTATATGTACCTATCCTGTATTGATTATTGAATTCCATTTATACAACCCACACACTTTTATTATTGGATTAAAATTAATTAATGACATGTTTATTTTGTATGATTCATGTTCCACACTTATGCATGTACATAAAATGAAAAGGATGGTTGCATCTAGATATAACTCCATTGCATTGGGTAATGTTTTAGTCCCGTCAAAATCATTTATGGAATTATGGAGTAAACTTAATACATTATGGTACTTTTAACATAATTTTATGATTTCTTGGTAGTTATCCTTGACCTATGTTTATGATGTCTAGTTTAATGTTGTGTCAACATTCCCATGTTGCATTTATATTATCATGTTATATCATATATTGTTATTTAAGATTATGATTCTCACCCCTCGTGTAACCTTGATATGCCTATTAGATCAAAAGTACAGCTTTACCTTATGCTATTTTTTTATTCCCTTACTCATATGTATAGATCATCCCTTTCTTATGTACGTCCCCAAGTTTTCCTATGTAGTTTTAAAAGAGAAATGGAATTTTTAGATCATGTTAAAGAAATTTTAAATAATTGTTTTTATTCATGTATCTTGTTAATATACTATGTACCTAATTTTAGAAAGTCATTGGGTATCATGATCTCTTGGGAATTTATAATGTGTACTTTTATGTAATAAATCATGAAATAGTTTGTATTAAATACATTGATTTTCAATGTTGGTATTAGAGAAAAGCCTATTCATTTTTGGGATTAGGATTAGAAAACTATATTAAAATCCCTAAGGATGATAATAAACATAGGAAAATATCTCTAATTTTTTAATGTATAGATTAAATGGTTTCCATGAAAATACATCCCTTCTTGGATACTACAAGTGGATGTGGATTTTATATAGATGTATATGTGGTTAATAACCTAGAAAGTGCTCATTTAGTTGGAATCAATCATTACCCGGTGCATGAACATAGTCCTTGATGAAAACTTAGTTTGATACTCCTATGGGAAAAAATCGGTATATTCACAAGGTCCTTATGAACCATTATTAAGGTAATAAAAATTCCCATAACATTTTATATTAAGAGATAGATCATTTAAAACTTATATTGAAACCTAGAAATTCAAAGGTTAAAGAATATATATCATTTATATGGATATCTAGTTTATGTGTTCAATTGTTTAAAAATAATCATCACTAATTGTCCCTTTTTTATATTAAAATTGTTGGAAATTGGAGAAACAGAGTCAACAACCAATGTGGTGAGTAATGTAATGAATCCCAAAGTGAGATGCCCAATTTTATTAGAGTAGTAGTTGGGAACTTCATCGAAATAATTTTTCAATTAAGTGAAGATTTGAACTTAAACTTGAATTAGGAGGAATTCCTGAATCCCAATAAGAAATATAAGGTTTCTATTGAAACCATTATGAAAAAATGGCCTTTGAATTTTAGAGGATCTTATAATCCCTTAATCGGGGAACAATGGATCAACTCCATTGAGATGATCTTATCCATCCTTCAATGCTCTGAGAAAGAGAAGTTAATTGTGGCTATTTAATGTATGTAAGGAGAAGAAGATCAATGGTGGATGTTGGTAAAAAAATATGAATACTAAGGATGAGAATGAAGTTATGGACTGGAAGAAATTCTAGAAAATATTTTTTGAAAAATATTTTACTCACACACTTCGACTAAAAAAAGAGAGGGACTTTTTTAACCTCAAGAAATAGGAAGATAAATCCATTAGGTAATGTGAGGTAAACATAACAATACATTCATGATATACCTTTATCATTTTAATTACCCATGAAAGTAAATTTGACCACTTCTTTGGTGGGATGATGTTGATTCTATCAAAATCCTTATACATTCAGCACATTAACAACTATGAGTAATTTTTACATTGTTCCCTCAAAGTCAAAATGCATATCATTGAATCTCATGATTTTCATGGGGATGATAAGTGGAAAATGGATTTTAATTATAGAAATATGATGGAGAAATATAATTGGGGAATTAAATCACAATATCCTTTATGGAAAAAGTATGGGAAGAAGAATCCCAAAAATTTCTTAAGGGGATGAGAAAATTATTTAGGTGCGAGAAGGAAGGGAACCTAATAAGAAAATACTAATAGGAAAAAACACCAATGTGGTGGAAGAAATTAATCCTCTAGTTATTCATCATCCATAAGTATAGTGTTTTGATTGTAATTAATGTAGTCATTATACAAGTTAATTCCCTAAGTTGAGGTTAGTCAAGGATATTCAATGCCAAAAACCTCCAAGGAACAAGGGAAATCTTATACCATCACAACTGTTGAGGTGGATCTTGAAAATTAATTGTAGATGGGTATACTAGTAATTAAATCAGGAAAATAAAACATACTTCTTTATTGTGTTTATACACATTATCTCAAATCACGCATGTTTTTTAGAACTATTTAAACACTGTCTCAAAACATGAAATTTGAGTTATCAGTGAAGATAGTGAATGGGTGAAATGTCACATCCAAAGAATATAATCCATCCCCTATTTATATTTTTTGGTTGAATATCCTATTTAACCTTATGATACATCCATTATTGGAATTAAATTCTATTATAGTCATGTATTATTTTTTCTTATATCAAACCAATATAAATTGCTAAGAGAAGGAAATCACTCTATATATCATGAATATACTTATGATTTTATACAAGTATGAGGAAGATGATGAATCTTCTTTGGTACTAACATCTTGAGCATATATATTATTTTCTTATGAGAAAGTGCATCTTTTTTAAATGGTTAAGACTAAATAAAATATCATCATTGATGACATGACCCTTTAAAGGGAATTCATTGATGTGTTTTCTGACGAATTATCATGTCTTGATCCTATATGTGAGGTTTATTTATTAGTCAAGATCATATCTTTATCTTTTCCAATATCTAATACTCTGTATATAATCATTTTTGTTAAATTTTAGGAGCTAGAGAAGAAAATATAGGGTGATATTAATAAAGGGTACATATGTCCAAGTGTTTCACCATGGGCTATATCGGTCCTCTTCATCAAGAAGAATTATGGGTTAATGACCCACTCCATTTATTATCATGAGCTTAAAAAGATCACAATAAATAGATTGTATTTCCTTCCAAGGAATGATGACTTATTAGATCATTTACACAGAGCCTAGTATGTATCTAAGGTTGATCTTTGGTTGGGGTATTACCAAGTAAAGGTGAACAAGGAGGATATCTCTAAAACTACTTTTCATGTGAGGTATAGGCATAATGAGTACATAATGATTCCATTTGGATGTGTCACGAAATGACCCAATCGGCCTCGGGCCACAACTCCCCAATCCCACCTCCAATAGGATAGGGGTTGGTGACTAGTACCAAGTAGGCATGTCACTCAGATGGGATGTCTTTTCATAAGTTACTTGTACACATTCATCCACAAGCACCTCGATGAAATAGTATAGATATATAAAAAATTGGAAACTAAAATGCATGCATATATTTATCCCAAACCAGATTATAGAAGACGTACTGAAAGAATAAAAGGGAAAAACATACACCCACTAAAAGGAAACTATGAAAGCTTCTAACCTGCTCAGAAGTAGGAGATTGTTGTCAAATGAAACTATGGGAAAGCTCCTCAACCCAGCTCCGGTAAACACCTTAGTCGGTCAATATCACTAAGTTCCACCTGCCTCGGGTCCTCCTAGGACTCCATTAAAAGGCTTGTGGTCTGCACAAGACCTAATATGTATAGATAAATCTCGAGCTGGGGTGAGTATAATAATACTTAATAGTCAATCCAAAAATCGAAATGAAAAGGGAGAAAATAAAAGGTAATAGTCTACTCAACATAGCCAGAGGGAACCCAATTGAGAGACAAACTCCATCTCAAACCATCCTTGGCTAAACATGAGTATTCAACTCAGTCAAATAATCCCAAAAGAGATAGTAAGGGAATATCCATCCCACAACTCATCCTAAAAAGAAGATAAAGGGTAACCTCATCCAAGCATAGGGGGGTCAACATGGTGAGTAGATGAATGACACATCAAGTTTGTGCCACCACTATGAGGAGAGTAAACTCATCTAAACAGGAGAATGTAGACATAGAAAGTCTGTGGAATAACCCATGAATTTTTTCCTCCTATGTAAATAGAGTAACCAAAACTAAGGGGTGGATACATAAGAAGTATGTATACTCATCCCAAAATGGGTTTCAACCTAGAATGTGACAATAATGTAAGGACTCCCAAAAGAACCTAGATATACTCATCTCAGACTCCAAGTCTCATGAGATTTTGACCTCATAACCAGTAATAGGATTCTACTCAAGGCCCTATTAGTAACCTAAAACTAGGAGAACACACTCCATGAGATCATCTATCCTTGATGGAACCCATCCAAGAGATATTATCCATTAGTAATAACTCACAAGGTACAGAACTAGTGACCAACACTAGAGGTCCGACCATAGCAAACCTAAACCTTGCACAAGGCAGTTATAACCTAAGTGGAGAGGCCTCCCCCTCACCACTACACATAGTTGAGGGAAAACTACTACAAAATCTGCACCGCTTTCATAATCTCTACCAAGAGAGAATGGAGGGACCCTCACCCCACCACCACCCTATAGTCGAGGGAGTGTTATCTCCTAACCAAATCACAAAAACTTTGTTGCTTCTAAATGGAGTGTATCGCACATCAATCTATCTAAGGATCACTAAATCCTAACCATTTATCATATGAAACTAGTGTAGGTGCATGTTACTTGTAATTTTACTGAAAAAATGATGGATAAATAACTCCAACAGAGGACCCACTCCCTACTACTACTTATAGATAGAGGAGTAATACTCATAACCAACCCTTGAAACCTATATCTCTCCATAATGTAGTTTCTCACACCTCAATTGGTCAAGTGAGCACTAACTCTTAACCAAGAATTGCATGTAACTAGTGGAGGGTCCTGCTCCTCATAATTGTACTGAATAGAATAGGGATCACTAACTATAATAGAGGACTTGCTCCCCACTACTACTCGGATATGGGGGATTACTACTGCGTAGGTGAGGACCTGCACCTTGGTATGACATAGGAATACCAATATATGTCTAGGGGACCCAAACCCTAGTAAGATAGGGTAGTACCACTCTACCAGCTCAATTACTATGGGGGCCTACACCCTGACACGAAAGGGGAATACTGACCTCAAGTTAGAGGACTCGCACCCTGGTATGATATAAGAGTACCAGCTCTTATGGAACAACACATATGGAGGACCATCACACTAGAATGAAATGGGATTTATGACTCAAAGGATAGAGTACATGCACCCTAACATGGTATGGGAGTACCCACTCTATCTATACATCACGTCTGGATGACCTAGACCCTAACACGGTAGGAGAGTGCCAACCCCAGGATAGAGGACCTACTCCCTAGAATGATAAAGGAGTACCAACTCTTATAAAATAAAACATATGGAATAAAAACACCCTAGAACAAAATGAGAGTTTCAAATCCAATGATAGAGGACCCACACCCTAACACGATAGGGGAGTACCCACTCTATCTATAAGTCACATATGGAGGACCCATTCCCTAGTCCAACAGGGGAGAACCAATCCTAGAAGAACTAACCCATGTGTATAAAACTTGATACCATGATGTGGTGATTCCCATACCTACCAAATAATAGAGGTAGGGGAAACCTACACCCTAATTCCACAGGGGAGTATCAGCCCTAGGGTCTCTCTTTAAGAACCAAACTGATCTACAACATCAGTCAAGTTCCACTGAAAGTAGCATCATTCTTATCAAACCTCACATCAAAAAATTACCATGGGTAGGGTATTTTCACCATAATACAATAGGTTATCACCACTCTACTAGCCCAAAGAGTCTATGGGACCCACATCTTAAGTAAAAATGGAATTTTACCAACCCCGACATCAACCCAGTGATTCACCCCGATCATTTCCCAAGGTTAAGCATCGGTACACAAGTATCTTATGAAAAAAACTCCACCTCATATCTCATAGTCCAAAATGGAGGTGATCGTCACATTATATGTGGAAACATAATCGAGATAGGCTACTCATAGTCCTGAATTCGAGTCCTAAAGAAGGAGATACGTAAGGAGGAAGATCTCAAGAATATCTTCAAGTAATTACACAGCCTACACTAGAGGCCACATGGAATGCGGAATCACTCATTCACCTATCTTTTTCTCCCTTTCACATGGCCTAACTTTTCCATGTAGGGGTTACATGGCATGTACAACCCCTACACTGCATGTTCTACCTCACTTGGCCCATGGTCGTGTTCTTCTTCCACATTTCCCGGCCATTTGTGTCCCTTATATGCGATACAACCCATACTGCACGATGTGTTTTGGATAAATAGACACATTGGTCATGTGGTATAACCATTACCATTTCCAAAACCCCATGTTCGTTTACTTTGTCTATTTACTTTTACACGACCATGTACTATTACATAGCTATCCAAGGCCATGTCTTTTGGCCACACGACTAGGGTCACTACATGACATGTAACTTCTATACATGAAGTGTATCCCAAAAAGTCGTCTTCCCTAAATAGGAAGTGATACATGAAATGTCACACTGAACTACACATAGTGTATATGTTACTTCCATATAGTGATTACCTTTATATTTACCTAATTCACCTTGGTTTACCCCAAAACCAATAGATCAACCTAAAAAAGATCACTAGCAATTGCAATAGGGATCTACAACCTTAAAACAATAAAAAATGAAGAGAATCAGGACTAAAACTCAAATAATACTACCTCTGGGGAGAAATTCTGAATCTTCAGGTCCAAAAAAACAACCAGGTCATGTTTCTCCTTGATCTGATGACGATTTATGCCAAGAATAGAGATCAGAAGCACTTTGTCGCTTCGATTCTGATTTGTTTTCAACTGTCACCAAATGAGAAAAGGAGGAGTGGTCACCTTTTTTTGTTTAATGCACCCAAGGGGAAGGGGGTATATTTAGGTTATTTTATTAATTAAATTTTTATTTAATTAATAAACCTTCCACAAACTACCCCACCAACTCATGCTTCACCAAACTCTTGGTACATATAACTTTATATCGTGCCTAGGGTAAACACGACATTTTGAACTCAACTGTACCCTCATATTTTTGTTCAGAGACTCCACTCGGGAGTTATTATATGTTCCAATAGATAATATGTGCACATGAAAAAGTATATTTAATATTTTTAAAATCACCGAATCGAGGATCTCTGACCCCCGGAATCCCACGCTGACTCAGCGCCTGGCTTTAGAAATATTCATAGAATTACTCAAATGTCTTATAGGTCAAACCTGAGTGAATAAATTCTACCAACATTTATGGATTTTCATCCCTGAAAAGTGAAATCCTATCCACAATGAAAAGAAACTGCTCTCTCCACTAGAACTCTCATTTCATTGAGATCACCAAGGGTTCCCATACTAGTTACAAGAATGCACCTAGGGGGACCACTAAGGCCAACCCAAACCCATGAATAGTTGAAACTAGTCCAATTTCTTGTTACAAGTGATCACATGTCTCCTTAGTTTTGATAGGTGTAAAATAACTAAGAACCATGGTCTATATGAAATCATAGGGTCTAACAGTATACCACCTCGCTAACTTGATGTAGATACTGGCATAACCACACCGTTTGCATCCACCCCTAGATGAATGGAACCTCTACCTCAGCAAGAATATTTCATTCGAGGATGGTATTGAAAACATGAGATTAACCATGAAAAAAACATGGCTTCTCATGTGTAAACACAGTGTCTTACTAGGCTCTTATTCTACGAACCAACAGTTATAGCACTACGCGACAAACAGAAACACCACCACACCCACTATTGGAATACCAGCTGAGTATAGATGGTAGGAAAACAATCAGAACCATATAAACAATATAGGTTCTAAAACTTATGAAACATAATGGTTTTATGCAAGGATCTCCCGCCTCTAGGGCTTCCAAGAAAAAAGGTTCAAGCAGAAAAACTCCACAAGCAATGCCAAGACTTTCTCCAACACTCCAGCACAAAACCTCTCCCTAAAAACACATGTCTAAAGAACTTATCCACCAATTATAAATGCTATACACTTTTGAAAACACTGACTCTCCAACATAGTTTTTATCATGTCACAAAAATGCATCTCAGTGGGGAAAGCATACTTCTTCCTTATGAGTCCAAATCTACACCAAACTGCATTACATCCTCCTCAACCATATCATAAACAAATATGTCACCAAGAACATGGGGGTACTAATGAACAAAAAAAGAGCTACCCAAAAGCTAACACTAGGTCTTACCAGGACCTCTTTTTGAAAACAACTGATATGTCACCAATCCCCAAATGTAGATGTTAGAGAGAATCATCCACCACACCTCAATACTATCCTCTTTAGGTGAAACCGACACACCCGAATGGTTTTGATCAGATTATAAAAATGATTATTAGAGGTGGAAGGACCTCGCTTCCTCAAGAATTTGAATATACATAAAATAACACCAACACAGCGTTCTACCAATTCCTTATATCACCCTATATAAACCTCAAGCAAGTAGTAGAAATAAAACCATACCTCACCAAAGTGTCTATAAATTACTATTGTAAAATGTATAAAGGATATAGATTATACCTATATTAATCCTCAAAGATTATAGTTCAAAGGCCTCTATAGCCTGCATTTGTCCTCACTCGCATCCTCCAGCTCCCTAATCCTGGCATGGACCACATGGGGGTGGTGGTGGAAAAACCTCAAACCTCTTTCCACCAAATTCTGCTCTCCCAAATCCTCTACCATCTCCACCATTTTGTGGAACTCCTTGATCTAAATGTTGCCTCTTCTAAGGCATCATGTCAAACGTCTCCCCCTCAGCAGAATGGTGGGTCAGAAAATATCTAGCAAGATATATGTGGTAGTCGCAAGCCTAACACCGCCTCTCTCATGGATGACTTGATCCGTGGGGTGGATCCTATTCCATGGGTCCACGTGCTTGATTATAGGAATGGTTATTCCTAATGTGCTAAGATCCTATCATCTTCTATCTTACATCTATTGTAAATGCCTCAACCTCATGACCACCACTGTGGGATACATCTACCTATCCCTATTCCAGGAAGCTCTCTACAACCAGAGCATGATCTAGTACCCCCGGATAAGAGGGACGGTACAAGGAGACCACACCTTCCTAGACATCTCTAAGTAGTCCCTACTCAAATATTCAAGCTCTAAAGAATGGGTCTCAAACCATATATAGGGAGTATCATGAGAGGTCTATGAACCTCGCTGAGTACTCCTCTATGGTTGTTCTATTATGCCAAAGCTATATAAGATACGAGATATGCACATACCTCAAAGTGGCTAGGTATAACTCTTCCCTAAGGAGTCACTTAACTTTTCCCAAGTTAGTATCTAGTATCCCCTCATACTAAAAATGTTTCACTAAAATCCATCATCACCTAGAAGAACCTTACAAAAGGATCATTGTTAGGAACACCATCTGATTGGGAGATGTCCTTATAAAGTGGAAAACAAATTTGACTACCTCAAGTCAGTATTCATCTTCCTGGGGTCTTGGATCACCTTGGTACCTTAGAGGTAACTATCTATGAAACTTTTGTAGAACACTCAGCCTATGCACATCCTCGACCTGAACTTTTGACATAACCAGCTACTCAACAAGTGGTGGCTCAACTGGAGGACCACTCTGAGATGCCACCTCAAAACCAATTCCTTGCACTGAAGCCTCATCACGGGGTGGATCATACCCTCAATCCCTCCATGGTACCATGTATGGATGTCTTTATAGTGGAATCATGAAATAGAATTCAATATGTGCCACATTAAAAGAGTATATATAGGGAGATGAATCAAGAAGGACATAGAAAAACCAAAATCTTGTCCTATATGATTCATGTACCATTTATTTCCATGCCACCAGTTTCCTAATGTTCCAAGTTGAAAATAAGGTTATCATAGTCATATTGAATGGATACATAGACCACTGTACCAAAACTATGACCTCTAACCTAATATCCTAACTCAAAACATCCTAAAACTGTCTCTATGGAAACCAAAAAAAAGATCGCGACATTATGGTCATGCAGTGGAACCCACTATGATACCACTCTGTCACGACCCAACCCAAGGGAGCCTAGGCCGCAAATCCCCAATCCTTCCTCTAATAATTCAGAGGTTGGTGACTAGAATCATGTAGACACATCGCCCATATGGGAATCCTTTTCCTAAGGTACCTTTACACACACACCCTGTAACGCCCCAACCCTAGTTACCCAGAGTCGGTGCATTATTACATAACATTGGCATGATCACAAGAAAGATCAAATCTCGAAAGACCGATTGGTTTAGTAGCCTTGGAAACACTAGATATATATACATAAGTTCTACATTACATCATAAATTGAAAAACTACTACAACAACATAATGTCTCTACAGTCCACACTATTATCCCCTCATAATATCCCTGCAGGTCATTCATAACTTACTTCTTCACATCCTGGGAAAAATAAAACATAGAAAAGGGGTGAGCTCAAATGCCCAGTAAGGATAACAATATAGAGGAACATTCAAAATAAGCATAAACATTTAAGGCAATGCATTACTAAAACAAAAGCCTTTTAAACTTGAAATTCAACATAGTATGGAAAAAGTAAAATGAAATAATTCCATTTACTTAATCACATGGATATTCTACTCATCGAATAATCACATGCAAAAATCAATAACCACTTTCATAATGTTGGAATGCATAATGCCAGACTATCATAACCACATATTCAAGGCCTCGTGCCAAGACTACAAATAAGATTTTGCCAAGGCCTTGTGCCAAGACACTAGTTTGTCTCATGAGACCTACCGATGCATCGAGGAGCTATAGCGGGCTCCACCCGTCACATATTAAGTCCAATGCATTCCCATATGAAAAGGTTTAAACATAACATAAACATTCGTATTAAAACTAGCATACGAAATGTCAATAATTTCACCATAAACTATGAATGGTATAAAATAGCACATCCATAGTCAAACATATCACAAAACCTTCAATACAATATAGAAGTTTTGTATTATAATAAATCAACTTCAAATAAGCGTAAAATCTATCAAAGGATGTTGACATAGATGAAATCAAAACACTTTTTAGAGACATATCTCTTTCTATTTTTGAAATAATTTAAGAGCCATATAAAACAAAACATTTTCTTGAAAATATTCTTATAAGATTTTAAGGAAAGCTTTGAAGATTTTATAACGGCGGAAAATAACTACACCCGCCGTATAAGTTAAAAAAAACATTCTTACCTCAATTCTGTCGAAAAGGTTAAAAAGGACCTTGTTTTGAAAACAATGGAAAGATTACTCTTATAAAAAGTCAAAAAGGGTATAAATGACTTTAACCCATATTCTTGTAAATAAAAAAAAAAATTGAAATACATTTTTAAGAAATATGTATGTGGATGATAACGAGGTCCCAGTAGAGAATTATGTATAAACAACCCTGGATAATGAAGAGGTTGTGAAGTAAACCCTTACCTTGTACTTTTCCTTGGTTGGGGTAGGTTAACCTCCTGTATAATGGTGAAATAATTGTTATTAAATTATACAAGAATCATATACATTCATATGATATCATATATGATCTTTTAACATTGCTTTGTTAACAATATCTTAGATTTATCGTTGTTTCGGGTGTTAACTTACTCGTTTTCTTTTATATGTTTTGTAACGTAAGTCGTGTTTTTCATGGATAGGTTGTATCTTATTCATATACAGAATTATATCATGTCCCTAAACATTATTTTTAAATCATCAAATGATAATTATACTTGGATGGATACGACGAAGAATGAATCTCATCGCGTTCGTGGAGACGGTAGTCCGTACGTACGCACGAGCGACAATATCATTATTTTGATATTAAAATAATATATAATTGGATAGTATATCATATATATAGAATCATTATCATGTTATTTTTATTATTTACATGAATTACATATCATTATTATACCCACCTAAATAATAATATATTGAATAACAATTACACCACGACGTGGAGACGGTAAGCCGTACGTACGCACGTATGGTGACATGTTATTCAAAGGGTGGATAGAATACTGAATATGGTTGTACCATATTTATAATAACATCATAGTATATGTGAGATAATGGAGTTATTATTTTAGAATGGTAAGAACAAAGAAAGAAGAAGTGGAAGAAGAAAGGAACTTGAAAAGGGGTGGTGAAAACATTACCTCTTCTTCGGGTTCTTCCTTTTGATTTGATCAAAAGGGCTCCTTAGGTTGGATTTCTGATCAAAATAAGGCCTCTAGGTTGTAGTGAGGGAAGTTGGGAGAGTATGTGGGCAGAGTTTGGCTGATCCAAGTGGCTTGAGAGGTGTGAGGAATGATTAGAAGTGGTCTCCTTTTATAAGGGAGAGGAGGGGCTCTTTAGGAAAGAGTGAAAGTATTACTTTATAATATAATTAAATTCGGTTTATAATGGTCCAAAAATAATTGAGGTCGAAGATAAGATGACTCATATTCTAAATAACATCAACCAATAAAAATTGGACAGGTTTTAGATAATATTTTAATCATTATAATCTTATTTATTTAAATGATTTATTAATGAGGTAAACATTGCATCATTATTGTGTCATTAATAATTTAAATTATTTGATGTCTAAAAATTATAAATAAAATATAATTATGTAGGAAATCTTTTTATATTTCTAATGAATACTTATAATCGAAAATCCAACATATATAACCCTATGTAAAAATTGTTCTTCTAAAAGATGTAAGCTTATGCCATTTTTATTTTTATTTTAACTTTATTAATATAATGTGTCCCTACCACATACAAGTGGCTCCAACGGGTCCCCAAATCGACTCAAGGATGCCCATGGTCGGGTATGTGTCCACCAATAAGGTTAGGACATGTTTTAGGGTAATTTTGTATTATTATAATATTATTTTTTAACCCTTATTTACCGGATTTACCCTTTAACCATGGTAAATAAAATATTTACCGCAGTAATTATTCAAAATGTCTAAAAATAAAAGTTACCTATTTACACAATTTGGACATCCTGATTCCAAATATGGAATCCATTTTTCTAAATTCAAAACACAGAAGTGGCAGAAATTAATTTAAAATTAATTCCCACTGTCAAAACAAAAAGCGTGTTTTTAAGAGGTAATAACTATCAAAAGATTGACACTTGTTTATGTTCGGTTTAATTGTAAAATTATGTCCAATGACCAACATTATATTAAATGGTAAAAATATATTCTAAATATACTTTAAAACCAATCAAATTCACAATTTATCACTATTAATTATTTTGATTAAAAAAGTTGTTTTTAATTAAAATTTAGTAATTTTCACTATTCATCAAAATATGAAAGTTATCCAAAAAGTACAAAAATTTCACCTTAGGCTAAATTCGATATTCCGAATCCAAAAATGAAGTCCATTTTAAAATATAAAATATATATAATTTCAAAATTTAGGTATTACTATTCATAACGGCTAGTTTGATTGGTTGTGGCGTGTGTTAGAACTCGAGGTTGCGTACAACACACGCTATCGCATTATTCGAAGGGAAACGTACCGTGGAAGATTGGGGTGTTACATTCTCCCCTCCTTCAAATAATTGCGTCCTCACAATTTCTAGGGTATTACTGCATAAAAAGACTCGGGTGGTTCTTCATCATAAGTTCCTCGGGTTCCCACGTTGCCTCTTCCATCTTATGATTTCTCCACAAAACGTTTACCAGACGCGTCGTCCGGTTTCTCAGTACTTGTTCTCTTGTATCAAGAATCCTGACAGGCTCTTCACAATAAGACAGATCGGGTTCCAGTTCTAATTCCTCATAGGTGAGTACATGCGTTGGGTCAGGCATGTATTTTCTCAACAGAGATACGTGGAACACATCGTGAACTTTGGAGAGACTTGGCGGCATTGCCAATCGGTAAGCTACAGCCCCAATTCGTTCTAGAATTTCAAAAGGTCCGATGTACCTAGGACTCAATTTACCTTTCTTACCAAAACATATGACTCCCTTCCACAGAGATACCTTCAGGAAAACATGTTCACCGACTTGAAATTCCAAATCCTTCCTTCGATTATCGGTATAGCTCTTCTGCCTACTTTGAGCTTCTTTGATGTGATTTTGGATTACCTTCACCTTTTCCACCGTTTCCTCCACCAGTTCTGGGCCTACATGTTTTCTTTCACCAACCTCATCCCAACAGGTTGGTGTACGACATCTCTTTCCGTATAATGATTCATATGGTGCCATCTGAATACTTGAATGGAAGCTATTGTTATAGTAAAATTCTACCAGTAGTAAATATTGATCCCACATACCCTGAAAGTCAAGTGAGCAAGATCTCAACATGTCTTCTAGGGTTTGAATAGTCCGTTCTGATTGTCCATCTGTCTGAGGGTGGTAAGCAGTGCTCAAATGAAGTTCAGTATCCAGAGATTTCTGAAGACTTTTCCAAAATCTTGAAGTAAAATGGGGATCACGATCAGAAACAATCGATAGGGGTACTCCATGAAGTCTCACAACTTCATTAATGTATAGTCTCGCTAGACGTTCCAGGGGTAGATCTTCTCTTATAGCAAGAAAATGTGCTGACTTGGTAAGACGATCAACAATAACCCATATTGCATCGTTCCTTCTAGGAGTCTTTGGTAGCCCCATGACAAAGTCCATCGTAATATTGTCCCATTTCCACTCCGGTATGGGAAGAGGTTGCATGACTCCTCCAGGCTGTTGCCTTCCAGCTTTGACAAACCATACATCTTGACACAAAATCAGCAATCTCCCTCTTCATGTTGTCCCACCAAAAATGTTCCTTCAAATCTCTATACATTTTGGTGCTCCCAGGGTGTATAGAGAAATTGGAACTATGAGCATCATCCAGCAATTCCCTTTTCAGATCAGGTATATCGGGAACACAAAGTCTCTTCCCGAATTTCAAAATTCCATCTTCATACACAAAGTCTCTCAATCTCCCATCATTCACAGCTTTAATCTTCTTCTGAAATTCTTCATCATCGGTCTGAGAACTCTTAATCCTTTCTAGTAAAGATGGTTTGGCAACCATTTGAAAAAGCATTGATGTTTCACCTTCCCTGGTTATTCCCATGTCCATCTTCACTAGATCCATGAAAATTGGATCCCTTTCAATTCTCATATTGTTCAAAACTCCATGGTCTTTTCTACTCAAAGCATCTACCACCTTTTTTGCCTTCCCTGGGTGGTAGTGTATCGTACAATCATAATCCTTGAGTAATTCAAGCCATCTCCTTTGCCTCATGTTGAGTTCTTTTTGTGAGAAAATATACTTCAAACTCTTGTGATCAGTATAAATCTCACATTTTTCACCATAGAGGTAGTGTCTCCATATCTTCAAAGCAAAGATCACAGCTGCTAACTCAAGATCATGAGTAGGATAGTTTTGTTCATGAATTTTCAACTGTCGTGATGCATAGGCAATAACTCTATCATTCTGCATAAGGACACAGCCAAGTCCTTTCTTTGATGCATCACTATAAATAACGAACCCATCATTCCCCGATGGTAGAGTCAATATAGGAGCACTGACTAATCTTTTCTTCAGTTCTTCAAAACATTCTTCACACTCTTTTGTCCAAACAAATTTAACCCCTTTACGTGTGAGCTTCTTTAATGGGTTAGCCAATTGGGCAAAATTCTGGACGAAACGTCGATAATAACCTGCCAAACCAATAAAACTACGTACCTCAGTTATACTCGTAGGTGCTGGCCATTCTTGGATTTCCTTGGTCTTAGAAGGATCAACAGAGATTCCATCTTTAGAGACAATATGGCCAAGAAAAGAAATCTCCTGAAGCCAGAATTCACACTTGCTAAACTTCCCATATAATTCATGCCTCCTCAGAGTCTTCAAGATAATGCGCAAGTGATTTTCATGATCTTCGTAGGTTTTGGAGTATACCAAGATATCATCAATAAATACCACCACAAATTCATCGAGATACTCCTTGAAAACTCTATTCATCAGATCCATGAATACAGAGGGTGCATTAGTCAATCCAAACGGCATTACGGTAAACTCGTAATGCCCGTACCTGGTTCGAAATGCTGTCTTCGGAATGTCTTCCTTCTTCACACACAACTGATGGTATCCAGATCGAAGGTCAATCTTTGAAAAGTATTGAGCTCCATGCAGTTGGTCAAATAAATCATCAATATGAGGTAGGGGATACTTGTTCTTTATCGTTATAGCATTGATCTCCCTGTAGTCGATACATAACCTCATAGATCCATCTTTCTTTTTAACAAAAAGAACAGGGGATCCCCATGGAGAAACACTAGGGCAAATAAATCCCTTATTACTCAATTCCTCTAGTTGTTTCTTTAGTTCGACTAATTCTACAGTGGCCATTCTATAAGGGGTCTTCGATATAGGCCTTGATCCAGGAATCAAATCAATGGAAAACTTAACTTCTCGTTCTGGAGGATGTCCAGGTAAATCTTCCGGAAATACATCTACAAATTATTTCACAACAGGTACATCCTCCATTTGAACATTCCTTTCCTCACCGACAGTTATTTCATTCTCTTCCTCCCCAATAATTGAATTAAGTTGAGCTACTGGGGGTGGATCTAAATAAGAATTAGGTGGTGACGATTCTGCTCTAAAAATAAGGTGTTCCTTATCATTATCATCAAGAATCGTAACCTCTTTCTTCTTACAATAAATCTTCGCATCATAGTCTGAAAGCCAGTCCATACCGAGGATTATATCAAACTCAATCATAGGTATGACGATGAGATCAGCAGATAAAGAAAATTTATGTGCTCTAATGGGGACTGATTCACAAAACTTTGTTGCAATGATACTTCCCTTAGGAGTTTTAACCGACAACTCCCTTATTAAATCAAATTGGAAATATCTAATTTTCTTAGCAAACTGGGAAGATATGAAACAATGCGACGATCCAGAGTCAAATAATGCATTTTCTAAACTTGAGGAAACCATTAAATTACCTGCCACCACGTCTTTCGGAGCTTCTACCTCAGCAGTAGTGATAGCATAAGCCTGGCCTTGATCCCTTGGCCTTTTCTGAGGTAAGTTCTCCTGACGCTTAGGACATTCATTTGCATAATGCCCCATCTCCCTGCAATTGTAGCACTGAACATTGGTAGCTTCCTTCTTCCCCTTGCAATCACGAGCTTGGTGGCCTTTTTCACCACACTTGTAACAGACTCCCATTCCCTTCAAGCAAGTACCAGGGTGTTTCTTCCTGCATTTACCACAGGATGGATATTCAACCTTTCCCTTCTTCCCCTTATTTCCATTCCCAGATTGATCAGCAGGTCTCTTCTTCTCTTGCTTTTCTTTAAAGTCATAAGACTTAGAGAATTCCTTTTCGCTCTTGATAGCACATGAGACAATGTCTTCGTACGATGAAAAGGATTGTGAGACTAATGCTCGACGGAGAAATGGTTTTAACCCATCAAAGAAACGATCAATCTTACTTCTTTGGTTACGTATATAATCACCAGCGTACCTTGCTAACCTTGTAAAGTTAGCCTCATACTTTGCGACATTCTCATCCTCCTTCTGTCTCAGACTTAGAAATTGCTTTTCCATATCAGCTCGATGGTCACGAGGGAAGTATTTTTCTAAAAACAGATCTTTGAACTCCCTCCATTCCATATTTTATAATTCATCATCTTCCTTCATGTTTTGAATCAATGACCACCATTGATCAGCATCTCCAGTGAGGCGGTAAACTGCCATGATAACTTTTTCCCTTTCACTGCTCCCCAAAGCCTGAAATATTTTCTCTAGGGAATTTATCCATTGCTCAGCTACTAAGGGATTTGTACTCCCATTGAACGTTGGTGGTTGTTGCCTCATGAATCGATATAACATTGATCCTCCATGCTGCGGATCAGGGTGCTCCATACGGGTAAGGTTATTATTCATAACCTGAGTAAGTTTTCCCAGTATGGTGATTAACTGATCGGCACCAGTTGCATCACCAGCCCCACTATAATTATCTTGAGCAGGAGGGCAATCCCTACATGGAGTGCGTGCATTGATATGGTTTCCATTTCTTCCACTAGGTGCCATTTCTAAACAATGGCATAAACTAGATCAGTTTATGAATCAAAATACATAATCTCATACTTATAAAACACTCAACATAAATTGAACTATTTATGTATATAATCCATAATAATAAAAATGTTTTCTTTGAGGAATTATATACTCATAAACCCTTCATAATGGTTTGTAAAGAAAATGAGAATTATCCTAAGCATATCCCCCGGGAGTGTCGTAACCAAGAGTGCAGCAAGGCCTGTTGTCGTGCACCAGTTCCCGTTCGAGTCTAGCTCAAAGCGGTGTTTTCGGGTTTTACCCCTAGGTACATCTGTGCCAGAGCCGCCTCTACCTGCTCGTATCCAGACAGGGATGTATTGCTCGGAAAACTCACAAAATCCCTAGAATACCAAAATTCTAGGAAGTTCTTCTACACTAATCCTCAAAGTTCATCTTAGGTCTACGTGCTCTAATCAGAGTTTATCTAAATCTAGCTTCCAAGGTTTGTACTAAACTTCCTCTGATACCAACTGTAATGCCCCGACCCCAGTTACCCAGAGTCGGTGCATTAATTACATAACATTGGCATGATCACAAGAAAGATCAAATCTCGAAAGACCGATTGGTTTAGTAGCCTTGGAAACACTAGATATATATACATAAGTTCTACATTACATCATAAATTGAAAAACTACTACAACAACATAATGTCTCTACAGTCCACACTATTATCCCCTCATAATATCCCTGCAGGTCATTCATAACTTACTTCTTCACATCCTGGGAAAAATAAAACATAGAAAAGGGGTGAGCTCAAATGCCCAGTAAGGATAACAATATAGCGGAACATTCAAAATAAGCATAAACATTTAAGGCAATGCATTACTAAAACAAAAGCCTTTTAAACTTTAACTTCAACATAGTATGGCAAAAGTAAAATGAAATAATGCCATTTACTTAATCACATGGATATTCTACTAATCGAATAATCACATGCAAAAATCAATAACCACTTTCATAATGTTGGAATGCATAATGCCAGACTATCATAACCACATAGTCAAGGCCTTGTGCCAAGACTACAAATAATGTTTTTCCAAGGCCTTATGCCAAGACACTAGTTTGTCTCATGAGACCTGCCGATGCATCGAGGAGCTATAGCGGGCTCCACCCATCACATATTAAGTCCAATGCATTCCCATATGAAAAGGTTTAAACATAACATAAACATTCGTATTAAAACTAGCATACGAAATGTCAATAATTTCACCATAAACTATGAATGGTATAAAATAGGACATCCAGAGTCAAACATATCACAAAACCTTCAATACAATATAGAAGTTTTGTATTATAATAAATCAACTTCAAATAAGCGTAAAATCTATCAAAGGATGTTGACATAGATGAAATCAAAACACTTTTTAGAGAAATATCTATTTCTATTTTTGAAATAATTTAAGATCCATATAAAACAAAACATTTTCTTGAAAATATTCTTATAATCTTGTAAGGAAATCTTTGAAGATTTTATAACGGCGAAAAATAACTGCACCCGCCGTATAAGTTAAAAAAAACATTCTTACCTCAATTCTGTCGAAAATGTTAAAAAGGACCTTGTTTTGAAAACGATGGAAAGATTCCTCTTATAAAAAGTCAAAAAGGGTATAAATGAATTTAACCCATATTCTTGTAAATAATAAAAATGTTTTGAAATACATTTTTAAGAAACATGGATGTGGATGATAACGAGGTCCCAGTAGATAATTATGTATAAACAACCTTGGATATGAAGAGGTTGTGAAGTAAACCCTTACCTTGTACTTTTCCTTAGTTGGGGTAGGTTAACCTCCTGTATAATGGTGAAATAATTGTTATTAAATTATACAAGAATCATATACATTCATATGATATCATATATGATCTTTTAACATTGCTTTGTTAACAATATCTTAGATTTATCGTTGTTTCGGGTGTTAACTTACTTGTTTTCTTTTATATGTTTTGTTACGTAAGTCGTGTTTTTCATGGATAGGTTGTATCTTATTCATATAAAGAATGATATAATGTCCCTAAACATTATTTTTAAATCATCAAATGATAATTATACTTGGATGGATACGACGGAGAATGAATCTCATCGCGTTCGTGGAGACGGTAGTCCGTACGTACGCACGAGCGACAATATCATTATTTTGATATTAAAATAATATATAATTGGATAGTATATCATATATAAAGAATCATTATCATGTTATATTTATTATTTACATGAATTACATATCATTATTATACCCAGCTAAATAATAATATATTGAATAACAATTACACCACGACGTGGAGACGGTAAGCCGTACGTACGCACGTATGGTGACATGTTATTCAAAGGGTGGATAGAATACTGAATATGGTTGTACCATATTTATAATAACATCACAGTATATGTTAGATACTGAAGTTATTATTTTAGAATGGTAAGAACAAAGAAATAAGAAGTGGAAGAAGAAAGGAACTTGAAAAGGGGTGGTGAAAACATTACCTCTTCTTCGGGTTCTTCCTTTTGATTTGATTAAAAGGGCTCCTTAGGTTGGCTTTCTGATCAAACTAAGGCCTCTAGGTTGTAGTGAGGGAAGTTGGGAGAGTATGTGGGTAGAGTTTGGCCGAGCCAAGTGGCTTGAGAGGTGTGAGGAATGAGTAGAAGTGGTCTCCTTTTATAAGGGAGAGGAGGGGCTCTTTAGGAAAGAGTGAAAGTATTACTTTATAATATAATTAAATTCGGTTTATAATGGTCCAAAAATAATTGAGGTCGAAGATAAGATGACTCATATTCTAAATAACATCAACCAATAAGAATTGGACAGGTTTTAGATAATATTTTAATCATTATAATCTTATTTATTTAAATGATTTATTAATGAGGTAAACATTGCATCATTATTGTGTCATTAATAATTTAAATTATTTGATGTCTAAAAATTATAAATAAAATATCATTATGTAGGAAATCTTTTTATATTTCTAATGAATACTTATAATCGAAAATCCAACATGTATAACCCTATGTAAAAATTGTTCTTCTAAAAGATGTAAGATTATGCCATTTTTATTTTTATTTTAACTTTATTAATATAATGTGTCCTTACCACATAAAAGTGGCTCCAAGGGGTCCCCAAATCGACCCAAGGATTCCCATGGTCGGGTATGTGTCCACCAATAAGGTTAGGACACGTTTTAGGGTAATTTTGTATTATTATAATATTATTTTTTAACCCTTATTTACCGGATTTACCATTTAACCATGGTAAATAAAATATTTACCGCAGTAATTATTCAAAATGTCTAAAAATAAAAGTTACCTATTTACACAATTTGGACATCCTGATTCCAAATATGGAATCCATTTTTCTAAATTCAAAACACAGAAGTGACAGAAATTAATTTAAAATTAATTCCCGCTGTCAAAACAAAAAGCGTGTTTTTAAGAGGTAATAACTATCAAAAGATTGACACTTGTTTATGTTCGGTTTAATTGTAAAATTATGTCCAATGACCAAAATTATATTAAATGGTAAAAATATATTCTAAATATACTTTAAAACCACTCAAATTCACAATTTATCACTATTAATTATTTTGATTAAAAAAGTTGTTTTTAATTAAAATTTAGTAATTTTCACTATTCATCAAAATATGAAAGTTATCCGAAAAGTACCAAAATTTCACCTTAGGCTAAATTCGATATTCCGAATCCAAAAATGAAGTCCATTTTAAAATATAAAATATATATAATTTCAAAATTTAGGTATTACTATTCATAACGGCTAGTTTGATTGGTTGTGGCGTGTGTTAGAACTCGAGGTTGCGTACAACACACGCTATCACATTATTCGAAGGGAAACGTACCGTGGAAGCTTGGGGTGTTACAAACCCACAAATACCTCAATGCAATATTGCAGAGATATTAAATTTTGGAAACTAAAATTCATTCATACATCTATCCCAAACTAGAGTACATTAGAAATACTTGTTGGGAAAAAATCCCTCAAGGCATCATTGAAGTATTTTTTGAGGTGATTGTGTTTGTTGACAAAGTGAACATCTATGTTGTGATTGTTGACAATGAAAACCATGACATACAAATTTGTTGAAAATGGGGATTTCATGGTAGAATGTCGAGTTCAAGAGCTGTGGTCAACAATCCATGTTTGATTCAAGAACTTCAACAAAGGAATGGATGATTTGGAAGTGGCATAAAAAGAACAGATACAAGGTGGTGCCGTTTTCCAGTGTTTTCCAAATTTTTGGGCCTGAAAATCAATAAATGAAGAAAAGTGTTTTTGGAAAAGGGAATTGCGTGACAAGGTCTTGAAGGATAGGAAACTTACGCACCATATGTTTTTGAATATCAGATCATCAAAATATGGCAAAGGGATAAGGATCGCGCAAGTATTGGGTTGGTCGCGCCGGTGAATTGCGCGCCGGTGCCTAGGAGATTTGAAAACTTGCACGCCTATTGTTTTTCAAGATCATAAGATCAATATATGGAAAAGGAAAGAGGTTCGTGTAGGTATTTGGTTTGGTCTCCAAGTGTCTAGGAGGAAAGAATACTTGCACGCCGAAACTTGCGCGCCAAGGGGTGACTTGCGCATCGTCGCGTAGGGTGTTCAAAATGCCTATAAATACTGGACCACCCCTCCTCATTTCTTGCTGGAGTTCAACACTTAGAAGATTTAGAGCTCTCGTCGTGTAGGTTTGGTGGTCGTGAAAGTGGTGGTGTGTCGCGCAAGTGGGACTTGCATGCCAGTGTTGGAAGTTGCGTGCCAAGTGTTAGTTGCACGCCTGAGGTGGTTTAGGTGAGGAAGGAAGTGAGTCGCGCAGGTTTGGAGTTTCAGAATATTGTGTCGCACAAGTGTTTGAAGTGACTTGCATGCCAGTTGTGACTTGCACGCCGATACTTTCGCACCAAGTAAGGTTGATTTTCCAGCAGTATTTTCAAGCTGCGTAGAAGCTGGAAGTTTTCCTGATACCTTTGGTGCAAAGAGAGATTCATCTGCGGGTGAAAGTTGGACTTCAACAAAGCATCTACATACAGAGGAAGATACATTACTTCATGCAAATGAAGAGACCTATAGGTCTATAAACTGTGAGTGGATTCTTTCCAGAGAAGTGAGCAAAGGAAGAGGAAAAAGGTGATCCTCTCCACCAGTAGTGATCCAGAGAGAGAGAAACAGGGAGTCTGACCCTAAACCTTGTAAAGACAGTGAGCCTGGGACAGTGTGATTGTGCCCGAACCTTTTAATCCACAACTAGTGAAGTTTAGTGGAATTTGGTACAACCGGAAACCTGTCGGTGTATGCTCCTTGGACGTAGCCCTTAGCGATGAACCAAGTAAAATTGTTGTGTCATGTGCTTTCTTTACTTTCTATTTATAATGTGCAACAGGAAAGAGAGAGAAAAGTGTTTTTCTTAACAGAAAAACAAGATAATAATGGGCTTTAATTTTAAATTAGTCATACCCTGATTCACCCCCCCTCTCAGGGTATTCAGCCTTGTGGACTTAACAATTGGTATCTGAGAGAAAGGTTGATATTTGTTATTATCTCAATGGAGGTCACTAATCATAAAGGGATTCCGATCTTCGACGGATGTAATTTTCAGATATGGAAGAATCGAATGCAACACTATTTCCGATCTTTGGGAATGGATGTGTTTTCAGTATCTATGCATGGTATCACAGCTGATATTAATAGTGGTGCATTATCAGAAGCTGAGCATAGAGAGTTGGATGATGATGAAAAAGCAATCAATTCCTTAGGGAGATCCCTTTCCAATCCCATATACACAAAGGTGATGTCATGAAAAACGTCACATGCCATGTGGGAAAAACTATTTAATATATTTGAAGGAGATACAAAAGTCATAGAGGTAAAGCTGCAAGTGTTGTAGAATAAGTATGAAGATCTGAAGATGAACCCGAATGAGTCTGTTGATTCATTCTTCGACAGGGTAAATATTGTTGTGGATGATATGTGAGGACTTGGTGAAGTCATTGAAGACATAAAGATCATAAAGTGCATCTTGAGGAAGTTTCCACCTCGGTTCAATCTGAAATTTTCAGTACTAGAAGATAAAGATCCCAAAGAGATGACATTGGAAAATTTTCACAGTACCTTGGTTTCATATGAGATGAGGAATGATGATAAAGAGGCTGTGGAAAAGGGGAAATCCAAATAGATGGCATTTAAGGCCATGAAGAATATCACCATTGAATATTCTCAGGAAGAAGAAGAGACAGATGAGGTGATGTCATTCCTTTCTTCAAATCTGCAAAGAGGAAAAGGAAAGTTTAAAGGGAAACTTCCACTAGCATGCTTTCGATGTGGAAAGGTTGGTCGTCTTGCGGTAAGGTGCCCCAAAAGGTTTCAAGATAACGATAATGATGATGATGAAGTCGAAATTCCCAAGAATAAGTTTTCAGCATTTATTAAAGGGAAGAAACAATTCAAGAGAAATTTCTTCAAGAAGAAGAATCTTCTTTCACAAGAAATAGATAGTTCAGATGAGTCTGGGGATGAGTAGGTTGAGGAGTTTGAAAATTGTAAAGATCATGGACAAAATGCAATGGTGGCTATTGTCGGTAGTGCTCAAGAAAAGGAAGAAACCAACGCTGATGAAGAAGAAGAAGAAATTGAAGGTAGATTTGACATGGAAGATGAATTAGAAGTAGCTCTTAAAGATATAGATATTTGGAGAGAAAAAACAAATAAAGACAACAAGGTGGTACATAATTCCAAACTCTACATGCAACAGTAGGATGATGAGAAGTCCGAGCTTGTAAAAGAAATAGAAAGCCTTGGGTCTTCAAGGCCAGAGAGCACAGAAAAGTTTGATGAGCATAAGCTCAAGATTGAAGAACAAAAAAGGGAGATCGATGGCTTGAACGGAAAATTGAAAGATCACATCAAGCGTATCGAAGAGCTTAAAGAGGAAGTTTTCGGTCTATGGAGAAAAGTCAAAGACCAGGAAAAACCTTTTATTCCTTACACATTCCTAGGAAGGAAAGTTGTTAAGAAGACTGAAAAGATGAAAGTGGAGCCTATTAGTTTAGCAGGGAAGAAGAAGCAATTGAGCTCAGAAGTTAAGGTTGTTTCAGGGCTTAATCAGAAACAAAAATCTACGATAATTGAGGTCAGACCACATGCACCAGTCCCAAGATTGAAGGTTGATTTAGGCATGAAGCAGAATCAGAATATTCAAAGATCCCAAGGGGAAACTCGAAGTGCTGAAGTACCACAAAGTAATGCACCATATATCAGGTGTTATTGTTGTGGGGAGATGGGACATTCACAGTATGTGTGTTCCATAGCCAAGAGATATCGAAGGGAACAAGAACAGAGGTGGCATCCAAACAGAGAACGGTTGTCCAGAACATATTTCGAAGGACACTACTTTTGGTGTGGAGGATTTGGACACATGGCTAGGTACTTTACTTTGACTATATATAGAAATGAGCCAAAGCAGAATCAAAACGTTTGCAAGAAGCAGATCAATAAACCCACAGGTGAGTTAAAAATGTAGAATAGATTTGCGGCTTTTCAAGATGAAGTTGGTCCATCATACTCTGAGAAAGAATAGAAGTATAAATCTATGCCGAGTGTGAAGGAAAAAGTATGGACCAAGAAGAAGAAAGAATAAAAGGCAGTAGTTGTGGAAATTTCCCTTAATGCTTCAGATCATTCAAGAATATGGATCCTTGACAGTGTTTGCACATCCCATATGACAGGGAACAAGGATCTCATTATAGGCATAAAATTTGACAAAGAAGGAGTTGTCAAGTTTTGAAATGATGAAGGGCTGAAGATTGTTGGTTCCGGAAAGGCCAAATTTGGAGGAAACGAAATGAGACATGTTGATGTATTGGTAGTAGAGGGGCTTAGTCATAACTTACTCAGTGTCAGTCAACTATGTGACTCTGGGCACTCTATCTGATTTACCAAGAAGATGTGTGTTGCGAAAGCAAAAGATGGAGTAGTTGTTCTACAAGGAAAAAAGACAAAGGGAAATCTTTACCTCTTAACTGGGGAAGAAGATATGTGCCTTTTATCCAGAGAAGAAGAAAACCAGTTGTGGCATAAGTGACTTGGTCACCTATGTCAACCATCCATGGAAGATCTGGTAAAATGTGATGCTGCTAGAGACCTTCCCAAACTATCACGTGATCGTACTCATATATACGATGCTTTTCAAAAAGGGAATATCATCATAAAGACATATAGGCAAAAGGAAAAAAATCAACCAGAGTGCTTGAATTGGTGCATGCTAATGTATGTGGACCTATCTCACCACGAGCCATAAATGGGAAAAGGTACTATGTCCTTTTCATTGATGATTATAGTAGAATGGCTTGGGTATTTTTCATTACCCAGAAGACATAATTGTTCAGTTGTATCAAACAGTATAGTAGGGAATCAGAAAGGATGCTTGGGAAAAAAATTGAAGTTTCGTTCAGATAACAGTACAGAATTCACAAACTGACAAGTGGAAGACTATCTTGAGAAACACGGGATAAGGCATCAAGTTTCATCAATGAGAACTCCCCAACATAATGGAGTTATTGAAAGGAGAAATCAGATTATCAACAACATGGCCAGAACAATGCTTATTGAAAAGGACTTACCAGATAAATTTTGGAAGGAAGCAGTTTTGACATCGGTCTATATTTCGAACAGGTATTTGTTGTGTCCGAATCAAGGGAAGACTCCGTATGAAATGTGGTATGGAAAGTAGCCAACGTTGAAATACTTTTGAATATTTGGAATTAAGTGTTTCATTCTCAACAAATAAAATCACAGGAAGTTCGAGTCACGAGGAGATGAGGGGATATTCCTTGGCTACTCTGGGAAAAGAAAAGCATATAAATGTTTCAACAAAAGGCTGGGAAAAATTGTTGAGAGCAATGATGTCACTATTGTTGAAAATGAACAGAATACTCAACGACCTAGTGAACAGTTTCTGGATGAAAGTGATGAAGAGTTAAGCAACACAGGAGGAGTAGAAGTGGCCGAAGCTGACTTAGAAGAAGATACTGATGATGATCAAGAGGAAACAAAGTCTGTGTCTTTAAGGAAGCCAAAGAGTCGAGCTGAAATTGATAGGCAGAATATCATTGGTGATCAAACATCTCCAGTTCAGACTCAAAGAATGAAATCATTACAGCAAACATCATTTTTATCTCAGGTGGAGCCGAAATGTTTTTCCGATGCATCTGAAGATGAAAACTGGGTTCAGGATATGAATGAAGAGCTTGATCAGATTGAGAAGAACTATACATGGGAGATTGTTTCGAGGCCAGAAAATAAGATTGTCGTCAGGACTAAATGGGTATATCGCAACAAGATGAATGAAGATGGCATAGTGATTCGGAACAAAGCACGGTTAGTGTGCAAGGGATACTCCCGGATAGAGGGAATAGATGTTGATGAGACATTTGCACCGGTTGCAAGGATGGAGACAATCAGGTTATTTTTGTCCATAGTAGTGAAAATAAAGTTCAAAGTGTTCCAGATGGATGTCAAATCCGCATTCTTGAATGGAGTTATGGAAGAGGAGGTGTATATTGAGCAGCTATATGGTTTTCTCATTCATGAGGATGAGAACAAAGTTTGCAGGATGAATAAGGCATTGTATGGGCTGAAACAAGCACCAAGGGCATGGTACTCAAGGATTGATCAGTACTTGAAAAAGATTGGTTTTCAGTGTGAAGGAGTTGATTACAATCTCTATTTCAGCAACGACAGTAATCAAAGAATTATGGTGTTGGTGTATGTCGATGACATAATATTTGGCGGATCAGATAAAGCTCGGTGCAGACAGTTTTCCAAATTCATGAAAAATGAGTTTGAAATGTCAATGATTGGAGAGCTAACATTTTTCCTTGGTCTACAGGTGACACAAGGAAGGAATGGAACATTCATTTCTCAATCTAAATATGCCAAGGTGGTTATGAGAAGGTTTGGAATGGATAATTCCAGGGAAATGAAAACTCTGGTTGCTACCTGGATGAAATTATCAAAAGATGAGGATAGCAAGGTAGTTAATATCACAGAATACAGGCAAATTATTGGAAGTTTGTTGTACTTGACCGCGAAAAGGCCTGATATTGTTTTCTCCACATGCCAAGTAGTGAGATATCAGAGTAATCCCAAGGAAAGCCACATGATTTCAGTAAAAATAATACTTCGGTATATCCAGGGCACAGTGGATTTCAGCTTGACATATACTGAAAAATCTCAGACAGAGTTATTGGGATATACTGATGTAGACTGGTCCGGTTCAGCGGATGATAGAAAATCAATGTCAGGTGGTGCATTCTATCTTGGTGGATTGTGTATTTCTTGGCTTAGCAAGAAGCAAGATTGAATTTCATTGATCACCATAGAAGTTGAGTATATTACAGCCACTCAATCATGCACACAATTATTGTGGATGAAGCAGCAGCTTGACGATATGGGATTTGAAGTGAAGTCTCCGATCATAATCCAGTGCGATAACTCAAGTGATATCAATCTTAGTAAAAATCCCGTCCATCACTCAAGGACCAAGTACATTGAGATCAAATATCATTTCATCAAGGAGAAGGTTAAGTAGGGAATCGTGAAGTTGGAGTATGTGCCTACAGAGCTACAGGTTGCATACATTCTGACAAAGGCCTTACCCAAGGAAGCATTTGAAAGGCATCGACTGGCTCTAGGAGTTCAGTCGACTCCCCGCACTTAAAAGAGTGTGGATGTGGAATCCCCCCCCCCCTCTCCCCTAGGTATTATGTGTTTTTCCCTAATGTGATGATATGTGTTCTCTACTCTGTTACAAGCTGCAAAGGAATATCCTTTGGGTTCGTTGATAAAGGGGGAGAAAATTGTGATTGTTCAAGGGGGAGATAGTGTGGCAATTTGATAAATCATGAATGAAATGGGGAGAAGATGACAGGTGGAGCAGCCTGATAGGGGGAGTTGAAGCCAGTTGAACGTGCTTAGCCAGAGCTTAGCTTGGACAACATAGGAAATATGGCTAAATATGTTTTGAAGCTGACAAGGGTTGAAGCTGTGAACATAAAGGGGGAGCGTTTTAAATCTGATGATGCTAGAGGTGATCAATCAAAGAATAGATATCATGACAACTGAGGATCATGATAAAAGAAAAACAAGAGGTGTTGGAATGTGGTAAGAATATTTCCAAAAATTGGTATCAATTTGGTAAAAACTGGTATCAGTTTGGTGTCAAAAATGGATTTCAGAGATGAAGTGATTCATTTATGAACTTTTCATTTACTCTTGTTTGTCACGTCGAGCATTGCTCATGTGGGATTAGAGTATGTGTTGAGTAAATCCTTGATCGCTATCAGAATCACAAAAGGCGAATGGTGGATAATGAATTAACGATGTATCTTTTTATGGAAGAGTTGTCAACAAACCCAAAGGGGGAGATTGTTGGGAAAAAATCCCTCAAGGCATCATTGAAGTATTTTTTGAGATGATTGTGTTTATTGACAAAGTGAACATATGTTTTGTTATTATTGACAATGCAAACCATGACATAAAAATTTGTTGACAAAGGGGATTTCATGGTGGAATGTCGAGTTCAAGAGTTGTGTTCAACGATCCATGTTTGATTCAAGAATGTTGACAAAGGAATGGATGATCTGGAGGTAGCATAAAAAGAACAGATACAAGGTGGCGCCATTTTCCAGTGTTTGCCAAATTTTTGGTCCTGGAAATCGAAAAATGAAGAAAAGTGTTTTTGGAAAAGGGACTTGTGCACCGAGGTCTTGGAGGATAGGAAACTTGCGCGCCATATGTTTTTGAAGATCAGATCATCAAAATATGGCAAAAGGATAAGGATCGCGCAAGTATTAGGTTGGTTGCGCAGGGGACTTGTGCGTCGGTGCCTAGGAGATTTGGAAACTTGTGCACCTATTGTTTTTCAAGATTAGAAGATCAATATATGGAAAAGGAAAGAGGGTCGAGCAGGTATTTGGTTTGGTCGCGCAAGTGTCTAGGAGGACAGAAGACTTGCGCACTGAAACATGCGCACCGAGGGATGACTTGCGCGCCATCATGCAGGGAATTCAAAATGCCTATAAATACTGGACCACCCCTCCTCATTTATTGCTAGAGTTCAACACTTAGAAGATTTAGATCTCTTGTCGCGCAGGTGTGTTGTTCGCGCAAGTGGTGGTGTGTCTCGCAAGTGGGACTTGCGTGCTAGTGTTGGAAGTTGCGCGCCAAGTGTTAGTTGCGCGCCTGAGGTGGTTTAGGTGAGGAAGGAAGTGAGTCGCGTAGGTTTGGAGTTTCATAAGATTGTGTCGTTCAATTGTTTGAAGTGACTTGCATGCCAGTTGTGACTTGCGCACCGATACGTCCGCGCCAGATTAGACTTGCGTGCTAAGTAAGGTTGATTTTCCAGCAGTGTTTTCAAGCTACGTGGAAGTTGGAAGTTTGCCCGATACCTTCGGTGCAAAGAGAGATTCATCTACGGGTAAAAGTTGGACTTCAACAAAGAATCTACATATATAGGAAGATGCATTCCTTCATACAAATGAAGAGACCTACAGGTCTATAAACTGTGAGTGGATTCCTTCTAGAGCAGTGAGCAAAGGAAGAGGAAGAAGGTGATCCTCTCCACCAGCAGTGAGCCAGAGAGAGAAACAGGGAGTGACCCTTGGGGAAGCAGTGAGCTGACCCTAAACCTTGTAAAGGAAGTGATCCTGGGATAGTGTGACTGTGCCCGAACCTTGTAATCCATAGCTAGTGAAGTTTAGTGGAATTTGGTATGACCAGAAACCTGTCGGCATATGCTCCTTGGACGTAGCCCTTAACTGTGAACCAAGTAAAATTGTTGTGTCATGTGCTTGCTTTACTTTCTGTTTATATTGTGCAATAGGAAAGAGAGAGAAGAGTGTTTTTCTTAACAGCGAAACAAGATCAGAACGGGCTTTAATTTTAAATTATCCATACCCTGATTCAACCCCGCCCCCTCTTAGGGTATTTAACCTTGTGGACCTAACAATACTAAAATCATAAAAGGGGAAAATACACACCCACCAAAAGAAAACTATGAAAGTTTCTAACCTGATCAGAAGGAGGTGATTCCTATCCAATTCAACTACCGGAAATCTCCTTATCCTAGCTCTGTTAAACACATAATTCAATCTATCTCACTAAGCTATGCATTCCTAGGGTCCTCAAGGGACTCAGTTGAAAGGCATGTGGTCTACACGAGACACAACACATGTGGGAAAATCCCAAGAAGGGGTGAGTATAATAATACTCAGTAAGTTCCCCAAAGACCTAATATAAATGGAAGAAACTGAAAAGAAATAGTGTACTTGACTTAGCTAGAGGGAACTCAATTGAGAGAGAAAATCCATATCAAACCATCCTCACCTAAACATGACTCTTCATCTCAGTCAAAAGAATACCAAACGAGAGATTAAGGTAATTTCCATTACATATCTCATCCCAAAAAGATGGGAAAGTTTAACCTCATCCAAGCATAGGTGTATCAACATGGTGAGTAGATAAACTACTCATTGAGTATTTTCCACCCCTAGTAGGAGAGTAAACCCGTCCAAACATAAGAAGATAAACACGGAAATTATGTAGTATACCTAATGTGTCTTCACCTCCCATGGAAAGAGAGTAATAAAAACTAAGTGGCAGATAAAGAAGAAGTATGTATACTCCTTCCACAAGGGGTTTCAACCCAGAATGTCACAACACCGCAAGAACTCCCAGAATCACCTAGATTTACTCACCTCAGACTCCAAGTCCCATGAGGTTTTGACCACATGGACAGCAATAGGATTCTACTTGAGGCTCTAATGGTAACAAAAAAACTATGATAACACACTCTAGGAGCTCAATCATCCTTGATGGAACCCATTCAAGAGATACTCTCTATTGGGAATAACTCCCAATGTTTAACTCTAATGCCTAGCACTAGAGGTCCTTCCATCTCTAACATGTACCATGTGCAGACTATATGAACCCAAGTGGAGAGGCCCACCCCTCACCACTACACACAGTGGAGGGATCACTACTCCAAACTATACACCGCATGTATCTTCTCCACCGAGAGAGAAAATATGGATCCACACCTCACCACTTCCCTATAGTCAAGGGAGTATTTTCTCTTAACTAACTAGAGAAACCTCTATTACTCGTGAATTTGAGTGTCCCACGCCTTAATCTATCGAGTGATCACTAAATCATAACCAGTTATCTCACGTAAATAGTGATTTGCATGCTCCTCATAACTTTAATGAATAGATATGGGAGCACTAACTCTAATGGAGTACCTGCTCCTTTCTATTAATCAGATACTAGGGATCATTACTTCTAACCAGCCTGTGAAACCTCTATCACTCGTGATTGGAGTGTCCATCACATCAATGGGTCGAGGTAGAAGTAACTCTTAACCAGGTATCTCATGTAACAAGGGGAGGTTCCCACTCATCTTAACTATACTAAACAGATTAGGGAGCACTAACTCTAATAGGGGACCCACTCCCCACTACTACTCAGAGATGGGGGAGTACTACTCTATAGGTGAGGACTCGCATACTGGTATGACAGGGGAGTATCGCACTATGGATAGAGGACCCACACCCTAGTATAAGAGGGGGTACCACTCTACTAGCTCGATTAATATGGGGTACCTACACCCTGACACAATAGAGGATTATCGACCTCAGGATAGAGGACTGATGCCATGGTACGACATGGGAGTACCAACTCTATCGTAATAACAAGTATGGAGGACCCTCACACTAAAATGATAAGGGAGTTCCAACTATAATTATATAAGACCCACACCTTAATATGATAGGCGAGTACCCACTCTATCTATACTTCCCGTCTGTAGGACCTGCTCCCTGATACAGCTGAGGACTACTAACCCTAGGCAAGAGGACCCAATCCCTGGTATGACAAGGGAGTACCAACTCTTCCAAAATAACATGTATAGAGGAACCACATCTTGGATCGATAGGGGAGTTTTGACTTTAAGGATGGAGGATCCGTACCCTAACATGATAGGGGAGTACCCACTCTATCTATATGTCACATTTGGAGGACCCGCACCCAGTTCCAACACAAGAGTACCAATCTTGAAAGAACTAACCCGTGTGTATATAACTCATGCCCACGATGTGGGGAGTCCCATATCTACCAATGAAGAGGGGTAATGGAATCCTACTCCCAGATACATAGGGGAGTACCAGTCCCAGCGTATCTCTTTAAAATCCACAACGATCTATAGAATTAGTCAATCACCGCTGAAAGGAGTTTCAAGATTATCATACCACACATCATAAAACTATCACAGTTACAGGACTCACACTCTGATATAATAGGGAAGAACCATGCTAGTAGTATAAAGATTCCAGGAGACCCTCATCCAAAGGAAAAAATGGAAGAGTATCAACCCTAACATCAACCCAGTTATTTACCCAAATCACTACCCAAGTTTAAGCACCTCTACAAAAGTTTCTTGCTTGAACAATTATACCTTGTATATTTTAGTCTGAAACAGATTCCACCATTGAATTCTATATGGAAAACTACTCAGTTTAGGCTAATAAAAATATAGAATACAATTCCAAGAGAAGAATATACATAAGGCGAAAGATCTCAATAAGACCTTTAAGAATGTACACGGCATGCACTAGAGGCCACAAAATGTGTGGACTCACCCATGAACCTGGACGTGTCTCACATTCACATGGTCTAGCTTGTCCATATAGGGGTATACGACATGTAAAACACCTACACAATGTGTTTTTCCTCATCTGGGCCATGTCCATGTTCTTCTTCTACATGGCTCGGCTAGCCATGTCCCTCACACATCGTGTATCCCATACTACACAACATGTTTGGGCTAAATAGACACTTGTACATGTGGTCTACCTATGCCTGTGTCAAGCACCCCATGTCTATTTACTTTGTTCATGTACATTTACATGGCCATGTACTATTAGACAGCTATCCTAGAACATGTCCTCTAGACACATGACATGGGGTCACTACATGACATGTAACCCTAGTACACAGTGTGTTTTCCCGAAAATTCATTTTTCCCAAAAAGGAAGAGATAAATTGTGTGTCTCACTAAACTACATTCCATGTAGACATTAATTCCATAAGGGAATCACCGTGATATTTTCCCAACTCACCCCGTTTTACCCAAAAAACAATATATCGACCTAAAAGTGTTAATTAGCAATTGTAATAGGGATCTATGTCCTTAAAATAATGAAAAATGAAGTGGATCAGGACCAAAACACAAATCATACTACCTCAAGGGTGAAATGCTGAAGATTTAAGTCCAAAACGATTCCTGAGTCATGTTGTACCTTGATCTGATGACGATCGATGCCAAGAATGGAGATCAAAAGTGATTTTTCACTTCGATTCTAGCTCATTTTCATTTATTTCCAAAGGATTATAGGAGGATAGGGATCCTCTTTTTTATTTTTTGCACCAAAGTGGAATGGTGAGGGTAAATTTAGGTTATTTTATTAATTTAATTTTCATTTGATTAATAAACCTCCCAAAAACTGACCTACCATCTCTCCCATGACCAAACTCCTAGTGTGGAAAGATTTATGTCATTCCTAGGGTAAACACGACGTTCTGAACTCAACCACATTCCTCATATTTTCAATATTATCCTCTAATTTGGAATTATTCTATGTTTCAAGAGAAACTATGAACACATGAAAAAATATATTTAATATTTTTAAAATCATCGCACCGAGGCTCTCTAAGCCCTGGAATCTCATGCCAACTTAGTGCTTAGATTCAAAAATATTCTTAGAAATATCCCAAAGTTTTATAGGTCAAACATAACTCACTACATGAATCAATATTATCTATAAATATTAATAAAATTAATGAATAGAGTCTTTAGAAATTTCGATGATAAATTTGTGGTAGTCTTTATAAATGATATTCTTTTCTACTCTAAATACAAGGACAATCATGAGGAGAATTTGAATTCTATACTGAATACTTTTTAAAAGGAAAATTAAAGTACATAAAATTTTATTTTTGGTTGGAGAAAGTAAATTCCTTGGGATATTTTCTCACTAGTAAATGGATATGTGTGGATCCTTTAAAAACTGAGGGAATTAAAGGATAGACAAGGAAAACTTCTATGATATAAATATGAAATTTCCTTAAACTTTATAATTACTATCGACGATTTGTGAGAAACCTATAATGATTTTCATTCCCACAAACCAAGACTACATAGGAATGATTCATGTTCTTCTAGAATGATGAATGAAATGAAATCCTTAAATAGATGAATAGGATTCTAATCCCTACACATGTCCTCACATTACCCACTATTGGGGGTGTATTTATGATCTACAATGATGAGTCCAAATAGGACATGGGTTGTGCACTCATACATGATGAAAAATTGATAGTCTATGCCTCCTTTCAACAAAATATCTATGAGGATAAATATCCAATTCATGATCTAGAATTAGTTGTGGTGATATTTACATTAATAATTTTGTGTCATTATCTCTATGGGGAGAAGTGTACCATATATATGAACCATATAAGCCTCAAATATATATTCACCCAAAATGATCCAAATATGAACCAATGAAGGTGGTTAGATCTGATCAAGGATTATGATTTTTCAATCAATTACCATCCTAGGAAATAAAATAAAGTGGAAAATACTCTGAGTAGAAAGGATCTTAAAAATATATCCATGATGAGGATTGTACAGGATCCAATATTCTTATACATGAAAAGGAAAGATATAGGAATAATAATAGGATTTTAATCTTACCATTCTCAAATAACTTCCCAACCATCCACTCATCAAATGATCAAGGAGGATGAGAATGATGATGAGTTTTCATAGAATAAGGTAGTGAATATTCCAATGTTCAACTTTGATGAAGATATAGTTATAAGTTTTGGAACCCATGTTGTTGTCCCATCAAAACTAGGCATGAAGAGGGAACTTCTAGATGATACACATAGATAATACTACACTATTCATCTCGGAATGACTATCATATATAGATATTTTAAGAAAACATTAAGTGTAATGAAATGAAGAGGGAGATTGTTAAGTTTGTATATTGATGCATGGTATGACAAAAAGTCAAGGTGGAACGATAAAGGTCTATGGTTTTGATACAAACATTTCCCATAACAGTGTGGAAATGGGAAAACATAACCATAGATTTCATTTTAGGACTCCTAAGTAAACCAAAATGCAATAACTCCGTCTAGGAGGTAGTCAATCACCTTACATAGTCAACACGGTTTATTTCCTTAGAGGAATATTTCTCTCTTGACTAAGTCACCATGATATACATAAGGTAAGTGGAAATACTATATGGATTTCCACTCTATATTATATCTAATCTATGAGATTTAGCACTACTTATCACCCTCATATGGATAGTCATTCTGAAAGGAGCATTCAAACATTGGAGGATATAGTGAGATCCTTTTCAATGGATTTACATGGATGTTAGGCCTAGCACTATCCCCTAGTTGAGTTCTCATATTACAACTATTTATGTTCTTCCATTCAAATGAAACCTTATGAGCCTCTTCATGGGAAGATGTGTTAGACTCTAACATTCTTGGATAAAGTTTGAGAGTGGGAGCTAATGGGACCTCACCTTACCCAAAAAATGATAGATAATTTTCAAACCATTCAATATCATATGAAGTCTATAAAAATTTCAAAAATATATATATAATCATCGATGTGATCTATAGTTTATGTTTGGATATAGAGTATTCCCTTATATTCTCCATGTATGAATTTCATGAGGTTTGGGAATAAGGGAAATATTAGTCCAAGATGCATCATCCCCTTTGAGATCCTTGATCGCATCAGAGCTGTGGTCTATCAACTAGCACTCTCAAATAAACTATCTTAAGTACATGATGTGTTCCTCGTATCCCTCTTGAGAAAGTACATACCATACCCCTCACATGTAATTATTCCATAGTTTTTTTCATTAGGGAATGATCTTTCATATGAGGATCAGTTGATGATGATCTTATATTATAGAGACAATGTTCTATGAAACAAGACAACTCACCTAGTCAAAGTGTTATGGAGGAACCACATGTTTCAAGAAGTGACATGGGAACTAGAATAAGTGATGAAACAGAAGTACCCTCATCTTTTTTATTATATGAAATGAAAATTTTCATGGTTAAATTTTGGAAGGGGGAAGAATGTAATGACCCAAGATTTTATAAATGAATCACCCTCTGTGGTTAAATTAAATCCCCTAATAATATAATTTTTTATATTTTATTTTAGTAAAATAGTTATTATATTTATCCATTTTTAAAATTAATTTTTAAATGATTAAATAATGTTTTTTGTAAAAATTAGATTCTGATAAGATAAAACACAAATTCTATTTTTTGGGAAATATATAGTTTCAACCAAGAAACACTTTTTAAAGAATTCAATATTTTTTTGAAAAAAATAGTATTTAAATAAAATATTATTATTAAATATAAATAATAATATACTTTTATGAAGTCAAATATATTTTTTTAAGGGTCAGACGACTGTTATTATCAAAAAACCCAGTATTTTTTAATAAATGAGGTTATTTTATTTAAAAGTATAAATTCTTATACATAGAGAATTATTTGGATAAATTAAATGTTATTTTTGAAATAATAATATTGAAATTATCCAAAGGTCATTTATTTATAATTTTGGGATAAATTAGAATATTTGGGTCAAAATCAAATACGGTATAAAATACAGCATGTATTATGATATCATAATGACCCAAAAATGATGTAATATAATCCATAAAAGGTATTTGTGGAAAAATATATATATATCCCCTTAAAGAAAATATGTTTTATATATTATTTTATTAATTTTATGAACCCTCATTTAATCTTCTAAAACCTATACTATATTTTATGGTTTTTTAATCAGTTTATTATAAACATGACTCAATTCTATATCACCATGGGTGTTGTTTTAATGATATTTGTTCTTAAAAATGTAAAATAATGCAAACCACAACTATTTGGTAAAAATATGTAAAAAAAGGGATGGTTTATGTTTCTTATTACATTATCATATAGAATCTAAAACATATTTTTGGAAATTAATAAAGAAATCTCCTCCACTTTTCAATATAAAATCACCCAACCTCCCACTTCACTTCAATAAAAACCACTGGATAATTTCATTACACTTCCCTTACCTCTTTATATATATCCCAATCTATCCCAAATCTCTAAATAATCTACCCACATGTTTTTGGAAACTCCTTATCAAGTTAATATATCCTCTCCTTCTCATATTTATTCAAGAACCTCCTTAATAATATGGAATTTTTTCTAGCTATTCATACTGGGATATGATTTCACAAATCCCTATTACTTCTCTTAAAAATTACAATCGATGAGTGAACCGTTTATATATCATTAAGATCTCCCATGAACACCCTTGTTATGCTGCTTGAATTATCATGTGTTTTTACATGCCAAACATTTTTTTTGTAAATACTCATCATTATTTACAATGAAGAGTATTCACATATATGTACCAATACTTAATTGATTAGGAAATTACATGTATATTACCCACACTCCTTTACAATGGGAATAAAATTTATTAAATTCATCATTATGTAGTATGATTAATGTGGCATAGTTATGCATGTACATGATATGAAAATGATGGTTGTTCCATGATAATGCTCCAATGAATTGGGTAATGTTTTATTCTCATGAGAAGTTATGTATAGAATCAGGGAGTAAACCTAATACCTTATGGTACTTTTTCCACTATTTTCAGATTTCTTGGAAGTTATGAATGACCTAGGTTTATGATTTCATATTTAATGTTGTCACCATAACCCCATGTTGCCTTTATGTTGTCAAGTTATATCGTGCTTTATTATTTCTGATTATGAATATCATACATCTTATGATACATTTATATGCATATTGTCTCACAAGTACTATATTACCTTATTATATTAATTTTTTATTCCCTTAATAGGATTTATATCTCACCCATTTTTATTTATTCCCCCAGGTTATCCTATATAGTTTTAAAAGAGAAATTGAATTTTTGGATTTTGTTAAGAAATTTTTCAATAATATTGTTTTATCCATGTATCAAGTTGATGTTTTATGTAGATTTTAATTCCCCGACCCCAGAATACAATATTTAGTTCATTACTTTATTACATTGGTATATATATAATATTTTAATCCAATAGGAATCATCATTTTAGTTGTTTTGGAAACCAGATACATACATGATACCCATTTTATGTTGGGAAAAGAAGATAAAACATAATAAATAAATAAAAGATGATAAAATGAAAACTTGAAAACTCATTAAAATATATTTTCTTAATAACCTAGGGAAAGGAAGAAAAAAATGGTGATCTCAATTACTCGTTAAGAGTTAATTACAGCGGATGCTATCATAAATCTATGAGAATAAATCAACATGGAAAGATAAATAACTGAGAACACATGCCATTAAAATAAATGGATAAGGAATGAAAAATATGGAAATGTAAATAGGTTAAACACATTCCATTTAATCAATATTCTGAAAATTAGATGTATACATATATTTTTTTCATAGTGAAAATCCTCTAGATAATAACAGAAATGAATTTTGAATGAAACCAGTGCTTTAATATTGGATGTCTTGTATCTAGAACATGAACTAATTTACCATAAAGATCTATTATCAAGATAGTTTAAACTAATCTGATTTTTTCAAATGATTCATCTCATGAGACTACCGATGCATTGAGGGGATATCTATAATCAGGCCTTACATGTGACTTCTAGTCCAAAGCATTCCTCATATATAAAATAATCGATTTAATTAATAAAAAATGTTCTTTATCATCAAATATACATATTGAAGTAATAATATAGATTTATAAATAATTCCTAAATGGAGGATGAGTAATAATGAGGGTTTTTTATGTTGATTAATGTAAATACCATTAAATTTTTGTCAAAATATTTTTGAGAAAAGCAATCTTTAAACATTCCAGAGTGTCCCATGCCACTTTGAAACATTTGAATCATAATACCCATGAAGTAATAACATTTTAAAAAACATTAAATAACACGATAAGAAATAAATTAATGGTATAATAAGACCAATGGGATTTATATACACCTTATAAAAAAGGGTGGGTGTATATCATCAAATTATTCCTTGATGAAAGGAAATTGAGGTGAAGTTCCTTACCTTGTGTTTCCTTTTGGGTGAATGTCATTTAACCTCATATAAAATGGTTTAAGCATGTTATTAATTCATAAAATAAACATACTCATATTTATAATATAATATATTAGCTTCTTATAATTTCTCATAACCTAATTATTAGAAATATTCCATTATTTTAACTATTTTGGGTGTTAATTGCCTAGTTTTTCGAGTATGTGTTGACTTGTTACTTATTATTCTTATTGATTAGATATTGATTTAACCATCTCAATAAGGTAAAACATTATGTAAATATCATATATATATATATAGTGCATAATTATTTATAATAATCCATAAAATCTTGATATATGAAAGGAAATGCACCGTTCATTGAGACGGTAGGTCATACATACACATGAACGTTACTTCCATTTATTTTTTCATATTAAAATAATGAAAAGTAAATTATAAATATATGTATAATTTTATTATATTATAATATTTATGTCATATATGTAACATATTTTTATTAAAATCACCCTTAATATATTCTATGTATAGCATGAATGAATCGCATCACTCTGAGTATGCGGTAATCCACACATCTAAAAATGATGTTATCATATTCCCAAAAAATGGTACATATGATGGTATGTGTTATATAATAATTAAATAAGCATAAATAAATCATAAATATAATATATATAATATAAAAACATAAATTCCATCATTATTCCCAACCATGAAAGGTGGAATTAGAAGAACGAATGACATCAGTTCACGAGGTAGTAATCCATTGTACACATGAGTAATGATTGTGCATCCCATTTGATGGAATTGTGTGTGATTGTAGGTACAAACATTAATATAAAAACATATAAATATATTTAGGATACTTAATTTATTATATAAACATTAAATAAAAATAACTAAAGGGGTTTAATGAATAAATAAAACAAAAATGTTCGTTGATGAATGTTACCTCTTCTTTGGGTATCTCCTTTTGATTCGCACAAAAGGACTTCATTGTTTAGATTTATTCCCAAATTAAGGATTATAAGATGAAGTTGGTAATTTTTAGAGGTTATTTTTTTATAGTTTGGATGATATATAAGGCTCAAAGTGGTGTGAAGAAGTGGGGAAGGAGGTTCCCTTTTATAATTGATGTGAGGGGCGCTTTTGGAAACTCTAAAAATATTAAATTAATATAAATTAATTTTCAAATAAAAATGGTTCTAGAGTTAATTATTTATAATATAAGAATATTATGGGTATAAATATTCTCAACCAATAATTTTTAGATAATTTTAGGTCACATTCTTACCCTTATCGTTTGGCTTTAACCCTTAGTTAAACCCTTTAACTCTTACCTTGACAACTTGGATTGTTTACTATTTAATGGTTAATATAGATACTATAAAATGAAAAAAGAACCATAAATGAGTCATGGGTATAATTTTTAATCTTATCCCAATCATTTTTTTGAATTTATATTTTTATGAATTTTATATCATCTAATAAATTATTATTTATTTTAAAATATCATTAATGTCAATTTTGACACTATTAATTACATGAATTTTAAAAATATAAATACAAAAGATAACTTTAAAAAAAACCTTTAATAAATCAATAATATTTCCATGTAATCTTAAAAATTCTTCGATGATGTTAATTATCTCAAATTATATTCATATTAATATTTTTAATATCATTTATTTGATATTTCTATTAATTAAAAAATTATGGCATCATCGTTGTGTTAACCTTTAAGGTAATTATTTATTTCCTAAAAAGTAAAAATAAATTCCCCTGATGAATATAATAATTTTATATTTCAACTGAATATTTATATCCAAATTTATCTTCTAAATAACCATATATATAAAAAATGTAACACTTATTTTTTTGACACACACTAATTCAATAAAAATAATACAAGTATTAGGGTAATATTATAATACATATAATATTATTTTTACCCTTAATTACCCGATATACCCTGAAACCATAGTAATTAAAAAAATAATAAAGTTACTATTCATATTGTCCAAAAATAAAAGGGAACTATTTACTAAACTTGGAAATTTTGATTCCAAAAATAGAATATATCTTTTAAAATTCAAAAAAAATTGGAGAAAACTAATTTAAAATTAATCCTTTTGATGGAATGAGAAACCGAGATTTTAAAGTGAAAATGTTCAAAAGAATGAAATGTTTTTATATCAAAATTCAATGTAAAATTGATTCCAATGAACTACATTAAATTAACTCATAAAATTCTATCTAATTATACTTTAAAACAAATTAAAAATATAATTAAACACTAAAAATTATTTATATGAAAAAACTATTTTCAATTAAAATGCAAGATTTTATCACTATTCATCAAAACATGAAACTTATCAAAAAAATACAATAAATTTAACCAAATTAATTTTTTAAATTATGAATTAAAAGAAGAAGTTTTTTTTTTCAAATGAAATTTATAAAATTTTCAAAATTTATTTTTAAATATAGTACGCCATCAAAAGGTGGCAATACTACCTTCAGAAAAAAGTAGCCATTTTTCTTAAAATTGGTTTTATTATTAATTAAACCTATAAAACTTATTCGATGAATTCAAAAAAAATTGATTATATAACATATATATTTCATTAATATATTTCAATAATTGATTTAATTTATTATGATAAAATTTCATTATAGTCATAAAAATAGTTATTTAATAAAAACACATCATTTATATTCAATTGGTTTTTATTTCCATTTCCAATTAATATATAATAAATAAATTAATTTTATAAACATGTGTAAACTATATTTTCATTACTTTTTTAATCTTATTCATAACCACCAATTTAACGTCTAGGGGATAATTTCTTTTTAAATAATAATATTAATAGTATATCACGGTTCGTTTAAACTTGGTGTTATGTGAAACTTAATCTATCAAAGATATTAAATGTAAATATATATATACAATAAAATCTTGGGGTGTTACATACCTAATTTACCAAATAAACTAGGATTATCAATATTTTGGGATTTTATAATGTGTACCTTTATTTAAAAAAACTAAAATGAAGTGTATTAAAGACATGGGTTTTCATATTCAACATGATTCAGGTTATTGTTAATATCCTGAGAGACCTGAGTAATCATATCCATAGTGTTTTTAACTCCACCTCCCATATAATTATGGATGTATTTTTGATAATTGTTGAATTTTCCCTCATATGGATTGTTTTCCTAGTTCCTCCTGGTTCTCACCAATTTCAAAAATAGGAATGGTTTAAAGAAACATAATTAAAAAATCATATAAAATAATTTATTATTATTTTAAAATTAATTCTAAAGTAATATATTATAGGATCCCTATTTTTATCCATCATAATTTTTTGTATAGAGTTTGTGGTTAACTAATTCATATCACCTAGGAGTGTCAAAGAATGTTTTTCATCATGTCCTCTTTATCATTCACCAAGTAAAGATTAAGTCAACTCCCAATGCTCCCTTTTCAGGGTTAATACCCCTTGATACAAAAATGTTAAATCCACATCCATTTTTAGTTTCCAGATAGGGATTTCAATTCTCAGAAACCACATACTCTTATACTTTACCTAATCATAGGATTTTTAGCTACACATATACTTATCCTTAGGGTTTTGACAATAAATTTATAATACTAATTCCAAAATTAATTGAGCTTTTCCTCTAATACCAAATATAGTGACCCATTTTTTTCTTACATAATTATTACATCATTTTTAAGATAAAAAACATAATAGTAATAAATTCAAGGATAAAAAGATTTAGTATCATGGTAAAATTAGGATCATACATCTCTTTTACATAAAAACATAAAAATTATTTAAATCCTTCTTCATTATCTTCATAAAATATATCACGATCACCATAGTACATGTAATCTTCTGATGATATACATTAAAGAAATGGGTGATCTAAAATCCCAATAAAGAAAGGAATAAGTGACATGAATCAATAGTACATGGGTGAGCATAATCAACATCATCATATCATAATCATAGGATCATCAACATAATCACAATGAAAACATTTGATAAATTCATGGAATGTTACATATACATAATAATGAAACATCATAACATAATGGTTAAATACCACACATAGTTATGAACAAATCTACCATCAAGTTCACAGACAACATATGTGTATAAATCATGCCATCATAATTGTGAATAAATATAGAATCATATTCATGCATAGTAAAAAAATATGATGTGATATATCACATTAACCAATGCATTGGAGGGATATGTAATTCCAGTATCACCCTTAAAATTATAAAATGTTGATAACCATGCATTCCAAATAGATTGTAAAACAAACATAATCATGAAATAAAACCATAGAAAGGAATGTGTTTCATAATGGATTCATTAACCATAATTTTATGAATAAACATTGGGAATCCAAAAAATAATAAAGGAAATAATTTTTGTTATAAAACATCATCATTCATGACTAGAGAACAAATAACTCAATAGGAGTTAATATGATGTTTTGGAAACTAATGTCTTTTTGAATAATCTTTTTAAATTAATACAAAAACATTTTCAAAGGGTTAAAAATGTATATCCCTGAAAATAAAATAGAAGTTAAAGTGGAAGGAAACATTAATTTAATTATAATAAAATCAATATTGAAAATAATTTTAATAATATATAACCAAAAAGAAGGATTTTGGGTTTTAAAATCCCCTAACATTAAATCCATCTTTATTTCATCAGTTTTTCATCTCCTGAATAAAAATAGATTTACTAAAAAATGGTACTATATTTTAATTATGTTAATTTATTTCACTATTTATCAATTATAAAAATTTTATTTTATTTCTTAATTCCCATTGTTAAAGATGAATCATTTTGATAAAATATTTTCTGTAAAAACATCCCATTTTTTTAATTTCACTACTTTTGTCCAATGTCATTTACACATAATTGAAATTTCTTCTAGAAGTATAAAATATATACATTTATAAATTTCTATATTATAAATAATTTATTATAACCATCTATAATGTTAGTGATAATAAAGGAGTTGGAAACTTCCTCGTTGGAGGTTAACCAACTGTTAACGAGAAATTTTCCAAAGAAGAGGAAAGGGAAGTATGAAATATAAATACATCATAAATATAATTTTTATAGTAGGTTAAAATCATTAATATAATTTAAAAATTATCCTTTTTAAATATTATAAGATTTTTTTTAAATAAATTGGTAAAAATGTGAAGATAAGAGGAAAATGAACAAAGAGTTTGTAAAAAACTACTCTTTTCTTAGTATTGCTTCGCTTTTACGGAACTTATCTCCATTAATTATTGGATTTGGTTTACTATTAAATTTCCCTATGTATTATAAGTATATTAAGATAGAGTATTTGGATATATCCTTGGCTTTGGTAAATGTGTAAATAGAGATTTTCCAAGTGTGGGGTATGGGTTATTTATACTAAAGGACGAGAGTATTTTTTTATATAAAATATTCAATAAAATAGTATATCCAAGGTAAACCTTGTAAAAGTGATTTTTTAAAATTATGATTCATATATAAATAAATTAAAATTTATTTTTGGAAATTAATCCCATTTATAAGATGAATTTACCAATTTATTAAAAAGGATTGTGGAAAAACTGAAAAATTATTATTTTAAGGGAATAATTTTTTCTTTAGACATTGGAATATAATTTTTAGGTTTTTAAACTAAATTTATTATTTTCAAATTACCCATATATCTTATTTTTTATGCTTAAATAACTAATTTATTTTTTATTAATTCGTTATTACATCATCATAATGTTATAAAACATGCCATATTTAAACAACATTATTTCTACTATTCACATAAAATTTGATGTATTTCTAAAAATTACCAAAAATCACCCTTTTAAAATTTAGACATGATGATTCAAAAAATAATATTCATTTTATCAAAATAAATTTCTAACTTAGGTATTTTTAATTTTTAATATAAAAATTATATTTTTTTTATAAAATACATTGAAATATAGATTATTAAAATTGTGCTTATATTTTCTTTGAGTTTTTAATATTTATATTTATTTTATATAATTATAATATATATATATATATATATTTCTAAATTAATCATTATAAATATTTTATTTATTTTATTTTATTATGATTATGTAAAATTATTATTTATATGATCATATTATTATTCCCAATGGTCGAGATATTATTCCCATGGTCACATTTCTATTTCAATTGTCATATTACCTCCTCTAAATTACTCTATTATTCATTCATTATTCAATATAATTCCTCCCATGTTTCTATATGTTAATTTTATATGATGATGATTGGATTACTAATATTCTGTTTCTTTTTAGTATTATTGTTTGTGAGGGTAATGATTCCAGTAGATTGTATGGATTTGAATTTTCCCATTAATATTTTCTTATTTTGTATCATTTTTCCATTGTAATGATTGTAATATCAATATTTTTAGTTTCTGACTATTGTAACATTATCTATTAATTAAAAAAAATGTTATTGGTTTCCCTGTATGTTTTATATGTGTAATACTATAAAAAATGTAATATAACACATATTTATTTAAGAATGAAATTTCATTTAAAAACTCTGGAATGATATATAAATTATTCCCAAAAATGAATGACATAATTTATAGTGCTTGATAATTTCCAATATGTGGTCTATTGGTTAGTGTTTCCTCCTCAACTATATTAGTTTCAACACATATTTCTTATAATTATTTTTCATGATATTAAATGGTCATTTTTTCCAAATTAAATTACCTTATTTTGGAAAATTTATTAATCCATTAATATTTAGGTTTTGAATCAATTTGGGATCATTTAATGAAAATTCAAAATCTAATTACTCAAATTTTCAAAGTGTTTATAGGCTGATACAAATAAATAAATGATAAAAATAATAATATTTTTAGACCAATCGCAATACTTAAGAGAATGACCATTGAGATTTAATAGACCCACACTTTCAGGTCAGGATAAAGAAACATGTTATTTACATAATGTCTTGGATACCAAGTGATGTTACTAATGTTAACCATATATATTTCCATAATTTAAAGCATTCATCTCATAAATACTAACACAATCCGAAAAACATTAAAAGTTTAGTTATTTTAGTGATTGGATATATAAAAATCATACTTCACATATTCATGATCATTTCTCTATAATCATACTATACTATATTTACTTTTTGATATATCCTTGGTTATAATCATCTTTATAACCTAGGGAATGGATTATATAATAAATGGGTGAGCTCAGATTCTCAGTAATGAAAAAACATATCAACATGTAATAAAGGGTTTGGTTATATGTATATGAGAAGACATGATCATGGGAGATATATATATTATTAAAATTATTATGGATTAATAATATTTATCAATAGGGTTTTATTTAAGAACATTAACTTTTATTGATTAAACATAAACCATGGAATAATATTTTCGAAGAATGTGATAATAAACATGATCCATAGTGCATAATATAGGTATTTTCATAATATAGAAATGTGGAATAATCATAATCATAGGAAGTTATAACATTGTGAACAGAGCTATCCACATTGTGTATATACTTTAACTTTTGAACATAACTAATTTCATTATGCCCACTCTCAATATTGTTAACATAGATAAATGCATCTGGTCCAAACACAATCTTGTGGACATAGAAAACTATATCATGTCCACTAGAAATGTCATTATTATATCTAAATACATCATGTACATTTTAAATATTTCAAATATAACTAATATTATCATGTCGATTGTCAATCATTTGAACATATCTAACCTCATTGTTTCCTCTATCAACCTTTTTAACATTGCTAATTGCATCATTCCCATGGTCAATATCATTAACTAATAAAATATAAAGCATTATCCAATTAATTTGATGGATATAATGGACCCCCCAATCACATAATGATAAAAAATACATATATATGATACAATAATGAAAAAACATTAATCATTTCATCAAAGATTAATTATCCAAGGAAAAGAAAAGGTTTTCATGAAAACATAATTAAAAATTTATCATCATAAAACATCCAGAGAACAAAATTGGATGGTATCATAATATCATATTCTCAGTGAATCATAAGTATCCTTAAAAAATTTATATATATGAAAAATGCCTTTTAAAAAAGCGATATAAATATTCTTTAAAAAATGAGATAAAACATCATTATTTTAGTATCTTTAAAAAACTAAAATATTCTAATAAAAATGGGAATATAATTTTATTTTATAAACCATAGAAACTTTTAATGGAATCTTGATAACTAATAATGTCCATGATGTCATTAAAATTAGGTTGATCCATTAATTTTATAAACATTTTTTTATTAATTTTCTAAAAACTCAAACCTAAGTCAAATAGAATAAATTGTAAAACATTTATTTTAAAAAATTGTAATTATATTCAAAGTCAATATAAAATAAAATTTTAGAAAAAAATATAGATATTGATTTTAATAAAACAATTTTTAAGAAGATGGATATAGGGGAAAGTATTATCAACCTCAAAGGAAAAAATATTATTGGTATTATTTTAAACAAATTGGACTTATTTAGTACCAAAGAGAGTTAAAAAGAAATAATCACAGAAAATAAAAATAAATAAATAGATAAGAATAAAAAAAAATATTTAGTTTATTAGAAAAATAATGTACTCTTTCTCGTAATGTAATTTCAATCATAAATAATCCTGATAAAAAGTGAGGTTGTTACATAAACTCTTACAGCATTGGTAACCATTGAATTAAGATCACATGAAAGAGAGAACCTTTTATGGATTTGTAAATCATAATAAATTTCATGAAAATTATAATGAAAAATATGTATATTAGTATTATATGCACCACACAAAATAAATAAGGAGGTGAATATAGAACATATCTTGATAAAGGAAAATTGACATGAGGAAACCCATACATTAAATATCAGCTCCCATGAAAGCTCTTTAGCCTAATTAATAATAAATATGAATATATTAATAAATAATTTAATTAATTTATTCATATATATATATCCTCTCCCACACATTAAGTATAATCATTCATTATAACTTTATTTTTTACATATTAATTATTTTCATCATCTGATGTTAATAGCCTTGATTTTTTCAGGTGAGGTTCAAAATAGTAATTCTAGACCCCATTATTTGATACAATTTTCATCATTCAAATATTATTTATGGTACTAAAATATATGTTCCATTATGAATAATAATTTTTTAATTTCATTCAATGATATTTTTAGTTATGATTCTTAATGATGAAATCGGTGATGAGTTTGTTTTTCGGGTAATTTTTGGATAATAATGGGTAACATCATAATGATAATTTATTATTTTTTATCATTAATAAATCATATTAATGAAATATTTTATTCCTTAAAATCATATATATCCATAAAATATATTTTATAACTATCAATATAAGGAGGTGATGAAAAAATAAATGTGTTATCAATGGAGGTGGTAGCCTGCATGTACACACAGGTGACATTTTCATTTTTTAAACTGATGGATGATAAAGGAGGTAAATAACACTTTATATTTTTTTAATCATAAATATTTTATAAATATCACATATATTAATTAAAATAATAAATATAACCATACATGATAGGGAGTGAGGAAAAATGAAATACATCACTTCATGAAGGTAGTAGTCTTCACAAACGCATAAGTGCTTTCTATTTCCATTAGATGGATTAGAAGTGATAAAATATTAACATTTAATTATACTTATTATACTTATTTAATTATATTTTTTGTACATATCTGATAAGTATGATTTGTAAGAAGAAATTAACTTGAAAAAAGTTGGTTAAGACAACTACCTATTCTATGGGTATCCTCATTCAGCCTACACATTAAGCCTTATTAAGTTGGTATTTCGTTTATAAAATAACATATATGGTGTGTGGAGGTGATTTTGGAAGTTATTTGGTAATATTTTGGTAGATATATGTGGTTTAATGTGTGTGAAAAGTGAGGTGAGGTGGTTCCCTTTTATAAGTGATGGGAGTGGAACTCTTGTAAATACCCTTAATTTTAAATTAATATGAATCCACTTTCATGAGAAAGCGGGAAAAAAAGATAAAATTTTAAAATATAAGGATAGTTATGGTTTCAATCCACTAATAAAAACATATTGGGACACAATTTAGTGATATATGTGGCCTTATCTCTTAGGTTAACCCCCTTTTATCCCTATTTACCTTTCACTATGGTGGCATATTTTTTCATGGTAACTTATTTATATGCCAAAATATTAGGTTGAAATTATTAAATAATATTTAATATTATGAATCCAAATATTCAACAAAATTTAAAATAATAAATTCTTATAGGTGTTAAAAAAATAATTCAATATATATACATAAAATGCAATGAAAACAGTTTTTTTGAAAAATGTCTTTTTAAGAAAGAAAATGATTTTAAACCAAAAACATATAGACAAGGGATTCTCATGAAACCTATTGGTTTATGAATATAAATATGATAGTGATGAGAATTTAAAATAAATCCACAATAATGTAACATTGTTATACCTTAATCAATAAAATGAATGAAAAAAATATTTAATTAAAATAAAATACCTCTTATGTTATGAATTTATCAACATAGATTTATAAGTCCAAAATAAAAAAAAAATTGAATTATTTATTTTCCTAATTTTAATACATTTTTTTCAGAAAATGTTTTTATAAATTAGTAGTTTATTTTTATAACATGATCATGTCTTAAAAACAATAGTATTTGTTAAACTGTGTTTTTCACTATTAATATAAAAATAATCCTTTTTAGAAAAATCCCAAAAATTAGTCATAAGATAATTTTAGTATGATTAATTTAAAAATGAAGTTTATTTTTTCAAATCCAAATCCTAAAATTATTGAATTTAACTTTTAAATTGAAACATAAAATATAATGAGGAACTAGTTTTATTAGAAAATGACTTTTTCAAATATTAACTATTATTATTCTTAATTCATATCAATTACTTATTAAAGTAGTGTTAATATATATATAATATACAAAATATATTATATCATCATTTAAACATAATATTTTTATTTTCATAAACTAAAAATTCAAATCCCCTTTATAGGTAATTTTTAGAAAAATACTTTTTTAAGCATAAAATGGTTTAATTAGTCACTTATCAACACTAATTGAGACTTAAAAATTCATTGGTATGAAAAAATAATATTTATTTTATTTATAATGGTATTTTAAAATGATTTTATTTCAATATATATTCACCAATTTAATGGATACATTATAACGATCAGACTTAATATGAATAATTTTATCTTAATAAAATATATCATGGTTCATTTTAGTTCGGGGTTGTGTGTGTATAAATATATTAAAAATAGTATTTAGTTAAACAAAAATACATACTAAAATATCAAGTAGTTTTATCCATAAATAATATTGAGGAATATTTTCATTCAAATTTTATATAAGTCCACTGAGAAGATCGATTTAGGTTGGTGACTTGGATTCTCATCCATGTTTTATTAATTCAGTCATTTTTTTAATCTTCAGAGTAAGAATATAATTCTATAATATTAAAATTATGAAAATTCATTTAATTTTATTATGTTATGTTTCATTATTGATCTATAATTAATTTATATCATATATTCAATTTGTGTTGATGAGTGTAAATTGACATTTCATGTTCATAAAATCTACATATATTTGAATGAATAATTTTTTTTATAAATTGAAAATAAATTTATGGATCATAAATAATATAAAAATATGTTATAATAAATTATTCATTTTTTTAATATTAAAATTCATATTATGAATTTAGTTAGTGGTCAATGAAGAATTTGATATTAGATTTCTTAATTTATCATTGTTAGAAAATGAATTATCCTATAAAATATATATATATATATATATATATAATTCATAATATTTACATATATTTTTCTAGATAAATGACACTCATAATTAATACATATTTTTCATTTTTATTTTTTATGAAAATTTTGTTTTTTATAAATAATTTATATGTTTTTATTCTTTGATGTTGGAATGGATTAATATAGAGTATGTAAAATAAAATCGAATTATGGATCCAAAATCATGTCATGGATATAATGAAATGAAAAGAATAAAATCTATCATGATCCAAAATAATGATCATGGTTACTCTAAAATTTTAATTTCAAGTTAAGACCAGAAGAATTTTAAGAAAAAACATACACATGTTATTATGGATAAGAATGAATTTAAAGTGTTAAAAGTTAAAGATCATATATAAAAAAAATACCACTTCATGGTATAACTAAATTAAGAACATTATAAACAATAATCTAATAGTTTTATTTAATTTAAGACTATATTAATGCAATATATCATTTTTTAAGACCTTTTTTCCTTGATATATCATTTTTTACCATTATAGAAAATAACTAACAATATAGAACCACTTCATATATATCATTTATTTTAATAAATATTATATATTAATTCTATTAAAATAATATTTTATAAGGGAATATTATATCAATTTTCTATTATTTGAAGATTTATGATACTGTCACACTATGGAAATGGTCGTAGTATGGTTTTCTTGAACATATTAATTGTTTATAATATATTTTTTAGGAATTTAATTTTTAGATGTATTTTTTTAATTATTATGAAATCTATTGATATTTTTCCTTACAGTTTTTATAGATTTATTTCTTATATCCCTTATTAATTCAATCATTTAATTTAATTTAATAACTAATTTATTATTAGATATGTATTCACCTTAATTTAAAGTATGTTGTTTATTATTTTATATTCTATTTAATCATTTATTAACATTTCTTTATTGATCATTATGTAATCATAAATGAAAAAATATTGATAAGGGAACTTGATTACAAAAAAAGGATTTTTATATATTTAAATAATCAATTTAAACTTTTTTAAAATTGAAATAATTATTTCATGTTGAATACCAGTGATCTAATTTATTTATTATTAAATATGTAATAAAAAAATTATGAAATTATATTAAAAAATGATAGATTTTATTTAACTATGAGGATAACTATTATTCAATATTTTTAACTGATTTTAAAATAATGTACATATGTTTTACATGTTGAGTAAAAATTAATACAGTAATACAAGTTTAAGGAAATTTTATATATTTAATTATTTTTATAATATAATAATAGTTATTCTTAATGAATTTATAAATTAAATCTTATTTACTTGTTTTTTTTTTAATATACTTTAAACTAAAATTATAACCTTTTTAAATTTTTAATCATTTTTTGAATTTTTGAAGGAGTATAATTTTTTATTATGACATGAATTTCATACATTTAACATTTACTATGAGACAATGTCTCAAATCCCCCTGATTCCCTGTGGGTTTAACCTCAAATATCCAATTTAGAAAGGGATAGTAGTTTAATTTTTTAAAAGAAAATATATATTCTATATTTGTGAGGTATTTTTGATTATTGAAGCCATGTTAGATATATATATATATATATATATTGGTATTATATTAGAATGCTTTTGGGGAAATATAAATTATTAAATGATCATATCACTTACTTTAACATCTATTTACTTTTCTTATGGATTATATATTTATCATGTATAGTTCCTCCATTGGAATAGAAAAACATCTCATCAATAGATCAAAAATATCATAGTTCAACATATTATTTAATTATGATATCTGACTAAATAGCCCAAAGGCCTTCTTTTTTATTTATTTTCTGATAACCCCCCTTTCAAGGGATGAGGGGGAACCCTTACAAGGCCCATAGGCTAAGGGATTACATTTCTCATAGGTTTTAGAGACATTACGTGACTCGTAGGTCTTAAAGAAATCATACAGACTATGACTACTTGAAACTGCTCCTCCCCAGTATCTGCATCGTGATCAGCTCTCCACCTTTGCATGACTGTTTGGCTAGCATGTCCATGTGCAGGGGTGCACAGGCACGGTACCGATGGAAAATGTCATACCCTCTCATTTTTTCAAATGTGAGCATGAATTGAAAAAATTAATTAACTTAAGGGGAAAAAGTTTGATGAGGAAGTACTCCATTCAACTTCCATATATTATTCCTACTTCAATGAAAAATGGATTTCAGTCATTAACAACATCCTACCATTGATTAGTGAGGCTAGTTTAACTTTCTAAGACTTTCCATTCCTAGAAAATATTTTAATATAAATTTTTATATTGATGATGATTGAAAAAAATAATGTACTTTTATTTGTTGTAACATAAGTCTCCAAATTCCTACATATCCAAATATAATTAAATTTATGTAACTTTTATATAAAAAAGTATTTATAACAATTCTATTTAGTTGAGTGTATTTCCCTTATCACTCTGAGATAGTTTTATTGAGATGATAAAAGTTTTACCACTTGATTTTTTCAACACATAGGGTGAACTATAACATTTTTTTAAAACTAAATTATATTATCAAATATTATCAAGACAGTGAATGTCATTTGGAATTTTAAATGACAATATGATGATTCTATATATAATAATTTATTCTATTTTAATGAATTTCTGAGAAAGTGTCCAAAACATGTATATGGGGTTCAAATCCAAATCCAAACGTTTTACTGTGTATTATTGGCCATTTCATATGTTTTAATAGATTCCATTATTATTGGTTAACTAAATAGGAAGTGTTTTTAAATATCTCTCATGATCCATGATAATATCTAAAGTAATGTTCATTAATGGAGAATGCATTGAGGCTTATTTAATAAAATCCCCTAGTTTCAAAAAAAATGTTTTAAATATATTAGGATAAAGGGAATGAAAATAGTTAATGGTGACACTTCATATCATCAATATATTAGTTAAATACCAATGACATGTTATTAAAGATGTGGTTGTAAACGTAGAAATATTTACATTCCCTGTAGTGTTTTTTATTCTTGATATGGAGGAGGGATAAGTATTGATAATACTTGAGAAACCAATATGATCCATTGGTGATGTATTGATTGAAATAAATTGAGGAAGATTGGTGAAATAATTTGGAACTTCTCAACCATTCCTTTGTGGTTTTCTAGGTCTTGAGAGTATCTAGAATAGGTTTGGAATAGTTTGGTTATATTTAGAGAACTTTTTTTCCAAAATAGGAAGTACCACTGCTGCATTACAATTTGTGGTGTCCCTAGAGTCCTCCTATATGAAATAGGATTATAGAAATGCCTGATAAGGGGGCGTTGAAATGCATGGTTCCTGGAGGGTATGCCTGTCCAAAACATCCTGAATGGAAATGGATTTTCAATCCATTTTGGATGTCATGTAAAGGGTAAATATCCTTAAATGTGGGAAAACATGCCCTTCTAGATGTCATGCTGGGATAGAGAGCTCAATAACAACCATGGAAAATGTCAAGACATTATGGAAGTTTTGGTGTCAATCATGCATTCCTTGAAACAACCAAAACAATCATCGATATTTGTGGATCATAACTATAATGAAAGAGTAAATGTGTGAAGATTTAAGAGGGGTATTAAATTTTATTATATGTTGATACATCATCTCTATTAACTGATCAACACTCCATTATCAGAATTCATTCAATTTTCTAACACACAATATGAACTATAGACTCTTTGATTGATTTATCCCATAGATGTTTCATTGAAAAAATTATTTTTGGGTAAGTTTCAGTTCTACATCCCATGCATACCAGTGATTGACTCCTTGAGTTTCTAATTCCCGGTTCATGGATAATCGAACCCTTTTGGTTTGAGTTATGCTCCCTTCTATTTCTTCTTGTATTCTTGAAATTACATTGAAATGGGAGGCTTTTTGGGGTGTTGATGAAAGTGTTTTGATGGTGGTTTTCAAATTCTATGATCCTGATAGTATTCCTTTAGCTTAGTGGCATTACTTCTATTTGTGGTCAAACCTTTTTCATCAGTTCATACGCAAAGAACATTAGACTTATAAATCTAGGTAAGGGTTTCATTTATTATCCTATTATTTTATGTGAAATAAGAAAGTTGAAATGATTTATATCTTTTCCTGGTGGTGGAATTGACCATACTAAATATTAATGTGGATTAAAGAATAATCCTCGGTTTATGTTGTATCGATCACATGTGTTTCCACCATGATAACATTTTACCACTTGTTTTACTAGATAGTGTGTTATATATGTTTATTTTATATTTATCATGTTTATTTATTATTTTCTATAGCATGTTGTTTTTAAGAAATTAGTCAAAGAATATAAAATTTTAATATTTTTTTGCTAAAGAATCAATTATTTTTGTTTAAATAAAATCATTCTTTTTAGAATTTTTTTGGAAATTAAATTGATTCTAGATGAATATTAAATTACTATAGTTATTCCATACAATAATGGATTTTGTATCAATAATGTAAAAATGCAAATTCTTGTTGTTGAAATCATAAAGGGTCGTATTAATTTAAAATTTACTTCCTTTTGGTTTCTTCAAATTGGTTTTTATGACTAAATCATGTTTAAATAAATCATAGATATTGAAATATGATGCCTTAGGTTTCCTTTGGTAGTAAAAAGTGGTAAATTAATCAGTTAATACAATATGGAAATGATCTAATTGTTGGTAAAGATTATTTTTTGTGGTCTAGCAAGATGATTTTATTGAGAATTTTGTAAGCCTTAGTTTTTAGGGCCTAGTTTTCCTATTGGAATTTTTGATTTCTTGATGCCTTTTGTGACTTCCCTGAATGTGATTAATGTTATTCTATGATATGTGAGCCTAGTATAGAAGATGATTTGACAAGACCTTGGTGTGGATTCCAGGTTTTGTGGAACCAGATCGCACTGGTGATAGGTGGGTGGATGGATGGTTATATTCATGGTGGTGTCAGGGATGAAATCGGGATTGATGGAATGGGTTGAAGCTAGGATTTTCCATTATAGTTATGTAGTAATTTGGGATACTCTCTTGATGATGAATATATTTAATAGATCATATGGTTGGACTTCTTGTTTCAATATTCCTTTCCCCACTACTTGACCCAACTAGTTATCCTTAGTTTATGCATCTCTTTTTTTTGGTAAATTTTAATGGGTACTAGAATTCTTGGAAATATGGAATGATAATAAGAAATAATTTTTTGAACACATGAGGTTGGTGAATTTTTGGAATGATGATGATGATAATCTTGAGAAATTGTGGGATTGATTGGTTTATCTCAAGATGGACTGTGAATCTATTTAATAGATCATATGGTTGGACTTCTTGTTTCAATATTCCTTTCCCCACTACTTGACCCAACTAGTTATCCTTAGTTTATGCATCTCTTTTTTTTGGTAAATTTTAATGGGTACTATAATTCTTGGAAATATGGAATGATAATAAGAAATAATTTTTTTAACACATGAGGTTGGTGAATTTTTGGAATGATGATGATGATAATCTTGAGAAATTGTGGGATTGATTGGTTTATCTCGGGATGGAATGTGAATCTATTGATGAACATGTTAAATTGATGATAAATAAATATTTAACATTTAAAAGGATGAATTAACATAAATTTAATTGTTTAAGGGAATGAAATAAATAATAGTACCCTAGAATTCTTGTGTGTTATAGGACACATATACTTTAGTAGTGCCAGCCGGGTGTTCAAGATATGATAGATGTAGTTTATCTTAGGCCTATATTGGTGTACACATTTTATTTTAGAGATATAAATTTATTGTATTTAATGTGATTTCATAAACTACCCCAAACATTTTGGTCCAGTTATTGAAATTTATTTGACTCTGGGAGGGTTTTTTTCCAACATATAGTGTAGTGAGGAATATAAGGTTGACTACCCCCTCTTACCTCACTCTCTTCTCCTAGTAGTTTTATGTATTGGTATACATAGTGGTTACCTTTCCCATATATGTGTCTAGAAGGATGTAATTCCTTGTGATTATTTTACACAAATTCATTTCTAGATATAGTATCCTATTTATTATTATAGGCATGTCATGTTTAGGTTGTGATGGATTGAGGTAGAGTACATGACATATGGACTGTGGTGGCTCTGAGAATATACTTGTTAACTATTTGGTGATGTGTCATGGGAAGATGTGATAAATTCATGAATGAGGTGCATTATATTTTATGATTATATGAATTTATTAATGGGGTTCATGTTATGATACAATAACTCGGGTTTCTTCATCCTGACTTACTTTTAGAGAGAGATAGCTTAGGACATGCAACTTTGGTGCAAAGTGGAAAACCAGTGGGGAACTATTGATAGGTTACCTTCTTTGGATATTATATTATATGAATAATTCCATTATATACATGGTGTTAGAGATATAGAGAGGCTATGAACTTATCATACCTAATTAGGTGATAGGTTAGCTTCATTTTTGTTCACTTGGATTTATCATGCTTTTGTTACATTTTTTCATTAGAGGATATGGGGATGATCCTATTAATTATACATTTTATTCTCACCCTATGTTTATATAAACTTTTTTTAGGATCGTAGGAGCTATTTAGTGATCATTATAGACTTTACCAGCTCATGTATTTGTTCATAAGATGTTTGGAATTTGATGTCACTATAGTGTGTTTTATTTTTTAACTTTTAGTTTCTTTTTTCATTATTTTAGTCTATAATAAATTACATTCATGTACTTGGTATCTTTTATTTATCCTTGAAAAGGTTTTGTATGTTGGTTTTATATTTTCTATTTTTCCTCATATTCTCTTTAGAGGGAATACCTCCCATATATGTATATAATTTACCCTCAGTTATTATCACCAACTTATAGCCTATTAGAGATTGGATTCAAGCATCATTGTCTCTTTCATTCATTTTTGGTATGAGAGGGATACCTTAGGGGGGATTCATGATAGAGTGGTATCAAAGGTTTAGGTTATTAGATAGGATGGAGTTCAAAGTTAGAAACCAGTGAGGACTACATGGGTTGATAGGGAATATTTTTTAGTTGAACTTAGTAAGAAAGTAAAATAAGGGAGACCAAGTAAGGCATGGGTATTTAGGGCCCCTGTGATCAGATTCATGGAATTTTAAATTTATTAATATTTCAATGGTAGAGTCCTAGAAATGGATCCTACATAATTCTTATTTGTTCTTTTGTTTGAATGGGTAGACATTGGGATTAGATTAAACCTTATTTAATTAATAATATTAAATATTCCATATTTTTGGTTTAGGAATCCATAAAATTGTGTTCTTTTACATGAATTTCTCTAGGTCAATGCCTTTTTTAGGATCCCAGTGAATATGTTCAGAAAGATGTGTCAGTTAATAGCCATAGGGTTGAGGTCGATGACAACAACATTTAGAGGAGGACACTTTGGGTGTTTTAGCACCAAAGTATTTAGAAGTATGATGGCCTTATTTCAAAATGAGTGATGGAAGATTGGTTGGAGGTGGTGGAGATAGACATCAGTTCAATTTGTTCTTGTAAGGAGCACTGAGTTTCATTGTTGATGGTGATGCAGTATGGGGAAGTGAGGTAGTGGTGGTTCTTATTTCTCAAGGATTGTGAGGAGTCTTATATATCATTATAGAAGTTATGAGATTAGTTTAAAATCAATTATATTTATTCAACTGTGATGTAGGTTATGCTTTAGGAGCTACTTACCATTCAACAATGATACTTTAGTATGTGGGAGCTTGTAATCCATTTCATGACTCTTATATGATATGCTATGAACTGGTTTCTAGATTAGGAATCCTAGGAGAGGAATTTAAAGGAGGATTTTCATCCATAGATCCAGTTCTAGATCACCCCACTTATGTTTATGTCATATCTTAAGGTTTGTGAGAGAATAGTGGTTATGGGGAGGATTCTTAATAGGACAAGAATGTCATGGGAGGGGATTCTTCTGGATTCCCCCTTGTAGAACATCTCTGGTCAGGGGTTCCTAGTTTCCTAGACAAAAGAGCTTTTATATTTCTAGTGTTAGGTACCATCCCTTATCGTGTAATTTATCATGGGGTGTCTATTCTTAGGCCCCCTTCAAAGGAACATACACACTTTTTTCATGTAGATGATGATTCCATCCATGGTGAGTGTGACTGACCCTTCTAAATAGGTAGCATGTGGAAAGTGGTTCACTTCAGGTCCCTCTATTGTGCGATATTCATCAAAGGTAGCATAACCAATATTATCTACCTATGGATATGAAAAGTTATATGGGTAAAGAATAGAAAATATATGTGATGTTACTCATCATTAGAGAGTATAACATAGTTGTGGAGGTGGTCATCATCTGGTTCAGAGAGTCTGTGGGTTAGTTCATTGATATTTACAAGTGATGGGAGAGACATAGGTCATTTGAGGTGCCCTATGATTATTTTCTACATGGGTTCATGCTTTTATTAATTCAAGAGCTATGTACTCATTCATATCACCTTCCCTAGTATAATATTTTGGACTAAAGGTTGAGGGTATTCCAATTCCCTTGGCATTGAAAATTCCAGTTAGAGGTCGATCTTATCTCTATGAATTTTGTAGAGATTGTGAGCTAGGGTTGGGGAAGAATTTCTCTTAGGGATACTTCTATGTTTATGGATATAATCATACAACATCATCATAAACATTGATTGGATGTATTTAGTGAAGGCTATTGTGGATTTCTTTAGGAGGAATATTGTTTTTTATGATGTTGACAGAGATTCTTCCATGTTCATTGGAGCATGAGACCCTCAAATGGGTCAGAGGGGAATTTTTTCCTTATTTTTATTAATGTTCGAATAGATATTGAGTTCATAAAATTTTTAGGAGGAATTATTTCCCAAGGTTGTGGAAGAGTACCTTGATATATTTCCCAATGGGGTTGTGGAATTTCCACCTCAAAAAGATATCAAGTTTGGGATAGAGATATAGTCAGCTTCTTCCCTAATAAAAATGTATTTGTATAGGATGGAACCTTCTAAGTTGAAATAGAAGTTGGTATAGATTGATGATCTTTTGTGGCAAGGTTTTTTCTATATGATCGTGTCACCATGGGGTGACCTGGTTTTGTTCATGAAGAAGGCTGATGGAAGACTGAAACTCTATCTATTATCATCACAAAAATCTAGTGAAAGTGAAGAATCATTATCCACATCCATGGATTGATGATTTATTCAATCAGATTAATGGATCTAGTTGCTCCTTCAAAATTTATCTATGATCGAAATATCATTATATGTTAGTGAAGTATGATGATATAATTAATACCACTTTCTGATGACATTATGGGAACTATGAGTTCATTGTGATGACATTAAGTGTGACTAACACTCCATTTTTGTTCATGGGGATGATGAATGTCATTCTCTAAGAGTTCTTGGATCAGTTTATGGTGTTATTCATTGATCTCATCCTTGTGTACTTTGTGTTTGAGTATTATCACACAAAGAATCTTTGGGAAGTTTTACCAATTCTTTTTCATCAACATCTATTCATAAAGTTTACTAAATTTGTGTTGTTGGATTTTTAGGTTTGTTTCTTTGGTCATGTCTTGTCTCAACATGGTGTATTCATGGATCCTTTAATAATCGAGGTGGTTATTTCTTGGGAAACCCCTGACAAAGTTTTAGAGGTGTGGAGCTTCCTAGGTCTTGTAAGATATTATAGAAGGTTCTTACTCAAATTATCTCAGATTGAAACCTCTCTGATACCCTTGACCATAAATTATTAGGCATTATTTTTGACAAACCAATGTCACACGGGTTTTGAGTACCAAAAGGAGAAGTTGTTTGGTTCTCCATTTCATTATTTTTCAGAAGAGGGAGTTCATTTCATATTTTCCTATAATGCTTTGCATCTTGTCTTGGGTAGTGTTTTGAAATAGTTTATGGAAGTTTTTTCTTATGGGTATCAGCATTTATTCCCCCATGATTTTAATTATGTCACCCATGATCTTGATTAAACATAAGTTTTTTTGTCTTTGATGTTGTGGAGACATTATCTTATCATTGTGTTTTGTGTTTTTCAACGAAGACAATATCCTAAGGTATAACTTCTCCCTATGTAACCTAAACATGTAATAGTGATGGTGGATGGAATTATTATAGGACTATTACATTGATAATGCATATATATCTGGAAAGGATGATTCCATACCTAATTCTATAATCATGAAGGCATTCAGTGATGCTAAGCATGAGTTTGTAGTTTCTTATAGAGTGATGAAAAATCTCTCAGTGATGTATCTTGATATGGGAGACTTTAGTGGTAGAAGATTCCTTTTATATATGAAATTTCAATCTTTTGTGGAGAAAGTAGAGTATTCCATGTATTGGGATTCTTAGGTAGTCATCTGGTGGGACCAAGTTTTTTGTATTGATTCCCTTGATGGTTGGTCTGGGATGATCATCATCAAGTGTTATTTTTGGGGAGGATTTTCGTTCCTATAATGATACACAAGGTGGTTCCCCATAAGTTACACAACATACCCTTGGAGGTACATTTGGGTGTGAAAAATAAGTTCCATGGTCTAAGAGGATAGTTTTTGTGGCCTAGATGAAAGTGTTCAATTACAGAATTTGTGTCTCGATGTTTAGTTCCATAAGGTAAAGGCTAAGCATCATGTTCCATGTGGAATGATTTAGTCCCTATATGTTTTCAATTAAAACGGAAGGACATTTTAATGGGGGGGGGTTTACCATTTTACTATAATATTAGGGAATCTATGATTCTATAAGGGTGACAGAGGACCATTTTATTAAATTAGAACACTTCTTAGCGATAAAAGAGTCAAGACCAGTAGAAATTTTTTTGAGGTAGTATCTTTAGGGGGTGGTGAGACTCCATAGATTCCTAAGGATGATCATCCTTGACCGTGATCCACATTTTACCCCCAAGGTATGGAATGAAATTCATCACGATTTTTCATCTTAGTTGTCCCTTAGAAATACTTTTCCTCCGCAGATGGATGATCAGATATAGCAGACTATTCAAACTCTTTAAGACAAGATTTTTGCTTGTGTCCTAGATTTTGGAGGTTCATGGATGAGGAAACTACACCTATTTGATTTTTATTTCAAGAATATTTTTTACATCACTATTTTCATTGAACCATTTGAATCTTTATATGAATTAACTTCCCATTCTCTGTTTTGTTGGAAAATGATCAGAGAGTCATCAATTCTCAGTTTTCAACTAGTACAAAGCATGACATAGGTAGTTCAGGTGATTCATGAAAATATAAAGGCAATATAGGATCCTCAGAATTCATATGTCAACCAAATATGGATACCTCTATAGTTTGATGTTAAGATCCATGTTTTCTTGAAGGTGACTCCTCGCTATTGGAAGTCAAGGTTTTCTCATGCGATAATGATGTATTCCTGGTTTTTTGGGATTTTAGAGGTGTTAACTCATATTGGTGTCATCGTATGTCGGACACCACTTCCCTCACCAATGATTGTGATACATTAATTTTTCCATGTGTTGTAGTTTTTTTATATCTTCATGAAGACTCTTACATCATCAATTGGGTTAACATTTACACTGAGATTCATGTGACTTTTGAGGAGCCACCTATAGAGATCCAGGATCTCTGGGAGAAGGTGTTGTGTGGGAATCCTTTTACCTTAGTCCTTGTCTTGTGGAAACACCATTGTGTTTAGAGGAGCACTTGGGAATATGAATCATAGATAGACACTCAGTATCCCATGTTGATTTATTCTTAGCACTTCTTTTTTGTTGATGGATTGTGTTTTTTGATCTTTATCTGTCTTATGAGATGGTTTCTCTCTTCTTTGATGCTATTTTTGTGGCCTTTCTCTTGTTTGAGAGGTTTTAACCTAGGAGAGTGTTTGGGAGATGGTCTTTGATGTTGTGTATCTTTGTAAATTGTTCCTCTAGGTGAGGTTTTACTCTTATGGTGATGAGTTTCATGATAGGTATCTTGAGGGGTAGATGTTTGGATGAACCCTTCATATTTTCCTTCTCTATATGCTTTGTTTTAAATTATTTAGGATAATAATTCTTTGAGAGGTATATAATTTAATAGTCTATAGATTCATAACCTTTAATTTGTGGTTTTATATGGAATTGTGGTGTCTTGTAAGAGTCTAGAGATGTTTTGGGGTGTTTGTAGAATTTTTTATCCAAAATTGGAAACACCATGACCATTTGGAAATATATGGTGCCCCGGGTGTCCTCCTATCTAAAACAAGATAGTGGAAATTCCTAGTGAGACCATTGTACTAGGCATTGTTCCTTGAGGGTCCTCATATCCAAAATGGCCAGAATGGAATGCCTTTCTAATCCATTTTTGAAGTCATGGAAATGGAAAATTGTCTTGGATATGGACTACACTCTATAGGGGGTGTCATTTCAGGCTAGAGGGCACAAGAATAGCCATTTCTATGGCTAGTTCATGGTGGAAATCATGGTGGTATTTAGGAATTATTTGAAACATCTAAAATGGATACCAATCTACATATATATAGAAATATTTGAAAAGGGGATTCATGAGGAGTTAAGAGGGGTCTTAAATGAAATTTTATGTCAATCATCCCACCCTATTACTCAACCCACACTACTCTCTTGGAATTATATTGATTCCCATATGCACTAAAAAAATAAGGGATTGGTCAATTGATTTATTCCATATATGTTTCACTGATATTAATTATCTTTGGGTAATTTTTTGTTATATATCCCTTGGTAACTAGTGATCGACTCCTTGAGTATCTAACCCCTATTTCATGGAGAATCAGATGCATTTGGTTTGTGTTACATTCCCTTCATCTCTATTTCCCAGTTTTCTTAGCTTTTTATTTTTCGAGAAGAACAAAGTAGTGGGAAGCCTGGTTTTGGGTGTTGTTGAGTGTGGTATGATTGTGGTTTGTGGATGATAGGTTCCAACTATTCATCCTTCATCTTGGTGGTGTTTATTTTGGTGATGGTTGAACCCTGTTTATCTATTTTTTGTGAATAACATTGAACTTCTAAATCAATTTAGGTGATTCTTTTATTTTCCAATTATTTTATGTGTAATCAAAATGTTGACATGTTGTATCTCTTTGGGTGATGGTTGAATTACCCAAAATAAAGATAAAAAACAAATTAAAGAGTGGACTTTTTTATTGGTTGAAGTGATAACATATGTTTCCACTATGATAATGGTTTTCATCTTATTTTACTAAATAGTGTGCTATATATGTTTATGCATTGGTTAACATGTTTTATTATTCTTGATATTAGCATGTTATTTTAAATAAATTGGATACAGAATGTAAATATGGTAATGGTAGTTAGAAAAAGAATAAGAAAGGCATGTTTAAATAAAACCCTTATTTCATAGTATTTGTTTCAAATTAAAATTATGCCTTATGCATATTTAATTGAAGTATTTCATCCTTATGTTAATGTATTTTGGATGATGAATGTGAAGTTTTAATTGATTATTTTTGAAATAATAAAGAGTTGTGTTAGTTGATAATGTTCTTCCTTATAGTTTGATAAAACTAGAATTCATGCTTAAATAATTTTTAAATAACTTATATCTATTGATAGTTGATTTCTTAAGTTGCATATGGCTATAAATTGTGATAAATGAATCGGTTAATATAATAAGGTATTGAACCGGATTTTGATAAATATAAATATTTGGGGCAGAGTGAGCCCATTTTATTATGAAGGCTGGAAGCCTTGGTTTTTAAGGTCTAGATTCCCTATTTAATTTTTTTCCTTACTACCTTGAGTAATCTATTTGGATGTGATCCTTTTGATGTGATGAAATTTGACTCTGGGGTGGATAGTGGTTTGTTGAGAAATGGGAAGGGAGGCTCAAGTTTATGGTAACAAGTGGTGCTGGTGATGGAAGGATGGATGAATAGTGATATAAATGGAGGGGTCAAGGAAGGAATAGGTACTGATGGAGTGGGTTGAAGTAGTTCTTGCCCATTTTTAGTGATATGGAAGCTGGGATTATTTCTTGTTGATGAATATGTTTAACATGTCAGATGGTAGGGTTGTTTGTTTATGTATTCCTTTCCCCATGGATTGATACAACTAGTTGTACTTGATTTATACATCTCTTTTATAGTGGCTTAGGATGAGTCCTGGAGTACCTATAAATAAGGAATGATAATGAATAATGATTGTTTTAACTAGTGGGGTCGGTGACTTGTTGGAATGCTAATTATGATAATGTTGTGAAACTATGGGATTGGTTGGTTTATTCATGGAGGAAATGGGAATCAGTTGATGATCATGTTATAGTAATGAAAATTCAATATTTAATGGTTAAAAGAATAATTAATTTAATGTGAAATGTTTATTGGAAATAAATAAATGAAATTCCCCTTGAATGTGTGTGTGCTTATAAGTTTCCTTGTCCTTGCTAGTGGTAGCCATGTATTCAAGATATGATAGCTACAGTTGATCCTAGGACTGGGATGATTCTCATAGTTTGGTTGTAAGCTATATATATCCTATATGTAATGTGATTTCATACACTACCCCAACCTTGTTTGTAGGGAGACTGACACCCAGTAGACTCTAGGAGGGTGTTTTCCCCAACATCCAGGTTGTCGAGGAATAGATAGCAGACTATTCCCACTTTCCTTTCTCTCTTCTCCCAGTAGTGTTATTTTATTGCATACAGAGTGGTTACCTTTCCCATATATGTTTGAAGGTGTATATAATGGATTGTGGTTATTTCACACACATATATCGTAGGATATAGTACCCTATGGAATATTATATGAATTTCTTGCATGGGTTGTGATAGATTGAGGTATAATAAATGACATACAGATTATGGTGGCTATTGGAAACTACTTGGTTAATATATGGAGATGTTTCATGGGATGATGAGATGATTTTATGCACAGTGTTCATGGTCTGTTATGATGTGATTATATAATTCACATGGTGCATTGTATGATACAGTAGTTGAGGTGTCTTCATGATGGTTTACTTTTGGAGAGAGATAGCTCAGGACGTGAGACATTAGGATAGAGTGGTAATCCAATGAAATTGGTGATTGGGTACATTCATTTGATATTATATTATATGATAACTTGTATGCGATACTTGGTGAGAAATCCATGGTGAGGCTGCATAATTTTCATACCTGATTAGGTGATGATTTAGTTTCATTTTTTAGTTGGACTTTAGCATGATTTATTTACTTTTCACACAAGATCTTTCAAGATGATCCTACATAGTATACTTTTTATGCTCACTCTATGTTTATATAATAATTTTTTAGGACCGTAGTGGATAGATGTTGATCAGGCTATACTAACTCATGTAGTTGTTTATGTGTTTTCTAGGCTTCGAGGTCATTGCTGAGGATTTTCTTTTTGTACTTGTAGTTTCTTTTATGGTTTTTTCTGTATGTATGACATTTCATCCATGTACTTCAAATCTTTTATTTTATCATGAGTAGGATTTATATAGTGGTTTTATCTAATCTCTCATTACCCATGTTCTTCGTAGAGGGTAATGTCTTTTATCCGTATGTATAATAAACCCTCAAAACTTGTCACTAACCCATGTCCTATTGGAGGTGGGCTTTATGCATCATTCTCTTTCGTATCTCATTATCAGCCTAGGATGAGTACCTTTGGAAGGGATGGGTCATCAATATTTTTTATTAAATTTCTTGATGAGAAAGTAACATTTGACCCCATGAATCGTTTGAGGCCTAATGCCGAATTTTAGGAATACAATATCATTTTCTCATCCAAAACCTTTTTAGATCAAGATAAAATAAAATTGTTCTATGTAGAGATGTTATTGGATATTATTGATGAGTTGGTGAATTTCATAAATAAGAATTGATCATAATATGTCTAATATTAAGATTCTAAGTGGGTAGAACTCAATTTTAGGGAATGATATCCAAAGATCATCCCTTCAATAGTCAATCCACTAAAGATGGAACTAAAAAATCCCAATCACATTATCATATTTTTTTAGATGATAATTCATTATAATTAATAATTATTGCAGATATATCTAAGAAGAAAAATAATGAGCTATTAAATGTGATAAGTGAAAGGAAGCAATTAATATCATGGAGAAAAGACAATATCCATAGAATAAATATTACAATTTTCACTCACAATGTATTATTATAAAACGGGAGTAAGATAAGATAACAATAGAAAAGGATATTGAATCGTCCCATTAATGGGGTTTTCAAGAAAGAAGTCAATATCCTTCACAAGGGAGTGATTTATCTAATATCCAACAACAATTAAGTGATCCCATTTCAAGTAGTTTAAATGAAGGTTGAGATCAAAGTTATGAAAAATTATAGAAATTGCCTTATCCATAATTAGATATGTATTAGTTGCATAGTATATATTTTTTTATAGTTGAATGATAAAATGAGGAACGTACAATTTTCATTACCTTTTTTATGTCATGTGAATGCACAGCTCGTGGATCATTAGTAATGCACTTTTATGGATGGATATTAATGATATGATCAAATTCTCATTGATAAAAAACAACAAATAAAAAATTCATTTTACACTTCTATATGGGCCTTTCCCCTATTGAAAGGTTTCATTTGTTGAGTATAATTCAACCACAAATTTTTATCAATACAACATGCACATTTTTTAAGATAAATAAATAATTTCATGAACTATTTAGATGATTTATAGGACTATGAGAAAACCTTTATGTTATGGATAAAAAATATTGACATGGTGATTATATAATGGAAAGATAAGTACATTTTATTTATTTATAGAATTGTATATTCATGGTAATAAAGGATATAGTGTGTGCCTACTGAATTTCTAGAGGTAATTAATGTAGATCCAAAAAAAATCAAAGTGATCAAGAGGTTATTAGATTTGGAATTTGTCAAAGGAATAAGAATCATTTGGGGTAAAATTGGATTCTTTCTGTGATTTATCATAGATTCTTTTTCCAATCACAGGCTCTTTATGAAGGAAGTTCAATTATTATTTGATAAAAACTTGAAAAAAAATACAATATCAATTTAAAATGGAATTTGGCGACCACTCTTATCGGTCCTTCCAAATTCAAATTTCCCATTTGTGATTTTTGAGTGGAAGGAGTGACAGTATATCATATGTTTAACTTGGGAAAAAGATTAAAAAAAAAATCATACAAATTTAATATGTTCGAGAAAAAATAAACTAAATGTATATGAATTATACAACCATGGAAAAGATGTTTCCTGTAGTGGTGTTTTCATGTAAATTTTTAACCATAAATGACACAAATTATCTTTCTACATGTATCATGTAACCCTTTTTTATTTTTTAATTGAAAAAATGTTAAGCCAAGAATAATCCATTTGATATTTTTATTTCAAGAGCTACACATTGAAATTAAATAAGATGGGATTGAGAAGTATATTTTTTATCACCTGAGGAAATTGAAATAAATTTTGGGTCTTCTGATGGTATTTTGTTAATGACAATTTATACTTGTTTATACTGTTTATATATTATAATAATTAATTTCCTCTTAAGGAATATTTATCTATAATTTATATGAAGACCATGAGTGAGGATAATTATTTATTTTAAAAAATTTGATGATATGGGATTATTTTGAAGTGTTCTACAAATAATTTCATTAGTTACTGATTTGAGAGAACCATGGGATGGGGACATAGTTATGAAGAACATTCAAAGTGAATGATTTTTACCTTTTGTTAAATGGTATGCTATAAATAATGTTGTTAAATAAGATAATTTCCATCATATAAGGAATATTTTAATAATAAATAAGATTCTTCATAACTCAATACATGTGTTCAGGCATTTATGTATAGGGAATTAATATCATGGTACCCATTTTTAGTTCCATTGGATACAACAATATATTATTGTGCATAAATAAAATAGCTTAATAGGTTAAAGTACAACATATATCCAAAACCCAATGAATGTAATGAAAATTTCATAAATAAAAACATTTTCACTCACATTGGAGTACCAAATACACTAATAAGTGACTTGTGTAGAACTTCAACAATAAATTACTAAAAGGACTGCTAGAAAAAATGAATTTCACTACATCATGTTCACCTCATCCCATCCTTAAATAAGTTTGATAATTAATGCACTCAATTGATAATTGAATAAAATTTTCTAAAAAGCCATAAGATTGAGAATGAATGAACGGTTTCAAAATCATTATGATAATCCATTCCCACATATGAAAACATTGTAGACTATATTGGGTATCGCAACTTTCATATCGGTGTTTGGAAAACCATGTCACCTACCTGTAGATTTGGAACAAAAATCATATTGATTTGTTAATTATAAGTTTTTATACATAAGTTATGGGGTAATGAACAATGTGATAGCTAGTTGAACATGACAAGATCAAAATAGATACATATGAAAATTCTAAGATTTAAAAATTGAATAAAAATTTAAGGCGTGACTAAAACATAAACTTTTACTAATTCATTGTTAGTAATATGGTAATAATTTTTACATCATGTTTATAATTGTTTTTAGATAAATTAACTCACAATGGTTAGGTCATTAGCTATCAAGAAAGTGTTTCGACATGCAATAGTGGATATTCAAAGAGATGTGGAAGAACTTCTCAAGTTAATTTAAAGAGTTTCAATATGTTCCTTAAACCTTAGTGAGATACATCCTCTCCATTTTCTTTGATCAAGTGAAATCTAATATCTTAGTTGAATTATAGAATCAATATAAATCACTTGCATGGAGGAAAACCATATATGTAATCAAAACACCAAAAAGAAGTCTATTTTTATGCCAAAGAAATTTATTTTTTTTTTCTTTTTCTTTTTTTTTTTTTTGTATTTTTTCATAGGATCTTTTTAGATTTCAAATGGATCCTTCACTCCTATTCTAGAAATTTATAGATGAAAAAGGTTAAAATTTGGATGGCGGAGTGAAGAAATAAAAAGAATTCTGTAGAAATTTTTTCAGAGTACAAAAAGAAAATTAGTTTTTAGCTGCGGTTTTTTATAGTTACCGGAGGTTTTAACCACCACTACATGATTCGTGATAGTTTCTATTAAATATTTTTAATTTTTATATTGGGAATCATTTCTTAGCTATTTCTTCTCAATGATTAAAATCACCTCCAAATGATTGGAGGTAGTATTTTATTTTAATGTGATTTTTTTTAAAAAAAATATTGTTTTTATTAAAAATATAATTTCTAAATTTGTCGAGTTTTTAATTATTTAAATTGTATTTATACTTTTTTACAATTTATTGTTTATTTTTATTTTTATTTTTAACTTTTCTATACATGACACAATAACTTTCCCGAAGGTCACTCAACATTTGAATACTCATTCATTCTCATTTAAATCTCTATGTACTAATCACTCCAGCAAATGAATTAACATGTATTAGTATGTCAATAAATGTTATTTAACTAAACTGTTTCAACATTTATTTACAATACACAACAATTTCCAAGGAATCCACCCATCAATACACTACTCTCACCCATAACTCTCTCCATCAAGTAAATTTACATGTAACAATGTGTCAATATATGTATAGCAAACTCTAATAAGAATAGGTATGTCCCTAAGAAGACTGATGCTTCCTATTCTTTGGGTGTTGTGTCAATATATGTATAGCAAACTCTAATAAGAATAGGTATGTCCCTAAGAAGACTGATGCTTCATTTTGGATGCTCTTTCTTGAGCACCAGCTACATCCGATAATAGGGAGTGTTTAAGTGCCTCAATTACTGCTGTGGTTTTCGGTTCTCAGAATGTGTACGTGTTACGTAAAAAGAGTAGAAAAACAGAGAGATATAATCGGACAGCAAACTGTAGGAATTCTGCTATAACAATCTCACTTTACTACAATGGAATTAAGGGAAAAACTACAAGAGGAACCTGGAAGACCACTTCCCTGTCGCCCCAGCTCGCAGAATGATTTTTCCCTCCTCCCTTCTCTCTCCTGATGCTCCAGAACAGTTCTAACCGAAAAATATTCCCCACTAACCTCCCCCAACAGATCTGCCAGCTGTACTTAGCTCCTCCAGCGGAACTAACTATTCTGCTGCACTTACCATTTTTCCCTTCCTTTGGTAAGTGTGAATTATAGGAGGCCGTGGATCATTTTCCCTAACAGTATGATCCTAACATTCAATGTGTTCATTACCAATATAATGTTCATGTTGAAGCTCTTTATCTGGTAAATGGTGAAAGTAGGGTCTGTAATACTGGGGAACTGAATGAAAAATGTGACCATAGATCGCGGGGTAGACAAATTTAATTGGATGGGGCAAATTGTTATGAGACATTTTGGAAGTCTAGAGATAGTATAGGTAAAAGGTCAAATAATGATTTAATTTTTTTGAAATATCATCAAGTAGTGACCAATGGAAAGGGTAATGATAATGAAACACCAGGCTCATTTCATAAGAGAAAGGGGAAGTCTCCTACAACTGTGCTTATTCATACTTGAAATGGTAAAAGGTTTAGGCAAGAACTCAAGGGGATAGTCACTCATGTAACATTGGAAGAAGTCGCAACTATGTAATTAGGGTGGAATTTTAATTGTGCCATTGGGGGTAATGGTCTTGATTATAATCTGGGCATACAACAACAGTTCATGAGCACTGGTACCAGTGGTCCTATATTGTTTTAGCCTAGGGGACTGACCTTGTCTCGCTAGTTCCCTCCCTTGAAGCATGTTCATCTCGGTAGACCCCATTTAGGGAATCTGCACTGCATGTGCAATCTTAAGAGACTCTTGATATAGGAAAATTTGAGGAAATTATTACTGGGATGACTCCCCTATATATAATTCAAGAGAAGTTTCAAACCCAAACAAATCCAATGTCTCCTATGGGATAAGACAATTTAGTGATTCTTACTTTTCCTCGGAAACCTTTTTTTCTAAAAAAGAGATAATGGGATTCTCCTTGCAAGTGAGTACCCAAAACACATTCGAATTTCCTGATCCAGATAATCCCAATTAGGAGGAATATAAAAATATGGCTGTTGTAGGGGATCCACCTCCTACAGCACTGGTGGTGCATGAAGACTGAAAAAATATGTCTTTGGAATATTTTTATGGGAATTAGATGAGGAATGCGATAAGGAAAGGATTATAAACTATAGCTTCACTCAAGAGAATTTTGTGCAAGAGACATTTTCTCGGGAACTCAGTGGTGCTTCTGAAGACTTGCTTGACTCACAAGTTAAGTATTTATTTTCAAAAATGGAACACGGTTCCTTCATATATAATGAATACCTCACTGTCTTGGAGTTTATTTCCTATGACCTTGAATATTGTATCTAGTCTGTCCTGTATTTGGAAATTATAGATTTACCTTCGAAATATTTTGTCCATATAGCTCTGGACAAAAATGGTGAAGGTACCAAGGTTGCAGATACAAGATTTTAGGTGGAGGATCGGAAATCCTTAAGACATGGATGACTCGACCAACCCTTAGTAGAAACCAAATTATTTGAAAATTTGTCGACATCTTGGAACAAGGGTAATATATAATTGGTTTTTGCAGGTTTCTTATGTGATTATATAGATTGTATCTCTCTTTATTTTGTTTGGGATGTTTTCTTGTTGTTTTTTGTGGTTTTATTGACCACTACTTTCACATTGAAATTCCTTGTACCCTCTTTGTTTTCATTAATAGAGGGGATATGACCCCAACTTAATACAAAAAAAAAATTAAAAAATATCATGTAAATATAATTTTAATTAAATTATTATTATTATTATTAATTATTAATAAATGTGAGTTAATAAGTAATAATACATTCATTAACAAAATGTACTTATTAATTAATTATTAATTATTACTAAATAATAATGAATTTTTAATTAAAAAAATAATAATAAATAAGTAATTAAAATTTTAAATAATATAAAACACACTATTATAGATAATTGATAATTAATAAGACCCTTGGCCCGAAGGCCTTTGAATTTTTATTATTATTAGCATAAACCAACATTCTAAATGGGTTTAGAGAGAATCCTTGCATGGCCTGAAAGTCAAGAGGAACATTGGCTTATAAGATTACATAACCCGAAAGTCCAATGATATCAAGCCAAAACGGAAACTGCCCCTTCAATAATCCTATCGTTTATTCCCACTAGCTCATTGTGTCTGTAGACTCTTCATTGCCTAAATCAAATTGTTGGGTGCTTTGTATATCCATTCGATGCTACTAGTGATCGGTCGCAACACCGCGCACCCTCAAAGGATTCCACACATTCAGACTTTCCAGACCACCGCAGCCCACACTCCACGTGAGCTGCTCCCAAGACCCGAAGGCCATGAGGCCCAAAGGCCCAATTATGTGGCCCGAAATCCCATCATAGTTTTCAATCTCGGATCGCGGCGCGACGCGGCGGGGTCCCATAGCGGGATCGCGGCGACGCGGATCGCGTCGCGGCCGCTTTTTTATCCAATCGCGGGGCAGTTAAATTATAGAATTTTACAAACATATATGTTGAAAAATTAAACACAAAACATAAAAAGTAAAAACCCATTCAAATTCATAATTAAAAACATTCATAAATTCAGCATAATACATCAAACACATGTCTCATCCAATTATTCATAAACAACAACCATGAGAACATCCAAAGTTCAATTCAATCATCCTCTTCATTTTCAAGATCTTCCATTTCTTCTTCACCTTCACTTTCACTATCATCACTTTTATAAATCTCCTCTTCATTTGTTTCTCCATCATCATCATATGATTCATGTTCATCGTCTTCTTCTTCTTCAATAACCATCATTGCTTTTCCTTTAGAGCTTGAACTTGAAGCATGGGTAGTTCCTCCTTTTGTTTTCCTTCTTGTATAATGAGAAGGTTCACCGGCCCCGGTAGCTTCCTCAACTAATCTCCAAGTCATGGTGTTGTCATCATCAAACACCAATTCATCTTCAGCGCCATCTTCATCACCATTCATTAGCCCTAAAAACCACTCACTACTGTCATCATCAACATTCTTTAGGACAATGGGATCAGTGACATCTCTGGAATCAAATCGGTCCTTCAAAGTTTGGTTGTATTTGATGAACACCAAGTCTTGCAACCTTTGATGCTCTAGCCGACTTCTCTTTTTAGAATGAACCTGTTTTATAAAAATTAAAAAAACATTGGTATCACTAATGAAGTTTAAGCTTAAATGAATGAAAGCGAGCTGAGTATTGATACTAAGTTACTTACATGTTCAAAGGCACTCCAATTCCTCTCGCATCCCGATGAGCTACATGTCAAGCTCAAAACTTTGATGGCAATTGTCATCAAAGATGGTGTTCCTCCTCCATAATTCTTCCACCATTCAGCTGCAATTATTATTTATTAGCATTGTTTTGTAATGATCTAAAATTAAGAATCATGTAATTAAATAATCAAGACAAAAATAAACTCTTACCAGGAGCTATTGTACTCTGTTGTCGCATGCAACCTTTCCCACCAAAGAGGCCTTGTGCGCTTCTATATGTTGCCAATTCTAAACAAGCCTTGTCTTCCTCCTCAGGGCTAGGAGACAATCTCTCTATACAATCATATAAGTCTTTCATCACCTCTGCATCTCTTTCAATACTTGGATTTCCATAAAAAAATTGAGGATTCAAATAATAACCCGCCGCATGCAATGGATGATGCAACTGAGAATTCCATCTTTCATCAATTATCTCAAATATATCCTTATACTTGGTTTCATCATTCTTGAAAAGCTTCTGAATGGTCTCTTTTGCCCTGTCCATAGCCTCATAAATGAAACTCATTGCGGGTTTCTTCTCATTATCAATCAATCTAAGAACTTCTACAAGAGGTCTCATGGCCTTGAGGCTATAAACAACATCATTCCAAAATGATGGCATCAACACGGTGTCGGCAGCACGTTTTCCCTTTGTTTCTTTTGCATTTGTGGATCTCAACCACTCTTCAGAAGTGAACATCTTTCTGAGATTATTTTTTTGCAAATACAATCTTTGTAAAGTTAAAAAGGTTATAGCAAACCGAGTAACTTCAACCAACTCAGTTTTGTTGGTGAACCTCCACATAATGTTCAATGTCAATGAGTGGTTGTAGATGAAAGCCACAAGCTTAATGCCTCTTTCTATAACTCTCTTCACCCTACTAAGTTTGCCAATGTTTTCCAAGATCAAATCAAGACAATGTGCGGCACATGGAGTCCAAAACAAGTGTTGCCTCTTAGCCATCAACAACTTGCCTAAAATCATACAAAATCAATAACAAACAATTAAAATCTTAAGTTGTTAACTGAATTGATAATATTAAAATGAAATGAAAGAACTTTTAAAAATTAAAACAAAAGTTTTTTTATTACCAACTAACTTGAAATTGCTTCCGTTGTCGGTAACTACTTGCACAACTTTTGATTCTCCAATCTCTTCAACAAAATCATCCAATAACTTATAAACAGTTTCTCCCGTTTTCACATAGCTTGATGCATCAACACTTTTTACAAACATTGAACCGGTTGGACAATTTACCAAGAAATTGATCAAGGTTCTTCCTTTCTTGTCCGTCCAACCATCAGACATGATTGAGCAACCATAGTTTTCTCGTTCAATTTCATGCCCCTTCAACAATTTCTTTGTGTACTCTAACTCTTTTTTTAGAAGAGGAACTCTGCACTCATGATAGCTTGGAACTTTCAAGTGTGGTCCATATTGTCCAATCGCTTCCACCATCATCTTAAAGCTTCTCGATCGAACAACATTAAAAGCAATTCCATTTGTGCAAAGGAATCGCTCTATGTATTGCACCGTTCGATCTCTTAACTGCTTGCTACAAGCATCTTTAATGCTTGTTTGTCTTGCATTCTTAACTACTTTTGTCGGATCTTCCATGAACATTGCATCAAGTGGCCCTTTCACATTTCTCACTTTGTTGCCACTTAAAGGACATGATGAAGCACTTGATGCATAACTTCTTTTTTTCCCACTCTCAACGGCATGAATCTCTTCAAGCTCTTCCTACATATCCTCATCAATATCATGAATATCATTCATATATGATGATTTGTCAGCTTTTTTCTTTGTTTGAGCTGCAATAAGCTTGTCTTTCACTTCTTGAGGAGTCTTCCTACACTTCTGAACATTTCCCGATAATCCCATTTGATGTTCTTTGGCTCGGGTAATACCACCATTGGTCACCATCATGCAAAAGTCACATGTGTCTTTCTTTTTATTGTTGATGTCTCTTAAAGAATTTCACTGCCAAGCAATGTCTATATTTTTTCCTTGAGGCTTCACCAATGGTGGAAAAGACTGTACGGTCGTAGCATCGGTTGGTGCAATAGATGGCTGAGAAGAAAATGAAGCCATAGCTGGGCAGAAATAATAGAAAGAAATGTTGGACTTGTTTGACACAAATAACAAACAAAAAACAGATGTTTGAATGACCCAAAAAAAATAAAAATACCAATGAAAGGTTGCTGGATGGAAATAGGACTGGGCCTGGAGAGAGGGAGCCGCGCCTGCGCCTGGAGAGAAACGGGAGCCACACCTGGAGAGAAACGAGAGCCGCGCAGGAGGAAATCAAAGTCGCGACTCAGAAAATATGGGGAGCCGCGCAAGAAAAGGGAGTCGCGCGCGCAGAAGGATGTACAGGGGAGCCGAGTCGCTGCACCAGGTGGAGGAAAACAGAAGAGTTACGGGAGGAAAAAAAACCGATAGTTTTGGCGCCAGAACACGGCGCGGCCGCGTCGCCCGAGATTGCGGCGGAACCGCGACGACCGCGATAGCAGGTGTCGCAGCGCGATCGCGTTCCGCCCGCGATGAGGCCGCCTGAAGCGGTTGGGTGTCGCTCTGCGCCGCGACGGCGCGATCCCGGCCGCAACAGCGCTATTTGACAACTTTGAATCCCATTTAGTATGAATAGGACCGCTGCTACATTACCCTATTATAGGATCTGCTAGAGTACCATGATAATTCGCCACCACCAAATTTTAACACAAGTTTCATGCAGAATTACAGGGTGACTTTTCCACTCAGGTAAACCCCCAAACTACGGTAATTAATAATTAGTTATTAATAAATAATAATTAATAATTAATAATTATTGATTACTAATTATTGATTACTAATTATTGATTAATAGTTAATAATTAGTTTTTAATATAGATAAACATATATTGAAATATAAAAGGGGATCAGAGTTTTTACACGAGATGCAATGAGCTAGCACCCACGTAAGATTAACTGAATATGACATAAATGTAATGAAAAAAATACCACATGGAGTGCCAAAATCAGGTGAATTCACATCAAGCGCAGTTTATCAAACCTGTAGAAGGATAAAATGAGAGGAACCCCCTTTTCCTCCTTACCTCAAAGTGAGGCGGAGGCATTCTTTTATAATGAATGATAAACTCCACATCAGACCACAAGTCCGATGTGGGATACAGACTCCAACACTCCCCCTCAGGCTAGGTGTACCTAGCTTGGACATATAATGAAAAGAAAGCAACAAAACAGACGCTAACACTCCCCCTCAAGCTGGACAGACCCAGCTTGATTACAAAACAGACGAAATAAAAAAGAAAGCTGCAAAAGGCTGCTGCTCCCTCTCACGATCAAAGGTCCTCCGCAGGATGATGGATGGAGGATGTCGCAGACGCAATAGATGAACCACTCAAACCGGGCCGATGGACGGAGCGCCAGGAATGCCGCACTAGTGGGGCCGGTCGATGAAACGCCGGGAAATCCAAACTAGCACCGGGAAAACCGCATCTGCGGGGCCGGCGACGGGAGGCGGGGATTCCGCAGAAGTGTTGCGGGATCTGGCGGCGCCAACGGGCCCAAATCCTAGGTGGTCGAGCTACTGCGCCAGAAGTGTTGCCTCCTTACCTCAAAGTGAGGCGGAGGCATTCTTTTATAATGAATGATAAACTCCACATCGGACCACAAGTCCGATATGGGATACAGACTCCAACAAAACCAAATAATACTCACTGAAAAATAATTATAGCAGGGATCTATTGATCAAAGTGCAGCATGCATTGATCTCCAGTGATTGCTGATACAACTGAGAGATCTATTTAAGGGTCATCAAAACATCACTAACACCATTTTCCATGTTTGATAATCACAAGATCATGTATTGATATCACTGTATGAAAAATCGAACATCTATGAATTGGAAAGCTGCTGGTATCGACATCACCTTAGAGAAGACTTCAAAACATACGCCAGACAACTCCCAAAATCATCTAATTCCAATAGAACACAAGAGCGCCATTTGAAGTTCCTTCACTACAATCAACTACGAGTAAGCACCAATCTGCTCAAGGTTCACAGGTAAAATTATTGATCATAAAGTCAGCATCACAACAATACTGAAACATTAAACCTGTGTTGACATTAGGAATTTAGAGAAGCCAGCAGCTTCAGATGCACACAACAAGATATTGAAACTGAAATGCAAGAACTTTCCATGATGAAAACCATCTGAAAAATATAGGATCATAGACATACAAGAAGAAGCAAAAATTCATTATGATAGGATCCACGCTTGCACAACAGCCATATAACATCCAGGATTGCAAGCCATATCAGTGTGTAAAAAGAAAACACCAAATTGAAAAAGGAATGACACATCATTCCCAGAGAATACATCCATCAGAAATGATATATTAATAAACTATACACAGGAAATATAAGATGTCAGAAGAGCCAATTGAGACAAAAGTAACCTCCACAATCAGCAACCTAAAAGAAAATTGATAACCATAGTCATTTCCTTGGATTGTCCCATTACATAAAGTCAGGATTGCGTTTGAATTCTTCAACCATTTTAGAACGAATTCTCTTTCTAATTTGAAGGTAGGTATCCACAGTGATTTCACCGTCTTTATAGTTTTGTAAAAAAAAAATCTATCTTGCTCCTCCAACCAAGTTAACAATTCCTCCCCCAAGTCCCCTTCGATCCTATATGCGTCCTTCAAAGTTGGATCAACATCTTCTTCAAAGATTATTCTTTTTGAAGCATCTACACCAAAGGGTGAGAAAGAATGTTCAATATCAATAGGCTTTTGTGGGAATCTGTTTTTTGTTTCCTAGCAGCCTCGAAGGATCTAGTGAAAATTGTTCTTTCTGTGTTATAATAATCTCTACCTTTCCGAGTCTTCTAGGGATTAGGGGTGATGAATCCATCTGTGTCAATCATTGGTTTTTAACCTTTACTAGAGCTTGATTTCAAATAAGCCTAATCAATCTAACAAGCATTCTCATCATTATCAAGCAAATAATCACTATCTTCAGAATGAAAACTCTTTTATTTTTCAATCTGGTGCACTTGTTCACGATTATCTTATTTAGAGTCACTATAAATAGAGTGAGTCTCTTGTTCCACCTCCTGATTGGTTGAAAAAGCTACTGCCGTTCCCATAATGGGTTGAGCCTTGTTGACCGCACCCACAAACCCAGAGAAAACATCAACCTGAGTTGACTAAGTTTGAGTTGGGCCAGGTGTCAGGGCAAAAAACACCCTGTCCTTAGCACTAGAGTGTTCAGCATGCTCATGAGGCAACGACATATCATTCTCAACCCAGACCAATTTTCCATTATATGGAGGGAGTGAAGTTTACCAAAGTTGCATAATCCTGTGGAGTCTGTCATAGGGACACATTCTTCAAGAGAGTGTACCAGGTGCAAGCAATTGGCCCAGTAACATAGTAAATTTTCATAGAGCACTTCTTGGAAAAAACCGGCATCGCTATTCTGGATCCAGATAACAAATTGAAAGGATTGTGTAAGGTCAATCTCAACATAGAGACATGAAACTGATAGCCTTGTAATATTTCGAGTAGAAAAATCCAATTTAATTGGATGCCCAATTAAATTAGCAATAGAGGGTGATTTTCTTGAAGAGTTGAAATGGTAAGGCTGGGAAGCCTAACCAGACGGTTGCAATATGGGATTCAAAGTTGAAATCAAGCACAGAAGACCATTTCAAAACCTTCATTGAACACCCTCCAAAGAACTAAGAACCCCTAGACCACATCCGATAATAATCATTCTCCGATGAAAAACGAATCGCAACATTCAATGAGTTGAGCAGACCAATCTCAAAATCAAAAAATCCATTGGCTTATAAGGATTTACACAGGATGTTTAGTGAAGGGCGAAGTTAAAAAAATTACCAACAAGAACAAATCTAAGATCGGAAGAAATAAATTTCACCTCCTTTGAAAAGGCAATGGCTGCGTGACCTTTGTGACGAAACCGCTTCGATTGAAAGGATTCAGCCAACGTCGGAGGGGCGGAAGGATCATCATGTTTGGAATGATCATTCCCTGCAACCACATTTGAGAAGCTATGGGAGTGAAAATAATTTGGGCACTGTTGTCGCTTTCCATCCTCGGCTTCTCTAGGCAGCTCCATCAATGCTATTAAGAGTTAAGAATTGGTAAATAATTAATTATTAATAATTAATTATTTACAATTAGAAAACTAATAATTTAAATAATTAAATAATTAATAAAAAATTAATAATTATTATTAAAAATTTTGTAATTAATAAATAATAATCAATAATTAATATGTAATTAAAATTTTAATCGAATATAAGTAATAAGTAAAAATTATTATTAATTTTGTAATTATTTTTAAAGAAAATCATTGCTCAAAATAAATAAAGAATATAATAAATAAAATTTCATATTTAGTGATGATAAAACCACCATAAAATGGAAGAATTTTTTTAGTAAACCTATGTGAATTAGCAATGTTTTTCTAAAACCGATGTTAAAAAAGTAAAACAGAATAATTTATGGTTGTTTTTAAAACTGCCCCTAAAAACTAATGCTAAATAATATTTTTCTTATAGTGAGGGGAACATATTGTGAGCCCCAAAATATTGTGGTCAACACATTTCATTCATGTCCAAAACAACCATGTATACCCCAAACCCAAATTTCAAAAAAAAAGTATTTCCCAAATATTAAGTAGTTGAATAAGACACATATCAACCATGTCATTACCATTCCCCATACTCATTTTTTCATCACCGATCATACACATAATTATTTAAAAAATATTCAATCATAGTAAATGGACTCCACATGGTGGCGAGTATATTAAAACAACTATACACTACATCATTTCATAATTGACATTTTTATGATTTTTATATCAATAAGGTAGAATTAATTGATATTACCACATCCCAAGACATTCCTAATAACAAATTTTGTTTTTGAGACCATGAACAACCAAGTGAGTCCATGACCCAAATATGTAACCCAAATTATAACTACATAATTATTTATCTCATCACCTATTTTAGATAATGATCCACCAAACTAAAAACACATAGACCGACAATTAATGGAATGGACTATACACTATTTCATATATAAGGATATCACAACCCACATAAACAACATCCATCCAAAATGAAATTTAATTTTCCATAAATATAATGCCTAAAAATCAATATGTGTATTTCCAAATCATGAAAATTTACACTTAAAATTTTAACAAGGTAAAATAAAAAAGAGACACTTAGGAAACACCCTTTATCCATTCCATGGTGAAAATGATGGCATAAAATGACTAAATTAAAAACTAAAGCACTAAACTCATCTATATTTTACTATTTTCCCTTTCTCAAAAAACTGCTGAGTCATTCTCACCATATCATCCACTCTAACTTGCCAATTTTGAAAATTTACAATTACCACACAATTTTTATATCCCAACCTATTTTAAATCAACTATTTTCAATAGGAATTCCTCAATATGATCTAGTACCATAACACATAGAAAGCAGTTTTACTTTGGTATAGTCTAAATCACACTTCATACAACATTGAATACATTAAACCTTTTTCCACATTTAAACCGACAGTTAAATTTACCCAAATCTCCACGGGAACTACCCCCACACTATTTTCCCCTATAACACAGTCTCATCCATTATCTTAGAAAAAACATCTTGGACCACAATATGTTTAGAAATTTTTGACAGCACCGTAGATTATTTTTCCAACAAAAATAGTATTATACCGACTTACAGTACACTGTGGATTTAGGTCAAAAAATAAAAAGTACCGTCAGACCATGATTCCTACCCTTACCTATTATTAAAACATCAATTTCAAGAAACTAGGAATATATTATCAAAAAACCCTAAACCAAAATTGCTACCATCCATATTATTTTTCCAACTCATTGCACTCTTAAGACTATAAATGATAATGCTTATATATTCCTTCATTTTTCTCTACAATTCAATGTTTAACTCCCCCTTTATTTTAAGAGTATTTATTGTTTTTTTATGTTTTAGGAATATTTTGGACATTATTATGAAAATTGATTATTTTTTCTATTAATTTTGTTTATTATTTCTGTTCAAAAGTTCACAATATTGATACAAATTGAAAGACTATTTTTCTAGTATTCTATGGTTATTGGGATTCATTTTATTAATATATAAGAATTGATGAATCAAATCATATTAGAATAAGATGAAGCATACAAGTGGGGTGTTGAAATTTGGGCATGCTTTGGATGACTTTTAATAATGGACCCATATCGCACAAATCACTGGTCTAAATGAGTTGAAATTTTAAAGGAAGATGTACACCGTGTCAAGAAAAAATTTCTATGACTATGTCCCCATTACACCAAAATTAGTGTTTAGTGGTGGTTTAATAAACCACCGCTAAAACTTTTATTTTTTTTCAAAAACCCGACACTTCTCCCCCAAACCCCCATGACCCCCCGACCCCCCGAAGCCCTACCCTTGCCGCACCTTGCCATCGGTCCTGAGCCTTGCCACCCCTCACCGCGCCTCACCGCCGATCTTGAGCCTCGTCGCCCCTCGCTCCCTTTGATCATATCTATTGTGGCTTCTAACCTCTTGGATCATCAAAAAACATATACCCATTAATCAAGGTACCTTCTTCTGCCTGTTTTCTCTATCATTTTCTATTTTTGTTTGGATGTTCATTCATGTGAACCCCTCTATTTTGGAATAAGATCTGATTGAGGTTGGCTTTTCTCACCATGGTTAAGATCTTTTATTTTTTCCTTTGACCATGATGATGTTTGATCAATCAATTCTTATGCGGTAATCATAGTTCTCCATGAACATCTAATCATGGCAGAGGATTCTCCTTCCCTCCTGTTTACTAAATTTGTTGGAAATGTATACTTTTTCATCATTATTTTGGAAAGTATGGGTTGGTGTAAAAAGATAATGAATTTTCCTAATCCAAATTGAATGAGAAGTTCGTTATTCACATGAATTCACTAATTTTTATGTTATTACAAATGGAATTATGTTTTCTTAATAATGTTTCTGAAAATAATTGTTTTTAAGAGTTGGAATTTTGTTGGAGTTTGTTATAATTTCAAAACCATACTCCTATTAAATATTTAAAATCAGACTAAATAAAAAATTCAGATCATATAAATGAATATGAAATTTGTTTTGATGGAAATCTAGAATTACATCAAAATAAAAACCTTAATAATTATGAAATTTAATGAATTACATTTTTTTTCACTTTGAAATGTGGTATTGTGCATGATGAAATATCATTTATATGTTTATGTGATTGATGCATTTTTTGTGCTTCATGTGGTCCCTATGGGGATTTTACCATTAGTGGTGGTAATTGGGTTTGATTTAGAGTGTGTTGTTCAGTGAAAAAATGGTTGGTTGGAATGAGATGTGATGTTGGATGATGTGTGATATAGTTGTGTGACGATCATGGTTATAGTGATGATGTGTGATGTAGGAGCATGGAGTTGGTATGTGAATTATGTATGTGGTTTTGTATTGGATTGGTTGTTTCCTAGTAGTTATAGATTGATTGAAATGTCTCATTCTCAAATTAAATGAACTTCACATGTATTAAGTTTATTGGGGATGAAAATAAATGGATGATAGAATAAATTATATTGTGCATGCTAAAGGTGCATTATGTTTTCCTCTGGATCATGTTTATTTTTTTATATGAATAAATTATAATAATATATTTTTTTGATATTAAACATGTCAAATCATTTAATATAGGGAATTCTTATTGTTTTGATATAAAGCATGTCTATGGTTATGATGTAGAGAATGTTTAGTGTGTGAATATGGAAAATTTTTGTGTTTCTCTATCATTAATTGATTTCATTATGATTACCTTAGGTTTCCTTATTTTAAATTTCACATGTATAACCTTGATTTTTTATGAATATCATATAAAAAATTTGGTAATTATCTTATAGGTTTCAGCTTGAAACTTGTCTACTAAATACACAGAGGTATATCTATATGTATATCAAGTTCCTCCCTATGAAAAGGCATGACCTTCTATAGAGGAAGGATTACATATATGTATAATATTATTGATATATATTTGTTATACATAAATATTTTCTCTAATATGTTATTATGAGGCCTCCTAAATAAGGATGATAAACATATAGTTCCTTCCTATGAGAAGATGAGGCCAACTATATAAAAATGCTATTCAAAAAAATTCATCACATGGTAAGATACAGTATCTTAGCTAGGATGATTATAGAAACACACAGAGAGATTGATATGTATATATATATGTACACCTCTTCCTATAGAGGATGGGTTTTGACATAAATCCTTGATGGAAAGGTCCATCATGTTAGAAAAGTACACTATATGGATTTTGAGCACATATAAAAGTAGGTTTGGATGATGTTGATGAAAATTTTTAGCGTCCTAATAAAGTATGTTATTTTTTCACGATAGATTATTAGTATTCTTATGTTATTCAGTTTCCATAAATCATTAGCTAATAAGAAGAGGTGGTTGGATGAGTAATCTCAACTCTTATGGGTTATTTGATTCTGTATATTTAAATGTATATTGGAGGAGAGAAATTAGTTTTACCTTACAATTATACTCAATAAGAATATATATAATTAGTCATTCAACATTGATCCTCCTCAATTACGCTAGTTTAGTTTTGTATTGGTTGAATATATTTTTGTGAAACAGTTTCAATTTCGTTAAGTAGCGAGTGAGCAATTGATGTAGTCAAACATTTTTATTTCACTTTGTCTAAAGAAAATTATGTTGGTGGTACCTGGTACCTCATTATAGTTACCAAATTATTAAAATTACTTTGATTTCATGAACTCATGTCATTATCTTTAGAGCAGTTCATTTCTCAACTGAATGCCTCATTAGCATGTCCCATGAAGTCATGATCATTCTCAACATAATTTTCAATGTTGGCATCATGCTGGTCCTCTAATAAATTATTGTCATTGGATTGTGATACCTTTTTCAATGATTTATTAAAAGAATATTTTTATTAAAAATGTATTTCAACATGTATTTTTCCTTTTGGGTTTCTTAATGGGTTGTAAATGACAAATGTAACTCTTTTACACATGATTTTCCTCACAACTAGACATTATGGATTCCAATTATCCTTTTTAAAATGCTTCATTATTTACCATATGTATTTAAATAGGAAAAACTTATTTAACATATTTATATTTTTTTCAAATAGTATATATGAATCTATTTTCCTATTTAGTAATGGTTATGTGTTTTAATTTTTTTTAATAATGTGTAGGAACATTGTGATATATATGGATAAAAGCTAGATCACATTATTGAGGAACACACCTTAGTATGCTAAGGGTTTGGAGAAGTTTTTAGATTTTTCAATTTCCAATCAATTCGTTGATGGGAGAATAAGATGTCCATGTCCTAAATGTAAATTTAGAAGATGTTTAAAGAGAGATTAAGTTTATGAACACTTGATATTGAAGCAATTCTCTGCTCAATATTCGTGTTGGATTTGGCATGGAGAATCAAACGTTATAGAAAGGTTGAGCACTAATGTCAGTCCACAGAATGAGTTCCTAACTTCGTCGACAATGGACAATGAAATGAAAAACTCTATAAATGATGCATTCGGTATTGCAAGACACCAACATCAACGCACAAGAGCCTCGTCCCAGTTAGTGAGGACTCGAAAAGTGCATCCAAGAGACCCAAGATCAAAACCAAGCGGATGAAGGACCCCAGGACACCCTGAGAGGGGAGGGGTGAATCAGGGTGTTAGCTTTTTCTTTTAAACTAACGGATCTTGTTCCCACATTGGTAGAAACTAGTTTAACCTGTATGATGGATATGAGAAAAAATAAAACATTCACATGCAAAGATATGACACAACACTTTTTACTTGGTTCACCAATAAGGGATACGTCCAAGGAGCATATGCCGAAAGGTTTTCAGTCGTACCAAATTCTACTATTTTTCACGAGTTGTGGATTACAAAGGTTCAGGAATAATCACTCAGTCCCAGGCTCACTGCCTTTACAAATGTTTAGGGATAACCCACTGCGTCCCTCGGGTCACTCCTATAGACTCCCCCTGGCTCACTGCCTTTGGTGAAGTCCTAGTCAGTTTATAGACATGAGGGTCTCTTCATCATCGCTAATGAATACATCCTCTATTGTATGTAGATGCTCTGTTGAAGTCCAACTTTCTCTCGTAGATGAATCTCACTTTGCACCAAAGGTATCAGGAAAACTTCCATCTTTCATGCAGCCCCAAAAAGATTGGTGTGCTTAAACCACACATGGTGCGCTTCTCCAAGCCAACACGCAAGTTTTAAAGATGACCTGCAAGTTCACCTCTACTACTTTCACGACACTTTCTTTTTCAACCTCAAACTTGCATGACTCACATTCTTTTCCACCCAAAACAGTTTTGGTGTGCAATTGTCAACTGTCGTGCTTCTTCAAATCCTAGTGCACAAGTGTCACCAAACCACCTATGCGACACCTCCTTCACCAACTCCAAACTTGGGTGACCCACACCCTTTCTCACGAAAACCAACTTGGACGCGCAACAAACAACTTTCACGCAACTTCTACTTGCGCGACCACACAACCACTTGTGCGACCACTACACCTACGCGACAGGAGATATGAATTTCTCTAAGTCTCAAAATACTACTTAAAGAAGAGGGGTGGCCTTCTATTTATAGGAATTCTGAACACCCTGTGTGACGGAGCGCAAGTATCCCCTCGGCATGCAAGTTCCGGAACGCAAGTCTCTACCGCGCTAGTCACTTGCGTGACCAAACTCAAAACTTGGGCGCCCCTTCTTCCTTTGCCATATTTTGATATTCTGATCTTGAAAAACATATGGCGCACAAGTTTCTAAGCCTCCAAGTAATCGGTGTGCAAGTCCCTTTTCTAAACACACTTTTCTCCATTTTGTCAATTTTGAGGTCTAGAAATTTGGAAAACACTGGAAAACGGTGCCACCTTCAATACTGTTATCTTCTTGAACTATAAGATCACTTTGCTGGCACATATTCTGAACATACACTGAGGATTGACAAAAAACACAAAAAATACTTCAATTCATGCAAAGAAAATCATGGTTCCAACAACGGAGGGATAATTTTCAGGTTATTGTAGTAGTACTGTAGCAATACTATAGTAATTACTGTTTGGTACTATAACAGCTGGAACTATTCACCCATTTGGGCATTCGGGCCACCGGTTTGGTCCTCGGGCCCTTCAAGACTTTTGGTCCACCCAAGGCCTTCATACCAGCAAGGCTTTTGGGCCACCACAAGGCCTTCAGGCCACCTCAAGGCTTTCAGGCTACCTCAAGGCCTTTAGGCTATATGATCAATGTAGTTTCCCCAGAAAAAATCTACAAAAATAAGTAGCCCCAGAGGAAGATTCAGAGTAGGCGCACTCACTAGAGAAAAAACAACTGATTTGGAAGAATGAGAGGGTATGACAACACCATTGGGACCATACTATTCTTGCATGAGAAGCTTAGTCGGACGACCATGTGATGGTGGAGAGCTACCATCACTATGCGGATGCTAGGGAGGGGTAGTTCCTTGTAGTTATTGTCTGGTTGAATTCCCTAAGACCTTCAGGTCATGTAATGTGTCATAAACCTACAAGCCATGTAATCTCTAAGCCTATGGGCCTTGTAAGGGTTCCTCCTCATCCCTTGAAAGGGGGGTTATCAAAAATCAATAAAAATAAGGCCTTTAGGCCATTCATGCAAGACACCAACAACAACATCATAACATATCAGAATAACCAGTTGAGGGTGCTACAAATAGCAATGTGACAAGTGATATTTTTGAGACTATATGACAACCAGATCAAGATTGTAACATATCATTGGATGCTCTTCTTGATTCTGTGGAGACTAATGTAAGAGAAAAATTCACTGAGTAGACATATGTCTTTCATAGTTTAGTTGATGATGGAAATCAAGAGTTGTATAGTGGATGTTTGAAATATTCAAAAATTTCTCTTTTATGCTGAAGTTGTACCATATCAAATGCCTATGTGGAATTACAAATAAGGCAATGTACATGATATTAGAATTGTTACGTGATGAATTTACTGAAGCAAAGATCCCTGAGTCTTTTTATGATATGAAAAAAGTTGTTAACAATCTTGGTCTGAACTATACAATAATTCATGTGCGTCCTAATGATTATATGATTTATTAGGGAGAGGGTTCAAGTAGACAGGATTGCAAAAAATGTTCTTCTAGATGGAAGTCTATGAGTGATTTTGGAAGTCTGAATCAACATACAACCATGAAGAAGAAGAAAATGTAAACACCTACAAAGGTTTTTCATTACTTTCCTTTAAAGCCTCGATTTCAAAGATTATTCATGTCATCGAAAACCACCGAACACATGAAGTGGCATTATGTTGATAATAATAATGATGGGTTAATGTGACATCCAAGATATTCACAATCATAGAAGACATTTGATTCATTACATCCATATTTCTCATCTGATCCTAGGAATGTTTGATTAGGATTGGTTGCTAATAGATTCAACCCATTTGGGACTTTGAGTACCAGTTATAGCATTTGGTCAGTTGTTTTGATCCCTTACAATCTGCCTCCATGGATTTGTATGCAATAAACGTATTTTATCATTTCGATGATTATTCTTGAAAAACAATCCTAGAAATGATATTGATGTATACTTGCAGCCTTTAATTGAATAATTTCAAGAGTTATAGAGCAACAGTGTTGAGACATATGATGCATATTCTAGAACAGTGTTCAAAATGCAAGCTGCTTTAATGTGGACCATTAATGACTTCCCTAGACTTGAGAATTTAGATGGTTGGAACACTTACACGGATTTGGCTTGTCCTATTTGTAACTTTAATTTTGAGCCTAAATGGCTACCTCACAGTAAAAAATGGTGCTTCTTATGTCATCAAATATTTCTCGATGCATCTCATAGATTTCGGCTAAAGAAGTCAAAATTCAATGGTTTCATTGATTGTAGAGCACCTCCAAAGTTGTTAATTGGTTCTAAAATATTGGTACAATTTGTAAATGTTGAAAAAGAATTATGGAAGGTGCATCATTTGAATGATAGTGGTAAATGAGTTTTAAGTGCATCGTCAAGTGAAATCAGAACGCAACAATGTAAGAAAAAATAGTATACGCTTCAAACTTTCGTATTGGGAATTTAATTTTTTGTGGTATAATATTGATGTGATGCATATTGAGAAGAATTTTTGCGACAATTTGATCTTCACATTTCTTAATGAGCATGAAAATTTGAAGGATCATCTCAATGCTTAGAAAGACTTACAAGCAATTAACATAATGTGCGATCTCTGGCCAAATGAGAATGAAAAGTATGCTCTGACAATTTTTGCAATGAAAAATAGGGATAAAGATACATTCCTTTGAATTTTAAAACATGTCAAGGTATCTGATGGGTATTCAAGTAACATATCAAGGTGTGTTGACTTAAATCATCATATGTTAAATGGATTGAAAATACATGATTCACATATTTTGTTACAACAGTTACTTCCATTGGCATTACGTACATTATTACCTGAAAAGGTTACTGCTGTTGTACTCCAATTCTATAAATTTTTTAGATAACTATGTGAGAAAACTCTATATCCATTTTAGCTTGACAAACTTCAAGAGATATTTGTATTGAAACTTTTTTAAATGGAGATGATCTTTCCTCCATCGTTTTTTACTATCATGATGCATTTAACTATATATTTGGTTGAGATTGCTAAATTAGGAGGCCCCGTACATTATCGATGGATGTATCCAATTGAGAGGTACTTTATTTATATGTTTTTCATTTTAGTAAACAATTCTTGGAACTTTATTAAATACATAATTATGTTTTTTTATTTTATTTCACAGATATCTTGGGTATTTGAAATCATACATAAAAAATAAAGCTCAACCTGAAGGCTCTATTTCTGAAGGCTATTTGGCAGAGGAGTGTCTTACCTTTTGTTCTAGATACTTGTATGATATTGAGACAAGATTTAATCGAGTTGTATGTGTTGATGACACATCAACTCAATCTAAAATACATGGAAATCAAAAATATTTCCTGCTATTGGCCGATCAGTTGGGGGGAGCTCAAATGTTACACTAACAGAAATGGAATTATTATAGGCACATAGATATGTATTGCTGAATAGTGAAATTAGAGATCCATTTATTGAAGAGTTGATGATAAAAACAAAGAGACGAATGAGAGGATGAACACAAAATGAGAAAGATATAACAAAACTGTTAATAAAGATCTTGTAGAATGGTTTTCACAACGTGTAAGTTCATAAATATTTCAACCAATATGGGTATTAGGTTGATACATATATTTTTTAAATCTAATAATGTATATTAATTTTTTTTGATCATGAATACTGATAATCAAGTAGAGTTGTCAGAATATTTGAAGTTTCTTGCTCGAGGTCCTTTAAAACAAGCTAGAAAGTTTGATGCTCACAACGTGAATGAATTTAGATTCCATACAGTTGATCGGGAAGAGGGTTTGAAAACAAATAATAGTGTAATATTTATATTTCCTAAAGTGGAATAATATGGAAAGTTGAATAATATTATCGAATTAAACTACAAAAGATATTTTTTAGTTTTTTTATTCAAATGCAATTGGATGGATATTATCAGGGGTGTTAAAAGTGATTCCTTACAATTTACTTCTGTGAACTTATCTCACTTGATGAATATTGGTGACCATGAACTACATGATACATATATCTTATCATCACAAGAGAAAATGGTATATTATGTGAAAGATGTCATGGATCAAGGGTAGAGTGTAGTTACTCATGTAAAACAAAGAGACTTGTATGATATGAGTGATGAAGTGAAAGATTTGACCTCTAACATTGAATCCCATAAACATAAAGAAGTGGAATTATCTTTCCATCATGATATTAAAAATATTAGTCTTATAAGAGTGGATAAAGTAGATGAAGTAATGATGGAGCAGAAAACAAATTTTATGGAAGGAAAAAATGATTGTATGTGTAGTTATCCATTCATTTATCAACCACTTATGTAATTTGTGCAGTTATTCATTATCATTGTTATGTATATTTTGTTTGTTAGTATTGTGCATTTGTTATAATTTCTATTTTTTTCATGAGTTTTTTGAAATATATGTTATGAACTTAATTTTATTTTATTAAATGACAAGAATTCCAAAGAAGAAGTATTATACTCACACTATGGGGTCAAAGAGTTTTCTAGAAGCCGATAGACTCTGGTAATCTTTTCATTAGTTTCAATATTTATTAGAAAATGGTATCTGTTTAATATATTAAATTTTTTATTTATCTTTGTTTAATGCAATCATAGAGTTTAGGCCACCAAGCATCCCAAACAGAAGTGTGGTTGAATGTTCATAAAAAATATGATGGGAGTTTTGTTAATGAGCCTGCCAAAGAAGTTGGGTATGATTCATTTTTAATTATAATAAATTATTATTAGTTGTCACTATGTTAATATATATTGCTTATAATTTGAATGAAATTTGATTTATAGGTAAAAATTAAAGAACCATGGGATGTCAATCCCACACAGTCCTACTCAGTCTCCCAAGATGACCTAGTTGGTAAAGTTCTTAGGAAGGAGCATCCTGATCGAGTTCATGGGATGGATTTGGGACCATTACCATCTTAGGTATTTGGTAGGAAAATGAAGATTGAAAGTGATTACTGGTGGTGAGAAGGTAAATCACACAACTTCCAAATATTTTAGTTCACAAACTTTTATTGATTAAGTTTAAATATAAATATACAACATTGTTTAATTTTAAATATAATTATCTTACATGTGTTGATAATAGGAAGTAGAGATGGAGATAGAGAGGGTGACGAGCATAGTTCATCATTGGGTAATGATTGGTGGAGAGGGTTCATGTATTAGTACGTCCAATGTGGGTGTCTTTTTATCTTTTTATTATATTTTAGATGGGATCGGGACAATGGGTGCCCTATTTATGTATTGTATAACCATGTGTCTATATGCCATGTTTCAACTAGATATTGAGATTGAAATTTCTTTATGATCATATATGATTTTTAGTTTCTTGTCTCTATTTTACATATATGTTGATCTGACTATTATATTCTACTATTTCCCACTTGTTTTTCATGGTTCCTTACTAAGTATGTTTATACTCACACCTGCATGGGCTTTGCATGCATGATTTTTTTCTTATACATACAACTGGTAGATGATGTCCTTATTGGACCTAGTATCTATGTAACATAGAATTAAGTGGAGGCACTGACCATGTTTGGTGGTCGTACTTAGGGATCTTGAGTTGGGAACTCCTCTTCTCTTCACTTTCAGTTGTTTCTAGACTGGGACCTACTTTCTTCCTTCTTGGTTAGGCATGTATTTTACCCTTTTTCCTTTTAGATATATTTATCTATCTCATTATTATGTATTTAATAGAGGTTACTACATGAATTTTTTACACCGAGAGGTTTTATTTTATTACACCTATGGAGTATTTCATGGGGTTGAGTGTGTGTGTGTGTGTGTTCACATACAATAGGATAAATCCTCCCACTTCAATGATATTATTACTCCATTCTTATCACTATCCATTCAACTATTGGGGGTGAACATGTGGTGCCACTCTCGGCTTACTGGTGTCCCAAGTAGGGTCCCTATAGGTAAATTCATGACAAAAAACCCCATGGTTTTTTCCAAGACCATAATCTATATCTAACCCCAACCATTATAGGAAAGTCTATACCCTTTTCCAAATATCACATCATGACCCAGTCCTACTGACCAAGGATAGTTCTATGTTATCTATCACCAAACTAAGGTCCTATATCACTTATCCATTCAATGATATCTTAAGCCTGTAACATATAGGATAACTCCTATCTATCAAACCCTCTATTCGATTAGTATCCTCTTGTTTTCAGCTTCTTCGTTAGAGATCAATCTTGATGTGTTGGGTGATATCCCTTTTGGGAGATTTTTTTTCTCTATTTGTCCATGGACCTTGTTTTTTGAGCTCTGTCTTGTTGGTATTGGATAGGCCGTGGGGATGTAATTAGGTAACTCAGACTATGTAGATTCTTGTTGGACTAGGAACATAGAGGCATCTATGTTGTTTTTTGTGATCTCATCAAGGGGTGGGGTTAGTGTTGGAGGTCCTAGGATTTCATAAAGTATTTAACCATTGTATAAATTCAAGTCACTTTTAATCCTTGCTTGTGTAAGTTTAGATCATTTATGGATATTTAGGGTGATTTATTTTGGCTAATCATTGCTTATTAGTTTTGAATAATTAATGACCTTTTTGATGAAAATGGTATTCATGATGGATGGATTAATATTGAGAATTATTTATTTATTATTAATTTAATTTATCTTGTTTGTAATTTTGGTGGATTTAGTTTTAACATGTGAAGCCTCATTTTAATGTAAGTATGTTGATTCTTTCTAGCTAGTTTTAAATGTATTAAATTTATGTTTTCCTTGGAAATGTGTTGTGTAATAGTTTAAAGAATCAAACGTACTTTCAATGAGAAATTTATTGATTCTTTCAATGTATTGAAAAATATATTATTGATTCTTTAAATGTGTTGATTCTTTCAATGTATTTATGTATTATTGATTCTTTTAATGTGTTGTGTCTCATTTGCTTCTTTTAATGTATTGAGAAATGTATTATTTATTTCAATGTGTTGTTTTCCTTGGTCAATGTGTTTATTCTTTATGTTTTGGTGAGAATTAACATACATTGATTCTTTAGTTTTAACATGTGTTGTTTTCCTTGTATGTTGATGATATATTTGATGATTTGGTAAAATTTTCAGTGTTACTGTTGTGTTGTTCTGGCTGGAGGTTCTGGGGCTGCAGAACCTGCAACTTGTTTTTTTTGTAATTCATGATTTAACGATGATTTAAACCGCTGATATATTATTTTATTTTTTAAGTAAATGGTTAAAACCACTGCTAAATATGATTTTTTTTCTTAGCGACAGTTTTATCTGTTTTAGTGTTAGTTTTTTTTTTCAGTAAAAAGTTTAGACTTTAGCGGCGTTTAAAAACCACCGCTAGATTGTAGTAAATTTTTAAGTGAAAATCACCACTAAAACTAAAAAAAACCTTCTTGAAATATACGTTCTATAACACTTTAAAAAAACCGCCACTAAATGGAAGGAACAACCATATGTTGAATGTCGACACTAATTTTAGCGGTGGTTTTTTAAAACCATCACAGAACTATCTAGCGGTGGTTTAAACCACCGATAGATTAAAAAAACCACCGAAAAATGGGTATTTTTTCATAGTGCCTCTAGATATTCAGTTGATTTCAACTCTATAAATGCATGAGAAATGGTATGTTAAAAATTTGATGAGTCTACCATGAAAAAAAGGTTCTCTTTAAGAATGAGGTAATATCACAATTTAAACATGTCCAATGGAAATGAAATTTTGTGGGTGGATAGTTAATACATGTATGAAAAACTTATTCAGAGGCCAATTTTATGTATTCTATAATTTAATAATCCTTACGCATGTTACCTTTCAGAGGATTGAATTCTCGTGAAAATTGGATACCACTCTTGTATTTAAACTTGTAGCTCTATTATAATTCATAAAATTTATCCATTTTAGAAGAAATGAAGGGGAGTTTTTCTAATGTAATACTCCTCTAATTTTTTTATATATATACTAGTTTTCACTTTTCATATCTTCTGATACCTCTTTCTTTTCTCTTTTATGTTTCCCTCACCATGAACCCATTATCTATGTGGTTGTGGAGAACTAGCTCTCATTGTTAATCAATAAGGGAGTGGTGATATTTTTGAGTTGTTTTCACTTAAATGTTTTAGTGATTTTATTATGAGAATTTTATAGTGATTAAATTGATTAGGGTATCTGACATCTCCCTTTTCCCCACTAATATCTTCTCCATTTTGTTAATAATTTCAACTTTCCTTTGTAATTATAATGCTACATGCAGTGGAGTAGAATTATGGTGATAATATGAGGGAGATTATCCTGAATGTAGAGGTATCAATTTAGGATAATCACAATTTGAACAACTAAGTTTAGATTGATAGGTTTTTACCTCTTCATTTAATAGGATTATGAGATTATATTTTTAATTAATGATGATGCAATTACTATGAACTCCCAAGGAAAACAATAGTTATTTATTACTAACTTATTTTTGAATTATGTTTTTATTTTTGAATATATATATACTTAAATCATATGAATTTATAAACCCATAATATATTAGTATATTATTTAATATTATATTTTAGTTATAATGTAACACCCTATTATTTCAATATGTAATTTCCCTTTAAATTGTACTATTTTTGATAGATTCTGTGACACGCAACACCAAACTAAAACGAGTCATGACATATTACAATTAACCATTGATAAATATAATAATAATATTAAATTATTATACATAATTTTTTTATATTGATGAAATTTATTGATTATAAAATAAATAAATAATATGATGTGATTAAAATTATTCAATGTTAAAAAATGAGTATTCTTCAATGAACTTTTTTTAATTTATTATGTATTTTATCATAATATATTAAAATTAACACCTTCAAAATATTCTTACGATAATATGCAGTATTTAAATTTTTCAAATAATATATTAACACCCACAAAATTGGAAATTTATTTGAATGAAAATTTAAGTTTAAAAGGGTCTTTTTTTTTATAAAAGAAATTTCTATTTCTATTTTTTATTTTCATTTGAAAGATAAAATGAGGAATTTTATAATTTTAATTTTATTATATATACTAATTTTTTTAATTCATCATGTCAAATTTATCTTATGGTAAAAAAAATTATTTTTTCGAAATGGGTTATTTTTTAGTAAATAGTGAAAATATTGATTTTACAAATACTGTCACTTTTATAACTTTATCATAATATAAGAATGACTTAAATTTTTATAAAACCATTTTTATAGATAATATATATATTTAATAAGTAATATTATTCATTTAAAAATACAATTTTTAACTTAGAAATCAATGTTTGACATTTTGGAAATCTGAGTATTGTTTTATTCTAAAAGAAGATTTGTTTTGATCATTATCTTTAATGATGTAATTACATCATTTCATTTTTTTAGATTTATTTTATAGTACCATTAATATAGTAATTTTATTTTGAATCTAGTTAATTTCATGAGAATACATTGTATATTTGATTTTGGTATAAACTCACTTTTATGTTTAAGAAGACATTTTTCTGAAAATTGTTTTTCGTTACATTTTACATAATTATATTGAAATTAATATTTATCTCATCTAGAAATTGATTCCTGTGAAATAAATCCCATACATATATCAGAGTATTTTATATATTTTAATAATTTCAACTTAATTTTTGGGAATTGAAATATGTTACCATATTAAAACTTTGTTGTCACGGTAAATATTAAAAGGGGCTAAATGGGAGGGGGAGTTAACCTAAGAAATAAGTCCATAATTATCACTTAAACATTAATAAATCCAATTTTTTGAGTTTATATTGATCTTAAACACAAAAATTATTTGACATTGAACTAAATTGGAGCCATTCTTCTTGATAACTACATTTATTATATTTAAATGTTTTAAATATTTGCAAGAGTGTCACTTCTCCCACTTATTAATAGAAACCTTCTCTTCTCAATTATACATAACACTTAAGCGATTCTTCTCAAATAATATTTGGAAAATAAATTTTTGAAAACCATATAAATGACCTATAAGTTCTTTTCTTCCCAAAATACAGTTCCAAAAATCCTTAAGGTGTCTTCCAAAGAAGACTATCTAAGTAAGAGGTCAAAGTTCTTACCCACATTTTTTAAGTTTCATTATTCTTAAACATACTCTAAAATTCCCATAAACATCATAACATAATTAAATAAATGTATTTACTATAATAAAATGGTTTTATGTTAATGTTATAATGATTTTCTATCTCATTTTCATCTAATGGATATTGAAAGCGTCACTCAGGTGAATGTAAGAACTTCCACCTCTAGGAAGCGATGCAATTCATTTTCTATAAACACCACATATAAATGGATTTATTTAAGAATTTAATTAATATATATGATATTTATAAAATTATTATTATTCTGTGAAGATAAATTATAATTTACCATCCTTTCTCTTCATTTATTGAAAAATGAAAACATCACTCATGTGTACGTGTGCACTACCACCACAATGAAGTGATGCAATTCATTTTTCAAAATCAACTTACACAGATGGTTCTAAAAACATGTATTATGAATAAATGTGATATTAAAGAGTAATATATGTCATGAATATTATTTTATAAGGATAAAATAATAATTAATTATCATTATAAAGTAACCCATTGATATTAGTAAATTACCAAAAAACAAGATAATCACCAATTTCATTATCAATAATTGTAACTATAAATATCATGAAATGAAATGAAAACATTATTAATAATCATGGAACATATATTGTTTTTTTTAAAAAATTTAATGAAAAAAATTGAATCCTGGATCAAGTTATGACATCACCATTACAAAACATGTGTTGAACAATCGTAATCAATAACATTCAATAATGAAAATAAACATTAACTACTGAATGAATTTAAAATGAATGATTATAATTAAATATTAAAAAAGGTAATATGTAATATTATGTTTATAAAAAAAGTTATTAAAATATTTAGTTTTATTATACATGAGGTTAAATAACATTCATTGAATTTGAGAGTAATGTTAAGGGTTTCTTGTCTCACTTTTATTTCTTTGAGGCATTTTTCATATTCAATAATTATTTTATATTATGTGTCTTATATAATTCACTATAGATGTTTTTATAATAATTTCATTAAATTAACTATATTTACAATTTTATCTCATGTATTTTCCTTCATAACCTTTTGATTCAAGAGAAACCAATGTTTTATGGTTTTATCATCTCAAATTCCATTTCTTGAGACATATTTCGTATTATCCAACTTTTTTAGGTATACAGTATATGCCCTTATTATTTGGAATATTTTATCATGATTGTATTTTTATTTATGGTACTTCATATTCCATTTAATGTTCAATGATTTAATTTATTTTCATTTGAAATATACTAAATTCATAATGGTTTATTTTACATTCTCATTTTTATTTAGGATTGTTTATGATTAGATTTTCATTTAGAGAATTATATGATGTTTCTTTAAAAAACCAAACATTTTCTTTTATTTAATCATGTGTAGGTTTTAAAATAATTCATTACATTATTCCACTGTTTTTCACTTAAACCCAATAACAGAATGTTTGTAAGAAAATATTTCCATATTTCTATATTTTTTTTCAGGAACCTTTCTCTTCCATATTTATATTATTTTTTTTTGAATTTTGTTTTTTTATACTACAATTATTTCTCAATGTTAATTTCTATTAAATTTTACATTACTTGAAAATTTTAAAAGGAATATTTTTTAATGTTTTACAAAAAATAAATTTTTAAATTTAATCAATAAAGTGTTAAAAAATCTCTTATTAAATGTTTTCCACATAAAAAAATATTCCCACCATCAAGGTTATTATTTGGGATTTAGTTTTTATTCTATGTTTTAATGGTTTAACAAGGTATAATATATTACCATTATTCTATAAATTTCTTAAATAAAAGTTATATTATTTTCTTAAAATATTTGAGAATGGATTTTCTCCACTTATATTTATTTTTATCATCTACTAAACATTTTCATAATAAATAATAGTTTATTTATAAAGTTATATTATTGTAAATTATTTAAAAAAAATGTTTTAAATTATTCTTGAAATAACATAAAAATGTGTTTTGAAATTCACTTTTAACTTATTATTTGATACAAAGTTACAAATTATTTAAAGGATATCATTTTTTAAATTATTTTATTTATATCCTAATTTATCCCCCAAAAGAATAATCTTTTCTACAATTCCATCATTTATGATTAATTGATTATCTCCTTCATGTACATATTCTTTATTATTATGGATGTATTATTTATTATTTCTAATATGGAGTTAGTTGTAAACCCATTACTCTATATGGTGTAAACAACCTATTTTCAAAATATCAGATTGGGTGTATTTTACAAGAAAGGTAGATCACTTATTGATAGGAGAAAATATTGAAAATATGTATATATTTTAGTTCTGTATAGATAATTATTGACAGATAATTAAGGTTGATTATTTTTTGGCTAAATATAAACATTCCTAATAACGATTCAACACAGATATTTGTTGATTGTTAGGGAATATTGATTACATATTTTATTGATCATTCAATATATGTGGAATGAATTAGACTTAGTAAGTAATGGGTGGATCCCAATATTAGATATCCCCTCAATGCATGAATAGGTTTCATGAGAAAAACTATAAAGGGTACTTCTTAATGTATTCCAGCCTACATAATGATAATGTGTTGGGTGAGAGGCCTTGAGAGTATGTAAGAAGACACAGTTGAGAGGCATTGATGATATATAAGATGTATGGGTTGAGACTCCTTGAAAATATGTTAGATGTGTCACATTACTCATTCCATCATTATGTACTCATTTATTATTGTCAAAGGGACTATTTATATTATTATACTTTGATATATTACATGCTCAAGTAATTTATTAAATGAAAAATTTCTTAATTGTTAGACCTGATCAACATTTTATGCTTTATTTATTGATGATATTTGTAATGAATCTATTTTTTAATTTTTATTCTTTGGGATATTTTAATTAATATTTTTAGAGCCAGGTACTGATACAACACATGATTCTAAAGCATGATGAGACTTGGTGTTTCTATAATAAAAATATGAAATATATTATATCATGTGTGCATAGTTTTTCTGGACTAACAAAATAAATATCGAATGATAGATTAAAATGGAAATATGAGACGACTATTATTTTTGGAATTTAGGTTTTAACCTATGAATTACGTAACAATTATTTGTGTAAGGTGTTTGGTTAAAAAGTGTTCGCGGTAAAATTATTAAATTAATTCACTAATATATTTATTTATTTAACATGACCTGACTCCCTCAATATAATCTATGTTATAAAAAAATCATAGGATTAACCACATTAAACAGGGGATTTTAATGGGGATATTGGATGAGAGTTTGTATACATATGGAATCATGGATCAATGATCACAGTACCGCAAGGATCACCGACGATAGCAGAGTTTGCAGATCTCACCAATGACTATGACACATAACAATTCTTCATTTTCGATTAATCAAAACATGAGGTAGGATATTTTTTTGTTAGATCTATACTATTTTTTTATTATCCCACGTTGAACACAAATCAATTTTTCTAAAATTTTGATTCTATGGTCAATGGATGGTTTATGGTTGATGTTTTTAACATCCTAAAATCATGGAATTGATATTTCTTCATTAATTAATCTTTGTTCATCATTCCTACAACAACAAATTTATGACAACATAAACATCATCTGAGGTTTTTTCCTCATGTTTTTATTTTTTTTAATTTCTCTACCTATTCTACATGTGATAAATGATAGTATTTCATAAGGTCATCTATTAAAAAAATACACAATGTAGTATTTTTTCACAACTAATCTTGGGAAAAACAAATTCATTTATATGTGTTCGTGATTGAGATCAATTATATTTTTTTTGTGTGATGTTGACGGAGGATTGGGTTCTTATCTAGATATCCTCAGTGAGAAGGTTTTGGAATCATGGTATGGAAGAACGAAGACTGATGATTTGTAGGTGAATCCGTGGTTAGAATCTGACCACCAATGATGGAATGGTTTAGCCAACCCAAATCTGCAGATCAGAGGTGAGGTTTGTAGTAGAATCCAAGGTGGAAGCAGCATGGGTGAACATGTTAAGGCTTCTATAATTTCTAGAAAATTTATGACATCATTTCATATAGTTCGATGAAAATATAACATATAGACCTATTTAATAGATCTAGGGTTTTCATTAAGGGAAAATATCACATGTTGTGTGAAACATGTCACGCGTTCTGCGACCTGGTGCTAACATCTTCTCATGTATACTAGGGGAGTTCATGGGGATGAATAAGGCTATGAACATGGGAACAACCAGAGTACATGAGAACATCCAAGTACTTGGACACAGATTGGTACATAAGCATGGCTAGAGTAAATGGGGCATGGTTAGAAGTAAACGAGCATGGCCACAATACATTGGCTCGAGTAGATGTCACACACAGGGTGCCATCTGACCTCTACACATCATGTATTATTAAAGAAAACAACATGCATATGGATAAATGCATGTTGTGTGAAACTGTGAGACATGGGTAGACATGAGGTAGAAAAAAAAGCCATGTACTTTTCCAGAACATGTTTAGACCCTCTGTTTATTCAATTTATACCAGTATCAGTTGGATTCTTTCCCTTGGACCATCTCTATTTGGGTACAATACAATATTGCTTCAATAATATAGTATTATGGTCATGTCTATAGGTGTTGTATCAGATAGAGTTTTTGGAATCCCTCCATGAGACTGGGGTGGGATCCTCTATCATTTCTGCATCTTCCCTAGGTGGGGTTACAGGAATCGTCTTGACCAAATTATGAGGGTGTATGATATCATACATTGAGGGTTAATTCATTTAGGGTTTTTAGAGCCCCCTATGGTCTTAGGTGTGATCCTCTATCCATTTATCATTATCATCAAAGTTCTAGTGATTACTTCTCCATGGAGAGGTCTGATGATCAAAACCTATCAGATGATAACCATCAGTGACAACATGGATCATAGAGTGGATTCCCCTAAACAAGTGTTACCGTAATGCCTTGAGTAGAATATTATGGATGGAAATATGGTTGTGAACTCTAGAAAACATGGAGTCTGTCATGAGTATATCTCAGTTATTTTTCTTATTTATACGACTCTTATCCTAATTGAAATACATTTGTGATGAAATGAATAGTATCTTGAAGCTTTATCTTTAGTAATTTTTAGGATTCCTTCTAGGTATTTTCATCCTTGACCATGTATGGGATCTTCCTGCACATGTCATGCATTATAAAGATGATAGGAAATTTGAGGGTATCCTGTGAGGACCAGAAGAATGTTGAGCTTAGTGTGTTAAACAACCCATTATTGTACTAGGTATCTAATTTAACAACAATCCCCTTATTCAAGTTTGTTGGACTCTTTTGTTTTTTATATGAGATTGTATTTGGAACTTATGTTTTTAAGTACTTTCTTCATTCTTTTATTGTTTAATATTGATGTGTGCATGCATTTAGTATCAATTTTACATTACCTTTCATCATCATGTGGGTTTTTAGAGATGGTTGTGTATGTACATGTACTTTAGGATAAGGCCTATTATGTGTGTGATATACCCACTCAATGATGGTTTCCAAATCCTAGCCTATCAGATGTGGGATTGGGGTGTCATAATCATTTTATTGTCGACCATGAGGGCCTCGGTGGGTTGAGTCATGACAATAGTTTTTTTGGTAAGCCTTCCCTTACTGAGCATTTGAGATCACCCTTATTATGTTTCAATTTTCCCAGGTTATGAAGAAGATTAATAGATATTATATAAATACATGGGTTTCATGCATGAATACTTTTTTGGGATATGTTGAAGAGTTATTATGGGATATGAAAATTAATATATAGTGAAAAAATGTCCATTGGTTGAGAAAGATAGGTGATATGTTAGCTATTTTTTCATATTCTTTATAGTCTAGAAAAAACTATTTGGTATGTAAGTAAAAAAATAGTTTATTTTGATGTTGTATTTAGGGAAGTTTAAAATCAGTTCTATTATGTTCACATCAACTTTGTATGTAATTATTATGTTTTTTTCACTGGATCTAGGTGTGTGGGCCTGAGATGTCACATTTGGTATCAAAGTAGGATTTAGATAACTTTATAGATTAAAATTTTATCATATGAGAATAATTTAAGAGTTATTAATATCATGATAGGTTGATAAGTTTATTGTTGAAAATCAGTTCGATGGCATATATATCCATTTGAGATTTTATGTGATGGGTGTTTAAGGTGATTAAGGATATTTTGAGTGCTGATTGAGGAATATATAACCTATTGTGTTGTTATAATATTTAATATTAAATTAATAATAATTGACATGGGATTTTATATCATTTAGGCATTATGATAAAAAATAATTACTAAAAACCCTAGGGATAATTCTAAGTATAGGAAACATCATCAAAAATTTAAGGTAAAGAGTGTGTAGTTTCCTAGAAATAATGTCCCTATATAGATATAAACAAGTGGATACAAGCTCTAGAAGAGATTAAACTGGGGGTAATAACCTAGAGAGATGTTGGTTATAAGATGAAATGTATCATTATCAATCCATAATTATGATTTTAATAGAAATTATTTCACATTATTACATTTCAATGATATTTTTGGTTTAATGGTTTAATGAATTAGGAAAACCATTACATGACAATGTATATATTTCCACATAGTGTATATTTTCCTAAAAAGAAATGTTTTTTTATTTACACTATTGTTTAATTCAATAAAAATTATTTTTTTCATTCACGATGTGTCACTATTTACCATTCTATAATAACCACACATCCTAATATCCTATTAAAAGCATTTAAAAACCTCAAATGAGAAAAAAATCAAGGTAAGGGATATCCAGGAAACTGAAAATTCCTCAGGACTTCAAAATTATTTAAAACATTTGAAAAAGTATTTAACTTGAATAATGAAATATAAAATTATATAAAACATACCATTAATAAAAAAATCAACTCCGTTGATATAATCATTTCATAAAACAATCTCATAAGAAAGCATCAAATATGTAGGTTACATAAAAACACCATATTCATAAAACTAATAATGGTTCAACTTATCCAATAAATTAAAACATAAAATCATAAGAGAATAACCTTACTATTAAATTCAAAAATAAGCTCATAATAGAATAACCAAACTTGATAATTACAATATTCTCTATGGATTAACTTATATCCAGTTAACTCTATCATCTTTACCCAATGCATTGGAGATATATACCAAGCTCACCCATCATCATGAACTATATCAAGCTCACCAATCATCATATATAATTCCAAAGTATCATATGATGAATAATAAATTTTATACCTTTTACTTTTAATCATAAATCCTTTGAAAACTCAATTGAGCCCATACACAAAATCACATTCAATTTTCTCATAAATAACTCCTATGGTAAACATTAATTTTTTTTATTAAACCTTATTTTAAAAACAAAAATGTAATTGACAATGAAATGTAAAAATATTTGAAGTATAAATGAGAACATTAATTAAACATTTAAATAAACATGCACATAAAATATAATGACTTAAAAAGGGGAACATTAAAATAATGTTTTAGAGAAAATCACTTTAAAATTTGGATAATTTTTAATCAAAAGATAATTAAAGAAATTAACATGAAAGTTATTTTTAAAGAACTTTATTTTCAAGAAAATTATGATAAAATATATCATTAAGAAAGTTTATACATCACAAAAAAATAAAACATGTTGTGAAAATTTCATACGTCTCAAAATATGAAGATTGTTACAAGAAATCACCTACCTCAGGTCCTAATTCACCACTTTCATATTTTACATTCCTAAGTAATAAAATTTTATCAATTATATACTTACTTTAGAAAATTTTTCAACTTTATTCCTTTAATATTATTCTTTTTATTCCATTTATTATCATGTCACATTTAGATACTAAATTATTTTTGTTTATGTTAAACATTTTTAGGTTTTTCGGTTGATGCTACAAAATAAATTCAGTGTGTTAACCGTGGTTAAAGGGGTCATGGTTAAATTATCTCTAGAATAATAAACATGTTATAATTATAATTTTTAAACTTTAATTACACTTTTATTACAATACTTTTATGGAATTGGGCAAAATTAGTCACCTCATTTCATGGAGGTGTTAGTCCACACATACACATTAACAATGTTTCCATTTATCTAATGGATGAAAATAAAGTATAGTAGATAAAGGTTTAAGTTTATAGAATCATAAAAATATTATAAATATAATATTTATTTATCAAATCCATCCCTGTGACATTCCATATAAGGATGAATTGAAAATATAATCACATCACATCAGGGTGGTGTTAATCCACATGTACCCATGAGCGATGTCATCATCTTCCAACAGATAAAAGGGTAACAAGGGAGATTATCACAACCCGTCCTAGAGGGGACCATGCCGTGACTATCCCAAGCCCACCTCCAATAGGTCTGGGGCTAGTGACTACCACCTAGTAGGCATATCCCACAGATAGAAGGCATAAGCCTAAATTACATGTACACACGCACACATCTCCAAGCCACAAAATTCTGAAATGTAAGACAAATGAAAGGATGCATGCATACAACTAAGATCCCACAACTAGAGTACATCAGGAAGTAAAGAGAAAGTAAACATGGCCAAAAACAATCCCACCACAAAGAGTCTGTGCACAAGTCTAATTGAAACTGAAAAGAGTCCAACCTGCTCTAAGGGAGAGAACTATATCAAAGGTACGATCCTAGAAAATTCCTCGGTCTTCCCAACTCCAGCTATGCTCCACCCACTCCTAGTCCTCCTAGGAATCTATTGAAAGGTCCGTTATCTGCACAAGACACAACACGTGTGATCAAAGCCCGTGCAAGGGTGAGTATAACAATAGTCAGTAGGACACCCCAAAAACATGAAAAACAAAGCACCACGTAGTCAAATTAATACAATATTTCATAATCTATGTACAAAAAATTCCAAGATAGAAAGAGGATGAACGTATATATACTTAGGAGTGACACCATGCCGTCAGGTGATCATAACCTACTGTCAGGCACAAGATTCCACTTGATGCATGATCGTTTTGGGAGAACTCACTCCTCAATACATGATATCATCAAAGATACTCAACGAAGAGGTCTAGATAATTTGGGCCCCACCCAAAGAGAACACATTTTTTAAGGAAGACTATGATACATAGAGAGGGGATCATACCCAAAACCACCGAGGGACACCATAAACCCAATTTTGATCAACCCACTATGTAGGGGATCATATTCCAATGATTTCACAAACCTTACCGATGCGGCTTGCTAGAGGGTGGATCAATAGTATGCTCAAGGAGGTTACACAAATTCCACAAAATCCACTAGGGGTGATAGAGGATCTCACTTCAGTCTCACGGAGGGATACCATACTCTATCTGAGACTCGACCTCTAGAGGTGATTAAAATCCAACGATGTGGATGTAATTCTACACTGCACCCTCGAGTAAAAGACTAAGGGAACACAATCAACCTATACTAGTCCAAACTAAAAACCTACCATCATTCTCAAAAAATCCATCTCAATTCTAGGGTCTCAACGCTGTATACAACTCATCGATTGGATGCTTAGTTTAGGAGTTATGATTGTTTGAATCTATTGAGGTCACTACGCCCGTGGACTGACAGTCGCGGTTGGTCCACCTACCGCGCTGACTGACCGCTACGATCGACCATTGTGGTCAATTGCCCAAGGTCTGACCATGCGATCACTGCACCCATAGTCAACCGTTTTGGTCAATTTTTGAGTTCGGTGCACCTGTGGCAGCTCGAGCTGCCACAACCCCACGATCGACCATTGTGGTCGGCCGTAATCGAGCTCCGACTTGGTTTCCCAAGATTCGACTTGGGTCTGACCCAAGTGTGACCCGGTACACTAGACTAACCTGACCCAACAACCCCGCCCAAACTATCAGCCTGACCTGGCCCACCTGGCCCAACCCCAACCCACCAATCTGGCCTGACCCAAACCGGTTCACTCAGCTCGTCACGCCTCATGCGGCGCCGCCGACACATCTTCCAACCTCATCATCTCCCCACATCTTCCTCTGTGGTCCCACACAACTTCCCATCATGGTCTGACTCCAATAACTACCTCTAATGTCCCATGCCACCACCTACTTCCCTCCACCCTACTCTCCTGGACTAGCCAAAGTTTTCACCTCAACCATTGCCTACTGCCACACCGGACTGTCGTCACAGAAAAAACGATCCACCGTCGCTCACCTTGTCAGATCCAGCCACTTCCATTTTCATTAGACCTCCATCGCATCATGTCGATCCCAAATATATGATCTTGGATTATTGCACCAATAATCAAGCCTGCAATGATCGAGTGATCAGGATGTGTCAAACCCCAACCCAATGAATAATGCCCGTGGTGAAATACATAATTGGGGAATAAAAGCACAATCAATTGAGAGGAATGAACCTCAATCGATGTTCTTATCGATCATGGTTTGTTTATGTTAGAACTAAAAACCAAAACCATTAACTAATTAACAAAAGAAATTATCCTGCTAAAATCCCTATAGATAAACCCATCCAACAAATACGATCGATCTAAAGGCTAATCTAGTCATGGATTAGTCTGTATTATTCATGGGAATCAAAAATAGGGAAGAAAATATTGAATCAAAATCCATACCTCAGTTTGGATCAATTGTTGATGAAGAACAAATCTACATCATTGTCATTGTCATTGGCGTGATCCTCAATTTCTGTTGGCACACCGATCGTCAAATCTCTATTTTTTAGTGTTCGTCTATGGAAGCTCCTCCACCAGCTCCTCTCTCAAATTCTAAGGTTATGAGGAAAACCCATAAATTTGGTTATAACTGGGTTTATAAATGAGTTTATTAGGTTTCTGCATCATTAAATAAAAATAAATAAATAAATTTTATTTATTTATTATTTACATCCTTGATGACTTTTTCACAAATGCCTCGTGCCGAAAAAGGTTATGTTGCAGATAGGGAAAAAAATTCATTACAAACTCAACGGTGATCTCATATTTTCAATATGAGTTATTTTTAAAGACTTATTAGGATTAGTGTTACAAATAAAATAATTTTATTTAATAATTTTATTTATGGTTACATCCTTGGTGACTTTTTCTACAGATGAACTACGCTGAAAAAAGTTAGGTCACACCTAAGGTAAAGTTGCTAATATGAATTCAACGGTGCCCTCATATTTCTTATTCGGGCCCCCATTTAAGAGTTATTCCACTTTTTTAGGAAAAATGTGTGCGTGTGTTATTAAATATTTTAATATTTTTTAAACATTTTTTCCAGGCACACTGAGTCTTAGAATCACATGCCATATCAGTGCTTGGTCTCAAAAAATAATCTATATAATATCTAAAAAATAATACACAATAAATCTGAGACATTACATTCTCCCCACTTTGGGGATTTATGCCCCTAAAAATCCAAAGTAAGGGATACTCAAATAGATGGGGGGGGGGTACTGAGTATGAATCTAAGCATCCCACTATCATGTGATCTCCTATAGATTCCCATGCATCCACTAGACACGCACCAAAGGAATAAATCACCCAAGAAGGATCCTATCCTACCAATCCTCATTCTCTATTGAGTACTCAATAAAATTCACTCCATCTTTGACATCTATCTCACCCCATTCGATGATGTGCGGTGGGTCATGCACGCACCTAATCAACTACAACTCATGGAATACATTGTGTACCCGATCTAACTGCAGAGGTAGAGCTAATCGGTACATCACCTCGCCAACTCTATGGAGTATCTGGAAAGGGATGATGAACCTTTGAAATAGCTTGACTCCCTAGACAAATCTATATAATTCACATCGAGGTAAAACCCATAGGAACACATGGTCTCCTTCCTCAAACTCCAAAGACCTATGTCGCTTGTTAGTATAAGACTTCTGATGAATCTATGAATTCTTCATCTACTCCTAAATTATTTTCACTTTCTCTATAGTATATTTCACTAACTCTAGGCCCATGAGTGCTGAATATCTTGGGTCAGTTAGTAAAGTGGTGACTTTCATGGTTTCCCATAAAAATCCTTGAATGGTGCCATACCAATGGTGGAATGATAGCTATTGTTGTATTAAAACTCCACTAGTGGTAGGTGATCCTCCCAACTACAACCAAAGTATGACATAAAAGCCCGAAACATTTCCTCTAGAACCTGAATGGTCCGCTTAGTTTGATCGTCAGTCTATGGGTGAAATGCTGTGCTCGAGCATAATTGGGCCCCAAATGCCTCCTTTAATCCCTTCCATAATCGGTATGTGAAGTGAGAATCACAATCAGAAACAATCGTTGATGGAACTCCATGAATTCAGACTATCTCTTGAATATAGAGGCATCCCAAGATCTCTACTTAACTCTACTCCCAGATATCTAGGAGGTGTGATGACTTGGTGAGTCTGTCAATGATCACCCAGATGGAATCGTGTCCCCTATACATATGTGGTAACCCATCATGAAGTCCATTGATATTCCATCCCAATTCCATTCTGTCATCTCAAGGGGTTGAGTTGAACCGTATGGGACCTAGTGCTCAACCTTCACTTGCTGATAAGGCATCAAGAAACAAACTCTACAACTCCTTTCTTTATCCCTGGTCACCAAAACTGACGTCGAGGCCCTGGAACATCTTCACCACACCTAGATGTACCACCAAAGGGGACATATGAAATTCCCTCATAACCTACTCCCACACGCCACTGAAACTACTGTAAATACTCTGAAAATAATGATGTGATCCCCACCTTTTGAGTATCCATTAGAAGCATAACCTGTGGATATCTGAGCACATAGGGTGTCACAATCAGTATCCCCAAGTTGTGCCTCCTTTAATAAATATAGGAGTGGAGGGGTGAAAACCATCAACTACAAGTAAGATTCTCCATCTTCATCCATAAGGGATATCTATAATGATTCCAACTACTCTGATTCCTCGTTCAACAACTGCAAAATATATCTCCTGCTAAGAGCATCTTCCACCACTTTCCCCTTCCTAGGAGTATAGAAAATCTCAAAGTCATAGTCTTGGAGGAACTTTATCCATAACCTCTATCTCAAGTTCAGATCCTTATAAGAGAAGATATACTTGAGACGTTTATGTTCAGAGTAGACAATAAACTACTCACCCATTAGGCAGTGTCACCACATCTTTAATGTGAAGACTATCACTTTTCACTCAAGATCATGGGTCATGTAGTTATTCTCATGTGGTATCAACTGGAATGAATCATATGTGATCACCACTTGCCTCTACATCAAGAAACAACCAAGCCTGGTTCCTGATGCATTGCAGAATACTACATAATCAACACCCTCCTTTGGTAACCTTAAGATTGGAGCGCTTTCCAAACTCTACCTTAGATCCTAAAAGTATTGACCTAAGGTCAACCTTTGATAACTATCATGCCCCTATCAACTAATCAAAAGGGGGTTATCAATCCTCAGTATTTGATACTTGTTCTTCACAATCACCCAGTTCAAGCATTAGTAGTCCACATAATAACTCACAATCCCATCTTTATTTTTTTCAAATAAAACTGAGGCTACCTAGGGTGAAACATTGGGTCTCACGAATCCCTTCTTCTTCAAGTCATCCAACTGTATCCTCAGCTCACGAATCTCTATAGGATCTATCTGATATACAAGTGTATATATCGGTGTTTTCCAATGGAATAGATCAATGTATAATTCTATCTCCCCATGGGGAGGTAAACTTGAAAAATATTTAGGAAAGATGTTCTCATAGTCCTCCACCACTACAAGGAACTGAGGACTCACAATATCCACTAAATCGAGGGTCAGGCTAGGTAAATGATGAGTAATCGGTTGCACCCTCCTAAGAGCGAGTCTGGCCTACATTGCCTGGATTTTCTTTTCACCAACAAAGGAAAACTTGGTTTCATTACTACAGACACACCGCACCTGTAACCTAAAATAATCAATATGAGCATAAATTATGGACAAATATTCCATACCAAGAATTATGTCGTAAGGTATCGATGCTGCTACTAAGAGATCCCAACCAAAAATCTCACCTCCAAGAGTTAGGTCACACTATCGGCACCAGTGTGTGATCATTGAGTCTCCTCCAACAAGAGTCTCCAATCGTAAGGGTGAGTCAATGGTTCAACTGGAATCTCTAAGTCTCTAAAAACTCATGTTGTTCCCTCCCCTATCCTCTAACACCCTAATCCTAGCACGGACCACCTGGGGGTGGTGGTAGTAACATGTCAAAATGTCGACCACCTCCTATTGCTCTCTAAATTGCTCTTCCAAATTCTCTAACCTATGAATCTTTTTTCTCCTATAATTGTCTCTGCCTCAGTGGTTCATCTATGGTTTCTCTATCAGATGTATGATGGGACGAACTATCTCAGGTGAGATGTCCCCTTCTGTCACATGAGTAGCATCGCCTCTCTCTAGGCTGACTAGACCCACCATGTGATCTATGAACTATAGATCCTCTATCCTGGGACATCCTCTTGAAACATATTTCACCTCTAGGTCTCTGAGACTGACGTCGGCCCCCTACTACCGAGGTCTCTTCTCTTTCTTTCCCACTGCTAACAATAACTGGATGTATCCGCTTAGCCAAGAAACATTCAACCACCGAAGCTTGCTCAATAACCCCAACATTAATAGGAATGCTCAGAGGGATAACATAGACTCATATGTCCCTACACAAACCTCACTCAAAGGTCAGATTTTTTAAGTACTGACTGTGTATCATATCCATCGAGTACCTAGAGAGGTTGGTATACCTCAATTAATACTCATACATCGACATGTCATTCTGCTGGAGCTGTATAAGCTCCTGAATATGAATATCCTTTATCTTATAAGGTGAGAACTCCTATATAAAATGGTTATCAATCTCTATTCATGGAAGAGTTGCCTCATCATAAGATCAGGTAACCAAACCCCACCATCACATTGTTGAGCCGCGTGGAAGGCTTGTTGCTAGGACCACCATCTAATCTGCCAGTGTCCTGACTAGATAGAAAACTTAGGTCACTTCCTAAAGCCTATCCTCAGCCACCCATGGGTTAGGATCACCTTGTAACCTAAGGGGTTTCTACTACTAAAACTCATAAAGTGTTCTTAGCCTGCACACCTCATCTACTGGTACTTCGGGTACTATGTGTTGCACTATAGGTGGTGGTATGGTTGGTGCACTACTTGGAGGTTCTATCTCCAATAAAGATCCCTATATCGATGTATTGTCACCTGGTGGATCATCATCACAATCATGTAGTGGAATCCTAGCTGACTGACTATGTGGATACATCCTGAAATAAAACAATATGCACTACGGTCAATTAAGTATACCTGGGGAGATGACTCAAGAAGGACATGTAAAACATAATCATTCTTATATGATGTATGTACCATTTTTTCCCTGCAACTAATGTTATCATGTACCAAGTCAGAAAGCAGGTGATCAGAGTCCTAGTGTATGGATATGTCAACCGTCACACCAACACTGGAGTCCCTGTCCTGAAATTTGAAATCGAAACACTTAACACTATTTCCCTAAACCAACCTCACAGACTCCCGATCATAATGTAGAAGCTACCTACCTCTGATACCACTCTTTCATGACCTGACCCAGAGGGGCCCATGCCATGACTATCCCAAGATTTCCTCCAATAGGACAAAGGATGGTGACTAGCATAGATTAAACATATCACACAAATGAGAGGCATAATCCTAATGTATCTGTACACACACACACACACATCTCCAAGAAAAAAATATTTAAATGTAAAGAAACTAAAAGGATGAATGCATACATCTAATATACCCCAACCAGTGTATAACAAGAAGTAAAGGGAAAGTAAATAGGGCCAAATACAAGCCCACCACAAAGAGTTTGTACACAATTCTAACTAAAACTAAAAAGAGTCCAACATGATCTAAGGGAAAGGACTATGTTAAAGGTATGATCTTGGTAAATACCTTGGTCTTCCCAGATCCAGCTATGCTCTACCCACTCCTGGTCCTCTTAGGACTCCGTTGAAAGGTTTCTCGTCTGCACAAGACATGATACATGCAGGCAAGGCTCGTGCATGGGTGAGTATAATAATACTCAGTAGGACACCCAAAAAACACAAATCACAAAGCACCAAGTAGTCATATCAATACAAGATATAATAATCTATGTATAAAAAATTCCAAGAGAGAAATAGAATGAAAATTATTATACTAATAAGAGACACCACACCAGCAGACGGTCATAACCAACTGCCAAACACATGATTCCACTCAAAGCACACTCGTTTCAGAGAACTCACTCCTTGAGCCATGATGTCTTCAGAGACACTCGATGAAGAGGGCTATCTCATTTGGGACCCACCCAAGGAGAATGAATTAGTCAAGGAATACTATGATACACAGAGAGGGGATCACACCCAGATTCACTGGGGGATACCACGAACCCAATCTATATCAACACGCAACATAGGAGATTATATTCCAACAATTCCACAAACCCTACCGATACGGCCCACTAGATGGAGGATCAAAGACCTACTCAGGGAGGTTATGCCAATTCCACAAACTCCACTATGGGTGATAGAGAATTGTACTCCAGTCTTATAGAGATACACCATACTCTATTTGTAACTTGACCTCTAGAGGAGATTATAATCCAATGATGTGCATGTAATTCCACACTATACCCTCAAAGAATGGACCAAAGGAACCCAATCAACCTATACTGGTCCAAAATAAAAACCCACTATCAGTCTCAAAATTGCTGTATCTATGTTAGGGCCTCAATACCATATATGGATCATCAATTGGAAAATCTTTTTAGGAGTTATGATCATTTGAAGATGCCAGGGCCACTGTTCCTGTGGACCAAACGCCGTAGTCGGTCTATCTACCACACCAACCAACCACTGTGATTGACCATCCATAGTCCGGTCATGTGGTCACTACACCTATGGTCAACCTTCGTGGTCAACCGTCGAGGTCGGTGCACCCATGGGAACTCGAGTTGAAGCGGCCTCACAGTTGACCGTCGTGGCCAGCCGCCACCGGGACCTACCCCGGTCACCTCAAATCCAACCCATGTCTAACCTGGTTCTGGCCCGGTCCACCGACCTGACCCAAACCACCAACCCAACACGACCCCTCTTCCTGAACCTACTCACCTGGCCTAACTCAGCCTACCCAACTAGCCCGACCTGGCCCAGTCCGCTCCGCTCTCCGTACCTCAAGCGCCACTACCACTACGTCTACCTCCTCCAACCTCATCGGCTCCCCACATCCACTGTCGTAGTCCCATGCGCACGCCCGATACGGTCCTCCTTTGATGGATTCCTCCTCCAACCCACACCACTGCCTGCTGCCACACCACCTTACTCACCCGGACCAACCGACCCTGACCACTGCCCGCTATCGCACCAGACCTATGCCAGACCCCCATCGCAGCAAAAATATGCCTCTGCCACTCACCTTTATGGATATGGCTATCACCATTACTGTCGCACCTCTGTCGCATTGTGTCAATCCTAGATCTATGATCTTGGATCATTGTTACAAGAATCCAAAGTGCAACGATCGAGTGATCAAAATGTGTCAAACCCTGATCCAACAAAGAATTCCCATGATGAAATGCAAAATTGGGGGATAAAAGAACAACTAATCAAGAGGAACAAACCTCAATCAATGTTCATATAAATCATGGTTCGTTTCCATTATAACAATAATCCAAAACCATCAACGGATTAACCAAATAAATTCTCCTGCTAAAATCCCCACAAATAAACCCATCCATAAAACATGATCAATCCACGAGATAATTTATTCATGGATTCGTCCGAGTTCATCATGGGAATCAAGCACGGGGAAGAACAGATTGAGTCAAAATCCCTACCCTGATTTGGATCAATTTGTGATGAATAATTAATCTATGTCATTGTCATTTCCATTAGTTAGATCCTCAATTTTCATCAGCACACCGATCGTCAATGCTCGATTTATCGGTGTTCGTCCACAGAAGCTCCTACATCAGCTCCTCTCTCAAATTCCAAGGCTATGGGGCCAACAATAAAATTTGGTTATAACCAGGTTTATAAAGGAGTTTATTAGGTCACTGCATCATCAAATAAAAATAAATAAATTTATTTATTATTTACGTTTGTGATGACTTTTTCACAAATGGCTTGCACCGACAAAGGTTATGTCTCGCCTAGTAAAAACACTACATTAAGAACTCAATGATGATCTCAGATTTCCAATCCGAGTCCCCGTTCATGAGTTATTATGATTAGTGTTAAAAATATAATAATTTTATTTAATTATTTTATTTACGGTTATGTCCTTGGTGACTTTTTCTAGAGATTACATGTGCTCAGAAAAGTTAGGTTGCACCTAGGGTAAAGTTGCTAATCTAAATTTAACGGTTCCCTCAAATTTATAATTCAGACATATGTTTAAGAGTTATTTAACTTTTTCAGGAAAAACATGGGCTCGTGCTATTAAATATTTTAATATTTTTTAAACATTTATTCTGGGTACACCGGGATTCAGAATCACATGCCATCTTAGTGCCTGGTCTTGAAAATAATCCATATAATATCTAAAAATAATACAAAGTAAATATGAGACGTTACATAGATAATATTTTTTATTTTCATAAACATAATGATATTTGAGTATTTTAAATAAATGGATGTAATTATTTTAGTATGAAAAGAATTTATTTGATTTAGGTAAAATAAAAAATAATTATGAAAGAATTTTTCAATAATTATGCCACCTCCATGAATTTATTCCTATATATTACATGTTAAGCCTTATAGGATTGGTCTTTTGGTGATGAAAAGACCTATTTAAAGAGAGGATGTGATTTAGGATGTTATTTGGGTGATGATTGGTTTATCTTTATTTCTCAAAGTGCATGGATAAGTGAGGATAATATGTTCACTTTTATATGTGATGGGAGTTTCACTCTTGTAAATATTAAATGTATTAAAATAATATCAATACATTTTCAGGGGAAAGTAGAGTAAATTTAGTGCAATTTAGAAGATAGGATAATGTAAGGTTGAAATCCACTAAATAAAATATATTTATACATTATTTGATGATATTTTAATCCTTTTATCTAGCTTAACTCCTATGTTAAACTTTTTCACCCGTACCATGATAACATATATATTTTCCCTTGGTAACTTATTTTTATGAATAAAAATGGAATTGAACTTATCACCAGATTTAGAAATGTTGATTCCAAATATGGAATAATTTTTAAAAGAATAAATTTCTCAATGTGGAATTAATTAATTCTAATAAAAGTTCAGAAGAGTCATAAAACCATTTTTAGAAAAAAAAGGATTTTTTATGTTAAAAATGAACTTATGTTTATTTAGTACTAAAACTATTGAATTATTGTTATTCCCATGAATTTATTTTATTATTATTAATTAAATTTAGGTTTTTTGACACTAAAACCATTATATAATTTAATTTCACCTTCCATCCATAATATTAAAGTAAAATATCAAAAAATACATTTAATTATAATAAAATATATCTTATTTAAAAAAAATAAATCGCGGGGTTAATAATTTAAAATAATATTATTAAATGAATTATTTTTCTCATTAAATGAATATTTGGATGAGTTTAATGTTTTATGAATTAATAAATCAAGCTTATATCAGGATGATGTCATAATAGTTACGGGATTTGTAAAAATAGTATTTTCCACTATTCACTCAAAAAATCAACAATTTCAGAAAAAATATAAATAATAAACCTAAGATAATTTTTACATCTTTAATTAAAAAAATAAGATAATTTCATTAAATTTACATTCTAAAATTTATAATTTTATTTTTTAATGGAAATATAAGATATAAATAAAAACTACTTTTAGTGAAAAATGATCTTATTAAACATTAACTGTTCTAAAACTTATATGATTTAATTTTTATCATTAAAAATTGAGTAATAATTTCCTTATTAAAAATAATTAAGTATTTATTTTGAAAACTTTTCTACATATAATTCCAAATATGGTATTTTCTTTTCATGCTCGTCAATCCAATGGTTATGTTAAAATGGTCACACTTAAATAATAATATTTATATAGTATTCCATGGTTTGTTTAAGATCAATTTTTTCTATGGTATATGATATTTAACATAGTATTCATTTACAATAATATAAAATAAAATCTTAGTGTGTTACATTCTACCCCTTAATGAAATCGTGTCCTAATAATTTTATCTCATTTCCAATAAAAATGTTTTAAAAAAAATCAAATAAATTTCATTGAGTAGAATATAAATAAACATATATGGAATTAAATATATATTGTAATTTATTTTGATAATAACTAAAATTTCTTGGTTTAGTCATTGTAACATAAAATTCCAAAATATTTCATAAACCATGCATTTACAATAATGAGATTTATAATAGTGGATGAGTTAAAAAATGACATCCATGATATATTAGAAATATTTTTCACATGAAATTTGATAGATTTTTCTTCCTTTTACCTAAGGAATTATTTTACCAAAAATATTGAAAATATAAGAAAACATACTTACCTAATTTCCTTCCCCGATTTCATCCTTTGTTTGTGTTTCGAGTGTTTTACACCTATGCTTCATCTCATATTCTAAATGATAAATAAATAAGATGAATTTTTTATTCTTGAAGAACTAAAATTAATATTCAATGGATAATAATATCCATAAAATTATTACAAGTTATTTCTATTATTTTTATCAATTAACCAAAACCAAAAAAGGTTTTAATAAGTTACAATAATATCCAATATGATTAAACATTCATATGGAGAAATAATACATTAATCTTTAAAACCTAAGTTGGGTATCTATTAATTTAAACATATGATCATCAATATACATACCAATTATGGAATTCAAAACACTTAAATGATCCTCATTTTAAAAATTCCCAACCTCTAAGGTTACCTAAAACCATTCTCTGATACCAACACTAACACCCTCAATCATTATCAAACCATAATTATTAGCATAATAGAAAGTATTCCTAATTTTTATATGGGTAAAACACCTAGAATATGAACTCCAATGATCATTTTGGTTTACAGTTCTAGAGAGTATGTAAAACAATTAAATGAGAAATTAGACATTTCCATAAAGTGTATATTTTTTCTACAAATATTGATTGTTATGTTTAAAATATACTTTCATCTTTGAAACCTTTATCTTAATTCAAAATGTTTCACTATTGTACTTTCATTAATCCCAAAAAATATTTATATACTATGATTTTTTTTGAAAATACGGTAAGATAAAAATAAATCTCATAAGGGATATAAATGAAAATAAAAACTCATTAGTCATTTTAAATACTTGAAACCCTTTGAAAAATAATTTCATTTAAAAAAAAATATGTACTTGTATAAATCATAAATTTAATATTAAAATCAACCACTTTGATTAAAATGTTGAATAAAACAATCTACTAAGAAATCATAAAATGTGAAGGTTACTTTGAAATAACATATTCATAAAACTCAAAAGGGTATAAGTTAACCACTCAATTATAACATAAAATTATAAAGGATTTATATAAATAGTCAAATACAATATAAATTAATAATGGAATCACCTAAATATATAATTACAACATTGTATTAGGAGTAACATATATCCAATTATCTGAATCAATATTAACTTATGTGTAATAACCTAGACCCCAGTAGTATAGAGGTAGTGTCTACAAACTATATTGACACTAGATACAAGGAATTTTATCCTAAAGGACCAAATAGATTATTAGTCTTGAAAAAATAGATAATTAATTGTATTTAGAATATATTTTAAAATATAAAATTTCAAAAAAAAAATTCTTTGAGAAGTCCATTTTTCCCCTTAGCATATCTATCACACCCATTTTTTCATGTCTTTGTTTTTATCTGGTTCATTGGAAATCCCGATCCTTTTCCCTGGGTATTAGGTGAGATTAATATTGAGTTTTGAAGTTTCATCTATGTCTAATCACACTAATTTGGTTTCCCCATGGATTTTTTAGGAGTTTTTGGAGAAAGGGTGGGTATTTCATGATTTGGGCCAACTGTGAGCCCATTTCCAAATTTAAAAACCAAATTTGTTTCTTTTATAACATCTTAATTTTCAACATTTTTCATTAATTACACTTCAAAATTTTCCTCCAATGACATATTAAAACTAAAATATCCTTTTTTACCCCCTTATAAATTCATAATCATGGTGAATTTAGGTTATTTATTTAGGTATTGGGCCAGCCCGTGGGCCCATTTCTAGTTTTAAAACAATAATTTGTTTATTTTATATATTTTTAATTTTTTAATATTTTTTGGTGATTAAACCTTCCATTCTAATTCAACCTACCTAGACCCACCCCCATTATCTATTATACCTATTTGGAGCTCATTTGAATCGCTTATTAGGGAGAAAGTTCTCTGGTTTCCTCAAAACATCTAGAATTGAGAAGGTAAATTTTTTCATCCACAAGTTATTAAATTCATACTATTTTTCCCAAAAATATTCTTTCCCTGATATTCCAGATCTTAAGAGCCTCTACAAGAAGTTACAAGACATTAACTTCTCTCTAAGGGTGCAAATCTAATGGAAGACGAAGGGTTTTCTAGTTGGCAATGTGAGATTCCTTCTTCTTTCTCCTTCCTCTTCCTCCTCCTTTCATTATTTATTGGTTTTCTATTCTCCCCTAGTCATTTTGTACCTAGGGTTCTGTTATCCCATTATTTTTATGGGGGTTTTGTTCGTTTGGGGCTGGTCGTCATAGGTTTAGGGTTTATAAACCCTCAGATGGTAATATTGGGTGTGCGTTTCCATTACGCCAAGGATTTGAGGTAGGATATCCATTGAAAAAGCCTTTATCATTTAAGTTTCATAATTATAATGATTTTATAACCTTATTTATATGATATTTTCTGATTTTAAACCTTGGTTTTAATTTTTGTGTGTGCAAATGATGTTTTATGACTTATTTTGTTAAAAATATAGTTGTTTTGGTATAAATGTGCACTCCTATTGTTTGATAAATTATTCCATAAGATTATGCACTTTATTTATGGTATTTTTAATATGTTTAAGTATCTTGAATAAATTTATGGCATGAAAATGATATTTATCCCTTTTTAATTTCTTAAAATAAGTTATTTTGTTAAAGAGTGCATGCCATGTGTTCGGTAAATTTCCCGGTTGTCTTTTATGTGTCTAGTGAAATTTAAAATGATTTGATTATATTTATAAATACATTTTAAGCATGAAAAATATTATTTTGGGATCCTTTTATGTATTTACAATTTGGATTTTGTTTTACAAACAAATGGTTTTTGGTTTACAACATGTTCTGGCCCGAGTTGCTGGAAAATGACCCATTTCACATCCTTATGAAAATGGTTGTGTTTTGAATATGTAACATGAGTGTTTTAAGGGATTTATGAATGTTTTTTTCTGCTATAAATGGTGTGTATACACCTCCTTAATAAAATTGAAATGCATAATTTTGTCAAATGTTAGTTTTGAGAAAATGTTTAAAGGCTCGTTTGGCCTTTCCTAAAAACGAAGAATGAGTGTTTTACATGTATATACCATGTTGTGTCAATTGGTATTGTTTTATGTTCAATGAAATTATTTTATTAAACATTTTTAGGGCAGAAAAATATGTTTGGGAATGGTTTTGTTGTGTGTTTATACTTAAAAGAGTGTTTTTGAATGAGTTTTATACGCAAAGCCTCAATACACTCTTTGAAATTGTTCTACGAAAATTTTCAGTGGTTTATTGATTCATGAAAGAAATTTGAATAAAGTTTGTGGGATATTAGTGTGTTTGTGTTTTGGGAATGGAATTTTGATGTGAAATTTGTATTTGATAATATGTGTAACTTGATTGAGCACTAAAGGGAATCCCATGTATCTTGGTGGGTGTACATGTACTAGTATACTAGTGATCCAGTGGGGTTTGGCCCCTATTTCACATAGCAAGTTTGACGATGAAAACACTAACTAAACTATGATTATGATGATGTTGGGGGAACACTTGGTTATGTTTATGCTCCCTACTAGTGGATCATGTGCATGAGAACAAATATATATTGTGGTTACTTTCACCGAGATACGAGGTACCTGGGGCTCACAACTAACTAGTGCCTAGGGGTGTTCCCGTGACTTGTGCTCATTGGCTATTTTTTACTCACCATCGAAATACGGTGTGTTTTGTTGGTAAATTCAGAAGTGTGTGTGATTTATTTAAAAGTTTAAATTCTTTAAATAAGTCCTCTTGAAAACTAGTTTCATTTTGAAGTTGCACCTCTTTGAAAATTGTTACTAGAATTCTTATTTATAAAACATGCAAGTTTTTGTCTGGTAATTTTTTTATAGCACTGGACCTCATTTGGAAAACATGCCTTTATATCTTATATTTAAAACTTGAAATTTATGTTTCTTTTATTTTAAAGGAAGTTCATTGGGAATAGAATATCAGGCTAACCTACCGAGTTTTAATACTCACGCCTATAATATTCTTATGTTTTTTTCCCTTGTATATGTTTCAGCTTGAGTTCGATCACCTTGGGTGATGTGTGATCATTGTGTTAGAGAGTGACAAGCGGGGTCACATTGAGTTAGTTGGTTATCGGGTTTGGTCAGTTGAGTTGTTATTTTAGTTGTACTTTCAATTTCTTGTAAAAATAATGTTCAGTTCAATTTTTATATAAATGTATTTTGGGCTATCCATTTCTTTCTACTGTTTGTTTGATTGTTTATATTTGGGTGAAATAATTCCCTTGTGTACTCTATTGATTCCCTTGGTGCTTGTTTCCATCCTGGGAGGATCGAGAATGCCTCTTGGGACTTGTCGCAGGCTGGCCTGAGTGACCGGTTCAAGGTTGACTCGGGCTGGTTCGTGACAATATCCTTATACACCAATCACAAAACACTTCTTGATATCCTAGGGAAAATAAATCATAAGAAAAGGGTGAGATTTTATGCTTAGTAATGGTAATAATATATTAGAATGTATCATGAATAAAAAATCCTAATCAATATATAAAGGTAAACAACTAAAACACATTCCATTTATACAATAACATGAAAATAATATGGAAAGAATAAACGATGATCAAATAAAGCAATATAAATAATCAAATGATCTAGAAACTTATCCATGGATATTATAAATTAAAGAATAATCACAAGGACATAAATAACTAATCTCTTAATTAAGTAATACATAATTCCAATCATCTAAAACATACTATCAAGACCTTTCACAAGATAATTTAAAACTATGGGTAAAAACATGTCTAATTTGGCCAACTGATATGTCTCATGAGACCCACCGATGAATTTAGAGGTTATATATAATTGGTATACACCCATTAATTAATAATTATAATCCATTTCTCATATAAAATGGGTGAAAAATAATCATCATAAACATTTTTATTAAAAAAATAACATATGAAATTTTAATACATACCCCAATAAATTATACATAATCATAAACCATCCAGAGTAATGTTAAGAATGGTAATAAAATATTATATCCTCAGTGAAAAGAATCATAAACCATACAAAAAATAAAAATAATGATATCAATAAAACATATTCCTAGTGTATCATAATTAAAATTAAGTGTTGGTGTCTCTGATGAATATAAATATCATAAATTTTTTATCAAAAACATTCTTAAGGAAAATAACCTTTTTACATCAAAAAAATATTTAAAACTAAAATTTCAAAAAATATTATGAAAATAATTTTCATTTAAAATTACCATTGAAACTTATAAAGTAATATTTAAAACATATAGTGGTCATGACTATGGAAATTATGTACAGGTCATACACGTTAAAATAAATATTCATTTCACATTTTAAATAAAAGACAAAAGGGAATTCTTTGGAAAACAACATGAAGATTAATTTTAAAAAATAGTAAATATTCAATCATGGGTAAAAAATTCTTTTATATATAATTTATAAAATGTTAAATACATTTTTATAAATCATGGTTTTGGAATAAAAAAGTATTTTTGATGGAAAAGAGAAATAAAGCTATATTTTCATAAACACATTTTCTCAATAATTTTAAGCACCAAAGAGAGGTAAAATGGTATTATTACTTTTAAAAGTTCATGAATAACCATAGGTTAATAAAATATATTTATATTAATATATAAATATCAATTAATTCCCCTAAGAGAGACATAAACATAAATAATCACGAATAATGATGAAACTGTGAAATAAACCCTTACCACTTTGGTAACTTTTGAATCATAATACCCATGAAAGAAATAAATTCCAATGAAAATTTAAATACCAAGAAGACAAATATATTCATGATATAACATATAATAAGGGGAATTATATGCATCACATAGAAGAATAAGTGGTGAATATGGCATATGTCTCACAGAAGTAAAAGTGAGATGATAAACCATTACCTCAGGTTCGAATCCTTTAATATGTGTATGAAACTCCTTTATATTAAATTTAGGTTTATTATAAATCTATTAAAGAAACATAATAATATATATATGATACTATATATGATCCTTTTATAACATTGTATCACCTATTTGATAATAATATTTCATTATATTTATTGTTTCAGGTGATAATTGTCTAGTTTTCTCATGCATGTTCTGTCGTGAATGACCTGGATCTTGTACATAGGGTATAGTAACATCATCCCCAGTATTATATTAATTTTATAAATATTTTTTTTATATTCATCCTGTTAAAAATTCATGAAAATTGTAAATACAAAATGAATCGCATCGCTTCGTGGAGATGGTACATTGTACGTACAAATGAGCAATGATATCATTCCATTAAAAGTTAAAAGTGTAAGAAATTGAATGATATATTAAATTTAAAACATTTAAATAATTTCATATATATCAAATATATTCATTAAATATATCCTTAATACTATCCCTATAATGTTTATGTGAAAAACAAATTACATCTCATCGTGAGGTGTTGGTTTGCCATACACAGGAGTGATGTTATATTATTTTAAAATGAATGGAAAGTAAGAAATAATATGTGATATTAGAGGTATATAAGTATAATTATACCATAATTATTATATATATACATTAAATCCATCATTATATCCAATCGTGAGAGGTGTCGATGGAAAATGAGTTATATCGGTTCGTGAGGCTGTAGTCCTCCGTACACACGATCAATGATTTTTTACCCATTTGATGGAATGGGAGATATATATATATATATTATGAATTAAAAATAATAACATCTAATTATATATTATATAATTTTTTTATTATATTTTAATTTTTAAGACAAAATTGATGGTTATAAAATAAGAATGAAAAAGAAAGGGCTTCATTAAGATGATTACCTTCTCTTAGAGAAACCTCATTTAGATCTCCTCTTAAAGACCCTAGGGTTGGTATTTTGGGAAGAACCAAACCTATAATATGGATAATGATTTTGGGGAGATATTTTTTAGGGTTTTATTGAGAAAAATGGCCTGATATGTGTTTATAAGTGAGGGGAGTGGGCACCCTTTTATAAATTAAGAGTAGTTGAATTTTTGTAAATACCAAAAACTATTTAATAATGGGAAGTCACTCTGACCCCATGTGGATAAAAATTTTATAATTAAAGTTTTTTATGGATTATATGGTTTATAAAAACCTACAACACACAAATAAACATGTTTTAATTATTTTTTCCTTAACTTCTACATTTTATAACCTTTTCTATTTTAGTTTTTCAGTAATTGGTATTTTTAACCTAGGTACTTTATCCTTCAAGCCTAAAATAAAATGACACTTATTAGATAATTTTGAATAAATATTTATAAATATTAAATTCAATTTATCAAATAAAAATCCCACATTTTTTGAAAATTAATTTTAACAAAAGCGCATGTAAGATGAAAAAACATTGTTTTAACCTTAACCACAGAAAGAAAGTTTTTACTATTTAGTGGTATATATAGTCACTCTAAAAGAAAAAATGGTCTATTAATGGAATATAGTTGAAATATTTAAAAACATACAAAACAATTGGACAAAATAAGGATTTTTCTTGAATTTTAACTCATTTAATAAAATATCATTTATTTTAGAATAACATTAATGTCAATTTTGATAATATTCATTTAAATTGTATTCAAAAAATATAAATACAATGATGGAATTTGAATATATTATGTGAAAACCTATATAACATGATATATTTATCTAAAAAATTAATATAACACATTAATTAATTAAATTTATTTAACTTTTAATATTTTTAGTATCATTTATTTTATTTTTCTATAAATTTAATAATTACTACATTGGAGTTTCATAAGGATTAAAAGTAATTATATGTTTACTAAAAATTTAAAATGAATTACACATAATTGTAGTAATTTAATTATTCTCAAAATTACTATCTATATACATTCACATATTTTTTTCTTATGCGAACTCATAATTGAAATTAAATTGAAAAAGGGTCAGATTTTGTCTTTTTCATTATATAAATATTTATATAGGTCACCTTTATTGAAACATGTCCCACAAACTCATAAATATGAATATAAATATGATAAGAGTAAAAATATGTTATGAAATAATAATTTTACTAGTTTTATGTTATTTTATCCCTTATCTTTTATATTTTATCTCCATGGTAAACTAATTATAAACTTAGCCATGGTAATTATTTTTGACTATTTTTAAAATTAATTAAGATAAAAAAATTAATTTAACCATATTATATAATATTAGATATTATTATTCTAAATATGGAATCCATTTTATCAAATCATTCTCATAGAAGCGTCAATATATAATTTAAAATTAAACCCGCATAGGTGATGAGAAAACAAGTTTCCAAAGAGAAACTTCTCATATGTATAGAAAGTTTTAATATAATAATTTAATTCAGAATTTATTACATTGATATAAATTGTATTTACTATAATATAATTGAACTAATATGATTTTTTAAAAAAACTATTAACCTTTGAATGATTTAAATGAAAAGACAGTTTTTAATAAATACCTATATTTTTCACTATTCATCAAAAAATTTAACGTCTAAGAAGAATCCCAAAAATTATCCCTAAGAAAATTTTATTGTTATGATTTCAAAAATTAATTTCATATTATCAAATAAATTTACTAAATTTTTTGAAATTAATTTAAAAATGCGGGCTCAAGGTGTGATGAAACCTTCTTTTAGAAAAATAATGTTTTTTTCAGAAAAAAATTTATTTTTCTTTCAAATAATAATAATAATTATTTATAATCAATTTATAACTGATGAACATGTGAAAACCATATATTTTTAATAATTAATTTTATAATATTCATTCCCTCTAATTTAAAGCCTAGTTTATAATGGTCAAGTTTAAATAATAATTTAATAGAGTACCATGTTTTGTTAAAACATGGAATTGCATACATCACAAGCTATCAAAGAGATTTAATTTGTTTAAAAAGAAATATATTATAATGTCTTGGGGTTTTATATACACTTATAATATTTTTTAGTACACTCCATGATTTTCCTATTTTAAAATATAAAGGTGTTACATTTTTCCCCCTTAAATAAATTATCTCCTCACAATTTAATATTGATCTCAATAATCAATGGGTTGAAATTTTAATGTTCCATTCTTGAAACACCATATAAGAAAAATGGTTAATAAAACATATTCTTGATAATATAGGAAGGGAAGTATGAAGTTCATCTAGAAAAACACATACTAGGTTTCCAAATTGGATAACATTGGTAGAGAGTAATGACATGGACATGGAATAAAGACATAAATAATCATGGAGAGTGATAGAGATCATTGACCATAAGAAGTGAATGACCTATAAAATTTAATGACCATAATTCCATAAATCTGTGATGAGTTAAGGGAAAATTTTATTCATCAAAAGTGATGATTCTTGGACAATATTTTCATTTTAAGATCCTTATCTTGGAGTTAAGGAATCCATTTTTTAATGTCTTAGATTTTCCATATATTATTTTTGGATATTATATAGATTATTTTCGAGACTAGGAGCTAAGAAAATGTGCAATTCCTAGGCCCGATGTGCCTGGAATAAATGTTTGAAATATATTAAATAGATTGGGCACACTTTTTTCCTAAAAAATTAGAATAAATTCAAAAAAAGTACCCAAATTAGAAACATTAGGGAACCGTTGAGTTTAGAATGTAAGTTTTACCCTAGGCATGATTTAACATTATTTGGTGTGGGTCATTTGTGGAAAATTCATCACGATCATAGAGATGAATAAAATAATTTGAATGAATTATTTTATTTTGTTTGTTTGATGGAGTGATTAGTGGATCCTTAAATAGATCCTTATGTCAGAATTCCAGGGTTAGCTACATAAATCTGGAGCATTTGGTGGATCTTTAGAGAGAGCCTTAGAGAATCCTCTAAGGAGAACGAAGAAAAAAATTTCGGATTGAAGATCGACACACCTTGGATTCAACGGATCCTTCCAATGACGATGGATCATCAATCGTTCTTCATCAACAATCGATCCAAATCGAGGTAGGGCATGTGTTTTATTGGGATTTCTTCCCCGTTCATGAATTCTATGATGAACATGGACCAATAAATGAACAAATTGATCAACTGTTCGATCATCTTAGGATATGGGTTATTTTACAGGGTTTATCATTAGATTATCTTTGATATTTGATTATTCGATTGTCATTCTAATAGAAATGGACTGATATTGAAATGAACATTGACTGAGGTTTATTTCTATCATTTGATTTTGTGTGTTTCTCCCCTAAATTCTCCATTCATTGAAACATTCTTCATTTGGTCATGGTTTGATGTATTATCAAATGACTGATCATTGCACAATAATTTCTTGGCACAATGATCTGACATCGTAGATCTGAGATCAATGCAATGTGACTGAGTTTTGATAGTGGTTGCAAAAGTGGATCAGATGACGATTGATGCCTAATTTCATATTCTTTAGAACATAACTAAGAATGAATATTATCAAGTTTTTTGAGAATATAAAAGGCCCGAATCTTGTTTATTTGATGATGGAATGACTAGATGAGTCTAGATCTTGAGTTTCACAGTTTAGAGGTCGATGGATCGGAGGCTGGAGGATCAGCTGAGATGAGAAAGAGGAAGAAGAAGGGTTTCTATAAAAACCTGATACACATGACATGTATCCCTTGTATACACGGTGTATATCCCCCTTCAAATGACTTGGAGGGTACCTAAAGAAGTACATGGACATGGGGTGGAGTACATGATTTTTCTAAATAGCGTGTACTCCACACGAAAAGTACTAGATCATGTACATGAGCTACCCTATGTACTGGTACATGGGGTACCCTGTGTATTAGTACACAAGCATGAGTACATGGTCTAACACTATATACTGGCACACAAATGGATTACATGGATGAGACTTGGTGTATAGGGACATGATGTGTGACCCCTATACATGTTATGTACTATCCATTTACACAGATACAACTTGATGACATGGGTCGTTCACATGGACATGACCCAGGGTCAAGGGATATGATGTGTGGACCTTACTATACACCATTTACTCTTTTATACATGGATTTAATATCTTATCCTTCATATCTTAGATAAGTTTTTTCAAGGTTCATTTCCCTTATCCATTCTCTGAAGGTAAGTGTAGTATCGTTTCATACACTTAGGAATCGATCCCTTTAGTAGTACTTCCTAGAGATAGTTGTTAGAATCCCCCCAGAGAGGCCCAAAGTGGGATCCTCTATTCACCTTAATACCCTAGTTGGAGTTCTTGGTATTGATGTGACCAACACTACCTGGGAGCTGATCCTCTACTTAGTAGGGTTAATCAAGATTGAGTTGTTGGTATCACCCCAAGTCCCTCACTATGATCCCCATATGTGTATCATATTCTCTTCGGACTATCAATGTATTCTTTATCTTGACATGACTCAATGATCAGTACCTCTCAAATGGATGCCATCAGTGCTTTTCAGACTCAGGAGTGTGTTCTCTCAAGATGATTTCTTCATGGAATCATCGATCTAGAGTCTTATGGCTTGTATACTATGGTTGTGACTTACCTCTAGAATACATGTATTTCTTGAGTATATCTGTATATTCTTGTTATATGTGTTATATAAATATACCTATGTAGAGATGAATATAATTTTATTTGTTGTATGATTTGTGGTTTCAGGGTGTCCTACTAAGTAAATTTATACTCACCCCTACATGGGCTTTTCCAGCACGTGTCATGTCTTGTGAAGATGATCGAACTTTTGATGAAGTCCTAGGTGGACCAAAACTAGACGGTGCTTTGTGAGATCAGATGGGATAAGGTGTGTTCCTACGACTTTCAGAAAATTGTCTCAATACATTTACTTTAATCTTAGACTTGTGTTATATACATCTTTGTGCCGGGCTTGTATTTGACCATGTTTACTTTCTTTACTTCCTGTCATACTCTAGTCATGGGATGGTGATGCATGCATGCATTGGTTGTTTAGTTGTTTTTACTTATCAAAATTTTGTGGTCTTGGATATGTTTGTGTGTGTACAGGTACTTAGGAAATTCCTCCCATGTTAGAGATATACCTACTAGGTGCTAGTCACCATCCCCTGGACTATTTGAAGCAGTCTTGGGGAGTCACATCATGGGCCCCACTGGGACGGGTCATGACAGAGTGGTATTAGAGGTGGTCGGTTCTACCTTAGGAGTGAGATTCTGTGAGATTGGTTTGGGGAAATAGTGTTATGTGTTTTGAGTTTAGATTTCATGCTAGGGACTCCAGTGTTGGTACGATAGCTGACATGTCCATACACAAGGACTTTAATAACCTGCTTTTTGACTCAGTACATGATAACATTGGTTGTAGGGAAAATATTAATACATGCATCATATGAGAATGAGTTGTGTTTCCATGTCCTTCTTGAGTCAGATCTCCATGTATACTCATTGATCGTGGTACATCTTTCTTACTTTCAAGATGCCTCTGCAACACATACCAACAAGGATTCAACATGATGATCATGAGTATGATCCCATCAGTGATGAGGTGTCTATTCAGTGACCATTTCTTGAGATGTTACCTCCAAGTGGTGCACCATCCATACCACCACCTATATAGAAGCACCTATTACCTACAATACTATAGGATGAGGATCATATCCTAAGAATGATTCATCATTTTTAGAGACAGAGACCCCTCAGGTTTTGAGGTGAGCCTGACCCAGAGGCGGCTGAGGACTAGGCTAAGGCAGTGACATGGGTTTTCTGTCTATTTAGGACACTATCAGATCAGATGGTGGTCTTGTTAGCGATTCTTCTTCATGGATCATCATGGTGATGGCGGGGTTTAATTACCATGCCTTACAATGAGGTGAATCTTTTGTGGAAGGGTTTTGAGAAACTTTTTAGAGAGGAGTTCTTTCCAACTATGTTGAGGGATGTATGTATTGAAGAGATTCTATAGCTCTAGTAGGGTGGCATAATAGTGGCTGGGTATTCATTAAGGTTTACCAACCTCTTCAGTTACTTGATGGATATGTTTCAAGACTAGTTATTTAGGGCTATGAACTTTGATTAGGGTATTCATAGAGACATCTGATCCATCATTATACCTCTCTACATTCTTACCTATGATGGGGTGCTAGAGAGAGCTTTAGTGGTCAAAAGTTTCTTGGTTGAACAGATACAACTAGTAGTTATTAGTAGTGGGAAAGCAGGAGCAGTGACCTCAGTAGCAGGGAGCCGACGTCAGTCCCAAGGAATTGGATGTGGGAGATATTTTAGGAGGAGGTCTCAATAAAGAGTATCTGTAGTTCAAGGATTACAGGGTGGGTCCAGTCATCCTAGAGAGAGGCAGTGCTACTCATGTGAAGACAAAGGACATCTCGCCCAAGATTGTCCAACCCACTATATATCTAATAGAGAAACTATAAATGGGACACCAAGATAGAGATAGTGGAAAGATAAGGCAAGTGTGTAGGGAGGTGAATGTGGCAGTGGAGCTAGGTCAGCAGAAATAGGTGGTCGACATTTTGAAATGTTAGCACCACCATCCCTAGGTGGTCCGCACCAGGATCAAGGAGCTGGAGGACAGGGTAGGGATAACTCTAGGTCATCAAGGCTTATGAACCAAGGGCTCTAGGAATGATTCGAGCTATGATCTGTGTCTTTTCTACTTAAGATACTATACTAATAGACACAGGTGCTAGTCATTCCTTTCTTTCCACATATCCTGTTCAAGACATAGATATTCCATTTGAACCATTGACTCAACACTTATTATTAGAGACTCCTACTAGAGAAGACTCAATGATCAAAAACTTATGCCAATAGTGTGGCCTGACTAGAGGTGATAGTTTTGTTTGGAAATTATTAGTAGCATCATCTAGGCCTTACAACATCATTCTTGGTATGGAATGGTTATCCATAGTTCATGCTCACATTGACCATTTTAGGATAAGGGTGTGGTGTGTCCACAATGATGTAACTAGGTTTTCCTTTATTGGTAAAAAGGAAACCCAGACAGTGTAGGATGGAATCATGAATTAGAGGGTACAGCTAATTACTCATTAGTTTTCTAGCCTAAACCTTGGTAGAGTGGATGTTATGAGTTTCCATTTTCCTAAAATAGTGGTAGAGTATGAGTGTAAGGGCCTAAATCTGCATGGATCAACCATTTTCATGTTTCTGAGGCTTGTGGAGCTCAGAGGAGGCTTGGAGGAAGTCTGGAGGTGTTTGGGTGTTGAGATCTCAAAGCAGGGAACTTTCACGGTGTGAAAGTGGGTTTCATACTGTGTAGAAAATTTTCATGACATGCAATAGGGTTCACATTGTGTAATTTTTTAGGGGTTGAAAAATAAAATAAATGAACAGGTGAAGGTTTTTTCAGAAAAAATAAACCTCGAGGGATTACATGATGTGAAACAGGATTACACATCATGTAATCCCCCAATACTGTATGTTTTAAAAACATTTCCAACCACTCAGGTTTGTCAAAACCTATGGATATAATGAATCTATCTTAACTCTAGGTGACCTAGATTCCCCTTCTTTGACATTTTGGGAATTCCTTTGACAAGGATCAATTCCTAGCTTGCTCATTTTATCTGTAATGATCAGTCTTCGATGTTAGGTAGGTTTTACCTTCATTTTTGTGGTTCTTTGATCAGGTTCCTCTCGTGTCTTCTCACCATTCTATGTTGGATGTTCTTTCATGTTTCTAATGGGGTTTTTTCATGGTTTTTTGTTGGTTTAGTTGTTTCATGGTGTCCTTGGGTGGATGCAGTTGTTGCAGGAGAGGTGGTCTAGATCTGTTTCATTGATCTGTTCTCGTGCGAAGAATATCAATAACTTTTTGAGGTAGTTGATTTTTTTCTTATATATTCCTTTATGTGAAACCATAGAGTTAGAATGATTTATACCCTTTAATCAGAATTAAATTTACACAATTAAATATTTGAATTGGATTAAGGAATTGGTATCGATCGAAAAGCGATGTTTTTTGCTTTGTTCCATGATAACGGTTTGCCTCTTGATTTGCTAGATAGTGTGATATCTATTACTTGATTAGTTTATCATGTTTTTATTGATGGAAATTGGTAAATAATGTAAATTTGTAATTAATTGATAATTAATTGGCTAAAAGAGATTAAAGAGGCATGTTCAATGAATCTGGTTGTTGTTGTAATTTGATGTTAATCAAATTAATTCAAGTGTGCATGTTTAATTTAATTGTTTAATGAACCTGAATCATGTTAATTATTATTGAAAAAAAATTAAATACATGTTAAATTAAATATTTAATTAATTTGTGATAACTTTTGATAACTTGTTTCTTAGATTTCCCATAGTTGGAACCTGTGAATAATGAATCGATTAATTCAAGATGGAATAAGAACTAGTTGTGTGATAAAAGATAATGCCTTTGTAGGTCCTAGGTTGAATTATTGCTTGTAAAGTCCAAGTGACTTTTGCTTTGGATATGTGAGAGCTTAGTGTGTGTGGATGCTTATTTCCTTTATTTGGGGTCGAGATCCCATTTCTATGTTTGTTCATTATGCTTGTTATGTGCTCTGGATACGATACTTGTGATATGGGGCATGGAGTCCTGGATGTGACGTGAGCCTAGGATGGCTGAGCATCGATGGTTTTTGTGGTATGTGAGGTAGGGATGCCCGATTATTTTGGAAGAAGTTGATGATCAGAGTGGTGAGATGCATCAGTTTATGGTTGTGGTGTCTGGGAGGACACCAAAGATGAAAGAATGGGTTGAATTTGGGATTACCCATTATTATGAAATCTAGATTCTTGTTTGAATCATTTTCTTGTTTGAAGAACATGTTGTTGTTTATATTCTTTCATTTCCCCACTACTTGAGGCAGATATATGTGTTTGGTTACACTTTTTCCATGGGAGGTGAAGACACATAGTGTATTCCATATGATTTCTGTGTTTATATCCTCATGGTTGAATGATTTTACTCTACTTCTATAGGAAACAAAGATTATATGGGTAATTCATCTACTCACCGTGTTGATCCCCTTGTGTTTGGGGAGTTTAGAATATTTTCCTAGAGCACCTAGTGATATGGAAAGTCATAATGATTTTTAAATAAATGAATAAATGTTTAACCCATGGGGTTGGAGCTTGTTGGGATGCAATGATGAGGTTGAAATTATAAGAAGCCATGGAATCAATTTGCTTATGCCTAGTGAGCATGGATCTTTGTTGAAATGGTAATGTGATGTGATGTGGAAATGATAATGGTTAATTAATGGTTAAGAATTAATTAATGTAAAGTGAAATTGATAAAAAGGGATAAGGTAATTTAATGTATCCCTTTAAATGGTTATGTGCTTATAGGATATCTAGTCTTAGCAGTGGCAGTCGGGAGTCGGAGTGACGTTAGATATAGTTGAGTTTGAGACTAGGTTATACCCATAGTGTGTTTGTAAGGTATATTATATCTTGTACTTTTTATGTTTATATATGATACTCCACCCTGTTGGTTAGGGAAATTGAGACCCCAAGGATTCTTATCCCTGGGGGGTATTTTCCCAAACATCTCCATGGGAGGATGGATTAATGAATACCCCTTTGGACCCACTCTCTTCTCTTGATAGTTACTTATGATGGTAGGCATGACAATTAGTTTTCCCCATATATGTTTGTAGTGGGATGCAATACCTTGTGGTTATTTTACACACACATATTCTGGATATAGTTTATGAAGTACTACTATAGATATAACATGTGTAGGATGTGATGGCTTAAGGATCCTTACTTGGTTTATGGGCTATGATGGGTTGAGGCATAATACCTAATGTATGATACACATTATGATAGCTATGGTGGATCCTAGAAACTACCTGGTTACTCTTGATTATGTGGAAGTGGTAGTGGGATAACCTTGATATTCTTTATTATATTATATTCTCTTGTATGCATTACTTGGTGAGAGTATCCATGGTGAGGCTGGGAACTTAGTATACCTGTTTAAGTTACGAGTTAGTTTCACTTGTTGTTCACTGTACTTTATAATGATTTCTTTACTTGTGCATGAGAGGCTCTGGGGAGGATCCAACTAAGTATATAGTTATACTCACCCTATGTATTTATAAACTATTTTTAAGTTAGTTGGAGAAGGTTAGAGATCAGACAGGTTACTACTAGCTTGGGGTATTATAGGAGCTGTTTGGGCTTCATGGTCCCTACCTTCTTTACTTCCTTTTGGAACTTGAAGTTTTCCTTTTTAGTTTTAGCAGTTGTTGCATGAAATTACATATGAGTATTTGAGTTTTCTTTTATATTGTAGTCTAAGTAAGTGTTAGTTAGTGTCTTTCTTATCTCTCTCTTTCACATGTGTTTCATTTTGAGGGTAATGCCTCCCATCTATGATTTTACTATACCCTCAGTTCTAGTCACCAACCCGGGGCCTACTAGAGGCAAGACTTGGGGGTCACTATCTCTCTTCTCCCACTGCTAGCCTAGGAGGGGTACACTTTGTGGGGAGGGGGTCATGACAGAGTGGTATCAAAGGGCTAGGTTGAGGGATAGAATGGAGTTTGGAGTTAGGAACAGGTGAGGTTGCATGGGTTGGTAGGGAAATGGTGTCAGCTAAGTTTATCAAGAAATGTAAACATGGGAGAATGGATGAGGCATGAGTATTTAGGCCCCCCTGTGATCTAATTCATGGGCCTTTAATCTTACATCCGTTACTAAAAAAAGTGATGTTGGTTAAAAGGTAGAGACCTAGGAAAGGATCATGCATAATTATTATTTGTACATGTGTTTTAATGGGTAGAACTAGGGGTAGGTTAACCTAAAATCAATAAAATAAAACAATTAATTAATGTTAAAGTCTTCCACATTCCAGGTTTAGGAGCTCTAACTATTTATTCTATTGTAGGTATGGATCTAGGTCGACATCCTCATCAGGTTTGCATATGTTCTGTTAGTTGCACCATCATATCACCATAGGGTATAGGTAGACGATGATGAAACTTGGAGGAGTACACTCTAAGATTTTTAGTGTCGGTGTCTATAGAAGTATGAGGGATATGTTTCAGATGTAGTCATATAAGACTGTTTGGAGGAGGTTTATATAGCCTTCAGTTTGATCTGTTCTCAGAAGGAGCATTGGGTGTTGTTGTCTTTGACGATGTTGTGTGGGGAAGTGAGGTGGCGGTGGTTCTTGCTCCTCAGGGATCGTGAGGATTTGACAGTAACATAGGAGGAGTTTTGAGACCAATTTATAGCCAATTTTATTTCTTCGACCGTGAAGGCATCCAGTCGCCAGGAGCTTCCTACCATTCAGTACGAGATATCTAGTGTGAGAGAGTTTTAAATCCATTTTTAGGATCCTTTTTCAATATTCTTTGGACCTATTTTTGGATGAGGAGGCCAGGGTGAGGCATTTTGAGGAGGATTTACATCCAATGATCCAGCAGCAGGTCACCCTATTTATGCTGAGGATGTATCTCGAGGTTCTAGTAAAATAAGAGGTCATCGAGAGGATGCTATCCAGAACTAGATCATCACAAAAGAGGAGTCATTAGGATTACTCAAGAAGAAAAGATGTGTTCCAGGGTTCCCAGTCGTCAGTACAAAAGAGCTTCTAATCAGTTGGGATTAAGTTCTAGCCCTCAATGTCTTGTTTCTCTAGGGGTGGAAGATCTTAAGACTACGCAAAGGGATCAGATTCTTGTTTTTCTTGTGGAGGCCATTGTCATCAGCAACAAGAGTTCCCAACCTTTCTAAGTAGTCAATGTGCACCAATTGATCCATTTCAAGTTCCTCTATTAAAGTGGTTCCAGCTGAGGCAACAACATCATGTTTCTCTAGTTTAGGATCAACAAAGAGAAGATGGGAAAGGTAGAGGAAAACCCTAGGATGCTCCCCATCTCTAGAGAGAAGAGTGAATCCATAGAGGTAGTCATTAATAGGGTTAAAAAGGACATGGAGCAGGTCGCGGTCAGCTTCATACTTTAGGATTTCCAGTGCCAGGTGAGTCAAACATTGTTCGATGTACCCTTTGCTTGTTTTCTACTTGGGTGCATGCTTTGTTTGATCTAAGAGCAATGCATTCCTTTATATCACCTGACCTTGTCCATGGTTTGGGACTTGAGGTAGATAGACTTCCAGTTCCCTTGGTGTTGACTACGCCAGTCAGAGGTTGAGCTTACTTATTTGAAGTAAGTAGAAACTATGAGCTAGTGCTAGGGAATCACCGCTCTTTGGGATATTTCCTATGTTTACATATACAACCATATAACATCATCCTCAACATAGATTGGTTGTATTAGGTGTAGTATATCATGTATTACTTCAAAATTCAGGTTGTGTTCTTTGATGCTAATAGAGATCCAATGGTGTTTGTTGGTTCACACTACCACAAAACTGGGTTTCCGCAGCGTCACCCTTTATGAGTGCTTTTTTAGTAGTACTGATAACGGGAAGATTTATCAGCACTTTTTACTAGCGATGATAAAGTTTATATTTAAAAAACAAATCATGAAAATTAATATATTGTTATATAAGTATATTTATATTGATATAAATTTAATATATATTTTTTAAATATATTTTAGATAATTATAAATAGACTATTACATTTCATATATAAGAAATTTAGTGAAAATGGATTTAAAATATTTTAAAAAATATTATTAATTAATAATTTTCTAATTATCATCGATTAATAATCATTTAATAACAATTTGAAGACACAAAAAATAAAAAAAATTAATAAAAGATCTAAAATAAGTTGAAAATGTAACTCAAAATTCAAATGACCATTACTTTTGATCCGGGTATCTGTTTGAGATCTACAGCATATCAAATCAGATCTTGTGACGATATATATGCACTAGAGACCTAAGGAAACCTTTTTTCACATTTTTCAAGGCCCAAAAAGGCTTAAAAGGCATCCAAAACTGATCTTTTAGTCGGGATATCCTGATTTTTTAACATTCAAATAGGTATAACTTCTGATACAGATGTCCTCTAGGCCTGTACCACATATCATATCGAATATTGTTTCATTTTCTTCGATTTGACTAGTTGTAGAGTTGAAACGGACATCTGGATTAGAAGTTATGGCTATTTTAATATTCTATAGCTTTTCAGATACACACATATATATGTATTTATTCGTAAATATATATATATATATATGTGTGTGTGTGTGTGTGTTGTATATATGTATGTATGTATGTATTTATTTATTTATAAACACACATAAAAAAATATTCTATAAATAAATATAAATATATATTAATATACGAATAAATATATATATACTAATATATGAATAAATATATATGTATTAATATAACTAAATATATTTATATTAATATGAATCTATATTAATATATGAATAAATATAACTATATATATATAAATGTATATTAATATATGAATATATATATATATATTAATATATGAATAAATATATATGTATAAATATAACTAAATATATTTATATTAATATGAATCTATATTAATATATGAATAAATATAACTATATATATATATAAATAAATATAAATAAATATTAATATATGAATATATATATATATATATATATTAATATATGAATAAATATATATGTATTAATATAACTAAATATATTTATATTAATAATAATCTATATTAATATACAAATAAATATAACTATATATATATATACATATAAATATATATTAATATATGAATAAATATATATAAATTAATATATGAATAAATACATATGTATTAATATAACAAAATATATTTATATCAATACGAATCTATATTAATGTATGAATAAATATAACTATAACTATATATATATATAAATAAATAGATATATCATTAAATGGAGAAAAAACTAAATATCTTAGTAGTAAAGGTGCGGGCGCGCAAGGGGGGAGGTCTCAGGTTCGAGTTCGGGTGGAAGCAGGGGTGCGCGAGCAAGTTGGGGATGCGCGGCAAGTGCAACATTCTGGATGAGTGGGAGGGGGTCCACCTAGTGCTGATAGGGGGGGGGGGGGAGGGTCAAGTGCTGTTAAAAGCTCCCTGAGCATTGTATTGTCTTTTTTTAATTTTTTTGACTTTTATCAACGCTAAAAAAAGCAATGATAAAGGACCTTTTTCTCAGCGCTTTTTTTAGCGCTGATAAAAGACCCCTTTTATCAGTGCTTTTTTTTAGGGTTGATAAAAGGGGCCTTTATCAATGCTTTTCTGAGCACTGATAAAAGGGATCCCCCTTTATCTTTTCCTCGATTAACAACACTTTTCTAGTACTGTTAATGTCCTTTTCTAGCATTGATAAATGCTATATTTACAATAGTGGTGAGAGAGACCCTTGGATGGGTTAGAGGCGTCTTCCATCATTGTCATCCATGATGGTTGAGATGATGATGAGTTCATCATAGGTTTAGCAGTTGGTGTTTCCTAGGGTCATAGAAGAGTACCCTGATGTATTTCTAGAGGAGGTTGTAGCATCACCCCTATTGAGTCAATAATGTTTCCTTATGACTATTCCATTTCTTCTTATTTTTAAAATCACAAACATCTTATCTTAAGGAAAATTTCATTTTCCCTATGTTTTACCTGATAAGGAAAATTTTCCTTCCCTAAGGAAAATTTATCCTTACCATGTTTTTCATTGTTCATATTTTGTCTAAGTTTAAAATTCGGTTTCATATTTAAAACCTCGGAATCTTATAATACTTAGATATAGAGCATTCTATTTTTAGGATCCAGATTTTGATTCTAAATTCTCTAAGTTAGGACTCCAAGTTCTCTGAATTCAGATTACAAATTCTCTGAATTCAGACTCCGAAATTTTCTAAGTTTAGACTCCAAGTTCTCTGAATTCAGATTCTGAATTCTCTGAATTCAGACTCTAAACTTTTCTAAGTTCAGACTCTGAGTTCTCTGAATTCAGATTCTAAATTCTAATGAATTCAGACTTCGAACTTTCTAAGTTCAGACTCCGAATTCTGATGAAATCAGACTCCAAATTTTCTAAGTTCAGACTCCAAATTCTGATGAAATCAGACTCTGAACTTTCTAAGTTCAGACTCCTAATTCTGATGAAATCAGACTCTGATATTTGCAAGTTCTGACTCCAAATTCTTATGAATTCAGACTCAGAATTCTATTAAATTCAGACTCTGAATTTCCTTGAAATTAAAACTCCATAATTCTATATAATTCAGGTTCTGAATTCTTATAAAGACATAATCCGAATATTATATGTATTATAGACATCGAATGTGTTTTTGATTAGACTCTGAACTTTCATTTTTCCTTACACTCTAAAAAATGAATTTGGTTAAGTAACCATATTTTTGTTTACTCTTGTTTTGGTTATAAAATGATTTCATGCATTCAGTTACTAACTAACTGTTGTTTAAGTGACACATGTATAGGTCCCTCCAAAATTCAAGTAAAAATATGACCGTTAGAGGAGGGAGCCGACCGTTGAAGCTGTGCTTATAAATAGGAGCTCATTTGAATGAGCTCACAACACAACGTTACAATAAGTTGATCAATCTAGATATTACATGCTGCTGAAGTGATTTATAGTGAGAGAGGCTTTCATGCTTTGTGCATACTGAACATCTTGTTCAGAATTGCTTCGTGTGACTCCGAATTTTTCTGAGTACATTTGAGGGCTTCTGGGAATAGGAAGACAGAGGTATCGACTACCTTAAAGTTTGAGGACTTCCTTGCTGAGGAAGATAGAGGTGCCGACTACCTTGAAGTCGAGGTCTTGTGGGGATAAAAATACATACTCTGATCTTCATATCGAGGGCTTACCCTGGTGTGGGTAATATAGACTTTCTTGAAAGTATAAATCAAAGGACCTTTATCCAAGGTTGCTGGATACCCTTCTCTTTGGGTTAAAAGATTTAATACTTGTTACTTGTATTGTTTCAAGTTTTCCACTGCATTTTGATTATTGAGGAAAGTATAACTGTCTTATACTTTCTCATACTTGTATACTCTAATTTAGTAAGATTCTATACGCTTTAAGGTAGAATCTTTATCTTTGTAAACTTTTGTTACGTTTCATTTCTGGAACCACTTTTCCAAAATTACATTCTCAGAATCATATTTCCAGAATCAAGCAAGTGTGTAGAACTAGGGGTTTTGTGAATTACCTTGTTTAACTTTGTTAAACATTACTATCTTTAAAAGTTCCAAAAGGGATTTTTAAAAGTGTACAATTCACCCCCCTCTTGTATATTGAGCATCATTAGATAATACATACATTATCTATATCATTTCGATCCAAAAACCCCCTTAATAAGAGTTCGAGTTCGGGATCGAACTAAAACCAAGAGTTTCTTCTATCTCGATATTTCTATATAGGATAAAACCTTATGAGTTGCGATAGCTATGTATACAAATCAATGGTATGTTGCGGTGCTTTTTTGTTTAGATGAGTGTGTCACCATGGGCTACACTTGTTTTTTTCATGAAGAAGGCTAATGGCAGTTTGCAGTTGTGTATCAACTATCTTCACTTGAATAAAGTGACAATAAATAACCGATATACTCTTTTGTGGATTTATGATTTATTCGATAAACTGAAGGGTGAATGTTGGTTATCGAATATCTATTTGTGGTTAAGATATCATCATATGCATGTAAAGGATGAGGATACCCTAAAGACTGCTTTCTATTGTCATCATGGGCATTATGAGTTCATTGTGATTTTTGTTCGGTGTAACAAATGCTCCAAATATGTTCATAGGGTTAATGAATACTGTGTTACATGAGTTCCTCGATAAGTTTATGGTGGTTTTCATCGATTAAATCCTTGTGTACTCTTTGTCTAAGGAGGATCATGCAAAGAATCTGTGTACCGTTTTGGGAGTTCTTCATCATCAAAAACTATTTGAGAAGTTGCGAAGTGTGAGTTTTAGGATCTAGAAGTCCGTTTCTTGGGGAATGTTGTATCCCAATAGGGAGTAGCTGTGGATCCATTGAAGGTATAAGTGGTTGTGTCTTGGGAAGATCCCAAGATAGTGGTAGAGGTGAAAAGTTTCCTTGGTCTTGTAGGCTATTAAAGGAGGTTCATAGCCAATTTCTCATTGGTTGTAACTCCTATGACAGTTCTGACTAGAAAGGATCATGTGTTCTTGTGGACTGATCAGTTTTAGGAATATTTTGAGTATCTGAAGGAGAATTTTATCAGTGATCTAGTTATTTTTCTTCCAGTAGAAGGAGTTCAATTTTAAGTTTTCTGTGATGCTTTGCGTCTTGGGTTGGGCTGTGTTTTGATGCAGCAGTGATCAGTCATTTCTTAAGGGTACTGAAATTTATGTCCCCACAAACATAACTATTCCACCCATGATCTCAAGTTGGTAGTGGTGGTGTTTTCCCTAAATTTTTAAAGACATTACTTCATCGAAGAATGTTTTGTGGTCTTCACTGATCATAAGAGCCTGAGGTATGTTTTCTCCTAGTGTGACTTGAACTTGTGACAACATCATTAGAAGGAGTTATTACAGGATTATGACTTTGAAATTTCTTATACACCTATAAAGGATAATGTTGTGGCCTACATGTTGAGTAGGAAGTCGTGTAGTGATGTAGTGTGTGAATCAGGTGATTCATGGAGAGTGATGGAAGAACTTTCAGAATTGCACCTAGATATGATAAAAGTTTGTGGAAGAGGTTTTATTTTTAAAATTATGGTGCAGTCATCTATGGTGTGGTAGGTAGAGGATTCCTAGTTGGGGGATCTTGAGGTGGATGTCTGGAGAGACAGAGTTGTTTGTAGTGAGGCCCCTGATGGTTGGTCTAAGGATGAACAACACTGAGTGTTGTTTCAAGGAAGGTTTTTTGTTCCTTTGGCAATACGTGAGATGGTTCTAAAAGAGTTTCATATTTTTTCTTTTCTAGTACATCTTGGCATGAAAATGATCTACCAGGCCTTGAGAGGTCAGGTTTGGTGGCCTGGTTTGAGGCATATAGTTGCAGAGTTTGTGTCTCGATGTTTGGTCTGCCAGAAGGTGAAGGCCTAGAACCGTGTTCCTGGTGGTTTTATCCAACCATTAGATATTCCTCAGTGGAAGTGAGAAGACATCTCGATGAAATTTGTAACCAAGTTATCTCAAGATCAGGGATTCTATGATGCTATATGGGTGGCAGTGGATCATTTAAAGAAATCGAACCACTTTATAGTGATCAAGGAGTCGAGATCAGTAGAGGACTTTTCGAGGAATTATCTGGAGGAGGTGGTGAGACTCTAAGGAGTCCCAAGGATCATCATTTTGGATCGAGATCCTCATTTTATCTCCAGGGTGTGGAGAAGTCTCCAACATACTTTTGGTTCTTATCCATTTCTTAGCACTGCTTTTCATCTGTAGCCAGATAGTCAAACAGAGTGGACCATCCAAAATCTTTAAGAAATGTTTCACTCTTATGTCCTGGATTTTGGAGGTTCATGGATGAGGCACATACCTTTGGTGGAGTTTGATTATAATAATAGTTTTCACCCCACCATTGGCATGGTGCCATTTAAAGACTTGTATGGCCAACCTTTCTGTTCTCCGTTGTATTGGACTGGGGTTAGAGAGTCAACAATTCTTGGGCTGAAAATAGTATAGAATATGAAAGAGATGGTTCAGGTGATTTGTGAGAGGATGAAAGTAGTGTAGGATCGTCATAAACCCTATAGCGATCATAGGAGGAGACCTATAGAGTTCGACATTGGGGATCATGTGATTTTGAAGGTGACTCCCCATCATGGGAAGTGAAGGTTTGGTCATGGGAGTAAGCTTTCTACCCAGTTTTTTGGGACTTTCAAGGTGTTGAATCATGTTGGATCCATGGAATATTAGATAGAACTTCCCCTGCAGATGAGCCAGATAGACAATGTTTTGTACATGTCATAGCTCCGTCTTTATTTTCATGAATACACTCACATCATCTATTGGGGTGAGATCGATGTTGACGATGATGTGACCTTCGAGGAGAATCCTATAGAGATCTAGGACCATTAGGAGAAGTAGTTTCATGGGTGTGCTATCCCTTTGGTTTGTGTGTTGTGGCAGCATGGTGGTGTAGAGGAGAGTACCTAGGAACATGAGTTGAAAATATGCACTGAGTAACCTGAGCTATTTTATGTTTAGATTTTCTCTTGCAACATTGTTTGTTTTATGGTTTTATACCTTTCTGGTTGTGAGATGAATTTATCTTGTTTATTTTTGTGGATTTCTCTCTTTTTAGAGGTATCTCGTAGGATGGCTATTCAGATGACTCCCTTTTCTGTTTCCTCTCTGGGCTAGTTTTTGATTCTCAAGGATGATAATGCTTTGAGAGGTATCTAATGTAAGGGACCATATCTACATAGATTGACCCTTTACATGTTTCCAAGGATTTTAGAGCACGAAGGAGGATTATAGGAAGTCTATAGGTCTTCGGGTGTTGAGAGCTCAAAGAAGGGAACTTTCACAGCATGAAAGTGGGTTTCATGTCGTGTAGAATAATTTCACGACATGAAAAAGGGTTCAAACCATGTAATTTTTTGAGGGTTGAAAAATAAAATAAATTAAGAGGTGATGTTTTTTTTTCAGTGAAAACCGAACTCAAGGTATTGCATGATGTGAAACAGGATTACACATCGTGTAATCCCGCGATGCTATATGTTTTAAAAACATTTCCAGCCACTTGGGTTTGTAAAACCCTATGGCTACAGTGACTCTCTCTCAAATTTAGGATACTTGGTGATCCCTTCTTCGATGTTTTGGGAATTCCTTCTACAAGGATCGATTCCTAGATCCTTCCTTTGATCCATAGTGATCCTTCTTTGATTTGAGGTAGGTTCTACCTCTATTTTTGTGGTTCTTAGATCTGTTTCCTTCTGTGTCTTCTCACCATACTATGGAATATGATCTCCCATGTTTTTAATGTAGTTTTTCTTGTTTTTTGGTTGGTGTATTTGTGTTGTGGCATCCTCAAGTGGATGCTGTTGTTGTGGTAGAGGTGATTATGATCCGTTGCAATGATTCGTTATCATGTGAAGAACATTGATAACATTTTGAGGTATGGGATTTGTTGTTTCTCTATTAATTTTTGTTCAATCATAGAGTTATCATGATTTATCCCCTTAGATAATAATGAAATTAACCTAATTAAATTTTTGAATCATATTAAGGAATTGGTATCGATCGCATAGCATTGTTGTTTCTTTGTGCTGTGATAATGTTTGGCCTCTTGATTTTATAGATAGTTTGATATTTATGCCTTGATTGGTTTAACATGTTGTTCTTGATGTAAATTGGTAAAGAATTTAAAGATGAAATTAATTGATAATTAATTGGATAAAAGAGATTATTGAGGCATGTTTAATGAATCCATTTGTTATTATAATTTGATTTTAATCAAATTAATTCAAGTGTGAATGTTTAATTGAATTGGTTAATGAACATAAATCATGTTTATTCTTGTCAAAAAATAATTAAAGGAATGTTAAATTAATTTTTTAATTAATTTGTGATAACTTGTTGTGTAGTTTTCTCATAGTCGAAACTTGTGAATGATGAATTAGTTAATTAAAAATGGAATAATAACTAGTTGTGTAATAAAAGATAATGACTTTGTATGGCATGGGTTTCCTTATTTCTTGTAAAGGCCAATTTCCTTGTGATTTGGAGCTATGAGAGGTCATTGTGCGTGAAGGCTGAATGCCTTACTTTGGAGATGAGAGCTTGTTTCTATTTTTGTTCTTACTATTTGTGATGTGCTCTAGATATGTGACTTGTGATGTGGGGAATGGAGGCTTGAATGTGACGTGAGCCAGGGATAACTAAATCTAGAGGGCTATTGTGGTATGTGGTGTAGGGAGGCCTAGTTGTTGTGGAATTAGTTGACACCTAGAGTGGTGAGATGCATCAGTTTATGCATGCGGTGTGAGGGAGGACACTAGAGATGATGGAATGGGCTGAATCTGGGCTTACCCATTGTTATGAAATATGGATGATTATTTGAATCAGTTTCTTAGACAATGACAATGTTTTTGTTTATCTTATTTCCTTTACCCACTTCTTAAGGCAGACTGATGTGTTTGGTTACTCTCTTTCCATGGTAGGTGAAGACACGTGTGTTATTCTATGTGCTTTCCATGTTTAGCTCCTCGTGGTTGGATGAGTTTACTCTCCTTCTATATGCAGAAAAGATTAGATGGGTAGTTCATCTACTCACCATGTTGAACCCCTTGTTTTTGGGGAGTTTATAATGTTTTCCTAGAGCACCTGGTGATATAGAAAGTGGTAAAAATTGTTAAATAAATGAATAAATGTTTAACCTATGGGTTTGGATCTTGTTGGGATGCAATACTGAGGTTGAAATTATGAGAATCCATGGACTTGGTTTGCTTATGCCTGGAGGGCATGGATCTTTGTTGAAATGGTAATGTGATGTGATGTGGAAATGATAATAGTTAATTAATGGTTAATAATTAATTAACATAAAGTGAAATTGATAAAAAGGGATAAATTAATTTAATGTAAATCTTTTAATGGTTGTGTGATTATAGAATATCTAGTTTAGTAGTGGAAACCAGGAGTTTGAGAGATGTTAGATATAGTTGAGTATGAGACTAGGTTATTCCCATAGTGTGTTTGTGATCTATATTATATCCTGTATATTTTTTGTTTCTATATGCTACTCCACCTTGTTGGTTAGGGAAACCAGCACTCCAGGGATTCTAAGCCCTGTGGGGGGGGGGTGTTTTCCCCAACATCCCAGTAGGAGGATGGATGCCTGACTACCCCCTTTATCCACACCCTCTTCTCTTTGTAGTTACTTGGGCTAGTAGGCATGACGGTTAGTTTTCCCCATATACGTGTGTAGAGGGATATAATAGCTTATGGTTATTTCACACACATATATTTTGGATATACTTTCTTAAGGACTACTATTGGTATAACATGTATAGGTTGTGATTACTTGAGGATCCTTACTCAGTGTATGGGTTGTGATAGCTTGAGGCATAATACCCGACATATGATATACATTATGAGAGCTTTGGTGGCTCCCAGAAACTACCCCATTACTCTTGGTTATGTGGAAGTGGTAAAAGGGTACCCTTGATATTCTTTATTATATTATATTTTTTTATGAATTACTTGGTGAGAGTAGCCCTGGTAAGGATAGGAACTTATTATACCTATTTAGGTGATGAGTTAGTTTCACTTGTTGTTCACTGTGATTTAGCATGCCTTATTTACTATTGCATGAGAGGCTTTGGGGAGGATCCTACTGAGTATACTGTTATACTCACCTGACGTATATATAAGCTATTTTCTTAGGTCAGTTGGAGAATGTTGGAGATCGGGCTAGTTAATACTAGCTTGGGGTGTTGCAGGAGCTGTTTGATCTTCATGGTCACTACTATCTTTACATCCTTTTAGTACTTGCAGTTTTCCATTTTAGTTATAGTAGTTATTTCATGACATTACATTTGAGTACTTGAGTTTTCTTCTATATTTTAGTCTGATTAGGAGTTAGTTAGTTTCTATCTTATCCCTATCTTCTTAATGTGTTTCTATTAGAGGGTAATACCTCCCATATGTGTGTTTACTATACCCTCGGTGCTAGTCAAAAACCCGGGGTCTACTGGAGGTAGGACTTGGGGTTCACTATCTCTCTTCTCCCACTACTATCCCATGAGGGGTACACTTTTTGGGGAGGGGGTTGTGACAATGAGTACATCTTTCCTGAAGATGTTCCAGGTTTACCTCCCTACCGAGAGATATAATTCTATATTGATCAACATGCTGGGACAAAACTAATATCTATGCCATAATATCAGATGGATCCCATAGAGCTTCATGAGATGAGGGTAAAATTAGAGGAATTTATAAGGAAGGGTTTCATGAGACCCAATGTTTCACCCTGGGAAGCCCCAATTTTGTTTTCCAAGAAGGCAGATGGGAGCTTGAGGTTGTGTGTGGACTACCAACACTTGAACCAAGTGACCTTGAAGAACAAGTATCCACTATCGAGGATCTATGAACTCTTTGATTAGTTGAGAGGGTCATGATGGTTCTTAAAGGTTGACCTTAGATTAAGATATCACCAGTTTTGAGTACGAGATGAGGATATACCAAATTCAACATTCAGATGCCATTACAGTCACTATGAGTACTTGGTGATGCCCTTTGGTGTAAGGAATTCCCTAGTAGTGTTCATAGGAATCATGAACCGAATCTTCCAGCCTTTCTTAGATCAATTTATGGTAGTCATCATCGATGATATCCTTGTGTACTCTACATCTAAGAAGGACATGAAAGACACTTAAGTATAGTTCTATATGTACTCTAATATGACCAAATTTATGGAATAATCTTGAAGTGAAAGTTATGGATTTAGGTTTTACACTTTATGGGATATGTTATCTTAGTGGATGGAGTGGCAGTGGACCTAGAGCCAAGGTTGAGTTAATATTATCTTGGGAGCCACCTAAGAGTGTGATGGATGTGATGTGCTTACTTGGGTTAGAAGACTATTACCAGATATTCATACCTAATTTCTCCATAGTATCAGCACCCATGACAACTTTGAATCTAAAAGGGAAGCATTTTTTGTTGACAAAAAAGTTCTAGCTGGCATTTCAGCAGTTGATGCAGATTTTAACAAGTGCTACAATCTTGAGATTGCTGGAGTAAGGAGTTGAGTACATAGTGTTCTGTGATTCATTAGAAACTGGGCTTGGTAGTGTTTTGATATAGAGAAAATTAGTTATTACCTATGGTTTATTCCAGTTTAGAACACATTTTTAGAACTACACGACCCACGATCTTGAATTATAAGTGGTAGTTTTCACTTTGAGGATGTGGGGACACTACCTAATGGGTGAGTGGTTTATCATCTACTCTGATCACAAGAGTCTCAAGTATATATTATCTTAAAAGGATATCAACTTGAGATAGAGGAAATGGATAGAGTTCCTCCAAGATTATGACTTCAAAATTTTCTATACTATTGGGAAGGGGAACATGGTAGAAGATGCTCTCAACAAGAGGTCTTGTTCGTAGTTTCTGAATGAGGTGTTAGAGCAGTTGGACTCATTACAGTTATCCCTTGTGAATGGAGTTAGAGTATATTACGTACAATTTATGGTTTTCTTCCCATCACTCTTATAGTGAGTTAGGGAGGCACATATTGGGGATAAAAACTATGAGACCCTATATGCTTAGATATCCACAGTGCATGCTCCTGATGGATTTTCTAAAGGCGGGAAGCACGTCATTCTTTTCAAAGTATGCATGATGGTACCAATGACATTACAGTAAAATTTTCTGAGAGAGTTTCACATCTCATTTTGTGGTACATATAGGTTTATAAAATATATACCAGGACCTATGATGTTATTTTTGCTTTTTAGGGATGAAGAAAGGAGTTGTAGAGCTTGTATCTTGATGCCTTACTTATCATCAAGTTAAGGATGAACAAAAAGTTTCGATGGGTTTAACTCAACCCCTTGAGGTTCCATAATGGAAGTGGAATGGGATATCTATGGAATTCGTTATGGGATTACCACATATGTCCATGAGACACAATGACATGTGGGTGATCATAGACTGGCTCACCAAGTCATCCCACTTCCTATCTATACAAGAGTAGAGTTTAGTAGAGATCTTGGGAAGCCTCTACATGTAGGAGATAGTTCGACTCCATGGAGTTACATTGATGATAGATTCTTATTGTGATGATTTCCTTACATCCTAGTTGTGGAAGGGATTATAGGAGGAGTTTTGGACCTAGTTATGCTTGAGCACAGTGTTTCACCCACAAACCGATGGCCAGATTGAGAAGGCCATTTAGGTTCTTGAGGAAATGTTGTGAGATTTAAAGTTATATTTTGGTTGTAGTTGGGAGTATCACCTACCACTAGTGGAGTTTGCGTACAACAATAGCTAACATTCCACCATTGGTTTGGCAGCACTCAAGGATTTGTACGAGCAACCCCGTAGGTCACAAACATATTGGACTAGCCCATGAGAGTCAGCATTCATGGGGTTGGAGTTGGTGTGAGCTATAATAGAGAAGGTGCATATTATCCAGGAGAAGATGAAGACTTCACAGAGCTGTCAGAAGTCTTATGATGATAGGTGACGAAGGTCCATGGAGTTTGAGGAAGGATACCATGTGTTCCTATGGGTTTCACCTTGACATGGATTATAAATATTTGGATAGGGAAGAGAGTTATATCCAATCTTCATCGACCCTTTACAGATACTGTATACAGTTGGTGAGGTGGTGTACCACTTAGCTCTACCTCCATAGTTAGATTGGGAACACAAAATCTTCTATGTGTTGGAGTTGAGGAGGTACGTGCATGACCCATCACACATTATCGAATGGGGTGATATGGATATTAAGGATGAAGAGACCTTTGCTGAGTACCCATTAGAGATCGAGGATAGGAAAGACATGATCCTTTATGGGAGATTGATTAATTTCATGTGTGTTCGGTGGCAGGATGAGAATTTCTAGGAGAGCACTTGGTAGTGGGAGGCTCAGATTCATGCTTTGTACCGACATATTTTTGAGTAGCCCTTATTTTTGGATTTTCATGGATGCAAAGCCCCAAGTTGGGGAGAATGTAATGTATTGTATTTTCTTTATTTTATTTTAGATATTATAGGTATTATTTTTGAGACCAGTTTCTAAGATGACATAAAATTTCAAGGTCCAGTGTGCCTGGAATAAATGTTTGAAATATATTAATTATATTAAATAGAAAGTGATCATAGTTTTCCTAAAAACATGGAATAAATTATAAATGAGTTCCCTGATCAGAAATATGAGGGAACCATTGAGTTCAAAGTTGCATATTGAAGACCATCACACCTCAGATTCAATGGATCTTTCCAATGATGATGAAACAACAATCATTTTTCATTAGTGATCGATCCAAATCAAGGTAGGGTGTGTGTTTTATTTGGATTTCTTCCCCATTATTGAATTATATGATGAACATGGACCAATCGACAAATAGATTGATCCGTAGTTCGATCGTCTTGCAAGATGGGTTGATTTTTAGGGTTTATCAAGAGATTATCTTTGATATTTGATTATTCTATTTTCATTCTAATGGAAATGAACTAAGATCAACAAGAACATCGATCAGGGTCTATTAATCTCATTTGATTCGATGCTTTTATCCCTCAAATACTCCATTCATTATGATGTTCTTCATTTAGACGCATTTCAATGTATTATCAAATGATCAATCATTGCATAATCATTTCTTGGTGCAATGATCTATTATCACATATCCGAGATCAATGGAATGTGATAGAGGTGAAATGGTGGTTGCAGCGATAGATTGGACGATGATTGATGTCCGATTTCATGTTCTTAAGAGTGTAATGAAGAATGGAAATGATCTTGTTTTATGAGTGGATAGAATGCCAAAATCTTGTTGATTTAGTGATGGAATGACTAGATGAGGCTGGATCTTGATTTTCATGGTGTGGCAGTCAACGATTGGAGGTCAGAGTATCAGATGAGGTGAGCGGGATGAATAAGAAGGGTTTTTGAAAAAATCCAATACACACACCTTGTATCCCTTGGCTATAACATGTACCTGAAGAGGTATACAGACATGGGGTGGAGTAAACAGGTTTCCTACATGGTGTGTACTCCCCCCACAATAAGGCTAGGATCATGTACATGATATACCCCATGTACTGGTATATGGTATGATTTCATGTACTGACACATGATAGGAGTACAAGGACGAGACCCGGTCTACATGGACATGGTGTGTGACCCATATACACATCGTATACTCTCCTATTACCTGGAAATGGGCTGATGACACAAGAAGTTCACACATGTAGGACCTGGGGTCAAGGGACATGATGTGCGACCCCTACTACACACCATGTAAACTTTTATACATGGCTCGAATCTCTTTTCCTATGTATCTTGGAAAAGTTTCTTTAGAATTAATTCCAATTATCCTTTCCCTAAAGGTAGGTATAGTATCATTTCATACTCTTAGGAATACAATCCATTCAACAGGACTTCCTAGATAGAGTTTTGGATTCCCCTTGATAGGCCCGTAGTGGGATCCTCTATTCATCTTCGTGCCCTAGGTGGATTTATTTATATCAACATTACCAACACTATTCATGTGCTAATATTATACATAGAAGGGTTAATATATATTGAGTTGTTTGTATCACCCCATGTCCATGGTTGTGATCCTCATCTATGTATCATATTCTATTCATACTATCACCATATTCTTTCCCAGGATGAGACCCGATGAGCAGTACCTCTCGGATGAATGACATCAGTGCTTTTTAGACTCAAGAGTGCATTATTATAGATGAGTTATTTATAGAATCATCAAGATGGAATCTTAGGGTTGGTATACTATGATTGTGACTTACCTATAGACTGTGTTTCTTTCTTGAGTATATCTAGATATTCTTATTAAATGTGTTGTAGATATATACCTCTATAGAGATGACTATACTTTCCTTTATTGTATTTTTTGTGGTTTCAAGGTGTTCTAATGAGTATTGTTATACTCACCCCTGCACGGGAATTTCCCACATGTGTCATGTCTTTTGCAGATGATCGACCTTTTGATAGAGTCCTAGGAGGACTAGGGCCAGATGGTGCTTTGTGAGACCAGATAGACCAAGGTGTGTTCCTAAGACTTTCAGAAAGTAGTCCCAGTACCTTTACTTTTAGGTTGGACTAGTGTTACAGACTTATTTATGGTGACCTTATATTTGACCATGTTTTATTTCTTTACTTAATGTCATACTCTAGTTGTGGGATATATATGTATGCATGCATTGGTTATTTAGTTGTTTTTACATTTTAATCATTTTGTGGGCTTGGATATGTGTGCGTGTATACAAGTACTTAGGAAATGCATCACATTTTTGTGATATTCCTACTCGGTGCTAGTCACCATATACTGACCTATTGGAGGTGGGCTTGGGGAGTCACAACATGGTACCCACTAGGATGGGTCTTGACACCTTTAGCAACTCAACTAGGAATATAAAAAAATACACATATTTGATATCTTTCTATTTTATATAGACAATTTCATCCTTTGGATTTTCTTTGATAAATTCCTACTTCATATAATACTCTAAGAAATGAATATCCAATAAAAATTTTTATGCCTGAAACACTAAAATTAACACATATCATATCATTAGATCAATAAAAGAATGAAAATTCATTCCTCATTTCTATAGATATCATCCAAACCCAAAATGGTTAGTATAAGTTATCCAATACAATACATTAATCTATAATACCACAATAATAACTTAAAAAATTCAACTTAATCAATTACATAAATAGCTAACCTTAAGACTCATCCAAAATATTCATGACTAAATTCAAAGTCCAAAAATTTAAAAGGGAGTTCACTAAATCAATAATATATTCCCTAGAAAATATAAATTGGCTCTCAACGACATATCACATATATACGAATACCATGATCACTATAAAACCTTAATTGAAAGATGAATTCTTCCAAAAAAAATCTCAGGTGTCACGAACCAACCCAGGTCGACCCTGAATTGGTCACCCGAGTCAATCCTCAACATGGTCCGAAGGGAGTTCCCGATCCCCACAGGCTAGAAACTAGTTTTGGGCATCAACTGAGTGAATAGAGGGGATGATTTACCCCAATAATAAATAGATAAACTGAAAAACCCAATATATATAAAAAATCCAACTGAACATCTTTTATACAAAGATAGAAATACAAAAAAACTAAAAGAAAACTATGGAGCAACTAAATTGAACCAGATGACTACAATGTATCCATGTGACCCAGAAGGTCACTCTCTAATACCAAACCCAACCATCGCCCATGAAGATCGATACGAGGATAAAAACCTATAGCATAATCTAAAAAAATAAATAACTATAGGTGTGAGTATTAAAACTCAATAGGCATGCCCGAACAATCTATTCCCAATCCACTTCCTTTAAAATAAAAGAAACATCAACCTCAAGCTTGAAATACAATATACTAAGTAATATTTTCTACATTTTTCACTTTTAAACCAAACACGTTCCATTTCCATTTTTCATTCCAAACCCAATTTCATTTCCATTAAATCAAAATTAACATTTTAAAGGGGAAAGTTATGTTTTCATTTCAAAATGGCACAAGAGAGTATAATTTTTTTTACTTTAATTTTTTTTGTTCCATAAACCTTTGGGAGATAACCCATCACTTTCCAATAAAGACACCACACATGAGAGCACTAAAACAGTCACATAATAAGGGAAATGGAAATAAGCACACAAGAGTAACCAAGTAACAATCATCTCATTCATTACTACAAGCAACTAAGTGCCAATAGACATGGGTGAACCTAGGAGATCGTGAATAATCCAAAACATACTAATATATGAGACCCATCCTCAGAAGCATTCCTCACATGATTAAATCAAAATCTCCCTAAATACTCCCAACCACCCTAACTTAGGAAATATTGAGGGGAAAATCCCATATTAATAAACCCAATATATCCACCTATTATAGGTCACCAGCTAGTGCGTAATATAGAACATGAAGAAATCATTATCAGAAAATTATTTTACTATTCCAGGTTCCCACATCTCATGTATAAAGGGGGTGAACCGACCGATCCCATCTGAGAAGCCAATCACATGCATATATAATAACAATTAAACAATAGGAATAACCCTGAGCCACTCCAAGGACCAATATCATTCTATAGAACAAATAAATCTCAAAGAGAGTCTGTACCAAGGATCACTAATTATCATAATGGATCAAAAATATTCCACAATAAGGAAATACCATCCATTAAACATAAACAAGGAATGAGAATCATCCAATGGAGGTTTTTATAATAAGCACTTTCATTATTTTTACAAAATTTCCAAACGGGCCTTTAAACATTCTCTATAAAACCATCACATTAAAAGAACCAAGTATATTTCTTCAAAAAGAGAAAAAAAACCTTTTTCATTTCACAACCATTTAGAAAAAAATCCCTTCAAATTACTCACATTTCATTTTTAAACCAAAACCATTTTTTATCCAAATTCAAAACGGGCCACTAATAAAAAATACATGCCAAACCACATTTGAAAACCAATATACATTCTTTTTAAATCCAAAACTATATTTAAATACCATTAAAGGAACCCAAATCATCATTTTTCATATAAATAATATATTCTCAAGGCCTAACCATGCTTTAGATGTCATAAAACACATGAAAAATCCAAATGGGCATTTAATCGAACACTTGGTGTGCAACATTTAACAAAAAGATTCTATTTAATATTAAACAAGGAATAAATCTCCACTTTTCACACCAAATATAAATCTAAAGGATCACATATCACTAATAAATAATCAATGGTGGTGAAAAAGATATGAAACCAATGAATCTTAAATTAAAAAGGTCAAGTGCATGGGAAACCTACCTCAAATCCATGGTGCATCAGTGAGGCACACCTAAAAACGCACCAATGGGGTTCCAAGAGCAAAGATATATCAAGTGGAACCACAAATGAACAAAACCCCCAATTTTACACCACCCTAGGTATGAAAATCGACCAACCATTTCCAATAGGTTTAGAGAAGAGAGGTAAAATAGAAGAAAAGAAAATGAGAAGTAGAGAGAATCCCTAACCTTTCAATTCAGGTGAAGAATCACCAAGAAACCACCTTGAATCACAATAGGATGGGATTTGAGGAGCCAAAATTCCCCATGGGAGGAGTTTAGGTTGGGGAAAAAAGAATGGGGGTTTAAGGGGAGAAACCCTAATTAAAAATAAGGAAAAATCCCCAAAAAATCCTTTCCTGACTGGGTTGCATGGTTAGCTCACATAGTTTAACAAACCATGTGAAAACTGTGCAATTAGCCACTGCCTAGTGCTTCATGGGCTGCACACTTATCCTGAATGGTTAGTTAAACTATGCACAAACCATGCGACCCCCTGTACACTTACCTTCATGATTAGACTAACCGTGTGCCTTAACCGTGCAACCTAGAAAAGTCCCTAAAAATCACCCTTTTCACCCCAAAACTCATCTAACTCAAGGGTATAAACCATCCAACAAACATAACCCATAAAATCACCACTATAAATTCATCCTATACCAATTCCTCTATCCCAAAGGTTTAGAGAAACCATTGGGATAAGATTTATATACCAATGGTTTATTGAAAACCATTGGTATAGGAAGTTTTAGACTGTATTTTCCCAACGGTTTGAAGAACCGTTGGGATATGCATAGTTTTCCCAATGGTTTTTTTTGAAACTGCTGGGATAGTGGAGAGTGTACCCCCCTTATGAAAATGGTTCATTGAAACCGTTGAGATATCTTTGATAATATTTCCCAATGGTTTTTTAAAACTGTTGGGATAAAAATCCACAAATGCAGCATGTGATTCTGATCTTGATCCGCCCACATTGTGCCCTAAACGAGAGATCCATTGTTCTAGCGTGCAAACCCTTCTTACCAACAACTAATTTTTTGTTCTTACACATCAAATATATAATTTATAACTCAGTTTTATATTCTACCTCCATTTATTCCATTTTTCATTCGGATTTCTTTGAATACGAGGTTGTTTTTTGTTTTTTGTTTTGATTATCCCTAAACAACAACTCCCTTATTCTTTGCGAACCCTTCTTCCAAAACTGCGATCAATACTTGATTCAAGTAAGTGTTTGTTATTCCACCTCTAATAGATGATAACACAGTGTATCCTATTTCCCCTAACATAACACATGATTCCTCTAGTAGAATATCTATTCAAATGATGATTCCTCCAGTTCAGAAATTTGTATTTATGGAATGTTATGCCATTGCATAGAGTTCCTTTTAAGTTTTCTATTTAGTCCCTTTTGATTAGAAGCATGGTTCATGTCTTATAGTGATATTTTAGTGATGTCATATTATATTTATCGAACATGGTAGTGAGTTATTAAATGGTATGGAGACCTACTATGGGTCTCCATTTCATAATTTATTTTTCAAGGGAATGGGAGGGGGGCTGTGCAGTGGGAGGGGGGGGGGGCTGTGCAGTGGGAGGGAGCTGTAGGGGGGGGGGGTTGTGCAGTGGGAGGGGGGTTGTAGGGGGTTTGTAGTGGGAGTGAGGGGGGGTAGTGAAGTGGGGGAGGGGGCTGTAGGGGGGTGGCTGTGTAGGGTGGGGGATGCAAGGGGTGAGGGGGTGTGTAATGTGGGGGGTGGGGGTAGTAGGGGGAGATGGTGGAGGGGGTATGTAGTGGGAGGTGGGGGCTATAGGGGGTGTGTGCAGTGAGATTGGGGATGTACACTCCCAACCCTCAAATAATTTAAATCCATGAAAAATACATGTGCCTTACCATATCCCAAACATATAATAGCTCATCCTTATGCTATTTTGTCTATACACAGACCAAAACTCTTCGCAATCTCAACTCCCCGATCTTCATTGTCCAAAAATTTGATATGACATCGAATATAGATATATCATTCCTACATGCCTAGAATACCCCAACTACTCAATATAATTAATCAATCCCTTATGTGGGAACTCCCCTGATAGGAATTACCTACCTCGTCACTTCCCGATTGAAGGTATCAATATCCTGGTAGTTCCACAACAACCATCATCCCATAACACCCATATTAGAAGCATCACACACCATCATTTCCCACATCCCATCATATTCTCATTTCACAATCACACCATACATGATTCCATTAAAATACCACATCAAACTTAATTCTCATAAAAGTCCTGCATCACTCTTGATGCCCATATATTAACCACACTTTGTTAATTCAATTATCACATATTAACATCATGCACCAATTTCCATAATAAAAAACTAAAAACTATAGTCACATGCTCAAAATGTAACTCTAACTATCATGGTCTCTCTAAAATGTGAGTGGGATCTCACTCTTGATTCCCATATATACCTTGCTGAATTTTCTAGAGGAATAATTCCGGATGCTCTCTCTTGGTTTTTGAGTGAAATAAAGTTGCAGAATCAATGTATCGTGATTTTAATAGACTAATGACACTTAGTAAATAATCATCATACTAAAAATTAATGTTTTTATTATATATTGTATGATTTATTGAATTAATTATATATCTATTCAAACTCACCTAAAATAATGGATAGTTAAATTATTTGTAGACAGCTCGCCCACCCCCTGGACACCCCACCCCCAGGACACCCCGCCCACCCCCCGGGACACCCCTACTCCCCTAGACAGCCCCGCCACCCCCGTGGACAGCCCGCCCACCCCCTGGACACCCCTACCCCCAGGATAGCCTTGTGAACCCCGAGGGCAACCCGCCCACCCCCTGGACACCCCTACCCCCTTAGACATCCCCCACCCCCATGGATAGCCCGCCCACCCCCTGGACACCCCCTACCCCCTGGACAACCCTACTACCCTTGTGGATAACCCGCCCACCCCATGGACACCCCCTGCCCCCTGGACACCCCCCACCGTGGATAGCTCCCCCACCCCCTAGACACCCCCTACCCCTTGGATAGCCCTGCCAGCCCTGTTGACATCTTTCCCACCCACCTGGACACCCCATACCCCCTGAATAGCCTCGCCACCCCCGTGGATAGCGTACCAACCCCCTAGACACCCTGTACCCCCTGGACAGCCCCCTCCACCCCCGTGGACAGCTATCCCACCCCCTTGGACACCCCCATACCCCATGGATAGCCCGACCACCCTTGTGGACAGCCCGCCCACCCCCCTGAACACACGGTACCCCCTGGACAGCCCCACCACCCCCGTGGATAGTCCGCCCACCCCCTGGACACCCCGTACTCCCTAGACAGCCCAACCACCCCCATGGACAGCGCTCCCACCCCTTGGACACCCCATACCCCCTGGATAGCCCCGCCACCCCCGTGGATAGCCCGCCCACCCCCCTAGACACACCACACCCTCTAGACCCCCTTGTGGATAGTCCACCCACCCCCTGGACAGCACGCCACCCCTGTGGACAGCTTTCCCACCCCCTGGACACCCCGTACACCCATGGATAGCCCCGCCACCCCCGTGGACAGCCCACCCACCCCCCCTAGACACACCGTACCCCCTGGATAGCCCCCCACCCCATGGACTACCCGTCCACCCCCGTGGAAACCCCTACCCTTCTGGAAAACCCTGCCACCCCCGTGGACAAGCCTCCCACCCCCATAGACACACCCTGCCCCCTGGACAGCTCACCCACCTCTGTGGACAACCCTCCCACCCCCCTAGACACCAAATACCCCTGGACATCCCCACCACCCCTATGGATAGCCTGCCCGCCCCCCTAGACACCCCGTACCCCCCCTGAACAGTCCTGCCACCCCCGTGGACAGCCCACCCACCACCCTAGACACACCGTACCCCCTGGACAGCCCCACCACCCCCCGGACACCCCCATCCCCCCAGACGCCCCCACCCCCTGGAAAGCCCCCCCTGACACCCCCAATCCCACTGTACAGCCCCGCCACTCCCGCGGACAGCCCAACCACCCCCCGTGGATAGCCCGCCCACTCCCCTGGACACCCCGTACCCCCTGAACAACCCTTCCACCCCCATGGACAGCCCGACCACCCCCGGACACTCCTTACCCCCCTGGATAGCCCTACCCACCCCTTGGACACCCTGTTCACACCCTTGGACACCCCATACCCCCCCTGGACAGCCCCCCTACCCCTGGAAATCCCCTCACCCCCTAGACACCCCGACCCCCCTAGACAACCTCTCCACCCCCGTGGATAGCCCTCCCACCCCCTGGACACCCCATACCCCCTGGACAGCCCCCCCACCCCCATGGACAGCCCGCCCACCTAGACACCCCGACCCCCCTAGACATCCCCCACCCCCCGGACACCTCCGACCCCCCTGGACAACCCCACCACCCCTGGATACCCCACACCCCCTAGACACCACCACCCCCTTGGGAAATGTATGTGATAACTCAAATAATCTACTAAAATATAAAATTTATTCGATCTAAAATTTAGTCAACTACTGAATAATTCTCCTCCACAGGTGTACATGATCTTGTATACTCATGTATAGTTCTTCAAAGATATTTTGTAATAAATATAGTATTTTTTTGTCTTTTATATTATGATTCTCATATAGAGTAGTGTGTTAATTATGGTTTCATATAAAGTGAACTATTCTCATTTACTTAAATATATTTTCGATGAAACTTCAATCTTATTGAATTTCTTTTGACGAAATGAATTATAATTTTTTTACAGAATGGATAGAAGTTGGATGTATGAAACTGATTGGATCTCAAGCAATTTCCAAAACAATTTAGATGGTTTTTTAGATTTTTCATTTTATAATGCTTCAGATAGTGGTCACATACACTACCCCTGTTACAAGTGTGTTAGAAGACCTTGGTTGAGCCATGAAGAAGTCATCTACCACATAACCAAATATGATTTTCAAGAAAACTACTCTATGTGGTATCACAATGGGGAGAAAAAGACATCTCAAATTGCTGATGATCCAAATGAGAGGACTGGATTGGAGAATTTGTTATATGACCAGTTTCCATTTATTCATAATCATGAAAAAGAAAGGATTCCAACCTAAGAAGATTTCGATATGAGCACACATGATGCGTCTAATGAAAATGATGATGTTGTTAGGGTGAAAAATTAAAATGATGCTTCCATGACTCCAGTATATTGATAATGCAATAAAATGAAAAATCTGGATTTTTTAATACGATTGTTTCATGGGAAAAATATGTATGGGATTTCTAATACTGCCATTGATTAAATTCTTACCTTATTTAAGGACTTACTTCCATATGATGCAGATATTCACTCAAACCACTATATGTAATGGAAGTTAGTTGAGGAACTTGGATTTTCAAGAAACAAAATTCATGCTTGCCTGAAAGATTGCAGTTTATTCTGGGAGGAAAATGCTAAATGGAATGGTTGTATAAAATGCGGCACATCCCACTAGAAGCCAAAAGTTGATGGAATACCATCATGTGTGCCACAAAAAGTAATGTGGAACTTTCCATTGATCCCCAAACTCCAGAATATTTTTATGTCTAATTAAATATCAATAAAAATGCGATGGAATGATACCAAGAGAAAGAAGACTAATTGTGAGTTGGTTCACCCTGCATATGGATTTTCATGGAAGAGATTTGATGCTCGATATCCTGATTTTGTAGCTGACGTGCATAATGTGAGGTTGGTTCTTTCATGCGATGTTTTTAATCCATTTGTGTATATGAATACGTTTCACAACACATGGTCAATTTTTATACACATTTATAATCTTCCCCCCATGGTTGTGTATGAAAAAACCTTTCACTTTCATGAGTATACTCATATCTGGACCTTTTGATCCCAACAATGATATAGACGTATACATGCAACCTTTAATAAAAGAGTTGAAACTTATTTGGGGTGTGGGTGTGCGCACATACGATGCATGTTCGAAAGACATATTTCAGATGCGTGTTGCACTTATATGGACGCTCAATGATTTTCTTGCTTATGCAATGATGTCTGGATAGAGCACAAATGGAAAACTATCATGTCCTATTTGTATGAAGAATACATAATCTAGAAGACTAAAACATCATTGTAGTTTCAGTTTTATGGGACATCGATGATTCTTGCCAATGGACCATCCATATAGAAATAATCGTCCAAGATTTAACAATATCATGGAGATCGATGATCCACCTCAGCGTATGTTTGGAACTGATGTGCTTAATGAATTGAAATATTTCAGTTTTTCATTCAGGAAGGTTAAAATGAAATATAGAAAGATAAAGAATGTTTTCACTGAAACCTATTACAATTGGAAGAAGAGAAGTATCTTCTTTGATTTGACTTGTTGGTCAACCAATTTTTTACGTCATTGCCTAGATGTAATTCACAATGAAAAAAATATATGTGAAATGTTTCTTTTGATTATTCTAAATGTTAAGGTAAATACAAAAGATGATTTACGGTCTCGATGTGACTTGGTGGATTGGGGCATCAGACCGGAATTGCATCCTGTGCATATCAGTGAAAATAAATGGAAACTTCCATGTGATTCTTATGTGATGACACCTACAGAAAAAAGAAATTTCTAGAAGTACTAGAGACTATTAAAGTTCCTGATGTATATTGAAGAAACATATCCAAACAGGTCAACAAAAGAGAGTTGAAGCTAAAATCTTTAAAGACTCATGATTATCACATCCTTCTACATGAGTTGAATCAAATAGAAATTCATCATATTTTTTCCAATAATGTAAGGGTGGATGTTATTCGGTTGTGAAATTTGTTTAGAGATATTTGTGCTAATAAGTTGTCCAAGTTTTTCTTGCAAAAAATGTTGGTAGATGACCCATTAATTTTTTGTGAGTTAGAGAAAATATTTCCTCCATCATTTTTACATGCATGTTGTATCTGACTATCCATATTCCAACTAAAATACTTCTCAGAGGACTTATTTCTTTTCGTTGGATGTATCTAACTGAAATAAATATGTATACATTAAAGTCTTATGTCTGTAATAGGAATCATCCCGAAGGTTCTATCGTGAACGGTTACTTGGCTCAAGAATGTATGGATTTATGCTCTATGTATTTGTATAATCTTACTACAAGAATGAACAGAACAATGATAAATAAAGAAGAATAGTATGAGGAAATTGAACCCAGTTTTCCATCACTTCCTCAAATAGGAGGAATTCTTGGTTTATACACATCGACGACATTAAGCCTTGAAGAGCGGGAGATGACACATCACACAGTTTTGTTCAAATGTGATTTGTTCGATGAATAAATCTTGTAAGTAAATTGTATATTTATATCATATATATATATATATATATATCTATTAAACTATTCCTATTTTTATCTACATGGAACATAAAGTGATGATAAATAGAAAGAATCATTCTTTAACTTTGAGAAGGAGGGATACTTTTCATAGAAAAGAGTTTTATTCTTGGTTAAAATTGAAGGTAATAATATTACTATTTAAAATAATTAAAATAATAATTAATTAAGTTTAATATTGATTTATATTTTAGGTATTGAGTTTTCCTACTGAATCCATCTCTGAGGAAATAAGAGCTTTGGATTTTGGTCCTAATATCGTGGTTTGTGACTGTAAATCAATTGTTATCAAAGGGTACATATTTATTATCACTGAACAAGAAAAGAACATGAGAAAAAACATGATGGTGTTATGGTTACTGCCACAATAGACTTTTATGCTAGTGCATCAGATAGTAGACCGCGATTTGAAAATGTAGGTTATTATAGAGTCATTAAAAAAATAATAATATTGGATTATTATTCTCATGGATGATTCATGCTGATGAAATGTAAGTGGTTTGATTCAATGAAGAGACATATAACATTTATTGATAATTGTGGATTTTGAGTAATTGATATGACTCACACTCTTGCTACCAATTAACCATATGTATTGGCATCAATGTCAAAACAAATTTTTTATGTCAAAGACCATCTTTGACCTGAATTTGGTGTCATTATTGAAGTAATTACAAGACATATTTTTGATAATGGTGATGATGGAATTGACACCATCCCTACTTCCATTGGAAACAATCCATTTATTACTTTTAATGACTCCAATAGCCCAATTTTCAGAGTTTACTGTGAACATGAATTTGTGGTGGGAAATATATAAAATCATCCATTCATGTTTTCAATTATTTTGGTTTACCTAGACTTGGGTTGTTAAGGTTGGTACTATTCAAATTGATTTAATATTGATTACAAATATGTTGTATCTGACTTGACCGTTATGTGAATTTTCAATGTTTATTGGTTGTAATTTTTATTTGAATTTCATTTTCTAATTTAGAATTGAACTGTATTTAAACCTACAAAACCAACATTTCTAAATTGGTGAACATTTCAATGCTTCAACTGTGATTTTCATAAAATTTGTATGACTCTAAGACCTCTCTTTAACATTTTACCAGCTAATGAACATGATGGTTTGTATTCTTCTGCAAAACATGTATTGAAACCTACATCATCTACCTAAGCTAAAGAAATTAATTTTTTCCTTAATTTTGACAACTTCTTTACCACTTATTAATCTAGTAGAATCAATGTTCCATGATTTTAATAGGATGATGACACTTAGTAAATAACCATCATAATAAAAATTAAATTTCTTTATTACATCTTTTACGATTTATTGACTTCATTATATATTTATTTAAGCTCACCTAAAATAATGGTTAGTTAAATTGTCCATGAATCCCCCTATTCCATCTCATTTATTTTGTTTTTTGGGTTACACATTAGTTATCCTTTTCTATTTACTTCCATATTTGTTTTCAAATGCAGGAAATAAAACCAATTGAAGAGAGGTGACGAAAACAAATTATAGACAACAATTATCGCATGAATGAGCTGGGCATTCTATCACTAGTGCCTGCAATGAGTATTTTATTTCAAATATATTTATTTAAATAATTTATAATGTCATGTGATTCATTTTTTTAAACATTTTTTCAGGATCTATCTATTAGGAAATAGTTATTTGATGAGCAACCTAGTAGTGGTCCCTGTACTCGGGGTGTTGGTACGAGGGGGGGGGGGTGGTACGGGGAGCTAGACAATCTGGTCGGTGTACTGAATTAGACCATGCCCCTCCCACTGACATACCATCCATCCCACATTTTGATCCCAGAGTACCGTTAAGAACACACGAGATATTTAGGCCTCCCATGTTTTAAACACCCTTTACATCTGAGCCTCCTCACCCGTCTGTACCATATCCAATGATGATTACCACTCCCCATCCAACATTTGGCCAGCCATCCCTGTCATCTTCTTTTACTTATGCTTCCTTCTCTCTGGGATTTTATATTCTATCTTCTTCGACTCCTGCTCTGCCAGAGTTTTTCCCTGTGGAGCATACATTAGGACCCACTCCATCTGTACAAGGTGTTCCTTTAGTTTTTGCGGATCCAGTGGTGCCCATTGATCAGACTACCGTAGGTATACTTATACAAACCTAACAAATTTTTACACTAGTATTTATTTTCATTATAACATGTATTGATAAAATATTTGTTTTTCTTTCATAACAAATACATCTACTGATAGGAGGCGGGGGCGAGGTCATACACGCATGCATACGGTGTAGAACTCTCGCACACAGTTGATGGTGGAATATAATAAAGATCATTAGATGATTGAAAAATCAGGGCAGTAATTTCGGAGTTTTTTGGCAAAGATTTCCAAATACTCCGACATCATTCCTGTTAGCCCGCTCTCATGGAGAAAACTACCAAATGAAGTCAAGGATAAAGCCCGGGCAGAGATATGGGTAAAAAAATCTATTGTATTTAATGAAATATATTAATTTTTGTATTTATATGAATTAATATTTTGGTGTCAGCTGTGGTTTAATTTCCCTGATGGCGAGGGTGCACGACCAGCATGTCTAAAGGATCTAGGTGAGCTTTGGAGAGATTATAAGCATGAGTTGTACATTGGATGACGTGCTAGAGTGGGTACAGAGTTAGAGGAAATCCCTATCATGGATGATTGTTCGTTAGAACAACACTGATAGATGATTACTCATTGGATAACTAGCCAATTTATGGTATTAATCAAATTGGAGGTATTTAAATGAAAATTTTCATGTTTTTCATTAATACTAATTATTGAATTTTATTTAGGATTCATGTGGAAGAAATAAAAAAACATTGATGCTAAGAAATACGTCCACACATTGGGACGTACTATGATGCCATATCATAAGAGGCAGTAGGTATGATAGTTTATAATCTTTCTTTATGACTGACACTTTCTATTGCTTCCTCCATAATTTATTCGATTTCTAAATTTGTTACATAATTTTAGTTATGCAATTACTGTTTTTTTGGTATCCTATTTTTAATTATGGTTTCCTACATTCAATGTAATCTTAGAGGCATAAATTAAATATATAAGGACGTGTGCCTCGAGAAAAACTATTTTTCTCGAGTAGAAAGAAGAAATATGGAAGTGCGGTTAATGAACCGAATAAACAATAGATTATAAGTTTTACATTGTAGATTCAAAATTTTAATCTCTATTTTTTAACTTAATAATCTATTTATATTTGTAACAGGATGATTTATAGGCCTTTGATTCCCATGAACCTAAAAATTTTGGGCCAAATGATCACTTACATTAGGTGTTGGGAGATGAGTACCTTGGTAGAGTACGCTGCCGACCTGGGAAGAGTATAGTTCCGAAGAGGTATTGGCCCTCCTCAAGTACGAGTTATAGTGCCACTGAGTTGCAGCAGGTTAAGGTACAGAAAGAACATTCTGAAAAAGGGCCACAAAGATGGAAAAACAGTCTGTCAGGGCAAACACTACATTTATGAAACTGATGGAAGTTTTACGTCTAACACTTCCCCCAGAGGCCAAAAATACTTGTGATGAATATACGTCATCAAAGAATTCTATATATGGTTCACCAAGTGGTAGTTCTATTGGTGTTCATGATGATGGAGAGGAGGAGGCTGAGGCGGAGGAGGAGGAGGGTGAGGATGAGGCTGAGGCAGAGGAGGAGGGTGAGGAGGAGGCTGAGGCGGAGGAGGAGGGTGATGAGGAGGCCGAGGCTAAGTAAGAGGGTGAGGAGGAGGGTGGAGATAATGATGGTGATGATGATGAGGATGAGGGTGAGGGTGATGATGATGGTGATGATAGTGTTGGTGATGAGGGGAAGATTGATCCATTACATTTTTGACTGATATTACTGACCTTTGATGTTTATTGATTTGTTGTGCCTGAATATATGTGTGATTAGGTAGGTCACATTATCTTTATTTTTATCTATAAATAATAAAACTTGACTTGATGATTTTCTATGACTGATTCACCCCTCCCCTAGATAGCCCCCACCCCCTGGACACCCCCACCCCCTAGACAACCCGTACCCCCTAGACAGCCCCGCCACCCCCGTGGACAACCCACCCACCCCCCTAGACAACCCCCCATCCTCTGTTCATGGGTTGTCCAGTTGTGGGTGTTGATTTTTACATTGATAAAACATCAGTGGTTCCATAATATTTTCCCCATAAATGAAACCTTAAATTTAATGATTGATAGGAAATGAGATTCTAAATGATTTAAATGATTATTTATATATTATGAATGTTTTATTTTTAAAAATCATGGATGTTGTGAAATCCCCCTATTTTAATTAAATTGTAATTTTTGAGTGGAATTTAGAAAATTGGTGGTCTGATAAGAAGTTGATATAATGAAATTATTTTTTTAACCTTGAAAGAATTTTCTTAGAAAATATGTAAATACCATCCCATGAAAATATGTAAATACCATCCCATGAAAATATGCTAATGGGAATGCAACACATATAGGTGGTGGATGTTCCTTATCCATAGGACCTAATGTGATGGAGGTTTCCACTAGATATGTGATCAAACTGTTACAAGGGATATTTCTAAGATTTAATCTTATTGGATATTGTGTCACTTGATGATGTGTTGTTATGGGTATTTTTTTACCCATCCATTTCATGTACCTTCTACATGAAGAGTTTTGACATATAGACTTTTATTATTTATCTTTCTCTATTTTGTAGGAAAAAAATTCATCATTATTCTTGTATTATTTATGATTCTGGTCAACAATATGTGGGGTTTGGGAATTCCCATATGGCTATATTAGAGCTAACTCATGTATCAGTGTACCTGTAAATCCGAACTAGTTCATGGTAGATTATTATCATAGACAAGGATATGCGTCTCTCCTTGATGTTGTCATCCATTCTATGTTGTCCTAATAGACATGATGTAGGATTTCAGGAACATGGGAGGTTGCTATGATTGATTTATTTAGCAATACCTCATTTTCACAAGCTGTAAGTCACCTTGGGAATTTAGAAAAACTATCATTGTGGATTGTTTTTAACTGATTCTATTGAAAATAGTTAACAATGTTTTCATGAAATTCATATTCATATATCTCCTATTTGATTTATTGATCCATGTATCCTTACTGATTCATTTAGTGAGATGATAGAAAAAATATTTTAAATTAAATTTAAATTAAATTTAATTATTTTAAACCCACAAAAGTGTTACTATAAGATGAATTGCTTCATTTTTATGATATTGGTGTTATTTTGAGCTGAACATTAAAAATGGCCCATTTCAGATTTTTAACTGTTTTAAATTATTTCTGTAGTTTGTCCATAACATATTCTACAATAATCCAAATTGAAAAATTATTTCTCTTCCAGATTCCAAACATCCAGGGCTTCATTTACTATTTTTGTACCAAAAGCTGAATCAACCATATGGAAGCTCAAAAGAAGCTCACAAATTGTCTCATGAAAACTGTTTACAGTTCTGCCGATTTTTGGTGTGGGGTCCATAAATAACTCTTGGTGGGCCCAATTGTTGTGATATTTGGTGGGTGGATAAGAAGGGAGTTTTATAACATCTTTCATGAAGTGAAGGCCACAGAAATTGTCCGTTTTAAGTGTCATTAAAGCATCCTAATCCGGAGGTTTGCAATTTGGCGTGTCTGACTGGACATAATAAATTGTGAGAGTAAAATAATCATAACTATCGGAATACTTTTCCAAATCTACTGATATTTTGAGGGGAAAAGAAAAAGGTAATTATAAACAACATTAAAGATGGTTTCAACGCGTGAATATGTCATTTAATAAGGAGAAAATGCATCAACATATGGGGGAAGAATTCTGTATATAAAAGGAGGAGAGGTCCCCCCTCTCAAAGCATCCCATTCTTCATCCCATTCCTTCCGAGACACCAAGAAGGAGAATTTTTTGGCTTTTATTTTGTTTATTTTATTTTCCATTGTTTTTTAATGCCTTATTCTTCCCCTTTTAACTCTATTACCCTTCACATGGAGGGGTAAAACCTTTGAGTGATCGGGGAAGGGGGAGTTTCAATTTTGTAATGTAGGAGTTTTGTGCTTAAATATAAAATCCTCCTTTTCTTTTGTATGACTTATATTATCACTGTTTCCCAATTATATTAATGTGATCATGTTTTGATTTTTTTATTCATTGTTAATAGATTTGGTTAAAGACTTTTAATCCCCCTCCACCTAGTGCAATTTGTCTCGATCGAGAAGATTGTGTTAGGTGGTGAGTGTCTAGCGATCGTTGGCATGTGTGTGAAACTATTAAACTTTTTCTAGAGTTATAAGGAGAAAAAATTCCCAATCGGGACTTTACTTAGTTGTTTAGGGATTTTTTATGAACTTCCATGCACATAGGAGTGAGTCTCATTTGTTTTTTTAACCAAGGGTGATTAATAACTCGATTGAGGAGTCTTTAATTTTTTATTCGAAAGGAAGAGAGAGAATATGATCTTTATTACTATGATGACATTGCAAAAGTGAATCCTAATCTGACCCCATAACTCTCTTCATCCATTAGTGTTCAACCATTCTTTCTATTGCTTGCTTTATTTTTCAACCCAAACAATTTAAAAAACAACCTTTTCTTCTTTCTTAAATTTAAGTGACAAACATAATTGTTGTGCACTCCTCTTTGGAGACAACTTAGGTTAACCACTATACTATATTTTAACTTAGGTATTATTTTTTTTGTCACACCCCATGACAGGCATGTGTCAAAACATGGTGCCGTTGCCGGGGAGGCTGTTCAAACAATCTAATTCAAACATTTTTAAGTATTTTCTTTTATTTTATTTAAAAAAAATCTAAAAAAATATATGATTTATACCAACAAAAATTATTCTTCTTGGATTGATTACTCACAGTTTCAGGAAAAAATGGTTCATAATGATGAGGAACCCCTTTTTCAAAAGCTTGATGAACTCACTATTGTGGCCAAGAAAATGATGAATGGCCATGTCATAGGTATCTCTCTTCGTTAACTGATGGACATGGTGAATCAAGTCAACATTGATTATCAAAGATTTAAGTCCATAGATAATTTTACATTAGATCAAGAACCTCAACCTGAACCAGAATCAGAACTAGCGGGGGAAGTAAATTCACCACTCATCTTTCAGATAGAGGAGCTTGACTACCTACCTCTACCCAATGAAATTAAACTCAATTAGGATCTTTCCACTGAATAATCAATTGAAGTCGATCCACTTAAAGGGGATAATATTTTTTTAAACTCTCTTCATTCTGATTTTATAGAATATGAATTGAGTACTAATTCCCCGTGGATGAAATTTTCAGATTCCGATAACTCTTGTATTGCCTTGGTGGATGAGGAAGAAAAAGATGATGCACCCAATGAAGAACATATGGAGCTCCCCTAACATGTATATAATTTATTGGAGGGAGTTCAAGATGGAATCCAAGTGGATTTTCCTAAGAAAAAGAGTTGAAAGATTCTTACTTTGGAAGGTATGAATATGATATTAACACTTAATGCTTTAACTTTGTTCAAATAGAATTATACTTTGACTATTCCTTTTATTTTTCTACTCATGAATCATACCTTCTGCAATCACTCGATAATAAAGAGGATGCTGTGAAATTGGAAACCAAGAAAGATGAGGACTCATTCTTTGTCCTACCCTCACCAAGAAAATTGGATCTTATTGTACTAGGGGTGGATTTGGTGTACTATACCCATGGTGTCCTCAATAAAAATAATTAATTTCATGATGTAAAGAAGAAGTTTTGTTGGTTCATCATAAAGAACATTCACCCACCATCATATTGGGGATAACCGATTAAAACTGCCCATCTGGAGGCAGTCAAAACCCAGGGCCCGCTTGGGAGATTAAACCAAGATCTATCCTTCTTTTCTCATCCTATTTCTATTTTCATTTCTTTTAATAAATTTCTTATGTTGTATTTTGTTCTTTTTTTAGGTTTTTAGTGTGCAACACTTAGGATCTTAACTCAATATTTCACTTCCAATAAGTCAGGTTGTACATCTACTTCACACTTACTTGATGTTGTGATTCATTTTAAAATTAGATTCCATGTTAAATCCAATTGAATGCATTGAGGACACTGCATCATTTAAGTTTTGTGGAGGGTACCTTTGTAGTTTAGGATTTTCATTTTGTGTTTGTTTTAAAAAAAACCAGGTTTTCATCTTTTTGTGTGTTTATTTTTCAATTTTTGGTGTGTTTTTGAAAATTTTGAGCTGAAATGATTATCATTACCATTTTTGAAACCCATTTTAATGATTGAACCAATCTATTCCATGAAACTGAGATTAAATTAATGCTAAAATGATGTTGTTTCGAGTTTAAATATTTTGGAATTTTATGAAAAGTACACTAATTTTTGAAACTCATGCCATATCTCACTGTCTATATCATTGAAATCAGTTTCTTGTGAGGCTTATGAACCGTTTTTGTCATATTCTTTTCATTAACCTCATTTCTTGAGAGAACTAGACCATGCTTTCTTTAACCATAATTTGATTTATTCCTTTCAAAACTTGAGGGTTTGAGGAACTTGTGTTTTAAATGTTTGAGTCATTTATTCGGTTTAAGCTCCCATTTCAAAATAATCCTTTTCATTATGGACTAACTTATACATTAATCATTGTATCCCCTAGTATCTATGAATAGACTGTTAGGTTAGCCACATTACAAGCCAATTTTCCCTATCTAACCTGCTCTTGAAGTGAACTTGCATGATCTAGTTGAACTTAAGTGTGCGGGAAGATGTATTGTGGTGTAATACCTCATTTGGTGATACTTTTGGTGGATTATAAAATGACGAATAACTGATGTTTCTACTGAATATTTCATTTTGTTAAAAGATGTGCCTTTTCTGGAGCTTTCATGATAAGAGAAACTGTGCCTTTCTGGAGCTTCTGATGTAAAAAGAAAGTTGTGCCTATCCGGAGCTTTCAAGAAAAATCATGTTTGAAGAGATTGAAATATTTTATGATGAAATCCTGAGCTGATTGAATGATGATGGAGCCTATTTTCTACAAAGGGGAAGATAAGGAGACCATTTTTGACTGAAAATTAGAATCTTGCAATTTTGCTTCAAAAAGAGCCAAGCCCTCCTTTTTCGGCCTCATAATTTTTTTAAACATCAAAATCCTACCATCCAAAGGCAATAGAACAACCATGAAAAGTACTAATTAGAAACACATTTACTTGACTCACATCATGTGGAGAAGTAGGAATTTATCAAGCCCATGGTGGCTCTTGTGTGAGTTTGGATGAGAAAAGACTTGTTGAGCATTTACATTTGTGATGTGAGAGAAAATTCATGTGAGGTAGGTGTTTTGTGTGCATGGGATAAGAAATTAAGTAAAAATATATTAAATAATATAAAATGGAGAACCTGAAATGATTTTTTTTGATGATGCATTATATCTTTTTGTTTCTTAGTATGGATTTGGTAGATCTCATTGGTATGTGTTTTGGATTTGATTTGATTTGATTTTTACTTGTCTTGGAGTCCAAGTGCTAAGTGTGGGGGAATTGATAGATCAAATATTTTTAATTAAATTTACATTGAATTTAATTTTTATAAACCCACAAAATTGTTACTCTAAGATTAATTTCTTCATTTTTATGATATTGGTGTTATTTTGAGTTGAACATTAAAAATGGCCCATTTCTGATTTTTAACTATTTTAAATTATTTCTATAGTTTGGAAATACAATATTCTAAATTAATACAAATTAAAAAAATTATTTCTCTTTAAGATTCTACACATCTAGGGATTCATTTACTATTTTTGGACCAAAAGCTGAATCGACCATATGGAAGCTCAAAAGATGCCCACAAATTGTCTCATGAAAACGGTTTACAGTTCTGCCGATTTTTGGTGTGGGATCCATAAATAATTCTTGGTGTGCCCAATTATTGTCATATTCGATGGGTGGACAAGAAAGGAGTTTTATAACATCTTTCATGAAGTGAAGGATGTAGTAATTGGCCATTTTAAGGGTCATTAAATCATCCTAATCTGGAGGTTTGTGATTTGGCGTGTCTGACTAGACATAATAAATTGTGATAGTAAAACGGTCATAAATCTCAGAATTCTTATCCAAATCCTCTGATATTTTTAGGGGAAGCGACCAAGGTAATTATAAACAACATTCAAGAAGGGTGAAATGCGAGAAGATGTCATTTAATGAGGATAAAACGCATCAAAATCCGGGGGAAGAATTATGGATATAAAAGGAGGAGAGGTCCCCCCTCTCAAAGCATCCCATTCTTCATCCCATTCTTTCCGGGACACCAAGAAGAATAATTTTTCGGCATTTTATTTTGTTTATTTTCTTTTAAATTGTTTTTTAATGCCTTCTTATTCCCCTTTCAACTCTATTACCCTTCACATGGAGGGGTAAAACCTTTGAGTGATCGGGGAAGGGGGAGATTCACTTTTGTAATGTTGGAGTTTTGTACTTAAATATAAAATCCTCTTTTTATTTTGTATGAATTCTATTATCACTGTTTTCCAATTATATTAATGCAATAATGTTTTGAGTTTGTTTTATTCATTGTTAATAGCTTTGGTTAAAGACTTTTAATCTCCCCCTTCCTAGTGCAATTTGTCTCAATCGAGCAGATTGTGTTAGGTGGTGAGTGTCTAGCCATCGTTGGAACATGTGTGAAACTATTAAACTTTTTATAGAGTTATAAGGAGAAAAAATTCCTGATAGATACTTGACTTAGTTGTTTAGGGATTTTTTATGAACTTCCACGCACATAAGAGTGAGTCTCATTTGTTTTTTTAACGAAGGGTGATTAATAACTCGATCGAGGAGTCATTCATTTGTTATTCGAAAGGAAGAGAGGGAATATGATATTTATTACTATGATGAAATTGAAAAAGTGAATCCTACTCTGACCCCATCACTCTATCCATCCATTATTTTTCAAACTTTATTTTTATTACTTGCTTTATTTTTCAACCCAAACAATTTTAAAAACAACCTTTTCTTCTTTCTTAAATTTAGGTGACAAACATAATTATTGTGCACTCCTCTCTAGAGAAAACTTAGATTAACCACTCTACTAAATTTTAACTTAAGTATTATTTGTTTTTGTCAAACCCCATGACAGGAATGTGTCATGTGACTTATTGATATTGAGTATAATCATTCCTCTTAGATGAAATTTTAATATACCATATGACGAAGTTATTGGTTAACCACAATAAGAGAGTCCCTATGTGAAAAAAAGTGTGGTTGAGATAGTTGTGTCTGATATCTAATATTTAGGATATGAAAATGAACCCATTCATGTTATTTCTCTTATAGTGGAACCAAAAAATGATGAATCGAGAGATCAAGGTCAATAATTTCTTCTCAAAAAACCACTAGTATTCTAAGGAAAAATAATATTCATCACACTTTGTATTAGTTCAAAAAGATAGATAAATTATTAATTTTCTTGGAAATACCTATTTCTATTAATGTAAAATGTGGTACCATCATGATGGAATGACTTGGAAGGATATAGTGGTACTCTACCCCATGGACATCCCCCACCCCTGTGGACAGCCCGCCCACCCCCTGGACATCCCCTCCCCCTATGGACAGCCCCCACCCCCTGGACACCCTGAACCCCCTGGACCGCCCGCCCACCCCCGTGGATAGCCCGCCCACCCCCTGGACACCCCTACCCCCCTGGACAGCCCGACCACCCCCGTGGATAGCCCTCCCACCACCTTGGACATCCCCTCCCCCTGTGGATAGCCCCCACCCCCTGGACACCCTGTAACCCCTGGAAAACCCCACCCACCCCCCGTGGACAGCCCACCCCCCTGGAAAACCCCTCCCACTATGAACAACCCCCACTCCCTGAACACCCCATACCCCCTAGACAGCCCCCACCCCCTTGGACGGCCCTCCTACCCCCTGGACACCCCTACCCCCTATGACCAACCCACCCACCTCCCCTGGATAGCCTTCCCACCCCCTGGACACCCCTACCCCCCTGGACAGCCCAACCACCCACGTGGACAACCCACCCACCCCCCGTGGACACCCCGCCCACCCCCTTAGACACCCCGTACCCCCTAGATAGCCCCACCCACCCCCGTGGACAGCCTGCCCACCCCCCTGGACACCCATACCCCCTGGACAGCCCGACCACCCTCGTGGACAGCCCACCCACCCCCTGGACACCCCCACCCCCTCTGGACACCACCACCCCCTGGACACCCCCACCCTCTGGAAAGCCCCCCAACCCCCTGGACACCACCCCACCCCCTGGACACCCCCATGGACAACCCCCCCGGACACCCCCACCCCCTAAACACCCCATGGATAGCCCCCCAGACACCCTATGAATAGCCCCCCCACCCCCACCCTGATGGATAGCCCCCCACACCACCTTGGAAAACCCCCACCCCCTGAACACCCCCATGGACATCCCCCCAAACCCCACCACCATGGACAACCCCCCCCCCCCCCCCCCCCACACCCCCTGGACACCCCGTACCCCCTGGACAGCCCCGCCACCCCCGTGGACAACCCGCCCACCCCTGTGGACAACCCCTCCCCCTGTGGACATCCCCCTACCCCTTGGACACCCCATACCCACTGGATAGCCCCTCCCACCCCCTGGACAGCCCTGCCCACCCCCCATGGATAACCCCTCCCCCCGTGGACAGCCCCCACCCCCATGGATTGTCCGCCCACCCCTGGACACCCTTACACCCCATGAACAACCCGCCCACCCCATAGACACCCCATACCCCTGAATATCCCCACCCACCCCCGTGGACACCCCTTACCCCCCTGGAGAGCCCCCCACCCCCGTGGACACCCCCGACCCCCTAAACAGCCCCAGCACCCCCGTGGACTGCCCCCACCCCTAGACATCCCCCACCCCCTGGACAGCCCCCACCCCCTGGACAGCCCCCCACCCCCGTGGACACCACCCATCCCCCTTGGACAGCCCCCAACCCCTGGACCACCCACACCCCCTGGACACCACCCCACCCCCTGGACACCCCCACCCTCGGGACACCCCCACCCCCTGGAAGGCCTCCCCAACCCCCTGGACACCACCCCACCCCCTGGACACCCCCATGGACAGCCCCCCCCCCCCAGACACCCCCCCCCTGGATACCCCCACGGATAGCACCCCACCATCCTTCATAGCCCCACCCCCCTGGACAGCCCCCACCACCTTGGACAACCCCCACCCCCACCCCCCGGACACCCCCATCCCCTCGGACACCCCACCCCCTTGGACAGCCACCCCAAACCCCTGAATAGCCCCCAACCCCCTGAATTCTGAATTGAATTCTTTTTGTATTTAATTAACTTATAAATTATGTGTTAATGGTGTATGGGTATACTTTTTGTATGTGTATACTTGCTGTAATTACCTTATGAATTATGTGTTAATTCAGTATGTTTGTAGAGGGTAATCAAATACAGAATTGGAGGTATTCATATTTATGTTTGAATTGTGTGTTAGATGAATTTTGTATGAATTCATACAGAATTCTGTATGAATTCATATATAATTCTGTATGAATTCATATAGAATTCTATATGTATTATGCAGGTATACTTGTTAATGGTGTATTATGTTACTTGTTGTATATTATACACATATTCTGTTGTGTATGAATTTTGAAGGCTTGCTGGTGGAATTGATGCAGCTGCACAGGGGGAGGCCACCAAGCCGGCTTGCTGCTGCAGGTATAAAAAAGATATGCCAACGGTTCACAACCATTGGCATATGTGTAAAACCAGAACTTATACCAATATTTTTATGAAAACCATTGGTATAAGTATATGCCAACGGTTTGTAAACCATTGGCATATATAATTTTACTTGAGATTTACCAAAGGTTTTTGGAAAACCATTGGTAAAAGTCTATACCAATGTTTTACACAACCGTTGGTATAAAGATCCTTCATGCCATTACGCACAGTTTAAAACCATTGGCAAACATTTATACCAACGGTTTACTGAAACTGTTGGTATATACTGATTTTTTCATACATATCCCAATGGTTCTCATAGAATGGTTGGGATATGTCTATCCCTACAACTCAAGACCCAATAGTTTGGACAACTGTTGGTATAGTTTATACCAACGGTTGTCCAACCTTTACCGACAGTTTTAAACCGTTGGTAAAGCTAAAATTTCCAGTAGTGAATGGTGCCACTAGGGGTGTTACAAACTAATTTTTCATGCCACCTACTCTTCATTCCTTTCAAGCTAACCAAGAATAGGTCCAAAAACCACCCAATACCTCCAAAAACATAAAATTAAAATCTGAAACACCTAGAACCTAGGAGAAAAACCAAGATCCAAAAGATAAGCCAAAAAAAGGATGAAAACAGAAATATGGGTGTGAAAATTCTCCCACCATAAAACTTTCCACCCCAAAAAATTCATAACATTTTCCAGTTGATTGATCAATGAATAAGACTTATCAAAACCACAAGATCTAACCTCTTGATCCAAGAACATACCAACCATAACCAATCATAACCTACAACTCTTACCTGAAAAGAAACAACAAACTGAAACCACTTCTTGATAATCAACGAGAAATTAGATCCATAACATTCACAACCATAAATTGAACAAAACTATTTGCCACACTCTAAAAATTCAAAAATTTACCTAAATAGAAATGGAAACTTAGAAATCAAACAATTTCAAAATAAATCCATGTCAATCAGACTAACACCAAAATGAAAATAGATTGCTAACAGGGGGGTGTCGAATGGATTACCCACCATTTGAAACAACCTAGCACTGATTTCTCATAGAAGAGTTTTCAATGAGACCCAAAGTGGGTATCCCCACCATTAAGAACTGATGATATTGAACAAACTAAAAAACTTCCCCACATATACCAAAAACCCCCACCATAAGGGGAGGTGAGGGAAGGGGAAAATTAAATGGAACATAAATACCATGAATAAAAACTAACCCATGAATCATCACTACCATATGACCACAAACCCAAGACACACCTAATTCACATGGGCAGTCCATGCTAGGAAAACTGATTAGAAGCTTGCATCCAAGAAGGAACAATCACAAACATTGTGTGAGGTATAAGTCCATCACATACTTTGAAATAAGAGGAAATTTTTAGCGACAGAGAGACCACAATAGAAAAATAGAAACTGCTTCAACACAATGGTGTAAACACAAGCTTATCCAAACTCCCCACACCCCCAGGATTCCTGACTATGTTCTAGCTTCACTCTGAGGCCTTTGGCTGGAGCCCCAATATTTGAAGCATCCACTTACTTGCAGTTTGGAGCTACTAATCACTAATAAAAACTCATTCTTTTGGTGCCATAAGTAACTACATAGAACTGAAGTAAGAAACTAAAGATTATGATACAACATGAAACTCACATTCTCCAACAACACACTTTTACCCAAATGGGGACTTGGAAGATGCACACACCATTCTTTATCACTCTGAACAAGAATCAGAATAAATAAACCCCCAATGAAACACACCAAACACCATCGAGAACAACTGTTACAACCGAGAGAATCATTATAATATGAATCCACTTTAAATCGAGCCTAAATAACTCTCTACTCCAAAAAATGGACTGGGGTATCCTTATAATAGGTGGATTTAACTTTTTAAACTTGAGAACAAAATCCTTAGGTTGGACAACTAGAAATCTTGCTAATAGAGAACCACCCATAAGCAAACATAGGGCAATGAGAAAACTAAGAGCTCTATCAAAACCAACTCATAAAGCAAAACTCACATAGAACATACACCATCACAAAGGGAAACTATCCCAAATATTCCCAAAACCTTTCTAGAAATCCATTAAACCCTACTTCAAGACCAAACTACCAACAAAATTTCAATCTTAGAACACAACATAAACATAACCTCCAAATTACAAGGAATCACACTAAATAAAAAACATTTTTGAAGTATAGAAAAACAATCCATAGAACCATTGGATTATAAAAACACCACGATTCCTTCTTAAAAACACTTTTGAAAAACAAATAAAACTAGGTGAAATTTCACACTCACCAATGGTATTCCATATAGTTTCACTCACATGAACATTTTTGTGCCAATCTGTGCACATATCAACTCATTCCATACCAGGAACTCATCAACCATGCCAATCCCAGGAACTCTCTACCCACATCATCATCCAAGAACTTACCGTACATATCTATGCATGTGATCACTCATAGAACACACAAAAGGTCAAAAAAACATTCACATTTTCCAAAATCAATCACCAATCATTGATCCCGTTTCAAAAATTCATGAATCCTTCCAAAGGATCACTAACCACCAAGTCAAAAACCATTTTCATATTACATGTTTTAACCATTTCAACAAGTTCAAAAACATAATCCCATGAATTTACATCCAAAAATTCAATTCATTTCATTAAAAATATTTTCCAACAACTCAAAAAATTTCATTAGATCAAAAACCATTTGATTAAAAACCTAATCTTTTTAATTTAAAACAAATTTCAAATCAAACATCCTCCTTCAAACAACCATTTTCCATAAACCCAATGTTTTGATTATAAAATTATAATCTCATTAAATCCTTTCCATTTTACCCCATGAGGTCATTAAATAAAAATTAAATTTTCTAAAGTCTTCCACAAGGTTAATTCTAAAAATCCTCAATCACACATTCCAAATCCAACCATTACCATAAAACCACATTTTAAAAATTCCACACAAGGGTTTTCAAAATAATTTTTCAAAATAAAATAATACTCACAATAACTCACAAGGGGGAAACTAGTGTTGATGGGTGACTTGGACATATGGTTGGCGGCCATATGCCAAACACACCACCATCACAGAGACACTTCTAGGACCCTGAACCCAGCTCTAGATGGATTTCTAGGCCCTGTGAGATCATAGAGACCACTATCCTAACTCCCTTTTCATATCCCAAGCACGTAACAATCCACAAAGACCAAAGAAACAAACAAAACCAGACTTTCCATGGAAATCCAAGGTTCAAAATGAGAAAGGTTTAATGATGTCCTTCTTATTCCTACCTCTCGAGTCCCAAAAATCCTACTCCATCTACCTTGACATCACAGGTAATAAAGGGAACACTAAAACGCAAGGACCTATGAAGATGACTTCATTTGATACCATTTTTTCATGAACTAACCTAGTTAGACCCCAAACCGGTCACCCAAGCTGATCCGTGACATGGTCCAAAGGGCGTTCCCAATCCCTATGGGATAAAAACTAGTGTCAAGAATTAGTAGAGTGAATATAGGGAATAATTTCACCCAATAATAAATATATAAAATGAACATCCCAATATATATACACCACATCCAACTAAACATCTTTTATACAAAGTTGGAAATACAAAAAAACTGAAAACAAACTATACAACAACTAAACTAAACCTAACAACTATAATGTCTCCATGTGACCCTGGAGGTCACAATCTAATACAAAACCCAACCGTCACCAATGAAAATCTATATGAGGCTAAAAACTGCAATATAAGATAAAAATAATAAATAACTATAGGCGTGAGTATTAAAACTCAGTAGACGTTCCCGAACAATCTATTCCCAATGCACTTCCTTTAAAATAAAAGAAAAATAAACCTAAAGTTTGAAATACAATATATAAAGTAATATTTTCCACATTTTTCACTTAAAAAAAAACATGGTCCATTTCAATTTTCATTCCAAATCCAGTTTCATTTCCATTAAAATAGTATTAACATTTTAAAGGGGAAAGTGATGTTTTCATTTCAAAATGGAACAAGATAGTATAAAACGTTTTTAATTTAAAACATTTTTCTATAAACCTTTGGGAGATAACCCATCACTTTACAAGAAATACACCACACATGAGAGTAATAAAATAGTCACATAGTAAGGTAAATGGAAATAAGCACACAATAGTAGCCAAGTAATAAGTATATCATTCATCACTGGAAGCAACTAAGTGCCAATAGACATGGGTGAACCTAGGATATCATGAATAATACAGAACATACTAATACATGAGACCCATCCCCAGAAGCATACCTCACAATATGAAATCAAAAGTTCCATAAATACTCTCAGCCACCCTAACTTAGGATAGGCCTAGGGGAAAATACCATAGTAAAAAACCTAATATATCCACCTACTATGGGCCACCAGCTAGTGTGAAATCTAGCCAGTGCAACAATAGTTATTAAAAAATTATCTCAATATGACAGGTTCCCATGTCTCAGGTATAAAGGGGGTGATCCAACAGATTCCATCCAAGCATCCAATCATATGCATATACAATAACAATTCAATAATAGGTATCACCCCGAGCCACTCCAAGTATTGATCTCATTCCATAGAACAAATATATCTCAAGGAGAGTCCGTACTGAGGATATCCAATTATTATAATAGATCATAAGGATTATAAAGTGAGGAAATCCCATCCATTAAATATAAAAAAGGCATGAGAATCATCCAATGGAGGTTTTCATAATAAACACATTCATTATTTTCACAAAATTACCAAACAGGTCTTTAAACATTCTCCACAAAACCATCACTTTAAAAGGACCAAGTACATTTATTAAAAAAGGGACAAAAACCCTTTTCCATTTCACAACCATTTAGAAAAAAATCCCTTCAAATTACTCACATTTCATTTTTAAACAATAATCATTATTTTATCAAAATTCCTAACAGGCCACTAATCAAAAACACATGTCAAACCACATTTGAAAACCAATACACATTTTTTAAAATCCAAAACTAAATTGAAATACCATTAAAGGAATGAAAATCATCATTTCACATATCAAAAATATATTCACAAGGCCTAACCATGCTTTTGATGTCAGAAAACACCTGAAAAACCCAAATGAGCATTTAATCGAACACTTGGTGTGAAACATTTAACAAAAAAATTCTATTTAACATTAAATAAGGAATAAATCTCCACTTTTCACACCAAATAAATATTCCAAGGATCAAATATCACTAATTAATAATATATGTAGGTGTGAAAGACATGAAACTAGTGAATCTTAAATTAAAATGGGAAAGTGCATGGGAAACCTACCTTAAATTCATGGCACATTAATGAAGAAAAACAAAAAATGCACCACTAGGGTTCCATGAGACAAAATCTATCAAGTAGAACCCTAATTGAACAAAAACCCCAATTTCTCACCACCCTTAGTATAAAAATTGTCTAAACATGGCCACTAGGGTTAGAGGAGAAAGGGAAAATGGAATAAAAGAAAAGGACAAGGAGAGTAGAGCCCTAAACTTTCAATATGGGTGAAGAATCCCCAAGAAACCACCTTGAATCACACTTTGAGGGATTGTAGGATCCAAAATTCCCCATGGGAGGTATCTAGGTTTGGGTAAAATTAATGGGGGGTCTAAGAGGAGAAACCCTAATTAAAAGGAAGGAAAAAAATCCCAAAATACCCTTTCCCAAGAGGGTTACACGGTTAGCTCACATAGTTTACCAAACCTTGTGCAAACCATGAAATTAGCCACTATCTAGTGATACACGGGCTACACACTTAGGATGTATATTTAGTTTAACCATGGAACCCCCTACACACTTAGTTTCATGATTAAACTAACCATGCGCCTTAACCGTGTGACCTGGAAAAAGTACCCAAAAATCACCCTTTTCACCCCAAAAGTCATCTAACTCAATGGGATAAACCATCCAACAAACATATCCCATAAAAATGTGTCATAAGGAGTGTTAAAAACTCATTTTCCATGCCACATACTATTCATACCTTTCAGGCTAACCAAGAATAGGTCTAAAATCCAACCAATACCCCCAAAACATAAAATTGAAATCTAGAACACCTAGAACCCATGAGAAAAACCAAGAGCCAAAAGATAAGATAGAACAAAGGATGAAAACAAAAATCTGGGTGTGACATTATATTTTTCAATATATTCCATAAATCCAAACATGTAGTAAACTCTATAAAATATTACATAAACCATCAAATTTATAACCAAATTCAAGGTCACTAATATTATCCCTTAAACATCACAATATAATTATTATCTCAATATTGAGAACATATTAAGGGTTATCTTCCCCCAATAATGTGTTTTGTAAGATGTTCAACTTACCACTGAATAAATTTTCATGATCACCAATACTATTTAATATATGTTCTCAAATACTTAATGAAAAATTACTATAGTACAATCCTTATACATTTTATAATTCTTATAATCAGAATAACATTGATAAAATAATCCTATAACATAATTCTTAATTAAAAATACGCAATTGATTTAAAAATTTCACTTATTTCATAGTAAAATCATATGAATTACCTTGATCACTTATCTTCTTATATGGTATATTCCCTAGAAACTCAGGGCATTCTTTAGTGTAGTTCCCTATCTCCTTAATTTTGAAACACTAAACATAAAAGGTTACATTCATACCATTTCAATCATGATCATTATTGACTTTAACTCCAAAAATGTAGAAAACTCTCATTACCTTTAATCAAGTACTAGGGTGGTTCTTTCTACAATTATCACATAGGAAAAAATCCATCATTTACTTCATCCCTTTATCAATATTTTTCTATGTCATCCCCTTCTTATATTACTTCCCTTTAAAGAAATTATACTTGGAGAATTATTTATCTTTTCATATAGAACATGATATTATTTCCTCATTTTATGAGAGTGTCTTAGAGAATAGTTCCCTTTGAAATATTAGTTTAATCCCATCAAGGAAACAATCCTTCTTACTCTTTGGATTACGTGCATTAATAAAATACTCATTCCTTCCAATAGGTTCCATTTCTAAATAATTGAATGCACTATATTAGATTATAAAATTATGTATCATAATGAATAATCCTAAAACTAGTGAAACACTTGGAATAAATAGGATAATTTATTCTCAGTTAATCTCATATTTATAAACATGGTTTCTTTAGGAAATTTTTCAAATCATGAAAATATTTCATAATGGTTTATGATGAAAATTATAAATGACCAAAGCATATCCCCCTAGAGTTTCAAACTGGGTGCACATTAAGTCCTAGTTTGGAGTATCAAGTAACACTTGAGTCAATCCCAATGATTTTTTTGGAGTTATTACCCTAGGTACATCTATACCAAAAACCACATCAACTTTTTTATATGGATAAGGATGTTTTACTAGGAAAACCACATAAGTTATACCTGAAAAAATTAAGATGTTATACTATGCATAGACTTATACATAAAGTAATTCAGATGGTTATATTCCATAATCTATGTTTATCTAAATATGGTTCCCAATGTTTCTACTAAAATTCCTCTCAGAACAATTATAAAGACCTAGACCCTAGTAGCCCAGATCTAGTGTTTATTATATTGGAACTATATATAAGGAATCACATTCAGAAGGACCAAATAGTTTAGTAATATTGGTAAACTATATACTTGGATAAATTTTAAATACATTTGAAAACAATAAATTCAATTTTTTTCTTTGATAAGTCCATTGTTCCCCTTCGCATATCCATGTATATCAATCAAAAAACACTTCCTTTTATCCTAGGAAAAGTAAAACATTAGAAATGGGTGAGATCAGATTATTAGAATGGGTAAGAATACATAATAATGTCTCATTAATAAATAATAAAAATAAATATGGAAAGGTAAATAACTCAAACACATTCCATGTAAACAATAACTTGAACATAATATGGTAGTAATAAGTGATGAAAAAATAAATCCATATCAATAATAAAATGAGACTAAAATGTATCCATGGTTATTATAACTAATTAAATAATTACATGAACATAGATAACTACACTAATAATGTTGGAATTCATAATGTCAAACATCTGAAACATACTATTAATTTTTTTTACAAGACAGTTTAAAACTATTGGTAAAAACTCTTATAATTTGGCCAATTGATATGTCTCATGAGACCAATCGATGCATCATGGTGATATATATAATTTGGCCCCACCCAAAAAATAATAAGTCCAATTCATTAATCATATAAAAGAGATGAAACATAATCAGCATAAATTTTTTTATTTAAAAACTAGAAAAAAAAGGTTAACACTTACCCCAATCAAATAAAATCATCCAAAGGAATAATAAGGATGATATTAATACAATATATCTCAAATGTATCATATGTACAATAAAGGTTTGGTGTTTTTGATAAAAATAAATACCATAAAAACTTTAATAAAAACATTCTTAAGGAAAATAACCTTTTTAGTTGAAAATATTTAAAAAAAATGTTAAAAAAATATTTTGAAAAAAATTTTCATTGAAAATAACCTTTTAAACTTATAAAATAATCTTTAAAACATTGAGTGGTCTTGATAGTGGAAATTCCCAAAATTTCATACATGTTAAAACAAATATTTCTTTCACATTTTTAGTAAAAACCAAATGGGAATTATTTGGAAATGAGATGAATATTCCACTAATTTTTTTTTGAAAAAATTAAAAAATTATTATTTATTTCATTGTAAAATAATTTTTGAAATGGTAAAAAAAAGTTGAAAACATTTTTATAAAACATGGTTTTGGATGAAAAAATGATTTTCAACCAAAAAGGGAAATAAAGTCAAATTATCTAAAAAGTATTTTCTAAATCATTTTAAGTACCAAAGAGAAGAAAAGTTTTATTATTACATTAAAAAGTTCCCGAATAAAAATAGTATAATATTATATGTTGATATTAAGATAGAAATATCACATAATTCCCCTAAAGAATACTTAAACATAAACAGTCTTGAATAATGATCAGATTGTGAAATAAACCCTTACCACTTTAGTAACATTTGAATCACAACCCCATGAAATAAATGAATTCAAATAAAAATTTAAATAACATTAAGTAAAATAGATTCATGATATAATATATAAAAATGGTTAATATATAAACCAAACAAAATAATAAGTACTGAATATGACATATGTTTCATTGAAGTAAATGTGAGATGAGAAACACCTACCCCAGGTTCGACTCCCTACATATGTGTAAAAATATCCTTCATAATAAATATAGGTTTATTAAATATTTATTAATGAAACATAATATTATATTTAATAACATATATGATATAGTTATAACATTTTACAACCCATTTTTTAATAATATTTCATTATGTTCATTGTTTCAGGTGTTCATTGTCTTATTTTCTCATGCATGTTTTATCATGAAACAACTATCTCTAGTACAATAAATATAGTTCAATAATCACTATAATTATATTAATTTAATAAATATTATATTTTTTTCACTATATACCTCTTTATAACCATTCTTGAAAATTTTACAAAGATAATGAATTTTGTTTCTTCATAGAGAGGGTAGGTCGTATGTACGCATGTGCGGTGATATCATTCCATTAAAGGGTGAAAGGGAAATGAAGTGTTTGAAATATTAATTTTAATGAACATTTATCATGTCATATATATCACATATATACATTAAATATATCTTTATTACCTTACATGTAAAGCATATGTAAAAAAAGAATCACATCGCTTGAAGATGCAGTAGTCTGATATACACATGAGCGACGTTATCATATTTTAAAAGGAATGGAAAGTAAAAACATATGTGTGATTTTAAAATTAAAAAATTATAATTATATCATAAATAATATATATATATATATATGTATATATATATACATACATAAAATCCATCATTATATCAAACTGTGAGTGGTGTTGATGGAAAATAAGTTATATTGGTTTGCGAGACGGTAGTCTGCCATACACACAATCGATGATTTCATTTTCCATTTTACGGAATAAAAGGTGAATATAAATTATAAAATAAACAAAATAAAATTTAATTATATGGTATATACATGTGTTATTATATTTTAATTTTAAGACATAATAAAATGTTGTAAAAGAAGAATGAAAAATAAAGTGCTTCATTAAGATGATTACCTTCTCTTAGAAAAACCTGATTTGGATATACTATTAATGAAACTAAGGTTGGTATTTTTGGAATAAAATAAAATATATAATGTGGATAAGTATATTTTGGAGATATTTTGGTATGGTTTGGTCAATAAAAATGACCTATTAAGTGTGAATAAGTGATGGTATTCAGTGTCCTTTTATAATTGAGGAGTAGATTTTTTGTAAATAACCAAAACTATTCAATAATGGGAAGTCACTCTCACCCAAAGTGGCAAGAAAATTGACAATTAATAGGGTGGATGGATTATATTTCCTATATAAACCTCTATAACACAAGAAACACATGTTTTAAACATGTTTTTAATTAACTTTTAAGTTTCCTTACTTTTTCAATTTTAGTATTCCACTACAGTAACTAGTATTTTTAACCTAGGTAATTTATACTTCAAGAGTAAAATAAAATGATACATATTAGATAATTTTAAATCACTAGTTCTAAATATTAAATCCAATTTACCAAATAAAAATCATTTGGGTGTTGAAAAATAATTTTAAAACAAGCACATGTAACCATTTAAAAGATAAGATTTTTATAAATTTAAATCATTGAATAAAATATCATTTATAATAAAATAAAATTAATGAAAATTTTGAGATTATTAATTTAATTTGAATTTTAAAAATTTCAAGAAAATTATTAATTTAGAAACTATTTTGTAAACACCTATATAAAATGTTATATTTTTATAAAAAGATAATTTAACACATTAATTCATTCAATTTATTTTACTTTTAGTATTTTTAGTATCACTTATTTATTTTTCTAGTAATTAAATGATTAATATATTGGAATTCATTAAGAATTTAAAGTAAATATATGATTAATAAAAACAAAAAATATATTACCCTCATGAAAATAATTTCATTATTATCAAAATTATCATCCATATTCATTCATATCTTGTTTTTGTCTCCATGTGAACACATAATTGAAATTTAAAATTAAGAGGGTGAAATTTTGTATTTTTCTTTTCTTAATATTTTATATAGGTCAAATTCAAGGAAAAAAGTACAAAATATTGATAAAAATTAATAGTAAAGTGATAAGTTTTTTAATATTGTAATTCAATAGTTATTTTAGAAGTTTTTAGGTCATTTTAACACTTATCTTTATAGTTTAACCACACGTTAAACTCATTTTAACCACAACCTTGGTAATTAAGTTTTCTATTAAAAGTTAATTTCTTTATATAATATTATTTATTATTATTCTAAATATTTTATTCAATATATAAAAGTAAGCTCACATATGTGGGAATATTTAGTTTTAAATTAAACCCACAGACATGAAAAGTGGTTTTCCAAAGAGAAATTTCTCATAAGTATAAAAAGTTTCAATAGAAAAATTCAATATGAAATTGATTCTAATGACTTAAATTGTATTAATTAAAATATAATTGAAACTATATTTCATTAAAAATAATTTTAAATAAAAAATGAAGCTTTATTTTATTTTAATGATAAGGCAGTTATTAATAAAAATCAGCATTCTTCACTATTCATCAGAAAATAAATCTTTTAAAAAAATACCAAAAAATAACCCTAAATTAATTTTAATACAATGATTTAAAAAATGAAGTTCATTTTATTAAAAAAATTATAAAATTAGTAAAATTTAATTTGCAAATATTTTTTCATGGTGTGATGGAACGACCTTTTAGAAAATATATTTTTTCTAGAAACATTTCTTTTTTATTTCAAATGAATATTATTTTTATTTATAATAAATATATAACCAGTGAATCTTTTAAAACCACATATTTTTCATAATTTAGTTATGACTATTCATACCCACCAACTTAATGGATATGTTATAATGGTCATGGTTAAATAATATTTTAACAGTGTATCACGTTTCATTTAGACCTAGTGTTGTGTGCATAAAAATAAATTAAAAAGATTGAATTTATTTAAAAATAAATATATATTAAAGTCTCATGGTGTTATATTCTCTTTTAATCATGGTGGTTAATTTCATACATGTTATCAAACATGAATTAACTCTGTTAAAATCCTAGGGTGTTACATAATGCATTGTAGAGCTATATTAGGCTCACCCATCATTATGAACTATATTATACTCTTATTCCATCTTATATAATTTAAATGTATCATATTATGATTAATTTTTTTATACTTTAACTTTTCAGCATAAATCCATTTAATAACTCATTTTTTCTGATAAGAAATAACACTTCCCATTTTATCATAAAAGACCTATAGAGTAAATTTTAAAAAATTTATTTTTTACAAAATATTTAAAGAAAGAAAAATGTAGTTAAAAATGAAATTTAATAATATTTTAAGTATATATAAGTTTTATTGTTGGATAGCTTCAATTTTATTTTTTTAATGTTTTATTATAATAAAATTTCTCACAATTAATTATTTACTTTTTTAGTTTGGATAAATTACTTTTTCTTGAGTTTAAATTTTTTATTTTGTAAAACACATATTTTTTATTCATGTGGACAATATTTTTTTGTTAATATAGATAGTAGTTTAAAACATGTGGTCACATTATATGTGGTCAATAATATCTTTGTTTTTGTTGATACATTTTTATTACTATTCTATGAGAATCAACATACATTATTGGTCATATGGTAACTTAACCCAATAATATAATCTTTTTAAAGTGACTATGAAACCTTTTAAGAACAACATGAATTACAAACTAACATGAAGTAACATCTACATGAACACTAAAACTACCAAATATACATTTATTTGACCTCAAGGAGGATTATAGTTAGTGTTTGGAATATTCATAAGTTGCATGATTCATGAACTCTCAAATGACTGAACATTAGTCTTAACCTACCATGAGGTAATTCTTCTACCATATGATGCATGTGCAACATCTATGTGAGGGTAGTTTATCTATAGTATGATAGATTTCCGTCACCATCCCCTTCCATGAAGTATTACTCTGATCTTGAACTAAAGTGGTTTTAATTGTGAGATAGATTACCCAAATCCCCTTCTTCATGAAGCTCATATAAATTAACAATAATATGGAAGCTTATTTCAGGTCTAAAATGAACTCAATAAACAAAAATATCTATTACTTTAGTATATGTGCAACAATATTGAGTCAATACTACCACACTTCTTATTTGTACATAATCATATACAGTAACATATTCTATTTTAATTCATAAGATCACATCATGTAGTATGTGAAGAATAAAACATGCAGTATGGTCATGAATTTGAAGGTCACATACTGTGATAATCATGAGAAACTAGAGTTTTTACATAGTGGTTCCACATGATATAAAATAATTACATATAGTGAATCTGGAATACACTAAATGCAATTCAAATAGAATCTATTGGATATGATTTCTAGATTTCATTTGATTGAACATGATGAATATATAATTATAGTATTTGAAAGATATATAATGTTTTTAAATGAACATATGCTTATATTTTCACACGTGAAAGTAGAGTTTCTATGAAATGGTTGATACCATATTTTCCATGGTTAGAATAAAACCAGGATAATTATATTATTCTATGGAGAAGATATAAATTATTTTACTAGGCATACATATAATACGATACATTGTTTTTACACTAAATTTCAATACTCGTTTTAAGAATATTTTTATATTTAATTTTAATATAAATATATATAATAACATATAAATATTTTATTAATTTGAAAAATTAATATTAACTCTAACAAAGCATGCCAAGTATTTTCAAAATATTTTCTTCAAGAATGAATGGGAATTATTTTTTAACTATATTCCATGTTTAAGTAAAGGTAACATTAATATTTTTATGATTTTATTATTCTTAATCATGAAATATAGGGATTTGTTCTCTAGATGATCTCTTATAATCAGGAGGATCTTGGAGTTATTTTATAGGAGATTAGTCATTAGAATAATATTGTTGTGACCTTTATTAAAATCTAAAATTAATTCATTTAAAAATAGATGAGACATTTGTTTTGATATGACAGCGATAAAACCAATTCTACCAGGACTTCTATTTTTCAACTCTAATTAAGAGATATTCAACATTTGAACCATTACTACAGAAGTGATTGAAGAGTCGAATCAACATTATGATCTTCATAACTCTTTTTTTCTTTATTTATTTCTAGTGTTTCATTTATAACGTCATTTTACCTTCTTATAGGTACTTCTGGTTTCTATCCTTTTATTTGGATTCATTTCAGGCCTTTTACAGATGGAGAGAGTTTACTAGGGACAATTGGCCTAAATATCATGGATGCACAATTTTTTAATTAATGAAGTTTGAGTAAAAATGTGACTAAAATCATTATAGGGTCCTAATATGATGTTTTTAGAGTTATTGTAGAATCTATAATTAGTACAACCTATATGACCATCTTACACCGTAAGACACATTTACAGTGTGAATGTGTCATTTTTCACAAGACCTGAAATTGGTTTACAACACATGGAAGTTAGATCATGAAATATTACTTTTAACGATGTAAATTGATTTTACATTGTAATATCAAATTTTATTCCATAAAGTAATAAGTCGATATTTTCACCTGAGCAAATGTGTTATTTTATATACCTAATTAACAGGGTTCCTACACCTTAAAAGGGATGTTTACATTATAAATAATTCATACTAGTTGGCTAAACCATGGAGCGTGTCTTATGTTTTTCATTCAATATGATGAATTTTATATAAAAACCTAGGAACTTTCCAGGGTGATCTTGGGTACCTCTATTCCTTCTAGATAACGTAGTATGATGCTTGATCTTTAGGGTGGTTGCGTTGTGTCTCTCAAGGTAAATTATCCTTCCACTTCATTAATTTCATTGATCATGAAAATGTCATTTCACATCATTTGTGGATCCATTATTTTGTGGTTATTTTATTCTAGATCTATTATATATCCATTGTGTGTTCCTCTCCTAGAAGAAGACCCTTGTGTTGGTTATGGTGCGACATTGGATTTCCTTGAGGTATATATCATTTATCTTCTCCACTGACCACTTTGCTTGTTAAATTAATTCTATTATATGTGAATCAGTTTTAGGGCCTCCATTATTGTCCTTTCATTCCTTCCTTGTAGGTTGGTTTCTATTGTGGGCATGTGCTGCCTGATTTCAGGTAGGTGGTTCTGTATCTAGCATGTATTGGATGAACCTTGATTTATTTGTTATTATAAATTCTTTTATAAATAAAAACCTTGATTTATTGATTTATTTGTGTTTTTGAAAACTGATTTTTTAGAAAATATTTTTTTCCCCTTGTTTTGGAAAAAGAAAATGGTATTTTCAAAGCATTATGAAACGGATTTATAAAATATTTTTCAAATAATTATTTTGATGAAATGATTTGGAAAATTTAACACATGGGAAGCCTTGGGTACTTAGGTTGAATGGATAGTAATAAGAATCATCTATTGATACTATCAGGGGTTCACTCATGGGGTGTTCCTATACTCCCTAGGCGCATTGTTATAGTGACTTTTTATACATTTTGGGAGGTTCACTTGATGGGGTATTCCTCCTTTCTCTAGAGTCAATACATATATCTACAGTCTTGATGTACATAATTTTCCATGTCTGGGTATGATAGTTCTAAATAGCTTGACCTATTTTGATCCTTGGAATGATGTTACCTATGTTTTTAGTTTGTACTATTTTTGATTTCATATTTTATGTGGTACCTAATTTGAATTACTTTGATATATTTTCTATTATTTTAAACTATTTTATAGGTATTATTTACAATTGTGGAGAAATAGGGAAATGTATCACTATGATTTTGATCTAAAAAAATATTTAACTAATTATTATGCCTTGCTTTATATAAGGTTGAGCATGTTTGGATTTTTATATAGAGAATTGTTATGGAACACTTGGTTGGGACCCTACTCAAGAGTTTTTTTTCTGTAGTTTCAGTATATCCCACTGACAGTTCACCTCTTATTGATCTTATCAAGGTTTTTTGGGACATTCCTAATGTTTTATTAGATATCTTCTTTGATATTCTTTGAGATAGGGATGTTCATTTCATTATTGATATGATGATGGGTACACAACCACTCTCAATACCATTTTATCATATGGCACTAGTGTAGCTAAAATATCTCATGGTTCTGTTCGATGATTTGATATTGAAATGTTTTGTTCACCCCATCCTTTCACATTGTACAGCCCCAATGATCTTTCTAAGAAGTAATATGTTTCAATTTGATTATATATATACTATCTAATGTATAACTAGGTTACAGTCAAGAATAATTATCCTTTTACCCCATGTGAATGATTTTTTATTAGTTAAATTGGGAAACGTGGTTTTCAAAGATTGTTCTTTGTTCAAGTTATCATCAACTCAGGGCTTGAAAGTATAATATTATGAATATGGATTTTAGGAGAAAGTATAGAAATTATGAATATCTTCTAATTCTTTTAGGCATGACTAATTATCCTATGCTTTTTGTGGATTTGATGAACCAGATCTTCCATTAGTATCTCAAAATATTTCTAGTAGTGTCCATGGATGATATTTTAGTTTATTTCAGATCTGAGAATGAGAATGAGCCCCATATGAGTTTTCTTTTGGCAATCCTAATTAGTTACCATTTTTATGGAAAAAATTAAAAATTTTGATTCTTCTTCCAAGAAGTGAAGTTCATGGGACACATGATTTCTTATTGTGGCTTATCATTTGATCCAGAGAAGTTGAAAGCTATATTTTCATGGGAGTATCCATGTGACTTATTTGAGATTCAAAGATTCCTTGGTATTAGTAGATGCAATGGATTTTTTTCAAAGTATTTCATAAATTTGGCATCAATTTTGAATAATATTACCAAAAAGGGGTGAAATTCACATGGGATGAAAAATATATGTCTTGTTTCAAAAAAACTAAAATGGATTCTAACAACGACTCCTATTTTGATCTTAACTAAGCCATGTAAGGGGTATGTGGTGTATTCTAATGCATCCAGTGCTAGTTTGGGTTGTATTATTATACAAGATAATCATGTTTTAAACTTTGGATCTCAAAATCTTCAAGAACATGAGAATAATTACCTCACTCATGATTTAGATCTTACTTCTGTTATGAATAAGAATAAATATTGGTGGCACTCTCTCTTTAGGGGTAGGGTCATAAAATTTTCTGACCATAAGCGCATGGTTTATATATTTTCTTAGAAAGGATTGAATATCAAATAGGTGTGGTGGTTGGAATAACTTAAGATCTTTGATTTTGACATTTCTTATACCTCAATGAAGGAGAATATCATTTAATATTATATAAGAAGGAAAGTACCATCACAAGATGTTTTTTAATCGAAGGATTTGTGGGACCTTATAGGACTCTTCACTCAGTTACATATAGACACTCAGGAGGATTTTTTAGGTATGGTTCTAAACAATGTTTAGTTATTATCATCTCTCATTGAGTCTATTAAATATGTTCAGTAGTAGGCTGTTTAGTTCATAGGAATTTGAGAAACCCTATATGGAGGGGAGAATATTCATGGTTGGTCTCTCACTTGTAATGGTATTCCCTGCTTTGGGTACTGGTTTCTCATCCCAAAATTTGTGAGGAGAGCTATTTTTTTACTGTCATAGTTCTTTATGGGTCGTGAATTTGGTAACTATAAAGATGTATTATCGCATGAGACATTGATTCTGGTGGATGAGAATTAAGTATGACATTACATATTATGTGTCCCTCTTTACACCTTCCAACAGATAAACACTAAGAATATGAAACCTTATGGTTTTCTCCATCCTCTTCTAGTGATAGTTTGGAAATAGGATAAAGTGTCCCTGGACATTATAATTGGATTACCATAGACTTCTTGAGGTAAAATTATATTTGGCTGGGGATTTATTTGTTCAGAAAATAGGCTCATTTCATCCTGATTAGAGGCAACAATAAAGTTGATGATCTGGGTAAGATGTATGTATGAATGATCATGTGGTTACATGGGGTTCCATCTATCAATATTTCAGATAGGGACCCTTGATTTACCTTATAGTTCTATAGGAGTCTCTAAAAGGGAATAGGGGTTGAGGTTGGGCTGAGTACATCTTACCAACCACATAAATACAATCATATGAAGCTTGATATTCACATCTAGGATGATATTCAACACAATTTTATCTTGTATTTTTCTGGATCATGGGATAACCATATAGGACTAGTTGAATTTTATTATAACAAAAGTTATCAATATTTGATCATAACAAATCTCTTCAAGGCTTTGTATGGTCCCTTGTACATCTCACCTCATTGTTAGGTAGAGGTGGGTGACACTTGTCTTTTGGGACTGAGTCTCCTTTAGGAGATTTTGGTGAGGATTCAGGATATATGTTATCATTTGGTTATAGATGAGATAATTTATAAATCATATGCATATTTTCAATGTCATTTTTATAATTTTCTATTGGTGAACATATTTTTTTTTGAAAGTTTCTCCTCTATTGGGAAACTACCGGCTTGGGAAATAGGGAATGTTAGCTCTAAGATATGTTGGATTATTTAAGATCACTGAGCAGATTGAGTGGGTTTATTATCGGTTGGATTTACCAGCTCAATTAAAAATTATTCATGATGTTTTCCACATATGTCAGCTCAAGAATTAGCATCCTAATCTATCTCATGTTTTTTTGTTCAGAAGTGAATGAGTTAGAGATAAAAGTCTCCATCATAGATATCTAGTAGTGATAATTTATTCTTAGCTGAATGTATTTCATGGGATGTACATCTCATTATATAGAGTTTTATAGTAATAGGAATATTATTCTCATGAGATATGGTAGTATGAAAAATCAGTAATGATGTAGTGGCCTCACCCCTTTCCAGAGAACCACTCTTCCGCATGATTTTCCGAGGATTGAAATCCTTATGGTGGGGAGTCTATAACATCATGTAACCTTCCAATAAGTACTTATAGTATGTATCATATTTTTGGGTCCTGTTTCAGGACTTTTAAGGACAGAGAGTGTTTTCTTGGGAAAATGACCTAAATCTCAGGGATTTATTAATGGAAACCTAGTATAAATGTGACCAAAATATTTATATGGACCCTGGATCTTGTTTTGAGATTTACTACAAAATCTGGATATGGTACTACCTACATGACCATATTAGGTATTAAGACACATTTACAACATAAATGTGTCACTTGAAAAAATTCATGAAATATTTTTATGACAAAAGAGTATTTCATGTTGTAAAATTCATTTTTTTACTTAGTAAACTACTTTTACATTGTAATATCAACATTTATGAAGTAAAATAATTGATATAGATTTTAACCAGAGGTGACATGTTTTTCATAATACCTAAGTAATAAGGTTATAACACCATAAAAGGGTGGTTCGTGCCATAAATATTTTATCCCACTAGGTGAAAATATGGAGCATGTATTATGTTTTTTATTTGACATGAATGATTATCTCTCAAAACCTAAAAGATTTCTAGGGATATTTTTGATACCTCCACTCATTTAGAATCACATTGTTTGATGATTGATCTTTATGGTGGTTTCACTTAGTCTCTCCATGTAAATAAATATTTCTACTTCATCATTTACATTGATCATGGTTACACCATTGCACTATGTTTGTGGATATTTTGTTTTAGGGTTATGTTCTTCTTGATCCTTTCTAAATCCATTGTGTGATCTTCTATTGGAGTCTGACACTTGTGTTGGTTGTGGTTTGGTGTGTGAGTTCATTGAGGTATGTATCATTTATCTTCTCCACTAACCCATTACCTTATTAAACTTATTCTAAGATGTGGGAATCAGTTCTAGGCCCTCTGTTGTTTTCCTTTATTTCTATTATTGATGGTGTATTTCCATTTTGGGTGTGTAAAACCCAAGTTGAGGGAGGTGGTTTCATCTATAACATGTGATGGATGCACCTTGATTTTTGTAGTTTTATAATTTTCTTTATAAATGAAATGGCATGTTTGATTGATTAATTTTTATGTGTGAAAATGGGATTTTTAGAAATGATGGTTTTTCTATTATTATGGTAAAAGGAAGGGGTATTTTAAAAGAATTATGAAATGAATTTTTGATATGGTTTTCAAATCATGTTTTTTTGTGAAAAGATTTCAAAAATTTTGTACACAGAAATCCTTGGGTACTTATATAGAAGGAGTAGTAATAAGACTCATCCATTGATACTTTTGGGGGATTCACTCATGGGGTGTTCCTATGATCCTTAGTCCTGTTGTTATAGGGAATTTAAAGACCTAATGTGTGGTTAAATTGTTGGGAATTTCCTTTTTTATTTATATTTGATTCATATATATGGAGATTTGATGTGCCTGATTGTATATGTCTTAGTGCGATTGTTTTAGCTAGCCTAACTAGTAATGATCCTTAGTGTGATGTTACCTGTGATTTTGGTTTGTTCTGTTTTGGGTTTGATATGGTATGTGGTACCTTCATTAGACTAATTTGATATCTTTGGTAGTATTTTTAAATTATTTACCTAGATTATTTAGAACTTCAGAAAAAAGTGGAAATGTTTTACCATGATTTTGATATAAAAAATATTTCATCGATTTTCATACCTTGTTTTCTATAAATTTGAGCTTGTTTGGATTGTTACACATAGAATTGTTATGGGAAACTTGGTTGGGATCCTAATATTATTCTTATATCACACCCTGAGAACCCCTTTGGTGGTGAATAGACATTTTTATTTCTTTCGATGCAGTGAAATGTAAGGCACCATAGTGACACAATGAGTTTTCTATTAAATAAGTTGGGTAGCCAGTGGTGAGATCATGGGAGTTTTACCACACAATCACATGGATTAGCTACTTCCATTTGTTGTTTTTTCCTTTTTTAGACTCATAACTTGGAGTTTTCTTAGTGACTTTCATGTTGTATCATTTTCTGCTGTCTTCTTTTAGTTATGGTATATATATATTTTTCTATGTATTCTATTATATTGTTTCTCTATGTTATATAAATATATATATGCCATTTTTTATAATTAATTTTGGGATAAATCATTCTTTATTATTATTGTTGATCTTAGGGTGCTAGTATCCATCACATGGGTATCAAGAATTCACTTAGGTTATGTTACGAGTTCGGTCAGGTACTAGTTTGTTAGGGTATCCGGGTAGGTTCATTACATCATTGTTGACTATTTTCATATATTTTTTGAATCGTAATAGTTAGTTTAAATATTTACCATCCAAAATATAGTATGAATAGGATATTAATCCTATTCATAAGGAATATTGGGTTTTGACTCCTAAACAAAAGTTGGGTTGGTTGTGGGTTGATACTCATAACAATTTCAATTGGTTTATACCTCTAAGTTTGAAAATGGTACAACTATAATTAGGTTATCACTACCTATAATAATTTAGTCATTTATTTGATATTATTATTCTCATAAAGATCAAAATATTGAAGTGTATATATTAAATCATGGTGATCCAAACAATAATAAAATATCATGTGTTCTCTCTTTTATTTACCACAATAATATTAATTTTTCTCATTGCATGATAATATTATAATTCATTCACAGTATTTATATAATTTATTTCTTCATTACATAACTTTTTGTGTGTATTTATTGAACATTTTTTACAATGGTATTAATATTTGAACATAATCTAATTATTACACAGATAATATTAATTTGTTTAATTTTTTTGAAATGATTTTTCACTACCCTCTAGCCCGTCTTTTCATATCACTTAGAAAAAATAATTGGTATCAAATACACAACCTTTTAAGGATATTGTTTTTCTCTATCTAACTAATAGCTCTTTGATTGAAATCTAAGTAGGCTCTAATTTGGGTTTTTAGATTATTTTATTGATTTATATCTATTTTTATCTAACTATATAATTGGCCTCAAAAACTCTAAGGGAAATAACTATTATTTGTGATAAATAGAAAGGAAAAGTATAAATAATCTATTATTTACATACCACTATTATTTGATTTTGAAAATCATATTATTTGGAAAAAATCATTTTTTTAAAATACCATAAAGAATACATTTTAATTTTATGTTAATTCCTTTTTAAACTCATGACTATTATTATTATGAGCTTATTGGTATTAATGTTATCAATAATGTTTTGAATTATAAAATGATGAATATAATTTATTGTGTTATTATTATAAATATTTTTTATGAATAATGTGAATTTAAAACTATATATGACATATGGATATCCCTTATTCCTTATGAGAATTATCAAGATATGCAAAAATCAGATAAAAAAAGATCATTATTGAAAATTCTTCTATTTCTTATTTTTTCACATATAATATTTTCACATATATTTTTTTGAAATTATTCATTGTAAAAATGAAAAATAAAAGGAGATATAAAATAAGGAATAAGTTTTAATCATGTAAGAAATATTTATATTTAATTAATGAGGGGTGGCACCTTGAGTTTATCTACAACAAAAGTAAAATAAAATTTTTATAGGTCCCTAAATGCCACCTATTATCCAAAAATAGTGCTTCAAAGGCCTAGTTTCTAATAGGACATGATGGTATGGGGGCCCTATGGCCTGTAGGAATAATTATGTGGCTCAAAATTCCATTTTCAATGAATTTTATGAGTATTCTGTGATATCTTTTAATACCTTGAATGAAATGAAAGTTTAATAGTCTATCAAATTCTATGATAATGATTTCATTACATCATGATTTCTTAAACCACATGATATAAAAGTTGACGATCAAAAATATATTAATGGATCACTAGAATATGATCTTGAAGAAACATTTAAAGATGATTTATGTGAATCCTTTGTTGAATTGCATATTCATTTCCTACATGAAATAATTCATAAAAATTTAAGTAATTTTATTATTGGTAAATATCATGGAATATCTACTAATTATTTTTTATAAATTATCTCATAATGTCGATAGTTTTCCAAAAATGTATTTATAACTTAATGAGAAGTTACTTTTTTTATTACTATGATTACCATAGTAATGGATGTAAATGATTATTTATGAAATGTTGTTACTTATACTAAATTTTTTTATGAAAAAAGTAAAAATATAGGTTTTGAGTCCAGCATTAGTGGAAATAATAGGGAAAACCATGTCCATTGTCAAAAAAATATGAGATCATCATTCAAATAATTTCTAACCTACATGAATGGTACATAAAATAATAAGGTATAAATAATCTATTCGATACAAAAGTAAAATATAGATCAATCTATGAAATGATCTATCTTAATGAAAATGATTCTAAAACAACTTAATGTATAAATGGAAATGTTTTTAATGCTTTAGAAGTAATTCAAAATGAAAATTAAGTGATAAAAAAAGAATTTGATAAAGCCATAGAAGAAAGGGTTTATTTGAAAAATCCAATATTTTCTGAGCCTGTTTCAATATTAAACATTAGTTATCCTATCTTTTTAAGGACTAGGATGATAGAAGTAAAATAAATTTCTATATTCTATTGTTAAATTATTTAAATTTAAGTTACATGTTCTTTATGCTTTAGATTATTCTAATAATTTTAGACAATTGATTGGGTGCACGGATGATTTTAATGTTATATATTCAATAAATTCTTATAATCAAATATTTTAGTCAATATGGATTCTCAAACATAATGTGAAGAATGTTGTGGGACCAAAAACACTATATATCCCTAAAATTAATTATATTTCCTTTTCTAACATACATTCATCATATTTTTTTTTATATTTTGGAATTTTGTAATGAAACTAAATTTTAGTCATTATTTCTTTTAGCCAGTTATCATATAATATATTCTTATGAGCTAGATAATTAACTTGAATCTATATTTTCTTATGATTATAATTTATTTCAAATCCCCTTTTATAATATATTTTTTTCAAGTGATCAGTAGTCACTAATAAATTCATTAATATAAAAATAAAATTTTGATTTTTTAGAAATAAAATTTCCCCAATAAAGAATTGGTTTTTATTTTTAAAAATATCTTATATACTATATTTTTTTATAATTTTTTGAAGCATAGTTATTTATATTTTACTCAATTATTACTTCATTTAAGGAAAGTTTTTTTTAGTTTTTGTTAAATATTTTTTATATTTTTCAAATAATTTTAGTATGTTTTATCACTACCTTAATGGTATCTAAGACATGAAACCAATAATTTGAGATCTTAATAAACATATTTTTTAATTTTAAAATAGAATAAGAAAGTTGGCGGTTTAAGGGAGTTCTCTATAGTTTATATTTTATATCTTCTGACTTTCACTTACAGAATATGTTTTCATGGATAATTAAATAAAGTACCTTTATAGAAAAATCTTTATAAAAGTTGTTATTATTTAACAAATAATGTTGATTTTTTAATTATTATTATCATTATGAGGAAAATACATATTAATTAAAACCACTACTTAAATCATGATTGACTGGTTTTTTGGAATAATGGTTGATCTATTCCTTATTTAAATTAAAATGGAATATTAAGAATTATTCTATTGTTTCAATATTTATTTTCAAGTAATTGTTTTAATGAAAAAAATTTATATATGTTTATATTTTATTCCTTCTAAAATTTATTATAATAATTAATGTGTGCATATTCCAAGCATCAATGTTTGTTTTAATATTTTAACCACAAAAATTTATATTTTACTATATTTTTACCTTGGTTTATCAAATTTAATCATGTTATATTTTTTATTTTAGTTCTGATGCATGTTTATGTTTTTTTTAATTTTTGATAGTATTAATTTTAGGGAAGAATACTTGTTCAATTTTATATTCTCAATATTACCCTAAATTTATAAATTTTTTTTGATAAGTGGATGTATGATATTAATGATATATTACTAATTATTTGAAATTGGAAAATCAGTTTATAAATTTGGAAACTTGTATGAATTGAGATACTTATAAATTTTTATTTATTAACAAAATTCTTATTTTGAAAGAATAGTGATATTTTTTAAAAATTGGTATGGTTTTATCTTTGATTATACTTACCATATTGGTGAAGAATGATTTTATAAAGAGTTGAAATTTAAAGTTCTCAATCTTTTTTAAGAATGGGTTTTTATGTATATTAAGCATAATATTTTTTATTGCAAAATTCTATCTATCCACTAATATATCAACATGAAATAAATTTCTATATTTTCATATTCATTTTCTCAAAATATTTTTGTCATTTCTCAAATTTTAGAGTAAATTTAATTTTCTATATCTTTAACTTCTAAAGGGAATGATTTAATTTAGGCGGTGATTCACCTTATTAAAATTATTCTTTAATATTATATATTTATAGAGAGTTTGTTTTAACTATTAAATAGTTAGAATTCATGTATTAAACATGTTTTTAAATATAAGCATGTGTCTCTTTTAGTTTTAATATTCTATTTAAAAATAGGGGAATATAATTTGTTTTGGAATTACCCTCTAATAGATTGATTCTATTCATTAATTTCAGGAGAATTTTTATCATCAAAATTTATTTCTTCCTACTATTTTTAATAGTTCATTTCTCGATAAAAAATCTTTGAAATATAATTTTGAAAAAAATCCAATCTCATGTGCTTTAATGTTTTTTAGGTGTAGTTACCAATAATTTTTATTTTATATTAATTCATGTATTTAGTTGTATAATCACGTTGAAATATATATAAATCATATATTCATTTGGTGTATAATTAGTTATATTTACTTGAATATTTCATGTTTTATTTTTAAAAAAATCGAGTGTTAACTATTTTATTTATTAATGTGTCTATGATTTTAATTAATTAAAATTTATATTATGTTTTCATTAATTGATGGGGATAATTTTAAATAGATCCTAAATATTGTGAAATACCATATCTATTTTTAAAAAATTACTGATTTATAGTCTTATTAATTTTAATATGGGATCCAAAAATGGGGAGAATATGTTTTGTTTTGAAATGTTTTTACATTAAAATTTTTATTTTCTGGACTGATTGAAAAATTTCTTATTAGGAGGCATCTCGTGGTGGATTTTTATTCCAAGGAGTTTGTCTCAGATAAGGAGATCTAGGGTCAGTGTAGTATTCCTCCGATTAAGATGGATTGTTGAAAACTAGAAAATATCAACGAAATTCCTATGGTAATGGTCTCAGAGCAAAAAATCCAGGATGCAACTAAGTTCCATAACCTTTCTCTGGTAACCTGCTTTGGGCCGGTGAAACCCTCCTTGGAAGAGTTCAAATCTCATGTTAACTCTTGGGATCTCCAACATCCAGTGGTGGTGTCAGAGCTTTCCAGGTTTTCCTTCTGCATTCACTGCCTCAACAAAGAGGACTTTTTGCATGTGTGGGCTTAGGAAGATATATGTTGCGGTGCCCGTTATTTTACTCTCTCTTGTTGGTCTTGGGAGTTCCATTATGGAAAATAATCTTGAATGGCAGTAGTCTAGAGTCATTTTTCGGGCCTCCCTCTCCTGTTTCTCAATCCTTCAATCTTGGCTGCAGTAGGTGATGTGTTGGGTGGTTTCATCTACTCAGATCTAAATACAGAGTTGCTTCTAGATGTAGGAAATCCAAGTATTTGTGTGGAGATGAATCTCTTAGTGAAGTTCACTTCCCATATTCTTATCAAGTCCCCTGAGGGGTTTAAGTGGTGGTAGTGTTTGGTGTATCAATCCCCTCCCAGGTTTTGTTTGGATTTCAGCTTCTAAGGTAACTCTTTGGAGTTCTATAGGAAGAGAATGGGGAAGCCACATAACTCTATGATGGGTGTGAAGGTGGTAATTTCCAGCGGGTTTTCTTCCATGTAGGGATCTGCTGATGAGACATTGTCATCTAGGGTTTGGTTGACGATAACATCTTCAAGGGAGGGTAAAGTTTACCCTACTAAAGTAAAATTTTAATTTCCAATGTTTTTCAGAGGGGTTTTGAAAAAGTGTACGGATTTTTGGGAGAGGGCCCACATGGATAGTGGTTTGTCAAAATTCATTGAGGTTTTCAAAAATTTACCGTTGGCCCTTCCTTCTGGTTTTTTAGAGATCTCGTGCAAGGGTCCGATAGAGTGGTGTTTTCTAGCATCAGTTTTTTTTTCTTCCTATGGGTGGGAGCTTGGGTTTTATGTGTGTTTTTCCAAGTATACCTAGAGAATTGGATCCTCCCCCCTTCAGTGTGCATATTCCCTCATTTCTTCTGCCTGATTCTATTAAGGTTTCGTTTCTTACCTCGATGGGGGGATCCAAGGTGGGTGGTGATTTTCCTTAAGGGATCTCTTTTTTGGAGGGAGTTATAAAGAAAATCATCCTATATTAGAATTCTCCCTATCGTCTAGTGCTGAAGTTTCTTATTTAGAAGGGTGTAGATCCAGTCGCACATCAAGGTTCTCCAGAAAGAAGGCTCTCTCTATTAGAGGAGTTAAATACCATTTTAATGAAAAAACTCTTTTTTTGAAGAATAGTTTTTCTACATAAGGAGCCTCCAAACCACTCACTAATTTGATGGATAAGAAGGTATGTGGCAGTAACTTATTTGCTCTAGGTTTAGGATCTAGTGTCCAGAAGGCCAAGCTGTTTCTTCTTTAATTCTTTCGTTTATTATTTGGAATGCTCGTGGGATGGGTGTTCATGGAAAGTGTGCATTCTTGGACTTTAAGTCTCAAAAATTGGGTTCTTCCTTGGTTTTTATTCTTGAACCTAAGAAATATCCTAGTAAGTTAAGTTTCTTTTCTAACAATATGGGTTTTGGGTTTCATTATCATGGTCACCCTATGAATAAGAATATTTTTCTTTGTTGTAATAATTATTTGTAGGGGGGTCTGGTGTAAATAAAATATCAGTGTATTATAGTGAGGATTAGGTTTAAAGGGTGGGTTACCATATTATCCTTCATTTATGTGAGTACTAATGTCCAAGATTGAAGGTTTTTGTTGGAGTTTCTAGACTCCTTTGATCTGACGGGTCTCCCATGGTTCATCGATGGTGAATTCAATTCAATTGTTGAGATGTCAGAGAAGAGAGGTGGATCAAGAAGCTGTTCCAACAAAATGGTTGATTTTAGGTCCTTTATTGCTAGTAAGGGTATTTTATATTTGGGATTCTATGGGTACAATTATACCTGGTGCAACAATCATCACGGTGGAAGCAGGATCTGGAGTAGATTGAATAGATTCCTCTCAAATATCCAAGGGTTAGAATCCTTCACTGGTTCTTCAGTGACGCACCTATCCCATGCTCTATCGGATCATGCTCTGCTTCTGGTCGAATTGAAGCAAGGGAGACATGACAGTATGCCTTTCATGTACTTGTCTAGATGGCACTGATTGGAGTGGTTCATGCGTATGATGAAGTTCTCATGGGAGAAAGAGTTATATGGGTGGGCATGTGTTGGGATTTCAAGGCGTTTAAGGCGTCTCAAAGAGGATATCAGCAGGTAGTTTCTTGAAAACACCATGGTGGATAATTCTGTGGAGTCGTTGCAAGCTGAAATTGATAGGATGGAGGCTGAACTTCAATAGGGTTGGGATGATAGTACCTTCTTGAGGATCTGTGACAAGCATGGCATTCTGGATGAGAGGTTGTTGGAAGTGGAAAGAGATTACAGGAAATGATCTAGGGTCATATGGATAAAGGAGGGTGACTGTAACTCTGAATTTTTTTATGCATGTGTTAAAGAACGCCAGTCAATGAAGATAAAATTCAGGCTGGTAGATGGTTCTTATTCTTCTAATATTGATGTCACTGGCTTAATGGCCTTTGAGAACTTCAAATTGCTTATTTTTGGAAACCTTTTGGATCCTCCTAGTTTTCCTATAGTGTTGGAGGGGAAGGAAGCCTTCATGGAGGGAATTAACAACAATATTGGGGAAGGGGAGAATGACTTCCTTAGGGATCTCCCAGATGGGGTTGAGGTCTAGGAAACTGTCTGCAGCATGTCCCTGGACAACGCTCTTGGTCCGGATGGATTTCTAGATGCGTTCTATGTGGTAGCTTTGGATTTTTTGGGGGTCCAGGTGACTGAGGATATTGAGGATTTATACTAGGGAGGCACATTAAATAGGTGTACTTTATCCTCCAGAGTGGTTTTGGTTCCCAAAATTAAGGATCCCTCATCTATTGAACATTATAGACCTATCTCCCTGTGTAATGTTTCTTACAAGATCTTGGAAAGATAAATTTCAAGAAGTTTAGACAAGGTAATTCTAAAAGTTATCTTTGAGGAGAAACTCAAATTTATCAAAGGTAGGGGTATTAAAGGAGAAATTGGGATAGATAAAGAACTTGTGGAAGATGTTAATAGAAGGGTGATTGGGTCCAATGTTATAATTCAAGTTGACATGGATAAAGATTTTGATAAATTGGAGTGTAGCTACATTATTCGGACCATGAGGAGACTTGATTTCCATGAAGGGGTTTGTGACCTCTATTTATGATGCTATTATTCTCTGTGGATCACTGTTTATCTTATGGGGAAGTGTTTCAGTTTCTTCAAAAGTTTCCAAGGTGTGTAGAAAGTGGATCCCTTGTCTCCCAATATTTTCATCATGTCTCAGAAGGATTTGTATCAGAATCTGCTCAAAGGATTGGCTGAAAGGAAGATCTTTACTTATAATTTGTGCGCTTCAGATGATACCTTCTCTCACCTAATATTTGATGATGATATAATTATGTTCTTGAATGGAAGGAGGTATTATCTTTAGAATATTTTTGAGGTTATGATGGTTTATGGTAGTTAAGTGGTTAGTGAGTAAATTCCAGAAAGAGAAATGTTTTTATTTTTATTAAATTCTCTAGAAGGAGGGTTTGGGCCATCCAAGAGATCATGGGAATTCAGCGGAAGAAGTTTCCAATGATGTATCTTGGGGATCCTATCTCAAATGGTCAGGTAAAGAATATGTTATTTGAGAATATTTTCAACAAGATGATTGGTAGGATTCTTAGATGAAAAAATAAGTTTTTTTCCTTTGGTGGTCGTGTCTCCCTGATTAATAGTGTCCTGGTTTCTATTCCAATTCATGTTCTTTCCATTATCACTCCTCCCAAAGGGATCATTTTTATGATGGAGAAGCTTCTGAATAATTTCCTTTAGGATTCCAATGAAATGGGTTGATGCCACTGGGCTTCATGGAGTCACCTGGAGAAACCAGTTGAGGAGGGCAGAGTGGACCTTAGAGATGTGTTGTCTTCCATACACTCCATGCAGGGCCGTCTGACATGGGATTTAATTGAGGGAAATTATCTTTGGGAAAAGATGGTTAAGTCTAAATACGGGAAACACTGGGAGGACTGGGATATGTAGAAGCTCTCTGGACTGGGTAAAACTGTTCTTTCTCATCTGGAGATTCTGAATGAGGCCTCTCACTAGGTGGTTGGGAGAGGGGATATTAACCTGTGGAATAGTAATTGGGTAGGGGAGAAGTTGTTATTTCATAGATTCCCCACGCGGGATATGTTTGTCAAAGAGGATAGCTGGTTTCCTCGGCTTCTTGAGTGCATATTTAATCAGGGGCAGTTGGACACTTTTAATGAAATTTTTTTCTCGAAAGAGGATAACTGATGCTGCTTTACTGGTTCAGGCTCTGGGTTTTTCAACAGTCATGATTATCAGGATTTGATATAAATAGGTAGTGTTCAGGATGAGTGGGCCTCCCAATTATGGTGGAAGGAGGTTCTCATGAATATGAGTTTTCTGGTTTGGAGGGTAAGAAATCAAGCTATTCCTATGGAGGAGAATGTTCAAATAAAAGGAGTTTATTTGGATTCTAAATGCTTCTGCTGCTCATCTCCCAAAACGAAATCTATATTTCACTTGTTTATTTTGAGTGATTGGGAAGTCAGTATTTGGTCCTCTTTGGGTCAGTGGGGTTGTTTCGATCCATCATGTGCTTCCATGCAATAATTCATTTCAAATGTGGGTGTTCAGGAATCGATGTCCAAGGTGCATTCCATCATCTTCATTGTTATTGTTTGGACCCTTTGGGAGGTGCAGAACAAGGAAAGGTTAGAGAGGAGACCTCTAGTTTATTTATTACAAATAATAATGGAGGTTCTGTTGCATGATTTAGGCTCTCTGTTTAAGGGTGACCTTCATTCCCCAATCATTTGTAGTGTTCTCAATAGGAAAGTAGTCCAGCCCAGATTGTGGGGAAGTTGGATTGGATGGCAGCCCCCAGTGTGTGGTTATAAACTCAATGTGGATGGATCCTTTATGAATGGCTAGATGCATGGGGGTAGGATCTCGTGTAATGAGAATGGATCTTTTTTGGTGGCTTTCAGCACCTGTTATGTCCCAGGGAGTTCGTTGGGTGTGGAAGTTAGAGCATTTATTTCCATAGTTGAGCTTTGCAAGAGCCTTGCACTTGTGGTTTCAGAGGTCGAATCAGACTCAGAAACTCTAGTTTAGGATTTTCATGGTAAAGCGGTCCCACCATGGAAGTTGATTTATTTGTTCCATAGGTTCCTTTTGGAGATTGTCCAGGGTTTTGTGGTTCAACATGTTATAAGGGAGGCTAACTTTACGGCAGATTCTCTCTCTCGGGGGTGCAATAATCGGGGTCAGATGATCATTTACTTGAGTTTGGGTTCGTTTCCTATATAATTTAGTAACTTTGTTCAAGTGGATACCCTTGGACTTCACTATTTCATACCCCTTTGCTTTGGTTGGTTGTTGGGAGTTTTCCCATAATGCTTTATAAATAAAAAATCAATCACCAGTCATATTGTTTTAATGTTGCATTAAATTAAAATTCCTAAACATTATTTATTTACTATTTTAGTTTTGATAAATGATGATTTCTCAACTTTAATGTTTTGGTTATTAAAAATACATATTTTTATTCATGAGGTGAAAAAAAATATTGCAGTCAATTGTTGGTAACCTGTGGTCACTTCAACTATGGTAAGTCATTTCTTCAATTGCATAAAAAAATGATTCATACACTTCCTATAATTAAAAAATACCTCTTGGATATGATTTATAGTATTCATGTGATGGAATATAATTAATACAAAATTAAAGTATGCAAAATATATATAAAGTTTTGAAAATAATTGAAGGTAATATTTTCATATTCTCAAATTATAGTTTCTATAACAAGATTTATATCATATTCTCCATAATTAGTATAAAATTTTGAGAACTATTTATGCTATAGACAAGGTCAATTTTTTTTTCAAGTTTATGTATAATAGGATACTTTTTTTTTCATACAACTTTCTGGTACTCTGTTTTAATATCATTTTACTATAAAAATATATGACATGATTTAACTATTTAGATAATTTGAAAAATTATTATAAAATATAATAAAGAATTCAGTGATTTTTCATGGTATTTGATACAAAATATAAGTGTGAAATATTTTTGGAATACATGTTATGTTTAAATAAATGTAACATTAATATTGAAGTTGGACTTTGGTTAGTGCCAAGGAAGACCCATAATACTACATCGAGCCCAGGATCAAGTCTCGATAGTCCCAAATAATTTGAGGCTCAAACATGGATGGATGAGGGGAGAGCGACATCATTTCAATGTGGTAGGGGATCACCCATTTTAGTGAACCACAAGGAAGGGATGAGGGTCCTCATCGGCTATGAGGGCAGTCAACATCAAATATGTAAGTGGTGAATTTGGTCGGGAGAAGGGTCAGTGGATCTGGTAGTGGATACAACATTGGAGGTGCAGTCGGAATCAATGACCGAATGATGAAAAAAATATGATGTAGGTCCTAATGGCTATGGGTTTTCAATACTACATGGGTTCATGATGGAGGTAGGATCATAATAGTAGGGGCTTAATGAGCTCAGTGGTGGGTATGGTCCACACTCAAGAAGGTAGTAGGAGGTTCATATCTATAGGTAAAGCCCCATATGAGGAAGATCAGAGCATGAGGAATACACCATAAATTCTGTTCAGATTAGGAATGATGAGGGGTATGTGTTTCTCTATCAGTGCTAAGAAACATGCAATTATTCATGGGGAAATTCTAGTCAGACAACTCTTGAATGTAGGGGGTTTAGGAGAATCATGGGAAAAAAAGTTAGGGATGAGTAATTATTTGTGTTTTCCTTTGGTTCCATGGGTCATGTATTAGTCCTTGTGCCTATGGACCTATGTTTCATGTAAAGGGTTCCCTCTCAACCCAATTAAAAATAAGGTTTATAAAAAATTAGTAGATATTTAGGTCCTCTGGGTTTGAGGAGGAGGAAGGTAACATTAATATTTCAACGTTTTTATTTTTTCTAACCGTGGAATGTTGTGATTGGCTATATAAACACTAAATCATACTAAATAGGATCTTGGAATTAATATTTCAATTATTTTAATTTTTATAACCATGTAATGTTTTTATATGAGAGTTCCAAATCATTTTCTACTGTGTCTTCCAATTTTCCAATATGGTCACAAGAGAATCATCATTTGATCTCTTACTAATCAAGAGATAAAAGAGATACATCCACAATATAATATTAACCTATCTTCTATTATTTATTTATATATGGGTTTCAGTATTGTATCGTTTAAAATTTTCTATTTATTCTATATGAGTTGGAATAAACTTTTCCTGATGAAAAGCTAGTCTGACTAGATTATTCCTCTTATTCAAAAGTATGGTTTGATTTTTAATCCCAAAATAAAGTCAGGTTAGTTTTGAATTGTGGATAATATAAAATACAACTAGTATATTATTATAGGTGAGATAAAGTTACATTTTTAGTTGGGTTAGATTTCTCTTTCAAATGTGAGTTGCCTACTGGATACCGGTCCTCTCGCTGAGTTTAGATGATTGACGAGAAAAAGTAGGATCTTAGTGATAAGAACTAGTACAAAAATATCAATTTTTGTTTGCATTATGTTCTAAAAAATTATTCATTTTTATAATTTCATGTTCATAATATTATTAATTCATAATATTCATAATGTTTATTTCTCTACCAAATAACATATTGCATGTATTGCATGAGCACGATACACAATTTCATTAATATTTAAAATTACACATGTTGTTGCAATGATAATATTAATTTTTTTATTTTCATAATATATACAACTCACCCACCCTATAGTCTATATTTCCATCTCAAATATACCTAAAAATAATAACATTCATTTTAAATTCAAAATAACATGGTTAAGAATGGAAAAGAGTTTGAAATGAGAACTTTAAAATATGGTTTTAAATAAAACCCCTTAACACTTTTATAAATATTAAATAACAATTATGTTGAAGAATAAAATTTAAAAGGGATAAATAAACTAATTTTTTAAGAAAAATATTATAAATTTCATTTATCTGATACTTTATATAGCATATGAAAAACATGTAGTGAAAATGTGTGAAATATCAATAAAAGAAAATTGAGATGAATAATATCTTACCTCATGTATTGAATATAACACCCCAAGACTTTAAAATATTTTAATTTTAGCAATATTTTTTTTGTTTCTATATTTATTTGAATGCAACATTGTGTTAATCATATGCTACACACAACACTAAGTTAATTTTCATTACATGCAAGACTGAGTTTTACCTCCTTATAGTGGCAAAATTATTTTAAAAACAAATTTTTAAACATTTATAATTACAATTTTTAAAATAAATATAAATTTTGAATGTGAAAATTTAAAATTATCTTAGGATTTTTTTGTTTTTTTCGAGAAGTTTCATTTTTTGATGAATAGTGAAAAATGTTACAATTTAGTTAAAAGATTCCTATTTAATAAATAATTATTAATGTTAAATTATATTATAAATTTGTTTTAAAGTAAAAATAGATCAATTATATATCTCTTAATCAAATTAGGTCATTGGAATCATTTTTATATTTAATTTAGATATAAATAACTAATGAAAATTTGAACATTTTCACTTTAAAAACCTCCTTTATCACCACATCTACAGGATTAAGTTTTTCCACTTCTATGAATTGGAATTGGAAAAAAGGATATACATGGTTTTAATAAGTATAATAATTATATTCTAATAATATTTACTAAATTTTTGATAAAAAAATATTAGAGAAAGTGATTAAAATTAATTATAGTTGTTAAGATAAAATTAAGCTTAATAATGGACTAAACCTTAAACTTAAGTGCCAAAATGACCTATATACTTGTCCAAAAAACGTTTTATTCCCATATTTTGACCATATCCTCCATTTTTTCTAATTTTTTGAGTTTGTGAGACATATTTTTAGGAAAGTGACCTATATAAAAAGTTAAGTATGGAAAACAACCAAAAAGGGAACTTCCTTACCTTTATCATTTATAAAGATTTAGAGTATGGAAGAAGCCATATAGTTTTAGTTAAAAAAATTATATTGAATGGTAAGTGAGTTTTTTAATAATTATAATTTAAATTTATTTTTTAGTGATGATAAAATTAAATGAAACACTTACCAAATGCTAATGCATGGATTATTTAGTTAATAATTCAGTAAAACAAATAATGCCAAAAAAATTAAAATTAAAGAAAATTTAATGAATTATTATGTTCCATTATTTTTTTAGATAAATATATCATGTTAAAAATATGTTAAATTAATATATTTGAATTAAATTTATGTTTTTTATATTTTTAAATTAAAATAAAATAAATAATGTCAAAATTGACATTAATGATATTTTACAATAAATGATATTTTATTAGATGTTTTAAAACTAATAAAAACTCTATATTATTCTAAGTGAAATATAAGTGTTATTAAATATAAAATATTTTCCATTAATGGAAAAATTATTCTTTTATAATTAATATATTTACCCATAGATAGTAAAAACATTGTTAGCATGGTCTGGGTTAAATTGGTATTTTTGTGTGTTATATTCACTTGTTTTAAAAATAATTTCCAACACACCTGAGATTTCTATTTTGAAAAATGTATATAATATTTATAAATCAGTATTTCTATATTATCTAATAAATCTCACTTTAATTTAGACTTAATGGTTAAATCACCTAGGTTAGAAAACTAGTTACTTTAATAAAAACTAAAATGATAAAATTGGGGAAATATAGAAGTTAAGAAACTGAATTAAAAAAATGCACATTTTTTTTGTGTTTTGGAGGTTTTTATCGACCATATACCCCCTTTAATCGATTATTTTTAATTTTTTTAGGCAAACGAGGTAAGGGAGACCTCCCAATAGTGTATACCTTTTGGTATTTACAAGAATGTCACTCCCCCTCCACTATAGAAAGGAATTCACTCTTCCCCTTCCTCACACCTCTTAAGAAACTTTGGATCATTAAACCATTTACAAAATAGTATCCCAAAATCTATATTCTCATCCAAGTAGAATCATCATGGGAATAAATAAAACAAAGCAATCCCATTGGTGCAAACCAAAAGGAGTTACCTGAAAAAGAGGTAACATTCTTCAATGTGCATTTATGTTTTATTTGTTTATACAACCCTTAATTTATTATTATTAAATTATTATATAATAAAATCACTATAATTAATATACCAATATGTTTTTATATTAATTTTATAACCAACATCAATACAAAATTCCATCAAATGGGTAATAAACATACCGTTTGTCTACAGCGAACTATCGCCTCATGAAACCACATCGTTAGTTTTTCCATTACCACCTTTCATGGTTGAGAATTATGATGGAAACATTATTTATATATGGTATATATGATATTTATTATTTATTTATGTTTTTTATTTTTATAAAATAGATAACTTTATGCATTCCATTTATTGTAAATACGATAACTTCGTTTGTGGATGTGTGAACTACTGCCTCCTCAAAGCGATGTGATACATTCATACATTACATGGAATGTATTAAGGCTGATTTTAATTAAAAATATGTTAAATAAAATAAATATATATTATATTCATTACATAATTTATTTTATTGAATTATAATATATCATTTTATTTTTTACCCTTTTCACACACTGAAAAGTGATAATGTCATTCGAGGATGTGTGGACTACCACCTCCTCGATGAGATGTGATTCCTTTACATCACCATAATTATATATATAATTATATATGATTAAATAGAATGTAATTTATGATATAATTATCAACATGAAAATATATAATGTTACTTACCTTTATTCCATAACAATCATTGAAAAATGGGAATGTTACTCATGAATGCATATGGCCTACCGTCTCCATGATTGTATTGTTGGTTCATTTTTCATAACCATATTTCATAATTGGTTTTTAAGTATAATTTATGTATAAATATAATAATTATTTCATGAGTATTATTCTAGATATGTTTATATAATGACCCATTTTACCATATCTGAGCTACCAAATATGTTTTTGACACATGAACCAAATGTTGTAAAAGCACAAGAGCCAAAATAAATTGTTTAAGTAATTGTATACAAAATTGTAATAAGTTAAGTAAAAGTAATAATAAACATGAAAAAGGTTATCAAGAAAGTAAATTATTAATATATATTTATTATTTAGGAAGATGATGAAACACGTAACAAGACAGACTCACGTAAGGGAATCTTGTCTCACTTTCTCTTCTATGTGGCATACACAATTTTCACCAATTATTTATTTTGTATGGTGTATCTTCTACCCCTTTGTAATTTAGTACCATGATTATTTAATTATTCATTCTATTTTAAGTTTCACTTTGAGTTATCTCATAGTTTGATTTTAAAATTACCCATGTGGTAAAAGCAATCTTTGAAATCTCACTTTCTATGTCAACTTTCTCCTAAAAAAATCACTTTATTGTAATCAATTTTTTGTACATTATATTTATATTAAATATTCATATCATTTACCAAGGGTATGACTATTTTCTAAACCGTATACCATTTTTACACATGGTGTTCACTTTGATAGTATTAGATTTTTGGCATGAAGCCTTGGCAGTATTAGATTCTAGGCATGAAGCCCCAAAAATATTATATTCTTGGCATGGAACCTTAACAGTATTAGATTACTAGTATTAATCCTTAATAGTATTAAATTCTTGTCATGAATCCTTTATAGTTTTAGATTATTATCATAAATCCTTGATAGTATTATATTATTGTCAAAGAGCCTTGAAGGTATGTTTTAGATATCTACTATTATTCATTCCATCATTATGAATTCAGTTCTTTTTATTTTATATATTTATTCGATTAGTTATAATATCCATGGTTAAGTTTCATTCTCAGATTATTGATTAAATTTCACGTGTTTACATTATATACCTTTCCATATTGATAATGCCATATCTATTTTTCTAAATGGAAGGTGTGTCCAGTTTCTTTTACATTTCAATATTTATTATTCTTATTGATTCATGATTTATTATATTTTACTTACCCTTACTGATCATTTTATCTCACCCTTATTATATTTAAGTGTTTCAATTTTATTTCTTCTTCTAATTACTTTAAATATTATCCAAGCATTATTAGATAATAACTTCAGTATGGTAAATATACTAAGTTGTTTTTATATTAATATAATTACCTAAATCGATATCTGATTCCATTAAATGGGAAAATAATTAATCACTTTCACGTACGTGTAAACTATCACCTCCATGAACCGTTATAATTCATTTTTCATTACCATCTCCCAAGACTGGTTATAATGATAAAATTAATGTTTATATATTATATTTATGAAATATTTATCATTGTTAAATAATAATATATCATTTATGTTCTTACCTTCTAGGGACATAAAAATGATAATATTGTTCGTGCGTATGTTTGAACTATCACCTCTATGAAGTGATGTGATTCATTTTTCTTCATCACATCACATGTATGATACATATAAGTATATATAAATTATTAATATTATATTAATGATATTATGATAATTATTAAAAGATAAAATGTTAATTACCTTCTTTCCATAATGATCATTGAAAAATAGAAATGTTACTCATGCGTACGTATGACCTACCATCCCCATGATTATAACATTGTTCATTTTTCATAACCATAAATAAATTTTTTTATTTAAAAGTATAATTGATGTGTAAAAGTTATTATTATGTAATGAATATTATTATTTAGATGATGGAATCATTACCACTTTGAGTATTGACATCATACCAAAGTTATCTTGAACTCAAGTACCGAATATTGACAAAATGTCCGACGTGAGTTTAAATTATTAAGTAATTGTTATAAAATTAAAATAAGTGATATAAATGGAATAATAAAATTAAAAAAGGTTCTCAAGAAAGTAGAAATTAACTTATTTCTATTATTAAGGAAGATAAATAACATACAAGATGAGTGAGACTCGAGGTAAGGGACTTATTATTAATCTCCTTTCACTAAGGCACATTTTAATATTATACACCACCTTCTTTTATAAGGCGTATAATCAACCCCTCTGATTTTTAATTTCATTCAAAGGTTTTCAAAATGAATATTTTTTATAAGAATAATTTTTCTAAATGAAAAAATTAATGTTTTATTAAAATACATAGTGATAATTGATTTTTCACTACTGTGACCATTATTTGATATTTGACTTACTCTATAAGATGTAAAGTTTTTAAAGGAAATATAAATATCATATTCCATTTTTAGGTATTTTTGTATTTAAAATGATTTTGATAATGGATTTATTATATCAATATATTGAAATTATATCTTCTTATTTCAAAGTGTAAATGTTATTTTTCCTTTATTCTTGTTTTACGTGTTAGGATTATGTTATGGTTCTTTGGAATTGTTTATGAGTACAGGGGGTTCTGTAATAAACCAAGGGTGGGTGAGCCTATGATATCTCTCCAATTCATTGGGTAATGAGACATAGTTAACTAGTTGGGATTATCCTAATAAATTTAGGGAATATACCGTGATGGGAATTCCAAATGTAACCACGAAGGTTACTCCCTATATATCCAGAAAAGCTACTATGTTAGAATGATATGGATTCCATAAGTTACCTTTTTGATTTATTATTTATATGGAGTTTTATAGGAATCTTATTATTTCATTAGGTAATATAAAGGGTTTATGTTTTATGGATGAAAAGTATGATTTGTTTTGAAAATGTTTTCACGAGTTTAAAATATTCATAGACTAATGGTTTCTTTATTTATTTTATGCCCTTTACTAATATTTTTGTGCTCATCCCAAGTTTTAAAATGTTTTTCATAGGGTATAAAGATGGTTAAGATAAAGGAGGATGCCAAGATGAATATTAAGAGTATTTTTATCAAGAAAAAGAAATCATGTTTTATTTTAAAAGTTTTATATTTTATAAAAATGGATACAATTTTGGTTGTACCCACTTTGTATGTATAAAGGATTTTATGTATTTTTTTTGGTAAGGAAAATTTATTAGCAAAAAGAAAACAAGGATTACAAGAGTCTAAAAGACGGGATCAAATTACAATCTTTAAGTTGCAAAGGCATCAGGTTATCTGGGAGCTCCTCCAGCCAAGTTAGATTCTGATCAATGCCTTTATTGGCGAGAGAATCCACAACCATGTTAGCTTCGCGGTAAGTATGAGTTTCAATGAAACTGACGTCATGGAGAGATTGAAGACAATTCATCCAGCGCGTAGTAATCGGCCAAGCAAGATGAATATCTCCCTTCTAAATGGCTTGAACAACAGTAGTAGAATCACTTTCAATCCATAAGTTGTTCCACCCACGCTGAAGAGCAAAAGCAGTGGCATGAATAACACTTAGCATCTCTGCTTCCAGAGAGGTTGCAGTACCAAACCTCCAAAAAAGCATCCCATAACATTTCCATGATGATTTCTGAAGACATCTCCACAACCCGCAGGACCTGGATTTCCTTTAGAGGCTCCATCCACATTAATTTTAATCCAACCTGGAAAGGGAGGTCTCCAAAAAACCTCAAGAGTGCGGAACGGTTTCGAGAAAATGGCCTCAACTCGAAGACGTCTAAGGATCATAAAATCATCCACCGAATTGTTGCAGGAACCATTCTGAATCAGCGCAGCTTCCCGAATAGCAATAAGAATACGCGTTTTACCTGCATTAATGTTGTGTGAGAAATTATTATGAAGAATCGAGTTTCTATCGTACCATATCACATGAATCAGCTCTGAAACCCCAGCAAGGAACAAGTTTCTGATTTGTTGAGAGTTATCCTTAGCAACACATCGCTTAAGCTGCTCATCAATTGAGTTCTGAACCAGCCATCTGTATTCAAAAGTGTCAAAAATATAGTTCCAAAGAGCGGTGGCAGTAGCACAAGATAGAAATAAGTGGTTAGTATCTTCTCTATGCTGATTGCAAAGGCGACATTTTGAACAAAGTTGGATACCAAAACTTTGAAGACAAACATCAGTGGGAACCCTATTGTGGGCGAGACGCCAAATAAGAGTGAATCTAGAAGGTTTGATCCAAGGTTTATCAAATTTTTTTATACAATTCATATCATTATCAGCGTTGTGTAAGGAGTGATTATAAAAGTTTTTGGTATTAAGGATCCCATTATAAGAAGGTTCCCAAATCAAGAAATCACTCGAGGTAGAAAAATGGTAGGAATCAATAATTTGAGTAATGTTTTCAGGAAGGGAGTCAATGTGAGAATTAATCACATTATTGACAGTGGAGTTGATGTCAACAGGGATATGGTCAAGGGGAGTCACAGAAATTAGAGGAGCACCAGTCCAATTGTCCAGCCAGAATCTCATGGAAGAGTTTCTCGAAACCATCCATCTAGCATTGTGCATAATATTGTCATAAGTGTCTCTAATAGAGGGCCAAATGGAAGAGGTCATGAAACTTCTATTAGATCTTTTCAATCTATCAATGAACCTGTTTTTGATAAAATAAACAGGAGGGGTGTCATTGTGAATCAGGTTCCAAGTTAATCTGGCTTGAAGAGCTTCATTGAAGAACTTAATGTTTTTAATACCAAGACCACCCATAACTATAGGCTTACAACACTTATCCCAAGGAATAGTCACAAGTTTTCTGTCCAAAGTGCTTCCAGACCAGACAAAGTTTTTAATGTGAACATTTAGTTTTTTTAATGAGACTAATAGGCCATTTATAGACCATCATCGAGTATACAAGTTTGGAAACAATCACAGACTTTACAAGGAAAACTATCCCTGCCATGGAGAGGGATTTTCCTTTCCAAGAGGAAAGTTGATGAAGAACCTGGTCAACAATGCTTGAAAAGTAGCAGGCTTTGGGTCTACCCCAGAAGATGGGAACCCCAAGGTACTTGAAAGGGATAGTACCTTCTTTGATACTAAGCTCATTGATAATACTATTTTTCCTAGCATAAGGTAAGTTTTTTCCAAAGTAAATAAAAGATTTATTCCAACCAATGACTTGTCCCGAGACCTCCTTGTAGTGGTTGATAGTAGCTTTAAGAGTTCGGATGTTTTTAAGATCAACCTTTAGAAAAAGAATGATGTCATCAGCATAAAGGAGGTGAGTGGGGGCATTCACATTTCTGTAAGCCTGAATGGGTTTGAGCTTGTTATGATCAACCGTATGGGTGAGCAGACGACTAAAATAGTCTTCTGCAATGGAAAAAAGAATAGCAGATAAGGGATCTCCTTGTCTGACACCTTTAGAACATTTGAAAAACCCTCTAGGCGATCCATTGACCAAAATGGAAACATGAGTAGAATGAAAGAGGATTTTAAGTCTAGATATGAAGTTATCATTGAAGCCAAAACCATGAAGAACTTTGAAAATGAAATTCCAGTCCATAGTGTCAAAAGCTTTACGAATGTCTAGTTGAATGGAGATGTTTCCGCCTCTATTTTTATTATTTAACATGTTAGTGCATTCCGAAGCAAGACAAATGCAGTCTTGTATTGATCGCCCCTTGATAAAACCAAATTGATTGCAGGAGATAATTTTGTCAGTAATAGTGTTGAGTCTGTTAGCTATAAGCTTGGTAATAATTTTATAGAGAGTGTTGATCAGAGCTATAGGGCGAAAAAGATGGATTTCAGCGGCATTTTCAACTTTGGGGATCAAAGCAAGGAATTGGGAACTTAAACCATGAGGTAAGAAACCATTAGCAAAGAAAGATTTAATGAGCTTGCAAACATCAGCATGGATGATATCCCAATATTTTTGATAGAAACCATTAGTGAAACCATCAGGTACTGGGGCACTGTCAGGGTTCAAACCAAAGACAGTGTCTCTAATTTCATGATCAAGAGGAACACCCAGGAGAAAACTGTTATCAACATCAGTAACAAGAGTTGGAATGAAATCATTAATGAGGTCCTTGTTCATACAAGGCCCATTGAATAAAGATTCAAAGTAAGAAACAACATGCTGAGAAATGTCATCTTCTTTATCCAAAAGGTTATCGCCATCTTTAAGGGAGGCAAGAGGCCTACTAGCTTTCCGAATTCTTTGTAAAGAGTTGTAGAACTTGGTGTTATGATCACCATCAGTGAGCCATTTGATTATAAAAGTATGCTTGCAGATGTTGTCTTTGAAGGCAAGAAGCATATTTAGATTCATAGTAATTTGGGTTTCTTGATTGTGATCAGAGGTGAAGTCTAAGTGAGTGTTGTTGTTTTGAATTTGATGCAGCTCATTCTCAAGAGAGAGGATGTCATTGTCAATTTGAATTGATTTAGTGCTGCACCAAGATTTGAGCTTGCGTTTGAGATATTTTAATTTAAGAGGACAAGAAAAATCCTCATCGGAATGATTCAGAGATGACCAAAAATGATTAATGAGATTAGAACAGCCAGGGTTAGAGAACCAAGCATTGTTGAATCTGAAGGGGAAAGAGGGTTTGCGAATGTTGAGGGAGATGATGACCAAAATAGGATGATGGTCAGAATGAAGTTTTGGAAGGGTGGTACTAGAGATGGTATCCCAAGTATCTAAAGCATGGTCATTAGAAAAGGCTCTGTCCAATTTACTCACAACCACTCTATTGTAATGTTTCCTGTACCACGTGTATTTGGCACCGCTTAGAGTGATCTTAGTGAGATTGGAGTTTTCAATAGCAGCCTTAAAATCCCTCATAGAAATATTTGAGTGAAGAGGACCAATTTTTTCATCAGTAGAAAGAATAGCATTAAAATCACCCGCAACGATCCAGGGGGAATGAATTTTAGAATTAAGAGAGGAGAGGTCCCTCCAGAGAGACCTCCTATCTTGATATTTATTATTGGCATAGATAAAGGAACAAAAGATATGAGCATTATCAATGATAAAGTCACAAGTGAAACTTTGATCATAAATATGAAAAACAATAACCTTGGATAGGGAGGGATGGGCAAAGGTCCAAAGAGTATTAAAGCTATTGGTGTTTTGACATGCACCAATGAAGGTGTATCCAAAACGATAAAAGTGAGCTAAATCAGTGGAAAAAATTGTTTTAGGTTCAGAAATGGAAAAAATTAAAGGCTTCTGGATGTTAACCATTCTTTTTAAAATACTAAAGGTGTCAAGGTTTGCAATACCTTGGCAGTTCCAGAAGAGAATCTTCATTTAAATCTACGTTTGGAGTTAGAACTCCCTTTTTTTTCCATCCGAGCCTTTATGCCTATTGAAAAGTTATGATTTTTTTCAATGTGTGTAGAATGTAGAAATGGAGTTTTTCAATGATCATGTGTTCTTTAAAAAACAGTAGAAAAAGAGGTTGATATGGTAGGTGAAGGGGAATAATTCAACAAAAAATTATAATGGTAAGAAAATTAGGTTTACATTTTGTGAGAATTGTGGTAAAAACGCACTTGGAAATCCCTTATAAATTCTAGTAAGTGATTTTGATGTGGTGAAATGGGACCTAAGGCTTGTAACTACAATAAAAGTGATCATGGTTGTGATAATACAAAATCTGATTTATAGTTAATAATTTTTTTTAAATTAAATAAGATGGGTTATTATGAAAATGAGTATTCAAAGTGAAACACTGATGATATGAAGCAACTATACTATAAGTAGAAAGGTGTGTTAAAATACTTTGAAACTACTTCAAAAGATTTTGGGCCATCAAATGAAGTGGTATTAGGTACATTTTTTGTTTATTCAGATTATGAAAATGTGTTGTTTTATTTTGGTTCTACACATTCTTTAACCACACACTTAAACAACACTATGAAATTATATCATGGAAGTATACAAGAATTTATTTACTGGTATAATATTATATAAATATTTAAATAGTTTTTTTCAGTTCTAGTAAGGTTATATAAATATTTAAATCATTAATTAACAAAACACCTTTCATTCATTATGAATCACTAAAACAAGATCATCACTGATTTAATCATCATAGTTCAAAACCAAAATTGAAATTAAATTAAATTACAGTATTATAAAATATCATGGAACAACTATTCAAGATCCATTACTAATCTTCAAATGATTAAATTTCTAACAATAATGAAGACCATAAATATTTTTTTTGAAATTAGTTCAAAGAGATAAGGATTATTTACACCCAATGTTGAAAATATGTAAAAATTAACTAATATATATATATATATAATAATTATAAATTAGAATTATAAATGGTTATAATATTGAATCAGGTTCATGAGTATGTATTTAATGAACCTAGTTTAATTATGAATGGCCATTTTTTTCAAGTGCATATTGAATCAGGACTGATGTAAGGGGTTTCACCTCAAACTCCTATCTTTGAAACATGATTTATATTATGAAACTAATTTCATTTATGTGGCTTATATACATTATTATCGAGATAAAATATCATGAATTGACATAAAATAATTCCATTTTAAGTTAAATTACAATCCCTATCATTCATGGGGTTTGTGTTAATATGTTACTGAAGCCACAGTGGTTTTAATGGTGTCAATTCAGATTATTTGATACATATTACATGTTACGAACCATGTTTCCTTTGTATGGTATTATATTGATTTAATAACCCATGGATGTTCTATAAATTATTTAATTGTAATTCAGGAGATTAACTAAATCATATAAGGCCTGTTTCTTCAAATTTATTTTGCCTCATGTGTTACCCCAATCATAAGATTTTTTGGTATGTCAATTTTAATTCATTGAGTTATTATCATTTACCAAAAGTTATTTCATATAAGTTGGGTTCATTTTTTCCATTTATTTTATTATGTGGTGTTCCCTAATTTTATACACTATTAATACATAAACCCCTTTTTGAATGATTAATACTTAAAGGAGTATAATTCCCAAAAGAGATATTGATAACTCAATTATCTGTTCTTTGAGTTATATTGTTTCACCATGAACTTCTTCCTCCCATGTCACGAAACAGCCTGAATGCCCTGGTTCCTAGATAACTAAGTTGGAACATACATAACCTGAGGGGAATTTCCAATCCCCATGGGTTAGTGACTTGGACCTGGCATACTTAAGGATAAAATGAGGAATGATTTCTACTATAAAAATAGCAAAGAATAGAGATACATATCAGAATACTCAAAACTCTTCAAAAATATAGTACTAGAAGCCAAATATGTATATCAAAATCCCAAATAATACATCATCAAAGTACCATAAAATAGGAATGATTACATAGACATCCCAAAGTACACATAAATCCAAGCCCCCAAGGGATCAAGAACACCCACCTCCTCCATAAGGTGCCTTCCCTATACTCATACCTATAAGGATTAAATCTATAAATGCTAGAAGGAAAAGGTAGGGTGTGAGCTAAAAATATCAGTTGGGTCTCACCAAGTGTTCCACAATAAGATTCCATAATAATAATAATAAAAATCAATATTTCTTTTTCTATAAAATAAGGCATGGAGATACAATTACATATTTAAAAAAACATGATTTTCATTTAAATATGATGGAAAACATTTCAAACATATATTAAATAATTTTTTTATATAAAATAGTTTATATAAATCACTTGGCATGAGAAAAGAAATTTCACAAACATTGGAATTTATAATCAAAATAATCACAATGAACAACATGGTCATCTTCTAAGTAGTATGATAGTTTCTAGTTATGGAATGATCACACATCTCATATTAGTGATCAAGAAAATATATGTACAGAAGTCCCTTTGGATCATTCTGAATATGACTCATCAACATCCCATTAGGGATAATATCTTTTGAACTAGGTTTTTCTAGAGTTTTTATCATAAAAATATTTTTAAGTAATTATCATCCTAGCATGTTGTACCAAATAACCCACTAATTACCCATGTTTCCATGTTCTCAATCAATAAATCAATAATTGTAAAATCACATAAAATAAATTTTAAATAAAATTTACCCATTTCTAGTTTCAAAAATCCAATTTCATTACAAAAACCAAAAAACATGTTTTTCATCAATTCATGACTTTCCAAACCAAAACCAAACATAGGTTTTTTATCATTTCAATTTAATCTATTTTTCTAAAAAATAAATTCAAAAATCACTTCAAAATTTCCATCAATTTCAAATTATTCCTCAATTTCCAATTCCATTGGAATTTTGGTGTTTTTCCCAAAATTCTATTCAATATAATTTCAATCCCAATTTTTATAGAATTTCTTTTTCAAAAATAAGTTTTAAGAAATTTCAAACTATAATAAATTCAAGGTTTAATAAATTATCCAAGATTAAATGGAACCACCTACCTTTTATAAGGGAAAGAAACACCTGCAATGGGACACTCCAACAAGAACGAAGGAAAAGAAGATCTAGGAACTCAACTTAGAATCAAGATCCAAAAACATGGAGTTTAGATCCATTAATACCAAGAATATCTATTAATATTAAAAGATGATGAGAGAGAGAGATAGAAGAGATAAGGAGACCAATTAACTGGAGGGATGAATTGAAACCAACACGATAATCAATCATAAAATGGATGATCAGGAGTGATTAAATATCACCAAAATTTCATATGAGAGGACTCTTGGTTGAGTACAAGGAAACCAAGAGGAAAGAAATATGGATTTTAGATAAAATACCTACTTAAAACCAACACACAATATTATTAATGGAATGTAACCCAATTACACATCGTGTAATTATTGTGCATTACTTATGCTAAAAAAAATTTCACCTTTTATTAAAGTCCATTTTTTTAATATTTTCATAAAGTGTGAACTATTCCCAGTGTGTAACCATTCACACTATGTACCCATTTCATAGAATCTACTAGGTGATGATTACACATCATGTAACCCCACTACACAGTGTGTAAATCCCCATTATTTTGTAAAACTATATGTTTTTTATGATGAAAATTCCAAAAAATCTATGACTTCATCATTATAGGTACCCTTCTAATTCCTTCTCAGTATTACTGAACCAATGAAAAAAGTAAAACCAAAATAAAGGTTAAAACATTCCCGATAGAAATGTAATAGAGTGTTACATCCTCCATACTATAAAATTTCCCCCCCTAGAAAGCATGTTAAGAAGCTTCCATATCAAAAAGGTGAGGCCACTTCTCTCTTATTGGTGCCTCACGCTCCCAAATATCAAGTGAATCATAAACATGATACAATAAAAATAAGACCAAAGGTATCATCCTACCTCTATTTACCTTGGTCTCATAATCAAAAATCCTAATTGGATGATCAGTCATTGATAAATTAAGATCATCATCAAGATCAATCCAGCTCGAAACATGAGATGGTTCAAAAAGATACTGTCGTAGTTGTGATATGTGGAAAATGTTATGTATTGATGTAAAATATTATGGAGATTATAAATATTAAGGCACTTTCCCCACCTTCTAAAAAACATCAAAAGGCCCCACAAATGTTGGAGAAAGATTTTATTGCCTCCCAAGTCACTGATGTCCTAAATGAGGTGAAAATTTCAATAAAACTTTGTTTCTAGCTGGAAACTCTAAAAGTATACATCGACGATCAGTATAATATTTACACTGGATATGTTCTATCATCATCCTCTGACAAATCAACTAAATCATTATTTTCATCTCTTGAACTGATCTTGGTCCAACCAAAGAAATTTGACCAATATCTAACCAACACAATAGAGTTTTACAAGGCTTGTAATACAAGACCTCAAAATGAGTGATTCTGATATAATAATGGCAAATATTATTTTAAACAAACTCAACCAACCCCAAATGGTCTTACTATGATCCACCAGAATAAAGGACACTAGCACGAAGCATATATTCATGAATCTATATAGATATTTTGGAATGTCCATCTATATTTGGGTGGTATGCCGTACTAAAATGAACATGAGATCCCAGTTCCTTATAATGGATTCTCCAAAATAAATAAGTAAAATGGGGATCCCAATAAGAGAATATAGCAGATAGAACTCTATTTGAATGAATAATATCTCTAACATATAGATTTTCTAGCTCCTCAACATTGGATATATCATGAATGGTTATAAAGTTAGTTGATTTGGTCATCTAATCGATCTCAAATCATATATAATTATTCTTTATCTACATACATGGAAACCCAACCATAAAGTCCCTAGAGATCTCATCCCAATTCCATGTTAGCACTAGAAGTGGATAAAGAAAACCTAAAGGTATCTGAAGCTTGACCTTGACCTGTTGTCATGTATAACAATGAGAAACAAGATTAACAATGTCTCATATCATACCGAGAAACCATAATTTTCACCATATGTCATAAAAAATCTTTGGGGTTTCTAGGTGAATAGGACACTAGGAATTATGGAAATACCCCATCACATATTTTCTCATATTTAATGGTACAATGAACTATTTCTGAAAACACAGAACACCCTATGTAGAGAACAAACACTCATCAATGGTATCCCCACCATAAATAGAGTATATAATTATATGGAAAATCATCATCAATATTATATTCCTAAAGAACCATATTGAGAAGAGAAGAGTTAAATAAAACATTGGACAAGAGTACATAGATCCCTATTTCCTGAACTCCATTATGAAACCATGAAAAAATATCCATTAAGTTCCACTCATCCAATGATTCCTTCATGGATTGGGTCAGAAGTTTCCAGCTCAAATAATCTGCAACAAAATTACATTTCCCTGGGGTATAGGAAATATCGAATTCAAAATATTATAGATACTCCACCCAAAACCTCTAGCATAGATTCAAATATTTTTTATATAAGATTTAACATAAGCTCTTGTAGAATAGATACATGGAAAACTTTTATCCAAAAAGGTAATTCTGAAAACTCTTAAGCACATGCATCACAACTACATGTTCAAGGTCATGGGTTAGATAATTATTATCATGTGGGATAAGATTCCAAGATCCATAGGAAAAAATGTGATCACCCTGCATAAGAAAACATCCCAAACTTAAACTTGATGCATTAAAATATACCACATTTCCAAAACCCACCTATGGAAAAGTTATCATCGATGTAGAAGTCAAAAAGAGTTTTTTCTCAAAAAAGATCTCTAACATTTCTCATCCCAAGTGAAATTTAATTCCTTATAAGATAGAGTAGTCATAAAATAATCAAACATCAAGAAATTATTTACAAACCGGTGATAATATCCAGCTAAACCAAATAATCTCTAATTATAAAAAATAGTACATTGTTATTCCCATGTCATAAAAACTTTCACCTTCTCATGATCAATTGAAATACAATGTTCTGAGATCACATTTCCAAATAAATTCACTTCCTAAATATAGAAATCAAATTTTGATATCCTAGAATAAGGAAATTTATTTCTAAAAAATTCCAAAATTTCTATCAAATGATTTACACGATCCTCATAAAATTTAGAGTGAACTATAATTTTATCCATAGACCACCACGAATGTATCAATATACTCACGGAAGATCATTTCCATTAATTACATAAATACTACATGAGAATTTTTTATACCAAATCACATGACAAGGTACTCATAATGTCTATACCTTCTCCGAAATGAGGTTTTTTGAATGTAATATAATTTTTTCTCAACTGGTGATAACCATATCAAAGATCAATCTTCAAGAACCACATTTACACTTTCAAATAGTCAACAAGATCATCAATCTATGGTAATTTACACTTATTCCTTACTATAAATCAGTTGTGTTTTTGATTATCAACACATAGGATGAGTGTTCTATCCAATTTATTTGTAATGAGATTGAGACACTGCCCAATGTGACACACTCAGGTGTATAAATAATTTCTATGAATGATTATCCAACTGAGTCTTGAAATATTTCATTTTAGCTAGTCCCATACGATACAAAATAATATATAATAGCTAAGTACCATGAACTAAATCAATATAAAACTCTACCTCTCTTACCTATGGAAAACTAGAGAAGTAGGATAGAAATATATCAATTCACATATTATTTCATGGTCATGTTAGCATGATCGAGTTTGAAAAAATCAATAGCGTTCGCTAGTACCATAGAATCTGGATAGATCTAGTCATCAAAGAGAACTTTAAATTCCTTTCACTCTAAACATCATGCTTTTATGCCATCATCATAGAGACCCACCATATATATCTAGGTACCTCCACCTTAAAGGTATAATATTTCACCTTAATAGCTTCAATAATTTCCAAGAAATCAAACATAATCTCAATCTTTCTAAACCAATCTTAAGCCTCCATAGGATCATTAGAGCCTTAGAAAACTAGTGTCTTATTATGAAGGAACTCCTAATAAAAATTCTAATATTCATCCCTCTAAGGTTCCACAACTGGATCCTTAATTGAAATAGGTGCAGGAGCCTGTCCCAAAGCATGGATAACACACACAACAACCGCAACTAGATTCTGGTCTATGAGATGATTTTCTCATTTTGGTTCATCAGCATCTTCCTCTTGAATCCTATTGACATGTTTTCTCATAGGAATGATGATAAACAATATCAGAAAACAACATAGATGACATAAAAGGATTTATCAGATCAACACTCAAACAATAGAAACATGGAAATAAATCCCATCAGATAGATAAACAAGAATCAGATCTCTACTTATTAAAATAAAAATTAGGGAAAAGGATAGAAATAATCCTCAATACACCTTTCCAAAATGACCCATTCTAACTTAAGGAACATTATGATGAGATCTGTCCAGGAACTCACTTGCAACTACCTCCTAAGTCCCAACAAGACTTTCCAAAATGAATATTAACATCCTGGAAAGACTCACAACCTAAACCTATGATACCACTATGTCATGATTTTTCTGAGATACCTTGGTACCATGATTACTGAGCCATAAATGAAATATCTTGAAGTTAATTTCTAATCCCCATAGGTTGGCGAAAAGCACCTAGAATCATATAAGATAAAAGTGGGAATGGTTTTTTCACAAAAATAGTGGAAGAAAAATATACATATCAGTATGATCAAAAATTCAATTGAGATAGTAACAAATACCAAATTGGTATATCAAAATCCCAAATAGTATATCATCAAATTACTATAAAATAGACATGATAACACATACACCCTAAAGGAAAAATCAATCTAAACCACCAAGGGATCAAGAACATACACATCCACTAAGAGGTGCCTTACCTTTAATCATCCATGGAAGGATAAAATCTAAAACTTCCCATGGGAAAAAGTTTGGTGTGAGATAAGAAACCCAGAAGGGTCTCACCAAGTGTTCCATAATATGATTCTATAACAATAAACCAAATCATGCTTTCATTTTTAATAAAATAATGCATGGAGATACCAATTAAAATTAAAAAAAACATGATTTTCCTTTCAATATGATGAAAAATATTTCAATCATGGACTAAATAAACATTTTATATAAAATACTTTATATAAATCACTAGTAATGAGTAAATAAGTTTAAAAAACATTGGTATTTATAATCAAAATCATAAAAAAAGAAACAAGGTCATCTTCCCTGTGGTACAATAGTTTCTAGTTATGGGTTCCTCACACATTTCATATCATTGGTCATGGAAATATGTGTACACATGTCATTATTTCTAACACAAAATAATACTCATCAATATCCCATTAGGGATAATATCTAACAAACTATTTTTTCGGTTAGAATTTTCATCATCAATCCATTACCAGAGAGTGACCATCCTAGTGTGCTTATCCTAAATAACTTGATAAGTACCTAGGATTTCATGTGTTCAATCAATCAATAAATAAATAATGGGGAAATCATTTCAAATTAGTTTAAAATACAATTTTCTCATTTTTAGTTTTTATATGCTAGTTTCATTTAGAAAAAGAATACATGGGTTTTTCATCAATTCATGCCTTTTGAAACCAAAATCAATCGTAGGTTTTTTAATTGAAAAAGAAATTTTTGTTTATCAAAAAATTTTAAGGAAAAAGTGAGAAACCTGAATTTAACCACAATAGGAAATAACAGAGTCATTAAAGGACAATTTAAGCCTACCAGAGTTAAACTCCCTAAATAATTTCCAAGATATATTGTTTACCTGAGTTTCTGGTTCATCCATTATAATATCTTCGAATTGAAAGGCCAGATTGTCCTAGTACTGGATATAATCCTCAAGGATTATCTTCCCATTGATGAATCCTACAACTAAGATCGGTTATTTCTTGTTGATCTAGGTATATTTATCTTTATTGAGAGTTATCCTTAAAAATCTACCCATCATTTTAGCAGCTTCTTCCTTAGTAGAATTTGGAGATAAAACCTATTCAGCCACTTCATCTTCCGAGATCATGAGCAATTTAAAGGATTTCTCAATCACATCACCTCACTTACACTGGTTGTTCATATTCTTAGTTTCTTCGCTGACCGAATCTCGATTGAAGGAGGTAATGCAGAGTTATCCTTCCTCTTATATATTCCATTCCATCCATCCATGGAGGCCCTGACCTGGTATCTTTCAAAGTCTTGAACCGTAACATCAATATATTTATGATATTAAGTATATTGAACATCTTAGGTAAGGCCACCATCCTATGGAGAATCCCCCAGATGCAACCCTCACCCCATATGAGTGGCCACACCATCAACATGTACAACATGAACGTCATTCACCTCAACAACCTAGAGGACATCAAAGTGGTCAGCATAATTTTTTTGTGAGACTAAACCAGCTGAAGGGACCTTTTTAATAGCGGTAATACCTTCCTTTGATTCCTTTCACGAGTAATCAACCTAAAGACACTCAAAATTATTTCAAAATATAACCTTTATACTTGTTATTACCAGTCTTACCCCACCTATTACCTTCACATAACTCACACTATCTTCCCCGTGTTCAGGTTCCCTTTCATTTTTGTCACTAACATCCAGACTCATATGATTATCTTCCTCTGCAATTTCCACTCCCATTACAACCTCATTAGGTGCCTCTATAGTTCCACTCCTTGGGCTTGTAAACTCAATAACAAAACTCCCTCCAAGATCATGCACTAATTTGTGAAAAATTTAATCATTTTTTAGTTCAAAGGGGGTACTGGCTGAGCCTCCAACTTTGAATGGAAATCCTTAAAAGGCAGGCCAATGGCAGTATTAGCAGAAAATCCAGAGCCCGCCAACCCCTGCCTCCTGTGAATATAAAATTGTAATATCTGATTGAATACGATGCCTGGGGATAACACCACCTTGAATATATTCCTTCAGGCATGCATCTAAACCAGGCACATCTCCGCTATCTTGGCCCTTAACCATGTTTCCCAAATCCACATCCATCTTTTGGGAAGAACCGATCCAATCCCGTGGTTCACCATAAGCAGTTCTACCACCAGGGGCCACACCCTTCGACATACCTTGTCATCTAAACCGACATCCATAGGTCTTAGATGAGTTCCCCAATCCCTTTCAACCAGAATAAAAATAAACCCAAGATTCATACACCACCTCCTACCTACAATGAAATTCATCACCAACTATAATCCAAACAAAATTAGACGGCTTTATAAAAACATCTATTTCGACACACACCTAGGGGTGAACAGGATGGAGCACATCAATGGTTCAGCTATCAGAGCACAAGAACCTACATGTGAGGTTCCCAAGAATCCTAATGATGGAAAGATTTTGAAATGGAAGGGGTAGGTTAGATAAAATCACCCAAATCTCCACCGAAGGTGAGTCCTGCTTCATATGAAAGTCATAAGTCTAATGATGAAGGTAGAAGCAGGACCTGAAGCAGCTGCAAGGTGTGCAGGCCTAGGCTTGTATCAGATCTTCCTCTGATTTGAATCAACTCCTAAAGTTCCTATTACCTAGAAAACTAATAGTATCTCTGTCATGTAAATACCAAGAATTGAAAATGAATCTATCAAAGGTGTCCACCGAAGGCCTTCACTATGAAAATATAGCAATTAGTGTCTGATTAAGGAGCGCTGAATCTTCATTAAACTTTGAAATCAATAAATGAAGGTTAGGGAATCCTTTACACAACTTGGGAACCTTAGGGTATATGGATAATTATGGGAAGGGAGGAAGAAGCTTGAGTTTAGAGAAGGTGGAAAAGAGAGACTCCCCTCCCTTAAAGAATGATGAAGGTCCCTCGCCCACTGGTGGGGGAGGGACCAACATGGTTGCCGCCTCTATCAAGAAGCGGGAGAAGGAATCACAAAAATCCCCCTGAATAAACCCTCATCTTCCCAAGTATAATCATAGGTTTTTATCATTTAAATTTACTTCAATTTATCAAAAATAAATTGACAAGTCATTTCACAATTTCTATCAATTTTAGATCACACCCCAAATTCCAATTCTATTAGAAATGCGTTTTTTATTTAAATTTCATTCCAAATAATTTCAATAAAGATTCACATTAAATTGGGCTTTAAAAAATCAATTGATTTTTTTTTTCAAAAAACACTACATTCAAGGTTTATTCAATTGGCCAAGATTATATGGAACAATCTACCATTTATCATGGAAATAAACACTCACAATGTGACTCGTCATCAAGGAAAAAGACAAATAAGATCTAATAACTCAACATAGAATCAATATTCTAAAACATGGATTTTAGATCCATCAATAAAAAGATGATATATCAAACCCTAAAGAGGATAAGAGAGTGAGACGAAAGAGAGAGGGATACTACTTACCTAAAGAGATAAACCATAATCAATATGACAATAAATATCCAAATAAACAATCCAATGTAATAAGACATCACAACAATCACCTAGGAGAAGCCTCTAGGTAAAGAAAAAGGAAAACCAGAGGAAGGGAATAAGGATTTAAGTAAAGGTTCCTTATTAAAACTAACACATAGGATTTTACATAGCGTGTAACCCAATTACATGTTTTGTAATTGTTGATTCTTAAATATGCTAAAAACATGTCACCTTTTATTAAAAACTATATTTTAATATTTTTATGGTCTATAAATTATACATATTATATAAACTTTCATGATATATACCAATTTAATAACATATTCTTGGATATTATTACACATCATGTAACCCCATTACACGAAATGAAAATCCCAATAAAATTATAAAACTGCAATTTTTTATTCTAAAAATTCCAAAAAATCTCTAACTACCCCATTACTGGTATCCTCCCAATTCATTCTCATCATTACTCAACCAGTGAAAAAGGAAGATCAAAATAATGGTCAAAACATACATCATAGAAACCTAAAAGTGTTTTATATTCCATTCTTTGGATCTCATAAAATAATAGTTTATAATATGATATTTTTTAATAGTCTTTAGGAAAAATATTTTTTGATACAAATGAATTTATTTATACTATTCTTACAATTTCATTTTTAAATAAAGGTATTTTGAAAATAATAAAAAGTGTTTTTCATTTAACATTCACATGAATTGAGTTTCACACCTCATTAATCAAAGATATACATTATTCCTTTTTAAAGATTCTTTTTAAAATTTAACCTTTTCAAATACCTTCAAATCACCTTTCACAAATTAACTTTAAAAGCGACATCTAAATTTTTATTTTATCTCAATGATAAAATTATATTTTAAAATTAATTTTATGTTTTCATTTTTATTTCACTTATCATTTTCAAAATTATTTACCCTAATGGGGTTTATGTTTCATGATATATCCTTAAATATATATACATTTTATTACCTGGTAGTTGAGATCATGGTATTAAATAATCATATTCTTATTCTCTTATTTTGTGATATAGTTCAAATATTGTTTTGAGGGTGTTTATCATTTGTGTCAACACCCTATTATGTTTCCTTTATTTCACAATTCATATGTTATTTTGAAACCATTTAATTTCATATCTTAATGGAGCATGAAGATGTTATTCCATCATTAAAAAATCCATATATTAATTATGCTATATGTTGTGCACATATCATCATTAAAATTTAGATTATATTATGTTCATAAATAAATAATGATTATTTTATGACATAGGTAAATGTATTTTAATTTATTATATTATTCTTATTCATATTATTATTGGAAATTTAACTATGTAATGTCTGAAAATACACATTCTTTCTCTGGATTGGTTATGACCATGCTACCCCTTTCATTAACATAGGGAAATGTATTTATAATCTTAGTAATTATTAACTAGTAACAAAGGTTGATTATGTATTGATATTATGTTTCTTTCATTATATAGATATCTATATTTATACTCTTTAATAGGTTTGATAGGTAAAGGTATGAAAATTATTATTAACTCTTATAGTGAATGCATTGGACTTAATCAGGTGATGGGTGGGGCCTAGGATTATATAGCCTCTCAATGTATTGACATGTATCATAAGAAAAAACATGTTGGGTTTTGGTATATACCTCTCCCCATATCATAATAGTTTCTTGGCACAAGGCCTTGACAACATGTTTTTAATGTATGAAATCATGCACTCCTTTAGTATGATATCATTATCATTAATAACCATGTTTCAATTTATTATCATGTGATTAAACATGATCTTTATTTTATGGTGATTGTGGCTTAATTTTGTTTAATTATTTATTCCATAATATTTCTTCGGTATTTATGCCAAAATTGGTTCAGGAAATATGTTTCCATTACTCATGATTTGATCTCACCCCTCCTCATGTTTCTATTTCCCTATATTATAAAGAAAAAATATACACATGATATGCTTAAAAGGATGAAATATGTGAAATAATTTTTGGTATATATTAAAGATTTATTTTTGATTAAGTAGTTTCACATATAGTGGGAAAATGTTTTATTGATATAAATAACATGTGTTTTGTTAGTTTATGTTTTGTCCTAATTATCTAATAATATACATCAATAATGATCCTCAAAATGTAAGATATGTAATAATAATTTTTTATTTTTTTATTATGGATGATTATATCAATTATTCTATATCTATTATATATGTAAGTATGTAAGGTATGTGTTCTAGGCCTTGGATCTGAGAACGCATGTTCAGGGCATCACATTTTGTTTCGAAAGAAATGTTTAGATATAATTATAGATTAAGATGTTTATTGAGGAAAATTTAAGGGTTCATAAGCTAATTATGATCAAAATTTAAATGGAATATATTACCCTTTGGGTTATTATATGATTTAATTCTAATGCATTAATATATATCTTATTTGGTGATTAGGATGAGATAAATTTAGTAAAAATACTAAGAATATGTCTAAGTATGGGATGACATTCTAATTTTTTGGTAAAGTCTTGATTATGTGGTAATATTGGAAATAACATCCATGTATTTATAATGGAAGGTGGATGTGGTTATAGAATATATGTACCTATGGGTAATAACTCCAAAGAGGTTGTGTTGGGTATTAACCCAATTGTGACTGGGTGCATGATAGAGTGGCCTTAAAACATACCTGGATAGACACTCCTAGGGGATGTAATTTAGATAATAATATTCTCCTTACAAACCATTATGAATAATTTAAGAATGATTTTCACTATTTAGGTGAAATAAACTTATAGAAAGATGATCATGGATAGACAAGGATAGAACAACCGAGTCATAGGTTAATCCAAATTTATCATATGTTAAAAAAAGGTGACATAAGGGGAGACATATTCATATTGATGTTTTCATACTCATATTTTGGATATTATAAAAACCATTTTGGTTAGAGTATTTGGTTGAAATATGATCATAAATATGAAGTTGGGAAATGTATATATCTTGAAATCACTATGTATTATATCTAAATAAGGAAAAATCATAAATGGTTAATAATTTTACTACATGCCTATTGTAAAGAAAAAATATATTTTCCTAGTAATACCTATGGCAGTGAGGTGAATATCAAAATAGAAATTAATTCTTGATACTATTGTTTATTTTAATTATTTTGGTGATATTTATCGATTAAACTTTGGTATACTCTAAATATTTTTCAGGATTATGTTAAATATCTAAGGATTTTTCTACAGTAGTTCTTCTTTAAATTATTGGAAACATATATTAAATGGTATCAATAATAATGAAAATTGATTGTAATTCAATGTTATATTATTGGGGATAAATATTAAAGAACACATTATTTAGGGTTGCACCACTCTTAGGTTTTGTATACACTCAATGTTGAGGTAGAAAAGCGGTGATTGATTTTGATAAAAACGAGTTAGGTAGTATCAAAATTGATTATTGATTTAATGAAAAATTTGTTAATGATATTTTTGTGATATTTATCTAATTTCTAAGATTATGATATATGTTGAATAGTTTGTGAGGTTAGTAAATAATTATTAATACATTTGAGTTCTAAAGAGAGAGTTAATTTTCAAAATATTATATATTTTTTCATTTTATAATGTCTTATAAATTCAAATGGTTTTGGGAATGGTATGTTATTGAGAATATATGATTAGGGTACATAAATACTTGGGTAAATGATTATGTGAATGATATATTTTTTTGAGGAATAACAAGTAACTTGATATAAATGAGTAAGGTAGACTTCATATAAGATGATATATCCTTAATAATTAATATGTTAGGAATACCCACATATATATATTTTATGTTATTGGGGGTACAATTATATTTAAACACAAACACACCTCACACACAGGCCAGAAAGGCATGCCATATACCCCCAAAGAAGATATCCCACCCATCAAACCCTAATTATTCAGTACATGGACCATAAGCCTAGTGGGCATGAATCCCATTATATGGCATGTCGGACTAGTGGGAATGAAATACCATTATAATAATGGATACTTTTAATATGATGGAAATTCAATTGGTATATCTAAAACAACAATGAAACCCATTTTTATTCTTTAAATATAATTTTCTAAACTTAATGTTTTATTTCAAGATACTAAGTATATTATGATTGGATAAAAATATATAAAAATATTATAAATAATATATTTCTAATAAATTAATTAGTAATTGATTGGATGTAAGATTAAAGAACAATTCACATTTTGGAAAAGCTATTTTTTGATATGCACAATTATACACTATATTTTATGATTTTATTTAAGTGTTCAATTATCTATTTTTGAAAATTTAATTTTTCAAAAATTAATATCAATTTTGGATTAATCATAATAATATTTTCTTATGAATATTTTTTTTGATTTTTCTAAAAACAATTTTTACAAGTGAAAATGTTTAAATTAATTGTTCCAGAAATATATTAGTTTTATAGATTAAAATGGAAATTATATTTATATTAATTAGGAAAAAAATATCTAACTATTCTAATCTTATTTTTAGTAATTGAAAATAAATTAAATTGGAAAAATATTAATTACCATGGTAAAATTAATATGTTTATTTTCAAATAATTATTTTTCTAAGAGCTATATAATTCTTATCTAAATAAATTATATTAATATGATTTAAAATATGAATCTAATATGATATTTAAATATATAAACATTATGTAGACACTCATTCAATTAATAGTTAATAGGAAATAAGTATAAAAACATTGAATATATAAAAAGATATTTTCCAATAAAAACATTATTTTAATATCTTATATCTACAATTAAAAGTTAACTTTATCATATATAGAAAATTAATTTGGATAAATAGCTTCCAAATTCATATTCAAAACATATATATTTAGTATGAAGAGTTTTGTTATATTTTTAGTCATAAAATAATTACTATAATTAATTTTTAAACAAGATTATTAAGAATAAAATTGGAAAATCATGTATCTTGAATTTTTAAAAATAAAATGGCCACATACACCTTATATAAAACATTTTTAGGTATAAAATTCATGTCCTCATATCACATCCATATATTTTAAAAGGAAACACTATGTTCGATAATGTACAAGATACGCTACAACAAGCTTAAACAAATAAAGAAATCTTATTAATTGAATGTGACTTTTGTTACCTAGCCATCAAATTAGCGACAATAAATAGTGTTCACTGAATTATTAAATATATAATTTTATGAAAAATTTATAATATATTAATTAATTATTTTTAAATAAGTACTTTTGTTTTAGTAAAGTCCTTTAATTTTTTTAGAAACATTTTCTTCAAAAAAGATTTCTATTTATAAGTTAATATTATAATTAATTTCTTGAAAATTTGGGAAATTTATTTTTAAAAAATAATTTATTTTTTATATTTATCATGTCAAAAAAATCTTTGAATAAATTTATGAGAATTTTCTAAAAATATTCAATTTTTAAGAAATAGTGAAAACTAATGTTTTTTACTGAAAACTATGTGACAATTTAAAGTATTTATAAGGTAAAATTATGTTTTGGATAATTTAAAATTTTAATTAGTTCAATATGATTTTAAAAAGTTAAATTATGGGTTTTTAAATTTATTTTAAACTTTAATTTAGTATGAAAATATTTTATATTTAAAAATGGAATTTTGTTCCAAAAAAACTGTTTTTCTTTGGGTATTGCAGGTTTAAATTAAAATTAAATTATGAAAATTTTATATTTTAAAATTTTGAAAATGGATTCCATATTTAGAATAATTTGGTCCAAATTTAGTAAATAAATCCCCTTTTTCAATATGAATTGTATCCTTGGTGATTTTTGTTGCCACGATAAAGGATAAATATGGTAAATAAAGGTAAAAATAATATGATAAGGACTATAAAATAACCCATAAACTTTTCCAAATTTAATTGGATGAATTATTTTCATCCATAATAATTAATTTTTATTTTATATATCCATTTTAATCCATTTTTATATTACTATAATCTTTATAATATTTTATTTAATGAAACGTCAATGATGTCACACTCTTATTTTTATTAATTGTTATATTTATTATATTTTGTTATCCAGATGATATTTTCTAATATAAATTGTATTTTGAAATAAAATATATTTATCATAATCATGGTAATTTATTTTAAATTTTTAGGGAGGATATAGTTACCTTAAATTCATTCACAACACTGATTCAATAATTATTCAATTATTAGAAAAATTGAATAAATGATATTAAAAGTATTAAAATAAATATTATTTGAGATATATAAGGTGATCGAAAAAATTATATATGACTATGAAATGTTAGGGATACAATAAATATATATTTTTAATTATAATTGTTATCTAGAAATTATTAATGTCAAGGTAATGAATAGTTCTTAAAATTGATATTATAGATATTTTATAATAAAAAATATTTTATTAAATGATATAAAATTTAAAAAATTCATAATATCATTAAAGTGATTTGTGTAGAGTTTAAAAAATAATATATGGTCCATTTATTGTAAATTTAATAATTTTATAGTAACTATATTGAACCTCATAGTGTAAAAATCCATGCTGTAATGGTAAGACTTAAAAGAGTTAAATAAGGTTCAAAACCAAAAGATAAGGGTATAAAAATAGTCAAAACATATCTAATTTTTATTTTATAGTGTTTTTTTGACCCATAATAATATTATATTCTAAATAAATTACTTTTTTGGCATTTTAAAATAAAATTATTTTATATTAATTTTAATATTTTGATAAATTTCAAGAGTGCCCCTCCCCTCTCTTATAAAAGGGAACATCTTCTCTTCAATCCTACACACTTAAAAACCAATTTTAATCAGCATATTACTACCCAAATACCTTCATATAATCCCTCCACACATTATATATGTATTATTATATTCAAAACACCAACCATAGTTGTCTTAAGGTGTTTAGAAAAGGAGGATTTCCAAGAAAGAGGTATTGTTTTCAACGACACATTTTAGTTTTGTTTCTTCTTCCACATCCATAAAAAATTATTCAACCATGATAAAATAAAAAATCATGTATCATATATATATATATATATTATGTTTTTTTTTATGACCCATATAAATCTCCTTTTCCATCAAATTGGAAAATAATTCATTGTCTATGTAAACGACAAACTACTCTCTCAGGAACTAATGTAATTTACTTCCATAACTGTCCCTCAAGACTATTTATAATGATGGAATTATTGTTTATATATGTTATTAATTACATAAATATCATTATAAAAATATAATATATCATTTAAATTATTACCATTCCATTCACAGAAAAATGATATCGTCATTCGTAAGTACGTGTTGACTATCACCACTACTAAGCGATGTGATTTATTTCTCATCACCACATCACATGGATGATATATATAATTATATTTAAATAATTAGTATTATATTTATTATATTATTATTATATTGTAATTATAAAATAATACTTACCTTGTTTCCATAATGATTTTTGAAAAAATGGAATCTTTAGTCATGCGTACGTACGACCTACTGTCTCCATGATTGTAACATAGTTAATTTTTTTATAACCATATTTAATGGATGGATTTAAAAATATAATTGATTTATAAAAGTGATAATTATGTGATGAATATTATTCTATACATGATGGAATGCTGACAACTTTAACCATAGTCAACTGACCAAAGTCATTTTGATCTTAAGTATCAAATATCATCAGAACACCCGATATGACTTTATATGATTATGAAATTAACATAGTAATAAGTGATATATAAGTAATAATGAACAATGAAATGATTATTAATAAAGTAAATAATTAATCAATGTTTATTAATTAGGAAGATAAATAATGTACATGATTATTTGGACTTAAGGTAAGGTAATTCTTAACTCAATTTCATTTCTTTGGGATAAAATTTTACTTCAATGATTATTTCTTGATAAGATTATTTGTGAATTGATTTCTTTGTTAATTTATATTTTATTTTAACCTATTTTTTTGGATTTTGATCTTATAAAAATAATATATTCATTTTATTATTCTCACTTCAATGATATGATATTTGCAAGGGTCCTTCTTTTAAAAATATTATTTGAATGTTCCACATTCAAATATTCTTATAAAAGTCTAAAGGAATGTTTTTTTACTTATATGGAATGAACAGATTTTCCGAACTTTATGAGGTTTTAATTAATTAATGTTTTCATTATATATTTTCATAGTACATTTTAATGGAAATGGTTTCTTTATGATGTGTTCACTTTTATGATTTTAAAAGTGATTTTATGGAAAAAGTGTGTTTTAATATCTAAAAGTGTTTTCCACATGGATTTAAATTATTTTAAAGGATTTTATTCATGATATGAACCTCAAAAATTATTTATTATGGGTGTTCTTAGATAGTTTAAGGTGAGATGATTATAACTTATAAGATAGGTGCATCCAAATAGTGTCGCGTGAGCCCTTTATAGCTTACAAGATGGGTGTTTCTAGATATCACTCCAATGCATTGGGTAATAATTTATTTATATAGATAATAATATTGAAAGTTTTTCATATAGTTATTACAATTTTTAAGTGTTTTATAATGGTTGTATGATGATGATGTTCGCAGGAACCTACATGAATTTTCTATGCTTTCTAAAAAGTTCTCATGGAAATAATTTGATCAAAAAAGGAAAGATAATGATTTTTTATGGAAAAAATAATTCTCTTATCAGATTAAAATATATGATTTTAAGAAGGGGTTTTAATGGGTTTTCATGTTTTTCATTGGATTAATAGTTTTCTTTTTTTTATGCCCCTTATGGATATTTTTTTACTCATCCCATATTTTTAAATTTTTTTTATAGGTTTTATGGAAGAGTAGGGACAAATATGATGTTAAGATGAAAATTATAAAGATTTATATTAAAAAAACCATTTTTTTTTATTTTAGAATGTTTTTGTTGTTGAAAAATCATGATAGTAAGTACAAGAACCTACTTGTATGGTATTAATTTTATATGTAATAATTTTTACAAATTCTCTAAAACACTAAAAAAAAAATATCCTTAGAATTTTAAGAAAGTGAATTCTTGTTCATAAACACTAGAATATGAAATTATTAAGGAATGGTCCTTATAGTTGGAATGAGAGGAGGGTTTCAATAACTTTAGAGATATATATGTTTTCAAGTGAGTTTATCTTAAGAGTAATGGATACCATCATGGGTTAATAATTTTTAAGGTTGATAATAAGATCATGTTCATATAAACCCCCTTTTTGGATTTAATTAATTAAATTTTAAGGCGACTAATGATATTTTTGGGACATTTATTTTTGAGAAAATTATGGCTTATTATAGTTTGATGAAAAATGAAAGGTATAATATAACCTTTTATGTTGAGAAATTTCTTTAAATATTTAATATATTAAGCTTATTTTTTGTATTTTATCAATTTTTTTTGTGAATATTATATGAATTATATACTTTTATAAAAGGAAATATTTTATACTATGTGACAACCCATTGTGTCTGGTATGGTTGTGGGGATTGAGCCCATAAATGAAGGGAAAAAAGTGTGAATCACCTACCATTGGCCTATGTGATGCACTCATAAAAATGAAATTATTTTTATTTATTTAAACTATGTAAAAAATAATGGTTAAGTTAATTTTTGGAAATATTATTTATCAAATAGATTACCATGGGATTGGAAAATGATTTGGTGATTATGTTATTTATTTTATTTCAAAATACATTCACTATTTTTGAAATCCCATATGATTAAGGTAAATAGAATACTATGAGATTTAATTTTAGGAATAAATGATTAATTATATTTTTTAGGAAAAAATGGTTTTATTTGGGATTTATGGTGATTTATTTTATTTATAGAAATGACTAGAATATATTGGAGATTATCTGATTTGGGTAATTAAATTATTTTTTTGAGACCTTAAGAGTGATTGGTTTTATTTGATTTTAAATGTTAAAATTTATCTTGAAGACTATGTGATCAATTAATTTTGATTTTTGGTTATCAATATTAGTATATAATATTTTTGAGAAATTTTAAGAATAATTATTATTCAATGATCTAGGATAAACTTTGGGTATTACTGATTAATTTTGGATACTTATGTTGTTCTCTTCATATAAAGATTTATTGTTTTTGTGGAATTATCATATCTTGTACTAAACATTTTTTTAGTTAATTTATAATTATAGTAGGAATATATAGTTATCTTTTTTTGTACTTTTTGATCCATATAATTTGATTCAAAATCTTTAGGAATGAAAAAAATCATCTTGAATACTCATCATTTGGAGAAAAAAATGAGATTGTCATGAATAATTTTTAAAGTATGAAATAGAAATTTTCATATAATTATATTTCCATATATTATTATCATAGTTTTAACTGAAATTCCTTAACTATAGGAAAATAATTTTGAAATAAAACATTATCCTGTTATATTTCTCACATATAAATCAATGGCCTTTTAACCTATCATAGATTTATGATTTTTTGGTAGTTAACTTTCTTATGACCATATTCTCTATCACTCTCTAGAAATACTTTGGAGTTAGTTTTATCTTCTATGTACATGTTTTACGACATGGAAACCTAGTAGGTGTTATCTCAGGTGACCTCCGTACATTATTTTCTCTCTATTAAGTAGAATGTTTATTAATCCTTTTTACGATTTGGGATTTCAAAAAAGATATTTTGAAAATTCAAACCCTTGTTTCTAAGGTTGATTTCAATATTGTGATGATTTGATTTATAAAATGGGTAAGAATTCAATATCCTGATATTTTAAAAGGAAACTCTATATTTGGTAGCATACAAGTGATGATACTCTGATCTTAAACAAACAACAAAATATTTTTACTTAAATGTGAACATTATGACCTAACCGTTAAATTAGCGGGAATGAATAGTAATAACTACATTATGAAATATATAACGGTCTTAATTATTTCTAATGTACTAATTAATTCCTTTTAAATAAGTACTATATTTCTTGTAACATCATTTTATTTTTCAAAATATAATTTTTAATAAAAAAAGATTTTTTATGAGTTACTATTATAATTAATTTCCATAAGTTTTTGATAATTTATATTAAAAAATAAATATCAATTTTTAATTCATCATGTAAAAATTATATTTTTATAATATTTTTATAATTTTATGAAAATATTGTTTTTTCAAGGAATAGTGAAAATACAGATTTTTATTGAAAACTGAATTTTATTTTAAAGTATTTTCATGGTAAAATTATGTTTTGGTTTAGTTTTAAATTTTAATTAGTTTAGTTTTATTTAAAATAATCCGATTTTAGTTTTTTAAATGGACTTTATGGTTTAATTTATTATAAAAACACTTTATATTTAAAGATGACATTTTTTATGAAAAACTGTTTTTTATTGCGTTTTGATGGTTTAAATTTAGATTAAATTTTGTAAATTCTATATATTGAAATTTAAAAATTGGATTCCATATTTTTAATAAATGGGACAAATTTTTTTAAATAGTTATATTTTTTCAAATATTAATAGTAACGTTGGTAATTTTTTTACCACTATAAAGTGTAAATTGAGTAATTATGGGTTAAAAAAATATGATAAGGACTATAAAATTACCCTTAAACATTACACAATTCAATTAGATGAATCACATTCATCCATAATAATTCAAATTTTGGTTATATGACCATTAAAAACTGTTTGGATATGATTATAACCTTTATAATATTTTATTTAATGAAAAGTCGAAGATGCCACACTCTTATTTTTAAAAAGTGTTATATCTTAAATATGGTGTTATCTAGGGGATATGATTGACTATAAATAGTATTTTTAAATCTAAAATATTTATATCCATCAGGGTATTTTATTTTAATCTTTATGGAAGAAATAATTTTCTTAAATGATTTCAAAATAGTGATGCAATAATTTTTCAATTATTGGAAAAATCAAATAAATGATATTAAAAATAGAAAAAGAAATAAATTTTGAACTAAATAATGTGATAATTTTTTTTCTAAATTAACTTGAAATTTTAATAATATAATAAAATAGTTGGTCCAAATCATAAGTGTTATATGGATATTATTAAGGTCAAGGTAATGAATTGTTCTTAAAATTGACATTATGGATATTTTATAGTAAACAATATTTTTTTAAATGATAAAAAATATATAAAAATATAAAATTCTTCTATGTTATTGGGATAAGGTTGAAAATATCATTCCTGGTACATTTATTGATGTTTTTTATTTTATAGAAACTATATTAACCCTCATAGTGTAAAACTCCATGTTGTCACGATGAGAGTTAAAAGGGAAACATAAGGGTTAAAACCAAAATAAAATGGTATAAATATAGTAAAAAATTATTTAATTTTTATAGAATGAGGATATTTTGAACCATAATTTTTTTATATTCTAAATAACTCACTTTTAAACCATTTTAATTTAAAACTAATTTACATTAATTTTAAAATTTTGATAAATTCCAAGAGTGCCCCTCCCCTCTCTTATAAAAGGGAACCTCTTCTTCTCGATCATACACACTTGAAATACTATTTTTTCATCTAATACCTCACCAAATATCTTCCTATAATCCCTACCCATAGTCTAGATGTATTATTTTTGGTAGAAAATAAGCATTAGTGGTCTTAAGGTATTGAGCAATGCAGGTTTACCAAGTAATAGATATAGTCTTCAACTACACATTTTAGTTTTGTTTCTTACTCCACATCTATAAAATCTTATTCAACCATGATAAAATAGTAAATAAATTATCATAAGTATACTAATTTTTTATTATATTTTTTTAATGACCCATATCCACATCCTCTTCCATCAAATGGTAACATAATCCATTGTCCGTGTGTACGGAGGACTACCGTCTTGTGAACTGATATAATTAATTTTCCAACACCGTATCTCAAGATAGCTTATAATAATGGAATTAATATTTATATATATGATATTAATGACATATTTAACATTTTAAAAATATAATGTATAATTTTAATTATTACCTTTCCATGCATATAAAAATGATACTGTGATTCATGAAAACGTGTGGACTACCACCTCCATGGAGCGATGTCATTTTTTTTCATCACCACATCACATGGATGATATATATAAGTATATTTAAATAATTAATATTATATTTTTGATATTATTATAATACCTGAAATATAAAATAATACCTACCTTCATTCCATATTGTTCATTGAAAATTGGGAACATTAGTCATGTGTATGTACGACCTACCGTCTCCATGATTATAATGTAGTTAATTTTTCACAACAAAATTTAATGGATATATTCAAAAGTAAAATTTATGTATAAAAGTGATAATTATTTCATCAATATTATTCTATATATTATTTGATTCTAACCACTTTGACCATAGTCAACAAACTTAATTCATTTTGAACTTAAGTACTGAATATCATTGAAACACCCTATGTGAATTTAAATGATTAAGTAATTAACATGTTAATAAGTGATATGAAAGGAATAATAAACTTTAAAAAGGATAATAATCCATTAAATAATTAACCTATGTTTATTATTTATGAAGAAAATAATTTACGTGATTATTTGGACTTAAGGAAAGGGAGTTATTACCTAAATTTCCATTCATTGGATTAAACATATACCTCAATGATTATGCCATGCTAATATTTTGTGTCAAATTACTTTTTATTATATTATGTTTTATTTATACTTGATTTATGTTTATTTATATATGATACACATATTCAATTCATTTTATTTATTCTCACTAAAATGATATGATATTTTTAAGGGACATTTTTTTAAGAATCTTCTTTTAAAGTTCATCTTTCATATATTGTTAAAAAAGTCTAAAGGAATGTTTGTTAACTTATAAGGAATTATTATAGATTCCTAAATTCATGATTATTTAATGATTCAAAGTTTCCTTTATATTTTTTTTCATATTAGTTTTTTCACAAAAATTATTTCTTTATGATGCGAACACTTTTAACATTTGAAAAGTTATTTTTATGAAAAATGTATTTTTTGATATCTGAATGTTTTATTTCATATGGTTTTAAAAGATTTTTCAAGGTTTTTATTCATGATATGGTCCTTGGAAATTATTTATGATGGTTTCACCCAAATAGAACCGAGTGAGTACATTATAGATTATATGATGGGTGCTCTCTGATAACACTCGGTGAGCCCATTATAGCTTATACAATGGGTGAGACTAGATAGAGTTCCAATGAATTTAGTAATAATTTTTTTCTCTAATGAATTATATTGTAAGTTAGTCATATTATTATTCCATGTTTTAAGGTTTGTATTGAGACTAAGGCTTCCCATACATGGATATTACATCATTTTTATGAATATTCATTATATTACACAAAGACATGCAGGAGGACTGTAATAGTTTAGGGTCTTTGGAAACTTAGAAATCAATCTTCTAACTTGGAGAAATATCTAAAAAGTTTCCCAAAAATATCTTTCCATTTAGTAATCCTACTAAAAAACTTTCTTCATAACCTAGGTAAAGGAAACAAAATAAAATGGTGAGATCATATGCTCAGTAAGGGTAAACAAGGAAAATATGTATGAATGGAATAATCATAATGGTATGAGAACATGTGAATGACATTGGAAAACCAAACCTTTCATATCAAATATCATAAACATAAACAATAGAATAAATATTGGTAGTTTATAAGACATGAATCATAAGATAATCAATGAATATTAGACATGATAGCATAACATTGGCATAAGATTGTTTCATCGGGTTTTGGACAGGATGTGGAATGGTTTCCCCTCAATGGTTTGACTGAGGAATATTTTAAGGACTCACTCAATAACATGCATCAGATTCACCATCTATCTCATTTCCCCCATAAACTTGCAATGGTTCACTTATCCATTGTTGAGTATGGAGATAATTTTCAAATACTGGTGATCATCTGTGTTTTCAGGCTCAATGACTCTTGGGGACTTACATTGGTCGAGATGATGGGAGGTTAGAAACATCACACCCTTTTTGGGGTGGAATTGTTGCCTACTACATAACTATCTTATAGATTTAAGATATATTCATGAATCTCTTCCTAATCCTAATGTGGGACCAATTAACCTAACAGAACAACCATGTGTTAATTCTCTTTTATATGAAACAGACTGGGATTTCTTTGAAGAATCCATATATATGTATCTAAGGTTCTTCATAATTTTATGATAACCAGTGATTTATTATATGTTAAAACCATATGACCAAGTGTTTCGGGCTATGCTCCCATATATGGAGGCAGTGAATATCTCAAGGATGGGATTGAGCCATTATGAGGAGTCTTACATATCCTGGTTATTTTAGGAAACAAAACCCACATAGTTCATTTGTCTTAAACAATTTAATTCCATGTGGAGAAGACTATGTTTGTGTACTAAGACACCATTTATTTGAGCTCGACTCTTGAGGAGACATCCTGTGTATCCTGGTTGTGGCAGGAATCAGATTCATCGTAGTTCAGTTTATGTCAGCGATTACACCCTCAAGTTGCCCTAATGAGTGGGGATCTGGTGCCTGATGTGGTGTTCATTGCATCCCCTTAAGCCCACATGATCCATGCTCATTGTGAGAAATAAGGGGGAGTATATGATCATCCTCAAGACATATGGTTATGATACGTGTGTATTGGGGAAGTCCTTGAGGTGTTTAATATGGAGCTCATGCCTTTAAGGAGGCGTCCTACATATCTCGGTTATGGAGGGAATTAGAGTTCTCATAGTTCTTTTTGTGATGGGGATTACACACTGAGGCTTCCCTGATGAGTGAGGATTTGGTGCCCGATGAGGTGTTCATTGCGTCCCCTTAATCCCACCATGCTCATTGTGAGAAACTAGGGCAAGTACATAATCATCCTCATGGCATATAGTTACGAGACCTACATATTGGGGAAGTCCTTGGGATGTTTGATATGAAGCTCAGGACTTTAAGGAGGCATCCTACATATCCCAGTTATAGAGGGAATCAGAGTTATCACAGTTCTTTTTTTGTAGGGGCTTACACATTGAGGCCACCCCGACAAGAGAGCCTTTTTTTATCTGGAAGGTGTCAAATGATCCGGCTGGAATGCCCTGTAAGTCATCGCATGACTTGGATCGACAAATGTGGAGGGTGTCACGAGATCCATGGTGTCATTATCCAAGGGGTTTCATATGTCTTGGATGAAACCTCTGGGAGGAATTGCGAGACCAGGATGACTTGTCCAGGGGACACCACAGGTCTCAGGTGATTTGTTTAAGGTTGTTTTGAGAGCTGAGTTGTCATGTCCAGATGTGTTTGTGAGACTCAACTGACATGAGAGGGCACTATTATATGAGTCAGGTGATATATCCAAAGGATGATGTGAGTTCATGGGGACACACCCAGAGGGTTCACAGGATCCAAGTGGTGCTCAAAGGAGGTTCAAAAGACTTATCCTGATATGTTCGGATTGCTCCACATGTCCCTAGTGACATGTCAAAGGGCTATCACAAGATCTTGGTGACACGACTTGGTACTTTATCATATCTTTGAGTGACACCCACAAAGCATATATAGGTATGTGATCACTCTTTCCACTTGAGTCTTGCACTTTCAATCCTGACTTTTTCCCTTGTATTGTGAGTTCCATGGCTCAGTTTAGTGTCAGTTCTTTTGGGTCACATGTGATCTAGAATACATGAGATATGCTCTTAACATGTATTGATAGAATTAATTCACATGACCTTTGATCGTTCATGCGAAGGGATTGATGCCTGGAACGTGACTGCTCTAGCGGTCTATCGGTGTATTATTTAGCAGGAAGTTAACTCGTCGCATGATCGGTGGTGTGCAGAAGCCCAAAGTCTGAACACCGATGTGTGTAGCAGTGGCCTTGGTCCAAACTTCTACCATCCAACCAACAAAACCTTTAAAGTTGTAGTATATAATTTATAAGCGTATCCATCTGTATACTCACCGGTTTGTACAGGGCATCTGGCATGAGTCCAAGATGAAGTCGACTTGGGGTATGGTATTATGCAGTTTTGTGTGTCTCTGTAGTAGACTGCGTCAATGGTGCCTCTTTATTTTTAGTAGCCATAAGTCCATTCATCCTTCATTAGATTATTATCAACTACTGAAGACTTTTCACATCAGAGGAATTCCATTTTGTTATGTTGATGTGTCCAAGGGTCTTCACAAGATCTAAATGCCTTTCAGAAGGAATTCGTGAGTCCTTGGATGTCTTGTCTGGGGGTCTCATGGGACCACATTGAGGGTACACTGGGTGCATCACTTTCCCTTCAGCGACCTCGAACCCTTCTCACATCCTCCTTTTATATCTCTTTCACTTTATATGAAGAAGGTTGGGAGTCATGAGAGATTACACGTGTGGCATTGAGGGTATTTCTTCTATTTTTTAGATATGAGTTGCATGACCAATATGGGTTGCATGGTGGTGCATGAGCATTCAATGGAAAAATCTCTCTATTTTCCCTTAGAGCACCACTGAGTTTCCTGGTCATGCACAAGGTATTCTGTGTGGCAAGCCTGACAAGATGGTGGGACTTCGGGAGACAAGGCAATCATGACACCGAGGTCTCGCAATGTCTCGTGGATCGCTTAAGGTATTCATCACATGTCTTTCAATAACCTCAAACACAACTTACCTCCTTCATTTTGATCCCCTTGGTTTTATGTGACAAGGGTTGGGAGGTATATGAGTTTGATCGAGTAATATCTATGACTTTTACTTTATTTTTCAACGGTTTCTCATTTGACCAATGTGGATAATATGAAATTGAGCAAGTATTGTGGAAAAAACTATGCGTCTATCCTTAGAGTGATGTTTAATTGTCCAGTGGTTTCCATGTGGTGTGGCTGATGAGATGAAGGGGTTTCACGAGGCACATCAGATAGGTCACTATGTGTTGCATGTCTTCAGGGGTGCACCACATGTCCTTCAATGATAGTGATCCACTCTTGCCTCCTCCTAGTTATCTCATTCATTATTTGTGATGAAGGCTCGGAGGTCTCAAGAGATGGATTAGACATCATCTATGGATTTTATTTTTCCTAATGATGATTTGGAGCATGATATGTGTGATCACCGAGGGTCTCTTCCTTGGAATGATGCTTCCCTTGATTTTTGAAGGATTATGGATGCTTTTTCAGGTAATTTACAATGAGAAACAACACGACATAGGGGATTCTCATCTAGCTACCACCATTCGTCCACTAGTGAACAAGGGTGCTCATTAAGGAGGGCTCTGCGGGACTTGTTGTGGGTTAGGAACCTTGTGCGAAGACTTCGCATGACCTTGTAATGGCCACACAATCACGAGTCTTTAACCTTCCTCTTATTACTTTCTCTCATGGGGAATATAATATCCACATTTGGATGTTTATTCCTTTTTGGTTTTTATAATGCCTATTTGGCGGGCGTTAAAAAATTACCCCCATCAGGAGAGACATCCGAGGGGACAAGGACTCGGTCTTGAGAGTGACTAAATGCCCACCAGAGTCCTTAGTGGTGTTGCGAACCTATGCTCTCGGGCGATGTTTGGTATATTGTATGACCTTTGGTATTCTTTGAACCACCTATATATGGGGGGGGGGGGGGTGGAGTAAATTTCACTCCACCGACCACATCATTCTCCAAAACACTCCTGCAGATGCCTTGTCGCAAGACCTTGACGCGAATCCTGATCACGAGCCCTGCCTATGAGTCTATTCCACGAGTCATTATTATAAGCCCTACTCTTATGCAAGAACTATTTCTGATCAGATACTCATCTATCTTGACTGTGGACTAATATTTGGTAATTCCTTAAACTTAGGTAGTTTTCATGAGGACTTCATGAGTTCCACTAGCTCAACCTCTCGATCTATTCGTATGACCATGTCCATGTCACTTGATCATGAGACTCCAAGGAGGTCATGTGATGCACTCGGGGACTCATAGGGGTTATATAAACTACGAGTATTTCAGAGGCCAGGTGATTCTCGAACTCCTTGATGTGTCTCATGAATCCTTGGATGGGTTATGTTATGCGCAGGATTCCATTAGGGAATTTTTATTCCTTTATTTTTGTTCAGAATTTATATTTTTTATCTAATATACGCCACTTTCTTATTTTTCACATGGATTCTAGATCCCATCAATCAGCACACAAGACTTCAAAAATGGAGGCAAGATTAGCGATTTCTCACTGTGACACTATGGTGGTGAACGTGGATCCCACCTACCGTCGTTTAGTTGGGTTATATTAGCAGGGATTATTGAAGATTATGGGATTAAAATTAGTGAACTACCCCCTTTCAGACTACTTGTCACTATATGGGTTTGATATTACTAATTAAGTCTCCATCCCTCTACTAAAGTCATCATTTATACTCTCCTCTTGGATCTAGATAGATTAGAACACCTTACGTGATAATATTTCTCTAGGGGCCATTTTATCTCGAAGGGAGACTGTGCGGATAGTAATGTGTTGATGTTCATGATGACAAAATTTGATGGGAATGATCTTATATCTGATCATGACATTGATTTGTATTTCTCAATAATGCAACAATCTACTAGAGATCAAATGTATGGATGAATCTCAAATTGGGACTTTTGATCAGGGGGAAGATTTGGACTAGATGGGAGATGGCCTTTCTAGGTTCATTATATCACTATCAAGAACTTTAAGGATCTGAAGAAAATTGGGATGTATGAAACTATCTAGATATCTCAGACATCAATATATTGTAACAATAACTTGATGGTGGAGTTACTCAGCCATTGGAGCCCAAAAACAAACAGCTTTCACCTCAAACATGGTGAAGTTGGTATCATCCTTTGGGATATGGAGCAGATTTGCGGTGCACCCATAATTGGAAACATGTATGACGAGTTCCTTCCTCCCAATATTCATGGGGTGACATGATTAATACTCCTCCTTTAACTCAAGAATCAATCAAGTTAGATGAGAATACCCACCTTAAAGGGGTGTTCCCTGGGGGGATATCCCCTTCCAAACATGGGATGAATATTTTATTCAACAAATCGGTGCTCAAATAGCCATCAAGAAGCCAAGGGCTTGGCTTACCAAGGATTACCATGGTGTGATAGGTGATTAATTTCCATGTTTGAAGGTGGGAAGTACAAAGATTTGGGATGGGAGTTCATCCCTATAAATGATTGGATGGTCCAACTGGTTGGCTTCCTTGGAATATACGTGAGTGGGTACTTACTCCCAACAAAAGAGAAAGGGGGGAGTCAGAGTTTCCACTTTTGAAATGGTGACTAATATGGAAATAGGGGAGTGTGTCAGTCTGGTGATCCTAGTGTTGGAAAAGATCTGATACCTTCTACATCATGTCTATAAGGGAGAATCCCCTTATAGGATTGTGGGACCCTTCCAAGTGTTATGGGGTAGTATGAGGGATCATATGGGAGGTTTTGAGTACCTAAAAAGTAGAGAAATCCCAAAGATCTCATTCTTAATGCATCTACAGTGTCTTAATAGGGTAAGACCCCTTTCATCGAAGGATTGAGAAATTAGGGATTTTGTGAAATGTCATGAATATTTCTCTTTTAGGACATATAATCCTATGATGATAGGATTTTTTTTTCAATGATGGTACGAATAGCCTTTGAGTGTTTTACTATATGATGTCCCTTCACAAGGGGGTTATTTCCACTTGTATTGATGGGAAACTTATTTGCGAATGGTATGTACCATGTCAGTTCAGCCGTTAATTTTTGTGTGTCCAAACAAGGTGTCCCAACACTGTCCATGTTAGAGATGAGTAGAACCCGATTGTGGCTCGTCAATTCTGGTTGATGTTCACCAAAGAGGATATTAGTGCTGAAATACACCTTCCCCCTATTGATGTTGCGATCAGTCTACCATAGAGTTATGAATATGTTTGGATCCGCACAAATCCCAATGGGAAACTATAAAAATTGTTGAGAGATGCCTTTCATCCTCCAATAGTTTAATATAATTCTAGGCTTGGGAAGTAGTTGGCCTCCAAGAGGTCAGAATCTCCAATATAGTTTCCCAAGTAAGTCAAGCACTTACCTTTACCAACAGAGGTGTCTACTACCATAGATACAAGGGGTACATGTGACTTGATGTTCCCAACCGCGTCTCAACAATGTGAGATATGGAAGAAAAAGTATTCTAAGGATGAACTCAGGAGCGCACTGATCTTATCAGAAGTTCTTTTGGATAGTTTTTATTATTTCATAGTTCCTCATGGTATTACTTTATATGAACACCCAAAGGAAGTTAGGGCCTTACTTGGGATCATTGACATGGTTTTGGTGATCCCTATGGGTTAGATATTTTATTCTTCGAAAGTCCACCAAATGGTCCTTCTGGGCTCTCTTCGGGTTGCTATAGATGAGTAGGGTTACCCTGTCAATGATGAAGTGGTAATTCCAGGTTTATTTTGGGACTTAAGATGATATATTTCCTTCAAAATCATTCTAACACCCATTATATATGTGGATGTATGAGGAGGCTTCCAAATATTTCCCAATCCTACTATCTCCCAAATATACCCCTTAAGGAACGGTCCTCGGAGAGGAGTTTGGTGGTGATTAGGGGGATGGTGACAAAGGGTCCCCAAGTCAAATGGATCAGATGAGAGTAGTGATTTCTAATGCTGAGGTGGTGGCCCTAGCTTCAACAACTTCCAGTACCCCTTCCTTGGAAAGGAAGAAGAAGAAGATGAAGAGGAATAGAACTATATCGTCAAATCCTAATCTCCCAAAATACTCATGTAAGTAGGGTATCCAACTCCATTATTTTAATCTGGGGTTAACCTAGAATCACTTTTATGATTTTTTAAAAACGTTCAGGCCCCCACCGACCTTGTTTAGAAGAGCACACACCTATTTCTGAGAACGTAGATGGGCGTTTAGTGGCTCCAGCATATATTTCACTACCAGACCTGATCCATTGAGGAATAGGTATGGACAAGGGGGCCATGAAACCAAATAAATTTCTTTACATAGAGACTTCTACAAGTTATTCTTCTAATCTAGTGAAGATGGAGACACTTTTTGAGGGTATTGATATTGGTAGCTATTTTGCTGTTGCGCTGGCCAACGTAAAAGTGGGATTTGAAGAAGGTAAAAAATTATTTAGGGATGGAACTTTTTTTCCCTTTTCATACATCTTGAAATTATCTTCCACTTTCCCAGTCCTTAAAGGTGGTGGTAGAGACCTTCCTACATACCAAGTGTTGATGGAAATGCAAAATCCTTCATCGTAGGGGGGAGTTTCATCTTCTCCTGAGGATGGGATTAATGTGGATCATGCTATTAGCAATGATTCCGAGAGAGGTATATTTCCCATATTAGTCATATATTCTGACGTTTGGTAGTTTCACATGATTAATCCTATAACTGACATACCCCTTCACTTTCTATTATAGTTCCTTCACCTCGATGTTCTGAGGCTTTGGTGACTATCCCTCTAGGAGTCCCTCTAATTGAATTTACCAATGTTGAGGCTAGTTCTCTCCATTTATCATCAAATACTGTGCAAAAAAAAACTACCTTTGAGTGATCTTATTCTAGAATATTTTTCCATTCCAAAGATAATCCTGGATCATGGCCATGGTTTTGGAGTGTTCTGTCAATCGATGCAGTGATAGATGTGGAGGTATATTTAGATCTTGGTGTAAGAAACACCATTAGATGAGTTTAAGGACCGATTAGGTCATCTCCGATTCATGTTTTACACCCTTTTCTATTTTGGATTTGACTATCTTTCCCTTAATACTTAGGTGGAGGAGGTAATCTCTATACGAGAATAGATAAGGGACTTCTAATTGAGGGTTACGGCTGGTGAGGCCTCATCCTTAGAGAATCAGCACTGGAGAAAATTTGTGAATGAAGCTACTCAACGAGCGATGGAGTATACTACTCACCAGGATAAAATTAAGGCTGGGGAGGCTTATATTTCTCACCTCTATTCTGAAATAATTCATCTTGAAACATATCTATCCCAGTTTTAGTATGTGATCCAGTTATGGGAAAATACCATGCTAGAGAAGCAAGGGATTATAGATGTGGAAGAGGAAGCCAATATTTATGTTGTTTCTAGAGAAGAGGAGTTTTAGCGAACTACAGAGGTGGAGAATAAGTTCGTTGATCAGATTCATCAATCTATAGTTCTACTAGAGAAAAAAATTTCTGATCTAAATGACCCATATGAGAAGATGTTATGATGGAAATAGAATTTTTCAATCATACTTTGGTTTATAGGAGAGGCCCCGATGTGTGGAAATCCTTCATTTTATGTGTAATTTAATGAACCAAGTTGTTGATATTTATATGATGTTACTCACCTTTTCCTTTATCTATGATGTGCATGAAATTTTATTGTTTTGATATTTCACGAATTGCTGATGAAATCCATCCTTTTCATTATGGTGAATGAGCACAGATGTCAGGTGTGCAGGGAGATCATCTAGGTAGGAGATTTGTCCTAAAAGATGAGTGATTTTCATATCAACATAGAGTAGATCAAGCGTGATAGGACCATATAACGGGCCTCATGGAAACTATCACATGCTTTAGTTTAGATTCTTTAGCTTGGAACACCTATTGCTTTAGTTTCAGGTCTTTTAGCTTGGACCTTATGTTTCTTTATTTTAGGGTCCTTTAACTCGGACATTCTGTTTCTTTAGTTTAGTTTCTTTTAGCTCAGACCTTCAATTGCTTTATTTTAGGGTCTTTTAGCTTGGACCTTATGTTGCTTTAGTTTATGGTCTTTTAGCTCAGTCCTTTTGTTTCTTTAGTTTAGGGTCTTTTAGCTCAGACCTTCTATTGCTTTAGTTTAAGGTATTTTAGCTTGAACCTTATATTTTTTTAGTTAAGGGTCTTTTAGCTCAGACCTTCTGTTTCTTTATTTTAGGGGCTTTTAGCTTGGACCTTCTATTTCTTTAGTTTAGGGTATTTTAGCTCAAACCTTCTGTTTTTTTAGTTTAGGTTCTTTTAGCTCAAACCTTTTATTGTTTTAGTTTAGGGTCTTTTAAATCATACCTTTTGTTACTTTAGTTTAGGGTATTTTAGCTCAGACCTTTATGGAATATGGGGATGGTAGGAAAGAAATGACTCAAAACACTATGGGGTGTTGGGTTCTTACATGGTACTGACATGAATCACGAGGATAGGAGTTCCTTTTATGTAAAGGGGGAGATTCTTTTAGCTGGAGGGTTAAGTCCTTTGTGTGTCAGTAGCATGGAAAGTAAAAGCTAATCTCCAATATTCTCCAAGGGATATGGAAGATTCATGGGATGAATATGGTTGAGGGATAAATACTATAGATTCTAGGACCACCTGGATTTTCTTTGTAGGGAATGAGAATGAATTTCAGGTGTGTGGGGAGATCATATAAGTAAGAGATATTTCCTGAAGGATGAGTGATTTTCATATCCGCATAGATCATATCGATCACGATAAGGATGTATAGAGGGCCTCATGACACTTGTCACATGATTTAGTTTATGTTCTTTAGATCAAAACACCTATTTCTTTAGTTTTGGGTCTTTTAGATCTAACCTTATTTTTCTTTAGTTTAGGGCCTTTTATCTTGGAACTTCTATTGCTTTAGTTTAGGGTATTTTAGATCAGATATTCTATTGCTTTAGTTTAGGGTCTTTTAGATCGGAAATTCTATTACTTTATTTTAGGGTATTTTAGCTCGGGCCTTCTATTTCTTTAGTTTTTGTTGTTTTAGCTTGGGCCTTCTGTTGCTTTTGTTTAGGGACTTTTAGCTCCAACCTTCTATTGCTTTGGTTTAGAGTCTTTTATCTAGGGCCTTCTGTTTCTTTAGTTTAGGGTATTTTAGCTTGGAAATTTTGTTGCTTTATTTTAGGGTCTTTTATCTCGTACCTTCTATTTCTTTAGTTTAGGATATTTTAGCTCGGACCTTCTGTTGCTTTTGTTTAGTGTATTTTAGCTCAGACCTTCTATTGGTTTAGTTTAGGGTCTTTTGGATCACACCTTTATGGAATATGGGGATGAAAGGCTATAAATGACTCAAAACACTATAGGGTACTGAGTTCTTCCATGGTACTGATAGGGATCATAAGGATAAGAGTTCCTTTATACCGGGTCAAGATGTTTTTGGTTGGTGGGTCTGAGACCTTGCATCAATAGCATATCCAAGTGGAGAGATCTCTTTTCCTTTCAAGGGGTTATGAAATATTTATGAAGGATCAAACATCAAGATGATGAAGATGGGTATAGAGGGAAGGCCATCTAGGAAGGGTTCGAGAACCCTTGGGAAACTTAGCAAATAATTGAACAGATCGAGCCCTACACCTTGTGGTTTCAAATCATGAGGTGTGAGCCATCAAAAGGTTCAATAATGAAGTGTTGCATTCCGAATTTTAGAATGGGTACAAAACATTGTGATGCAATGTTGAGGATATCAGAAATGCTTGGATAGTATGATATAGAGACTTTAAATCATATCCAAAATCTCTTATGTCATGAGGAAGGTATGGGAAAACCACCCTAGAGGGAACCTATAACATAATGAGGTGTTGGTTTGTATTGTGATGATGCCAGGCTCATAAGAATTAGAAATCCCTTTACATAGGGCCAATATGTATCCGGTTGGTGGGTCTGAGCCCTCATATCAATAGCATGGCCAAGCAGAGAGATATATTTTCCTCTTCAAGGGAAATGAAAGATTTATGAAAACCTGAGACACTTCAGATCATGATGGGGGATATATGGAAAATGTAATATCCAATATGGGTTCAAGAATCCTAATAGCTATATCACCACCTATCAAACATATTCTCACAACAAGGAAATGTGATGAATCATTTCTCTCATTTATTCCTAGACTAGGGGGTCCAGTGATCATAGATTGTCTTTTACTTAGGCTATAGAGTATGCCCTATGAGCTTTATGACTTATTTATTTGTGCCATAGTTTTTTCCCAAACTCTAGAGATGATGAGTTTAGTGGGTGATTACATGAATTTTTCTCATGTCTCCCTTTATGGGGTTTCAACCTAAATTTTTTTATGTCTCTTTCATTGGTAGTTTAAGGTCTTTAAATTTGGACCATTATGTGCTAGGGTTTAAGTTCATACAACTTTGACCAAGGTGTGGGTAGTTTAAGGTCATGCCATTTGGACCTAGTCTGGGGATGTTACACAAGAGGATCATTAGGACACCCATAGTCAAGAGTACTCTATAATCCTTATGATAAGGTGATGAAGATGTCATAAATCATGGATCAAAGTTATCATGTCATGAGTGATGATATGGGTCAATAATTCTGAGGATAACCTATAACACAATGGGGTGCTGGGTTCCACCTTGGTGATGTGAGGTCCACAAGAATAATAAATCCCTTTATGTCGGGCCAAGATGTCTCTAGTTGGTGCGTCTGATCCCTTGCATCAATATCATGGCCAAACATAGATACCTATTTTCTTCTTCCAGGGTAGTGAAAGGTTTACAATGACCTAAGATTCTTACACCATGAACTGTGGAACATGGATGGAGGTGCTAAAAAAGATAATGGAAACAATCTATTATCTTGTTTTCTGGTGTAAGGATCTTGTGGTCCTTTGATAAGGAAGAGTGATGGATGATGACCTACACTGTTTATTGTCATGTAGTGTGGATGTTCATCTCTGTGAAGTTTAACATCGTGTAGTAAATATGTGAGAACTAATGTGAAAGGTGATAATGTTGCTACTGGACCCAAGGATGAGAACTTGGGTGTCACTACATATCTCATGGGAGTGAGGATCAAGCCACATATAGTCCTTGAAAGACTATAAAGTTTAACATCATACAATTAAGAAATTACTTCCATGCAGTTTCACCTCATGCAGTAAGGATAAAGGTGGAACAATGTAAACTACGACCATATTGTGGTTGGTCCTGCAAGTGGAAGTTCGGGTGTCACTACGTATCATGTGTTAAAAGGAATCAAACCACACGTAGTTCTTAAAGGACCGTACATTTTAACATTATGAAGTGAGGACAAACTACCATACAGTTTAACATCATGTGGTAAGGATAAAGGCAAGAGAACAAGGTCCTGAAGGGGATGTGCATGGTGTGATAAAGCAAACCTAACATTAATGAGGACCAAAGAGATCTACACCAAACCATACATCCCTGAAATGGGATCAGGACAAGAGGTTGAAAATAACGTAGGATTTGTGGTGCCTGGGGTTGGAATTTAATATTAAATTCCTATTCATTTTTACATATCCCATAAGTGTAGGAATCAAGCCACACATAGTTCTAGAAGCACCGTATAGTTTTACATCATGAAAAAAGGATGAATTTCCATGCAGTTTAATGTTATGTAGTAAGTAAGTGGGTCACCCGATGTGAGTGGAGATGGATTTCCTGGGTCCATGTAGTTTTATGTCATTCGGTAAGGACATTGGATCACCCGAAGTAAAAGGAAGATAATCCTATGGATGGGCCCATAAGAAGAGGTTCAGGTGTCATGACATATCCCACAAGGATGGAAATAAAGCCGTACTTAGTTCTTGGGATGATGGTGCGGTAGGAGACCAACACCAATGATGTTTTTCCTCTCAGATGAGGTCCATAGGAGCATATAGTTTTATATTTTATAGGGTAAATCGACCATGCAGTTTAATGTCATGCAGAAAGAACTCATTTCATACCTTTACCTACTTGTAATTAGGATGATAATGATCTCATCCCGAGCCTTCATGCCCTATTTTTTGTAGGGGAACCCTTACTTGTAACGCCCCGACCCTAGTTACCCAGAGTCGGTGCATTATTACATAACATTGACATGATCACAAGAAAGATCAAATCTCAAAAGACCGATTGGTTTAGTAGCCTTGGAAACACTAGATATATTCATAAGTCTTACAATACATCATAAAATGAAAAACTACTACAACAACATATTTTCTCCATAAACCACACTCATATCCCCACATAATATCCCTGAAGGTCATTCATAATTTACTTCTTCACTTCCTGGGAAAAATAAAACATAGAAAAGGGGTGAGCTCAAATGCCCAGTAAGGATAACAATATACCAGAAACTTTCATAAATAAAAATAAACATTTAAGGCTATGTATAACTAAAACAAAAGCCTTTTAAACTTGAACTTCAACATAGTATGGCAAAAGTAAAATGAAATAATGCCATTTACTTGTTCACATGGATACTCTACTAATCGAATAATCACATGCAATATCAATAACCACTTTCATAATGTTGGAATGCATAATGCCAGACTATCATAACCACATAGCCAAGGCCTCGTGCCAAGACTACAAATAATATTTTTCCAAGGCCTTGTGCCAAGACACTAGTTTGTCTCATGAGACCTACCGATGCATCGAGGAGCTATAACGGGCTCCACCCGTCACATATTAAGTCCAATGCATTCCCATATGAAAAGTTTTAAACATAACATAAACATTCGTATTAAAACTAGCATACGAAATGTCAATAATTTTACCATAAACTATGAATGGTATAAAAATAGAACATCCAAAGTCAAACATATCACAAAACCTTCAATACAATATAGAAGTTTTGTATCAAAATAAATCAACTTCAAATAAGTGTAAAATCCATCAAAGGATGTTGACATAGATGAAATCAAAACACTTTTTACAGGAATATCTCTTTCTATTTTTGAAATCATTTAAGAGCCATATAAAATAAAACATTTTCTTGAAAATATTCTTATAAGCTTGTAAGGAAAACTTTGAAGATTTTATAACGGCAGAAAATAACCGCACCCGCCATATAAGTTAAAAAAAATATTCTTACCTTAATTCTGTCGAAAAGGTTAAAAAGGACCTTGTTTTGAAAACGACAGAAAGATTCCTCTTATAAAAAGTAAAACAAGGGTATAAATGACTTTAACCCATATTCTTGTAAAAATATTTTGAAATACATTTTGAAGAAACATGGATGTGGATGATAACGAGATCCCAGTAGATTATTACGTATAAACAACCTCGGATAATGAAGAGATTGTGAAATAACCCTTACCTTGTACTTTTCCTTGGTTGGGGTAGGTTAACCTCCTGTATAATGGTGAAATAATTGTTATTAAATTATACAAGAATAATATACATTAATATAATATCATATATGATCTTTTAATATTGATTTGATAATAATATCTTAGTATTATCATTGTTTCGGGTGTTAACTTACTTGTTTTCTTTTATATGTTTTGTTACGTAAGACATGTTTGTAAAGGATAGATTGTATATTATTCATATCCATAATTATATCAAGTCCTTAAACATCATTTTTTAAATCATCAAATGATAATTATACTTGAATGGATACGATGGAGAATGAATCTCATCACGTTCGTGGAGACGGTAGTCCGTACGTACGCACGAGCGACAATATCATTATTTTGATATTAAAATAATATATAAATGGATGGTATATCATATATACTGAATCATTAACATGTTATATTTATTATTTACATGAGTTACACATCATTATTATAACCATCCAAATAATATTATATTGAATAACAATTACACCACGACGTGGAGACGGTAAGCCGTACGTACGCACGTATGGTGACATGTTATTCAAAGGGTGGATAGAATACTGAATATGGTTGTACCATATTTATAATAAAATCACAGTATATATATGATACTGGAGTTATTATTTTATAATGGTAACAACAAAGGAAGAAGAAGTGGAAGAAGTAATGAACTTGGAAAAAGGGTGGTGAAATCATTACCTCTTCTTCGGGTTCTTCCTTTTGATTTGATCAAAAGGGCTGCTTAGGTTGGCTTTCTGATCAAACTAAGGCCTATAGGTTGTAGTGAGGGAAGTTGGGAGAGTATTTGGGCAGAGTTTGGCCGAACCAAATGGTTTTGAAGGTGTGAAGAAATGAGAAGGAGGAGTGCCCTTTTATAAGAGGGGTGAGGGGCACCTTTGAAAAAACTAGAGATATTAGTTTATAATAAATTCATATTCGGTTTCCAATGGCTCCAAAGTTTACTATTCAAAGTTTAAGGTGGGGATGGGTCGAAAAAAACTCAACCAATAGAATTTAGACAGGTTTGGGTACTTATATTAACCTTGTCTTTAAGTATTAACTCTAAGTTAATTAGTTTCACTTTTACAATGTCTCTTTGTATTTTTATATAATATGGTTAATAAACTTACTATATACATCCAAGAGACCCCCAAGTGGTCCATTAATGATGAAAATATCATGATATAAGTCTCTTGTCCGAACATTATATTTTTAGGAATTTAATATCAATTAATAATATAATATTTGTTTTAAGAACTCTTTTATGTCAATTTTGACACTATTCAATAGTTGATTTTTTTTGAAACTCATAACAGATTTATTACTTCTAACAAAGTAAATTAAATCAATACTAATATATCATATTATCCTAGAAAATTAGTTTAATTCATTAAAAGTTTCATATTATATTTATTTGGGTATTTATAATATCAATTAATTTAATTTTTCACTATTTTAGTAATTACTACATCATCATTGTTTCATAAATAAAATAAATTATTTAATGTCTAAAAATTATAAATAAAATATCATTATGTAGGAAATATTTTTATCTTTCTAATGAATATTTATAATATAAAATCCAACATATATAACCCTATGTAAAAATTGTTTTTCTAAAAGATATATGCTTGTGTCATTTTTGTATTCATTTTAACTTAATTAAAAAAAAGGGTCTCTATCACCTACAAGTGGCACCATGGGGTCCCCAAATCGACCCAAAGATGACTATGGTAGAACATGTATCAACCAATAATTCTAGGACACGTTTTAGGGTAATTTAGTATTATTATAATATTATTTTTTAACCCTTATTTACCAGATTTACCATTAACCATGGTAAATAAAATATTTACCACAGTAATTATTCAAAATGTCTAAAAATAAAAGTTACCTATTTACACAATTTGGAAATACTGATTCCAAATATGGAATCCATTTTTCTAAATTCAAAACACAGAAGTGGAATAAATTAATTTAAAATTAATTCCCGCTGTCAAAATAAAAAGCGTGTTTTTAAGAGATAATAACTATCAAAAGATTGACACTTGTTTATGTTCGGTTTAATTGTAAAATTATGTCCAATGACCAACATTATATTAAATGGTAAAAATATATTCTAAATATACTTTAAAACCACTCAAATTCATAATTTATCACTATTAATTATTTTGATTAAAAAAGTTGTTTTTAATTAAAATTTAGTAATTTTCACTATTCATCAAAATATGAAAGTTATCCGAAAAGTACCAAAATTTCACCTTAGGCTAAATTTGATATTCCGAATCCAGAAATGAAGTCCATTTTAAAATATAAAATATATATAATTTCGAAAAGTAGGTATTACTATTCATAACGGCTAGTTTGATTGGTTATGGTGTGTTAGAACTTGGTGTTGCGTACAACACACGCTATCACATTATTCAATGAGAAGCGTACCATAAAAGCTTGGGGTGTTACATTCTCCCCTCCTTCAAATAATTTCGTCCTCGAAATTTCTAGAATACTACCGCATGAAAAGACTCGGGTGGTTCTTCATCATAAGTTCCTCGGGTTCCCACGTTGCCTCTTCCATCTTATGGTTTCTCCACAAAACTTTTACCAGACGCGTCGTCCGGTTTCTCAGTACTTGTTCTATTGTATCAAGAATCCCGACAGGCTCTTCACAATAAGACAGATCGGGTTCCAGTTCTAATTCCTCATAGGTGAGTACATGCGTTGGGTCAGGCATGTATTTCCTCAACAGAGATACGTGGAACACATCGTGAACTTTGGAGAGACTTGGTGGCATTGCCAATCGGTAAGCTACAACCCCAATTCGTTCTAGAATTTCGAAAGGTCCGATGTACCTGGGACTCAATTTACCTTTCTTACCAAAATGTATGACTCCCTTCCATGGAGATACCTTCAGGAAAACATGATCACCGACTTGAAATTCCAAATCCTTCCTTCGATTATCGGCATAGCTCTTCTGCCTACTTTGAGCTGCTTTGATGTGATTTTGGATTACCTTCACCTTTTCCATCGTTTCCTCTACCAGTTCTGGGCCTACAAGTTTTCTTTCACCAACGTCATCCCAACAGGTTGGTGTACGACATCTCTTTCCATATAACGCTTTATATGGTGCCATCTGAATACTCGAATGGAAGCTATTGTTATAGGAAAATTCTACGAGAGGTAAGTATTGATCCCACATACCCTGAAAGTCAAGTGAGCAAGATCTCAACATGTCTTCTAGGGTTTGAATAGTCCGTTCTAATTGTCCATCTGTCTGAGGGTGGTAAGCAGTGCTCAAATGAAGTTCAGTATCCAGGGATTTCTGAAGACTTTTCCAAAATCTTGAAGTAAAACGGGGATCACGATCAGAAACAATTGATAGGGGTACTCCATGAAGTCTCACAACTTCATTAATATATAGTCTTTCTAGACGTTCCAGGGGTAGATCTTCTCTTATAGCAAGAAAATGTACTGACTTGGTAAGACGATCAACAATAACCCATATTGCATCGTTCCTTCTAGGAGTATTTGGTAGCCCCATGACAAAGTCCATCGTAATATTGTCCCATTTACACTCCAGTATGGGAAGAGGTTGCATGACTCCTCCAGGCTGTTGCCTTCCAGCTTTCACTTGTTGAAAAACCATACATCTTGACACAAAATCAGCAATCTCCCTCTTCGTGTTGTCCCACCAAAAATGTTCCTTCAAATCTCTATACATTTTGGTGCTCCCAGGGTGTATAGAGAAATTGGAACTATGAGCATCATCCAACAATTCCCTTTTTAGATCAGGTAAATCAGGAACACAAAGTCTCTTCCCGAATTTCAAAATTCCATCTTCATACACAAAGTCTCTCAATCTCCCATCATTCACAGCTTTAATCTTATTTTGGAATTCTTCATCATCGGTCTGAGAACTCTTAATCCTTTCTAGTAAAGATGGTTTGGCAACCATTTGAAAAAGCATTGATATTTCACCTTCCCTGGTTATTCCCATGTCCATCTTCACTAGATCCATGAAAATTGGATCCCTTTCAATTCTCATATTGTTCAAAACTCCATGGTCTTTTCTACTCAAAGCATCTGCCACCTTGTTTGCTTTCCCCGGGTGGTAGTGTATCGTGAAATCATAATCCTTGAGTAATTCAAGCCATCTCCTTTGCCTCATGTTGAGTTCTTTTTGTGAGAAAATATACTTCAAACTCTTGTGATCAGTATAAATCTCACATTTTTCACCATAGAGGTAGTGCCTCCATATCTTCAAAGCAAAGATCACAGCTGCTAACTCGAGATCATGAGTAGGATAGCTTTGTTCATGAATTCTCAACTGTCGTGATGCATAGACAATAACTCTATCATTCTGCAGAAGGACACAACCAAGTCCTTTCTTTGATGCATCACTATAAATAACGAACCCATCATTCCCCGATGGTAGAGTCAATATAGGAGCATTGACTAATCTTTTCTTCAGTTCTTCTAAACATTCTTCACACTCTTTTTTCCAAACAAATTTAACCCCTTTACGTGTGAGCTTCATTAATGGGTTAGCCAATCGGGAAAAATTCTGGACGAAACGTCGATAATAACCTGCCAAACCAATAAAACTACGTACCTCAGTTATACTCGTAGGTGCTGGCCATTCTTGGATTGCCTTGGTCTTAGAAAGATCAACAAAGATTCCATCTTTAGAGACAATATGGCCAAGAAAATAAATCTCCTGAAGCCAGAATTCACACTTTCTAAACTTCCCATATAATTCATGCCTCCTCAGAGTCTTCAAGATAATGCGCAAGTGATTTTCATGATCTTCGTAGGTTTTGGAGTATACCAAGATATCATCAATAAATACCACCAAAAATTCATCGAGATACTCCTTGAAAACTCTATTCATCATATCCATGAATACAGAGGGTACATTAGTCAATCCAAACGGCATTACGGTAAACTCATAATGCCCGTACCTGGTTCGAAGTGCTGTCTTTGGAATGTCTTCCTTCTTCACACACAACTGATGGTATACAGATCGAAGGTCAATCTTTGAAAAGTATTGAGCTCCATGTAGTTAGTCAAATAAATCATCAATACGAGGTAGGGGATACTTGTTATTTATCGTTATAGCATTGATCTCCCTGTAGTCGATACATAACCTCATAGATCCATCTTTCTTTTTAACAAAAAGAACAGGGGACCCCCATGGAGAAACACTAGGGTGAATAAATCCCTTATTACTCAATTCCTCTAGTTGTTTCTTTAGTTCAACTAATTCTACAGTGGCCATTCTATAAGGGGTCCTCGATATAGGCCTTGATCCAGGAATTAAATCAATGGAAAACTCAACTTCTCGTTCTGGAGGATGTCCAGGTAAATCTTCCGGAAATACATCTACAAATTCTTTCACAACAGATACATCCTCTATTTGAACATTCCTTTCCTCACCGACAGTTATTTCATTCTCTTCCTCCCCAATAATTGAATTAAGTTGAGCTACTGGGGGTGGATCTAAATAAGAATTAGGTGGTGACGATTCTTCTCTAAAGATAAGGTGTTCCTTATCATTATCATCAAGAATCGTAACCTCTTTCTTCTTACAATAAATCTTCGCATCATAGTCCGAAAGCCAATCCATACCGAGGATTATATCAAACTCAATCATAGGTATGACGATGAGATCAGCAGATAACGAACATTTATGTGCTCTAATGGGGACTGATTCACAAAACTTTGTTGCAATGATACTTCCCTTAGGAGTTTTAACTGACAACTCCCTTATTAAATCAAATTGGAAATATCTAATTTTCTTAGCAAACTGGGAAGATATGAAACAATGCGATGATCCAGAATCAAGTAATACATTTGCTAAACTTGAGGAAACCATTAAATTACCTACCACCACGTCTTTCGGAGCTTCTACCTCAGCAGTAGTGATTGCATAAGCCTGGCCTTGATCCCTTGGCCTTTTCTGAGGTAAGTTCTCCTGATTCTTAGGACATGAATTTTCATAATGCCCCATCTCCCTGCAATTGTAGCACTGAACGTTGGTAGCTTCCTTCTTCCCCTTGCAATCACGAGCTTGGTGGCCTTTTTCACCACACTTGTAACAGACTCCCATTCCCTTCAAGCAAGTACCAGGATGTTTCTTCCCGCATTTACCACAAGATGGATATTCAACCTTTCCCTTCTTCCCCTTATTTCCATTCCCAGATTGATCAGCATGTCTCTTCTTCTCTTGCTTTGCTTTAAAGTCATAAGACTTAGATAATTCCTTTTCGGTCTTGATAGCACATGAGACAATGTCTTCGTACGACGAAAAGGATTGTGAGACTAATGCTCGACGGAGAAATGGTTTTAACCCATCAAAGAAACGATCAATCTTACTTCTTGGGTTACGTATATAATCACCAGCATACCTTGCTAACCTTGTAAATTTAGCCTCATACTTTGTGACATTCTCATCCTCCTTCTGTCTCAGACTTAGAAATTGCCTTTCCATATCTGCTCGATGGTCGCGAGGAAAGTATTTTTCTAAAAAAAGATCTTTGAACTCCCTCCATTCCATATTTGATACTTCATCATCTTCCTTCATGTTTTGAATCAATGACCACCATTGATCAGCATCTCCAATGAGGCGGTAAACTGCCATGATAACTTTTTCCCTTTCACTGCTCCCCAAAGCCTGAAATATTTTCTCTAGGGAATTTATCCATTGCTCAGCTACTAAGGAATTTGTACTCCCATTGAACTTTGGTGGTTGTTTCCTCATGAATCGATCTAACATTGATCCTCCACGCTGTGGATCAGGGTGCTCCATACGGGTAAGGTTATTATTCATAACCTGAGTGAGTTGTCCCAGTATGGTGATTAGCTGATCGGCACCAGTTACATCACCAGATCCACTATAATTATCTTGAGCAGGAGGGAAATCCCTACATGGAGTGCGTGCATTGATACAGTTTCCATTTCTTCCACTAGGCGCCATTTCTAAACAATGGTATAAACTAGATTAGTTTATGAATCAAAATACATAATCCCATACTTATAAAACACTTAACATAAATTGAACTATTTATGGATATAATCCATAATCATAAAAATGTTTTCTTTGAGGAAGTATATACTCATAAACCCTTCATAATGATTTGTAAAGAAAATGAGAGTTATCCTAAGCATATCCCCCGGGAGTGTCGTAACCAAGAGTGCAGCAAGGCCCATTGTCGTGCACCAGTTCCCGTTCGAGTCTAGCTCAAAGAGGTGTTTTCAGGTTTTACCCCTAGGTACATCTGTGCCAGAGCCGCCTCTACCTGCTCGTATCCAGACAGGGATGTATTGCTTGGAAAACTCACAAAATCTCTACAATACCAAAATTCTAGGAAGTTCTTCTATACTAATCCTCAAAGTTCATCTTAGGTCTACGTGCTCTAATCAGAGTTTATCTAAATCTAGCTTCCAAGGTTTGTACTAAACTTCCTCTGATACCAACTGTAACGCCCCGACCCTAGTTACCCAGAGTCGGTGCATTATTACATAACATTGGCATGATCACAAGAAAGATCAAATATCGAAAGACCGATTGGTTTAGTAGCCTTGGAAACACCAGATATATTCATAATTCTTACATTACATCATAAAATGAAAAACTACTACAACAACATATTGTCTCCATAAACCACACTCATATCCCCACATAATATCCCTACAGGTCATTCATAATTTACTTCTTCACTTCCTGGGAAAAATAAAACATATAAAAGGGGTGAGCTCAAATGACCAGTAAGGATAACAATATACCGGAAACTTTCATAAATAATAATAAACATTTAAGGCTATGGATAACTAAAACAAAAGCCTTTTAAACTTGAACTTCAACATAGTATGGCAAAAGTAAAATGAAATAATGCCATTTACTTGTTCACATGGATACTCTACTAATCGAATAATCACATGCAATATCAATAACCACTTTCATAATATTGGAATGCATAATGCCAGACTATCATAACCACATAGCCAAGGCCTCGTGCCAAGACTACAAATAATATTTTTCCAAGGCCTTGTGCCAAGACACTAGTTTGTCTCATGAGACCTACCGATGCATCGAGGAGCTATAGAGGGCTCCACCCATCACATATTAAGTCCAATGAATTCCCATATGAAAAGTTTTAAACATAACATAAACATTCGTATTAAAACTAGCATACGAAATGTCAATAATTTCACCATAAACTATGAATGGTATAAAAATAGAACATCCGCAGTCAAACATATCACAAAACCTTCAATACAATATAGAAGTTTTGTATCATAATAAATCAACTTCAAATAAGTGTAAAATCCATCAAAGGATGTTGACATAGATGAAATCAAAACACTTTTTATAGGAATATCTCTTTCTATTTTTGAAATCATTTAAGATCCATATAAAATAAAACATTTTCTTGAAAATATTCTTATAAGCTTGTAAGGAAAACTTTGAAGATTTTATAACGGCGGAAAATAACCTCACCCACCGTATAAGTTAAAAAAAACATTCTTACCTTAATTCTGTCGAAAAGGTTAAAAAGGACCTTGTTTTGAAAACGACAGAAAGATTCCTCTTATAAAAACTAAAACATGGGTATAAATGACTTTAACCCATATTCTTGTAAAAATGTTTTGAAATACATTTTTAAGAAACATGGATGTGGATGATAACGAGATCCCAGTAGATTATTACGTATAAACAACCTCGGATAATGAAGAGATTGTGAAATAACCCTTACCTTGTACTTTTCCTTGGTTGGGGTAGGTTAACCTCCTGTATAATGGTGAAATAATTGTTATTAAATTATACAAGAATCATATACATTAATATGATATCATATATGATCTTTTAATATTGATTTGATAATAATATCTTAATATTATCATTGTTTCGGGTGTTAACTTGTTTTCTTTTATATGTTTTGTTACGTAAGAAATTTTTGTAAAGGATAGGTTGTATATTATTCATATCCAGAATGATATCAAGTCCTTAAACATAATTTTTTAAATCATCAAATGATAATTATACTTGAATGGATACGATGGAGAATGAATCTCATCGCGTTCGTGGAGACGGTAGTCCGTACGTACGCACGAGCGACAATATCATTATTTTGATATTAAAATAATATATAAATGGATGGTATATCATATATACTGAATCATTAACATGTTATATTTATTATTTACATGAGTTACACATCATTATTATAACCATCCAAATAATATTATATTGAATAACAATTACACCACGACGTGGAGACGGTAAGCCGTACGTACGCACGTATGGTGACATGTTATTCAAAGGGTGGATAGAATACTGAATATGGTTGTACCATATTTATAATAACATCACAATATATATATGATACTGGAGTTATTATTTTATAATGGTAACAACAAAGGAAGAAGAAGTGGAAGAAGTAATGAACTTGGAAAAAGGGTGGTGAAATCATTACCTCTTCTTCGGGTTCTTCCTTTTGATTTGATCAAAAGGGCTGCTTAGGTTGGCTTTCTGATCAAACTAAGGCCTATAGGTTGTAGTGAGGGAAGTTGGGAGAGTATTTGGGCAGAGTTTGGCCGAACCAAATGGTTTTGAAGGTGTGAATAAATGAGAAGGAGGGGTGCCCTTTTATAAGAGGGGTGAGGGGCACCTTTGAAAAAACTAGAGATATTAGTTTATAATAAATTCATATTCGGTTTCCAATGGCTCCAAAGTTTACTATTCAAAGTTTAAGGTGGGTATTGGTCGAAAACAACTCAACCAATAGAATTTATACAGGTTTGGGTACTTATATTAACCTTGTCTTTAAGTATTAACTCTAAGTTAATTAGTTTCACTTTTACAATGTCTCTTTGTATTTTTATATAATATGGTTAATAAACTTACTATATACATCCAAGAGACCCCCAAGTGGTCCATTAATGATGAAACTATCATGATATAAGTCTCTTGGCCGAACATTAGATTTTTAGGAATTTAATATCAATTAATAATATAATATTTGTTTTAAGAACTCTTTTATGTCAATTTTGACACTATTCAATAGTTGATTTTTTTGAAACTCATAAGAGATTGATTACTTCGAAAAAAGTAAATTAAATCAATACTAATATATCATATTATCCTATAAAATTAGTTTAATTCATTAAAAGTTTCATATTATATTTATTTGGGTATTTATAATATCAATTAATTTAATTTTTCACTATTTTAGTAATTACTGCATCATCATTGTGTCATAAATAAAATAAATTATTTAATGTCTAAAAATTATAAATAAAATATTATTATGTAGGAAATCTTTTTATCTTTCTAATTAATATTTATAATCTAAAATCCAACATATATAACCCTATGTAAAAATTGTTTTGCTAAAAGATATATGATTGTGTCATTTTTGTATTCATTTTAACTTAATTAAAAAAAAGTGTCTCTATCACCTACAAGTGGCACCATGGGGTCCCAAAATCGACCCAAATATGCCTATGGTCGAACATGTATCAACCAATAAGTCTAGGACACGTTTTAGGGTAATTTAGTATTATTATAATATTATTTTTTAACCCTTATTTACCAGATTTACCCTTAACCATGGTAAATAAAATATTTACCACAGTAATTATTCAAAATGTCTAAAAATAAAAGTTACCTATTTAAAAAATTTGGACATCCTGATTCCAAATATGGAATCCATTTTTCTAAATTTAAAAAATAGAAGTGGCAGAAATTAATTTAAAATTAATTCCCGCTGTCAAAACAAAAAGCGTGTTTTTAATAGATAATAACTATCAAAAGATTGACACTTGTTTATGTTCGGTTTAATTGTAAAATTATGTCCAATGACCAACATTATATTAAATGGTAAAAATATATTCTAAATATACTTTAAAACCACTCAAATTCATAATTTATCACTATTAATTATTTTGATTAAAAAAGTTGTTTTTAATTAAAATTTAGTAATTTTCACTATTCATCAAAATATTAAAGTTATCCGAAAAGTACCAAAATTTCACCTTTGGCTAAATTCGATATTCCGAATCCATAAATGAAGTCCATTTTAAAATATAAAATATATATAATTTCGAAAAGTAGGTATTACTATTCATAACGGCTAATTTGATTGGTTATGGTGTGTTAGAACTTGGTGTTGCGTACAACACACGCTATCACATTATTCAAAGAGAAGCGTACCGTAGAAGCTTGGGGTGTTACATTACTGGAATTCCTACGCTCATGTGAGTTATGTTTCATGTAAGAAATAAGGACATAAAATGGTCCCTTCCACTATTTAGAGGCGTGTAGGATAGGATAGAAGTATTTTATGTCATGTGGTGGCTGGGCCAAGATATAAGAGCAAGGAATCTCAATGTATCTCATTAAAAATGAGATTCAATCCATACATAGTTCTAGATAGACCATGCTGTTTAATGTCATGTAGTGAGGACAAGCCAGTATAGTTTATTATCATGTGCAAGACATTCAATGCAATTTAACGTAATGTAGAAAGGATGAATATGGTACTTACACCAATGTGGATGCCCTATTACTGGAGATTATTCAAAGTATTTCTTGATAAATCTTGCATTGATGGGTGGTGTGTCATGCTCTCCATCCATGGTGGCTAGTGAATAGGCTCCATTATGATAGAACTTATGTATGACGTAAGGTCCCTCCCACTTGGGTTCTAAATTTTGGGGCTTCTTTACTAGTATAATTGGAGTTCTAAGAGCTAGAACCAGTTCTCCCTAGAGGAATGAATAGAGAATAACCTTTTTATTGAAGGTGCGTGCTATCCGGTTCTTGTGGAACTCAAGGTTGTGAAGTGTGTGAAACCTCTTCTCAGCTAGCCGCTCCAACCCATATAGACATTTCTACACTTATTCATAATTGAGAGTTGCCCACAAAAATCTATTCAGAGTGAGGGAAGCTGGAACTATATGGGTATAAGTGCCTCGGTCTCACACACCAATGAGTATGGAGTTGCTTGTGTAGCAGTAAGCATGGTGGTATGGTAGGCCCACAAATCATGGAGAAGTTTTTCCATCCAAGAATTCTTATCCTTGTTCACTATATTCTAGATTATGTTTGATAGTGTCTTATTGAAGGCCTATATCTGTCCATTTTACACCACATGATAGAAAGATGAGTGATTGGATTCGATATTATAATCCTGGTATAACTTCTTCAAATCTATAGAATAGAAGTTGGTGTCGTTGTCAGTCAATATCATGTGAGGGATTTTTGAACCTGGTGATGATATGGGACATTACACAGTTGATGATATTATTAATTTAGACTTCCTTGAGGGGTATCGACTTAGTACATTTTGAGAATAAGTCGGTAGCCATAAATATGTACTTAAACTACTTTACAATGGATGGGGGATATGGCCCCACAACATCCATCCCCCAAACGGTGAATATCCTAAAACATTAGGCTGTATGTAGTAATTATGGGGGCTAATGGATGAAGTTTTCATGAATCTAGCATGGATGACATTTCCTGGTGAATTCCACATAGTATTGTATAATGTTCGGCTAGTAATACCCCAACCTTATGATCTGGTTGGAGAGCCTAGTTATAGATTGGTGGGAACCATAGGATCCAACATTGACTTCTTCCAAGACAATCTGGATTTATCCTTCTACTATGAACTTGAAGAGAATTATGTCAAAGACACACTTGTATAGGATTTTATGATCATTTGGGACATCCTACAAGGTGAAGTTTAGTTCCCAGTGCTGAATCTGTTCCTTTATAGTGCAATCCATCAGGAGATTTCTTTCCAAAAGATAGATGATTATGGGCTCCATCCACCCAAAGTAGGTTATTGGCTTATCATGCTTTGGGGTGGTGCTGAACTGACTGATCTCTTTCATATCACTTATGAAAATCGATGGGAACATTCTTCAATGTGTTATTCAGAAGGCTTCTTCCTCTAGATCAGGTTCTAGCAAGATGACTGATACATTAGCCAGTACATTGACATGAGCATTCTATGATCAACGGATATAAGGTAATGTGGGATCAGGGGAGAACTCCACCATTAGTCCACCGACATAGCCATTGAGGGGGGATATGTAGAGACCCGAAGCTTTACGTACATTGACATTACATTACATATGCGAAATACTTAGTACATAACAAAACACACACACACAAGGATCGTAATAGTTTAGTGTCTTTGGAAAATCGGAACGTAATCTTCTAATCGTTGTGAAAGATCTTCAATATCTCCCATAAAGATCTTCCTTTTTTTTACCTAAAACCTTTCTTTATATCCTGGGGAAAAGAAAACATAAAAGGGTGAGTTTAAATGCTCAGTAAGGGTAAACAAAAGAAAAATCAATCACATCATATTCATAAGAACATAACTTTTGGAAATCTTAACCTGCAAAAGAGAGAATAATTTCATAACATGGGATAAATCATAGTAGTGAAATGAAATCCCAATAATCATAACGTAAAACATGAAACATTGTGGCATACCCACATAATCATAGAGAATTATTTCTTGTTATTCAAGACTTATTGCCAAGACTATCTTAGTGGATAATGTCCCTTTCTGAACCGAGTCACCCTCGTTTCAGTCCTGTTTCACTGAACCGGTATAACCTACCATTCCAGCCATGTCTATCTCATGAGATATAAAATCTTTACCCAATGCATTGGAGGGATATATAAGTCCCACCCATCTCATAATGATACCATTCTTATGTGTGCCACAAAATCATAAATCATTCATCATTGCATAACCCATGTAATAAAAATGGGATTCTTAAACAACATGACCTCATAAAACCATTCATATAAGATAAAGGAATTCATAAACATAATTCCATCACAACATAGTCAAATCAATGTAAAAATATGGATAGAAACAGAACCCTTTGTTATCTTAGATGGAAAATAATTTTGATAAAACACTTGAAATGAATTTTTGAGGAAAATATCCTTTCTTCTTCAAAATCAATTTCTTTTCACAAAACATCATGCACTTTTAAAAGAAAGATATTTTATTGAAAATAGTCATGAAATATTTTTAAGCTTCATGAAAATAAGGCTTTATAAAACCGTAAAAATCCGTTTGTTCCATTTAAGTTAAAAAAAACATTCTTCTCGAACTTTTGTCGGAAAAGTCAAAAAGTACCTCGTACGAAAAACGACAAAAGATTCCTTTCATATCTTTTACTAAAAACTCACCGAAGGGTAAAATTGGATTTGAACAATTGTAGGTGGATGGAAATAATATTACATATTTAGGAAACATGGATGTGGATGATAAAATACACCCTAGTAAATACCAAAGTATAAACAATCTCGGATAAAAATGAGATTGTGATATTTCCCTTACCTTAGGTCCAATTTGCTTCGTAAGTGTCTGAACCTCATGTATAATGATTTAAATAATGTCATTGACTTATTAAAGAATCATATTCATTGTTATGATATCATATATGGTTCACTTATGACTTTATATTACCCGTTCTTTTGTAAATTCCATGTTAAAGAGCGTTTTGGGTAAAATTGTTTCATTTGTCGTCCGTGTTTTGACTTGTAATTATTCATATGATTAATTAGATCATGATTACTTAATTCCAGAATATAAAACATGATTTATATATATATATTAAGAATATACATATATATAATAAATCAGTAAATGGAAAGAAATACACCATTCATGGAGACGGTAGTCCGTACGTACGCATGAACGCTGTTTTCGTTTCCTTGTTGAATTGAATGGAATTAAGTAGATGACATAAATATAAATATACAAAAATACAGTATCATTATTATGTCATATATTTCATTAGTACTTATTATATATACTTTATAATCATTCATGAATGGTTAATCATTGAGAATGAATCTCATCGCGTCGTGGAGACGGTAGTCCGTACGTATGCACGAGCGATGATATCGTTCCCATGGTCGTGGAATTGTGTTGAAGTGTATGTATACTATTTCAGTATCAATATCACTTTATAATAATCATATATAGTTACTCATTACACCATTATACCCATCCAATTAAGGTGGTGACGGAAAATAGATTACACCACGACGTGGAGACGGTATTCCGTACGTACGCACACGCGGTGATTTCATTTTCTGTAGGATGGATAGATGGTTAAATAGGGTTGTTTCATAATTATAATAACATATAAGTATATTAATGATACTGATGTTATTACTTCATAATGAAACAACTAAAGAAGAAGAAGTTGAAGAAGAAATAAATTGGAAAGGATCGGTAATGGATATTACCTCTTCTTTGAAGTGCTTCTTTGAGACCTCCTTTTAGGGAACTAAAATTGGTCTTTTAAGAAGACCAGGACCTCTAGGATGATACTAGGGAAGTGTAGAAGATATTTTTTCAGGGGTTGGACGAGCTTGAATGCTCAAATTGGTGTGAGGAGGAGAGGGAGGGGGTGCCCTTTTATAAGGGTGGAGAGGGGCATCTTAGGAAAATCTCAAAATATTAGTTTATATTAAGGTCAAATTCGGTTTATAATGGTTCCAAATGGTCTTATTTCGAAGATAAAGTGGGGATGGGTCTAAATACTCTCATCCAATAGGATTTAGATAAGTTTAGGTTATTATTTTAACCTTATCAATTAGATTTAACTCTAAGTTAAATAATTTAACTTTTACCGTGTCTTTTTGTTTTCTTACACTATATGGTTAATAAACATACTATATGAAGACAAACGAACCCCAAGTTGTTTATTATTAATATATCTATCCTTATCTAAGTCATTTGGCCGAACCTTAGATTTTTAGGAATTAAATAACAATTAATAATATAATATTTTTTTAAAAACTAATTTATGTCAATTTTGACACTATTTGGTACATGATTTTTATGAAATTTCTAACAGAATGATAAGTTCGAAACAAGTTACTTAAATCAACAATAACATGTCATATTAACCTAGAAAATTAGTGTAAGTCATAAAAAGTCTCAAATTACATTTATTTGGGCATTTATAACATCAATTATGTTAATATTTTCTTAAAAAGGTAATTACTGCATCATCGTTGTGTCATAAATAGGTTAAATTATTTAAAGTATAAAAATTACAAATAAAATACAATTATGTAGGAAATCTTTTTATCTTTATAATGAATATTTATAGTCGAAATTATATTATGTATAACCCTATATTAAAAATGTTTTAGTAAATAAACTTTGATTTTAACTCTTTTAACTCTTTTTTGAATTAAATAATAATAAATGTCCTAATCTAATCCAAGTGGGCCTAAATGATAATATTTTACACATAAGGTTGTTTTTGGTCGAGATACACTTGTCCAATAGGATTAGGGCATGTGTTAGGGTAATATTAATATCATTTTTACCCTTAATTACCCTATTTACTTTTAACCGTGGTAAATAAAAGTAAAAAGTTACTATTCCCCAAAAATTATTTTCATCTCATTGAACCACATTTTACTTACTGACATCAACCGTGTCTCTCGGATTTTTGAAATTCCATTCACAGAAGCGGTAAAATTAAGATTTATGAAAAAATTATTTTTTTTAACTACCACTTCGTAGTTTCACTATTCATCAAAAATTGAAGTTTTTCAGAAAAATGCCAAAATTTCACCCTAAGCTATAATTGATATTCCGAATTCAAAAATGATTTCTATTTTACAAAATTCCCAACATATAAGTTAAATTAATTAATTTTATAATTAATTTCTGCTGTCACAACAAATAGCATGTTTTTAAGAGATAATAACTATCAAAAGATTAACACTTGTTTATATCTGGTGTAAATGTGAAATTACATTCAATGACCAACATTATATTGAACTGTAAAAATATATTCTAAATATACTTTAAAACCACTCAAATTAATAATTTATCACTATTAATTATTTTGATTAAAAAATTTGTTTTTAATTAAAATTTAGTAATTTTCACTATTCATCAGAAAATGAAAGTTATCCGAAAAGTACCAAAATTTCACCTTAGGCTAAATTCGATACTCCGAATCCAAAAATGAATTCCATTTTGAAAAATAAAATATACAAAATTTCAGAAAGTGGTTATTACTATTCATAACGGCTAGTTTTAATAATATTTTAATAACATATTGTTGTTTAATGAAAATCGTTATTGCGCACTACACACGCTATCGAGGAAGGTCGCAATTGCGTGTAATGGAAGGCAAGTCAAGGATGCGTGTTGTGAAAGCTTATTTTGGTGTAGCGTACAACACAATACATTAATGAAATTAAAAAGAATATTTTTCATAAAATTTTGGGGTGTTACATTCTACCCCCCTTAAAATGAATTTCGCCCTCGAAATTCGTCAGGGTTATAAATGGTTTACTATTCGAAAGTTTCTTTAATAGAAACCCCCATCGTAAAAAGGAATACCAAAGCCAATCTTTAAAAACAAAAGTATGAAACGTAATGGTTACCCAAATAAACTAATCACTGGGTTTCCACATAGGTGAAAATATGGATATGGAAGAGAAATCTAACCATCATGTTCTGATGGAGAGTGGTAGAGAACATGGCTATGGAAAATCCAGCAATCACAAAGCCATAAATTTGTGATGATCTAGGGTACCATCTGATTAATCGGATATAAGGGCACTAGGACAACATTTTTGGTTTTCAAGATCATTTCCCTAAAGTTGAAAATTTGAATTAGAATAAATATTTACTTTATTTTGGTACAATCTCACTGTTTTTCGTGCCTTGAACAATTTCCACTTCATCTCTTAAATAAATGAAGTTGAATTTGTTATTCGTGAAGTGTTAGCAGATCATGTGATAGAATGACGGGTCATTCCATCTCTTTCAAACAAAAGGTTAGAAAAAGTTATAAGTCCATCTTATGGTTAATCGTATATGGTTCCAAAAATGAATTTATACTTCATATATCATACCTCTTAATAAAATAAAACAAGTTTCTACTAACCAGAGACTTCCTGTAGGCCAGTGGTAGGCGATAAAGGCCAGTCGCACTTCGGTTGTCGGTTCGATTCCCACAGCCTTGTCCGAAGCGATGGGCTGTCACCCGTCCTGCAGGTTTTCCTTTTTCTAAAACTACATTACTATAACATTCCATCAATAATATCAAAAAAAAGTTCTATCCTTAAACAATACTAACTTATGTCCAACATAATCCATTCCAATCTTCAGGCTTATCTAAAATACTTTGGTCCACTCTCATAACATAGTGAAAACGATTACCAGAGATTTAATACCATCGTTGATCCCCATATATCATAAGATATGTTTTGTTGGTCACATTCCAAACATTCAAAGTCCTTAATCATGTATTCTCTTGAATACCCATTGAACCTTAGTGAAAACCTGAATGTAGTTAAAAGTTAACACTTTCCACATACCAAAATCCTCAAAATTCTATATACTCAAACCATGATATCACTTAGTCCTTATATCAATCATGAGATCATGAATACTGTTAAATATCTCAATCACTTTGAATACCACATTATACCAACACATAAATATTTCAATACTTTATGATACGACAATATTTTGGAATCCCATTACATAAACACTTAATCATTCCACCACATTGTTGTCATATTCAACATATCCAATAGTGATCGCATGTGACTTCCCTTTGTCCTTTTCCTTGAGCGGTTGCTCATGTCGATCATCATTAACCCTTGGATTAGGGCATTTATTAGCATAATGCCCCATTTCCTTGCACTTGAAGCATTGAAGTGTTGGTTGTGCGTTCTCTGTAGTGTTTGCTTTATTCACATCATTAGAATCCCTTTTTCCATTACTTCGACACTCAGCTGCTCGATGACCTTCTTTTCCACACTTAAAACATTTTCTAGTACCTTTAAGACAATCTCCACCATGCTTCATTCCACACTTTGAGCATAAGGAAACATTCATCTTCTTTTCACCATTATTCTGAGATTTCTCCTTGAACTCCATCTTTCGTTTCTTTTCAAAACCATGAGATGGATATGTAACACCAACTTCCATTTCTACCTTCATAGCACAACAAAAAATTTCTTCATAGCTACTAAAGTCTCTTATAGCTAATGCCCTTCGAAGACTTGGTTTTAAGCCACTGAAAAATCGATCAACTTTAATTTCAGGTTGGATGATAATACCAGATGCATACCTTGCAAGTCTTGTAAAATTTTCTTCGCATATACCAACAGATTCATCATCCTTCTACTTCAGCTCAAGAAACTCCTTTTCCATCTTTGTTCGAAGAATACGAGGGAAGTACTTACTGAAAAACAAGTTCTTGAACTCGTTCCATTCCATGGACTCAATTCCATCTCTTGGCCTCGTATTCTTGATAAGATTCCACCATTGATCAGCTTCACCTTCCAAACGATATACTGCTAAGATGAATTTATCATGTTCAGAACATTGAAGAACTGAAAATATCTTTTCAGTGGTACTGATCCATTGTTTAGCAACAAGTGGATCGGAAGTCCCACTGAAAGAAGGTGGACGTTGCCTAATGAAGGACTCAATAGAATATTGTTCCCTTATCTGCTCATTTGGAAGTCCAGAATGATTCATAGCTTGTCTAAGGATAACAATAAGATTTTGCACTCCATCTCCCATAACATTTGTTTGTTCAGGAGGACAATCATTGCATTGTCCATTTCATTGATCAACACGGTTCCTTCGGGTTCCAGCCATCATCTAAAACCCAAAAAGAATAGTGTGAGAGGCAAAAATCATGCTAGGGAAAAAAACATAATAAAGGGGGATTACCTTCAATATCTAACATCTTAGGTTAAATTCTATGATCATTACCGTAGTTCTAGGACTGTATCCTATATGTATACTTATCCTTAGGGATATCCCTATACATACCTTATAAATATCTCTAGGGATCTCACTAAAGTTCTCGCATCCTAGTTTCCAAAGGTTGACTAAACCTTTCCTCTGATACCAACTGTAGATACCCGAAGCTTGACGTACATTGACATTACATTACATTTGCGGAATACTTAGTACATAACAAAAAACACACACACAAGGATCGTAATAGTTTAGTGTCTTTGGAAACTCGGAACGTAATCTTCTAATCGTGGTGAAAGATCTTCAATATCTCCCATAAATATCTTCCTTTTTTTATACCTAAAACATTTCTTTATATCCTGGGGAAAAGAAAACATAAAAGGGTGAGCTCAAATGCTCAGTAAGGGTAAAAAAAAGAAAAATCAATCACATCATATTCATAAGAACATAACTTTTGGAAATCTTAACCTGCAAAAGAGAGCATAATTTCATAACATGAGATAAATCATAGTAGTGAAATGAAATCCCAATAATCATAACGTAAAACATGAAACTTTGTGGCATACACACATAATCATATAGAATCATTTCTTATTAGTCAAGACTCATTGCCAAGACTATCTTAGTGGACAATGTCCCTTTCTGAACCGAGTCACCCTCGTTTCATTCCTGTTTCACTGAACCGGTATAACCTACCATTCCAGCCATGGCTATCTCATGAGATATAAAATCTTTACCCAATTAATTGGAGGAATATATAAGTCCCACCCATCTCATAATGATACCATTCTTATGTGTGCCACAAAATCATAAATCATTCATCATTGCATAACCCATGTAATAAAAATGGGATTCTTAAAAAACATGACCTCATAAAACCATTCATATAAGATAAAGGAATTCATAAATAGAATTCCATAACAATATAGTCAAATCAATGTAACAATATGGATAGAAACATAACCCTTTGTTATCTTAGATGGAAAATAATTTTGATAAAACACTTGAAATGAATTTTTGAGGAAAATATCCTTTCTTCTTCAAAATCAATTTCTTTTCACAAAACATCATGCAATTTTAAAAGAAAGAGATTTTATTGAAAATAGTCATGAAATATTTTTAAGATTCATGAAAATAAGGCTTTATAAAACCATAAAAATCCGTTCGTTCCATTTAAGTTAAAAAAAACATTCTTCTCAAACTTTTGTCGGAAAAGTCAAAAAGTACCTCGTACGAAAAACGACAAAAGATTCCTTTCATATCTTTTACTAAAAACTCACCAAAGGGTAAAATTGGATTTGAAAAATTGTAGGTGGATGGAAATAATATTACATATTTAGGAAACATGGATGTGGATGATAAAATACACCCTAGTAAATACCAAAGTATAAACAATCTCAGATAAAAATGAGATTGTGATATTTCCCTTACCTTAGGTCCGATTTTCTTCGTAAGTGTCTGAACCTCCTGTATAATAATTTAAATAATGTCATTGACTTATTAAAGAATCATATTCATTGTTATGATATCATATATGGTTCACTTATGACTTTATATTACCCGTTCTTTTGTAAATTCCATGTTAAAGAGCGTTTTGGGTAAAATTGTTTCATTTGTCGTCCGTGTTTTGACTTGTAATTATTCATATGATTACTTAGATCATGATTACTTAATTCCAGAATATAAAACATGATTTATATATATATATATTAAGAATATACATATATATAATAAATCAGTAAATGGAAAGAAATACACCATTCATGGAGACGGTAGTCCGTACGTACGCATGAACGCTGTTTTCGTTTCCTTATTGAATTGAATGGAATTAAGTAGATGACATACATATAAATATACAAAAATACAGTATCATTATTATGTCATATATTTCATTAGTACTTATTATATATACTTTATAATCATTCATGAATGGTTAATCATTGAGAATGAATCTCATCGCGTCGTGGAGACGGTAGTCCGTACGTACGCACGAGCGATGATATCGTTCCCATGGTCGTGGAATTGTGTTGAAGTGTATGTATACTATTTCAGTATCAATATCAATTTATAATAATCATATATAGTTACTCATTACACCATTATACCCATCCAATTAAGGTGGTTACGGAAAATAGATTACACCACGGCGTGGAGACGGTATTCCGTACGTACGCACGCGCGGTGATTTCATTTTCTGTAGGATGGATAAATGGTTAAATAGGGTTGTTTAATAATTATAATAAAATATCAGTATATGAATGATACTGATGTTATTACTTCATAATGAAACAACTAAAGAAGAAGAAGTTTAAGAAGAAAGAAATTGGAAAGGATCGGTAATGGATATTACCTCTTCTTTGAAGTGATTCTTTGAGACCTCCTTTTAGGGAACTAAAATTGGTCTTTTAAGAAGACCAGGACCTCTAGGATGATACTAGGGAAGTGGAGAAGAGATTTTGGCAGGGGTTGGACGAGCTTGAATGCTCAAATTGGTGTGAGGAGGAGAGGGAGGAGGTGCCCTTTTATAAGGGTGGAGAAGGGCATCTTAGGAAAATCTCAAAATATTATTTTATATTAAGGTCAAATTCGGTTTATAATGGTTCCAAATGGTCTTATTTCGAAGATAAAGTGGGGATGGGTCTAAATCCTCTCATCCAATAGGATTTAGACAAGTTTAGGTTATTATTTTAACCTTATCAATTAGATTTAACTCTAAGTTAAATAATTTAACTTTTACCGTGTCTTTTTGTTTTCTTACACTATATGGTTAATAAACTTTCTATATGAAGCCAAAAGAACCCCAAGTTGTTTATTATTAATATATATATCCTTATCTAAGTAATTTGGCCTAACCTTAGATTTTTAGGAATTAAATAACAATTAATAATATAATATTTGTTTTAAAAACTAATTTATGTCAATTTTGACACTATTTGGTACATGATTTTTATGAAATTTCTAACAGAATGATAAGTTCGAACCAAGTTACTTAAATCAACAATAACATGTCATATTAACCTATAAAATTAGTTTAAGTCATAAAAAGTCTCAAATTACATTTATTTGGGAATTTATAACACCAATTATGTTAATATTTTCTTAAAAAGGTAATTACTGCATCATCGTTGTGTCATAAATAGGTTAAATTATTTAATGTATAAAAATTACAAATAAAATACCATTATATAGGAAATCTTTTTATATTTCTAATGAATATTTATAGTCGAAATTATATTATGTATAACCCTATATTAAAAATGTTTTAGTAAATAAACTTTGATTTTAACTCTTTTAACTCTTCTTTGAATTAAATAATAATAAATGTCCTAATCTAATCCAAGTGGGCCTAAATGATAATATTTTACACTTAAGGTTGTTTTTGGTTGAGATACACTTGTCCAATAGGATTAGGGTATGTGTTAGGGTAATATTAATATCATTTTTACCCTTAATTACCCTATTTACTTTTAACCGTGGTAAATAAAAGTAAAAAGTTACTATTCACCAAAAATTATTTTCATCTCATTGAACCACATTTTACTTACTGACATCAACCGTGTCTCTCGGATTTTTGAAATTCCATTCACAGAAGCGGTAAAATTAAGATTTATGAAAAAATTAATTTTTTTTAACTACCACTTAGTAGTTTCACTATTCATAAAAAATTGAAGTTTTTCAGAAAAATGCCAAAATTTCACCCTAAGCTATAATTGATATTCTGAATTCAAAAATGATTTCTATTTTACAAAATTCTCAATATATAAGTTACATTAATTAATTTTATAATTAATTTCTGCTGTCACAACAAATAGCGTGTTTTTAAGAGATAATAACTATCAAAAGATTAACACTTGTTTATATCTAGTGTAAATGTGAAATTACATTCAATGACCAACATTATATTGAACTGTAAAAATATATTCTAAATATACTTTAAAACCACTCAAATTAATAATTTATCACTATTAATTATTTTGATTAAAAAAGATGTTTTTAATTAAAATTTAGTAATTTTCACTATTCATCAGAAAATGAAAGTTATCCGAAAAGTACCAAAATTTCACCTTAGACTAAATTCGATACTCCGAATCCAAAAATGAATTCTATTTTGAAAAATAAAATATACAAAATTTCAAAAAGTGGTTATTACTATTCATGACGGCTAGTTTTAATAATATTTTAATAGCATATTGTTGTTTAATGAAACTTGTTATTGCGTACTACACACGCTATCGAGGAAGGTCGCAATTGCATGTAATGGAAGGAAAGTCAAGGATGCGTGTTGTGAAAGCTTCTTTTGGTGTAGCGTACAACACAAGACATTAATGAAATTAAAAAGAATATTTTTCATAAAATTTCGGGGTTTTACAGGATAGTTCTTCTTTCTTGATGGAATATTCACCGTTGATCTGCTTTATCACCAGTTATGAATCCCCTTTGATGTTTAGGTAGGCTATGTGTAGTTGTAAATCTAGTTCCAACCAAGTGATGAGGGCTTAGTATTCAGCCTCATTATTCATGCAGCCTTCAGACATTGAGAACAAGTAGGTCATAACTTGTAGAGACCTAAAGCTTGACGTACATGGACATTACATTAATTTTTCAGAATTCCAAATATATAACAAAAAACAGACACTAAAGGACTGTAATAGTTTAGTGTCTTTGGAAACTCATAATATAATCTTCTAATCTTGGTGAAAGATCTTCAACATCTCCCATAAAGATCTTCCCTTTTTTTTCTTACCTAAAACCTTTCTTTATATCCCAGGGAAAAGAAAACATATAAAGGGTGAGCTCAAATGATCATTAAGGGTAAGCATGGAGAAAACAAAACAAACCATATACATTCGAACTTCAAAACATGAACATAAAGTTTAAACATCAAAATCTTGAGTTGTGAAATAAATCTTGGCAGTACGTAAATAATAGATCATAAAGGAACATCAATCATGATAAAATAGTATGGTAATAAAACATGTGACTGTGAAAAAACATTAAGCACTTGATATGATTTCCATAGTAGTCAAGACATTGCTGCCAAGACCATCTTAGTAGACAAAGTCCCTTTTTAAATCGAGTTCACTCCTCATTCCAGTTCTGTATCACTGAACCGGATTAACTTACCATTCCAGCCATGTCTATCTCATGAGATATAAATCTTTACCCAATGCATTATAGAGAGATATAGGTCCCACCCATCTCATAATGAAATCATTCATTCGTGTGATACAAAATAAACATAAATCATTCATTCAAACCCAATAAATAAAATGGGTTTTATAAACATCATCCCATCATAACATTATCCATATAAAACAATGGATATCATTTCAATATAAACAAAATAAAACCATGTAAATAATCATAACATTATACTTGAAACATAAACATATTAAATAAAGTAATCTTAGATAGAAAATAGTTTTGAATAAACACTTGAAATGAATTCTTGAGGAAAATATCATTTCTTCTTCAAAATAATTTTCTTTTCACAAAATGCCATGAAATTTTAAAAAGAAAGGATTTTTTTGAAAATAATAATGAAATATTGTAGAGTAATATTCATGAAAATTAGGCGTTATGAAACCGTAAAAATCCGTTCATGTCGTATAAGTCAAAAAAACATTCTCCTTGTACTTTTGCCGGAAAATTCAAAAAGTTCCTCGTATGGTAAACAAAAGAAAGATTCTTTCCATAACACAATATAAAAGTCAAATAGGGGTAAAAATGACTTTAAACATACATGGAATAATATTAAACACTTTATGAAAAAAAAAATTATGGACATGGATGAAAAATATAACCCCAGTAAATACTTACGTATAAACATCTTGGATAAAAATGAGATTGAAAATTATACCTTACCTTAGGTCCGATATACTTCATACGTATCCAAACCTCCTATATAATGATTTAAATAATTTCATTGAATTATTAAAGAATTATATTTATTGTTATTATATCATATATGGTTCACTTATGACTTTATATTACCCGTTCTTTTGTAAATTCCATGTTAAAGCAGTGTTTTGGGTAAAATCGTTTCATTTATCGTACGTGTTTGGACTTGTTGTTCTTGATATTACTATTAATTATATCATGATTTAATTACTTCCAAAATGTAAATCATGATTTATATATCATATATATGTTCATTATATATATATATATATAATATAGATAAATGAAATGAAATACACCGTTCATGGAGACGGTAGTCCATACGTACGCATGAACGCTATTTTCCTTTCCCTATTGACTTGAATGGGAGTAAGTAGATGACATATATATATATATAAATAAATCAAATAGCTTTATTATGTCATATATTTTGTTATTATTCATTATATATACTTTATAATCATTCTTGAATGGTTAATATGGAGAATGAATCTCATCGCATCATGGAGACGGTAATCCGTACGTACGCACGAGCGATGATATCGTTCTCATAATTATTGAATGGAATTGGAGTGGATGATATAATATCTTATAATAAGTATTATTTTATAATAACTATATATAGTTATGCTTTACACCATTACACCCATCCAAGTAAGGTGGTGGTGGAAAAACAGATTACACCACGGCGTGGAGACAATATTCCGTACGTACGCACGCGTGATGATTTCATTTTTTATAGGATGGATAGAAGGTGAAATGGGGTTGTTTCATATTTATAATAACATATCAGTATATTAGTGATACTGATGTTATTACTTTATAATGAAACAACTAAATAAGAAGAAGTTGAAGAAGAAAGAAAACTTGAAAGAATCGGTAGAAGAGATTACCTCTTCTTCCACGCACCTCTTTTAAGCTTCCTCTTAAGGTACTAGAGTTGGTATTTTGAGGAGACCAGAACCTCTATAATGTTTCTAGGGAAGTTTATAAGAGAAATGGGTAGTGTTTTTTTGAGGTTGAAAGCTCAAAATTGTGTAAAGAGAAGAGGGAGGAGGTGCCCTTTTATAAGGGAGGAGAGGGGTACCTTAGAAAAAACTTAAAATATTATTTTATAATAAAGTCATATTCGGTTTATAATAACTCAAAATTGATTTATTTAAAAGATAAATTTGGTATGGGTCTAAATAATATCAACCAATAGGTTTTAGAAAAGTTTAGGTCACTATTTTATCCTTATCATTTAGATTTAACTCTAAGTTAAATAATTTAACTTTTACCGTGTCTTCTTGTTTTCTTACACTATATGGTTAATAAACTTACTATAAAAAGCCCAAAGAACCCAAAGTGGTTCATTATTCATATATATAACCTTATCTAAGTCATTATTCTGAACTTTAGATTTTTAGGAATAGAATAACAATTAATAATATAATATTTGTTTTTAAAACTATTTTATGTCAATTTTGACACTATTTGGTAATTGATTTTTGTAAAAATTATAACAGCATGATTAGTTTGAAAAAAGTTAATTAAATCAATAATAACATTCCAGGTTAACATGAAAAATTAGTTTAATTCATAAAAAGTATAAAATTACATTTATTTGGGTATTTATAACATCAATTATGTTAATATTTCATTAATAAGGTAATTACTGCATCATCATTGTGTCATAAATAAATTAAATTATTTAATGTCTAAAAATTATAAATAAAATACCATTACGTAGGAAATATTTTTATATTTATAAGGAATATTTATAGTTGAATTTATCTTATGTATAACCCTATATTAAAAATGTTTTAGTTATTAAACTTTGATTTTAACTCTTTTAAATCTTCTTTAAATAAAATAATAATAAGTGTCCTAATCTAATCCAAGTGGACCTAAAGGGTAATATTTTATTCCTAAGGTTGTTTTTGGTCAAATTACACTTATCCTATAGAATTAGGACATGTGTTAGGGTAATAATAATATCATTTTTACCCTTAATTATCCTATTTACTTTTAACCGTGGTAAATAAAAGTAAAAAGTTACTATTCACCAAAAATTATTTTTATCTTATTGAACAACATTTTACTCCTTGATATTAACCATGTCTCTCGGATTTTTAAAATTCAACTCACAGAAGCGGTAAAATTATGTTTTATGTAAATTTGCAAATTCTCCTAGGAGGTGGGTAAAAGACGTTGAAAAGTTCAATAAAAATTTTATATATCTAAAATTATTATAAAATGAATCCAATGAATTACATTGAAATTATATAGGTATTACGTATCTATTTTGACCAAAAATAAATTTAAATAAAATAAATGATTATTTAAATAAAAATTCGGTTTTAAACTATAACTCAGTGTTTTTCACTATTCATCAAAAATTGAAAGTTTTTAGAAAAATACCAAAACTTCACCCTAGGATAATTTCGATATTCTGAATCCAAAAATGAAGTCAATTTTGAAAGATAAAATTTATAAAATTTTAAATAGTGGGTATTACTATTCATAACGGCTAGTTTATATAATATTTTAATAACATATCGTTGTTTAGTGAAACTCGGTATTGCGTACAACACACGCTATCATGGAAGGTCGCGATTGAATTTAAAGCAAGCCAAGTCAGGGTTGCATGTAGTGCAAGATTCCTTTGTTGTTGTGTATAATAGAATACAACCATATTTCATTTATACATTGAATATATATATATTCACTCAATGTAATGTCCCAGATTTTGCCATGTATTATTTTAATATTATATGGGAATTAATTCGAGACCAGACTCTGAGATGGCGTGCAGTTCTGAGGTCCGGTGAGCCCGAAACAAATGTTTGAATTTTATTTAATAATTAAATTACGCGCGTGTGTGGTTTTCCTGAAAAATTGGAATAACATCCAAACGGGTGCTCAGATCAGAAATCTGAGGGCACCGTTGCATTCGGAATAGCATTTTTACCATAGGCGAAGCCTAACTTCGGCCAGCGCAGGTCTGTGGTGAAATCTAGTTTTTGAACGTAACCGTAATAAAATATTTAATTAAACTATTTTATTTAAATCCTTGTTGAAACGAAATATTTTATTCTTTTCAATAGAGATTTCGCAGGGAGGGTTAGGGTTACAATTCCCCTAACTATGATTTTCTCTGGAGAGCTCTAGAGAAGTCCTCCCGATGCGGCAATGACGTTCTTGACGATTTTCTCCGGCGACGATGACACGAAAACGAGATCATTTCCAACGAACGCCGCGAATCTAGGTAGGATGTTTAAATTGTGATTTCTTCCCCGTTTTTGATTTCCACGACGAACGCGGACTAATCCACAAACAGATTAGCCCACAAATCAATCATTCTTGCGGGAGGGGATTTTGTGGGAATCGTGGGGATTTGATTCTTGAAATTATTTTGGTTTCGTTCAACATCCTAACGGTGACGGACCAAGATCGACACAAACATCGATCGAGGTTCATCCCTCTCGATTTGTTGTGTTCTTCTTCCCCAAATTCTCGCGTTCTTCGCTGCGTTCTATGCGTTCTTCACGGGGATATGAACGACGGATTTTTGTGCACCCGTTGTGTGATGAAACGATCCCAAATTGAAGATCTGACATTGGTACAACCCTACGAAGGTGCGGCTGCGGTGGCGACGGACGGATCGAAGCGGATTGAAAGATATCGTTCTTCGAACGATTTCCGCACGGGTGACCGGAATCGGATTTCGGAGCCGATCAAAGGCCCAAAACCCATGGGTTCAGCATCACGATGACGAAGTGACCCATGATATTGAGTTTCGTGGAAAATGGACCAGATAAACGCGATCCGGAGAATCGGACGAGGCATGAGGAAGAAGACAACACTTCGGGAAAAATCCCGACTACACGTCGTATAGTATGGGCTACATGGTGTGTGTGTTCGTCAGCAGGTTTACATGGCGTGTACTTCGGGAGTACACGGACATGGAAAAGGTACACGACCAAGGACACGCCGTGTATACCCCTCCCCGGCCAGACCCGGCTAGATACACGGGATACCCCGTGTACTGGTACACAGGGAGGTGACATGGACACGGGCAGAGACCGTGTACGGGCACATGGACAGCGTACACGAAGCGAGCCCCAGGTGCTCAGACACGACGTGTACTTATTCTACATGCCATGTAGTTTCTTTCTATCCAACAAGCCGAATGACATGGGCCGGTTACACGGGCAGTACCCGGGGTCAAGGAACACGACGTGTACTTTTCTACACACCGTGTAGTTTGATTTTACACGGCTTGAACGAATGACATGGGCTGTTTACACGGGAAGTATCTGGGGTCATGGAAAACGACGTGTAACCATACTACATGCCGTGTAACCTGTATTAAATGGCTTGATCCACTTGTCTTCTGTGACTTGGACTATCTTTTCTTAGGGTCCGTACCCTTGGTCTTTCTTTTCAAGGTTTCTGGTTTCATTTCCTACATACATGAGTATGATCCCTTCAGCAGGACCTCCTGAATAGAGTTGTTGGAATCCCCTCTGTGAGAATTAGATCATAATCCTCTATTTATCCCTGGAACCTTAGGTAGAGTTCTTGGTATCGACGTGACCAACTTTACCTGGGCGCCGATCCTCTGCTTAGCGGATTAGCTCAGACTGAGTTGTCCGAATCACCCCATGACTTGGTTTTGATCCTCATCTGAGCATCATGTTCTCAAGTACTTGTGGTGTGTGTTCTCCCAGAACGAGTACTTCGTATCTCTCTCTCCTCAGACCTAGGAGTGTGTTCTCCTTGTTACGTGCTTAGTGGAATCTTAGATCTGGATCTTAGTGGTGGTTTCGCGATAGTCGATCATGTATGAGTATATCTGGATATTCTTATTATATGTTCAGTTGACATATACCGTGTAGATCTGACTGTATCATCCTTTGTGGTACTTTTCCCTTGTTGTATTTCCTTTGTGGTTTCGGGGTGTCCTACTGGGTATTGTTATACTCACCCCTGCATAGGCTTTGCCCACACATGTTGTGTCTTGTGCAGATGAGTGAGCCTTTGACAGGTTTCTAGGTGGACCAGGGCCGAATGGCGCTCAGTGAGATCAGGCGGGCCGAGGTGTGTTCCGACGGCTACAGGTTGCAGTCCCGGTACCTTTCTTTACAGGTTGGACTTTGTTACAGACTTTCTTTTTGGTGGGCTTGTACTTTTGGACTAGGGTTTCACTTTCTTGTACTTTACTTTCCTGTCGTTCTCTGTTGGTTTGGTTTTAGTGTATGCATGCATATTTTCCTTTTAGTAGTTTTTACTTTCCATCTTTGTGGGCTTGGAGATGTGTGTGCGTGTGTACAGGTTTATAGGCAATACTTCCCATGTTAGTAGCAAGCCTACTCGGTGCTAGTCACCAGCCCCTGGCCTATTGGAGGCGGGCTTGGGGAGTTGCTGCTTGGGCCCCACTGGGACGGGTCGTGACACTCAATGTTGTGTAGAATAATTTCTATCAAACGAACTTGAAATTTTGTGTAACACGATCCAAGAATAGTGTTGCGTATAACACAAGATAAGCTTGATGTAGCGTACAACACAAGACATCAAAGTAATTAAAAATAATATTTCTCATAAAATCTTGGGGTGTCACATTCTACCCCCCTTAAAATGAATTTTTCCCTCAAAATTCATCGGGGATATAAATGGTTTACTACTTAAAAGTTTCTTTCATAGAAACCCACAACGTAAAAAGGAATACTAAAACTTCATTTTAAAAAGGAAAGTTAGAATCATAATAGTCACCCAAAGTAACTCATCACTGGGTTTCCACATAGAACAACATAGGTGAAAATATGGATATGTAAGAGAAATCTAACCATCAAGTTCTGATGGAGAGTGGTAGAGAACATGGCTATGAAAAATCCATCAATAATAAAGCCATAAATTTGTGATGATTTAAGATACCATCTAATTCATTGGGTATGAGGGTACTAGGACAACATTTTTAGTTCCCAAGATCATTTCCATAATGTTGAAGAATTGTTTAATTAAAATAAATACTTACTTGATTTTGGTACAATCTCACTGTTGTTTGTTCCTTTAACAATTTCCACTTCATCTCTTAAAAAATGAAGTCGAATTTTTCATTCGTAAAATGTTAGCAAATCATGCGATAGAATGATAGGTCATTCCATTTGTTTCTATCGCAAAAAGTTTAGCACAATTTATTAAATATACATAAGTCCATCTATGCTGAGGTTAATCATATATGGTTTCTAAAATGGACTTATACTTCATCTATCATAGCGCTTAATAAAATAAAACTAGTTTCTACTAACCAGGGACTTCCTGTAGGATAGTGGTAGGCGATAAAGGCCTATCTCACTTTGGTTGTGGGTTCGATTCCCGCAACCTTGTCCGACGTGACAGGTTGTCGCTCATCCTGTAGGTTGTACCTTTTTCTAAAACTACACTATTATAACATTCTATAAATAATAAAAAAAGTTATATACTTAAACAATACTATCTGATGTCCAACATAATCCATTCAAATCTTTAGGCTTATCCAAAATACATATGTCCAATCTCATAGTATAAAGAAAACGATTACTTGAAAGGTCACATAACAGGCATGTGAATACCATCATTTATATCATAAGATATATCTTGTTGGTAACATTCCAAACATGTGAATACCTTAATAATGTATTCTCTTGAAAAATGAATACCCATTGAACCTTAGTGAAAACATGAATGCTGTCAAAAGTTAACTCTTTCCACATACCCAAATCCCAAAATTTCTATATACTCAAACCATGATATCAATTTGTCCTTATATTAGTCATGAGATCATGAATACTATTAAACATTTCATTTTCTCCTTATCCCTTCATTATGCACATATCATCTGCTTTCCAAAATCACTTTTCATGGTTACCAGTACCATATTATTATGGAAAACCACAATGGAACAATACATAGAAATTTCAATATACCATAAAAGTATCTCAACAACATTATTCTTTAATACCAATACATAAACACTTCAATCCATCCTCTTCAATTATTGTCATGGAATAAGTCCTTCCCTGATTTAGATGTAACCTCTTAGGTTAGGGCATTGAGTTGAGTAATGCCCATGTTCTCCACAGATAAGACATTTAACTCCATAACAGTTTGTCACTATATGACCCTTCTCTCTACACAGATAACATCTCCCCCTCCATTTTATGTATTCATCAAGGTTATTATTCCCTTATTTAGAAATCTCAATCTTCCTTTCTCTATGATCCTCACCATGAGAACATGTATAAAAGTCCATCTTCCTCTTATTTGATGAATTAAGAATACCACTAAAGTTCACCTTGTTAATCATATATCACGATGACTGATTCGGCATAATCAAAAAATATTTCTTTCTCGACATTATGAAATTTTGTTGCTCATAGTCACCAATTTGTCCATTGAATTCAATGTTGACCCAATTCCTTCTGGTTCCCTCCATTGACTAAAACCAAAAACCATGGTGTAAGAAACAATTGAAATAACAAGGAACCACATAATCATAAAAAGTCACTTATGGGATGTCTATATTATCACAAATTCTTTAATCCATGACACCCTAGGTTCACCCTAGGTTATTCATGATCGTCAACATAATTTTAGGACTGTAACCTATAGTTATACTAAACCTTAGGGACATCCCTAGACATAACTTAGAAATATCTCTAGGTATTTCACTTAAAGTTTTCGCATCCTAGTTTCCAAAGGTTGACTAAACCTTCACCTCTGATACCAACTATAGAGAACCAAAGATTGACGTACATGGAAATTACATTACTTTTGTAGAATACCTAATACATAACAAAAAAAGACACCAAAGGACCATAATAGTTTAGTGTCTTTGGAAACTCAGAATATAATCTTCTAATCTTGGTGAAATATCTTCAACATCTCCCATAAAAATATTTCATTTTTTTTCTTACCTAAAACCTTTCTTTATATCCTGGGGAAAAGAAAACATATAAAGGGGGATCTCAAATGCTCAGTAAGGGTAAGCATAGAGAAAATAAAACAAACCATATACATTTGAACTTCAAAACATGAACATAAAGTTTAAACATCAAAATCTTGAGTTGTGAAATAAAAGTTGGCAGTATGTAAGGCATAGATCATAAAGGAACATCAATCATGATAAAATAGAATGGGACTAAAACATGTAATTATGGAAAAATATTAAGCACTTGATATGATTTCCATAGTAGTCAAGGCATTGCTTCTAATACCATCTTAGTGGACAAAGTCCATTTCTTAATCGAGTTCACTCCTCGTTCCAGTCCTGTATCACTGAACCAGATTAACTTACCATTCCAGCCATGTCTATCTCATGAGATATAAATCTTTACCAAATTCATTGGAGGGAGATATAGGTCCCACCCATATCATAATGAAATCATTCATTTGTGTGCCACAAAATAAACATAAATCATTCATTCAAACCCAATAAATAAAATGGGTTTCATAAACATCATCCCATCATAACATAATCCATATAAAACAATGGATATAATTTCTTCATAAACAAAATAAAACAATGTAAATAATAATAACATTATACTTGAAACATAACCATATTAAAGAATGTAATCTTAGATAGAAAATAGTTTTTAATAAACACTTGAAATAAATTCTTGAGGAAAATATCCTTTCTTCTTCAAAATCATTTTCTGTTCATAAAATGCCAAGAAATTTTAAAAGGAAAGGATTTTGTTGAAAATAATAATGAAATCTTGTAGATGAATCTTTAGGAAAATTAGGCATTATGAAACCGTAAAAATCCGTTCATGCCGTATAAGTTAAAAAAACATTCTCCTCACACTTTTGCCAGAAAAGTCAAAAAGTTCCTCGTATGGTAAATAAAAGAAAGATTCTTTCCATAACACAATGTAAAAGTCAAATAGGGGTAAAAATGAATTCAAACACACATGGAATAATATTAAACACTTTATGAAAAACATTTTTATGGACATGGATGAAAAATATAACCCCAGTAAATACTTACGTATAAACAATCTCGGATAAAAATGAGACTGAAAATTATCCCTTACCTTAGGTCTGATATGCTTCGTACGTATCCGAAACTCCTGTATAATGATTTAAATAATTTCATTGACTTATTAAAAAATCATATTCATAGTTATTATATCATATATGGTTCACTTATGACTTTATATTAACCGTTCTTTTGTAAATTCCATGTTAAAGCAACGTTTTGGGTAAAATCGTTTCATTTATCATATGTGTTTGGACTTGTTATTCTTGATATTATTATTACTTATATAAGGATTTAATTAATTCCAAAATGTAAATAATTAATTATATATCATATATATATTCAGTATATATATATATAATAGATAGATAAATGAAATGAAATACACCGTTCATGGAGACGGTAGACCGTACGTACTCATGAACGCTGTTTTCCTTTCCTTATTGACTCGAATGGAAGTAAGTAGATGAAATATATATATACATATATATATATATATATATACATAAATACAGTAGATTTATTATGTCATATATTTCGTTATTATTCATTATATATACTTTATAATCATTCTTGAATGGTTAATATGGAGAATGAATCTCATCGCGTCGTGGAGACGGTAATCCGTACGTACGCACGAGTGATGATATCATTCCCATAATTATTGAATGGAATTGGAGTGGATGATATAATATCTAAGAATTTGTATGATTTTATAATAATTATATATAGTTATTATTTACACCATTATACCCATCCAAGAAAGGTGGTGGTGGAAAAACAGATTACACCACGGTGTGGAGACAGTATTCCATACATACCCACGCGCGGTGATTTCATTTTTCATAGGATGGATAGAAGGTGAAATGGGGTTGTTTTATATTTATAATAAAATATCAGTATATTAGTGATACTGATGTTATTACTCTAAATTGTAACAACTAAAGAAGAATAAGTTTAAGAAGAAAGAAAACTTGAAAGAATCGGTAGAAGATATTACCTCTTCTTCGACGCACCTCTTTTAAGATTCCTCTTAAGGCACTAGAGTTTGTATTTTGAGGAGAAAAAAACCTCTATAATGTTTCTAGGGAAGTTGATAAGGGAAATATTCAGGGGTTGGCCAAGCTTGAATGCTCAAAATTGTGTAAAGAAAAGAGGGAGGAGGTGCCCTTTTATAAGGGAGGAGAGGGGCACCTTAGGAAAAACATAAAATATTATTTTATAATAAAGTCATATTCAGTTTATAATAGCTCCAAATTTATTTATTTAGAAGATAAAGTGGGGATGGGTTGAAATACTCTCAACCAATAGGTTTTTGACAAGTTTAGGTTACTATTTTATCCTTATCGTTTAGATTTAACTCTAAGTTAAATAATTTAACTTTTACCGTGTCTTCTTGTTTTCTTACACTATATGGTTAATAAACAAACTATAACAAGCCAAAATAACCCCAAGTGGTTAATTATTAATATATATAACCTTATATAAGTCATTTTTCCTAAATTTATATTTTTAGTAATAGAATAAAAATTAATAATATAATATTTGTTTTAAAAATTATTTTATGTCAATTTTGACACTATTTGGTAATTGATTTTTTTTGAAAATCATAACAGCATGATTATTTCAAAAAAAGTTAATTAAATAAATACTAACATGTCATGTTAACCTAAAAATTAGTGTAATTCATAAAAAGTCTCAAATTACATTTATTTGGGTATTTATAACATCAATTATGTTAATATTTCATTAATAAGGTAATTATTGTATCATCATTGTGTCATACATAAATTAAATTATTTAATGTCTAAAAATTATAAATAAAATACCATTACATATGAAATATTTTTATATTTCTAATTAATATTTATAGTCTAATTTATCTTATGTATAACCCTATATTAAAAATGTTTTAGTTATTAAACTTTGATTTTAACTCATTTAACTCTTCTTTAAATAAAATAATAATAAGTGTCCTAATCTAATCCAAGTGGACCTAAAGGGTAATATTTTATTCTAAGGTTGTTTTTGGTCAAATTAAAATTATCCAATAGAATTAGGACATGTGTTATGGTAATAATAATATCATTTTTACCCTTAATTACCCTATTTACTTTTAAGAGTGGTAAATAAAAGTAAAAAGTTACTATTCACAAAATTTTATTTTTATCTTATTGAACCAAATTTCACTCCTTGATATTAAACATTTCTCTCGTTTTTTCGAAATTCAACTCACAGAAGTGGTAAAATTAAGTTTTATGTAAATTTGCAAATTCTCCTAGGAGGTGGGTAAAAGACGGTGAAAAGTTAAATAAAAATTTTATATATCTAAAATTATTATAAAATGACTCCAATGAATTAATTTGAAATTATATAGGTATTATGTATCTATTTTTACCTAAAATAAATTTAAATAAAATAAATGATTATTTAAAAAAAAATTCGGTTTTAAACTATAACTCAGTGTTTTTCACTATTCATCAAAAATTGAAAGTTTTCAGAAAAATACCAAAATTTCACCCTAGGCTAATTTCGATATTCTGAATCTAAAAATGAAGTCCATTTTGAAAGATAAAATTTATAAAATTTCAAATAGTGGGTATTAATATTCATAATGGCTAGTTTATATAATATTTTAATAACATATCATTGTTTAGTGAAACTTGGTATTGCGTACAACACACGCTATCGTGGAAGGTCGCGATTGCGTGTAAAGAAATCCAAGTTAGGGTTTCCTGTAGTGCAAGATTCCTTTGTTGTTGTGTATAATAGAATCCAACCATATTTCATTTATACATTGAATATATATATATATATACACACACTCAATGTTGCATAGAATAACTTCTATCAAACGAACTTGAAATTTTGTGTAACACGATCCAAGAATAGTGTTGCGTATAGCACAAGCTAATATTGGTGTAGCGTATAACACAAGAAATCAAAGTAATTAAAAATAATATTTCTCATAAAATCTCAGGGTGTTACATAACTACTTTGTATAGAGAGACAAGTATATCCCCTAGACCAAATCTGTTGAGCTTGAGGTTTTCTATTATTGTGCCGATATGACTCTTGGAGGTGCCATAAAAATACACTTCCTATGTCTGGGGAGTGTCATGGGCATATAAGACCTCTTTGTATGGGAGCTCGGAGTCCTCTAGTGTATTTTTTGGAGTTGGATGTGCCACCAGAAAGTCGGTTGGAGATTTCCCTCTTACTAACTTATGGGATATGAACTAGATGTAGTATTACTGCATAATGAACACCCATCAGTCTAAGTGCCCAGTCAATATAGGGTGGAAAAGGACGTACTTGAGTGGGTTGATACGAGAGACCAGGTGGCCTCATGGTGCTATAAGTAATGACTCGTCCTTTTCACTATGAATATGAGCACAAGGTAGTTATTTTCGATATTAGAATATCTAGTTTTGGTACCCAACATGGTGAAATTGAGGTAGTAAATACTATTATCTCTACCCATGTCATTCTTCTGTGTGAGGAGGGATCCCAATGAGCATTCCATGGTGGAAACATATAAGATTAGTGGCCTCCATTCCACCAGAGGCATCAAGACCGATGGGTGTAGTAGATACTACTTGAGATTTTTGAAAGATTTTTGTCACTCATCATACCATTGGTAGATGAACCCCTTCTTCTTATCCTCATGAAGCAGAGGTATTTTCTGAATAGGTTGGCTATGAATCAATGAATGTAGGTGGGGTTCCCTTAGAGGCCCTTTAGACTATGTTGTCACAACTTGTCGAATATTGTTTAGAGATCCGTGAAAAGATCACATCACTATTGGTATTTGATGACTAGGTCTTCAACATAACACTCGACTACCATTCCAAAGAATAGATTAAAGATGCAATGCAAGGTGCGCTGATACGTGGCACCGACATTCTTTAATCCAAAGGGAATGACCTGGTAGTAGAAGATTCCTTGGGGTTCCCTAAAGGCAGTGGATTATTCATCCATAGGGTCCATTTTGATCTGATTGTACCCTAAGCACCATTCATAAAGGAAATGTCTTGGAAGCCAAAATTTGCATCAATCAAGAGTTCAATGATATAAAATGGGAATTCATACTTTTGGAAATTCCTATTAAGGTCTCTTAAGTCAATATAAACCCTAATATTCCCATTCCTTTTCTTGATGGGGACTATGTTGGAAAACCATTTTGGGTATTTCACTTCTCAAAAAAAGTTTGCTTTGATCAACTTGAAGACTTCCACCTCCATATTTGTGGCATGATAGGGGTAAATTCTTATGGATTCCTACTTGAATCCTCAATGATCTTTGGGTAGTCCGAGATGGTGTGTATACATATCCGGATTCAACCCAGGAATTTCTGTATAGTTCTAGACAAACACATATCAGTGCTGCTTCAATAATGCGATATACATCTCATTATCTTCAAGGGGAATGGAGGTTATAATCAAGGTAGGCCGTCTGTATTCCACTATCCCTAGGTTTATCTTTCAGAGATCATATATGTGTAACACACCAAGATTTTATAGTATGTTATTTTTTCAAAGTAATTCAATAACTTTCACTATACGCAACACTGAGTTCAAGCGCACCACGACTTACCAAAATAGCCGTTCAAAAGCGGTTATGAATATTATTAACTGAATTTTGAACTTTATATAATACTTATAATTTTAGAATCCATATTATGAGTTTCTTAGACATAATTTATGAACAAATACATTTTTTCAGATTAAAGAAGTATTTTTCAAAAAATGCAATTTTACCGCCTTTTAAGGGAGAACCCTTTTTAAATCCAATATTTGAAATTTTTATATATTAAATTTGACAAAATAAACTTCTTATTTAGAATAGTGACAAAATAATTTAGTTTCAATAAATTTTTGGTGTTTTTCTGATAACTTTCATATTTGGGTGAATAGTGAAAATACTATATTTTAACTGAAAACAACTTTTTTAATCAAAATAATTTATATTGTTAAAATATAAATTTTAATAGTTTGGAAGTATAAATAGATTATATTCTTACCATTTAATCCAATTCTGGTCATTTTAAGTAATTTTACACTGAAATTGGACATAAACAAGTGTCAATCTTTTGATAGTTATTATTTCTTAAAAATACGCCTTTTTTGTTTTGACAATGTGAATTAATTTTAAATTAATAAATGAAACTTCTATATTTTTAATTTTGTAAAATAGACATCATTTTTGGATTCATAATATCAAAATTAGCCTAGGGTGAATTTTTGGTATTTTTCTCAAAACTTTCAATTTTTGATGAATAGTGAAAAACACTAAGTTATTGTTTAAAACAAGATTTTTATTTAAATAATTATTTATTTTATTTAAATTTATTTTAGGTCAAAATAGATACAATATACCTATATAAATTCAATGTAATTAACTGGAGTCATTTTATAATAATTTTAGATATATAAATATTTTATTGAACTTTTTCACCGTCTTTTACCCACCTCTTATGAGAATTTGTAAATTCATATAAAACTTAATTTTACCACTTTTTTGAGTTGAATTTATAAAATACAAAAGACACGGTTAATATCAAGGAGAAAAATGTGGTTCAATAAGATAAAAATAATTTTTGCTGAATAGTAACTTTTTACTTTTATTTACCACAGTTAAAAGTAAATAGGGTAATTAAGGGTAAAAATGATATTAATATTACCATAACACATGTCCTAATTCTATTGGACAAGTTTATCTCGACCAAAAATAACCTTATGAATAAAATATTATCATTTATGTCCACTTGGATTAGATTAGGACATTTATTATTATTTAATTTAAAAAAGAGTTAAAAGTGTTAAATTCAAAGTTTATTAACTAAACCATTTTTAATATGGGGTTATACATAAGATAAATTCGACTATAAATATTAATTATAAAGATAAAAATATTTCCTACATAATGGTATTTTATTTATAATTTTTATACATTAAATAATTAAATTTATTTATGACACAATGATGATGCAGTAATTACCTTATTAATGAAAGAATCAGATAAATGGTATTATAATTTTTAAAATAAATATAATTTCAACGTTTTTATGACTTCCATGAATTTTCTAGGTGACTATGACATGTTAGGGATGATTAAATGTATCTTGTTCGAAGTAATAAAGTTCACAAAAAAAAAAATACCAAATAGTGTCAAAATTGACATAAATTAATATTTAAAAAAAATACTATATTATTGGTTGATATAATATTCCTAAAAATGTAAGGTTTGGAAAAAGGGATTAAATAATATTATATATGTCATTAATTATCCACTTGAGGTTCTCTTGGAAGTTTAGAGTAAGTTTATTAACCATATAGAGTAAGAATACAAGAAGACACGGTAAAAGTTAAACTATTTAACTAAGAATTAAATTTAAAAGATAAGGTTAAAATGGTAACCTAAACTTGTCTAAAACCTATTGTTTGAGAGTATTTAGACCCATAACCACCTAAGTCTCTAAATAAATTCATTTTGAACCATTATAAACCGAATATGATTGTATAATAAATTAATACTTTAATCTTTTCCTAAAGTGCCCCTCACCCCTCTTATAAAAGGGCACTCCCCCTTATCACTAATTAACACCTACAAAGACATTTGGCTCAGCCAAACCCTGCCCAAATATACTCCCAAATTCACTCAATTCATCCTAGAGGCCCTACTTTAGTCAGAAAGCCAACTTAAGGAGCCCTTTTGAGAAAATCAAAAGGAAGAACTCGAAGAAGAGGTAATAATTTCACCACCCTCTTTCAAGTTCTTTTCTTATTCCACTTCTTCTTTCTTTGTTATTTATATTATAAAATAAATACTCCATTATCTTATATATAATGTGATGTTATTATAAATATGGAACAACTATATTCATTATTCTATCCATCTTATGAATGATAATGTCACCATGCGTGCGTACGTACGACTTACAGTCTCCATGCTGTGGTGTAATTTGTTATTCAACACTATGTTATTTGGGTGGATATAATGATGAGTAATATGTATATAAAGAATTAAAATAAAATGATAATGTCTATGTAAAATTAATATACCATCTAATTCTACACCTTTAAAGAAATGATATTGTCGCTCGTGCGTACGTACAGATTACTGTCTCCACGACGCGATGAAATTCATTTCCACGTTCACCATTAATCGACAATTATAAAAATATATATTACTAATAAGTATGTAATATATGAAATAATAATGCTACTGGATATATATATATATATACTTACATATATCTTATTCACATAGTTCCATTCAATACGATATGAAAACGGAAACAACATTTATGTGTACGTACGGACTACCATCTCCATAAACGGTGTTTTTCATTTTTTATATATATCTATTATACATATTTATATTCTAAATATATATGATATATAAATCATGTTTCATATTCTGGAAGTATTTAAATCTTTATCTATGTGATACAATCAAGAGTAACAAGTTAAAACACGTACGATAAAGAAAGAGATTATTACCCGAAATGTTAATTTAACATGGAAATTATTATTAAATGTGTAGTATAATGTCATAAATGAATCATGTATGATATCATAAATATTAATATGGTTCTTTTATAATTTAATAACATACTACGATCTTAGTACAGGAGGTTAAACGTACCCTCGACTAAAGGAAAGTGCAAGGTAAGGGTTAATTACCCAATCTAATTATTATGTGATATTGTTTATGTGTAAGTATTTTTTGGGACATTTTTATCATCCATGTCCATTTTTCATAAAAATGATTTCAAAAAGAATATTTTAAGGATTTTTGAAAGGTACTCTTTATCAAGATCATAATTTTAAATGTTTTAAATATTTATCTTTCAAAATCTTTTTCATTAATGTCCATGTTTTCAAAATGATTTTAAGGATTTATTTATATGGACATGAATGTTTTGAAATGATAATTATTTTCTAAAGTTTCAAAGTGGTATGGTACACTTTGATTTAAAAATCTCTTTTAAATTACTTCCTTTATAAATGTGTGACTTTTAAATTATTTTACAAAAAGGATATTTCTCTCAAAATGTTTTATTCATAATTTTCAACTATGTCAGCATCCTTTACTGGATATTATTTTTGATTGAGGTTGATTTATTATAATACAATATTCCATATTCTATTGAATGAGTTATAATATGTTTGACTGTGGATGTTCTATTTTTATACCATTCATGGTTTATGGTTAATTTATTGACATTTCATATGCTAGTTTTAATACTAATGTTAATGTTATATTGCAACTATTCATATGAGGAATGCAGTGGACTTAGTAAGTGACGGGTGGAGCCCGCTATATCTCCTCGATGCATCGGTAGGTATCATGAGAGAAACTAGTATCTTGGAACAAGGCCTTGAAAAAAAATTTATTTGTAGTCTTGGCACGAGGCCTTGACTATGTGGTAAGGATGTCCGGTATTAGGCATTCCCTCATTGTGAATTAGTTATTACATGTGATTATTCGACTAGTAGAATACCCATGTGCATGTTTATATGGTAATGTTTCATTTATTTTTACCATATTATGTTCAAGTTTATGTTTAAAAGGATTTTGTTTTTATTACACATCTTGCCTTAAAATTTTATAGCTTCTGCTAAATTATTTACCCTTACTGAGCATCTGAGATCACCCCTTTCTTATGTTTTATTTTCCCAGGATTCCAAAAAGTGTATCATGATTGATATGAAGGGTTAAGATAAAGGGAAAAATGGAATTCTCAAATAACTATATATGTTGTGTTTTATGTTTCAAATTGTAATGTAAAATTAATGTATGTAATCTATTTTCCAAGACTGCTAAACCGATTGGTCCTTCGGGACTTGATTCCTTGTAATTATGCCAATGTATTAAAATAATGTACCGGCTCTAGATAACTGGGGTCGGGGCATTACAGTTGGTATCAGAGGAAGTTTTGAAATAACCTTGGAAGCTAGATTTAGATGAACTCTGATTAGAGCACGTATACCTAAGATAGACTTTGAGGATTAGTATAGAAGGACATCCTAGAATTTTGGTAATTTAGAGATTTTGTGAGTTTTCCAAGAAAATTCATCCCTGTTTGGATATGAGCAGGTAGAGGTAGCTCTAGCATAGATGTACCTAGGGGTAAAACCCAAAAACACCGCTTTGAGCTAGACTCAAACGGGAACTGGTGCACAATAACGGGCCTTGCTGCACTCTTGGTTACGACACTCCCGGGGGATATGCTTAGGATAATTCTCGTTTTCTTTACAAACCACTATGAAGGGTTTATGAGTATATACCTCCTCAATTTTTTTTTTGTGATTATGGATTATATCCATAAACTATTCAATTTATGTTAGGTATTTTAAATATTTGGAATTATGAATTTCGATTCATAAACTGACCTAGTGTATGCCATTGTTTAGAAATGGCGCCCAATATAAGGAATGAGAACTCCAGCTATACATATGATCCAAAGAGTAAGAAGGGTCATATCATTCACGGTATTAAGAAAAAATTTAGAAAGGAAATAGTCTCCCACGTATTATAATCATATGAATAAATAGTATCATAAGATCAGTAAAGAATTTTCTGAATCCTATGGCTTTGAAGGGAATAAAGAGAAGAAAAGGATAGTAGAAAGAAAGATGGATAAAGGGAATAAGGAAAAGAAGGATTTTCCAATATGTGATAAATGTGGAATGAATCCCCTTGGAAAATTCTTGAAGGGAATGTGAGTTTGTTTTAAGTGTGGAGAAAAAGGACACCAAGTACGTGATTTCAAGGGTAAGAAATTTTTTTCAAATGTAAAATGCTTCATCAGCAAGGCATTGAGACACTACGTGAATCAATATCCCATTTATAAGAGTATACCAGAAATGATGTTATTGGATGATAATCATGTTATGATACTACCTCAGATGAAGAATAAAGACCAGTGTTCTTATGTTGTTATTATAGAATTATTTCATTTGAGTGTTGTATCAACAATATACTAGTTACATGAATTATGGAGATAAATAAGGATTGTACTGCAGTACTATTTTATTGAGGATTTGAGATTATATGGTTCTAAGAAAAGTGACTTAATAGTAAGATGCACTTTTTGGAAATTAAATGGTTGAAGGAAAGGTAATCCTTAGTATGGTCCTGATAATGAGGTAGTGATTTTGGAATAAGAGATGGTTAATTTTGGTAATTCAGGATGTTGCGGTGTTGTAAAATAATACATGATGAAGGTGTTCACATGTTATTACCTGGAAAAAAGGATCCTCATGATGTTTAACTTCCTTATGAACTTAGGACTGAGAGTTTGGAAATAAGTATTTTGGATAATTCTAAAGGTTGGAATGGATTAAGTTTGAAATTGATACTATTTTTAAGGTTATTTTTGGATTGCCACAAAAAGGACAACCTGTAGGTCGGGCGGTAACCCATCACGTCCGGTAAGGCCGCGAGACTTGAACCCACAACTGAAGGGAGGCAAGGTTGTATCACCTATCACTGACCCACGTGATGTCCTGGATTGAATATTTTAGTTTTTTTAAAGGGTCTGATATGTGAATTATAAATTCATTATTTTTGGAACCCTATACGATTAGGATAAATAGAATATTTTTAAGTTCTATTATCTTTTAGAGTGAAAGATGAGTTTGTGGTAGAAATTAGTTAAAGGATTTAACTCTACTTGCCAAGTATACTTTTTTTTCATCCTATGAAGGAATTAATCCTTAAAATTCAGGGAAGGGATCTTAAAACCAAAAATGTGTTATCCTAATACCTTATGTTTTGTTGAACCGATGATATTTTAAGTCATCATAGATTGATGGCTTTGAGGCCCTCAATTTTACACTTGTTTGTGATTGATGACCTCAATCAATACCTATAAATATTTACATTTTCCCTCTAATTATGTGTCTATAATTTCCACCAAAGTTCTCTTATTTGAAACACTAATTTGGTGGTAACTTTTTCATTCCCCTTTTCCTCTTATTAAGACTAAATTTTATTAACCCAATTTCCGATGTGGGTTTTCCCAAAAAGGTATTTTCTATTTTCAACATTTTATTTTATAAAAACAATTTCAAATTGCAAGGACACAATTTATTAAAGTAGGGGAGAATTTAACAAACCAATATTTTATAGTACGTTATTTTTTCAAAGTAATTCAATAACTTTCACTACATGCAACACTGAGTTCAAGCGCACCACGACTTACCAAACTAGCTGTTCAAAAGTGGTTATGAATAATATTAACTGAATTTTGAACTTTATATAATCCTTATAATTTTAGAATCCATATTATGAGTTTATTAGACATAATGTATGAACAAATACATTTTTTCAGATAAAAGAAGTATTTTAAAAAAATGGAATTTTACTGCATTTTAATGGAGAACCCTTTTTAAATCCAATATTTGAAACTTTTATATATTAAATTTGACAAAATAAACTTCTTGTTTAGAATAGGGACATAATAATTTAGTTTCAATAAATTTTTGGTGTTTTTCTCATAACTTTCATATTTGGGTGAATAGTGAAAAATACTATATTTTAACTGAAAACAACTTTTTTAATCAAAATAATTTAGTGTTAAAATATAAATTTTAATGGTTTTTAAGTAAATAGATTATATTATTACCATTTAATCCAATTCTGGTCATTTTAAGTAATTTTACATTGAAATTGGACATAAACAAGTGTCAATCTTTTAATAGTAATTATTTCTTAAAAATACGCCTTTTTGTTTTGACAATGGGAATTAATTTTAAATTAATAAATGAAACCTCTATGTTTTTAATTTTTTAAAATAGTCATCATTTTTTTATTCAGAATAGAAAAATTATCCTAGGGTGAATTTTTGGTATTTTTCTAAAAATTTTCAATTTTTGATGAATAGTGAAAAACACTGAGTTATTGTTTAAAACCGGATTATTATTTAAATAATTATTTATTTTATTTAAATTTATTTTAGGTCAAAATAGATACATAATATTTATATAAATTCAATGTAATTCATTGGAGTCAGTTTATAATAATTTCAGATATATAATTTTTTTTGAACTTTTTCACCATCTTTTACCCACCTCCTATGAGAATTTGTAAATTCATATAAAACTTTATTTTACTGCTTCTATGAGTTGAATTTCTAAAATCCAAGAGACACGGTTAATATCAAGGAGAAAAATGTGGTTCAATAAGATAAAAATAATTTTTGGTGAATAGTAACTTTTTACTTTTATTTACCACGGTTAAAAGTAAATAGGGTAATTAAGGGTAAAAATGATATTAATATTACCCTAACACACGTACTAATTCTATTGGACAAGTTTATCTCGACCAAAAACAACCTTAGAAATAAAATATTATCATTTATGTCCACTTGGATTAGATTAGGACATTTATTATTATTTAATTTAAAGAAGAGTTAAAAGTGTTAAATTCAAAGTTTATTAACTAAAAATTTTTTAATATATGGTTTTACATAAGATAAATTAGACTATAAATATTAATTAGAAAGATAAAAATATTTCCTACTTCATGGTATTTTATTTATAATTTTTAGACATTAAATAATTAATTTTATTTATGACACAATGATGATGCAGTAATTACCTTATTAATGAAAGAATCAAATAAACGGTATTATAATTATTAAAATAAATAGAATTTCAATGTTTTTATGACATCATAGAATTTTCTAGGTGTCTATGAAATGTTAGGGATGATTTAATGTATCTTGTTTTAAGTAATAAAGTTTATATGACTTTTACAAAAAAACATTCCAAATAGTGTCAAAATTGACATAAATTAATATTTAAAACAAATACTATATTATTGGTTGATATAATATTCCTAAAAATGTAAGGTTCCTAAAAAGGAATTAAATAATATTATATATGTAATTAATGATCCAGTTGAGGTTATATTTGAAGTTTATAGTAAGTTTATTAACCATATAGAGTAAGAATACAAGAAGACATAGTAAAAGTTAAACTATTTAACTAAGAGTTAAATCTAAAAGATAAGGTTAAAATGGTAACCTAAACTTGTCTAAAACCTATTGGTTGAGAGTATTTAGACCCATAACCACATAAGGATCTAAATAAATTCATTTGGAACCATTTTAAACCGAATATGATTGTATAATAAATTAATACTTTAATCTTTTCCTAAAGTGCCCCTCACCCCTCTTATAAAAGGGCACTCTCCCTTCTCACTAATTCACACCTCCAAAGCCATTTGGTTTGACCAAAACCTGCACAAATATCCTCTCAAATTCCCTCAATTCATCCTATAGGCCCTCCTTTAGTTAGAAAGCCAACTTAAGGAGCCCTTTTGATCAAATCAAAAGGAAGAACCCGAAGAAGAGGTAATAATTTCACCACCCTCTTTCAAGTTATTTTCTTATTCCACTTCTTATTTCATTGTTATTTCCATTCTAAAATAACTAATCCATTATCTTATATATAATATGATGTTATTATAAATATTGAACAACTATTTTCATTATTCTATCCATCTTATGAATGATAATGTCACTATGCGTGCTTACGTACGGCTTACCATCTCCACGCCGTGGTGTAATTTGTTATTCAACACTATGTTATTTGGATGGATATAATGATGAGTAATATGTATATAAATAATTAAAATAAAATGATAATGTCTTTGTAAAATTAATATACCATCCAATTCTACACCTTTAAAGAAATGATATTGTCGCTCGTGCGTACGTACGGATTACCGTCTCCACGAAGTGATGTGATTCATTTCCACATTCACCATTCATCGACGATTATAAAAATATATATTACTAATAATTATGTAATATATGAAATAATAATTCTACTATATATATATATATATGTACTTACATATAACTTATTCACATAGTTCCGTTCAATACGATATGAAAATGGAAACAACGTTTATACGTACGTACGGACTACCGTCTCTATAAACAGTGTTTTTCATTTAATATATATATCTATTATACATATTTATATTCTAAATATATATTATATATAAATCATGTTTCATATTCTTTAAGTATTTAAATCTTGATCTAAGTGATACAATCAAGAGTAACAAGTTAAAACACGTACGATAAAGAAAGATATTATTACCCAAAATATTAATTTAACATGGAAATTATTATTAAATGGGTAGTATAATGTCATAACTAAATCATGTATGATATCATAAATATTAATATGGTTCTTTTATAATTTAATAACATACTACGATCTTAGTATTGAAGGTTAAATGTACCCTCGACTAAAGGAAAGTGCAAGGTAAGGGTTAATTACTCAATCTAATTATTATATGATATTGTTTATGTGTAAGTATTTATTGGGACATTTTTATCATCCATGTCCATTTTTCATAAAAATGACTTCAAAAAGAATATTTTAAGGATTTTTGAAAGGTACTCTTTATCACGATAAGAATTTTAAATTTTTAAAAGATTTGTCTTTCAAAATCTTTTTAATTAATGCCCATGTTTTCAAAATGATTTTATGGATTTATTTATATGGACATGAATGTTTTGAAATGATAATTCTTTTCAAAAGGTTCAAAGTGGTATGGGACACTTTGATTCAAAAATATATTTTAAATTACTTCCTTTATAAATGTGTGACTTTTAAATTATTTTATAAAGAGGATATTTCTCTCAAAAAGTTTTATTCATCATTTTCAACTATGTCAAAATCCTTTATTAGATATTATTTTTGATTGAGGTTGATTTATTATAATACAATATTCCATATTCTATTTAATGAGTTATGATATGTTTGAATGTGGATGTTCTATTTTTATACCATTCATGGTTTATGGTTAATTTATTGACATTTCATATGCTAGTTTTAATACTAATGTTAATGTTATATTGCAACTATTCATATGAGGAATGCAGTGGACTTAGTAAGTGACGGGTGGAGCCCGCTATAGCTCCTCGATGCATCGGTAGGTCTCATGAGACAAACTAGTGTCTTGGAATAAGGCCTTGAAAAAAAATTTATTTGTAGTCTTGGCACGAGGCCTTGACTATGTGGTAATGATGTCCGGTATTAGGCATTCCATCATTGTGAATTAGTTATTACATGTGATTATTCGACTAGTAGAATACCCATGTGCATGTTTATATGGTAATGTTTCATTTATTTTTACCATATTATGTTCAAGTTTATGTTTAAAAGGATTTTGTTTTTATTACACATCTTGCCTTAAAATTTTATATCTTCTGATAAATTATTTACCCTTACTGAGCATCTGAGCTCACCCCTTTCTTATGTTTTATTTCCCTAGGATTCCAAGAAGTGTATTATGATTGATATGCAGGGTTAAGATAAAGGGAAAAATGGAATTCTTAAAGAACTATCTATGATGTGTTTTATGTTTCAAATTGTAATGTAAAGTTAATGTATGTAATCTATTTTCCAAGACTGCTAAACAGATCGGTCCTTCGGGACTTGATTCCTTGTAATTGTGTCAATGTATTAAAATAATGCACCGGCTTTGGGTAACTGGGGTCGGGGCGTTACATATGGAAGTAGAAAAACCTTCCTCAAATGCTGGGGGCATTTATGAGATCATCCTATTTTATTTATGAGACTGGAGGGACAATTTTGGATGAGGATGAAAGTTTGAGGGCCTCTCTGTCACTATCAGGGTGAGAGAGGTTATCAGAAGAAATATCATAATCTCTTGTCATCTGAGTTTTGACAGAGAGATGCTGAAGATGATTGTCACTAAGGACATGAGAGGACTGGACCTCTGGGACTGGGTATTCTATTTCGACCATGTTTATGGGGAGAACATAATCCTCATAGAGCATGCTATAGGGATTTATAGGGGTGGTCCCTAAACCATTGGGGCTGGAAAACTATATAACAACATCTATGATTGGCTGTTTTCCTCCCTTATTATAGAAGTTTGTTTCAGAATATATGGATCCACAAGTTTCTAAGGGGGAATTATCTCCATAAAGTATGCTGACCTTTCCAATGATAGGGTAATTCAAACATTTATGGAATGTTTATGGTACCATTGAGTGACTATGGAACCAGGTCCTTCCAAGAAAGACATTGTATGTGGTGTCTTGTTAGATGACCATGAACTCAGCCTCAGATAAAATCTCTCCAAATTGGGTCTCTATATTAATATTCTCGAGGGGAATTTTCTCATGATTATTATACCCCTGGATGGTCAGATTTGTAGGGGATAGGACCTCCTCACTATACCCAAAAAAATCAGAGATTTTAAGCTGGGATGAGATTGATCCCGAATCCATTATCGATTAGAACCCTTTGGATGTTGATGTTATTGAGTCTTCTTGAGACATAAAAGGGTATTATGTGTCCCTAGATGGCCTCTTCCTGATCTTAATCAGTTAATGAGATGATGGCATGAAATTATAAGGACATGGTCTCCACTCGATTGACGTCAGCTGTAGAAAATTATATCTTAAATTCTTCTAGGCTTCGAAGGGATTCAATTAGTGAATCCATGATTTCTTTTGAAATAAGAAGAACATCAATGATTGAGATCTTGGATGGGGATACTTATAGATATTTCAAAACATCATAATTTTTCACCAGAGTTCACCGTTTCCCATTATAGGGATGTTCCTAGGCATAAGGCTCAGGAGCTGGGGTGGTTGAGGTCGATGGACCTGGGACTTGTGTGGAGGTTGAGGGAGTATCCTACACAAGTGGAAAAGGTTGTGCTGACATTCCTTATGGCATGGGTTGATCAGGTTGAACCCCCGTTAAGAGATCATGTAAGAAAATTGGGTGTGGGAAACTACTGGAGGGCTTTGAGGCACCTCCTTATGTCCTTTGAGACTCATGGAGTGCTTCCACATGTGTATCAGATATATATGTGTCTTATATGGGGATATGACTAGGATACTGACTCCGGACATATTCACGCTATCCTATGTATTCTCAAATTCGACAAATGAAGCCTCCCATTCCCCTATTATATGTGGGAAAACAGTATTCATGGGAATACTCATCATTAGAGAAGGGATTTTTCAAGTGTATTGTGTTGAAAGAATAGAATATGAGATCTTCGACTAATGAGGATTCCATTTGGTAAGGTGGTGACCGTGCCACAAAATATTGTAGGTAAAAAGTATTCAAGAGTTAGAGTCTTCTTTAGAGCAGAATATGACTCTCACTCTTCTATTTCTTCCTACTTCCAGTGGTCACACCCACCCTTAGGAGGTATATCACACTTCTCCTTTTTGGGTGGTGTAACTCTTGCGAGTTTGCGCAACTGTGCCTTGAGGGAACCATGAGCTCGATCAACTAGTTTATGAGTCATCCTATTATCAAAATTCTATGATTTCAGGGTAGGAAATATCTTCCATCCTTTCTATTTCTCTGACCAGGCAATGGTTATGAAAGCCATTTTTTTAGGATTATATAATGTCACCTGTTCAGAGTCGACCATGCCTTGAAGGATGTCCTTAAAGATGAAAATGTTCTAGATATTATGATCAAACCTTATATGGAAAAGGTAGTAATCAGGAAAGTCGATGAGGTTGACTTCATTGGGATTCCTAGGCTATAAAAGTGTGAGTAGGTTTTTATTCATGGATGCCAAGAAGTATCCCAAGACTTTCTCATTTCAGAAGGAGTACACCTTTTTCATCTGTTCCTAAAATCCCAACTAGACCTGGTTTCTCTGTGCTTTTAGAAGAGGGTGGTTTTGTGGTTGTTGTCGGTCAGTAGAAGGTGCTGGGTGGTTTAGATCTTTCTTGGGTGATTTGTTTGTTGCAGTCTTGAGGAAGACAACTGAATCTTCCATTATTATGAGTTTTTTCCTTGCGATGTGGGTCTGGGCCAAGACTTGGATCAGGTTCTATGAATAGCCTATTCAAGACGTTGCACAGTTTTAGTGAACTCTTAGAACCTTCCCAGATATTTCATGTAGATTAGGGGTGTCTTTAGATCATCTATAAGATTTTCAACACATATATCTAGTAGTTGTTCCTATGAGAGAGGGATGATGAGAGAATAGGTTATACCCTTCCACCTAACTATGAAATTAGATACCCTCTCATTATAACACTGCTTTCAATTCTTCATGTCAATGATCATCAACTTCTTCAGTATTGAACTGAATTGGTAAAGGAACCGATGGTGAAGGTCTTCCCATCCCGTGATAGATCTTATGGGAAGACTGCTATACCAGACAAAGGTTGTCCCTGTCAATTTCTGTACGAAACACTTTATCTTGGTCACCTCCTACTAATATTTTAGGACCATTATTAGCCTACATCGAGACATGAAGTGTGTGATATGCTACAAAGGGTTTCCTGCACCGTTGAAGGTGGAAAGGGTTATATTTTTGAAGTTGGTTGGAGGTGAGGTATCATCTACCCATTTAGAATTTGGATTATTCTTAGGCTGCACTAGTGCACATATTCCTTCCATGGATTCCATTCAAGTAGCTAGGAGTTCAATGGTGGTGAGAAACTCCAGGCGCACTGCTGTCTGAGCTACCTCCCATCTGTAGGGAGCGGGTGGGGGCTGATGACGTTGTCCCACTTTCATATCCCATTAATCCTCTATTTTCCTATGATTTAGGAGTTACCCTAGTGAGGGAGAGGATGTCACCATAGTGGAGGGAATTCTCGATCATCCCTGGATTCCTCATTTATATGGATGGGTTGTCTAGACCCAACGCTAATATGGTACTCAGATGCTACTCTGGTTAGAAGATGAATAATAGGAGGGAGAATATTCACTTATAGCTGGAGATGATACCCTACAGAAATATTTCCACGAGTATCTCCCCATTAATCTTTCAGAGAGCTTGTATTTCACTCTCATATTGTGAAAATTTATCTTCTAAATATAACAACATAGGTGTAGGTTCTTATTTACCTTTATCTTTAGAGATGTTCTACTATGGAGGTGGAAAATCATTATTTGGTGGTGCTAAATTCAGTCTTCTTCTTTGATTCTGGGTGTATGCACCCTCATTTGATGCATCTAAATCACCCTCCTCCTAAAGTATGTATTCCATATTGCGATCCTCTACATCTAGATCTTGATCCATTTCTGCCATGTTAATAGTGACAACGTTCACAGAGGAATATCAAGAAATGGTGGTTATGAAATTTATCTCCATGTGGAAAACTAGTTCTATAAGTATTACATTAGGGTCATTATTCAAACCAGTGACCTTATTGGGATGTTTTGGCTTGAGAACCCAGTGGGGCCTGATTGCTTTCACTGTGGAATCCTCTCCTTTTGGTTAATGAATGATGAACTTGAGGGTATTTATGGTCAGGGTTTCCAAATGAGATTCAACCAACAGAGGTTGTCTTGCAATGAGAGGAACTGGTGTGATGGCCACCATTAATCTCTTCCTCCCAACCTAGAGAATAGTGATTCCATTTGTGGTGCCGACGATGATCAGAATTCCCCTTGTCTTGTGGGCTGGGGTTTATCTGGGGATGTCATTAGACATAAAGATGTATATTTCTCTATCTAGTTAGGATTTATTTGATCTAGAATTTTTGGTGATTTCTCCCATCCCCTTTTAGGGGATAATGAGTTTGGAGATGGTGATTGAGATATAAATGACCCCAGCCCTGTGCGCTGGGGTTTTTCTGTGACTACTGCAATAACGTCTTGAATTTTATCAGGAACTGATGACTCTAGGTATGGAGGAAGTTGAAAATGTTCTCCTAGCCTAGAGGTCTGATTCCGTTCCTAGATAGAAACTATGATAGCTACTACCATGGTCTCCATGATGCATCATAATTGTGCTTGCCTGAGATCTGGGTGTAATGGTAGCCCATGATGAGTATCGTTCCTTACAAGATGTTTTCCAAGTGATCTCAACTTTGATATATTGGTTCGAAATGACCTATTATCTTGATATACCCTATTTTAAGTCCTATTGGATATCCTCTATCCCCATATGTGATGTCTAGGAATTTTGGAGTGGGGGAATTATATTGTGGCGAACAACTAGCCCGAGCATTTCTCGGTCCCCTAACTTCGTCAGAGGCTATAACAATGTAGGATTCCATGTCCAAGGGGATCTACCATTCCAGGGGAGTGATGAAGTGTAACAATCCATACTATCCCCATACTTAAATTAATATTCTTGATGTGGATTTAGAGATCATATGCCGATGTGTCATGATTATATGGAAGAAAGTGTGTTGCAAATTTGCATTGCGCTTTTCTGGTTTTGGATCCCGATCCATAGAGATATCAGCTAGGTCGAGCTGGAAATAGAGAATCCTGATGTTTTTAAGGTGAAAATCATATCCTGGATAAGGGATATGAAGATCCTTTAGTCACTGATGATTATCCCACATATTATAGCATAGATAAGGAATGCACTCCTTTTCTAACTCCTTAGTGATCTCATAGTTGGAAGTAGTGAGGGGCTAGAACATGATGGGGAGATTTTTTTTGGATAACTCTCTACATATTTCAATTTTGGACTCTTATTTTTCAGTGTTACATCTTTCCATCCAGTCAGACCATAGAATATGAATCTTATGGTCACCTATTGATGGGAGTGGAGTGCTACTGGATGTTGATGGGGAACTATATATAGTTGAACCTGGTGTTTTTAAGACCTATCTATATGAAGGTGTTGGTGTTTAGTTCACCTCTCTATAAAGAGGTTTGTGAAAAAATGGAGTATTTAATTTTCCATGGGAGATATCATCGTGGGAAGTTTGACCATAGTGGATTTCAAGAGTAGAGTCCCTACGATCCATCTTCACATTACCACAAGGATGACTATCGTGGTAATGAATTCCTTCTGCTCTTTCTTTGATAAAAGAGACGATAGAACCTTTCGGTGTTGAGAATGTGTCTCGAACAACCTCAAGGAAACTAACATTGAGCATATTAGAAATATGATTCATGTTTTGTGTCATGGTCGAATTATGCCGACCTGCCATCCGTGGTTGTGCAGGGATATGGGCCGATTGTACAACGGTTTCTAGAATTTTTATATAACTGCATGGTGCTGTGGAGATATAATCCCACTTATGAGGAGTTTTTAGAATATTTTGATAAGATACCTCATTGTATATAGGGATATGAGCCTGTCTTGAGGTGTGTTCCACTCTAACTTGGTGAGCCTAAGTCAATACAGGGGTATGGGTCCGATCTTGAGCCTTTGGGATATGCCACCAGTCTTTGTTGAAAGAAGTATGAGCCTGCCCCAAGGCATGCGCTACTCTCACCTTGTTAGCCCCGATTGTATTAGGAATATATGCCTGGTTAGAATATGCATTCCCTTCTGAAATATGCCGACAAAACTCCAGAATGGGTTAAGGAATATAAGCCTCCTACTATATTGCCTTGGAATGATGCTGGCACTGTCATTCGTTGGCAGAAGTAGGAATATACGACTTCATTTTTTGATCTGATAGAGTATTCTGAGTAGATTTACTAATAGGAATATGAGCATGTCCTGAGGATTTTTCCACTTTAACCTGGTTACCCTTAGCCAGAATGGGTACATGGGCATGATCTTGGGCCTTTGGATTATGCTGCAGGACTTTTTCGGTAGACATGTGCCCCTGTCCCAAGGCATGTGCCACTCTCACCTGGTTAGCCTCAACCAAAATGGGGATATGGGACCAATCATGGGCCTTTGGATTATTATTTATTACTTCTTCGATAGGCATGTTCCCCTGTCCTAAGGCATATTCCACTCTCACCTGGTTGGCCTCGGTTGGAATGAGATTATGAACCTGGTCCGATGCCTCTCTTTTTATCAGGATATGCTGTTAATCCTATCGGGTGGGAGAAAGAATGTGCACTTTCTCTAGTAAAACCACTTGATCATGATGATTAGATCTTTGAGTCATCATGACTGTAGAGAAAGGAGTATTCACCTGCCCCTTGATCAGAAATAGTGCTGAAATATGCTGGCGGAGCTCTTTAGCCATCACTAAAATGTATTGGAATTTTAGCAAAGTGTGTTCAGGGATATAATCCTATATGTTTTCCATATCCACGACCTATTGGTAGATATATTCTATTGAATAAGGGATATGATCCAACTTCTTCCCTCTATTTTCCATCAGGATGTGCCGATGGTATTTGTGCAATGGGTAGGAGTATGAGCCTCCGTCATGTTTATTACAGGAATATTCCCACAGACTTGTTATGAGTGAGTAGGGATATGTGTCTGCTGGATGGTCCCTGACAGAGTATTATAGATGCAATTATTAGTAGAAGTGGGGATATTATCCCTTTCTTGGGTATCCAATGTATTCCTTCTCTGATATGTTTTCCTTGGCATAGCCCGTGCATGGGTTTCTAAGGTGACTGTGTGTCAGGAGGTACCCTCAGCAGGTGGCTAGTAAGTACCAATACGATTATGATGATGATGACTATTAGCAAGCATCCTCCTTGATGGTTCCATAATTTTAATGGAGCAGAATCTAGACTCCTGATCCACCTTCATTAGGTACAGAAGGTGGTGGGTTTCATACTCTGGGGATGGGCTCCCAAAAAAATTGGTTGTGGTGATGGGGCCATTGGTTTATTGGAAACCTTCATCGAGCTATTTGGACTCACCAACTTCCATGATTATAGAATCTCACAAGAAGCTTAAATATTTGGGATTGTACCATATTAGTGGAACTCCCTAATCATCGTGTTTGCTACCTGCCATTAGATCCGTTTGGCAGGCGAGACTATTTTACAACCCATGGGGGTCGCAGCAGTGGATAAATTAACAGAACAAGTGCTAGAAGATGAATACTTTCTCACAGATCAAGAGTCTAAAATCATTCATACAATAAGGTACAAGGCCACCAATTAGTGCTATATAATAGTCATAATAATTCTCAATCAAATATGAATGTTCAACAGAATTGTCCTGTATTCCCTTTCTAGCCATTCTGCTCATGTGGACCTATCATCACAAGGATGGACATACAAGAATCCCAGTTTATGATGGTCTCATTGCTTTGTTTGTGTACTATTTACAAAAAAAAGTGTCCTAAGAGGTTCACGTCAAGCCTATGAGTGTTTTTTGTGTATAAGGAGCAAGCAACATGGATTGAATGATTATAAACCAATTGTCTATTATTAGATAGATTCACATTGGATTCATCACTTTTGTTTTCATATGGGGACAAATAGAATGGTTTGATGGATTACAACCCAGTTATCTTGTTATTTCATAGATTCACGTCAGGTTCACCATTTTTGTTTCATTGGGTTTTGGACGGGACATGGAATAGTTTCCCCTCAATGGTTTTACTGAGGAATATTTTACAGCCTCGCTCAATCACATGAATCCAGTTCTCTATATGTCTCATCTACCCTAGAAACTTCCAATGGTTCCTTTATTCATAGCTAAGTATGGACCTACTTCCAAAGGCCGATAATAATCTGGGTTTTTAGGCCCAACGACTCTTGAGGACTCGCATTGGTCGAGAGGATGGGAGGTCATAATCATCACACCATTTTTGGGGGGAATTGTTTCATACTATGAGTCTCTATTATATATTTAATACATGTTTGTGAATCAATTCTTAATCCTAGAATGGGGTTGGTTACCCTAAAAAAACAACTATGTGTTAATTCTATTTTATATGCAACAGAATGGGATTTATTTGGAGAATGCATCAATATATATCTGAGGTATTCATCATTTTTTGATAATGAGCGGTTGCTTATATGTTGAAACCATATTAACAAGTGTTTCGGGAAATGATCCCATATATGAAGTCAATGAATACCTCAAGGATGGGATTGAGACATTATGAGGCGTCCTACGTATCCTGGTTATTATAGGAATCAAATCCCATATAGTTCATTTGTCTTTCATAGTTTAATGCCATGCGAAGAAGACTATGATTGGTTACCCAGACTCAATGTATTTGATCTTGAGTCTTGAGGAGATTTCCTACGTATCCTGGTTGTGGTAGGAATCATAGTCATCAAAGTTTGGTTTGTGTTGGGGCTTACACATTGAGGTTTCCCTGATGAGTGGGGATCTGGTGCCTAATGAGGTGTTTTTTCCACCCCCCTAAGACCATGTGAGCCATGATAATTTTTGAGAAATAAGGGGGAGTACATGATCAGCCTCATGACATATGGTTATGAGACCTGCATATTGGGGTGGTCCTTGGGGTGTTTTATATGGTGCTCATGCCTTTTAAAGAGGCGTCCTACATATCCTGGTTATGGAAGGAATCAATGTTCTCATAGTTCTTTTTGTGTTGGGGATTACACACGGAGGATGCCCTGATGAGTGGGCCTTCTTATCTGGAAGGTGTCACATGATCTAGCTGGTATGTCCTGGAAGTCATCGCATGACTTGGATCGACACATGTGGGGGATGTCACGGGATCCATGGTGGCATAATCTTAGGGGGGTTTTATGCTTGGATGAAACCTCCATGAGACCTCAGGAGACCACGATGACATATCCATGGGACATCGTAGGTCTTACGTGATTTGTTCAGGGGGTTCCATGAAAGATGAGTTTTCATGTCCATAAGTGTTGTCGAGACTCGACTGACATGAGCAGACACCATTATATGAGTCAAGTGATACATTTTAAGGACATCATGAGTCTAGGGGGACCCACCCTAAGGGTTAGTGGGATCCAATTGGTGCTCATGGGAGGCTTTCAAGACTTTTCCTGACATGTTCGGAGTTCTCTGCATGTCCCCAATGATGTGTCAAAGGGTTTTCGTGAGATCTGGGTGACACGACTTGGTACTGTCGCATATCTTTGAGTGACACCCATGAAGTATACAGAGGTTTGAGATCACGCATTGCACTTGAGTCTTCCACTTTGAATCCTTACTTTTTCCTTGGTATTGTGAGTTCCTTGGATCGGTTCAGGGTCAGTTTTTTGGGTATCACATGATCTAGAAGACATGTGATAAGGTCTTTTCATGTCTCACCATAAGTCCTTCATCTGACCTTTGATCGATCAAGTGAAGGGATTTGTGCCCGGCACATGAATGCTCTAATGGTCCACCGGTGTATTACCTGGAAAGAAGTCAACTAGTCACATGATCGGTGGTGTGAAGAAGCTCGGAGTCTGAATAATGATGTGTGTAGTAGTGTCCTAGGTAAAAACTTCTAGAATCCAACCAAACAACCCTTTATTCGATTTGGAGTAGATAATTTATAGTCATAGTAACCTGTGTACTTGTCAGTTTGTGTGGGGAATCTAGCATGAGTCCAGACCGGAGTTGATGTGGGGTCCAACATTATGAGGTTTCATAAGTCTCTTTGGTAGACCACATCAAGGGAACTGCCTGATTTTCAGTAGTTGCAAGTCCATCTGTCCTTTATCAGACTATTGCTGACTATTAAAGAATTCTCACATTAGAGGACTTCCATGTCATTATTTTGACGTGTACAAGGGTCTTTGTAAGATCCAAATGTCTATCATAAGGCATTCATGAGTCCTTTTATGTCTTGTCTCGAGGTCTTGTAGGACCACGCCAAGGGTGTGTTGGGCGCATCACATTCCCTTCAGCGATAGCGAACCCTGCTCACCTCCTCCTTTCCTATATCCTTCATTTTATATAATGAAGGCTAGGAATCATGCAAGATTTCACATTTGACATTGAGGGTATTTACTATATTTTTTGGAGCAATTTGAGATGAAAAATATGGGTTATGTGGTGGTGCATGATCATTCCATGGAAAAATATATCCATTTGTCCTTAGAGTGCTGCAAAGTTTCCTGGACATGCACAAGGTCTTTTGTGCGGTGAGGATGATAAACTGTCAAGACTTTGCAAGACAGGGTATTCAAGAAATCGAGGTCTTGCGGTGTCTCATGGATCACTCATGGAATGCGTTTCATGCCTTTCAATGATCATAGAAACCACTCACCTCCTCCATTTTGATACCCTTTGTTTTATGTGATAAGGTTTGGGAGGTATGTAAGTTTGCTCGAGTAATATCTGTGACTTTTACTCGATTATCTAGTGGTGTCTTGCATGACTAATGCAGATCATATGAGAGTGTGAAAGTATTGTGGACAAAACCATGCATCTGTCCTTAGAGCATTGCAAAATGTTTCGAAGGTTTCCATATGGTATAGATGATGAGATGAAGGGGTTTCAAAAGGTGCACTAGATAGGTCATGGTGTGCCTCATGTATTCTTGGGCATGCCACATGTACTTTAGTGGCCGAAATCCCCTATCACCTCCACTTAGTTATCTACTTTGTTCATTGTGAAAAAGGCTCGGAGGTCTCGCGAGACGGATTGGACATCATCTAAGAACTTTATTCTTCCCAATGATGATTTGGAACATGATCTATGTGACCCCCAGGGTTCTCTTCCTTGGAGTCTCTCTTTCATTTATTTTTGAATGATTCGAGATAGTTTTTAGGTACTTTGTAATGACAAACCACATGTAATGGCGGATTATCATCCATTTTTCACCATTCAGTCACTGGTGAACAAGAGTGATCGTCGAGGGGGGCTCCGTGAGACTTTCCGTGGGTTAGGCACCTTGTGTGGAGACTTCACATGACCTTACAATGGTCACACAATCGCGAGTCTTTAACCATACTCTTATTCCTTGATATCATGGGGAATATAATATCCACATTCAGATGTTTATTCCTTTGTGGTTTTGCTGATGCCTATTTGGTGGGCATCGATAAAGACATAAATTTGTGGCATAAGACATAGATTTCTGGAATACACAAACTCTTATTACATTGTGAACATGTGTAAATAGAAACAAGTACACTCATTAAGTTAAGTACATGGAGTCATTCCCCTTCATAAACTTATGGTCATGAAACAAGGTCCACACATATCATTATGGACATGAAATATAGTTCTACACTTAAAATTATGAAAATATAATCAGGTTTATGCATAACATTATGAATATGTAATTTAGTTCACACATAACATTGTGAACATGCAATAAGGTTCATGAATAACATATATACTCATTATTATCCATCACTACCCAATTAATTGGAGGGCTATATAGTTCCCACCCATCACATAATAAAAACCACATTTATTCATTCCACAAGATAAAAAATATTAATCATTTCATAACCCTTGAAATGAAATGGGTATTATAACCATTTCATCATAACACAACTTGTAGAAGAGAGATATGTTTCATAATATTTTCATCATAGAATAACCAATTAGAAGAAGTAGTTTTCATAAGAGTTTTATCATGTTATAACTCATGGAAGAGAAACAGGTTTCATAAACATCTTTTTATCTTAAACATAAACCATTAAAAACATAGAATAAGAACAGTTTCCATAGATCATATACCCATTATGGATTAGGTAACACCCACTGATGTCATCTTTGATGAAAAATAAATTTTAAATGATTTTTTAAAACATTTATTTAGGAAATAACCTTTCCTCTTTAAAAAACTCATTTTAAAATGTAAAACATTTTGAAAAATATTTTATTTTAAAATAAAATTGAAAGAATATAAAGGATGTTTTTAAAACCATTTAAATTAATTTTTAAAACTAAAAAACCTTTTAATACTTTTATTTTAAAATAAAATTTTCACTAAAAAAGGAAGCTTTTAAAATATTTTAAAACACTTTTTAAAACTTAAAACATTTCCAAAATTACATTCCAAAAAACCAATTCAAAAAAAATATTTCCTAAAATTATAATAAAACATTTACTTTTAAAAATATTATTTAAAAAATATTAAATAAGCTTAAGAAAATGGGGTGTTCATGATGGTGGGAAATTCTATACATGACATATGCCTAAAAATAATGATTCCTTTCACATTGTCTGTAGAATTAAAGAGACTTGATCAAAAAAGTCATGAAGATACCTTTTAAAACCATTTTTGAAAAAAGGTAAAATATGGGTCAAATTTTATTTTAAAAATAATATGATAATAGTGGAAAATTTATTAAAACATATTTATTAAACATGGTTGTGAAAGAAAATAGATTTCTAACCGAAGAGATAAATAGTCAGATTTTTGTAAAAACACATTCTTAATTATCATTAGTTCCAAAGAGAAAAAAATGATACCATTACTTGAATTTTAATTAATAACGTTAGTAGAAGAAAATTTGTGAGAATTCATGAGACATTGATCATATTATTTCATCAATATAAGTGTTATCATAAACAATTTTGATAAATTATGATATTGTAGAAATAAACTCTTACCATTTTGGTAAATTTGGATCCAAATCACCATGAAAAAATAAAATTACATAAAGATTAAAATATAATGAATATAATGAAAATAATTATATAACATATAAAATGGGTAGTATATACACCTGATAAAATAATAATGGCGCACAACATAACATGTGTCTCAATGAAGGAAAACTGAGACAAAATTCCCTTAAAGACTTTGTAACATTTTAAACGTAATCACCATGAAAGAGAGTTCTTAAAAGGAAAATTTAAATCCAAATAAATATAAATATATGAATCATAAAATAATTCCATGTATAGTTCACACACAAAATAAAATAAATATGTGGTGAATATGGCTTGTGTCTCATGGAAAATAAAAGTGAGATGGAAATCCCTTACTACATGAGTAAATTTTGAATCATGAGATCTGTGAAAGAGTAACATTAATTGAAAATTTTAATATCATGAAAGATATTAAATTAATAATATAAAATTTCAAATGGATGTATAAACACCACTCAAAATAAATGAGTAGTGAATATGGCATAAGTCTTGTGGAAATAAATGCGAGACTAGAAATCCCCTTACCATAAGTCTTGACATCCCACATACATATTAAAACCTCATATATATTAAATATAAGTTTAATATAAATATATCATAGAATTATATTCATATATATCATACCATATATGTTTTTATTATTACCATTTATTACCCATTTATTAAAAATTCAATGTTAATGTTTCGTTTTGGGTAATAACCGTTTTTCTTTTCGTACGTGTTTTGACATGTTATTCTTGGTCCTATTACTTAGATAATGATTTAATAATATCAAGAATAATGATAATGATATAAATATCACATAAATTATTATATATGTATTTATAATAATATATAAATTATTTAAATATCAAATTAAATAGATTGTTCATGGAGATAATAGGTCACATGTATGCGTGAACGTTGTTTCCTTTTTCTAATCATATTAAAAGAAAGAAAAGTAAATGATTTATATATAAACATATATTTTATCATAAAATAATAATTATATTTTCATATATATAACATATTCCTATTAAACTTTTCCTTAATACATTACATGTAAAACATAAACAAATCAAATTGCTTCACGAGTTGGTAGTATGGTATAAACACAAATAACATTATCATATTCTAAAAAAATAAAAATAGTGAATGTATGTGCTATATAAAAATTAAAAAATCATAATAAAATCATAAATATTATAAATATAATTTATAATTGGTAAATACATCATTAGTCACAACCTTTAAAGGTTTTAATGGAAGAATGAATGACACCAGTTTGTGAGGCGGTAGTCCATTGTAGACATGAACAATTATTATGTATCCCATTTTATGGAATCATGTGAAGATTTAGGTCATAAAATTAACTTGAAAACATATAATTATATTTATTATAATTAGGTTATTATATAATAATTATATAAAAATAAATTAATGGGTTTACGAAATAGATAAAACAAAGACATTTGTTGATGAACGTTACCTCTTCTTCGGGTAACTCCTTTTAGTTTTCACTAAAGGAATTACTTAGTTGGATTTATGCACAAAGTGAGTCTTATAGGAATATTATAGAGAAGTTTTGAATGTATTTTTGTAGATATTGGTTGAGAAAAAGGGTCTTGAGAGGTGTAAAGAGAGGGGGAGATGTGGGGTCCTTTTATAAGGGAGGTGAGTGATTTTTTTAAAAACCAATAAGTAAACACTATTGAGAAGTATCCCTTAAATAATATGACTCAAATAATGAATCAACTTATATAAAATATATTATACGGTCTAAATATTTCCATAATATTGGGTTTTTTACAATTTTTTGGGTTATCTTTCCCGTTATGTTTAATATTTAGTCCCTTAGTAAACTTTTTTTTCTCTTAATCGACATGATTAATTTTAATGTTTCAGTAATAATTATAGTAAAAAATTAATCTATACTTATTATAAATTATAAATTATTGTTATTATAAATATTTAATCAATTTTTATAAATTAAAATCACATAATTAGTGAAACATAATTTAAAATTAATCTCATAGATGTGGAAAGAAAGCGAGTTTTTAATGTGAAAATGTTTGAAAGTTTGAAATGTTTTTACATAAAATATTATTGTGAAATTGATTTTAATAACTCAAATTGGATTAATAGATGTATAAATTATCAAATTATACTTTAAAAATAATTAAAAATATAATTTAACTATATAAATAATTTGAAAAAAGTCACTTTTCAATGTAAATTCAGTATTGTTTACTATTCATTAAAAATGAATCTTTTTAGGAAATTCCAAAAAATTCAACCTAAGGAAAATTTGATGTTTCAATATAAAAATATAATTTATTAACTTTTAAAAATTTAGTTTTAATACAATTGTTCTATTAAGAGGCGGTAAAACTATAATTCAGAAAAATACATTGTTTTCTCTAAAATTGGATTTATTATTATCTCTTATCTAAAAAACTCAAAAGATGAATTTTAAAATTTTAATTGAATATATTATATGAAACTATAATTATAATAATTAATAAAAATTGGTTTAATTAATATTTTGAGTTAAAAGATATTTTATTTCATAAAAATATTTTTCCAATAAATGATTTCCTATATTATTTAAAGGGTTATATTTTCATATATAGTTAATTGGTTAGAAAATGATTAATCTTATATACTTGTGTAAACCAAATGTTCATAATTTATTTATTACTATTAATAACTAGAATTCTAAAATCTATGTGACAATTATCATAATAGATAATCATATTTTAATTATATTTCATGTTTTATTTAAACTCTGTGTTGCTTATAACTCAAGCTAAACATAGTGTTGCGTGTAACATAGGGCAATCCAATTTTTCGTTCAGAGAAATCATAACTTTTTGATGCATATAGAACAAACTTAACTCTGTGTTTCATGTAACGTAATCCTAACATATTTCTTTCATATAACACAATAAATATTCAACGTTATGTGAAATAAAAAATATAAAAAAATAAAATTAATTAAAAAAATTCAAGAAATCTTTAGGTGCTACATTATACACCCCTTAAAATGGATTTATCCCTTGAAAATTTTCATGGTAATCAATGATTTTAAATTTTAAAATCCCTTCATAGAATCCCACATCATAAAGTTGAATGCTAAAACTTCCTTTAAAAAGGGAAATTTTGGAAACATAATAGTCACCCAAAGTAACTCACGACTAGGTTTCTACATAGAATAACATAGGAGGAAAATGAATATTTAAAAATGGAAGAAAATAATAAATAATTATAGAGAGTGATAGAGACCACTGATCATAAGAAAATGTATGATCTAGAGAATTATAATGACCACAAGACCATAAATTTATAATGATATAAGGGACCATTTGATTTATCAAAAATAAAAGTTATAGGGTAAAATTTGTGTTACAAGGTTATTTTCTTAAAGTTGAAGAGTTTTCTAAAGAAGATACACATACATTATTTCAACACAATCTCACCCTTTGTTGTTCCCCAATAAATTTACACTTTGTCTCTTGTCCTGAGAAATGAAGGTGAATTTTTTATTCCTGAAGAACTAATAGATCATAAGATCCATAATTATAATGATAATTCATTCCAAATATCTTTAGTTTTCATAAAAACAAAATAGATAGAATAGGTTAACCGATATGAAGAAATATTCATATGGAAAAACATTTTTCTCTAAAACCTTATTCAAAGTTCAATATAAAACTTTTCATAAATGGTTAACCATTTGAGCCTTTTAAAAGATGAAAATACAAAACTTTAGAAAGAAGTTCACTAAATTTCTTATAATCAGCTTAACAATAGACCCACATATATCATAAAGTATCTCTTGATTATTACACACAAAATATGAAAATATCTTCATTAAGTATTCTATAGAAACATATTAATAACCTAAATTACCATAATTTGTTATTAAAAATATTAATTATTTCTGATTATTTATAAAAATTAATACATATATTACTTATATCCAAAAATTCTATAAACTTCATCCATGATAACACAATCCACATTTTAAAAAAATCCATTATCAGTACTATGGTCATACATAAAATCCAATTTACTTTATTCTTATCTATCATTTGTTTATCCATGCTATACACCATATTCTCAACATTAAGGAAATATTAAGGGATATATTCCCTTAATAATGTTTTTTTTCATAAAATATAACCTTTTCATTAAATAAACTTTCTTGGTATTACTATCATTCAATATATTCTTTCAAATACTTAATGAAAAACTTATACTAAATAATCATTCAAAATTCATAAATCATGAATCCAAATATATAAATACCTAAATACATCCACTTCAATGATTAGAATGAAATAGGTACATCCTTATTTTAGAAGAAAATTATTAGGTTAGGGAATTGAGTTGAGAAATTTCCATGTTATCTATATATAATATATTGAAATCCTCAACAATATATCACTCTATGACCCTTTTTTCCAAATAGAAAATATATTCCCCTAAATTTGATTTATTCCTCCATGTTATTATTCCCAGCTTGTGATATATAGAAAGCCTAATATTCTTTCATATATGCTAATTACCATGTGAAATTTCATAAAACACCATGTTCCTCTTATTATATGTGTTAGGAATATCACTGATGTTAACATTATTAATCATATACTATGATATTTGATTCAACATAAACAAAATAACTTTCTCTCAATTCATCATCCAATTTGATTTCTCATAGTAAAAGAATTTATATTAGATGCAATGTTAACATAATTCCTACTTGTTCATACCATAAACTAAATCCAAAATCATAGTTTTAGAAACACTATTCATAGTAGAAAAATATATAGTCATGAAAATTTACTTTTAGGATGTCTAAATATTGACACATTATTTTTTAATATATGAAAACTTGGGATGATCCATGTTTATTCATAGTAATCATCTATTTAAATACTTCATGATGGTTCATAAATAGTTTGGGAATTTATAAATCATATCCTTAGAGAGTTTTAAACTAGATGTTTAGTAAGGGATATTGTTTTTCACTAGTTCCCAATTGATTCTTGCTTAATATGTTGTTTTCGGGGTTGTTACCCCTATGTATATATTTTCCAGATCTATATCCACTATTAGTATCCAAAGAATGATGTATTTATAGGAAACCACTCACTTTATCCTTTACCAAAATTCCAAGACATTTTACTACACCTTAACTCATCCTTTGGAATATCCTTAGAGACTTCCCTAGACATACTCTTATTAATATCCCTAGGAATATCACTAATGTTTTCTTATCCTAGTTTCCAAAGGTTGACTAAACCATTCCATTGATACCAACTATAGTGACCCATGATTCTCATACACGGAGATCAAATAATTTTTATAAATATTTATTACATTACATGAACACATTCCCGAGTACCATAATAGTTTAGTGTCTTTGGAAACATGGAATGCAATATTTTAACTTGGAGAATTATCTTTAGTGTTTCCCATAAATATATTCTAATTTAATACCCCTACATAAATTTTTTTTTTCATAAACAAGGGAAGGGAAACATAATAAAGGGTGATCTCAGGTTCCCATTAAGGGTAAACAATAAAGATACTTAAGCATGACATAAGAATAAGGGTATGAGATCATGAGAATGAAATTAGAAAACCATACCCTTCATATTAATGACCATAAAAATAAAAAATTGAATAATGATTGGAAATTTATAAGACATGAATCATAATATTATCAAAGAACATGATTCATGATAGTATAAAGTTAGTATAATACATATATTTGTGGCATAAGATGTAGATTTATCACATTCACATCATCTTATTATATTGTGAACAAGTATAAATAAAAACAGGTTCACTCATCAAGTAAAGGAAAATAAATCAATCCCTAAAATAAACTTATTAATCTTAAAATAGTTACAAACATATAATTATGGTCATAAAATATAGCTCTATTCATAAAATTGTGAACATGTAAATAGGTTCACACATACCATTATGAACATATAATTAGGTTCACACAAAACATTTTGAAAATGAAACCAAGTTCACACATAACATTTTTGACACATAATATGGTTCACTAATAACATAATGGAAATGTAATCAGGTCCATGCATAAAATTTTGAACATTAAATGATGTTCACTCATAATATAAATACTCATGAGCTATCCATTTTCACCCAATTAATTTTAGATAGATATAGGTCCCACGCATCACATAATGAAATCCACATTTATGCGTTCTATAATATCATAAAAACTCTTCATATCATAAACCATGAAATGAAATGGGTGTCATAAAAATTTCATCATATCAAAACCTATGGTAAAATGATAGTTTTAATAATAATTTCATCATAGCATAACCCATGAAAATAAGCTGGTTCCATAAGTGTTTAATCATGATATAAACTGTGGAAGAGAAATGGGTTTCATAAATAACTTTTCACTATAAACACAAACCATTCAAAGAAAAAATAAAAATGGTGTCCTTGGATAATATCCACAGTAAAGAAAAGGTAACTCCCACTAATCTTATCTTATATGGAAAATTATTTTTAAAGAATCATTTAAAAAATTTTATTAGGAAAATATCCTTTTCACTTTGAAAAATTATTTTTTAAAAATAAAATCTTTTGATGACCATTTTATGTGAAAATAACCTTGAAAATTATAAAATATTTTTTTGAAAACAATTTAAAATAATTTCTAATCATTAAAAAATATTAATTCATTTTATTTTAAAATAACCTTTTCATCTTACAAAGTAAGATTTAAAAATCATTTTAAAAACTTTTTAAAATATAAAACATATTCAAAATTATGTTTATGAAAATCCATATAAAATGAAAATAATCCAAAAATATATAATAAAACCATTTATTTTAAAAATTTTCATTAAAAATATAAATTAAGCTTGAATTAATGTATTTTTCATAATGGAAGATAATTTTTTACCTGACATTCACTTAATAATAAAGATTCCATTCATATCGTCGGTAGAAGTCAAAAGTTCCTTGATTGGAAAATGGAAAACATTTTCCTTTTGAAAACATTTTAAAAAATGGTCATTAAAATTGGTAAAAATATCTTTTAAATATAATAGTACAATAGTACAACATTTATGAAAATATTTTTTGAAAAAATGTTTTTGGAAGAAAATAGATTTCTGACCAAAGAGAGAAATAAAGTAAAATTTTCATAAAAACACTTTCTGAATTATCTTAAGTTACTAAGAGTGGAAAATGGTACTATTACTTGAAGATATCATGAATAAAAAAAGGATAATAATATTTATGATAATTTTTGATACAAGGATCATAATATTCCATCAATTGAATCATAACCATAAACAATCCCGATAAATGATGAGATTATAACAAAAAACTCTAACCGCTTTGCTAACATTGAATCCAAATACCCATGAATGAATAAAATACATGAATAATAAAATATCATAAAGATAAGAATAATAATTATATGACATGTTAAAGGGGTATTATTTACACCTTATAAAATAATAATAGTGCACAACATAACATGTGTCTCAAAGAATGAAAATTGAGTAATATTTCCCTTATCAATTTGGTAACATTTTAACCATAAACCCCATGAAATATAGATATTAAAATATATATTTAAATACCAATAAGTATTAGTATAATAATAATAAAATACCTCCATTATATTTTCACACACCACATATAATAAATATATAATGAACATGACTTGTTTCATATAGAAAATAAAAGTGAGATAGAAATCCCTTACAACATGAGTAATTTTTGAATATTGAGATCTGTGAAAGAATAAAATAAATTAACTTCATGATATAAATTTTCAAAGTGTATTATATACACTAAATAAAATAAATTAGTGGGGAATATGGCATAAGTCTCAAAAAATAAAATTGGGACTAGAAATCCCCATAAGTATAGTTTTGACTTCCTTCGCACACATTAAAACCTCTTGTACAATAAATATAAGTTTATTATTAATATACCAAAAAACTATATTCATATATATATATATCATCCCATATATGGTTTTTATGACCTTTAATTACCCATTTATAAATAATTCCATTTTAAAATTACCATTTGGGTAGTAACCGCTTTATTTTTGTACAAGTTTTGACATGTTATTCTTGGTCCACTTACTAATATCATGATTTAATCATCTATATAATTATATAAATGATATAAATATCATATATATTCATTATATATTTATTTATAATAATATATAAAATATATAAATAGGAAATAAAATACACTGTTTATGGAGATGGTAGGCCATATGTAATCATGAACATTATTTCCATTTTCTTGTATTATTGAAGGAAAGAAAAGTAAATGATATATATGTATATATTTATATATAATAATTCCAGTATAATAATTATTACACATATATGAAATAATTCTATTAAACCCATCATCAATACATTTAATTAAAAATATGAAGGAATCACATCACTTCTAGAGGCGGTAGTTCACCGTACACATGTACAACATTAACGTATTATATTAAAAGGTAAATCATAAAGTTATGTGTTATATAAAAATTAAAAAATCATAATAACATCATAATAATCTTAAACATCATATATAATCTACAAATAAATCATTATTATCAACCTTTAATGGTGATAATGGAAGAACAAACAACACCGGCTCATGAGGTGGTAGTCCACAGTACACACGAATGACCCATTTGATGGACATATGTGAAGTTTTAGGTAGTACCATTAACATAAAAAAATTTCATTATAATTATTATATTTTTGATATTATATAATCATAATATAAAAATAAATTAAAGTGTTTATGTATGGAATAAAACAAATACGTTCATTGATGAACATTACCTCTTCTTCAGGTAACTCATTTTAGATTACACCAAAGGACTTACTTGGATGGATTTATGAAAAAAATGAGATATATAGGATTATGGGATGTACTTTTGAAATATATTTGGTCAGATAATGGTTTAATAAAAGGATATTGATATGTGTGTAAAGCGGGGGAGAGGTGATGGCCTTTTATAAGGTAGGTGTGTAGAAGACATATAAATACAAAAAAGTTAGTTCTATTGGGAGGTCTCCCTTACATAATGTGCAACTAATAATGTACCATATTTTATAAAATAGGTTATATGGTATAAATATTTCCATACAATGGGTTTTGTATAATTTTATAGATCATTTCACCCATTAAGTTTAAATTTTAGTATGTTAGTAAACTCGTTTTTTCTTAATCAACATGATTAATTTTAACTATTTTCACTAATAATTATAGTAAAAAATTATGTTTGAATTATTATAGAGTATATATTATTATTATTCCAATTATTTAATCTATTATAAAAAATTAAAATCACTGAATTGATAGAAATTAATTTAAAATTAATCCCATAGACATGATGAGAAAGCGAGTTTTTAAAGTGAAAATGTTTAAAGGTTTTGAAAATTTTTATATCCAATTTCTATGTAAAATTGATTCCATTGACAAAAATTGGATTAATATTTGTATAATTAGTATAATTATAAATTAATAGTAATTTAAAATATAATTTATCTATATAAATAATTCTAATAAAAGTAGATTTCAATTTAAATTAAGTATTTTCACTATTCATCAATAGATGAATTTATTCAGAAAAATCCCAAGAAATTCATTCTAAGAAAATTTTTAAATTTAAGTTTAAAAAATAAGTTTATTTTTTAAAATATAATTTATAAAATCTCCCAAATTTATTTTAAAAATAACAACACCGTTAAAAGGTGGTAAAGCAACAATTTAGAAAAATTCATCTTTTATGCGTAAATTTGGATTATTTAGTATCTCTTATCTAGAAAACACATTAGATAAATTTTAAATATCTTATTGAATATATAATATGTACCTTTCATTATAATAACTCATAAAAAATGGTTTAATTAATTTGATGAGGTATAACATGTTTGTTTTCATAAAGTTATTTTTCTAAAAAATGAATTATAATATTTTCAAAAAGGTTTTATTTTAATTTCTAGTTAATTGGTCACCAATGAATTAATATTATATACATATGTAAACAATGTTTTAATTACTTAGTTAATATTATTCATAATCTCCATTCAAATAACTTGGTGAAAATTAGAATATTAGAAAATAATATTTTAATAAAATTTCATGTTTCATTTAAACTCAGTGTTGCGTATAAATCAAGATAAACTTTGTGTTGTGTATAAGTTAGGCTAAACAAGTGTTTCATGTAATGAAATATTAAATTGGTGTTTCATGTAGCAAAAACATAATTTTGTTTTTTGTGAAACTCAATCCAAACTTAGTTTTTTCGTGTAAAAAAATCTATATTATATGTTGTGTGAAATGGAAAATATCAAAAAGAATAAATTAATTTAAAAAAAAAATAAAAAAATATCAAAGTGTTACTGGTTCTATAAGGGTTCAATTATGATTATGTCACAAGTAACCTACATGAATTTTCTTTTCTTTCTAATAATTTTCAATGGAAATCATTTGATATGAAAAGAAAAGATAATGAATTTTTAAAGAAAAAATAATTCTCTTTTAAGAATAAAAGTTATGTTTTTAGAAAATGTTTTTAATGGGTTTTCTTTTTTTTTTCATTGGATTAAAGTTTTTCTTATTTTTTTGGTCCCTTATTAAGATTTTTTTTTCTCATCCCATGTTTTTTGAGATGTTTTTCATAGGGTTTAAGGAATTCTTGAGGGCAATGATGATGTCAAGATGAAGATTGTGAAGACCTATCTTGAAAAGAAACCATATTTTATTTTAAAATGTTTTTTGGTGAAAAAATGGATAGTGAGAGAAATCTTCCACTTATAATGTATAGGTTTTCTATTTATGAGTTTTTTCTAATTCTAGAAAACTCTAAATAGAAGAGATCCTCATGATTTTAAGAAAGTTAATTATTGTCCATACACACTAGAATATGTAATTCTTATTGTTGCACTACGGAAAAAATGGTTAATAGCGACAGGGTATTTGCGACAGGAATTATTCCCGTCGCAAATACCTTTCACAAAGGAGTATTTGCGACGGGCAACTATTTCCGTCGCAAATAATCTGTTATTTGCGACGAGTTTTTTTACCCATCGCAAATAGTTTGGCGCAAAATGCGCGCCAAACCGCGCGAAGTTTATTTGCGACAGGGATAGAACCCCGTCGCAAACAACCGGTGGCGGTTAAAGACTATTTGCGACGGGACTGCAGTCCGGTCGCAAATACCCAGGCGGCATGAATTATTTGCGACGGGACCCGTCGCAAATAACTGTTTTAATGCCGCCCATAATTAAATGCGGTCAGGGTTATTTGCGACGGGGTTCTATCCCCGTCACAAATAACCGGCGGCGGTTAAAGACTATTTGCGACGGGCCTGCAGTCCCGTCGCAAATACCCCGGCGGCAGGGGTTATTTGCGACGGGACCCGTCGCAAATAACCGTTTTAATGCCGCCCATAATTAAATGCGGCCAGGGTTATTTGCGACAGGATTTCCGTCGCAAAAAAGCCCGTCGCAATTAATTTAACCTATAAATACTACCAACCATTACAATTTTCTCACTCTCAACTCTCAACCGTTCTAATTTTTCCACTCTGAATCTTTTACGATTTTCAGTTGTAATTTTTTTTCCGACTTCGAGGATTCAGTTGGTGGTGTTCTACAATTACAACGGCTCGACATTGACATCAAGTTTAAGGTTTTTATCTGAATTTTAATTTAAGATTTATTTTATTTATTATATTTATTTAGTTTAAATTTTTAGATTTTTTTTTCTGATTTCTAATTAGAAATAATTATGAATAAGTATTAATAATTAATAGTAATTAGAGACAATTAAACACTAATTAATTTAAAATAGTTAGCTGTAATTACAATTAATTAGCAGTAATTATGAAAAATTAAAATTAATTTGAATTAGTTAATAATAATTAGAAATAATTAACATTAATTAGTAATAATTTATAATAATTACCAATAATTAGTAATAATTACTAATAATTAGTAATAATTAATAATAATTCCCAATATTCAATAATTGCCAATATTTGTCAATATTTTTTCCAATAATTACCAATATTAACCAATAATTGCAAATAATTGTCAATATTTACCAATAATTAGGAATAATTACCACTAATTAAGAATAATTACCAATAATTAGGAATAATTACCAATAATTAGGAATAACTACCAATAATTAGGAATAATTACCAATAATTAGGAATAATTACCAATAATTAGGAATAACTACCAACAATTAGGAATAATTACCAATAATTAGGAATAATTACCAATAATTAGTAATAATTACCAATAATTACCAATAATTACCAATAATTAGTAATAATTCGTAATGATTACCAATAATTAGTAATAATTACCAATAATTATCAATAATTACCAATAATTAGTAATCATTTCCAATAATTAGTAATAATTATCAATAATTAGTAATAAATAATAATAATTAGTAATAAATGGTAATAATTAGTAATAATTACCAATAATTAGGAATAATTAGTAATAATTAACAACAATTACCAATAATTAGTAATAATTAGTAATAATTACCAATAATTAGCAATAATTAGTAATAATTACCAATAATTGGTAATAATTAGCAATAATTAGTAATAATTACCAATAATTAGTAATAATTACCAATAATTACCAATAATTAGTAATAATTACCAATAATTATCCATAATTAGTAATAATTACCAATAATTACCAATAATTAGTAATAATTGGTAATAATTATCACTAATTACCGATAATTCGTAATAATTAGTAATAATTACCAATAATTAGTAATAATTAGAAATAATTACCAATAATTACCAATAATTAGTAATAATTAATAATAATTACCAATAATTAGTAATAATTAGTAACAATTACCAATAATTAGTAATAATTAGTAATAATTACCAATAATTACCAATAATTACCAATAATTACCAATAATTAGTAATAATTACCAATAATTAGTAATAATTACCAATAATTAGTAATAATTACCAATAATTCGTAATAATTACCAATAATTAGTAATAATTAGAAATAATTACCAATAATTACCAATAATTAGTAATAATTACTAATAATTACCAATAATTACTAATAATTAGTAATAATTAACAATAATTAGTTATAATTACCAATAATTAGTAATAATTAGGAAAAATTACCAAAAATTACCAATAATTAGTAATAATTACTAATAATTACCAATAATTAGTAATAATTAGTAATAATTACCAATAATTAGTAATAATTAGTAATAATTACCAATAATTACCAATAATTATCAATAATTAGTAATAATTAGTAATAATTATGAATAATTAGTAATAATTACCAATAATTAGTAATAATTAGTAATAATTAACAATAATTACCAATAATTAGTAATAATTAGTAATAATTACCAATAATTTTGTAATAATTACCAATAATTAGTAATAATTAGAAATAATTACCCATAATTACCATTAATTAGAAATAATTACCAATAATTACCATTAATTAGTAATAATTAACAACAATTACCAATAATTACTAATAATTGGTAATAATTACCAATAATTACCAATAATTACCAGTAATTAGTAATAATTACCTATAATTAGTAATAATTACTAATAATTACTAATAATTACTAATAATTACCAGTAATTACCAATAATTATTAATAATTAGTAATAATTAGTAATAATTAGTAATAATTAGTAATAATTACCAATAATTAGTAATAATTACTAAAAATTACCAATAATTACAAATAATTAATAATAATTAGTAATAATTATTAATAATTAGTAATAATTAGTAATAATTATCAAAATTTAGTAATAATTACCAATAACTAGTAATAATTACTAATAATTACCAATAATTACCAATAATTACCAATAATTATTAATAATTAGTAATAATTAGTAATAATTAGTAATAATTACTAATAATTAGTAATAATTTCCAATAATTACCATTAATTAGTAATAATTACCAATAATTACCAATAATTACCAATAATTAGTAATAATTAGTAATAATTACCAATAATTAGTAATAATTACCAATAATTATTAATAATTACCAATAATTAGTAATAATTCTTAATAATTAGGAATAATTACCAATAATTAGGAATAATTAGTAATAATTAGTAATAATTAGTAATAATTACTAATAATTGCCAATAGTGTCAATATTTACCAATAATTCCCAATACTTGTCAATATTTACCAATAATTAGGAATATTTACCAATAATTAGGAATAATTACTAATAATTAGGAATAATTAGGAATAGTTACCAATAATTAGGAATAATTACCAATAATTAGGAATAATTACCAATAATTAGGAATAATTACGAATAATTAGGAATAATTACTAATAATTAGGAATAATTACCAATAATTTGGAATAATTACCAATAATTACCAATAATTACCAATAATTACCAATAATTAGGAATAATTACCAATAATTAACAATAATTACAAATAATTAACAATAATTACCAATAATTTGGAATAATTACCAATAATTAGGAATAATTAGAAATAATTGGGAATAATTACCAATAATTACTAATAATTACCAATAATTAGTAATAATTACCAATAATTACCAATAATTACCAATAATTACCAATAATTACCAATATTTACCAATATTTACCAATATTTACCAATAATTAGGAACAATTACCAATAATTAGGAATAATTACCAATAATTAGGAATAATTACCTATAATTAGGAATAATAACATTATTACATTATTAGTATATTTTATTATTAATATTAAAATAATATAATTTTCTATATTATATATAATTCTCCTTTCATCTGTGTGTTTTCTGTCTCCACATGTAATATTTGCATTCTTTTTCAAAATTATCAACCTACTCACCAATGGAGAGGTGAAAGTGAATGCAAATATTACATGTGGAGACAGAATGTTAAACACACAGATGAAAGGATAATTGTATATAATATAGAAAATTATATTATTTTAATATTAATAATAAAATATACTAATAATGTAATAATGTTATTATTATATAATTAATATTTATGAAAAAATAATATTAGTATTATTAAAATAATAAAAAATTTTATAATATTAAAATTATCAATATTTGTAACATGTTTTGCTTTATTCTCAACATATTCAATTCATAAAGGGTCAATTTTTAGGTCTATCTCAATAAAAAGTTTTCGTCAGTCGTGTCTGATGTAAACTCTATAATTATCCTTGCTTGAGTGTTTTTTCTAACAAATTATTCAAAACCAGTAATGATTTTATATTTTATAGAAAAATATGGAACAATGAGGTCGTCAACAGTCATTATTAGATGACCGCATATGGATAAATCAACGTAGAAATCCAAACGGTTCTGGTTTAAATCCAGTATATATAGAGGGTGTTGAGACTTTTTTATCATTTGCGGCATCAAATACAGAATTTGTTTCAGAAGGCAAAATAAAATGCCCTTGTAGAAAATGTGCATTGAGAACGTTTGACACGTTTGACAAAGTGGGGGGACATCTCTTGCGTTTTGGTTTTCAACCAGATTATGTTTTTTGGTATCAACACGATGAACGCAGTTCCAGAGTAGGTGATACCAACTTGATTCTGAATCCATCCCGGTTTCAAGATTTAGTACATGATGTTGCAGGTTCACCGGTTCAACATACAGAAACTCCGGCTGATATAGCTTCAAATCCTGAGTTGGCACCGTCTGAATTTTATGAGTTGTTGAGGTCTGTCGAGGATGCATTATATACTGGATGCAAGATGAGAAAATTAGAAGCAGTTGCAAAATTTATGGCTATCAAATCAGATAACAGAATGTCAAACACCTATTTTGACCAGATATTTTCTTTGCTTAAAACAATGTTACCCGAAGGAAATGTTTTGCCTGCAAATTACTATGAGAGTAAGAGTCTGGTTCAAAATTTGGGACTTACTTGTCAGAAGATTCATGCATGTTCAAATGATTGTATTTTATATTCTGGGGAAAATGAGTCGTTGGATAGTTTTCCCACATATGGGAAACTGAGATATAAAGAAGGGCAACATGGGAAGTCTGGTTTGATTCCTGTAAAACAGTTGAGATATTTTCCGTTTACATCCAAACTTCAGCGTTTATTCATGTCTAAGAATACAACGACAATGATGTCATGGCATAAAGTGAATATTTCAACCGATAAAAGCTTGAATCATCCAGCCGATGGTGATTCATGTAAACATTTTGATAGAGTGCATCCATCCTTTGCTTTATAATCTAGAAATGTTCGACTGGGCCTTTCCACTGATGGTTTCTGTCCGTTCGGATCTTATAGTAGTCAATATTCATGTTGGCCTGTTTTTTCAACTCCGTACAATTTACCTCCATGGATGTTGATGAAGGAGCCATATATCTTTTTGACTTTACTAATTCTAGGACATCCAAAGAAGAATATTGATGTTTATTTGAAACCATTGATTGATGAATTATGTTTATTGTGGAGTACTGGTGTCAGTACATATGATGTTGCTACGAAACCAAATTTCATTCTGAGAGCAGCATTGATGTGGACAATTAGTGACTTCCTGGCTTATGGGATGTTATCTGGATAGAGTACACATGGTCAGAAATCATGTCCTTACTGTATGGGAGAGAACAAAGCATTTATTCTCATTCATGGAAAGAAACCTTGTTATTTTGACTATCATCGCAGATTTCTTCCAACTGATCATCCTTTTCGCAGAAACAGATCTCATTTAAAAAAAAGAACAGTTGAAAGGGATGGACCTCTAAAAATGCTATCAAGTTCGGAGTTAAAATCAGTTGTATTTTCATTACCTCCCATCACTTTTGGTCCCACAATAAACCAACAGAAAATTTCTGGTTTTGGGAAAGAACACAATTGGATTAAACATAGCATATTTTGGGATTTTCCATATTGGTCTAATTTGTTGGTCCGCCAAATGTTGGATGTCATGCATATTGAGAGGAACTATTTTGATAATTTGTTTCATACAGTTTTGGATATTCCAGGAAAGAGAAAAGACAATGTAAATGCACGTTTATATCTTGCCCAAATTTGCAGGCGTCCAGAACTGGAACTGTTTGAGAATGTCAGAACAGAAAGGTTACTGAAACCAAAAGCAGCTTATACACTGTCTAAAGAAAACCGTATATTATTTTGTCAGTGGATTGCAGATTTGAGACTTCCAGATGGCTGTGCTTCCAATTTGGGTAGATGTGTAAAGAATGGTCATATTACTGGATTAAAAATTCATGATTGTCATGTTATAATGGAAAGAATTCTACCCATTGGATTAATAGTTCAGTTGAATTCTGTGATTTGGGATTCCATAACAGACATGTCTCATTTTTTTCGGGAAATTTGTGTGGCTACAGCAGATTATAATACTCTATGAAAACTTGAAGAAGATGTTGTTGTAATTATATGTACACTGGAAAAAATATTTCCACTATCTTTCTTTGACTCAATGGAACATTTGATGTTACATTTTCCATATGAAGCCAAATGTGGAGGTCCAGTACAGTTTCGATGGATGTACCCATTTGAAAGATGCATGAAAAAATTGAAAAGAAAAGTACGTAACAAAGCATCTGTTGAAGGATCTATTTCAGAAGCTTATTTGCAAGAGGAAATATCTTTTTTCTACTCCCATTATTTTGAATCTGAGTATCCTTCAAAACACAAACTAATGGGACAGAATTAGCGGAATATTGATGAAATCGATAATCAATTATCTATTTTAAACCAGCCAGAGCTTGGTTTTGGTGGAGTTTATGAATGCTGGCTTTCAGATGATGAACATCACAGAGCTCATACGTATGTTCTGCTCAATTGTGAAGAGATGACATCAATTGTACTATAAGTGTTTATATCACTTATTCTATCATTTATGTTACAGTAAATAACTTTGTTTTTTATAGGTTTTATGATAATCATATCAAGAAACAAATTCCACAAATTACAGCAGCTGCTCTCGAAGAACGCCGACAGAAAAATTTCTCTCAGTGGTTTCAAAAACTGGTAACATAAATTCTTTATCTTTTAGCAACTCATTCAATGTATAGTTTACTATATTGATAATTATTTCACAAATTTTCAGGTGTCTCGACATGCTGATAAAATTGAAAAACGACTGTGTATATTGAGTAACCCACCTTCCAAACTTGTTAAAACTTATAATGCATATGTGGTGAATGGATTTCGATTTCACACACATGCATATGGGGAATCAAAAAAAACAATGAACAGTGGAGTTAGCTTGAGAGGATCTCATCATCGAGAAAATGAAGTTGACTTTTATGGAATACTTGATGAAATCATTGAACTCTGTTATCTTGGACAACATTACATAACAATGTTCAAATGTCGATGGTTGGATACAGAGAGAGGCGTGTGTGTTCATCTGACTCATGGAATCATCGATATTAAATGTAAAAGTGTTCTCGCAGTAAATGAACCATTCTTATTGGCTCAACAGGAACATCAAGTTTATTACGCAAAGTACTGTGCTACATCAAGAGACTTGACTGATTGGAGGAGTATAATAAAAATAAAAATTCGAGACAATCAGTTTAGTCAAAGTGAATGTTCTTTCACTGATGTGAAAATAATTGAAGTTTTTCAAGAGAGTACTCAAAATCAATCTTTTTTACAAAGAGACATGATTATTGATGACGACACCTCACATTTAAGAGTCGGTGATGACGATGATGTTAATGATGTCACATATGAATTTGAAGTGGTAAGAGATGAAGCAACTGGAACTCGAATGGATATCGATGATGTTGAGGAGGAATATGAAGATGACATTGACATATATGAAGATGACGATGAAGATGAACACTGATAGAATTCCATGGTAGTTATATACAATCATAACTAATATATATGTATATATAATAGTAATTATCAATTATTTTCTAACAACATTAACATTTTATGTTTCAGATGGATGACGACACATTTCGTGAGTTGGCGGATGCTGACCTGCCTTTCGATGCGGATGAGTTGCTGGCAAATGACCCTCAGCCTGCAGGCGCTCCAGGGAGTACGCGGAGGGGGCGCGGTCTTGCACGATTGATGATTCCTGAACCCGTCCCCGAGCGACGTCCACGTCTTGGGTTTGATCCACGCACACGTAGGTGTGATAACCTGTGTGATAACCTGCGGATTTGACTAAGATTTCATTAATCTATTCACATAATAAATGTTTATTATTTTTACAGTTTTCCGCATATAGCAGTCGGACAGGGCAGTGATATTTTGCGCAACTATTTCTCTCAGCCTTGGACCACATGGGAGCAGATTCCCATTGTTGTGCAGTAGGCCATGTTCGACCATTGGTTGGTACGTACGTAAATAAATAATTTTTATTTTGAAAATTATTTCATTTCTAACTTGATATTTTGATTTATTTGTAGGTTTTATGGTATCTGATCATGGATACCATGCGTGACGCCATCCACGAGGCATGGGAGGTGGCCATGCGTGATCACTTTTGTCAGTTTTTGCACAATTTAAGAAAAGCTGCCACGAAGAAAGCAAGAGTGTCAGATTTTGACGAGTCATGTAGAGAACACCGACCAGAGTACATTTCATCCCATGTATGGGATGGATTATGTGCGCACTGGTTGAGTGATGCCTTTCAAAAGAGATCATCGGTGGGGAGACAGAATCGGGGGAGACAGGAGGTGACTCATCGAGCTGGGAGTCGTACTTTCAGTACTTATAGACAACATCTCGTACGTACATTATTTATAAATATTTTATATAACTATAAATATTAACAGTTTATTTTTTATTCTTATAGGATGTCGAGCACCCCGATATTACAGAGTACGATGTATATCGGAGGATGTATAGTGATCCTGCTACTGGGGAGATCAGAGGTGATCGTCAGCGTCACATCGTGGTCAGTATTATTTGTTTTCGAGTTTAAAAATTAACTGCATATAATATATTCACAATTTTAATTTTAAATTGAAACTACAGGAGTCATATGAGGCCGCAGCGTCACAGACCCGGCCTGAGAGTCAGACCGAGTCATCAGATCAGACCACTGGCCATCAGTTTGATGAGGCGACATGGATGCAGGCCACCCAGTATGCCTTCGAGAAGGGCCGGGTAGTTGGTATCAGCTCTCGACTGACTCCCGAAGATTATTATGGCAGTGCTGCGATGTCGGCGTCCAGCTCGAGAGGAGCTCGTCCATCTTCTTCTGCTACACAGTATGAGGATCAGTTGCGATCTCAGACTGCACTGATAGAGAGTCTCCGATAGGAGAATGAACAGATGTGTCAGCAGCAGCAGCAGCATGAGGAGGAGGGTCGACGCCAGCAACAGCTGTACGAGGAGCAGATGAGTCGGTGGCAGCAGCAGCAGCAGGAGTAGATGGAGTACATGCACCGACTCACTCATGCTTTAGGGATGGAGTTTCCTCCACCAGCATCTCTAGATCCCCCCTCCCCCTCCCCCCCTCCTTCAGATTAGAGTTTGTTTTTATGTTATAAAGTTTGTTAAATCAAAATATGAATTTTTTTTCTATTCGTAGTTTCTGTCTCATTATAAAATATTAATAATATTATATTTTGAAATAAAAATATTAATATGAATAATAATATTATTTATATTTTATAATATTAAATTATATATATATATATATATTAAAATTTTATAATATAATAATTTAATTATATTTTCTTGTAATATTTGAATTATTTTAATATTTGAATGTAAAATAATTCTATTATTTTTATATTAATTAAACTAACTTATTAATATTTTTTTTATTTATGAATTATAATTCTAAAGTTATTATATTAATTAAAATCATTTATTAATATTCTATTATTTTTTATTTTTCAATTATAATTCTATTATTATTATATTAATTAAAATAATTTATTAATAATTTATTATTTTTATTTTCGAATTATAATTCAATTATTATATTAATTAAAATCATTTATTAATATTTTATTACTTTTTATTTTTGAATTATAGTTCTTTTATTATTATATTAATTAAAATAATTTATTAATAATTTATTATTTTTATTTGTGAATTATAATTCTATTATTATATTAATTAAAATCATTTATTAATATTTTTTTTATTTTTGAATTATAATTGGATTATTATTATATTAATTAAAATAATTTATTAATAATTTATTTATTTTTATTTTTTTATAGTATTTGCGATGGGATACTATGCCCGTCGCAAATAGTATTATTATTATATTCATTAAAATAATTTATTAATATTTTTTTAATTTTTTTTAAAAATAGTAATTGCGACGGGCCTGTCACAATTACTATTTTAAAAAGTTTTTACAAATATACGGACTAATATTTGCGATGGGAAGGATCACCATCGCAAATAATACCTTTAGCGACGGGCCCGTCGCAAATAATTGTTGTTGCGACGCCGTTTTCCGCAACGGGCTATTTGCGACAGGCCCCCGTCGCAAAAGCCTATTAGCGACGGGATCCCGACGCAAATACCCCGTCGCAAATGCCATTATTTCCAGTAGTGTTGGTTCATTATGCCACATGTATCACATATAACTTCTCTACCTAACATGCCCAACTCTCATTCAATTCCATTATTATCCATTACATAACATTCTTTTCCATAGATTAGTCTTTATTTTTCACATATAAAATAATTTCACTTCCTCTTACTACAATAAACACATATTATTATAAATTATAATGAAAATATAACTAATTTGAATATTCTTAATCCCCTGTATACATTAAAAATCCATTAACCTCAAAAAAGTTTATTAATTCCTTCATTTCCATGGGATACTTCAAGAGAAGATCCAAATTATCAATGTAAGTACTACTTACCCTTTTACTCTTATTCTTTGTTTCTTCCCATCCAACCTCCTCTAAACCCATTATATAAATTTGTATATAATGACTAAAGTAAAAATATTTACTGAAATGTTTTTAAATTGAATTTATAAACATTATATATTTCTCTCTTATTCAATCAAGAAAAAGAAAACATTAATCATGCGTGTGTACGAACTACCGCCTCTATGAAGAAACTTTTTCTTCATCACAAAATTTATAATATTATTTAAGGGATGGGTTTGGTGAATATATAATTTATTTATTTCTGGATTTAAATTATGTAAATATAAATTATGCATTCTATAATTAATTTTAGAAATAACCGATCATTGTAACATTAACCTCCCTAAACAAGAATACTATGATGAAAATATTTTTATTCATAATATTTTGATATCCATTACTTATTCTTATAATTCCTTAATTTTTTTTAAATATCACACGGAAAAACACTAAATAAGATCCATATGCTTCTGGTATAGTGATATTAAAAATAATCCACCATATAATCATCCATTAATTTGGGTAGGTTCATATTTTGGTCATTTTAACCACCCACTTGAACAATAATATGAATTTATACCTTTAATCACTATGGGAAATTACTTACTAGTATAATATGATATAAATATTTAAATAAAGTTTTTTTATTGTGGAAATATCATCATTTAACTAATTAATAAAGAAAAAATCATTTGTTCATTAAAAATAACTTAAACACGATCATCACTAATTTCATCTTCATGTTTATTACCAAAATTGGCATGAAATGAAATTATAGATTTATATACTACCATAGAACACATATTCATGTTCATCTAATAATATTGGAATGATTAATTTTGTGATAATAATGAAAACCAACACCGTTTTATGAAACTAGTTTATAAAGATAAATATTACTTACACTTGATGTTCAAAATTAGCAGAAACTAACTAATATATATATATATATATATATAATTATTTTAAATTTAAATTATTAATGGTTATAGTTTTGAATTTATTTATTGAGTATGTATTTAATTATATTTATTTAATTATTCATAACATTTGATACAAGTGTATAATGAATTAGAACCGAGGTAATGGTTTTCATCTCAAATTAGTTTCTTTGAAACATGTTTTGTTTTGTGTACCTAATAATATTTATTTGGTGTATATAATTTCTAATCTATATTTAATTTCATGAATTATCTTTTAATCAAGAAATTTTATGTCAATTAAATTATTTATCTTTAAAGTTATTTGTATTAATGTTTTACTCAAGCCACAAGGGCTTTCTTAGTCTCAATTTGGATTCTTTGAGACATTTTACATGTTATAAACCATGATTACTTAGTGTTTTGTTCCATTTATTTTCTATCAAATCAATATTATATTCATTGTTTTATTTTAATGAATGTGATTAACCAATCTATATCATGTTCTTTTCTTCAAATTTCTTTTAACTCAATTGGTACCCTAGTCGTAAGAGTTTTCAGAAACACAATTTTCATTCATTGAATTATTATCATATAATTGAACTTATTTCATATTAGTTGGGTATATTCTACCCTTGGATTATGTTAAGTGATATTCTATCATTTAATACAATTTTACCATATTTACCCTTTTTCAAATGATTCATGCTTCATGGGGAATATTTTATATAAGGAATTTTGATAACTCAATTTTTCCTTGAGTTATATTTATTTATCATGAATATACTATGTCCATTATTGGGTTCTCCCACTGTAATATTTTATTATATTAAATTTTATAATCCAATTTTAGAAATATAATTTAATAAAAATTATTGTTTTTTACTCTTCTTACAATGTGATTTATAAAAAACCTATTTTAAAAATAATAAAAAGGGATTTCCCTTTCACTTTATCATGTTTTGTCTTTCTCTCCTCATTTACCTAAGAAAAATGTGATCTATTTTAAAATATAATTATTAAAAGTAATGGTTTTCAAATTATTTCAAATAATATTTTTAAAAGTTAACCTTAAAAGATACATGTAAATTTTTATTTTATTCTAATATAAAATATATTTTCTAAAAGATATTTTAATATTTAACATCCATTTCACTTATCATTTTAAAATTTATTTACCATAATGGGGTTTATGATACATGATTTATCCTCATTTTTGGGATTGAACTCTTGATATAAAACAATTTAATTATTGATCCCTTATTTTATGATAATGTTCAAATCATTATTTATGTGGGGATGTTTTTCATTTATGTCAATACCCTCCTAGATTTTCTTTTTTCCACTGCAGATATGTTCTTTTGAAACCACCCAATTTATTTCTCTACTTGTATTATGATTCTATTATTCTAGTATAAAATTAACTATATAATCATTATCCTATATTTTGTGAACATCTTATTTTATAGATTCAGATTAGAGGATGTTCACCAAGAAATATTTTTTATTTACTAACATGGGGAAAAGTATTAACATTCTATATATTTTTATGAACATACTGATGATTAATTGAAATTTGAATATGTATTTTTTTGAACTTCCAACTTATTTCTCTTTATGGGTTATTAACATGTTATTATTTTTATTAAAAGGGTGAAAGTACCGATATTATTGATGATTGTAAACTATTACCGCAATTTGATTAGTGATTGATGTTTGGTATCTTGATTTATAATGATAGACATGTTTTTATTCAGTAAGTGGTTCCTAGGGTAATGGTGTGAAAATTATGTTTGACTCTTATGGTGAATGAATTAGACATAATCAAGTGATGTGTGGGGACCATAATTATATATCCCCTTGATGCATTGATAGGTCTCATGAGAAAGAAGAAGTTGGGTTTTGGTGTATACCTATCCCCATAACAAGATTGTGTCCTAGAGGAATGTAACATCATGTTAATGGTTTTTAGATACTCATAAAACCTACTTTTTTATCATTATTTTTTTGGAGTTTTTATCATGTTGTCTTTGGTGGAATGTTGATTTTTTTTGTAATTTTCTGGAATATGTACGATTGGGACACAATTTTCCCAAATCATGCACCCAAGAAATGAAAACTATGAAACCCTAGGAAGTGGGGGTTTTCACGGTTAGTGTGTGATTTGAAAAACCATGCACCCACTTAGTAGAAACCATTCACCCTAGTAGTGGGGAACAAGGTTAAGTTTCATGGTTTTTCTATCTATGTGGCCCTACCTAACTAACTGCGAAGAAGCTACTTTTTTATTCTGAAAAATATTTTACAAAAAAACCCCTGTTTAATCTCCTCCCCAACCCTAACTCGGAATATCACAAATTACAAGTTCTTTGAGGCTCTCAAGAACCCTTTTTTCCCTCCAACCCATGCTTAGTTAGATCGAAGCATGGAATATCTCGTTCGATCCATCCCTTAAAAGCGATTATCCTCTTATTCTTTCTATCCCACTCTATCTATCATTTCCTAATAGGGGTTGTTAGATCATCATATTTATGATAGATATAAACTCTATTTATCTAAATATTGATTCTATTTTTGGATTTATAGAAAATTATTTTCATCATTATTCATTGGAAAATCCCACTATAGGTGTTGAGATTTGTTTACCAAGAATAATTATAGGTGGTTCCATATGAGTTGTGAAATTAAAATAAACAATGAATTGTTTTATTTTATTTAAATAGATTTATATTAATTTATGAAACCCCAATTTGATGAAAATTGGAATTGGAATTTATTTTTCATGGAATTTAGGAAAATCCCCAATTCCAATGGAATTTGGGAAAATCCCCAATTCTAATGGAATTGGAATTTGGGTGTATTTTAGAAATTGTTTGAATTTATAAATTGATTTTAGAAATTATATTAAATTTAATTTATAAAAACCTATTATTAGTTATGGTTTTAAAAGGAATAAATTTATAGAAAACCCATGTTTTAGTTTTAAAAGTGACTTGGCATTCAATAAGGAAAAGTGGGAAATTGAATTTTGAATGATGATTGAGAATTTGAAATGAAATGATTTTCAATTTTTCAAATGGTTAATAGAGAACATGCTATCCCAGGTACTTAGTGGGTTATTTGATATAGGCATGCTAGGATGGTAATTACCTAGAAATATAATGAAGACAATAACTCTAAAAAAACCTAGTTAGGAAGATGTTATCCCGAATAATATATTGATGTGTTCTATTCTGACTATGAATGAGGGACATGTGTATACAGTTCTATGATAATTGATATGAGAGTGTGAGGATCCTATGACCAGGAACTATCAAACCACTAAGAAGATGATCATGGTTCTTATTGTGATTATTTTGATAAATATTCCATTGATTATGAAACTTCTTTACTCATGCCTAGTTATTTATATGAAATATTTTATATAAAGTATTTATTTATGCCATGTTTGAAATGTTTTCCATCCTTTGAAAACAAACATAGTTTTTTTAATATAAAAATGTTGTATTATGTAATGATTTTTTATATTAATTTACAGAATTATTTGGGTTTTTATGATGGAATATTATTATCTAACACTTGGTGAGACCCTATTAGTCTTTTATCTCACACCCTACCTTTTCCTTCAGGTGATTATAGATTTTCTTCTTCCAGGTCCAAGAAAATAGAATGTGCCTCTTAGAGGAGGTGAATGTTCTTGATCCTTTGGGATTTGAGTGATGTTCCCTTTGGATAATTGAGTTTATCTTGTATAATTTTGAGTACTTTGATGATGTACTATTTTGAGTTTTTGATATACCTTTTTGGTTTCTGGTACTATCTCCATTTTTAGTTTTGAGCATACTGATATGTATCTTTATATTATGTTTTTTAGGAAAATTATTTCCCTCTTTTATCTTTTATGATAGTAGGTTCTAGTCGCTAACCCATGGGGATTGGGAATGAATTTTGATCAATTTAATTTTGGACTTGGGTGTGAGGGTACTAGGGTATCTGAGCTAGTTTGTGATAATATGTTACCAAAGGTGAAGGTCAGATATCATTCCTTGATGTTTGTGTGTAGTTGAAAGATATTTTTGGGACTTAGTATATATTTACAAGTGACTGTCTGAAAAAATATCATCATAATGAAACTTAAGTCACCATGGGTGGTTGGGAAAGGATTATTGAGGAATAATTATAGTATTTTCCCTACTTTTTTATTTGGATAGGTTGAAATCAAATTCTTTTTATCACTCATAATGGGATTAATTTCCTTGTTGCTCTTATTTGAGTGTTAATATATGTATATTTATGATGTATTCAAAATTTTCTAATGATGTTATGTAGAATCACGCCTCTGAGAAGATGTGTTAATAGGATCTTGGAGGGAGATACTAATGAACCAAAATCTTGGAATCCTCTTGTGGACTATAATCTTGTTTAGTTCATTGTACGTGATGTCCAAGATCTGGGACAAGAACCTGCACTTGTTACCATTCAGGCTCTAGTTGTGGAACCTTAGTGGGATGAATCTTGGAATATTTCTTAGGAGTTACTTCACTAAAATCCACCAATATTACAAGGTTCAAATAATCCTCAAGAATCTGGGGATTGGTTGAGGATGATTGTGATTTTATTTGAGTTCTTGGAGATTCCAAATTAAATTAAAGATAAATGTTCCACCATCAAGCTAGAAGGACCTAACATGAGATAATGGGACTCGATGGTAATGGTGAAGAATAAAAAGGGTTTATAGTGGGTGGAATTTAAATCTATTTTCACTGATTAATTATATCTAGATTCTATGGTGATGGATAAGGTTGTTGAGTTTTTAAAACTCTAGAAGGCTGACCGAACTGTGACAGAAAATGAAAATTTATTTACTGAGATTTTGTAGTTTTCACATGATATTATATCGAATGAAAAGATAAAGACTCAATGGTTTGATATTATACTTCAATATAATATTTTTTATCTGGTTTTCTTGATGATAATCTCTTTTTATGATGATGTGATGGATATGGTGTTGACAGTTGAGCTTGATATACCTTGTATGTTAGGGTTTATGGTGGTTCATTTTAATCCCATTGGTTTTACTTTGATTTCCCATAAATGGAAGATAATGTGGGATGATTCTCATGGTGGATCTTGATAGCAGGGTTATTTCATACCTACTACAATTTCTAGCATAGACTCTTTGACTTTCTTTTAGTGTGGAAAGCCTGGGAATTCAAAAATAGGTCTACACTGAAGCACCAAATATTTTTAGCCCAAGTTGATTTTCAAGACACTTTCAGATGTTTTCTATATCTTTCTACCCCAAGTTATGGCTTGGTCTCATCTGCCCCAAAAATTACTATAATGCAATATTATTCTTTAAGATCTAATGGGTTCTAGCCACATGCATTCAGAATGAAACTTCTTTACGTAGTATAAGAGTCTCCAAAGGAAGCTAGTATAGGTCCAACAACTATGAGAGGTACCATCACTATAGATTCATCTATAGTGACTTCTTTATTTGATATTGGGTCTTATCATTCAATCATATCAACTCGTATTGTGACATGTTAAATATTACTATAGAGATTTTATCATATGTGATAGATATTACTACACCCCTCAGAATGAAGAGAGAGCAGGGTCTGCATTATCCTACACGTGTATTCTCTTTATTGGATATTGAAATCATCTGGGGTTCTCTAGTTCTCAACATGATGGCTATTGATTTCATTTTCAGGATGGATTTTCTCATTACTAATAAATCCCGAATTAAATTTCATCATAGATCGGTCTTCTTTACCATTCCTAATGTGGGTGTGTCTTATTATTCAAGGATAATGGGACCTGAGGTCGATTAGAGTCGGAATATCTTTTCCTGAGTTAGGGAATGAAATATTAGTGTTTGGTTTTGACATGGAGTAGGAATCTCTGACCGATGATCTCCCTCTTTTTGTTATCAAATTTTCTGATGTGTTTCCTACCAATTTCATTGGTTTTCCACCAGTAAGAGAGGTAGAGTTCTTCATTTATTTTATGAATGGTACATAACCAGTGCCTATATCTTCTTATCATATGGAACCAACTAAAATTAAAGAGTCAAAAACTCAATTGGATGATCCATTAGAGAAATTATTTATATGCACAATGTGTCACCTTGGGCGATGACTATTCAATTCACAAAGAAAGATGACGGAACAATTCACCTTTGTGTTGATTACCATAATATAAATCAAGTTATGGTAAATAAAAAGCATCCACTACAATATACTGATGATATATTTTACTATTTTAAGGGGTTGAAGTGGTTTTCTAAGGTTTATCTTTGGTTTGGTTACCACTAATTGAGAATAAAATTATTTGACACTCTTAAAAACACCTTCTAGAGTAGATGTATCCATTATGTGTATATTATCACACCATTCAGTCTAACCAATTATCCTATAGTCTTTATGGATTTGATAAAAAAGATATTCCATGAGTATATTGATACTTTCTTTGTGGTCTTTGTTGATGAGATATTTGTTTACTCTTAGTCCGAGGGGGGTCATGGGCATCATTTGATAGAATATCTGGAATTTTTGAAAAATCAAAGTGTTTTTCCAAAGATATCAAAATGTGAATTCTAGATTTAGGGGATATGATCATGGTAAATGTGGGACAAAAACATGGTATTTCATTTGATCCTAAAAATTAAAAATCTATTATGAAAGGGTATAAATCATGCTTTGTTTTTGAGATTTGGAGGTTCTTGGGTTTAGATGGGTATTATTTCTGGTTTATAAAGGATTTCTCAAAGTTGGCTTCTCTGATAACTGCTATAAATCAGAAATTAGTAAAGTTTGCTGAAGATGATTAATGTAAAAGTTTTTTTGTTGAGATGAAATGTATTCTGACTTATGAACCAATGTTTACTCTTCTAATGTCTGGGCAGAGCTATGTGGTCTTTTTTGACACATCAGGTTCATGTTTGGGATGTATTCTTATGCAGGTAGATCACATGGTAGCTTATGAATTTTGATATCATAGACCATATAAGAATAATTATATTAACCATGAACTATAATTCATATCCATTACACACTCACATAAGAGTATGTGTAAATACTTATTTTGAGAAAGGTTTACCATTTATTCGAGGAACAAGTGCTTGATTTACATATTCTCTAAAAAAGATTTGAATCTATTCCATAGTGGTTGGGTGGATGCAGTCTTTTAATTTTGATATCTCCTATACCATGGGGAAAGGGAATTCCATTACTAATTCATTGAGTAAAAAACATTTTAACCATGCCATGAAAGAATTATCATAATAGTAGAACATGATGGATCTTTTGATACAACTTCATTTAAGAGTTTAAGAAATAGGGACTGAGGTTACCTTAGCTAGAGTCTAGTTAAACTTCTCTCTTCTCAAGACAATTCTTCAATAATATTAGATTGATGATGAATTCCAAGGAATCATAGACTCTCTCTATGGTAGGGAGATCATTTATGATTGGTCGTTCTAAATAGAGGATGTTCTATGTTTTTAGAATTGGGTTTTTGTGTCGTTACCTTTGAGAAATTTTTTGATGTGGGATTTATATAATTCTTAGTGCACAGTGCACCAAGGTTCCAAAAATATGTTTTATGATATGTGGCATCAATTATAGTTTCTATGTATGATATGGAGTGTTTCTAATTTTTAATCTAACTCTTATACTTGCCTATAGGTCAAGGCTAAGAACAAGATATATTCATGTTTTCTCAAGCATGTTCCAATGCTAAATTGGGAGTGGGATGGGATTTCTACGGCCTTTGTGGTTTGGTTTTCATGTAACCATAGAATGAATATTGTGATATTGGTTGTAATCCATAGTCTTACCAAATTGGATCACATTATACCAATTCATGACAAAACTAATATTGAAAATTACAGAAATCTTTGTGTGAGAGATATTATTAATTCTCATGAAGTCATATCGGCTATAGTCTCAGAAAGTGATCCCCATTTTACCTGTCACTTTTAAATATTTCTTCAAGAGCCATTGGAATATCATGTTTGTTTGAGTATGGAATACCATCTGTAGATGGATATCTAGACATAGAGATCTGTATATATTCTCAAGGACATGATTTGTGCCTATATCCTCAATTTTGGTGGATCTTAGGATGACCATTTTGTACAAATTGATTTCTCTTATAATAATAGTTACCTTTCTATGATCAGAATAGATCTTTTTGAGTCCTTGTATGTCCAACCTTTTAAATCTCCTCTATGTTGATCGAACATCGGTGAATGTTCCTCAATTTGATCGAGATTGGTCTAAAAGATGACAATTAATGTCCATAGGTAAGTGAATAATTCAAGGGAATGTTAATGGATATTGAAATGAATCAAGGATGTGAATTCCAATACTTTCATTGGTCAAAATGATTATAAACCATCCAACGGAGTAATACAGATGGTATTAATAAAAAATATATCCATTGGAGTAACAATAAATAGTTATTATCCTTAATGAATAGAAATACTTTAAAATATATAAAATAACATTCTTGAGGAAAATATCCTTTTCATTTTGAAAATCACTTTTTATAATATAAAGAATTTTGAAAATCCTTTTCTTTTGAAATCACTTTTATAAAATAATAATTCCTAAAATATTGGTATTTTTTTCTAATAATTACCTTTCTAACATATAAAGGAAACATCAAATAAATTATGGTAAAGTTAGTGGGTAATTCTATATCTGTTGTAAAAGTTAAAAAGAAAATTCCTTTTACATTATAAAAATGTTAGAAAAGTTCTTTATTCAAAAAACTACTTGAATATTTATTTGAAAAAAATTAAAAATTAAAAATGGTTAAAAATTAATTTAATAAATAATTATTTAAATGCTTACAATATTTTTCAAAACTTTCATATAAACCAAGGTTTTTGGGAGAAAACATATTTTCTACCGAAGAGTAAAATGAAGTCAAATTTAAAAAAACATTTTCACAAACATTTTAAGTACCAAAGAGTGGTAAAATGGTATTATTAATTTAAAATATATTAAATAAAAATATTATAATAAAATTAAATGTTTTTTAGGAAATTTTCAAATAAATTATTTCAACTAAAATTCATAAATTAACAATCTTGATTAGAATGAGATTGTGAAGTAAACCCTTACAATGAGCATAACGTTGATGTGAGAATTAATCAATGAATAAATTGTGTTTTTAAACTATAAATCTATATAAAAAAGTGTAAATACAATATATGAGAATAAAAAATCATTATACACATAATCTTATAATATCTATGACAAAAAATAAGTAATATATCCCAATGAATAGAAATTAAGTTATGAAATTCATTACCACTTGGTACTTTTCAATTAAAATCCCCTAAGATGAAATAATTAAAATTAAAACATAAAATACCATAAATTATTATTTAGTTATGATATTATATTTAAAAGATTAGTATATACACCATTTAAAATAAATTAGGTTCATAACATTGCAATATTATTCAATGAAGGGAAATTGAGATGAAGTCCCTTACCTCAATCTTCCTTTTAGTTTACCATGCCTTAACCTCATTTATAGTAGATTTAAACATGTTATTAACTTATAAAGGAACATTATTAATATTTATAATATCATTTATTATTTTTTTAATATTATCTCATCACCTTTTCATTAATAATCGTTCATTATTTTCACTGTTTCAGGTGTTAATTGTCTTATTTTCTCATTTGGATTTTTCCTTGAATATTCTGGTTCTTTTGAATATTATATAGTTTCATCATATCTAGAAAAATAATAATTAAATAATTATCATATTATTAAATCAATAGTACTTTTAAAACCAATCATGAAATATAGTCTTGGAAAATAAAGTGTGTTACAATTATGGAGTTGGTAGGTCGTACGTACGCATGAGTGACAATTCTATTTTCAAATGATCATTATGGAAAGAAGTAAAGTAATATATTATCCTTATGGATTTATAATAATATAATATACACTATATTATTTATAGAAATTTTCTTATATATGTTATCCATGTGGCTTGGTGATGAATAGAGACTCACATCCTTTTGTGAAGGCAGTAGTCCATAGGTACATGAACGACGTTATCATCTTTCATTGAGTGAAAAGGTAATAAATAAAATTATATATATAATATTTCAGAATGATAAATATGTAATTATTATCATAATTATTTCATTTATATCACATATAATAATTAATTTTATCCTTATCTTCTTCCATGTGGAGCGTTGGTGAAGGATGAATCACATCGCTTCGTGAGGCGGTAGTCCGTTGTACGCATGAGTGATGTTATCATATATCCTACTAAATGGGAAGTAAAAAGGTATATATTATATAATTACTCCATAGGTATAATTATTATATATAATATATATATATATATACATTATATCCATCATCATAACCAACTATGAGAGGTGGTAATGAAAAAATGGATAAAATCGATTTTTGAGGCGGTATTCCGCCATACATACAAATGATGATTTCATAACACATTTGATAGATGTCAAGATGTTTGTATGTCATTAAATTATTATAAAAAAAATATTTACTATAATTATTTTATTATATCATCATGGTTTCATAACAAATTTAGGGGGATAATGAAATAAAATAAAGGCGATCATTGAAGAACATTATATATCCTTGGGTATCCTCCTTAGGTTTTCACCAAAGCATTACGAGGTTGGTTTTTTTCCCAAAAAATGATTCTCCGATAATATTATGGGATTAGGTAAGTGAATTTGGTAGTTATTTTCTGAACCAAATTGGTTTTATGGTGTGAAGAAGAGAGAAGAGGGGGTGGCCTTTTATAAGTGAGGTGAGTGGCCCATATGTAATTTTTTTGAAAAGATTCAAACATAACCACATTTTTAGTGTGAAAAAGATTGAAAATGGGAAATTATCCTACCTAAAAATGATATTATAGAAATGTGGAAATAAAATTGGCGTTGGAAATGTTTATAGGTTATTTTGAACCCTTATGTTCTTAGTTTAACCCCCCAAAAAACCATTTGTACCTTAACCACGATAATTAATTGTAACCAATTTCACTATTTATTTTGGTAAAAAATTAAGTTGAATATATTATAAATTATAAATTATGATAATTAAAAATATTTAATTAACCTTTTCAAATTAAATTCATTTATGTGTAAAATTTTTATTTAAAATTAATCCATTAAACATGTCAAGGAAGTGGGTTTTTAAAGATAAAATGTTCGAAAGATTGCAATGTTTTTACATCAAATTTATATATAAAAAATATTCCAATGACATAAATTAGATTTATTGACATAAAATTTAAAAAATTTAACCTTAAAACCCATTGAAAATATAATTTAACAATAATAATAATTTAAATAAAAACTCAATTTTCAATTAAAATTATATATTTTTCATAATTTATCGAAAAATGAAATATTTCAGAAAAATAAAAAAACAATTCAAAGAAATTTTTTTTCATACTATTATTTTAAAAATTAATTTCATTTTATAAAATAAATTTTCAAAATGGCGAAAATATTAATTTTAAATTATAATTGCGCAATGCATGACTAATTTGCCTTTTATAAAAATCCAGTTTCTCAAAAAACATTTCACTTTATTTTAAATGTTTTTTATTTTATTTCTAATCAATAGATATCCATAATTTTCAAAATTTAGGTAGTAATATTCATCCCCACCAATTTAATGACTAGTTATACATATCATATTAAATAATAATATTTTAATAATATTTCACATTTCATTTAAACTATGTGTTGTGTTCAATGAAAGATAAACTCAATGTTGTGTGTAACACAAAAGAAACTCAGCATTGTGTCTAATGCAAGCTATTAAAGATATTGAATTTATTAAAAAATAAATATATATTGTTGTCTGAGGGTGTAATTTTTTCTTGCTAAGCTTGATGATGTATGTTATACATTCTATCGAATACAACATTGTTATTTAAGAGTTTTGGGGTGTTACAAAAAGATTATATTTAATTATATATTACCATCCTATCTGGAGGGATATTAATCTTAAGAAAAAATTACTTTGATAAAGTTCTCTATAAAAAATTATGTCATTATTATTAACAATTTTGATTCTCTTTAAGGATGGCTTCCCCTTCTTGTCCATATTTTCCTTTACCACCAATGTTCCCATTTATATTTTTAAACCCCACTTATCTGTTATATCATGAAACTTTCTAATTTTATAATACCACTTTTAAAATAGAATTTTTATTAACTCTTTCTAAAAAATGTGTTTTTAAAAAACATATTACAAAATATTAAAAATGTTTTACATCATTTCAAAATCAAATGTTTTCTCTTCCGCTCAACATTTCTTTTTATAGCATATTTTTCATTTAAAGGATATATTATTGAATATTGTTTTTTAAAAGTATATTCTTTCCTAATATTTCACTTTACCTTTTTGAAATATTTATGTCCTTTTTAGAAATCAATTATTGAATATTATTTTTATAAGTATTTTTTTTGAAATGCTTTAACTTTACATATTTTAAACCAATAAGTATTTTCTTAGGATTCATTATTGATATTTGTTTCAAAATATTGATTTTTAAAATTCTTTTTTTTTATTTTCTCAAAAGTGAACTCTCTAAAAATGACTTGTTAAATTGACCCATAACATCATCACTTATTCCAAAGTTCAAAAAAATTATGATAAAAAATTTTATGAATTCATTTCCATATTCCCATTTATCTATAAATACCACATTTTCTTGGAAATTATTCATCATGTATCACATTTATATTATTTATCTCTCATGGGTTAAAAATGTTTAATGGGAGGATTTATTGAAATACAAAATGGTACATGAGAGGATCTATCTAAAGAAAAATGGTATAAAGGAGTATTTATCACTAGAAAAATGGTACACATGATGATTTATCCCAAGGAAAATGTTGTATAGGAGGATCAATACAAATTAAAAGGGGTACAAATATGGTTTTATCCCAATCCCATGGATACATGGGTGGATTATCCCAATCCCAAGAAGGTATGCAGGTGATTATCCCAAGCCTACCATGTGATGAATGTCTTGGTGGGTATCCTTGAAATATTATTTAGATTCTTATGTTTATGACACACTATTATTTCATAATCACATTATTATGATTATAATCCCGAATTAATGTTTAATGTATCATGATTCTAAAAACTTAGTCCATGGTATATCTTTTTTAAATTGAGATTACATATCCTTTTATCAAGACTCTTTGATAAGAATTATTGTTTCATTCCATTTTAATAATATAATTCTCACATTATCATGTTTCCTCATATTTTTATGATCAAAACCATAATGAAATGATGGTAAGTTTTCCCTTACAAAGAATCCAAGCTCACCTATTTATTATGTTTCCCTTCCCTTGGTTATGAATATGAGTATAATTTATGAGTTTTCTTGAAGTATGTCTAGTGTTCTTTGTTTATCATTAAATTTTCACGTGTGAGACTTATATATCTAGTCATCAAAGAAACCAAACCATTAGTTATCTAGTTTTTGTGACTATTTCGGAGATATAATATTATTCACATAAAGTAATGAAAAAAATATGTATGTTATTAGGGTCATTATAACTATGAAATCACATAGACAACCAAATCTCTTTCTTACAAACATCTTTGTATATTTTTCCTGAATTTTGAATATATATATATATATATTTATTTATACAATATGAATTTTTGAACCCCACTACATTTTTATATTATTTAATAATATATTTCTGTTGTAAATTATGATAAAAAATCATTGTTAAGTGGGAGGCCTCTTGTGAGACCAACCCAGGGGTGTACACTATGTTTTATTATTAATTATAAAAAGGAAAATATTGATTTGGGATTGTTGAAATAACCCTATCATCAATAAATATTGTTAATAAATGATTTTTTCTTCTTGAAATATTATAAAATCTGAATTCTAAAAAATTATCTATAAAAATAATAAAACCATATAATTTTATTTTTCATTATATCACATAAATTTCTCACTAATATTATTTATTTAAAATTCTATTTACCTTCGGTTATTAGAGATAACTATAAACTCTTTCCTTCTATATTCTTAAACTCTATGTAACCCCAAAACATTCTCATTCCCAATTATTTACAAGTTTTTTCCATGATAAATGTGGTGATTATTCAAACATGTAGTGAAAATATACTAACATAACAAAAAATTCCTTTCTTTCTCATTTGAACTGATAAAACATTTCATTAAACCTTAAAAACTAAATAAAAACCTCCAAAACTCATCTTACCACACTACCATTCCCCAAAATCAAAATTTTAATATAAAATAATTCTATAAACTAAAAAAATCATCCAAGAATTCAACCTTGATAAAAATACCTAACTCTTACAAATACCCTAAAAACAACTATCTAGTGTTCTAACCCAAATACCTAGATTCCACAATAAAATAGTTATCACCTCTTCTAGGGAAACACAACCCAACCTTACATCTTTCAAATACCCCTCATTTCAATGACCAATAAACTTGACTAAAAAATATTTTGAAATATTGGTACCAACATCTATTCAGCCTTCAATTTTCTTCGATGAATATCTATATGATTACCTACCACATAAAGTAATGGTAAGGAAAATAGAAATAAGTAAATTTTTATATACCATAAATCTGTCATCAATTATTCTAGATAAACTATTTAAGGGGAGATACAAAAAGTATACCCTAACTATATTATTTAAATTAAGGGGTAAATATATATATAAAATATATATTCATTCCTCACTACTCATTCCCACGTAAATGAAATTTTTTAATTTTAATAGGAGGGAATGATGGGTCACACCAGTATATAAGTTTCCAATGTTTATATTTTTGTTTTTTTCATACATTCAAAAGTAGTCGTGATTAAAAAATTAATCACACTGAACCCCATAAAGAGGGGTTTAACAAATATAGATTCATCTATTAAAGAAACCCATATAAAAATATGATGCAGTAAAATTCCACAACAAACATATTAAGGATTTGTTTTTTTTCAATTCTATGAACCACCATTAATAAATTCCTGTTAAAAAAGGCACAAATTCATAATGTTTGAAACCAATTATAGGTTCTTATTCCTCAATTAATTATCAAAATCCCACATCTATATATGGTTAATCTATTCACAAATTATATCATAGGGTTGAAGGCAAATAATTAGAGAACTATTATGGAAGAAAAATTTAAAACTTACATTCCCATGGAATTTTGTATCTTTGATAATTTGATTACCCACCCCACATTTAGTACAAAATAATAATTGTATATATTACCAATTATAAATACTGGGATGGTTTGGAAAATATGAAATTTATTTATTCTAATTAGATATGCGTATAGTCAATATACCTAGGGGTATTATTGAAAATATTAATGGATGGATGAGAGAGAACACCAAACTAAAGGTCCCCATTATACGTTACTTACATATATTAATAACCTAATATAATCAAATAAAAATAAATAATCTAATTTAGATTTGAATATATAAATGTTTCAATTTTTGTGTGGTTGTTTATAAAATATATTTAATGAACTCTAAGTACATTCGAATCCTAAAACTAAAGTCTATGAAACAATAAAACCTACTATTTATCCCCTAAAACCATTAGATATCAACTATTTAATGGTAATTATAGATATGTTATTTAGAGGTGTTTCATCCATATTTTAACCAAATCAAACCTACCCACCTTTGGAATCAAATATCATTATTATATATTATATGAAGAAGCCCATATAGAATCATTTATATAGGAAGATAATGAATCGATAAAAAAGAATAAGTTTAGAAGGATCAACCTTTTAAGGTAATTTTGACACCATCATATTCTAGAAAATAAATTACTAATATTAATTCATTTTTTTTAATAATTATAACACAAATAAATATTATAGTGTGAATAAAGAAAGGATTAAGAAAAGTAAATAATTTTTTTATCAGAAAATAGAAAAAATTATTTTTACTCAACTATAATTAAACAAATTCAAATAAATTATTGGGACTAAGAAATAGTTTTACCATCCCCGTTTATATAACCAACATAATCATAATAACTTTACACTCTAATGGAGTATCATCCCCATCCTATTATAATAAATGTCATTGAAGATAATTTTTCAAATATATTTTATAGTAATGCGAAAACAATTTACACAATTTATCATTTATAATTAGAAAATACCTTCTAAAAATTCATCAATGAGGAAAAATATTAAAATGGAAGTGGTTAATATTGGGGACCCCAGATATCTGAATAAGTTTATGATTTTATTTATTTCTCATATTTTTTATATTCTATATTTTTATTATTGTACTTTATTTCAACATTTTTAATTCATAATGATTCTGATCGTAATGATAATCATTATGATATTTAATAAAAAAATATTGATTTTTAAATTTTTTTGAGATTACATTTATAATATTGTTATATTATTAATCAAAATGACTATTTTACTCTTAGTTAAAAATTAAAAACACCCAAATTTGAACATGTATTACAGTGCTGCAGATTTTTTTTGTTTCAAATTATAAATTATAAAAATCATTTACTATTTAATTCATGAAATATTTTTAATTAAATTGAAAATATTTAATTTTTTCCCTTTTAATTTCACATTTCAATGTCATAAATTATCTTCAAGAATAACTATAACATTTGGGAAAATGTTTGGATTAATTATGGTGTGGGTTTCTAAGAGGAATAACAAGATATTTTTTAAAATTACTCTTCTAAGTGAAAAGTTTTATTCAGAACAACATTTAATCTTATCAAAAAATAAAATTCAATGTGAATAATTTAGGGTTGGAAATAAGTGAGTTTTAGGAACTATACTATATATTATTTTATATACCACAAATTTGATTTATTAGTGTGGTTTCATAATGGGAATATTTAAAGTCATTTTATTCAAATAATTTTATAAAATTAACTAATTTTATTATTTTAGAGTAAAAATTAAAAAATAAAGCTTGAGATTATATTTATGCACATAAAATTCTATATAGAAAAATAGATAATCCTATAATAACTGATATAAAGTAAACCTCTCACCCTTATTTATATATTAATAATAATATATAACCATGAGAGTTGATTAATAGTAGAGATAAAGGTTCTAGTTCATTTTGAAGTATATTGGGGATAATGTATCCATCATAATTTTAATTCAAAATAAGAAAAATAAGTATAGTCTATCTTATGCTTGAATTAAAATAAAAATGGAAATAAAATAAATTATAAATTATAATATATTATTTGAATTTATTTAAATTATAACATTTATTCAATATTTAACTGAGAATTGGAACACATCAAAATTTTATTTGTTTTCTTTAGAAGTGTGAATTAAAAATGTTTATATATTTAGCTTTGAAAATATTCAATTATAATAACTTTTCAACTTTCACAGTAGAGTATGATTTATCCAACGAAAGGTTTTTTTAAATTTTCATAATTTAGAAAAATCAAAAGTTCAGTTATGAGGGAATTTGATACTAATAAATAGTTTATTTTTTAGGAGAAATTTCGATCAAAATTAATATTTCTCTATTAAATTTTCATTGTATTTAATTATTTGAGAGAAAATGGATCCATGTTCTATATTTATAAGAATTATTTATAAAATTAAATAAAGGATCCAAAAATAATGTTTTGATTTCCATTAATTCCATAGTCACTACATGAAAAATGTTATAAAAGTTATTATATAAACATAATAATAATTTTGGTTACGATGACCATGATTGTTTTTTATATTTACAAAGTAATAAATATAAAATGGATATTTTTTTGAAAATGAATTAGAATAATATGTAGGAGTTAAAATATGTAGATATTCTACTGCACACAAATACCATGTTATGTTGTAAATTAATGGATGTTATTTTGAAAAAACATTAACTATGGTAATGAATTGAAGATCATATTAGAAGAAGATTCCATTTCTTACAATTTCTATTTTATATATTTTATCTTTGTATATGTATTAACCATGTAAGATATATAAAATTAATTCATGATTATAAATTTATTTGATAAAAATATTTCAATATGGTTAATCAAGAATATATTAATCAATTATTTTTTCATTAGTTAGAAATATTTAAAAAATATTATGAAATTATTTATTGAGGAACATCTTTTGGTTTCCATAAACATATTTTTTTATTTGGATTTTTAAGAATTATAAATTATGGTTTTTTTGTTTTCATTAAAGATATCTCACTCAAAGGTACTTTATAAATAATATTCTTACTCATTTTTCATATGTTTTTTAATGTTTTTTTCGAAAAAAATTCATAATTAATTCATGGGAATGGATAACTAGATTATTTTATTTTAATTTGTTCATCTATTAATTTTTCAAATATTTTTGTATTTTTAATTCAATATGTACATAACCATTAATTATTTACCATTCATTAGTCTTGAGTGAAAAAATCCATAAAATGTCTGATAATTAGATTAATTTTTAGTATCTAAAATTTATTTAGTCAAATATAGATCTATAATGAAATATAAATAATTGTTCCAAGTTGATTCTTACTGACCTACTATATTCCTTATTATATATTTAATCAAAATATTCTAATAGGAGAGTAAATATGACATAGAAGATTGGATGGTATTATAATAATTATACTAATTCAAATTAAATTATATGATTTGAAATTAGTTAACTTTAATTCATTTCATTTTTCATGATCATGCAAGTTAAAATAATTTGAGTGTTTATGTGAAGTGTCAATGTTGTATATTCTATTTCATTAAGTTGATATTATATTTTTTTTTATAATTTTACAATTGATTATTTTATATTTTATGATACAATGATTGGTATGGATCAAAGTGGGAATGAATATTTAAGATTTTTATAAGATCCACTTTAAAACTAGTTTGTGACTGATGAACCTACATTGAGTAACTAATGTCCTATAAAGTACATGATGAAACCCCATTTATCACTATATGGTAACCAAATAGTAATCTGGTTATGGAATATATACCTACCAAGATTCCATCAAGTGACTAATAATATTCTAGGTTCTTGACATATTACAGGACCTTGAGTACTTGTTTTATCCTCTATATTCCTTACACTTTATAGTTAACCAAGGGTGGTAAGTGACTAATTTAGAGGGTAGTGTCAGAATATCTAAAACCAATTCATTTATTTAAGTATCAATCTTTACTTTTTATATTGTGAGATATAATGTAGTGGTGATTATTATAGATTTATCATCAATTTTGGAAATTTGATATTGTAGTTTTTCTCTTCAGTGATCACTATTTGTAAATTTTCATCCAATATTGATATGGTATATGTCACTAGGGAGACCAATGCGATGATGTGGTTAGTTAATATAGTTTTATTTTATATTAACCATTAAATCATCATCTAGATGCATAAAAATCATATATATTTACAAGTTTCATTTAAAAGACTGAAACCTTTACATAATTTCTTATTACCCTCAATAATGGATTCATTAATATAATCAATATGAAAATAAAATTGATGGTGATTCTCATAGTTATAGAAAGTATCACATCATATACACATGTCTACTTCTCACATTATATCTCTTACCAGAATCACAAAGAACGTATCTCATTAGTTTCACACTATTTTCAGAGCATCACACCATGATATACCTTAATACGTCATGAACCATCCCCCGAGCCCCATTTCATGACTACCCCAAGACCGCCTCCCATAGGCTAGGGGTTGATGACTATTCTCGAGTAGGAATATCCCAAAAATGGGAGGCATTTTCCTAAGTACACACACACACACACACAACTCCAAGCCACAGATTCTAGAAGGTGAATACACTCATCAAAGAAACACAAGGTACAATAGTAAGTTAAACAGGGCCAGAATACAAGCCCAATTGAAATAGAAAAGTAAAAGTACAAGTATTTGGAACTCTTCCATAGATCTCCCTACCAGAAGGGTAGGTACAAAAATATCTGCCCTGATCTACCAATAAATTCGTAAAAGTGTCGACCGTTTTCACAAAACATGATACGTGCAGGTGAATCCCAAATATGGGTGAACAAAAAAAATACTTAGTATAGACCCCATACCACAAAGGTATACCACAAATAAATACAAAAATCATACTAACAAAGAGCTGCACAAATTGTAACCTCTAAGAATTACAATCAAGAGAGTCACTAGAGTCATCTCACACAGGTGTTACCTAAATTATAAAAACTAAGACAATCAGTTGTAAGGATGAACATATTATACTATTAAGAGACTCATCCTTGATGAGTCACTGAGGTATGTCAGGCCACCAAGGTTTGCTCATCTATTGGGCCACTAAGGTCTGCTTGGAAACAGGGCCATTGTGGTTCGCTCATCTGTTGGGCCACCGAGGTCCACTGGTCTTTTGGGCCCCTGAGGTCCACTTGGATATTGGGCCACTTAGGTCTACTCATTTTCTAGGCCACTAAAGTCTACTTTTATATTGGGATATTGAGGTCTACACAGCTATTGGGCCACTGAGGTCCACTCGTCACTTCCTTCTCATCATAACCAGTCGCAGGATTTCTACTCATAACATGATTTATTTTTGGATAATCTACTCCTTAGACCATATTTTTATTACTCAACCTCCACAAAAACTTGCTTGGAGTACGTCAGAAGGACCTCTTCATCATGGGGGTCACAATGCCGCAAATGACTCGCAAATCATTCGTATGGTTTGGAAGTTACGTCGGTTTTACTAAAAAAGGGCTAGTTGGGTTCGAACTTGATCCGACCCGGTCATACCAACTCGACCCGGTCCAGCCTGATCCAAGGGCTAAGCCCAATGGGAATATTGGACCCACCCTATTGGGATGTGGGTCCAGCCCGCCGAACTCATCCTCCTCCGGCCCACTTGCACTGGCAGACATGTATCTACCCAGTAGCCCGATTTCCCCTTGGCCTCACCCACGCTAGCCGACCAATTTGGTCTAGCTCGAACGTGGAAGGAACTAGGTCCATCTTGTACCACGCGGCCAGTTCGGCTGGCCACCTACCCTGCACGTGCTCCCATAAACTGCATACTTGTACCAAGCCATGGCCCTGTCATGGGTCTCCTGACCTGACGCGGTTCCCTACTGGCACCACAATTATGCTCAACCACAACCCACTAGCCACGACCTCCTCCGCTGCAGCACACCACCTCCCGCACACAGCCGCTACCACATACCGCCATTGCTAGCTTCCTGCCAGTGGTTATTTCTACAGGCCACCAGACTTTCTTCAGTGGTCTGTTTTTTGATCCATGAGCACCTACGAAATCCTTGGGTCATCACCGTCACTGCTACATGCTCCAAGTCGTCTCACCGTCAATATGGGGGTCCAGTTGCACTTTGAACCTCCCAGAAAAGTCTGACGTGACCACGTGGGTCCGCTGGTGAAGAAATATAGTACAAGGGTAGGAAGAGCAACATGAACACCCAAGGGATAGACATTTACCTTGTTCATTCAGCCTTCGTTCATCCCATTAGAATGAAACTAAAAAGGGAGTAATTACCAAGTTCCTACCCTTCAAGTCCTGCCATATTTAACCCATCCTACATGAACAAAAGACCCTTCGATCAACCTATTAGTTGTTTGATCCACATTCGTCATTTGAAAAGAAATAATGGGGAATATAGATCACAAATAATAAAACCCTTACCTCGAGGTTGGATCATTCTTTGGTGAATATTGCACCGCTGTCATTCGTCATTCCTCAATCCATCATTGGTGGTGGGATCCTTTGAAGGGGAAGGAATAGACTTGTGGGGATTCATCATTCGTCGTTATTCACCATTTTCTAATACAACTCCTCCATATCCTCATAGAAAATCCAATATCATGTCAACAATCTCATATCTCTGTTAAAAAATTAAATGGAGGAAATGAATTTCATAGTTTCTGTTACATTGAGTCACCGTGTCGTTATGTTGTTTCATTTATGAAATGAAACATAATTTTTTTATGCTTGAGTTTCAGCGTTGTTGTTTCATTTATGAAATTATATAGCTACTCAAATTTTCATTGTAGAGAAACATTTTTTGGATAAAATAAACCTTCTTAAGTTTATTTTATTTTTCATTAAAATGCCCAAAAATTAACTTTTACCCTCAACCCGCGTCGGTTGAGATTAGGCCCCACCTAAGGAAATAACACCCCCATGACCTAAACGGTACTCTCATATTTCCAATCAGAGTTAACTTTTATGAGTTTTTAGGATTTTAAAATAAAATAATCTTTATTTAATTATTTTATTTATGGTCATATCCCAAAAACTACTTTTCACAGTTGGCCCGTGCCAGCCAATATTAGGCTCTACTTAAGGAAAGAACACCCTGTCAAGATCAATGGGGGTCTCAAATTTTCAATCCAAGTCACCATTCATGATTTAAAAAGACTTTAAAAATAAAATAATTTTAATTAATTATTTTATTTACAATTATGTCATTTTCAGGTTTTCTCATTTGAGGCCTGCGTCGACTAAACTTAAGCCAAAAATGGATCATTAATCAATCACACAGTTTGAAAGTTATATATGTTTTACTGAAAAAAGGGCTTGTTTGGGCCTAGGCCTGGTCAGACATGACCCGACCAGATTGTTCCAATATGAACTAGTCCAAAATGGCCCACAGGCCATGCCCATTGGGCTTGTTGGACCCAGTCTGATTTCCCCCTTGCCCAACCCACACTGGTGGGTTGGTTTGGTCCAGGCTGGACGTGGCAGGCGATACATCTGCCTTGCGTCACGTGGCTGACTCTGCCAGCCACCTCCCCCGCATGTGATCCCACAGACCGGGTGCCCACACCAACCCGCGACCTGGACATGGGTCTCCCAACCTGACATGGTGTCCTGCTGGCACCGTGGCCTCCCGACCTGATGCGACACTATTGTTCCTCACCACCGTGGACTCCTCTACTACAGCATGACACCTCCCACACACAGCCCCCGCTGTGTGCCACCGTCGCCGGCCGACTATCAGCGGTTCTTTCCATGGTCCATCAGAATTTCACTGGTGGCCATTTTTCTAATCTTCAAGGTCCTTTTGAATCCTCGGGTCGTCACTATCACTACTATGTGCTCTAAGTAGTCTCTTCGTCGATATGAGGGTCCGGTCATGGTTAGACCCTCCTAGAAAAATCCGACGCAACCACATGGGTCCATCAGCAAAGTATGATAGGACTAGGGTAGGAAGAGCACCGAGAATACCCAAGTGACGGACGATGACCTTGTTCATTCGGCCTTCGTTTGTCCTATTAGAAGGAAACTGAGAAGGGAGTAATTACCAAGTTCCTACCCTTCCAGTACCACAATATTTAACCCATACCGCATAAATTAATGACCCAAATATCAAAATGTTAGTGGGTTGATCCATGTTCTTAATTTGGAAATAAAGAATGGGGAATTTGGATAAGAAATAATAAAAACCCTACTTTGAGGTTGGATCGTTCATTAGCAAAGATAGCACCGCTGTCGTTCGTCATTCCTAAATCCATCATTAGTGGTGGGATCCTTCGAAGGGGAAGGAACTTATGGTGATTCGTCATTTGTCATTATTCACTGCTTGCCAAGGCCACTCTTCCAGAGCCTTATAGAAAATATAGGATCATTTCAATGATCCCATATCACTATTAAACAATTAAATGGATGAAATTCATTTCATTATTTCTGTTGCGCTGAGTCGCCACATCATTATTCCATTTCATTTATGAAATGAAACAAAATTTCACTTAAGATTGAGTTGCATCGTCTTTTTTTAATTTATGAAATAAAACAACTAGCTCGACATTGCGTTTCATTGAATTTTTTTTGGATAAAATAACCATTATTAATTTTATTTTATTTTTCTTTAAAACTCACAAAAATTAACTCTTACCCTCGACCCACACAGTTCAAGGTTAGGCCTCGCCTAAGGAAAGAACAGCCCCATGAGATCAATGATACTCTCATATTTCCAATCTGGGTTACCTTTTATGTGTTATAAGGATTTTAAAATGAAGTAATATTTATTTAATTATTTTATTTACAATCACATCCAAAAAACTGGTTTCAATAATTGGCCCGCTCCGTCCAATGTTAGGATCTTCCTAAGGAAAGAACACCCTTACGAGATCAATGGTGGTATTAGATTTTCAATATGAGTCACCGTTTGTTAGTTGTAATGATTTGAAAAATATAATAATTTTATTTAATTATTTATTTATGTTTATTCCATTTTTGGGTTTTCTCACTGGAGGCCCGTATCGACTAAGCTTAAGTCGCTCCAAGGGTAAACCCGCCATCCTGAACGTAATAGTGCCCTTAGATTTTAGATCCGAGAAGATTTTTAAGAGTTATTCCACTTTTTTAGGAAAACTGCTCACACATGTTATTTAAAAACTTAATATTTTTCGACAGACCATTTTGGGCACACTGGACCTCATAATTTCACGTCATCTCAGCCCCAGGTCAAATACTTTTCCCAAAAATTTTCTAAAAATAAAATCTGGAAAATCAAAGTCATTAAATAATACCATAAGTCACATAGGTTCTATGGATTCAAACCATGTATATTGAAGTATTTTTATACAAATTCTTCTTGGAATTCAATCATTATATCTACAAAGTATGCTTCTCTATCAATAAGATAAATCTCTTTCTTTATTGAAGTATATTCTTTTAATGTTAAAAAGTCATTAAGAATATTCAATAATTCAATAAATCTTCACATCTCAACATCCCGAGTTTCTATGGAATATGTTCATCTTATTATTTCTATTTTAAAACTCAAAAAGTCATGACTCACAGATGATCTGAGTAGCAATAAGATATTTATTCTCTCCTCAATATATTTCTTTTCCTCTTACTGATTTTGATCACTCATCTAATATCATGAAGATGTTTGGTGTCTACTTCTCTTTCAAATTTTAATCATAGGTGATCTTAAGATTCTTATTTGTATCAAATCCTCCATGTTATTCTTCTTTAAGAGTTATATTTAGTTGTTCAGTGCACAAATAATCTCTTTTTTATAATAAATTATCAATTTCATTATTTTTCATTTTATATAAACATCTTTAGGAAATAATATTTATTATATTTGAGATATATAATATCCCATAAAATATTTCTATACCCACAATCACAACAATTTCTTCTCAATGGCATATACCTGGGTTGTCTCCCATTATCCCATTTCCTTTCTTATGAAAAAATTATGTCTATGTGTCTCCACTTTTTTCTTTTTTCCTCACCCGACTGTCTCTTATAGAATCTATGAGTTCCCTTTATATTTTCTTATTTCATTATTTCTCATTTATATCATCCTATAGTAACTCTTCCAGATACTTCCACCAAACTGGAGACCTTCATCTTCTTCTCATTTTTTTCTCAAGATACCCATCTCGTCTTCCTCACTAAACTAGATCAACTCATCACCATTGAGGTTGATTCCTGCAAAATAGTTCAATGGAATATAACTTAAAAAAACAATTCTCTTGAATACTAAGTATCAATATTCCATCCCCACCAAATCTAATTTAGTTTTAACATGAATCACATCTCTATATATGATATTTTGAAAAATAAATATCAACATAAGTATCATTATATTTAATTTTTATCATAGTATAAAATATTTTTTAATACTTAGAAGTTTCCCATATATATATTGGTTTTACCTTTACCCAACACACTACACATTAACAATACCTTTATATAGGTTTTAAATGACCCTCACATGGGTTATAGAATGGTGAGGCTACCCTAAAACTACTCAGTGATGACTTGCATACATATCTATGCTTCAGTGTTACCCTTATGTTGGTAAATGTGATGAAGTTTACATAGGTGTTTTCTTTTAGTGTTACCCTTTTAAAATTCACTTGGTTAACATTACATTTACTATATATTTTCAATGTATCCATTATGAATATCATTTATTTATAGAGATACATATACGTAGGTAACTATTTTAACTAAAAACACCTTAATCCACTTCTCATCGAATATCTCTTAAACAAATCATGGGTAAAAAATTTTAAATGCTTAATGATATTTTTATCATTCTAGAACAACACAAAAATCACCCCAAATTATTTTAATCTTTAGATAAAAAAATATATTATTTATGATTTTTTTTTGTTTTTTGGTATTCAAAATTTTATTTATGTGTCGAATGACATGTACACCCATCTATGATGACATGTAATTCTAATGTATTCACAAGTATGTTGAGACAAATGCACATACACTCACTTATTTAACACATATTATATATATGATGAAACATATAATGACTAAAAATATTTGTATATTCATATGACATTGACACATTTCTATGTTTCTTTATGGTAAAACATACATTGTTACACCCTGGAATACCCTGAGGGGATATGTGAATCATGGTGTCAACCTTTTCTTTTAAAGAATTTGATTTTATTCCCACATTGGTAGGAACTTGTTAAACCTATCTGATGGAATTGTGTAAGAATCAAAAATTCACATGAAGTGAGACAACAAAAAAATTCTATATGGTTCACCACCAAGGGCTAGTCAAAATAGTATACACCGATAGTGTTTTGGCCATACCTAAGTCAACTAATTTTCACTATTTTTGGAATAAAAATTTTTATACACAATACATATCTTCCAATTACACAACATTTAAAACATTTTAGGGATATCACACTATCTCCCTCAAAACACTTCTTTTGACTCCTTCTAGGTCACTACATTGGGTGAAGTATTAGTCAGTTTAACAGCATGAAGGTCACTTCAATAGAATGGTAATTAAGTCTTTGTTCCTGACTATAATGAGTCTCTTCTTATACCTTAGTCTTTAGTTTATTCACTTGAAAGAACTGCTCACTTAAAGAAAATGTTCAATACTATTGTTTACAAAGCTCTATCATGATACTCTATCATGAATATCCTTTAAAAATCTCACCACATTCACAAAAAAAAACTACCTTCATGGAACACTAATTCATTATGGAATAAAAATTCATCATGAAAATAATTTTTCCGAGATACGTAATAATTTTTTAAAACTAAGACAATATATCCATGATGCTCAGTCTCATAATGAATACTTGATTCACGAACCTCTTAGACTTCATAAATTCAGATTGGTTCAAGATTTTTTAAAATCCTTTTCATATGTAATTTAGTGGGGGCGACCACCTATTTATATTCTTATCCTTTCACAAAAGATTATGAACTGTCAATAGATTTTTTGTGAAACTCCAAAATCAAGTTCATGAAGCTCTCCTACCCAATAAGTACCATATAAATTTAACCCATTCATGAATATTCTCTTAGTCCTATGGATGTACAATTTTTCATCATAAATTTTTGATGATCCACTTATCATAGTTGCAAAGATATACCATTTTTCATTTCACATTCATGATGCTCAACATGTTAGAAAAATCTCAACATTTTGCGAAACCTAGTCTCTAAAAACCCCAGTAATTGTGAAACATATCCCTTTACCATATTTGGGAATACTAAATCCCAAAAAACCTCTATTCAAAAATAATATCCATCCTCATAATTGAGATCCCAAAAAATTTTCAAACACTGGAAAAAATTCCACCTTTAACATTGTAGTCAGCTTGTATTATAAGATCACTTTCCTTGAAAATTCCCTGATCAACCCATTTTGGATTGAAAAAAAACAAAAAGTAGAGTACATTTCTGGCTAATAAAATCCTTGTTTGTAACAATCTCACCCTTTGGGTTTGTTGGAATCTATAGATAAATCCAATAAATCACCAGACGCTTATCAAAACCTGATAGGTGAGAAAGAACTCATTAAACAATCCAAGTTTACATGAGAAAATATGGTTGTAGAAAAAAATAGGGGAAGAATTAATTGGGTTATAATTTTTCTGAATCCTTAAAGACGTCTAAGCTAAGATCTGATAAATATTACATATTTCCTCATAACAACTAATTCTCATTGTGTCATAGAATCATTTCCTGGTTTTTCAAAAACCAATGACCAAAAAAACATTATAACATTGAATTTCTCAATTCTACCCCTTTGTAAATAACCACGAAGAACTTTTATTTTTACCTGTAGAGATCAACATAGACTCCTCCTAGATCATATCTCCCACATAAACTTATATCACTTCCAAAAATAGATTAAAATAGTCAACATAGAAAGGGAGAGGTGAATAACCAAAACATTCCCATGTACTAGGAGGTCACTGAACACTGAAGTTCAAATAATGTTTCTTGAACACATGTAATTCTAATGACTTAATTAGAATGCCATCCACTTTTTCATTAGTTAAAAGATGCTCTATTTTAATCACACCTTGTTTAATTTTTTCTAAGATGATGTGATATCTGATCCCAATATGTTTTGTATGAGTGTGCTAAATTAGATTATTCATAAGACTGATTGTGCTGTTGTTGTAACAGTGAATCACCACAACTATTTCAATTCATCCCCAATAATATTCATTTATTTCTTTATCCAAAATATCTAAGTGGAAGAATTTTTAATATAGGATAATCTTCAGCCATACTGAGAGAAGTGATTTCTTGTTTCCTACTCAACCAGATGACACATTTATTTCTTAGGAAGAAAGAACCACTAATTTTGGACATTTGATCAACTACATCTCTTACCAAACCAACATCATAAAATGATGATAATTCATTATCTCTTCCTATTAAAATGTATTATCCAAAACTGAGAGTACCGTGAATATACACCATGATTCTTTTAATTACTTCCAAATGATCTTACTTCGGTATAAGTTTAATGTGGGTCACTAATCATGTTGAAAATACGATATCAGGTTGTGTTTAAATCATGTATAATACACATATTATGACTATCCTATGTAGTTTGTGATTCAAAGATGTCCCATTCTTGTGTTTTACATGATTTTTACCATCCTTATCAGAGTTCACATCAATTTTGAGTCATGCATGTTTATTTTATCAATATATCTCTAACATGTTTTATATGAGATATGAATGTGTAACCCTTATTCTAAATAACATGTATCCCCATGATGTATGTGAGTTCACTAATCATATACATTTAAAATTCTGATTTTAGGTGATTAGAAAATTATTTCATTGACCCCTTCCTGCTTGAACCAAATATAATATCATCCACATACACAAGAAACAGAGATTGATATTCCATTGAATTCTTCATATTGACATTATGATCGACACATCCTATTTTTAATTAAATATTCTATAGATAAGCATCCGATTGAAAATACCATGCACACAGTGCCTTGTTTATAAAATAGAGAGACTTATTTAATCTACAATCCTTTTATTCATAATTTCCAATCATAAATATCATAGGTTGTTCAATTTATACTTCATCTTCAAGAACTCAATATAAGAATTCTATTTTGACTTCAATTTGATAAACTTTGTATCCTCATGAAATTTATTTATAAATGAAAATCCTGATAGAATCTAGTATCCCTACCATTGGAAATGTTTCTTCAACATTAATTACTTCTATATATGCATTGTATTTACATTATAATAGTGCCTTGTTGATCACATCTTCATTATCATCATGTTTGTTTTTAAAGATCCACTTTGTTACAATCACATTGTGATTTTCAAGTCTCTTAAAAAGATCCCCTGCCAGGTTCTTGTCAATCTGAACTGGTTATTCATTCATAGACTTAACCCATTATTCCTCCTTATCTTATTATTTAAATGATATTGGTTATAAAATAGATAGGAAGGTATAATGTGCTTCATTTATCATTCTCCTTGTCTATGTAGGTGTTGTCAAATCCTTAATGATGTCGGATTGATCAATTTATTTTCTTCTATTTCTCCTGTGAGTCTTTGATGATTTTTATTCATCCATGGTTTATTATTTTGATTATTCTTCTAAATATTCATCATTTTGTGTTCCCTAAATGTTTTTCAATCCTTCCAGTAATTCTGAAATTTAATATTTCCTTTGTCCACTTTCTTCTTCATCGTATGTCATATTATCATATCAACTACTCAAAGTATTTTTGGTTTTATCTTTAATGATCATGACATAATTTCATTAAAAATATATTCAATACAATTATTGTGACATTTTTAGGATTTAATCTTCATTGAATATCCAAGTAATATTCCCTCTTCTGCAACAACACCATACTTTCCTTGATTTCTATATTTTTTCAGATGAAACATTTACTTCCAAAAATATGAAATTACTATAGATTTGTCTCCCTTCTATAAAATAACTCATATGGTGTCTTGGATTATACCATAAAAATACCAGTTCAAGTTTTAGTGAACACTGATACTTTAATAGCCACTATCCATTAATGATGAGTGATACAACTCTCAATTAGCATAGTTATGGCCATATTTTTCACCCATCAATTTCTACATTCAAAAAATCAATCTTTCTGTGCGGTTATCACTAAATCCACCTCCTTTTTATTCCATGCTTTTATAGTAAAATTTCAAACTCAATGGATGTGTATTCTCCTCCATTGTTAGATCGTAGAAATTTGATTTCACATCCAGTATGATTCTCATCTATTCAATGATATATTTTTATGAAATCAAGAACTTTTTTTTACTATGTATAATCACTTGACAATTAATTCCAATATTATACTAAATAAAAATAATAAAGTACCTCTATCCATATGTCCGATCCACATTTATTAGATTTCTAGATGAGATCAAGTAAATATGATTCCCTTTTGTTCTTTGTTTGATATGAAATTTAGACTATCTTTCCTCACATAAAAAAATATGTATTTTCTCATTTATTATTCATATTTGAAATATCAATGACTATATTCACCATATAAATATTTTCCTTGATCTATTGGTTAATGTGACCTAACTTATTGTTCCAAAAGTTATCTTCTTCTTTAAATGTCTAGTAACAAATGTTTTACTTACTACCAACTTGGTATAAAGTTACATATTTTTCAGCATCCTTTCAGGAGAAAATTACTTGTATTTACTTTGATACTGGACCCCTTTTGATTGAATCTCACTATCAATCTTGATTCATAGTGTTGAATAACACTCATGAGGCTATGATGAAAACCATCCACATTGAGAACATTAGTTTTCCTAAACTCATCATTTTCTAGTTCTATACTTCCACTGCCTTTGATATTCAATGCACCATCATTCGTGAACCTCACTATTTCATCAAAAAGTTTCTTAACACTCTTCAATAAATCTATATTTTCCATCATATGGGATGAGTATCTATTGTCGATAATCTAGGTATAACTATTCATTGTACCTTTGAGAGATATTTATGCCAACATGGATTTCTCAAATTTATTCTACTCCTTCTAAGATATACTCGATTGAGTGGAGTCTATATACAGACTTTACAATCTATATTCCCTATTAATGTGTTCTTCATACTCATATTGTTCTTCCAAAGGAGAAAAACTGTTTGTTAGAACTACTCTTCCTGGTTTCCAAGTATTGACTTTTATTTGAGTTCTATAGGTAATGTTCCCTCCTATCTCCTAATTGAAATAAACATCATTATGGCCATAGCTATAATTGTGAAAAAAAATTCCATTGAAACAATTTATTATATATGATGAATGATATGTTCTCATTATCCTTTTTTGACTTCCAAGTGTTTCCCTATTCAAATAGATTCTTGACTCTTCATAATATGCCATCATATAGCCTAAAATCCACATAATTCACATTTCATAAGTGGAAATTTCTTATCTGTTCCACTACTCCTAATATACCCATATTATGTAAAATAATTTTTCTAGTGAATATCTATAGATTCTTGAGGATAATTTTCAGGTTTATTTTTATTAGATTTAAAACTTTTTCAGGACATCAAGTTCCTTTTTGATATGTCCAACTTTATAATTACCTTTATTTTGGTTCATCTTATTTCCAACCTTTGATGTTTTAACATCATAACAAATTCCACTTTTTCCTATTGATTTGGATATATGATCATTAAAAGCCTTCTCAACTCATTCAAAACCAATTTTATCTCTTTCTAACATCTATTCTTTTTTGAATCTTTGCAACTGTTATTTATTCTCTATTTCCCTTGAATTTGATTCAGTTTCGAGTTTAATTTATAGAGTAACAACTTATTTTTCATGTCCCTCATCTATCTTATCCTTCTACTCTCATTTGGATGTAAATTAATTGATTAATTTCTACTTCTCTTAAATCAAATATTAAATTCCATATCTTCTAATGAGCCTTCAAGATCTGTTGAATGTTTATTTCCTTTTACTTCCAGTCAATCAATATATTCTTTAATACGATCAAAATACTATGGTAACTCTTCCAGAATAGATATTATCTTTATATTTCTCTTTAATTTAATGTCAATATTATCAATACCATCCTCAAGATCCATTTTGAAATCAACAACACCAGTTAATTAATTTTCCTTATCTTTATCTTTTAAAGGTTATCACCTTTAAAATGCACCCATCATCGACTCTTAGGTTTCATATTTGAACTCAGGTTCTTCATCCTCCAAAAATTCATTATCATCATGTTCTTTTTGATAGATGAAACTATTTCTATATAATTTCTTTCTTGATTTGTTGTCTCTAATTTAGGAAACCTTTTCTAATGCTTCTCCATGATTCATACTTCACTTTATTCAACATCAAACCTCTTTGAGAACCGAGAAGAAATTTTCCCAACTGTACCACATTGAAAATTAATTGAGTAATCTGTTCGTCAAATATCCCTCTTTCTATCTTGATTTTTTTTGGTGAAAATAGAAATAAGTTCATATTACTCATTATCTTTATTAATAGTATCTCTAGAAACCTCATCTTTTTTCCAATTATTTTAATGAAATTTAATTTATTACTATAGTTGTTGCATCTTATGGTTTGAATCTCATTTCATAATCCACTAGACAGATTATAAGATTATCAAAATATAATTTGGACAGATCCCTTTCCTCTAGGGCTAACACTTTTGAATTTTATAGAGGTGGATTCCTTCTTCTGATTTTTGTCACAATGTCAAAATCTTAAATTAATTCACTAATTCCTATAATTTCTCCTATAACTTTATAAATTTTATTAAAAAGGTATCTTCATTTTCACCAAGACGAATTTTTAGATAATTTAACCTATTGTGAAAAACATAAAGTTTACCTCCTTCACTTTGCTATGGCCTTCATTTATATTTTCCATTTTCCACACAAGGACTTGGTTGAAGTGAAAATCATCAACCTAAAATAATTTTGATCATATAGAGATAATTTAAGGTAATTTTGTTCTTTGTAATTTATATTTAGAATTTTTCTATCTATTTCTATGTTAGATAGTATAGTCACATTAGTCATAGGAATCCCCTATGCTATGGGAATAATAACTTACATTCCCAGGGATCTTATATGAGATCTCATAATATTCTTCCAAATATGGATGTTTATTTCATAAAAGAGGGGGTTCCCTTGAAATTCATTGAATTCTCCCTAAAAACAATAGAGGAAAGGTTTAACCCTAACAAGATGTGTGCTCTGATACCACTTATATGATCCTAGAACACCCTAATATAGGAGGGGTGAATTAGGGTGTCAAATTTTTTCTTTTAAAGTGAAGGATCTTGTTATCTTGTTGGTAAGAACTTATTAAACCTCTTTGATGGAATAATACAGTAATAAAAAATTCACATATATAGAGACAACACAATAGTTTTACTTGGATCACCACAAAGGTAAATTATTAGGAGCATACACCAATAGTGTGTTGTTCATACCTAAATCCACTAATCTTCACTAGTTGTGGAAGATAGTATTTTATACATAGTCAATATATGCTAGGATTACTACCTTTACAATATTGGAGGGATATCACATTTTATCCCTTTGAAAACTTCCATCGAATCCCCCTAGATCACTGATTTAGGTGAATTCATACTCAGTTTAATGACATGTAGGTCACTTTAATAGATTGGAATTTTTGTATTTTTTTCCTAACTATCATAAGACATTACTTACACCATAGTCCAGATTTGATGCACATGAAATAACTATTCACTTAAACCAAATTTTTAATACCACTCTTTTTGAATCTACATCACAAAGTGCCTTCGTAAAGCTCATAAACTTCCTAAAGAAAACAACCTTCATAGAACACTAAGACCTCATGGAATAACAAGTCACCACGAAGATCCTTTTTCCAAGATACCTAAGCATTTTCCAAGACTAATATAGTCTTTTCATGATATTCAGGCCCATAATGAGTACATGATTCACAATGATATTATCCATTGAAAATTACGAGTGATTCAGCTTCTTCTCCAATTCTTTTCATATATATTATTGTGGTGGTAGCATCTTATTTATAGGCACATCATTTCAAAAATATTATGCACTCTCAATGTATTTTTCATGAATCTATAATATCCTATTTGAAAAGATATACTATTCATGAAGCTGTAATAAAATTTAACCAAATCCTAAAGCTCCTTGTATTTGTATAGATATACCATTTTTCATCATGAATTCATGATTCTTCACTTATCATAGTCATGAAGATATCCCATTTTCATCATGTATTCATGATGATCAACACCTTCTCAAAGCCTAAACCTTTTGTGAAACCCTATATATGAAAAACCTAGTCATTTTGAAACATATCCCTTCACCATATTTGGGAATAATCAACCCCAAAAATCTACCTCTTATGAAGCATTCTCTATCATCCTGATTTAGATCCCAAAAAATTAGAAAAAACATTGAAAATATTCCACCTTCAACACTATAGTCAGCTTGTACTATAAGATTACCTTCCTTGAAAAATACATGATCAACCTGATGTTGATTGAAAATAAACTCAAACTAGGCTCAATTTCCAGCTATAAAAAGACATTTTTCCAACAACATTGAATCTCAATGACACCTACGTAGGTCTATGTCTCTCAAACACTTGTGGTATTAAAACCTATGCTGAACGAATTCACATGTAAACTCATTTTCCATTTCCAAATTATTCATGTATGTTGATTATAAAATGTATTATTTTGAGAAGGCACACCAACATAGCCTCAATTATGTCACTTATGTTGATGTTTGAGGACACATATCATGTAATGAATGAAACCTATATTGGATTCCAAAAATAGAAACTGATTTTAATTTCAATTATAGAATTCCATAATACTTAGAATTCTATTCCGAATAACTTCCAAGTATCTCATGTCTCTCTAACCCTCATCTATGTGTTCATAAAAACTATACCTAGTATCCAATATTATATTTACCTCAATAATCATTTCTCTTATTGTAAGTTGTTTTTTACTACAACACAAACTTATTTTACTCTTGGAAAACATAAATTTAAAAGACATATATCCATTGTCTCTATAGAAATATCCATCACCTCATGTTGAATTATTATAAAAAATAATGGAACATCTACATCAGTACATGTAAAACTCATGAAGACCAACTCAATAAATCATCAGATTATTTACTTTTACATTCTTAATAATGGAAGCAGCTTACTCTATGTATAATATAGTTGAAAATTCTTCTACATTTTATAATAAATTTCTATTATCTCTATGAATATCAATACATCATCCATTAGTCATAATACATATAACCTAGAAGTAGTCTAGTATGATCTTACTTTATTTTAGAACATCCATCCATCTTTATTAACCATACTTCATGGGAAGCACCTTCAATATTCATGTGTTCAGTGGATACTCCAATCCATCACCCATGCATTTTTGAAATTTGTTGATATGAACTATTGATAATAAAATCAATCACAAAAAGGGAACAAAAATATCCCCCTTTTTATTTTTACTCAATACAAGGAACTTATAACTATAATAGATGCATTCAAATACTTTTAATAAGTTCAATTTTTCACTTACTAGGTAGTAATACTTCCATATATCTCTAAATCCCAAACACTATAGGAAGCACCTTTAATCTTCATGTGTTGGTAAGATACCCCAATCCATCTCCTATGTCTTTATAATATATATTGACATGAACTATTTAAAAAAAACACAATCACACAAATTGAACTTTAATTACCCCTTTATATTTATTTTTTATATATTAAACTACTAAATAAAATAGATTCAAGTAAATAATCTATAAGATATTCAATTTTCCTCACCCCCATGGTGAAAATAAATATAATGGTAAAATGTTTTTATCTCTAATGTTCAAACCATTTAAAATACCATAGATTCATGGGGATTAATTCCAAAGGAAAATTCTTCTCCCCTTAATTCATCTGATTTAATGAACCATCTTCTGCCCATTGATGTAGCATTTCTTTTAGAGAAGTTAGGCATCATAGATAACATTAAAATGAAACTTAAGTCATCTGTATGTCTATAAGAGTAAACCAATATAAAAAAGTTAGTTTTTACCAAAATGTTAAGGTTGAAAATTTGTCTTTCTCGTGGAGGATCCAACACTGAATTTAATTTTTTGGGTTGTATAAATAAATTTTCAAGATGATTCAAGAACCTAAAATCATCCTAAAAAAAAATATTCAAATTAAAGTTATTTCAATTATTTATTTTGTTATATAATCACTTCCCATGACAATTATCTTCAATATAAACCAAACTATAAATTAGGGAGTGAGAAGCATACCACATTATTCAATTTTCTAAAGCGATTTCAAGAATTCTAAATTATTCAAAAAATAATGAATCTATTAAAAAATCACTTATTTTGAAATCTACCCCTCAAGTGATACTTCAACAAGAAATTTTATGTCTGATATAAATTTGTAGTGAATGGAAATTGATATAGAAAATTATAGATTTCTTTTCAAGATATTTTGTCACCACATCTTTTAGTAAATTTTATTTTCAATATTCAACATCAATTCCCATTTTCTTCAAGATGGACTTTCAGAGAAGTGGGGGGATAAGGTGGATCATCTAATTGTATTTGGCTACATCACTACATCTGAGAATTATTAATAAATTTAGTATAAATTTTCCTTATATCTCTAAAATTTCTAATCCAATTTTTAAATTCATATTCCTTGAATTTATAGATTTTTACATCATTGGATAGTATGGGTGTCAATTCCTTTTCAGAATTCACCCTAACTAGAGTACACTTCTTTACTTATAAGATCATAGAATATTTATTCTGGGATAATTTATCAAAATACCTTATATTCCATTATATAATATTTCAAAATGATAAATATATCATTAGTTCTATTCTCAAACACCTTTTGGTGTGTTAACTCATTCATCACAGTGAAATTCATGGAACTTGGAATCATTGTTGATTTCTCTTTTTATTTCAATTGTTTTTATTATGATAGCCTTTTAATCAATTTTATAGCCATGTGACCAACCATGTTCCACCAACCACACAATTATTCTATAACTTTTCACTTTCCCTTTATGGGAATATTCTCATATTCTTTAGAAGGAGTGTTAACAATTAATCTAGTCCAGAAATCTCTCCCTTTAATGAATTTTATTTTACATTCAATATTACTCCCATTTACATTGAAATTAAAGATGAAATTTTAGTAGTATATAGTGTGTCACTTATTACTATAATTCAATCAACTCTTACATATTTTCTCAACATATTAACCATCTATTATTTATTTTATTCTTAGGAGAATCTTGATCAACTATTTTCCTCATTGATTTGTCTCCCAAAGTAGATACACTATCATACTCGACCTGTTTCTCAGAATTTTTTTGGTTCTCTCCTCTCTTTAGTATATGAGTGGTAATTGGAATGATTTTATAATTATTAATATTTGAAATAAATTTCAATGTTTCAGATCTTATGTAAATATTTAGGGCTTTTAAATTTGATCCCCACAAATACATTACTATTTTTATGTTTAGTATACATTCATATAGCATGAAAAATACATGATTTAGAATTTATACCCCTTTATTTGGAATCCTAATGGTTTTATGAGTTGGAATATTATTATAAAAATCAATGTACATGTTCTTAAACCCAAATAAAACTAGAATCTACCAATTGTTTTTGTTATTTTAACATTAATTGTATGTTGTCTTGATTTAATAGATTTTGGACCATCATGATTTTGGATTTAGATTTAAAACTAATGGGTTCCTTTAGGTTAGGTTCTCAATTTTCACTTTATCACATAGAAACTTGATAAATTGGTGGGTTTACCAGTGTTTTTATTCATTAAAATTTTCCTAGAATTTTTGATTTGTTCAGTACATACAGATACACTAAAATTAGCACTGAATGATTTATCTAGATAATGGGGCAAATTTTTCAAAAATATAAAGGTGGATGTATCTCCATGTGATATTATGATTACTTTACCTCTAACATGAGTTACTTTTTAGGGAAAAATCTTCTCTAAATTTTTTTTGTCATCACATATCCTCTCAGTCATTTGGGAATTTCATCCATGTCCTATTATAATATTTCTAAACATTACCTCTATATCTAAGAACATCATGTTTAGGGAATATTTATATTCCTCATGTCATTCAATCCTTCCTAAAAAATCATTAAATATCTTATAAATTTTTGAATCATAAATAATTATTCTCTATTATAGTAACCTATCATGTTCTTTCACTCTTTTAGATTTCACTTCATGTTGTTCATATTTTACAACCACATAATTTTTTGCATCTCTTATAATTCATGGAATATCACATTAATAGTATCCTTAAAAGAATTATTCTATGGAAAAATTACTTGAACATTTTCATTTGTTAGGGATATATTTTCATTGAAATTTTTTTTTCTCCTTTGGATTTCATTATTTTTGAGTGAGTGTTTCTGTTCCAAACTTGTTTCACCAACGCATCTTTAATTATATCAAATTCATACCCAAGATTTAGATAATAATTAATAAGTCCCCTAATTTAATAAAATATATATTGAACCTAATCTATATGAAATTTATTTAGATGATATATTATTTTATAATATAAATATTTAATAACTTCATTATAGTCATAATCATCACAACTTGTACTAAAGTCATAAAAGGGTCTTTAATGGAACATTCAATTGATTAGAACTTACCACTTGGTTTACATTAATGTAGTGGTTGATCCTTTTTCTATCATGATATTTTTTCATCTTTTTCACCTATATCTTTTTATAATTTTCTACAGTATTAGAAAATACTTCCACACGAGTAACAACAAGATTAGATTTTGATATTTCCATATAAGGATCTTAAAGTATCTCAAATATACAAATGATTAAATGAAATGAAATTAAGTGATAATTATAAAAAAATATAGTTATTGGTAACCTTTTCTCTAATCCCATTTTAAATTCCCAATAAGATCAGATGAGATGCCTAAAAGTGGGGTGAATTCAACATTTCCTATTTTCTTTCAAAATTCCAATATCTATTTATATCTTATTATACCCATGGTGACTAACCTATGTTTGTGGTTAGTGAATAAGGATATATTTTAATTTAACCAAGTAATAATCAACCTTGTGAATGTAAATAAATAATTAAAGGACCATGTGGGGTTTGGAAGGTTTAGATATAAATATATACTCCTTTATATGATTTATTGTTATCCATAATCAAGGTGTCTACATTTTAATCAATCATTGAATTCAATGGATTGTGTCTATGGAACATATACATAGTTTCACAATGTGTACACTTTCCTACATCTCAAAATAATTCTATTTCCTGCATTAAAGTATACTTACATCAATATCATCACATTTTTATCATAACCTAACACCACACTCACCCTACATACCTAGGGTGCCACTAGTTTTATGGATTTTCACCATTAATATGAAATTTCTTCCATAATAATCATTATTTGAATTTAATCAGCAGATATACAAAGGTTATTTCAGTATCAAGAAAAAATATATCCTTTTTAGTAGTTTATACTTAGGATGATGATAATTCATAAAAAACACACTAAAACTGTATCATTATTCACAATACTGCATCACATAATTCTATATAATATGCCAATTTGGATATCAAACTTCAAAAAATATGAATGGAATGACTCACAAATGATCTGAGAAATAATATATTAATAAATCCCTCCTCAATATTTTTTTTCTTCCTCTCACTTTTTTCTCACTCATATTCTCTTAGTATGATTATTAACATCAACCCATCCTATAATATCAATATATAGATGATCTTGAACTTCAAACTAGTATTTAATATTATGAGTTCATCTTCACAGAGAGTTCTATCATGTTATTTATTACACATAAAATCATGATTTTTTGACAACCTTATATCATTATTTACTTTTTATTTTATACATTTTCACTATGAAATAATATTTTTATTATTTGAAATATATAATTTCCCATAAAATATTTTGGCTCTCACAATCACCACCATTTTTTATAAATTTATTATATGTGTATTGTCTACCATAATCTCATTTACCTTCTCAAGAAAAAACCTTGTTTATGCTTTTCTATGTTTCTATTTTTTTCTATTTTATCTTTTTTAACCACATAATTTTCTCTCATATAATTCCATAAGTTCCCTTTATTTTTATTATTTTCTTATTTCACATTTCTCTAAGCCATCATAAACTCATCGAAATCCTTCTAGTAGCCTTGATATTTTCATCTTATTTTCATCTTATTCTTTTGATACTCATATCAACATCCTTATTAAACCAGCTCAACTCATCATCATTCCACTTTCACCTTAAAGAACTTATTAATCATGTAGGAATCAAAAAAATTAGTGGCTTCAATAATCATACGAAAAGACCATATCTATATAATTTGATATAGTTTCAAAATGAATCACATCTCTTTATGTGATATTTTAAATAATAAATAATGGAATAATCATCGTTAAATTTAATTTCATCGGAATATAAAATATTTTGGAATAATCAAAAGTTACCCCTATAAATATTGTCTTAACATTTACACATCACACTACACTTCATCTCCAAATTTATGAAAAATTGAATTGACCATTGCATGGGTCAACGAATGGTGGGTCCACCTATATGAAACTCAGAAAGGAGTGATATATTGATCTATACATCAATTTTACTTTTACATAAGTCACCTTGATCACCTTCACATGAGATTTCTCTTTTAGTGGTAACCTTACAAAATCCATTGGGTTTAATTATTATAGCTTGTATATTATCAAGGTTACATTTATATAACTCAATGATTTGTTGGGTTACTTATACATAGGTAACCATTTTAAATAAAAATCACATCACTTAACTTCTCATCAAATCTCTCTCAAACCTATGAATCCTAAATTATTCTTTTTATATTAATCATGTTAGAAAAATAAGATCATCATATCATTTTATTTTAATGTTTTCATAATGAAATATGTGATTCTTTAATTTTTGAGTCTGTAGTATTATTCATTCTTCTTTAAGTGCTGATTGACATGTGAACTCACCTCTGATGAAAAATACCTCTAGAGGTTTCACACCTACATTGAAGAAATCAGATGTATGCTCATTTAGTTCAAACAAATGATTTAGTAAATGAAAACTAAATTGACTAAAACACATGTAAAATCATTTTAAATTTACAAATTTACGTTTTTTATGATCATCACACATAAGTTTAATCACAATCACACATACAAAAGTCTACATCACTCATTCATTAGTTCAACTGACACCTATGCTGGATGAATTCACATTTACACTTGTATTCCTTTGTAAAATTATTCAACTATATTGAGGATAACATGTAATATTGTGAGAAAATATACCTGCATAACTAATATTATGACACATACATAAATTCATGGCGACACCTACATTATCATGGACGAAATGTATGATTGGTTCCAAACATAGACAATTTTTTTACTTCAAAACTAAAATTACATATTTCTTAAAATTCAATTCAGAGCAACATCAATGTATATTATGACTTCTCTAACATTCATCCAAGTGTGTGTAAACACTATATCATGTATCCAATAATATATATACCTCATGGATTGTTTATCCTCTTATAAGAAAGATTCTTCAACAATGTGATCTTATTTTCAACTTTGTAAACATACATTTAAAATCTATTCAGTATCAGGTTCATCATCCATCTACTTCAATTCTTGTTATAATATTTTATAAAAACTATAATTTCTCTATAAGTACTTGTCATATTCTACGATACTATCTCAATAAATTATTAGATTCTTTCATTTTCAATTCTTAATAATGCAAGCAATTCACTCTAAGTATCATATTGTGAATAATGCATATATATTATATAACACATGTATATTAATTGCATGAATATTAGTTAAATAATCATCTAAAATAATATTTATAACATAAAATATATCCATATTGGTCATCTATTGTAGTATCACTTCCATCTATCTTCATTTCCAATATATCATGGGAATCACATTCAATATTCATGTGTTGGTGGATAGACCAATCCATCACCAATGTCACAATGACATACATTGACATAAACTATTTATAATAAATAACATCACTCAAAGGAAATTCCACATAAACCCAAAGAAAACTACATTAATAGATGTTCCTCAGTGGATATTATTGATTTTAATTTATTATAATGTCACAAGATCTATATGGGACATACTAAAATAGGGATTCCATTTTGTTTATTATCAAAATGTGCACTGTAATGGATTGTATACAATTTTAGATTTATTAATGTTTATGTGTTCCATATCATGGGTGTAATTAGGGATTTTAACTATTTTATCATTTTCTAAGAATAAAAAATAGTCAAGGTTTCATGTTATTTGGGTATCACTATAAATTATGGGAAATGTGAAAATTTTAGATTATTTATAATGGATTGGACTATATAAGAGTTATTAATCATGGTTTTGGTGTATGTATATTTATTATATTTTTAATTAAAGTAATCATAACCATTTAATATCACTATTTGACTATTAATTAATTTATGATGTTTGAATCCCAACATTCAGTTTTTGAGTGGGATGTTAGATAGAATGTTTAATAGGCGTTATTTTCCATCCTCATAAGTGGCTTTAGTTTATGGTGGTATGGTGATAGAGAAAATATCTTCAATTAAATTTACATTGAATTTAATTGTTTTAGACCGAAAAAGTGTTAATTAAAGATAAATTGCAAAATTTTTATGATATTGGTAATATTTTGAGCTTAATAGTAAAAATGGTCCATTTTCGATTTTTAACTGTTTTATATCATTTGTGTATTTTTTCCATAGTATTCTCTACACTAATCCAAATTGAAAAATTCTTTGTTTTATAGATTTTAAATATCAATAGATTCATTTAATCCTTCTTTACTAAAATCTGAATCGGTCATATGGAAGCTCAAAAGAAGATCACAAGTGGGATCATGAAAATTGTTTACAAATATGGAGAGTTTTGTTGTGGGATCTATAAACCATTCATGGTGGGCCCAATTGTTGTGAAATTCAGTGGGTGGACGCTTACAGAGTTTTTAAACATCTTTTATGAAGTCACAAACACGTGAATTAGCCTTTGTAATGGTCATTAAATCATTCTAATCTAGAGGATTTTGATTTGGAGAGTCTGACTGGACATAATAAATTGTGAGAGTAATATAGGCATAACCCTTGTAATACTTGTCCAAATATGATGATATGTTGAGGAGAAATATAAAAGATAATTATAAACAACATTTAAGAAGGGTGTAATGCATGAATATTTCATTTAATGGGGCTAAAATGTGTTAACTTTAGGGGGATAGATTCTGGATATAAATGGAGGGGAGCTCCTCCCTCTAAAAGCATCTCATTCCATCCCATTCCTTTTGGGACACAAAAAAGGAGAAATTTTCATATTTCTCTTTTATTTATTTTCTTTTCCCTAGTTTTTTAATGCCTTATTCTTCCCCATTCATCTCTATTACCCTTACCATGGCGGGGTAAACATTTTTAGTGATTGGGGAAGGGTTGGTTTTCTATTTTGTAATGCTTGAGTTATTGGATGTAATTGAATGAAATTTCTTTCTTCTTCAAAGTTATTTTCAATTTCATATAGCGTATTTTATTATCAAGTGAGATCATTCTTGAATTTTAATCTCGTTATTGATTTTTTTTCTTGGGTAAAACAATCATTATCTCCCTTCACTAATTTCTAGTTTATATATGATGGAATAGACCAGGGATTAGTGGTGAAGTACTCAACGATTGTCAGTATGTATAAAAGGGGTAGTGAATGTTATTGATTTTTTTTGGATAAACAATACCCGATAGGGTATTTCCCATGTCAATTGAGTACATTCAATACAACTATTTTTCACATTGAAGGAGAGCTGACCAAACTGAGATCTTGGTAAGGTTTTCTCTTACCATCATATTTTCACCAAGAAAGTGAGAGGAAATAATTGTGGACAATCACTTTAATCAACTAAGAATAAGAGGTTTGAATAAAATTGAATATGGATAGAATTATAATTGGGAAACTAACCCCTACCTAATCACCCTTTTAATATCATAGTTTTTTAATTATTTTAATTTTAATTTTCCTTTCAATCATTTTCTTATTAATTTATTCTAAAAATAACTCCCCATTTTTACCCTCATTTAAAAGTGAAAAAATATTTTATGTACACTCCTCTTCGGGATACATCCTAGGTCAACCACATTACTGCATTTTAACTAAGGAAATAATTGTTTTTCCACGCCCTATAATAGGCATGTGTCAAAATTGGCGCTATTTCCAGGGAGGCAGTGTAACAAAAAAAAAGATTTCAAAACTGAATGGCCTACAACTCAAAAGAACCATTAATTGGATTTGATCCAGAAATTGAAATAATATTAACACAAATAAGAAAAAGAAACCTCCCAAAAATCTTTGAAGAAATAGATATCTTAGATTCAAGTGAAACAATTAGTTTTCACTCTGAACCGAAAATCATGGATGGAAATCCCAACCCAAACCTACATGATCCATGTGCACCACAATTTTCCATTGAAAATTACCAAATCATTGTACCCACTGAACCAAATGATTTTTAATTATGTGTCAATATGTTTTTTGTGCTTCTAAAGTTTCATGGTATTACAGGAGAAGATCCAAATCGACACATGCAAGAATTCAGATACACCTTCTCAAGCTTCAGGCCAAGAGGGGCACCTAAAGACCAATTTCAGGGGAGGGAATTCCCCTTCTTACTCGAAGGAGCGATCAAAGAATGGTTGTACCATCTACAACCAAGGGAGATCAATGATTGGGAAGACCTAAAAATATTTTTCATGCAATGATTATTTCCCACATCGAGGAGCACTGCCATCAAGAATTAGATTTACATCATATGACAATATACTGGAGAAACCATCTACAAGTACTGGGAGAATTTCAAGAAGCTATATTCCAACTGCCCACATAAATAAATAGAGGAACACCAATTCCTTGTGTTCTTCTACCAAGGACTTCTGGATAATGATTGAATTCTTCTAGATGCCTTATCTGGTGGATCCCTAATTGACAAGTCACCTGTAGATATCAGAGTACTAATTGGGAAGATTTCTCAAAACTCACAACAATTTAGAATAAGAGGAATGGGAACTAGGGGGATACAAGAGGTAAAAACATATGATTCATCTGCATCTATTGAAACCAAAGTTGATGACCTTGCAAGGTTAGTCTATAAAATTGTTGTAACTCAAGCAAATGGACAACAAGCTTCAGCTTAGGTATGTGGTTTATGTTATTCTTACACTCATTATAATGACTAGTTCCCTAAGATACAGGGGACTGCATACTGAGCTGTGACCTTTCAACCAAGAAAATTCCAAAAAAATAAACTACATCAACCCCAAGCCCAAGAAGGATATGGAAACCAAAAAAACTAGATGAGATCATTTAATCCTAAAAAGCACCCCAATCAACCTCCTTACTAGAGAAAACAATACCATAACCCCCCTCCATTCTAATAATCCTATAAATAGCCCTTCCAACCACAAAAATCCTTTCATCCACTAGAATTCCAATGAAACACATATGAACAACCATCCACTAACACACAACCTTCTGTGGAATAGCTACAATCCAAGCATGACGGCCTAAAAGATAAGGTTGATAAGATGATAGACATAGGGGTAAGTCTTGTTGAAATCATGTCCAAGAATCTTGGGAATATTCCATCCCAAATAGTTCCAAATCCTAAAGAGAATTTTAGTGAAATCATAAGAAGAAGTGGAAAAGAAATACCACCTCCATCCAACCTTGAACCTGAAATAACACCACCAGTTCTGAAGGATAATGTTGTTGAAAATTCAGAAAATATTGTGAAAATCCACCAAGAAGAAGAAAAGGAAGGGGAGGAGGAGAAGGATAGGCCATGAAATAAGAGATAATAAATGACAATTCAAAGGCAAAAAATGAATAATAAAGACTTACCCCAACTATTTCCATCAAGGATGATTGAATTAAATAAAATTCCTGATGAAACACTTCAAAAAGAAATTCTAAATACTTCTTATAAAGTAGAAATCAATATCCCCCTACTTGAAGCTGTCAAAAAAATTCCAAGGTATGCAATTTTTTTAAAATATCTTTGCACCAAAAAGAGAAGACTTCATGGGAATAAAAGAATCAACTTGGGGATAAGTGTCTCAGCCATTAAGACATCGCAAATTCTAACCAAATTTCAAGATCTTAGGATATTTTCCCTTGCATGCACCATTGGTTCATTAAATTTCTCTAATGATTTGTGTGATCTAGGTGGTTCAATTAATGTATTATATCACTCTATATACACTTATTTGTAGATGGGATACTTAAACCCCACAAGAGTGGTGGTCTAGCTTGAAAACAGATCTATAGTTTTCCCAATTGGAGTTCTAGTGGATTCCCTGGTTAAAGTCAAAGATCTATTATTCCCTGCTGACTTCTATGTGCTAAATATGGAAGAATATAGAAGCCCATCACACTCACCAATAATTTTGGGGAGACAATTCTTGATGGTAATTAAAACCGTCATCAATGTGCATAAAGGTACACTCACTATGGAATTTGGAGATAACACTGTCCACTTCAACATTTTTGAATCCATGAGGTACTTATCAGATGATCACTCCCTATATTCACTCTCCCATGAAGTTAGTATTGAACCATTTAATGAATCAGGTATGTTCCATGAATTCTAATAATTAAGAGATAATTTTTCCATTAATGAACATATGAATTCCCAAAACACTGGAGATTTTAATTTTATGTGGGAAGAAGAGGTAAAATATGATTTATTTGATGATTTGTTGATTTATGAGGAATATGATATTGTTTTTTGTGTGTAGGAAGTTCACCCTTTGGAAGTGGGTAATGTCAGTTTAATTTCATCCCCTAAGAATCCCCCTGAACTTGAATTAAAACCACTCCCCAATGATTTGAAATATGTGTACCTTATGTATGGAGAGAAATTTCCAGTGATAATTGAAATAATATGCCTAAAACCCAAGAAAAATCTTTGATTGAGATTTTGAGAGAGAATGTCCAAGAAATAGGCTGAAGCTTAGGTGATATCCTAGAAATAAACCCAAAAATATGATCACATAGAATTTTTCTTGAGGGAGATTCCAAACCTATTAGACAGCCCCAAAGGAGGATGAATCCCACCTTGATAGAGGCTGCGAAGAAGGATATCAAGAAGCTCTTGGAAGCTGAGATCATCTATCCTATTTCAAATTCACAGTGGGTTAGCCCTATTCATGTTGTTCCTAAAAAAACTGGCCTAACCACTGTGAGGAATGAAAAAAATGAGTTAATACCTATAATAATTCAAAATAGATAAAGATTATGAATTGATTTTAGGAAATCGAACCAGGTCACTTCAAAATATCATTTCCCCATCCCCTCATTGGCCAGATGTTAGAGATATTGGCAGGTAGAACTCATTATTTCTTTTTGGATTGATTTTCAGCTTACTTCCAGGTACCCATTGCTCTTGAGGATCATGAGAAGACGAAATTTACATGTCCTTTTGGTACTTTATTTATATAAAATAATTCTATTTGGATTATTTAATTCTCCAGGTATATTTCAGATGTGCATGGTGAGTATATTTTCTGACCACATTGATAATTTCTTGGAAGTTTTCTTAGATGATTTAAAATTTTTTGTAGATTCTTTTGATAATTGTTTGAAAAATATAGAAAATGTTTTGAAAACCTTCATTGAAAAAAATATTGTTTTAAATTTTGAAAAGGATCATTTCATGGTTAAAAGAAGAATTTTACTTAGTCACATCATTCCCCAAAATGGCATTGAAGTGGATAAATCAAAAATTGAAGTGATAAATTTATTGCCTTACCCTATATGTGTAAAACATGTTATATTATTTCTAGGACATGCAGAATTATACAAGAGGTTTATCAAATATTTCAATATGATTTCTTTCTATCTCTCTAGATTAATTTAGAAAGATTATGATTTTGATTTCAATGGTGCATATAGGGAATCCATTGATGATTTGAAGAAGAGATTGATTTCACTACCCATGATGTAGCTTCCAAATTGGGAAGAACCATTTGAGCTACTTTGTGATGCCTCCAACCAAGAATTTGGCACAGTCCTTTCTCAGCGAATTGAGGGTAGACCAAAAGTCATTTAATATGCTTCGAGAACCTTATATGCAGCTCGATTCAATTACACAACCATATAAAAAGAGGTCTTTGATGTTGTTTTCTTTATAAAGATTTAGATCATATCTTCTTTGAACTAAAATCATTGTGTTTTCTGATCATAAAACTCTGAGGTACATGATAAAGAAAGCTGATACTAAACTGAGGTTAGTGAAATGGATGATACTACTGTAGGATTTTAATATAGAAACTAAGGATAAGAAGGGATTTGAGAACCAAGTGGCTGATCACTTAAGTGGACTGCCAAACACTGTTGAAATTGAAATTCCAAAAAGAGACCCACTGAAAGATCAAATTCCAGGAGAGCAATTGTACTTGATTGAAGGAGAAGTTCCATGGTTTGCCGACTTGTTCAATTTTCTAGTAACATCTCAGGTCCCATCTCATTTCAATTCTCACCAAATTCAAAAAACTGAAATTTGAATCTAGGTATTATATTTGGGATGATCCATTCCTTTGGAATATTTGCAATGATCAAGTAATAAGAATATGTTTACCTGAAAGTGAAGCTAAATATGTCTTTGATTTTTGTCACACTATATCTTATAGAGGCCACTTTGGACCGCAAAGGACAACAAGGAAGGTTTTAGAATCTGGAATTTATTGGCCCACCATTTTTAAATATGCTCATGAATTTTGAAAAATATGTAAAAAATGATAGTTTTTAAGAAATATTTCAAAGAGACAAGAAATGACTCAAAAGACACTAAATTTTTGTGACATTTTGGAAGTTTGGGGGATAGATTTTATGGGACATTTCTAGATGTCATTTTGAAATTATTATATCTTTCTTTCAGTTGATTATGTTTCCAAATGGGTGGAAGCAAAAGCCACCAGGACTGATGATGCTAAAGTTTTTTGTGATTTTGTCAGGGCTAACATATTTTGTAGGTTTGGAGTGCCCATAGAAATCATCAGTGATATGGGAACTCACTTATGCAATTGGATAATTGATACTTTGATAAAGAAGTATGGGGTGCATCATAAAACATCGACTCTCTATCATCCACAGACTAATGGGAAAGCTGAAGTTTCCAACAGGGAAATCAAAGGAATTTTGGAAAATACTGTTAATCCAAATAGGAAGTATTGGAGCCAAATGTTGGATGATACCTTATGGGATTACATTATAGCCTAGAAAAACACAATTGGAATGAGTCCATATAGGCTGATTTATAGGAAAAGCTGCCACCTACCTGTGGAATTAGAGCATAAGGCATATTGGGTTGTGAGGAAAATGAATTTGGACCTTGAAAGTGCTGGGAAGGAAAGAAGATTAAAGTTGCAAGAAATGGAAGAAATAATAAGGGAACCATTTGAAAATTACCAGATTTAAAAATAAAGAACAAGAGTGGCCCATGACAAGTTGATCCAGCCGAAAGACTTCTATCCTGGAGACAAAGTGTTGTTATTCTACTGAAGACTCAAGATGATTCCAGGTAAACTTTACTTCCAATGGGAAGGTCCATTTATAGTTACTCATGTATATCCTTTTGGTGCTGTTTAGATTATAAAGGATAGAGAGCAGGATCCATTTACTGTGAATGGGAATAGGTTGAAGAAATTCCTTGGGACCCTACCATCAGATCTAGTGGAGGAGATCACACTCCTCCAACCTGTTTATTAATAAAATCCATCAGTTCATAACTCTCCTTTACACATTCCTTCTTGCTGTGATTCATTTTAAAATATTCTTATATTCTAATGCACTAAGTACATTTCATCATTTATGTGTGTGGGAAAGAACCTTTTTAGTTTAGAATTTTCACTTCTTGTTTAGTTTACTATTTTTATAAAAAAATTAGTTTCTAGATATTTTTGTATTTATTTTTAAAATGTAGTGTTTCGTCAAAAATTTTGAGCTAAAATGATTATCATTTCTATTTTTGAAACCCATGTCAATGAGTAAACCAATCTATTCCATGAAATTGAACTTAAATGAATGCTTAAATGACTTTGTTTCAAGTTCAAATATTTTGGAATTTCATGAAAAATACTTTTATGTTTAAATCTCATGCTACATATCACTGTCTTTATTTTTGAAATCACTTTACTCTGAGGATTCTTTAACATTTTTTTCATATTCTTTACATTCACCTCATTTCTTGATAGAACCAGACCATTCTTGATTTAACTAGAATTTGATTTATTCCTATAAAAACATGAGGGTTTGAGGTACTTGTGTTTTAAATGATTGAAGAATTTATTTGGTTTTAATCCCCATTTTCAAAATAATAATTTTTTATTATGGACTACCTTATACATTTATCTTATGTTATCCCTTCGAATCCATGAACAACCTGTTAGTTTAGGCACATTACAAGCTAATTTTCCCTATCCAACCAGCTCTTGAAGTAAAATTGCATGACCTAGTTGAACTTAAGTGCGGGGGTAGATGTATTGCAATGTATTAACTCATTTAGTGATACTTTTGGTGGAATATAAAATGTTGAATAGATTATGTTTCTACTGAAGATTTCATTTTATTAAAATTTGTTCCTTTTCTGGAGCTTTCATGATAAAAGAAGCTATGCCTTTCTGGAGCTTATAATGTAAAAAGAAATTTATGCCTATCAATATATTTCAAGAAAAACAATGTTTGAGAAGAAATTGTTTGCTGGTAAAATGCTAAATGGCATGAACATTCCTTGATTTCTCATTATGATGAAGCCAATTTTTTACAAAGGGTAAGAGAAGGAGGCAATTCTTTTGTGAAATTTAGAATCATGCAATTTTGCTTCAAAAAGATCCAAGCCCTCATTTTTCGACCTCATAATTTTTAACATCTAAATCTTACCAAACGAAAGCCACAGAACAACCTTGAAAAATCCTCATGGGAATAACATGTCCTTGACTCAAATAGAGTGGAGAATTATGAATTTGTCAATACCATGGTTACTATTGTGTGAGTTTGGATGAGAAAATCCTTGTTGAACATTTAACTTTGTGAGATGAGAGAAAATTCAAGGGAGATATGTGTTTTGTGTGATTGGGATAATAAATGAAGTGGAAATATATTAAATAATATAAAATGGAGAACTTGAAATAATTTTTTTTAATGAGTCATGATATATTTTTGTTTCTTGGTATGGATTTGGTAGATCTCATGGGTATGTGTTTTGGATTTGATTTGATTTGATTTTGATGTTTAATTGTCCAGGAGTCCAAGTGCTAAGTGTAGGGGAATTGATAGAGAAAATATTTTCAATTAAATTTACATTTAATTTAAGTTTTTTTAAACCTACCAAAGTATTACTTTAAGATAAATTACTACAATTTTATGATATTGGTAATATTTTGAGCTTAATAGTAAAAATGGACCATTTCAGATTTTTATCTATTTTAAATAATTTGTGTATTTTGGCCATAAAATATTCTACACTAATAAAAATTGAAAAATTATTTATTTTCCAGATTCTACACATCATGGTATTGATTTCATCCTTCTTTACCAAAATCTGAATCGGTCATATGGAAGTTCAAAAGAAGCACACAAGTGGGAGCATGAAAACTGTTTACAGATCTGCCAATTTTTGGTGTGGGGTCCTTAAATCATTCATGGTGGGCCCGATTGTTGTTAAATTAGGCTCGTATATGAAAAAGGTGTTTGGGAACATATTTTATGAAGGAAAGGATGCTTTAATTAGCTGTTTTATTGGACATTAAAGCATTCCAATATGGAGATTTGTGATTCGGAGAGTCTGACTGGACAGAATAAATTGTGAGAGTAAAACTGGAATAACTCATGTAATACTTGTCAAAATACACTAATATTTTTGGGAGAAACAGAAAATATAATTATGAACAACATTCAAGAAGGATAAAACGCCTGAAGATGTCATTTAATAGGGCTACAATGCGTTATATTTTAGGGGACAGATTCTGGATATAAAAGGAGGGGAGCTCCTCCCTCTCAAAGCATCTCATTCCACCCCATTCCTTCTAGGACACCAAGGAGGATCAATTTTCAGATTATATTATATTTATTTCTTTTCCATAGTTTTGTAATGCCTTCTTCTTCCCCATTCATCTCTATTACCCTTACCAGGGCGGGGTAAACATTTTGAGTGATTGGGGAAGGGTTGGTTTTCTATTTTGTAATTCTTGAGTTCTTGGACGTAATTGAATGAAATTTATTTCTTCTTAAAAGTTGTTTTCAATTTTATATAGCAGATTTTATTATCATGTGTGATCATTCTTGAATTTTAATTTCATTATTGATTTTTTCCTTGGTAAAATAATCATTATCTTCCTCTACTAATTTCTAGTTTATATACGATGGAATAAACCAAGGATTAGTGGCGAAGTACTCGATGATCATCCGTACGTGTAAAAGGGGTAGTGAATGTTCTTTATTGTTTGTGATAAAAAATACCGGATCAGATATTTCCCATGTCATTTGAGGATATTCAATACAACTATTTTTCACATGGAAGGAGAGGTGACCAAACTGAGATCTTGGTAAGGTTTTTTTCAAACTATCATAATTTCACCAAGGAAGTGAGAGGAAATAATTGTGGAAACTCACATTAATCAACTAAGAAGAAGATGTTTTAATTAAATTTAACAAGGACAACATTACAATTGGGAAACTGACCTCGACTAAATCACCTTTTTAATATCATATTTTTTCAATCATTTGAATTTCATTTGTCCTTTCCATCATTTTTTTATTAATTTATTCTAAAAAGAACACCCCATTTTTACCCTCAATTAAAAGTGAAAACTATTTTGTATGAAATCCTCTTCGGGAGACATCCTAGGTCAACCGTATTACTAAATTTTAACTTATAAAATATTTTTTTTCCATTCCTTATGATAGGCGTGCATCATAGGGCTGTTTTTAGTCTTGAAATGAGATACTAGTGTGGTCTATTTTTTATTTTTTAGATTTAGTGATGTTTTTAACATATATCTGAACCATATGATTCTCATTAAAATAATTAAAATGATATTTGGGGAAGGTTTATTTGTTATAGAATTTAACCTAGCTATTAATTGAAATCCTTATTTAATAGATTATTATATGATTATTTAATATCAGGATAATTTAACATGGTTTAATTGAGTCCCTTATAATGATAAAAAAATTGATTATTTTATACTCCCTATGACATGGAAATCAAATGCATTATTATTTTATGTTTGTTCATATTAATTGTATCAAGTTGGTGGACGTGTTATGAATTGCTAGTCCATGTATTAATGGATTAAAGTGGGTGGTATCATGATTTACATACCCCGTCTCGGGGGTAGGTTATATTTGGATAGTTCATTCACTCCCCTTCTTAATTTTGTCATATATTTAGATATTTTTACATGTATAATTGTGTTTTTTATGTTGTATTTGTATTTATATTTCCATATGTAAGGGATTTATTTACATTAATGTATATTATTTGTAATATATTATTCTTTTGGGTAAGATATTTTAATTAAATAAAATTAATATGTGACTAAATGTGTTATTTTTTGTTTAGTAGTTACTTATGATGGATATTCACCCCATTTCAATGGATATACCCTTGGTATCCTTCATCCCCCCTTGACCTAGTAGAGACTATCATATTGAGGTACCAACTATGTCAAATTATTGACCTAAGAAAAATTCTTGGTGGGGAATGTTAATTTCAGGATAAATTTTATATATACCATCGATTTAAATGTTAAAAAATGATTCATTGAATGAATCACATATCTAAACCATCTCTATATGGCTAGTAGAAGCCAAAACGTATGGAGTTATTTGTGGGAAACTTTTTCAAAATAGTATGGAGATAAGAATTTTAAATAACTAAAAAGTTGATTGGTTTGAAAAAAATTCAAATGAGAAGAGAAACTGCACAAATTAGTGAAACAAAAAGCTCTTAGGCTAGTTTGGTAGTGGTGAAAATTTAGGATAAATTTTTGATAAAATGTTATATGGATAATCATTTATCATCTGGAAGAACTAAATTTTATTCTAATAATTTAAGTATATTAATACATATATATTTCTAAAATAATTTATAAAAATAAAATTAGTGATAATTCATATGTTTCCTACAACAATTGTATTAGGTGATGATTTTTTATTCACTTTACAAATATTTTTTAGGCTAAGTGGGTAATTGTGTACTATGATAAACCAATTTCAATACATATTAATTAAATGTATCTACCATATGATGATATCATTACATTATTATATCAATCACTATTTATTTTCTTCTAAATAATGATTACTATTTTCACACTTAAAAAAATTAAGATAATTTGATAAAATATATACAGTAATTTACTTATTTAACATAAAGTTTCAATGGTAATTTTTCTCAACTAATTATTTTATTATGGGTTTTGGGGAGGTCACCACTTTTATGAGGCTCATTGTAATTATAATGTTTAGGTTTACTTCACCATTAGGTCTTAGCTCACTACCCTTCAATGATATAGGTTGATTTTTTGTTCTTCATCATGGATCATGTCTTGAGGAATCTATAGTAAAAAAAAGGACAAATAGACTTTTTGGATCATAATTCTGGTTAAATCACTTGTGTAGAATACTAAAATATGAATTTCATTTAAATTTATACTTAATCATTATACTCCTTACATTATAAAGAGAAATTATCCTTTGTGTTGTTTGTATTTTAATTTATATTCTCAGGTAATATACTTGTAACAATTATCTTTGAGAACCATTCCTAATATAAGATTCATGAAGTCAATAGTGTAATACCCTAACATGGTTACAGAATTAAGGATGTCATAAAATCTCAAACATCCCCAATCAACATAGCTTAGAATATAGTTTCAAGAGTTAATTTAAAACCATTAGGGTATGATTTTCACTTAAAAAAAAATAAATGCCCATTATAGGAATTTATTAACAAGTGGAAATAAGGATTTTTATGTCATACTTTCCTATATAGAAAAACATTAAAATTTAATACAATTTTTAAAGATATCATTATAGTATTTTTCATAGTTATTACTAATGGTAATTATAATTTAACATAGTTATAATAAATATATAAATATATAGGTAATGAAAATCATTCAATCAAAAAATAACCATTATGGATACAACATCAAGAATCTAAAAAAAGAACCAAATATGAAGGAAACGTACTCTAAAAAATTGGTTGAAAGTTATATACGTCATATCAAAATAAAAAAGAGGTAAATTCACTAATACATATTGGATAGAAAAATTCCACCATAGGATAGGGTAATTTTTACCAACATTCATTTCCCGCTCAATAATCCACTAGTCATTCCTATTGTCTACTATAGATAAAAATAGATTCCATTTATTCTAAAATATCATGGAATAGAATATAAAAAAGTACACATAAGGAATGAATTTTTGGTATAAGAAAAATATATGGCACCTGTTATTCCTAAAAACCTCAAATGATTCACATACATATGCTAACCAAGTAAATTTTTTTTATTTTTCATTTATTTAATATTAACATGTATTAAATCTATATAATAAATCAATTATATTAAAATTTTAAAATAACTCTCACACACACATCTACAAGGATTATATTAATTAATTATTCTCCAATTAAGTTAAAATGGAATTTCCAACAACTTCTTCCTTTTATAAAAAAACAACCAATGATAATAGTATACAACCGAACAACCAATACATCTCTACCATTCAGAAAATAACTACTCAAGATAAATATAATTAGTCAAATATATGGGGTTTTTTTCTTTAAATAATATACAACACACAAACTCAAGGCTTGTTCATCACCTTATTTGGATCAATTAAACCCCTTTCCTATCCTATTAAAAAAATTGTCAAGTTTATAGAGTCTTTCATATTATACTAAAAATTAAAAAATCTACATATGAGAAATATAACATAATTATCTATTTTTAAGAAATACTTTAATACCCAACCAATCAACATTATGCCGAATATATAAAATTAATTTAAACGATATTACATGCTCAAAACCATTAATTTTTCAAAAATTATCACATTGAAATAGGAAAATGTCTTTTAAAAACATAAAATAAATATTTTACACATTTTTAACATATTATAATTGAATCCAATCAATGTTGAACTGAAACATTGAAAGAATAACAATCCATAAAACTTTTAATTATCATACTATAACATTAGAGTTTTATTAATGAAGACCGTAACACCTAAGTAGATCTATGAGGACCTATGATGAAAAATTTAACAACCCCAAATATAGTCACCCATAAATAGTGTATACATTATTACATTAGTATAAGATACAATGGATATCAACTTAAAAGATCTATTAGTTTAGAAATCTTTGGATACTTGATACATAAATGATTTCTATATTATATTGGAAAAATAAAACAAATAAAAAAAACTATATTTTATGCTTGAAAATCATGTAAATATTCCTTTCTAATATCTTGGGGAAAGGATGTTATAATAATGGGAGAGATAAAATCCTTAGTAAGAGAAATCATACAATGGATATTATCATGAGTATATAAGGCATTAACAATATACCAAAGTTGATAATAAAAACATATTTCATGTAATAAATAAATTAATCTTAAGAATGTGTACATAGAAAAAATAAACCTAACAATCTTAGGGATAATAATTATTGAATATTAATGAAGGAAATTCATAATGTTGGACTTCTTGATCCTACCATCATGGAATCATTCCATGATATACTTTTCCTTACCATCAATGTCACACCCAAAATTTTCATTAAAGGTAATTATTTTTCTTTTATTTTTATCCTAACACCCCCTAAGTCCCCCTAAGCCCCCATGAAATTTGGTTGCTTTTGGATAAGTTTTTAGGGGAGAAAAATGATGCCTGGTTTGGTTGCACGGTTCCAAATAGTGCACACAAACCGTGCATCCTTGCCCAGGTCATAAAAAATGGTTAAATGACTTATTTTCCCTCACAGAATTTTTCCAAATTCATAAATTCATCCTTCTATTATAACCTAAAAGCCATAGAAGCCCTAAAAGTCATCCAAACCCTCATTGGAACCCCATTTTGAAGGGGGATTTGGTTGAGGAACTTCACTCAATCTCAAGTAAGTGATTCTTCCTCATAGTTCCTCCCCTTTCAATAAAGTTTCTTCTCAGTTTCTTGAAGTAACAAATTTATAGAGGGTAGGGTATTGAAACTAGGGTTTAACCTTGGGGTTTCTTGGTCTATTCTTGTGTTTTTATTCTTGATCTAGGTCCCTCTTGGTGTGGCAGTGGTGCGATTTGATATTCACATAAACAATCAAGGGTTTTCATTAATTTGGTAGGTGATTCCATGTTTATGAAATCTTTGTGTCTTAATATACTATATTTATCATATTTTCATGTTTATATCATTTCATTATTTCTGAAAAAATTAGTTTTAGTGGTGTTTGTTTTGCAAATGAATTTTAAATGCCAATTTCAGGTGAAATTGGGGTCTTTTCATAGAAGTGTTTTATTGGTTTTGTTGGGGCCGACATATAAATACTTAATTGATTTTATAGAACTATAATAGGGCTTAAAATAATTTTTATAATGTTTATCCCCTTTGTTTGTTTCTGCGAAAATGGGTTTTAATGGTGTTTGTGGAATATGTGAACTTTAAGTTCCATGTTTGTGTGAAAATGGGGTTTTTACAAAGTTATCATTTATTGGTTCACATAGGGCTTCCAAAAAATTGATTTGTTGATTTCATTGAAATTTATTTGGTTTCTTTTTTGGTTTTGGTAACTTATAATTGTTCACATAGTGTACATAGTGGGGTTTTCAAGGAGTTTTGGGTGTAAAACAATGCGGTATTTTGAAAAATTATTTCATTAAAAATAAAAGTATTTTGTTGTGTGTTTTAAGTGGTTTAAAATGTCTATAGACACTTTAATGATTTTATGTGACTAGTAGTGGTGTTTTATATGAAAAATGGATTTATGTAGCATGATCAAATTGTTTGAGTACAAAGGGGGAAGCCCGGGTACCTAGGTGGGGAAAATTTTTACTAGTATAGATAGTGGATCTGATGGATTTTGTCCCTGTTTCACTTAGCATTTGGATAAAGAAAATTATAACAAAACTATATGGATGATGATTTGGGACCACTATGGTATTGGTATGTTATCTACTAGTGGATCATTCCTGATAATGGATATTACTATGGTTACTTTACACTGAGGAATGAAGTACATGGGGCCTAAGACTATCTAGTGCCTAGGGGTGTTCCTGATTTTGCTGCTCATTAGATTTGTGATATTTTCCCTCGTATTTGGGTGTTTTTGGAAGTATATTATAGTATATAACATGACCATTTAAATGTTTTAACATTCGTAAAATTTTATCTTGAAAACTATTTTCAATTGAAAGTTTCATTTCATGGAATTTGTCACCGCTTTTCTTTGTATATTAAAACTTCTTGCTTTTTTACCTTGTATTGAATGCACATTGGAATCATTGGGTGGTGTCCTATTGGGAATAGGATCACACCCTACTTAAAACCATTGGGTGTAAGTAGAATTTATTTTTCTCGACTCAGGTAAAGTAAAAGCTTTGGGTGATGGTGGTTCGGGGTGTTAATTCCCATCCTTGGGGTTGAATTGTAGACACGGCTTATGGGTGATGACCCCTTGTTGCATGGAGTCCTTGGGGATGCTTTGATACAATTTATTTTTGTCTTTTATATTTTTATATCATCTTTATACCAATTTATTTAGTTCTGGTTTTTTCATAAGACTTGTTTGGCTCAAATATTTCATATTTTTATGGAATGTTTTTAATGTTTTATGCTTTCATACTCAGGTAAATCATTCCCAAACCTAAATTAATGATACCCAAATTTTTTTTCCAACTCGTGGGGATAGGGAACACCCTTCGGGCCTTGCCACGGGATGGGTTTGGTGCCAGTATTGGTGGAGGCCAGATTCATTTCGTGACAAAATGATATCAGAGGAGGCCAATATTTTTGGGTTATATTACTATTTTGGGATGAGTAGGGATAGAAAGGAGTTAGGACTATTAGGGATCATGGTTTTGGTCATGAGTAGGGTTCATGGACCACACCTCTCATGGAAGACCTTGAGTCACCAAGGGGACGTTGAAATTGTTTTATTGACTTCACTTCTAGGTGAGACGTGTGGGCTGTAGACCACACATGGACATCAGGCGGGGGTGGAGTAGTTGTTTATTTTACTAATGTAATATGTTTAGATTGTTTATATTTGATGTATTTGATTAAAATTTTCAGAATTGTGCTATTGAATTTTTTTTCCACTGTTGCATTTTGTTGAAACATGCCTCCCTAGAAAGCTCCCATGCACCCACGGGAGGATGTCAGGGAGATTTCTCCCACACCAAATGATCAGAGTCTAGTTGAGGTTGTGTTATGGGCTCTAGGAAAGGGACTAGCTCCCGTTCCAGCTCTAGTTAGAGATGATGAGATTGGTATTATAAAGGACAAGGTCCAGGAGTTCTTGAAAAATAAGCCTCCTACCTTTCGAGGCATTATAAAACCCCAGTAAGTAGAATAATGGCTCAAAAAGATCAAGCACATGTTTGAGTTCCTGGATACACCTGAGGAGCTCAGGGTGAACTATACCTCCTTTATATTGGAGGGACCTAACCATTGGTGGTGGGAATCAGTTCTTCAGACTTGGAAGAATGAGTAGATGCATTGGGGAGATTGCAAGGTTTTCTTTAATGAGCAGTAATTCCCTGAGGTGTTGGATTAATCTAGGTCCCGAGAATTCATGGACCTTGTTCAGGGGAATTTATCCTTGATGGATTATGCCAACTTCTTCACTGAGTTGGTTTGGTATGCTCCAAAAATCATCTCCAATGTGCAGGTGAAGGCCTGGAGGTTTGAGAAAGGCTTGCGACCAGAGATATACTCTCAGGTGTTCTTTTTTATGCTGAGGACCTATGTTGAGGTCATTGACTGGGTGTGAATAGTGAAGATTTAATGGAAAGAAAGGGATGGTTTCTCTGGTTCATTATCAGTAGTGGGAAGTGTAATATCCTCGAAGAATAAAGGGAATCAGAAGGAACAGGTGAAGAAAGGACATGAAAGTTCAGGCCACTATTCCGGTAGTTTTTGTCTATGGCTTTTGATGTGAGATTGGTCATGTGCCACTAGTGTGGGATGCCCAGGAACATCTGAACAGAATTCCAACTTCCTCCGAAGCCTTGTTTCCAGTTTCGAGGCATGGGGATTTGTAGAGCTTCTGCATGGTGGCACGTACACATCTGAGTGGGGTAGGGTCAGTGGCTCAAAGATGAGTGCCAACACAGTCTGAGATGTTGAGGACAGAAGGATCTTGATTTTCTAGATGTGGTGGTTGGGCTAAGTCATCTTCTCGACAAAGAAAGTTCAGGTCACATCAACATACTAGCGGTTGTCCTTATGTAGAGACCAGACATCTCCATGCAGTGGATCAGGCACCAGCAGGATCAAAGGTGGGATCGTCGACAGCTCGAGGTACCGTTCTGATCACATCTTTTATAGTTGATTCTCTTTTTGATACGAGTGTCTCTGTTTCATTCATTTCTACCCATTTTATGGACACACTAAATTTACCAACTGAGTTGTTGTCTTTTGCGATGGAGTTGGTGACGCTGCTAGGAAAGAAGAAGGAGCAGGGTCTCAGGTGCCCCTCATGTGCACTTTTAGTGTTAGGGGTTGAGATGGAGTGGAACCTCTTATTCCTAGATATGAAGCTATTTTAAATAATACTTGGCATGGATTGGCTAGTACACTTCCAACCACACATTGATTGTTACAGGCAGTGAGTGAGTTTCACGACACCTAATGGGAGTCATCAGGTTTTTCGGGGAGAATGGGATCATCGGCCGAGTCACATAGGACCTCCACTCCCAGAGTTGGGAAGTCTTACCTTCTAGTTATAATCGATCATGCTATAGGAATATGGTATTTCCCTTTAAGGTGCACTAGCTCATGTGGTGAATGAGTTTCTAGAGGTATTCCATGATGATTTCTCAGGTTTTACCCCAGCGCAGGATGTGGAGTATTTGATTGATCTGGCACTAGGAACACAACCATTATCTCTTAGCTCATATCTCATGGCCCCTTCTGAGCTGAGGGAATTAAAGATACAACTAGAGGACTTGGAATACAAAGGATTCATTCACGTGAGCGTCTCTCCTTGGGTTTCTCCTATGTTGTTAGCAAAAAAGGTTGATGGATCCCTCTAGTTGTGCATTAACTACCAGAAGATGAATTATGTAAAAATTAAGAACAAATACCCTTTGACTAGATTAGATGATTTGTTCGATCAATTGAAGGGAGAAAACAAGTTCTCATAAATAGACTTGCATTCGGGATACCATGAACTCAGGGAGAAGGAGTTAGATATTCTAAAGACAACCATCTGAAGTAGGTACCACCACTTTGAGTATTTGGTCCTGCACTTCAGATTGACCAATGCTCCAATAGTCTTTATGGAACTCATGAACAGGGTGTTCCATCAATATCTTTATTAATTTTTTTGTGGAGTTTGTGGATGAAATTCTTGTATACTCAGGATCTGAGGAGGAGCATGAACATCACTTGAGGATCATTTTGGTCACCTTGAGAGACCACCGTCTCTATGCAATGTTTTCAAAGTGAAATTTCTAGATCAGGGAAGTGAAATTTCTAGGGCATGTGATCTCAAAGCATGAGGTTTTAATGGAACCTAAGAAGATCAGTGAAATCATGTCATTGGAGAAACATAATAACGTGTTCGAGTTCTAGAGTTTCCTTAGCCCGAGTGTTTATTACAGGTGGTTTTTTTGTGATTTCTATCAACGTGATTCACCGATGACCGCACTCACACAGAAAGAGGTAAAGTTTGTTTAGGGCCCAGAATGTCAAGCATCATTCGAGGAGCTAAAGAGGTTGTTGAATACCACCCTCGTTCTTATTTTTCCTGAGGCCGAGAAGAGGTATGTGGTTTATTGTGACACTTCAGGTATGGGTCTTGGGTGAATACTTATCAGGATGATCACATGGTGGTGCATGTCTCTCACAAACTCTAACCACATGAAAATAATTACCTAAACCCTGACTTAGAGTTCGCAGTGGTGATGCATGATTTGAAAACTTGGATTCACTATCTCTTCAGGTAGAAGTTTGTGGTCTACTCTGATCACAAAATCTTGGCCTATATCTTCTCACAGAAGGACCTTAACTTGAGGCAGCGTCGTTGGATCAAGTACTTGCAGGGGTTAAACATTGACATTGTCTATACCACAAGAAAGGGTAATGTGGTGGATAACTCCTTGAGAAGAAGAGTTCCAGTACCAGCTTTGAGGAAGTCTAGTGATGAGTGGGCTTTGATGAGAATATTTTCTCAGATGCATGTGGAGACCATGAAGCACTGTGGAGGTGCGCTCTTGGAGAGTGTCTAGTTGAATCCTTCTCTATTGGAGTTGATTTAGTGGGAAAAACCTAGTGATGAGCTTTTTCAGTGGTCGAAGCAATTTCTTCATGGTGGAGAGACATCCTTTGATTTGTTGTCATCTCATAAAGGCATATTTTGCTTCAAGGTATGTTCCATAGTGCTCTTATCTCTATGGAAGGTAATGATGGAGGATAACTACCAGTCCTAGTTGGATGTCCATCCGGGTGCCACCAAGATGTATTATGATGTCCGTTGATAGTTATGGTGGCTAGGTGTGCGACTGGACATAGCAGACTTTGTGCCGAGATGCTACACATGCCAGTTGGTGAAAGCAGAGCATCATAGGCCCTACAATTTGCTCCAGCCATTACCCATTTCTACTTGGAAGTGGGATGAGGTCACCATGGACTTCATTATTAGATTGCATCATACAACTTGGGATACGAATTCCATTTTGGTGGTTATTGATCATCTGACCAAGTCATCCCACTTCATTCTGATCAATGATACAACTAAAGTGGATGAGTTGGGCCATTTGTATCTTCAGGAGGTGGTGAGACTCCATGGTGTGCCATTAGAAGTTGTCTCAGATAAAGACCCCTTATTAACTTCTCAATTTTGGGAAGGCCTTCAGAAGGCCTTAGGGTCCTATATTAAGATGATCATATCATACCATCCTCTTATGTATGGTTAGATGGAGTTGGTGAATCAGATTTCGGAGGACATGCTCCGTGCATGTATTTTGGACTTTGAAGGTTCTTAGGATAGCCATTTGGGATTGGTTGAATTTCCTATAATAAAAATTACCGACACTCAATTAGAATGTCCCCTTTTGAGGTGCTCTATGGTTGGCCATGTCGATCCCCCCTATGTTGGGTTGAGGTAGGTGAGACTTCACTATTAGGGTCGAGCCTTGGGCATGAGACTTCCAAGAAGGTCAAATTGATCAGGCATCACTTGCTGCAAGCTCAGAGTCATCACAAATCTTATTCAGATCGGAGGTGTTGAGACCTATATTTTTCTGTGGGTGACAGGGTATTCTTGAATGTGGACCCTCGCCTGGTCCAACGTCGATTGAGAAATCAAGAGAAGCTGATGCTGCAATATGTCAGACATTTTGAGATCACAAAGTGCATCGAAAAGGTGAAATATAGTTTGGATTTACCTTATTAATTTAAATACATCCATGATTTCTTCCATGTATCCTAGTTGAAGAAATACAACCTGGATCCGTCCCATGTTCAGAGTTGGGAAGAAATAAAGATAGAGCCTGACTTGTCGGTCTTTGGGCGGCCAGTGAAAATAGTGGACTCCCAAGAGAAGGTTCTTCGAGGGAAGTCTATTCCATTGGTCCAGATTATTTGGAAGTATGGTGGTGATACCTATGATACCAGATGTAGTAATTCATGGTTTTAGGATCAGTACCCATTCTTGTTTGTCGATAAATGCTCTAGTTGACTTTATGGGACAAAAAGTTTTCATGGTGGGGAGAATTTTCACACCCAAATTCTTCATTAAAGTGAATTATATTTCTTGTATTTTTATCCTAACATCCTACCCTAAGTCCCCCATAATCCACCATCAAATTTGTGGATTTTTTATAAGTTTTGAGGGGAGAAAAGAGGGTGTACAGTTTAGGTGAACAGTTTCAAATTGTGAACACAAATCGTGCAGCCTTGTCCAGGTAATAAAAAAATTATTAAATGACTTATTTTCCCTCTCAAGATTTATCAAAATTCAGACCTTCCTCCTACTCTTCGAACCTAACAACCATGGAATCCCTCAATGTCTTCCAAACTCTCATTGGAACCCCATTTTGAAGGGGGATTTGGTGGAGGAACTTCACTCAATCTCAAGTAAGTGATTCTTCCTCAAAGATCCTCTGCTTTCCATGAAGTTTATTCTCATTTTATTGAATTAAAAAATTTATAGATGGTAGGGTTTCGAACCTATGGTTTAACATTGGGTTTTCTTGGTATATTCTTGTGTCTTTAGGCTTGATCTAGGTCCCTCTTAGTGTGGCGGTGGTGCGATTTGATTTTCGCACAAAGAATCACGAGTTTTCATTAATTTGGAAGGGGATTCCATGTTTTTACAATATTTGTGTCTTATAATTGTTTATTTATCATATTTAAAGGTTTATATAATTTTATTATTTCTGAAAAAATTAGTTTTAGTAGTGTTTGTATTGAAAATGAATTTTAAATGCCAATTTTATGTGAAATTGGGGGATTTTCATAGAAGTGTTTTATTGGTTTATTTGGGGATGCCCTATAAATACTTAATTGATTTTATTGAACTATAATAGGGCTTCCAATAATGTCTTGAAAGTTTATCCCCATTGTTTTTTTCTATGAAAATGGGTTTTAATGGTGTTTGTGGAACACGTGAGCTTTAAGTGCATTGTTTGTGTGAAAATGTTAGTTTTACAAAGTTATGTTTTATTGGTTCACAAGGGGATGCCCTAAAATTGATTTTTTGGGTTCATTGAAATTTATTGGGCTTAAGTTTCTATTCTGTTAACTTACATGTGTTCACATAGTGTACATAGTGGGGTTTTCAAAGAGTTTTTCCTGCAAAACATTGCAGGATTTTGAGAATTTATTTCATTAAAAATCGATGTGTTTTGTTGTGTGTTTTAAGTGGTTCAAAACATGTATAGATACTGTTATGATTTTATGTGACCATTAATGTAGTTTTATATGAAAATTTTATTTATGTATCATGCTGAAATTGTTTTATCACAAAGGGGGAAGCCCAGGTACCAAGGTGGGGCAGATATGTACTAGTACGGCTAGTGGACCGGATGAGTTTTGTCCCTATTTAACTTAAAATTTGGATAATGACAACTCTAAATAAACTATATGGATTATGATTTGGGACCAATAGGTTATGGTTATGTTCCATACTAGTGGATCATGCACGAGAACAGATTTTACTATGGTTACTTTACATCGAGGTATGAGGTACATGGGGCCTGAGACTATCTAGTGCCTAGGGGTGTTCATGATTTTCTTTGTCATTGGAAATGTGGTATTTTTACTTGTATTTGGGTGTTTTTGGAAGTATATTACATTAGAAAACATTAACCTTCAAATGTGTAAACATTCTGAACGTTTTAGCTTGAAAACTATTTTCAATTGAATGTTGCATTTCTTGTAATTTTTCACCACATTTCTTTGCATGTTAAAACTGATTGTTTTTTCACCTTGTATTGCATGTACTTTGGAATAATTGGTTGGTATACTATTGAGATTAGGATAAAAAACTACTTACATCCATTGGGTGTAAGTGGAATTTATTTTTCTTGACTTAGGTAAAGGAAAGGCTTTAAGTGAAGGCAGTTCTGGGTGTTAGTTCCCATCCATGGGGCAGAGTTGTGGAGACAGCTTGTGGGTGATGACCCCTTGTCATGTGGAGTCCTTGGGGATGTTATTATGTTGTTTCTTTGTGTATTTGGACCTTTTGTATCGTATTTAAACTAATTTATTCAGTTCATGTTTTTTCTTAAGACTTGTTTGGCTCGAAAATTTCAGATTTATATTATGGATTATTTATAATGTCTTATGATTTCATACTCGGGTAAATCATTATCAAACCTAAATTAATTATACCTGGGCACTTGTGCCATCCCGTGGGGATAGAGAATGCCCTTTAGAACTTACCAAAATCTGGGTTTAGTGCTGGTACTATTGGTGACCGAATTCAGTTTGTGAAAATCAATGACTTGTGTTATAAAAATTGAATGGATGGGAAGGTACACAAAAAATACCCAACTAATTTTGTTCCTTTGGACTCGTGGAAACATCAAGGGGATATCTATAACCAGAACCCATTCATAACTTACATATGAAAAATTAACTCTACATTTATTGAATTAAAAAATTAATACATAATAAAAATTATTTATCAATCAAAATATATATATATTGATTCAAGAATATGGAACATTAATATTTCACCATTAAATGAAATAACTTTCTTAACAAGATTCCATCAACTAAAACTGTATGTAGTAATGTTATATAGTTATGAATGTATTAAAATGATAAATATATCCATATTAAAAAATTATATGGATATAAAGGAGAAAAATAATGTCTAATGGATAATGAAGAGTGACAGTGATTATGACCCCGAGAAATTGAATGATCATGAACTATGGTATAATCTGCAAAGGAATGTATAAGACTATCAATTAATTTAAATTGAGGATTTTAGTTAATGTATTTTTATAATTAGATAATAAAATGGATGTGAAACATTTAAAATATCTTTCATAAAAATTTTTAAAACTTTGTTATAAAAATAAAGTTATAAATAATTTCCAAAATTTGTTTGAACCTTTTAAAAAATAGTGAATTTTAAATTTATTATAAGACATAAAAATTCATTAAATAAAAAAACATATTTTATTTAAAAAACCAATGAAATAATTATAATAATATAAATATAAAATAATTTTTATAGATGTGGGAAAATCCCTTAATGTAATATTCATTACAAATAACAATCCTTTAATGCTTTTATAAAAATTTAAAAAACACTTGTTTGAAAAACATTAAAAAGATTCATTTTAAAAATTTGTAAATAAATTAAAAGGTGTTTAAACTATTAATTTAGATGTGGATAAAAATTTCTATAAAATAATTTTAATATTATAGATATTAATGAGAATTATTCCCTACAAAAAGAAAATAAAGCATGTTTTTTAGAAACATTCTTTCTATATTTGAGTACAAAAGAGAGGAAAAGATTTAATAAAACCATATGTATACAAAAATTACTAGTGGATAAGAAAAAATATTAGGTTTAAGAAGACAATTATTTTTTTATACTTCCAATGTAAATTTAAAAATGAAAAATCCTGAAAAAGAGTGCAATTGTAAAATAAACATTTACAAATTTAGTAACTTCGGAATAAAAACCCTATAAAAGGGAAAACCAGAATTTAAACATTAAATACCAAAAATAAGTAGTAATTCTTGATGTTATAAATAAATTGGTAAATATATAAACCATATAAAATTAATTAGTTGTATAATAAAAAATATGTCTCATTAGAGTGGAATTTAGATAAGAAACCATTACACTATATTCCTCCTTTGTCGGACGCATTACACCCCTATGAATTGTGAACATATTTTTTTGAATACATTATTCTAATTTTTTCCTATTTATTTCATTTTTTATTATCATTGTGTAATCATATGATATTAATTCATTGAATAGTTTTTTCTTATGTGAACAACTTAAGGTTTTTCAGTTAATTTCTCTAAAATTACTTTTGTTTATTAACCATGGATAAAGGTGTTATGAAATGGTTAATTCATATAACAAATATTAATAATTTAATGAATATTATTTTTATTCATTATAAAAAAAATTTATAATCATTCATGAATGTTTATAATAGAAAAATGAATCACGTTTCTTCATGGAGGTAGTAGTCCACACATACACATGAGCTAAGTTATCATTTTCCAATTGATGAAAGGGTTAGAAAATATATTATATATCATATATACATAAGAATATTTTTTTCAAAAATATTATATATATTAATTTATTCATTCTGTATAACTATCCAAGAGAGTTGGTGATGGAAAAATAATTACACCACAACATGGAGATGGTAGTCTGTATGTACGCCCAAACAATGTTTTCATTTTTTATACGATAGAAAGGAGGAATAAAATTGATATACCATTAACATAAAATATATTTATAATAGATATACTGATTTAATAATGTTAATATTGTTATTGAATATGTGAAGGAGGTTTAAGGGGAACAGATCTTGAAAAATATCAGTAAGAACATATACGCCTTCTTTTTGTAACCTCCTTTAGCATATACCTTAATCCTTATTAAAGTTCTCATTCAAAAAGACCATGAAATCTATGATATTGGTAGGTATTTTTGGAAGATATTTGGGTTTTAATTGTTTAAGATATGTTTCTTAAAAATTTTTATAGGAGGGGATATGAGTTCTCTTTTATAAGCGATGTGGGTGAAAAACTTGTAAACATTAATAACATTAAAATACAATAAAGACACTATCTTGGTAAATTGGATCCAAATGGGATCAATTTAGAATATATTACGATATAAGGTCAAAATAATTTCAAAAAAATGGGTTGTAGACCAATTTTTAAGTTGTTTTAACCTGAATAACTTTAGTTTAACACCATCATTAGTCATTTTTAACACTTATTATAGTCATAAGTTTTTATCATGGTTACTATTAATTATGAAAAAAAGTTTAAATAATTTCATATTGTAAATTATTTTTATTTTGAATATAGAATAAATTTTTAAATATTCAATTCCCATATGTGTCAAAATTTTCTTTTAATATATCTTCACAAAAGGCAATGAACAAATGTTTTTAGAAAAATATTTGTTCTAAGAATAAAAATTATTTTATACCAAAATCATGTATAATATTGATTCATATATAATTAATTATCATATTTTAAATAAAAAAACACTTATTTAAATTTTTAACCAAACAAAAATAAAAACAACCCTTGATAAAACTTTATTAAAAAGAACAACCAAAAATAGTTTTTATTTGAATAAAAACATTACTTAGATATCCAAAATGTTATAAATACATTTATAAGTTAAACATTATATTTTAAAATGAATTTTGATACTTTGTAAATGTATATTTAGATTATATAAAGTTTTATTAATATTTTAATTAATTAATAAATTATTATATTGTCTCAAAGGTGACATTATTTTAAAATTTTTATTTTTCTCTATTCACCAACAAATCAAAAATTTCTAAAAAATATAAAAACTTAACACTAAGATAATTTTTTACTTGATGAATTTAAAAATTAAATTAATTTATCAAATTGAAATTATAATATCTATAAATTTTTCTTCTAATAAAATTGTTTAATAAATATTTTTAAATTATGTTATAGTTTCTTTAGAATAAAGTACTTACAATAATTAAAGATCAAGTGTTACATTCTTCCCCCTTTAAAAATTTTATCCTAAATAATTTATATAATTTCTTCACATAAAAAATGTTTGTAGATATTAATCATAAATTATTCAACTTCCTACATTTCATCTTCTATCTTATGTTTTTTAAAGTATATTTACTTGTCCAATCATCCAATTCTGTAACACTTATTCTATAGTGTCAATAATACAAATAGGTTATTTAAAATAATATAAATTAGGATCCAATTAAATTTCATTATATATAATTATATTAATTAGATATAACATAAAATTCCTCATTAATGAGATAAGGATCACATTATACACTTTATAGAGGTTCAGTTTCATTTTCCAATGGTAAGAAATGTCTCAAATTCATTACAAAATCTAAATAGTCCTGATGCTATTGAGACTCTATTCCCCTTTCTTTCCAAGCTTTATAATTATATTATATGAAGATATCTTCAAGAAATATTTCTCCCCCAATTGAAATTATAGATCATTCCTTCGGTTTTTTTCACATCACATTATCCTAATTTGAGTTGCATTGATATGACTATAAATAGTTCTCACTTTTATCATTATCTCCATAAATATTATGGGCATAAAGGCATCCTTTTGCAAACTTCATCCCAACATGAAGGAGTATGGAATATACTCCAGTATAATAGTTCAGACATTTCAATTTGAATACCTGAAAGGAATATGTTATTATATAAAAATTCCAATGAAAGTAAGTATTTATCCAAAACTACTAGAATGTAATTTGACCATGAAATCAACATGTATTTAATTTTTAAATAGTCTATTCATATTTTCTATTTATTTTAGGATAATAATAGGTTCTTAAGTGTTTCTTTATGTCAATTGACTTCTAAAAAATTTTCTATAATTTTGACATAAACCCCAGTTCATGATCATATAAAATTGAAGGAAGTTCCCCCTGAAGTATCACTACTTTATTAATATAAATTTTTTTAAGGAAATAAAGTGGTAGATCCTCCCATAAAGAAAGTAAATGTGCATACATGTTAAGGTGATAAAAATAACCAATTTTTATCATTTCTATTAGGAATAGTTTCCAATATAGTGAACATTTATATACTAATACGATCCCACTTACATATAGGTATAGGGAGAGGTTTCTTGATTCAATCTAGATTTTTTATCTTGACCTTTTCCTGCTAAAAAACCAAGAATCCTGAGACATTGTTAGTAATTTCAATATTTATATAATCCCACAAAAAATGTCTTATTAAGTCCTTTCACATCTTGGATCTACTAAGGTGTATAAAAAAATTTGATCTATGTGATTTATTAAGTAATTCCTTATTCATATCAGGTATCGAAGGAATACATATCCTCTTTTAAATTTAAGGACACCAAATTTATAAAAATGTATTCCAAATTCCCATTAATCAAGGAATTAGTTTTCTTTCTCAAATTATTATCATTAAGTTGAGATTTTTTATTTTGTCCAAAAAATATATTTTAATAATAAATTATAAAAGGATTTATGTTTTTTCTCCCCTAATGATTTTACATAAAATTTTACTAAATCCATGAATATATGATTTTTGGGAATCAACACTTTTTTCAGAACTCCATAATATTTACTACTTAATAAAATAATCTCCTAACTTTCTTTCATAGGCTGGTAGTATAATGGTAAATCATAATCCTTGAGTAGATTAATCTATATCCTTTATCTCATGTTGATATCATTTTAAAAAAGATTTATTTTAGACTTTTTTTATCCTTATGAATCACACATAATTAACCATATGGATGGTGGATTCATATAATCAAGTAAAAGATCATGTATTCTAAAAAAAGACCATGGGTTATATAATTTTGTTCATGGATTGTTAATTTTATTAATTATAAATAAATAAATTTGTTATTATTCATAATAATTCATATGATTATATTCATTAATGCATTATTATATACAAAAAAACCCATAAATTCCCGATGGTATTATCAATATATGTTCATTGAAAAATATTATATTTAGTTATTCAAAATATTGTTTATATTATTATATCCATATGAATAAACCCTTAATAAATCAACTTGGTTAATGGGTTATCTAATCAAGTAAAATTTTAATCAAAGAAAATATAATAACTAGTTAATCTAATGAAACTAAATGTTTTGGTTATGTTCATTAGAGTAGTATATTATTTAAATAAAAATTTATTTCAAGGATCAACTAATATTTTATCTTAAGAGACAATAAAACCAAGAAGAGAAACTTCCTAAAGCTATAATTCACAATTACTAAATTTACCATATAACAAATCCCCTCTAAGAGTTTCAATACTTATTCTAAAATTTATTTAATTTACTTTATATATTTTTGAGTATATCAATATATTATCTATAAATACCATAAAAATTTATCAAGATAATATTTGAATACTTCATTCATCAATTCCATAAAAATAGAGGTTGAAATAGTCAATCCAAAGGGTATTATAATAAATTCATAATCTTCAAACCATGTTTGAAATGACATATTTGGAATATATTACTTCCTTACTCATAATTTATAATAGACAAAATGATGATAAATATTAGAAACAAATTTATCTCCATAAATTTGACTTAATAGGTCATCAATGTGAAGTAGTGTATACCTTTTCTCCATTTCAATCGTATTGTTTTCCTTATAATTTATTTATAATCTCATATACCTATACATATTTTTATAAAAAAGAGTAGGGGTTTCACAGGTTTAAATACTAAAGTGAATGAATCACTTATTACATAACTCTTCCAGTTTTTATTTAGTTCAACTAATTTAACTATGTAAATTCTCTTAAGAGTCCTAAATATTTTTTTTTCAATAGGCATGAGTTCAATAAAATATTACACCTTATTCTCAGGTGTATTTCTAGGAAACTCTTTATGAAAGACATCAATTTTATCCTAAATAATAGGTATACGTTATATTCAACCATTACCATTCACATACACGAGTTGTGTGTTTACTTGTTATCCTAGAATTTTATTAAGGAGATCTACTGGTGGTGGATATAGATATGATTAATATATTTGAGAATCCCCTATAAAGACATGGGATTACTCAACTCCTTGAATCTTAATCTCCTACTAATAAAAATAAATTTTTACATTATATATTAATATTTAATCCATACTAAGGAATATATCAAATTCTACCATTGGTATAATAAATAAGATAAAAAAAAGGGTTTTCATATGATTCATTTTAAGGATTGACTATGATATACTTATCATAGTAATATTTCCACTACAAGTCTTGATTGAAAACAACACTTCAAATTGGGCCTTTAACAACACTAGTAAAAGGGATTTATCAGCGTTATAGAAGCACTAATAATGTAAGCGATGCTAAAGGGTTATCTTTAACAGTGATCATAAAAAGAGTTGATAAATTCCCTATTTAATAGTGCTATAAAAAAGTAATTATAAAGGGAGCCTTTATAATCACTTTTTTTATTGATGATAAAGGGTGCCTTTATCAGTGTTTTTTAGTGCTGCTAAAGGCCCTACTGATAAAGAATTTATTTATTTTCATGAACCCCACATTTATTAGCATCCCCCCATCCCTTTTATCAGAAATACACAACCCCCTTTTTAGAACTTTATATAATCCCACCCCTAGTGTATGCCCCTGCCTCAAATGAGTTTAGAACCTCATACCCCCAACTTATACAACATCACATTTTCCACTCCACTATTCTGTTTTGATTTACATTTTATGATATATCTATATATTAATATATATATTTTTATCCATATATTTATATTTATATATATATGTTTATATATATAGTTATATAAATATTTTTCTAAATACATATTTATTTATAATTTTTTTAAAATGGATATTAACTCCAAAACCCTAAAAACAAATAAAAACGTTAAGAAACTCTAAAAACCCTACACCCCTAAAAACCATTAAATGACCATAAATTTCGATACATAAGTTAGTTTTGGCTCCAAAAATAGTAAAATAGAAGATAATGAAATTATAATCGATATGATATGTGGTACATGCCGAACGTACACTCAGATCAAAAGTTATAGGCATTTGAATTTTATGAAATTGGGGTCAGTGACAGGAAACATAGTTTTGGAGGCCTTCTGGGAATTTATAGGATTGAAACTCTAGAAATAGATCTTAAAAATCAATCCTAGACCATCTCAATCATATACCTCATCACAATATTCAATTTTATATGTGGTAGAGCCTAAACGGACACCCGAATAAAAATTTATGGTTGTTTGAAGTTTGAGTTTGATTTATAAATTTTTTGAAACAATAATATATATTATTCCTTTGATTATAAAATGATTTAAATCTCATGTGGTTTTAGTTCATTTCATAAGATTCGATTTGACTGGTTGTGGAGATAAAATAAACTTTTGGATCAAAGGTTATGATCTTTTCAGGGTTTTTAGGGTTTTTAGGTGTTCTAAGGGGTTTTCACATTCGAAAAACTTTAGAATGGCCATAAGATCTGAACCGAGTGTCATTTTTGACTCAACCACATATGAAATAAAATATTTTGATGGGATATATTCTTTGGTGACCCACAAGAACCCTCCATCACCACTATAGAGAGAAAAAAATCCCCAAAAGGCATCTAAATGAACCCAACATTTTCTATAGGTGTCCGTTAATAAAATATATATATTTTAAAATATACCCTTTATTAATTATAGTAAAAAATTATGGTAAATGGGAGGTCTCTATCAATTATTTTAAAAAATTCTTGATAATGACTACCCTTTTATCATCAATTGGTTAGAATCACTGATAAAGACCCCCCCTTATCATTGCTTTTTTAGAAGCGCTGATAAATTCCCATTTTATCAGAACTTTTTTACTAGTGATAATAAATGTGGGTCATTTTTCATCTCCTTTTTACATGAAATGATAAATTTACCCCTTTAATAGTGCTTATTCTAGAACTGAGAAAGGGGATTATTAACGACACATTTAACAAGCATTGTTAAAACCCTAACACTGGATAAATTTGATTTTTAGTAGTGATACTTCTTTCTTGAGGTTTTAAAGAATTATATAATATTCCTAAAAAATAGGAAATATATAAAATAGTGTTATGATGTATATTTAGATAAATAATTAACTAAATTTTAGTTTATAATAAATGAATTTGACACCAAATCTATAAGAACATAAATATTAGTATTAATAAATTCATGATCTTGGACTTACCCCCTTAGACCATTGGTGTTAGGTTCCCTAGATTCTTAGTGATGTGGTTTGAACAATTCCATAAATCATTATAGTTGAAGGAATGGAGAATATAGGTTTTATTTCTTTTTTTGAATTTAATATCCAAATAACCCTTCTTGTGCACTTGTAACAAACTCCCATTCCATTTTGGAATTTATCAAAATGTTTTTCTCCATATTTATCACATTTTCAAACTCCTATATTTCTTTTCTTTTTTTATGAAACATTTTTTCTTCTATGGTGATAAACTAAACTCAAATTTCTTAATTTCCCTTAAATATATAATACCCAGAATTTTTTTTCTCTATCATGAAGGATAATTATACTATATTATCATATGATTAAAATATTTGGGATTCCAGTTCCCTTAGATGGAAAATTTTAATCTCATCAATAAAACTATCAATATTTCCTTTCAGAATTTGTATGTAATTTGTTTCATTATATTCTAATCTTGTGAAACTAGACTCATATTCCGAAACACATTCCTTATCATTCTCCTTTATGTTGAATAAATTCCCCCACATTTTAGGTCATTAGTCTTGAGGATTATATTTATCAAAGAATATCACTTTAAATACATCCATTCTATACATTTTATTTAATAATAATATTTATTATTCTATATCAAGGACCACCATTGATTATGAACTCCCTTCAAAAAATATATGTCCAGAATAACCCTTTCTATTTAATAACATCCCAAATCCTTGAATATCTTTTCAAGGGTCTTGATCAATTTCTCATATAATAACGGATTTATAGATTCATTAAATGATAAAGGATTTTTTCAAATAAATTTATCCAATTTTATTGAATCATATTTTGGAACAATAGGTATCTCTATACAAGAAAGATTATTTTTCATAAATTAGGTCATTTTACCCAATATTTATATCATTTTATCATCTCCAACACCCACTTCATTATCTTTATCATAAGATAAATCCTAACATTGACCATAGATATTTGTGTGATTTTCATTCATCCAAAAATTCCATTTATAAACTATTCCACAAACATAATTATCTCATAACATCTTTAATATTTAGAAAAGGAATAAAAATCCATAAAAAATTATCAAATATTCTAAGGTAATATCATAATGTTCTTATTAGCAATGTTTTTCTGAAGTATAGTTCCCTTGAGTCCTATTAATCATCCTCTAATACCAACTATAACAACCTCAGATCTAGTAACCCACAGTTCATGTCTACTTTATTATATTTGTACAATATAAAAGAGATATCAACATGAAGGATCGATTAGTTTAAGAGTCTTGGGAAACTAGTTGCATATATGATTTCTATATTACTTTGGAAAAAATAAAACATAGTATGTAAAAAATTCATTTATTCCTTATTCATATCTAGGGGAAACAAAAACATAATAAAGGGTGGGTTCAAATTCTCATTAAGGGAAAGCATACAACACAATCTATCATGAGAAGATATGGAATTAAAAAAATGGAAAAGTGGGTAATTATTACATATTACATATAATCAATAACTTAATATCAGAAATGGACCAATGAAAAAAATTAACATAACAATCACAAGGAAAATAATAACTAAACTATTAATGAAGGAAATTTATAATTTCATGTTGTAAATTATTTTCAATATTTTTTTTTCTATACTTTACAAAACAATGTGTTCTTATTTTAAGTTAAAAATAAATAGAATACTGAAGATATATTTTAATTCTAATTTCATAGAAAAATTTAGGGGGATATATATGGTCAATAAATTTCCTGAAAATTGTAATTTTTTTTCACATCTTATATGTTTAAATCAAAATTTTGTTAAATCTTTTGTTAAAAGTGTAAAATTACTTATTATATAAAATTTAAAAATATCACTTTGAACTATTTTAATTAAATTAAATGGTAGATAATAAATAAATACATCAATAATTTCAAATTTTATAAAAACTTCTTTTTAACAATTTGAATTATATGGAAAAGGATGAGAAAGAGTCTTGACTGAAAAAGGTAAATAATGTTTGTTTTATTTAAAATAAATTTTTATTATGCGTGTTTCAAAGATAAGAAAAGTTGTAAGAGAAAATGGGATCACAAAAAATAAATATATTATCGGAAAATAGATGATATTTATTAATATAAGGTTTATAAAAATATTTATACCCATATAATTTGTGCGGTTATGAAAAAGAAATTACACTGCTACATGTAGGTGGTAGTCAATACATACACATGAGCGATGTTTTCAGTTCCCATATAATGGAAGGGATATAGAAAAAATATGTAACATTAACATAGAAAATCTATGTATATTAAATCCAAATATTAAATTATTTTATGACATTTATTGAAAATGTGAAGGAGTTTTAAGAATAAAGTAACTTTAAAAATCTTGGTAAGAACATATACCTCTTCTTCGGGTAACCTCCATTGGATTACACATTAAGCTTTATTTAAGTTGTATTTCAGTGAGACTAGAACTTATAAAACGTGGGTTGTGATGTTGGAAATGTATTTGGGAAATTTATGGTATATCTATGTGGCTCAAGAGTGTGGAAAAGAGAGGAAATGTGGATCCATTTTATACTTGAGGTGAGTGGAAGCCATTTGATTTTAAATAACATTATAAAAATATATCAGTCATGTGAAATTCACTTAAAATGGGATAAATTTAAAATATGGGATGATATTTGTTAGAAATACATTCTAAAAAATATCATTGAGATAAATTTTCAGTCTATTCTAACACTTATCTCTTAAGTCTAATCCCATTGTTAATGATTTTTAACTATTATAGTAATGAAAACTTTTTACAATGGTTTCTATCCATTATGATGAATAATTATGTTGACCATATTACATAATTTTAATATTATGATTATAATTATATAATTTTTTTAAAAATGTTTAATTTCATTATTAGTATAAATTACTTTTTATATATGTTCACAAAACACAATGAAAAACTGTTTTCCAAAAACTGTTTGTTTTAAGTATAAAAAGTGTTTATACCAAAATCATGTATAATATTGAATCCATTATAATTAATTAGATTAATTTATTTTAAATTATTCTTATTTTTATTTCAAACCCAAAAAAAAACCAAATATAAAATTTTGAAAACTTCATTGAAATATAAGAACCAACGATGATTTTTGTTTGAATAAAAACATTACTTAGATTTCCAAAATGTTAAAATACATTTTATATTAAAAATATATTTTTAAATAAATTATACTTATTAATAAAATTATATTTAATCGATGAATTTTTTTCATAAAATTTAAATTATTTATTAAATAATTATATTATAAAAAAAGTAACATTATTGAAAAAATGGTATTTCCACTATTCACCTAAAAATTAACTATTTCTAAAAAATCTAAAAAAACACTCAAAGATAAATTTGATATGCGTAATTTAAAAATTAAATTAACTTCATCAAATTCATCTTATTAAATTCAATAATTTTGGTTTAAATCATATTGTTGGATAAATCTATGTACACTATTCTATATTTTCATTAGAATAAAATGTTTACTTATTATATAGAATCTTGGGTTTTTAAAACCATTAAATTAATTAGAATCACTATAACGAAATAAAAAAAATACTATGGATATATTTTTTAGGTAATTTAAATATAATTATGAAACAAGGAAAGAGATTAAGATGTAATAGACACCCAATTTGGGTATTAAACTAACATATATGGAATATATAAGGTTATAAACAGAAGAGGAGCTCAATCATTTCTTAAAGAATCATTGAATTTTCTTTTTGTGAAGGAAGTAAATATCAGTTATAAGGGAGAAAATATGCCATTTAAATAATTTAAACCTTTGATTTAAAAGTATAATGGTTATTATTTACAATTTTAACATTTTTCACGATATCTACAAATATTGAATATTTTTAAAATAATGTAATGCAATTTTAGGTCTCTATAGTTATAGAATTATGCATTATAACCATTAATAAAAAACAATCCTTCAGTGTTTAAAATTTTAATCTAAATTTCATTAAAAATATATAAATTATTCATGAAAATAAATATTGGTTTCACAATTCTACCCATTTTAATTTTCTCCCTCCTTAAGTCATTGGGTTCCTCTTTCTATAAGAACGATCTGGACATTTCTATTGAATTTTATATTCAGTCTATTTTGTTTTTAACTAAAAATAAATTGTATTAAAATAAAAATTTGGACAAATTAATGGACCTTCACTATAATAATTATTTTTATCAATATTCTAAAAGTAATTTTCCAAAGGGGTTATATTAGATTTCATGATGATTGTATCACAATTCATAACATGAGAAGTAATAGTAGATACTCCTTTAATAAATATATTTAGAATACATCTTTGATAACACTATACCTATGGGTAAATTATAGTCAATAAGATACTTTTCCTACTGATTCAATGATTTCATATGGTCGATCACATTAAAGAATATGTTTTCCCTTCTTTCCAAGATAATAGTACCCCAACCAAGGATACATGCACAAACATACCCATTTTATAATACGAAAAATTCAGGTATCATCTACCATATTAATATAATATTTTTTCTATTTGAGTAGTAACCATTCACTTTAGGATTAAATTAATTTAATATATTAATTCATTAATTAGACATGGACATGAAAGGACAATCTCACCCTAGTCAACCCAATACAAATGTTACTTTCATGGATTTTCATACAATGATTTGAATGCATCCATGATAATTTAGGGTTAATAAATTTCATTATAATAAAATTTTATTAATGGTGGGTGATATCACACAATACAAAATAATTATTGTTTATTTCCTAGATCATCTACTAGGAAGAAGAATTATATTACAGATGATGATTTGTAATTATATTGAATATCATTCCCAAGGATTATTGGAGTAATTACCAATATCGTGAATTAAAATATTGATCTACTTAAAAAAACATTGAAAAACCATAACATTTAATCATTTTATTTACATATCACATACCCAATTACTTGAATAAGAAGGTATTTGAAATGAAAATAAAAATTTTCAATTTAGGATGATAGTAAATAATTTAATATATAATATCCCATCCTAGAGAAGAACTAAATTGAGATTTCATAAAATACATAATAATTTCATCACTTTTTATTTGGTTATTAGATAAGGTTTCAGTTTTCTAATTAATTATTGGTGAATAAACTTAACCTACCAATATTTTAGGTTACAGTACAAAAAATTGACAATAATTCACCTTATCAAGAACCACTTGAACTATTTTTTTTCAAGATTCATCTACTTCAATCTAGTAGTAGAAACTCATATCCAGTCATCTAATTCTTTCACAACTTCCTCAAAGTGAAAATAAGAAACCACCAATTACATTATATAAAAAATATATTTTGAAACTTTTACCCAAATATTAATGGTCCTTATGCCATTTCCAAATTCAAACATCCCCTTCTACTCAAAATCTAATTTTTCCCTCTTCACCAGATCTATAATGGTAGTGGTAGCATTCATTCAGGACATCATCATGTTTATTCTTGGTCCTAATACTTATTAAGTAATATTGAAAATCTAACTAAGCAATTACCATTGAATCTCTACCTTCTTAATCAAATACCTATGAGATGTTTAACATTAAGTAAAACACATAAAACTTCATTTTCATAGTTTATACATGAGTTTAAAAGAGAGGATCTAAAATTATTTAACACACCCTCACTTAAAAAATATCAATCTATTTGATTGAAAACATATTTAAGACTCTTATTATAATTATACATTGTGAAATTATCTAGAAATACATGATACGATAAACATTTAAATATATAAATTCAGTTAACTTATATCCATTTTTAGGATAATACTCCTCATGTGATATCAAATACCCTGATCAATAAGATACTACATTATCATTCAATATAAAAACACACCCAAAGATCAATCCTATATAATCACATAAATAAAATATATATCATTAGTAACATGTGATATCAAAATTATAGGCTAATAGAGAATTATATAAATATTTTTAATGATTGGTTAACAATGGTTAGTATAAAATTCTGAGATTTTATGGATGTTTTTTTAAATAAATTTAACATTTTTGATATTTTGTGTTACACACAACATCCGATTTAGCTTAAATTACATGGGAAACTATTTTTAGATTTTATTTCATGAAATAATGAGTTTATCTTATTTTACACATAATAATTAGTTTATCATTCATTACATGTAACATTGAATTTAGCACGTATTACACATAACATTGATATTAAATGAAACAATACATAATTTTAAAATTTTATTAATTAATATGATAGTTATCACCTAGTTATCCAAATGGGGTATATTAATATGATTTAATTAATTATGAATATATATGGTTTAAAAATTTATATAAAACAAATTATTTACTGGCCAATTAATTATAAATGAAAATAAAAACTATTTTTAAATAATGGGAATGTTTTTAAGAAAAAGTATTTTCATGTGAACAAACATGGCTTATCTCTGTAATTTAAATGAATATTTTTTTGAATTATTTTAATTTAATTTAACTATTATATATTCCATAAAATTTTTAACATCTATATTATATTTTTTCTATATAAAATATAATAATAAATCCAATTTTATGATTAAAAAGATATATTTTTCTAAATAAAAGTTTTATCGCCTTTTGCGTACTAACATTAAAATTAAAATTTTAAAATTTTAGAAAAGTAAGTTTAAAAAATTAAAATAATTTTTTAAACCATAATTTAAATTTTATCTTATGGTGAATTATTTTTAATTTTATAGGATGATAAATTTTTCAATGAGTAGTGAAAATAGTGGTTTTTATTAAGAATTGTCATTTATTCTTAATAATATAAAAACATAAAAACTAATTTAATATGTTTTTAAAAGTATAATTAGTATGACTATATACATATTAATCCAATTTATGTCATTTTAATTAGTTTTATATTGAGTGTTTATATAAAAAAATTTAAACTTTTAAACATTTTCTCTTCGGAAAATTTCTTTCTCAACGCATATATGTGGTAAATGTTAATTAATTTTTTTTTCAAGTTATGGGAATGTAATTTTTAAAAATTGATACAATATTTGGATTGAAAAAAATTATATTATCTAATAATTTCAACCATGTTTTTTACAATAACAAATAGTAAAAATAGTAAAAATTTATTTACCGCGATTAAGGTAAAAAATGGGTTTACCTGGTGGTCAAACTAAGATGATAAGGTATAAAAAGGACCCAAAACCCATCCAAAACAAATTGGATGGCCATATATAAAATTTATATCTAAAAGGATAAAAAATATACTATTTTTTGAATCTTTGTGTCATGTTATAAACAAGGTTACACCTTTTTCTTTTCAAAAATTACAAACATGCCACTCACCACACTTATAAAAGGATACCCCTATCCAATCCTCATCACACTTATACAACATTTTGATTCATATAATACCTAAAAAAATAATTCCTTGATTCCCGAATAGCATCCTATAATCCTTATTTTTTTCATAAATCCAACCTAAGAATCCTTTTGGTGCAGACCAAAATAAGTTGTTCGAATAGATGGTAACAACCCTAAACGCGTGTTTTATTTTATTTATTTCTCCACCCCCATAAATTTTTATTATAACATGATTATATAATAACCTTGTTATCTTAATTATATGGATATGTTTTTATTTTAATTTCATAACCTAAATTCTTCTCCCATTCAATCATAATTATTACGAAAACATCATTCATGTGTATGATGGACTATCGCCTCGCGAACCGATAATATTCATTTTCCATCACCACCTCTAACCGATGGATATAATTATGGATTTATTATTTATATATGATATATATGATATTTTTATTTTTATTTAATAAATATATCACATTTTCTTACTTAAATTCTATTATGTGGGAATACCGTAACGTCGTTCCTGTGCACGGTCGACTACCGCTCGCGAAGTGATATGATTTGTTCACAATTTACATGAAAGGTAATAAATATGGATTTAAATAAAATATGTGATATATATGAAATATAAATGATTCTATAGTGTTAATATATTATTTAATATTATTTATTTATTCCCTTCAAGAAAATGGAAACAATATTTTTGTGTATATACAATCTACCATCTCCATGAATAGTTTATTTTGTTTTCTACATATGACATTTATGGTCACTATAAATACATATATAATGAATATATATGATATTTATATCATTTTTAAATATCTTTATATGATGGAACCATGATCAAGTTAATATTAACAAAAATAAAAAACCAAAACATACACAAAAAACGAAGCAGTTATTACTCGAAACATGACATTAACCTAGAAATATTAACGAATTGGTAATAAAAGTTCATAAGAAATCATATATTGTATGATATATATAATTATTTTTATTTAATATATATATAATAAACATATATTTATTATACATTGGTTTCAAAAATGTATGAAGAAAATCGAGACTTATTATAAGGGATTTCCGTCTCACTTTTTTACTTATGTGAGACACATGTCATATTCAACTCCTATTTATTTTATGTGGCATATATACTGAGCATTAATGTATTTTAGGATGATTCTACTAAAAATTATTGTTATTTAAATTTCCATTTTATGATCTCTCTTTCATGGGGTTTATGGTTCAAAATCTACCAAAGTGGTAAGAGATTTGTGTCTTAATTTTCATTCTTTGGGACATATGTCATATTATGCACTGATATTCTTTAATGAGGTCTATTTAATTATAATTTAACCTATTATATCATCAATATAATTATATTAATTATATTTAAATTTTTATATAATTTTATTCTTTAAAGGGGATTATTATTCTATATTACCAAAGTGGTAATGGTTTTATGATACAATCTCATCATTTATCAGGAAATTATGCTTCGAATTATGAAATATTAAAAACTATATCTCAATAAAATCATGAATTGTTTTATTTTTTTATGTCATGAGAATACATATTTTTCCAAAATTTTCCTCTATTTATGTTTTCTAAAGACCAAAATAAGTTTTTAAGAAAAATCAACTATATTTATCTCTTCAGTCAAAAAACCCTTTTTATTACAAAAAAATATTTTCAAAAAAATGTTTTTGAAGTTTTTTAACACTATTAAAATTATTTATTAAATAAAATTTTAACCGTGTTTTACATTTTAAAAATAATTTCAAAATTAATCTCTTTTTCATTTTCAAAAATAAGGCTCGTATGTATTTTACCAAAAATGTGGAAGAAATATTTGTTTTAACATGCATGGAAAGATTAATATTTTCTTCCTTCATGACCACTAAATTTTTTAATGATTCTATTATATTTTTCAAAGTATATTTTCAAAGTAAATTATTTCCATTTTTTATGAATTTTTAGTTATAATAAGTGATTTTCAATGAAAGAATATTTTACTCAAGAAAATGATTTTAAGGATTCATTTATAAGTTTCAAAGTTTATTTTTAAATAAAATTATTGTGACAATTTTTTATGTTTTAACTTTTCTTTTTCAAATTGAAATTATATATTTCTCAAGAAATGTTCCAAGTGAAATTTCAAAATCATTTTCCATCTAAGATTACATACTTTGATGTAACTTATGCTTCACTAGGGATAAGATTGAATGATACCATCCTTATTATTTTTCTGGATGGTTAACCTGTATATTGATTAAATATTTATGAAACCAATTTATTTTCAAGGGTTATGATATTTTTAATTAATGAAATGTTTATAAAACCTATTTTATTTAGATGGGTTATGAAGTGATGATATGATGAATGTTCCATGAAAATTTGGAACACATTAGTATGATTTTCATTATGAGATGGGTAGGTCCAATACCTACTGCAAAATAATTGGTTAAAAATATAGATATCATGATATAAAAATGGTAAAAAGTAGATGGTAATTACCCACTATGATAAATAGGATCATCCAGATCCACTATGGGAAACTGGTGCATCCAGATTCACAATGGGAAATAGGTGTTCCCAAATTTACAATAAGAAATAAGTGATAAGTCCAAATCCACTTTGTTGATGGTTTAGGTAGATAACCATGACATATGAAATGTTTTTTCTATATTTATGATGGTTAAATACTTTTATTAATTGATATTATGGTTACTAATTTATTTATAATGATTTCTCACTCTAATAGGCCATGTTTTCTTAAATGATATTGTTATTTGTCATGAATCCGGTTTATGATCTATGAGAGGTTATCTATAGACGTCCTACATTATTTTCATGGTCACATACCATTATACATATATAGTGATTTCATATGATAATGTATTTATATATCCTATGTTTACCATTATTGGGAATCTTAGCTCACAGTTTCTTAGGTTCCCTTCCCCAAGTTATGAAGAAGGGTTTTGGGGGGTAGGCCTAATAGGAGTACTATATGTGAATATATTTGTTGGAGATAATGAATATATTTCATGATATATAAATATTATGATTCTAGTATCAAAATACACTAAAATATTATGGTCATAGAGAGCATGTTTATGAAATGTATTAAATAATAATCTAAAATGATGTGATATTTACGTATAAAATCCTAGGTCAATATAGTTGGTATCAGATTAACAGTTTGGTCAATATTTAGAGATTATGATTAAAAAAACTCTATTGATATCCCTATGGATATGCCTAAGTATATTTATATGAATATGTATAGGGATATCACTAAGTATAAGTCTAAGGATAATTCTTTGTATAGGAAAATATCTTGGAATTTTGGTGAAAGATAGAGGAAGGGGATTCTAAGAAATTACATCCCTTTATGGATGAAAAAAAGTGGATGGGGAACTAGCACAAAGGTACCTAGGGATAATAAATATAAAAATGTTGCACTGAGCTAACATTTATTATCAACAGGTGCACAATAATTGGCCTTGATAGAAACCGAATTTGACACTTCTAGGGGGTATTATTTATAAATTCAGAATCTCATTACAAAATATCATAAAGGATTTACATAGATTATTACTATGAAAGAAATGGGATAAACCTAAGGTGTAAAATATTAAAATTAAGGTTCCATGATTCAAACATCCTATAATTTATTTTTCATGATTAATTATGTTCCCACTATGGATAATTTTACTAAAAAAATGTGATTTTTAATCAATGGAGGGTACAAGAAAGAATTGGATTAACATTGAATGTGATGGATAATGTGTTGATGAGAAAATAAATAATATGGTGACTGGATTAATTGATATTGTGATTATTACTAATAAGTTATCATGATATATGATTAATAACATGCACCTTAACCAACACTTTGACTCATCAAGAAAGATATATATAGATTTCATTGGTAGTTTAGTTAGTGGAGAACATATAGGAAAAAAGTATCACTTTCATTTATTTAAAGAATACGAGATGATGCACTCTAAGGATTGTATAATGGAAGGAGAAGATGTTTTTTTTTGTGGGGATAATGTATACAATATAAGAGATTATAAAGGAAAAATTAAAAGTTTAGTCAATTGAATGGATGACAATAATGGTTTCCCTAAGAAACATCAATGTTTGAATGTAATAAATTTTGAAATCTTGGTAATTATAATAATCAATATCCTCGGGGGAAATATCAAGAAGAAGATCATAAATTTTTCATAAGTAATGGTTTTGTTGTTGATTATTAGTATACTAAAAACATCATATGAAAGTAAAGAGGTATCATGGCATAAGATAATCAATCGTTGTTAATGATTTAAGAATTAATTATGATGACTGAAGTTTTTATGTATTATAAATTGATAATTATGAAATATAAAAGGATTTTTCGGTAGAAGTTTTCATTAAGGATTTGAAGGAACATGTTGATTAGTACTGATGACCTAGAAAATTGATTTATTATAAATGTGATATTTTAGATAAAAAACATGATTAATGGATGATAACCCTTAATATGTTATGGATGTTGAGATAATTATTCTGGGATAAATTGAAGTTGGATATTTATAAAATAAATTTTATAGTATTGATTCCCTTGGAACTAAGTAACGATTTCTAGAAAAATGGTTCTTTTTTCCTTGATGGAGTTTACAAAATTATTGGATTTATTGAATATGTTAAATAATATGTAGTTTTATTCAAGGAATAATGGTGTATGTACATTTTCATTATGGTTTTATTGTAATTCATGTTATTTCTCTGATTTGTGAAATTATATGATCAATTTATTCACATATTTGGTATGTGACATTATTGAATAATTCATGTTATTTGAGGGATTAATGAAAAGTTAATTTTGGAAATTTATCTACCTTCATTCTAATTTTTTGTATTTCAATTTTGGCTAAATATGTATAAGGCTTAAGTTTAACTATTCATGGAATGGATTAATTTAATCTTTGGAATTTATTGGATAACAAGTGATAACAATTATATTTTTAATTATAACTAGAGAAATAAGGAGTGATTAAAAATTATTTTATGGATCTTGTGATCCTCTAGTGATATAGGCATAAAAAATTATACTTTTTTCTCAAAGTAAGAGATGAAGTGGAAATTGATCAAATAAAAAAAGGATTATATTATGCTTAATAAGTGGAATGAAATCAAGTAGGTATATATTATTATAAAATTTCTACAACTTTATGAAAATGATATTTCAATTAAATGATGTCCTATTGCTATAATTTAAAATTATATTAATGACCTCTTTCACACCTATTTGGTTTATTATTTTTTGGTATTTTATTATCACACGATCATTCTCTTTCTTTTTATCAATGATCTAGGTCACTCTATATCATTATTTGGAAAATATTAATTTCTTCCACATCTGAAACTTCAATTCTTACAAATTTTAAATTTTTTTGAAATATAGTATACATTTTTATAGATGACCTTCACACATCCATTTATCCCATTTAAATAGAATGTTTTACTAGAACTTTAATTATGTGGGTTTCCCACAAAGGGATTTTCAAATTTAAAACCCTTTTTTACCAGTTATAAGTTCAAATTTTGAGGATAAAATTTATTTAATGGGATATAATGTAACAACCAAAGATCTTATGAAATAATTATTTCAAATAAATTTAATATTTTTGATATTTTATTTTACATGAAACATCGATTTTAGCATTCATTTCATGAAACACCAAGTATATCTTGAATTACACACAAAAACATTTTTATATTGTATTACATGTAACACATTGTTTAGATTTTGTTACATGAAAATCATAAATTATCTCATTTTATATGAAAAATTGTGTTTAAAAAAATGAGAAATACTTTTAAAATGTTATTATTAATAATATAGTTATCACATACTTTTATAATGGTGGGAATTTATAACATCCCTGAACCAACATTACCATAACAGATTCTAAAATCGTAAAAATTACATTTCTGATGTTGATATCGATAGGGGGACACAATTTTTCCATAAAAAATAATATATTAAAAGGAAAATTATATTTCTTACATTATCTATGACCATTTTGGTTTACAGTTTTAGGGAATTAGGGAAAACACCTACATGTTTGTAAATGGAAATTTCTCTCACTTAACCAAAATTTTCTTATTTCACATTAATTCATCATTATTATCCATATGAAATACCTTCGTGACATAATCCATTCAAGATAAATTATTGATATCCTAGGGAAATGGACACACAAGAAGGGTGATTAAAAAATATCAGTAAGGGTAAACATAAGCATTAATAATTTAATGTCATCAACAATCACAATAAGTGCATAAGGGTATGATGACATAATCAGAGTGGATGGGTGAATCATAAGATAAATGATACCCATCCACACCGGGACCATCAAATATTAAAACATGGAAAATTAAAGAGTCATCAAAATCAATAATCATGAGCCATGTGATATCATTATTGATAATAAGAAACATTATAAACCCATATCAATAAATTTAAAAAAGAATTCAGTTACACGGAGAATCATATTCATAAAACCCTTTAAAACCCCTTTTAATTAGAATTAACATTTGAATGACTTAATATATAATAATTAACTAAAGAATTTGAGCACTATCTAGGTACACCCATCATTTAAGCTATAACTAAGTCACCCATATCTATCTTGGATGCCCCATCGTATATGCTCTAATGAGCCCGCTAAGCTCTATCTAGTCTACCCCATCATATAAGTTGTAATAGTATCACCTGATACTATTGGAGATGACCATAATATTATCTATAATGAGATCACCTGATTCTATCTAGGCCACCCCATTATATATAATGTCCAAGAACCACAACATTAATAAAGTACTTATATATTTCATTAGAAAACTTATTGAAAAAATCATTATTATTCTATAACTTGAATAACCCATGGAAAATAAAGTGGTTTGATGTCATACTCATGAAACATGACTAAATCATGTGAAAGAAATGAGTTTCATAGTAATATATTTCAAATATGATAAACCCATGGAAAATAAATGAGTTTCATAATAATCTCTTTGAAACATGACTAACCTATGGAAAAGAAACAAGTTCCATAACAATATCTTGGAAACAATATTAATCCATGCAGAGAATAAATAATCATGGTATCAATACCAAATATTCCTATTAGAGAATAATTATCAAATAGGGTTAATGAAATTTCTGAATGGAAATACCATTAAAATATCATTAAAATATTATTTGGGAAAATATCATTTTCTTTTTAAATGTTTCTTTTCAAACAAAAATCATTTTGGAAATAATTTTATGTGAAAAAAAATCTTAAAATCATATTAAGTATGTTTTAAAAATATTTTGAAATATTATTTGAGTAAAATATCCTTTTAGATTTGAAAAACACCTTTTAAAATGCTCTTGAAAACGTTTTTTTTGAAAACATGGTTTTGGTAGAAAAATAATTTTTGACCAAAGATATAAATGAATTCATATTTTAACAAAAACAATTTCCCAAACATGTATAGTACCAAAGAGTGGAAAATGGTACAATTACATGAAAAAAATTAATTACTATTGGATAAGAGAATTCATGAGAGTTATATGATTTTAATATTCGAGACTTAATCATACATAATCCCAATAGTAATGAGATTGAAACAACAGAATCTTACCACTTTTGTAACTTTGATTCATAATCCCCATGAGATAATAAAAATAAATTAAACTTATAATATAAAGAAAATAATGATATTTGTGATATAACATGTCAGTATAATATTATATACACATCATAATAGAATATAGGTGTATAACATAACATATGTCTCGAAGAAGGAAAATTGAGAAAACAATACATTACAACATTGGAAACTTTGAAACCATAAAACCCATGAAAAATGGATACTAAAATAAACAACAAAATCCCAATAATGGTAGGGTTAATAATCATAAAATACATTCATGGGTAGTATAAAAACCATAAAACTAAAATAATTTGTGAATATGGTGTATATCTCATAGAAATAAAAGTGAATTGAGAAAACCTTTACCTAGAGTCAGACATGTTACCTCTATATTTAACTTATTTAATAATAAACTTATTAGTACATAATCAATTATATTTACCTCCGATTTTTTGACCATATTCAGATTGTGTATCAAAAAAATCTTAGGTGGTTGAATATGGTCAAATGTGTGCCTATTTAAAAATATAATTAATAATAATCATGAAATAATTATCATATTTATGTATCAATTATAATTTTAAAACCAATCATGAAATATGGTTAGGAAAAATAATGTAATGTTACGATCATGTAGATGGTAGGTTGTGCATACACATGAGTAACATTTCCATTATTCAGTCGAAAGATAGTAAGTCACATTTTATCTTTCATGAATTATCATTATATAATAAATAACATATTATTTAATCATATATAATTTTATATATCATTCTTGTAATGTGGTGGTGAGAAAATGAATCATGTCGCTTTGAGGAGGTGGTAGTCCACACGTCCACAAATGACGTTATTATTTTTAGGGGAAAAAAGGTAAAAATAAAATGATATATCAAACTTAAAAATCTTAAATATTTCATAGAATTTCAAATATATGTCATGTATATAAAATATATTTATTATATTTAACCTCATTACCTTCCACATAGAGTATTAGTGAAAAATGAATCACATCATTTCACGAGGCTGTAGTCCACCTTAAAAATGAGTGACGTTATCGTATCCCATAGTTATTGGAATGTAAATTTTTTATATATGATATAATGAATCCTGAGGTATACTAATTTTATAAATATATTATATAAACATTATAACCATCATCATACCAAACTATGATAGGTGTTAATGTTAAAATGAATGACATCGTTTCATAAGTTAGTAATCTTCTATAGACATTAATGATGATTTTGTTACCCATTTGATGGATGTGTGTGTTATTGTAGGTTTTAAAACAACATATTATTATATTTAACATATGATTTTGTTATATAATCATGGTATAAGAAGAATCATAGGGTTGGAAAAATAAATAAAACAAAAATGATTATTGATGAAAGTTACCTATTCCTCAAGTAACTCCTTTTAGTTTTCAACAAAATACTTTATTGGTTGATATTATGACTAGAGTAAGGCTTCAAGGATGATATGTGGAAATTTAGAAGATATTTTTTTAGGTTTTGGAAGAGACAAATGACTTTAGTGGTGTGAATAAGTGAGGGGAGTGAATGCCATTTTATAATGGAGGAGGAGTGGTATTCATGTAAATTCCAAAAAGTATTCACTATTAGAGAGTCACACTTATATAATGTGGATAAAAAATTGAATAATAATGTAGGTCATGATTTATTCATTTGATAAACACTTAAATGACACAAAAAGAAGATTATTTTTATATTTTTTTCCTTCACATTTAAGATTACTCAATTTTAACCGTTTTGTTTTTACTATATTAACTAGTTTTATAAACATGGTAATTTATCCTTTAAGACTAAATTAAACTTATTAATATCGGAAAATTTATACCAACTAATTCTAAATATAATACCTATCATATAAAATAAAAATATATTGTGTGTTGGAAATTAATTTTAATAGAAAATCATGAAATACTCAAAAACATTACTTTAAACCTAACCACACTACCAAAGTTTTTACTATTTAGGGGTGAATATATTAATTATAGAAGATAAATTGGTCTGTGAACGGAAATTATTTGATATTTATTAAAATTTAAATATAACCTCGAATAAGAAATCATTTTTAGTGATTTTAAATAATTTAATAAACTATCATTTATTATAAAATAATATTAAGATTAATTTTGACATTATATATTTTATTTGAATGTAAAAATATCAAGACAAGGATTTAATTTCTGTATATTAATTTCAAAAATATATAAAAATATATATTTTTATAAAAATTTAATGGGATAAAGTTATTCATTTAATTTACCATACTTTTAAAATTTTTAGTATCATTTATTTTAGCCAATTATTAACCAAATAATTAACGAGTTGACATTTCTTAAGAATTTTATGTAACTAATTCATCTATAAAAATTAAAGATAAATTATTTTGAAAAAAAACTCATTTATTATTCAAAGTAATATATATAAATGAAGAATTTTTTTTGTCTCTATCCCAATGAATTATAGATATTAAAGTTATAGAAGGTTCATTTTTTTTATCTTTCCCACCCTAACATATTATATTGGTCACCTGTCATGAACCGTCCCCCAGGGTCTAAGCCGTGACTACCCCATGCCCGCCTTCCATAGGTCGGGGCTGACGACTAGCACCGAATAGGCATATCCCAAAAAAGGAAAGACATTTTTCTTTAATCCCGTACGCACACACACAACAAAAACTGAGTAAAGGTAAACAATAAGTAAACTAAATTTTCACAAGACAACTACAGAAAGTATAGTACAACTAAAAAGTACAAGGGGTCAGAATACAAGCCCAAATCCACATTAAAGTTACAACTTCCAAGGTCTGTCTCCTCATGTCCTACCTGGAGGGTTGGTGGAGGATAGCTGCTGGTAGCCATAGAAGTACGTCCCGTATGTCCCATATTACTAAGCACCACCTAGCCCTGGGTCACTAAGGTATCCATTGAAGAATAAAACACCTAAATGGTATGTTGAGGATAGATTTTGGTAGCTATAGAAGTATGTCCCGTCTCACTAAGTGCCACATGGCCCCGATCCACCAAGGTCTCCGTCGAAGCATTGATCACCTGCATGGGACACGACACATACTGGTGAAGCCCATGCAGGGGTGAGTAACACAATACTAAATAGGGACCCCAAACCATAAAGGAAAGACCACAAAGAAAGATCACAAAGCAAAGACACCTCACACCAGGTATAACTCAAAGTATGGAAAGCATGTCTATTAGTCGTAACACTGAACACCTTGGATTGCTGAGGTACTCATCCCTGATGAGTACCGTGGGTCTACTGGGTCACACAGATCCACTCTCTAACTTGGGTCAGCCAAGCCATATAGATCCACTCCCCACTTAGGTCATCATAGCTGGTCCACACAGGGCCACTTATAGCTGGTCCACACAGGGATTCTTATAGAAAGTTCACAAAGAGCTTCTTGTAGGTAGTTCACACATAGCCTCATATAGCTGGTCTACATAGGGACACTTTTAGTTGGTCAAAATAGTGCCGCTTATCATATAGGCTTGAAGGGTATTATAGACCTGATCATCAGTAGTCTTCGGGTCTTAGCCAGCCACAAGATTCCTGTACATAGTGCACTTGATTCCATGAGAATCAACTCCTAAAGCCATTTTTCAAATTTCAAGTTCCATGAAATCCTCCTTATAGAATTCCAAAAGAATCATCTCATCACAAAGGTCCCAATGCTATAGACGGTGAGTCAACCAGATGCCCAATATGAAATATATTTTTATTTTAGTAAATAGGGTCTAGTTGTGTTCGGGCCCATTCTGACCAAACCAACTCAGTCCGGGGGTCCCGCATGGCCCAACCTGGTGCTTCCAACTAGACCCAGTTAGGTATGGGTGGACCGGTCTGGCTTGGCTACTGGGCTTAGCCCATTGGGCCTTGTTGGACTTAGCTCGGTTCGACTGTGGGTCCAGCCTACCAGGTCGCCCAGTAACCCAATTTCATCCAGCTCAACCCACAACTGGTGGGCTAGTTCTTTCCCAGCCTGGGTTGTTTTTGTCCCGATATTTCCTGTAAGCGTGGCTTGCATTGGTGGGATGACACTTCTCCAACCCAGGCCGCCCAACATGTCAGTTACCGCTATAGGCCCGACCTGCATAACGGGTCGTTAATTCCCCTGCTAGGATGACCACTGAGCATCCAATTTTTACCGTACGCAGTCCAAGAGCATTGGTCAGCTCCTACCGTGGCACCCCAATGTGGTCCGCTCCTCCGATGTGATGCTCGAGAAATTTCCCCTCTAGAACCACTCCGTTAATGTAGAACAATTGTTCTTCATGATCCACAGCTCTACTGTGGTTCCAGATCACCATTGTGGTCTAAGGACCATGACCTTCTGCTGCGTCCCCCAGCCAAAATCCACTGGCCTCTGTGCCGACAACTTCAGCTACCATCACGGTGCGCTGCCCACACACCACCTCTTACATACCACCATGTCCAGGTTCTGCCACCGAGTCCTTATGCCACGACCCACCTAGCTGTGGCCCTTCCTCTTGGTGGCTCTCTGGCTGATGTGTCTCCATCTGTTACACCATGAATAATGGGGAGAGAGAGATAGATGGGATCAAATATAATACCCAAATGAACAACTGACCTTTTTTTATTTTGGTTCAGAATTGTTCGTGTTAGCGAGATCAGGCCGTATAAATTATAAATCACTAAGATTTAATACCAATATCATCCCACAATTTTATTTCCCAATCCCCAAAGGAAAATCCATCAGTAGATAAACTTTTCATAGAGTTGATCCAAATTCTTCATTTAGAGGGGGAGAGCAGGGAAATGAATTTGTTAATAATTTACACCCCTACCTGGGAAAGAAGATTTCTCGAAGATGATCACTGATCGTCATCTATCGATCTATGATCCCAAATCCGCTCTCCGGGGGTGTCACCATTGTCATCCAATTTGCCAACATTCATCATTGGAGAAGTTTTCCTTCATCTTTCATCATCTCCACCCACCAAAGCCTCACAGAAATTCTAGGATTGTGCCAACAATCCTGCATTTCTTGTTAGGCTATTAATTTTCGAAACCCGAATCAACGTTTTTGTTATGCTGCATTGAAATGTCATTATAATGAATCATTAATGAGGTTCATTAATGTGATTTATCATCACCTCATCATGGAACCATCACATTGACTTTCCACTGCTCAATGATGAAGAAAACTATTCAAATAACTTTTTAGGTTGTTTTATTTTTCTTTCGAAAAGTCCAATAAATATTTTTTTCCCTCGACCCGCACCAGTCGAGGTTAAGTCCTTCTCAAGAAGAACATATCATTAAGAACTAAATGGTGGTCTCATATTCTTAATCTGAGTTACCGTTTGGGAGTTGTTAGAATTAAAAAATAAAAAAAACTTTTATTTAAATTATTTTATTTATGGTTATGTCCCAAAAACCAACTTTCACAACTGGCCCGTGTCAGCCGATGTTAGGCTCCCACTAAGGGAAGCATACCCTCAAAAACTCAAAGGTAATATTTGATTTACAATATGATTTATCATTTAAGAGTTTTAAGGATTTTAAAATAAAACAAATTTATCCAATTATTTTATTTACGACCAAAAACTACATTCCATTTTTGAACTGCATCAGCTAATGTTAGGCTATGCATAAGGAATTCATACCCTCAAGATTTAAAAAGTGGTCTCATATTTTCAATCTAAGTCACCATTAATGAGTTATAAGGATTTTAAAATAAAATAATTTTATTTAATAATTTCATTTACGGTTATGCCATTTTGGGGTTTTGTCAATGGAGGCCCACACCGACTAAACTTTAAGTCACGAATAGGGTAAACCTACCATCTTGAAAGCAACGGTGCCCTCAGATTTCTAATCCGGGAACCTCTTTAAGAGTTGTTCCACTTTTCATGAAAACTGCTCACACCAGCTATTTAATACATAAAATTTTTCGACAGATCATTCCAGGCACTCTAGACCTCATATTCACATGTCGTCTCAACTCCTAGTCTCAAAATAACCCCGTTTAATTTTAAAAAAAATTATTAAAATTTTGGAGTATTACATTACTCCCCCCATTAGGGCTCTACGTCCTCATAAGCAGAAACAAGGGATAATCAATGAAGGGGGGTACTGAGAATGAATATGATCCTCCTACTCCCATGTTCTCTCCTAGAGATTCCAGTGTTTCAAACAAACACACACCAGAGGAATCGACCATACATGAAGGATCTTGTCCTCTCGATCCTCTATCTCCCCCGAGTACTCCATGATTGCAAACCTATTTTCAAATATCTGTATCCATAATTGTGGAGAGACTCATAGGAATACATGGTCCCCACTCAAACTCCAAGAGTCTCCATTTCCTATCATCATCAAAATTCTGTCAGCTCTATGCAGTCTTCATATGCTCTTGGATGACCTTCACTTTCTCAGTGGTTGCATGTACCTTCTCTGGATCCATGAGTGCTAACTCCACTAGGTCTATCCAGCATAACAGTGACCTATATGGTCATCTGTATATCTCTTCAAATGGTGCCATACAAATGGTGGAGTGGTACCTTTTGTGGTATGAAAACTCCACCAGTGGTAGTTGGTTCTACCAATATGACTAAAACCAAGGATGCAAGCTTGAAGAATGTTCTCTAAGGTATTTATAGTCCGCTCCATCTGACCATCATCCTATGGGTTAAAGGCTGTTCTCAAGTGCAACTGAGTCCCAAAATCCTAATTTAATCCCTTCTACAACCAAGATGTAAATCATGCATCACGATATGGGACAATCGTAGATGGGTCTCCATGGAGTATACCTATCTTATGCACATAGAGGCATCCCAATATCTCTACTGAACCCTGCTCTCAAATGTGTAGAAAGTGGGATGACTTGGTGAGTATGTCTAAAATCACCCAGATGGTATTGTTCCCCTAGACATATGTGGTATTATTGTCACGAATTCCACCGATATTCCCCCCCCACTTCCACTCCAATACCTCGAGGGGTTGTGTAACACTTTCTAGAACTTCGTGCTCAGCCTTCACTTACTGACAAGTGAGGAATATTGAGACAAACTCTGACACTATCTTCATTATCCCCAGTCACCGGTACAAATGTTGGAGGTCATGGTACATCTTCGCCACACCTAGATGCACCGCCAAACGAGATGTATGGAACTCCCTTAACACCTCTTTCCGCAACTCCATGGGTACAAACCTGTGTCATATAAAAAGGATTATGTGCTCCCCACCTTTCTAATATCTGTTAAGGGAATTCCCTATGAACATATAGGCATAGGTAGCCATGCAGATGGCATCTCTGAGTTGTGCCTCCCAGAATCACTATAAGAGCGGAGGGGAAACTACCATCGAATGAAGAAAATCTACCTCATCTCTATCAAAAAAGGATATTCGAATTGAATCCAACTGCTCTGAGGACTCATTCAGTAGCTGTGAACTCGATCTCCTACTCAGAGAATCTTCCACCATGTTCCCCTTCCCAGAAGTATAGACTATCTCAAAGTGATAATTCTGGAGGAACCCTATCCAATGTCGCAGTCTCTGATTTAGATCTTTTTAAGGAGAGATAAACTTGAGACTCTTGTGGTCAAAGTAGATAATGAATCGTTTTCCCAAAAGGTAGTGTCACCACATCTACTATGTGAAGACTGTCGCTACTAACTCAAGTTCATGAGTCACATAGTTCTGCCAGTGTGGCGTCTATTCGAACACCATGTAGTCAACACCCTCCTCTAGAAACCTCAAGATATGAGTACTTTTTAAGCTCTTCCTTAGATACTGAAAGCTATAATGTAATCCTTCTATCCACATGAAGGGTTTTCCATTCTTCTTCAATGCCTTCATGGGTGATTCCACTCTAGAGAAGTTGGGTACAAACCACCGATAATACCCTTCCAACCCAAGGAAACTCCACACCTCGGTAATGCTCTCTGGTGGTTCCCAAGAAAGCACTACCATGATCTTCACTGGATCCACCGCAACTCCAACCTCTGAGATGACATGTCCCAAGAAATGAACATTTCGTATCTAGAACTCATTCTTCAAGAGATTTCTGCAATACTGGTGATCTCAAAGTGTGTTTAGAACCATCCTGAGTTCTATTATGTACTCCTCCTTAGATGCAGGATACACTAAGATGTCATTAATGAAGACCACTAAAAACCAATCTAACTATAGCTGGAAGATCCTGTTCATGTGTACCATGAACACAGTTGGGGTTTTCATCATGACGAATAACATCACTAAGTACTCATAGTGTCTGTAGAAACATTTGAAATCCGTCTTCGAGATGTCCTCATATTATAATTGAAGATGGTAATAGCATGATCTGAGTTATATCTTTAAAAACCATCTCACCCCCTTTAGATAATTGAAGAGGTCATCAATCCTCGGTAGAGGATACTTGTTCTTAACGGTCCCCTAGTTCAGGTTCCAGATGTCCACGCAAAACCACAAGATTCCATCTTCCTTCTTGGAAAACAACATAGGGGCTGACCTATGGTGAAACACTGGTCCTCATGAACCCCTTCCTCTACAAATCCTCCAAATGCACCCTCAGATCCTAGAGCTCTATGAGAGACATTCAATATGAAGGTGTTGGTATCCGTTATGTCTTGGGGTACACATCAATGCAGAAGTATACCCCTCTATGAGGAGGTAGTTCTGGAACATTCTCTAGAAATATGTCCTTATACTCATCTACCACTACAGGGAACTCAAAACTCAAAACATCTAATGATACGTGGGTAAGGATGGGCACATGCTGCTACCGCAATCCCTTATTTTCTAGCTCCTTGATTCTAGTGTGGAAGAAATTGGTGTGGTGGTTGTAACATGTTGAAATGTATAACACGCTATGATATGTTTCCATCTCCTCTTCTACATCTGCCACCCTACAGATGGCTCACAGCTTGAATGTCCATCTGGTCAAGTGGAGTCCTCACTAAATGGAAGAATCACATCACCGTACCTAGAAAGTACTCAATGATTTGAGGATTCGTATCTCCCCTGAAACTAGGAGGTCCCTGTCACCAGAACTCGTGTAAGGCACTAAGCCTATGTGAATCCTCAACCGGAAGTGGCAGTAATAACTACTAACCAATGGGTGGTGTTATTGCTGGGACACTGCCCAGAGGGTCCATCTTGGGCAATGGTCATTGTACTGAAGCCCCATCACTCTGTAGACCGTCCTCATGGTCCCGCATTGGACTTCTGGATGGTTGTCAACAAGGAGGCATCTTGAAAGATAATCAAGGTTAACCACAACCAATTTATTATACCTAGTGAATTGACCCTAACTAAAAAATATCATTGGAAAACACTAAAAGACACATGAAACTAGTGATTTCATGTATCAGGTCAGAAAACAGAATTTAGGGTCCTGGTTCATAAATATGTCACTCACTGCACCAACACTGGACACCCTAGCCTGAATGATGAACTCAAACCAATTATAACTATTTCCCCATAAATATTTAAAGATTCTTAGTTCTCTTGGTAGAATCAACCTCCTCTAATACCACTTTTTCCTGACCTATCCCCCAAGGCCCATGCCGTGACTACCCCAAGATATCCTTCTACAGACCAAGGGCTAGTGACTAGCACCGAATAGTAATATCCCAAAAAGGGAAGGTATTTTCCTTTAAACCTGTATACACACACATATCACAAACTATAGAAAGGTAAACACTAAGTAAACCACAACTCTCACAAGAAAAATACTAAAAGTATAGTACAACTGAAAAGTATAAGGGTAAAAATAAAACCCAAATCCACAAGAAAAGGCATAACTACTAAGGTCTGTCTGCTCAAGCCCTACCTGGAGGGTGGGTGGAGGATATCTGTTGGTAGCTGTAGAAGTATATCCTATCCATCCCATCTCACTGAGCGCCACCTGGCCCTAGTCCAACAAGGTATCCATCAAAGCATTGAACACCTGGAGGGTAGGTGGAGGATAGTTATAGGTAGCTGTAATAGTATGTCTGGTCCATCCCATCGAATTGAGCGCCACCCAACCCTAGTCCACTAAGGTCTCCATCGAAGCGTCGATCACCTACATGGGACACGACACATGCGAGCGAAGCCCATGTTGGGGTGAGTAACACAATACTAGGTGGGGACCCAAAACCACAAAGGAGAGTCCAAAAATGAAGACCACACAATAAGATCACAAATAGAAGACAACTCAACCCAAGTATAACTCAGAGTATGGAAAACAAGACTATCCGTAGTAACATTGAACACCTTGGACTACTGAGGTACTCATCACTAATGAGTACTGTGGGTCTACTGGGTCACATAGAGCCGCTCCCCATAATTGGTCTTCTGGGTTACATAGATACACTCCCCACATAGGCCATAATATCTAGTCCACAAATGGACACTTATAGCTGGTCCATACAGGTAGGCTTATAGCTTGTTCATAGAGAGCCGCTTGTAGCTGGTGTACACAGAGCCGTTAGTAGCTAGTCCACATAGGACCTCTTGTAGGTGGTCCACACATGGACTCTTATAATATAGGACTCTAGGGTCATGTAGACCTGCTCATCAGTAGCCTTCGTGTCTCATCCAACCACATGATCCCCACACGTAGTGTGATTGATTCTGAGAGAATCCACTCCTCAAGCTATTTGTCGGATTTTAACATCCATGAAAGCCTCCTTAGAGAATTCCAAAATAACCATCTCATCACAAGGGTCCAAACGCCTCAAATGATGTGTTAATTGAACACCTAGTTTGAATGATATTGGTGTTTTAGTAAATAAGGGATGGTTGTGTCTGGGCCTTATCCAACCCGGTCAGACCGACCCTACCAACCCAGTCTGGGGATCCTGCATGACCTAACCATGTTCGGATGACCTGAACTAGTGAGGAATGTGCCAGCCTGGTCCGACTAGGTCCATTGGGCCTTGCTCGACCCAGCTCAGTTCGACCGTGGGTCTAGACCACCGAGTCTCCCAGTGACCCGGTATCATCCAGACAGACCCACAACTAGAGGGCCAATTCGTTCCTAGTCTGGGCCTCCCTGTGGCTTGGTTTGTCTCGTCAGCTCAGGCCATATTGGTGGGACGACTCATCTCCATCCCAGGCTGCCCAGCAGCCCGATTTGCACCACTGTCCCGACCCACATGGCATGCCAGTCTTCCCCCTACCTAGATACCCACTAAGAATCCGGTTCGCGTTGCGTGCAGTCAAAAAAATTCGACTTCCTCCTATGTATGTGGTCCAGGACCACGTGCCAACTTCTATTGTGACCCGCTAGCATGGGGTGCTCCTCCAACGTGGCACCAGAGTAGTGCCACACTATAGTGCTGGTCCACTCATGTGGACCAGCCCTTCCGCATAACCCGCATCTCTGTCGTGGTCTACATACCATAACCCTATACTGGGTGGTCGCATCCTCCTGCCGCCGGCCTTTGTGCTGATGCCTCCTACTGCCACTGAGGCGCGATGCCAGTGCGCCACATCCTGCATGCCGCTGCGGCTGGGGTTCCGCATCTAGTTGGCACTGTCGCAGCCTTGTGCCATAGTTTCTCACTGTTTTCGCACCCCCTAAATGCGGAAATTCTGCCTGGTGTCTCTATGGATGATGTACCATCACCTGTTACGCCATGAAGAATGTGGAGAGAGTGATGGTGGGGATCATAAAAAACACCCAAATGAACAACCGGGTTTTGTTTGCGTTGGTATGAAACTATTCGTGTTAGTGGAATCACGATGTGTAAATTATAAATCACTAAGATTTAATCCCGATATCACAATTTTATTTACCAACCCCACATGGAAAATCCATATTTGGATAAACTTATTAGAGAGTTGATCAACATTATTTTTTTAGAGGGGGAGAGTGGGGAAACAATTCATTAATAATTTAAACCCCTACCTGGGAAAGGAGTTTTCATGAGGATGATCGTTCATCGTCGTCTGTTGATCTTTGATCCCAAATCAGCTCTCCAAGGGTTTCTTCACCGTCATCTAATTTGCCAAAATTTGTCGTTGGAGAGGCTGTCCTTCATTGTTTGTCGTCACCACCCACCAAAGCCTCATAGAAATTCCAGGATTGTAGCAACAATCCAACATTTCTTGTTAGGATATTAATTGATGAAACACGAATCAATGTTTATCTTATACTGCATTACAACATCGTTACACTTACTCATTAATGAGGTTCATTAATTTGATTCATCCTTGCCTTGTCGCTGCACCGCAACACTGAAGTTACACTGCTAAAAGATGAAAAAACAATTTTTTTAAAAGGGTGAGTTCTGGTCAAAAGACCAGAACTTAAAGATTTATTCAAAAGAAAAGAGAAGAATACAGATTACATGAGACGGAAAGAGGGAAATTTTATAGAGTCCTTAATAAAAAAAGGTGTCAACTCCAGAGGGAGGTCATTCCTCCAAGTGATCTCATGTGAGACACCCATGTTGGAAAGCCCATTAGCGATCATATTAGCCTCACGATAGGTATGAGTGGCAATAAAGTTGAGGCCATTGAGCGCGGTGAGGTAGTCCATCCAATGGGGGGGGGGTGAGATACCAAACAAGATGAACATCACCCTTCTAGATGGCTTGCAAAATAGTAGTGGAGTCACTCTCAATACAGATATTATTCCAGTTGAAAAGCTTTGCATAGGAGATGGCATGGATGGTAGCAAGCATTTCTGCCTCCAGCGTAGAAGCAATGTCCCAGCTTCCATAGAAGCATCCGAGGATCCGATCCTGATGGTCTCTGAAAATTCCTCCGCATCCCGAAAGTCCAGGGTTTCCTTTTGAGGATCCATCCACATTAACTTTAATCCATCCAGGTGGAGGTGCCTGCTAGAATACTTCAATAGTGTAGTGTGGATTCAGAAAATTTCCTTTGACACCAATTTGGTGAAGGGTTTCAAGATCTATGACAGAATTGTCATAATAGATTTTTTGGATTGTGGCCACCTCTTTTATAGAAAGAAGAATCCTCATTTTACCTGAATTAATATTAAAAGCGTTATTGTTGAAAAAATAATCGTTTCTACCATACCATAAAATATGTAGAAGCTCCGCAACAGCAGTAAGAAAGAGATTCTTGATTTGGGGAGACCTCAGAAACTCTAACGTTCTTTTCAATTGTGAGAAAATAAATGTGTCCAAAATCCATCTGCACTCCAAAAGGTCAAATATGTAATGGAAAAGGGCCATAACAGTATCAAAAGATAAAAAAAGATGATTAATGTCCTCTCAATGTTGATTGCACAATAAACATTTAAAACAAAGATAAAAGCCATAATATTGTAGGCAAACTTCAGTTGGGATTTTTTGATGAGCAATACGCCACATGAGTGTAAGACGATAGGGCTTGATCCAGGCCTTATTGAATTTGGAAATCCTATTAAAATTTTCATCCTCATTTGGGAAATGATGGTAATAATATTTTTTAGAATTCAACAGGCCATTATGAGCAGGTTCCCAAAACAGAAAATCCTCATTGGAAGTGAAATAATAATTATCAACAATCTCCTTGATAGGATCTGGGAGTTGAGAACCAAAGGAATTGATCATATCCCTGATAGAGCAGTTCGTGGTATTAGGGGAGAAAGTATTAGGCATCTCCGATATGAGGGGGGATCTATTCCAGTTATCAAACTAGAAATTTAAAGAAGAATTATTATTAACAAGCCATCTAGAATTTTCCAACATAGAGTGAAAAGAAGCTTTGATCGATGGCCAGATAGAATAAGTCATGTAATGAAAAGAACTAGATTTAATCTTATCAAGGAAATGAGTTTTGAGGAATCTCATGGAAAGAGAGTTATTATGTATGATAGACCATGTGAGTTTGGCTTGAAGGTACTCATTAAAGGTTTTAAGATTCTTAATACCAATGCCTCCATTTTCAATGGGTTTACAACAAGTGGCCCAAGTGACCGTAACCAATTTTCTATCTAGATTACTTCCACTCCAGATGAAGTTTCTTATAGTAGTATTTAACCATTTAATCAGGCCCAAAATCCATTTGTAGACCGTTATGGAATAAACCAGCTTAAAGAAAATGGTGGATTTGACAAGGAAAATTCTTCCAGCCATTTAAAGGGAGTTTCCTTTCCAGGAAGAAAATTGCTTTTGTATTTGATCTACAATGTGTTGAAAATAACAAGATTTGGGATGACCCCAGAAGATGGGGACACTAAGGTAAGTGAAAGGTAAGGTACCTTCATTAACCCCTAAGACATTAGTGATAAAGGTTTTCCTATTAGAGGGGAAATGCTTCCAAAAGTAAATAAATTATTTTTTCCAGATAATACACTCGCCAGAGACCTCCTCATAGTGTGAAATGATGGATTTAAGTTTATTGATATTTATTTTATCTCCTTGGAGGAAGAGAATAATATCATCGGCATAGAGAATATGTGAGGGAGCATTAAGATTTCTGGAAGCAATAATATGTTTGATTATTCCTTTCTCAATGTTGAGGGAGAGCAGTCTGCTAAGGTAGTCTTCAGTAATAGAAAAAATGATAGAAAAGAGCGGGTCACCTTGTCTGACTCCTTTGGATCATTTGAAGTATCCCCTAGGTGAACCATTAATAAGGATAGATATATTGGCTGAGTTGAAGATGTTTTTCATTTTACTGACAACGGAATCATTAAAGCCAAAACTAGAGAGGACTTTAAAGATGAAGGTCCAGTCAATTGTGTCAAAGGCTTTAGTGATGTCTATATTAAGAGCAACATTTCCACCTCTAGTGTTTCTATTCAATAAATTAATGGATTCTAAGGCAAGGCAAATTCAATCTTGTATATATCTTCCTTTAATAAAGTTGAACTGGTTCTAGGAAACAATTTTGTTGCTGATATTAGAGAGCTTATTATGTAGGATCTTAGTAGTAATTTTAAAGAGATAATTTAAGTGGGCGATGGATCGGAAAAGGTGAATTTCGTCTGCATTTTAAACATTAGTAATTAATGTGAGGAATTGAGAGTTGAGAGCATGGGGGAGAACCCCTTTTTAAAAGAAATATTTAACTAAATTACAGACGTCTTTTTGAAGGACATCCTAGTGTTTTTGATAAAATACATTATTAAAACCATCAGGACCTGGAGCACAATCTGGATTAAGACCGAAAACAATGTCTTTAATTTCTGAATCAAGGGGGACGCTATTGTGAAAACGATTATCCTATGAAGTAACCATGCATGGGATAATGTTCGGCATGATATATTTGTTAATGTTGGGACCGTTGAAAATGTCAGTGAAGTAGGAAACAATATGATTAGTAATTTGTTCCTCTGAATCGATGAGTTTTCCCTCAACTCTTAGGCAAGAGAGAGGCTTACAAGCTTTCCTAACACGCTAAAGAGAGTTTTAAAATTTGGTGTTTCTATCACCATCATTGAGTCATTTTGTTTTGAAGATTTTCTTATTTAAGTTATCTTTAAAGCTAAGTAGAGAGATCAATTTAGTAGAGATGTTGATTTCTTCCTAGGGATCAGTATTGAAACTGGATATGCTGTTATTAATCTGAATGAGAGTCAAATCCTTCTCCAAAACCTGAATATCTTTATCAATTAAAGCAGATTTAGTAGCACACCACTTTTTAATAGTACTTTTAAGGTTTTTCAACTTAGTGGTGCAAACAAAGGCGTCATTGTGGTTAACCATATTAGTCCAGGAAGAATTGATAAGAGAAACACACTCCAGGTCCAAAGTCCACACCAAATTAAATCTGAAAGGAAAAGAAATTTTCCGAAAGTTTTTAGGGATGATGACTAAGATCAGATGATGATAAGAAGAAAGTTTAGTGAGGGTATCACACAAGATCTGGTTCCATTTATCAACGACATTCTCATTAATGAAAGCTCTATCGAGTTTACTTACCACCACCCAGTTGTGATGATGTCTATTCCAAGTAAATTGGGAACCTGTAAGGTTAATCTCAATAAGATTATTGTCTTCTATGGTAGCTTTGAATTCTCTAGCAGAGATTGAGGAGAAAGAATGGAAATTTTTTTCAGAGGGTGAAAAAATAGCATTAAAGTCACCAACCAAGACCCAATGGTCTTGAATCTTGGCATTGATGTCTAAAATCTCATTCCAAATAGATCTTCGATCCAGGCAATTGTTTTTGGCATAAAAAAAAGTATTGAAAATGTTAGTGCTATCCAGGTAGTAATCACACGTCAGAGCTTGATCAGAGAGACTAAAAATGTTGACATTTTGTAGTGAAGAGTGATAAAAAATCCAGAGAGAATCAAAATAACCATTTTTACAAGAACCCAAGAAAGAAAAACCTAGATTGCACAGATGTAGGAATATAGGTGAAAATATAACTTTGGGTTCAGCAATGTCAAGCAGCATAGGATGATGGGTAATAATAAAACGTTTCAAAACATTAAGGGTGTCAGGGTTTGCGATCCCCTGACAATTCTAGTAGATAATATGCCTTATTATTTACCCTTGGGGTTTGACCCCCCTTTCTTTTTATTTCCAGCATTTTGACCTCTAGTTTTCCTAGGGGAAGTGTTCTTGTTGGAAGTATAGATTTTATCCTTTTTACTTGTGGGAGACACAGGTTTAACAATGTTGCTTCCTGCCTTTGAATCGGTTATTTCACAATTAGTCAACAAGCAGGCAGGATTGCAAATAGGGGATGTATCCAAGGGACCAAATCTGAAACTGTGGAATCAACCAGAGCAGGGGGATTTCCATCAACTAAAATAGAAACCCCCTGATGGAGGGCCTCAGACTCATAATAACTGGGTAAATCCCCTGAAACTAAATCAGTTTCAAGGGGTTCAGAGGCTGAAAAAATGGCATCAACCAAAACAGGGGGAGAAGTCTGTGTTGAAACATTGTTAGAAAAACTTGCAGATAAAGCAGTCTGGTTAATGGGAGAAGCAGAGTGGCTAAGTGGAGAGGAGGGGTTGTTTTTAACCAAAGGAGCAGTGGGAACATCACAAGGAATTGAAGTGGTATCTTTCCTATTGCAAACCATTTTATCAGGACTGGGTGAATTTTGAAAACATGCAGGTGAACAGTCTGAAACAAGGGGGAGTGTGAGCTAGGTTCCAGGAGATGTGCCAGCCACACTACTGGTCAAGGAGGACTCACCCTTATGAATGCGAGTCTGAGAATCAGAAACCAGAGGAGAATATTCAGGATGAAAAAACAATTAAAATAACTTTAAGTTATTTTATTTTTCTTCTGAAAAGTCCAAAAAATAACTTTTTCCCTTAACCAACACCGGTCGATGTTATTTCCTTCTTAAGAAGAACATCTCATTATGATTTCAATGGAGGACTCTGATTTTTAATCTGTGTTACCATTTGTAATTTATGAGGATTACAAAATAAAATAACTTTTATTTAAATTATTTTATTTACAGTTACACCCCAAAATACAACTTTCACACCCGACCTGCCCCATCTGATGTTAGGATCCTTCTAAGGGAATCATAACCTCAAGAACTCAATGATACTCTTGAATTTTCAATCTAATTTACCGTTTAAGAGTTATATGGACTTGAAAATAAAATAAATTTATCCAATTATTTTATTTACGGTTAAACACTACTTTCCACTATTGACCCATTCTAGCTAATGTTAGGCTCTACCTAAGGAAATCATACCCTCAAGAGTTAAACTATGGTCTCATATTTTCAATCTGAGTCACTGTTTGTGAGTTATAAGGAATTGAAAATAAAATAATTTTATTTAATAATTTTATTTACTGTTATTCCATTTTCGGGTTTTCTCACTGGAGGCCCGCGATGACTAATCTTAAGTCACTACTAGGGTAAAACCACCATCCTGAACATGAATTTTCCCTTATATTTCTGATCTGGACACCCATTTAAGAGTTATTCCACTTTTTTAGGAAAACCACTCACACGTTCTATTTAAAACATATCATTTTTTGACATATCATTTCGAGAACTCTGGGCCTTGGAATCGCATGCCGTATCAGCGCTTGGTCTTAAAATAATCACATTTAATTTTCGAATAAATTTCATGGAATTATGGGGTATTATATCAATTTCAAGGAATAATATCCCACTGACTCATAAAAATGGATTCTATGGTGTAATGTTATAAATATGGAAAGAAGAGGGGTTTTGGAAAAGTTATTAAGAAATTTACCCTATATATTCTATTTTTAACCCTAAGTAAACTCAGTCTACATTAATCACGATAAATAATTTTAACCCTTTTGACTACTCATGAGGGTAAAAAATGAATTTGACCAGATTTCAAAATATAAATTTTGATTATTCTAAATTAATAATAAATTTAGAAAATTAAACTAATAAAAGTAATGGAATTTAATTTAAACTTAATATCTTGGAAGTGAAGGGAACATGGGGTTTTAAAGTTAAAATGTTCAAAGGTTTAAACATTTTTTATATCCAATTTAAATATAAAATTGAATAAAATGATATAAATTGGATTAATATATTTATATTGTAAATAATAATAATTTAAAACCATTAATAATACAATTTAACACTTTAAATAATTTTGTTGTATGGAAAATTTTCAATTACAATTAATTATTTTAAAATTTTCATCAAAAAACGAATCAATTTAGAAAAATTTGAAAAATTCACCCTAAGAAAATTTTGATATGATTATTTTAATTTTTTTTTTCAAATAGAAATTATAAAAGTTTCAAAAATTATTTTAAAAATAAGTGTGCTATAAAATGGATACAAAACTATTTTATAGAAAAAAATAAATTTAAGAAGAAAATTGGATTTATTTTTATCTATTATATAAGGAACACATGTGAAGATTGTTAAATATTATATTGAATATAATATATATAAATTACATTAATATAATCCAAAAAGTGTAATTTTTTAATTTTTCAATATCAAACACACTTGTACACATTTAAATAAATTTTCAAAAAAATATTTCCTTTTATTTTAAAAAAGGGTTTTATTTTTATTTCTAATTAATTAGAAACCAATGAGTTAATTAAATATACATGTGTTAAAATTGTTTTCATAATCCAATTAATTATTTTCATACCCTCCATTCCAACCGCTAGTTGATAACTAGAATATTAAATATTATTATTATTATCAGTATATAGTTTTTCAGTAAAACTAAATCTTGAATGTAACACAAGCTATAAAATAAACTTGTTGTTGTGTATATCATAAGATAAAGTTATCGTCGCATAACCTTTATGAGTTTGAATATGATTTAATTCTTTTAAATTCATGGGGTGTTACATCATCCCCCCTGAATAAAATCTTCCCTCACAATTTGAACTTTATCTCAGTAATGAAAGGGTAGATATTTGAAAATACATTTTGTAATAATACATAATAACAAGTGATAATACAAAATCATATTAATAAGAGAGAAAAAGATGTATGGAAATCATATAGAAGAACACATAACTAGGTTTCCAATTTGGACAACATAAGTGGGAATAGAGGAAAAGTGTAAATAATTATAGAGAGTGATTGATGTCATCAATCATGAATAAGTGATTGATCGATGGAATGTTATGGTCCTAAAAACGATAACTATTTTATGATAAAAAATTCATTCGGTTCCTCAAAATAAATGTACTAGGATTATATTTTTTTTCAGGATCCTCTTCTTAGAGTTAAAGAATTCTATTACCATATAGACTAAGAGAATATGGAATTTTCTTTACTTGATGAGTATAATTTCATACATTAATCTATTTCCACCACAATCTCATCTATTTTTAAAATTATGTGTATTTGGGATGCATTTTTTTTATCTTGAAGCAACAAAATCAAATTTTAAATACCACATAACTATAAAAGGTATAAAAATCAATTCCTATTATGTTTAAACATTAACTAAAACCAAAATGGTGATCACATGATAAGATAATTCAAAAAATGAATAAATTTTTAAACATTAATCTGAAAATTTCAACAGGAATACCCAAAGTTGAAAGAAAATAATTCTAAAAATTACTATCTTTAAAATTTACTAATCATTTCTGGACTATGTTTGAAACCCAAATATGAAAAGGATTTGATCAGATAATCTTCCAAGATAAATAAAAAATTAATCCTCAAATAAAATACTATATTTTTATGAAGTGACCTTAATATTTACCTATAAAAAAATTTCTTACTAACTATAACACCGTTTAGGAAAGTGATAGACATGGAACCGTTATCATCTTTTGGTCATGGGTTCAAGCCCCACTACCTTTTTAGATATGATGGGTTTTCAACCAACATATGGGTTCTCCCTCATTTTTTCTTTAAACGAGAAAAATAATTCCTCTCTAAATAAAACTTAATTTTGATATAAGGGTTTATAAATACCTAAACACAATAAAAGAAGTCCTAAAATGTAATTAATCACATTAATATCTCAGCTCTTAAAACCTCAATGCGGTGTTTAAGACTTTGATCTTATGATAATACTAAATCTTATAGACCTATGATGATATCAATAACTCTTAAGGTAAACTCACATGATAAAATAATAATCTACAATGTTATATAAACCCTGCTCCAATAGAAAATATAACAGCCCTAAAACGATACTCTAGGATATGGTGATAAAAAAATAAATTTTACATTTCTGTATTTGATACTGAGGAATGCCTATCATGGGGTATAGAAAAAGAAATTATATTTTTCCTAGTGCAACATAGTGGCTTACCAGGTTCCTCTAACTTGAGGAGTCTATCAGTTTGTTAATGTAATTCTTCTAAATCACCAAATCTGCCTCTTATTGTGGTTTTGATTAATTTAAGAAATAAATTATGATCTATTTGTGTTTTGATTAATTTTATAATGAAATGAAAAATGAGAATTTAAAATAATGCACAGACTAGATAGAATTAGTTAAGGAAAGAAAGTACATTGTTTTGGGGTTTTATTTAAGGTTCAATCATTGTTCTCCTTTATTTTTTTTGATTTCAATTTGATAATACCAATATGAAATATCATGTTTGAATTACTATTATTTATTATAAAATTTTGTAATATCATTTAATACGTAAGAACTCTTAATTATACCTCAGACTTTAAAAAATATTGATGACACTCCTTGGTCTAGGAGTTTCCATCTTCCAGGACCCAGCTCAATGAATGCTGTTTTATCCATTAATTTTCTCAAATCCAATAATACGACTAATTAAACAATGGAGAGAGGTAAAAATGATTTAAATAGAATAATATAAATAAATTCAGTTTCATTTCAGTGGTGGGGAGTCATATAATTTGATAGATTCACCTCACCATGCCTGCTACTCAAATTTATCACAAACATAAAATTAAACTTTGTGGAAAATTCAAGAACACCTTGGATTCCCCTTGAGCCAATACTTAGAGTCAACCTCTCATTTTTTATATTAATAGATCCTAATGGTGGAGTGGGTGCAATAGAAGAAGAATAAATACAATAAAATAAAAGAAAGAAAATTTAAAAATAATGGTAATGAAAAAAACAAAAGATTAAAGTCAAAAAATAGTTCAGATAAGAGTTAGAGAGACAAATGAAAATAAAATAAAATAAGAAAACATATAAAACATATAATTTGTAAATAAGTTAAAATAATAATAATAATAATATTAATAATTACTATTATTAAGAGAATTTTTTTTTTGAAAAAATATTAAAGAAAATAAGAAAATAAATTTTGGAAATAAGATGTTTTGTAATAATAATAATAATAATAATTTTTAATTATTATTACAAATATAATTAAAAAAGAAGAAATTATACAATGGAAACAAAATTTTTAAAAAATAATTGTACTAATTTATTTAAAATTAAAATTGGAATTAAAATTTAAAATAAAAAAAAAACAAAAAAAAAAGAAAAAAAGAAAAAAAAAGAAGAAATGAGGGGAGGGGGGGGGGAGGTGTCGTGCAACACTCATGGATGAGAGATCTACCCCCTTGGTGTCCGCTCCCCCTCCTCTAGGAAGAAGGTAGATGCCTCCTTAAATAGGCTAAGGGAGAGGCCAAAAACGTCATTCTTCTTTTATGGAACCCCTGATAATGGAGGGTGGGTGGGGGGGGGGGGGGTCTTCTCCTTTGGAGACATCACACCTGCAAGTGAAAATGTCATTTTCCACATGGAACGAGTCCACATAGGGCACCTTCTATAGTGGATATTTTGGGTGAGGCGGTAGGGTGGTGAGACAATGGATCATATTGGCTAAAAATAGTGGTTATTGGGTGGTATAGGAGGTGCTACAACCAACAATGGCACATGATAGGATCAACGGTGAGCCTCACCCTCTTCCGGCCTTCGAAGTGGCCTGAGGATCTCAAACCAAGCAGAGGTGGTGGCTAAGTGCTGTAGTGGTCTGGGTGGTCTCTAGGTGCAGCAGTGATCAGTGAGGGAGGAACTAGATGGGAAAGACGAGCGGTGAAGTTGCAAAAATGGTGCCATGATTGGTGACATACAGCAATAATGGATGAGAGGCCGAGTGCACTAGCGGGATTTGGTAGAGACCAGTGATGCTAAGTAGCGGTGGGAGGCACCAAAGGATGTAATGGAGCTCGAAGGCCCTGGAGTCAGAAGGCAGCGGTCCTCATGTATCTATGGTTACCCGTGGACATCTGTTGCATGAGAGTATAAGATGAGCGGGCAGAATGGTACAATGGTGACGGTTTGTGGTAGAGCACAGTGAATCTCCTAGCCCACATCAAATCAGCTGGACAGGTTATGAGACTTTATAATCCTCGACGTGAGAGATCAAGGAATTCCCACTTCAAGGGTGGGCTCCTAGATGACACGTACCAACTAAACATGTCAGCCATGACACATGCATCCTGTATATGCCCTTGGGTGAACCTCACTAACCATGGGGATTGACCTCCTATGGCCCATACACCCACGGTGCTTGACCTCTTGTGGCCCACACACCCACGAGGCTTGACCACCCACATTCTACTTCCATTGGGCTTCACTACCTATGTGGAACACTTGGTCTAGCCCTATTGAGGGGATTTTTTGGCCGGGTGACCCCATGTGGGTTGCCTAGGAGGCTGGTGGGTTCTTCAGTTGAAGTCTTCCCTTGAGTGGTTATTTTGTTTTTTAAAAAACCATAAAATGAGTTAAAAATATTGAAACATTACCAAGAAGTTTCTCAAAATTTATTACACTAAAATCCAAATTCAAAATAAACTCCTTTAGTCTATTTAATAGAATTTCCATTATACAATTAAAATTAAACTTATATTAAATAAAACATTAGAAGTTAAGGGTTTTAGTATTGACATACATTTAAACATCACTAAAATTTGATTAAAAAATGTGTGCATATTTTTTTTGTCAAATATCCCCAACTTAAACCATGCTTTGAGCATAAACTATAAACAAGAAGCTAAAGATGGCACCAGTGCTATCAATATTAAAATTTTAAAGTAATAAAATTAAATGATTATCAATACAAAATCAAATTTCAAGAATTCCACATAAAATATCAATTTAATTTTTCATTTTTTAAATAAGTAATAAAATCATATATTTTACTCTTTACCATTTTAAATTGATCAAATATTCTCTTATCATTCATTCAAGTTCCTTAATTTATAATTATTAACCATTCCAAATCATGATTTACCTCACCTGAATCTTTTTACTCATCTCTCATGGTAAAATTATAGTATTGTTATGCTCATATCATGAGAAAATACTCTTTATACATAGGATTGAAAAATAACTACTTTCTCCTCTTTATAAAGAAAAAAACATCATAATATAATCAGGGCTTGTAATCAAGGTTCAAATGTCTATGAGGATTAGTATTTTTAAGACTAGAAGTTAAAAATTAAAGCTCAAGGAGGAGTTTTATCTCTTAAACCATAAATAATGACATTCAAAGAAAACATTTAATGACATTATCGCCTTCAATTTATATCAACTCCCAACTCCCCCAAAATCCCAAATTAAATATTATGATAATTTTAAGAATAATGAATGATTTCTTCCCTCTCTTGAATATATATATTTTTTACTTTTGTACATTCTTTTTATTTTTCAAAGAACCTTTACATTATTTTTTAGAAGGTTATGATTTGAATATACATCATATCCTCCACCTAACCATGTATGATAAGAATCATTGGTCTAGTAATGGTGATTTTTGGTTTACCCAAATCAAAACCCATTTTTCAATTTTTTTGTTTAATTTTGTCATTTTATTTTTTTTATATTCAAGAGGGGAAAAACAAAAGTTTATAATTAATGATTCCACAACCTTTTAAAATTACCACAATAATAACCCACACTACATTCTTCCTTAAAAGGTAAATCATTTAATTTTCCACGATTCTATTCACCCCCACTCGTCAGCTTAAAATTTCATGAAAAATTCCAATAGTTGGGTAGGAATGTATAAAAATGGATTGAAACATGGCTTATCCCTATAAAGGTCATTCAAGGTCTCTACATGCTAAATAATTATTGATATAAAGGTGTAATTTTAAAGTTAATTTGATTTTAAAAGGATGAATCAATCATTTTAAATGTGTTTTTGGATAGTGATAGATTTTAGATGTTCAGATTCAAGTTCTAGTAGGTGGCATTCCCCAAGATCACTAGAAAAATATGCTCCAAAATATAATAGGAAGTACTTGGTCTAGAAATCATCTTCGTAATAGGTATATGATTTGGGATAATCACTCAAGGTATGGTTAATAATAAAATATAAATTCAAATGAATTTATGAAATCTAAAATCATGAAAAATGGTTGGAAAATTTCATTTACATGAATCAATTAATTTTCTGAAATCATGCGTCATCTTTTTAATATACATGTTTCATTTTAAAAAATCAATTCTACATTTGACTCATTCAATCTTATTAACATTGAAATATAAATAATGGAATCATAATACAATTAATAAACTAATGTATTCTAGATTATTCAAGTAAAAAATTATTCAAGAATGGGCATGCAATTTTTACTTAAGATCTCAAAACATGATTTGAGAAAAAATGTAGAGAGTTTATAAGATAAAACACTAAAAGTGAACTCCCTTCCCCATGCATATTGATCCTTCCCCTTCACTATGTGAGTCTGAATTATATCATTATGATACTGTGAAAGATAATTACACAATTAAGCATAAGGATCAAGTCATTAAATATCAAAAATAATAGGAGGGAGTGGTCTGCATCTTACACTACAACTATGAAATGAATTTAAAATTACAATTACTAGAAGAAATTGAACAAGATAATTAGAAGTATGGTCCCCAAAGTGGGACATGAATTTTTACTTCCTATATAGGGAATTAACATCTATTATCCAAAATCATATGGTGGATGAATCTTCTTTGATTTGAACCACCACATGTGGCTTTTCCCTGCTTTTGTTTAATCCCTTAGGGTGAGGAATTATCCATGGGTAGAGTATACCAGATCATACCCCTTCATAATGAGGAATTTAATTCATGAATGGGGTAGGATGAATTATGGACCATTTTACACCATGGTTGCTACTTTTTAAACCACTTATTCTTCCAGTGATGGCTTCACATAGGCTATATGACTTCAATAATCAAAGGGGAAGTAAACATGTGTTTTTAATTGATTAAAATGTGAATTTTTAATAAGTAATTTATACCCTTAAATAAGGGAATATAATTTTCTGATTTCCTTAGGTTTATCCACTTAGATATCCAGATGGGCATCCTAAAATGTATTTACATTTAAATCCTGGTTATCCATGTGTTCCTCTATAGGTTCTGGTCAAATTTCAAAATTCTTATCTAAGGCTTGAAAATTATTGTATGAATATGAAAATTAAAAACAATTGGGATTGATGCATAATTAAATTTAAATAAAGTCATAAGAGATAGAGTATACGAAAAGATAAAATAAATGGCTTGGTTTATATTCAATCAATGCCTCTATGGTAAGTGCCTCTTTGAGTGGATTCTTAATAGATAGAGTCAGGTAGTCTGGCTCCTCCATATTTACTTCAAATTCCACCATATGGGTGGTGTCCACCTTTATCAATTTTGGATATTATTATTTTTAGGGTTTGGAAAGATCAATAATTTCCTCACATTTATTGCAGAATTTGTCCAATTATTTTTTATCTCCCATATGTAGATTAGTAGGTAATACTTCCTCTTTTGACTCATTTGGTAAGAAAAAAGGATTATATTCTTGTTTAGGTTCCAATTTAGGTTCAAGTGATCATGATTATTCTTAGAAGTATGTAGTTATGAAATTCACATGGTCTTGGAGATTTTTAATCTTTTCATCATGATCTTGAATATCATACATGAGTATGTGTTTTTAATTTTTTTCTAAAATTATTCTAGGGATACATTTTCGAAAGTGTTTGGAGGAAGTTAGGAGTAGTGGGGGGGAGGCTTCAAAGGAATTCACCTTCAATTTACCTTTGGTTTATTCAATTCACCTTTAAAGCCTCCATCCCACTTCTCCTACCATCATGTGTGGCCTACCCCATCCACCGTGAAGCCTCCATCCCATAGCTTCATGGAGTATCCCGGTGTGCTAGTGCTAGTTCATTGAGGAAGCACTGCCCACTTGATTTCACCACCCATGGGCCTTGTATGAGCCTGATTCCCCCATGTATCCAACACTCATATTGGGCCTCTCAAGAGGACTAATGGCCAGGAGACCCTCCTTGGGTCACCTAAGTGGTGTGAGGATCCCAATAGAAGGACAAAAGGGTCTGTCTTGTAATTTTTTACAAAAGAAAATAAAAATAGTTTTCTATAAATTCAATAAGGTTCAGAGAGAAAAAATTCAAATCCAAAATTACATGTTTTCCTTATTTTAATTCCATTTTCAATTTACATTCTAATATTACTATGAATTCCTAAAATAGTGAAAATCAATGGTTTTAACATTTAAATACATTAAAAAATAACTGAAATTTTATTAAGAAATGTGCGCACATTTTTTTATTATTAGATACCGATGACGGTAACTGAAAAAAATATACAATATATAGAAGAAATAATGGATCACTTATATTATCCAATACCTTATAGGTTTAGAGATTTATAGAATTAGGACGAACTCCTATATAAAAATTACTCTAGACATTAAATTTGAATTTCTCCTAATTAACCCAACTTTTCTTATTACACCACTACCAAAAAACTGGGTTTCTGTAGTGGAACCCTTTATTAGCACTTTTTTAGTAGCGCTGATAAAGGGGGGATTTATTAGCACTTTTTTTCATAGCACTGATAAAGTGTATATTTCAAAAAAAAAATTATTTCATAAAAAATAATATATTGATATATAAGTATATTTATATTTATATAAATATAATATATATTTTTTAAATATGTTTTAGATCAATTTGATATGTGGTAGATGAAAAAAAGACACCCGAAGCAGAAGTTATGGCCATTTAGAGGGATTAAGGACATTTTTGGGCATTGAAAAATATTATAGGGTGTTCTAGTGGTCAACGGAGTATAGGTTTATTTGAAATATTTTATTTTATATGTGGTAAAGTCAAAATGGACACCTGAAGCAGAAGTTATGGAAAAATTGACACCCAGAGCAGAACATATGACTATTGGGAGGAATTATGGGCATTTTTTGTACATGAAGAACATGAGAAGGGGTTACAATTTTCACCAGAGTGTAGATAGTTTCTCAATATTCAATTTTATATGTGGTAGAGAAAAAACGGACACCCAAAGTAGAAGTTATGATTGTTTGAAACTGAGAAACCCTCATAGCTCCTAAAAACCTAAGAAACATGTAAATCACTAAAAAACCATAAATTCTACTCTAAGAGCCCCTTTGAGTGCCTCAACTAGTAAAATAAAATCTTGTGAGATTATTTAGGACAAATTCCAATCGAAACCATTAGAATATCCAAGAAACAGAAGATATATCAGTTATACCTTTCTAAAAAAACTCCCGCATCAAACAACCATAACTTTCACTCCAGGTGTCCGTTTGGGCTCTACCACATATAAAATTGAATTCAACGAAGATATATATGCTGTAGGATGACTAAAAAAAGTTACAATCACTTCATGGACCCTAAAACCTCCAAAAAACATCAGAAGTCCTCCAAAACTCTGTTTCTGTGTCTGGTGCCCTGCCAATTTTTCTTAAAATGGTAATAAATTACAATAAGTTTGTCTATTTAGACTCCTCCACCTATTATATGGTAGTTAGTTACATTATATTCAGTTATAATGGTCATGGAGATGAAACAGACACTCAGATAAGAAGTTATGCCCTTTTTTGTGACTACAGTTTGTTTTGTTTTTCAAGCCCCCATTTCTTGACCTTTTGTCATGTCTTCTGTTTTTTCAAAAAAGATGTAACTTATAATATGTTTTTACATTCAGAATCCACCAACTATCATATCAAATATCGTTTGATGATCTTCAATTTGATAGGTCACAGAGCTGGAAAAGACTCTCGGATTAGATGTTTTCGTCATTACCCTGAGTTTAGGGTTTATTTGAATTTCTGACTGTATTTATAGGTTTTGAGGGTTTATCTATTTTACCTATTTTTAGGTTTTTATGGTATGCTATCATTTTTTCATAATGTACTGTTATTTATAATCAAATATATAACAATATACACTTATTTTTTATACATTCACACATAAAAATTTAATTTTATAAATAAATAATTAAACATATTTACATATAAAATATATTTCTCAATATATAATCCTTATCTAAATAAAAACTAATATCCATTTAATTTAAAATAAAAATATATTAATATTTATATACCTATATAATGTGTACTTGTATATATATATATGTGCATATTTATTGACAAACTGATATATATTATTTATATATCTAAACATATGTATATACATATTAATAGAAATATTTGTAAATATATATAAATATGTATAATTATACTTATAGATACACATAAGATATATATATATATATATATATATATATATATATATTTGTTTGTGTGTGTGTGTGTATGTTGTATATATGTATTTATTCACTTATAAACACACACAAAAATCATATTTTATAAATGTATTTAAAACTGATCTTATAAATATATATTAAGATATGAATAAATATATTAATATATAAATATAACTATATATAACTATATATATATATATATATTAATATACAGATATATATATATATATTAATTTAACTATATATATATATATATTAATATAAGTATATATATATATTAATATAAATATATTTATGTTAATATCAATATATATTAATATACGAGTAAATATAACTATATATATATATATATATATAGATATATTAATAAATAAATAGAAAAGAAATATGGTGTAGTGGTGAAGGCTTAGGTGCGCAAGAAACGATCCCCAAGTTCAAATCCAGTGGGAGGCAGGTCCTGCACGTGGGTAGAATAAGGGCTAACACAATTAAAGGGTGGGATAACACTGTTAATGGGGGGGGGGGGGGGGCTAGGGTGTACGGGCTGGGCTGGGGTGGGGGGTGGGGGTTCAAGCGCTGTTAAATCCCCTCCCTAAATTAAATATTTTCTTTTATTTTTTAATGTTTTTTTAACTTTTATCAACTCTAGAAAAGCGATGATAAAGGCCCCATTTATGAGCACTTCTTTTAACACTGATAAAAGGGACCCCTCCTTTATCTCCAATGAGATTAACAATGCCTTTTTAACGATGTAAATTGAATTTTCTAGTGCTGATAAATACCATATTTGAAGTAGTGAACATTAAGTTGTCATTCATACATATAAATTATCTAAGAGAAATAATTATTCCAACATCATTCGTAATATCCCAAGTAAAATTAATCATAAGAAGGGTGAAGTCAAATGCTCAGTATGGGTAAACATAATCATTCACAATTTAATTTCATCAATAAGCATAAGAAGTGTATATGGGTCTGATGACATAATCATAGTGGATGAGAGAATCATAAAAGAAATCATATCCATCAATACCCAGATCATCAAATATGAAAACATGGAAAAGTCAAGAGTCATTAGGATCAATAATCATGATCCATGTGATATCAATGTTGATCATAATAAACATTATAAGCCCATTGAAAATAATTAAACCCCTTTTATGAAATGTGGATAATTATATTCATAAAATCCATTAAAAACCCTTTTATTTGGAATAACTATATGACCTAATTCTAATAAAATCATTACCCAAAGAATTGGAGTGCTACATATGTGTACCCATCATTTAAGATAAAATGGGCTCACATGATTCTATTTGGGCCACTCCATTATTTATGCTATAATGGGATAACCCGATGTTATCTGGGCCACCCCATTGTATAAGCTATAATTGGCTCACCTAACTCAATATTGGATACCCATCATATAATTTTTAATAGTATCACCAGGAACTATCCAATCCTCACCATATTATAAGTTTTCCATGAACCACAATAAGAATAAATTACATAGATCTTTCATTACAAAAATCAACGAAAAAAATACTTATTCTTCTATAACATGATAAACCCATGGAAAATAAATCAGCTTCATGTCAGTCTCTTGAAACATGGTCAACCCATGGGGAGGAAAATATTACCATAAGAATCACATTAAAACAAGATTAAATCTTGTAAATTAAATGTGTCTAAAAATAATCTCTTTGAAACATGATTAACTCGTAAAAAATAAATGAGTTCTATAACAATCTCTTTAAAAAATATAATCCATCCTAAGAATAAATGAGGATGGTATAAATAAAAAATATCAATAGGGGATGATAAATAATAAAAATGGTTTTTATCATTCATGAATTTAATTACCATTAAAATATCATTAATTAAATTTTTTAGAAAAATATTCTTTTACTTTTGAAAAAAAATTAATACATAAAACATTTTAAAACCATTTCCATGATAAAAACCTTCAAAACATATATATGAATTTATGAAATAATTTAAAAAAATTTCATGTAAAGAAAAATTTTTTATTTGAAAAAAAATTAAAATATTTTTATGAAACATTTTTCAAAAACATTATTTTGAAAGAAAACAGATTTCTGAGCAAAGAGAGAAATGATGACAAGTTTTATTAAAAAAACTTTTAAAAAAATTTAAATACCAAAGAGTGAAAAATTGGTAAAATTAAATTAAAATATCATAAATAATCATAAGTTAAATGGTTTTAGGAGAATTATTTGATTTAGATATCAGAGACTTAATCATAAACAATCTTGACAAACAATGAGACAATAAAAAAGACTCTTACCACATTTGTAACATTGAATCATAATCCCATTGAAATTTTAACATTAAATGGAACTTATAATATATTTAAAGTAATGATATTAATTATATAAAATTTCAATGAATAATTATATAAACCTCATAAAAAATATAGGTGTATAATATAACAAACGTCTTAAAGAATGAAAATTGTGACAAAAGTATATTACCACTTTGGTAACATAGAAACCCTAAAACCCATGAAGGAGAGACCCTAAAATTGACATGTAAATATGAATTAATTTGAAAATACTAATAAAAAATAAATTCATTGGTATTATATTCATCAAATAAAAAATATATGGTGAATAAGGAATATATCTCATAGAAATAAATATGAGATGAGAAAACCTTTAACTTGAGTCTGACTTGTCTTGTCTGTCTATATATTCTTGAATAATAAAATTATGTTAATTATTTAATATCTTGAGAACGTTTTTAAAGTTTATTATTACTTTTATTTCACTTATTAACATGTTATATATTATTACTTATTCAATTAAATTTATGTTAGATTTTTTGACTATATTCATCATTTGGGTCAAAAACAACTTAGGTGGGTTAAATATAATCAAAGTGGACCATATTTAAACATATATATAGTAATATAATTACATAATTTTTATATTTATATACAAATTATACTTTTAAAAGAAATAGTTAATGATGTTTAGGTAAAATGAACTAATATTGTGAACATGGAGATGGTAGGTCGTACGTACGCATGAGTAACATTTCCATTTTTAAACGGAATAATGGTAAGTAACATTTTATTCTTCCATAATGACCATTATATAATGAATATAATATTATTTAAACATATATAATTATACATACCATTCTTTTTATATGGCGGTGAAAAATAAATCACATCACTTTGAGGAGGCGGTAGTCCACACATCCACAAATTGTGTTATCATTTTTTCAGTGAGTGAAAAGGTAAAAATAAAATAATATTTTCTATTTATTGAATGATAAAAATATCATGAATTTAATAAATATGAATTTTATGTCACCTATATTTATTATCTTTACCCTTATTACCTTCCACATAACACGTCAGTGAAAAATGAATCACATTGCTTCGCGAGGCTGTAGTCCATCATACACAAGAGCAATGTTATCATATCCCTTATGTATTGGAATAAAAAAGGGTATATATAATATAATGAATATATAGGTATTATTACATTATAAATAGAATATATTATCTTTATAACCATAATTTTACCCAACTATAAGAGGTAGTAATGGAAAAATCAAATTGCATCATTTTGCGAGTCGGTAGTCCTCCATATACAAGATTGATGATTTCATAACCAATTTGATATAAGTTTGCATCTTTTAAGATTTAACCATAAAATAAAAACATATTAGTATATGTAATATAGTTATTTACTGTATTTTAATGCTATAAATGAATAAAATGGGTGGAGAAAGAAATAAAACAAAAATGCTTGTTGATGTTTATTGCTTCTTCATCTAGCGACACCTTTTGGTTTGTATAAAAGAACTTCCATGGTTGGTTTATTCCCCAAATTAAGGCTTCATGGATGAGAATATTGAATTTTAGAAGTTATTTATACAGTTTTCGGACCAGACAAAATGATTGACATATGTTAATAAGTGAAGGGAGTGAATGCCCTTTTATATTGGAGGAGTGGCGTTCTTATAAATACCCAAAATATTCACTATTGGGTGGTCTCCCTTAGCACATGTGGATCCAAAATTGAATTATATTATAGGGGGGTTGATTTTCTCTATACTAAACTCCAACATAAAAAAAGGAAAATAATTTTTATCCTTTTTTCCTCAGTATCTAATTTTACTCAATTTTACAATTTTTGTTTTTACCATATTAAGTAGTTTTCTAACCTCAGTAATTTATCATTTAAGATAAAATTACACTAAAACCAATTATAGAAATTTAAACCAATTTTTATAAATATGATATATAATTTATAAAGTAATTATCATGTGTTTTTAAATTTAATTATAATAGAAGCACGTGTAACATGAAAAACACTAATTTAACCATAACCACGCTAAAGAAACTTTTACTATTTAGGGGAGAATATGTTTATTATAAAAGATAAATTGGATCATGAATGTAAAATATTAAATATTTATTGAAATTAAAAAATCACTCGGCATAAGATATGATTTTGTTAATTTTAAATCTTTTAATAAAATATTATTTATTATAAAATAACATTTTTGTGTTTTTTTGACATTATTTATTTAATTTGAATGTAACAATATCAAGAAAATGAAGGAATTTTAATATATTAAGTTAAAAAACATGTAAAATTATATATTAATATAAAATTTAATGGAATAAAACAATTTATTCTATATACCTCACATTTAATATTTTTAGTATCATTTATTGTAGTTAATAATTCACTAAATAATTACTCAGTTGACATTTCTTAAGAATTTATGGAACTAATTCCTCTATAAAAATAAATTATAGATTATTATGATTAAGAAAACTAATTTATCCTTCAAAATAATATTCATAACCTAACCAATCTTGTTTTTCCATATCACAAATCATTATAGATATTAAAGGCAAGGGAGGTTCCTCTTTTTGTCTTTTTCTTTACGTAGCCTATTATATTGGTCACATTCATGGATTATTATCCTAATAACTCATAAAAATAAATCCTAATGTCTCAAGGGTCTAAATATTTCTAGAATAATTTTACTATAAAATTTGGTAAGTCATTGTACACCATATATTCGATGTTTAACAACTAAGTCAACTCACTTTTACCAAAATCACTTTAATTAATTTTAACTATTTTCACCCATCATAGAAGTCCAAAATTTATTTAACGTAATTAGATAATATATATTATGATGATTAAAAATATAGAATCCAATTTCCCAAATTAAACTTACATAAGTGGAATAATTTAATTTATAATTAATCCAACAAACATGATGAGAAAGCTAGTTTTTAATGCAAAAATATTCGAATATTTACAAATGTTTTATGTCACATTTAAATATTAAATTGATTAAAATAAACTAAATTGGATTAATTGATGTATAATAGACTTAATTATACCTTAATTTAAATTTAAAATATAATTTAACTCTATAAATAATTTATGTGAAAAGACAATTTCAGTATTTTTATGTGTCCAAAAAAAATGATACATTTTAGAAAAATATTAAAAATTCAACCTAAGATAATTTTGATATGATAATTTAAAAAATCAATTTTATTTTTTATAATATAAATTTTTAAATTGTAATTTTTTTTAAAAAAGTGTTCCATAAAAAGGAGACAAAACTGCCTCTTAGAAAAAGAAAGTTTTAAGCGTAAATTTGATTTTATTTTTATATATTATCTAGAAAACACATATGATATAGGTAGAAATTTATATTTAATATATTAAAAATATATTTCATTAATATAATTTATACATATTTATTTGTTTAAATTTTTGGTATAAGACACACTAGTGTGTATTAAAAATGTTTTTTTTTCCAGAAAAAGATTTCCTTTTATTTTCAAATTGGTTTTATTTTCATTTCTAATTATTTTCCCCCAAATAATTCATTTTATATACTTTTTTTCAAACAAACATTAGTAATTTTTATAATCATGTTCATACCAACCAATACAATGGCTAAAAGATAACTATAATATTATATATTAATATTAATAGTATATTATTATTTGAAAAAACACAGTCTTGTATGTAATGAATGCTATTTATGAAACTTATTATTGTATGTATTGTAAGAGAAACTCAATGTTTTGCACCCATTACACTATACTTTATAATTTACCTCTATTAAATTGTTAGGGTGGTATAGTAATAATATAATTAACTAAATTATGAAAATTATTTTTTACACATGTATATAAAATTAATTCCTTGGTGACTAATTACTTTGATATGAAAAGTGAAAACATTTTAAAATAAAAGGAAACTATTTTATAAAAACTATTATATATATAAAAATATTTTATCAAAATAAATTAAATAAATCTCTTTTTTGTTTGATTTTTTAATTAAATTTATATATTATATATTAAATCTAATGTTTAACATTTATCTTCTATGTTTTTTAGAGAAAAGATAATAATAATTCATTTTTTTCTTAAAATAGTATTTTCTAAAAACAAGTTTTCTTTGAGTTTTTCACAATTATTTTAAAATTAAAAAATTCAACTTTTTTAAATTTTATTTTCATTTTTTTTCAAATAATCATGGCAATATTTTATTAAGGATTTTTTTGGGAATTTTCTTATAAGATAATTTTTTCATTTAATATTGAAAAATATTGGTTTTTATTTGGAATTTTGATTTCATTTAATGTATTTAAACAATAAAAAATTGTTTTAATGTGAATTTATAATTGAAATTAGTACAATTATATGTCTATTAATCCAATTAACTTTATTTGGATGAATTTAATATTTAATTTTGATAAAAAAATATTTTTGGCTTTTGAACATATTCTCTTGGGAAAACCTATTTCTCATCATGCCCGTGGTATAAATTTTAAACTAAAATTTTCCACTTATATGAATGGTTTTTGGAAAAATTGATTCAATAATTAGAATCAGAATATTATTTATTATCTAATAATGTGAACTTATTTTTTTACCATATAGAATACTGAAAATAATAATAAAATATTTTCCACGATTAAGGTAAAATGGGTTTAACTGGTGTTAAACTAAAAAATAAGGTTACAAATAAACCAAAACATGTCTAACACCCAATGGATATCCCTATTTAGACCTTATCTTTTATATTATTTATAATTTACCATTTTGGATAGTTTTTCATATGAAAATAATTGGCACATATTTTACTTTTCAAAGATTACAAGTGTGCCACTCACCTCAATTATATAAGGCCACCCACTCTATTATTATTTTAAAACTTCAAAAATGATCTATATTGTCCAATACCTATCAAAATAACTTCATGTATTCCCAAAAATCATCTTATAAGCCTTATTGTGGTCATGCATCCAGCCTATGAAGCCTTTGGTGTAAATCAAAAGAAGTTGTCCAAATATGAGGTAACATCACAAACATAGCATTTTATTTTATTTATTCCTCTAAATAATTAAATTATTGCTAAAAAATGTTTATATAATTACCTTAGTATCTTAAAAATACTAATTTTTTATTATTTCAATATAATAACATAAATCCTTCTCCTCTTCAATCAAATGGATTATGAAATCATCATTCGTCTGTACAACAGACTACTACTTCATGAATTGATGTTATTAATTTTAAATCACCACCCCTCAAGGATGGATATAATGATGTATTAATAATTTATATATGATATAAATGATTTATTTATGCTTTTTCAATCATTACATAACATGGTTCTTCTTAACTTATTTTCTGTGAAAATATGACAACATTGTTTGTGTGTACGATAGACTAAACGGTTTACATGAAAGGTAGTAAGGATGAGTTTAATGAAAATATGTTATATATATGAAACGAACATGGTTCTTGAGTGTAAATATATTATTTTAAATTATTTCTTTCTTCCATCAGGAAAATTCTAACATCGTTCATGCCTATGTATGACCCACCATTTCCATGAAAGATGTATTTCATTTTCTATATCTAAATTTTATGGATCACTCTAAATAAATATATAGTAAATATATATGAAATTTATACCATGTTAAAAATTATATAAATTATGGAACAATTATCAAATTATTATGACCAAAAATAAAAAATCAAGTCATACACAAAAATCAAAGCTGTTATTTCCTAGAACATTATTTTAGTATGGAATTATTAACAAATGGATAATAAAAGGTCATAATAAAGTCATATATGGTGTGATGTATATAATTATACTTCTATAAAATACTTATAATAAATATATATTTATTATACAAGATTTTGAAATGTACATGAAGGAACTCGAGACATTTGGAAAGTGATTTCCGTCTTACATTTTAATTCTGTGAGACACATGCAACATTCAACACATATTTTTTGGGTGTATATAAATACCATGAATATATTTTATAATTAATCAGCTAAAAATTTTTGGTGTTTAAAAATCCATTTTATTATCACTATCTCATGAGTATATGGTCTAAAATCTACCATTAAATTAAGTTATTTTTGACACAATTTTCCTTCTTTGAGACATATGCTATATTATTCACTTATATTAATATATGAGTTTTATATAATAAACCTATTAATGTTATAAAATTAATATCCTTATATTCATTAAATTTTATGTTTCATTTAAAATTATAATTTCACGAGGCTTCAGATTCATTATTACAAATATGGTAATGGTTTAATAATACAGTCTCATCGTTTATCGAGATTGTTTTTGTTTATGCTTCCTATTATAAAATATTATGATCTATATCTCAAGATACTAATGAATTCTCTGATCTCATTGTTATTTCATGATAACAAATGTTTTACCTTCATTTGTTCTCTTTATGTACTCAAGAGATAAAAATAATATTTTTAAGAAAAAATGTCTTTAATTATCTCTTCGATTGAAAACCTTTTTTCTTCCAAAACCATGTTTTATAAAAAGGTTTTCCAAAATGTTTTAAAAATTATGAAAATTATTTATTAACGGGTTTTAAAAAAAATTTACATTAAATTTTTTTGAAGGAATATCTATGTTTTATTCCAAAATAAGGCTTGTTTGGATTTTACCAAAAATTTTAAATGAAATATTTGTTTTAATATGTATGGAATGAATAATATTTTCCATGATCATTACCACTAAATGTTATAAATATTAATTTATAAGTTTAAAAGTTTATTTAAAAAATGTTTTCTAAAATGATTTATAAATATTTACTTTGAAAAAGTTATTTTCAAAGAAAGTATATTTTCCTCAAGAAATGTTTTAAATTATTTTAAAAGATTCATTTATAAGTTTCCAAGTTTATTTTTAAATAAAATGATTTTGAAAATGTTTTATGTTTGAAAAAGTGTTTTTAAAAGTGGAAAAGATATATTCTACAAGATATCTTCCATGTGATCTTTCAAAATCATTTTTTATCTTAGATGTCATCCTTTGAATTTCTTTACACTTTACAGGGGAAAAGATTAAATGATCACATCCTTATTATTTCTATGGATGCTTAAGGTTTATATTGAAAAAATATTTATAAAACCAATTTATTTTTCATGCTTTATATTATGGTGAATTTATTAAATGATTACGAAAGATATTTTATTTATATATGTTATGATTTAATAATATGATAATTGTTTTATGATATTATGGCCCATAAAAGAGTGGTTTTCATTATGAGATGGGTCAGAACAATATAATCTTCCAATGGATTGGTTCAAGATTTATATATCATGATATAAAAATGGTAAAAAATTTAATGGTATTCATACACTATGTTAAATAGGTGTGTCCTCATCCACTATGAAAAAAGTTTCATCCTGATCCACTATGGGAAATAGGTGTGTCCTGATCCACAATGGGAAACGGGTGATAAGTATTGATCTACTATATTTATGGTCTTGGTATTTAACCATGAAATATGAATTTTTTATTATATATTTTTTATTTTTCACACATTTATGAAATTATATTATGATAAATGATTGATTTATGATGATTTATCAATTTTATAGGACATGTTTTCTAAAATAATAAAGTTTTATGCCATGAATCATGTTTATGATCTATAACATGTTAGATATGACCAACCTATGTTATTTTCATGATCACACACGAATATTAATTTTTTATTATTTCATTTTATCATATATTGATATCTATTATATTTAATCTTGTTGGGAATCCGACCTCACCATTTCATTTGTTTCCTACCAAAGGTTATAAATAAATGTTTAGGTGGGGTGTGTATAAGATCAGTACTATGTGAGAACATCTTCATCAGATATGTTGAGGATATGTCATGAAATTTGAGGATTATTTTTCTAGTTACTAAATAAACTAAAAATTATGGTCCACATCCATGTGTTTATGAAATTTATTGAAAATTCATCTAAAACTTTTGTTATTTATGTATAAAAACCTGGGATACATTACTTAGTATCAACGTAATGATTTAGTCAATTTTTTGGATATTAGGATTAAAAAAATAATTAGTTATATCCCTTGGGATATTAATTATTATATTTAAATGAATATATATTGTTTATCTTTACGGATGATTCTATGTATGATTCTGTATCTTGGAAAATATACTAAATTTTTGGTGATGGATAGAAAAAGGGGATTCCATGAAATAAAATCTCTTTCTAGATAATACAAGTGGATGTAGCTCTAACATAGAGGTTACCTATGGAAATAAATCTAAAAAGGTCACATTGAGATGGAATTGATCATCACCTAGTTTAGGAAAATGGACCTTGTTTTACACCAAGTTTGACACTCTATAAGGGATATGATTTGGAAATTCCCAAACTCATTATGAACCATCATGTAGGATTTAAATAGATGATTACTATGAATAACCTTGGATAAACCAAGGATTTCATAGTATTAAAATAAGGTTCCATGATTCATACATCCTATAAGATGTTCTTTATGATTAAGTGGATTCCTACTATGAATATTCAAACTCACACCATTCTTTTTAATTTTATTCAATGTTAGGATCCAAAAAGAATAATATTAATGTTGAATGTGATAGAAAAAAGGGTTTTTGAGAAACCAAATGATATGGTGACTAGAGTGAAGGATATTATCATTATTCTTAATCTGTAATAATGATATATTATTAACCACATGCACCTTAAAAAACTATTTAACTCACCAAATAAGACAAGGGTAGGGTTCATTGGGATTCTAGATGGTGGAAATCATGGAAGAAAGGAAATTAAGTATCCTATATTTCACAAATGTGGGAATAGTCATTATAGGGAATTTATCAAAGGAACAAGTGTATAAAAGGACACATAGTAAGTGATTTCAAGGAAAAATAAAAATTTCAGTTAACACAATAGATGAGAATAATATTTTCCCTAAGGAACCAACAATTGATGAATGTTATAATTACTGAAAGAATATGAATTATAAAAATAGATTTACTAGGGGAAATCTCAAGGATAGGGTTGGAAATGTGGTACAAGTTAATTATTTTTTGTTGATGATGAAAAGATTAAAAATGACATATGAAAGGAAAGATGTAATAATAAATAATATGATGAAACATGGTTAACAGTTTAAAAATGAAGTAGAATTATTGAATTGTTATTTTATTGAAATTTAGGAACTATGAAATATATAAGGGTTCTTTAAGAATTTTTTTTCATTTAGGATTTTCTAGAATATGTTGATCTGTACAAAAGACCTTGAAAAGTGATTTATTAGAAATGTGATATCTTAGAGAAAAGACATGATCAAGAGAAGATAACCCTTATTTTGTTTTGAATTTTGGGATAATTATATTGGGATAAATATATGTTGGATGCGAATAATTTAATTTTGATAACATTGATGACCTTAGAACCGATTAATGATTTATTTATAATGTCTTTTATTTTATCATTGATAGTGTTTACAAAATTATTTGATTTTTAAAATATATTCACTAATATATAGTTTTATTCAAATAATGAGGAAGTATGTATGTTTTGATTATTGTTTTAGTTTAATGTTGGATATTAACATGTTTCATGAAAATATATGATCAATTTACTAACATATTTGGTATTTGACATTAATAGATAATTCATATTTTTTTGGGTAATAATGTTAAGTTGATTTTTTTTAAATTTAGAGACCTTTATTCTAATTTTTTTATTTCAATTTTAGACAAAAAAGGATAATCCTTGAGGTTAAGTATTCATGGAATGTATTATGTTGGACTTTGTATTTTATTAGATTATCAATTCTTTCAATTTTTTGATAGTAGGGAAAGAAGGAATGACCAATCATTATTTTATGGATCTTATGATCCACAAGTGCTTCTGTCTTAAAAACAACCACATTGATTTCATGGAGTAATAGATGAAGTGAAAATTTATCGAAGAAAACCAAGGGACGTGACATTACTTATTAAATGAAAATAAATCATGTAGGTATAACTTCTCATGAATATTATACAAATTTTGGGAAAGGGTCATGAAATAAAATTGTTTTGTGTGTTAATCATTTATGATGATATCATTAAACTTTTTCACACCACTTTGGTTTATGGTTTTTTTTATTTTCACTTGATCATTCAACTTATTGTGATCAATTAAATCTTCCACTCTACATCATTTTTTGAAAATTTCTAATTTTTTTCATGTTTAAATCTTCACTTCCCAAATACATTCTCATATATAGAAAACTACAAATTGTTTCTCCCAATGACATTTACACATGCCTTCCGCTCTTTTCAAGAGAATGTTTTATAAATACTTTTATAATGTGGGTTTCCCAAAAAGTCATTTTAAAATGAAAAACTCAAATTTTTTTAGTTCAAGTTGAAACTATGAGGGTAATTTATTTAATGAGGATATAATGTAACACCATGAGATTTTGTGAAATATATATATTTCAAATAAATTTAATCATTTTGATATTTTTTATTACGCGCATCACTTAGTTTAGCTTGAATTTCATACAACAAATATTTTATCTTATGTTTCATCCAACATCTAGTTTAGATTTCATTACATGTGGCACTTAGTTTATTTTTTGTTACATGCAATATTGAGTTTATCTTGTGTTACATGCAACACTGAGTTTAAACAAAACATGACATACTATTAAAATAATAATATTTAATATGATAGTTATCTCCTAGCCATTGGAATGGAGTTTATTAATAAAACTAACTAAATTATGAAAATATATGGTTTAAAAATTTAAATATAATTATTTACCATGTTAAAAATTAATTATAATTGGAAATAATAACTATTTGAAAATAAAGAGAATATTTTTCTGAAAAACCATTTTTATAAGTAAAAAATGTTTTATCATAATAAATTAAATAAATATTTTTTGGGAAATTATTCTAATGAATTTAATATATTATATAATAAATTAAGTATTTAACATTTATCTTTTGTATTTTCTAGACAATAGATAATAATAAATCCAATTTTATGCTTTAAAACTACATTTTTCTAAAAATTAGTTTTATTGCATTTTGAGAATTTATTTTAAAACTAATATTTAACAATTTTAGAAAATTTATTTGAAAAAAATAAAATAAATTTATAATTCATATTTTATAAATTATCTTATGTTTGATTTTTGATAATTTTCTAAGATGATTAATTTTTCAATGAATGGTGAAAAATACTAGATTTTAGTGAGAATTTTAATTTCTTTTAAAGCATTTTAATAAAACCAAATTATTTTAATATTTTTTTATAAGTTAAATTTGTAAAATTATATATCTATTAATCTAATTTTGGTTATTTTAATTAATTCAATATTGAATTTTTATATAAAATCTATTGTTCTCAAGTAGGATCAACACCACTGAGAGGGGGGGGATCAATGCTTCCTTTTTTTGTTTTAAGAATATTTCTTAACTCTTTGAAAAAACATTCATAACTTTTGAAACTTGTTATAGTTGAAATATTATTAAATATAACTCATAACCTCACCACTTTCATAAAAAAAATAATGGAAAGGAATCACATGATATTTAAATTGTTCGGTTCAAATACCTACTCTATTCCATGCTGAATAGTTCCACAAACATGGATTATTTTACTATATTATTTCTAGAATACAAAGGCACAAGAAATGAAAAATTCTATAATCCCAGTATAAACATTACTACTATAGTTGGTAATACCCCCCAACTATCCTTTACAATATCCACTTACTACCAACAAGGCTTTTCAACGACTGGTAAGTATCCACAGTCACTAGCTTCACATTCCTTGTTCTTTTCTGATCCACTTTAGAAAGTATTCACTTCCTCCACAAGTAAGTTGAATGAAAATTTACCTACATTAAATCTTAATGAACTTTAAAAACTATATAAGGAGATTTTTGGTTTTGAAAATTCTTTTAGAACCTTGGTCTGAAAATATTTCTTAGAAGAGTCAGTCTGATCTTCCTATTATGGAAACCTCAATTTTATGGTCACTATCCAATGTTTAGTTTAGTATTACTCTCCTTATTCTCTTTTTTCTTCAATTTAGTTGGAAATTAATCTGCAGCTCAAAATTTCTGTATCTGATGGAACTCAGTCTGATGAAACTAGATACGATGGATATCGCTCTAAGGAGATCACTTTGACGGATTTGTTCCAATATAACTTCATCAACATAAAACCTAAAAAAATAATGTTTGGTTAGGTATTGAATAAATTTTCCACAAATTCCGGATCTCAATAACATGAAAAGTTTTGAGTCACTTCTATAGATTAACTAATCTCTCCTTTTATAGGGACCTCAAAAAAAGTTTAGGTGGGCTTATGAAAAAATTTCCCACTTAAAAAAATTTCTTGAATCTTCAATTATCATTAAATCTCAGATTAATCTTTGACTCATTCAATTACTTTTAAAATATTAAAATATTATTTATTTTTAGATCTATCTTTGAATTTTTCAGTGCTTTAGACTTCTTAAAAATATTCAATCTGATTCCAATTCTCTCATTATGATCAACCTCATTATGATGAAGACTATTGTAAAATAATAAATTCCTCATTATGTTTCTCCACATCAATTGAAAGAAAAATCTTCTCATTATAATTTATTCATTATGATTATTCATTATGATGAATACATATGAAGATGACCCATTATGATGAAATCTTGTAAACACTAATATTATTCACATATCCTTGAGAAACAATCTACCATATTGTTCTTTTTCTCTTGACCAAATTTAAATAAAATTCAACCTATATAATACATTATGCCTCTGATAAAATTTTACATCCAATATACAATGGAAACTAACTATATGAATCAATTTCAGAATCTATTTTGATGGATATGTATCATACCACATCTAATGGATCAGATCCTATAATTTAGATTTTAACAACTTATTTTATTTTCTGATTATAATACAACAAGTCATTCATCCTTAAAACAAATATGAATATGGTGATCCCACACTGATTAACTTGAGACTGTAATGTTTCTTCCATTAGAATAATTTCAAATTCTACAAACTCTTTCATATATTACGACTTCCTCATGACTTTGAAAATGTTTAATATTAGCTTTATTATAATATTACTAACTAAGTAATGTGTTGTAACTTCCATGTATTTCAACAACATATTTCTTTCCAATAAAAACAGAATATGATTGTCCAAAATATGATTAGAATTAATATGATTGGAAGCACCTTTTATCCCCTTTATTTCATCAAGCTTTCACAGAATGTTTTTTAGAAAACTTACGACTTTTGTGAATTACAAAATAGAAAAGCATCATTAAATTCATATTGGAGACATTTTGACTCTGAAACAACTTACACATTGATATAACTACATTCATTATAGACTCAATATGATTTTTTGATTTTTCATCAATGTCTCACTATGATTCTGGGATCTGTTGACTCGTGTTGATATTTGGATCAAATTTTTATGATTCTAAATTAGATCCTCCTTGATCTGATTATCATACTTATAGTTCTAGATACAATTTGACAACTTTTATTAAATCCTTATTCAATTTGGATTTTAATTACATTCCAAACAAACTTCCTTTCATCAAAATATTGATATATTGACAAAAAATACAACCAAAACATAACCAGGGACAAAAAATCTCCCACTTTGTGTGTTGTTAATACCCACTTCAATACCTAAGATATCCCCCTTTTATTTTCTTACGTTTTCTTTACCATATCTTCTTTTATTTCTTGTGTTTATTGTCAATACCCACTTGAATACCTACAATCTCCCCTTTTCTTTTCTCACTTTTTCTTCCCCATGTATTTTTTCTTGATCCCCATATTCCTTATCTCTTATCCTTATTGAAAATAAAATTCAAAAGGGTTATCATGATAAGTTTTATTCCTTTTTGAAAAATTGTCTCATTTGAAAAGTTTGTAAAATTTCATCTGAAAAACATAAAACTATTTGGTAGGATAATATAAGTATCACATGAGTTTCATAACAATGGCCATTTAACTAAACAACTTTTAGTGTACATGGGAGAACCGAGTGTAGAAAAAAGAGTGTATAATGAAGTTTATGAATGTTTTCCATTACAAAACTTTCATGTAATACCTATTAATGTCTCTTTAAACATTCTTATAGCTGGGGTAAATCTTGGAAGAATTTATTTTAAGATAAAAGTAATCTGCACATATCTCAAAAAACCTATCATAAAATTCAGGTGTATAAAAACAACATTCAAAAAAAACTTTTTGTAACCTAATTACCTAATTTCAAAAAAATATTAAGAGACTAATTTTTTAGATTTCTTATTTCAAATCCTTCAATTCCATGCATTTCTGTACAAATAAAAATATTTTTTGAATAAGGAGGAACCTCAGTAGGTTTGTAAAAACACCTTTTAGACTAAGATTCGAATATCAACCTTATCATATTTGTTTTATTCTTATATTTTTCATTGGATGTATTTTATTCCTTTATATCATTCTTGTCATATTTTGTAATAAGATTATTTTCATTTGAAGTCTCTTCTGATAAGGATTTCAATTTACTTTCTCCTTTTGGAAGTTTTTTACTATAGTGAGAATGTAAAAAATCTTTTGTGCCTTCCCCTTGTTCTGAAAGGATAGTCAAACAACTATTAGTATCATTCCCTACTTTCTCACATCTCTTGCAACTTTTCTATATTTCCATGCCCTAATATGTTGATACCTTTTTATCAAATTTTATCACATATTAAAAAACCATTTTACATTCCTTTGATTTGGATGATTTTTCTAATTTTTCTAACTTAATAGACATGTTATCTTGTTCTGAAGAAATAACTAAGCATTCATTCTATTTTGACATAGTAGACTTACTTTTTCGACATTCTTAACATTATCATCTTTCTCATATTTATTCATCTTTTGAATTTCCTTTTTCTATTACACAAATTATTTAAGAATATTTGATCTTGTATCCTCATCATACCTCCCCCATTATTCATTAATGTTTCATGGTAGATACAAGTTATACCATCATGAATAATGTATGTGTTAGAAGATTCCACAACACCAATAGTGACCTCAGAATATCTATTTTTTAGAATGATTGTAAAATTGTTCAGACCTTTTTTGTTGTTGTTATTGTTGTTTCTCCATAAATTTTGGACCACTTTGTTCATGATGATGATTTCCTGAAAAATTACTATCTTTCTTGGTGAAATATTGTTTTCTCACAAACTTTCTATTATAAACCTTTATTTTAACCTTCATTAGAAGTTTCAACTTTAACATCAATATCCTTGGTGATGTTTTCTCTCATTTTATTACCTCACTTTATAGTGTAATAATCATTGATTGTGTTTCTAACAAGTCTTCCTCTTTCTCAACTAATATACTTTTCATAACATCTATGATTTTTTTTGATTCTGCTATCTTTAACTTTTTCTGTTTACTTTCTTCAAAAATTTTAGATTCTATATTACTTATATTCTCACTTACAGTTGAATTTTGTTCTTAAATTTTCATTTTTCTATCAATATATCCATTCAAAAAGTTATTCCTTTGAAATATTTCTTCAACTTATTTATTTGTTTCTTGAGTTGAGTATTTTTTTCATGTGCATTCTTAATTTTTTTAGAATCTATTCCATTTGTATTATCTCTTCATAATTATCATCACTTTATGAAGAATAAAATCTATTTCTAACTAGAAAAATAAATAATTTTTGATGATCAAATTGATCATCATACAAGGAATCATTATTTTTTTTATTCTGCTTAGATATATTTTCTTCTTTTTTTATGAGGAAATATTTATGTATGTTTATTCCACTTTTGTTTCTAATATTTCTTATCATCATATTTAGACTCATATTCTTAAAATTTCTTTCTTAGAATATTCGGTATGAAATTCAATTTCCCTTCACAATTTCAAAATTTGAATGTTTTACTTTTCCATTTTCCCTTATTTAATTTCTTAGAAACAAGGGAAAAAATTATAATGAATTCTTCAGGTTCTTCCTCTATTCTTGAATCACATGATACTTATTTAATTTCAGTATATTTTTTTCCTTTTATCATAGATTTGAAGGAAATTTCCAAATTAACTTTTTCTTTATTTTCAAGAAAATCATCACTTCTCATTTCATAAGTAACACGATTAATGTGTAGACCAATCAAATAAAAGGATTCAGGATCTCTATCTTCTAAGGATGAAACTTTGGAATCAAACTTATCATGAATAATTATCAAGATCTTTTTAACAATAGTTTATTCTTTTAATTTCTCACCCAAACGGGTTATGGTTCTAACAATATCATTTACCCTTTTAAATAAGTTACAAATAGAATTGTACTCATACATTTTTAGATCTTTATACTTTATCCTCCCAAGTTTTTTCTCTTCCTTCTTCACCTTTGTATTTCCTTCATAAATATTTTTGAACTTATCCCAAATAAATTTTATATTTCCAACTCCCTTTACTCTAAGAAACTCTATTTTAGTATGTGATGATAATAAATCATTTTTCTCTCTTCCATTATTCTCAAATTTTTCTTATCATCAATTATTAGATGAGAAATCTAAATATGAGGAGGATATCCTTCTATAGTAGCTCTAAAAACATCACACTTAAGGGATATAAGATATGGATGCATTCTTTAATTCTAGATATTATGGTTATTTCCATTGAAAACAGTAATCCCCTTACAGTTCATGAAATTCAAATTATCCATTCTTGTGATGGATATTTCACCGGAAACCTTGGATTTGATAGAAATTTTAGTTCCCAAGTAGGATCAATACCACTGGGGGGGGGGGGTAAATTAGTGGATCCTTTTTCATTTATAATAAAGTTTCATAAATCTTTAACAAAAAATTTCTTAACCTCTGAAACTTGTTAGTATCATGATCCTCTCCAATATAACTCACAACCTAACCTTTAGTATGAAAAAAATATAAATAGAATGCATCACAAGATATTTACAAGGTCTAATACAAAGACCTACTCATTTTAATATTAGATAATCCCACTAACATGGATTATTTTACTATATTCTTTCCAGAATATAAAGTCATTAGAAAATAACAATTCTACAATTCAGAGGGTGTTAAAATGGTATGGATACATTTAAAACTTATAAATAACTAGTTTATAATAGAATTTAATGGGTTTTATAGGGAAGGAATATAAAATTTTCCTTTATATACATTTATTTATAAACAATCTCGATTTTATAGTTATATTGAAAAAACATATATAGATTTTGAACCCTTTGAATCACAAGCCTTTAAAAGATATTATTTGATATTTTTTTTAAAATTATTTTAATTAAATCCAATTTATGATAGGATACATAGATAATAAATAATATGAACCACATAAAATAACATAGGTGATGAACATTGATAATATCTCAACGAAATTAAATTGGGGTGTAAAACCCTTACCTTTACACCTGATCTCCCTGAATTAGAATTAACCTCATCTATAATAATATAGATATCTTAAACCATTATTTAATAGCCTTTTACATTTATATTTCATATTATTATATTAAAATATAATAATTTATTACACACATATTAGTTATTAATTGTTTATTTACATAATCCTAGGTTAATAATTTTTATTATTTCATACAAGTTTCATACTAGATATGAATACACTCATTTATTGATAAATATTTCACAATTAATTGATTATTAAGGTAGTGTAATCATTTTATTGAAATTATTTATGTAATTCCATGTTCATTTGATATTATGTGTGATTATGGTTTATGAGAATTATATTTATAATGAGAATGTTTATAGTCATTTAAGTATGACAACAAGTTAATTCACAATGACCAATAATTTCAATTTCATGCTTATAAAACCATATTTATAACATAAATCAATCTTCAATTTCATAGAAATATATATGAAGTATTGATGTATTGATACTCATCCTTGATGAAGACGATGTTGTCAGTAAAATGTCATTTATGTAGGTAGTTGAACCGACCAAAAAAAACATATTATAATAATGAATGTTTAGTATTGTATAGTAATATAATAAAAATAATTTAAAAAAAAACATAATGATGTGAATATTCCATTATTAGATTATATAATGATATTAAAAATGAGAAGGATAATCATAAGTATAATTATGTACTAAAACCATGGGCCTGGAATTTGTGGATGATTGAGGCATGGAAATTGCCATTGGGGATATTTCTATTTCCATGTAACCTATAAATAACTCATGGATATATCCTTATGGATTTCAACATAATTACTATGAAAAAATGAATCATATCCATGGACATAGGCCAGTTTATGAAAATCCAATTTTCATTGGTGTGTGGAAGTATTCATAGGTCAACCGTTCCATGCCACGGGCGCATGCCTGTGGCCATAAGCCATACAGTTCATGTAGACCCTATTTCCATGAGTTTTCTGTATTTGGTCATAGTTTATTAAAAATAAAATAATTATTCATTCCCAATATTCAAACATGTAAGCTGCACACTGAATAAAAATATAAACCAATACTACCTAACATTGATATATATTTATATATACACACCTATATTTAATAACATTTAATATACATTTTTAAAATTATTATAATAATTATAATATTATTAAAAGTATTCTCCATTATGTATCTACACCCATAATAGTAGCTATGATTCCACTGTGAGAGAAATTGTCTATAGCCACATCCATGAACGCAAGGGGATTTTATCACATGCATCGATGCCTAAAGCAATGGTCATGAATCCCATTAGTATTATTAAGAAAACCCAGCTCCCTATAGTATTAGTCATGATCCCTATGGGGTTATTTTCTATGTACAATGATGCTAGAGGGGGTATTCATTGAACCCACATGGAATTCACTACATAAATTTATGGCTATGGTGGTGGTAGTGGATCTTGTTGTAATTCCTCCATAAGTAGTCACACTAGTGGTAATAGTTGTGGCACCCATGGTGCTTCCGCTATGGGTAGCTGACACCCATGGAAGTATCAACTTCACATACATGTATTTTTCTCTTCTTTTATAGGGTAAATTTTCTCCATCACACCCTATTTTCATGGGTAAAGGAGCATGTGGCTGTAAATCATTCCCATGTATGACTATAGCTACAAATGTGATTTCTCGTGGCAGTAAATGATATATAGAAAAAATATTATATTTATAATTCTATTATCCAAATTATTACCATTTTAATCCTTCCCATGTATATAGAACCATCTTTATTGATGGTTTTTGTAATAGTGATGGTCATTAAAAAATATAGTGAAAAACTAGATACCTATAGTGATGAAGTCACTCCTTAAATTTGGTTCTGTAAAATGAAGGATTTTGGCATCCTTATAGAGACTAAAAGCTAATTTTTTTTAATAATAATTTATATTAAAGAATATGGGTTTGTATTAAATGGTTAAACAATGTTAAAGTGTGATTATATAGGGTTAGAAGAGGGTTGATTTTATAGAAAATTCAGAGTAAAATTTCCATAAATACCCATTCCATAATAAGTAAGGTTTCAATTTTAAATGATATGTGAATAAAAAATTGAAACATAGTAGTGATTGTTCATGAATACCATAATATAAAAAATGTATTGATAATATTAGATATATTTTAGTCCTTTACCCATTACGTTAACCTTTTTCCCCATTTAACATTTACTTCGGTAATTGAACTTTTACCCCATTTTCCAGTTTTTTTTATGAAAAATGGAATCAAACCTCCTAAATAATTTCAACATATAGATTCCAAATTTTGGACTTCATTTAATATAGATTATTTTCTAAATAAGATAATTTTATCTTTAAAATGAAAACATAAAATATATAGAGAAAACAATTTTTATAGTAAAATTACTTTTTAAAATATTATGTGTTATAAATATTATATCATATCAATTACAAATTAAGTTAATGTTATCCTATTTTTTAAACATTCAAATATTAAATTTTATTTGAATCATATTTTAAATGTGATAAATATAATTTATTAAGTGAAAAATAAAAATCACTTTTAAAAAAAATTATTGAAAAAATAACTTCTTAACATACAATGATTTTAATCACATTGCATTAAATATAATTATTTTTCTTCTAACAATTATATATTATCAACCCAATGGTATTAAAATATTTCTCTTATAAAAAAATCAAATAAATACTTTATAATAATAAGAAACTATGTAAAGAATAAAAAACATATTTTTATAATGAAGAACTTTAATTAATATGGTTACATTTTAGTTTACTATTGTGTCTATCCTAAGCTATAGAACACATATGATATATTTAAATTTGAATAGAAATTGAAATCTTGAGGATAAAATTCTCCACCCACACCTTAAAAAACATTCACTCTCTAAATTTCATTAATCTAATTAAAAAATGAGTTTAATTTTGCCTTATTACAAATTCAAGTTCCCATGCTACTTCCTCTAGCCACAAAATACACCAGATAAAATTAAAATGGAAAGTGTTCTTGTTCCATATGATCAATGATTTATATTATTTCTTCCTCAAAATTGGGATCATGTTATAGTTATACTACCTCTGAGTTCCGTACATGTGAAGGTTAAGGTATGTACTTAAAAATTGATACATGGAACATATCAGGCACTTAGGAGTTGTTTGGTGCACGTGCATGTTGATAAGTAGTCATCCAAATTCAACCTAGATTATTAACTGGGTGACGTATCTAGGAATAAAAAATCCATTATTTATGAATCTTATCACCCTCTTTATTTTTTTATTCAAAGGCATACCATTCCTACAAATATAAACATTATATCTTGTTGACCATTAGCAGTGTAGTTCTTCTTTCAACTTTGTGTTGTATTGATATATCACAGAATGGTTTGAATACTTTCTAACATATCTTGGGAAATATATTTTTGTATTCAATTACAATATTCATATTCATCACAATATGGTGAAAGTCTCCACTTATTTACATATAAAAACTAATATGATTCTATTTTTTTCTATAATGGAAGTTTTTTATGCAATAAATCCACTAGAGGAAGATATTTAACCCAGAATTATTTTAAATACATAATGTAAGATCTTAAAATATCTTATGGGGTTTTAATGGTATTTATAGATTAAATATAAGTCTGAGTATCATAATAAATGATAATGTTAAACTTCTTATTCAATTATAGTTATTGAATTCTACAGAACTTTGAGGAAATTTTTTTTCTCAGTCTGATACAATAGAAAGTGGTACTCTATATAGCCATACACCTTCATTTATGTATATAATGTAAAATTTTCCAAGTATTAAATCACGTTAGATGGTAATGGAAGGATAAAACTTTATAATGTGATAAATTATAACCCAAATGGAAGTGTGTCCCTTAGAGGTCTTAGAGAGACTTTTGAAAATATCTATGGTAATGTATCTCTATTTACATTAAGGTATAAGAAATGGTTACGACATACCATATATCATATATCATTAAACTTTAAATTTCTGGAATACTAAGCATTGAGATAGAAACTATACAGTCTCCATCTTCATGTTTTCCCATAATTAGTACTCCATTAGATCTCTATATATCCTTATTCTTCTAGGATAGATAGATAATGATGAGATATTTGCATAATCCCACATTTACATTTTAAAATTTGGTATTTATGGGACACAAATTTTCTTTTTGAATCGTATAATTACATAAATGTAAATGGTGAAAAATAAAATATTAATTACCTTATTCTATATATCTATATACTTATTATATGAATCCTTTATCATAAAATTAATGGATGGTTAAGTGGTTACTTGGGAAAGATAAGACTTCTCCCCTTACATTAAGATTCCAAGGTCTATCCTTTATAAATAAATGTGTATTAGGTTTCTTTTAATCCTCATCACATATAATATATCATGATCCTTCCTACTAAGACCATCATCCCCCTTTTTCCTTACTATGGTGGTAATGTATCGATCAATCATAGTTCTTGATCGAATTTAACCACATCCATTAACACATGATCAATTCCTTATGTATGAACATGTGTATAGAGATCTTTTGAACAATATATATTTCTCACCATTCACATTATTTATAATTCCTACATATCATTAGTGAAAATATTATAATTTTATCTTTAAATATTTTTTCAGGTAAACTATATCATGGACCATTAGTTAACATGTTACATAATCTATCAGAATTTCATTTAGAATTAATCCAAATCTCAATAACATTTTTAATGAATCATTGTATATCTACAAGGTTGTTTGAGTATAGGTATAATGACAAAAACTATCTAAAACTCCTTGAAATTGTCTTCACATTCATCTAACTAGAAGAACTTGACTCACTTTCGAGTTAACATAGTTGATTTGATAATCATGAGAATATTTTTACAAAATATTTGATAGTAATAAACCAATATAAAAACATCAAATTTATGTAATTCTGGTTGGCTTGGGTCATCCATAAATCACCTTTATTTTTTAAAGATCCATAGATATACCCTCACATGTGATTATATAACTGATCATTGATACATTTTAAAATATAATTCACAAATTATAAAATTGGCATATAATTTCTCCTTTCTCATGTTGTTTAGTTTAATCCTTAGATGATATTCATTAACTTCCTTGTTCATAGAATATATGAGAGTATTATAATTAATCACTACCACAAATTGATTGACTCAATATCTAAAGACTCATTACATTAAATCCATGATGTTAATGAATATATTTGTAACTCTGAAAGGCATCACTATGAATTTATAGTGTCCATAACATTTAGGGAATGTTTTCTTGGGAATATCATTAATTGTCACTACAAATTGATGACATCTGGATCAATGTTTAGTCTATGATAATTATTTGTCCCCTTGTATTTATTCAAACAAGTCACCAAAATGGGGTAGATGATACATGTTTTTTAACATTATCTTTTTATGTTCATGGAAATCAAAAAAGAGTTACATTGATCCATATTTTATCTTATAAAATAGAACTATTTCACCCTATGATGAAGCTACTGGGAATATAAAACACATATCAATATTCTCTTAGAGTTTCTAATTCAATTGATCCAATTCAATCAGGATTATTCCATAGTAAGTCCTTAATAAAGGCATATCTCCAAGTTTAGGGGAATTCCAGGAAACTATTTATTAAATTCATCAAAATAATTCCAGAAAATAGACATATCTTCAACATTGAGTTTTTCAACCAAAAAGTGAGCTAAATATCCCCTATTAATATATTACATGGATCATATAATGGATGTCACATCTATTGGGGGTTCATAGTCTCCCTTTCTCTAATATATGATTTTGGGTAGATTTAGGATATTAAATTTGATTTACCTATCCTGAAAATTATTATTGGCTCGAGGTAGAAAGATATAATCTATTCCCATAATCACATCAAATTAAAATAAAGGGTTAATAATAATATTTATAGGATTTATATTACCCTAAATATATATCAAATAGCAGTTATATAATTGAGATGAAATCATTATAACACTAATAAATTCTTTCAATAATTCAATATCCAATCATTGGGGATAAAAATTAATTTCATAAAATGTTTTTAAAGATATTAGGTAAACAATAGAACAAATCTAAAATATAAAAACTTAAATATTGATCCTACCAATAACCACCCAAATAATATGATTCTTTCAACAATACCCTACTAAAACTGAAATGGTTAACCTGATTATTAAATAATAATATCCATAGTAAATAATCATATGATATTGAAAATAAATTATAAAATTTCCTAAATTATGACTTCTTCATTCTGAACTATGATTTTTATGGATCATCTTATAACAATCTTGGTTGATCCGTGAACACTTTGGGTTAAACATAGTTGATTAAGTTTTATCCCATTATTTTTCATAACCTAATCCAGAAAAAAATAAAACCCTATCTAATATTAATTGAGATGATCTGAGAATAACATACTTGCATATTATATCATTTTACAGGAACATTTATTATATCTCACAATAATTATACTCTATAAAAAATAGGTTTATTGTATTTGTGGATTAGATACAAAAAAACTTATATTATAAATGTTCTTTAAAATTCCCCAAAAATAATCTTCACATATGATATCCTTATAGAAATATCATATATAAAACTCTTCATCTGTAATGCCCCGACCCTAGAAGCCCATAGTCGGTGCATTATTATGTATCATTGGCCTGATCACAAAAGATCACGTCTTGAAAGACCGATTAGTTTAGTAGCCTTTGATGTACTAGATACATTCATAAGGTTTACATTACATAATAAAATGGAAAACTACAACAAAATTGTTTCCATAGACAACACTGATATCTCACAGACTATCCCTACAGGTCAGTCATAATATACTTATTCGCATCCTAGAAAAATAGAACATAGAAATGGGTGAGCTGAGATTCTTAGTAAGGATAACAATATAGTGGAAACTTTCATAAATAAGGATAAATATTTAAGACAATGTCTAAGACTAAAACAAAATCCTTTTAAACATGAACATAAACATAATATGGAAAAGATAAAATCAAATAATTCAATTTACTTATTCACATGGATATTCTACTAGTCCAATAGTCACATGTAATATCAATAGCCACTTACATAATGATGGAATGAATAATGCTAGACTTTTATAACCACATAGTCAAGGCCTTGTGCCAAGACTACAAATAAGATTTTGTAAAGACCTTGTGCCAAGACACTAGTTTGTCTCATGATACCTACTGATACATCAATGAGCTATAGTGGGATCAACCCGTCACTTACTAAGTCCAATGAATTATTCATATGAAAAGGCTGAAACATAATATGAAGATTCGTATTTAAACTAGCACATGAAATGTTAATATTTTAACCACAAACCCCGAATGGTATAAAAATAGCACATCCACAGTCAAACATAACTCATTCAATAAAATATGGAATATTTTATTATAATAGATCAACCTTAATAGAGAATAATTAAAGATATTTACATAGATTAAAATAATCATTACAACTATTTGAGAGAAATATCCCCCTTTTTTTGAAAACATTTAAAAGTCTCACTATTTATCAAGAAGCCGTTTAAAATAGATTTTTAAATCAAAGTGTCCCATACCAAATTTAAACATTAAAAAGTTATTTTAATTTTAAAACATTAATTTCCATATAAATAAATCCTTAAAACAATTTTTAAAACATGGACATTAATGAGAAAGATTTATAAGATTGAATCTTTAAAACATTTAAAATGATATTTTAGTTAGAGTTTCTAACCAAATGAGAGACACTTGAATAAAAATAATTGAGGTAATAAAAAAATTATAATATCATGAGAAAAAATTGATTCATGATATACTATGTCAAAGTACATTATATACACCAAATAAAAGTGAATTGGTGCATAGAAACAACGAAGACTCAATGGAATGTAAGTTGAGATGAAATCACTTATAAAGACTGTATCCTTAGGTTAAGGATAAATCAATGAAGTAATTATGTGTGAAAAATATAAATACACTCAAAATGATTTTATGTTCAGTGTGAAACAATCAGATTATAATCACACATATTCTAGTAAAAACAACACCAATGAATTAGATGTTTAACTCAATTAATAGAGATTAAGTTAAAATTACTCTTATCGGGTTCATATTGATGACTTGAGAATGTATCAATGGAGTGATTATGTGTATCAAAATTATATCCACAGTAAGAGGAGTTGAAATTACTAAAAAAATAATAAATAGTTCTTCTAAACACAATCATGGAGTAAAATAATCAATAAAGTATGCGTAAAGCCGAATGAGTGGAAATTGAAATTTGAAATCCCCTTACCAATTTGGTAAGTTCCGAAACATACATCTCATGAAAGATGGATCATAAAATGAATATGTAATTACTCATAACTTAAATTATATTACACAAATAATACAATCATTGGGCATTATATACACCACACAAAAGGAAATTGTGGCAGTATGGCATGAATCTCATGGAAATAGGAAGTGAGATGAAAACCCTTACTTCATTGTAATCAATCAAGTCGTATGGACTAAAGTTAATAACAAACAAATAAATCATAGAATACCAGGAATATAAAGATAATCATGATAATATATATATCAAAGTATAGTACACAATACACCACATTTAATAACTAAGTAACGAACAATGGAAATCTCATAGAATTAAAAGTGGGATAAGAAACCCCTTACTTTGTACTTTTCCTTGGTCAAGGGTAGGTTAACATCCTGTATAATGGTAAAATAATTATTATTAAATTATAAAAGAATCATATAAATTAAAATTATATCATATATGATCTTCTGACATTGCTTTTTTTGACAACATCTTAGTATTATCGTTGTTTCAGGTGTTAAATGATTCATTTTACTTTATATGATTTGTTACATAAGTAATGTTTGTTATGGATAGGACATATATTATTAATATTAATAATTATATTAAGTCTTTAAACATTATTTTTAATCATCTAATTAATATTATTCTTGAATGGATTATGATGTGGGATGAATCTCATCGCGTTCGTGGAGAAGGTAATCCGTACGTACGCATGAGTGACAATATCATTCTTTTGATATTAAAATAATATATAGTTGGATGGTATATCATATATACAGAATCATTATCATGTTATATTTATTTTTTTCATAAATTACACATCATTATTATACTCATACAAATAATAATGTATTGAATAACATTTACACCACGACGTGGAGACGGTAAGCCGTACGTACCCACGTATGGTGACATGTCATTCAAAGGATGGATAGAATAATGTATATGGTTGTACCATATTTATAATAACATCACAATATATAGAATATACTATTGTTATTATTTTATAATTGAATAAACAAAGAAAGAGGAAGTGGAAGAAGAAAGGAACTTGAAATATGTGATGAAATATTTACCTCTTCTCCGGGTTCTTCCTTTTGATTTTATCAAAAGGGCTCATTAGGTTGGCTTTATGACTAAAGAAAGGACTCTAGGATGAATGGAGGATAGTTTAGAGGGTATTTGGGAAGTGTGTGGCCAATAAAAATGGATTTTAAGGTGTGAATTATAGATAATGGGGAGTTCCCTTTTATAAGAGGGGTGAGGGGCACCTTAGGAAAAGCTAGAAATATTATTTTTTAATAAAATCATTTTCTGTTTCTAGTGGATGAAAAATGTATTATTTAAAGGATAAGGTGGTGATGGGTCTAAAACCACTGAAACAATATATTTTAGATAGGTTTGGGTCACTATATTAACCTTATTTTTTAGATTTAACTCTTAGTTAAATAGTTTGACATTTACCACGTCTCTGTGTATTTTTATATTATATGGTTAATAAACATAATATATACTTCCAAAAGAACCAAAAGTGGTTCATTAATAATACACCAATCCATATATAAGACTTTTTTACAAATATTATATTTTTAGGAATAGAATATCAATTAATAATATAATATTTTTTTTAAAAACTCTTTTATGTCAATTTTGACACTATTTGGTATTTTTCTTGCTAAATTCATAACAGCGTTATAAATTTAAAAAAAATTCATCTAAACAACCCTAAAATGTCATATTAACCTATAAATTATTTTAATTTATAAAAATTCTCAAATTACATTTATTTGGATATTTTTAATATCAATTATTTTAATATTTCATTAATTATGTAATTACTGCATCATCATAGTGTCATAAATAAAATAAATTATTTAATTTCTAAAAATTATAAATAAAATACCATTGTGTAGGAAATATTTTTAGATTTCAAATGAATATTTATTGTCGAATTTATCTTATGTGTAACCCTATATTAAAAATGGTTTAGTTATTAAACTTTGATTTTAACACTTTTAACTCTTCTTTGAATTAAATAATAATAAATGTCCTAATCTAATATAAATGGACCTAAAGGATCATATTTTATTCCTAAGGTTGTTTCTGGTCGAATTACACTTATCTAATATAATTAAGACATGTTTTAGGGTAATAATAATATCCTTTTTACCCTTAATTACCCTATTTAATTTTAACTGTGGTAAATAAAAGTAAAAAGTTACTATTCACCAAAAATTATTTTCATCTTATTGAACCACATTTTACTTAATGATATCAACCATGTATCTTTTATTTTTGAAATATAATTCACAGAAGCAGTAAAATTAAGTTTTATTCAAATTTGAAAATGCTCCAAGGATGTGGGTAAAAGACGGTTAAAAAGGTCAATAAAATATTTATATATCTTAAATTATTATAAACTGACTCCAATTAATTACATTGAAATTATGTAAGTATTATGTACATATTTTGACCTAAAATTAATTTAAATAAAATAAATAATTATTTAAAAAAAAATTTGGTTTTAAACTCTAACTCAGTGTTTTTCACTATTCATCAAAAATTGAAAGTTTTTAGAAAAATACCAAAGAGTCACCCTAAACTAATTTTGGTATTCTGAATCCAAAAATGAAGTCCATTTTGAAAGCTAAAATTTATAAAATTTCAAAAAGTGGGTATTAATATTCATAACGGCTAGATTGATTGGCCGCGGTGTGTTAGAATCTCGAAGTTGTGTACAATGAAAACTATTACATGATTCAAAGGGAAACGTACCGTGGAAGCTTGGGGTGTTACATTCTTCTGCCGTTTTGGAAATTTCAACTTTACAATTTTTAAAATTGGGCTTGGGAACATAATTTAAAGTCCCACATTAGAAAAAGAGTCAATAAAACTATCACTTTAAAAGATAGAAAGAGAAGTACAAAGGTCACCCGTGATAACCCATACTAGGATTCAATGTATGAAAACATGAATATGGAAGATAAAATAAATGTCAAGTTCTGATGGAGGGGGATAGAAAACCTGATCATGAGAAATTTAACATCAAGAAAACCACAAAATTTTGTTGGAAAAAACGATCATTAGTTTCCCAATAGGAAAAGTAAACGGAAAATATTTTTTTATTGAAGTTACATTTCATAAAGATGAGGAATTTATTTATGAGATTGACTAAGAACATAAATAGATATACTTTCGTTTTATGTAGATTTTCATTCTTTAATAAATTTTTACCACTAACTCATTTTTTTCAAACAATGAGTATTCAAGATGACTTGGTCACACCAGAAGAGCTATAATCAACTTCTAGATAATCACATGATCCAAAAAGGATAAAATATATATTTACCTTGCCTTTAGAGATTAATCAAAACCAAAATGGTTAGTAAAAGATTAGATGATCCCCCAAAAGGATATTCCTTTAGAGAAAGAAACACTAATCTTAATTTCTAAAATTAAACCAACAATACCCCAAAGTTAAATAAATAACATTCAATAAACAATTGTCCTTAAAATTCTTCAACATAATCCAAAACTAATATTGAAACCCATAACATAGAATGATTTGCTCATGTAGTCTTCCATGTTAAATTTTATCTCTAAATGAAATCGACTACTCTTAAAGTCACATACTTAAAAGTAATTAACCTAATAACATATTCTCTATTATTGGTTAATCATTTCCATAAACAACCCAAATCATTATAAATCCACAATAAAATCATAGATAAAAATCCACCGTTACTCCTCAAATGAAATCCTAGAGTATTCTATTTTCCTTAGGCATATAGTGTTCCCAACAGAGCGAACATCTTCCAAAATAACATTTATCACTTAATCACCAAATAGTTTTCCTATACTAAGGGTATTAATTTTATAAGACATAAGATCCCAAATCAACTTATTATTGATCAATAAAATTATTTAACTAAAAATAATTAGTCACACTAACCAAGGACTTCACATAGTCTAGTGGTATGTGATAAATCCCAATCACACTCTGGTAATGGGTTCGATTCCCATAGCTTTATCTGACGTGACGGGTTGTCACACGGTCTGGGTGTTGTACTTTTTCAAAAACTATATTTTATAACCTAACCAAAATGAGATAAATACCTCAAAATAACCATAACTTAATTTAACCACAAATGTTATCTCATAACTTTCATTTTCATCCCAAAATATAATAACATGTAATTTCCTCAAACCCAATGATCATATAAAACCAAATGGTTATATATAACTATATCCACAAGAGAAAAGATAATTCTTTCTAAAATATCATTTTCACATGAAAAACTACAGGGTTATAAATACAAGAGAAAATTATTGCAAAGTAATCCCATCAACAAGGAGAAATAATACTTTTAAACATTCCTCCAACCATTTATTTCCACTTAGATTCTTCTTTGACCAAGAAAATATCCTATAGAATAGGGCATTCACTCAGGTAATGTCCAGGTCCCCTATATTTATGAAAAATGACTGTAAATGGATTCTTAGGACCAATTTTATTTTCTTCCATAATACTCTTCATTCTTCCATGGAAATTCTTTACTTTATGTAGATATTTTCCACACATATAGAATTTATTTGTTCCATTGAGACACTTTCTTGGGAGTCTCCTTCCACATTTTCTATGTGATGGAAATTGAGGACTCTTTTCTCCATAGTCTCCACTACTGGAGATCTTATAATTCATCAACTTTATCTTATTTGTTGAGTCCAGGAGTTGGTTAATATATATGTTGTTGACTATGTTTTTGGAAAAATGATTTGGCATGAACATGATATCTTTTATGTCTATCAACATTCCATTTTGTTGCTCATTTCCACCACTGTTCCCACCTTGTACATTATGCTCAAAGTTACTATGAATTCCTTGGAATCTTGCCATTGACTAAAACCAGAAATCATTGTATGAGTAACAGTAGTCATAAAATCATTTAGAGAATATCATGAAACTATATTTTCAATTTGAAACACCTTAGGATTATCCAAGGTCATTTATTCTCATCTTATATTAAAATAATTCTTATAGGTTTGTATAGAAAATGTAAATTATCCTAAGAATATCCCCCGAGAGTGTCATAACCAAGAGTGCAGCAAGGCCCGTTGTCATGCACCAGTTCTCGTTCGAGTCTAGCTCAAAGTGGTTCTTTCGGGTTTTACCCCTAGGTACATCTGTTCCAGAGCCACCTCTACCCGCTCGTATCCAAACAATGATGTATTTCTTGGAAAACTAACAAAATCTATACAATACCAAATTCTAGTACATTCTTATATACTAATCCTCAAATTCTATCTTAGGGATATGTGCTCTAATCAGAGTTTACCTAAATCTAGTTTCCACGGTTTGTAGTAAAATTCCTCTGATACCAACTATAATGCCCCGACCCCAGAAGCCCAAAGTTGGGGAATTAATACGTATCATTGGAATGCTCACAAAAGATAAAGTCTTGAAAGGCCGATTAGTTTAGTAGTCTTAAAAGTACTAGATACATTCATAAGGTTTACATTACATCATTAAATGGACAACTACAACAACATTGTTCCCATAGAAAAAACTGAGATCCCATAGACTGTCTCTATAGGTCAGTTATAATATACTTCTTCGCATCCTGAGAAAATAAAACACAGAAAGTGGTGAACTCAGATTCTTAGTAAGGATAACAATATAGCAAAAACTTTCATAAATAAGCATAAACATTTAAGGCAATGTATAAGACTAAAACAAAAGCCTTTTAAAATTAAAATTCATTATAATATGGCAAAGATAAAATCATAATAATTCCATTTACTTACTCACAAAGATATTATGCAATTAAAATAATCAAATTCAATATCAATAGACACTTTCATAATGAGGGAATTCATAATTCCAGAATTTCATAACCTCATAGTCAAGGCCTTGTTCCAAGACTACAAATAAGATTTTGTCAAGGCCTTGTTCCAAGACACTAGTTTTTCTCATGAGACCTATTGATGCATAGAGGATCTATAGTGGGCTCCACTCATCACTTACTAAGTCCAATGCATTATTCATATGAAAAGGTCGAAACATAATATGAACATTCGTATTAAAAATAACATTCGAAATGTCAATATTTTATCTACAAACCATGAATGGTATAAAAATATCACATCCACAGTCAAACATCACTCATTCAAAAAAATTTGGAATATTTTATTATAATAGATCAACCTCAATAGAGAATAATGAATGGTGTTGACATAGATGAAAATATTCATCAAAACTATTTGAGAGAAATATCCCCCTTTTTCTTGAAAACATTTAAAAGTCTCACTATTTATCAAGAAGCCATTTAAAATAGTTTTTTGAATCAAAGTGTCCCATACCACTTAGAAAATTTTAAAGGGAATTTTAATTTTAAAACAATAATTTCCATATAAATAAATCCATAAAACCCTTTTTAAAACATGGACATTAATGAGAATGATTTAGAAGAATGAATCTTTAAAATATTTAAAATTATATTTTAGTTAGAGTTCATAACCAAATGAGAGACACTTGAATACAAATAATTGAGGTAATAAAAACATTATAATATCATGATAACAAAGGGATTCATGAGATACTATGTCAAAGTATAGTATATACAAAAAATAAAAGTGAATTGGCACATAACAACAACAAAGACTCAATGGAATGTAAGTTGAGATGAAATCTCTTATGAAGACAGTATCCTTAGGTTGAGGATAAATAAATGAAATAATTATGTGTGGAAAATATAAATACACTCAATATTATTGTATATTCAGTGTAAATCAATTAGATAATATTCACACATATTCTAGTAAAAACAACACCAATGAATTGGATGTTTAACTCAATGAATAGAGATTGAGTTAAAATTACTCTTATCGGGTTCATATCGATGACTTGAGAATTTTTAAATGGAGTGATTATGTGTATAATAAGTATATCCAGAGTAAAGGGATTTTAAATTACTACACAAATAATAAATATTTATTCCACACATAATCATGGAGTAAAATAATCAATGAAGTATGCATAAAGCCGAATGAGTGGAAATTGAAATTTGAAATTCCCTTACCAATTTGGTAACTTACGAAACATACATCCCATGAAATATGGGTCATAAAATGAAGATTTAATTACTCATAAATTAAAGTATATTACACAATGAATAAAATCATTGGGAAGTACATACACCACACAAAAGAAAATAGTGGAAGTATGGCATGAATCTCAGGGAAATAGGAAGTGAGATGAAAACCTTTACATTGTTGTAATCAATCAAGTAGTATGGACAAAAGTTAATAACAAAAAAATTAATCATAGAATACCATGAATATAAAGATAATAATGATAATATATATATCTAATTATAGTACACAATACACCAAATTTAATAAATAAGTGGCGAACAATGGAAATCTCACGGAATTAAAAGTGAGATACGAAACCTCTTACATTGTAATTTCCTTGGTTGAGGGTAGGTTAACCTCAAGTATAATGGTGAATTAATTTTTATTAAATTATAAAAGAATCATATACATTAATATGATATCAATTATTTTTTTTAACATTGCTTTGTTAATAATATCTTGTTATTATCGTCGTTTTGGGTGTTAACTGTTTAGTATTACTTTATATGCTTTGCTACGTAAGTAATGTTTGTTTTGGATAGGATCTATCTTATTCATATTCAGAAATATATTTTGTATTTAAACATTATTTTTAATCATCTAATGAAAATTAGTCTTGAATGGATTACGATGGGGGATGAATCTCATCGCGTTCGTGGATACGGTAATCCTTACATACGTACGAGCGGCAATATCATTATTTTGATATTAAAATAATATATAATTGGATTGTATATCATATATAAAGAATCATTATCATGTTATATTTATTATTTACATCAGTTAAACATCATTATTATACCAATCCAAATAATAATGTATTGAATAACAATTACACAACGACATGGAGACAGTAAGCCACATGTACGCATGTATGGTGACATGTCAATCAAAGGATGGATAGAATAATGAATATGGTTGTACCATATTTATAATAAAATAAAATTATATATAAGATACATGATTTATTATTTTAGAATGGAAACAACAAAGAAAGAGGAAATAGAAGAAGAAAGGAACTTGAAATAGGTGATGAAATATTTACCTCTTCTTCAGGTTCTTCCTTTTGATTTGATCAAAATTGATCCTTAGGTTGGATTTCTAACTAAATAAAGGCCTATAGGATGAAGGGAGGACAGTTTAGAGTATATTTGGGCCGGGTTTGGCCGAGCCAAATGGATTTTAAGGTGTGAATTAGAGAGAATGGGGAGTTCCCTTTTATAAGAGGGGTGAGGGGAACCATAGGAAAAACTAGAAATATTATTTTATAATAAAATATTTTTCGGTTTCTAAGGGATAAAAATGGATTATTTAAAGGATAAGGTGGGTATGGGTCTGAAAACACTCATACAATAGGTTTTATATAGGTTTGGGTCAGTATATTAACCTTATGTTATAGATTTAACTCTTAGTTAAATAGTTTGACATTTACCATGTGTCTTTGTATTTTAATATTATAGGGTTAATAAACATACTATATACTTCCAATAGAACCCAAAGTGGCTCATTAATAATACAACTATCCATATATAAGTATTTTGGTCGATTCTTAGATTTTTAGGGATAAAATATCAATAAATAATATAATATTTTTTTTAAAAACACTTTTATGTCAATTTTGAAACTATTTGGTATTTTGTTATTTCTAAATTCATAATAGCATTATTACTTCGAAAAACATTCATCTAACCAACCCTATCAAGTAATATTAACCTATAAAATTATTTTAATTTTTAAAAAGTCTCAAATTACATTTATTTGTATATTTATAATATCAATTATTTTAATATTTCATTAATTAGGTAATTACCGCATCATCAATGTGTCATAAATAAATTAAATTATTTAATGTCTAAAAAATATAAATAAAATAAAATTTTGTAGGAAATATTTTTATCTTTATAATGAATATTTGTAGTCAAATTTATCTTATGTGTAATGCTATATGAAAAATGGTTTAGTTATTAAACATTGATTTTAACACTTTTAACTCTTCTTTGAATTAAATAATAATAAATGTCCTAATCTAATCCAAGTGGACCTAAAGGATCATATTTTACTCATAATATTGTTTTAGGTCAAATTAAACTTATCCAAAATAATTATGACTTGTGTTAGAGTAATAATAATATCATTTTTACCCTTAATTACCCTATTTACTTTTAACTGTGGTAAATAAAAGTAAAATGTCACTATTCACCAAAAATTATTTTCATCTTATTGAATAAAATTTTTCTTACTGATATCAACCGTGTCTCTCATATTTTTGAAATTGAATTCAAATAAGCGGTAAAATTATTTTTTATTCAAATTTGCAAATGCTCCTAGGGTGTGGGTAAAAGACGGTTAAAAAGTTCAATAAAATTTTTATATATCTAAAATTATTATAAACTAACTCCAATGAATTACATTGAACTTATATAGGTATTATGTATCTATTTTGACCTAAAATAAATTTAAATAAAATAAATAATTATTTAAATAAAAATTCAGTTTTAAACTATAACACAATGTTTTTCACTATTCATAAAAAATTGAAAGTTTTTAGAAAAATACCAAAAAATCACCCTGGGCTAATTTCAATATTTCAAATCAAAAAATGAAGTCCATTTTGAAAGATAAAATTTATAAAATTTCAAAAATTGGGTATTAATATTAATAACATCTAGTTTGATTGGTCGTGGTGTATTAGAATCTCAAAGTTGCGTACAATGCAAGCTATTACATTATTCAAAGAGAAACATACCATGGAAGCTTGGGGTGTTACATCATCATTACCAATGAAATGGAAGCATTATAAAGGATGTGTTGAAATTATAATTAAGGGGTGAAAATAAGAGACATTAATTAAAGATCATATTTGATCATTAGATGAACATGTGGTTATGATAACATAATCAAGGTACACAAACCTGATATAAGTAAACCATACCCCATAAAACATGGATCATGAATCATGAATCTTAACATAAGGTATTTGATATATTCTATTAAATGAGGCATATGAATTTTGAATAATGAGGTAATTATCATAATCTATTGAAAAATAACATAAGAACATGAAATAATATAAAAATTTTCATAAGAATTTGGAACATATATAAGCATATAATAAAAGTTATTATTTCAAGGAACAATGCCAATATCATCTTCATAGAGAGGATAATTTCCTATAATATAGAGGATTTGATTTTCTCTCCATTTTCAAAAATATCATGGGTTGGTTTGAAAACATAAACCCTTCTACATAATTTTTTGCGTTATAAATAATTACCCAATGCAATGGAGGGATATATAATTTTTTACCCACCAATAACATAATAACAAATCATATATATGTGTTCCACATATACATGATAACATTCATAACTCCATAATAGATCAATTAACCCATTAGAATGAAACTGTTTTCCTAATGATTTATACATGATATGATAATAAAAAATGAATACAAATAAGCTTCATGGTATCATTAGTGCATAAACATATTAAATCAAAAGAAACATAAAAGGAGATAGGCCTATATGACAAATCATTTTTAAAGTACAATTGAAAATTTCTCTATAAAATAGAAAGTAATATCATTTTATTTTTTTATCTCTATTATTTAGAAAGTAAATAATTTAGAAAAAATTGTTTTATATAAGGTATATTAAAGGGAGAAAAATAAATTTAGTAACTAAAAAAATATAAAATGGAATATTGTAAAACGGTAGGAAAATATAACATGTAGAAAATGTTAAAAAAGACTCAACTATTTTTATTTGAAAAATAAGTAAAAAATAAATGGAAAATAACCCTAATAATTCATTATATCTGGGATAAGAAAATAGATAAAATTATAATGATTGAATATAGAGTAAATCTTCCTAAATTAAAGTTGAGATAATGCCATCTTCTCTTAAAAACATATTTTCAAATAAATTGTGGACCAAAGGGAGTTAAAATGGTAAGGGGGATCTAAAACATATAAATTACCAAAGGAGAAGAAAGTAGATGGGGTAAAAAATAGAAAAAATATAAAATTTACAACAATGTAAAGGTATTCTTAATCAATTTAATTTTTAACATGATATAGAAAATAAACATGACTGAATTTGGTTAATTTTGAATCAAAATACCATAAAAGTGAGAACTTGAGATATATTTGTAAATCCCATTAATTACAAGAAATTTATCATAGAATACATCCATGGGATAAATATTAGATCACATTTAGGGTGAAAGAAACTAATAAGGGTGGGGTGAAATTGTTTTTATAGAAATTTTAAACCCATTTAACTATCATTTCTTACTCAAAACCTCTCTCAATATTCTCAGAAATTCCAAAAGGAAATGAACAGAATACATTTTTTAATGAGGTTGTTATCCTTTAAGTATGAGTAAAACCCTATTGTGTTGTTGTTATTAACCCATAGATAAATCTCCCATCTTATTATCAAAAGTAACTTGATCACATGTATGACCTTGAACATTTACATTATTCACACCATCTAGTTATAAGCTCACATGAATACAAAAAAACAATCTAAAGAATTATTAATGAATAATGTTTGATCCTCCACATAGAATAAAAAATGTTTATATTAATCCTCTCTATTTCATAGTAATTCATTTTATTTGTTCTTGAGTATTCTTATAAGATACAATTATATAATGGTTCATATCTCTCAAAATTATCTGTAAGTTATATTTTTTTCATTTATAGTTATTTATTTTCACCTATAATAATAAAAACATTATTTACATAACAATTATATAATTCTATTTGAATATCGATGCTAAAAATCCATTCATTCAAAATATTCATCTTCAAGTCAATGTACTCTTTTTAATTCTCTTTATGAATTAAGAAAATTTCCTTTACTTGATATTTTAAATGTAATGGTCATCCTATTAAACATAAAATATATTCTTTTAATTTATTTTAAAATATTTCTCATATGCATGTGGCATACCAACATATGACTTGAACCTCTTCCTATGAAGTAAAACTTATCTAGAAATTCAACCTTATCCTCAGATGGCACTCTTTTGATATCATCTTAGTTCATGATCAATTTTTTTGACTATTATGTCTTATTTTTGAAGATAATTAAAATAAAATCATCTAATATATATTTATATTTTGTTAATGAAAAGTGAATTATTGAAACAAGGATTTCCTTTAGCTAGCCTCTAGGTTATTTTTACCCATAAATAGATCAAGATGAGCTTTAAATAGCTTGTCGAAATTTTTTATTACCTTTATGCAAGTCAATATTACCTTTATGTCTCCGACATATTGTTTAAGTTACATTTATGTCGGGCGACTTTACCTTTGCATAGCCATGTATCACCATTATATGGTTTCTTAAAATTATACAATCCAAATTCATATTCTTGTGCCATTCCTTTAAAGACATACAATCATGTCTTATGATCATCCAAGTCTTATGATGATGTCCTATGATCTACATAGTTGGAAAATAATGTCTTATGATAAATAGTTACACAGTAAGAAAAACACATATTATCATATCAAAGTCATATGATGAAGTCATACAAATAATGAAGTTATATTTTAAAAACCTATGATATGAAAATTTCAAATTTTCTTTTATAATTTTCATTACTCATATAAAATAATATACTTATTCAAATTACTACAATAATTAACCACCTCACCTATAGAGAATCTCAACCACTACCAAAATTTTATAGACAAATCCCCCAACACTATTCTTTATTTAGTTTATGAAAAACACATAAATAGTAACATATAAACATGTATTACTGAAACATACATCATGGTCACCAAAGTTTCAACAATTCCCCCTTTAGATTTGTTTTTAATACCCAAGTCATCATTCTCCCCCTTATTGACAGTGAAACCAAAATGAATAGTTGTTAGTGATCAAATCAAATATCTAAGAGTAAAAGAATCATTAATCATTTATCTCAAATTATATAAAAGATATATATTTATATAAAATTTGAGTAATTAAATCGATCATAAAAGTTTCCTTAAAAGTTACTCATAAAAAAACATACATACTTATTGTTTATTAAGGAGAATAACCTGAAATATATTATATAGATTTATCTCTAGTACCACTCAAATTACAGATCATAATATCTCATATATATGGATAAATTCTTTCTCACCTACCAAAAACATCTCATGAAAATGAATAAAAAAGGGGCAAAAACTCAAAAAAATGAACACCTAAGTGAGATAGAATCTACTGTATACCCTATTATATCCTTATCTTCTAAAATTGTTTAGTTGTGAGAAGTTTAGTATGAATATCAACATTATATTCTTTTGAGGGAAAGAATTACAGCCATATAATACCCTCAACAACCTTCTATTTTAAAAAATGGTATTATATCTCAATATGTTTTTTCTTGGAGTTTTCAATTGTATTTTTGGAAAAATATGTTGCACTATAATTATCACCTCCTAAAATAAAGGATAAGCTGCTTAAAATTTTTTGTATTTTGGAATTTTATTAATATATATCATATATTTAGACTCTTACGATTCATCTAAATATTTAGATTTAGTGGTGATGAGGTTCACTGATGTTTTATCCACAAATTACAATTAAATAGAACTTATTTTAATGAAAAATAAACTACAAAATGTGAATTTCCTATCATCATAATCCCTTACCCTTTCACCATTAATATAACCTTTCAGATTCATGTCACCAATATTTTGATACATTATCTCATTGTTGTAATTATTAGATATATATCTCAAGATCCTCTTTTTATCCAAAAAATGTGTTTTTGTAAGATTCTATTAATATTATAAAAAAAGAGTATCAAAATACACAATTTTAGGACTTGATGTTATCAAGTACATAAGACTTCTAATACAAATTATAAATTTCTTCACATTAATAGTTTTCCCTCCATCATTATTGATCAAATTTATTCCCACCTGAATACTAATAGACATCCCTATAGATTACTGCATATGAATCCCCATCAAGATATACTTTTGAATATTTTAATTATGAGAAAAAAATACAAGATACTGCTTGAAAAATTTATATCCTCAAGAATAATATTCATTTCCCATATATTGGAATTTCACATCATGATTTCATGTACCTTGAGATCCTCCTCAAACAATATGTATTTATTATTAGAATATATTACATCATCAACATAAAAAATCACAAAGAGTGATGTGGTGTTTTAATTTTTTATCATATAGATTGTTTTAAACCAATTTTCAAGAAATTTCATGCTTTTAGATATCCATCATGCATAAAATAATTTTATCATTGATATTAATTAAAAATATAGAATTTGTTTTTCAAAATACTCACATTTAAGTCATCTATTTATTGGGAAAATACCTTAAGGATGATCCATGTATACTTCCTTAATAATCTGAAAATTCAGAAATGATGATTTAACATACAACTAAAATATTTTGAATATTCTCCAAGATACCATGGAAATTAATATTCAGATTTACTCAAGTCTATTCACTAGGGGAAATTTTTCTTGAAAGACAATTCCTTTAATTATTGACTATCCCTTACATACCATCCTATCATTTTTTCTATCTACATAACCATTCCAATCAAGATTATTTCTAAAAACCCCTTTTGATCCAATTAAATTACTTTTAGTGGCTCTAAAAACAAGTTCCATAGTTTATTTCTTTTTGAACTAGTCCAATATCCATTCATTGATTGAATCCATTCCTTAGGTTCAAAAGATTCCTAAATTATAAGAAGCTCTATATTTGAATGTAGACAAGTTTAGCTAGAGTCAATGATCTTCCTTTGTATCCATTTACCTAGATTATAATCACATATAATGATTCTAATATCAATGTTCTTTCTAAACCTTATACTAACTTATTTAGTTTTTAGTTCTCCATCTTCCTTAATATAAAATGCCTAATCTTCATATTCAATATAAAATTGAGTTATTTTAAAATATTTTTCAATAAGAATAAAATTTACAACATTGTATTAGTTATCTAAAATGATATAATTTATGATTTATTCTTTATTTTTAAAAAATATTATATCATCACTATAATTTTTTTTTATATTTCTTATTGTATCATCTATAGGATTTCCAAATTACTGTGTATCTAAAAAATATTCCATCCTGAATTTTTTTATTAAAATTTTATAAAACATCTATATTTCCCCTTGATCTAGTATGGACTCCGAAATAACCTTAATTGTTTAACATTTGGATTTATTTTCAACAAAATCTCATAGGAATTAATGTTTTGTTTGGAATTTTGATGCATGTATTCTTATTCATTCTTGTAGTTATGATGGCATATAACTAGTAATATCTTTAGGTTCCATGTTCTTCTTATGTAGTTATATCCATATCAACTAGACTCATATTCTTATTTTTAGGCCTTCAATTTTTTAGTAGTATATAGAGAAATGAATTCCAAAATATTACCATTCATATTAAGATATTTATTGAATTGTATTTTTTCTATTTTCACTCACATTATCTAAACTAAATATCATAAAATAAAATGATTTTTGCTTCTATATATGTCTTATAAAACTCTTAAATCTATTCATGACCTATGATTTATGTGACATGAATATTATTCATTCCATCCTTATGGAAAAAGATATAATTGTGATGAAATATCTTTCACTTTTTTGTTTAATTCTTGGTTATAGGAACACAAACACTAGAGTGTTTGGTTCAAGGGTATTTGAAGTTTTAATTTCAACTCCCACATGATTTTTTCAGTATTTTTTCCTTTCTAAAATATTTAAAAATAGTGTTGATAACAACATTCAAAATGGGTATGTTTCTCATAGATTCTTATTTGATTATTTTTTTCTTATTCTATTTTATATGGTACTAAAGTCTTATATTTCACAGATCATTTTCTACATGTTGACTCAAGAAAAAGCCTTCAATTTCTTCCCCAATTTGAAACAAGATTCTTGGTCTTTTAAAACCCTTATTAACTAAATATCCACATTTAATTCATTTGAAAATGCATCCATTTTTTTGAATATTTCCTTATTTCAATCATCACATTATTTTGATGCCCAAAAAATGTTCTTTATCTAAAAAATACACTATTTGGGATGATTATATTTTTAACAATGTTTGATATCCTAATACCATTTATTTTTAATGAACTTTTATTTAAAAAAATTATAGATCCTCCTTCACATTTCTTAACATTTTTATGATTTTTGAAATCAACTATCATTTGAGATGAAAAAACCTATATTTAATCCAAATATTATTAATCTTTATATATTTAAATAAAACTATGAAATAATTTTCATTTTTACCAATGAATATTTTAATATAAAATTTCTAAACCACTAAACTATGTTCAATTGAGCTTGGATAAAAGGAAGAAAAACATCTAAGTTGTGTTTATTTTGATCATATCTTTTAATGAATTCTTGTAGGCTTTCAAATATTCTTTTCATGTCAAATTTAATCAAAATATATTGTAGTATTTTCCATGTTATATTCCTCTATATTTATCTCTCACATTATTATTCCTCTATTATCAGTCTAGGAAAAGACATATTAGAGCAACCGTTTTATGCCATGTGTCTTAGACAACCATAAAAATAGTAGTATCCCCCAAAATATTTCTTCTGATAAATGTTTTCCACTGAATTTTTTATGTCTTATTATATTTCTAAACCTCAAAAGGGTAGATCTCATAAAAATAATTTTTTATATTAAATACTGAATATTTTTGACTGATTTATACCCATTTTATTCATTTTTTATTTATATATTTGAGAATATTTGACCTTTTACTAGGGAATATTGTTTTTTCTAGTTTATATCCTTTCATTAGCTTTTTCAAGACAATTATTTTAACATTTAAATAGAAATACTATTGGATTTCTCTTTGAAAATATTACATCTTTTTTGGAATAGGTAATTTCTATTATTCTCTTATAATATTCTCTTTGTTCTTCCGAAGCCTTGTTCCTATTGAATTTAAATTTATTATCCTACTTCTTTATTTCAAAATTGTTCTTACTCAGTTTATTTATTTCCTTATCCATGAGTATAATATTTTAAGTTATATATTCAATAATATTTCACTTTTAGCCAATTTAATTCTTTAATATCTCATATTATTAGACCACATTATATTTTTTAAACTATAGTTAACTTTCATGGTTGATATTCTTTTCAACTGAGTTTATTTCTCTACCATCCTTCCTATTTATTTTAAGAACACTTTAATTTCCATTCTCAGTGTATACACTTAATATTTATAACTTCCTATATAGAATACTCAATGATGTATTCTGACTCATTATATTATAGGTTTTCTTCCCTTCCCCTTGTGGAATTACCACTCTTTTATATATTATTCTAGGAGCCTTCTCATCATCTTCACCAAATTATTAACTATAATACACACCTTATAAAAATTATTGAAAAATTATTGTAAATTCACTATATTAAAGATTATTATTTCCCATTTATTGATCTTTTGAAAATTGATTCATATTTTTTATTTTCCTGACAACTTCTTTATATTCAATTTTCAATTTCAAGCATCATTATAAATAAAATAGATAATTTTATAATAGTTAATATTTTTTTTTCAGAGTAATAATTTAGGCTATACCTAAGAATATTTTCAAAGCCCTGTGTGAAAACAGTGTGAGATTCTAAAGCTTGGTGAGCCCAGTATTGATATTATAAATATTATAAATATATTAATATCACACTTTTTAAGTATTCATAAAAACATGAATTATATCCAAATGGACCCTCTAATCAGAAATCTAAGACCACTGTTGATTCTAGAAAAATGGGTTTACACTAGCCACAACCTATATCCACAACCTAATGTTAGTCGACATTAGATGTTCTCATGAGGTCGTCATTTTTAGTTGTATTTACTTAAAAGAAATGATTAAATCATTTATATTAATTTTAAAAACCTAGATATAATACCCTATAAATATGTCATTAAAAAATTTCTATAACATTATATTCATTAACTGAGGATGTTTTTGAGAGGGGATTTTGGAATTATTTATTGGCAGATCAGATCGAATGACGAATGACCATAAAATCTAGGAGTATTAAGAGGAATCAAATGCAGTAGGTCTCCTCCAATACTAGTGCATTTTTCATCACAAAATATCTATATAAAATCAAGGTAGAGATTTTAAATTGATGTTTATACCCTTGATTAAATGAAATAGTATGGATATATATTTATCTACACTTCATTTGAGTTTTTCTACCCTTATCATGATTTTGTTACTGAATTAAATAATTTTATTCTCCTTATTATATTAATTCCATGATTTCAACTTGAATGTATCCACTTTGAAATCATGTTCCATGAATGATTTGAAAATGATGATTATCCACCCAAGATATTTTCTTTTCCATCCATCTTCCTTCAGGTTTTCATCATTGTCCTATGGGTTCATGGTTGGACTATGATTCGGTGGGTTCAAGATTGGTCGAACCCCATAATTTCTAGTTGTTGTGATAAAAAAATTTGGATGGTGATTTTCAGATGTATTGATATTCAATGTTGATTATCAGCAATTATTTCCTAGATATGTGATCCAGGAAGACAACAATCAATGGGAGTTACACGAGGAATGCAACAGACTATAGTGGGTGATCATGATATTATTTCTGGACAAACATAGGGCTGGAATCTATAGTTGGAGGAAAATCCCTCCAATTAGGGGTGGTCTTTGTGTGTTATTTAAGATGGAAAACAAATATTTAGTTGTCACATTGATTATCTATGCTTTTTAAAGAAAGCACAATTACAAACAACATATTAAATTAGAACACATGGGGTATTCTTTATATTATACGGGGAATAGGGTTTTAGCCAAATTTAAATATCACAATCCATGTTGGTAGGGATACAGAATGTGTGACTCTACCTAGGTGGTCCAACTCTGTGCTTTTCGCACAATCCCAAGGCCTTGTGTGGGATGAAGTACATGGCATGGGATGGTATTCCCATCTAGGACCCCATATGGTTATACACAACATGTTTCCTATAGGGAACACCATGTAAATATACATTCCTTCCCTAGAAATTTTTAGGGAGAACATGTACTAGTAGTGCATCAGGAAAACACATCCTGTGGACACGATACACACCATGTACCCCATTTTGGAAAACTTATACCTCACTTATATCCATCGTATGGACTTGGAATTTGGCCTACATGTGTCCAAGCCTGAGTACTTTTACACATTCCATGTGATGGTAGAATTCTTTTAGGGTTTCAAGATATGATGTGGAATGTTCTATGCATGATTATTTTTTAGGAGATGATTGATAATGGAATTGATCTGGTAGGATCATCAAAGAATGTCTAGGTAGACATGGTACTCCACTATTCTAGGTGTGGGTTTTCTATCTATGGGGATGGTACTCCCATGTCGCACCAGGAAACGGGTCCCCCATACTCTATAGTCATGTAGATGTAGTACTCATATATTCATGGTGCAAGTCCCATATAAATGGGGATGGTACCCCCTGCTTCACTTAGGAATGAGTCCACCATACTCTCAAGTTAGGTAGAGATGATACTCCCTTATTTATTGAATGATTCCTCTATCTATGGGGATATTACTCCCCTATCATAGTAAGGAGTGGATCCCACATAATCACTAGTAATGTATATATAATAATCCCCAATTTAGGGTTTGGGTCCTCAATTTATGGGGACTTTAATCCACTATCACACCAGAATGATTGTCCCACATACTCTCTAGTCTATTAGATACAATAATCCCTTATTCAGAGAGTGGTTCTTTTATTTATGGGGATGCTACTACTCTATCTCACAAAGGAGTGGGTCCCCCATACACATTAATCAGGTATAGATGATACTTTCACATTCATGGCATGGGTTCTCTATATGTTAGGGTGGAACTCACCTATTAAACTAGGGAATGAGTCCCCCATACTATTTATTTAGGTATAGACGTTACTCCCATATTGAAAGATTGAGTACCCTATCTACTAAGGGGTAATCACCCATATTTTAGCTCCGATGGGGTGAAGTTCCCCCATGGATAATATCTCCCTCAACTATGGAACATATTTGAATGGAGAATACCACTCCACAAAAATTCTATTGAGGTTATGTTTGTTACTGGGCATCAGTGATGGGCTACTTGAGCTGTAGGATAACACATCGAATTTGGAAAGGCTATGAGTTATAGATCCCCTTTCTGTATCATTTGGGATTATTTTTGAGTAGATCACGAGGTTTGTGGTTATTTTTTATTGGAATTCCCTCATTTGGTTGTTATAACCTTTTTTTGTATCTCTCTACTTCTCCCTTTTGGTTTTTAAATTTCCTACATGGTATATATATACTCAAACATTCATGGGATTTTCCAACATGTTTCATGTCTTATAAAGGCAATGATTAGATCAGTGTTAATTTTAGTAGAGATTATGGATACTTGGGTTCATAAGCCGCATATGTTGGATAGTCATAGATATTAGGATTTAAGCTCTCCCATCTATTTTTTATTTAAATTGTTGTCATAATGGGACTTCATTTCTGGTATGGAGTGTATTTTTTCCTTTAAAATATTTTTATATTCTATTGTACTATAATTTATTCCCTAGAGTTTGTTGAAATTGTGGTTTATCTCTAGATGTTACCTTATTTACTTTTTATTCTTATGCACTACAACATGGATATGGTTGGTTGTGTGTGCATATGTATATTTGGAAATGAACTATCATTTTAGTTATGCATTATCCATTCATATTTCCATCCTCTTGCCTATTTTAGGTGGGATTGGCGTTGTGGTAGATCTTCCTTACATTGAATGGGTGGGCTGTAGTGGGTTGGGTCATTACAGATTTGTATCTAAGGCGGTTCTTCCTCAAGATGGTTTTTGGAGTTTTCCCCTTATGAGGATTGGTTATAACATAGAGAAATGTTTTCATAGTGTCTTTAGTATTACTTTTAGGCCATATAACCAAGAATTGGTGCAAAGTTTGATGTATCTATACACTAAGACTATGACTACCTACTTTTTGACTTGATATACTGAGGCATACATTGTATGAAACATGGAAAATTCATTATAAAGTATTTATTCCTTTGAATTTGTTTCTTGATTCATATCTAGAGATATTCTATTTCACCATGGAACATAAAGATAACATTATAGATGACTCTGTGATGATAGCCAGCTAGGATTTTGTGTTGGTGTGGTGAAAATTACCAGATGGTCGATGAGGCATTAGTTCAGGGACCTTCCCCAGAGGTTTTTTCTCCAAGATGAAACCGAGTAGTGATACCACCTATTGAGCATTGAAATGATCCTTCCTTGGATTAGAAAAATGCGCATCTATGTGTTGAATACATGATATATCTATTTGGATATTATGATGGTATAAAAAAGATTAATATGTTATTCAAGTTCCAATAACAAACCCCATTAAGGATTTGTGATGAGATTGATGCTCAGGAAGGAGAGGTTTGTCTCAAAGTTGTTGTCTATGTTTTTGGGATTGTGTTGGACTTGGCCAGTCAAATGGTTATGTTGGTGATGAGTCCTCTCCATGGAGAAAATTATTTCACTGGAGGTATCGAAAATTATGCAACTGTGTTTAGTTAACATCATGAGTTTCCAATATAGAGATCACCCAAGTTTCATGATGATCTAGGCTCCCTCTTATCATGTGGAAAAGTTTTAGTGCGAGCTTGTGGTGAAAATATCTAGCAAGAATAGGAATCCTATTGATGGAATTACTATAAGAGATACTTCTCTAGGTTGATATGGGTAATTGGTATATCCTTGTGTTAGTAATGTTTGACATGGATTCATATATACAAGGAAAAGTGAAACTTCCCCCACAATATGTGTTCTTGTGATACGATTCTAAAATGTGAGGGTGAGTTAGTTCCACCCAATGTGGATAGTGTCGATGTGTAGTAGATGAGTTCCTTAAATGTGTATGTTCATGGTTGATTTAATGTGATAAGGTTTCAGAGTGATCATTATTTGTGGTGTGTAGGAAGACAAGGGAATGGAGAGCTTCAGGAAGTAGGAACATGTGGATAAATGGATTAAAGTGTTATTTAGAGTACCAAATGTGCCTTTCCTGCTCTAGTTACAGTTATATCATAGAGTCATAAGAAACATTTTCCTCTATGTATCCCTTTTTTGAGACCTAGAGATACTAGTGGAAGCCTTTTTGCTCATCCCTTGGTATGGAGGCTCCTACAGATAGAATTGGTGGTACCCAGTTTTACCAATGGTGTGACTTTAGTCTACAATAAGAGATGGAACTTTAAAAAAATTTCCTCCATATCTATAGTGGTACCCTATGATGATTTCCTTGGAATGGTATAGTTTTTTACCATACATGATCAGATGATTGTGTCCATTGAGTTTAGGAGTGATTCTAGTTTTATGGGATGGAGTTTTCCTCCTTTGATAAGGATTGACCCCAGAGTAGGGAAAGATGAGCTCATTCATTGGGGCTTACAACTTCTTCCTTATTAGTTCACTAGTATTATCCCTAGAGTAGTAGGTACGATGATACTTAAATTTCCTATGATGGTGGAGGAGTATGAGTCCATCTATCATTATCATGTTTTCATTTTGACTTTCCATAAAGATATTATTTACAATATGGACTTTCACTAGGGATGAAATGATATCTTTTCTAGCATATCAAATAAACCATTTCAGCTGTGAGATTTGGAGGAGTGCTTGGAGGAGTCTATAGAGTAGGGGATTAATATGATCTAGTGTGTTTTTTTGGGTGGACTATTGTTGTTCATTTAAGGGGTTGATGAGATATTGGGTTTAGGTGTGCATTAGCATCACCAAATCCATGTGACTATATGGGGAGTGTATCTACCCTCACAAATTGATGACCTCTTCAACTAGTGGATGGAGGTGAAGTAGATCACAGATTTTCAACTCATGATTGGTTATAACTAGCTCTAGGTTTGAGATGTGGATGTACTGAGCATACCTTACAAGAGTTTTCATTGTTACATTGGGGATTTGGTGACACCCTTTAGTGTGTTGAATTCCCCATCATTTTTTTCAAGACTTATAAACCATATCATTAACCATTATTATATTACCTCATGGTAGTCCTCTATAATGGTACCCTCATTTCCTTAATGTTAGAGTCAAATCATGAAAGACACTTGATGATGGATCTAAACATAATCTGGAAGTTTTAGTCATATGAAATCTCTCATGAATTATGTTCTAAATTCAATGGTTAAATTCTTAGGAAGTTTCTTCTTAGACATGGGAATGATAGTGGATCCTACAATGGTTGTGGAAGTGTGAGCTTGAGGGCCACCCAAGTCGTATTTTGGGTAGAATTTTCTCACAGTGAGGTTTTCCATCTACTGTTGTTGAGTGAGTTGAAGGAGTAGCGGACCACTTTGTAGTTTAAAATTATGGGTTAGGATGGATAACCATTATTCCAATCAATGGTTCTTACCCCTTTTCTTATTTAGTGTGTCTTATAGCCACAACATGGGGATATTGACAGGGATATCTTTCATGAACCGATATCCATAGGATACGTTCTTGATGGTTTCACTAATGTTGGGGATCATGGAATCCTTTTTCATGGATGGTCTGTGGAACTGGTCTTATTGTGGTAAAAGGTGATAAGGAGTATTTTTACGATTGTACTACACCTAGGATATGGGTGGTTATACTAAGATATTTTGGATTTGGATTTGGTGTCCAAGGATGTTGAGGCTTATTGTTGAGTTTAACTACCGACGTCTCACATTCCAATAAGTGGAGATCAAGGTGCTAGGTGGAAGTGGAAATTATATGGTGTTTTTTGTGGTTATCATGATAGGGAATCTACAAATTTTTATACATAAATATTCTTCTTGAGTTATTATAGATTAACTCACTAGCTCATCCCATGTCCTACACCTCCCAGATGAGATCTTAATAGAGAGTTTGGGATGCCTATTCATGAAGAATGTATTAATAATTCATGGAACTCCCTTGAATATCAATCATACTGTGATTCTCATATCAAATCATGATTATGGGTGAGATTATAGGAGTCCTTTGGGACTCAACTGCAGTTGATCATAGTGTTTATACACCAAACATATGGCAGGGGAGAGAAGACTGTTCATGTTTGGGATAACATGCTTCATGATTACATATTAGTATTGGACCGTATCTGTCTACTATTAGTAGAGTGTGTATCGCAATAGTTATCACTCCACCATCGACCTAACACCATTTGAGGCCATGTATAGGGGACTCTATAGGTCATCACAACACTAGTCAGAGTCAGTGGGTGTCATAACTTATAGGCCTATGGTTGGTACTAGTGTTGGTTGTGAAAGGGGTTAAGTACATCCAGTAGTGGATGAGGACTATTTAGAAATCTCCAGGATTCCTTTTTGGACTGAATAAGTTGACCTTTGGTATTCTACTAAAAGGTAATATTTTTAGTGATATCTCACCATATTTGGGATCACATGGATTTTGTGAGGTTGTAAGGTTATCTCTTAGGATCATAGACCCTTTTTACAATTACAAAATCGAGTTATCATGGTGGTTTACCACTTGACCCTATGATTTCGGTTTGAATAGGTTATTAATTTTTACACTTTTCACGGCTGAAGAGACGTGTGCATTACTTGTTGCACTTTGTAGACCCAGATGACCTCGGTGTAGGGCGTGGATATGCCATTCTAGGTACCCAATATTAGTTCTAAACTAGAATGAGAAAACCCATTTTGGATATATGGTTACCTAGGATTGATTTTTGAAATATCATGGGTTCATGGAGAAGGGATCCTGAGAGTGGGAGATCCATATGGGTGCTCAGTATCCTCACATTTTTGTTTAGATTATGCTTTTTAGAGAAGAAATGTCTTGAAGGGGGAATAATGTAGTGCCTTTGGTTTTTAAAAAGATAGACTTTGGAATATTATAAGGAATATTTTCTAATCTAGGTGCTAAAATGGTGCAATATTCTAAGGCCCTTTGATCTAGGTATCAAAAATATAAAAATATTTAATATATTAACACAATGTGTATGTATTATTCCTACAAAAATGATATAACATATAAAACAAGAATTGTATTTGAAATCTAAGCCAATGGTTTAGTCTAGAATGTGGGGTCTTCCCCAATCATGTCATAAATTCATTCATCGCACAACATTCATATGATGCAGTTATTGGAGGATGGGTTTAAATAAAATAACTGATTAATATATTTATTTTAATTTAACTAACATAAATTTAATAATTTATAAATTTATCATTATGGAATTTCACTAGGTTTATTTGAATATCCCAAGGCTATTTTTGATATTGGATTTGGGATTTACTCATTACTATATTGGATCAGATGACTAATAATAATCATATCGAGGTATATCGAGAGGTTGAAAATGAATTATGAATCTTTCATTTCTGGTGGATTCCTTAATAACCAATGATCTATCCAAAATTTTGGTAGGGATCCTAAATTGTGGTCTCCACCATTGATTAAAATATTGAGTGTTGATATATATTTATCTTGTTTTGATCTATTCTTTTCCACCCTTCTCATGAGCTCATTGAAAAAATAAATTAAATTATTATATTATTTATTTTTATGACATGAATCACCCTGAATATCCCCTATTTGAAGTTGTGGAACACAAATTTGTTTGCAATGTTTTTTATCACCCTTTATATTGTTATTTTACACTTTTTTCTTCATGTTCTTCATCATTGTTTTATAGGATCACTGTTCGAGATTACTGGGGTGAGTTCGAGCATGATCGAACCCCCAAATTCATGGAGGTTGTGATAAAATTGATTGAGATGGTGATTTGTGGATAGATTGACATTAGTTGTGGGATATGGGTGATTATTTCTATATATCTTGGATATGGTATGATGATAGGCTATAGGAGGTGCATGGGAAGTGTGGAGGGCCACTATGGGGTGATTAGGATCTAATTTCCAACCACTAAATGGACACAGTTGATAGTCAAAGGAGGTTCCATCCAATTTTGTGAGTTTTATGTATGTGACATGAGGTGTCGATAATAGATCTATAAGCTTCATGGAAGTTCTGAATATTTTGAAGAATACTCGACTACATTCCATATAGTGAGGAAGAACACAAGGTTTGTTATTCAAATTCCATGGTGTCTAGGGTTTCATCTGAAGTTAAATATCACAATCCATGAGGGTTGGAGAACACACCATGTGACTCTAACTATGTGGATATCCTATGTGACATCTACACTCACCCAAGGCTCCATGTGTATGGACACACCTTGTATAAAAGTACAAAAGAATGGACTGAAATACACAGAACATACTAAGATGCATGTACAGGACACCATGTGGTCATACAAATCATGTTTTCTAGAATGAAAACCATGTATAGAAATAAGGATTCTAGAACCATGTTTCAGGATAACACGACATGATAGTGGATTAGGACAATACATCATGTGGGCCCCATACACATCATTACTCTTTCTAGAAAAACTTCCACCTTTCCTATCCCCTTTGTATGGACTCAAATTTTGGACTATGAGTATCTTATCCAAATAATGTTTCCATGTAGAATATGATGGATGATTTTATAATAGATTTCAAAATATGATGTGTAATATTCCAAGCATGATACTTATTTAGGTGAAACTTGATAATAGAAGTGTCCGGGTAGGATAATTAGATATATTCTAGGTAGAGATGGTGATCTATTTGTATGGGTAGGGGTCTACAATCTATAGGGATGGTAATCCCTTAACAAAACATAGAATGGTTACCCTATGCTCTCTACTCAGGTAGATATGATACTCCCCAATTCAAGAAGTGGTTCGTTTATCCATAGGAACAATACTCCCTTGTCGCACCAGGGCGCAAATCCCCTATACTCTCCAGTCAAGTACCAATAGTGCTCCACTATTCAAGTAATGATTGTTCTATCTTTGGAGACAATACTACCCTGTCACACCAGAGTGTGGGTCCCCCATACTCTCTATTCATGTAGAGATCATATTTCCTTATTCATTGTGCGAGTTCTCAATCTCGGTAGTTGGTACTACCCTCTTCAACTAGAGTGTGGGTCCCCCATACTCTTTATTCAGGTAGAGATGAGACCCCCTATTCATGGGGTGGGTCCTCTATCCTTGGGAATGGTACTTCCCTATCATACCAGGGCACATGTCCCCCAAAATCTCTAGTCAGGTAGATATTCCACACACCTATACCGGGTGTGGGTCCTCTATCTATGGTGATGGTACTCTCCAATCACACCAAGAAAAGGATCCACATACTCTTTATTCAGGTAGATATGGTAATCCTCTATTTTGGGAGTGGTTACTCTATTAATAGAGGGGAAATACCCCCATATTAAAACTATTATGGGGTTTAGGTCTCCCATAGAGTATGTATTTCTCATATCTGGAGTGCAATGGTGAAGAGAAGACCCCTACACACATATTATGGTGATTTAAGGTTTGATTTTGGGAATCAGTGATGATCTACTTCATTTATGGGACTACTCATCATCATTGGATGGGTTGTGATATAGATATCTCATTTCTCTATCATTTGGGACTATTTTTGATAGTATATGGATGATTGTGGTTGTTGTATTAGTTTCTAATTTACACGCCTTTACTGGGTTGAGTTAAACTTTTATTATATCTCTCTATCGCTCCCTTTTGGGTTTTGAGAGATCCTACTGGGTTTATATATACTCACACCTATATGGTATTTCCTCAAACATGTCATGTCTTATAAAGATGATGGATAGATCAACAATGATTTCAAGAAGCATATGGATACATGGGTGTATAAGCCATATATGTTGCCTGGGATTAGAGATTAGGAGTTGGGGTATCACAAATATTTTCCATTTGAGTTGTTTTCATGGTGGGAATTCATTTATGTTTGGGTGTTTATTTTTACCCTTTACACATTATTTGTATTCTATTATACATGAATACAGTCCCCATAGTTTATTTCAATCATATTTTATCTCCAGATGTTATTATATTTAATTTTTACTCTACTACACTAATTCTTATAGATGGTTAGGTGTATTCATATAGGGACATTATAAAAGGCCTCTCATTTCAGTTATGCCTTCTCAGTGCCTATTTCTATCCCCTTTACTATTAGAGGTGGGTTTGGGGTTATGGCAGTTTGGCCTTCCATTGGCTAGGTAGGCCCCAATTGGTTGGGTCATCACATGTCCTCTATTTTCACAATTAAAACATTTGGTTGTTAGTTTACCACTATACATACCTCTTTATCCTCTTATGAAATTTCATGATATTAGAAAAAGGGTATTTAAAAAATACTTCTTAGTTTATCCTTCATCTAATTATTCCTATTTCACTTATATATATAAATTCCTTTGATATTTTAAAATGAAGTATAATTTCCCTAATTTCCTTTTCTTTTAATTTTTTATCTTCTTCATATTTCATAGTTAATAAGTGTAAGTACCCAGTTTCCAGTAGCCTAATATTAGTGGTTAATCTATTATCTTGGCTTATGATATAGTAAATAATGTCCCAATGGACCAAAAAGTATAGTTTTAATTGAAAATGAGATACATACTGTAATTACACAATATATTTGAAAGAATATAACATAATGTAGTATTTACTTCAATACAACAATTATTAATTTTATAATATCCTTTCATATTAATCATAAAAAATTTCCTAGAATATTGTGGAAAGGAAACATAAGAAATGGGTGATTTTAGTTGCTCAATAATGGTATGGGTATAGGATAATCTAATAAGTCATGAATAATATGGAAATAATAATTGGTGATCAAGTAATGACATATAAATAATCACCTGAGTTAAAAACTCATCCATGGATATTAAATATAATAGTAACATTGAAATCAATAAAAAAAATAATGATAGAATTAACAATGTCATACATCTGAAACATACCATCATGGCCTTGGCCAACACATATTAAAATTCCATCATTACCTTGTGTCCTGAAATCTAAATAAATGGGTAAGGCCTTAGGAAAAACCCAATCTATTTTATATCATGATACCTACCAATGCATCAAGGGGATATATCAATCCCGAATAATCTGCTTAAAAGACTAATTCATTACATATATTAATAAATAATAAAACTAAATTAGCATGCCTTACTAATCAATTACTATCCTTAATGAAAAACTACCACATGGAATATCAATACATTCCCCCAGTAAAAAAGATCATAAAACATACAAAGAAATATGGTGGATTTCATCATTAGAGTTAATACTCTATATAATGTTCAAAAAATAATGTTTACATAGATTATAATACTTTAAAAATATCACAGAAAAATTTCGTGGGGAAAATATCCTCTCCCCTTTGAAAATCATGTTTTAAAATATAAAAAAATTAAAAAATAATAAAAATAATTATTTTATTTTAAAATAAAATTGTAAAAATATAAATAAAGATTCAAATAATTGAGGTGTCATGATCGTGGTAAATTGTATTCATGTTCTATAAGTTAAAAACATTTTTTAACACTTTTATAAGAAAATTCAAAAAATACCTCCTTCAGAAAAGAATAAGAAGAATCCTAAGTAAATGTATGGTAATAATTAAAAAAGGGTAAAAATTAATTTAAAAGATAATTTAGAAAGGTAAAAATATTTTTGAAAATAATTTTAGATAACTCGAACATGGATGAGAAACATTCATCAGTTGGGACATAAAAACAAACAATCCCAAATAACGATGAGATTTTGAAATAAACCCTTACATAAGTTTCAATTTCCTTTGTACATGTTCAAAATTTTTATATAATAAATATATCCAGGAACCATACTCATATATATCATACCATATATGATTTATTTATAATGTTCAACCAACTATTTATTATATATTCATTATTAAAATCATTATTTCACATGGTAATTGCTTTGTTTTTCTTGTACGATTTGGTTCGATATTTTTAATCCTTGTATATTGATTATGGTTAAATAATAAATTGAATTATTATAATGATATAAATATAATATATATCCATTATATACATATTTAGTGAAATCCATAAATGGGAAATATAGAAACTGAATTACATAGTTCATCGAGATGGTAGGTCGTACGTATGACTGAAATACATATTCACTTATTAATGGATAGAAAAAAATACAGTTAAAAAATATTTAAAATTTAAAGAATAATTTTTATATCATAAATATCATATATTTTTACTAAATCTATTCTTATTACCATCCACATAAAATAGAAATGTGAAATGAATCACATCATTTCATGGAGGTGGTAGTTCACACATATGCACAAACGATGTTATCATTTCTGAAAAGATTGGAAGGTAAAAATTTAGATATTATATTATAATATTATATGTTTAATTAATTCATAATTATCAAATATATTCATTAGGGGCATATTTATAACCATTTAGGAAAAGTGGTGATGAAAAAAGAATTACACCACTATACGGAGACAATAAGCCATATGTATGTATGAGTGACGTTTTTTCATTTCGTAGGATGAAAAATAGATGGTATATGGTTGTAACATAATCCTAAAAACTTATAAGTATATTTATGCTACGTTATTTATTATTTTAATATTATTAAAACACATTAATAGGAATTAGAATAAAAATAAACATGAACGATTGAGTAAAGATGATTACCTCTTCTTTGATGGGCTCTCTTTAGATCTCTTCCTAAGAGATGTATGGATGCTATTTTAGAAGGCCCAGAACCTCATTTACATGAATGAAGATGTTTATAATATTAATCAGTATATTTTCATCAATATATATCGCTGAAATCAGTATAAATAAGTAAGGGAGTAGGTTCACATTTATAATTGAGGTGATGGGAACTTTTGGAATTTCATATAATATTAAATTAATATAAATTATTTATCAAGTAAAATGGAATCCAAGTTGATATAATTTTAAAATTGGGTAGATAAAATTATAAATAATCTCATCCAATAATATTTGGATAGGTTTTGGATATAGTTTCACCCTTATCTTGTACTTTTATCGCACATTATCCCTTTTCACAATTACAATACTATAAAAATTTTCCACACTCTAAGGGAAAATAATGTAACTATAAAAGGACCCATAAATTGACCATGATTGATTAAGTTAAACAGATAACATTATTTTTTATGAATATAATATTTTTATTAATTTTAAATCATTTAATAAATTATTATTTTCATAAAATATCAATAATTTTAATTTTAGAACTATTAATATAGTTTCTCTTTAACAACATCAATAAAACAAAAGATATAGAATAAAATAAATAAAAACCTTTATAATATCTAATTTTTTAATCATTAAAATCCATTTTTAACTTTAATTATTTCAAATTATACAAAATTTTAATGATTTTAGTAGCATTTATTCTTCTTTTCCATTAATTAAATAATTACTCCATCAATGTTGTTTAAGAATTTAATGTAAGTATTTATACACAAAAAATTAAAAATAAATTATTAAACTAAATTTAAATCACTTTTATATAAAAAATATTATTTATAAATGAATTTATAATCAACTTATCCCAATATTAAAAATACAATAGATACTAAAAATAAGATTATGATGTTTTGTACTTTTCTTTATATAAAATATTCTTAAGGTCACAATCTCATCTAAATAAGACAAAGGCAATATAACTGAATATTGTATGTTTATGAATGAAATTTACTAATTAAGTAAAATTAATTTAGGTTCAAGGGTCATTTTACTATCCATATAATATTATTTTTAAACCTTAATTACTTGATTTACCCATTACCATAGTAAGAAAAATATTAAAGTTACTATGCATATTGAACAAAATATAAAAGGGGATAATTTAAAAAATGTGGACCTCATGATTCCAAATATGGGACCTATTATTTAATTTTAAATTTAAATAATTTAAAAAATATAATTTAATATTAAAATGAAAAACACAATGAAAAGTAATTTTTTAGGACAATGCATTTTAAGTATAAACTTTTTTATAACAAATTGAACAATAAAAGTGATTATAATTTACTTAAGTGAGTTACTGATAATATAATAGAACTAAATTTACTTTTAATATATTTTTAAATAAAATGGTTGTTTTAAAATTCTTGAAATAAAAATATAGTTTTTAATAAAAAGTTATATTTTTTACTATTCACAGGAAAATCAATATTTTCAGAGAAAATCTATAAAAGTCACCTGAAGAAATTTTTTTTATTTTTATTTCGAAAATAATGTTCGTTTTATCAAATAAATTTTCTAGAGGTGAAAAATATATATTATATTATATACTCATAAAAATCATTTTTGAAGAAAATGTATAAATGAATTTACTAAAATTTGAGTATATATTTTTGATGAATTAATTAATAAATTTTTATTGATTAATAATTTTATATATATTTCATAATATGATTAATAAAATTCAAACCAACTAATTTAACGTTGTGGTTATAATGACCATTTTTGAATAATAATGTCTTAATAGTGCATTGTGGTTTGTTTAATCTAGGTGTTTCATGTTGTAAACACTATTGAACATATAATTATTTTAAAATATTTGGGTTTCATGAACCAAAAGATATATAATAAATTAAATTTATTTAAATAGAATCATACCAAAAAACTAAGTTGTTACATTCTTCCCTCCATCAAAAAATTTTATCTAAAAATTATAGAATGTCACCTTGTGAATAGATTGGTGTAGTTATTTATCACAATTTATTCTTGTTTCTACATTTCCCCTTCTATATTATGATTTCTACAAATAAAAATTACCAAATTATTCAAAAAAATTCTAAAAACATGTTCTCAAGTGTCCAGAATCTGGATAGGCTCATCAGAGTAAGATATATCAGCTTCTAATTCTATTTCTTCATAGGTGAGAACATGTGTTGGGTCTATCATATACCTTACTAAAAATGACATACCAAACAAGTCCATCTAGAAGAAAATCTTCTGACCATTTATTAAAAAGAAAGAAAAAGGTACATAGGAGTGGCAGACAGGGTCATACAAACATAAATTACCTCATCCACCAAAAATAGGTCTAGAGATCATAGTAAAACATATCATTTCAATAATCAGAGTCACCCGTAGTCTCCCACTCTAATTGAGTCATATCCCGATTGTATATTTTCAAGATATTTGTATCCACATTCCTTGACACCTTAGACAATGATCTGCGATACACATTTCTAGGAACATTAGAATAATCCTTATGTGGTCTCATCTTTGAGGGGATAGAGGTGAAACCCTCACTAGAAATAATCTTTGTATTGCTACTTAAGATTTATTCCTTGTAAGAGGCATGCCCACCCATTCCTGAGACCCTAATCGGGGTACCCACATTCTCCTATTAATCCTCATAAATGTTCCCCCATTTATCAGGTAATTTAGAAACATGAAAACGCTTCTGGATTTCATACTGGCAAACAACATTTTTCTCTGCATCATTATACTTGGAGATGTCAATTTGGGAGGTATCAGGGATCATCAATCCCAGGGTCCGTATATGGGTGTCCAAAACTGGAGTAACCTCTTTAAACAAATGAAACTGAGTATTAGAGGGGCCACTATGGGCCTTCTTCAAAGATACATCAATTAACATCCCTTTTCCAGTATCAGATTTCCTAGAAATTAGCACATCTGAAACAGTGGGAACTATATTGTTAAGTGAATCACCGTCATGAGCAGTAGACTTTGACAACATTGAATCCTTCACCTTAAGCTTCCTATGATATAGAGCTATTGAATGACCTGTCACCCCACAATCCTCCCAAGAAACATTCATCCAACATAACACCAAAGAGTGTCCAACAGCCAAACATTCATTGCAGAAAAGATGTTTTTTTTCATATTCAACATCAATTTTAATGTTATCAGGAGTGGAAAGGGTTACCTTGTCAATCAGAGCTGTTCTAAGATCAAAATCCACCAATATCCAAGAAAAATGACCAAACATCACATCCTCAGTCTCTTTGTCAAGCCGAATCGGAGCCCCAATTGCCATGCCAATATCATGCAAAATGTTCGGAGGCCAGAGGACCCAATTGAGTCCATGAAGAAGAATCTAGAGCTGAGAAAAATCATTTCTTGCATGCAAGACATTAAAATCCAATGGCCATTTATTCAGATGAATCCATCCAAGTTTCAGAAACAAGGTTCCCATGATCCATGCTCAAAGATTCAAATCATTAGATGAAAAAAGGCAGTGAAAAAATACTCAACCAAGAGAAAAAATTTTCCAATTAGAGAAACCCCACAAATGCGAGGTTCTATAGATCAAATCATCAAGTTTCCATGGTTGTGAACCTTTAGGAAGAATTTTTTTTGCAATCAATTATTTTTTTCCAATTGAAATTATCTCATCAAGAGCTGTAGGGTTAGCTTCAATGTGAGCTGTTGAACCCTTACGAAGAATTCTACTAGGACTTGAGTCCTTCAACCGCGCAAACGAACATGCCCCATCCAATTTCATCCTTGCATTTGATTTTCTCATCACATCGTAATAAGATTTAGAGCCATGGAAAACATCACTGCGGGGTAGAATAGGTTCCAGCAGCAATGCCTCAATAGGAGCAGCAACATCATTAACCTCCTTCCAACTAGATGACATCGGTAAGCCACCGTGCCTCACATCAATCCTCAAGGTTGAAAGAGATAGCTGTGACGCCTCCACAGATCTGGTGTAAGGATTCGAAGCCATATTAAAACCTGCCGATAAATTTGACTTCACTGCAACCATAGGGTTGCAAACATCTACCAAGAGCTGTGGATCATGAGCAGATGATGAGGAGGGAACCGCCGACGCCACGCCGCCAAGAGTAGAAATAAGATTGAAGCCATGGAAGAAAAGGATCACCATGGTCGAATGGAAACCCTAAAATCAATCGATGTAGAAGGGAGCGCTTGCAACCCGTAACACCATAATCCAACACATCATAACAATGATATATGTAAAACATATTTTACTTTATAGCGGAAATGTAAAATTTAAAAATGGTATACCAAAAATCCAATTATTCTATAAATTAAAAAGGTTCGATGTACTTAGATCTTAGTTTTCATTCTTTAAGAATATTATAACACCCTTCCATGGAGATCCCTTCAGTAAAATGTGATCTCCCACTTTAAATTTCAAATATTTCCTTCAATTGGTAGAATAGTTCTTTTAAGATCGTTTATATGCTCTAATACAAGTTTGAATTGTCTTTAACTTTTTCAAATTTTTCATCCACTACTTATGGGCCTACCAAATTCTTTTCCCCAAATTCATCCCAACATGTTGGAGTTTGACATATCCTTATATACAATGCTTTATATAGAGCCATTTTTATACATGAATGGGATCTATTATTATAGTTGAATTCTACCAAATGTGAATACATATATCACATACCTTGAAAGTTAGGAAATCATTACCTCAACATGTCTTCTGATATTTGGAAATATCTTTTACACTTTCCATCAGTTTGAGGATGATAAGTGGTGCTCAGAAGAAGCTCATTATCAATAACCTTATGGAGAAATTTCTATAATTTTGATGTAAATTTTGGATCAGAATTAGACACAATTTAATTTGTTTCACACTTAATGTCTTACTACATCATTAATATTGTGTTTTATAGGGTGAACTAGAGGTAAAACTTCTCTAATTTCAATGAAATGTGATGATTTAAAATCATGATCAACAATAACCCAAATTGCACCACTCTTCCTAGGATTGTATGGAAATCTAATAACAAAGTCCATAGTTATGAAATCCAATTTCCATATTTTAATAGGTAGGTTTTATGACTCTTATATGATGATGTCTCTCAGCCTTAACATGTTTTCAAACCAAACATCTTGACACATAATCATTAATTTTCCACTTTATATTATCAAACCATAAATGTTCCTTCAAATGCCATGTATCTTGGTGATATCAAGTTGTATATAGAAATGAAATAAATAAGTATAATAAAAATATTCCCTCTTTATCTTAGGTATATATAGAACACATTATATCATTCTTAATTTTAGTACCCCATCTTCATAAATGAAGTCATCCAATTTTCCATCATTGATGGGATTAATATTATTTTGAAAAATGTCATCATTATACTTAATAATTTTTATCTTTTCCAATAAAGATTATTTGGAAATAATTTTAAGTGGAGTGATGTTTCCCCTTCCTTAAATATCCTTGTATACATATTTACTAAATCCATGAACATAGAATCCTTCTCAATCCTTATTTTGATAAAAAATACTTGATATTTCCTTCTCAATGCATTTTCTATATTGATTTAATTCCCTAGGACACAGTCTAGTGACTAATAATAATACTTGAGTAGCTTGAGATATGGACATTATCTCATGTTGAGCTATTTCTGTGATAAGATATATTTCAGAATCTCATGATAAGTATATATATTATATTTTTTCCATAGAGATAGTGTCACCATATCATAAAATAAAACATTGTAACTTCTAACTCATTATCAAGAGTGAGATAGTTATATTACAGATTCTCTAAATATCTGAATTCATAGTAAATAACTTTATCATTATTTATAAGTACATAAAAAGTCCCTTCTTTAATGCATAACTATATATCACAAATCCACCATTTCCCAATAATAGAGTCAATATCAGAGCATTAAACAGTTACCCCTTCAATTATTCCAAACATTATTTACATTCCTTTTCCAAATGAACTTAAACACTTTATGATTTTTATTGTTTAAACTATAAGAAAATTGAGAATTTGATTGAACATATCACTTATAGTAACCTAAAAACCCATTGAAACTTTGTATCAGTTATGTTTGTTGTGTGTTTCATTATTAGATGTTTTTTCTTCACATGATCAATTAAGATTTGATCTTTATAATAAATATGTCCAAGAAAATAAACTTTTGGAATACATTATTATCACTTGCAAAATTTACCATATAACTATTTTCTTTTAATATCCCAAGATCAATTCACATGGGATTTTCATCACCCTGATAACTCTAAGAGTACAATGAGACATTATCAATAAATACCACATCAAAATTACCAAGATTCCCCTTTAATATTCTCTTCATTAGTTTTTTAAATACAAAAGGTAAATTAATCAATCCAAATAGGATTTATATAAACTCATAATTTCCATACCTCATTTTAAATGTTATCTTCAAAATATCCTCCTTATTTACTCAAAATTGATGATACCTAGAATGAAGGTCAATCAATGAAAAATAAATTCCTATGTTAATTTGATCAAATAAGTCATCAATGTGAGGTATATGATACTTATTCATTATTATAATACTAATTTCCCTGTAATAAATGAAAATCCCCATAGATCCATCTTTGTTATTAACATAAATAATTGGGCCTCCCCAAGGTGAAACACTTGGGAATATTAATACCTTATTACTAAAATCCTCAAAATTTTCATCAACTATACTAATTACACAATGTAGATTATATAGCGTGTCTTTGATATAGGTCTTATGCCATTGATTAAATCAATAGAAAACATGACATCAAACTCTAGTGGATGTCTAGGTAATTCTATAGGAAATACATCAATGTATTTTTTACAATAGTTACTTCCTAATTTTGAATATTATATTTTCGATATGTAGGTTATTTATACTCATCTTGACCAAGGATTTAATTTAGAAAATATTTTTTGGGAGGATCTAGACATAAATCAAATGGTGATGTTTCTCCTCAAAAGATAAGGAATTCCATATCATCATCATGAATAGTAATTTCCATCACCTTATAGTAATTTTTTTCAACGTATTTAGAAATCCAGTCCATATCAAGAATTTTATCAAAATTAACCATTGGAATGATTATAAATTTGGAAAATAGGGTATTTTTGTGTGTCATAATGGGAAATTACTGACAAATCCTTATCCTAGTGAGAATTCCCTTATGAGTCTTGAATGACAGCTCCTGTCTTAAGGTGCTGGGGAAATATATAATTTTCATAGAAAAATTGGAAGATATAAAAGAGTGGGATGATATAAAATAAAATAAATAAATAGGTAATTTTAATGATATGATTAAAGTACCTTTCACTACATCATTAGAAACATCAACCTTAGCTATTGTTATAAAAAATCTTAGACTTTATTCTTAGGAATGTTTTGGGGAAAATTCCTTTGACGCATAGGATAATCATTTTAATAGTGACTCATCTCCTTATAGTTGAAGAATTGATCATTGATAGATTTTTTACTTACCTTTCAATAATTATCCTTGTGGTCCTTCTTTTCACACTTGAAAAAACTCATTTTCCTTTAATGTAGGTAATAGGATATTTCCTTCCCCATGTATCAAATGTTAGAGAATTTCCCTTTCTCTTCTTCACCTAATCCATTTTTCCTCTTCCATCCGCTTCTTCTCCTGGTATCCCTATGAGTCATAATAATTAGAGAGTTATTTTTCTATATTGATATCATATGAGACTATGTCCTCATATGATGAGAAGGTTTGGGAGACTAGTTCCCTTTGAAGGAAATGATTAAACCCATTAAATAAATGGTTAGTCTTACTCTTTAGGTTAAGTGTATAGTCTAAAGAAACCTTGATAACCTTGTAAATTATTATTCACACATAGAAACGTTTTCCTTTTCCTTTTATAGACTCATTAATGAATGGACCTAAGGCCTTATTTTTTTATTTATTTTAAGATAAACCCCCTTTTAAAGAGAAAGGGGGAAACCTCACATGACTTCAAAGAGAAACATACATAAACATAACCTGATCCAAAAACAAGACTACTAAAAATGCCCCACCCTAGCATCAACATCATTATAGAAAGCCTTCATCCAAGCATGGATACTCAACAAGGTGTCCCATGAAAAAAAATCATGGGCTTGGTACCGTTGGCTAGGCCATACCCTCTAAATCTTCCATATCCGAGAGCCATACGTAGAGAAAGAAAAATACTCTGTATCCACATCTGAAGCATCTACTAGTAGAAAGTCTATACCAAGCAGTCATCAAAAATACAAAACCTCAAATGCAATAATGGAAAATCATGAATCCATCTATTTACAATCGTTTCAGCATAAGTCCTTTCCAATCAGAAAACATCATATTTCCAACACTATGGAAATACTCCACCCATAAAACCAAAAACCAAGAACAACCTACTCCGAAAAAAACCTGGGAACCAAAGTACATCCAGCTCAGGTTGAAACTCCACCGCCTACAGCTCTCAAAGACAACACCAAAAATTCTAATAAACAAACAGAAATCTAAAACCACCAGATTTCAAGCTAACATCAACCATAATAAAGAAAAATCAAGAAAACATCCCTTCGCTACCTTTTCTACTACCAAGAAATTCATCTGCTGAAGCCCAACCCCATTCCGCAAGAAAAATGTAACAGAATTTTTCTGCACCCATAACCAAATCACGAGAATCGGAAAAAAAATGAAAGAAAAAACATCACCATGAAGAATTCTCCCGAATGCCAAACCACGCCAGAAAAAATATTTCACAAACCAGAATCAAATCCCGTCACCGCCGTCACGATCTCTCCTGGAGACCACAACGATCACCCTACGCACACCGATCTGAAAATTAATCTGTGATTATGACTCTCAGACAGAAGACGTTGGGTCACCGGATATAGTAATTACCCAACTGCTAAATGGGGAAAGGGCAAAAAACAGTGGGAAAGGCGGCCGATCCCACGAAGTCACGACGACGCCTCCACTGAGAGAAGAGCCGCTGCCACGAGACCGTCAAGAAGGAGCACCGAAGGGGGGTTGAGGCTGACCCGAGGAAGAGGATACGAGCGACGGTGGTAGGGGAAACCCTAGAGATTCGATGCCCCTTATAATATCATCCGTAAGGTAGGATTATTCCTTATAGACTCATGAATTATCTCTTCATATCATCTAATGGTTCCTGAGGAAAATATTTCACCAATAATAGTTCCCTAAAATACTTTTATTCCATGATAAATATTTCATCATCATCCTTAGTGTATTTAATAAATGGCCATCATTGATCTAAACACCTTAGGAGATAATAAAATACCATTATAGCATTATATTTCTCATTACTTCCCAAATATAGAAATAACTTCTCTAAGGAACTTAAGCATTACTTAGGAACAAATTGATTTGTAGTTCCATGGAATGATGGTGTATTATTGCACATAAAGTTGTCTAACATTGTTACACCTCATTATGGATAAGTTAGTTACTCCATTGGTGAAATTATATTTGAAATAACCTGAGTCAGTTTCCCCAAAATAGTTTTAATTTATTTGGCTCATGTAACTTCATCTCCAGCTTTATTATCTTTCCCTAGAGGGAAATCCCTACATGGATTACATGAATTGATTCTATTTTCATTCCATCCACTAGGTTCCATTTCTAAGAAATGGAATATACTATATTAGATCATAACATTATGAAAAATAATTTATAATTTCAAAAATAGTGAAACACTAATTATAAATTCAAAATTTATGTAAAACTAATCTAAAAATACTAGGCTTATTTTTATTGGGAATATTCTCAAAGTCCATTATAGATTAATGTTTCCTTAATATATATTTTCCTAAATTTAGTTCCCCATGTTTTCAAATAAAATTTCTATAATACCAACTGTAATGAACATGATTCCAATATCTCAAATTTGTTGGTAACTTTATTTTAGTGGAATAAGATACAATAAAACTCATCCCAAAGTATCAAATTGATTAGTAGTATTTGAAAACTATATACATAATAGAATTACACATTATATTTGAAAACATAAAATACAAGAAAGTATTTTATTGAAGAACAACATTTTTCAATATTTAATATCCCTACATATCAATAATAAAATACTTCATAACATCCAGGGGAAAACAACATAAGAAAGGGGTGGTATCAAATGATTTGTAAGGGTATGGGTATAAGAGAATTAAACAAGGCATGAAAAATATTATAAGAATTAATGATGATAAAGTAATTCCATATAAATAATCATATGAGCTATAAAGTCATACATGGATTTTAAATGAAACAATAACATGGAAGTAAATAAATGCATTTATAATGATGGAATACATGATTTCAGAAATCTGAAACATACCACTGAGGTCATGGCCAAGACATCTGAAAAACATTTCAAGGAATTGTGCCATGAAATCAAAATAAATAGGTAAGACCTCAACCAAAAATATTAATAGTTTGAATCATGAGATCAACTGATGCATAAAGGGACTATAGTTGAAACATCCTATCAATTAATATGTTTAAGGAATTCCTCATATGAATAAATAATACATCTTAATCAATATGCTTTAACAATCAATAATTATCCATATTGGAATAACTATCAGACAAAATGTAAATATTTTCCCCCAGTCAAAATGATCTTAAACCATCAGAAAAATATGGTAGATGGTATCATTTTATTATATCCTCAACATAATATTAAAAAAACTATTTTGACATATATTAAAATACTTTAAAAAGTTATTAGGAAAATTACATTATGAAAATACCATTTCTACTTTGAAAATAAATTTTAGAAATCTAAAATCATGCACATAATAAGTAAATAATTTCCTATGAAAATAACCATGTAAAATGATAACTAATGATTTCATTTAATTTATGTTTCATAATTTATGGAATCTATTTTCATTTTGTTTATGATAAAAAAATATTCCTTTCATGTTTTTCTAAAAAAAAGTCAAAAAGTACATCATTTTTAAAATGGAAGGATGATTCCTATTAGAAAATTATTAAAATTCAAAAGTGGGTAAAAATTAATTTTGGAGAATAGTTAAAAAATTAATTTTTTTAGAAAATGTGTACATGGAAGAGAAATATTCCTAAAATAAGATTTAAAAATAAACAATCCTAAATAATAATGAGATTGTAAGAAAAACCCTTACCTTAGGTTCAATTTCCTTTGTATGTATTTTAAAATACTACATAATGAATATATATTTATCATAAATATATTGAATAACCATAATAATATATATCATTCCACATATTATTTACATAAAATATTTTATCACATGTTTTTTATCAATTTATTATTAAAATCACTATTTTGGGTGGTAACTGCTTCATATTTCATGTATGATTTTGTTCGATAGTCTCACTTATTATACTTTGAGAAAGGTTAAATCATAACCAAAATTTTAATAATGATATAAATATAATATATATTTATTATCTACATATTTATTTTAATCCATAAATGATAAACATCGAAAATAAATTACTCCCTTTACGAAGATGGTATTCCATATATATGCATGAATGTTGTTTTCACTTTTCAGTGGATGGAATGAAATAATGTTAAATAATATTTAATATTTTTAGAATAATTATTATATCATATTTATCATAAATTTTAATTAAATATATCCTTATTACAGTCCAAGTAAAATATAAATTAAAAACAAATTGTGTCACTTCTTAGAGGTTATAGACCACACATACACATGAGCGACGTTATCATTTCCCAATGAATTCGAAGTTTAGAATATAGATATGATATTATAAATAAAGATTTATAATTATGAAATAATTATTATATATACTCATTAGTTATATATTTATAACCTTCCAAGTAATGCGGTGATGAAAAATGAATTACATCGCTATGTGGAGACAATAAGTCGTACGTACAAACGAGCGATATTTTTTCTTTTCATTAGATTGAAAGGAGATAGAATATGGTAGTAACATAAATATAATAACATATAATTATATTAATTACATTGTATTTATTAATTTAATCTGATTACAACACAATAATAGAAATTATAAGTATAAATAATCTTGAAAGAGTCGGTAAATACAATTACCTCTTCTCTGGAGGGTTTCAATTTGATATCCTTTTAATGGGCCAACAAAAGCTATTTTAGAAGGTAGAAACCCTTAATATCATGTATAAGGATGTTTAAATTAGTAATGGGTATGTTTTAGTTAATCTAGATGACTCAATGTGGTATAAAAAATTAAGGAACTATTTTCCTTTTATAATTGATGTCAGGGGCATATTAGGAATTTCATAAAATATTAAATTATTATAAGGTATTTTTAATGAAAAAATTATCCATAACTGATAAAATTAAAATTTAATTTTTAAATAAGTATAAATTATTTCATCTAATAAATTTTGGATAGTTTTGGATATGTTTTCAACATTATATTTTTGTTTTAACCCACTTGATAACTCATTTGACAATTACTATACTATTAAAACTAAATACCCTCTAAGGGTTAATAATGTTACTATAAAATGATAAAAATCCCATAAATAGACCATTTTATAATTAATTACCCATATAACATTCATTTGGTCGAATAAAGTATTTTTATGAATTTTAAATTACCTAATAAATATCATTTTCCTAAATTTCAATACTGTAAATTTCAAAAATAGTCATTTAGTTTGAATTTAATAACAAAAAAACATTAAATTAATTTAAATATAATTATTACAAACCCCTATAATATCTCATTTATGTAAATAATATCAGTTTTTAACATTAGTTCTTTCAATCCATAGAACTTTTAATGATTTTAATATCATTTATTTTATGATTTCACTAATTATATAATTACTACATATTCATTGTGTATGAATTTAGGGTAATTATTTATTCAAAAAAATTAAAATAAAATAAAATTGTTAAGTTAAATAATTTATTTTTCAAAATATTATTCCTAAAAAAATATATTTTTTGTATCCCTATATTAAAAATACTATATTTATTAAAACCAAGAGTGTGATATTTTTTACTTTTTGTACATAAGATACTATAAAGGGTAAAATCTCATCAAAATGAAAAAAATCCCATATAACCATGTATTATTTTATTATAAATGAAATGGAATCATAAAATAAAATTGATGCAAGTAAAGGGGTAAATTTATAGTCCTTATCATGTTATTTTAACCACTAATTACTTGATTCACCCTTTATCATGCTAAAAAAATTACTAAAGTTACGATTCATATTGATCCAAAATAAAAGGGGAATATTTAAAAAATTTGGACCTCCTAATTAAAAAATGGGATCCATTATTGAAAATTCAATTTCAATAAGTATAATAAAATAGTTTAAGATTAAAATTAAAAATTAAATGAAAATTATTTTTTCATAAAAATTCCTTTTAAAGTATAAAAATGTTTTTATACCAAACCCAACCATAAAAGTGATTAAAATAAAGTTAATTGGATTATTAATTATATAAGTGAAATAATTTGACTTAAAAAATTATTTTTAAACAAAAATTTAATTTTAAAATGTTTGAAATAAAAATACTATAATGTCTCAGATTTTATGTGTATTATTTTTGGACATTATATTGATTATTTTTGAGTCCAGACACTGAGATATGAGGACTAGTGTGCCCAGAATAAATATTTAAAATATATTAAATATATTAAATAACACCAAGGTTCTTTTTTCCTAGAAAACTTAAATAACTCCTGAACCGAGACCCAGATTAGAAATTTGAGGGAACCATTGATTCCAAACCGTGTATTTTACCTTAAGCGTGACATAATCATTTCAAGTGTTAAAATTTATTAAAAATTCATCACGGGCCTTATGAAATGAAATAAATAATTTATTTTGTTTAGGTTTTGAGGCAACAACCCTTCCTCCTTTAAGTAAAAGTATTTGTTAATTTTCTCAGGGTTGGCCCCTAAACCCTAGATATTTAGACAAAACTTTGGAGATCATTTATTTATAGAGGATGATGGATTTGAACTGGATCTTAGATCATCATGGAAATAATTTCTATGGATCTCATCCACAATGGAAACATACCCATTCTTTATCAATGATCATTCCACCCTCTAGGTAAGATGTTTTTTATGATTTCTATCCCATTATTGAATCCTGAATGAACGCGGATCACTTCCATGTATATTATTGATACATGCATCATCAGAATAATTATATTGATGGAATAATTTTACTTGTCCATTCTAATTTATCCTTCTTCATTCATCCTTTCAATGATAATGAATTGAGGACCAACGAATAATGGTAGAGGTTCATTCATCACATTTATGGATTATGGATTTCTCTCTTCGTTCATAACATGTTCATCATAGGCATTTTCTTTTGGCACACTATTTGATGAATACTTGGTATTCAATCATTTCATGAATGTTATTTAGTGCAATGGATCGGGACTGTGGGTGTGGTTCATGATTAACTGTGCAGTCAAGGTATGATGATTGTGGTGGTTTATTGTGACCAGAATGGATGGATTTGTGGTTCCTGTTCTTCCCAGTTTTGATGAATGGTGAGAGTTTTCATCATCAGAACATTCTCTGAGTTCATTTGGAACCCCTAATCTAGTGATCATATGAATAGAGGATTGAAAAAATAAATTATATAGGTTCTATAAATGGTGCAACCTTTGATGAGGTGTAAGATGGCATAGAGGCAGATCTGGAAATCATGAGCAATAGGGAATGTACTTTGGGATTACAAACTATTTGGGCCCATGGATGCAGTTCTAAGTATTTCGATAGAGTTATGGATAAACTCCATGTGACCCCTATCACATAGTTTTTGACCCATTCTGTGAGACTCGGTATGTACTTAGGAGAGTACATAGACATGGATAAAAGTACGCGGCTATGTATAATGCCATGTATTTTTCAACAAATAGAGCTTAGCATACATGGACTGGTACACAGACACTATCTCGGTACACAGACATATCCTAGAAACACGGGTATGATACCGCTATCTCAATATGATATTTTCTCCTTATACATACCATGTATATGGAGACTACATGTCGTGCGATGATTTTAAAATGGTTAGGCATGGGGATAGCTAGACATGTCGTGTACCCCCACTATACACTATAAACCCCCTTGTACACAATGTACCCCCTTCAAGATTTCTCAAGGATCCTTGTTTTTTTATTTGGACCAATAATGGTTGAATGTGATTCTATTAATCCTTTCCCTTAAGGGTACAATATGACATTACATCCATATCACTAGAGTGTTATCCCCTCTAGAGGATGATCCTTAGAGAGAGTTGTGGTGTCCCTTTACGATACTGGAGAGTGATCCTCTATAATTCTTTGTTCCCTAGGGGGGTTTGTGGAATCATCATGACCTCCATGAGTGGATATTTTATCCTCTATCGAGATGGATGTATTAATAGGTTTTTTTTAAATGTATACTTAACCTCTCCTACATAGAGGGTTGATACAGATTAGGTTTTTTGGTGTCCCCCAACAATTCTGGGTGTGACCCTCTATCAGTGTATTAGAGTCTTATTAGACCAGTGAGAATTCATTTGATGGGGACTAATGACCTAGAAATCTTCATCTAGCATCTCTAATGATATAATGACTCATAGAGTGGATTATCCTACAACAATCATTCCTGTGAGAAGAATCATATGGATAATAGATGGTTATAACTACGCAATGTTGTGGTGTATTTCCTAAGTATATCTACGTGTTTGTATTATACATTGATTTTTATATATTGTATTGATCTGACTATACATGTTTATTTATGTTTAGTTATTTCATGGTGTCTTAAAAAGTATTTTTTTACTCACCTATCCACGGGATTTTGCTAAATGTGTCATGTCTTATATAGGAAACTTCCCTTTTGAAGGTGTCCTAGGAGGACTAGGAGAGGTTGGAACGTGGCTAGAGTTTGTTGGACTAAGGCATTTTACAAGGATCTTAAATTTGAAATTAATCCTTTCCCTTGAGCATGTTGGTCTCTTTATAATTTATCTTGAATTTGGCCCTATTTTCTATTTTTAGAAATTTTATTGTCGTACTCTATTGTGGGATCTTAGATGTATACATGAATTGTTTTGGATGAGAGAAATTGTAGCATTGTGTGGGAATGGAGAAGTGTGAGTGTGTAAATTTACCTTATCCTTATGCCTCCCATTTGTGTTATATACCTACTCTGCACTAGTCATAATCCCATGTCCTATTGGATGGGGGCTTGGGGTAGTCATGGGTCAGACCTCTGTGGGTCAGGTCATGATAGAGTGGTATCAGGGATGTCGATTTTATTTTTGGACTAGAGTAGGTGAGACTTTTATGGGAAATATTGTTTAGTGTTTTTACATTGACTTTCATTTCATGGAATCTAGTATTGGTGTGTCGACTGATGTATCTATACACCAAGACTCTGATTAAGTTACCCTAAACTCAGTACATGTAAACATTTGTTTTAGGGAAACTTTATGGTGCATGAATCGTATAAAAATGGATGTGTTTTACATTTACATCTTGATTTAGATCCATAGATATACTCTTTTGACTATGGCACATATTGTTTTAATTTTATTATGCCTTCACACAGATAGCCATCCAAGATTCCACTATGTGATCACCAAGATGATCTTCGTTATGATGAGGCATTAGTACAGGGGCCTATATTATAGATATCATCTCTAGGGTTTTAATTGAATATTGGCCACCCATTGAGAAGAAACTAGAGTTGGATATAATACTTTAAAATGCATTAGGGTTGAGTGTGATTCATGAGTTTAAGAGATAGATACCTCCCAGGATTCAGGGTGACCCATACCCCATGTTACTAAGGACTAGTTAGAGGTAATCACTCATGTTTTCCTACTTGTTAGGATAACAAAAGATATCATCGTAGTCATCATGGTGAGTCTTCTTTAGGGATTTTTTGGGTGATGGTGGAGCTTGGGGACTCAGTCACAGGATGAGATAGCTCTATCCTAGAATGGATTTGAGGATATATTCAAAGAAGAGTTATATCTAACAGCATTATGATTAGTGTGTATACATGAACTTCTAAATTTGCAATAGGGAATTATAACCATGTTAGAGTACTCGGTGAGGTTTAACGAGCTCTCAAATTAATCCTTAGATGTGATGAATAACTAGTTCTTCAGAGATAAACCCTTTCATAAGGGCTTAAGCTGGGGAATCAGGGATTGATTAGTATCCCTTTGTATTCCCACCCATTCTTGGTTGACTGAGTTATTGTTGTTGGTAGAGAGATTTATGTCAGAGCAGAAACCAGTAGTGGGAGTAAGAATTCAAAACCTAGTAGCTAAGACCTCAACAACTTAAAGATGGCATTATTAATAGGTACACATGCATGTAAGATGCTTTATGAGGCAATCCCATGACTTAGGTCCAGTGGTGTAGGGTCCTCAGGGTGTTGTGAATCAACCAATGGTCATTTGGTGTTTCCCCGGCAACTGTTTGGGAAATTTGGTTCAAGATTGTCCGACATGTTATATAGCTGATCATGAGATGGTTGAGGGACCTCCAAGATAGAGTTGGAGGCTATAGAAGGGTGGTCCTTAAGGAAATGTAAATGGAAGAGATCCTAGAAGGGCATTATAAGGTGATTGAAGGTTCGACCTATTACCACCACCACCCCAAGGTGGTCTACTCTAGGCTTAGGGAGCTAGTGTACATGGACAAGGCCAACTTCATGCTATAGAGGACTGTGACACTGAGACTCTAGGAATGATATGAGTTGTGATTTATGTATTTTATACATTATCTATAGTATTTATAGACATAGGTTATTGTGAGTCCTTAATTTCTACTTCTTTGGTTCAAAATATAGAGATTACGATTTATCCATTAGCTTAACCCCTGCGATTGGAAACTCCGATTGGTGGAAAAAAAAGAAATTGTGAACTTGTGTCGATAGTGAGATCTGGCGTTTGGAGGTGAGTGTTTTATATGGGTTCTCTTTTTTATAGCAATGAGTCATTACGATGTAATATCAGGTATAGACTGGGTATCAAAAATTCATGCCCATATCTATTTTAGGAAGAGGATGTGGTGTGTCCGCAATGACATAACAAGGTTATATTTTGTGGGTGAAAATCAATCCTTGGTGGATCGGGATGAACTAAAACATTGAATACCGCTTTAGATTACTCACCAATTGACTTTCATGACTCTTGGAGTAGTAGAAGAATTGGACTATTAGTTGCCTTCAGTGGTGGCGGTGTATGAAGACATATTTTCTGAGGACCTACCAAGTTTATCTTCACACTGAGACATAAATTTCTGCACAGACCTACATCTTGGACAACACCGATATCTACACCATCATATTAGATGACTGCCATATAGATTTGAGTAATGAGGGTACAATTGTTGGACATCTAGGAGTAGGGTTTTTTGAGACCTAGAATTTCCCCCTGGGTAGCCCCAATGTTGTTTTCCAAGAATTCATACAATATCTTGAGGTTATGTGTGGATTAATAAAGGTTGTGGACAAAGCCTCATTTTTATTATTAAATCAAATAAAAGTGTTTTTTTAACTGGGTAGAGGGAGACCCATTACATAGCCTGAAGGCCCAGTGGGCTTATAGCCCATTACATAGCCCGAAGGCCCAGTGGTATTGAATCAAGTTACTACGATGAATAAGTATCCACTACTGAGTATCGATGACCTATTTTATCAGTTTAGAGAGTCATGATGGTTTTAAAAGATTTAATTCTGTTTGGGATATCATTGGATTTGAGTATGAGACAAGGATGTATTGAAGATGACCTTCATATGTCGATAAAGTCACTATGAGTACTGCTGATTCCGTTCGGTGTTAAAAATTCCCCCAAAGTGTTCATGGAACTCATGAAATGGATATTTCAGATTTTATTAGACCATTTTGTTTTGGTCTTCATCAATGAAATTCTAGGGTATTCAGTTTCTAAGGAGGATCACAAGAGAAAATTGAGGATGGTCCTAAACACACTCCAAGGGAACCAGCTTTATGTGAAGCACTCAAAGTGTCAAATTTGGATATGAGAAGTCCACATTCTGGGACATGTCATCTTATAGGCTAGAGTATTCATGGACCTGGGAAAATTTAAGGTAGTTCTTAATTGGGATCCACCCAAGAGTGTTACCATGGTGCATAGTTTCCTTGGTTAGAAGGGTACTATTAGACATTTGTACCTGACTTCTCTAGAGTTGCAGCACCCTTGACATCCTTGACTAAGACTAGAGAACATTTCATGTGGATCAAAGGGTGTCATTAGTGATTTAAATAGATGAGATATAGGTCGATGAGAAATATTATCTTGAGGTTCTAGGGGAGGGAATCAAGTACATAGTGTTTTATGATGCATCAGGGAATAGAAATGATTGTGTTTTGATGCATACACAAACATTAATTACATATTGATCATGCCAGTAGAGACCACAAGATTAGAACTATTTGACCCATGATCTTGAGTTATTATTGGTAGAATTCACTTTGAATATGTGGAGAAACTACCTCATGGGTGAACAGTTTATCATTTACTATGAACACAAGAGTCTCAAGTATATATTCTCTCAGAAGGATCAGATCTTGAGATAGAGGTGATTGATAGAGTTCTTCTGCGACAATGACTTCTTGATTTCCTATAATCTTGGTAACGATAATGTGGTGGAAGATTCTCTTAGAAGTATATTTTATTCTTAGTTATTTGATGAGGTGTTGGAGTAGTTATCCTCGTTCTAGTTATTCTTCATAGATAATGATAGTGCTTCATATCTTTAGTAGATGGTTGTTATCCAACCACTTTTATTGTGTTTCAGGGATTCTAATCATGGATATAACTACTATGAGACCTTGAATACACAAATATCCACTAGAAACGCTCCTGATGAATATTCCACGTGGCGGAAAACATTATCCTTTTTAGAGGATGAACAATGGTAACCTTGATGTTGTTGGAGGATGTGTTGCAAGGGTTTCATACATCCCCTTTTAAGGTACATCCTTGTGGGGAAAAGAAGTATGAGGACCTCTAATGTTTATTTTATTAACAAGGTATAAATAAGGTATTTATAGATTTTGTCTCTCGATTCCTCATTTTTCAACAGATGATGGTTAGACACCATGTTACATTCGATTTAGTTTAACCCCATGAGATGATATAGTGGAAGTTGTATGGGATTTCCCTAGAATTTGTGATGTGATTACCATGTACATCTAGGGAACAAGATTCCATCTAGGTGACCATAGACTGAATCACCAAGTCATCTAAACTCTTATCCATTCGAGTGAAGAGTCTAATAGAGAGACTTGGGTTCTTATACATGGATATGATAGTCTTTCTACATGGGGTACCCTCAATGATTGTCTCTTGATGTGATTCTCATTTCCCATATTGATTATGGAGGGGATTATAGGATGCTTTCAAGACTCAGTTTCACATGAGCATAGCATTTCACCCCCAGGATGACAGTTAGACAAATCTAACCATCTAGGTCTTGGAGGACTTTTTTTATGCTTGCATGTTTGACTTTAGTAATATTTAAGAGGATCACCTACCCTTTTTAGAGTTTTTCATATAACAAAATCTACCAATACACCATTAGTATGGAACCATTAATGGATTTTTATGGGTGAACTTGCATGTCGCCAATTTATTGGAATGATCTAGGTGAGTTTGAACTCTTGGACCCAGATTTTGTGCGAGATACTAAAGAGAATATGATGATCATCTATGAGTATATGAGGTCTTCAGAGAGCCATCAAAAGTCTTATACATAACAACTATGAAGACCTATGGAGTTTAAGGAAGGATACCATGTGTTCATGAGGGTCTCACCTCGACGTGGATTGAGGAGATTTAGCCACGATGTCCATTTCTCTCTAAGATTCATTGGTCCCATCCAGATTATACATAGGTTTGGCATGGTGGAATAACCCTTGGATATACCACCATAGTTGTACTGGGCACACAACGTCATTCACTTATCACATCTAAGGAGGGATGTTCACGACCTGTCACATGTTATCAACTGGGGAGAGTTGGACATTGTGTATGGAGATACATTTTTAGAGTACCTGATGGAGATCAAGGATTACAAATATAGGATCATTCATCGATGATTGATTTTCCTTGTGCATGTTGGGATGTAGTACGAGAATATTTAGGAGTGTTCATGGGATCATGAGGTATATATATCATTTCTTAGTACCCACATATCTTTGTTTATAAATTATTTTGGGTTTTTAGGATGTATATCCCAAAGGATTGGATAATTTAATGTCTTTTATTTTCTGTTTATTATTCTTATAAATTATGTAGATTATTTTCAAGACTAGGCACCAATATGAAATGAGATTCCTAGGCCTCGTGTGTTCAGAATAAATGTTTGAAATATATTAATTATATTAAATAAGACACATGTGAATTTTTCTTGAAAGGTGTAATAACTCCCAAAAGAAGGCCTAGATCAGAAATTGAAGAGAAACATTGAGTTCAAAACATGGGTTTTACCCTAGGCATGACATAATCATTGTCCGAGCGGGCCGTTTGTGAAAATTTCATCATTGACATAATTAAATGAATTAAATTAAATAATTTATTAATTTTTTTTTTGTTTTTGAAAAAGTCACCATTTATTCTTTATTTATACTACTAAATAAATTTTATTAGTGTTGGAACCTAAACCATGGAGATTCATAAAAAATATTGGAGATCATTTCTTTACAGACGATAATGGGTGAGGACCAAATCACGGATCATTACACCACCAGATTCTGTAGATCTCATCAATAATGTAAAAACATCATTTATTCAACAATGGTCGATTGAAAATCTAAGTAGGATTTTTTTATGATTTCCATCCTATTATTTAATCTCAATTGAATGTGAATCAATTCCATGAACATAATTGATATGTGAGTCATTGGTGTAATTAAATTGATGGAATAATTTTATTTATTCATTTTGATTTATCCCTATATTTTTATACTTTATTCAATAAATAATTGAGGATAAATGAATAATGGATGAGGTTTGATACTCACTTTTATGGCCTATTGATTTCTCCCTTCATTCTTCTCACATTCATCACTTGTGTTCTCTTTTGAACCATTGTTCGATGGATAGCTGGTATACGATCATTATGTGGAAGTTATTCAGTGAAAAAGGTTTATATTATAGGTTTGTTTTGTGATCAATGGTGCATTTGAGGTGAAACGGCGGAAGTGGATAATTAAGAGTAGTACAAATGGATTTTTGGAACCTACTCTTCCTTGTTTTAATGAATGGTGATGATTTTTCATTATGGATCTATCTTTGAGAAGATTGAAAATCTCAAATTTTGAGATCAGATGACTAGAGGCCCAGACAAAGCCCTTTCTAGAGGTTCTATCAAGGGAGGTGGCTCTAGTGAGGCACATGATGATGTAGAAGAAGATATAGAAATCACGAGCAACATGGTGTGTACTTCTGGATTACATACCGTGTGGCCCCCTAGCTACAACACTAGGGTTTTTACCTTAGTTAAGGAAATAAGGAATATGACCTCTATCACATGCAATGTGACCCATTTCTTGTGACTTGGTGTGCACTTAAGATATTACATAGACATGGGTAATGGTATAAGGCCATATGACCTGTTGTGTACTCCTACATGGGCCCGACTAGGTGTTCATGGTCAGGTACACTAACACTACCTCGATACACAAATACGACCAGGAGACACCATAAGGATACCACATGTCTCTATATTACTTTTAACCCTTATACATGAAGTGTATATGGAGAATACATTTTTTTTGTGGCATTTCCACATAGGTATACCCAGGGATTTCTTGGAATGTTGTGTACCCCTGCTACATGTTGTGTACCCCCTTCAAGAGTGCTTGTGGCTCTTCATTTTCTACGTATGGACTAGTATAGGTTGAGTGTGATTCCCCTATTCCCTTCTATCAAGGGCACAATGTGGAATTAAATCCATATCATTTTATTTTGAACCCCTTTAGAGGCTGAGTCTCAGATATATTTTGGGTCTCCTCCATCAGACTCGAGTGTGATCCTGTATCATCCTTTATTCCCTTGGTAGAGTTTGTGAAATAAGAATGAACTCCGTAAGAAAGGTTTTTACCCACTATATAACAATAAATATCAATAGGGTTTGTGGAATCATTGAAATCTGATCCCTACATAGTAGGTTGATCAAAATTGGGTTCATGGTGTCGCCCAACAATTCTAAGCGTGTCCGCCTTTCTGTGTATCATTGTTTTTTAGAATAGTGAGATTTAATTGGATGAGGCCCAATGACCTAGACATATTCTTTAATATTCTAAAATGATATGATGGATTTTGGAGTTGATTATCCTAGAATATGAATTGCTTTGAGAAGAATCTTGTGGCTGATGGTTGGTTATGACCACCTGGTGGAATGATGTATTTCCTAAGTATATCTGGGCATTTTTTCTATACTTTAATTATTAAATCTTATATTGAGATAACTATACATTATGCTTAATGTATAGTGTTTTCATGTGTCCTACTGAGAATTTGTATACTCACTGATGCATGGGTGTTTCCCACACGTTTTATGTCTTATGAAGATGATGAACCTTTTAATAGTTTCTTGGGTGGATATGGTGTAGGTGGAGTGTTTATGGGTCTTTTCAAACTGAGGTGTTTTATCAGGATCTTGCATTTGACTTTAGTCCCTACCCTTGGATCATGTTTGTTTCTTTATAGTTTTTGGTTGGGATTGTTTTTGGGCCATTTTTTTAATTTCAGTACTTTTACTGCCGTACTCTGCTTTAGGATCATAGATGTATGCATGCATCGTTTCAATTTTTTGACATTTCAGCATTGTATGGGCTTGAATATTTGTGTGTGTACTGCTTCTTTAGGACAAGGCCTTACATTTATGGGATATACATACACGGAACTAGTCTCAATCTCCTGGCCCGTTAGAGGTAGGCTTGGGGTTTTCATGGGTCAAACCTCAATGTGTTGGGGCATGACAAATACAGTTTTCAATATAATACAGTATTTTCACTATTCATAGGAACACCAATAATCATATAGAAAATACCAAAAATTCCCACCAATTTTTTGATATCTTAATTTCTGAAATTATTTTCATTTTATCAAATAAATTTTCTAAAAAAGAGGTATATATATATATTGTTATCTTATAGAAATAATTTTTGAATAGAATGTATAAAATGACTACTAAAATAGGAGTGTTTGTTTCCTATGAATTAATCAATAATTTTTTATTGATTACGAAATTTATATATGTTTAATAACATTGTGAATACTATTCACAACCCCACTAAAATTTAATGGTTAGGTTATAATGGTCATGTTAAAAAAATAGTGTACAAAGTTCATTTAATCTTGGTGTTGTGTGTCATATACACAATAAAACAAAGAATTACTTAAAAATATAAGTTTTTTTTCACTACATGATATCAGATAAAATAAATTTATTTAATAATAAACATATCGTAAAATCATGGGGTGTTATATTGTGATTGTTGGTTAGTTCATCAATAGTGAATTCATTAATAAATTTTTCTTCTAGAGTCAATATCTTTGAACCAAATTTATCTGGTAAGATCATTATTAGTTTTTTTATAATTTTATTGTATACAGGAGTTTCTATAAACATTATAATAGTCTTGAAAAATAGGTTTACCTTGGTAATAAATTCAAAAATAGTTTCATTATTTTATATTATAAAATCCTCATATTAATATTGATTTATCTATAATATTATTTCTTTCACCAATTTAATCCCATTATAAAATTTATAGATATTATTCGCAATATTAATAATACTTTATCATCCCATGAACTTTGACATCCCCTCCTATAAAAAATAATAAAATAAAACATTCTTGTTCATCCAATAATTTTTATTGTTTCTTAAATCAGTATAAGGCCATGTTTATGTTTCATATGGAATTGTGAATCCATATTAGTTGGAATAAAGTAAATTGATTCTTTAAGAAATAATGTATGGAATAATTATCTATTTCCAAGAGTGGAATAATACAAAATAATTTTTTGGGACCCCATTTCTATTAACGAAATTTTATTAATACATATAATACACTTGAAAATGATTTCTATAAGAAAATAATATATGTATATATAGGGTGGTGAGTCGGTATTCATATAAATTTAAATCAACTTCAAATCTCATGTTTATTCAACACCTCTATAAATATTATTACTAATGTTTAAAGGAAATGAACCTAAAATAGTTATTAATTAGGTTCTTATCTATTAAGGATGACTATATCTCCAATGTGTCATGGTTTTTATCCCCCCACCTAAATATCCCTTATTATTAAATAGAAGGAACTCAAGTAAGTGTATGACATTGAACTCATACAACTACTAGAATGAACTAGTTACAATATCATGTCAATTGAAAAAAATCCTTCTAGAGAATGGTAACTAATGAATGTATGAGCTTCCACACACATACCAAAATTTCCAATCTTCTTCAACTCCCTTTCACAATAATATCCTATTTCTATTATCATGTTTACTTATTTGATAATGTTTTTTTCAATTCGACTCACTAAAAATTACCTGTAAGTTCCATTTTTTCCTTTGTAATTATTTTCATCCTTGGATATTTTAGGAATATCATTTCCATAATGGATATGTAAATATACTTGAATCTCGATGGTACAGATTGAATCCTTCAAACATATTTATCTTCATATAATGGTCCCCCTTTTACCTTAGTTTATAACATAGGAATCTTTCCATTACATGATATTTTAAATATCATTTTAAACCACTTCACCCAAAATCTGTTCATATAAATTATTTTTAAATCTTACACATAAACATGATTCACATGATCATATGACATCAGACCATATCCTATAGCGTGTACCTCATATCACCAACCCAACATCATTCTCAGATGGTTTTACTTTGATCTATTCTTAGAACATAATCATTTCTTTCATAATGATGATTGATTCATAAATAGTAGTGCAACGATATATTAAAAATTATATTTCTCTTTTAATCACCATAAATGAATTTTTAAAACTAATCATACCATTATGTAGCCTCTGTTATTTTATTACCCTCAAGTAGGTCCGGAAGACCTTTTCATTTCCCATAGAGACTAGGGATTTCCCATATGAAATGTTGGATGACCTTTACAAAGCCTTTAGACATTTCCAGTTACCCTTACATAGGGTGATATTTCCTTTACACATCTTTGGCTCACCATTATATGGGTTTTCAAAGTCATGAAATCTAAAGTAATATGCCTATACCTTTCTAATAAATATATATTCTCATGTATTATGATCCTTTAGTTTTTTCTATAAAGTATTATGGTCTCTAGAGTCTAACGAAGAATTATTCTAAAAAATAAATATTCTAGAACATAAATTCATATGATAAACTACACGGATCATAGTTAAGTCATTGTTCAAAGACTTCATACACTAAATACTTACAGTCTAGATCCAAATAATGTTTTATTTAAATTTCCATTTACTTTACTCACCTCAAAAAATTCTAATATTTTTAAAATTAATCGAGGAATTCTACAACTCATCACCATAGTATCTCAATAACATCCAAAATGTTGTTCATAGATCGACCAAAAAACAGATTAATTTCCTTAATCAATGACACAGTAATCATCACATATAAATAGGTATTGTCAAAAAATAAAACATCAACAATAATGGTTCAATGATGGTATATACACAACATAAAATAAAATATTGGGTGAATATTGAACATATCTTAATTATTGAAAATTTATATTGTAAAACATTAAATTTAATTCAAACTTCAATGAAGGAACTTTATTATTAGTATGAAAAATATGTAAAGAGTGTGGGGGTAAATATACATTCTAAAAATTAAAACAAAAGTTAAAGTTAAATTAAAAATTATACTTATTAAGATAGAATGAATTGATAAATTCATGGAGAGATAGTTAATAAGTTCTATTTGAGTTAAAAAATTAATATAAATTCAAATTAGGCACAAAAACCATCAAACTGAATTTATACCATATATTAAGTGATGTTAAAAGATGCAATTTATAAAAGTAAATAGAGGAGAAACATAGTTATTAAGGAATTTGGATAAGGCTTGATCTGATCCCCTACATATCCAACCCTCAACATGAGAGGTATATTTTATAAATACCATTATCTTAGTGGTGATAAAAAACTTAGACCTCACAATTGTCATTTTTGGGAATCCTCTTGAGCACAACCGATAGTCAATGAATATGAACATAACTTTTAAGAAGTGAGAACCATTAAAGAATGGTGGTTGAGATGAGACAAGTTTTCATTCACACCCATGTTCTCTATTAAAGGTACTAATATATCTTATATATATTTATCCTAAAATCCTCCCTAATCCTCCCATAATCCCCCATAAAGTGTGGTGTTTTTTGTTGATGTTTTGAGGGGAGAAAAGAGGGTGCACAGTTTAGGTTCACGGTTTTCCAAACCATGCACACAAACCGTGGGCCCATGTCCAGGTCATAAAAAAAATGTGTTAAAAGACTCCTTTTTCCTCTTGGAATTTATTCCAACTCTCCCCTTTATTCCACAAATTTGACCCTTGTAGCCATTGAATCCTCCCAATCACCTAAAACCCTCCTTGGAACTTCATTTTAAAGGGGGATTTTAGTAGATGAAATTCACACAATCTCAAGTAAGTGTTTATTCCTCTTACTTCCTCCCCTTTTCATGAAGTTTCTTCTAATTTCCTTGAAGTCCCAAATGACTATAGGGTAGGGTTTTGATCCTAGGGTTTAAATTTGGGGTTTCTTGGTTTAATATTTTGATTTTAGGATTGATCTACCTTCCTTGAGGTGTGGCGGTTGTGTGATTGAATTTTCTCACAAAGGATTTCACGTTTTAACCATTTTTGTATGTGATTACATGTGTATTAAATCCTTGTGACTTATTATGCTTTGTTTATGATATTTTAGTTTTTTTTTCTAATTTCATTATTGGTGAAAAAATTGGTTTTAGTTGTATTGGTAAAGTAAATGAAGTTTAAGTGCTATTTTATGTGAAATTTGGGGTTTTCAAAGAAATATTTTATTGGTTCATTTATGGATGCCCTATAACTAATTATTTTATTTTATTGAAATATATTAGGGCTTGAAATAATGTTTTTAGTGTTCATATCCTTTGGTTGTTGCTGTGAAATCTGGTTTAGTGACTTTTGTTAAGTAAATGATTTTTGGGTACACATTTGGCGTTAAATTGGGTGTTTTACATGGATATTTTATGTTATTACTATTGGGGTTGCTTTATAAATCATTTAATGGGTTTATATAAATGTTTTGGGTGGTTAAAATTCTGTTATGGGGAATTTGAATATGCACATGGTGTTCAAATTGGGGTTTGAAAGGGATTTTTTGTGCAAAACATTGTTGGATTTTGTGAAGTTGTTTTTATCAAAAAATAAAGATGTTTTGTTGTGTGTTTTAAGTGGTATAAAGTGTTTATAGATACTGTATTGTTTCTATGATACCATTAGTGGTGTTTTTATATCAACTAGATGTATATAGAATTCTTAAATTGTTTGAGCACAAAGGGGGAAGCCCAGGTACCTAGGAGGGTGGATATGTACAAGTATGCTAGTGATCCAGATGGGTTTTATCCCCATTTCAATTAGCATTTTGGATAATGAAAACTCTATCTTAAATATGAGGATAAAGTTTGTGGACCAATATGTTTTGGGTATGTTCACTACTAGTGGATCGTGCATTGGAAATGATTGTGGCATGAATATTTTTACACCGAGGTACAAGGTACGTAGGACCCGAGACTATCTAGTAACTTGGAGTGTTCCTGGTTTCGGTGCTCATTGGATTTGTGGTATTTAACCTTTTATAATGGTGTTTTTAGATGTAAATTATAGTAGATAACATGTATTATTTAAATTTGTTAACATTCTGAATGTTTTACTTTGAAAACTGTATACAATTTAATGTTTCATATCCTGGAATTTATCGCCTCTTTTCTTTACATATTAAAACTGCATGATTTTCACCTTATATTGAATAATATTTTGAATATTTGGGTGGTATACTATTGGGATTAGGCTCAAAACCAACTTAAACCCATTGGGTGTAATTATAATTGATTATGATTGACTCAGGTAAAGGCAATTCCTCGAGTGAAGGCAGTTCAGGTTGTTAGTCCTCTCCGATGGTGTAGTGTTGGGGAGACAACTCGGGGGTGATGACCCCTTGTAGTGTGGAGAATTTGTGGCTGATTTTCTACTATTTTTATTTATTTTTGGTCCTCTTGTAATTTATTTAAAACCATATATTCAGATCTCGTTTCTGTTAAGGTTTGTTTTCCATGGAAATTTTAGATTCATATTATTGATTGTTTTTAATGTTTTATGATTTCGAACTCGGGTAAATAATTCCCAAATATAATTTATTGATACTTGGGAACTTGTACCATCCAGTGGGGATAGGGAACGCCCTTCAAGCCTTTTCATGGGATAGATTTGGTTTTAGTATTAGTGGCGACCAAATTATGTTTGTGACAAAATGGTATCCGAGCCAGGTTAATGTTTTTTGGGTTATATTACTATTTTGGGATGAGTTGGGATAGATAGGAGGTAGGACTATCAGGGATCAGGGTTTTGGTCATGATCAGGTTGCTTCTCCCACTCCTCTCATGGAAGACCTTGAGTCTTCATGGGATTTTGGAATGGTCTAATTGACTTCACTTCCAGGTGAGACGTGTGGGCTTTAGACCACACGTGGACAACGAGGGGGGGGGGAGTAGTTGTTTCTTTTAATACTGTAATGTGTTTAGATAATTTATATTTGTTTTATTTGATTAAAATTTTCCGAATTGTGGTATTGAATGTTGTTTTTATGACTTTTTCATTTTGTAGCTACATGCCTCACCAAAAAGCTCCCATGCACCCACATGAGGAAGACGAAGAGAGTTCTCCCCCACTGATTGATCATAGGATAGTCGAGGCTGTGTTATGGGATGTACAAGGTATAGGATAGGGACCAAATCCTGTTTCCATTATTATTATGGAAGAAGCGACGGGTACTAGAAATGATAATGCTTAGGAGTTTTTGAAAAACACGCCTCCTACTTTCTGAGGAATCATAGAACCATAGGAGGTAGAGGAATGGATCGAGAAGATCGAGCGCATGTTCAAGTTCCTGGACACACCTAAAAAGATTAGGGTGAAATGTGACTCTTTTTTTTGGAGGGTCCCTGCCGTAGGTGGTGAGAATCAACACTTATAACTAAGAATAATGAGCAGATTCGATGGGGGAGATTTCAAGTCCATCTTTAATGAACAGTACTGCCCATGGTCTTGGAATATGCCAGGTCTCGAGAGTTTATGGAACTTGTTAAGGGGAATCTTTCTGTCATTGAGTACTCCAACTATTTTTTTGAACTAGTTTTGGATTCCCCTGAAATCGCCTCGAATGAACAAACAAAGTCCAGAGGTTTGAGAAAGGCTTGAGACCAAAGATATACTCCCATGTTTTCTTGTTCAAGTTGAGGACCTATGCTTAGGTCGTTGACCGAGCATGTATGGGGGAGATTGACCCTAAAATTAGGGCTAGTTTCTCATGGTCAACATTAGTAGTGGGAATTGATAGCTCTTCAGAGAAGAAATGGATGAAGGAGGATCCTGTAAAGAAGGGAGGTGGTAATTCAGGCCTCTCTTCCATGAATTTTTCATCTATGTCTTCTGATGTGAGATTGGTAATCTGCCACCAGTGTGGGAGGCCAGGGAACATCCGACCAGTATGAACACTTACACAGAAACCTTGTTACCAATTTAGAGGCATGGGTCATTTTCAGTGCTTTTGCGGGGTGGTCATCCCACTTTAGAGTGGGGAAGGGCCAGTGGCTTCAAGAGGAGTTCCAGGAAAGTCAGAGTCATCGAGGATGGGGGATCTCAATTTAGTGGCCATTGTGGTAGGGCTGGGTCATCTTTTAGATAGATCTAATTTATGGAACATCCATAAACTAGCATCCCTCCTCAGGTAGAGATCAGATGTCTCCCTGCAGTGGATCAAGAACCAGCAGGGTCAGAGGCGAGACTGTTGATAGTTTGAGGTACCGTTCTGATCGCATCTTCTATAGATGCTACTCTTTTTGATATTAGTGCCTCTATTTCATTCATATATTCCTGTTTGGTGGACACGATGAATTTTCCAACAGAGTTTTTGTCTTTTGTGATGGAGATGGTGATGCCGCTGGGAAAGAATAAAGAGTAGGGTCTCAGGTGCCCGTCGTGTGCACTTTCTATGTCAAGGGTTGAGATGGAGTGAAACCACTTGGTCTTAGATATGAAACTATTAGACATAAAAATTGGAATGGATTGGATGGTACACTTACTGGAACAAATCGATTTCTCAAAGCGGCGAGTGAGTTTCATGACACCTGATGGGAGTCTTCAGGTTATTCATGGAGAATGGGATCCTTGGTCAGGTCGTGCAGGTGCTCTACTCCCAGAGTTGGGAAGTCTTATCTCCCAGTTATCATTGTCCATGCTAGAGGACAATGGTCTTTCCTCTGAAGGTGCACTACCTCATGTGGTGAATGAGTTTCTGGAGGTATTCCCAGATGATTTTCAGGTTTCCCCCTAGAGCGGGATGTAGATTTCTCGATTGATCTAGCACCATGAACACAACCGATATCTCTTCCCTCATATCATATGACACCCACTAAGCTGATTGAATTAAAGATACAGTTAGAATACCTAGAATACAAAGGATTCATTCCCCCGAGCATCTCTCCTTAGACCACTCCTATGTTGTTCGCAAAAAAGTATGACCAATCCCTCTAGTTTTGGATTGACTACTAGAAGCTGAATAAGGTAACATTTAAGAAAAAAAATACCATTTTCCTAGAATATATGATTTTTTGATCAGTTGAAGGGGGAAAAGTGGTTCTCATAAATAGACTTTCATTCAGGATACCATCAAATCAGGGTGAAAGAGACAGATATACCAAAGATAGCCTTCTGAAGCAGGTATGAAAACTTTTGTGTATTTGGTCATGCCCTTCAGATTGACCAATGATCCAAAGTTCTTTATGGCACTCATGAATAGGGTGTTCCACATGTATCTAGATTCCATCATGGTAGTGTTTTTGTAGGACATTCTAGTATACTCTGGCTCTGAGGAGGAACATGAACATCACTTAAGAATCATTTTGGGCACTTTGTGGGATCACTATCTCTATGAAAAGTTGTGAAAGTGAACTTTCTGTATTAGGGAGGTGAAATTTATGGGGCATGTGATCTCATAGTAGATGGTTTTAGTGGACCTTGATAAGATAAGCACAGTCATGTCATGGGAGAAATTGAAGAAGGTGTATGATATCAAAAGTTTGCTTGGCCTACTGGTTATTATAAGAGATTCGTTTAGGATTTCTCTCATCTTGCTTCACCGATGAACACACTAACCCAGAAAGGGGGGAATTTTGTATGGGGCCTTGAATGACAGGAATCCTTAGAGGAGCTGAAATGGCAGTTGACTACCACCCCCATTCTGATTTTTTCTGAGGCTGGGAAGGGGTATTTGGTCTATTGCGACACTTCAGGTATGGGTCATGGGTGCGTACTTATGTAGGATGATCACATTGTGGCGTATGTCTCTTTATAACTCCATCCACATGAAAAGAAATACCCAACCCAAGACTTTGAGTAGGTAGTGGTGATGCATGCTATGAAGACCTGACATCACTACCTCTTTGGGGAGAGGTCTGTGGTCTACTCTGATAACAAAATCTTGGCCTATATCATCTTACAGAAGGACATCAATATGAGGTGATGCTGTTGGATAGAGTAATTTAAGGGGTTTGAATTATAAATTGTCTATACCCTAGGAAAGGGTAACATGGTGGCCGACGCCTTGAGAATAAGTGTTCTAGGGCTAGTTTTGAGGAAGTCCAGTGATGAGTGGACTTTGATGGGGATATTTGCTCAGATGCACGTGGAGACTAGGGAGCGAGGTGATGGTGCTTTCATGGAGCGAATTCAGTTGACCCCTTCTCTGTTGGGGTTGATTCACCAAGAACATCCTAGTGATGAGCTTTTTCAGAGGTCAAAGTAGTTTCTTCATGGGGGTGATACATCCTTTAATTGTACGTCATCTCCTAAGGGAATATTGTGCTTCAAGGGATGTTCAATAGTTCCGTTATCTCTATGGAAGGTGGTGGTGGAGGATAGCCACCATTCTTAGTGGGCTATCCATAAAGGTTCCACTAAGATATATTAATATGTCTTTAAGCAGTTTTGGTGGCCTGGTATGAGATGAGATATTGCGGACTTCATGTCGATATGCTACACATGACAATATGTGAAAGTAGAGAATCAAAGGCCCTATGGTTTTCTCCATCCATTACCCATTCATATCTGGAAGTGGGATGATGTTTAAATTTACTTCATTGTTTGATTAACTCATACACCTCAGGGTTAGAATTCCATTTGGGTGGTGGTTGATCATCTGACCAAATCACCCTACTTCATTCCGATCAATGATACAACTAAAGTGGACGAGTTGGGCCGTTTGTATCTTCAGTAGGGGGTGAGACACCATGGTGTTACACCAACATTTATCTCATAAAGAGACCCCCATTTCATTTCTTGGTTTTGGGAAGGCATTTAGAAGGTCCTGGGGGACTCAGATTAAGATGATCAGGACATACCATCCTCAAACGGATAACTAGACAGAGTATGTGAATTATATTTTGGAGTACATGCTCCATGCATGTGTTAGGGACATCGGGGGTTCCTAGGATAACCATTTGGTATTGGTTGAGTTTTATTATAATTATAGTTACCAATCCTCAATTTGAATGGCTCCTTTTGAGGCACTCTATGTTCAGCCTTGTCTGTCCCCCCTGTGTTGGGATGAGGTAGGTGAGACTTCACTATTGGGGTTGAGCCTTGTGCAGGAGACTTCTGAGAAGGTTAAAGTGACTAGGAATCGATTTTTGATAGCACATAGTCTTCATAAATCTTATACTGACTAGAGGCATCAAGACCTAGAGTTTTCTATGGGTGACAGGGTATTCTTGAATCTGGATCCTCTTTTGGGCCATCTTCGATTGGGGAAGCAAGGGAAGATGATGCAATGATATGTCGTCCCTTTTAAGATCACTGAGCATATTGGAAAGGTGTATTATTAGTTTTCATTACCTTCCTAGTTGACATCCATCCATGAAATCTTCCTTGCCTCCTAGTTAAAAACATACAACCTGGATCCGTCCCTTGTGCTGAGTTGGGAGGAACTAGAGATAAAGCTTGACTTGTCAGTTTTTGAGAGGCCAATGTAGATAGTGGATTCCCAAGATAAGTTGCTTTGATGGAATTCTATTATTTTGGTTAGAGATCATCGATAGAATGGGAGTGATACACATTATACATGGGAATAGAAGTCATGGGTTGAGGATGAGTCGCCATTCTTGTTTTATGATCAAGACTCTAGTCAACTTTTTGGGATGGAAATTTTTCATGGTGGGGAGAAATTTCACACCCATGTTCTTCCATAAAGGTACATATATATCTTCTATTTTTATCCTAACATCCTCCTATTTACCCCTTAAGCCCTCAATTTTTTTGGTGGATTATGGATATGTTTTTAGGGGAGAATAGTGGGTTCATGGTTTAGGTGCACGATTTTCCAAACTATGCACACAAACCGTGCGCCCATGTCCATGACTTAACAAACTGGGTTAAATGAATCCTTTTAACTCCCAGGATTTATCCAAACTCTCCCATATCTTCCACCATTTGACCCTTTCATCCATTTCATCCTCCCAAGAACCTAAAACCCTCCATGGAACTTCATTTTGAAGGGGGATTTGGTGGAGGAACTTTAAACAATCTTAAGTAAATGTTTCTACCTCTTAGTTCCTCCCCTTTTCATGATATTTCTTCTAATTTCCTTGAAGTCCGAAATTACCAGAGGGTAGGGTTTAAAACCTAGGTTTTAACATTGGGTTTTCTGGGTCCAATATTTTTTTTAGGCTTGATCTATCTTCTTTGATGTGGGACGATGCTGTGATTAAATTTTCGCACAAAGGATTCAATGTTTTTACCATTTTGGTAGGTGATTCCATGTGTATAAATAATTTTCACTTATACTGATTTTTATGATATTAACATGTTTATATGATTTTATTATTGGTGAAATAATTGGGTTTAGTGTTATTTTCAAAGAAAATTAAGTTTAAGTTCCATTTTTATGTGAAATTATGGGGTTTTCATAGAGACCTTTTATTGGTTCATTTGGGGATTCCCTAAAGCTACTAAGTTGATTTTATTGAAATATTTTAGGGCTGAAAATCATGTTTTTAGTATTCATATCATCTAGTTTTTGCTGAAAAATTTGGTTTTGGTGACGTTTGTTATGTAAATGATTTTTGGGTTCCAATTGGGTGTTAAATTGGGTGTTTTACATGGTTATTTTAAGTTATTCCTATTGGGGTTGTTTTATAACTCATGTAATGGGTTTATATAATTGTTTTGGGTGCTTAGAATTATTTTTTGGTGAATTTGAGTATGCCCATGGTGTTAAAAGTTGGGGTTTAATGAGATTTTTTTGTGCAAAACATTGTTGGCATTTGTGAAGCTGTTTTATCAAAAATAAAGATGTCTTGTTGTGTGTTTTAAGTTGTATAAAGAGTATAGAGCTACAGTAATTTTTTATGGGAAAAGTAGTGGTGTTTTTATATGAAAATATATGTATGTATCATGATGAAATTCTTTGAGCAGAAAGGGGGAAGCCCAAGTACTTAGGAGGAAGGAAATGTACTAGTATGCTAGTGATCCAGATGGGTTTTGTCATTGTTTCACATAGAATTTTGGATAATGAAAACACTAACTAAACTATGTGGATGATGTTTGGAGACCAATATGTAATCTTAATGTTCCCTACTAGTGGCTCGTTAATGGGAAAGTATTGTGAAATCAATATTTTTACACCGAGGTACGAGGTACCCAGGGCCCAAGACTATCAAGTGACTAGGGGTGTTCCCAGTTTTGGTGCTCATTGGATTTGTTGTATTTAGACATGTATTAGGGTGTGTTTGGATGTAAATTAAATCATCTTACATGAATTATTAAAATGTGTTAACATTATGAAAGTTTTATTTTGAAAACTGTTTACAATTGAAAGTTGCATTTTATTGAATTTATCGCTGCATTACGTTACATATGAAAACTGCATGCTTTTCACCTTGTATTGAATACTATTTGTAACATTTTGGTGGTAACATTTTGTAATTAGGATCACACCATACTTTAACCCCTTGGGTGTAAGTATAATTTATTATTTTTGACTCAGGTAAAGGCCAAGCCTCAGGTGAAGATGGTTCGGGTTGTTAGTCCCCTCCTATGGTGCGGTGCTGTGGAGACGGCTCAGGGGTGATAACCCCTTGTCACGTGGAGTCTTTGTGGATGATTTGATGATATTTTTATTTATTTTTGGAAATATTTTAATTTATTTAAAACCATTTATTCATATCTAGTTTCTGTTAAGGTTTCTTTGGAATAGAAATTTTAGATTCATATTATTGATTATTTTAAATGTTTTAATCTTTCATACTGGGGTAAATCAATCCCAAACCTAATTTATTGATACCCAAGAAATTATGCGAGCCCTTGGAGATATGTAACACCATTAGGGAATTTTCTTGGTCTAGATTTGGTTCCGTTATTAGTGGTGACCAGATTTGGTTCGTGATATTTTCTTTAGGTAAACACATTACAATTCCACACAAAAATATCTTGGAAAAATAAATAAAATTGTGGATGATAGATTTTATAGGTAGGTTATTAGAATTTGAAGGAATTATTACATTGATATTGGATCTTTGAGAGGGTTGTGATTTTTTTTCTATGATGTCAATTTAGGTTATGAGAATTATTGTTAACATGTGATAACATTCAAGGGGACAATATAGTCCTTTTGTAGGATCTAAATGAACCCAGAAGGTTCTGGGATTCACTTGGGGTCATGAATCCATGGAAGACCACAATTTTGGTCTTTTTAACCATAATAAATGAATTCCTAAAAAAGAATTTGTGATGTAACCAGAAACCTAGTAACCAAAACTAACAATTTGGTTACCTATATGAAGGAGAAATCATACAGGAAGACCTCCACCAAATGTATAGTATACCACCACTAGCTATCTAGTTGAAACCTATAGATTCTAGATATACTATCTACACTATTGACATATTGGTAATTAATAATGGCATGATTGTTTCCTTCAAACAGTTGGCACCTTCTTTGGATGACCCACCAATGAGTCAGTACTCCTCAAATGGATGGTTGGGGATCCTCCACTAGTTGTATACAGGGAGTTATATTCAATATCTTCTTCTTCCACCATTGAACTGACATGACAATTCTCGGAACCGGTTATCTGGTGTATTCTGCACTGCACCATGTCATACATAGACCACCTAAACTTCCAACTGATGCTTTCTCTGTATATTCTATGACACGTACTAGGTATTTAAGTGAGATAAGAGGTGTTACTAAGACTTTTAATGAAAAAACAATCCATCCTTTTATTGACTTAAAATACACCATAAAGATTAATAATGATATTAATTTAAATGAAAATAATGATTCTGAAAAAAAAAACTCAATAGAAAACATTTGATACATTGGTGAGTGTTTTTGATCATGAAAACACTATGATAAAGAGAGAGTTAAAATAATATTTTCATTATGATGATCTCAAAAAATTATCATTGAATGTTAAATTGACCATAAATGTAGAATAAATGAGATAGTAAGAAGAGACTCAATATATTAAAAAGATATTCTAAGGGATCAAGGAGAAAAAATATCATGTATGTTATTATCATTAGTAAAGAGAACATTAAAATACCCCCTTTTTAAAATAGTTAATAACTAAATAAGATTAATAAGAATTACAAAATCTTTAGAAAATACATGCACTACAACTTTTATTAAATTTCATTCCCTCTATGATTATCCAAATTAGAAAAAGAATGTGATAAAGGAAAAAATATAATTTCAAAAATAATTTTAAAAATAAAAAAAGTGTTTGGAAAAAATATTAGCTATCAAACTACCTAATTAATAAGATCCTTATAGAGATATGGGGGATATTTTAATAATTAAAGGATAAGGGATTATCCAAGAAAAAAGAAAAGATCTGTATAAATGGATAAGAATAAAAGAAAATGGTAAGAGAAGGGTGAAATATGTAAAAGGTTATAAGGGAAAAATAGATTTATACATTTTCTATGACATCACTTTTACCAATATAATATTTAAACTACAATGATTCATTTCTTCATTGAAAAGTGTATGATTATCAATGGTCATTGGGATGTGAATTTATACATAATAAATATCCTTCTATTTTGAATTTTTTAAAAACAATTAATGCGAATTAGAGGGGAGAAAAGTTTATAAAATATTTTTAATCATAATTAATCTTCATTAAGAGAGATGAAGAAAAATATTTTGTTTTAAAAATTAGTATAAACATAAATACTTTAATGAGGTTTTCAAAAAGTATTATGAAAAAAGTGAAAATAAAAAGAATATCAAAGGTAGTTCCTTATTAAAAAAATTAATATATTAATAATTACTAATTTTAGAAAATATATCTATGATTTTTTTTAAAAAAAGTGGGAATTTTTTTTAAATAATTAATTTGAAATCAAAAGAATAATCTTAATAGAGATTTTATAATTAAGAGTAGTTTGGGATCTACCCAAATTACATCACAATTGTTATAATGGAATCATGGAAAATAAAATAAGATAATAATAAAATAATAAATTCATGATTTTTAAAAATGATTAAAAAAAAGATCAATCAGGAATAACATTGATCAAATGAATAACTTCACTAGTGAACCATTAATAATCAACCACTAATGAATTCAAAACGATCATGGGATAATTTTTTACTTGAAATATCATTAGGTAAAAATCCTATTGGGATAACATACAATAAGGTATAACCTTTTTATAAGTGATATCTTATGAAATGGGGTTGATGACCAATTTTTTTCATGCAAGAGTGAAGGAAATAATTTCTAGAGATATTGATGGCACTAGTATTATCTCACTTAATCCGGATGTGGTCGAATGTATGCCCAGAATCTAAGAGGCTGTGTTGTATACATATTTTATGGGTGAATTAACTCCCATCAGGTATGTATTATGGTTTTCAAGGAGAAAGAGAATCTGATTTCTACTTCATACTAATCTATAAGATTAGGGATTTTCTTATTAGATGTTATGTTCCAAAAGTTCTTTTCATATCTAGTTTTAATCTTCCAAAATCAACTTTGGAAAAAGATGTTAATTTAAAATAGGGTTTTTTAGATAAAACAAACCTATATTTTTATATCCATTTAAATACTAAAAATCATTTTCATTAATTTGAAAATGATATTATTTTGTATAAGATTTAAAATGAGAAAAGGGGAAAAATAAACATTATATCAGTGCAAGTTTCTGAAAAATAAAGTACACCACCAACCCTACTCCTATTAATATTTTTTTTGGCCATTTTACCATCTTTATACAATATTAACTTATCTATTAAACTCAGGGGAGTACTAATTTCCATAGAATGATCCATTATAAAAAAATTAATATTTAATTGGAATATTTTATTTGATTTAAAACGATACCATCATTTATTTGAGAAAATTGAAAACAGATAATGGATATTTTCAATAATAATGAACATCTCATGATCCATTTTCATTAAATAAAAAAATAAAAAACAAAATATTTCCAGTGGTAGAGTCAAAAATAACATCATCCACCTAAATTTAAATGAGTAAAATATCATTAAATATGTTTTCTATAAAGTTATTTCAAATATATTTTCACATTTTAATCCCATTTGAAATAATATAACTTTAAGAACCCTCATACCAAGCCTAATGGGATTTTTTAATCATAAAGATTATCGGTACGTTTAAAAATATAATTTTGGAAAGGATTCTATTCAAAATAAGGTGGGTTTTCTAAATAAATGGAAATACAACCATTTATTAAAGTTTATTTGACATATATTTTAATGAGTTAGAAATTTAGATGATAGGTTAATTCCAATCAAATTATAATGAATTATAACAAAGTGAAAAGTGTAAATGCCTTAGTATAGTTGATTAAATATTCTTGGTTATAACATTTTGAAACTAAATGACCTTCCATTATATTTTTATGACTATATTCTTCTAGTATATTTTTTAAAATACATTTTTATCTTATTATAAATTGATCATTAGGTCATTCCATGAGAGACTATTCATCATTTCGAGTGAATTTATTTAGTTCCTCATGTATAGAAAGAACCCAATTTTCATTTTTAAGGTAATTTTAAATGTTTTGAATTTTAATGTGAGACATAATGACTAGGAATTAAATCTCATTTATTACCAATCATCGAGTAAGATTATTTGATTGTAAATATCTGATGATATTTTCCATTGGTTGGTTTCTTGATTTTTTAAATACTTTAGGAAAATTATTTGATGAAGATTCACATTCTTATTCATATTGTTCGATATAAAAAGTTTAATTAAAAAATTATTATCAAAAAAATTTTTACCAATATTTTTTGGAAAAAATTCATTAAATAAAACATTGATAAATTCCACCACCATTTTACTCATTTTTGAAGACATAATAATCTCTTATTGAGTCGGGGTTACTAGGAAAGATAAATTCTTTATATTTAAAATATAAATTTTTATGATTGTGTTTGGTGTTAAAAATTAATAATTGTCAACAAAAAAATTGAAAAAGTTAACTTTGGGATTTTTAATAAACGAATGTTCCTCGAGGGTTTTCATAATTAGTGTTCTTATGAGAATTAAATAAATGATATAGCATGTAGTTATCATTATCTCATCCTAAAACTATTTTGGAAGAGGAAATTCATTTAAAAGAGTTTGAAGAATTTATTGGATTGTTCTATTTTCCCTCTTTACTACCCTATTTTATTGAGGGGTTCAAGGAGAAGAAAAATAATGATATATCCTTAAAAAGGAAAAAAATAATTTAATTATTTATTACATAATTTTCTTCCATGATCACTTTTTATTAAAATAATTTTAAATCCTTTTTCATTTTCAACCATCTTTGAAAACGTGATGAAGAATTTGCAAGATTCAGTTTTATAATTTAAGATATAAAACCTTTTGAATATTGTAAAATCATCAAAAATCATCAAGGTATATTATATTGATCTTAGAAATTAAACTTTATAAGGATAAAAAAGGTCAAGATGAATTATTTTTATGTATTTTAATGATGAAATAAATTTTTCAAATTTGAAAAAGGATTTTTGTGGATTACCATATTGGAAAGAATCAGAAACCATGCCACCATTAAAATAGAATTTGGTAAGATCTATTAATATTTTATAATGTTTAATTTTGAAAAGTTACTGAGTTCTTCAATAACTAATACATTTTTTCCGAATACATGTATCACTCACTTGTGAACTTAAACCATTGGCATTTTTTCTAAAAATATATTTAAATTAATTGTAAAAACATTTTGAAAGAAATAAGTGATAAATAAATGTTTTCATTTTGAATCAATGAAAATGAAAATATCATTTTTTAATGATATTTTAATAAGTTTATCATAAAATTTACTACTTCATAGAAAATTGTGTTTCCATCCTTTTACAAATAAAAACTTTGTAGTGAGATTTTTTTTAGAAAATCTGATGTCACCCTTACTGATTATCTTACCACAAGAGTAATAAATGAAAGTTAATAGACCAACTTATAGTTTATTTATTTAATTGATTTCATAGGGTAATAGAAAAATGTATCTCTATAAAACACTATCAACATATCCAAAATATTCCTGGTTTTTTCTCCCAGTAAATGTTTCCTAGAAGATTAAATTACTGAAGATTTTGGTAATGATATAGAATTAGGTAATCTTTTTTTATCCCATAAATATTTCAAACTCCATATTTTCATATCATGGTATCTTATATAATAATTATAAGAAATATGGATTGAAATTGGTCACCCATATTAAGGGGTTTACACACATTCATAGAGAAAATGGAAAGTCCTTTGAAAATAATTAAAAAATTTATCTCATCAGAAACCATTAAAAAGAATAATTTTTCATTATATTATTAATGGTGCTTGCATTATTATATTACCAAATTATAACAATTCTTATATATGTTTTTTAGATCCCATAATTTTATCTAAATTTCATTCACCTTGGGTAAATTTGGAAAAATAACTTTTTCAGGTCTTTATTCATTAATTATAGTTTCTTAATAGCTGTTTGGATTTTGATTTTCATTAATAGAACTACATTTTCTTTATACAAAAGTGACTTTTATTTTTAATTTTTTTTCTTTCATGAACAACATGATTATATTTATTTTCAGGTTTTTCATATAAATAATAATGTTAATGAAATAAATATTCAATTTGACTTCAATCGTATTGTAGGTCTATATAATTTAGGTGACTAGTGGAGCAAGAAAAATATGAGAGAAAAAACTAAGCGGGAGAAGAATATGATAAGGAGTAAATGAGACTAGGGGTATTAACCTAAACCTTATCATCAACATGTGCCATAATACAATTGGTTCTTGAGAAAATTGAAGAGGACAAGGAAGGTTAATCAATAGATTCATCACATACACACTACATTGTGACATTGAAAGCATGTTTACCGTATTCCAATTATTTGAGATTATTGTTATAAAAGAGGAACTCTGGATTAATGTAATTTTTCTTTCATACTTTTATAGAATGTCACCTTGAGTTGTACCTTTTGTTTCAAATTTTGGGATCACTTTTGAAATTTATTATTTTAGAAGAAGTTGATAATTTTTTGGTAAGAAAAGGTATTTTTAGAAACAAAGCTCAAAATTTGTCATCACTAGCAGCTTAAAAGGTGATGGTTCTCATGAATTATTTTTCTACACTGGCCTATATTTCAAATTTTCATTTTTTTCATGTTTTCTCATGTTATAAGGGAGCCAATGGTTTCCTTATCCATAATTTTTATCAAATATTTTTTCTACATGAATGGTAGTGACTTTTAGAGACCAAGATCTAGGTAAAAATAAATTTATTTTCTTTACAAGTGTTTCATCTGATAACTCATAACTAATGGATATTATTAAATATCCCAAAAATTATAGTAATATAATAAATATTATTCATGGATAAACTTTTAAAATCTTGATGAAATGTATATGTTGATTAAAAAGTTTCCTTACCACCTTTTCTCATTCCTTTATGTTTTGGAAATAAAAAACACATTTTCTTATAATTATTTATATCTATAAGGAAATTTATATGCTGTTATTTTTATAGCTAAGTCTAAAATTATTTTCTTTAAGTCAAAATAATAAGCTAGATCCTTAATGAAACACAGAATCCCTTACTTTCTCGAATCCAATTCTTTCAAAATTGTGATTCTGATTTTATGTTTCTCAATTCCAATTTCTTCATATTTATGAATCCAATTATCTTAAAAAAATGATTTTTATTCTTATTTCTCAATTCCGAATTATAAATAAAATCGAATATGATTCATCTTCCTCAATTCTGAATGATCCAGAATTATGATTCCGATTCTCTAAATTTTGTGAATCCAATTCACTTTAACAATTATGAATCATCCAAAATTTGGATCTAATTAACATTTCCTTAAATTCTGAATCATCTAGAAAATCAAATTTGATTTATGTTTCTGAAATTTGAATCATGCATATTTATAGATCTAATTTTATATCTTTCTTAATGTTATGATATTTCCCCAATGTATGATGTTATAACTTTCTTAATGTTACAATTTTTTCTTAACACAAAGTTTTATATAAAAAGGTTAATATATATTTAATGTTTCTAATAATATTTTTTATGTTAAATGATGCCCTATAATCAGTTATTATATGACCGTTATAAGTGCCAGCTGTACAGGTCCCTCCAAAATTTCCGGAAAAAATATGGTCGTTGGAGGAAATATTTACAGTTAGAGATCTCGTATATAAATACCCAACCATCTGAACATGTGGAATGTTGTGAACATTCATAATAATTGATACTATATGAGAGCTCGGCCAAAATTTCTTTGTGAAAAATCCATGAAGAGTTTATGTTGTGAATAGCTTGTAACACATATTTAAATCTTCAATAATATTTGTTTTTATTGATGTGATTATGATTGTTTCTGTATACAATTTAGGGATTCCAAGCTTAATTAAAGTTGAGGTTTTTATTACCCACTTAATTGAGGGATCCCAAGTTGAAGGAACACATAAGTGTTGATCACCTTATAAATCGAGGGCTTATCATAGTGTGGATAAGGCAAGATTTCTTGAAAGTATAAATCAAGGGAACATTATCCAAGGGTTTTTGGATAACCTACTCTTTGGGTTAAAATATTGGTACTCTTTTATATGTAATTTTAATTTCCACTACAATTTGTAAAAATAATAATTTTTTTCTTATAATTTTTTTGTAACTCTGATTTAAGATTTTATATTCTTTAAGGTAGAATCTTGTATATGAATTCATGTGTGCCTATTTAATTACACATATTTATTAAACCTATGTTTTTTCTCATTAAACTCACTGAAGGGAGTATAATTGAATCTTTTTTTTTAAATTTGTTAAAAATTTTTTTATTAAGGTTATAAATTAATGTTTTTAAACTTATAATTCATCCCACTTGTAATTGAGTATCTACATCTACATTTCTATCCTACAATATCTAATCTTTTATCTTAACCTTATTGATTCCTTCATAGGTATCTTCTAAAAAATAAAAAATTTCATAAGTTGTTTTTCATAGGGATACATGAATAAAATCATTACAATAAAGTAAAAAATGTTTGGTATTGATATATTTGTAATTTATTTTAAAATTATTATTATATTTTGGAGTCCATTTATCATTATATTCTTTAGTTAAAACATACTAATGCATTACCATTTTCAAAAACGTAAACTAATATTTCCTATAAAACATGATACAGAATTCTTATAATAAAAATAATCGATACCATCATAATTAGGATCAATAATATTGGAATTAGATTGTATAAAAATATTGAGATTTGAAATAATTTAATATTTGAGAAAAAATTCAAAATAAATGATTATAAAAAAGAAATTTTTTTCTTGAAATAACACAATTCACCCCTTCTGATACCAACTATTGGTCGATGAAGTATATGATTATGGGGGTTGAATTTTTCTTTTTAAAATTAATGTAAAATTAAAGGGTATATTTGAAACTAAATAGAATAAGAAAAAATAAAGTGAGAAATTAATTGATTGGTAGTTGAAAAATTTGATCTGACATATAAAATTAATATGAATGAAAATTAATCATAGAAGCGATTGAACCATTTTTATAAAACCGTGAAAATCAATGTTAAATGATGTAATACAGTAAAAAATTCTATACAAGTAAAATTGATATAAAGATTAGCTAAATATTGATATGAGCTCCTAGGACTCTACCCATCAACTCTATATGTCTGTTGTATAAATCATGTGATCTTAGTGGTGATCAAGAAACTCATCCCAATATATTTTTGTTTTTGATAACCCTATTGAAGTTATCATGTAGCCAAGGAACCTATCACATGATTTTTTGGAGTTAGAACCATTGGAGAATGATGGTTAATAAGTGATCTGATTGCATTAGGAAGACCCATTACAAAGTCAATAATAGATCCCTAGAATTGGTAAATACAACAGAGGATGATCTATTTTAGAGGAAGTTTGAGATACATTGATGGAATGAGATCTTTGATGTTGGATTCCTAAAAGGATTAAGAGTTTTATCACCTCAAAGTTGAATAATATTAAGAACATTTTGGGTAAATAGTGATATCTTCAAAGGGGCCAATAGAGTCCTTTTATATTATCCAAAAGGAATAAAAATGTTTTGGACATCGTTGGTTCTCATGAATCCATATAAGACAACAATTATGGCCTTTTTAACATAATAAATTCATCTCAAAGAATCAGTCATGAATACATTAGATAACTAATTGGAGACATTTTGTTTCGAGTGGCCTCTCTAGAGGTGTCTTACTACTGGAAAACCTTCATCTGCTCATCGTTATACCCCCATCAGCTATTTGGTGGACACCTGATGGTTTTGGATCAATTTCCCTCACCAATTATGAGATTCTACTAGAAAACAACAAGAATTTAACCATAGACCAAAAATTATCTACACTGGATGAGCCAATGGCTTTTTGGTGCTCCTCTACATGTTTGTGGGGCCCAACACTGGTGACTCAGTGCAGTCTGAACTCCACCATCATAAAGAGAGTCCACATCCACTTCCAACTAAATAATTATTCATATCTTCTAAGATTTTTTGAAGATCATGAAGCAAGATAAGTGATGGTTATAATCCTTTGAGTGTATTAACAGGACATTAATTTATTATCATTAAAATCCAATAGTTTTCAATAATGGAAACACTTTAAATAAAATTAATTTGTTGGAAAAAACTTAAATTGAAATCATTATATACAAATATGAGTGTTTATGATCATGAAAAATAACAAGACAGAGATAGTTACAACATTAACCTCTTGTATAACAAGTATAAACACATTAACCAATTATTCTAGAACCTTTTTGATATTTATTACCATTTATATTATTCTATTATAATCCTTTATTACATGTCTATTTGTTAGTTATTGTTCATCTTCATTACTGTAGTTTAGTAATTTTGATATTTTTTCATACATGTTTAAAAATGGAGATAATGATAATTCATCATTAAAAACAAGTTCATAATTGTTATTTTTTACAAGTTACTACAATCATTGTTTTTATGATTTATGGTAACCTAGTTTTATTTTATTTAAGGTATATGTATTGTTCATGAGAGTAGATTCTTTGATAATCTTGTTTCAAGTAAATTATGAATAATTTTTTTATTTTATAATGACCATTGATTTCTTCAAACTTATAAAACTATATTTAAAAAATAAATTCCTATTTAATGTCCTATATTACTATTATTAATTTATTTATACTCATCCATGATGAAAATATTGGTGTTATTATTTCATGGTTCATGTGGGTGGTTGAACAGACCCAATTAAGAACATACTATACTAATGAATGTGTAGGAATATAGAGTTATATAATTGAAATACCATTTTTTCCTAAGCCTAATGATGTTACCATAACTTCATTAGAGTTAATAATGAATTTATAAATATCTTATATGATAACAAAACTGAATAACATAGTGAATAACTAGATACTTATTTTGATGAATTCTCGTCTTCTCGAAATGGTTTCCTTCATAATGTGGTATTTATGAATCCTTGAGAAAAGTGTCTACCAAAAATGTTATATAAATTTAATAGAGAGAATTTGTGGGTGTATTTAAGAGATGGTATTATATAAAGAATTTTTTAGGATGGTTATAAGAGGGGTCATTTTATTAGTGATATTTGAGTAGAATTTATACAAATACACATTCTCTATTTTGTATGAACGTGATTTTACATCAAAGGGACTGATATATATATGGATAATATTTACCTTATTTCCAAATTTCATAACCTTCTTACAAAGTGATATTCATATGAATAATGTGTCACAAAAATTTAACTATAGATCTGACCAATGATTGTCAGCATAATTGTTTTTCATCTCCAAACTACCCTTATGTGTTGTTGAATGGATCTAACCTTATATGCGATCGCCTAAACTATATCACGTCCCAATAGATTTATTTATCCATATTCATCCTACAACAACCCATAATTTACATACATTGTTAATAATTCAAAATTGAAGAATACTTATTACAACATATAACAAAACCATGAAAGGACCGTATAAGTATAGTGTCTTTAGAAACTGGGAAACATAAACAACTGGTTCATAAAGCATCTACACTGTCTCCCATTTATTTCATCATATCTATAGTCCCTTTTTGAAATATCTTACTTAATACCCTTCTTCCTGACCTGGGGAAATAAAACATACAAAAGGGTGAGCTCAAATGCCCAGTAAGGGTAAAAAAAATAAATATCAATCACATCAAAATAAAAACATAACATTTTGGAAATCTTACCCTGCAAAAGAGATCATAATTTCATAACGTGGGATAAATCATGGTAGTGAAATGTAATCCCAATAATCATAACATAAAACATGAAACTTTGTGTCATGCACACATAATAATATATAATCATTTCTTATTAGTCAAGACTCATTTCCAAGACTATCTTAGTGGACAAAGTCCATTTCTGAACTGAGTCCACTCCTCGTTTCAGTCCTGTTTTACCGAACCGGTTTAACCTGCCGTTCTAGCCATGTCTTTATCATGAGATATAAAATCTTTACCCAATGCATTGGAGGGAGATATAGGTCCCACCCATCTTATAATGATACCATTCTTATGTGTGCCACAAAATCATAAACCATACATCATAGCATAACCCATGTAATAAAAATGGGAATCTTAAACATCATGACATCATAAAACAATTCATATAAGATAAAGGAATTCATAAAAATATTTCCATCACAACATAATCAAATAAATGTAATAATGGGGATAGAAACAAAACCCTATATTATCTTAGATGGAAAATAATTTTGATAAAACACTTGAACTCCATTCTTGAGGAAAATATCCTTTCTACTTCAAAAGCATTTTTCCTTTAGTAACATGTCATACAATTTTAAACTAAAAGAAGTTGATTAAAAATAAACTTTAAAACTTTTAAAGGAAGCTTCTTGGAAATAATGTTTTAAAAATCCATTCATGTCGTATAAGTTAAAAAAACATTCTTCTCATACTTTTGTCGGAAAAGTAAAAAAGTCCCTCGTACGAAAAACGACAAAAGATTCCTTTCATATCCTTTACTAAAAACTCACCTAAGGGTAAAATTGGATTTAAAAAATTTTAGGTGGATGGAAACAATATTACATATTGAGGAAACATGGATGTCGATGATAAAATACTCCCCAGTAAATACCAAAGTATAAACAATCTCGGATAAAATGACATTGTGATATTTTCCCTTACCTTAGGTCCGATTTGCTTCATAAGTGACCAAACCTCCTGTATAACGATTTAAATAATGTTATTGACTTATTCCATAATCATAATTATTTTTATGATATCATATATGGTCATATTCTTAGCTTCTTATTAGTAATATTTCATTACTACTTGTTATTTAGGTGTTTATTACTTTTGGTTCTTATTCGTATTTTGTCGAATAAATTATTATTTTTATTTTTAGGTTATAGATACCTCATTTAGAGAATGGTATTAGTTTAATATATATCATATTAATTCATTCAATTCATGTATATAATCATTATGAAATGAAGATCATGTATAACGAGTCGCATCACATCGTGGAGACGGTATTCTGTACGTACGCGCGAGCGATGATATCATTCCCATGATCGGGGAATTGTATTGGAGTGTATATATACTATTTCAGAATCAATATCACTTTACAATAATCATATATAGTCATTATTTACACCATTATACCCATCCAAGTAAGGTGGTGGTGGAAAATAGATTACACCACGGCGTGGAGACGGTATTCCGTACGTACGCAAGCACGGTGATCTCGTTTTCCGTAGGATGGATAGATGGTGAAATAGGGTTGTTTCATAATTATAATAACATATAAGTATATTAGTGATACTGATGTTATTAATTCATAATGAAAAAACTAAATAAGAATAAGTGGAAGAAGAAATAACGTTGAAAGAATCGGTAACAGACATTACCTCTTCTTTAAAGCGCCTCTTTGAGATCTCCTCTTAGGGCACTAAAATTGGTCTTTGAAGAATACCAGGACCTCTAGGATGTTTCTAGGGAAGTATATAGGAGATATTGGCAGGTTTTGGCCAAGCTTGAAGGCTCAAAGTGGTGTGAGGAAGAGAGGGAGGAGGTGCCCTTTTATAAGGGAGGAGAGGGGGCACCTTTGGAATAACTAAAAATATTATTTTATTATAAAGTCAAATTCGGTTTTTAATAGATCCAAATTGATATATTTATAAGATAAGGTGGGGATGGGTCTAACTCCTCTCATCAAATAGAATTTAGACAAGTTTAGGTCATTATATTAACCTTATCTTTTAGTTTTAACTCTTAGTTAATTAGATTGACATTTACCATGTCACTTTGTATTTTTATATTATATAGTTAACAAACTTACCATATACATCCAAGAGACTCCCAAGTTGTTTATTATTAATATATATAACCTTATCTAAGTCATTTGGCCGAAACTTATATTTTTAGGAATAAAATAACAATTAATAATAGAATATTTGTTTTAAAAACAATTTTATGTCAATTTTGACACTATTTGGTAATTGATTTTTGTGAAAATCATAACAGAATGATTAGTTAGAAAATATTTAATTTAATCAATACTAACATGTCATATTAACATATAAAATTATTGTAATTCATAAAAAGTCTGAAATTACATTTATTTGGGTATTTATAACATCAATTATTTCAATATTTTATTAATAAGATAATTACTGCATCATCATTGTGTGATAAATAAATTAAACTATTTAATGTCTAAAAATTATAAATAAAATACCATTATTTAGGAAATATTTTTAGATTTCCAATGAATAATTATAGTCCTATTTATCTTATGTATAACCCTATATTAAAAATGCTTTAGTTATTAAACATTGATTTTAACTATTTTAACCCTTCTTTAAATAAATTGATAATAAATGTCCTAATCTAATCCAAGTGAGCCTAAATGGTCATATTTTATTCGTAAGGTTGTTTTTGGTCGAATTACACTTATAAAATAGAATTATGACATGTGTTAAGATAATAATAATATCATTTTTACCCTTAACTACCCTATTTACTTTTAACAGTGGTAAAAAAAAGTAAAAAGTTACTATTCACCAAAAATTATTTTCATCTCATTGAACAAAATTTTAGTCCTTGATATTAACCGTGTCTCTCGGATTTTCGAAATTCTACTCATAGAAGTGGTAAAATTATGTTTTATGAAAAATTCAGTTTTTTAACTACCACTTAGTGGTTTCACTATTCATCAAAAAATGAAAGTTTCCAGAAAAATACCAAAAATTAGGCCCAAGCTATATTTGATATTATGAATTCAAAAATTATGTTTATTTTACCAAATTAAAAACATATCAGTTACATTAACTAATTTAAAAATCAATTCTCGTCGTCGAAACAAATAGCGTGTTTTTAAGAGATAATAACTATCAAAAGATTGACACTTGTTTATGTTTGGTTTAAATGTGAAATTACATCCAATGAACAACATTATATTAAATTGTAAAAAATATATTCTAAATATACTTTAAAACCACTCAAATTAATAATTTATCACTATAAATTATTTTGATTAAAAACGTTGTTTTTAATTAAAATTTAGTAATTTTCACTATTCATCAGAATATGAAAGTTATCCGAAAAGTACCAAAATTTCACCCTAAGCTAATTTCGATATTACAAATCCAAAAATGAAGTCCATTTTGAAAAATAAAATTAAAAAAATTTCAAAAAGTGATTATTAATATTCATAACAGCTAGTTTTAATAATATTTTAATAGCATATCGTTGTTTAGTGAAACTCGGTATTGCGTATGACGCAAGATAGTGTTGTGTGAAATATTCCTTTGATGATTTATATAACATAAAAACAAAATATTTCTCATAAAAGTGTCGGGCGTTACATTCTACCCCCCTTAAAATGAATTTTGTCCTCGAAATTCGTCACTTTGTAACAAACAGATTGGATACCTTTCCCTCATCATATCCTCAGGATCCCATGTAGCTTCTTCTAATTGGTGGTTCCTCCATAAAACTTTCACCAAGCGAGTGGTCTTGTTCCGTAGGACTTTTTCGCTACGATCCAGAATCTCTATCGGTTGTTCTTTATAAGAAAGATCTTGCTCCAGCGGTATAACTTCTAAGCTGAGTACATGTGAAGGATCATGTATGTACTTTCTCTGGAGAGATACATGGAACACATCGTGAACTTGAGAGAGATTCGGTGGAAGTTCCAATCGGTAGGCTACCTTTCCAACACGATCCAATATTTTGAAAGGACCGATATATCTAGGGCTCAACTTCCCTTTTTTCCAAATCGCATGACCCTCTTCCAGGGAGATATTCATAAGAACACTCTATCACCCACTTCAAACTCTAGGTCTTTTCTTCGGTTGTCGACATAACTTTTCTGCCGATTCTGAGATGCTCTTATGTGTTGTTGAATAGATCGGACCTTTTCTGCCATATCATCAACAAGATCAGGTCCTAATAGCTTTCTTTCCCCAACTTCATCCCAACAAGTTGGAGTCCTGCATTTCTTTCCATAGAGAGCTTCATAAGGAGCAATCTGAATACTGGAGTGAGAGATATTATTATAAGAAAATTCCACCAAAGGTAGGTGTTGATCCAAACCACATTTGAAATCCATAGATCAATCTCTCAACATATCTTCTAGAGTTTGAATTGTTCTCTCAGACTGACCATCTGTTTGAGGATGATAAGAAGTGATGAAACTCAACTCTATATCCAGAGTATGCTGAATACTTCGCCAGAACTTCGAGGTAAATCTCGGATCCCGATCAGATATAATAGAAATTGGTACTCGATGTAATCTTACCACTTCCTTTACATATATCCTGGAAAGCTGATCCAGAGAGAAATCCTCTCTAATAGCAATGAAGTGTGCAGACATTATAAGATGATAAACTATGACCCAGATAGCATTATTGCCATTGTATTTTTTAGGAAGTTCTGTGACAAAGTCCATAGTGATGTTTTCCCATTTCCATTCGGTTATGGGTAATGGTTGTAACATCCCCTTAGACTTCTGTCTCGCAGCTTTAACTTACTGAGAAACCAAGCATCGAGATACATATTCAGCAACATCTCTTTTCATGCCATCCCACCAGAAGTACTCTTTCAGGTCCCTATACATCTTCGTGCTTCCAGGATGAATAGAGAATGAAGAACTATGAGCCTCATCCAGCAGCTCCTTCTTTAATTCTATGATGGGAGGAACACAAACCCGATTCATGAACTTTATTATCCCATCACAATCAAGGTTGAATTCAGGTACATTTCTCACCTTTTTTTGTAACTCTACATCTTCATTCTGTGCCTCCTTAATCTTCACATGTATAGATGGTTGAACATTCATTTGAGAAATATACGATTTTCCCCTTCCATTAAAATTCCAAGATCCATCCTTTGTAAATCCATAAATATTGGATCTTTGGTGATCCTCATCATGGATAAGCTAGCATGGTCTTGTCAACTTAATGCATCTACCACCTTGTTTTCTTTCCCTGGGTGGTAATTAATTGAGCAATCGTAATCCTTAATCAGTTCCAACCATCTTCTTTGGCGCATATTCATCTCCTTTTGTGTGAAAATATACTTTAAACTTTTATGATCAGTATAAATGTCACACCTTTCTCCATGAAGATAATGCCTCCAAATCTTTAATGCAAAGATTCCCGCAGCTAACTCCAAATCATGAGTTGGGTAATTTTGCTCATGGATATTCAACTGTCGTGAGGCATAATCTATCACCATATCATTTTGCATAAGAACACACCCCAATCCCTTCTTGGATGCATAACTATAGATCACAGACCTTTCTCCACTACAAGGCAGTGTTAGCACAGGTGCACTGGATAACCTTCTTTTCAACTCCTTGAAATTCTCTTCACATTCCTCCGTCCAAACAAACTTAACTCCTTTCCTAGTCAACCTGGTGAGTGAATTAGATAATCATGAAAAATATTTCAAAAAATGTCGATAATATCCAGCCAAACCAAGAAAACTTTGGATCTCAGTTACTGTTGTTGGTCTCGACCATCTTTCGATAACCTCTGGTTTTGCTGGATCCAAAGATATCCCCTCTTTTGAGATTATGTGACCCAAAAATGAAACTTTTTGAAGCCAAAATTCACACTTAGTAAATTTGGCATAAAGATTCTCCTTTCTCAGGGTCTTCAATATAATTCTCAAGTGATCTTCATGTTCTTCCTTTCTCTTTGAATAAACAAGAATATCGTCTATAAAGACTACCACAAACTGATCAAGATAGTCTCTAAAGACTCTATTCATCAGATCCACGAAGATAGCAGGGGCATTAGTAAGACCAAATGGCATCACTATAAATTCATAGTGTCCATACCTTGTACGGAAATCCGTCTTTGGTATATCCTACCTTTTGACCCTTAATTGATGATACCCCGAACGAAGATCAATCTTGGAAAAGTATTGAGCTCCGCATAGTTGGTCAAATAAGTCATCAATGCGTGGGAGAGGATATTTGTTCTTGATAGTGATCTTGTTAAGTTCTCGATAATCAATGCAGAGTCTCATTGATCCATCTTTCTTCTTAACAAATAGAATAAGTGCTCCCCAAGGTGATGCACTAGGGCATATGAATCCCTTATCAAGATTATCTTGGAGTTGCTTCTTCAATTCCTGCAACTCAATTGGGGACATTCTATAAGGTTTCTTTGAAATAAGCAAAGCACCCGGTATGAGTTCTATTGAAAAATCAACTTCACGATTTGGTGGAAGACCCAGCAATTCCTTCGGAAAGACATCATCAAACTCCTGTATAATGGAAATATTATTAATTGTGAGTTTCTCACTAACCATTTGAGATAAATAACCTTCATTCAGTGGAATCAAGACCCATAAGATGGAAGAAATTTCCACTGGAAGGTTATGTTCATCCTTGCATCGAGAGACGATCAAAGATTGATCTGGAATATGAAATGTGACTTCCCTTCTTTGGCAATTGATATGATATCCATATATAGAAAGCCAATACATGCTAAGAATCACATAAAATTCCACTATAGGAAGGATCACAAGATTTGTAGGAAGCACTTTCCCACAAACTTCAATCGGGGAAGAATTATAAACTTTTGATGCGACTGTTGTGCCATTAGGTGTTGTCACAGCTAACTCAACATCTAATTGTTGAGGTAATTCGGTGATACTCTTAGAAAATTCTTTAGAAATAAAAGAGTGGGTGGATCCAGAATCAAATAAAACATTTTCTACTTTAGAGTGGATGGTAAGTGTACCTTTCACCACATCGTTATCGTACTCCACATCGCTGATAGAAATTGCATGTGACTTTCCTTTGTCTTTAGCCTTAAGCTTTTGTTGATCTCAATCATCATCAACAACCCTTGGATTAGGGAATTTATTGGCATAATGCCCCATATCCTTGCACTTGAAACATTGAAGTGTAGTAGTTTCATTCTGTGTGTCCCTTCCTTTGTTTGCATCATTAGACATCTTCTTCCCATCATTACGGCATTAAGATGCCCGATGACCTTCCTTTCCACTTTTTAAACATTTACTTGTCCTTTTAAGACAACTCCCTCCATATTTCTTTCCACACATTGAGCATAAGGGAAATATCATCTTCTTTTCTGTGTGCTCTTTATATTTTCCTTTGAATTCCATTTTCCTCTTCTTATCAAACCCATATGACCGATGAGTTACGATAATCTCCATCTCAACTTTGAGAGCACATAGAATGATTTACTCGTAGCTATTTAAGTCCCTTATGGATAAGGCCCTTCGAAGTCTTGGTTTTAAGCCACTAAAGAATCGATCGATCTTACTCTCAGGTTGGATAATAATACCAGAAGCGTACCTTGAAAGTCTTGTAAAATTTGCTTCATAGGTACCAACAGATTCATCATAATTTTGCTTCAGTTCAAGAAACTCTTTCTCCATCTTTGTTCGGACAATATGAGGGAATTAATTATTGAAAAATAAGTTCTTGAACTCGTCCCATTCCATGGACTCAATTTCACCCCTTTGCCTCATATTCTTAATAATATTCCACCATTTATCAGCATCTCCTTCCAAAAGATACACTGCTAGGATGACTTTATCATGTTCAGAACATTGAAGAACTGAAAATATATTTTCATTAGTACTAATCCATTATTCTGCAACTAATGGATCAGTAGACCCACTGAAAGAAGGTGGACGCTACCTCATGAAGGATTAAATAGAATGTTTCTACTTCTTTTGCTTGTTTGGAAGTCCTACATGATTCACAGCTTGAGAAAGTTGTGTGAGCATGGCTACAAGATTTTGAATTCCAGCTCCCATAATGTTTGGTTTCTCAGGGGGACAATCATTGCATTTCCTGTCGCATTCCGCATTAACACAGTTCCTTCGGGTTCCAGCCATTGACTAAAACCAAGAATGATAGTGTGAGAAACACTAATTATAATAGAAAAACCACATAATCATGAATAAAATTACACAATTAAGGTCTTATCCTAGGTTATTCATGGTCATTTCTAAAATACTAAGATTGTGTTCTATGCTTAGAATTATCCTTAGGGTTCTTACTAAGGCTTTCACATCCTAGTTTCCAAAGGTTGACTATACCTTTCCCCTGATACCAACTATAGTGGTCTGGAATTACTTCCAGTGGACTATAATTGATACCTATCAGGGAACTCCATGGGTGGCTACACCCCATACGTGGGACAAACCACCATCCCCAGTGGCAGCCATTTCCTCATGAAGCCCTTGGGAAGAGAGCCACGCTTCGTCCAACGCTCACATGTGAGTGTTCCCAAGGATCGGATACATTCCTACATCATTTGCCTCTGATACCAACTATAACAACCCATAATTTAAATACATGGTTAATACTTAAAAATTGAAGCATACTTTTTACAACATATAACAAAACCATGAAAGGACCGTATAGGTATAGTGTATTTAGAAACTGGGAAACATAAACAACTGGTTCATAAAGCATCTACACTATCTCCCATTTATTTCATCATATCTATATTCCCTTTTTGGCATATCTTACTTAATACCCTTCTTCTTTACCTGGGGAAAGAAAAAATACAAAAGGGAGAGCTCAAATGCTCAGTAAGGGTAAACAAAAGAAATATCAATCACATCAAAATAAAAACATAACATTTTGGAAATCTTACCCCGCAAAAGAGATCATAATTTCATAACATGGGATAAATCACGGTAGTGAAATGTAATCCCAATAATCATAACATAAAACATGAAAATTTATTTCATTCACACAAAATCATAGAGAATCATTTCTTATTAGTCAAGACTCATTTCCAATACTATCTTAGTGGAAAAAGTCCATTTCTGAACCGAGTTCACTCCTCGTTTCAGTCCTGTTTTACTGATCCGGTTTAACCTGCCGTTCTATCCATGTCTTTCTCATGAGATATAAAATCTTTACCCAATGCATTTGAGGAAGATATAGGTCCCACCCATCTTATAATGATACCATTCTTATGTGTGCCACAAAATCATAAACCATACATCATAGCATAACCCATGTAATAAAAATGGGAATCTTATACATCAGGACATCATAAAACAATTCATATAAGATAAAGGAATTCATAAAAATATTTCCATCACAACATAATCAAATCAATGTAATTATAGGGATAGAAACATAACCCTATATTATCTTAGATGGAAAATAATTTTGATAAAACACTTGAACTCCATTCTTGAGGAAAATATCCTTTATACTTCAAAATTTTTTTTCCTTTCTTAACATTTCATAAAATTTTAAACTAAAAAAAGTTGATTAAAAATAAACTTTAAAAATTGTAAAGGAAGCTTCTTGGAAATAATGTTTTAAAAATCCATTCATGCCGTATAAGTTAAAAAAACATTCTTCTCATACTTTTGTCGGAAAAGTCAAAAAGTACCTCGTACGAAAAATGACAAAAGATTCCTTTCATATCCTTTACTAAAAACTCACCAAAGGGTAAAATTGGATTTGAAAAATTGTAGGTGGATGGAAACAATATTATATATTTAGGAAACATGGATGTGGATGACAAAATACACCCCAGTAAATACCAAAGTATAAACAATCTTGGATAAAATGAGATTGTGATATTTTCCCTTACCTTAGGTCCGATTTTCTTTTTAAGTGTCTGAACCTCCTGTATAATAATTTAAATAATGTTATTGACTTATTCCATAATCATAATTATTTTTATGATATTATATATGGTCATATTATTAGCTTCTTATTAGTAATATTTCATTACTACTTGTTATTCGGGTGTTTATTACTTTTTGTTCTTATGCATTTTTTGTCGAATAAATTATTATTTTTCTTTTTAGGTTATAGATACCTCATTTAAAGAATGATATTAGTGTAATATATATCATATTCATTCATTCAATTCATTTATATAATCATTATTCAATGAAGATCATGTAGAATGAGTCACATCACATTGTGGAGACGGTATTCCGTACGTATGCACGAGCGATGATATCGTTCCCATGATCGTGGAATTGTATTGGAGTGTATATATACTATTTAAGAATAAATATCACTTTACAATAATCATATATAGTCATTATTTACACCATTATACCCATCCAAGTAAGGTGGTGGTGGAAAATAGATTACACCACGGCGTGGAGATGGTATTCCGTACGTACGCACACGCGGTGATTTCGTTTTCCGTAGGATGGATAGATGGTGAAATAGGGTTGTTTCATACTTATAATAACATATCAATATATTATTGATACTGATGTTATTAATTCATAATGAAACAACTAAAGAAGAAGAAGTTGAAGAAGAAATAATGTTGAAAGAATCGGTAATGGACATTACCTCTTCTTTGAAGCGCCTCTTTGAGATCTTCTCTTAGGTAACTAAAATTGGTCTTTGAAAAAGACCAGGACCTCTAGGATGTTTCTAGGGAAGTGGAGAGGAGACATTGTCAGGGGTTGGACGAGATTGAAGGCTCAAAGTGGTGTGAGGAAGAGAGGGAGGAGGTGCCCTTTTATAAGGGAGGAGAGGGGCACCTTTGGAATAACTAAAAATATTATTTTATTATAAAGTCAAATTCGGTTTTTAATAGCTCCAAATTGATATATTTCAAAGCTAAGGTGGGGATGCTTCTAAATCCTCTAATACAATATAATTTAGACAAGTTTAGGTCATTATATTAACCTTATCTTTTAGTTTTAACTCTTAGTTAATTAGATTGACATTTACCATGTCACTTTGTATTTTTATATTATATAGTTAATAAACTTACCATATACATCCAAGAGACCCCCAAGTTGTTTATTATTAATATATATAGCCTTGTCTAAGTCATTTGGACGAAACTTAGATTTTGAGGAATAAAATAACAATTAATAATATAATATTTGTTTTAAAAACAATTTTATATCAATTTTGACACTATTTGGTAATTGATTTTTGTGAAAATCATAACAGAATAATTAGTTCTAAAATATTTAATTAAATAAATAATAACATTTCATATTAACATATAAAATTATTGGAATTCATAAAGAGTCTCAAATTACATTTATTTGGGTATTTATAACATCAATTATTTCAATATTTCATTAATAAGATAATTAATCCATCATCATTGTGTCATAAATAAATTACATTATTTAATGTCTAAAAATTATAAATAAAATACCATTATGTAGGAAATATTTTTATATTTCTAATGAATATTTATAGTCGAATTTATCTTATGTATAACCCTATATTAAAAATTCTTTAGTTATTAAACATTGATTTTAACTATTTTAACCCTTCTTCAAATAAATTGATAATAAATGTCCTAATCTAATCCAAGTGGGCCTAAATGGTCATAGTTTATTCCTAATGTTGTTTTTGGTCGAATTAAACTTATCCAATAGAATTAGGACTTGTGTTAGGGTAATAATAATATCATTTTTACCCTTAACTACACTATTTACTTTTAACCGTGGTAAAAAAAAGTAAAAAGTTACTATTCACCAAAAATTATTTTCATCTCATTGAACCAAATTTTAGTCCTTGATATTAACCATGTATCTCGGATTTTTGAAATTCTACTCACAGAAGCGGTAAAATTAATTTTTATGAAAAATTCAGTTTTTTTAACTATCACTTAGTGGTTTCACTATTCATCAAAAAAATGAAAGTTTCCCGAAAAATACCAAAAATTAGGCCTAAGGTATATTTGATATTATGAATTCAAAAATGATTTTTATTTTACCAAATTCAAAACATATCAGTTACATTAAATAATTTAAAAATTAATTCTCGTCGTCAAAACAAATAGCGTGTTTTAAAGAGATAATAATTATCAAAAGATTGACACTTTTTTATGTTTGGTTTAAATGTGAAATTACATCCAATGAACAACATTGTATTAAATTGTAAAAAATATATTCTAAATATACTTTAAAACCACTCAAACTAATAATTTATCACTATTAATTATTTCGATTAAAAAAGTTGTTTTAATTACAATTTAGTAATTTTCACTATTCATTAGAATATAAAAGTTATCCGAAAAGTACCAAAATTTTACCCTAAGCTAATTTCGATATTACGAATCCAAAAATGAAGTCCATTTTGAAAAATAAAATTTACAAAATTTAAAAAAGTGATTATTACTATTCATAACAGATAGTTTTAATAATATTTTAATAGCATATCGTTGTTTAGTGAAACTCGGTATTGCGTACGACGCAAGCTGTTGAGGAAGGTCGTGGTTGCGTGTAAAGAAATCTAGTGTTGTTTGAAATATTCCCTTGATGATTTATATAACATAAAAAAAATATTTCTCATAAAAGTCTCGGGCGTTACACTTCCTAATATTCTTGATCTATAAACTTCCTTATATATATGACTTCATAAGGAGTTATATGAATGCTCAAGTGAAAGAAAGTATTGTAATAAAATTATAAAAAAGGAAGGTATCGATTCCAACCACCACTGTAATCTATAAATAAAGTTATAAAAATTTGAAAATGATTTTGAATGTTCCTAACATACTAACCATCATCCTATAAATAATAAGTAGTACTAAAACATAACTTTGTATCCATATCATGTGATATACTTATCCAAGTCTTTGCAGTAAACATAGGATTCATATCGAATACAAAAAAAATTGGTAATCTATGTAGTGTCATAAGTTATTTAATTTATAACTGAGTCACATGATCAAGAGATAATTCTTAACTAATAGCGGTATTTTTGTTTTTGTTTTTTAAGGTTATTAAATACATCCCAATTAATAGTGTTCCCTTTAGATTTTTTGGGGTGTCTGAAGATGAAATCCATGGTAATGTCCTCCCATTTCCATTTTGGTATGGGTAAGGGTTGTAGCACCCCCTTATAATTATGTATCATAGCCTTAATATTCTAAAACACTAGATGTTAGGATACATACTCTAAAATAAACCTTTTCATTTTATCCCACTAAAAATAAACTTTCTAATATCTATGAATCTTCATACTTTAAGGATAGAGAGGGGATGATGAATTATGTGATTCATCAAAAAAATCCTTCTTCAAGTCTGGTATTTACAGAGCACATTCTTAGTTTCTAAACCATATCATTCTAGAGCCATCATGGTTAAACTCAAGAAAAATTCTTTGATTCTTCATAATTCCACATCTTCCTTCTATACCTTTTTAATCCTCTCAAGTACGGATGGTTATATATTCATTTGAGAAAGATAATATTTACCCACTTTTTTAAAATTTTATGATACAAATAATAAAAATATATAAATATTAGATGTATTTAAATACTCATTATGGAAAAATTGACATGTTCTTTCCAACTCAGTGCATCAACCACTTTGTTCTGATTCCCAGGGTGGTAATGTATTGAGAAGTCATGAACCGTGATCAACTCCAAACATCTTCTATAGAAATGATTTAACTCTTTTTTTTTGTAAATTTACAATCAAAGATTTTATAATCAATATATATCACACATTTCACTATAATTATAGGGCCTTAGTATCTTCAATTTAAAAATTACCATAGGTAGCTCCAAATCAAGAGTCTTGAAAATTTCCCAATGAATTATCATTTAGAGGGAGGAATAAATTTTCACCATTTAATTATTCCTAGGGATGAAATCTAGTCTCTTATTTGAGGCATTACTATATATCAAAAACCCTTATCCACTTTAGTGTAGTGTATAAACCAGTTCCCTAACCATCTCTTTAGTTTATTAAAATTATATTCAAATTTATATAACCCCATTTCAAGTCAAATTGGTGAGTGGATTAGATAGTCATGATATATCTCTCACAATGTTTTGATAGTATCCAGTCAATCCAAGATAACTCTAGATCTTAGTTGTCATGTTTGATCTAGGACATTACTTAATGATATCTATATTTAATTAATCAACCACTTGTTGAAAACTATGATTCCATGTCAAAATTTTAATATTTTTATTCCAAAATGGAATTTATAATGGTGGAAGAAATATTTTTAAAAAATTTTAATTCATACTTGTGTTAAATGTATTTTGTATTTACATTTTATAATTTGTTATTATTTAACAGTGGTGCCAAATGGATTTTAAAATGAACATTTGGAATTTTTTTTAAAATAGATTTCATTATATTATTTTTTAATCTTTTGGTGTCAGTGTTAATAAAAACTAATGCATTCTTTAAAAAGTAATCATTGATTTTTTTTAACTTTTAGTGTCAGTTTTTATAAGATATGATTCCCAAAATTTATTTTTAGAACATATTAACATCAAAATAGGATTTAAAAAAAATCACATTGGTTGTAATTAAAATCAATAACATCAGTATTTTAAAAGTATGTCCTAACATGGGTTTATAATCATTTTACTATATCTATTTTTCCTAAAACCATAATACCATTAGTGTTTGAAGTTCAACCCCATTTCATCTCCCTCAATCATCCTCATTTGATCTAATTTTTTTCTTCATTTTCATCATATTTATTCTGCATATAATCCTTCAAGATTTCCATTATCTTCATTTGACCTACTAATATCCATTCTTAGAAACCCAAATATGTGTGTCAAATGACTCTAAATTCTACTTCATTGTTTGTAATCTGATGTTCATCAATCACCGTTTTTGATTTCTATATCATAAATTTGTAGTCTCAATCTCTATATTTTGAAAGAGGGATATATATTTTTTATATTAAAAATATTTATATAATATTTTTTAGTTTAAAATTTTATTTATTTATCTATGTATTTATATACATAGATATATTTTTCTATTTTAAAAAATGTGGTTATAATTACTATCATAGTATAAATATCCTTGTGATTACAAATTGTTTGTTATTGTGGAATAATTTCATTGTGATTTCAATTGTTATATATATATAAATATTTTAGTTGTACTTTTTTAATACTTAACATTTTTGATAACAAGATGTTGAATGATAGATATATTAACATTCAGTTGAATATTTTGATATTATAGAATAACCAATGTAATACATAATTTTAAATATAATCCTTTAGATATTTTTTTATTTAACATATTAATTTAAAATTAATTTGAAACATCCCAAACCCTCTTCTCCTTTATGTGAATGAGTTGGGAAAGTTATATGACCTCAATAACTCCTCCCCATACACTAGAGGCCACTGACTAGCAGTGAGGGTGTGTGAAATATTGTAAAGATATGATACCCTCTAGTATAGAGTTGAAAAATAAAAAAAATTACAACATAGTTGTAGAAAAACAAAAAATAATAAACATATACCCATATAAGAATAAAGGAAAAATCATACAATACAATAATAATAATCATTTCATGATAGGCTAAAATTAAACTAAATACCTTATTGAAAGTCAAACAAATAAAAGACATTAATACTATAAAAGTATCTAAATACCCCATCCCAAATGCCTATGTCTATCATATCTCTATGGTCCATCCAATTTAACAAGTAATCAATCACTGTAGGGCCCTATTACATTGTCTAGACATGCATCCAGAAAAGTTTTCCTAGTACCAAAGAAAGTGTAAATAGGTTGCGAGTTTGACAATGTAGGCAGAAATTGATAGTGTTTAAAAAATATTTCCCAGTAATATAGTGCATGTAATGAATTGATAAAAATGGATATTAATTAATTAAATTAATACTAAAAAAGTTATAAAATTTCTAACCCTCAAACTTTTGGATAACACACTGGGTCAACCAAACCTACTTTGGCTCGAGGATGGAATCTTTGTCATGAGGAGGATCCTCCTGTGTAAGGACGCATCACCCAAACAACTAGCTGATACCCCGACATCTAGATAAAGATCTTGTATCATATCTCATGTAAACCATTGGGTTCCATGAAAATTACCATGCTTGAAGATCTTACATCTTTCCAAGGAACACATTTTCAAGGGGATAAATCTACTCATATCATACTAGGCTCCATTCAAATTCCCATGTTGGAGTCTATAACATCTTCCCATGTGCACGTCACAAGGTGTGGATCTTGAATAATGTCAAGTGGTTGATTTTCCTATGTTAAGAAAAATAACCAGTGTCTCATCTTAAGAGGTATTATTTAAGTCCATTGGGGTAATATAAAATATATCAATGAATTGAATTTAAAATACAATATTTATCACTATTTTTTTTATTACGAGTTGTGAAATTCATTAAATTATCAAAATAATATGGAATTTATTCTATATTGGCAGACTATAGTGATTTAGGATGGATCAAGTCTATCAAAACACGAAAAATTACATCTTACCATGAATTATATGTCATTCCAAATACATGTTACCATGAATCATGTTCATTACAAGTTTGATTCTAGGCTCACCTCTCAAGTAGACATAATCTTGGTCCTAACAAAAATATATCCAACGATTACTAATGGGATGTCTAATCATGCAATATTTCATTAATAAATGGATAATTCAATTATTAGGTCACATGAACGGTCTACAAGTGTGATGAAATCTATTGAACATACTAAAATAAATTGTAACAGACATTAGGTAGTTGGTTTAGACCACCCACCTCAACTAAAAGTGCATGTTAATAATTATCATCATTTGAGGTAACACTGGGATCCTCCATCATTCCCTTCAATGAAAACCAAGAACTCCAAATCACCAACCTCTAACCCAAAAATTGATTAACATAATAAACTTCCATACAATTTCTTGAAAAGGAACAATTTGGAATGACTATTTGAATATTTTATTATAATAAACCTCCATGAGCATTATATTCTGCTCTAAAGAACCACCGAATTTCAAAACATTTTATTGTAGAATATCATTCAAAATATGAATCAACCATTTAGATTAAACATCAGTCTAATAATGATAGGATATACTCATAAGAATGTATGATCCAAAGTTATCTTGATGGACTCTCCAAAACTGATATTTGGAAAAGGGATTTGAATCATAAATGATACACCTTTAAATTTCATGTAGTTGATCTATCTATCACAAATAAAGACTACCCATACTATCAATGATGAATGTATCATTTATAGGAAAATTGTAGTCCACCTTATTTATTTGAACCATGATCACACATATTGTATTATTCTTATGAGTTTTCTAGGGTAATCCAATCACCAAATCCATAGTGACATCATTCCACTTCTATTATTGAATGGGAATAGGTTGTAATGCCATAGATGGCATATGATGCTCAACCTTCACTTATTGAAAGGTGATTTTTTTCTGTAGTATTCCATATCCTTATTCATACCAATCCACCAGTATTATAGAAAGATATCAGGATGCATATTTTCCATATCTAGATGTAATTCCCATCTTGAAGCCTGAAACTCCTTGATCAGCTACTCATGTAAACCTGTAAGAACTCATACACATCCATAGAAATTAATAATGTCCATGACTCTGAGAGACCATCCTGATAGTAGATTCCCACCATATTATTTTCCCCTCAGGTCTAGTTCTTCTTGATTCGATATCTTCACTATCTTGATCTGGTCAAAATGTATGGGTACAATACATTTTGAAGTCAGATATACTCATCCTCAGGACTCCTAAACATCCATATGTATCTCTTCCAAAAGTTCCATCTTCCAATAATAATCAAAAGACTCCCATACTACCTTCAACTATGTATTTTTGATCAAATCACTAGCAATGATGTTGACTTCATAGAGTTTAAAATTGAACTTCATGTAAAAATAATATAGATACTCAACCAACCTTCTCTATCGAAGGTCTTTGTCTATTTGAGAAAATATGTAATTTAGGATCTGGTGGTCCATGTATGACCCAACCCACTATCCTATCATATTGTGTCCCTAATATCTGAAGGTGTGTTCTATGAAAACTAACTCTAGATCATGAGTTCAATAATTCCTCTCATGAATTCTCAGCTATCTAGATCCAAAATCAGTCACTTAATCCTCATTCACCAAAACCACTCCATGTAATACATTGGATGAATCATAGTACATTGTATATTAATTTCCTAAAAAAAGGTATGATTAATATTGGTGCTATGTTCATACTTATCTTTATCTCTAAAAAATATAGCATGCAAGTATATAACTAAAAAAATTTCTCTTGTTTCTCGATCATCCAAGATATCAGTTCTTCTAGAAGAGAGAATTTCTAGATTAAACACCAATAATAACTTATTAAACCCAGAAAACTCTGAATATCAAATATATTATTAGTTTATTCTAATGATACCATGGTTTCATCCTTCTTGGGGTACAGTACTACACCATCCTCTAAGATGACATGATCTAAGAAGTGTAGTTTATCAATCTAGAAGTTTAATTTAGATAGTTTGGAGTAAAGTTTACCCTCTCTCAATATACTAAAGATAATGTAAATATATTGGGAATGTTCATCTATATAATGGGATCACACTAAGATTTCATTGAAAAAACTACCACAAATGGATCTTGGAATGGGTGAACAATCTGATTCATCAAGGCCTTAATATCTTCAATGTGATCGTCAAACCAAATGAAATTACTGCAACCTCATACAATCCATACATGATCTTAAATGCAGTTTAGGCTATGTATGATGGTCTCACCCTCAAATGGTGGAATCCCTATCTCATTTTATCTTGAATAAGATCCTAGAACCTCTAAATTGAAAAAAAATATCATTAAAGCATGGAAGGGGATACTAGTTCCTAACCATCATTTGATTTAGTTTATAATAATCCACACATAATTTCCAATTCTCATTAGACTTCTTAGAGTAAATCATGTGAGAACCCCAAGGATATATACTAGGACTAATGAAAACATTTTCATTTAGAACATCATTCCAAACCTTCAACTCACAAATATCTACTTATTCCATTATATAAAGAATAATACAAACTAGATTTTCTCCTAGGACCAACTTGATAGTGAACTTGATCTCCAAATCTTGTGGTAAGATGGATAATTTTTTTGTAATGATGTCTTAAAAACAACAAAATACTAGAGGAATTTTTTTCCTACATTCCACTATCATCAAGAAAAAATCATTCTATTTGATCCATGTGATAATCTAATCTATATTGAATTGGTCTTACCTTACTAGGGTAAGGAACCACCTCACCATTTTGAGTATAGCTTCCCCATTATAGAGATATAAGGGTAACTACCCTCCAATAATAGTCAATATAAGAATGGTATATACCTAACCAATCCCTATTAGGGATCAAATAAAATCATTTAATTTCAAGTAAAAAAGGATCCTAAAGGAAATGGAAACCATCAATTTCAAAAGTACACACCTTGGAAGGATGATACCCTCTAACCATACTCCCAATGGAATGCCAATAGTAAGAATACCATTGAAGCTGTCAAAAAACTAAGCCCAACCATTTTGTAAACTGAGTAGATAAAAAAGGAATGTGACCATACTATATAAGGAAAAATACATGAAAGGGTGTATGATATAATAATTCTACCACTGGTAGTAGAATATCCTATGTTTAATCAATCTGGAGTAGACACTACTACAAAACCAGCCTTTTACAACACTGTTATTTATTAGTGCTTGAAGAAAACACTGATAAATTACATATTTACTAGTTCTAAGGAAATCACTGATAAATTTAAGCTTTTATCATCACTTTTATTTTAGCGCTGGTAAAGGAAAACTTTATCAGTGCTTTATTTTTCACCCAGATAATGTGTATATTTTATCAGTGCTTTAGTTTTAGTACTCATAAAGGGTATTCTTTATCAGGGCTTTATTTTTAACACTGATAAAGGGTACGCTATATCTGTACTTTAGGTTTAACATTCATAAATATTTATTTCATCATCACATTTTTAGTTCTAATAAATGAAATAATAAAATAAATAAAAAATAAAAAATGTTTTTATAAAAAAAATATTACAAATTTTATTAATTAAGTAAATATTGAAAAAATTTAATTGATTGATTATAAATTATTAAATATTAAAAAATTTATTAATTAGATAATTATAATAATTAATGTTATTAAATTGTATATTTTAAATATATAGATATATATTAATGTATATAAATAAGATTTTTATATTAAAAAATATTTATTCCCTTTACATTAAATTTTCATATATTTATTGAATAATGGTATATAATTTAAAATTGATATGAATTAAAAATATTGACTAACTGCGTAGAACTCAACATATAATTGAATGTCCTTTTATTTTTCAGTTTAATATTGATTAAATGTGTGTTATATTGATTTCACATATACGTAATTAATTAATTTTTATATATAATATGCACACACACAGAACTCATAAATTATTTCAATATTGTTAAAGTGTACCTATATTCTTAATTTATTCAGTTTCACTCAATTTCTACACGTAAGAATGCACTCAAAATTAGATATTCATTAATAATGTTAAAAATATATAAGTAAAATAATATTTATAGATAAATATATTTCTAAATGTTCATTCACTATATTTATCAAATTATATATTTATAATTATAAATAAATAAATATTTTTCAGAATTATTTATATAATTATAAATAAATAATTATGTATATTTAAATGTTTTTTAAATTTATAATAAATTTACTTAAATAATGATTATATTTAATATATTTATACTTATATATATTTATTAAATATATATATGTATAATTATATAAATCTATATATAATAATATAAATAAAATTTTGTTTTAAAAAAATTCTATAATTATAAATAAATAATTTTAAAATTAAAGTAAATATATTTAAAAAGGAATATATTTACTTTATTTATATTTATATATATTTAAAAATTATTTATAAATACTTAATTTTTTTCTTTATCATTTTAAGAATAATTCCTTTAATAGTGCTTCAGTAATTAACACTGATAAAAGAATCTTTATCAGTGCTTTTTTCGTGCTAACAAAGATGAGTTTTCTCAGTGCTAAACAAAGAGCTGACAGAATAAAAATTTATCAACTCTATAAGTTTAATTCTAATTAAAGTGTCTCGATCTATTTTAAAAACCCTAACCATTAGATAACCAGTCACGATATTGAAGCTTTTCCTGGAAGCCACCCGCTGTCGGTGCTCCTCCTTGATGAATCGAAGGTCGAATCACACCACTAGAGTGCCTCTGAACATCTCATCTAAAATCTAAATATGGTCTTAGATATTCTTCAACCTAATGAGGTAGGCCTTCTGATTTTCTTTTTTTATTTTTGGTTTCGTTTTTGATTTCTTCTTCTGTGATTTGTTTATGATCCATTGTTTATGATCTGTTTGTGATCCATTGTTTAGGGAAAAATTTGTGATCTATTGTTTGTATTGACTAACAATGTATGATTTATTGTTTATATATGACACTGAACTTTTCATTTATTCATTATTGTTTTACTACTATTTATTATATCTTCTTACTTAATAATTTCTTCATATATGTATATAATTATGTAGAAATTTTCATGTATATTTTTTTTATTGACTAATAATTTGAGGCACATTAGTGGTTCCTTAATGATTATATATATTCTGACACCATTCATGGACACATCATTGTACATGCACCTTTAGATTCTATTTTTTAGGAACCATGTTAGTTGAGCTATGTATGTTCCTCTATTGGTTATATGTATCTTAGGATCGAGTTCCTCTTAGAATTCACTATGGTCTTTAGTTCTCTTATGGATCATATTTAAAGGGGCCATCCCCTGTTAAACACCTGAGGTTTTATCACATCAAGCCTTCACATTTGTTTCATTTTGGTTCCTATAGTTCATGTTATTTTTGAACATCACGTTTTAATCTATTTGATATTTCTTATAAACTATAAGTTGGTGCATTTTTATTCTTTCATGACAAGTATGGGTGTTTATATAGCTATTGCATCATTTATTTCCATATTTGTTTTTCTAAAAGGTATGATTATATTGGGGAATGATGATTTTGGGTCTGCATGTCCATTGACGCCAAGGGTCATGATAAAATTTTGTTTGAAAAAATTATATAATGGAACATTAACTTAATTTTCATTATTCCCTGTATAGTTCATTTATTTTAGAATATTTTGTCCATGTTTCATTCCTTTTTCAGAAGATAAATGACGTTTTCTCTACTTAATCACATATGTAATATTGATATTTTCATAGTAAAATCATTTTCCATATAATTAATGTATTTTTTCATATTTATGTTTAATTTATATCTTCTTAGTATTACTCACATGATAAATTCTTTCTTATACAGGTGGACTCGTTTATTTGAATTGGGGTGCTTTATCCAACATTCATTCTCCTTATCCCTTAAAACCTTTTCACCCATGCCATGGTGCATTTATCACTTTCCTTCAAGTTACCTATACTACCTTTGTAGAAAAAAACGACACTACCTCCACTCAATTATAGAGGCAAACTTGTTGTTTTCATAGTAAAATCATTATCCATAGAATTAATGTATTGTGTCATATGTATTTTTAATTCATTTCCTTCTAGTATTAGTCAAATAATAATTTTTTTCTTATATAGGTGGATTATTTTTTTTTTGATTTGGGGTGCTTTATCCAACTTTCATGCTCCTTGTCCCATAAAACCTTTCCCCACATAAAGTGGTGTATTTATCAATTTATTTCAAGTTACCTCCACTTCCATTGCATGAAAAGAAATGACACTGGATCTACTCAATCACAGAGGTAAACTTGTTGTTTGAATAGTAAATTCATCATCCATTGAAAAAATTTATTGTTTCACATTTATGTTTAATTAATTTATTTTTAATATTACTCACATAATAATTGTTTTCTTATATATATGTGTAATATTTTGTTTGAGTTTGGGTTCCCTATCCAACTTTCATGATCCTTCTCCGTTAAAACCTTTTCACCCCTACAGTGGTGCATTTATCACTTTCTTTCAAGTTACATCCACTGCCTTTGCAGGAAATGTAATGATGATACCTCTACTCAGTCACATAGGTAAACATGTATTTTTGCAATTTAAAATCATTATCAATAGAATTAATTTATTATTTCATTTTTATGTTTAATTTAATTAATTTTAGTACTAATCATAATAATTTATTTCTTATATAGGTGGATTCTATTTTTTCGAGTTGAGGTGGTTTTTTGAAAACCACTCATGAAATGATGGTAGTTCAATAAATAATGTTAATGGATATTGTAGTAAAATTGATAGTTTGGATTGTTTTTAAATGTATGTAATAATTATTATTAATGTAATTGTATAAACCAATGTTTTATATGTATATAATATAGTGTTTTCTTCTTCTGGTATTTGTGATGAAAATTTATTTTCATTTAAATTCTGTATTAAGACTTTTTTGTGGATATATGATGTGTTTTTAGTGTTGAAATGTGTTGTTACAACACACTGCAGTGTTCTTGCAGTGTTTTGTAACAACATACTACAGTATGGCCCTTTATCAGTGCTTTTAAAAAGCACTAATAAATAAGACCTTTATCAGTTCTTTTAAAAGAACTGTTAAAAGGCACATTTATCAATGATTCTAAAAGAACTGATAAAAGGCCTTTATCAGTGCTTTTATAAGAACCGATAAAGGGTTCCTTTAGTGATGCTAAATTAAAGTGCTGATAAAAGTATTGGGATTTTAACGTCGCTCACATTTTCATTGCTTTTCTAGAACAGATTAAGGAAATTTCAAGTGTTGTTAAAGGCCTGTTTTGTAGTAGTGAGATTGGATAGCAGGCAATTGAATCACCCATTACCATTTCCTCCAATATAACACCAATGTGTTACTCCTTATGAGTGGATATTCTGCTCCTACCCTACGATACCACCTCCTATACCTCATCTTGTAAAACTAATGGAATTCCTTATACCTATCTATTAAGGGGTAGCTAATTCCCTCTCTAACTCTATTATATGTTCTTTTCCCTTTCCACTATTATGATACAGAGAAAAAATGAAGAACTTATAAATATGTCCCACCCTTATATAAGCATGACACTCTATAGAAGGGTAAGGAAACTGATGTATCTTGTGGATATCCTTTCCACACTAAAAGCACTCTAGCACGCTAAATTTATAAAAGGGATTACTACTCCCCTAGTCATTGTTCCCACTACTTTACTGATGGTAAGTGATATAGAGGTGCTTCCTAATTCAAAAAAAAATCTCCTAGATAACCATATTTAAACTATTTGGCTATTAATTGGGGACTCTCTTAGATTTCATTCCATGATGATATCATGGTTCATCACGTCCCCAATTTTTCTCAATAAAATATGTTCACATATGATATTATCTTATAGTGAATCTCATATGGAAAATTTTTCACCCCAGACACCTCATCTTCAATAAAAGATAGAGTAAATCACTGTAGATCAGTGAAACATCAAGAATATCCCATTAATGAAATACATTTCTATGTCAAGTACAAGAAAAATTGTTCCCTATCAGCCAAAAATGTTAATATAAAGAATTGAATCACAAAATTCAACTCAAAATCATTTTAGGATAACTATTTTTTTCACATTTTCTCTTTACTATACACCACCAATTTTTGGTTGGTCCATGATACAAGTAGGAAGTATGCTTAACCCTACTAATAGTGGGTGTTTCGAGGTGCTTGAATATTTTATGGACTGACTCAATCCAAAAATACACATTCTAGGGACACCTTCCCCAGTTATCCAAAGAAGATGTTATAGTTATAACTATTTCATCAGATCATAAATCAAAGGTGTGGTGTTAACATTCTTCCTTTCTATAGACCTCTTGACCCTCAGGAATATTCTGAAAATATGATCATACTTTTGATTTTACAGAGATACCATAAATCTTCCTCGACTGTGTTAGGTTTGTGCCAGTTTTCACTCTCCTAGAGAATAATTCAAATATTAAACAGTGTAATTTTCTCAAAATGGATTAAAACACATCTTAAAACATATGCTACATGAAAAAAAATAACCTTAGAAAATGGATGAAAATGAGAACCATGGGATCAAGGCTTCAATGTACCTAGATTAACAAGTGATTAAGCATACCATAATAGTTTCATTCACTTTATTTCAGTACGTATGTAAAGGGTTATCATTTCATAATTTTTCTAGGAAGTATGTCGCATGAAATAAATATTTCCCTTTATTAAAAAATATATTTCAAATTATATGCATACATTACAATTTGGATGCATGGATACTAATCTCATTCCATAATGTCTTATGAGAAAAATATAGATAAAAAGTGACATAAAAAAATAATTGAATTCCCTAATGAGAAGTAATATCAAAACTGTAACAAGGGAACATCATGAACAATAATCCCATCCCAGGTTACTAAGTTTTTCCTTAAAAAATAGGTTAACGACTCCCATGAATGAGTTTATTACGATTCCCTGACATATCATATTCTTATATATAACATTCCCAAATAGCATAGGAATATAAAAAGCCATATAATCCCAAATACAACTTTTTAATATCCTTGTCCCGATGCTCCCTCATGTGAATGAGTTGTGTATGTTATGTGGCCCCATGTTTTCCTCCCGATATTCCAAAGGATGCTAACTAGAAGCAAGGGTGTAAGGAGTAAAGTGGGGAGAATATAAACACTATTACACTATTTTAAAATAGTGGAAAATAAAAAATGTGAATCTAAAATAATAGAAATTATCAATATATAACCATAGTATAATAATAGAAAAAAAAATAATTTCAGGATAAAAGTTAAGTATATTTAATGCTAAAATTAAAAAAAAGATGCTATAAAATTATCTGAAGACCCTAACCCTTAACCCAATGTCATTACTATCTCAAAGCTCAAACTCATCCCACAACCAATCAACCAATATAGGGACCCTTTCCCTTTACCAGACCAGTATCCATGAAATGTTTCTGGGTTCAAATGACAACTGAAACTGGGTGTGAGTACAATCGAGTATGATAACTCCCAAAGTCACTAAACTATGTTTTATAGTAATATAGTTTATGAAATAAAGCGGTTAACATGGGTATTAAATGAATAAATCAATACTATAAATTTAATAAAACGGTTGACCCTTGTGATCTGGGATGACACCTAGGTTCAGCCAAACCTTCTTTTGATCCATATTGAAATATCGACCTAGAGGTGGATCCTCCTGTGTCAGGATGAATCACCCAAACCATTGGATAATCCTATTACATGAAGAATAATTTGTAGTATCATGACTTATGTAACCAATTGGGATCTATGTAAAGTCCAATGTTGGAGTCTTTTAGGTCACTCTTAGGCACATGTCACCAAGGGGTGCAGATGAGCTCATATTGTACTAGGCTCCAAGTGAATTACCATACTAGAGTATCTTACATATTCCCATGTGCATGTCACAAGGGTTAGATCTCAACTCATGTCAAGTGGTGGATTCTCCTGTTCCATTATGAATAATTGGTACCATGTGTAATGTGGTAGTAATCAACCCCTTATATATCATCTCAGTAATATCAATGAAAAAAAATCCAAAACATTTAATTTATCAAAATTCACATTTTAATAAAACTTATCCAATTGATCCAATTATTAAAATAACAAGTCTTTTATTCTATGTTGGAAGATCCTCCATATCCATGATATATCACCACCACCAAAACATTCCCAATTACCATTTTTCATGAATTACATGTTATGGAAAATTCAACATACAAAGCTATAAATTCAAAAAAAATAAAGGTTTGGACCTCCTATCAATAGATTAAATTCTTTTCCCAACATCCACAGACCTATTGAGTATCAATGGGTGGTTCAAGGATGATATAGTTCACTAAATAAGTGATTATTAAACTATTGTATCACGTGCATGGAAAATCAGTATGATCATCATTATTTTACATAATAATATTAATTAAAATAGAAATTTTGGTGTTTTTTTAGACCACCCACCTTAGATAAGAATGGATGATGAAAATTATCAATGTTTAATGAAAGTTGGGCTCCTCCATCCACCCCTTTAATGAAAACCAAGAACTATGTCAGTTAGGATGTCATTATTCTAGATCCGGTTAGGCCATTTGATATTTGGTATTTTTTATGAGTAAATCCAAGTGATATGGGAAGGAGGAGAAGGAATAAAAGTTTCTCCTACAAACTCACATTATAGAACACCATGATCCCATGATATTTTCATCGAAGATGATTCCCTTGATATCGCCTCTAGAAGGAAAAACAAATGAGAGTGAGACAAATGTGTTATCCTAATGCATGACCATTCCAATAGAGGTTTTAAAACATTTGGCATAACTAATTTGGGACATAAATATGGTATTTATAATGTAAATCATGTGATTACCATATACTTTTAAAAATATATCACATCATCTTATAAACTGATTAGAATCTCTTTTATAGCATACATACATGTTTTACTTCATGAATCTAAAACTCAAAACTTAAGCCAATACATTTATGGATTATTTTGGTTTACAATGTTGGCCTGATGATTTTATGTCATAAATTGGAAATTTAGGATATAAATTCGTTCTTCGAACTGAAACTAGCTCTCCCCTGACTACATTTTCCCACACATCCTAATAAAAATCTATCAAAATCCATCTCAGATACCATGGTACTCTAATATTTTTATTGACACTAACACAACCCAATTAGATTCCCCCACCCCTATGGATTAGAAACTACACTTGGAATCATAAAATAATAAACAGGGATTGATTTTTTTCCATAAAACAACATCATATAAATATGATGCTAGTCGGTATATCAACTCTACTCAAGGAGAAATTACTAGAAGTCAAACAAGTAAAATAGTACCCGAGAAGATAAATAAACAACTCAATGATAATATCAACCCAAAATGCCATAAATGAACAAAAAAAGTCTTAAAACCCTATTTAATAAGTGGAACTCAGCACCACAGGTCACTATCATCACTCTATGGTCCCAAGGATCAATAAAATCCACCACCTATAAGTGGTACTTCTTCTTTTCTCATACCTACCATAATAAAATATACATGCCGGAGGGAGAGGTCAGTGTGTGATATACAATTCCCATTATGGTCCCACTATGTGTTCCTTAATATACTCCACAAAAATAAACCAATAAAGCTTTCAATTAAAATAAAATATTTCATGGCATAATATATCATTTTCATATTCCAAAAATACATGTATCTTTTTCAAAAAATGGAAAACATATCAATCATGCATTAATTAATTTTTTTATATAAAATCATTTATATAAATCATTTATCATGAGAAAAAATGTTGTACAATCAATGATATATATAATAAAATCATACAAAATCATGAAAATGTTCATCTTTCCTAATGTACAACAGTTTTTGGATATAATATCCTCACACTTATCTAATTACTGATGACATATAATCATGTGTTCACATGTCCCTTATGCTAAGGATGAATAGGAATCATTAACAACACATTGGGGATAATCCTTTTAAACAAATTTTTTATTAAAGTTTTCATCGTTAATCCATTTCTAGGGGATCATGATCCTAGCATGCTTGTCCCAAATAACATACTAACTACCTAGGCTCTAATATGCTAAAAAAAAATAAAGGGAAAAAATTATTATTTCAAACCAATCATCCTTTTAAATTTAATTACCCAATTTTTTGTTTCAATATGACAATTTAATTTCAAAAAAACATGGGTTTTTCATAATTTCAATAATTTTCAATCCAAAACCAATCATGGTTTTCATTATTTCAATTTAATATATTTTCTCCAAAAAATATTAAACTATTTATTCAATTCTGTGATCAAATAATTTTTTCAAAATTCAATAAATCATTTTCAAGAATTACCCCACAATTATAATTCTATTGAAATTGGGGTTTTTCCTCAAAATTCAAAGCATTTCATGTTTCGTAATCAAATCATTCAAAATCATTGTTTTATTAATAGATTAAAAAATATTTCAAACATGTAAAGAAAATAAAGGTTCCAATTTCATAGTTTATTTCAAATAGAACAACCGACCATTGTAAAATGTAATCAAATGATAAACACCCTCAATAGGAACAACAAAGATGATCGAAGGTGAAGAAGATCAATTAATTGATTGTAGGATAAATATTTATCAAGAAGAGGATTAGGTTCAATGAAATGGAGTTTATATCCATAAAAAAATGAAGATATAACACTATAAAAGGTAAATATAAAGGAATATTGGAAGAAAACCAACAAGTGGTGACCCAAAAAATAGATAGGAATATGATCTTTCTCTAGCACTTTCGTTCTATAAAGGATGTGGTTAAAGGATCCAAAATCACTTCTTGAGAGACTCCAAGGAATAAAAAAACATATTAGGGGAAAATAAGGATAATTAGTGTCTTAAAAATGAGGTTTTTAAAAATAAAATCCAAAGGAATTAAAAAACACATTAAAGGTTTCCTGAGGAGAGCTGCGTGATCAGAAAAATTGTGCAGAATAACCAAGAACCCCTACTGATATTCTGTTTGGGGTGTACAGTTTTGAATCTTAGTTAAACTAACCATAATGAAACTGTAAATTACAAACTATCTAAGGGGTGTATGATTTTATGTGTTGGCTAAATGGTTTTAAAAAACCATGTACCCCCTTCTAGAGTCTTACAAAGGGGCACATAGATTGTTGGACCAAACTACATGGTTTTCCCTAATTATGTACCAACCATCCAAAATAGAAAGGGCCTCCAAAATTCTCCAAATTTCACTCGAAACAACCCTAAATAAGACACAAAAAAAAGATTATCAAATAAACGATCATGTTATAAATGAAATAAGGTAATGAGATGTTAAAACCAGCCCACCATAAAGACTTTCTATCTAAAGGAAGCCTATTATGAATTTTCTATATGAAAGAGATGAGGACACTACTATCTCACCAGTGCCTCACACTCACATGTATCATAATAATATAAAAAATGATACCCTAGAAAATATAACATTGGTATCATATCTCCCACAATTCAACTTTTTATTAAAATCAAAAAGTCTGACTCGACGCTCAGTCATAGATAAATCAGTCCCAAAATCAAGATCCTTCTAGATCAGTACACGAGTTGGGTCAAAAAGATACTTATGATGCTATGGTACAAGGAACATATTATTTTTTGATGTCAAATATGGTGTAAGTTATTAATGGTAGTACACATTCCTTACCTACTCAATACGATCAAATGTTCTCAAAAACCATGGTGAAAGTTTCATATGTTTTCCAAGATGTTGATGACCCAACTGAGTTGAAACTCTCAATAAAAATTGATCATAAACCAAAAACTACATCAGTTGTCGATGATGATCAACCTGATATTTATATTGGATATATTTCTTTACCATTATCTAATAAATCAATATAATCTTAACCATTTTCTCTTGGACCAAACTTGTTTTAACCAAGGAAGATTCACTAATCTCTAACCAACATAATGATGATTTACACTGGTGGCCATAAAAATCGTAAAAGGGATCCATAAAAATGGAAAAATTATTACATTTTTTATAGTAAAACTCATCCCATATTAAGTTTATATCCCATGATCCACAAAAATTGAGGATGAAATCATAGGGCATGTCTTAAAACATATCAATTTCTAATTATTTCATTTCATACATCTATGGATAATATGCCTTGCTCAACCTGACAACATCCTATACGTACAATATTCTAAAGTCAGCAACTTTGGTTGTATCATATATGGGTATAATGTGAGATGATTTTTTAGACGATAAATCAAAACCCATATCATGTTCTTCTTTTGAGGGGCATGTAGAAAAAAGACAAAAATGTCTATAGAAATCTCATCCTAATTCCAATTAATCAGTTTAAGGTTATAGAGAAATTTGAAAGTTCCCTAGTTCCCTACCTTGAACAATTGTTATGTATAACAACATGAAATAATGTTGGTGATGTATGGTCTCATACATGGACACTAGAATCTTCACTGCATATCATATAACATCTTCATGGTACCATAGTGCACTGCCTAATGGGAAATATGACATTCTTTCAATATAACTTTCCTCATTTAAAAAGGAACAATGTAATAGTTATGGAAACACATAATATCCTCTTTGCAAATGGGCCACTCAGAAACCATCTCCCCACCATGAAGAGAGTTTCTAACACCCCATAACTCTACATCATGCTACCAACCCTAAAGAATCGTCTCAATAATAGAATATGCCAACTCAACACTGGACAAAATATCTTAAGACTCATTATCCTCAACTACCATGTGAAACAATGAAAATAAAGCCTAAAATTACACTCCTCTGATGATTCATTCAAAACCTTGGTTGGGATTTTCCTACTCAAGGTGTCATAAAAAATATTCCACTTTCTTATGGAATAAGAAACATGAAAATTGAATGAATTTTGTTAATACACCTAATGAATTTCATATAGATTCAAATATTTTTTAGATAATATATAACTCATGATATTTGATAAATGAATATGGTAAATTATTCTCCTAAAAGGTATTTTAACCATCCTTTTAGATCATGAATCATAGTCGAAATTATGAGATCATGGGTTTGAAATTTTTTCCCAGGTGTCCTAAAATATATGGAGCCATAATAAATAATGTGATCACCCTTTATAATAACACATCCCAAACTCAAACATGATGTGTCATTGAAGACAACATAGCCATGCCCAGCCTTTAGAAGATTCCACACTAGTGAAAAAATCAAAATAAATTTCAGTTAAACAAAAAAAATCTAACACTTTCTATTCCAAATAAAATTTACTCATTTATGAGTGATATTGATAATTGAGAACACATGTTTTATATGTCCTTGTATAACTGTGGGTAATTAACTTTTAAACCCTTGAAACTCTAAATCTAAAAAATGTTTTGTGGTTGTTACCATGTCATAATAACATTCACATTATTAGGATCAACAAAAATACCAAGTTCTAAGACCGCATTTCCCAGGAAATTCACTTACCAAATTCAAAAAAAACATTTCTAGACATTTTAATAGAGTTAATGATCTCTCAAATTTTTTAACACTGACCACAGATGACACATATGTTTCTCATCATTTTTTAACTAAACATGGTTGTTATACAAACAAGACTACAATGAACGTATCAAGGTACCGATGAAAAATTATATTCATTAATAACCTAAAAACTTTAGGAGAATTGGTTATATTTAATGGAATAAAAAGATACTCGTATTTTCCATACCAACTCCTAAAGGTGGTTGGGAAGTCGGGTTTCTTAATTCACAACTGGTGGTCGTCAGACTGAAGATCAATCTTTAGGAACCACTTTTCTACATAAAAATTTTCAAATAGATCATTATTCCATGGTAATGGATACTTTTTATTTATTATATATAGATTGAGATTCTAGTAATAAACTCATTAGTGAACTAAACCATCATCTTTCTTTGAAAAAAGAATTGGTTCTGCCCAAGGTAACACACCCATTTGTATAATTCCTTTCTCAAGTAAGTCATTCAAATAGGTATTCAAAACATTGAACTCTTTTAGTTCCATATGGTATGAATTAATTTACAATGTTTGAGTACTAGGTACTAAAATGAGAGAAAAATCCATCTCTCTTATAGGAGGCAAGACAAACAAATCATAAGGAAGAACATCAGTAAACAAACAATAACTGGAGGGAGATAATTACTCAAATATTATTCCTCCAAGTCAAAATTAAACACCAATGTTACCCTTCTGAAATAATGAAAACATGGTCTAAATCTACTATATCTTGGGTCTCATTATCCTAGGAAGATACGTCACACCCCATGAGGCATAATAATGGAGACCCACCAAAGATAACAATCAATTTGGGTCTGATGAATGATCAAGCAATCCATATTGAGAATGATGTTAAGATATTTCATATTAAGGGATAGAAAATTATAGATAAGATTAATCTCTAATAATTAGAAAACTTGAGCATGAAACTATTAACCCTATTCACTCTTTATTCTATGGTTCATAGAAATATCGATCACATTAGATAAAATCTCCATGATAAGGGTTAGAGAATAAAATACATGGGTCTATATGAACGAGTGAGATAAACTGGTATCAAATAAAGGGGTAACTAAGGATGAATTTATAGTGATGGAGCCTCTTATAGTCATTGTACCCATATCCACTGGTGACTCTTCTAGTACGTGAAGAAGTTTCTTTCCAGATGAATGTGGATGGAATCCCATTATTCTTATAGAATACGATTTAACCACAATACTTTTAAGTTAATATGAAACAATGACACTATGTGGGGAAGAGAAGGTATAATAGAATTTATAGAAGAGACATAAGCATTGACATGAACAGTAGATCTTAGGTTCCTTACTTAAAACTCATTTTCACGTCTTATCCTTTCCAAACTATAATGATTTCAAAGGGCCTCCACCAAGCATGACAGTTGGTCTAGAAGAACATTGATGTTGAGATCCTTCACGAGACTCATAAAAATTATTCATACCATTAAAATAAATCATAGAACTACCACTGTGTGAAAAGGGAACTCCTATAAACCTTGACTTACCATCCAAGTCTTCTTGGCAATCAAAACACTATCCATTACATGAGAATAAAATTAAAATTTAACTTGAAAAATTGGGATCAAATATCAACAAGAATTACCATATTAAAAATTCACACCATTAGATTATAATTATTTATAATCTTAGTAGAAAATTTTACTGGCACAACAATGTGGTTTACAATCTAGTCAAAGTCTTGCCACTTTGTAGGAGATTAAGAAAGTCAATATACAATGATAAAACCATGTACTCTGGATAGAAATTATTGGTAAAAAGGGCTTTATGTATTTCCAATCTAATCCATCGTGATTATTATCCATCACCATAGAATACCACTACCTTCTTCTAGTCCCCTCAAGCTTTAAAGGTTGATTAATTCCTTTAAAAAAAATCCTCTCCCTCTTAAGGATCATTAGATCCTTAGAAGGAAAGTTGATTATAGATAATAAAAACTTGTGCATGATTTCTAGAGTTTTAACTTAGAGATCCCATGACTGGAGAATGATTGGAATTGGTGGGGATACCTGTACCTGAGCATGGAAAACATGTACCACTATCTCAATTAGATTCTGGTCAACTTTAGGGTTTTTCTGCTGTATTTCATCACAGTATCCCACCTAATGTAGAATCAAATGTCTTCTCAGAGGCATGATGATAGACAACATAAAAATAAAATAATAATAATGTTAACAAGTAAAATTTTATCAATAACTCAAATGGTATTATAGATTTCAAATTCTGTAAAATATTCAAAATACTGTGATTTTTAGAACACTAAAGTCAAATAGGGAAAATCCAAGAAACAGATAACAATAATCATCAAATACACCTTTTCCCCACCACCCATTGTACCTTAAGGATCTTCATGAAAATATTTGTCGATGAACATTCACATAACTACTTCCCAAGTTATATCAATATTACCACCTATCAACCAGGATAATCAAGAACACATACCAACTTCAAGAGATATGATCATCGTGTACCTTTGATAATAATTTTTCTTAAACAAGCCATAATACCTAGGTACTCTAATACTTGATATAGAACTGACATAGACCAAATGGAATCCCCGATCCCCACTTGTAGGAAACTATTACATGTAATCATGAAAGAATAAGGAGGGATTTATTTTTGCCTAAAAAAGTGGAAGATAAAAAAGATGAAAATTAGTAAATCAACACTCTTCAAGGAGAAAGTGCCGTAATTAAAACATATAAAGTAGTACTTGAAAATATATATAAACAAATAAAATATAACATCAACAAAAAATAAAATAAATAAAATAATAAAAGTCATGAAACTCTTTATAACAAGTGGACATAAGCTCCACCAGTCACTATCTTCACTCTATAGTCCAAATGATCAACAAAATCAACCAACTCTAATAACACTTTTGATTTACTCAAACCTGGATTGAGAAAATCCATAAATTCCGAAGGTCAATTTTAATGTGTGATCTATAAAGCCCAGTAGGGTCTCAACAAGTATTCCACAATATATTCGTTGCAAATAATCTAATCATTCATTAAATTTAAATAAAATAGTACTTAGAATAATGTTTCATTTTCATATTAAAAAAAACATGATATCATTTCAATAGATGAAAAAATTTCAAATATTGAATAAATAAAAAATTTATATAAAACATTTAAATAAATCATTCGGTATGAGTAAAAAAATTCTATATTCAAGGGAATATATAATCAAATCATATATATAAAGAACCATTGTTATAATCATTAAATAATGTTAGTTTCTTTAGATAAGATCCTCACACTTCTCAAATCATTAATAACTCATAATCATGCTTGTACACATCCCTTAGTCTCAAGATGAATGTGACTCATCAACATCCCATGGGGATAATCACGTTGAACAAGGTTTTTGTTAGTGTTTTCATTATTAATCCATTGTCAGTGGATAATGATCCTATAATGCTTGTCCCAGATAACCTAGTAATTAACGAGGCTCACATGTTCTCAAACAATCAATAAATAATGAGAAAATTATCATATTTCAAATCAATCATCATTTACAATTCAGTTTCTCAATTTTCAGTTTCAATATACCAATTCAGTTTCTAAACCAAAACATGGGGTTTTCATAATTTTATACCTTTATAATACAAAACTAATCATTTTATTTATTATTTTAATTTAATCCATTTTTTGAAAACAAATATCAAATAGTTTAATCAATTCCATTATCAAATAATTTTCTCAAAAATTAATCAATTATTTTCAAAATTCTACCCATATTTCCAATTCAATTCGAATTGGGGGGTTTTCAAAAAATACATTTAATTTTAAGTTTCATAAAGAAATTATTCCAAATTGAGGTTTTATAAATAATTTTAAATCAATTTAAAAAAGTCAAGAGTCAATTTCATGGATAATCTCTAATAGAACCACATACAATTAAATCACAGAATCAAATGATCAACACCCATGATTGGAACACCAATGATGATTAAAGGTAAAGAAGATATACGAATCGAATATACAATCAAGATATACCAAGGGAATGATTAGATCCAACAAAATTAGGTTTATATACATGATGAACATGATGAGATAACACTCTCCATGGAAGAGATAAATGATGATTAGAAGAAAACACACAATAGGAGATCCCCTAACTAGAGAGAGGTCAGATCTTCCATCAACACTCTGATTCTCCAAAGGAGTATATTAAGGGATTAAAAATCTCTTATAGAGAGACTCCAATGAATAAAAAATTGTATTAGGTATAAATGTGGGTGACTTGGATCTTAAAACAAGGTTTTTTATTTTTAAAATACAATTCGGAGGAATTAAAAAAATGTGCAAATTTTCTTGGTGAGGTCCACATGGTTATAAAATTTTTGTTCTCTAACTACGTTCCCATATTAGTCTTATTTTATGGTGAACAAATTTTCCACATGGTTAAACTAATCATTATCCAACCATTTATTTCCTATAGTCCAATGGGTGTATCATTTGGAGGGGTGGCCACATGGTTTGAAAAAATATTTCACCCCCATCATGAAGCATAAAATATGATGTGTGGTTTTCTAGTACAAACCACATAGTTTTCCTAACAATGTTCCAACCGTACACCAACAAAATTCCTCTAAAATTATACAAATTTTCCCCAAAAAAACCCAAAACAAGACCAACCAAAAGCAGATAAAAAGGGGACAAGGAATAAATGAATGAGGGTAATGGGTTGTTACACAGCCCAACCATCTAAAAAAAGTATTACCAATGTTCAAATGAAACAAAGTTGACCCCAAAGGATTTCCGAATGTTAAAGAGAAAAATACCTAGAGAAAGGATCATACAATTTTTTTTATAAAATAAACAAAAAAAAATATTTTTTGTTTTAATAATATTAATAATTAAATTAAATTAAATTAAATTGAATATAGACACTTATATTTAGAATAAATAAATTTAAATAAATATAATTTCATTATGTTTAATGAATGTCATCATGTTATGACATTTTTTCTAGTATTTTTAATTTATTAGTTTAACTTCTTTTAATAACTTTTATTTAAATTTTTTATTGATATGTTTTGATCATTTTGTATAATTTTTTATTTTTGATCTAACAGTTATCAATAAATAGTAAGTTGAATATTTTGATTACATGATTTTATGTTTTAAATTTATATATTTATATAAAATTTTAAAATTTTATATATTTTAATATTTTCACCTTTTATAATGAAATATTACATAATTAATATTTTTTTATTGGTTAAATTTATAAAGAAACACTAATGAATATAAAAAATTAGTTGATGATTTCATGGAATTTGTTAAATAGAATCTTCAAAATAAAGACCTAAATTTTTATCCTTGTGTGAAGTGTTATAATATGAGAATGTCAGAGTATAGATAAGTCAAGTATCATATAATTTTGTGTGGTTTTAACCATTATTATAAAGGTTGGTTCTAGAATGGTGAAATAACATGAAATTCAACATCTAATATAGGTAACAATATTCAACATGCTATAGAATATCATATTGAAAAATTAATTCACGATGTAAGCATTAAAACTATTGAGAACACAAAAAATATTTAATAGTTATATTGATATTATAAGAAACCATTATTCTTTGGTTGCACAAAATTTATAGTTATATCAGTAGTTATGATATTAGTTTACTGGAAATCGAATAATGGGTGGGGTGTTAAATCTTTTTATAAATTGATTTACCTTTTAAAATATATACTTTCACAAGGCAACATGGTTCTATATTCTAACTATGCGATAAGGAAAATATTATATTCAATTAGTTTGGGGTATAAAAAGATACATAAATTCCCCAATTATTATGTGTTCTATAGGAAGGATTATGAATTTATATCCTAAATGTGGAACGTCATGATATATGATTGATTCAAAATTCAAATTTGATTCATTATCATCTATCAATATAAAACTTCCCACTAAATCAATTTATTATGTTCCTATAATTCTTCATTCAAAGCATTTATTTGAAAACTAAAATGAAGGAAAAATGTTAATATGGAATATTGATTAGAGAATATCAAATGGGGACATACATCACCCTAATAATTTACCAGAGTGGAATATATTTGAAAAATAAATTCTTAGTTTTAGAAGAGAGTTTAGAAATAATAGAATGGGATTGTACACTTATAGAATGAATTTATATAGGAGTATCAGTATCCAACATAGTTCAAGACCTATTTTTTTGTAGATTTTAAAATTTCACCACATATATGTATCATTTAAAAATATTTTATGATGATATCGATGACTTTTGAACTAAAATAGTCAGGAGATGATATTTATGTATATCTTTCACCATTGATTGATAATTTTAGATTATATGCATGAAAGGTGTTAAAACTTTTTATTTATAAAAGAAATAGTATTTTCTTTCACCTGTCATGATAATTTTCACTATAAAATTTTTTTAACATGTGGATACTTACCTAGATACAATGTTAAGGGACCCAAATCCGGTCCAATTTGTGAAGAAGGGCTTTAATATTATCAATATCGGAATGGAATAAAGAAAATGTATATGGGAAAATAAGGTTTTTCATTAATGTTCTATCCCTAAATAGATTAGAAAGTGAATTTAATGGTTTATAGTAATATAAACCCTTCTAAACCATTTTCAGGTGAAGAATATTATAATAAGGTAAAACATAATAATTTTATATTTATAAAGAAAGGGAGTTATAGTAACCAAAAATATATCTTGAATAGACAAGATATCTTATTTGGGATATGTTATTAGATATTTTTAGAGATAAAATATAACATTGACATTTTTAATCTTTAGAAAAAAAATGTGACAGTTTCATTGAATTTTTTTAGGAATAATAGAAAATAAAAAATATGGATTGCAAGCTATATTAGACTTGATATCCATGGAAATTTGGAGTTTGATCCCACTATGAAAGGAAATATAAAAAAATGACCCCATAGACTTGTCACATATTAAGTATGAGTGATAAGGTGAATATATGTCAATTTAAACATGCTATTAATGTTCCAAGTGGATTTACATGAAATGAATGAATATGGTGTCATTGAGCAATTTTAAATTAATATGTTTTAAATATCATGATTTTTAGGTATTGATATAACAAATGATACTGATTAAAATACATAGTATATTGACACTAACTATTAGAAAGAATATAATCATGTTATATTATTTTTTAATTACTATTAATGGAAGAGTACTTGATAAATTTTATTTAGATATGTTAAAGTATAAATCTTCCCTCATAATTTTTCAAATTGAAATGTTTTTCCCACCAGTTTTTTTTTGATTTAGTGGTTCGTTTGGTGATTCATTTTTTTGAGATATTAGAATATGTGGGCCTATTTATTTCATTTTGATGCATTATTTTGAGATATATATGGATATTTTTAAGGGATTTATTAAATTTACACATCAACTAGAGGCCTATATTATTCAAAAATATATAAAGAATGAGCTGATTACGTTCTATACAGATTATTTGTATAAAGAGGATAACATTGGCCTTATAATATAATGAAATTTGAAATTTTATAGTTAATGTAGATGGATTAGTGGATTAAAGGTAAATTTAATCCCATGTGATAATTTTTTAGGCACATTTATACAGTTGTAACAACACATATGTGTTTTGAAAATTTATATAATCACATATTTCATGATTTGTGGAATATATCAATAATGAAATGAAAAATGGTTTATTAATGTGGAAAAAAAGTCATTTGTTTCATGGTTTAAAGAGATATTAAACCCACATTTATCTGTTTTAGAAACATCGAAATGGTTGGAATGGTGACCATCTCTTAATGTCATCACATTGTCTAGTTTTGATATTAATTGTACAGACTTTCCACAAAAAATTATAGTGAAAAGAGTGCCATTAATTTTTTTCTGGGTAATAGTATTCATTAATGTATTTAATTTTTTTATAGAAAATGATAAAAACTCAATTTCTAAATCAATTAAATATTTCTATGTCATTAAGGATATATGGGAAATCAATTGAACTAAATTTTGAGTGTCATTGTTTAAGTTTAATATGGTTGATAGTAATATTGGTGTGAAAATGGATATTGATCTAAAATCATTGATATGAAAATATTTAGTTACAAAGAGGAATCATTTATTATGGTCACACATGAAAAGAAAATATTTTATGTTTCTGATCCATCAAATGATCAATAGTTTGTCATTTTTAAATTTAAAAGAATTCATTTATACGATGATGATGATAATGATGTTATGGATTTATATTAGGTGTATTCATCTATTATGAGATCTCCAGATTATAAATATGACTATAATGTACACATAATCTATAATTTATGAAATGATCATTTTCAAGGGATTTGGGAAAACACTTTGTAACACGCTTAACAATTTAGGTTAATATTTATATTTTATTTATTAATTGAAATTTACACTTGTAAAAAATCTATTTTTATACTTTTATGTTTAAATCAGTATATTTTAATTATTTTTATCAAATTTATGCTCAATTTTATATTTAATGGTTATTGTTAAAGAAATATATTCAAAAAACCAATATGCATTATTATTTGGTTAAATTTATGCATACAAAAGAACATTTTGAAACTCTAATATTTGAATTTATAAATGTGGAACATTTCTATCATATTTTAATTAATTTTTATATTTATTATTTTATGCTACATATTATTTTTTTAATAATCATGACATCATTTTTTTGAAACATACACATGTGTGGAATTATTTTATAACTTACATATTTTTTTAATTAATGTTAATAGATATTCACTTTTATAATAACATATAGGTTCATATAATATCATTACATTTTTATTTAAATGACTGAAATAGAAAATGAGAATAATTTAATTTGGTATATGTATGTTTTCTACATAATATTGAATATTCAATAATTAAATTATTTAATGAAAGAATACTTTTAATTTGTCAAAAATTAATTACAGGGATACTGGTGATCTTCCTAGGATGATGTCTTCTTCTTCTTCTCCAGATAACATGATTCCATGTGTTGGTAGAAATGGGATTAATCATTTTTCAAAACATTCACAATCTCATGGATAATGGTGGGGACATTTTACTTTCAATTAAAATATTAATCAAACTAGGCCAAATGAAATGGATTACAAGAGTTATATCACAAGTAAAATCCATTACATGATTAAAATATTATACCTTGAATGGAATTTTGATTATGAGAGGGTGAAAGAGATGTTTTGGGGGTCCATAATTCTAAAATACCTCAATTTATTTATATTTATATCATTCAATGAATATTATATATTTTATATGAATAATATTTAATTATTTCAATTATAAATAACATTTTACATTCCAGAAAAAAATAAACTAAAAAAATGATTATATTTGTAAAAGAGCTTTAATGGAGAGAATTCAGAAAAAAAATGATAGAAAAAATATTTTAAGGAATTTAAACAATGAAACCCCATGCCACAAGTATGGTTACTTAGATATAGATACATGGAATAAATTTCTCACCAATTATTATGATGAAGAATTTGTGGTATGATAATGATTATATACACTAATGTTTCTTATATATTACTCTATTACATAATAGTTTATTTTTTTTTGTAAGAAGAGTCTTAGAGATCTCACAAATATATCCAATTTAATAATGTAAAATGTAAAACAATATCATGTAGAGAGTGTAATTTTGAGGAGTAAATGATTTCCTAAAAAATTGATTCATTAAAAGATAAATTTTATAGTGGTATAGAAGAGGTATTATTTGGAACTATATACCCCCCACTCACCATGATAAATTTAAAAGAGATAAAATAAAAAAATAATAAATTCCTTACGTATCAATTTAAATAACTAGCTGATAGAATTGAAATAATATTTTTAAATTTTTCTTGATTTTTTGTATATTTTAAATCTATAACTCTGATATAACATTTTAATATATCAATTCAAGATGAAATTAAAGAGAAATTAAAAGAGTGTAATTTTTTGTTTGTGGTTAGGAAGAACATTCTATCCACTACTTTAGGAAAGATATAACACCACAGTTGCGTAAGAGGATATAAATCATGTGTCAGAATTAGGACAGTATATGGATGTCTAAGTAAGAAATCAAGGGAAATAAAAATAGATTCCTTAAAATATTATAAGGATGATCTAAAATATTCCCTCATCAATAAAATTAATTTCTATGTGTATGTTTTTTTTTGAAAAAATTATGAGACAAACACATTTTATGAAATATTCATACTCTGATCCTCAACCACCTTATTCAGACCCAACCTAATACTATAAGTTGTATTTTAGAGATCCATACATTAATATTGTAGTGTATGGAGTCATACATATTTTGGAGGATTCTATACATCACCATCCTATACTATTAGGCCAAGTAAGAGTATTATTATATGATATTGTTAATACAAATTATCTTGGGCTCTTTCCTTCACAGGTAGTTTCTAAATATTGGGATTTTGTGGGTTAATTTTTACTATGGTTGACTAGAATTCATCATCATCTGACATATGTGGTATGCTATTTTTTAAATATAATTTAACATTGATTAAAATTTTTATATAATTTTATGTCATATATAATTTATATAAGAGTATCTAAAACCAAAATAATTAGTATAAAATAAAGAAATGTTTTAAGAATAAAAAACGTTAGAAACATCTGAGAATTTGAATGTGCAAAAAACACTATCGCATGTTTCTTATTTTTAGGTTAGTAATTAGGAGTTTTTGATTATGTATAATATTTTAGAAATATAAATTTGATTTATAACATTCAAAAAATATATCATCGATCTTGTTATTTTTTATAATATCCTCATACCATTGTTGTTTTGTTCTCTATATAAGTTAATTTATTTTTAAATTTTCCTTTTATTAAATAAATCTGAATTGAAGTGACTGATTTCAAAAATTATTTAACAAGGTATTTAGACATGATTTTTGTTAAAAATGAGAACAATTTCATGACAAGTTTTATGTATCTAGAATAATTTTCAATGGATATTCCAAAATTTGAATAATGGTGGAATAGTTATATGTATATATATGATATATTAGAAAATATAGGGATTGAGTTCTATTTTTTTTCATTCCATGGGGTGAAAGAATACCATGATAATTATGAACTAATATTCATTATAATGTAATTAATTTTTAAACATTCATATTTTACTAGTTTTTAGACATTAGGGATATTCTTCCTACATGAGTGTACATTATATTATTTATTCTCTTATTTTTGTGGATTTCATAAGACTTTTAACAACTTGTTAAAAATAATTTTTTATTATATTTTATGAGTTCCTTAATATTACCTCTTCTTGTTATACATTGTTTAATATATATATGGATATACATGTCGTAGGTAATGTTTAAAAATGATCACTTATTGATATATGAGTTAAATAAATTAAAATAAGTGAGTGTAAAGGAATATAAATTTTTTATTAGATGATTTTTTTCATATATATATGTATTAGTTTTTATTTTCAAGTTAATGTTTCATCACCATAGTGAAATAATTAAATAGGAAAGTTGGAATGTGGTTATTATGTTTTAATATTCATATTAATGATCATCAAAACTTGGGTAACAACTAAATTTAATAATGTTAGTAATATTAAATATTTTAGGTTTTATATAAAAATATTATATTTTTTAATATTATAACATCCATTATTGTTATATATTCTTAATAATGAAATGTTTTATATGAATGAATACCTAATCCACCTTAAAATTTTATTTATAATATATTTTTACGTATGGTTAATTTTTAATTTAAATATCATGTATGTATCTTTTAATAAAATTCTAGAAAATATTCATTTAGAATTTTTTCTTGTTTATGGTTTTTCTATTTGTTTGTATTGAAAAAAAATTATAAATTCCTACATGGTTTTTTGTATAAAATTTTGTAGAATATTAAAGATTGTTTATTTGAAACTGGTTTTTGATAAAAATTCACAAAAATCCCTTTACATGTTGTTTTTATGGTGAAACCAACATGGATTTTTTTTAAATTTTTTTCATAATTTTTCCATAGTGGTTTTATGTAAAAATGATGTGGATATGTATTTATTTTTAAAGCATTCAATGTATTTCTTCAGTAAAAACTAACATCAAAATCCCCAATCAATATTGGTTTTATGTTAAAAAAGATGTGTAAAATTGTTCATTTCGTTCGGAAATTTTCCATGTCATATTATTGTAAAACTAATTTGGGAAGGTAGTTTTTTTAAAATCTTGAAAACATTTGTGAAATCGTAAAATTGATGTGGAACATGATTTCTATTTTTTTCAAAAAAAAAACAACGTTAAAATTTCACTTAAATTAAATTTTTATTAGTATTTTGGACATCTATTTTATTATATTTGATGTCAAAACTATTATTTTTAACATAGCTTTTTTCAACATCAATTAAAATCAAATATTGAAATATAATTATCTTTTATAACACTGATAAACCCTCAATTAATATTATATGACCCAAGAATGAATCTTTATGAATCAAAATTTCAAAATTTTTAAATTTAGAAAGCATATTTTCCTTCCCGAAGATATTTAGAACAATTGTATAATGATCTTAATGCTCTTAATTTCTTTGTAAATATATATTATTATTATCTATAAAGAGTACAAAAATGTGATCAAGGTAGTCTCCAAAGAATATATCCATTAAATACATAAAGTTAGTAGAAGAATTAGTAATCCCAAATAGAATTACTGTAAATTTAGAATGACCATACCTCATAGGGAATTCTGGCTTGGGTTTATCCTCCTTCTTGATACCTAGCTAAAAATATCTTGATCAATTATAAGACATATGAAAATATTTTTCTCCATATAATTCATCAAACATATCCTAAATAGGTCTGAGGATACCTATTCTCAATAGTGGTTTTATTGAGTTCTTAATAATCAATAAAAAAGCATTGAACATTATTTATTCCTAAAAAAAGAATAGCCCCCCTTAGTGAAGCATTGGGATGAATGAGTCCATTATCTAGATTATGAAAGATTATATTCTTAAATTCTTGAATCTCAATTGTTTACATTATATATGTTGTATTTGAAATAAAAATATCTCTAGGTATGAGTTCTATTGAAAACTAATCTTCACTTTTCAGGAGTATACTAGGTAAATATTATAAAAATTAATCAAAAAAGCCAATATAGTTAAAATATATTGTATTTTTAGTTTCTCCTGAACCATATAAGATAAATACCCCTCATGAATAAGTATTAGAACCCATATCATAGAAGTAATTTCCATTGGGAGTTCAGGTTCATCCTCGCACTAAAATACTATCATAGGTTGAATTGGAATATAAAATGTAACTTCTATTCTTTTTTAATTGACATGAGATATATAACAAAAAATCCAATCCATTCCATAAATTACATCAAATTCAACATGATATATAATAATATCATTTAAAATAATAACACTCCTATAAAATTTTATCGAATATGAGTTATAAACATAATATAGGATCATCCTACAAATAAATTGCTTCATGACCAACTCAACTATAATTATTGGGGTGTTGATTTGAAACCCTTTGAAAATTATTTAGATCTAAATGAGAGGGAAAACTGAATAAAATAAAACTATTTCACTTCTATAGTGGATAACTAGAGTAACATTCTCCACATCGCTTTGAACATCCACTTAGGCTATTGTAATTCCATCTTTTTGGCCTTCTCCACTTGTATTCTTCTGTTGGAAATCTCATTGACCCTTTAGACACTTCATTTTATAATTCCCCATATATTTATAGTTGAATGACTCAATACCATTGGTTTCATTATTAATATTAATCATTAGATCAATGAACCTTCTAGCATATTACAAGAAGTTTCTATCCACACTTTTTACATGATGAAAATTGCTTCATTATTTTATACTTATTGGATGTGTTCCATTTTTCTTGATTCTCATCCAACCTATTATTCTCTTGATTTCACATGAAGATATAAGATCGATAAAATTACATCTCCTCCTTAATGGAAAATGATACAATTTTTTCTTATGAAGATTTTTTTTGAAAAAATAATTCCCTTTCAATAATTTTATTGATAAGATCAATGAAATGGTCAATTTTTCTTTCAAGATTACATATTTAGTTTGATGAAAGCCTAGAATATATTGTGATGCTATCCTATTACTATACTAATTTTTCATATTCCACATGTTCTAAAATAAAGAACTTCCTATCCAATTTAACTTTTTGTTTATAGGGGTAATTTTTTTTAAAGAATATAACCTTAAATTTTCTACATTCCATGCTTTATATTTCCTCATCCTCCTTAGTCTTCTTGATCAATAAAAAAAATTAATCAATATCTCCTCTAAAAAATTGAACTTCCAGAATAACCTTTTAAATTTCATTAATCCTAAAGATAGGAATTTATTCTTGATAGACATAATGAATTGTTCACATAAAAATGGATTAGTAGTTCCATAAAAAATGGATATTTATCTCACATAAAGCGATCCATCAAAGGTGAATCAAACAATGGAAAAAAGTTCACTCCATATAAGAAATGTTATTCTTCATAACAAGAGTCATTTGAACTAAAATAACTATGATCAGATCATTTATAACACAATTTTTATTGTCTTACCTAGTAGGGTAATACAATAATTTTATAAAGGAGTTGATTCAATTTTTTCTATTAGGATCCATCAGTAAATAATGGAACACACACATTTAGCACATAATAATCATGAATATTGATCCAAAAAATAAAATACCCTATAATGGTAAATGTTATAAAATAATATAATGTATTACCATAATTCTTATGTAATCTAAGTTCATTTAAAGTCTACTTCCCATGATTTATATATGACTTACTCCGATACGAACAACAGAAACCTAAAATCTAGTAACCCAAAGTATGAATTTTATTTATTACATTGGTGAAAGATACAAGAGACCTTAACACATTATGTACATCTTTTAAGAAGCATTAAAGAAAAATATAAATATAGTATTTCCATATTATATTTGGAATATAATATAAATAGAAAAAGAAACATTCTCTAATAATTGATATTATTCATAATATCCATCTTCAAATCTTAAGGAAAGGGAAAAAAATAAATGGTTTTATTAGATGACCAGTAAGGGTTATCTACAGTGAAAGGTATCATGAGTAAATAAGGTATAATTAATATTGAAAGGCAAATAACTAAAAACACATTCTAGTTATTCAATAACATGGGCATGAAAAGAATCCATGGAAAATATCAATTCAATAATATCTTGAATAATAATAACTAAATTCTAAATTAATTTAATTTTTAATACAAGACATCATGATCATAGAAACCATGATATTTGTACCCTAAAATCCTTAGTCCATGATAGTTTAATTGATGGGTTGGTACACACCAATAACCCATTTAATAAGGTTAGAAAACTGGTTTGTCACCTGATACCCGTCTATTCATTAAAGGGATATCTACAAGTGATCCCCAATAATCAATTAATGTATAACTAATTCCTTATATACATATTGATCAATTTAATTCATAAACACTATGCATTATCAACACATATCTATATGAAACTACTACAAAACTCGATTTCTCCAGCATTAAGGCTTAAACAGAACTAGCTAAAAACAATGTTAAAGACCCTCTTTGATAGTGATAAAAAAGTACTATTAATGTGGGAAATTTATGAGTGGTTTTTTATAAGATATGATAAAGGATCACCCTTTATCAGCACTTTTAAGAAATTGCTGATAAATTCTGTCTTTTAATTGAGCTCGTAAAAAAGAACTTTTAGGGGGGATCATTATCATCACTTTTTTTGAAGTGCTGATAAGGACCCCCCCTTTATCAGTGTTTTTCGTATCACTGATAATGGTATACTTTAAAAAATTATTTTTCATTAAGAATAACATATTAATATATTAATATATTAATATATTCATATTGACATAAATTTAATATATACTTTTTTAAAATATGTTTTAGATAAAGTAAATAGGTATTTACACTTAATATATAAGATATTTTGGGAAAATGTCTTATAAAAAAATTTAAAAAATTTAATTATTAATTTTCTAATTTTTGTTGAGTAATAGTAACTTAATATCAATTTCATGATAACAAAAATCAAAAAATTAATAAAATATCTAAAATAAGTTGAAAATGTAACTCCAACTTCAAACGACCATAAATTTTGATCCGGGTGTCTCTTTGTGCTCTACTATATATAAAATTGAAGTGTGTGAAAATATCTACACCCATGATGACAAAAGTAAACCTATTTTAAATTTTTCAAGGCCAAAAGGCCCAAAATGCCTCTAAAATTGAGTTTTTAATCAGGTACCCTGATTTTTTATCATTAGATGGATTTTGACCCTCATTGAAGGGGGAGTTCCTTCATTTTTTTGGTGGAGAATGGATTTATTCTTAGTAATTACATTCATATTGATATTATGGTTTTGAAATTTTATCATTTTTTACAATTTAATTTATTTATAATTAAATATATGCATGTTTTATTATATTTACTTATAATAAATCACTCATATAAATAAATATATCAACATATTTATTTAAAAATGTATATTCTAATATATAAAAATAAATACAAATTCTAAAAAGGTAATTAAAAAATATCTAATAATTTTTTACATTATATATACCTATACATGTTTCTGTATTAATAGAGGTATATATTTATATTATAATATAGTATCTATAAATGAATATAATATATAATACATTTAAATAAATATAAGTATATATATATCACACACACACTCATTTATTGTATAAATGTATTTTAAAATAATTATATAAATATATATATATATAGAAATTTTATTTAACAGATAGTAAAACAACATCATGTAGTGTTAAAGTCATTTCATCTTCATTGTAGAGGTGTAGGGTTCGAATCCTGATGGGCACACATAAAGATGGAAATCCCAAAAGATAAAATAAAAGGTGGTGGGGTGAAAAGTGATGATAAGGGGGTGGAGTGATATTAAAGGGGTCCTAGAAGCACTGATAATGGGAGTAAGGCTCATAGGTGTATGAAAAAAATATAATTTTCTCCCTTTAATATCCCTAAGAAAATTGTTCTGAAAAGGGCCCTTTAATGGCGCTAAAAAAGCACTGTTAAAGGACCCTTTTAACAACGCTTTTTTAATGCTGATAAAAGTTTCGGGATCTTAACTACACTAAGATTGTCAGAATTGTTTGTGCTAATAAAGGTATATTCTATCACTTTAAAAGGCCTGTTTTGTAATAGTGTGAGTAATGAATATGAGATATCAATAATTCCCCAAATAGTCAAATAGTTATCATAGTGAATCATTATATGTAAAATTGGTATACAGTTTATGAAATAACTATATCCATGAAAAAAATAATATGGATATTTAAGAGAAATATAAAATTCAGTGACCAAAATATAGTGAATTTTTCATGAGAAAGTAAATGTCCCAAAAATAAATAACAGAATAAATATAAACATCATTTCATCATAAAATATATGTTTTGTAATAAAATATTATCCTTTAGAGAAATAATATAAAAGATAGAAAAATACTGAAATAAATTTTATTAAAGATCTATCATTTTAGTCCAATTGAAAATATGTATAATAATCTAAATATCCTAAAATAGTTATAGTGGTGGGTATTTTTTTGTCATCGTACATGTTAAAAAGCTTTCCTTTAATTTTTTTATAGAAATTCTTAAAAGAACCTTTCATAAAACTTTGGAAAATTCATTTGAAAGACAATAAAATGCTAATGATAACTTATAATGAACTTTATAAATAATTTAAGTATATAAATAGGAATTTTTAAAGAAATTTTAAAAAAATATAGACATGTAGAAAAATATACCCGATCAAAAATGAAATAAGATCAGGTTTTGTTTTAAACATTTATTTGTTTAATTCAAGAGAAAAGTAGATGAAAATTTTAAAAAATAGGGAAATTTATTAAATAACCATGTAATAAGAAAATATATAGAGTTTATAATATATTATAATATTCATTTAATGAAATTAATAAGAATCCCAAATAAATGAGATTTTAAAATATATTAATATCTCTTTAGTAAAATTAAAATTATAACTCAATAAAGGAGTAAATTGAGATGAAATTTTAATAAAAATTTATAAATATATATTCATGATAAATACATCATTTGGGTTTTATATACACCACTTATATGTAAATATGTATATAATACCAAATATGTCACACTTTAGTGAAAATTGAGAAAAAAATTCTTAACTCATGTTTGACTTCCCTTGAAAGTGCTCTTAACCTCATGTATAATAAATTTTGATTTATTATAAATACATAATATAAACATATAACTATAAATAATATTATATATGATCAATTTATAACATATTATCACCATATTGGTAACAATATTTTGTTATTATAATTATTTTAGGTGTTAACTGATTTGTTTTTCATGTATATTTCAATTCAGTAATTTTAATCCTCATATTTTTCTCATAGTTACATCTTATAAATTATTTTATTAATGACATAATTGTCATATATATCCAATATATGTATTTATAATGTCATCTATAAATGATTGAGAAAGATAATTTAATTACACTATTCATGGATATGGAAGTTCATATGTACACATAAACACAATTTTCACATTTTGAAGGATGTATTAAATGAATGTTAAAAAATAATTCACCACTAAAGGAACATTTTTTTATGAAATATATCTTATATATTCATTAAAACTACCCTTATTACCATACATGTAAAGAGGATAGGAAAAACTAATGACATCCCTTCGTGGAGGTGGAAGTCCACACATACACATAAGAAATGTCATATTTTTTCAATAGTTTGGATAGTAAGAAGGTATATGTTATATTATAAATTCAATGGAATAATTATTTCAGTAATATAATATATATTCATTAGTTACATATGTATAACCATCCAAGTAAAATGGTGGTGAAAAAAAATTACACTATTTTGTGGAGATGGTAAGTCATGTGTACTCATGAGAAATGTTTTTTCTCTATGTAAGATTGAAAATAATTGGAAAATAGTTTTACCATAATAATAATTACATATAATTACATCTATTATTTTTATTATATAATTCTTACAACATATTTAATGTAATTATATTAATAAATAAACATGAAATAGTTGTTAAAGATGATTACCTCTTCTAGTTAGACTCCATTTACATTCTTTATTAAGGGCCACTAGAATGGTACTATAAGAAGAAAAAAACCTCTAATTAGTGGATAGGGAAGTATAAAAGGTAATTTTATAGGGTTTTATTGAGATATATGACACAATGTGGTGTAAATAACAAATATAATGTTTTTTTATTATATGTTAGGGGAGGGGAACTCTTAGAATATTTCAAAAAATATCAAAATATAATAAATCACAATCAAAGGAGAAGTGGTCAAGAAAAATGAAATGTATTAGAATATAAGGAGTATATTATCATAATATAATCATAAAAAGAAATTTAAATAGGTTTATATATAATTTTAAACCATAGATTTTTTATTAACCCTTTGGTTAAACATTTTTAAACTTAACCATAGTAACAAATATCTCAATATTAAAAGGCTATAATTTAACTTATAAAGTTAAAATGGGCTCATAAATGGATAATAAATTTCATTTTATACAAAATATTATCCCCTTTTCTAATTTCATTTTTTTATGATTTTTAAATAATTTATTAATAATTTATTTTTATAAAATATCATTAATGTCATTTTGACACTATTCATTAAATTTGACTTTAATGAAATCAAGAGAAATGTAGAATTTGAATTCATCATATGTTATGATTTTCTATAATGTTATTTTATAACTAAAACTCCCAAAAAAATATTACTTTTAGATATTTGAAAATCATTTACATGATTTTATACTTCTTCCACAAACATTAGGTCAGTATTGTGTAGTCATTTATGTTAATTATATTATCTAAAAAATGAACAATAAATCACTATTCAAAAAAATGTATTCATATATATTTTAAACATTTATAACTGAAAATTAGTTTTTTCAATCCCAATCACAAAATATTATAGATATGAAAGGAAAGAAAGTGATATTTTCAACTTTATCTTTTAAATAAATACTATAAAGGTAAAAATCAAATATAAATTAAAAATAATGGTTATATATTAAAATTTTCCATGATTATAGATGAAATATAATAATCTAATGAAATAAATGAAAGTATTTTAATTAATTTAAAGAATTATGTAATTAGTATTTAACATTAATTACTTGATTTACCATTTATTTAGGTGATAAATTTTACCTCTATTATTGTTCATAATATCTAAAAATAAAAGTAAAATATTTTCCAAATTTAACCATCATATTCAAAACCTGGAATCCATTTTGTAAAATTCATTTTCTATAAGTTTCATAAATTAATTTAAAAATAATCATGAAATATGTACTTAAATACTGTTTTTTGGAAAATTATGTTTTAAGCATAATGATTTGATCATATAAAAATTATGTAAAGTATTGATCCTAATGTAAATAAAATGGATCTTATATAAATTTAATTCCAAATCCAAAATATAATGAAACATATAAATTACATTAATTAAAAAAATAATTTATATTTTTACAAAAATCATCATTGTTCACTATTAACTACAAAAAAATCCTTTAGAAAAATCCATAAAAAAATAAATTATATAATACTAACATACTTATAAAAATATCACTACGCATATTTATACTTATATGATGAATATATAATGAATAATTATGTTCCCCATCTAATAACTCCATTAGGAAAGGTATTAATAAAACACATACTCAGTTTCAGAATCTTATCATTACATCATGATTATAGTTGAACTTTGGAACATTACTCACCATCTTTTATAATTCCACATCTTCATCTGGTACCTTCATAATCCTCTCATGAATGGGTTTTTTAATATTTATCCATGAAAGATACCATTTTCCACTTTTCATAATATTTCAAGATCTAACTTATGTAAATAAATAAATATTGGATCTATTTCAATCCATTTTATAGAAAAACTTGCATGGTCTTTTTATCCCAAAGAATTAGATGCCTTTTTCTCCTTCCCTATGTAGTAATATATTTGGCATTCATAATATTTGATCATCTCCAACCATATTATCTATTTCATATTCAACTATTTTTTTAAATATATAATTCAAACTTTTATTATCATCATATACATCTCAACATTAACTATAAAATCAATTCCTCCATATATTTGAGGAATAATTTAAAGTTTTTATCTCCAAATATTGAGTCTGGTAATTCTACTCAAGAATTTTTAATTTGAAGGAGGAATAATCTATCACTGTATCATACTATATGAGGAATAATACTAGTCCATTATGTGATGCATCACTACATATTACAAACCATTTTTTACATAGTATCTTGTAATAATAGGCACACTCACCAAAATTCCCTTCGGTTCAATGAAATTCTCTGCACATTAATTTTTCCATAAGACTTTAACTTCATTATGAGTCAACTAGATTATTAAATTTTATAGTTGTGAGAAATTTACCATAAAGTATCGGTAGTATCCATCCAATTTAAGAAACGTATGGATCATAACTACCATATTTTTTCTAGGTCATAGACCAATAACCTATATCATTGAATTATTCACAAATATAGCCACACTTATGATATATTCCCTAAGAATGAAACATTGTAAAGAAAAAAATTTACACTTTGTATATTTAGCATATTTTTTTCCATCCATGGGGTCTTTAGTAAAATTTTCAAATATTATTTATTCTATTACTTTCTATTTTAATATATAATTATATAATCTATAATGACTACCACAAACTGATCATGTTAATCTATACAAACACTATTTATTAAATCCATGAAGATAGTTAGGTCATTGGTAAGTCAAAATGGAATTATGATATGTTTGAAATGAAAATGCGTTATATAGTTGGTTTTATTTGGTATATACTCCATCTTGAACCTTAAATGATAATATTCATATAAAATATAAATCTTGGAAAAATATTCCACCCCCAATAACTAATAAAATGGATTATCAATATGTGGAAGGGATACGTTTTCTCAATAGTTATTTTTTGAGTTCTTGATAATCAGTGAAAAGATGTATTGACCAACATTTGTTTTTAGAATAAAGAATAATTCCTCCCCATATAAAAGGAATGGGATGAATTAATCCCATATTAAGATTCTCTTAGAGTTTCTTCACTAATTTCGACAGTGGAATTGGGGTCATTCTATATGTATTCTTTGAAATAAGTGTGACACCATGTATGAATTCTATTAAAAACTCAACTTCACAATCTCAAGGAAGAAAAGAAAAATATTTTGTTAAGACATCAAGAAAGTATCATACAATAGGAATATCTTCGGCGATTAGTTTCTCCCTAACAATCTAATATAAATATCCATAATTAATAGATAATATAACCCATATAATGTAAGTAATTTGTATTCGGAGTTTAGGTTAAACCTCAAACCTAATGACTATAATATTTTTATTCATAATATCAAATATTACCTACCTTCATCAAAAATTAATATTTTCTCTGTACTGAGAGTGCCAATAAATTCCCAAAATTACATAAAATTCAAGTAGGGGAAAAATAATAGGATTTTTATGAAGTATAATCCCATGAACGTGTATTGAAAGGGAGCTATAGACATGATATTTTATCATCCCACAATTATTAATGATGACTTCTAAATGAAAATATAATCATTGAGGTTGTGATGTGATACCTTTAGAATATTATTTATATATAAAATAGTGGAAATAATCTAAATCAATAAAAAAATTCACTTCTATAGTGGATGATTTGTTTACCTTTAAACTCATTTATTAGAGAACCCAATTCAGCTATAGTAATTCCATATACCTAGGCTTATCCCCTTGGATTATTTTATAGTAAATTATCTTTATTATAGTGGATAATGTTTGAATAATTCCCCATATCTTTATAGTTGAATAAATAGAAAGTATTGTTTTATTTCTTCACCTTAAAATCATTAGTAATAAGACCTCCATCTCTGTACTTATAATAAACTCCCATGCCCTTAAAGCACTTTCAAGTATCTTTCTTTCCATTAATTTTACACAGTAGAAATGAATTCATTATTTTTTATTTCTTTATGTGTTCCCATTTTCTTAGTTCTCATCCATCCACATTATTTATTTCCTTACCTTGAAGATATATGATTTATAGAATTCCTTCTATGCCTTAATGGAATGTGATACTATATTATCATATGATTAAAATGTTTTTTGAAACGAATTCCTTTCATTGACACAACTTAAGACAACTAACCAAACAATCAACCTTGTTTATAGAATTACATATGTTGTCAACATCATTCCTAGATAAGCTTGTGAAGTTGGCATAATAATTTACCACCCATTATTCCTTATTATATTAATAAGATAGAAAATTACACACTATTTTAGCTCACTATTCTTGAGGGAAGTATTTCATGATGAATATCACATCAAAAGTTCTATATTATATATTATCTATTTCATTACAATCTTTAGGGTTTGGGATCAATTCCCACAATTGATCAACATCTCCTCTCAAACCATACACTATAAGAATAATAGTTTCACTTCGATAACATCCCAAATATAGGAATATCTTTTTGATAGAGTTAATCCGTTATTCTGATAGAAATGTATTATTAGTTACAATAAAATATGAAGGATTTTGTCTCATGAAGTGATCCAAAATAGGTGAATCACACTATGAAACAATAAGATTACTCTTATATGTAAGGTTATTCATCATAACCTGAGTCACCTACCCAATTATAGCCATGATATACTCAGTTCTAGCATAATATGTATATATATTTCTCAGTAGGGAATCCCCTACATTTTATACAGGTGTTGATTCACTTTTATTTTGTCAGGTTACATCACTAAATACGAGAACTCATAGATTTTATTATAATCATCATGAATATTGATCCCAAAAATAAAAATCACTTTAATAGTAACTATTCTCAAATACTATAAGTAAATATCATAATTCTCATGTTAGTTATGTTAATTTAAAGCTAATTTCCCATAGTTTCTACCAAATATACTCTCGTAAAAAATATACAAACCATAATTCATGTAACCTATATCCATTGTATTAATTATTAAATTAGAATAAGATATAAGGTTTATCATGTTGCATGGGAAATCTATTCAGAAATATTGAAGAACGAGATGCATACATGATTTCTATATTACATTAGAAATATAAAATACATATAATAATAAAAATTCTTTCATCCTTGATATTATTCCAAATATTCATCTTAATATCCTTATGAAATAAATCCAAATTAATGGAAAGGTTAGATTCTATGTATGAGCTACATATAGTGGAATCTATCATGATTAAATAAGGAATAATTAGTATAACAAGCTAAATAATTAAAAAACAATCAATTAAATCAATAATTTGATAAAAAAATGTATCTATAGATAATATTAATTTATTAATATCATGGATAGTAATAACTACAATATCATTTAAATAAACATTTAATATTCAATGTCATGATGTCATACATCATGATATCATACATCATGATATCTTCACCATCAAAGGCTTATTGATATGGATGGTATTTTAGATACTTTTCATTTTTAATTCAATGGTTATATCCCAAAAAAGTTTTCAATTTATGTTAAATTGTATTTTTTGGAATTTTTAAGTATTTTGACCTATATTTTGAAAATTCCATAAATTGGAATTGTAATAGTTATTTGTGACTTTGGTATTATGTGAATAACATTTTTAATACTGATACAATTATTGAAATGATTATTTTTAGGAACCAGGTATGTGTTGAATACATTTTTTTAAATTGTTCCAAGTGAATATTGTAAATTCTTAAGTCCTAAATAGAGTATTCATTGTTGAAAAAAAATTCATAACAGGATTGAACCCACCTCATTAAATAAGGTACAACTAGGCCTACATTTATCCAATTTAGGTGGTTTTAGATAGAAAATAAATATGATTAAAATATGAATATTTACATTAAAAACCAAGATTAAATTCTATAATAAAATGTCCATTGTAATAAGAATGTAGAATAATTTAAAGAGTCCCTTTAAACATAAAAATATTACATCTTTAATCCAAATATAACTTTCCCTAAAATATATCCAAAAGTCTTCAAATATTTTGTGTTATTATAGAATTAAATAAATAAAAACATTCCTAAATCCACCTCTATAATATTCAGCTGGTAGGAGGCCCAAAATACATCCAATATTTGGTGGATAGAAATTTGATAGAATTTTTGAAACCCCCTTTTGATTATTTATTGTCATCTCCTCATAATTTTCAAGGATAGTTGGAAGGAGGGAGTGTGATTTTTTAGATAAAATATTATAGTGAAGATGATTATTTCATGAAATAATCAACCCATTAATTTCATAAATCTAGCTCACAACACACTAAAATATTACAACATGTCTCTTCTTAAATGAATTCTATTTCCTCGATAGTATACATTGGATGGAATGCCGAGAATAAATGAAACACAATATACAGTTAAATGTTATTATTTTAACACCATCCTTTATGTTGGAGGTTATTAATATGATTATATAAATTATTAAATTATGGTTTACAGATTTATATAATATTAATTCTTTGGTGACTAATTAATTATAAATTAAAATAAAACCCTTTTTAAAATAAATGAAAATTTTTTTCCAAAAAAACTATTTAAATGTGCACAAGCGTGTTTTATTCCCATAAATACAAACACATATTTTTAGGATTATATTAATTAAATATAATTAATATGTTTAATATATTTTTTAATGATCATATTATGTGTTTTCTGGACATGATATAAGAACAAATCCAATTTTAAGGAAAAAAGTATTTTTCTAACAAGATAAATTTACTGCCTTTTGATAGAGAACTTGTTTAAAATATATATTTTTGAAACTTTTATAAATTAAATTTGAAAAAATATCTTCTTTGAAATTTTATTATTAAATTTTACTTTGGTATAATTTTTATCTTTTTTTTGATAAGATTCATTTTTTTGATGTATAGTGAAAAAATACTGTATTTTAAACGAGAACTGCTTTTTCTTCTGAATTATTGGAATTTTTATATTATATTTTTAATGGTTTTAAATTATAATTAGATCAATATTTGTTCAATACATCAAATGATGTTCATTGGAATAAATTTGACATTTATTTTGGATATGAAAACATTTCAATATTTTTGAAGTTTTTACTTTAAAAACACATTTTCTTAATCTGTCCACAAGGTTAATTTTTTATTGATTTATGAAAATTCTATAATTATAATTTTGAAAAATGGATTTTTTATTTTGAGTAATATGGTAAAAATTTATTAAATAGTTCACGTTTATTTTTCGACATAATATCAATCATAAATTTGGTAATTTTTATTACCATTGTTAAGTATAAATCAAGTAATTAACAGTAAAAATAATATTATAAATTTAATAATATTACTCTTACACTTATATTAATTTCATTGGATGAATATTTTTCTACCTAAAAATTAAATAAATAGTTATGAGACCAATTATTCCCTTATGATTGAGAATATAACCTTAATAATATTATATTCAATGAAAAGTCAAAATTTTCACACACTTTTTTTAAATAGGAGAAATGTTTTTAATAGGGTGTAATATATGTAACATGTTCAAATATAAATAATATCTAGAAATATAAATTTTTTATCTAAATCATGTAATTTTTTTAATAATTTTTAGTTTTGTGATAACTAACTTAAATGGTGACACAATGATTATGCTAATTTATAAACATATAAAATAAATGTTATTAAAAATATTGAAATGAATATAATTTCGTATAATTAATGTCAAACATGAATTTTATAGATTAAATTGTAATATTATGGATATATTAAAGGTTTTTATTAGAAGTTATAACGTTTTTATGATATTTTTAAAAAGGAACGTTATGAATAGTTTCATAGTTGACCCAAATGATATTTTGAAATAAATACTTTTTTATTAAATAATATAAAATTCACAATAATCTAAAATACATCCAAATGATTGAGATAAATTTTAAAATTCCATCTATGAATTATTTAATTTTTTTTATCATTTTATAATAACTATATTAACCCTTAAAACCAAGTTGTCACTGAAAGGGTTAAAAGGGTTCCACTTAGGGGTAAAACCTATAGATAAGGGTATGAATGCATCCTAAACCAATCTAAAAATGACTGTTTGAGAGTAACTCAAAATATAATAATATTTTATTCTAAATAAATAAATTTTTATTTATTTTTAATTGAAAATTAATTTATATTAATTTAATATTTGACAATTTATAAAAGTTCCCCTTACCTCAATTATAAAATGAAAACTCCTCCCTCACATCATCATACCACATTGATCCTTCTAGCTCGACCAAAAATATTTTGATATATTCTCCCAACTTCCCTCACCTAATCAGAGAATCCTCTCTTTGGGAAGAAATTTATCCAAGAAATTTTTTTTGTATAAACAAAATTAAGTTACCCAAAAATGAGTTAACATTCTTCAATGATCACTCTCATTTGATTTATTTTTCAAATAATTAAATTACTTTTATTATGTGAAGATATAATAAAATTAGTATCTTAAATATACTGATATTTTTTCTTTAGATATTTTTACCTTCACCTATACACAATTCCTTAAAATACGTAACAAATTTACCATTTGTGTACAGTGAACTACAGACTCAAGAAACAAAGTCTTTCTTTTTTCTGTTGCCACCTCTCAAGATTGGTAATTATGATGGATATGATATTTTTATATTATATATGTTATATTAGGTTTTATTAATACTTCTTTAATTTTTATATAAAACACACCTTCATTATTTCCCTTTTGTGTAAATACGATAACATCATTCACGGAAGTGTGGACTACTGCATTCTTAAAGCGATGCGATTATTTCACACTATACATGGAACATATAAAGGATGTATTTAATAAAAATTTCTAATAAATGAAAAAAAACACTATACATTAATTATAATATTAAAAAATATGTCATTTAATTTTCATTTTTTAACATGGAAAAGAAATAAAAGTAGCTTTCATATTTACAAATTCCCTACCGTCTCCATAAATGGCACATTTCATTTCCTATCTAAAAATTTTATCGATTGGATTAAAATTATTTATACTTAATATATATTATATTAACACCATGGTTTACATTATGGATATTATGAAATTATTTTCTAAGTAATAGAAACAACAAATAAAAAATTCAGAAAATACTCAAGAAACTAGGCAATAAACACATGAAATAGTAGAAATGATAAAATATTATTAACAAATGCATGATAAAATAATATAATAAAGTAATATATGATATCATAAATTTTCATAAATTTATGATATAAATTAATAACATGCATTAAAACATTATAAAGGATGTTAAATCACATAAAATTAAAATATAATTGTGAGGTAAGGGATTTTCATATCTCTTTTTACATATCTGAGAAAAATGTCATATTCACCACTTACTTATTTTTTGTAGTGTATCAACTACCCTCTTTAATATATCATATCATGAATCTTTTTATCTTCATGTAATTTAATGTTTAATTTGAGAAAATTTTACTTTTATGGAGCTTATGATTTAAATATTTCAAAGTTATATGAGACACTTTGATATTGAAATATTATATTAAATGTATTGTTAAATATATGGGGAATGATTTATACATGTAATACATGGGTTGGGGACCGGTTAATTAATGCCTATCGATGCACATATAGTTTCATGAGATGAAATTAATCACAAAAAAACTCTTCAATTTTGTTTCCAATAAGAATAGATAGGTTTGTACCCACCGACTTAAAACATCTTATGAAAGGTCTTGATGGAATTTGTTCATGTTCCTGATCCATGATATCTAATAATTAAGTATTTATTAAGTATTTATTTATTATTTATCCATTAAATTTTTCATCGAAATATCTATGGATTCATTTTATTCTTAGTTTATTGATTAAATTTCATGTTTTTTAGTTATTTACCTTTCCATATTGATTATGCTTTATGAAGTTATTTAAATGGAATGTGTTCTCAGTTATTTTCCTTGCCACATTGTTTTCTCTTATAGACTCATTATTTTTCTATTTTACACACCCTTACTGATCATTTGAGCTCACCTTTATTTTTTTCGTTTTACCAAGATATGAAGAAGAATTTTTTTAATGAGATTTAAAGGATGCTGAGTTTTTATTTTTTTATTTATTCCTTTTCCCAATGTAATATGGGTATCAATATGTAATATGGTATTCCTAAAATATTAAACTGTTCAGTCCCTTGGGATTTGAATCTTTTATATATTCTAATTTAATGAAGTAATTTATAAGCTTTGGGCTTATGGGGTTGGGGTGTTGTAGTTAGTATTATAGAAAGTTTAGTAGAAACCATGGTAACCAGATTTCAGAAAGCACAATTAGGGAATAATACCCTTTCAGTTAGTATGTGTGAAAAATTAATTTATGGAATAATGACTTTTCATTTTATGGACATATGTTGAAAGGTAAGATAACTATTAGGGTTTATATGATATTTGAATTTAAGGTAATTATGGGTATTTATATTATTAGTAAAACAAAATGAAATTCATGAGATAACTTTTGTGGCTAAAACATTTCATTAATGTAAAATATGTTTAGATTATTTTCGAGGATTATTATTACATTTTTTGGATAATATTTATATTGTTTTATAAAAATTAAAAACTGAAGGTCGGGTGACAACCTTTCACATTTGATAAGGCTGCGGGGTTTGAACCCACAATCGAAGGGAGAAAAGGGTGGTGTTCCTACACTAGCCTACATGAATTATTAGTTATCTTGAAATTTTTTTATTTAAAATATTTAATGGATTAATGTTATTTTGATTTTAAATACATTTGTTTTATTAATTAGATAACCTTGGGATTGGAAAAAGATCTGGGGATTAAGTAATTAATATTATTTTAGAAGAAGTTCTCAATTGTTTTAATCCTATAAGATTAAGATAATCATAATATTATGAATAATTAAGGTTTAATTTTATTTTAGAGTTAAATATGATTTTATTGTGGACTTATGGTGACTCAAGTTATTTATGGAAATGGTTACAAATACATGTATATTATTTGATTTTTGAAATTAATTTTTTTTATGTAAGACATTATGTGTTAGTGATGTTATCTGGAATACAATGGGATAAAATCCTTATAATTTTGGGGTTTTAAAATTATTATAGAATATTTTTCATGAAGGATAATTATTTAATAAATAATATATTCCTAACATTGAGTAATACATATTAATTTTAGAGATTAATGTTTTTTTCATCATATAAAGGTTTATTGTTTTTTGGGAATACGATGTTAATAATGATTTGAGGAATTTATATACCATTTTGGACTATAATTTTTGACAAAATTATTTTGGATGATTCCTAATGTTGGAATTGATTAAGTAGAAAAATAATATATTATTGATTGAGGATAAATTATGATTTATTGGATACTTTATCCTAACCATTTTGGTTCCAGTAAATATTTAAAGGCTAATGGAATGATTGGTGGATATTATTATTCATTAAGTTTCTTTATGTATAAAAATCCAACATGAAAATCCATGTCCTCGCATAATAGATGAATTGAAAATAGATCTAATCATAACTAAAGGATAAGATAATTGTTATAAACGGGAATATAATCATGTAATATTATTTTCAAAAGATCTAATGTAGATAGTAAAATAATCCATAAAATATAGGAAAATAATTTTGAACAAATTTTGTTTCTGATTACTACGCTTACCATGAAATTAATGTCCTCTTGAACCCATCATAGATTTATGGTTTTGTGATGGTAGACTATTGGTTTACTATGTTCTTTACTACTCTCCATCACAACATGATGATTATATTTCTATTCCACGCCTCAATTATATAGCCTAATTTTGTGGTGAACTTTGCATTTACCTTTCCATATTATCAATAGGATGTTTTATTGACACTATTTCTGATTTGGGTTTCCCATAATGGAATTTTGAAGTTCCAAACTTTTAGTTTTTGATGTCAAATTTAAAATTATGAGGACACATCTTATTTAAGGATAATAGAATGTAACACACAATGATTTTATGGTATGAATTTTATTTAAATAAATCATATTTATTCAATATTATATGTCACACGCAACATCAAGATTCAATGAACCACAATATACTATTATATATAATTATTTAAACACTACCCATTAGGTTGGAGGTTGTGAATAAGATTAAATAAATTATGAAAATATAGTTTAAACATATATATATATATATATATGATTAATTATTTCGTGGCCAATTAATTATTAAATTAAAATAAAACCCTTAAAAAGGAAATGTTTTCTGGAAATAACTATTTTATTACACACTAGTGTGTTTTATACCAATAAATAATAAAATAACATTTTTTAGATTATATTAATGAGATGTATACATATAATATTTAATCAAAATATTAATGTTCATCTTTTGTGTTTTCTGGACATGATATAAGAACAAATCTAATTTTATGGATAAAAGAATAATATTTCTAAAAAGACAAATTTTTCTCCTTTTGTTGGGGGACTTTTTTGAAATCTATTTTTTAAACACTTTTATAAATTTTATTTGAAAATATAAACCTTTTATTTTAAATCAATCTATCAATATTTACTTTGGTTTAATTTTATTATTTTTTTGACAAGATTTATTTTTTTGACGAATAGTTGAAAACATACAATATTTTAATTGAAAAATGATTTTTTCATCTGATTTATTTATATTGAAAAAATATTTTTTATAATTTTTTAAAGCATAATTAAATCAGTATTTTATCATTTAATACAATTAAGTTCATTTGAATAAATTTCACATTTAATTTGTATATAAACACAATTCAATATTTGGGACGTTTTTACTTTTATAACACATTTTCTCAATCCAATAATGGGGTTAATTTTTAAATGATTTCTAAAAATTATATATATAAAATTCTGAAAAACGGATTCCATATTTGGAATCAGAAGTCACAATATTACTAAATTGGCCCCATTTATTTTTTGAAAAAAATATCAATAGTAATTTTGGTAATTTTTATTACAACGGTTAAGGGTATGTCAGGTAATTAAGGGTAAAAATTATTTTGTAAATATAACAAAATTACCATAAAACTTTAACTAATTTTATTGGATGAATATTTTTTATATATTAATTAAATTATAGGTTATGTGACCATTTATGTCCTTTTATAGGAGTATAAAACCTTTAATATTATATTCATTGGAATGTCAATTTTATAATACTGTTGTTTTTAACAAAGATAAATATTTTTAATATGGGGTTATATAAGGAATATGTTTGAATATTAATATTATTTTTATAGCTAAAATTTTTATCTGTATCATGGAAGTTTTTTTATAATTTTTAGTGATAATATAACTACCTTAATTAGTGTCACAATGATGATGTAGTAACTATTTAATTAATGGAAATATAAAATAAATGTTATTTAAAATATTTAAATATGCATAATTTGGAATTATTAATGTCATCAAAGAATTTTATATATTAACTAGAAATTTTATGGATTTATTAAAGGGTTTTATTCGAATATATAATGTTTTTATGAGATTTTAAAAAAGTAATGTAATAAATAGTGTAAAAATTACCATTAATGATATTTTAAAGTAAATATTATTTTATTAAATGACATAAAATTAAAAAAAAAAGTAAAATTCAGAAAAAAGTATAAATTTTAAAATTATATCCAATACTCATTTATATTTTTTTTGGTTTTTATAGTATCTATATAAACCCTTGAAGAGTAAAAAACCATGTTTCTATGGAAAGAGTTAAATTGTTTAACTTTGGGCCAAAGACAATATATATGGATGTGACTATGACCTGAACATGTTTAAAATATACTGGTCTTGTGGATTTTGACCCATCCCTATCTTATATTCTAAATAAATAAATTTTTATCCATTTTTAATTTAAAATTAATTTATATTAATTTAATATTTCGAAAATTTCCCAAAGTGTCACTTACCACAATTATAAAAGGCCACCTCATTCGCCACTTCCTCACACCACATTGAACATTCTAGCTCGAAAAAACTTTGAAAATATTTCCTCTAAAATTCCCTACCTAATCCTAGAAGCCTCCATTTTCAATGAAATCTATCCAATGAAGTCTTTTGCTATAAACCAAAAGGTGTTACCTGAAAATGAGGTAACATTCTTCAATGATCACTTTCAATTTATTTCTTTCTCAACCCATTAAAATAATCTTATTATGTGGATATATAATAAAAACAGTATCCTCAGTATACTAATATTTTTTTATCCTAATAGTTATACCTAAAACAACACATACTTACATAAAATGTGTAATGAATTTACCATTCATTTGTGACAAACTACCACATAACAAAACGATATTGTTCATTTATCCCTTACCACATCTCATGGTTGGTAATTATGATACACATGATATTTGTATATTATACATATGATATTTATGTTTTTTTTTATTTTTTATACTGCACATATCTTCATTATTACCATTTTGTGTAAATACGATAATATCATTTATGTAAGTTTGGACTAAAACCTCCTCAAAGCGATGTGTTTTGTTCAAACTATACATGGAACATATAATGTATTGTTATAACATATATGATATATGACATAGATATGATACTAGAATTATATTATTAACAAATATAATTTACTTTTAATTATTTTTATATGGAAAAAAATGAAAGTAGTGTTCTTGTGTACGTATGACCTACCATCTCCCAGAACGGAGAATTTCATTTCCTATCTACCAATTTTATGTATTGTTTTATATATATATATATACTGAATATATTTAATATTAAAATCATGGTTTAAATTTTGGAAACGATGAAATGATGATATAAGTAATTGAAATATGTGTTTCATATTTGGAATTAGAACGTAGAAATTTATTAAATAGGTCCCTTAAATTTTTATAGAAAATATCAATTGTAATTTTTGTAATTTTTATTACCGCAGTTAAGGGTATATCGGGTAATTAATTATAAAAACAATTCTATAAATATGAAAAATTAACTTAACACATGAACTAGTTTTATTGGATATATATTTTTCATCCCTATTAATTAAAGGATCGGTTATGTGACTATTTGTGACATTTTATATGAGAATATAACCTTTATAATATTATATTCAATGGATTTTTCATACTCTTGTTTTTAGCAATAGAAAAATTTTTAATATGAGGAAATATATGGGATATGTTATACTATAAATAGTATATAAAAATATAATATTTTAACATACATACTGGTAATTTATTTATAATTTTTAGTGATAATATTAATACCTTAAATGATGATATAATAATAATGCAGTAATTGTTTAATTAATGGATGGATCAAATAAATGTAATTAAAAATATTTAAATAAATATAATTTTTTATAATTATTGTTATCAAAAAAAATTTATAAAAAATTATAGATGATATAGACTTATTATATATATATATATTAATGGTTTTAATTCTATGTTATCTTGTTGTTATAATAATTTTAAAAAGTCATGTAATGAATAGAGTCAAAAATGACACTAAAGATATTTGAAAATAAATAATATTTTATTAAATGATATAAGATTCCTAAAAATTAAAAATTCATCCAAATGATTTTTATAATTTTTAATATTCTATACATGGCTTATTTATAGTTCTTTATTCATTTTATAGTAACTATATTATCCCCTAAAAAATAAAAAACTATGTTTTGATGGAAAGTGTTAAATGGTCTAACTTACGGTTCACACCAAAAGATAAGGGTATGAATGTGAACTAAACTTGTCTAAAAATTATTCTATGAGATTATTTAGACCCATAATCATATTTATTTTGAAATAAATCACTTAATACTCATATTTAATTGAAAATTAATTTATATTAACTCAATAATTTGAAAATTTTCAAAAGTAACCCCTACCTTAATTATAAAAAGGCACCTCCTCCCTCACTTCCTCACACCACATTGAGAATTATATATCAACCAAAAAATTCCCAAATATAATCTAAACTTCTTTACCATAATAATAGAAACCTAACTATGGTAATTAATCCATAAAAGGATGTATTTTTTTTGTAAATAAAAAGGAGTTACATGAAAACGAAGAAACATTCTTCAACGATCTCTTTTGTTTTATTTCTGTCTCAAATAATTAAATTAGTAATATTAAATTAATTTATAATAAAATCAATATATTCAATACACTATGATTTTTTTATTCTAATATTAATACCTATAGCTACAGACACTTCCATCAAAATGGTAGTGAATTTACAGTTCGTATAAGATGAACTACCACCTCCCGAAACGAAGTCATTATTTTTTCCAATACCACCTATCACGGATTGTAATTGTGATGGAAAAAATATATTAATATGATATTAATATGATATTTATTTTTCCTTAATACTTATTTAATTGTTATATAACACATACCCTCTTGATTTCCATGTTTTGTAAATACGATAATATCATTTGTGGAAGTGTGGACTACCGCCTCTTCAAAGAGATGTGATTCATTCACACTATACATGGAATGTATAAAGGATGGTTTTAATAAAAATATTTGATATATGAAATATATATTATACCAGAACTATAATATAAATATATATCATTTACACTTTATTTTTTTTAATATGAAAATTAAATCAAAGCAGCGTTCATGCATATATACGAACGATCGTCTCTTTTAATGGTGAATTTTATTTAATGTGTCCAAATTTTACGGATTATTATAAATATATATAATTAAAATATATGATATTAAAATAATTTTTTTATATTATGTAGATTATAAAATCATGACTTATGTAATTTAAATAACACATAACATGTCAAAGCATTCTCCGAAAAATAGGCAATTAACACCCAGAATAGTGAAACAATGAAGGATTATTAACAAACGAGTGATAAAATAACATAAAAATATTATATATGATAAAATAAATATTAATATGGTTAATATATAACATATTAATATTCTTTGATCCATTATGAAGGAGGTTAAATGACATAAAACTAAAAAATAAGTGTGAGGTAAGGGATTTCCATCTCACTTTTTTACATCCATGAGATAAATGTCATATTCACCACTTAATTATTTTGTGTGATGTATCTACCGCCCCATTTGATATATCATATCATGAATCTATTAATATTCTTGGTATTATATGTTTAATTTTATAATAATTTAATTTTATGGTGCTTTTGTTTCAAATATTTCAAAGTGGTATGGGTAACTTGGATTTAAAATATCTTTATAAATCAATTATTCAATATATGAGGAATGATTAGGACATGTAAGACATGGGTTGGGGACTAATTAATGAAATCCACTAAATAAATCAGTATTCTCATGAGATTAAATCATTTAGTGAAAAATCATTTTGAGTTTATTTCCAAGAAGAATAGATGGGTTTCTACCCATAGAGTTAAACCATCTTGAGAATGGTCTTGATGGCTGTGGTTCATGTGATAGATACATTATGTACAATAATTAAGCATTTCCTTAATTAAATTTATTATTTATCCATGATAATTTTCATTGAGAAATACATTAATTCATTTAATTGTCATTTTATATATTTAATGGAATGTGTTTAAGTTAATTATCTTTCTATATTGACTATGCCCTATTGGGTTATTTAAATGGAATGTGTTTTAGTCATTTAAATTGACCCATTTTTTATTCTTGTGGATTCATTATTACTTCCTTTTTACTCACACTTTATTAGCAGTTGATATAACCCTTGTTTTGAGACTTTTCCCTAGGACATGAAGAATATTTTTTTAATGAACTTTTAAGGATTCTAAAGTTTTATTAGTATTACTCTTTATTTATTTTGCCAGTGTAATATGAGTATCATGTATCTAATCTAGTTTTCCAAAATTAATAAATTGTTTTATCCCTTAGTATTATAATCTTTTATCTATTCCCATTTAATGATGTAAGGCACCAAATTTGGTATTATAGGGTCAACGTGTTATACGCCTAGTGGTGGGAAGAAAAGATCCAAAGTCGTTTCCCTTTTGAGTTATTCTTTTTATATGCAATCTCGTTTCTTATGAATTATACTAGAAATTGTTTTCTTGAAAGAAGGATGAGTCTTTATTTTTATTTTTCAATTTATTATATTTTTTTATATTTTTTATTATCTTATTTCAGTAAAATCGTTTCCTCATTATTTAAACTTCTTTGGGTGAGGTCTCCCCATTTATCAAAACAAGTTCAATTAGTTTCTATTACATTGATTTATTCCGGAAATAAAATCACTTTCATAAGTAGATAAACACCCATATTCTAGGTCATGATATGTTTTCTATTCAATATAGGATTATACCTTGAGGTTATTAGGTATAAATTGGATAATTCAATTTGAAATCAATTTTATATAATGATAAAGGGAGTGACTAAGGATAGAATATCTTCTACTACTATTCAATTCAGTTTTTTAATTATAATCAATAACATATATTTCTTATCATAATATGAATTTTTTTCATTTTACATAGTTTAACTCATTTTAATCACCAATTTTAGTTCTGACATTTCTCAAAAAAATAAAAAATATACATTTTAGAAACTTATCCAAAATATCCTCATTAGGTCAACTCATGGTCACAACAAAGCTACATTACTAAAGGTAAATTATTTTCTAGGCAACATAACTAAAACCACATTATCACTTGTGTAGAGATATTTTAATTAATGGTTTGGTAAGCTCCAATACCTTATTTAATAAGGTTATCCAATTGTTTTGTATCATTAGTCTTGTTGATGCATCAAGGGGTTATCTTTTACCATGTTGAATTTATAATTCATTCCTCACATATTAAATAATATATTTATTTTATAAAAAATGTTTCTTGTAAAAAAATATCTGTATTCATTAAAGAATATGTGATATTAATATTTCCCCGGTGAATCATATATCTTTCATATGTCCTTTAAATAAATAAAGAAAATAGAAGTGAAATATTAAAATAATATTTAATTAATTTCTTTAATTTTTAGAGTCTTTTAAAAAATGACAAATAATCTAGTTATCATAAAATGGTCATGGGGGTTGGAAAATATGTTGACACTGTTTGCGTTAAAAAGCATTCCCTTTGAATTTTTGTAAATAAAGTCAGTAATGACCCTTTCTAAAAACAATATAATAATTAATTTACAACCATGTAAAAAAAGTAAAGGATAACTTAAAAATTCTATAATTGATAATTTTATAAAATAAAAAAGTCTTTTATAAAAAAATTGAAAAACAAGATCATGGATGAAAAATATACATCATCAAATAGAGAAATAAAATTATATTTTCATTCAAACATTTATTTTCAAGATTCTAGTTCCAATGAGAGGAAAAGTTTAATAAATATAGAGAATCTCCTTAAATATTTGTAGGATATTAAAATATATGAATTTTTTGATACATTATAAGATCCCTTTAATAAAATTATGTGAAATCCCATAAAATGGGATTTAATTTTTTTACCTCTTTGGTAAACTTCAATTTATAACTACTAGAATGAGTTACATGAATTGAAATTTTTTTCATAATGGGTAAATATATATTCACATTAAAAAATATATTTTTTATATATATACACCGTATATAACTAAATTGGTGAATAATACAATTTATGCCATAATGGAGTGGATATTGAAATGAAATCCATTACGTCATGTTTGAATTGTCACATGTGCTTTTTAACCTCCTGTATAATAAATTTATATTTATTATACATATATAAAATAAACATATATCAATATATTATATTAAATGTGATCAATTTATAACATCTTACCACCGAATTCTTAAAATTCATCTATTTTTAACATTATAGCAAGTGTTAACTAATTCATTTTTCCTATATATTTTGATTCATTAGTTTTAGTACATGCATATTTATCATGGTTATAAAATATAAAGAATGTAATTAATGATATAAAAATAATATATACGCAATATATAGATATTTATTTTCATCCATAATAAATATAGATAGAAAAATTAATTAATCTATTAATAGAGATGGTCATGTATATGTATAAATGCTATTTTCAATTTTTGAAGGATGGAATGGAAGGAAAATAATAATTCACCATTCCATTATTGTTTTTATATAATATATATATTATCTATTTATTAAATGTATACTTATTACATTCTATGTAGAGATAAAATGAATAAAAAGTCACATCGCTTCGTGGAGGTGGTAGTCCACACATACACACAAGCAACGTTGTCGTTTTACAATAGATAGGAATGTATAAATGTAGATAAGATATTATAATTTTAGAAGAATTATTATGTCATAAATATATTTTATATTCATTAGTTACGTCTTTATAATCATCCAATAAAACCATTGATGAAAAATGAATAATATTTTTTTTTTGTGGAGATTATAATTCATTTGTACGTATGGGCGATGTTTTCACCTTCTTCCAGCTAGAAAAGAGTTGAAAATGGATGAGAAATATCAAAATAATATATCATTTTATTTATTATATTAGATTAATTATTTTAGGATAGTTAAATTGTATTTATAGGAGGTATAAGAAGAAAAAAACATGAATGACTCATTAAAGACGATTACCCCTAATTCAATAGATTTCCATTCAATTCATCCTTAATAACCCATGGAACGGTATTTTAACAAGAAAAGTATTTATAATTAATGTATAGGGAAGTGTAAAAGATAATATGTCATATTTTGGTAGATATATACAGAACAATATAGTGTAAATAAAATAGTGAAGGGTTTTCCTTTTATATGTGATGGGAGGGGAACTCTTGTAATTTTTCAAAATATCAAAATATAATAAAGTCACGTTCAAGTCCAAGTTTTTCAAGAATGTAATGGATCCAACGATAACGTGTATATTGTCCAAATATTATAATAAAATATATTTTATAGTGGTTTATATATCATTTTAAACCTTATATTTTTTATTATCTGCTTTGTCAACAATTTTGAACCTTAATGAGAGTAAAAAATATTTCAATATTAAGGGGTTATAAATTTACTTACAATGTTAAAATAAGCTAATAAATTTACATATTATTAATATTTTTTCCATATAATTCCCCAATTTTCCAAATTCAGTATTTTATGATATTTAAATATATTAATAAAATATTACTTTCTTAAAATATTTTTAATTTCATTTTTGACACTTATCATTTAGTGTGACATTGAAGACCTGAATAAAAAATGGAATTAGAATAAAAACCATCAAAACAACCCTAGTATGTTATAATTTTATATAAAATTAGTGGAAAAATATAACTCTCCCAAACAATATTATTTTTAGTGTTTTTAAAATCATTTACATGATATCTATCTAGCTTGCACAAGCACTGTTCTAGTTTTATGTAACCATCTAAGGTAATTATTTCATCTTAAAATTTAACAATAAATTTTCATGATAAAAAAATTGTTCATATTTAAAATAATAATTCATAACTAAACATAAGTTACATTTATCCCTATCAAAAAAAATTATATATACTAAAAGTAAGAAAGTGTCATTTTAACCTTCATTTCTTAATTAAATATTATAAAGATAAAAATAAAATATTAATGCAGAAAAGGTTATATTTTGATGGTTTGGATGATTATGGATTAAATATACTCAAATAATAATATAATATAATGTTTTTTATGAATTTTAAGCCTGATCACATTATTTTTTAACCCAAATTATAGGATTTACCCTTCATTAAGGTGATAAATTTAACTATTGTTACTATTAATAATGTCTAAAAATATGAGGGACATATTTACTAAAGTTAAACCTTATTATTATTAATATTATTTCAATTATATCAATTTAAACTCCTATATTTTTGAGAAATTAATTTAAAAATTATCCCACAAAATGTGATAAAAATGGTTTTATAGAAAATTCTTTTTTTAAGCCTAAAAATGAATTACATCAAAATTATGAAATTTTTAGATTATAATATAAATAAAATGGAATTTATATAAAATTAAGACCAAATCCAAAAAATAATGAGACTTTAAATTTACATAACTTAAATAAAAGAAATGATAGATTTCTAAAAGTATGTATTTTTCACTATTCATTGAAAAATAAATCTTTAAAAAACAAAAATGATTTAAATAAGCTCATATAGACATGATGATTTTAAAAAATGATAAAAATATTTCCTAATAATATTTCAATGGATTTTTTGTTATTTTAAAGTAGGTTTTACATATAATTAAATATATCATAGAAATTATATGTTTCTAAATTGAAATATATCAAAAAAACGTTGGGTGTTACAGTATGACTAAAAACCAAATATATAAGGGTCATATTAAATTTTTATATATATTCTTACATATATATCAAAAATAATTCATCCTATTCTTTTAAACTTTTTTCACGAAGTTAATCATATTTTTTACATGGTTTATTTGGTCTATTAATATCATTGGTGGTATAATCTTCCTGGTAAATGATGATGATTAGAATTTAAACCATAGAGTATTTTTAACTTTTGTTACCATTCATTTAGATTTTTTTTAAATTTTCTTTCATTGACTTTTATTATAATATATTTTATATTGTTTTGTAATATTCTACCACAATTGAATAAGGAATTGTTCATTTATCTTTTATATTTCACATATCAAAATCTATTGAACACATGTACTTTATTTAAATGGAAATACATTCTAAAATCATTTGGGTGTTATATTAAAAAAGGAAATTTTTATATAATATCATAGTTTAATATACATAGCTTACAAAGTATGCACCAAAACCTCATAATATCTCTATTTCACCCATTTACCCATATCAAAAAATCAATATAACCACAATTCACCCATATTAATCAATTTTCCATTAAATTATGAGTAACATTTAATTTTATATATTTTAGTTCCCAAATAATCTCCAAAATAAAAAAAAATAAAACATATTTTGGTTTTTGAAATGATATTAAACTAAGGTAAACCAAAAATAGTATGGAAATCAAAATATATAGAATTGAAAGTTTTGTGTAATTATAATGATATATTATCAGTTACTAATATGATTCATGATTAAAATTCTGAAAAAACAATCAAATAAAAAATACATATATCAATGAGAACACAATTAAATAAAATATTAGAATCAATCTACCTCACAGTCTTTAAAAAATCCCTTAAAACTAGAGTTTATCCATATATTATAGATTTATTACAATTTATATACTATATCATGATTTCTAATCATAAAATATCCATTACTACCACTAACTTCCCAAAAATGTTATACAACATGTTTCACTCATACTATTTTTAAATTCATTGACTTGAATACCCATGTAAGATTGTCACATAACCTCAATAATTTCTATAGCACCCCAAGTTTCAAGTAAGTAACCCCCTTTTTTAATGATTTTTAAGTATGAAAATAGAATGGGTGAAGTTTGGGGGGGTTTTAATACTTTTGGAATCTTTTTGGGAATTTTATAAAGGTTTATGGTTTAAGCATGGTTAGTGAAATTCCTGAAACTCCAACAGGAAACCACGAAAGATTAATAATGGGCATTTGGGTAAGTGCACAGTTAGGTGCACGATTTGGCCAAATCATGCTGTCACCTAAGAGAAACTGCGAAAACTAGAAAAGAGGGATTTTTTGTGGATGGAACAATGTTTCTCTAATAGTGCATACCAACCATACGAGGAGCTCCTTGAGGTAGAGGCTAACACAAAATTAGTTCTTGGTTTTCCTAACCATGTAACTAACTATGAAAAATTTAAAAATGAGATTGTAAAGATTGTATCTCACTCATTTTCACTTCTTAACCTCAAATATTTAACTATTTTCTACCCTAAATTGGGTTTTATTCTTTTTAATGGATGTGGAGTCTCCCCCCTTCAAACCAAATGCGATGTGGAGGCAATTCTGGGTGTGTTGAAACATTATTTCCTTGTAAAGTCTTCATTTTTGGTTGTTTTCCATAGAGATACTTGTCTTACCTCTCATGAGTTAATATTTCTTATCCTTTAGGGAAATATCTATGATTTTTCATGACCATTATGATGATATATGGTTTCGAGGAAGTTAGGTAAAGATATCTAAGGAGGATTTTTAGAGATTCAACTCTGTTTTATTAGAGTTTTCATGTTGTTATTTGTTTTTTCTATTATTACTATGGTTGGAGGCTTCACTATTGACTCATATTTCTATAACTATAAGGATTGATTTCAATATATTGTTTTTATTTACATGGATTGTGAAATTTGTGTGCAATTACTGGTAGAAACCTTATTTAGTCATGGTTTTTGGATTAATGGTTTTTTATATTTTTGGAAACTGGTTGTGAAAATTTCTTTATTTACATGATTTTAAAATGTTTATTTTAAAATATTGTTTTTATGAATTTTTGGAAATGGGTTTTTAGAGGTTTTTATTGAAAGGAACATTTTATTGAAATCGATTTAAATGGTTTATTTGAAACAGTTTTGGAATACATGGTTTTATGTGAGCTAATTCTTTTTACGTGACCCTGAATAAAGGGTGTGTATCGTTAGGGTACAAAAGGACATAACCCTTGATGAGGGACATGTGTCATTGGGGTACAAGGATATTGGAATCTTTGGGACGACATATTGTATGTATGAGAAACCAATCATGAGTATATAATAGTCAGTGGAGCATGCATGTGTGTGTGTGTGGGTGAGAATCATTGAATGAGTATACTGAAAGGGAATGAGAAATGGTTTAAAGAATTTTTTTTCTTTCCTATGAAACTTTTTGGATGTTTTATTGATTTTTGAACTATTTATAATGGTATTATATAAATATGATAACGTGTTATACCTTAATGGAATGGGTTGGGAAGTCATTTGGGGAAAGCCTACTGAGTTTCTTTACTCTCTAATTATTGGGAATGTTGTTTCCTTTTTAGATATTTTTTATCGAGATACATGAAAAATAATGGTGTCAAATTTATTTAGCGGTTCTTCACAAAACATTGGATGTATTTTGGAGTTTAAGAGTGTATTATATTGGGTGCTATGGAGTTATGTCTTTGTGTCCTTGAGTTTGTTCATTTTCTCTTCCTCTTTATACAATGATGATTATTAATCATCCACTGTGGTACTATGTTTGTAGTTGTTTTTAATTTTTAGTTGCCTTACCTTGAGTTTTATGCATTATTTTCTTGCATCATATAGTGGTTACTTTGTTATGGTTTTTTTGGTTATTTGTTTTATTTAAAAAAGGGAAAATATTCCCCCAATTGAAATGAATCCCTAAATATTTATATCAATCATTTGGAGTCTTGGGGATGTCACTTAAGGCCAATTAGAAATTATGCCTCATCTCAATATAATGAGTAGTGGACAGATGTTAGAAGTGGTATTAGCTTGTTTATTCCCTTACATAAAAAATGGTAACAATTTTTGGGATCCTTTGTGATCAGTCATGTCAATCTTGGAGTTGACAATTCTTTATGAATAGTACTATGAATAGGATGGTAAAAATGAGTAGTATTTTTGTGATATGAAATGTAGATCATAAAAAAGAATAGCTAACCTTTTATACTAAACATTAAGTTATGAGGGAGTTGGGTACATATGTGTTTTGGAGACACTTATAGGTTTTGGAATCTCATTGTCTTGGGTTTATAAAATGAGATTATTATGAAATTAATTGATAGATAAGACTTCACACAAAGATGGAATATTTTATTTTGAATAATGACTTATGATTTGGTGAAGATGTGTTGATTTTTTAAAAGTTTTGAATTTTCAAATGGTATATTTTGAAAAGACAATGATTGTGATATTTTGAAAATATTTTTATTTTCAAAAGTATGTTGAGATTTAAAGAAATGGTTGAACATGGAAAAGCTTTATTTTTTGAAATACTTGATGTGATATATGATGTGTTATAATTTTAAATTGATACTTTTTTAGTTCCTAGAGAGTGATACATATGGAATTTATCTTTTTTTAAAACATTTGTCCTTTTAGGTGTCACATTTTTTATATTTCATTCATTTATATTTCCATTTTATATTTTTCTACCTTTTTCCCCTTATTCTCCCTTTGAATTTTGGAGGAAAATGGAGGATTTTTGGTGGAAAATCCCCTGTACATGGTTGGCACATGGTTAGTAGTAACCATGTAAACATACCATCTTACCATGTGGTATTAAACATAATGTACTGTAAGGCCTTTCCATGGCCATGTGTCTCTCCCTAGGTAATATTACATAGTTCTTCCCTAGAATAGAGTGCCTCGCATGGTTACCAGACGATTTACCAAACGGTGCGGACTAACTGAGTGCGACATCCAGGTCATTAAAATGTATATCTTCCAATAATTTTAACACCCATAACCCCATTTCCTCCTCCCCTTTGGGATTTATAACCCTAGGTTCACCTAAACCTCAATCCCCCTCTCCCGAATCATTTATTTCTTACCATATTTAGTGAAATTCTTCCTCAATCATCAAGTAAGCCCTCTTTCTTCTACTAATATCTCTCTATTCTAGGGTCTGCTCTTTTCTTTTTGAGGTTTCATCTTCTCCATACCTAGGGTTCTGATTTAAGAGTTTTATTTTGACATTCTTGGTTCTATCCCTTAGACCAGGGTTCAATCTTCCCTTCTTGTGTTGTGGTCGAGGTGCGGTTGGGGATTCACACTGATTTCCGAAATATTCCCCACCCAAGGTTGGTGATTCAGTACTTAAACATTTATTGATGAATTTACTAGGATTTCTTATTTTATTTAGCTTGTTTTATGAGTTATATGTGTTGTGAAAAATTATTTTTTGAAGTTATTATATATAAAATTGATTATAAAATGGACTCTACATGTGAAAATTGTGTATTCGTGATGTAAGCGCTTGTTGTGTTCTTTTGAAATGTTTTATTAACTAAGTAAATGATTTATTAAATTGGGATGTGAATCATGGTTATAAAGAGTTTTATTGTGTTTTTGGGTTTTAAAAAGAGTTTTCGATTTGTAAAAAATAAATTTGGTGTGTGTAGTTATATATTTGGATTCTGCAATATGGAAGTGATATCATGTGTAAAATGTGAAATTTGTTGAGCACAATGGGAATCCTGGGTAGCTAGGATAGCAGACTAGGACTAGTGTGTTGGTGATACAGAAGTGGATATGATCCAGTTTCAATTAGTAGGATTTATGATGAAAATACTAACTAAATATTAATGATAATTGGAGACCACTATAAATTTGGATGCTTCTCTAATCTAGTGGCTAGTACAGAAGAACATAGATGGTTGTGATTTGTATACCACTTTACACCGAGACACAAGGTTCTAGGGTCTCATTTCTAGATAGTACCCAGAGGGACTCTCCCATATCTAGTTCTATTTGACTATGTTGCGCTCACCTCCGGCATACGGTGTGGCATTTGGGTTACTTTAAAAGTAAAAGTTTTCTTTTTTATTTATTTAAAATTTCATTATTTAAAATTTGTTTTCATTAAAGTAGTTTTCTTTTAAATTTATCTATAATTTCATTTCATTTATTAAACATGAAAGTTTAGTTGTCATTTAATGTTTAGATAATGTAATCCTTTATGGTTATATCCTCTGGGGAAATAGATAACATCCTACTTACACCCTTGGGTGTAAGAAGACTTGGTCATTTTTTATATAGGTTTGGGTAAATCATTAGTTTATGTTGGTTGAGCATGCTATTGATCATCTTGTGTGGTGTTGTGGCGATGTATTGGGGGAGATTTCCCCTTACCATGTGGTAGTTTTGGATATGACCTTTGGGTCCATTTTTTTAGTATCCCTCTCTTTGGTTATATATAAACTTGTAGACTTGAATCTAAAACCATGTAATGGTTTTTTTGGTTTGGTTTTCCAATTTTGGTTTATTTTAAATTTTTGACTATTTTATGTTTGTATGCTTGAGTAAATCATTCCCTCTTTGTAGTTTTAATACCCAAGAACTTGTGCCAGACAATGTGGATTGAGAATACCCTTCTGACCTTTCCATGAACCGCATTGGGCACCAGTTTAGATGATGACCTAACTTGGTTCATGACAACATGTGTCGTAGAAACCAACTAGAGGAAGCTACTGAGAATGTGGTTTCACCTGAACTATAGGATAACCAATAACTATTTTAAAATATAGTTCATGATTTTTAGGCTACGGATAAAGGGAAATAGAGGAATAAACTATGGAAGGTGGATCATATCATATAGATCCATAAGGAGAATCCACCCATCTATCTGGGTGATTCAGAAATAGAGAAGTGTTGTGGCTAAACTGGATTAATCGAATCTTTAATTTCCTTGGCACACCAGTAGAGTTGTTTATCATGTTGGTGATGTATATAATATATGATATTTCACACAAGTGGTGGGATTTACCTATTCAGAAAAATTATTCTATGGCATTGGTTGGGAAAATTTTAATAATAATTTGAAATTTTTTTATCCTCATACATTCAGGATTTCAAGAATGACCAAAATTTTCAGATTGAATCATGAGAGCCTCTGAGTGATAGAATATGCAGCTAAATAAATTAATTTAGTCCATTTTCACCTGAAGATGCTGCTAGTGCCTCCTTGAAGGCCCACATATTTGAATCAGGGATTATGAAATATATTTTATCAAATATTCTTGTTATATGTATAAAATATTATATAGAGATGGTTAATAGAGAAATAGTGGAAGAAAGGAACATACTATGATTTATAGGTGGAGGGATCATATTGATACCTACAAGAGTGAAAGAGGGACATCTATTTCTATGGTAGTGGGATAAATCATAATTAGACAGTTGGATTAGTGAATCATCCTACAAGGCCCAAGAGAAAAGTAGGATTTTTTCAACGTGGTTCATTTGACCAAATGAAGCAAGAGTTTATGACTCCACCTAGAGCATGAAAAAATTGAAATCATATGGGTTATCTTTAGGGATAACCTCAGAGTATTCTCAACCATAGTGTTTGGTACACTTATCATGTTTCAAAAATGTCTTATTATTTGATGGAATGAGGGAAGTAGAATAAATCTCATCAATAGATTAGAGATATCCATCTTGATATCGGGAATAACATGACTCCTCAGCAAGGGAAATCTCAATAGGGAAATAAAAAACAATGTGTCCTGAGAAAATAGTTGTATGGAGCTGAATAGGTCATAGTGGATGATTAATCTAGACCATCAATGGGGAGAGGTGTGATGCTCTAAATGTATACCCTTATGTAATATTTCTTTGATATGTTTTCATCCCATTCATTTATTGCATGTTGTGTTTTTTATTTTATATGTTTGAGTATTGAGATGATGTCTTCTATTTTGAAACTACAAACTCCTCTTGGTCAAAGAGAATGGTGAGCCTTTATGTTTAAATCATGTTCTTTCAATATTGATGGAGATGATCAAATATGGTATTTATCAGTGCTTAATATGGATGTATATGAAATAATCATGGTTATGTATTGGATAATAATGTTCAAGATTCACATATACTTTTATAGCTGAATGGTTAGATTTACGACTGATGTTGTTATCGAGAAAATATTTAGAAGAGACTATAATATAAAGGTAGGTGAAATGGGATTGTTGGCACTAGTAGTTTCAACTTTCTTGTACTAGTTGGAAATGTTGACTTTGTAATTGATGGAAGAGATCGAGACTATTAGTTTTATAGTGATTTTTGATCATATTCGAGATGTTTTTCCTCAAATTTTCGTAGGGATCCCAACCACATGAGAATTGGATTTAAAAATTTACCACCCTCTAGGGACGAATTATATTTCCATTCCATATTATAGGATGTTAATAACATAATTAATGGACCTGAATGAACATTTTGAAGAGATGGAAAGAAAAGTGTTCATTTAGCATAGCACATATCTATGGGAAGAACCGGTCTTGTTTGTCAAAAAGGTGGATATAACTCTAAGTTTGTGTGTGTATTATCATATGAATATCCTAGTTATGATAAAGAACAAGTATCCACTTCCTTGCATTGATGATCTATTCAGTAATTTGAGGGGATCCTAGTGGTTTTCTAAAATTTATATCTTATCAGGATATCATAAATTGTGAGTTTAGAAGGATGATATTCCAAAGACAACTTTCAAGAGTACATATGTTAATTATGAGTATGTGGTAATTAAATTTAGTCTTATGAATACACTAGCAGTCTTTTTCTAATTAATTTGGTATTTCATAGTTGTTTGGACTTTATTATGGTGGTGTTTTTGAATGTGATATTAGTGTATTCAAGGATAAGTGCTGATAATGAGAAACACTTAGAAAAAGTGTCATGAAACATGAGAGAATATTTTCTATATTCCAAATTATCAAACTTTGATTTTTTTATACAAGGCGTATGTTTCCATGGACATGTAATCACTAAAATAAGTTTCTATAGATCCGAGAAAGTTAGAGGTTTTTATCCTGTGGAAACCACCAAATAATGTCTTCGAGATACATAGTTTCCATACAATATCTGGTTATTACTGATGTTTTGTGCATGAATTTTTGATAAATTTATTCTTTTATGATAGCTTTTCCAAGGAATAATGTTCCATTATAATGGAATGAGTTATGTCAGATGTATTTTAAAGAGATTAATGTTCACCTTACATCAACACCAATCTTGATTTTTTCGAAATTAGGACAAGGATATGTGGTGTATTGTGATGCTTTGGGACTTGGGTTGGGGTTTTTTTTTCATGTAGGGAGTTCATGTTTTTTCTTATGGATTAAAACAATTATATTTTTGTGATAAGAACTACCCAAAACAGGATTTAGAGTTACATATCATAGACCATTCGTTTAAAACTTTTCATCATTACCTCTTTGGTGTGAAATTCATAGTGATTATGAATCATAATAGATCGAAACATATCTTCTCAAAAGGGACATGAATCTAAGAAAAAGAAGGTGTATGGAGTATCTCCAAATGTCCAACATTAACATGATGTATACATCAGGTAAAGGGAATTTGGTGGAATATTCATTAATGATTAATTCATATGCTCAGTCGGGAAAGTAGGATTTATAACAATGGTAGTTGATGTCATTTATAGTATACACGCACTTGTAATGTGAAGATCAAGGTGAATTTTTTTTGTTTTATTTCCTTTTTCATTCATTCCTAATTTAGTTGAGATGATTAAAGTCTCACATAAATCCAATTATTAATGGATTTCAATGAGGGAAAAAATCAATGGTCAAGAGACCATTGGGGGATGAAAACTAGATAACAGTTCTGGTTTGTGGTTTCGATATTGGAGGGATGTACGTATGTCTTGTGAGGAAAAACTACTTCATGCTTACTATAATTTAAGATGAGTTGTTCATCATGGAATGAAGAATATTTATAAGTAGTTGAAATCACATTCTTGGTGGGTCAGTATAAAAATGATGGTGGAGGAGTTTGTTTCAAGATGGTTAACTTTTCAATAGGTTAAATCAAAGCATCAATATTGAGAAGTTATGTTACATTATTTACAAATAACTATTTCGAGATGGGAGAATATAGCTATGTATTTTTTAACAGGTCTCCCAAGAATGGTTTGAAAACATGATTCCGTATGGGTGATAGTGGATCAACTCACAATTTCGGCCCATTTAATTCCTATATTTGAATCTCAATTATTTTTGGACTTGTCAAAAATCTATATATGAGAAGTGTTAAAGAGGAAGGGTGTACCAGTTTTGGTTGAATAAGACTAAGATCTGAGGTTTATGTATTATTTCTTGAAATCCTTATATAAATACTATGAGACTCAGATGACTATGATTATGGCGTATCATTATTAGATGGATGGACAATCCGAACGGATGATATAAATGTTGACAAACATGCTGCGGGCTTGTGTAATGGATTTTTTGGCTCATGGGATGGACACATAACATTAGTGGATTTATCATATAATAATAGTTTTTAGGACTAAATAAATAGGGATCCTTTTGAATCATTATATGAACTTACTTATCATTATCCTCATTTTTTGGTGGAAATAGGTGATATATCACTGGTTGGAGTTATCCTTGTCCATTAAATAATTCAGAAGATTTAATTAATCAGGAAATGGTTGGAGACAGATCAGAGTCGTCAAAATTCATATGCATAACATGGTCGATGACCATTTTTTAAGCTATGTGATCAAGTGTTCTTGATAATATCTCTAAGGACTAGGAATCATTATTTTGGGAAGCATGAAAATTTATCTCCTAGATACATGGTCCATTTTGAGATACTTGAACGCATGGGTGAGGGGGAATATCAACTTTCTTTGCCCCCACTTTTTAGTGTCTTTCATATTGTGTTCATGTATCTCAGTTGAAAAGGTATTAGTGTGATCCTGAAAATGTTTTTCAACTGGATCACATTGACCAAGATCTGGAAGCTTCATTGGTTCATGTTCTAGTGTAGATTTTGGGGAGTTGGTAGAATGTCTTATGTGAAAAAGAATTTTTCTAGTGAAAGTTTTGTGGAAACATGGTTGCATTTAAGAAGAATCATAGGAACAAGAGAATGAAATGATTGAGAAATTTATAAAAATATTTTAGAGTAATGATTTTTTTCTACTCTCTGGGGATGTAATGTCAAACTATGGGTAGAAATTAGCACCCTAAGTTTAAATTAAGCAACCCTTTCTATAAACTATTGGAAGTATGAATTGTGTTTGGGTAAAATTTAAGTAGGATTGGAAGAAATTTGGAATGTTTTGTGACTTTTTTAAATGTTCATAGTCGGAGTAAATTTAGTTGAAACTGTGTGAATCCTACAAGAAACCTTTCAAGTTGAAATAACTACTTTCAGGTAGGTGAATGGTTAGGTGCACAGTTTGGCCAAATCGTGTAGCCACCTAGTAGAAACTATGAGAAGTGGGAGAGGGATATTTTTCCTTGATGGAACATGGGTTATATAACCATTCTAGATAACTATGAGAGTTTCTCCTTGAGCTAGAAGCTAGCACAAAATTATCACACTGTTTTCCTAACTATGTGACTAACCGTGCACATTTTAATAATTAGATCTTAAAAAAGTGGATCTCACTCGTTTTCAACTCCAAACCACTATGTTTTCACCATTTTCAACCCTAAGTTAATTTTTTTATTCTTAAGGTCTATAGAGTCTCTACACATCGAACTGGAAGTAATTTTGAGAAATTCGCGATGCATTGAATCTTGAATCCCCTGGTAAATATTTTGGATGTTTTACATTGGTCTACATCAATTCCCTATCTTGGATTCATGGTTCTAGTCTTTTATGGATATATTTATGTTTTTTGATGCCAATAATGAGGATATATGGTAGTTTTGATGTTAGAGAAAGATATATAAGTTAGCTTTTGGAGATTCAACATGGTTTTTTTTTGTTTTCATGAATCTCTTCATTTCCAACGTAATTCCTGAGGTAGGTGGATTCAAACTCAACTCCAATTAATAAAAATAAAATTCTTGATTTAAAATCGATTGTTTTTCTGAAAAATTATTATGAAAGTCATGTTCAATTAATTTTAGAAACCTTCTCCAGTGATGGTTTTTGGATTTGTGGACTTATATATTTTTGGAAATTGGTTTTGCACAGTGGTTTGTTTTCATTAATGTAATTTTCTTTAAATATGGATTTACTAAATTTATAGAAATTATTTATTTGAGATTATTTTAGTAAAATAATATTTATATTGAAATGGTAGATTTGAAATGGTTTTCGCATACATGGGTTTTTGTGAGTTCATATTTTCAAGGTGACCCTAAATAAGGTGAGTGTACCATTGGGGTACAAAGGGAAATGATTCTGGAAAAGGGGAACGTCTCATTGGGGAACAAGGATATTAGACACTTTTTGATGGATTCATAGATGGATGAGAAACCAATCATGAGTTTGGGACTTTCATTCTCTCATGCATGTGTGGGTTTGGGGGTGTGTATCATGGAATGGGTATTCCAAAAAGTAATGTGAAATGGTTTAAAAAAATGTTTATTTACTTTCCTTAGAAATAGTATTGGTATGAAACAGTTTGGAATTATTATTGTTTTTTAATTATTTAAAATGGTTTCATACATATTGTTTTATATAAATGTGAAAAAAAATTATATACCAGTGTCATTAGTAGGGAATTCATTTGGGGAAAGCCTATTGATTTTCATTAGTCACCCATGTTGTGGCACATTGGTGATTTACAGATATTTTCTATCAAGATATATGAAAAAGAAATGTATCCAATTTCATTAGTGGTTATTTTGGATATGTGGGATGAATTATAGAGTTAGATAATGGAGGATTTCTAGAGCCATGGAGTTATGTCTTGGAGTCCTTGAGTTTATTGGTTTGGTCTTTCACTTTGTAAATTAATTATTAATAGTCTTTTTTAGATTTACATTTTTTAGTTTGGTTTGATTTTAAATAGTTTTGACTTGAATTTTATACATTAATATCATTCATCATATAGTGTCTACTTTGTAATCGTGTGTTTGGTTGTGTTGTATTATTTAAAAAGGTGAAAATAATCACTCAATTTAATTGATTTCCTCATCATTTATTTCTAGCCTTTGGCATATGGAGATGTCGATTGAGTCCAATTATCAATTATTCCCCTTCTCAAGGAAATTATGAGGGGTTGGATGTAATAATTTCCCCTAATCAATAGAGTCTTTAAACTAGTTTCATCTATTAATTTAATACTATTATGGTATGGTTTTCCAAAAAAAATACAAAATAAATACTCACACAATTTATTTATCAAAAAATAATATTGAGGAATCCTTGTATAATACATTCTAGATAACATTCCTATTCTATTTAACATATCCTCATAGTTATTCATGATAATAATGACTTTCCCCACACTTATTCAAATAGGTGACAATTATTTAACTTAAATTTAAAAAATACGATAATTAACATATTGTGAAGATAAATATGTAAACTACCAACCATAATGGATACATTATCATGAATCAAAAAATAATGTCACATGGTATGAAAAAATTATTAGTCTTATAAAATGGTCCAAAATGTCTATAAAATTCATAAAAGTATAAGGGAAAAATATATTATCCTATGAATGTAATAAAATTCCACAACAAGGTACGTGAATATTTTCCTAGATAATTCATCAAAATCATAATATATTTATCATGTTTATGGGATGTCACTAAAAAAATAATACCTTATCTTTATCTGTTTTATGGAAAATAATATTTACATGAAAAACTATATTTGCATTAGTGGTGAGTAAATTATACCCTTTTGGTTTTCCATAAAGTAAAAAAAATTATTCTCATGAATATTCTAACTGTGTAAGACTGTGCATAGGTGGTTGATCAGAATATTAACCTTTCCAAAATAAATTTAGTTAAATAATATTAAAAAAATGTAAACTAACTATCATTATTAAATAACATTAATGTATAATTATCAATATAAATTAAAGATATGTGGGAATAAATTTTTTTTCATAGGATAAGAACCCATAAAAATGGAAAAAACAATTAATTCATCTTAATCATTCAGAAGTTAATGGTAATAAATAAAAAAATAATTGATTAAAACATAAGGAGTTATATATTGAAGGGAAACACAAAACAAAATAAAAGACTAATTCATTACATGAAATGAATCTAATTCAAATGTCTAACCCATCCTAGAGTATACAAAATAAATAGTGGTAAAGATGAAGCCAAAATATATTCCCTCATACTACATTGAAGTTGAATAATAAAACTGTGTAAAGAACATACACTATTTGCAATATTCTTTAATAGTCCAAAACAAAAATTCACAACCTAAACATATATGATAGTAACAATTTTTTTGCAAAATAATTAATACAAAGTTGAAAACTAAACTAGTGAATAGATAAAAACTCATTAAATAATTTAATAACCTCTAAAATAATTATTTTGTAAAAATAATTTCTTTAAAATATTCAAAATTATTACTAAACCTGTTAATAGAAATTAACACATTTTCCCCTAAAATACAACTCAAGATAAAAAAGGATGAGAAAACGCTTCGGCCCCAACCTTTAAAAAAAAGGAATAAAAGAAGTAATAATTCTAAGGAGATATAAAACATTGTATGGTCATTTTAAAATAAATATATTTTTTAGTGAATATAACCTAATATAATATTATTTCTTTACAGATGAAACACCAAATTAATTGGAAACCAAAAAAATTGAAATGATTCAATCTATCCATGGATAGGTATCTAAGATTTATTAAGAATGAATGACCTAGAAGACATAAAATTACTGATAGAATATGTGATCCAAAATATTTGAAATAGTACTTTGGGTTTCTTTTGCATGGGGGTGTAGGAAACGACAGTTTATAAAGATTAATTTTCTATATAAATAATTTATTAATTTTTTTTATAATTAATTATAGCTTTAGAAGATGATTAAAAACCATTAATGTTAACTATGTTGGAAAATTTCACGATTACTCATAGCCTTCTTAGATAGATATAAAAATTTTACAAATAATGTGAAAAAAATACTTTATGAATTTTTACTTAAGAGGATCGTTGTAGTTAGGTTATAAATTTACAAATCATGCACCGTAATTGTGCATCAACTCAACTCCTCCTTTATTTTCTATATTCGTATAAAAATTCTTCAAAACCCAATAAATTAATAATATATTAAAATCAAGCTACCATAATACATGGATTTTTTACTAGTCTCTCTATACCTCCTATATATATATATATATGTGTATGTATATAATTCTATATCTTTTAAAAATTGAACTGTTTAACTCCCATTAATTCATAGAGAGAAAGGCCTATTATTTGAACCTTGAATCTCATTTTCATTGACATAAATCTGTAAAACTAAACAACATTCAATAACATAACATAATAATTTGATACTCATAATACTAATGATTCTTTTACTTCCACCATTGTAATATCTATTAATAATACATGTATTAATTAATGATTCATTAAATTTTATTTAATGATCCATGATCCTATATTTGAATCAAACATCATAAAATATGTTTCTTATAAAAAATAATTCTAAATCAATGGAAATTAACTATTTTTATTCACCAAATCAATGGAACATTGGCATATGTACCTTAGAGGGACCTATACCAATGGATTATTCCAAACCATTGGTATAGGTCACTAATTAGGACCTATAAAAAACGTTTTGGAAAAAACCATTGGTATAGCTCACTTATATGGACCTACACCAACGGTTTTGGCCAAAACAGTTGGTATACGTCCATTATAAAGGCCATATACCAACGATTTTGGATAAACCATTGGTATTGGTCCACCCTATACCAATGGTTTCGTCAAAAAAATTAGTATAGTTAAAAATGTCAAATAACCTTAACCAACGGTTCATAAAACCATTAGTATATGTTTGTACCAAAGGTTTTAAGAACCATTTCTATAGGTACCCATATTTTTATAGAATATTTTTTCAAATAAAATTACATAAATCAATAGTTAAAATATTTATGAATATAAAAATATATATATTTTGAAATTTTGTTCACAAAATTCATATTCGGTTAGTGGTTAGGTCGTTGGATTATAAAAGGGAGGTGATGGGATCAAAACCAAGCCATGTGTTATTTTTTGAATTTCCAATACCAATGGTTTTATAAAATAGTGGGTATAGGTTTTTCATATGAACTATAGAAATGGTTTTCCCAAAATCCAATATTATAGACCTATCCTAATTCCATACTAGACAAAAGTCCTCTAAAGGTTTGGTATAGGCTATACCAATGGTTTGGAAACCTGAACCAATGTCCCCAAATCACTGGTATAGGTTATTTTCCTATTAGTGATTCTGCCTATATATTTCATTCTAGCACACTTTCAAACATAATTTACTTTACCCACATAACTCATTTCAACAATCAATAAACTTGTGACTGATTTAGACATGAAAATAACCACATCAGGATTAATCACCATATAAAAAAAATTTAAGATTCATTTGATTTATATTGATTGATTGATCAATCTTGAATTCTCAATAAAAACATATTAAATGAATTTCACAGTCACTTTAATAGTATTTTACCACATATTTTTATTTGAAAATGTACTTCTTTGAAACTTATGATTCATTTTATATTTACTCTATATTTCACATCATCATATCAGGGTCAATTTAAACCTTTTATATTATTAATTAATCATAGAATTTATTTCCAATAGTTAACTATTTTTTATTTTTTTCAAACCCAATGACAAACTTTAAAAAATAGTAAAATAATTAATAAATAGACTTTCCATATTGTCAGTTCTTGTCTAATAAAATTTTTGTAAAAAATTTATAACTAATACTATCCTATGGTAAAATTTTCTTCTAGGTAAATTCCAAAATGAATGAAACTTATATTAAAGAATATTTTCAATGATATGATATTATTACATTGAGTAGACAATTATTAAATAATTTAAAATCTTTATATAGAAATTAATTTAACTTTTTAATTATTATATTATAGGAAATTATTATGTTATAAAGATATGAATGTTTTTTTTCAAGTTCTATATTGAAATAAATATATGTTATATGATGGGTGGGATTGAAATTATATATACTCCTAATGGATTGGGTAATAATTGTTTCAGATCATCAATAACACATTGGTATAATAAGTTATTAGTTATGTGTTATAGTTTTCTAAATAATTTTATACCTAGTTAAAAATGATTTAGATGGTTTTATAGAATTTTGATTTTTGATGTATTTGATATGATGTGGCCCTTTAATGTACATATATTGAAGTAGTATTTTCTATTTTTATGATATACAAAAAAATAAATTATGAAAATATGAAATATAAAATATTTATGAATTTATTATGATACCCATAACTTATGAAAACCAAATTTTCTATTCTTATATTTCATCAAAAAATAAAGGGAGTTCATAAATAAAAATGAAGAGACTATTTGAATGTTTATGGTGATATATAATGAAAAATGAAAATATCTATATGAATTTTAGAATGTATGTATTTAGTACATTCCTTTTTTATGTTCTCTTGAAAATATTATAGTAAACTTGGAATTTTGAAGGTATATTTTTAGTAGGAGATTGATGAAATGTAAATTGAAAATGCATGTATTTGTTGTGTTTTATTTATTAACAATATCGTGATTAAATTTCATTGATTAATTTATTTTGATGAATAATACTATAAAATTTTGTTTGATGACCATTCATGATGTTGTCGAGTTGGTTAAATTAATTTTGGATCAATTATAAGGGTTGATATATTTTTCACAAAAAATCATGGAAGAAAATACACATAATAATTCTTTCTTGATGTAGAACAACATGTTCAACACAAAAATACTTTATAATCATGGAATTTTTTTCATATCCCAATGTTTTAAAACACCTCTAAATTATTTACTTAAAAATTTAAAAAATCCTCTATTTAAATTGGCTTGGACACATATTCAGTGAATATTGTCAGTTAATTGAAATCTAGGGTATTAATATAAAAACTATTATTACATATTTTTTTGTTTTACTATTATTTATAATTTAATAAACAATTTGGGAAAAAAATTCAATAAAATAAAAGTTATAAATTATTATAAAACAATTGAAATAAACTAAGGGTCATTACATTGTACTTCATAGTTTTTAAAACCAGTTCTGAATAAAAAAATATAAAAAATAAATAATATATATCCGATAATTAAATAAATTGGAAAATATTATAAAAACTCCTCACAATATATAAATTAGATTAAATTATGCATATGAAATAAATATATAAAAATTATTAATTATAAAATAATTATAAATTAAAATATATAGTAATAACTCCTTTTTTATGTCAATACAATCTCATACATCTATCCTTCCATGAGTCAACTCAGTTCAAATTTACACATCACCTAAGATATCCCATAACAACATCTATAGTAGGTTGTAGATCACCACAGGTTGATGATAAGGACTAATGTAATCAAATATAAACCAATGGGAATAACATTTCCCTCAAAATTTGATGGATATAGGAGAGTAAATATATCGAGAATCAGTCATAGGAATCTATATATCGGGTTTCCATGAAAAAAGAGATAAGAAGTTTGAAATATAACATAATCCAAGAAATGAATAATTGATATATGTATATAAAATTAAAACAATATTTAAATAAAAATCTATAAAATAATAAATAACTAGAATTTGAGTGAATAATACCAAAAAAGGTGTCTCAATAGGTTGTTTCCCAACGCCCTTGAGTGAATCCCCAAAAACTAAATCAACATTTTCGACTATATGTTACTCTAATTCACATATAGAAACCATAATAATATATCTAATAGAGTACTGATTATAATTCATATCATGAAAACATAACATGGAAACCTACACAATGATATAAGAGCTATATACACACTGAGGTGTATATGTAGAGTGTGAGTTACATATTCCTAATATGATTTCATATAAGTTAAAATTCAATTAATTAATATGATAATTAATGAAATCATGTCTGAAAATACATATAGAAGGTATATTTTATTTTTACTGGATGTGTAATGAAAACTAATAGTATTCCTTACACCATTTCTTTTAAAAAAAATAGTCAATTATTTTTTAATTAACCATGAGAAAGAGTAACACTTTAGTAACCTAAAAACCTTTAAATAACAAATATGTATAAACCTGGTTTTTATAGGAAGATGGAAAATATCAAATTATATTCCAATAGGCAAGGTATTTTGTTCAATAAAAACCCAAATTAAAACAAAATGAAAGGAGAGCTAAACCATGGGAAGGAATGAGGGACTATGTGTGACCAAAAGATTATGTAAAGTTAAATAAGTCAAAAATAAAAAATGATACAGTGATATGGTTGTTACATAATGGTTTCTGAATGTGAGTGAAGAAATACAAAAAAATAAGAAACATAAGTAATAAAATTTCACACTCAATAAATGAATAAAAATCCTGAGAAAATAAAATATTATAATATTTATACAAAAACAAAGGTGAAAATAAGACCCATAAATTTAAAAAACAAGTCAATTCAAACTCCTTATGGGAATATAATATAAAAAAAGAATTAAGAAAGAAATATATGAAATCAAGGCTTGACAAGAATGAAAATCAATTCGGATCATATTTATTAAGGTAAAATCATAAATCTATACCGAGACAAACATCAAAGGTCATAAAAACAAAAATAGTTAAAGGGATTGTAAGTACCAAAATTATATGTGTTAAAAATAAGTATTCAGTATTAGGTAAGGGAGGAGATATAGGGAACTAAGGCCTAGGTAAACTAGGGATTCATAATACTTACATAACTCTATATAGGATCCACTAGGTAGAGACTCATCATACCCTAGTATGATCCAATATTGTGTAGGACTTACAAGGTATCTAATATCCAAGGGTTATCATGAACTAAAATTCATCAATGATGGGAAGGAATTAAAAGGGATATCTACTACCTTGTTCCATAATTGGAAAGACCAAATAAGTCTCTATTATCTATTATTTTTCATGTTCATGTGTTTTTTAATTTTGACTAGAACTATTCAAGGGTATATAAGGCTTCTCATGAGATTTTTAATAAACAGTACACTTCAAATAGTAACCAATATTTAAGAAAATATATCTCAATGGAGATCAACACTATGACTATTAAAGTATCATGAAAACCTTTTATACAAAGTTCTAAATGGGCTTTTATATTTGAACCATAAATCAAAAACATCAAACCTTCTCTGGAACCTATTTTGTAAAAATGATTTAATTTAATGTCTCAATCAAACAAAAAGAGAATCTTAATTGCAATTAATGTATATCATATGAAAACACAACACCAATTAAATACCATTAATCATAAGATAATTTAAAATTATATTTATTATATATAAGAATATTTTAAAATAACATATCTAAAATCAAATCCAAATTCAACCCCACCAAAACAACTTTGTAAACCTCCTCAAATCCAAATTATGTTCAGAGAAAATACTTTTGGATAATATTTGGAATCCTAAACACCACATTTCATATCAATTAGATTGTGAAAAACCATTAAAAATTTATGCAAAAAAATTGTATACATATCCAATTATTTAAAAGAAAATAAACTAAGTTCCTTTTTAAAATTCTTTTATGTCAACATAGAAAGAAACTAGAACATCAATGGACACTCAAAATTTTTTAGAGACTATCACATATTGATATGTTTTCGTAGGAAATATATAATGTCCAGTTATTTTGGTATTAATTTATCTTTAACTAAACACTATTTTGAATATCTTGTTTTTTATGCGACACTAAACTAAAACCAACCATGATACATTTTATTAACCTAAAAATGTAATTATTAAATGTGATCATTATTATGTAACCATTTATTTAGAAAGACTAAATAGTGGTAACCAAATTTTTTAATAAAAATGTTATGTTTCATATATTTATAAACTGAATGAGATAAAATAGATTCCAAATTCATATTATGAAATTCCGAATTTAGTAAAAATTGTAATCTAATATTTTTAAAAATAGAATATTTACCATGTTTAATTTTTAATAAAAATTAATAATGGTAAAAATTGGTAATTTCATGTGGTTCAAATTATACATTAATAAATTAACACAAAAACCTCCTTAAAAAGTTTTATAAGGTTTTAATGTTAGAAATTAATGTATCTCTAACCTTTCCTCACCTTCCTCACCTAACCTGCAATGAGTTTCATAAAAACCCCTTACCTATCATTATTTTCCAAGGAAAATTCCATCTTTTTCACCTATAAAAGGGGGCCAACTAAACCAAATTAAATCTTCCATATTAGTTTGAAATTCCATTTTAAAACAAACCAATTTACATATAATATAATTTTAATCAAATTTCATAAGCCTCAGGTCATAAGAAGTTACCCTATGTCTTTAATTTATAAAAAATCCCTCAAGGGAAGAATAAATGCTTCAAAGTGAGTAATACCATCTCCCTAGTATTTTCATCTATTAATTCCTACTCCAAAACTATTCATTTCATATTAATTTAATGAAATAAGTGAAAAAAAATAATATAATGTTACTATATTTATGGTATAACCTTTATCAAACTCTTTCCAATCCATTAATAATAAATAAAATGTCACTCATGCAAACATGCTGGCTACCACCTCACTGGATGACATGTTTCATTTTCCCTCACTAACATTAAAGGATTTTTATAAAAATTGGTTTAGTTAATATTTGTGATATTTTTCATATGATTTATAATTTTTAAATATAAATAATGAATTATATAAAAAATACCTATAAGTGATCATTGTAAATTTAACACCTAAAACTAGCATACAAAGAGAAAAATGTTTTACTCATTATAAGTAACAACTACTTTTTAATTTATCTTATTTGAATAACTATTACTGAATATGTTTTATTTCATTAATAAAATCTAAATAATCTTTTTATTCTTTTTAAATAACTATATAATTAATAAAAAACATCATAAACAGTCATCGAATATAACTTGTAATTTGTTTTAGGTTGGATTGACAACCTATATAAAAATGCATTAAATTTAAATAATGAATTTTTATAAAACATTAATTTATGGTGATATTTTAAATTAAAGAGTAAATTAAGTTTTTTATGGCTATTTACTGGTAGTAATATTATTTAAAATATTTATTAATAAGTTACACTACTAAAAATTGTCCTTTAATAGTGCTAGAAATGGATTTTATTAGAGCTAGCAAAGCGATAAAAACATGAACGAGGTTAAAAGATTTGACCTTTTATCATTGAAAAAAGTACTGATATAATAGACCATTATCATTACTTATATGATTAATGATAAAGTAGACATGTATGAACACTTTTAAATACGATGATAATGGGACACACTACTGCACCACTATAGTGTGTTGTAACACCACACGAAAGCACTAGAAACACACTAGATATGAACAGAAACAAGTCCCAATACAGGATTTAAATGATATGACATTTACGACACTAACATAATAAAAAAACTATATTATAGACATTTCAAACATTGGTTCATAGAATTACATAAATACAAATTAATATATACATTCAAAAAAAACAATGTTTTTTTATCTTAATACTGACCCGAATCATGGTATTTCTGAAAAAGAACATTACTCGAGTAAAATAAAGAACATGTATAAGAAAAAAAATTCTTATGTACATAATAATATAAAGAAATAAATTAATTTAAAGTGTTAATTTTACAAAAATTGATGTCAATTTTAAATAAAAAGATACACTTGGAGTCATACCAGTCACACCATGCATCATATTGAGGTACGACTGATTTAAACACGTCTAGAATTACCTATGGACCATTTTACTAATTCGTCAAAACAATCTTAATTTGGTTTCTCAGTTTTGAGTACGTCAGTTGTCTTTTTAATAAAATGTCATCTTAAAATGGAAAATCATACTTTTGACTCACTTTGATCACATCATGTTCTGGTTTGGCATGAAATGTATTCCAACACATCAAAAATGACTTATGGATCAATATCCTAAATTATCAGAAAATTATGGGCATTCTTGATAGGTTTTCAATGCATGATAATTTTAAACTAAAATATCGATTATAAACTGATAACAGACACTTTGAGTCATATTAGGAACATCATGTATTGTATTGAGGTGAAATAGATTCTTACACAACAAAAATTACTTATGGATAATTTTCTTAAAGTATCCATACAATCAGAATGTGTTTTCTCATTTTTGAGTTGGACAATTTGTCCATTTTACTAAAATTGATGATAATTTTATATAAAAATTAGCACCTTGAGTCATACCAGTCACACCATATGTTAGATTTAGGTGAGGATAATTCCTACACATCCCAAATTACATATACTTATTTTTAAAAAATTATTAAAATACTAAGAATGTTTTTATTCTTTTTTGAGTACATAAAATCTCATTTTTACTAAAATTTCATTTGAAAATTGAAAAATGCACTTTGACTCATACCGATCACATTGTGTATCATATTTTGGTGTGACTTATTCCTACACATCGCAAATGACTTATATACCATTTTGATAAATTATTTAAACAATTTTAATGTGTTTTCTTGGTTTTGAGTACGTTATATGTCCTTTATACTGAAATTGATGTGAAGTTTAAATAAAAACATGCACATGGAGTCATATATTCTAGACCGTGCATCATATTGAGGCGATGAAAATTCATGAAAATCTCAAATATGAAAGAATAATATAGACAGAGAACCCAAACTAAAATAATGTAATGAAAGAATAAATTAATCCTATAAATTTTTTGGTATAGAAAGGAATGAAATATGGATAGAGCACCCCAACTCGAATAAAATAATCTGCATGTATGAGAAAAAAATTATTATGTGAGTAATACTAAAAAAATGAAAAATAAAAATGAAAGAATAAATTGATCCAATGGATAATGATATTAATTTTAAAACATTAAAATTAACTTTGTGATTGAGCAGATATAGTGTCATTTATCTTCTGTAAAGGAGTGACACATGGACATAAATATTCTAAAATAAATGAACTATGTATGGAATATTGAAAATTAAATAAAAATATCATGATATAATTTTTCAGTAAATTAGAGAAATTATTGCATATCATTACCTTTAAAACATTCCAAATTGTTTCTTTGGTCGAAATATAAGATAATAACCAAAATAATGATTCTCTTCGCACTTCATTACAATTTAGAAGACTCGATGGATTTTAGGAAACAATGAGTCAATTAATGATTTTGATTTCTATTTGGATCCATTGATCAATGGAACAATGATTTTTTATTCATCACTCACAAAGTTAACAAAAAAATAAGGATTCTCTATGAAATTCAGTATTGTTGGTTAATTACTTCTTAGTATAGTATCTGACCTGAACATCCTGCTCGATGCCCCCATGATTCTCTCATCCCACACATGCTAACCACTATCTCGATCATATCACCATTCAATATTCAATTTTCCTTCTGTTCATCACAATTTTATTCATTATTCAATTAATTGGGAATATTTTTCATACAAAGGATTTTATAACTCTCATGTTACTTCTTCAATCATACGTATCTTCCACAAAAATTTTACACAATTAATTATCTTATTCTAAAAAAATCTTCTTATTTTAAAGAATAAAGTTAGTGTGTTTCTCTCTTTGTGTGGGATGAGAGCATCATTGGGACACCAGATAGAATGTTCAGGTCATATTCTATGATAAGCGGAAGTTAACAAACAATAGTGAAGTACATAAATAATCCTTAGTTTTAATATTAGCATTTTGAGTGATGCACAACCAACACATATTTTTGATCCATTGATCAATGGAGCCAAATATTCATCAATATTCTTCTAACTCATTCAGACTAATTTTTCTTGAATAACAACAACATAAACATAGACATAGGATATCATGCTCTCTTGCAAACTTGATGAACTATTTAACTCCATATTCAAATTCATTTGTCAAAAGATTAAAGGTCATCTAATTTTGGTTCATCTCAATCCTATTGGTTTCATAAAAGATTAATTTTAATAAACATATAACTAAATACACACAAGATATTAATTAATAAAAAATCTAATGTGAAAAACAATTATAATAAGGGAAACTCAACATTTGATTATTTAAAATAATTCCAATATATTGAATAAAATGGGTAATTTAATTTAAGAAAATAATTAATCCACATAAAATGTTTCTTAAATCGAATAAAAAAATAAAATTATAATATAGGAAATTTAAGAGTAATAAGAAACTCAAATATGATAAACAAGAATAATAAAATCTCATTAAATCAACTAGAAGATATAAAAATTTATTAGAACAAGTGATGTAGAAACATAAGGAATTATTATATTTAAAATTAAAGGTATATCAATATTTTAAAACATCTCAAGACTCTTGGGATTCCATATCACCACACCAACCATCCCAAATAAATTCAAGGTACTCCAACCAGATGTAAAATTAGAATTTACTAATGGATTACCTAAATAGGAATTACATCAAACAAAAAATAATAGTTTTCTCATTATTTAATAGGAGAATAATGTTTGTAAACTTACAAAGGTGATGTATGAATTGAAACAAGAAATAAGATCTTGTTATTGAAGGATAGTTGAATTATTAGAAAAGTTAATTTAAAAAATGAGGAATTGATCATAATAATTACATAAAAAATAATTTTATGGATAGATTGAAAGTGTTTATAAATGTGAATGAAATAATATTTAGTGGTTCAAGAGGTGAATAATGATAAAAATTTTCTACATTAATAATGACTAGTATTTAAATGTTGGTGATTAGTGAGTTGACATTTTTCTTCATTTAAAGGCGAGTCATAGAATTCATGGGATATTTCTTTCCTATTACATGTATATGAGGGAAGTGTTTTATAGATTTTAAAAGGAATATTGAAGAAACTTGTTGGAACCCCTTGAAAATTGAATACAATTTGAAAATGTTGCAAGTGGAATGTTAATCTTTATCATGGAGTGTGGGAGATTCGTTATATTTCAACTTTTCTAATAGAAAAATGGTTTGAAATAATATTTTTCCACATTTCATATAGCTATGTATCAAAGTGATTTCATGTAAATCCACTTGGTATTAGTTAAATAAATACTCAAAATGGGGAAAATTCTTGAAAAACTATATTTTCTAGTTAGAAATTATAATGAATTATAGTTCTATATAGGTCTCAAAAAAAGTGGTATAACTAAAAAGGGGTAATCTAAAAATGATATTTATTTTTAAAATTATTGAGAGAGGGGGAGTAAGATGATGAATAAAAATTATAATGTTGTTGTAAAATAGTACATAGTCACAAGGTGTAATATTTCATATATTATTATTGAAATGATTTATAAATAATGTTGGATTAATCAAAAGTGGGAGAAAAATAAAATATATTTTTTTAAGTGTAGAGACATAGGAAGTTGTATTATTGAGATAAGGTATAACACATTTATCAAGGGACATTCTTGAACCCCCTCAGGCTAGAAACAAACACATGGGAATCAAAAACAAAACAATAAGAATTTTAAGGACCAAAAAAAACTAGTAGAAATAAAATTTTAATAAAAAATATCAGGATATATCAATGTATTGGATAACCACACAAACCCAGATAAGTAGAAAAAGAATATATAAATAACTATAATATAAATTAAATCCCTTAACCTACCTTCAAATCTATCACAGATAAAATCTCCAGTTTAAAATTCTAAAATTTCACATGTATGGAATACATTATTAAAATAAAGAATGAAAAATATATATGATAACTTTGGGTGGCCAATTTGGAAAATTTTAACAAAATAAAACAACCAAATAAACTCAATGTGACTCTATGTGTCACCATCGAGCCCAGAAACAAGAAACTCTCCATGAGCGATCAAGATTTGAATCGAAATTGGAAATTGAAAAAATCGAAAGGCATACCTCACTAGGATACAATCACCAGATGAAAAATAAGGAAATATTTGAAGAAGAAATCAAAAATAAATCAAAAAATACACAAATAAAAATAGAAGGACTACCTTAGGAGGTTGAAGACAATTTGAGACACTCTTCAGAAACACTAACTGCAATCGAACACTGGATGTCAGATGAGATATTTGAGAAAATTGAGGGAGTCAAGTGGTGTGATTCGATAATCAATTCACTATGTAGGAGCATTGAAATAGGGTGGATTCTGTGGAATTATTCTAAGATCGTGATATCTTCACAAATGGTTCTAGTTTTTTAATTAGATCAGGACACTTTTATTAGTGCTGATAAAGATCCCTTTTATCAATGCTTATTACTTAAGTGCTGATCAAATACATCTTTAACAGTGCTAAAAAAGCGCTGATAAAACCAATATTTATCAGCACTAAACTTATAGCACTAATTTTTTTTCATTTTATCATAACTTTATTAAACATTGATAAAGTCTCATCTTTATCAGCACAAAAAAAGCACTGATAAAGATGCTTTTATTAGTTCTTATTACCTAAGCACTGTTAATGGATTTATAAAAATAATTACAAATAAAAAAATTATAAATATTTATATATAATTAATAAATACAAATAAATATAAATATAGTAAATATATTCCTTTTTAAATATATTCATTATAATTTTATAACTACTTACTTATAATTATAGAAATATTAAAAAAATAATATGTATATCATTATATATATTTATATAATTATATATATATATAATGAATATATATAAATATATATATATATAGTAAATATATTCATTATTTATGTAAATTCATTATAAATTTAATAATTATTTAAATATATATAATTATTTATTTATAATTATATAAATAATTTAAAAATAATATTTAATTTTTTATATTTATAAATATATAATTTATAAATATATAATTTATAAATATAGTAAATGTATTTTTATAAATATTTTTATTTATAATGATATTTTACAGATATATTTTTAACATTATCTATGAATATCTAATCCTAAGTGCATTCATATAAGTTAATAATGAGTGAAATTGAGGAAATTAAGAATAAAAAAAATTAACAATATTGAAAAATGGATAAGTTTTATGTTTCTGCATTGTATATAAATATTAATTAATTACATATATTTTAAATAAATATAATAAAAATTTGATCTATGTTAAATTGAAAAATCAAACGACATTCAAATATATTTTGATTACTATGCAATTAGTAAATATTATAAATTCATATTAATTTTTAATTATAAACCATTATTCAATAAATATATGACTATTTAATATAAAGATCATAAATATTTTTTAATTCATAAATTGTATTTATATACATTAATATACATGTATATATTAAATATATTCAATTTAATAACATTAATTATCATAATTATCAAATTAATAAAAATGTTTAATATTTAATAATGTATAATCAATATATTCAATTTTATCAATAAATATTTACTTAATAAAATTTGTAATATTTTTTTAAATAAAATAAATTTTATTTTTATTTTATTTAATTATTTCATGTTATTTATTTGCACCATTATCAGTTTTAAAAAAGCCCTGATGAAATGAAAATTTGCCAGTGCTAAAAATAATGTGCTAATAAATTGTACCTTTATCAGCACTAAAAAAAGAACTGATAAAAGATAAATTTATCAGCACTGTCCTTAGTGGAGATAAATATTCCATTTATCAATAGTTTTTTCTCATACTGATAAATATCAGTGCTATTAAAGGCCAATTTTTTGGTAGTTCTACCTTTATTCTTCAAAATTTATTAAAACAAACTCATCACTAATTCTGTCATGAAAAATCATGATAGAAATTATCAGGTAATGAAATTGGATATTTAAAATAATTTTAAATCTTACATTCTTGAATATTCATTAATATATGATTGATAAAATTTGTATTAATTAATGGGAATCAACATCAACATTTCAAACCGTGTGTGGACAATCAAAATTGAAAACATATGATAATGAATATAAATTATAACTAAAAAATAATTTTTTCTTAAATTATTATAATTAAATATTTTATATGGTAATAGATATGAATAAGGGTATTAAATATGTTATTAATAAGGTTAATTTTTTATATAGGAGGTTAAAGAACTTTTGTGAGTGCCAAAAGTTATGGTAAGGGTTTTGTCTCAAATTTCTTTCATTGAGAGTTATTTTTCATTACATAACTATTTTTTATGGTGTATATGGTTCCTATTTAAGTAATATGTCGTTATTATAAGATTATTTATAGTATTTAATTTTTTTAAATGAAATAAAGGATTTTATCATCTAAATTTTTATTATTTGAGACTTATTACATATCCCCCAATTATTTTATTTTTGAGTGGTGCATATAAATCCTACAGAAAAATTTTTATCATAATTTTAATAAGAATAAAATAGATTTTATATAAATCATAATTACTATCTTCCAAGGTATTTTTAAATGATTACCAAATCCTTAAGGGTTACTTTCCAATTTAATTTTCAAATTGAAACATTTATGAATGAACATCCATCTAGGGAAACAATGTGTGAAATTTATCCATAATATACCTTCAATATTCTTATCCTATTAATATTATTTTGTTCTTAAATTTCCTCTCCAAAATTTATTTTCTTTGGTAAATTATTTTCTTAATGTGACACCTACAAGTCAAACTGACCCCACCACTTCTTAACAGTCGATAATCATCCACCGCTATGTCCGCATTCATTTTAAGGATATCCTTATCCATTATTAAAAAAATTATTAAGGTCATTTTATAATATTATACGTTCTTTAAATGAAATTTTTGAATAATTTTTTAATCTTATCCACACATATTATTTTTTTTAAATAAGAACCTTCTAATTTTTTCTATGTGAATGTTTTTTATTTGTTGTGATCATTCTTTATTATAAATAGTCCATTTCTTTTTTTAAATTTTTTTCAAAAATTTGACAATTTCTAATAGTTTTAAGAAGAAAATGAAATACTGTTATATTTTCAAAATTAAACTTTTTTATTTTAAAAAATAATTAATTATTTTAGAAGTGAGTTTAATGGTTTGAATTTTAAGGAAATAATTCTATGTGTTTTTATATCTTTTCAATGATTTTTTGAAATAATATTTCAATATTAATTATTTTTAAACCATATTATGGTTTTAAAATGAATGTTTTTAATATTTTATCAAGTTATGAGTATTTATTTTTATGATAGTTTTTAGGTGTTTTTTAGAATTCCAAAAAAGTATATTTTTTTTATTTTTTAAACATTATAAATATGATAATCTTTAAAATATGGCATTCTTATATGTCAACATATTTTGACATTCCTTATGTTACAATTGATATATATTTTTATGGTACCATCTACCTTCTTTCTTTTTATTGATTATGAAATGTTCTATGTGTCTCTTTATGAAAGCAATCTCTATTATATAGGATAACTAATTAATGTTTAAAATAAGAATTTTTTCAAGTCCTATAGACACATATATGTTTGGAGGGTTATTAGATTTTGCATGATATCCTACATTGCCCTCCATTGTAATCAGTAATGTTTTATACAGTTATTAGACTAGGCCCAAGTGGGTAAACTAGTTTCTATCCCATTACCATGTCAGTAAAAGGGTAAATATCCCATTCCAAATATTGTACGTGGGTTATTGTTTCATTTTTTAAAGGGTATGTAGGATGTTATAACAAGACTAAGAGGGTTCATGGGTTGTTATCCAAATCCCAATAGGGTAAATGGGTTATTATCCTGAGCCAAATAAGGCACACATGTTGTTATCTCAAGACCCCTATGATACATGAATCATGTAAAAATTCTTGATCTAATATGTTATTATTTATTATGCTTATTTTCCATCAATGTTATAAGTTACATGAAAATGTTATGCTCCATAGATCATGGTAAGTTTCTCATAATTTTACTCTTAGGTTATGGTATAGGTTCAATATTTTTTTATTACATGTCTATATATTATTCCTTATGGACAACTCTTATATTTCTAAGTAATTTTTAATAAGATATTTCTACCATACTCATGTTTTATCACATTCTTATGATCTAAGTCCTGATTACATGATGATATGTTTTTCCCATAATGAGAATTTAATTCCACCCACTTGTTATGTTTTCCTTTCCTTGTGTTATAAAGATGTATATAACCATCGAGATGTTGAGAAGGGTATATAGTATGTCCTGATTGTGGATAAATTCTGAAAATATGAACTATATATTAGTAATCTCAAAATACACTAATCCATTGGTTTTCATTTCTGTGATTTTATTTATGATATTTAATGAATAATTTTTTTAAAAAATATTAATCATATAAAGTTTATTTTGAATCATCTTATTTTATATTAAATCCTTAGATTTAATTATGTTTTTAGTGCCCAACATGGGAATTTGAGGCTGGGGTGCCATTTTTTAGTATTAATTCATGGTTTAGTTATTTATGGGCATTAAGATGAGATACCATCAGTGAAAATCCATGGGATAAGTATAAGTGTAATATAACACACCAATGTTTTATTAATGTGTAAAATTTGTATTTTCCAATCAATGAAACACATTTCTAGACACAAAAAAGTGGATGAAGGCTCTAGTATAGATAATCCTATGTGAAATAACCCTATATTTTCTAGTTGGATAATAACATAATCTTCACCTGGTGCAATAAAAATGGGGATAACTGCACACCGAGTTTGACACTCCTATTGGATATAATTGGTTTTATTTAAAAATATTTTATGTAACATTATGAAGGTTTTAATTTTTTATGTATATAAGATATAAAAATTTAGGTTAAAGAACCTAATAATATTATGACCATGGATTACCAATTTTAAACTCAAGGATTTATAGTTTGATCCAAATATATCATAGTTTAACAAAAGGCATCATAGTTTTAAATAAATGTTTCATAGACCAAGAATTATTCTGTTGGAGTTTTCATATTCATATTATAATTTACTTTAATTTTACTGGATAATATAAAATCTATTTTGGTTATAATATTTGTTTTGAAACAACATAATTAAAGTGAAATTGTTAAATCTATTTCTCTAGAAACATGTAATTTTTTTTGAAAAAATGGAAGAATAATTTGGAAAAATTGTTGAGAATCTCAATACATGACTATTATAGTGGAAAATATGAATTTTTTAGTCTTTCATGAGATGGGTAGGATGATATCTCAATAGAAATTATATCATGGTTCTTTTCTATCTTATACATAAACTTATGTTTTTCATTAGTTGAATTTAATTAATATCGAGAGGAAACAAATAATTTATGGAAAAAATGTAATGCCTCAATATTTCCATAATAGTTTATATTTAAATTGTTACTATGTTGAATATATTGATAATAAACAACGCTGAACAAAAATGAAGCGTGGGAAATTTTATTAAGATAAAAATATAAGCACTAAATGCGATCATTATTATGTAGTTGTAGAATTGGTAGGTATAAATAGAGATATATACATTATGGAATATTTATAGAAGAATATATATATTTGTGTCATTATTAACACTAATTCATTGATAAAAACTCATTACAATAGCTAAACACTTTATAAGAGCATTTTATATATTAAAATGTATTTTACTAAAAAATGAATTTTTAGGTTCTATGAATTATTTATTAAATAAAATAAATAGAAAAGTATTAAATAATTATATAATATTTTTTTTCACAAATAATATATTAGGAATAGTCTAAAATAAGAATAAAAAAAATTTCTATTTTAAATCATTTTTCTAAAAAAATAGCTTTTCTATATGTCTTATGTATTAATTTAAAAGTTGATTTTCTTATATTAAAATACTGAAGAAGATAAAATAGAGTCCAAATTCAGAATCATCATGTTCTTATTTGGCATGAAGTGTCCTACAATATTTTTAGTTATAAAATAATTACCATATATTCTAACAACCTGACCCACTGGCCACTAAAACAATGCTCCAAACCCGTGTTTTATGAGGCCCTAAGAGTTCCTCCCTATACACCAGAGGCTTCTGACTAGCAGTGAGGTCATATGGAATGATATTGTGGATACAATGACCTCATACCAGAGTATGAAAACAATTGAAATAGCTATGTATCATACATATAAGTGAAAAATAGAGCGTGGAAGTATTAAATATCTGAAATAGAATATGCTACAATAGTAAATATCAAAACTACAAATCCCAAAACAACTATCAACACAATAAAAAACCAGTCACCCACTAGGCAGAACATACAGATACAAGAGAAATAAATAAACTAAAATAAAAGAAAAGGTCTCTACTAATAACATGGATCTAAACAACATAACTAGTCTCTGTACATTGTCAAACTACCCCAAAAAAATCAAAATAACCACACGTGTAGCTCCGCTCAATCCGAAAATTCTTTTCCTCATCATTGTCTACCATGAAATATGTGTTGTTCATGAAAAGTAGACATAAGGTCTACATGTATATTGAGGTCATGTGTAGGGTTGAGAAACAATCTGAGTAGGCCACCCTAAAAAACAACAAATAATTTTGTTTTTATTAGTGCATGTAAAATTAAACTTCCCATCTTAGCTGTGGCACAAAAAAAAAGTAAACTAAATGTGAAACCATATTCGAACCATGGGTCTGTAATCCCAGTCCACTGGTGAAGTTCCACCATGTATTTCCATATCTATATACATATACATGTATAGTCCCATTCCAATAAATATACACGTAATCCTAAATATTCATTGGTATGTGAAATAAAATAACATGAAAACCAATCTATAATCGATCCTTGGGTCCATAATCCTGATCGCTAGGGCATCCTATGCAAGGAAATTGGGTTGGAGGTCGTTACACTAAAGTGGAGTGTCATTAAGTCGATCTCTAGATCAGTAATCCCAATTGGAATATACCTGATATATCTAATGTTAGAATTGTATCTTTGATAAAGCTATTTAACCAAAGGGGGATACTCATCCAATATCTAGGTTGACTCGTACTCAACTTTAATCCCTGACAAGGATAATGTATATCGATGAAAAATACTGTAATGAAGGATACCGTATACCAATGGTCAATCCTATAAATAAGGATTCTGTGTAGTACACCTAGAAATCCTATAATGGTCACTAAGTTAGTCACCATACTACCTAGGCCTGTAAATCCAGTCCAATGTTTGATCCCTTGGTCTCGATCAATAGGCGGTCATGACAATGCTACTTGGATAATCCATAAGGGTCTAAACCAAGTGTGTATCAGCGCCAAAACTTTATATACCTTTGATACCAATGTTGGATGAATGGGGACTTAACCCACAAATAGTCATCACCAGGGGAAGTTCTCACGGTCTATCCCCTAGCCCAACTCCAATAGCTCTCACGGTCTCTTGGAAATCTTGTGATGGTAGGTCAAGGACATACCCACCATCAACCATCACCAGGGGTGATCTCATGGTCTATCACATAACTTTATATGGGAATCTCACATAGTCATCCCTCCCAAGGGATCTCAAGGTCCCATGGATACCAAAATGGAAGAACACAAGGTTTTACAACTCAAATGCTCTCACGATCCTTTGGAAACCAAAAATAGAAGATCACACAATATTCCCACTCAAAGGATCAGTATTTGGATACCAAGAATCACCTATAGTAATCCCAAGAAAATATATATCACTATGTATATATACCCAACTAAGATAAATATCCATGTCCTTGGTAATACCTCTAGTTATACTAATAAATATTAGAAATAACAAGGCTCCAAAGAAGGATCCTTTTTTAGAACATCTAGGCATCCCAACAAGAATAATGGATCCCAAGAAGGATATTAAGGTATCCCCAAACAAATAAAGACGTCTCACATCATTCTTAGTGACAAAAAACATGGAATCACCTCTCAGAAACATCACCACATTAGTAATAACTATGTTTAAGATATAAATAGATGAGTAAGGGTGGGTGAAACACCTATCCCAACCCTCCATCCATAGTCCCATGTGTATACCATTTTGACATGAGTTCTAAGGCGACACCTGAACACCATATCTACCGAAAACTGATGTACAATTAATAGTTTTTTTAAAAAAAGGGAACCCAATGGGTCCCTCAAGTAAAAAACTAAGATGAATCCTCCTCATGATCCTCTAGATAAAAAAGACTAAAGGAATAATACATGAGATCCTTAGAAAAAAATGAAAATAAGGAATCCTACATGAGATCCTCAAATAATAAACAAAAGGGGGAATCCTACAATAGGGATCATCTCAATGATATAAATGTGAGGGATCCAATAAGGGACTCCCTATATCATCATATATGAAATGCTATCCCTAAGGGAATCCTTGGTATCCAGACAAAAAATAAAGGCATCCTATATGGAATCCTTGATAACAACTGTTCTCATGGGCTCTTAGGTTAGAAGGAAACATCTCGCAAGGAATACATCCTAAAAATCAATATTCCATGGGATATAGTTGATATATCATCTCATATTAGGGTCTCAAACAAGTTTCATCCAAGCACACAACCCATTGTTCACATTCAATCCCCAAAACCCCCATTAGGATCCCTCATAATGCTCTACAGGTTTCACCATCGCGATCTATGTAGAAAACAACTCAGAATGGACCAATATCATGTCCAATTATAACTTTAGGGAAAGAAAACACAAAAAACACTTGAATATTTAATAAGGGAAAGTATATAGCATGTCATCCTCAGTACATGGAATGTACTCCAAACATGCCACATGGGTTTGTACTCCCTCTAGAATGGGTGTGTAAAAGAACTAAGTACACAACGTGTGAAAAGGGTGCATGGTGTGTACCCAACATGAGGTACACGATCATGTCCTTTAACCAGTCCTGTCATCTACATGGTCAGGTCCTCTACTTTTACAATTCGTGCTACCCACACTAGGTTTGGTCATGTACTCCACATGGTCATGTTCTCCTAGAAAGGTTCCCCAAGATCGGTACTCAGCAACATGGTCGAGTACCGGTATACAATGTGTACACCCCTATACACGATGTGTACTGCCATAAATGTCATCTTCCCCAAATGGGAAGAAAACATGTCATGTCACTCTAGAAAAGACGATGTTTAGCATGGTTTTCCTGAACAAAAAACCCTCGGATCGCCCAAATCCCCTATTTTCAGCCCCAAATCAACAGATCCAATAACTGTGGGCCTTATAAAATCCTAATAGGGATTTAAATTTAGAAAAGGGTAAACATAATAATATCTATGGTGAAAACATAAATGGTCCTACCTTTGGGTACAAACCACCGACGCTTTGTTCAATTTTGAGGTCTATAGTTTCCGCACATCGATCAAGAACCTCAAGAGCTCCACGATAGAAACTATCTTCCCTTACATATCACGATATAATTTTCTCCCCCTCCATCTTTATCTATTAGGTAATGTGAAGGTGGACAATAGGAGGGGAATGCATGAGAATTAAGAGGAAATAAGAGAAAAGAAAAATAAATGAAAAAAATAATAAAAGGAAAAGTGAAATAAAAAAAGGATTGGGCCAGCCTCGATGCCTAACTCAAATTTATGTATCACCTAGGCTAAAATACCCATTTTAGACTCATTTATAGAGACCAAATATCAATCTAATGTTCAGTTCAAAATTTATCACTGAATAAATCTTTAAAAATAAATTAATATTTAATTTATTAAATATTAAATATTAGTTATTTTTCTAAAATTTGAACACATCGAGTTCCCACCAAACAATTTTCCTAGGTTAAACACCCATTTCTAGAACCAACAAAGTGGTAAAAAAATTATTCATGATCATATAATAAGAGAAAAGAACCATTTAACCCCATTACATTCATTTGACTTTTTTTTTCAAATTTCTGCTCCAAACTCCCATCCAGAAAAATATGGGTCCTTACAAACTCCCCACCATAAACATTCTCGTCACTGAGTGGCCTAGTGAAAAGATTAGAAGCCATGCTATCCACTTAAGAATATATACAACCAAGATATCTAGACTATCTAGCAACCAGATTCATATCATTAACAACAACCTTCTAAAGGGAAGGCAATTAATTGTGTCTGTTCTGGTACTTCCCACCATTGGAATAGACTTATTGTCATCTCACAAGAAAAAATTGAGTACAAAGTCCTGTGGAGACTTCAAATTTCAACTGAAATCAAGGGTCACCCCTCTTAAATGGACAATGGTGCACTCCCACCATAAGGCTAACCTTAAACTGCTCCTCGAGTGCAACCTCAGCAAGCTCCTCTTCCTAACTAGATAATAAATATAGAATGAAAAACGTGCTTAGTGTAGGGAAAATTATATATCAAAATACTCAAAATTAATCAAGATAGAGCATGGTAATATCTAACATGAGTATACTAATATATTATAAAAGGGTGTGCACAACCCCCTCTAAGACAAGCTCCCCATCTAGTCAAATCCTGGCCCAGATTCTGCCACCCATAAACCATATTAGGGGAACAAAATTTACTCCTAATGTCACCTATACCATAGAGGGGTATTCATCATTTAAACCAGAACTACTGGGAAACCAAGCCATGAAAATTCATTTGAAACTATTGGTCCTCCGCTCACACCCAACCACTCACCAATTAAAATTCTAATGATACCACCTGAACCGGTGTGTACCGTAAATGCTTGACTCATACTCGAGTTAGTCATCCATTAAAAGGCTAAGATAAATATGTTAAATAGAATTTTAGTTAAAAAAATCTATAACTCTTTTGGAAATCTTCTTCAAAATTGGGAACCTCACCAATTCCATGATTTATTCCACAACCTCTCATCACCTGACATCATTCCAGACATGAGCGTTTGATCATGCTCTTACTACATTTGCAAGAGTGGAAACCCTAGTCAACTTAGCTAGGAACAAAAATAGACCTTCCTGTCGATTGATGTCTTGAAAAATAAGGCCTTAATGTGATCAATCAAAAGAATAAGGCATCTTCATACCAATAATGAAAAACTGGAGCACGTACCATGCCCAGATCGCAAAACGGGTATAAAACCAGGCTCACTACCCAAAACTGAATATAGAAAACAGGGGCCAACCTCCCATATCCAGAACACCCTTGAACAAAATAGACATCAACCTACAAGGGTTTGAGTCAAACTAAGGTCATTTAGGTCTCCCAAATATCCCTATAGAACAAATCTCACAACTTGTTCCGAAGGTCCAACATCCTAGGACAAATGATAAAACCTCTCAGAATAAGGTAAATATCACAACGACCTCTAAGGGATTGATCATCTCTAAGAAAACACAGAAGGAACTTATCACTAGAGATCATGATAACAACACAAAAGGGTCCAAAATAATACCCATCGAGTATCTATATACATCATTTCCAATAGAGGTCCAGTTATTGAGAAACATCTTGGTATCCATCCTAATTGTACCCAAAAAGATAACCATAGACCTAAGAATCCTCACCCAACCATGGTACAACAATAATGCATTAAGTTCCATATCAACTTCCTAGGGTCACTAAACCACCTTTTCATTAAGACTAAATAATGAGCCACACAAAAAACTCCTCAACGTAGATCCAGATAAACTTCTATGAGAATGAAAATATATATACCTAAGTAGGTCCTATTGAATATGCCTCAATAATTAGTAAACTATTACACTAGTAGACCTATATGATATGAATCATATATTCTAAATATGATGCCTGATATTCCTCTTGACTTTGTTTTGCAAGAGTAAAAATCTGTCCTCGGCCTCTTGCCCATGGACAAGAGCTAGTGATCCATAATAAATCATAACATCCGCACAACATGTGTTTCTCTCAAGGTGAAAATCATAAACAACTATAACCTAAAAAAATCATAACATCAATCCCGACCCCTAGAAAATAAGGAATTATTACCTGAAAAAGTGTTTTAGATGCACAATTCTGACATCCATCACATGTTTTAATAGATTCATAACAGTACAATCTATAATAACCCAAATATTGAACCCCAGGAAAAGAACTCCACTGATACCACATTGTAACGACACGACCTAGATGCCACTAAAATAGTGCTCTGAGCCAGTGGGTTATGAGGACTCAAGTGTGCCTCCATATATGCCAGAGTATGTTAACTAGAAGCGAGGACTATGGTCGTGATAGTGGGGAGAGTATTACCTCATATTAGAGTAATAAGTCAAGGGAATCAGATATGTATCATACCCAACAGCAAATAAACAGAGTGAATAAGTATTAAATATCTGAAATAGAACAGGGTAAAATAAATTTTTTAAAAGATTCAACGGCTGAAAATCTATCCATACAGTATAACACTAGGCACCCACTGGGCCCACTATACAGATATAGGAGTAGAAAAGATACTAAAAGAAAAGTACATGCCTCTACTACAAATTCCGAGTCAAACCACATACCCGGTCCCAAGAAACTCTCAAACGGCACAATCTTTATCATTAGGTCCACAGGAGTAGCTTCACTTTTATCATGTGACTCTAGACCTCAGCCCTATCAACCATGAAACTCATGCTCATATAGAAAATAATACATAAGTTCTACAAGTACAGCAAGGTGCATGTGTAGGTGTGGAAAAGAATCTCAATATGCCACCCCGATATGAAACCAATAAATTTGTTGTTATAAGTGCATGGAAAATTAAACTACACATCCTAGATGAGGCACAACCAAAAAGGAAATAAAAAAACATGAAACCATAGTTGAACCCTTGGTCCATAATCCTAGTTCACTAGGAAATTGCCACCATGGAATTACCAATTATTAATGAGTTCTATGGTGACACAGGAACGAGTTCTATGGTGACACTGGAACACCATCTCTACCCAAACCCCACATACACAAAAGTACTATCAATCAACAAGAATCCACTAGGTCCCTCAAGTCAATCATCGAGAGGCTTACTAATTGGGATCCACCAAGTCAACATGAGAAAAGACTTCCTATATGTGATCCTTAGATAGAAAGGAAAAGGAGGAATCCAATATAGGGTCCTAGAATGATATACAATAGAGGAATCCTACAATAGAAATCGTACAAGGGACTCCCAAGATCAATTTATAAGAAAAGGAATCCCTCAAGGGATCCTTTGTATCCAAATAAAAGATAGAGGCATCCTACATAGGATCCTTTATAATAACTATTATCATGCCCTATTATGATAGAAAGGAACATCTCACAAATGATACATCATCAAAATAGATATTCCATAGGATATATCCCATATCTCATATAAGATCATGGTCAAAAACTAGGTTGGTCTGAATACCCAACATATCATTCACATTCAAGCCACAGAACACTGATTAGGAGGCTTTAAGAATAGTCCATGGGTTTTTTCCATCACGATCTATGTGGAAAACAACTCAAAATGGACTACTGTCAGGTCCAATTCCTACTTCATGGAAATAAAACACAAAAAAACAGTAAAAGGGTTAAAAAGGGGAAGTGCATGACTTTCCACCCTCGGTACATGGCATGCACTACCAACGCGCCACATGGACATATACTCCTGCCGACCTGGGCATGAAAAATCCACAGGGGGACAACATGTGAAATAGGTATACTGCATGAATACCACATGGGGTATATTCATGTGTCCCTCAACCAGTTTGGCCATATACGTGGTCCGGTTGTGTACTTATACATGGCGTTCTACCCACATAGGGTCTGGCCATGTACTCCAGACATTCATATGCCCCTAGATGGTTTCTCTTTACTGGGTACTCGGCCAGATAGCCGAGTACTAGTACACAGCATGTACACCCCTATACATGACATGTACTCCCATAAACGTATTCTTCCTTGAATTAGAATAACATAGGTCATGTCACCTTTGACTAGATGCCATGTAGCATGGTTTCTCAAGTAAAAAAACCCTCGAATCTTCTGAATCCCATGTTTTGTCCCCCAAATTAATATATTTGTCCATTATGGGCCTCATAAAATTCTAATATTGATTTATATTTATGAAATGGAAAATATATGGGGATATATTTTGAAAAACTTAATGGGCTTACCTTTAAGGAAAACTGCTTAAGCATCAATCTATTTCACGGTCCATGGTTAACACACATCGATCCTGCGTGTCGAGAGATCCATGAGAGTACCTCTCGTCCCTTCCCTGTCTCTTTTTTTCTCCCTATCTATCTTTCTCTCTTAGGTCACATGAAGGATTATCCACATGAGTTTTGTTCATAAGAAAAAGGAAAGAAGATAAACTAAAAAGAAAATAAGGAAAAGAATAAAAAGAAATGGAAAAAAGGGGTCAGGCTGGCCCTGGTGCCCAACTCAATATTAAACCTCGCCAAGGATAAAATCCTCATTCCGAACTCAATGATGGAGATGGAATATCAATCCGATGATCCTTTCAAAATTTATCTCCGAAAAAACCGGCACAAATAAATTAATATCTAATTTATTAAATATTAATTATTCATTATTAATTTAGAATTTTAACAACTCATAATCTCTACAAACTCATGTCATAGGGTAAACACCATATTCCACAACCAACATAGTGGTAAAAAAATATCTAGGAACATATTCATAGAGAAAAACACCATTTTATCCTTTTACAGTCATCTGAAAGAAAAAATTTAATTGTATACACAAAACATCCATCCAAAAAACATGGGTCCTTTCATGGATAATTTTTATTCATAGTTAAAAAGAGTAAAAATGGTAAATTTCAAGAGGCTATAATTTTCAATAAAAAAGTTATAAAAAACCTTATAGATAACCTTTTTAGGTTGGAAATTAATAAATATATTTCTCTCCAACCTCTAATCACCAAAATATCATGAAATTCCATTATTATCTCGTACCAAACATTCTTTTCCAAGGAAATTTCCTTGTTTTTCACCAATAAAAAAAGTTACTTACACCCACTTCAAGACATAGCTATACTTCAAAATCCCCTTAAAAATCTATCAATTTAAACTCTACTAGATGTATATTACATGTTACCAAACCTATATTCACATTAATTAATCTAGTTCCTCTATTTCAATGATATTATTTAAGGGAATAATCAAATCCTCAATGTGAGTAATGCCATATCCTTATACTTTTATTCATCACATTCATCATTAAAAAAAATTCTAACCATATTAATATAATGAAATAAATATCACTAATATTATCAAATTTTATTATATTTATGATATAAACATTATCTTTATACTTCATATATATTTAAAAAATTAAAATGTTGCTCATGTATACATACAAACTATCACCTCTATTAACGACATGTTTCATTTTTCATTCCCTCTATTTAAGTCAGGTTCTAAAAATTGTTCTAAATAATATATATGATATTTATTTCATGATTTATACTCTATAAATATAAATTACACATTATATAAATATATTTAACTATAAAATATTCATATAAATTTGATCACCTAAAACGTGCATACTAAGAAGAAAAACGATTTATTCTTTAAAAGTAATAGATTATTTTTCAATTGTATTAATATTCTAACTATTAAAAATTATAAACCATTACATTAATAAAATATTAATATTATCATTATATTTATGTAACAATGATGTTATAACTAAATTTCTTCATAACCATCCTTTAATTATAACAAGTTCTTGTTTAGGTCATTTTAACCACTTATATGAACATTTTTATAAATCTATATAATAAATGGATATATAAATTTAATTTATAGTAATATTATATGTAAAGTATAAAATAATTTGTTTATTCTTATATAATTGTAATATTAGTATTTAAAACTATTTTCAATAAATATCCTTTATTCATTAAAAATCCCCAAAATAGGTTTATCACTGATTTTGCCTCCATGAAACTTGACTAATTTCATCATGTAATGTAATTATATGATTATTAATCACTAGAAATCGTAAATTATATTAAAATTTATAATAAAGGAATTATTAAATTAGTATCAATTAATTGGAATCAATATCTATATCTTAAAGCATGCACAAAATAATCAAAAGTGATAACATCGAATAATAAAAACAAACTATACCTAACTAATAAATGTATAATAAATTATTATAATTGAAGTAAATATAGGTTAATAGATATGAATAATAGTTTTAAATATTATATAAATATTTTTATATTTATAATACCTGATTTTAAAATTGTTTTTTGAAATTAAATAGCTATGGTAAGGGTTTCATCTCTAATTTTCTTCTTTGAGAAATGTTTTTTATTAAGCCCCCATTTTTATTTATATGGTTAATTTTATACCTAATTTAATTATTATATCAATATTAAATAATTATTAATGTTATTTAATGTTTTATTTTTTCCCCTATCAGTATATTTTAAATCAAATGTTATAGAAGTAGTAAGGGTGTTTCTCACCTAAATTTGTTGTTCTTTGAGACTTATTCTATATCCACCCCTATTTTCATTTTTGTGGTGTTAATAACTCCCATGGACTTATTTTTGTCTTAAAATAATTTATCATAAAACTGATTTTATATCCATAAAATGTACGATATTCTATATTCTTTTGGTGTTAGGGTTATCAAATCATTAAGGTTTTATTTCCAATATAATTTTAAAATCAACATTTATATGAGTGAATTTATATCTAGAAAGTCATTAAGTGGAATTTGACTCTAAGATTAAAACCATTGGGTTCTATTTTATTTATTACGAAAGTTGTATATTTGTTATCTCAATTTTACTGACCTTGTTAAATAATTTACATCTTGTGATTCATGTAAGTTAAATAGACCCTACCACATCTTTATGGTCTGGAATTGTCCTCCTATATATCCATATTAATTTTATAGGTATAATTATCCATGATTAAATAAATAAAAATGGTTATTTTATACTATTTTAATATCATTAAAATAATTTAGAATAAATTTTTAACATATTTCACATGCATCTTTTTGACAAAATCATCCTCTTCAATCTTTTCTATGTGAACCCATTCTTTTACAATTATAATCATAATTATTTATGAATATTCATTTCCATGTTTTAAAATGTTTTTAAAAATTATTTTAATTATTTATGAATTTAAATGGAATTTAAATATTATAATCTTTTTAAAAAGTAAAAAATTATTTTAAAAAGTATTTTATGATTTTACAATGGAGTTTAAAGGATTTTGTTATAAATAAATAAGACACATGTGTTTTTATTTCATCACAAATATGTATATTCTAAAGAATAATTATCTTAGAAAAACCCCATAATAGAATTTTTTGATTTTTAAGTATAATTTTTTAATATTTTATCATGGTCATATATTTTGTTTTGAGGAAAAAAATTAGTCTATTTCCATGAATTTCAAAAAATCATTTTTTCTTATTCTTATTAAAATTTATTTATCCAATAATATTAATTTTTTTTACATATACATAAATATCCTTTTATATTCCTTTTGTTACATATGGGATATGTTCTTATGATACCATCAATCTTCATTTTCATGATGTCTTATGAAATTATTTATGAATTTATTATTGATACTTATCTATTTTCCATCTTTAAAATAAGTGATTTATTAAATATAAATGATTTCATTTCCATTCGATACATATATGCATGGATGAATATTATTTTATGGTCTGGGTCCTATATCATCCTCTAATACATATATGGATTTTTTATAATTCATGATCTAAAAAATTTTATACATGTTATTTTCTTAATCCAAGAGGGCACACTAGCTATCATCCCTAGACCAGGAGGGTACATGGGTTATTAGGCCAAGCCCAATAGGGTACATGAGTTGATATCCCTATCCCAATAGGTTACATGGCTTGTAATCCGAATCCCAAGAAGGTATATGGGTTGTAATCTTGAATACAAGATAGTAAAAAACTTGTTAGTCCAATCCCATGATGATATATTGTTTGTTAGCTCATTACCGAGAAGGTGGGTGGATTTTTAGCATAATAAAACTATGTTATGGGGATTGGATATGAATTCTAACTCCATTAGGAAAATAAATACAACTCTTATATTTTGTCACATTAATTTTTTATATTCCAATATTTTAATTCATTGATTATTATTATTATATCATTATTGTTTACTCTTATCCCATGGTATATATTCGGTTATTTGAGATTACTTATCCTATACTACGACTTATGGAAATATCTTATTGTACCATGTTAAATTTAATAATATATTTTTCCCCTGATCATGATTTATCACATTCTTTTGATCTTGGACATGATTAAAATTTTATATGTTTTTCCCTTTTGGGGCATTTGATCTCACCACTTTCTTATTATTTCTATTACCTAGGTGTTAAACATGATTAAAACATAAGATATTTCTAGAATTGGATCTAGTATGGTTTGATTTTGGAAAAATTTTAACAATAATATTATTATATAGATATTCACTAAACACACTAACCCTTTAATTATTATGGTTGTAATATTATTTATGAGATGTAATTTTTATATTATTAAAGTAATGTGAAACCAATGGAAGGTTATCATAAATCATATCATTTTGTATCAAATCATAATATTACAGAATGTATTGTTTTGGACTGGGCTTGGTATTAAGGGTACTTAGAACCACAAAATATGCTATATAAAACTCAATCACATAATTTGATTCCATATAAATGGTATTTCATAAAAACACATACCTCAAGGAATTGAAAACAATCTACTTCGATGAAAAAAACATGATAAGGTCAATAATGGGGATTCAAAAACCCTATAAATTAAAATTTTCAGTAATAAGAAAAATTTGTACAAATAGTTGAAATACCATTGGAATTAAGGTTATAGGAAAAGGAGGTAAAAAAATAAATTAATGAATTAATAATTGATAAGGAAGACAAGTGTGGTTTTCACTTTAAATCCATTAAATAAACCAAATTTGAAGACCCAAAACCCATGAAGACGAATATAGGAAATCTAATAAGGATCTCCTTGGTTGGGATGAATGAAAATAAAGATAATTTTAACCAATAAATTATTAAAATGCATACAAGAATACATATAATTTAAATTCTTTTAAAACTATGAAACTCACATGGTTGAGAGATTGAGTGATACTTGTGAAACAATCATTATAGTCGATCTATTCACCCCACATGGTTAGAATACATGGTTACTAATATCCATGGATAAACTATGTGGTGGTAATTTGAATGGAAGCCTCAGTATGATTAATTCATACTTTTACAGTTAATTACATGTCTAATGTGCATTGTTTCTAGATGGATAAACTCACATGTAATATTAAACTCTATTTTTTATACTAACCATACATATAATGAATCTAAAGAGTTACATCTAAACATATATATGATAAATCTATATAGTTATTTTTAACCATGAATAATAATATAAATAAAAAAATTACACTTGGTTTATTATCATGGTTAATGCTAATAATGCACTACCCATGATATGGTCATGAATATAATAAAATATATTAATATTAGCATAATTATAACATAGAAACCACTAATTAAACTAAAATAATTTATTACATAAATTAATACATGAATGTGTCACTGAGGTGTGATAATTCTTTCAGCCATGCCAATTTATATCCCAAATACATCCCCAATGAATTTAGAAGAAGATGGACTAAGGTATGGGAAGATCATCCTTAAATTAGAGAAAAGGTAATTAAAAAAGATAAATTTAGCAAGGGTGATGAAAACTGTTCTCATTTAAGTAATCAAATTTATCTTAGTATAAATGTGGAAATGTTTTTTCACATTATATACTAGTGAGATTAAAGTGAGAAATTTTGGAAAAGTTATAGAACTACCTAATATGGAAGGTTTCATCTTAATAAGTTGGAATAGATTAAATTACACCACCATGGAAATTTCACTTAATGAACAATAAACTATTACCATGGTTTCACTCATAAAAATGTGGAATATGAATTTAAGATTCCCAAAGGACATGAAATTTGAAGAATACCAAAGGATATTATAACATCAGTTCAATTATACAAGAAATGTTTAGATATGGGAACTGATAATTAAACTTATAGAACTATTAAATATGATACCAATTTCCACACCAAAGAAATTTCCTTAGATATTTTAAAAAATAAGATCTTAGAGTTCCTAGGAATACAATGTTGAGAGAACCCTAGATGTATAATATTTAATGGAAGTGTGGTAATGGATTTGATAGAAATTCCCCCAAAACGATACCACCTTTTTTAGATCATGTTTCTCTGTACTTTCTGAGGACCTAACACCCACACTTATTTCTAATGGAATATAACCATTACCATCCATAGGATATCCTATAGACTAATTCTATAAAAAATAGGGTTTGAAAGAATACACATTTGAAGTCTAAGATATATTCTAAAACCAAAAAGGATTTTCCCAACCAATCATAATGAATTTAGGGTAGATTTCGTAATTAGAAGGACCAAATTCCTCTACAAGTGCGATTAATTTCATACCTTCGAGGAACACATTGAAGAAAATATATATGAAACATAAAAAACAAACATCAAGACTCATATTAAAAAGACCAAATATAAATCCACAAATAAAAATCACATTGAGGAACTCATCTATACTTTATACATATAGAAACAATACTATTAAACATAATTTTAGTACCAAAACATTTTGATAATAATCACCAAGAAATTTTTATAAAATAAAAATACATTATGTATATTTATAATAATTAATATAATTAAAATAAATTTTAGTATATGATCTTAACATAAAATCAATTTTCACTATTTTATTATAATGACATTGAAAACATTTTCCCAAAATATTGAAATTAAAAATACTTATATCATTCAAAAATCTATAAAAATTATGAAAAAAATTATAGATAAAAACTGCACTTTTAATCCAAAGTTAACATTATAAAATTTACAATACTCATATAAATGTTTTGAAAATATCACATAATATTTATAAAACATCCAAATACACTGCCATATGTTTTTTTCAAATCAACGGAATAAAAATCTTCTAAAATCATCTTATTAAATTATTATTTTCCATAAGAATAAATTTTGATATGGTAAAAATAAAAAATTCACCCTTAAAATTCATTGTAAACCAAAAAAATCATTCTAATTCTAAAAATAAAATTATGAAACTCAATTTTAAAATATAAATAAATTAATTAAAAAATTATAAAAAACTGTAGCTTATTTTATAGATAAAACCTAAATACCACAGTACCAAATAATACAAAGTATTCATCAATACTCCCCTTAATTCACCACAAATAAATGAACCACATCATTTTCAATGACATGTTACGCTCATATATAAATATTACATATTTTTATAATAATATTCCTAACATCACTAAAATAAACATATGAGGATGATATTGTTTAAGTTTATTTGGATACTAGATACACTATCTTCTTATTTCTTGAAAGATCATAAATGTATCTCACAGATATCATCAAATTAATAACTCCTCATTGAAATATCCTACATAAAACCAATCTTCATAACCTGGGGAAAGAAAACATAAGAAATGGTGAGTTTAGATTATTAGTAATGGTAAACAATGACATTATTTATATAGAGCATGATCATAGGGGTATTAAAGCATGAGTGTAACATGTGAAAACCACACCCTTCATGTCAAAGTTCTAAATATTGAGTCACGAAAAAAATATTGGAATTTCATAATTCATGAATCACAAGGAAATCAATGAACTTGATGTATGAGATCTTCACATTGGCATAATACATATATTTGAGAAATACACATAATCATAGAAAATATTATCTTAAGGATTCCCACTAATACATTCGTACCATGTTAGTCTTGGGATGACTGTCCACGTACATGCTATAGTATTTGGATAACCTACCATATACCATATTTTTGTTGATGGATAAAATCCCACGTATCCTCTTTCAGCCTAGGTATAACCTCCATTTACCCTCTCTCAGGCTTGGTATGACCTCTCACGTACCCTTTGAGATAATATAACATTAATCAACACCCAATGTATTGGGGAGATATATAGGTACCAACTGTCACATATTAAAAATAAAACACAAATTTTTTAGAAGAGAAAAATACATTAATCATATTTAAACACCTGAAAATTAATAGGTTTCATATTCATTTCATCATTTCCCAAGTCATAAAAAATGGAAAAAGAAGTAGGTTTCATAATCATTTTATCATGGTACAACCCCAAGAAAATAAATAGGTTTCAAAAACATATTTTTATCGTAAAAATAAAAATTAAAGAGAAATAATAATAATTATATCCCTAGTTCATAAACATATTTAACCATAAGTAACATCAAATTATTTCATCTTAGATGGAAAAATATTATGAACAAAAAATCTCTTGAAACATTTTAGGAATAAAGTAATTTTTCTTTTCAAATCAAATTATAAAACTAAAAAATTATAAAATATTTTTGAAATATTATTCATTGATAATAATATTTGAAACATATAAATTATTATTTGAAACATTTAATTTTCATAAAGGTGTAAAATACCATTTACATCATAAATTTTAAAATAACGATTCATTTCACTTTTTCAGTAGAATCCAAATATGCATCACATGGAAAATAACATAAATATTCCTTTAAAAATATATTATTCATTAATAAATAATTTTATTAATGTTAAAAACTTTTTTGAAATCATTTTTCGAAAATATTGTTTTGGATGAAAAATGGATTTTGATTGATGAGAGATATAAAGACAATTTTTCTTAAAAAAATTCTTTTAAACACTTGTGTAGATAATAGAGGAAACTAATGTGAAAATATGTATCCTAATGATATAAATAGTGAATATAAAATTATTGTGTTTCTTGAGATATTTATTATAATATATTCTCATTGAAATAATATATATATAAACTGTCTCGATAAAATAGTGAGATTGTATCATAAACCCCTTAACACTTTGGTTACTTAAAATCTTAATCATCATGAAAAAATAACATTAATTGAAAATTAAAATATCATAATAATAAATAATTCTATGATTTTACTTGTTATAGTCATTGTATATGAAACACATAAAATAATATAAGTTCAAAACACAACATTTGTCTCAAGAAAGCATATTGATAGAAAATTCCCTTACTACAATGGTAACTTTAACACTGTAAAACCAATAAAAGAGATATAATAAAATGGATATGTAAATCCCAATACTTTTTAGGATAATATTACTAATATAAATTCATGGTCATTATATGCCCCTAATAAAAGAAACCCATGTTTTATATTTCATTTGTCTCACATAAAATAACAGTTAGACGTAAATCCATTACCTTAAGTCTCGACTTCCTCCATACAAGTTTGACCCCCCTGTATAATATATATTTGTTCGTTATATATATATATATTTTAAATAACCATATTCATATACATCATAAAATATATGATATACTTATTATATTTTATTACACTTTTATTTATAGTTCCTTGTTAAATTTATGTTTTAGGTAATAATTGCTTCATTTTCGCATATGTTTTGGTTTTCTGTTTCTAATCCTTTATCATTGATCATAGTTATAAATTTTTTAAAAATAAACGTGATATAAAATCAAAATATATTCACTATATATGTTTCTATATAAATCCATTATAATTAGAGATACAAAATGAATTATACAGTTTAGGGATATGGAAGTTCATACGCACCCATGAATGTTGTTTCTATTTCCTCTAGATGGAGAACATAAGAAAGGTAAATATGGTATAACCCATTAAAAATAATTATATTGTCTTATATATAATACATATATTATATATTTATATATACCATATATATTCATTTAATCTATCCTTATTAACATACAAGTAAAATAGAAATGGAAAACACATCACATCATTTCCAAAAGCAGTAGTCCACCGTACACATGAGCATCGTTGTTTTTTTCCGAAAAGATGGATTGAATGAATTTATAAGTGATATTAAATTTAAAAACGTTTAACTATATCATAAATATCACATATATTCATTTAAAGTATCCTCATTACCTTCCACGTAAAGCGTATGTGAAGAACGAATCACATCACATCGTGAGGTGGTAGTCCACCGTACACACAAGCGATGTTATCAGATCCCTCACAAAATGGAAATTAAAAATATATATTAGAATAATAATTATATAATTATAATTGTTTTAAAAATAATATATATATATATATATATATTAAATTGATCATAAACAATACCTAAGAAATGGTGATGGAAAATAAACTATATCAGTTTGCGAGGTGGTGGTTCGCCATACACACGATCAACAGTTTCATTTCCCATTTGGGAGGAGATGAGGTGAATGTTGGCCATTCCATTAACATGATAAAATATCATTATATGGGATATTCTGTTGTTATAATATCATCATTTTTGAATAATAATTATAGGAGTATTCATAAGAAATAACATAAAAAACTCGATTAGAGATGTTACATCTTCTTTATAAAACTTCATTTGGGTTTCCACAAAAAGATTTATACGATCTATTTATGGTAAAAATAAGTATTGTATTATTATATGATGATGTAATAATGTTATTTGGTCATGTATTGGCTGAAAAAATGGGTTTTTGAATTATGTAGAGGAGATGAGAGGGGGTGGCCTCTTATAAGTGAGGGAAGTGGTACACCTGTTAGTTTTGAAAAGAAAAAGTTATTCCCATGTTTTTAATATACCAAAAGGATAAAAATTGTGAAATTATAGAACCTAGAATATATATGATTTATAATATTCCATAAAATGAGTTTTGTTCATGATATTTTAATTTTATTCCAATATCTTTTTAGTTTAACACCCTAGTTAAACTCATTTTTACCTTAACCATGGTAAAAAATTTAAATTTTTACAATTTACTGTGGTCAATGTAATTTCCTGGAAATAAAAAATTCCATAATCCCGAGTTTTAGAGAATAACATGTATTTTTACATATTAAGGATCATTTTAGGTTTACATATTTAGTTATTTAGGACATAAAACATACATAACATATCACAATCATACATGTGGATACTATTAAAATAATATCCATTTTTTGAAAATAAAAAACATTTCAAATAAAACATTATTCCATTGAAAAATCTTCTTTTCATTAAATTTACATTCCTTCTTTCCCTTACACATCCTTATAACCTATGAAAAACTTTTAAAAACTTAGTATGAGCCCAAAAATCTCAGTATGGGATATGAGGAATGAAATTGTTAGTCAAGTGATAACATAAAAACCAATAAAATTCATTTCATAAAAACTCATTGACATGCATGGAAGCAACATATAGTTTCCTTATGTAATATTTACCATATCACTCTTACAATAACCCTTACACATGGAATAACAATTTAGTGAACTTCCACCTCTAGAGAACCTATAGAATTGGAGGGCTATAATGGGGATCACATGTCACATATTGAGCTATAATCGGATCAACCCAACATATATTGAGATATAATGGTGCTCAACCCATTATATCTTAATCTATAATGGGATCAACCCAACATAAACTATGCCCAATGAACTTATCATTGTAATAATTTATCATGAAATCAGGATGAACCACACATGAAAATATGTATATATATATATAAAGATTCATTTTGGGATTTATTAAAGATACTTTTAAAATAATTTTAAAGGGAAATTCATTTACAAATATAATTAGAGTGAGAATTAATAGAATGGAATGGATACATGAATACACTGTAAATACACATAATACAACATAATATAAACAATAAATCATCAAACCAATAATCTAAATACCAAATAATGGATAATGTATAAGGTTACCCCAAAGATTAGAAATTGGGTTAAAAATTCCTTTACCTCTGGTTCTTCTTATTTCAAATGTGTTTAAACATCATCTTGATCTATTCTCCTTAAGATCCTATTTAATCCCTTTGGTTTTTTACTTTTAGTGAGACCATCAGGTCTTGGAAATGGGGAGGGTATTAGGAGGAGTTTTGGGTAGAACTTAGGCAAGGCTCAAGGATTGAGAGGCATGGGAGGAAGATGGGGAGTGGGTGCTACGTATAGTGGATGAGAGGAGGAGTTGTAAAATATTTTAATCATTTTTTAAATATTTTTTCTCAATACTATGAATAGTTTTGATTAATGTGACCCATAATAATTACGACTGCATGTGAGTTCGAACCTAGTGTGCTTAAATCATTCATGATGTAATAAATAGAGTATTTAAATGATAATTGTATATAATGTATTTTACCATATTTTATTATTCATCCAAAATTCAAGAATTTCAAAAATATATATAAAATTCACCTTAACCATTTTTCAATGTGTAGATTTCAAAAATTAACTCCATTTATTTGAGATAAGTTTCTATATATGATTCATTTAATATTTAAATAAAATCATACTTTATTCAAAAACTAAAAATTTTAAAACTATAACTCATTTTATATCACCATGAAAATTTAATCAATATGTCATTATCTTATAGCCTTAAAAAAATCAAATAATAATAAGACTTATTATTCATAATGGTTATATGATTATTCATATTACTATTCATAATGTAATGTTACTATTCACCAAAAATCATGTTGGTTCCATCAGACTCCAAATAACATATTGATCACAACTGTAGATGACCATTTTTTGAAATTCAAATCATAGAAGTGGAAAAATTATGTTTAAAAGCTAGTTATAACTATCTACCCATAAAAATATTTCATGAATTTCAATTTATTTTTAAAACCATATGGTGTTATATTATCCCCACATTCTATAAATTTCATCCTCAAAATTTTATTTACTTATTAAGAAAGTGAGGTTACTTTTCCCTCCTAGAATTTTCAGACTCCCATGTTGCTTCTTCAACCATTTTGTTTCACCATAAAACCATTACCTGTTGGATTTTCTTATTCCACAATACATGTTCCCTTTGATCAAGATTATGGACTAGTTTCTCATCATAAGAAAGGTTCTCTTACAGGTGAACTGCTTTTGGGCTCAAGACATGAGATGAATCAGGAAAAAACTTTCTCAAAATCAAAACAAGAAAAACATTATGTACCTAAGATAAACTCAGAGGAAAAGCTGCATGGAAGGTCACTGGTATAACGTTCTCCATAATTTTAGAAGGTCCAATTAACCATGGACTTATATTTTCTTTTTAACCAAAATGTATAACACTTTTTCCCTGGTGATGTTGTTTGAAAAACATGATAACCTACCTCAAAATAAAAGTATTTACTCCTATTATTTTCATTACTTTTTTGTCTTCTCTGAGCTGTCCTCATGTGTTGCTGGTTCATCTTCACTTTCTCATCCACTTCCTCTAATAATTATGGTCCCTTCAACTTCATTTCCTTGACTTCATCCCAAAAAGATAGAGTTTGACACCACTTCAAATATAATGCCTAAAAGGTGCCATCTATATACTGGAATGAAAAATATTGCTATAATAAAACTCAACTAATGACATATATTGATCCCAACATCCATGGTAGTCCATTGAAAAAGCTCAAAGCATATCCTCCAAAGTCTGAATTACTCATTCTGACTACCTATCTGATTGGGGATGAAAATCTGTACTGAAATTTAATTTTGTTCCCAATAGCTTCTGAGCGCTCTTCCAAAAATTATAAGTGATCCTACAATCCCATTCAGATACAATGGAAAAAGTCACTTCATGTAACCAGACAATCTATTTGAGATACAATAGAGAAATTTGATCACATAAATTATATCTATAATTGAAAGAAAATGTGTAGATTTAGTCACTCGTTGAATAGTAACCCATATTGCATTGTCACCTCGACATGTCTTCATTATCCCCACAATGAATTCCATTGATATATTTTCCCATTTCCACTTTGGAAATGGAAATGATCGATGCATCCCCTTCTATAACTGCCACTCTACTTTGACATATTGACATGTCCAACATTACATAGTAAAATCAATAATATCAATTTTCATTCCATCCCACCAGTAATACCCCCGAAGGTCTCGGTACATCAATGTACTTCCTTGATGAACTGAAAATAGAGAACTATGAGCTTCAAACAATAATTATTTCTTCAACTGGGAATCACAAGGCACACACAACCTTTTTCCAAAACATAAAACACATTCATTATCAAGGTTAAATTCTATAAATTACCCACTTTAACCAATTCTACCTTTTTTTGAATCTCATGGTCTTCCTTCTATGCTTTCTTAATTCTATCCAATAATGATAAATGCACTAAAACATGAAAAAACAGAGAAATTACTTTCACCAAAAAATTACAAGACAATATTTTCGAAATCATTGACCAAATGATCATATTCTAAATGTATCATGGTTAATGATTCATGATGTTTTTGACTTAAGGCATCTACAACATTGTTTTCTTTTCCTGAATGGTAATTGATTGTGTAATCATAGTCCTTTATCAGTTCAAGTCATCTTCTATGCATCATTTTTAATTCCTTCAAAGTGAATATATTCTTCAATATTTTATCGCTAGTATATATTTGACATTTTGATCCTTATAAATGGTTCCTCAAAATTTTCAAAGAAAAAACCACAGCTGCTAATTCCAAATCAAGTTTTTGATAATTTAAATCATGATGTTTTATTTGTATTGAACAATAAAAAGTTACATGATCATTATTCATCAAAATAAAACAAATTCCATTCAATGAAGAAACACTATAGATGAAAAAATCACCATTTCAATAAGGCAATGAAAAAAATGGAGCATTCACCAATCTATTTTTTAGGTCCAAAAAATAAACATAACCTTCTTCTGTACAAAAAAATGTAACCCCTTTTCATGTTAATATAGTTAGAAGGCTAGATAACCATGCTATATTTTTAACAAACCTTCAGTAATAACCTACTAATACAAGAAAACTACGAATCTCTGTAACATTTTTAGGTCTTGTCCATTCATCAACCACTTTTTTTTTGGCAAGAAAAACTATTATTCCATCATTATTTACAATTTTCCCAAGAAAAGAAATCTGTTGCAACCAAAAAGAACACTTTAGGAATTTTCCATATAGTTTCTTTTATTTTAAGGTTTTGAAAACAAAACTTAGATGTTTTTCATGTTCTTCATTATTTCTAGAATATACTAGAATGTCATTAGTATAAACAACCACAAACATATCTAAGAACTCATGAAATATTCTATTCACAAGATCCAAAAATATAATAGGTGCATTAGTTAAACCAAAAGGAATAACTAAAAAATTCATAATGACCATATCTTGTATGAAACACAATCTTTGAGATTTTTGCATCCTTTACTTTCAACTAATGGTACACCGACCTCAAGTCAACCATCAAAAAATATTGTGCTCCCTGGAGCTGATAAAAAAACATCAATATGAGGAAATGAAAACTTTTTTAACTGTAATGTTATTCATGGATCTATAATCAATGAAATGTCTCATTTATCGGTCTTTATTTTTAACAGAAAAGATAGGAACACCATATGGTGAAGTGCTAGGATAGATGAACCCATTATCTAATAATTCCTACAACTACCTTTTTAATTCCTGATGTTCCATTAGGTACATTAGATAAGGGGGTTTATAAATTGGATTAGCATCCGGAACTAAGTCAATAGTAAACTCAACCTCTTGATCATTAATTAAACTAGGAAAATAATTAGAAAAAACATCCAAGTATTCATTTACCACCGGTACATCATTAAATTGGATAGTTTCCTTATCTTTAAAAATTTAAGAAAGATAACTTTAATTTTCATATTTTATCAGTTTCTTTGCTTTCTGATATGTTATCAATGGTATGGGTTAATTATTTCACAAAAACTAAAACTCTTTATGAAAAAAAACTTCTTTTTCTCTACAATGTATATTAACATTATAAAAAATAAATCCAACCCATACTAAGAATAATATCAAAGTCCACTAGAGTCAATACAATGGGGTTTTAAGGTAAAATCCTTCCACATACAAGGATAAGTAGATTCCAATAATTTATTCCTACCAGAATATTTCCTCAGAGTGTTTTTAACATGAGTTATAGTTTAATTTAATTATGTGGAATTCTTTTTTTTCTTAAAATTTCTTATAAATGAAGAAATGTTTAGACCCTGAATTAAACAACACATTTGAGAAATTTGTAACAACAAGAAATGTACCTAATACCACCTCATTTTATGGAACAACATCATATGAAGTGGATGAAAAGGATTTTACCACACCCTTCTACTCCCAATCTTGGTGATTCCTGACTTGAGTGACTAGCTTCAAACAAACATTAGCAAAATGACCTAATTCAATATAGTTAAAGAATATCACCATCGACTTATCATTAAATTTCAAATCATTTTATTTGCACTCATGACACATGTGTCCAAACATTAAACAATGGCAGCATTTCCAAGATTTTACAAAATATTCACCAGGATTCCTTTTACCACACTTTTCACAAGAATGGAAATTGATTTTCATACCTCCAAATTTCATTGATGAATTCCCCAACACCTTCCAATCTTACCACTTATTATTCAAGTCATCATGAGGAAAATACAAGTCAGAAAACTCCATATCAACCTTTTTAACACAATGAAAAAAAATTCATATCTTTTTAACTCTCATGAAGCCACAAATCTTCACAAAAATGGATTCAAACAAGATTGAAAACTATTAATTTTACAACCAAAATCCCTAGAAAAATGTAGTATGTATTGGAATAGTTATGTAAAATTCTCTTCATATGCTTCCACAGAATCATCAGTATTCATCTTTAGTTCCTAGAAATGATTCTCTATCCTAAGTCAAACAATTTGGGGAAAATATTTTCCTAGAATAAAAGACTCTTAAAATCATCCCATTCCAGATCATCAAGATTATCTATTTGTCTCATATTCTTAACTAGACACCATCATTGATCGAATTCAACTTCCAAATGATAAATGGATAGTATTAATGTAAAGACTTGAAATTTTCAAGGAATTTTTTTTGTTAAATTCTTTGGAATTTTACAACTCCGAAATTTCTGACTGCACTTGATTCCGAGGCCTACAGTGCCCGAAATCAATTTCTGATGTCTTGTTTATCTTTTTATTAACGTGCCTAAGAAGTTTTCTTGAAAAAAGTGTAATAATTCTAAAAAGGTTACTTGTATCAGGAATCCAAGGGCACCATTGTGCTATGGATGGCGGGTTTACCCTAGGCATGACTTAAGTTTAGTCAGCACGAGCCTCCTGTGAAAATTCCCAAAAATGGAATAACCTTAAATAAAATAATTAAATAAATTATATTATTTTTCAAATGCTTATAAATCACAGAAAGGTAGCTTGGATTAAAAATTTGAGACCACCTCTGAACTCGTGAGGTCATTCTTTAATTAAGAAGATACTAACTTTGGCCGGCGCGGGCCACTAGAAAAAGTTAATTTTTGGCCGCAAATAAAATAATTAAGTGACAATTATTTTATTGTAAAATTCATAACATCTAAAAGGTAACTCAGATTAAAAATCCGAGAGTACCGTTGGGATTATTGGGGCATGTTTCACCTAGGAAGAGCATAACCTCAACCGGTTCGAGTCGAGGGTGACTGCTAATAATTTTCCGAACTTTTTTTCGGGTACGTTCAGTAAACGTACATTCACGATTTTCTATATTTTGAATCGGTGCTCGGAATTGAAATCCAAAGACACCGATAAACTCGAAAAGCTAGTATTCGCTTAAGGGGACCTTTACAGCAATAGCTTTTTGTACGGGGGAGAAGTTATAAATTAGGGTATGTAATTAAAATTAAAAATTAAATAAAAATATGTGCGAAACGCATTTTTTTTATTTTGGTGGTGATTAAAGTCTCCAGATGGAGGTTAGGTGTCGGGCCCACCACACCCTAACCTCTCTTGATAGGATATAAATAATTGTGGGGCCCACATGAACACCAAACCCTTGAACTTCCTGAAACTTTTGGACTTCCCAATAAAGTTCCAACACACCTATGTAATTAGTTTTTGAGACCCTTATTGTTCTTTCCAACTCCACGTAATTAATTAAGTGAATAAACTTAATTAATTAATTTTGAGTGTTATAATTCATTTTTTCCAACATTAAAAGGAGGGGTGATATTCTCTTATTTTGTTTGGACATATTACCTTGGGTGGTTTTGGAGGATTAGAAAGAAAGTGTTCTTCCCACGAAGAAAACGAAGGACATCTTCAACATCTTCCTTCGTGTAAAGGGAGAGGACATCTCCTGCAATGGATGCCGCCAAATAACAATATTATTTCCTCTGACGTTGACGGAACGACATCCGTATTCCATAGTGCCTGACTTCCGGGATGCCCGTCTTCTGCGGCTCATCGACGTGCAATGTCAAATGAGAGGTAGGGGTTTTCATTACTCTAATTATTTCCATGCTCTTCGATGCATACTATGCTCGATGGTGGACATTTGTTATCATATAACGTGGAGGGAACGGGCCGGAAAAACACAGCCTAACGTCCCTCCGTTGGTTTATGTTGTTTAACGTTGGAGGCGGAGTTGAGAGGACTTGGTACCATCGCACCACACTGGAGGAAGGAGGAAACGGTGTTGAGGTGGTGGAGATCGAAGGCGGCGGTGACCGAAGGTTGGGCCGCGGGGGTGGAAGATCGGCGCTGTCGCGCTAGCCACGTGGGAGGAAACTATGGCCTGAAATTGTGGGCCTCTTGGCTGAAGATGAACTGGTAGACTTTATGCCAGCCGGGATGGAAGAACCGGCCGGCTACGGCCCGCCGGGATGGAGAAGACCCCGACCCGCAAATGCAGGCCGCTCGGCGGGCGAACCGACCGGCCGCTTGCGAGAAAGGCTGAAGGAAAAACACGACACCCATAGGCACCATGTGTGGAGGAACAAAAACCCACAACCACAGGCCGCTCGCTCCGGACAGAACCGGCCGGATAAGGTCGGCTGGGCAGGAGAGGCAGTGCCGCTCGACACCACCGGACGAACCGAACCAGCCCTCTATGCTTGTCGGGTCCGAAGGTGGGATGCGCCCCACCGGGCTGGGCTGAACCCCCCAACCGGGTCAGACCCGCTGGGCCATGTCTATTGGTGGACCGCGCACCAGCAGGCTAGGCCGACCCGCCAGCCCACTGGGCTTGATGGGCCAGACCCGTTTCGCTTAAACGTGAATAAATTCTAGACCGTGCGCCCGATCGATGCGCTATCTATAGAACTGGGAATCTCACGATGATATGGTCCTTTTTAGATAATATAAGTGAGTTTTGGAAATATTTGAAAAAATGGACGAGCTTGGAATGAGTGTAAATCCAACAGGGACCCTGGAACAGAAATGCTAATAACTCTCAGACCGGGCGTCCAATTGATGCACAGTCAGTCGTGTTGGGTTCCTTATGATGAGATAGAACTATGGGATAAATCAACTCAGGACTTCGTGATAGTTGATGTTTCGACACTTGGCTCAAGGAGCGGACCCTCCCGAAATCGAGCGTGCTGTGCGAGGGAACCCTAGAGCTAACAACAACAAGACTGGAATGAATCCTCCATGGGATCGAGAGCAATGAGACTGGACTGAATCCTCTGTGGGTTAGACATCAATGAGACAAGACTGAATCCTCTGTGGGTTCGACAGCAATGAGACTAGACTGAATCCTCGGTGGGTTTGACAGCAATGAGACTGGACTGAATCCTCCGTGGGTTCAACAGCAACGAGACTGGACTGAATCCTCTGTGGGTTTGACAGCAACAAGACTGGACTGAATCCTCCGTGGGTTCGACAGCAAGAAGACTGGACTGAATCCCTTGTGGGTTCGACAACAACGAGATTGGACCTGAATCCTCCATGGGTTCAACAGCGACAAATTTTTTACTAAAATTCCATGTAGGATCGAGAGATAGGATAGACTATTGTTTTAAGTTTCTGTGGGTATCTTCCATTCAACAGTGAAAGATGATTCATTTGCTATAACTAATCATCTAATACTCTCTTTTAAGTTGTGTATACCTGGTGTGAGCTGAGTCATTGACTTCGTGTTTACCAAATGTATGAGATGTGTACTCTTGATGACTTAGGTATATGTATGGGTGTATACCTAAGTAAGGGTGGATGTTTCTTTGTTGATGTTTCATCGTGGATGAATCTTCGTGGATGAGTTGTGGGGAAGCCCACATGGATTTCATCTCTGGGCTGTACTAATGGGATACACCTTGTGTTGTACTTTCTTTGTGGAGTGTTTCTACACTTTTGGAATGGAATGTGGTTGGGCTCAAGAGTTGGAGGTGGACTGTGATTGATAACTTAGGTATATCTATGGACATATACCTAAGTAGGGTTGGTTGATACTTCGTGATTGTATCTTTCTACTGTGGTTTATCCTTTGTGGATTTTGTGAGACTTTGAGGGTCTTGGGGTCCCTACTGAGTATCGTTATACTCACCCCAGCACGGGCTATGCCCGCACCTCATTGTTTGGATGCAGATGACAGACATCATCGACAGAGGTCGAGAGCGAGCCAGGATTGGACAGTACCCGGAGGTGGACCACTCAGAAAGACTGTACATGGAGCGGACCGATAGACGTAGAGGACTGAGGTGGACATCTATACCTACCCTTTAGTTAGGATACTCGACAGACATTCCAAGAGATACCCTTTTACCTTTCAGTTGTTGTCCCTTTTTTAGTTGTACTTGTTTTCCGTTGTACCTGTAATTCACTGTTGGTCTTGTATTTCTGGCTCCTTTATATTCAGCACTAATTTTTGTATACAATATTTAATTAGTGCTTTGCTTCGAGATTACTCTATTTGTGTGTGTGTTACTTCTATAAAGGCAATGCCTTCCAAGCTTAGCGATTTACACCTTTGGTGCTAGTCGCCAGCCCTTGGCCTATGGAAGGCGGGCTTGGGGTAGTCACAGAATGGGCCTTGAGGACAGGTCGTGAAAAATAGGTATCAGAGGAGTCGGTTCTACCACAGAACTCATTAATCATATCATTCTTTTCTGTGATGGAATAGTGTGAAAAGTATTGAGTGTGGTTTTCATTCCAGGGAGTCTAGTGTTGGTGCGTCGACCGACATATCCATACACCAGGACCTTGACATCTGATTTCCGACTCAGTGCTCGAAAACACTAATTGCGTGTGTGTTTCCTTTGAAAATTTGTCTTCGTGATTACTTTGTGTCAGCTCACCAGGGTTACTTTTTGATCACGGAACACCTATTTCTTTTCAATATGTCTTCACCTAGTCAGTCAGCAAGGGTTCCGTGTGGAGAGAATGATGGTAGCCCACCGAGCATTAAGGCTAGGGTGAAGGGCCCCATCACAGTGGAGGCACCAGTAGTACCACTAATCACTGGGCTACCCTTTCCGCCAACCCCAATAGAAGAGGGTGTGCCATGCTTGAGCGCATTGCATGGGTTCCTGCGACACAGGCTTCCAAGGTTTCGAGGCAAGATAGATTTTATGATGGTTGAGTACTGGCTGGAGGTTGTAGCATGAGTTTTCCACACAGTTGGGACACCCACTAATTTGATGGTATACCTTTCTGTTAGTCTCTTTCAGGGAGCAGTTGAGAGGTTGTGGAGCTTGATTCTCTAATTTTACGATGAGGTGACTCTCACCTGGGGAGACTTCAATGGTCTTTTTAGGTCGGAGTTTGTACCAGTGACTATACGATCTGTATGGGCTCTAGAGCTACTACTCTCTCCGCAGGGCTTTCTGAAAATAGCCGAGTCTTCTGCAGCCATCAGTAGATGGATGTCACAGAGGTCTAAGAGGACTAGGCCAACAGGTGGGAAACCCTAGGATACAGGTATGGTTGTGCGGGGCACACGATATAGATCCATCCATATGAGGAGCAGGCAGTGCTATGCATGCAGCGGAAAGGGTCACATGGATCGTGACTACTAGACCCACCATGTAGATGAGCAGCAGTGTGTAGAGGGACTTCCTAGGAAGAGGAAGAGGTTCGACCGTAGTGGTCCACCGGGAGTAGGTGGACAGGAGCAGGACTTACTCCAGGCATAGAGACCTTTGTTCATTAATCTTCTTGCTTCTTTGATGTCATTGCTTGTGATTTCTTTGTGTATTTGTACTTTGAGCTGTAGTAATAAAAGACACTTTTCCATGTGATGTTTGATTTCCTACCTTTTAGGTGTGGTTAATACTGAGAGGTTCTGGTAAAAACCATTAACTTCACCCCCACATTCAAGATTCCTACTGGAGGAGACCCAGTGACCGCACACTACTGCCAACAGTGTGACTCGACCATTGGAGGTGAGAGTAACGATTGGATCTCTTGGTAGTGGCGTCGAGTCCGTACGACCTCGTCCATGGCATGAAATAGTACCATTCATGTCAGGATTGACTTTATTAGCCAAAGGAAGTGGTTTATCCAGGGGATGAGACCGTATTTCACTTTTTAGCAAAGGAGAAATACTAGAAGCTCTTGTAACATGTAAGCAAAGAAGGGTGTAGTCGAGTTCATTACAATTGGCTAGTCACACTCATAGTTCATTGAGCGAACAATTTATAGTTTACTCTAATCTCAAAAGTCTCATGTGTGTATTCTTGTAGAAGGACCTGAACCAGAGACAGTGGCGTTGTCTGGAGTTCCTCTACGACTATGACTTTTAGATAGTCTATACTCCTGGAAAGGGGAACATTGTAGCAGATGAAGACTACACCGAGCAGGAAGAAGCCCTATGCTGATAAGAGACAGAGACCACTGGAGTTTGAGGATGGCAACCACGTCTTCTTACGGGTCTCACCTTGACGAGGTCTATAGAGATTTGGACAGGGTGGCAAGTTATCTCTGTGATTCATCGGGTCGTTCCAGGTCCTCCGCAAAGTAGGCGAGGTGGCTTACCACCTGGACCTTCAACCTCAGTTGCACCGGGTGCATGATCTCTTCCGCCTATCTCGGCTAAGGAGATACGTGCATGACCAATCCCACATTATCGACCACGGGGAGCTGGAAATCGATGATGGGGAGACATTCATGGAGGTTATAGTGGAGATTGGGGATCGACAGGAGCATGTCCTGCGTGGACAGATGGTTCCTCCTGTGTGCGTTCGCTGGCGTCACGGGAACCTCCAGGAGAGCACATGGGAGAGGGAGGCTCAGATGCTTGCTCAGTACCCTCATTTGTTTCATTAGTGTGTGTTGTAGATCTATAGGGACATAAATACCTAAGGTGGGGGTAATTTAAGGACCTTTAAATTTCAAGGATTTTTTTTTCATAAATTCTTTTGAATTTTACGAGTCTTCAGTTTCTGACGGCACTTGATTCCGAGGCTTGGTGTGCCCGTAATCAATTTCTGAAGTTTTGTTAAACTTTTTATTAATGCGCGTAAGCAGTTTTCCTGAAAAAGTGGAATAAATATTAAACAATTACTCAGATCAGAAATCCGAGGGCACCGTTGCGCTCAAGATGGCGGGTTTACCCTAGGTGCGACTTATGTTTAGTCGTCTCAGGCCTCCTATGAAAAATCCTGAAAATAGCATAACCGTAAATAAAATAATTAAATAAATTATTTTATTTTTCAAATGCTTATAACTCACAAACAGTAGCCCAGATTACAAATCTGAGACCACCACTGAACTCGTGAGGTCCTTCAATATTTAATCGGATACTAACTTTGGCAGGCGCGGGCAACCGGAAAAAGTTAGTTTTTGGCCGCAAATAAAATAATTAAGTGAAAATTATGTTATTGTAAAATTCATAACTTATAAAAGGTAACTTGGATTGAAAATCCAAGAGTACCGTTGGGTTAGTTTGGGCATTTTTCACCTAGGCAGAGCATAACCTTTATCGGCACAAGTCGAGGGTGACTGATAATAATTTTCCAAACTTTTTTTCGGGTACGTTCAGTAAACGTACGTTTGGGCTTTTCTATCTTTTGAACCGATGAACGGAATTGAAATCCGAGGATACTAATGAACTCGTAGCTCCAGTATTCACTTAAGGGGACATTTACCATAGTTTCATTTTGTATAGGAGGGAATTTATAAATTGGGGTTTCTAATTAAAATTAAAAATTATATTAAAATATTCGTGCAACACTTTTTTTATTTGGTGGTGGTTAAAGTCTCTAGTTGGAGATTAGGGGTTGGGGCCAACACACCCTAACCTCTCTTGATAGGATATACCTAAATATGGGTCCCACAAAAACACCAAAACCGTGAACTTACTGAAACTTTTGGACTTCCCATTGAAGTTCCAAAACACCCATGTTATTAATTTTTGCGACCCTTGATGTTCTTTCCAATTCCATGTAATTAATTAAGTGAATCAACTTAATTAATTAATTTGGAGTGTTATAATTCATTATTTCCTACATTAAAAGGAGGTGTGATATTCACTTATTTTGGTTGGACATATTACCTTGGAAGGTTTTGGAGGATTAGAAAGAAAGTGTTCTTCCCATGAAGAACATGAAGGACATCTCCAACATCTTCCTCCGTGTCAAGGGAGAGGACGCTGCCCAAAAAGTACGCTGCAAAACGACAACGTTATTTCCTCCGACGTTGACAGAATGACGTCCATCTTCCGTGATGCCCGACTTCCGCGACGCCTGTCTTCCGCGGCTCATCGACATGCATTGTCAAATGCAGGTAGGGGGTTTTGATTACTCTAATTATTTCCATGCTCTTCGACGCATACTTTGTTCGAAGATGGCCATTTTTTATCATATATCATGGAGGGCGCGGGCCGAACAAACATGGCCCGATGTCCCTTTGTTGGTTTATGTTGTTTTACATAGAGGCGGAGCCGAGAGGGCGCGATGTCGTCGCACCGTGCCGGACGAAGGAGGCCACGATCTGTAGGCGGCGGCGATCGAAGGTGGCGACAATAAAAGGCGGTGATGACTGAAGGCCGGGATGGGCTGGACCGCAGCAGTGGATGACCGGCGCCATTGTGCCGGCCATGTGGGAGGAAACTGTGACCTGCAACCGCGGACCGCTCGACCGAAGAAGAACCAACCTGATTCATGTCGTCCGAGCTGGAATAACAAGTCGGCTACAACCTGATGGGCTGGAGAAGACCCCGGACTGCAAACGCGGGCCGCTCGGTGTGCGAACCGGCCGGCCGGGCTGAAGGAAAACTACGGCGCCCATAGGCACCGCATGCGGAGGAACCATGGCCCGCAACCATGGGCCGCTCACGCAGGACAAAACCAGCCAGATAAGGCTGGCCGGTCAGGAGAGGCGACCCCGCTCGATGCCGCTGGACAAACCAAACCGTCCCGCTATGCCGTCCGGGTCCATGGGTGGGCCACGCCCCACCGGGCCATGCCGATCCCCCAACTGGGTCGGACCCGCCAAACTTGGTCAGCCCAACCCGCCAGCCCACTGGGCTTGACGGGCTGGGCCCGTTTCACTTAAACGTGAATAACTTCTAGACAGCGTGTCCGATCGGCACGCCGTCTGTGGCAATGTGACTCTCGTGACGAGATGGTCCTTTTGAGATAATCTAAGTGAGTTTTAGATAACTTTGGAAAATGGCCTGGCTTGGAACCAGCGTAAATCCAACCGGGACCCTTGAACTGAAATGCTAATAACTCTCAGACCAGACGTTTAATTGACGCGTCGTCTGTCATGTTGGGTTCCTTATGATGAGACAGAACTATGAGATACATCAACTCATGACTTCATGATAGTTGATGTATCGAAACTTGGCTCGAGGAGTTGACCCTCCCAGAATTGAGCATGCTATGTGTGGGAACCCAAGAGCTGTTAACAACGAGACTGGACTGAATCCTTCGTGGGTTCAACATAAACGAGACTGGACTAAATACTCTGTGGGTTCGACAAAAATGAGACTAGACTCAATCCTCAATGGGTTCGACAACAATGAGACTGTACTGAATCCTCCATGGGCTCGATAGCAACGAGGCTGGACTGATTCCTCCATGGGTTCGATGACAACGAGACTAGACTGAATCCTCCATGGGTTCAACAGCAACGAGACTAGACTGAATCCTCCGTGTGTTCAACAGCAATAAGACTGGACTGAATCCTCTGTGTGCTCGACAGTAGTGAGACTGGACTGAATCCTCTCTGGGTTCGACAGTAATGATACTGGACCTGAATCCTCCATGGGTTTGATATCAACGACTTTTGTACAGAGATTCCACGTAGGATTGAAAGCTACGACAAACAGTTGTTTTAGGTTTCTGATGGTATCCGTCGTTCGACAGTGAAAGATGATTCAATGGCTACAAATAGTCATCTCTTACTCTCTTTTAATTTCTGCATACCTGGTGTGAGCTGAGTCATTGCCTTCATGTTTACCACATGTATGAGATGTGTACTCTAGATGACTTAGGTATATGTATGGGCGTATACCTAAGTAAGGGTGGATGTTTCTTTGGGGATGTATCTTCGTGGATGAGTTGTGGTGAATCCCCCATGGCTTTCTTCTGTGGGTTGTACCTATGTGATACACCTTGTGTTGTACTTTCTTTGTGGAGTGTTTATACACTTTTGGAATGGAATGTGGTTGGGCTCGACAGTTGGAGCCGGACTGTGACTGGTAACTTAGGTATATGTATGGGCATATACCTATGTAGGGTTGGTTTATACTTCGTGATTGTATCTTTCTACTGTGGTTTATCCTTTGTGGATTTTGTGGACTTTGAGGGTTTCGGGGTCCCTACTGAGTATCGTTATACTCACCCCTGCACGGGTTATGCCCGTACCTCATTGTGTTGGATGTAGATGATGGAAAACATTGACGGAGGCCGAGAGCGAGCCAGGACCGGACGGTACCCAGAGGTGGACCACTCGGTGAGACAGTACATGGAGAGGACAGATAGACGTGGAGTGCTGAGGTGGAAATCTGTACCTACCCTTCCGGTGGGATACTCAGCAGACATGGTAGGATATTCCCTTTTACCTTTCAGCTATTGTCCATTTTTCAGTTGTACTTGTTTTTCGTTACACCTTTACTTTACTATTGGGCTTGTATTTCTGGATCCTTTACATTCAGCACTACTTTTTGCATACAGTATTTACATAGTGATTTTCTTCCATCTTACTTTTTTTTTGTGTGTGTTACTTCTATAAACGCAATACCTTCCTAGCTTAGGGATTTACGCCTTTGGTGCAAGTCACCTTCCCCTGGCCTGTGGAAGTTGGGTTTGGGGTAGTCACAGAACGGGCCCTGAGGACGGGTCGTGACAAATTAGTATCAGAGGAGTCGGTTCTACCACAGAACTCAAGACTCTGATCATTATTTTCTGTGAAACAATAGCGTTAAAAGTATTGAGTTTGGTTTTCAGTCCAGGGAGTCCACTGTTGGTGTGGCGACTGATGTATCCATACACTAGGACCTTGACCTCTGATTTCTGACTCAGTGCACGAAAACCCTGATTGCATGTGTGTTTCCTTTGAAAAATTTTCTTCCTGGTTACTTTGTGTCAGCTCACCAAGTATACTTTTTGATCGTGGAGCACCTGTTTCTTTTCAGGATGTCTTCACCTAGTCAGTCAGCGCAGGTTCCACATGGAGAGCGCGATGGTAGCCCACCGAGCATCGAGGCCATGGGGCGGGGCCCCATCACAGTGTAGGCACCAGTGGTACCTCTAACTGCTGGGCTACCATTTTCACCAGCCCCAATAGTAGAGGGTGCATGATGCTTGAGCGCATTGCATGGGTTCCTGTGATAGAGGCCTCTGAGGGTTCGAGGTGAGACAAATTTTATGACGGCCGGGTGTTGGCTGCAGGTTATAGCATGAGTTTTCCACTCAGTTGGGACACCCACTAACTTGATGGTGTACCTTGATGTTAGTCTCTTTCAGGGAGTAGATGAGACGTGGTGGAGCCTGATTCTCTAGTTTTACGATGAGGAAAATATCACCTGGGGAGACTTAGATGGTCTTTTCAAGGTGGAGTTTGTACCAGCGACTATACGATCTGTGCGGGATCTAGAGATACTACTCTCTCCACAGGGCTTTCCGAACATACCAGATTCTTCTGCAACCAGAAGTAGATGAATGTCACAGAGGTCCAAGCAGACACGGCCAAAATGCGGGCAAACCTAAGATACTGGTACAGTTCTGCGGGGAAAATGAGATAGTGCCAACCATACGAGGATCATGTAGTGCTATGCATGCGGCGGGCAGGGTCACATGGCTCCTGACTGCCCAAACTGCCTTGCAGATGAGTAGCAGACTATAGAGGGACTTCCCAGGCAGAGGAAGAGGGTCGACCATAGTGGTCCACCGGGAGTATGTGTACTGGTGCGGGACTAACTCTAGGCATAAAGACCTTTTTCATGATTCTTCTAGCTTCGTTGATGTCATTATTTGTTATTGCTTTGTATCGTTGTACTTTGATCTATAGTAATAAAAGACACCTGTCCATGTGATTTTTTCATTCCAACCTTTTAGGTGTGGTTGATACTGAGAGGTTCTGGTAAAAACCTATGACTTGAACCTCACATTATAGATTCCTATTGGAGGAGACCCAGTTACTGCACACTGCTTCCGACAGTGTGACTCGACCCTTGGAGGCGAGAGTAACGGTTGGATCTCTTGGTAGTGGCGTCGAGGCCTTACAACATCGTCCATGGCATGAAATAGTACCATTCGAGTCAAGATTAACTGTATTAGCCAAAGGACGTGGTTTATCCAGGGGATGAGACCGGATTTCACTTTTTGAAAAAGGAGAAATCTTAACAGCTCTCGTAGGATGTAAGCAAAGAAGGGTGTAGTCGAGTTCTTTAAAATTGGCTAGTCACACCCATAGTTTGTTGAGCGAATGGTTTATAATTTAATCTAATCTCAAAAGTATATGGTGTGTCTTCTTATAGAAGGACCATAACTAGAGACAATGGTGTTGGCTTGAGTTCCTCTACGACTATGACTTCGAGATAGTCTATACTCATAGAAAGGGGAACATTGTAGCAGATGAAGATTGCACAGAGTAGGCAGAAGTCATATAATGATAGGAGACGGAGACCATTGGAGTTCGAGGATGGAGACCACGTCTTCTTATGAGTCTCACCTCGATGAGGTCTACGAATATTTGGCCGGGGTGGCAAGTTATCTCTATGATTCATCGGGCCGTTCCAGGTCCTCTGTAGAGTAGGTGAGGTGGCTTACCACCTGGCCCTTCCACCTCAGTTGCAACGGATGCATGATGTCTTCCACGTATCTCAGCTACGGAGAAACGTGCATGACCCGTCCCACATTATCGACCATGGGGAGCAAGACATTGATGACTGGGTGAAATTCATGGAGGTTCCAGTGGAGATTGGGGATCAGCCAGAGTGGGTCCTTCGTGGATGGACGGTTCCTCTGGTGCACATTCGCTGGCAGCACGGGAACCTCTAGGAGAGAACATGGGAGCGGGAGGCACAGATGCATGCTCAGTACCCTCATTTTTTCGCCTAGTGTGTGTTGTAGATTTATGGGTATGTAAATCCCTGATGTGGGGTTAATGTAAAGAACTATAAATTTCAAGGGAATTTTTTTTTAATTTTTTTTGAATTTTACAAGTCCGCAGTTTCTGATGGTGCTTGATTCTTTGGCTCAGTGTGCCCGGAATCAATTTCTGAAGTTTTGTTAAGCTTTTTAGTAATGCACATAAGTATTTTTACTAAAAAAGTGGAATAAATCTTAAACGGTTACTCAGATCAGAAATTTGAGGGCACCATTGTGCTTAGGATGGCGGGTTTACCCTAGGCGCGACTTATGTTTAGTCGGCACGGGCCTCCTATGAAAAATCCAAAAAATGGCACAACCGTAAATAAAATAATTAAATAAATTAATTGATTTTTCAAATTCTTATTACTCAGAAATGGTAGCTCAGATTAAAAATCTGAGACCACCACTAAACTCGTGAGGTCATGCTTTATTTAAGGAGATACTAACTTTGGCAGCACGGGCAACCAGAAAAAGTTAGTTTTTGGCCGAAAACAAAATAATTAAGTGACAATTATTTTATTTTAAAATTCATAACTTCTAAAAGGTAAATCGGATTGAAAATCTGAGAGTATCGTTGGGTTCGTTGGGGCGTTTTTCACCTAGGCAGAGCATACCCTTGACCGGCGCGAGTCGAGGGTGACTGATAATAAATTTCTGAACTTTTTTTCATGTACATTCCGTAAATGTATGTTCATGATTTTATATCTTTTGAACCGGTGCTCGGAATTAACATCCGAGGACACCGATGAACTCATAGCGCCGATATTCGCTTAAGGGGACCTTTACCGTAGTTGCATTTTGTATAGGAGGGAAGTTATAAATTGGGGTTTCTAATTAAAATTAAAAATTAAATGAAATTATGTGTGCAACAAATTTTTTTTATTTGGTGGTGGTTAAAGCCTCTAGGTGGAGGTTAGGGGTGGGGCCCACCACACCCAAACCTCTCCTGATAGGATATAACTAAAGGTGGGGCCCACACGAACACCAAATCCTTGAACTTCCAGAAACTTTTGGACTTCCCATTAAAGTGCCAACACACCCATGTAATTACTTTTTGAGACCCTTGAAGTTCTTTCCAACTCCATGTAATTAATTAATTGAATCAACTTAATTAATTAATTTGGAGTGTTAGAATTTATTTTTTCCAACATTAAAAGGAGGGCTGATATTTTCTTATTTTGGTTGGACATATTACCTTGGGAGGTTTTGGAGGATTAGAAAGAAAGTGTTCTTCCCATGAAGAACCTGAAGGACATATTAAACATATTCCTCCGCATCAAGTGAGAGGACACCGCCCGCAAAGGACGCCGCAAAACGACAACGTTATTTCTTCCGGCGTTGACGAAATGGCGTCCATCTTCCATGACGCCCGAATTACGCGATTCCTGTCTTACGCAGCTCATCGACGTGCAACGTCAAATGTGGGTAGGGGGTTTAGATTACTCTAATTATTTCCATCCTCTTCGATGCATACTTTGTTCGACGGTGGACATTTGTTTTCATATAATGTGGAGGGCGCGGGCCGAACAAACATGGCCCAATGTCCCTTCGTTGGTTTATGTTGTTTGATGATGGAGGCGAAGCCGAGAGGGCGTGGTGTCGTCGCACCGCGCCGGAGGAAGGAGGCCACGATCTTGTAGCGACGACGATCGAAGGCGGCAGGGACTGAAGGCCGGGCCGCAGTGGTGGGGGACTGGCGCCATCGTGCCAGCCATGTGGGAGGAAACCGCGGCCCGCAATCACGGGTCGCTCGGCCGAAGAATGTCCGGGCTGGAATAACCGGCTGGCTATAGCCAGTCGGGATGGAGAAGACCCCGACCCGCAAACGCAGGCAGCTCGGCGTGCGAACCGGCCAACCGCTTGCCGACTGGGATGAAGGAAAACTGCGGTGCCCATAGGCGCTACGTGTAGAGGAATCACGGCCCGAAACCGTGGATCACTCATGCGGGACAGAACATGCTAGATAAGGTCGGCCGGGTAGGAGAGGCGGTGCTGCTTGGCGCCACCGGACTAACAGAACTGTCCCGCCATGTGGGCAGGGTCTATGGGTGGGCCTCGCCCCACCGGGCCGGGCCGAGCCCCCCACAGGGCTGGACCCACCGGGTCGGGCCCGCGGGTAGACCGAGTACCACTGATCCGGGCCGACCCGCCAGCCCACTGGGCTTGACAGGCTGGGCCCGTTTCGCTTAAACGTGAATAACTTTTAGACCGCGCATCCGATCGACACACCGTCTGCGGCACTGGGACTCTCAAGACGAGGTGGTCCTTTTATGATAATATAAGTGTGTTTTGGACAACTTTGGAAAATTTTTGGGCATGGAATGAGCGTAAATCCAACCAGCCCCCTGGAACGGAAATGCAAATAACTCTCAGACCGGGCATCCAATTGACGCACTGTCTGTTGCATTGGGTTCATTATGATGATATGGAACTATGAGGTACATCAAATCAAGAATTAATGATAGTTTATGTATCGAAACTTGGCTCGAGGAGAGGACCCTACCAGAATTGAGCGTGCTGTGTGCGGGAACCCAAGAGCTGACAGTAACTAGACTGGACTGAATCCTCTGTGGGTTCGACAACAATGAGACTGGACTGAATCCTCCGTGGGTTCAACAACAATGAGACTGTACTGAATCCTCCATGGGTTCGACAGCAGCGAGACTGGACCGAATCCTCCGTCGGTTCGACAACAACGAGACTGGACTGAATCCTCTATGGGCTCAACAACAACGAGACTGGACTGAATCCTTCATGCGTTCAACATCAACGAGATTGGACTGAATCCTCTGTGGGTTCGATAGCAACGAGTCTGGACTGAATCCTTCATGCATTCGACATCAACGAGACTAGACTAAATCCTCTGTGGGTTCGACAGCAACGAGGCTGGACTGAATCCTCTGTGGGTTCGACAATAGTGAGACTGGACCCGAATCCTACGTGGGTTCGACGACAAAAAATTTTGTACTGAGATTCCACATAGGATAAATAGCTACAACAGACTGTTGTTTTAGGTTTCTGCGGGTACCTGTCATTCAACTATGAAAGAGGATTCAGTGGCTACAACTAATCATCTCTAACTGTTTTTTATGTTGTGTATACCTAGTGTGAGCTCAGTCATTGCCTTCGTTTTTACCACATGTATGAGATGTGTACTCTGGATGACTTAGGTATATGTATGGGAGTATACCTAAGTAAGGGTGGATGTTTCTTCGTGGATGTATCTTCATGGATGTGTTGTGATGAATCCCACGTGGCTTTCTTTTATGGGTTGTACCTATGTGACACACCTTGTGTTGTACTTTCTTTGTGGAGTGTTTCTACACTTATGGAATGGAATGTAGTGGGGCTTGTGAGTTGGAGCCAGACTGTGACTGGTAACTTAGGTATATGTATGGGCATATACCTAAGTAGGGTTGGTTGATACTTCTTGATTGTATATTTATATAGTTGTTTATCCTTTGTGGATTTTTTGGGACTTTTAGGGTCTCGGGGTCCCTAGTGAGTATCGTTATACTCACCCCTGCACGAGCTATGCCCGCACCTCATTATGTTGGATACAGATGATAGACATCGTGGATGGAGGCCGGGAGCGATCGAGGACCTGACGATACCCGAAGGTGGACCACTCAACAAGACAGTACATGGAGTGGACTGATAGACGTGGAGTGCTAAGGTGGACATCTATACCTACCCTTTAGGTAGGATACTCGACAGACGTTCCAAGAGATCCTCTTTTACCTTTCAGCTATTGTCCCTTTTTCAGTTGTACTTGTTTTACGTTGTAACTATACTTTACTGTTGGGCTTGTATTTCCAGTTCCTTTACTTTCAGCACTACTTTTTTTATACAGTATTCACTTAGTTCTTTGATTCCAGCTTACTCTGTTTTTGTGTGTGTTACTTATATAAAGGAAATGCCTTCCCATCTTAGGGATTTACACCATTGGTGCTAGTCGCCATCCCCTGGCCTATGGAAGGTGGGCTTGGGGTATTCACGGCACGGTCCCCAAGGATGGGTCGTGACAATTAACTATTGTTGTTACTAACACCCCATGACATCAAATGTCTTTTCAAGAGAATTTATTCATCCTTCAAATATCACTGGATATGTGGTTCCATCGAATTCTTGAGGATTTTTCCTTATAAAATGCTCCACAAAAGACATGTTTCTTCGTGGTAGATCATGTTCTTCTCTAGCCTGGATACCTCCTGCGTTTAATATATGAGTCAACTAAGAAATTATTTTCAGAAACTGCTTGGTTCCGATTCCCACCATTCCAGGATACATATTCGTACAGACATTAGCCTCTTGATGCCTTCCGACTTCAGCTTTCCAATTTCTTCTATGGAAAACCATTATGAATAGACCTTACTTAGATGAAACAACATGGTAATATGTAAATTTTATAACATTTTAAATTAACATATATAAAAAATCATTTATGGTATTATTTTAACATTATCATAACTCCTAAAGTTATCTAAACCATCATCTGATACCAACTATAAGGTCCTGACATTAAAATATTTCATAATCCCGAGCTTTAGACAAGAACACACATTATTACAAATTGAGTATCTTTTCATGTTTATAGATTTAGGTAATTAAGACATAAAACATACATAATATATCGTAATCATACATGTGGATACTATTAAAACAATATCTTTTTTTTCAAAACATAAAACTTTTCAAATAAAACATAATTCATTTAAAATATCTTCATAACATTTAATATTTCTTCCTTATATCTTTTACACATTATTATTACCTGTGAAAAACATTTAAAAACCTAGGATGAGAACAAAAATCTCAGTAAGGGATATAAGGAAATAAATCTTTTGTTTAGTGATAACATATAAACCAGAAAAATACATTTAAAAAAAATCATTAACATGCATGGAAACATCATGTAGTTTCCTTAGGCCATATTTACCATATCACACTTAGAGTCACCCTTACACATGGAATAACCATTTGGTCAAATTCTACTTATGTAGTACCCAATGAATTAGAGAGCTATAATGGGGATCAACCCATAATAACTTGAGAAATAATGGGATCAACCCAACATAAACTATGTCCAAGGAACTTATCGTGGTAATAAAATATCATGAAATTAGGAGAAACCACTGATTCCATATATATATATACACACATAAACAAATATTTTGAGATTTATTAAATATTATTTTAGAAGGCTATTAAAAGGAAAGTCCCTTACAAATATAATTGGAGAGGAAATTAATAGAATGGAATTGATATGCTTATAAACTATAAATACAGATAATACAACATAATATAAACAATAAATCATCACAACAACAACCTTAATACCACATAATGGATAAATTATAAGGATAACCCAAATATTTTAAATTATGTTAAAAATTCCCTTACCTCAAGTTCTTCTTACTTCAAATGTGTTTAAACTTCCTCCTGATCTCTTCTCCTTGAGATCCTCTTTAAGGCCTTTGGTTTTTCCCTTTTGGTGAGACCAGGAGGTCTCAAACCTGGGGAAAGGTCTTGGTAGGACTATTGGGTATAACTTAGTCATGGATAAAGTCTTGAGAGGTGTGAGAGAAAGAGGGGGAGTGGGTGGTATTTATAGGGGAGAAGTGAGGAGTTTTATAATATTTTAATCATTATTTTATTATTTTTTTCTCAAGAGTTTGAATAGTCTTGATTCATGTGACCCAAAATAGTAAATAGAGCATGTGAGTTCCAACCTAGTGTGATTACATCATTCATGATGTCATAAATACTATATTTAACTAATAATTGTAAATAAAATATTTTAACATATTTCACTATTCATAAAAAAATCAAGAATTTCAGAAAAATCCTAAAAATTAACCCTCACCATTTTTCAATGTTAATAATTCATAAATGAACTCCATTTTTTTAAGATAAGTTTCTAGATATGATTAATTTAATTTTTAAATAAAATCATACTTTATTCAAAAATTAACAATTTTAAATCTATAACTCATTTTATATCACATTTAAAAAGTAATCAAGATGTTAATATCTTATAGCATTTATAAAATAAAATAATAAAATGATTTACTATTTATAAGGGTCATATTACTATTCCTATTACTATTTATAAGGGTATGTTACAATTCAACAAAAATCAAGTTGGATCCATTAGACTCCAAATGACTTACTTATCACAACCATAGATGACATTTTTTTCAACTTCAAATCATAGAAGTAGCAAAATTTTGTTTAAAGGCTAGTTATAACTATATACATAAAAAAATATTTCATGCTTTTCAAATTACTTTTTAAACCTTGTGGTGCTATAGTCAAACATTAATTTGGAATTATTAGACAATAAAAATTATTATGACTAAATATATAAAATCCATTTTTACAAATTTCATTAACGTAAGTGGAGAATTTTAATTCAAACATAATCCTAAAGACACGATGAGATAGTGAGTTTTCCAAATAGAAAATTTTAAAATGTTTTTTTTATAAAAATTAAATATAAAAATTATTCCAATGATATAAATTATATTATTATATATATATATATTATTAAACAAATTTTTCATTTAAAATAATCTTAAATAATTTTAAAAACATTTAAAGAAATGACAATTCTAATTATAAACAAATATATTTCACTATTTATCAAAAACAATTATCACTTCATAAAATTCTAAAAAATTCACCTTAATATATTTTTGATATGATGTCTTAAAAAATGAACATTATTTTTTCAAATAAATTTATAAGTGTCACAAATTAGTTTTTAATGAAAATCAAAAAAGGAAACAAAATTGTTCTTAAAAAATACAGTTTTAAGCGTAAAGAGAGATTTATTATTATCTGTATAAAACTAATAAGATGAATGTTAAATATTTTTTTGAATAAATAGTATATAAATTTCATTAAAATCAACTGATAAAATTTATTTTCTTAATTTACTGATGTGAAACACATTTTTGTGCATAAATTTATTTTTTTAAATAAATACATTCAATACTTTAAAATATATTTTATTTTCATTTACAATTAATCTATCACCCAATAATTAATTATATATATATATATATTTCAACCATATATTTTCATAATTTTTTAATCATCTTCATACCCTTCATTCCTATAACATTTTGATAACTATTATATTAAATAATAATATTTTAATAGTTATCCATGTTTCTCTTAAACATGATGATGAATGAAATATAAACTAAACTCGGTGTTGCATATAACACAAGATAAACTCATTACTACATGTAAAATAAGATAAAATAATTGTTTCATGTAACTAATGATAAAATTAGTGTCCCATGTAACTTCAAATATCAAAAATTTAAATTTATTTTTTAAAAAATATTTTAAAAAAATCATGAGGTGTTACATTATACCCCACTTAAAATGAATTTCATCTCCAGAATTTGTCAAATTTTTACCAACATTTTAGGATACTAATACCTTGTTACATCCATAGGTTCCAACTTATCTTACTCAAGATGGTGGTTTTCCCACAATACATTGACTAGGTGGGTGGTTTTGTTTCATATAACTTTCTCTTTATAATCCATAATCTCAAATAACACTTAATTATAAGAAAGATATTGCTATAGTGGTACAACCTCTGAGTTTAGAACATATGAAGTATGAGGTATTTACTTACTTAATATAGTTAAATGTAACACATTATAAACCTGAGAGAATTTTTGTGGAAGCATAAAGCAATAAATTTTTTTCCTGATACAATCAAGTATTTCAAAGGGACCAATATACCTAGGTTTTAGTTTTCCATTATTTTTTACAAGAATAAATTCATATAAATTCCCTAACTGAACTAAAATTCTAGATCATATTTGGGATTATCATCAGAAAAATTATGTCAATTATTTTTGTCCTTACATGTTATTTAATGGATCTAACCTTCTTCTTAAATATCAATATTTTGTTTCTATCCTAATAGTTTCTTTTATACAACTCCATTAAACATATTGGACCTCTATAGTTATTTAAATAAATAGATTCATAAGGATCCATCTGAATTATTGACGAAAATATATTATTTTAAAAATAATCAACTAGAGGAAGGTGTTTTTATAAACCAAATTTTAAATCTAGAAAACAAGATATTAGCATATCCTCTATATTTTAATTTTTTTTTCTTAGGATAACCCTCTATCTGGGGATGATACGAAGTGCTCAAACTCAACTTTATATCACGGTCTTACTGAAAGCAATGCCAAAAATTTGGGGTAATGTTTAGGTCTTGATTAGATAGAATTTAATTTGGTACCCCATGAAACATTACCACATCCTTGAAATATATTATGGAAAGGGTATAGGGAGATAAATACTCATTAATAGTATCAAAGTGTGTTGACTTCATAAGGTAATTAACTAAAACCCATAATTACCTAAACCTCATAGAAACATAAAGCCTAAAGGTTACCAGTAACATAAATAATATTTCCATTAAGTGTAAAGTAATTCATCCATAAATAAAAGTTTCACTAAAACAAATAAAAAACCAAAGTGTATTATTTCAAAAAATATCTCTTAAATCATCTTTAATATGGATAAATTCCTATCACATAAAATCTTCAAATGGGGTGTTAAATAATTTTAAGTTATGATATACCTTCATCTCATAAACCCATGATAGTGTCCATAACATTTAATTTAATCTTACATAAATACATATATACTTCCAAAATTAACACAATCCATAGATGTTTCTTAATTTATATAACTGAAATGAAATTACTAAAATACTTTCAAAACATAATTCATGAACCAAAATACATAAAATATTCAATCCTTTAACTTTATTTGTTGTAATAGAAAATTTCTTTCCATGGTCTAGGGGAAAATCTTTATATTAGAGCATTGAATTGGATAATTCAAAATTTCAAAATATATAAGACATTGAAATCTTATACATTTTTTTTATCTATGACAATATTTTCACAATAGATCACATCTTCCCCACCATTTGAGATATTCATCTAGGTTCTTCTTCCAACCTTCTTGACATGTAGGAAGCTGAATTTTTTTCCTATGTATTCATTACCATGAGAACGTTCATAAAAGTTAATATTCCTATTATTATATGCTTTAGAAATATCACCAACGTTCATGTTGTTAATCACATATCATGATAACTAACTAAGAATAATTACAATGTCTATCTCTATAGTATTCATCTTATTTGGTTCCTCATAGTGATAATATTTTCTATCATATTAATTGTTAAAATGATTCCTTTTGGATCCATCAATTGATTCTGACGAATAATAATTATATGAGTAATAATAATTGTAGAGACCCGAAGCCTGACATACATGGACATTACATTACTTTTGTGGAATACTTAGTACATAACAAAAACACACACTAAAGGATCGTAATAGTTTAGTGTCTTTGGAAACTCGGAACGTAATCTTCTAATCGTGGTGAAAGATCTTCAATATCTCCCATAAAGATCTTCCTTTTTTTTACCTAAAACCTTTATTTATATCCTGGGGAAAAGAAAACATAAAAGGGTGAGCTCAAATGCTCAGTAAGGGTATACAAAAGAAATAAAAATCATATCATATCTTTTTGAAAATCATAACCTGCAAAAGAGATCATAATATCTTAACATGGAACAAATCATAGAATTGAAAATGAGATCACCATAATCATAACATGAAACTTGAAACTTTGTGGCATGCACACATAATCATGGAAAATCATTTCTTGTTAGTCATGACTCATTGCCAAGACTATCTTAGTGGACAAAGTCCCTTTCTGAATCGAGTAACCCTCGTTTCAGTCCTGTTTCACTGAACCGGTATAACCTACCATTTCAGCCATGTCTATCTCATGAGATATAAAATATTTACCCAATGCATTGGAGGGAGATATAGGTCCCACCCATCTTATAATGAATCCTTTCTTATGTGTGCCACATAATCATAAACCATACATCATAGCTTAACCCATGTAATAAAAATGGGATTCTTAAACAACATGACATCATAAAACAATTCATATAAGATAAAGGAAATCATAAAAATGTTTCCATCACAACATAATCAAATCCATGTAATAATAGGGATAAAAACAGAACCCTTTTATTATCTTAGATGGAAAATAATTTTGATAAAATACTTGAACTTCATTCTTGAGGAAAATATCCTTTCTTCTTCAAAAACATTTTTCCTTTCATAACATGTCATAAAACATTAAAATAAAAGAAGTTGATTAAAAATAAACTTGAAAACTTGTAAAGGAAGATTCTTGGAAATAATGTTTTAAAAATCCATTCATGCCGTATAAGTTAAAAAAACATTCTTCGTACTTTTGTCGGAAAAGTCAAAAAGTACCTCGTACGAAAAACATCAAAAGATTCCTTTCATTTCTTTTACTAAAAACTCACCGAAGGGTAAAAATGGATTTAAAAAATTGTAGGTGGATGGAAATAATATTACATATTGATGAAACATGGATGTGGATGATAAAATACACCCCAGTAAATACTTACGAATAAACAATCTCGGATAAAAATGAGATTGTGATATTTCCCTTACCTTGGGTCCGACTTGCTTTGTAAGTGTCTGAACCTCCTGTATAATGATTTAAATCATGTTATTGACTTATTAAAGAATCATATTCATTGTTATGATATCATATATGATTCACCTATGACATTATATTACCCGTTCTTTTGTAAATTCCATGTTAAAGAAGCGTTTTGGGTAAAATCGTTTCATTTATCGTAGGTGTTTTGATTTGTTGTTCTTGACATTATTATTACTTATATCATGATTTACTTACTTCCAGAATATAAAATATGATTTATATATCATATATATTCAGTATATATATATATATATAATAGATAGATAAATGAAATGAAAAACACCGTTCATGGAGACGATAGTCCGTACGTACGCATGAACGTTATTTTCCTTTCCTTATTGTCTTGAATGGAAGTAAGTAGATGACATACATATATATATATATATATACATAAATCCAGTAGCTTTATAATGTCATATATTTCATTATTATTTATTATATATACTTTATAATCATTCTTAAATGGTTAACATGGAGAATGAATCTCATCGCGTCGTGGAGACGGTAGTCCGTACGTACGCACGAGCGATGATATCATTTCTATAAATATTGAATTGAATTGGAGTGGATTATACAATATATCAGAATCAATATGATGTTGTAATAACTATGTATAGTTATTCTTTACACCATTATACCCATCCATGTAAGGTGGTGGTGGAAAATAGATTACACCACGGCGTGGAGACGGTATTCCGTACGTACGCACGCGCGGTGATTTCTTTTTACGTAGGATGGATAGATGGTGAAATAAGGATGTTTAATACTTATAATAACATATCAGTATATGAGTGATACTGATGTTATTACTTCATAATGAAACAACCTAATAAGAAGAAGTGGAAGAAGAAATAAAGATGAAAGAATTGGTAACGGTAATTACCTCTTCTTTGAAGCGCCTCTTTGAGACCTCCTCTTAGGGCACTAAAATTGGTCTTTGAGGAAGACCAGAACCTCTAGGATGTTGCTAGGGAAGTGTAGAAGAGATTTTGGTAGGGGTTGGCCGAGCTTGAGAGCTCAAATTGGTGTGAGGAGGAGGGGGAGGAGGTGTCCTTTTATAGGGGAGGAGAGGGGCACCTTAGGAATTCTTAAAAATATTAATTTATAATAAATCTAACCCCACTTAAAAACCTCCAAAATGACTCATATTAGAAGCTTAGATGAGAAAGGGTTGTAATCTCATCAACCAATCAAATTTAGACATGTTTGGATCTTATTTTAAACCTTATCAATTAGATTTAACTCTAAGTTAAATAATTTGACTTTTACCGTGTCTTTTTGTTTTCTTTCACTATATGGTTAATACACTTACTATAACATGCCAAAAGAACCCCAAATTGTTTATTATTAATATATATATCCTTATCTAAGTCATTTGGCCGAACCTTAGATTTTTAGGAATAAAATAACAATTAATAATATAATATTTGATTTAAAAACTATTTTGTGTCAATTTTGACACTATTTGATATATGATTTTTGTGAAAGTCATAACAGAATTAAATGTTCGAACCAAGTTGATTAAATCAACATTAATATATCATAGTAACCTATAAAATTAGTGTAATTCATAAAAATTCTCAAATTACATTTATTTTGGTGTTTATAACATCAATTATGTCAATATTTCATAAATAAGATAATTACTGCATCATCTTTGTGTCATAAATTAATTAAATTATTTGATGTCTAAAATTTACAAATAAAATACTATTATGTAGGAAATCTTTTTATATTTCTAATGAATATTTATAGTCGAATTTATCTTATGTATAACCCCATATTAAAAATGATTTACTTATTAAACTTTGATTTTAACTATTTTAACCCTTCTTTAAATAAATTAATAATAAATGTCCTAATCTAATCCAAGTGGGCCTAAATGGTCATATTTTATTCCTAAGTTTGTTTTTGGTCGAATTACACTTGTCCAATAGAATTAGAACATGTGTTAGGGTAATATTGATATCATATTTACCCTTAGTTACCCTATTTACTATTAACCGCGATAAAAAAAGTAAAAAGTTACTATTCACCAAAAAATTATTTTCATCTCATTGAACCACATTTTAGTCCTTGATATTAACCGTGTCTCTCGGATTTTCGAAATTCCATTCACAGAAGTGGCAAAATTAAGTTTTATGAAAAATTCAGTTTTTTTAACTACCACTTAGTAGTTTCACCATTCATCAAAAATTGATGTTTTTCAGAACAATGCCAAAATTTCATCCTAAGCTATATTTCATATTCCGAATTCAAAAATGAAATCTATTTTACCAAATTCATAACATAGAAGTTTCATTAATTAATTTTATAATTAAATCCTGCTGTTAAAATAAATAGCGTGTTTTTAGGAAACAATATATATCAAAAGATTGACACTTGATTATGTCTGGTTTAAATGTGAAATTACAACCAATGACCAACATTGTATTAAATTGTAAAAATATATTCTAAATATACTTTAAAACCACTCAAATTAATAATTTATCACTATTAATTATTTCGATTAAAAAAGTTGTTTTTAATTATAATTTAGTAATTTTCACTATTCATCAGAATATGAAAGTTATCCGAAAAGTACCAAAATTTCACCTTAGGCTAAATTCGATACTCCGAATCCAAGAATGAAGTTCATTTTGAAAAATAAGATTTACAGAATTTTAAAAAGTGGTTATTACTATTCATAACGGCTAGTTTTAATAATATATTAATAGCACATCATTGTTTAGTGAAACTCGGTATTGCGTATTACACACGCTATCGAGGAAGGTCGCGATTGCGTGTAATGCAAGGCAAGAAAAGGATGCGTGTTGTGCAAGCTCCTTTTGGTGTAGCGTACAACACAAGACATTAATAAAATTAAAAATAATATTTTTTTATAAAATCTTGGGCTGTTACATTCTACCCCCCTTAAAATGAATTTCGCCCTCGAAATTCGTCGGGGTTATAAATGGTTTACTATTCGAAAGTTTCTTTAATAGAAACTCACATCGTAAAAAGGAATATCAAAACCAATCTTTAAAAACAAAAGTATGAAACGTAACGGTTACCCAAATAAACTAATCATTGGGTTTCCACATAGGTGAAAATATGGATATGGAAGAGAAATCTAACCATCATGTTCTGATGGAGAGTGGTAGAGAACATGGCTATAGAAAATCCAGTAATCACAAATCCATATATTTGTGATGATATAAGGTACCATCTGATTCATCAGGTATAAGATCACTAGGACAACATTTTTGGTTTTCAAGATCATTTCCCCTAAAGTTGAAAATTTGAATTAGAATAAATACTTACTTTATTTTGGTACAATCTCACTGTTGTTCGTTCCTTGAACAATTTCCACTTCATCTCTTAAATAAATGAAGTTGAATTTGTTCTTCGTGAAGTGTTAGCAGATCATGTGATAGAATGACGGGTCATTCCATCTGTCTCAAACAAAAGGTTAGCAAAAATTATATGCATAAATCGATCTATAGTGAGATTAATCATATATGGTTCCTAAAATGGACTTATACTTCATATATCATACTGCTTAATATAATAAAACTAGTTTCTACTAAACAGGGACTTCCTGTAGGTCAGTGGTAGGCGATAAAGGCCAGTCGCACTTCGGTTGTGGGTTCGATTCCTACAGCCTTGTCCGAAGCGATGGGTTGTCGCCCGTCCTGCAGGTTGTCCTTTTTTCTAAAACTACATTACTATAACATCCCATCAATAATATCGAAAAAAAACTTCTATCCTTAAACAATAATCACTTATGTCCAACATAATCCATTTCAATCTTTAGGCTTATCCATAATACTGCAGTCCACTCTCATAACATAGTGAAAACGATTACCAGAGATTTAATACCATCGTTGATCCCCATATATCATAAGATATGTTTTGTTGGTCACATTCTAAACATTCAAAGTCCTTAATCATGTATTCTCTTGAATACCTTAGTGAAAACATGAATGCAGTTAAAAGTTAACACTTTCCACATACCAAAATCCTAAAAATTCTATATACTCAATCCATGATATCACTTAGTCCTTATATCAATCATGAGCTCGTGAATACTATTAAACATTTCATTTTCTCGTCTTCATTATGCGCATATCATCTTATTTCCAAAAAAAATATTTCAATCACTTTGAATACCACATCAATAAATATTGCAATACTCAATGATACAACATTATTTTGGAATCCCATTACATAAACGCTTAATCATTCCACCACATCGTTATCATATTCAACATCGCCAATAGTGATCGCATGTGACTTCCCTTTGTCCTTTGCCTTCAGTGGTTGCTCATGTTGATCATCACTAACCCTTGGATTAGGGCATTTATTAGCATAATGCCCCATTTCCTTGCACATGAAGCATTGAAGTGTTGGTGGTGCGTTCTCTGCAGTGTTTGCTTTATTCACATCATTAGAAAACCTTTTTCCATTACTTCGACACTCAGCTGGTCGATGACCTTCTTTTCCACACTTAAAACATTTTCTAGTCCCTTTAAGACAATCTCCACCATGCTTCTTTCCACACTTTGTGCATAAGGAAACATTCATCTTCTTTTCACCATTATTTTGAGATTTCTCCTTGAACTCCATCTTTCGTTTCTTGTCAAAACCATGAGATGGATATGTAACACCAACTTCCATTTCTACCTCGATAGCACAACACACAATTTCTTCATAGCTACTGAAGTCTCTTATAGCTAATGCCCTTCGAAGACTTGGTTTTAAGGCACTGAAAAATTGATCAACTTTACATTCAGGTTGGCTGATAATGCCAGATGCATACCTTGCAAGTCTTGTAAAATTTGCTTCGTCTATACCAACAGATTCATCATCCTTCTGCTTCAGCTCAAGAAACTCCTTTTCCATCTTTGTTCGAAGAATACGAGGGAAGTACTTACTGAAAAACAAGTTCTTGAACTCGTCCCATTCCATGGATTCAATTTCATCTCTTTGCCTCGTATTCTTGATAAGATTTCACCTTCCAAACGATATACTGCTAAGATGACTTTATCATGCTCAGAACATTGTTGAACTGAAAATATTTTTTCAGTGGTACTGATCCATTGTTCAGCAACAAGTGGATCAGAAGACCCACTGAAAGAAGGTGGACGTTGCCTCATGAAGGACTCAATAGAATATTGTTCCCTTCTCTGCTCATTTGAAAGTCCAGAATGATTCATATCTTGTGTAAGTATAGCAATAAGATTTTGCACTCCATCTCCCATAACATTTGTTTGTTCAGGAGGACAATCATTTCATTTTCCATTGCATTGATCAACACGGTTCCTTCGGGTTCCAGCCATCGTCTAAAACCCAAAAAGAATAGTGTGAGAGGCAAAAATCATTCTAGGGAAAACAACATAATAAATGGGGAGTACCTTCAATATCTAACATCTTAGGTTTAATTCTATGATCGTTAGCGTAGTTCTAGTACTATAACTTATACGTATACTTAACCTTAGGGACATCCCTAGACATACCGTAGAAATATCTCTAGGGATCTCACTAACGTTTTCGCATCCTAGTTTCCAAAGGTTGACTAAACCTTTCCTCTGATACCAACTGTAGAGACCCGAAGCCTGACATACATGGACATTACATTAATTTTGTGGAATACTTAGTACATAACAAAAACACACACTAAAGGATCGTAATAGTTTAGTGTCTTTGGAAACTCGGAACGTAATCTTCTAATCGTGGTGAAAGATCTTCAATATCTCCCATAAAGATCTTCCTTTTTTTTATACCTAAAACCTTTATTTATATCCTGGGGAAAAGAAAACATAAAAGGGTGAGCTCAAATGCTCAGTAAGGGTATACAAAAGAAATAAAAATCATATCATATCTTTTTGAAAATCATAACCTGCAAAAGAGATCATAATATCTTAACATGGAACAAATCATAGAAGTGAAAATGAGATCACCATAATCATAACATGAAACTTGAAACTTTGTGGCATGCACACATAATCATGGAAAATCATTTCTTGTTAGTCATGACTCATTGCCAAGACTATCTTAGTGGACAAAGTCCCTTTCTGAATCGAGTAACCCTCGTTTCAGTCCTGTTTCACTGAACCGGTATAACCTACCATTTCAGCCATGTCTATCTCATGAGATATAAAATCTTTACCCAATGAATTGGAGGGAGATATAGGTCCCACCCATCTTATAATGAATCCTTTCTTATGTGTGCCACATAATCATAAACCATACATCATAGCTTAACCCATGTAATAAAAATGGGATTCTTAAACAACATGACATCATAAAACAATTCATATAAGATAAAGGAATTCATAAAAATGTTTCCATCACAACATAATCAAATCCATGTAATAATAGGGATAAAAACAGAACCCTTTTATTATCTTAGATGGAAAATAATTTTGATAAAATACTTGAACTTCATTCTTGAGGAAAATATCCTTTCTTCTTCAAAAACATTTTTCCTTTCATAACATGTCATAAAACATTAAAATAAAAGAAGTTGATTAAAAATAAACTTGAAAACTTGTAAAGGAAGCTTCTTGGAAATAATGTTTTAAAAATCCACTCATGCCGTATAAGTTAAAAAAAACATTCTTCGTACTTTTGTCGGAAAAGTCAAAAAGTACCTCGTACGAAAAACATCAAAAGATTCCTTTCATTTCTTTTACTAAAAACTCACCGAAGGGTAAAAATGGATTTAAACAATTGTAGGTGGATGGAAATAATATTACATATTGATGAAACATGGATGTGGATGATAAAATACACGCCAGTAAATACTTACGAATAAACAATCTCGGATAAAAATGAGATTGTGATATTTCCCTTACCTTAGGTCCGACTTGCTTTGTAAGTGTCTAAACCTCCTGTATAATGATTTAAATCATGTTATTGACTTATTACAGAATCATATTCATTGTTATGATATCATATATGATTCACCTATGAAATTATATTACCCGTTCTTTTGTAAATTCCATGTTAAAGAAGCGTTTTGGGTAAAATCGTTTCATTTATCGTAGGTGTTTTGATTTGTTGTTCTTGACATTATTATTACTTATATCATGATTTACTTACTTCCAGAATATAAAATATGATTTATATATCATATATATTCAGTATATATATATATAATAGATAGATAAATGAAATGAAAAACACCGTTCATGGAGACGGTAGTCCGTACGTACGCATGAACGTTATTTTCCTTTCCTTATTGTCTTGAATGGAAGTAAGTAGATGACATACATATATATATATATATATACATAAATCCAGTAGCTTTATAATGTCATATATTTCATTATTATTTCTTATATATACTTTATAATCATTCTTAAATGGTTAACATGGAGAATGAATCTCATCGCGTCGTGGAGACGGTAGTCCGTATGTACGCACGAGCGATGATATCATTTCTATAAATATTGAATTGAATTGGAGTGGATTATACAATATATCAGAATCAATATGATGTTGTAATAACTATGTATAGTTATTATTTACACCATTATACCCATCCATGTAAGGTGGTGGTGGAAAATAGATTACACCACGGCGTGGAGACGGTATTCCGTACGTACGCACGCGCGGTGATTTCTTTTTACGTAGGATGGATAGATGGTGAAATAAGGATGTTTAATACTTATAATAACATATACGTATATGAGTGATACTGATGTTATTACTTCATAATGAAACAACCTAATAAGAAGAAGTGGAAGAAGAAATAAAGATGAAAGAATTGGTAACGGTAATTACCTCTTCTTTGAAGCGCCTCTTTGAGACCTCCTCTTAGGGCACTAAAATTGGTCTTTGAGGAAGACCAGAACCTCTAGGATGTTGCTAGGGAAGTGTAGAAGAGATTTTGGTAGGGGTTGTCCGAGCTTGAGAGCTCAAATTGGTGTGAGGAGGAGGGGGAGGAGGTGTCCTTTTATAGGGGAGGAGAGGGGCACCTTAGGAATTCTTAAAAATATTAATTTATAAGAAATCTAACCCCACTTAAAAACCTCCAAAAATGACTCATATTCGAAGCTTAGATGAGATAGGGTTGTAATCTCATCAACCAATCAAATTTAGACATGTTTGGATCTTATTTTAAACCTTATCAATTAGATTTAACTCTAAGTTAAATAATTTGACTTTTACCGTGTCTTTTTGTTTTCTTTCACTATATGGTTAATACACTTACTATAACATGCCAAAAGAACCCCAAATTGTTTATTATTAATATATATATCCTTATCTAAGTCATTGGGCCGAACCTTAGATTTTTAGGAATAAAATAACAATTAATAATATAATATTTGATTTAAAAACTATTTTGTGTCAATTTTGACACTATTTGATATATGATTTTTGTGAAAGTCATAACAGAATTAAATGTTCGAAACAAGTTGATTAAATCAACATTAATATATCATAGTAACCTATAAAATTAGTGTAATTCATAAAAATTCTCAAATTACATTTATTTTGGTGTTTATAACATCAATTATGTCAATATTTCATAAATAAGATAATTACTGCATCATATTTGTGTCATAAATTAATTAAATTATTTGATGTCTAAAATTTACAAATAAAATACCATTATGTAGGAAATCTTTTTAGCTTTCTAATGAATATTTATAGTCGAATTTATCTTATGTATAACCCCATATTAAAAATGATTTACTTATTAAACTTTGATTTTAACTATTTTAACCCTTCTTTAAATAAATTAATAATAAATGTCCTAATCTAATCCAAGTGGGCCTAAATGGTCATATTTTATTCCTAAGTTTGTTTTTGGTCGAATTACACTTGTCCAATAGAATTAGGACATGTGTTAGGGTAATATTGATATCATATTTACCCTTGGTTACCCTATTTACTATTAACCGCGGTAAAAAAAGTAAAAAGTTACTATTCACCAAAAAATTATTTTCATCTCATTGAACCACATTTTAGTCCTTGATATTAACCGTGTCTCTCGGATTTTCGAAATTCCATTCACAGAAGCGGCAAAATTAAGTTTTATGAAAAATTCAGTTTTTTTTAACTACCACTTAGTAGTTTCACTATTCATCAAAAATTGATGTTTTTCAGAACAATGCCAAAATTTCATCCTAAGCTATATTTCATATTCCGAATTCAAAAATGAAATCTATTTTACCAAATTCATAACATAGAAGTTTCATTAATTAATTTTATAATTAAATCCTGCTGTTAAAATAAATAGCGTGTTTTTAGGAAACAATATATATCAAAAGATTGACACTTGATTATGTCTGGTTTAAATGTGAAATTACAACCAATGACCAACATTGTATTAAATTGTAAAAATATATTCTAAATATACTTTAAAACCACTCAAATTAATAATTTATCACTATTAATTATTTCGATTAAAAAAGTTGTTTTTAATTATAATTTAGTAATTTTCACTATTCATCAGAATATGAAAGTTATCCGAAAAGTACCAAAATTTCACCTTAGGCTAAATTCGATACTCCGAATCCAAGAATGAAGTTCATTTTGAAAAATAAGATTTACAGAATTTTAAAAAGTGGTTATTACTATTCATAACGGCTAGTTTTAATAATATATTAATAGCACATCATTGTTTAGTGAAACTCGGTATTGCGTATTACACACGCTATCGAGGAAGGTCGCGATTGCGTGTAATGCAAGACAAGACAAGGATGCGTGTTGTGCAAGCTCCTTTTGGTGTAGCGTACAACACAAGACATTAATAAAATTAAAAATAATATTTTTTTATAAAATCTTGGGCTGTTACAATAATCATAGTGGGAAACAACATAATCATAAAAAATATATTTTATAATATCAAATTTGGGACAAATTATTTTAAATATATTAAAACACAAGCTTAACATAAGCCATTCATGGTTATTATTCAAAACATTCATGATGGTTCTTAAGGAGTTAGTGAATTTCCAAAGTTTATCCCCCAATAGTGTCAAAACAGGTGTGTAGCAAGGCATGTTTTCATGCACTGGGTTATAATTGAGCAAATTTAAATGAACCCTTTTCATATTTACTACCCCTAGGATCCAATATTCTAAAACCACATCCACTTGTAGTACCTAGACATTGATTTAGTTTTGTGGAAACCAATCACTATATTCTTTACTAAAATTATTGGTCATTTTCCTATAGTTTGACCCATCCATAGGCTTACCCCTATACATGTCCTTAGAGATCTCACTATTTTTTTTATCATTTTAGTTTCAAAGGGTAAAAAAACCTTTTATCCAATACTAATCGTAATGACCCAAGAATCTCGTACATAAATACTCTATCTTTATAGAGTAATATTCTTTACTTTATAAAAATACAGGTCTGAGAACCATATTTGTTTCATATATTTTACGAATAGACATATTATATTCTTATTTTAGTAATTATATTCAATTTCTCCCATAAGGGACTTCCCATCATGTAAAATACATAAAAATACCCTACTTAAATCCATTATTCATGAAAAGGGGAAAGGAAACATAAGAAACGGTGAGAACAGATTCTTAGTAAGGTTAAAGAAGGAATATACTTAATAATAACTTGCATATAAGGGTATTAGAACAAGTTCATAACATATTTAAACCATACCCTATGTATCAAAGATCATGATCTTGAGCCATAATAAACATATTGGCAGTTCATAAGAGATGAATCACAAGGAAATCAAATAATGTGTTCCATAAGAGAATAACATCAGAATTATATATATATTTTTGGAATATATATAATCATATAAAATAATAGGTCGATTTTACCCACAAATACATTCATATCATGTTAGGATTGTGATAACCACCTATGTATCGGCTTCAAGATTGGGATAACCTCTCATGTAGCCTCTTCTTGGCTTGGGATAACATCTCATGTACCATATTTCAAGCTTGGGATAACCACCCATATACCCTATTTCAGGCTTGGTATAACCTCTCATATACCCTCTTTCAGGATAGGGATAACCTCCGTTATACCTTATTTTTGTCTTGGTATAACCACTCGTGTACCCTTAAGCTCATATAACATTACTAATTTCCCAATATATTAGAGGGAGATATAGGTACCACCCATAAAATAATGCAAATAATACATAAATTTTCCACATGATCATAATAATTTCATTATATAAAAACACATGATAATAAATGTTTTTCATAATCATTTCATCATTTCTTCAAATTATAACCCTTGGAAAAATAAGTGGGCCTCATAACTATTTTATCATGGTATAACCCATGGAAGAGAAAAAATTTTCATAAACATGTTTTCATCATAAAAATAAACAATACAAAGATATAATAATAACAGTATTAATTGTTCATATCCCAATTAAATCATAAGTAAAATAAAATTATATCATCTTAAATGGAAAATTATTATAAAATAGAACTCACTTGGAACATTTCTTGAGGAAAATTATTTTTTTCAAAATCAATTCTTAAAACTAAAAATTCATAAACAATTTATGAAATCATTTTATTTGAAAATAATATTTTAAACATATAAATAGTACTTTAAAAAATAGATTAAAAATTATTTAATAATTAATTTCAATAATGTTAAAAAAAATTTGAATTATTTTTTATAAAACATACTTTTGGAAGAAAAAAGGTTCTTGACCAAAGAGAGAAATAAAGATGATTTTTATTATAAATTCTATTTTGTATTGTGAAGTACATAAGGAGAGTCTAATGAAGAGAAAACATGTATTCTCAGGAAATAACTATAGTATAAGAACAATCATGTGTTTATTGAAATATGTATCATAAAACTTTATTATTGAAATTATAAACATAAACAATCTTGATAAAGGATGAGATTGTACCATAAAACCCTTGCCAATTTGATAAATTTAAATCATAAGACACTTAAAAGAATATCATTAAATGAAAATTAAAGTGTCATGTGAATAAAAAATTCCAAAATATTACTTGTCAAAGGGTCTATATATACATCTCACAAAAGTTGATATGTGCATAATATAATTTATGTTTCAAAGAATGATAATTAAGACAAAAATACCTTTTTGTATTGGTAACATTGAAACCATAAACCCAATGTAAAGGATATCCTAAAATGTATATGTAAATACCCATTCCTTTTAGGATAAGTATCATAAAATAAATCCATGTTTATTATATTAACTATATAAAAAACACATGGTGAATATCGAATTTGTCTCAGAGAAAATAAAAGTGAGACGGAAATCCCTTACATCAAGTCTCGCATTCCTTCATTCACATTTGAAACTCACGTATAATCGATATAATTTTATAATATGTATATAAATGAACCATATTAATATATATAATAAAATATATCATATACTTATACCATTTTATTTCCCTTTTATTAACAATTCATTATTAATGTTACATTCAGTAAATAAGGGATTTTTTTCACACATGTTTTGGTGTGTTGTTTTTGTTCCTTTAACATTGATTGTGGTTCTATAATTTATTGAATTTTAACCATGATATCAATACCAAATATATTTGTTATATATTTATTTATAATAATCCATTAGGGTTTGAGATAATAAATGAATTACATTGTTCATAAAGATGGTAGGTTGTACATATGAATGAATGTTTTTTTGATTTACTCGATGGAGGAAACATAATAAAAGTAAATAAATAATCACCCTTTAAAACTAATTATAATGTAATATAGTATACTTATATATATATCATATATGTTCATATAATCTATCCTTATTACCATCCAAGTAAAATTTAATAAAAAACACATCACATCGGGTCGGGAGATGGTAGTCCACTGTATACATGAGAAACATTATTACTTTCTGAAGGGTTTTTAGTTAATAAGTTATATATTATATGAAATTTAAATAAATATTATTTGAACATAAATATCAAATATATTCATTTGATTTATCCTCATTACCTTCAAAATAAAGTGTAAGTGAATAATGAATCACATCGCTTCGGGAGGCGGTAGTCAGTTATACAAACGAGTGACATTATTGCATAAGTCATAGAATGGAAAGTAAAACATGATATAAGAGATATCATAACTACAAAAGTATAATTATGTTAAAAATAATATATACATATATATATATATATATTAAATTCATCATAAAAATAATCTGTGGAAATCGGTGATGTAAAATGAACTTTGTTTGTTTTCTTGGCGGTAGTGCACCGTTCAAACGACTAACGGTTTAATTTACCATTTGAGAAATGATGGGATAAATGTATGTCATTAATTTAAAATAATAAAATTTCATTATATGTCATATATTGGTGTTATTATATTATAATGTTTTAATATTAATTGAATGAGTTTTATGACTAAATAAAATAAAACACCTGCTTAGGGACATTACCTATTATTGAGACAACTTATTTTTGTTTTCACCAAGAGGATTATTAAGTTAGATTTTTTGACCAAAATAAGGATTACAAAATTCTACTGTAGACTTATTGAAGTTATTATTTTAGAGAGTGGCTGAAAAATGTGTTTTGTAAGTGTGAATAAGAGAGGATAGGGGGAGGCCTTTTATAAGTGAGTTGAGTGGCACACTTGTAATTCTTAAAAAGAAAAATATTTTCTCATGTTTTTTCAGATAGAAAAAGGAAAAAAATGTTCCCTTATAAAACTTATAATATATAAGGCCTAAATAAGGCCAAAACATCAATGTTTTACATGTTTTTTTTCCATTTTTAAGCCTTATCTTTTATGTTATACCCCCAAGGTGAACCCTTTTTCACCCAAACGATGGTAAAAAATTCCTATTTTTACTCTTAATTATAGTAAAAAATTAAATTTAAAATATTTGACAATATGATTTATTTTGATTCCAATTATTTAATCCATTTTATTAAATTCCATTCTCAGAAGTGGAAAATTTTAATGTAAAATTAATCCTGCAGAGGCGACTTGAAATCAGGTTTTCCAAAGAGAAAATGTACAAAAGATTCAAAAGTTTTTATATGAAAGATCCAAATGAATTTGATTAAAATGACCAAAATTATATTAATATAAATATATAATTAAACTAATTTTTATTTTTAATCTATCTTAAAAACATTTTCTGTTTCTAAAATCTTAATAAGAAATGACAATTTATAATAAAAACCAGTGTTCTTTACTATTCAGTAAGAACATTTATCTTATCAAACAATTATAAAAAAATCACCCTAAGATAATTTAAACTTTATAATATAAAAAATGAAAATTATTTTTTAACAGAAATTGAAAAATTGAAAAAATTTAGTTTCCCATAAAGTAAATAAAAATGCGACAAAACATATTTTACATAAATAAAATTTATAGGAAAAAATTTGGATTTATTATTTTCTCTAAAAAACCTATAAGATTAATTTTAAACCTTTTATGGAATATATTATATATAGATTTAATTAAATTCATTCACCCAAAGTGAACCTTTTAATTTATTGATTTAAAACAAATATGTGTTCATAAAAATAGATTTTCTAAAAAAAATCATTTAATTTCAAATAGTTTTTATTTTTTTATAATTAATTAATCATAAAATAATTCACTAGTAGAAAATAACATTATACTAATGGGTTGGAATCGTTGGTATAGGTCCTCAAACCATTTGTATAGCCTATACGAATGGTTTGGAGGGTCATTTGATGTTATAGCATTGTTATAGACCTATACCAATGGTTTTGGGAAAACTCATGGTATAGGTAATGTAAAAAATAAAAATCAACTTGGTTTTGATCCCAACACCTCCCATTTAAAGTCCAATGACCTAACCACTATCCTAAAATGAATTTCGGGAACATAAATGCATAAATATACATATATATATATATATTTATATTCATTGGTATTTTAAATTATGATTTATTTAATTTTATTTGAAAAAGAATCCATAAAAAATGTGAGTAAATATACCAACGGTTCTCAAAACCATTTTTATAGGTCTATACAAATGGTTTTGAGAATCATAGGAATAGGTTCTTTGATATTTAGATCTATACGAATGGTTTTGCTAAAACCATTCACATAAGGTGGACCTATAGCAATGGTTCTCTCTAAAAAATAATTTATTGGTCCATATAGGTGACTTGTACCAACGATTTTTTAAAAAAAGTTGGTATAAGATGTATATAAGAGACTTATACAAACAAATGTTTTCTAAAACCATTGGTATAGGGTCTATCTATGGTACCTATACAAACAGTTTCTCGAAAAACTTTTGAATAGGGTATTTCTAAGTTAGCTATGCCAATAATTTTGTCCAAACCATTGGTATATGACCATTGGTATATATTTTATTTCTATTAGGTTTTCTAACACCCTGACCCTAGTTACCCAGAGTCGGTCCATTATTACATAACATTGGCATGATAACAAAAGATCAAGTCTCGAAAGACTGGTTAGTTTAGTAGCCTTGGAAGTACTTGATACATTCATAAGGTTTATATTAAATAATAAAATGGAAAACTACAACAACATTGTTTCCATAGGTAACACTGAGATCCCATAGACTATCCCTACAGGTCAGTCAAAATATATTCCTTCTCATCCTGTGAAAAATAAAACATAGAAAGGGGTGAGCTTAGACGCTCAGTAAGGATAAAAATATAGCAGAAAATTTCATAAATAGGTACAAATATTTAAGGAAATGTATAAAATAAAAACAAAATATATTTCAAAATAAAATTCATCATAATATGGCAAATATAAATCAATATAATACCATTTACTTACTCAAATAGATATTCTACTAGTCAAATAATCAAATTCGATATAAATAGCTACTTTCATAATGATAGAATGTATAATGCAAAACATCATAACCACATAGTCAAGGCCTTGTGCCAAGACTACAAATAAGATTTTGCCAAGGCCTTGTGCCAAGAAACTAGTTTGTCTCATGAGACCTACTGATACATCGAGGAGCTATAGCGGGCTCCACCCGTTACTTACTAAGTCCAATGCATTCCTCATATGAAAAGGTTTAAACATAACATTAACACTCATATTAAAACTAGCATAATAAATGTCAATACTTTATCCATAAACCATTAATGGTGATAAAATAATACATCTACATCAAACATATCACAAATCCTTCAATACAATATAGATGTTTTGTATCATAATAAATCAACTTCAAAAAAGCTTAAAATCCATCAAAGGATGTTGACATAGATGAAATCAAAACCTTTTTTAGATCAATATCTATTTCTATTTTGAAATAATTTAAGAAAATGTTTATTTTTAAAATATTTTTATGAGTCTGTAAGGGAAGCTTCTATGATGTTATAATGGCGGAAAATAGCTTTCACCCACTTTATAAGTTAAAAAAAATTCTTTCCTAAATTTTTTCAAAAAGGTCATAAAGTAACTTGTTTGGAAAACGACAAAAAGATTCCTTTAAAAATATATAAGTTCAAATAAGGGTATAAATGACTTTACCCCACTGTATAGTAAATATTATAAATGTTTTGAGATATATTTTTAAGAGACATGGATGTGGATGATAAAGAGGTCCCATTAGATACTTACGTAAAAACAACCACAGATAATAAAGAGATTGTGAAATTAACCCTTACCTTGTAATTTTCCTTGGTGTAGGGTACTTTAACCTCCTTTATAATGGTGAAATAATTTTTATTAAATTATACATGAATAATATATATTAATATGATATAATATATGATCTTTTAACATTGCTTGGTTAATAACATCTTAGTATTATCGTCATCTTAGGTGTTAACTGATTCTTTTTCCATTAAATGCTATGTTATTTAAGTAATGTTTGTTATAGATAGGATATATATTATTCATATTAAGAATGATATTTAGTCTTTAAACCTTATTTTTAACAATATAATGAAAATTATTCATGAATGGATACGATGGGGAATGAATCTTATCGTGTTTGTGGAGACGGTAATCTATACGTATGCATGAGCGACAATATCATTCTTTTTTTTATTAAAATAATATATAATTTGATGGTATATCATATATAAATAATCATTATCATGCTATATTTATTATTTAAATCAATTATACATCATTATTATACCCATTCAAAAAATAATGTATTGAATAACAATTACACCACGACGTGGAGATGGTAAGCCATACGTACGCACGTATGGTGACATGTCATTAAAAGGATGGGTATAATAATAAATATAGTTGTACCATATTTATAATAATATCAGAGTTTGTAGAATATACTGGAGTTTTTATTTTATAATGGAATCAACAAAGAAAGAGGATGTGGAAGAAGAAAGGAACTTTAATGAGGTGATGAAATATTTATCTCTTCTTCAGGTTCTTCCTTTTGATTTGATCAAAAGGGATCCTTATGTTGGATTTATGACTAAATTAAGGCCTCTAGGATGATGGTAGGACAATTTATAGGGTATTTGGGAAGGGTTGGCCGAGCCAAAAGGCTTTTAAGGTGTGAAATTTGGGGAAGGGGGAGTGCCCTTTTATAAGAGGGGTGAGGGGCACCTTAGGAAAAGATAGAAATATTATTTTATAAAAAAATCATTTTCGGTTTATAATGGCTAAAAAATGAATTATTTAAATTTTAAGGTGGGTATGGGTCTAAAACCACTCAAAAAATAGGTTTTAGATAGGGTTGGGTCACTATATTAACTTTATCTTTTAGATTTAACTCTTAGATAAATAGTTTGACATTTACCATGTCTCTTTATATTTTTATATTATATGGTTAATAAACTTACTATATACTTTCTAACGAACCCCAAGTGGTTCATTAATTATACAACTATAATTATATATGTCTTTTGGCTGAACCTTAGTTTTTAGGAATAGAATATCAATTAATAATATAATATTAGTTTCAAAAACTCCTTTATATCCATTTTGACACTATTTAATAATTTATTTTTTGTTAAAGTCCTAAAAACATTATTAATTCAAAATAAATTCCTTTAATCAATACTAAGATATCATATTAACCTATAAAATTCGTGGATGGAATCAAAACTTCCAATTTATTTTTATTTTATCATTTATAATACCAATTATTTTATTCCTTCACTAATAAGGAAAATACTACATCATTATTGTGTTAAATAATTTTTATTATTAAATGTCTAAAAAATATAAATAAAATACCATTATATAGGAAATAATTTTATCTTTCTAATTAATATTTATAGTCGAAGAGATAACATATATAACCCTATGTAAAAATTGTTTTACTAAAGGATATATGCTTATGTCATTTTTTGTATTTACTTTAACATAATTAATATAAAGTGTCATTATCACTTACAAGTGGCTCCATGGGGTCCCAAAATTGACCCTAGGATGCCCATGGTCGGACATTTATCATCCAATACGGTTATAACACGTGTTAGGGTAATTTAATATTATTAGAATATTATTTGTTACCATTATTTACCGGATTTACCCCCCTTCAAATGATTTTGTCCTTGAAATTTCAAGAATATTAATGCATAAGAATATTTGGGTGGTTCTTCATAATAAGTTCCTCAGGTTCCCACGTTGCCTCTTACATCATATGATTTCTCCATAGAACATTTACCAGATGAGTCTTCTGGTTTCTCAACCCTTGTTCTCTTGTATCATGAATTTTGACAGGCTCTTCACAATAAGACAGGTCAGGTTCCATGTCAATTTCCTCATAACTGATTACATGCGTTGGGTCAGGAATGTATTTTCTCAACAGTGATACGTGGAACACATCATGAACTTTGGAGAGACTTGGCTGCATTTCCAAACTTTAAGCTACAGCCCCAATTCATTCTAGAATTTCAAAAGGTCTGGTGTACCTGGGACTCAATTTTACCTTCTTACCAAAACATATAACACCCTTCCAAGGAGATAGCTTCAAGAAAACATGATATCATTCCTAAAATTCCAAATACTTCCTTTGGTTATCAGCATATTTCTTCTATATACTTTTAGTTTCCTTGATGTGGTTTTGGACTGCCTTCACCTTTTCCATCGTTTTCTCCACAAGTTCTAGGCCTACGATTTTTCTTTCACCAACATCATCCCATCAAGTTGGTGTGCGACATATCTTCCAATATAACGATTCATATGGTGACATCTGAATACTTGAATGAAAGATATTGTTATAGTAAAATTCTACAAGGAGAAAATATTGATCCAACGTACCTTGAAAGTCAAGTGAGCACGATCTCAACATGTCTTCTAAGGTTTGAATAGTCTATTCTGATTGTCCATCAGCTTGGGGGTGGTAGGCAGTGCTCAAACAAAGTTCAGTATCCAGGGATTTGTAAAGACTTTTCTAGAATCTTTATTTAGAATGGGGATATAGATAAAAAAATCAATAAGGGTACTCCATGAAGTATTACAACTTCATTAATATACAGTCTTGCTAAAAGTTCAAGTGGTAAATCTTCTCTTATAGAAAGAAAATGTGTTGACTTGGTAAGACGATCAATAATGACCCATATTGCATCACTCCTTCTAGGAGTATTTGGTAGTCTCATGAAAAAGTCCATCGTAATATTATCCCATTTCCACTCTGGTATGGGTAGAGGTTGCATGAATCCTCCGGGCTGTTTCCTTCCAGCTTTCACTTGTTGAAAAACAATACATCTTGACACAAAATCTGAAATCTCCCTCTTCATGTTGTCCCACCAAAATTTTTCCTTCAAATCTCTATACATCTTAGGGCTACCAGGGTGTATAGAGAAATTGGAACAATGAGCATCATCCCACAATTCCATTTTTAGATAAGGTATATCGGGAACACAAAGTCTCTTCCCAAATTTCATAATTCCATATTCATACACAAAGTCATTCAATCTCCCATAATTCATAACTTTAATCTTCTTTTAAAACTCTTCATCATCGATCTGATAACTCTTTATCCTTTCTCGTAAATATGGTTTGGAAACCATTTGAAAAAGTATTGATGTTTCACCTTCCATGGTGATTCCCATATCCATCTTTACTATATCCATGTATATAATATCATTTTCAACCCTCATCTTGTTCAAAAATCCATGATCCTTTCAACTCAAAGCACCTTCCACCTTATTTTCCATACCTGGGTGGTAGTGTATAATGAAATCATAATCCTTGAGTAGTTCAAGCCATATACTTTTCCTCATGATGAGTTCTTTTTGTGAGAAAATATACTTCAAACTATAGTGAACGATATATATCTCACATTTTTTAATATAGATATAGTGTCTCAAAATATTCAAAGAAAATATTATAGCTACTAACTCAAGATCATGAGTAGGATATTTTTTCTCATGAATATTTAGTTATCGTGGTGCATAGTCAATAACCCTATCATTCTGCATAAGGACACAATAAAGTCCTTTCTTGGAAGCATTAATATAAATAAAAAACCCATTATTCCCTGATGGTAGAGTCAATATAGGATCATTGACTAATATTTTATTCAGTTGATCAAAACATTATTCACACTCTTTTGTCTAAAAAAATTAACCCCTTTTCGTGTGAGATTTGTTAATTGGTTAGCCAACCATGAAAAATTCTGGAAAAACATCGATAATAACCTGCTAAACCAATAAAACTGCGTACCTCGGTTGTACTCGTCGGTGCTGGAAATTCTTGGATTTCCATGGTCTTTGAAGGATCAATGTATATTCCATCCTAAGATACAATATGGACATGAAAAGAAATCTCTTGAAGCCATATTTCACACTTGCTAAACATCCCATATAATTCATGTCTTCTAAGAGTCTTCAGGATAATGCACAACTGATTTTCATCATCTTAATAGATTTTGGAGTATACCAACATATCAACAATAAATACCACTACAAATTCATCAAGATATTCATTGAAACTCTATTTATTAGATCCATAAAGACATAGGGTGTAATAGTCAATCCAAAAGGCATTACTGTAAACTCATAATTCCCGTAACTGGTTCGAAATGCTATTTTTAGAATATCTTCCTTCTTCACACACAACTGATGATATCCAGATCTAAGGTCAATCTTTAAAAGTTATTGAGATCCATGAAGTTGGTCAAATAAATCATCAATGCGAGGTAGGGGATACTTGTTCTTTATTATTATAGCATTGATATCCATATAGTCAATGCACAACCTCATAGATCCATCTTTTTTCATAAAAAAAGGACATGGGATCCCCATGGAGAAACAATAAGGTGAATAAATCCCTTATTACTCAATTCCTCTAGTTGTTTATTTAGTTATACTAATTCCACTGTGGACATTAAATAAGGGGTCCTCGATTTGGGCCTTGATCTAGGAATTAAATCAATGGAAAACTCAATTTCTCATTCTGGAGGATGTCCAGGTAAATCCTTTAGGAACACATCAACATATTCTTTGACAATAGGTACATACTCTATTTGAACATTCCATTCCTCACCCATAGTTATTTTATTATCTTCCTCCCCAATAATTGAATTTATTTGAGCTACTGGGGGTGGATCTAGATAAGAATTATGTGGTGAGGATTCTACTCTAAAGATAAGGTGTTATTTATCATCATTATCAAATATATTAACCTCCTCCTTCTTACAATATATTTTCACATCTTGGACCGAATGAAAATACATACCGAATATTATTTAAAATTCAATCATGGGTATGATGATGATATCAGCAGATAAAGAACATTTATATGCTCTAATGGGGACTGATTCACAAAACATTGTTTGAAATGATACCTCCCTTAGGATATCTGACTGACAACTCCCTTGTTAAATAAAATTGAAAATATCTAATTTTCTAAGAAAACTGGGAAGATATGAAACAATGAGATGATCCAGAATCAAATAAATAATTTGCTAAACTTGAGTTAACCATTAAATTACCTGCCACCACTTCTTTCAAAGCTTCAACTTCAGCATTAGTGATAACATAAGCATGGCATTGATCCCTTTTCCTTTTCTGAGGTAAATCCCCTTGACGCTTAGGACATTCATTCTCATAATTTCCCCTTTCTCTAAAATTGTAGAATTCATCATCGACAACCTATTTCTTCCACATACAATCACGAGGTTTCTAGACTTTTCACCACATTTTTTATAGACTCCCATTCCCTTCAGGAAAGTTCCAGGGTGTTTCTTCCAACATTTACTGCATGATGGATATTTATTTTTTCCCTTCTTCCCCTTATTTCCATTTCCAGAGTGTCCAACAGATCTCTTCTTCTATTGATTTTCTTTAAAGTTGCAAGACTTAGAGAATTCTTTTTTAGTCTTGATAGCACATGAGACAATATCTTCGTACAACAAGAAGGATTGTGAGACTAATGATCGACTAAGAAATGGTTTTAACCCATAACAAAACGATCAATGTTACTTCTTGGGTTAAAAATATAATCTCCAACATGCCTCTCTAACCTTGTAAAGTTAGCTTCATACTTTACGACATTCTCAGCCTCCTTTTTCCTCAGACTCAGAAATTGTATTTCCATATCCACTCGATGGTCATGAGGAAAGTATTTTTCTACGAAAATCTCTTTAAAATCCCTCCATTCCATATTTGATAATTCATCATCTTCCTTTGTGTTTTGAATCAATGACCACCGTTGATCGACATTTCGTGTGTGTTGATAAACTGCCATGACAACTTTCTCCCTTTCACTACTCCCCAAAGCATGAAATATTTTATCTAATGAATTTATCCATTGCTCTGCCACTAATGGGTTTGTACTCCCATTGAAGTTTTGTGGTTTTTGCCTCATGAAGTGATCTAACATTGATCCTTCACATTGCAGATCAGGGTTCTCCATACAGGTAAGGTTATTATTCATAACCCAAGTGAGTTGTCCCAGTATGGTGATAAGCTGATCAACACCAGCTTCTTACCCCACTCCACTATAATTATCTTGTGTAGGAGTGAAATCCGTACATGTATTACATGCATTGATAAGGTTTCCATTCCATCCACTAGTTTCCATTTCTAAACAATAGCATACACTAGATTAGTCTATGAATCAAAATACATAACTCCAAATATGTAAAATACTTAACATAAATTGAACAGCTTATGGATATAATCCATAATCATAAAATTTTTTTCTTTGAGGAAGTATATACTCATAAACCCTTCATAATGGGTTGTAAAGAAAATGATAATTATCCTAAGAATATCTCCTGGGAGTTTCGTAACCAAGAGTGCAGTAAGGCCCATTGTCGTGCATCAATTCCCATTCGACTCTAGCTCAAAGCGATGTTTTCGGGTTTTAACCATAGGTACTTCTATTCCAGAGCCTCCTCTACCTAGTCATATCCAGAATGGGATGTATTTCCCAGAAAACCCACAAAATCTCTACAATACCAAAATTCTAGTATGTTCTTCTATACTAATCCTCAAAGTCTATCTTAGTGTAATGTGCTCAAATGAGAGTTTATCTAAATATAGTTTCCAAGGTTTGTACTAAACTTCCACTAATACCAACTATAATGCCCTGGCCCTAGTTACCCATAATTGGTGCATTATTAAATAATATTGGCATGATCACAAAAGATCATGTCTCGAAAGACCGATTAGTTTAGTAGCCTTGGAAGTACTAGATACATTCATAAGGTTTACATTACATCATAAAATGGAAAACTACAACAATATTGTTTCCATAAAAGACAATGATATCCCATAGACTATCCCTGCAGGTCAGTCATAATATACTTTTTTGCATGTTGGAAAAAATAAAACATAGAATCGGGTGATCTCAGATGATCAGAAATGAAAACAATATAGTAGAAACTTTCATAAAAAGGAAAAAACATTTAGGGAAATGTATAAAACAAAAACAAAATACTTTTCAACATAATATTAATCATAATATGGAAAATATATATCAAAAATAATTTCATTTACTTACTCACATTGATATTCAACTAGTCAAATAATGACATACAATATCAATAACCACTTTCATAATGATGGAATTCATAATGCCAGACTTCATAACCACATAGTCAATGACTTATTCCAATACTAAAAATAATATATTGTCAAGGCCCTATACCAAGACACTAGTTTTCCTCATGATACCTACCGATGCATCGAGGAGCTATAGTGGGCTCCACCCGTCACTTACTAAGTCCAATTCATTCCTCATATGAAAAGGTTTAAACATAACATAAACATTCGTATTAAAAATAGAATACGAAATGTCAAAACTTTATCCATAAACCATGAATGGTTAAAAAATAACACATCCATAGTCAAACATATCACAAAACCTTCAATACAATATGGAATATTTGTATCATTATAAATCAACTCCAAATAAGCTTAAAATCCATGAAAGGATGTCGACAGAGATGAAACCAAAACCTTTTTTTAGAGAAATATCTCTTTATATTTTGAAATCATTTAAGAAAACATTTATTTTGAAAATATTCTTATAATCTTCTAAGGGAAGTTTTGATGATTTTATAATAGTGGAAAATAGATGCACACACTGTATAAGTTAAAAAAACATTCTTACATTAATTTTATCGAAAAGGTCATAAAGTACCTTGTTTGGAAAATGATGAAAAGATCCCTTTAAAAAAATATAAGGTCAAATAAGGGTATAAATTACTTTAACCCATTGTGTAGTAAATAGTAAAAAAGTTTTGAAATACACTTTTAAGAAACATGGATGTGGATGATAAAGAGGTCCCAGTAGATACTTATGTAAAAACAACCACGGATAATAAAGAGACTGTGAAATTAACACTTACCTTGTACTTTTCCTTGGTCTATGGTACATTAACCTCATTTATAATGGTGAAATAATTGTTATTAAATAATATAATAATCATATAGTTTAATATGATATCATATATGATCTTTTAACATTACGTGGTTAATAATATCTTAGTATTATCGTCCTTTCGGGTGTTAACTGATTCGTTTTCCTTTATATGATTTGTTACGTAAGTAATGTTTTTTATGTATAGGATGTATCTTATTCATATTAATAATTATAATAAGTCTTTAAACATTATTTTTAATCATCTAATGAAAATTATTCTTGAATGGATATGATAGGGAATGAATCTCATCGCATTCGTGGAGATGGTAATCCGTACATACGCACGAGTGACAATATCATTCTTTTGACATTAAAATAATATATAATTGGAAGTTATATTATATATATAGAATCATTGTCTTGTTTTATTTATTATTTAAATTAGTTACACATCATTATTATACCTATCCAAATAATAATGTATTGAATAACAATTACACCACGACGTGGAGCCGGTAAACCATACATACGCACATATGGTGACATGTCATTCAAAGGATGGATAGAATAATGAATATGGTTTAAACATATTTATAATAACATCAAGGTATATAGAAGATACTGGTGTTATTATTTTAGAATGGAAAGAATAAAGAAATAGGAAGTAGAAGAAGAAAGGAACTTGAAAGAGGTGATGAAATATTTACCTCTTTTTCGGGATCTTCCTTTTGATTTGATCAAAAGGTATCTTTAGGTTGGATTTATGACTAAATTAAGGCCTCTAGCATGAATTGAGGACGGTTTAGAGGGTATTTGGGTCGGTTTTTGTTGAACTAAAAGGCTTTTAAGGTGTGAATTTGGGGGAAGGGGGAGTGCCCTTTTATAAGAGGGGTGAGGGTCAACTTAGGAGAGGCTAGAAATATTATTTTATAATAAAATAATTTTCAGTTTATAATGGATGAAAAAAGAATTATTTAAAGTCTAAGGTGGGTATGGTTCGAACACCACTCAACAAAACAGTTAACTTTATATTCTAAATTTAACTCTTAGTTAAACAGTTTGACATTTACCATGTCTCTTTGTATTTTTATATTATATGGTTAATATAATTACTATATTGTTTCAAAAGAACCCAAATTGGTTCATTAATGATAAAAATATGATTATAGAAGTATTTTTTTGAACCTTAAATTTTTAGGAATAGAATATCAATTAATAATATAATATTTTTTTTAAAAACTCCTTTATGTCAATTTTGACACTATTTAATAATTGATTTTTTGTTAAAGTTCTAAAAACATTATTAATTCAAACTAAATTCGTTAAATCAATACTAACATGTCATATTAACCTATAAAATTAGTGTATGGCATCAAAACATTCATATTATATTTATTTTAACATTTATAATACCATTTATTTGATTATTTTATTAATAAAGAAAATACTGCATCATCATTGTGTTATAAATAAATTTGATTATTTAATGAATAAAAATTATAAATAAAATAAAATTATGTAGGAGACCTATTTAGATTTATAATTTATATTTATAGTCGAAGAGATAACATATATAACCCTATGTAAAAATTGGTTTACTAAAAGATATATGCTTTTGTCTTTTTTGTATTTACTTTAACTTAATTAATATAAAGTTTCATTATCACTTACAAGTGGCTCTATGGGGTCCCAAAATCGACCAAGGAAATGTATCAGGAAATAGTTTTAGAACACGTGTTAGCGTAATTTAATATTATTATAATATTATTTTTTACGGTTATTTATCGGATTTACCCTTTAACTGTGGTAAATAAAATATTTACCGAAATAATTATTCAAAAAGACTAAAAATAAAATTTACCTATTTACACAATTTATACCTTCTGATTCTAAATATGGAATAAATTTTTCTAAATTCAAAACATATAAGTGGCATAAATTAATTTAAAATTAATTCTCGTTGTAAAAATAAAAAGCGTGTTTTTAAGAAATAATAACTATCAAAAGATTGATACTTGCTTATGTCCAGTTTAAAGGTGAAATTACCTCTAATGAAAAACAATGGATTAAATGGTAAAAATATAATCTAATTATACATAAAAACCACTCAATAATATTTTTATCACTATGAATTATTTTTATTAAAAAATATTTTTAATTAAAATTTAGTATTTTTTACTATTCATCAAAAACTAAATGTTTTTAGAAAAATACCAAAACTTCACTCTAATATAATTTAGATATTCTGAACCCAAAAATGAATTCCATTTTGAAAGATAAAATTGATAAAATTTTAAAAAGTGGTTATTACTATTCATAACGGCTAGTATGATTGGTCATGATGTATTATAATCTTGAAGTTGCATACAATGCAAGCTATTACATTATTCAAATGGAAACGTACCGTGGAAGCTTGGGGTGTTACAGATTTCATTAAATATATAATTGAAAATTATATATTTTCTTAATTTATTCAATACTATACATACACTACATTATATTTTCTGGGAGTAAATTATCATATTAAATAATAATATTTTAATAGAAAGTCATGTTTCATTTAAACTCGGTGTTTTATATAAGGCATGCTAAAATAGATGTTGTGTGTATGAAAAGCTAAACTCAATGTTTCTTGTAATAGAAAAAATAGAGTGTTTCATTTAATGAAATCTAAAATTGGTGTTGTGTGTAATGAAAAATATTAGAATGATTGAATATATTTCGATAAATATATATTTCACAATATTTTAGGGTGTTACATTCTACCCCACATAAAATGAATTTGAACCTAAAGATTCACCAATTATCACTAACAATAGAGGATACTTATTCCTCATTACATCATCAGGTTACCATTTAGGTTAATCAATATCGTGGTTCAATAAAACATTGACCAACTGAGTAGTCTCATTTTATAGAACATTACTTGTATGATTTATAATATCAATTTATTATTCTATATAGGGAAGATCATGCTCTTGAAATCCAAAATAAACGTTCAAAAAATGTAAAGTATCATATATTTAATTCCATAATAGAGTAACATGGAACAAATTATGAACCTAATAGAGATCTGGTGGATGTTCCGAATGATATTATACTATCATGATACTTTCATGTATTTCAAGGGTACCAATATTTCTATGGATTAGTTTTCCCTTATTTTATTCACAGAGAAATTCATAGAAATACCATCTCACAAACATCAAATTCTAGATCATGTTGACGATTATCATCACAACATTTTGGTCAACATTGGGAATCATTTTGTGTTACTTATTAGATCTAACTCTCTCTGATATCTTATTATCTTTATCAGTTCCTAATATATTTCTTCCTAAAAATTCTTTTAATGCATTCAAGACCTACACTTATTTCCCAAATGGTATTCAAAAGGATACATCAGAGTTCTTGAGTAAAAACTATTATTGAATTAAACCTCTACTTAAGTAAGGTGTTGTTCCAACCCATATTTTAATCTATATAACATGATCTTAGAAAATCCTATAGGGTTTGAATTGTTATCTCATACAGATCATCTATCTATAGATGATACAGAGTGTTAAAACTCAACTATATATCAATAGCTTAGAGAATACTTCTCCAAATCATCTTGGTAAACATTGGATCCCAATCAGATACAATAGAATTTGGTATCCCATGAAACCTTACATCTTTATAAATTTATATTCTAGAAATAGGATCTAGAGATAAATTTTCTATGATATAAATGAATTGTGTTGACTTAATAATGTGATCAACTACAACCCATAATTAACTCAAAATCAAAGATAAGATAAACCCTAAATGTTACCAGTACATTTCATAATATTTCCACAAAATGTAAAGGCACTCCTACTTAAATTAATTTGTTACTAAAACATATACAAAACCATAGGGACGTAGTTGCATAAATATTTCCCCAAACCTCATTAATGTTGATAAACTCCCATCACATAAAACCTTAAAATGGGGTTTCACTGACCTGGAACTTATAATCAACATTAAAATCTTAATCCCCTGATTCTATCCCTAAATCTTAAGTTAATATTACATGAAGACATATATTCTTCCAAAATTAAAATAGTATTTATTTTTATCTTTATTATTTTAACTAAATTACCATTACTAAAATACTTACACTGAATAATTGATGAATTAAAATACATAAACTTTAATCAATTCACGTCATTAATTTGAATATGATATGTATTTCCATGTTCTAGGGGATAATACATAGTTTAGAGAGTAGACTTGGATACTTTCAATTTCACCACACATAAGACACTGAACTCCATGAAAATATATCACTCTATTATCTTCTTTTCCACATAGATAACATCATCCCCTATATTTAAGATATTCTTTTAGGTTTTTCTTCCCTACATCAAGAAATATACGAAGCTGAATAATATTTCTTTTGTGATCATTTCCACATTAACATTCATAAAAGTTCATCTTACTTTGATACGATGCTTTAAGAATCTCACCAAATATCGTGATTTTAAGCATAAGTCGTGATTACTGATTATGAATAATCAAAATATCTATCTCTCCAGTCATCATCCAATTTGGGTTCCCATAGTCACCAAATTATCTATCTTATTTATTTTTTACATGATTACATCTAGTTTGAGACATTGAAACTAACCAAAATTCATTATATGAGTGGAAAAAATAATAGTGGGAAACAATATTATCATAAAAAATAACTTATAGGGTAATGAAATTGTCAAAAATCCTTTTAAATATATTATACCATAGGATTAACCAAGGTAATTCATATCCATTATTCATATCCTTTGTGATGTTTTGTAAAGAGTTTATGAATTTCCCATGCATATCCCATAGGAGTGTCAATCTAGGTGAGTAACATGGCCCATTGTCATGCACTCGGTGACAATCGAGACTAGTTCAATGTGCCCTTTCTAGATTTATAATTTCTAGGTTCCTCTATTATAGTGTCGTATCCACTTTTACTATCGATAGAGGGATACAATTTCATGGAAACCACTCAGTCTATCCTTTACAAAAATTATAAGACAATTTCTTATACTTTGAAACATCTTTATACTTATCCTTAGACATATATTTAGGTATATCAATACAATTTTACAATCCTAGTTTCCAAAGGTGAACTAAAACTTTCCTCTAATTCTCATTGTAACAACCCAATCTTCTCAAACATAAACACTCCATATTTTTAGATGAGTATTATTTAGATTTAACAATAAACAATTGTGGATTGTATTTTTTTAGTTTCTTTGGAGGCTAGATACATTATCTTCTTATTTTAAAAACTATCTTGAATTTCCCATGTAAATATCTTCCCATTAAGTACTATTCATAGTCATACCCTATAAAAAAAAAATTATTCATAACTAGAGGAAATGAAAAATAATAAAGGTTGATATTGGATGCTCAGTAAGGATAAAAAATGGAAATACATAAACAAAACCTTGTGTAAGACCTTGTGTGCCCCCTTTTGGGCTTGTGATGACATCATATGTACGATTATAGATTATACAACACTAATAATTACCCAATTCATTGATGGGAGATATAGGTCCCAACCATGACATAATGAAATTCATACATACATATTCCACAAAATCATAAAAAATTCATCATGTCAAAATACATTAAAAAAATTGTTTTTATAACCCTTTCATCAATTTCTAAAAGAATAACCATTCTAAATATAATTGAGTTTCATGGGAATTTTATCACTGTATAACTTATGGAAGAGAAATATGTTCCATAAAAATATTTACATCACTAAAATATACCATATAAATAAATAATAGTAATTATATCATTGTTTCATTTCCCTAGTAAATAATAAGTAACATCAAATGATTTCATCTTGGTTGGAAATTTATTTTAAAAGAAAAATCACCTAGAATGTTTTTTATGGGAAATAAATGATCATTGAAAATCATATTTTAAAACTAAAAACTCATAAAACAATTTATAAATAAATTTCTTCAAAAATAATATTTTAAAATTATAAATTAAGCATTAAAACATTTATAATTCATGATGGAAAAAATACCGTACATGTCTTACATTTTGAAACAATTATTCCCTTAAAATTTTTTGTAAAATATAAATGGGAATTATTCTGAAAATGATTTTAAGATTTCTTTAAAAATATTTTGAAAAAAGGGTAAAATTTGGAATAAATTATTTTATAAATATTGTTAATAATTTTATAAACTTTTTGAAATATTTTTAGAAAACACTGTTTTAGAAGAAATGAGATTTTCGGCTGAAGAGAGAAATGAATATGATTTTTCTAAATAACATTATTATACTTTCTTTTGAAAATAAGGGTAGAAAAATAGAATATAGAACATTTATTCGCATAAAATTACCATAATAGAATAAAATTAACGTGTTTCTAGACATATGGATCACAATATTTCATTATCGAATGAATAAATATAAATAATCCTGATAAACGATGAGATCATATCATAACACCCTTATCGCTTTGGTAATGTTGAATAATAATCCATAGGAAATAATAACTATAAATGAATCATAAAATATAATAAAAATAAATAGTTTCATGATATTATATTTCACTGTGATTTTATATATACCTTATAAAAAAAGATAGGTTCATAATAGAATATATGTCTCAAAGAAGGGAAAGTGTGACAAAAATATAATACCGTATTAGAAACATCGAAACCGTTAACCCCATGAAAGAGAGAAAATCATATGGATATGTAAATCAGAATATTTTTTATTATAAAAATAAAAAAAATAAATTCTTGGTTAGTATATAAAACTCATAAAAGAAACACGTGGTGAATATAGAATTTATCTCACATAAAATAAAAAGTTAGACAGGAATCCCTTACCTTAAGTCTTTACTTCATTCATTATCATTTTACCTAATATAAAATAGATTTATGTTTATTATAAATATATTTCATAACTGTATTAATATATATCATAAAAACATGTTATAATTATAACCTTTTATTTCCCATTTATTAATATTTTTATATTAAAGTAACATTTTGGGTAATAACTGCTTTGTTTTTCACATATGTTCAGGTTTGCTGTTTCTGGTCCATTTACTATAATCATGGTTATGAAATTTAAATAATTTTAAACATGATAAATATATCTTATATATTTGTTATATATTTATTTATATTAATCTATTTTATTAGGAGATAAAAAATTAATTACACTGTTCATGGGGATGGTGTTTCATACGTATTAATGAATCTTGTTTGCATCTCCTGAATAGACAAAACATATTAAAGGTAAATAATGTATCTCAATTGAAGAATCATTATTATCTCACAGATATTGTAAATATATCATATGTATATTATATATATTTATTAAATAAATCTTTATTACAATCAATGTAAAACCGAAATGAAAAATAAATCACATCGGTTCACGAGGCGGTAGTCTCTCATACTCATGAGCGGCGTTATTGTTTTCTAAAATTCTGTAAGGTAATAAGTTATATGTAAAATTAAATTTTCATAAGTATTATTAGTTTAAAAATTTTATATATATTTATTAAATTTATCCCTATTACCTTTAATGTAAAGCGTAAGTGATGAATGAATCACATCGCTTAGCGAGGTGGTAGTCCACCATACACACGAGCGATGTTATCATGTCCCTCATGGAATTTAAAGTAAAAATTTATATTATAAATAAAAATTATAGAAGTATAATTATTTTAAAAATATCATATATATTTATTAAATCCATCATCATAACAATATATGAGAAATGGTGCTGGAAAACGAACTATATCGATTCGCGGTGTGGTGGTCCACCATACACATGATTGATGATTTAAGTCCCCATTCAAGGGAATATGAGATGAATTTTTGACATTAAATTGATGTTAAAACATATCTATATATGAAATATGCTTTTATTATCACATAATCATAGATGAATAAAAATTTAAGGAGGTAGAGGAAGAAATAAAATAAAATTCTCAGTTAGGGATGTTACCTCTTATTTGGAAAAATTCTTTTGGTTTGCAACAAAATAATTCATATGTAACATTTATAGAAAAAAGGATTATTGGATTATATGGGAGAAATAATGATTTTATTTTTCATTTTATTGGATTAATTAATGGTTTTTTGAAGTATGAAGAGTATAAGAGAGGGGGTGGTCTATTATAAGTGAGGTGAGTGACACACATGTAATTTTTGAATACAAAAAGTTCTGCCCACGTTTTTCATAGTAAAAATTTCTATAAAAGTGTAAATTATAAATAATATAACATATAATTAACAATAAATATATCCAATGGGTTTGGGATAAGTTTTTGGGTCATTTTTAAAACTTATCATTTTAGTTTAACCCCCAAGTAAACCCATTTTTACCTTAACTATTGTTAATAAGTTTATTGTTTTTAATATTACTTATGGTAAAAAATTAAGTATAGATTATAATATAAAAAAATTTATTATTATTATATATATTGAATATATTTTTTAAAATTTCATTAACTTAAGTTTTAAATTTTAATTTAAAATTAATCTCGTGGATGTGATGAGAAAGTATGTTTTCCAATGAGAAAATGTTATAATGGTTAAAAATATTTTGTTAAAATATTTCATATGATAATTATCCAATTACCTAAATTGGATTATTATTTATATAATTTAACTAATTATTCTTTTCAAATAATCTTAAAACAAATTCATTTTTTCTAATGTCTATAAAATAAATAAAAATTCTTAATAACAACCAGTATTTTTTACTATTTATTGAAAAAAATATCTTATTAGGAAATTATAAAACATTCACCCTAAGATAATATTTAAATTATTATTTAAGAAAATATAATTATTTTTTCAATTACATTTTTTAAAAGGTTTAAATATTAGATTTTAAAAAAGTGTGCAATAGTTTAGAGAACCCCTTTTTGGAAAAATACGGTTTTAAGCATAAAATTGGATGTATTCTTATCTATAGAAAAAACATAAGTTGAATGTTAAAATTTTTATTGAATATATAATATATATATTTCATTAAAACCATTCACACCAATTTATTTTTTTAATCTATTGTTTTAACACATTTTTGTGTATTAAAATAGTTGATCAAAAAAATATTTCCTTTAATTCCAAATACTTATTATTTTCATTTCTTATTTGTTTGTCACTAAATAATTCATTATATATAAGTTTTTAAACCATATATTCTCGTAATTTATTTAATCATATTTATACCCCCCATTCTAATGGATAGTTGAAAACCATCATACCCAATAATAGTATTTTAATAGTATTTCACAATTTTTAACTCAATGTTGCATATAACAAAAGCTAAACTCAATGTCGCATGTAACACAAGATAACCACGGTGTTGTGTGTATTACAAGATATAATCTTTGTTTCCTATAATACAAGATCACCTCAGTGCTTCAATTGATGTATATTTTTTAAATTAATAAAATTGTTTGAGAAAAATATTTCACAAAATATAGCTGTGTTACATAATTAGATTAAATTTAAAAATTTAATAAGGGCATGCATGAAATTCTATAGAGATGTAGAACTTTTCATGGTTTAGCTACATGGATTGACATACCATGTTCCAACCATAAATAGTCTCATGAATGTTTCCATAACCATGTCCAATTCCTTTACACAATTTTGATACCCAGCTAATTAATCATGTACCTCTGGTTCTTCCACCAGTTACTCCTCAAAACTAGTAAAACCAAAAAATTACCTATATTTCCTAAGTTTGGATTAAAGTACACTCAATTAAAATAAATATATATCAAAATAATAAAAAATCATACTTAATTTCATGATCCATATCCCATCTAACCATGTCAATAAAAGTCTCAAAATGGAAGGTGTTGATCAAGAACCTACTTGTGACCTTGTTTATAAAAACCCTAGTCTTTATTACACACTTACACATGATTTGTACATAAAAATTCACTTAGTAAAATCCATAAGATCGATAGGTCTAGTTTCTTTGGGGATTAGGAACATTACATGACAACTTAAGACATAAAAAATATAACATCCTTATTGAAAAATTCTTTTACATGACCAAAACATTCCTTCATACTTAGCATTGCATGGGATAACTTGAGGACATGTATAAGAAAATAGGGAGCTATAAAGAACCATAAGGGAGTGAAAAAGGCATAAAATGAAGAATAAAATACATGTTATCTTACAGTAATATCAATGTAGAATAATATAAACATGAACATAAAGGAATGATATATCATGATTATCATAACTTTGAGATGTGGCAATGACATTTAACATGATATTAGCCTGAGCCAAGGCTCATTGCAGATGGAGCATGAGTAAACCATCATTGAAGTTGAATTAGAATGAGTAAAATCTCATTTCATGTTAATTTACATAAGTAAAATCCTCATTTCACATTGATTATCATGATACTGTTCTTTACCCAATGAATTGGAGCGCTATCAGGGCACACCCTTCTTAATCATTTCATTCCATGCATAAGTGTTCCACATAGATCATACAACATAGATTCATTAAACATAAAAAGTTATTCCACGAATAAGATATGTATAATAAATAAATTTATGTAATAAATCAGTATGTACATGTGAAAAAAGGTGAATACCCTTGTAGAGAAATCAGTATGGTATTCACTTACATGATGATTTGGCCATAGGAAATTTTGGCATAACTTCTGTAGCATAATGACGTCAAATATAAATCATAAAAATGGGATGATGAGAGAGAAATGGGTATTCCATCATTTATACATGAATTGAAAAGTAAGGGGGTCATGGAACATAATATTCCAACATATTTAATGGAATTTAGTTGCATAATATAAAATAAATACTTGAAAGTAAATGAGAAGAGAGAAATCCATTACGGAATTTAGGCATGGTAACAAGTGTACAAGGGAGGAATTAATGAGAGATAAAGGGGCATATCATTATTAAATAATAATTAAGACATTATATGAGAGGTATTAAATCATACCCAAACATTTTTAATTCAATATAAAAGGGCATAATAATATAAAGAAACATGGATATAAATAAGGAGGGATGGAAAGTGAGGATCCCTTGCATGGAAGTGTGATCCCAATGTCTTGGGAGTGGCTTGATAGAAGCTTCATGGGAGATTGGGGAACCTTTTTAGAAATATATAGATTGTATTTCATGGGTTTTTATATCTCCAAATGGTTTTAGTGAAGAGGAAAAAGAGATTGAGTGGGTTTATATAGGAAAGAAGAGGAAATTGTTTATTAGTTAGGTTTTGGAAACTAATGATTAAACAAATCAAAACAAAAATCGATCCCATGGTTTTTTTCCATGTTTTTTTCCAAGGGGAGTGGAAAAATTTATTTTATAAGGCCAATGGCCGAACTTATTAAAATATTAGGCATCATATGTAGAGGTGAGTCACACTCTCAAGGAAATCATTTTAAAATGTTCAAATATTTTATAAGTCTTGGATGGTCCACTATGTCACTATACAATTAATCAAAAATATATATAAAATCACATTATTTTAAAGTAAAAAAATATATTTTCTGAATATACCTTCTGAAGTATTTTATTACATCACTATTGGGCCATTATGATGTTATAAAACACATTATATTTTTAAACGATATTTAATTTTTACCCAAAAATTCGACTATCTTAGAAAATTATGAAAAATTCACCATTAGATAATTTTGAAATCCTGAATAAAAAATAATATTAATTTTATCTAAATAATTTTCTAATATAGTGAATTTTCACTTTAAAATAAAACTGACATTTATCGAAAATTTATGGCTTTTAACAAAAACACCTTTCAAACCTTAATAAAAATTACAATTGTATTATTAAAAATTAAACAATCATTTATGTCACGACCCGCCTTCACCAAAAGGAGGGAAGGGTCAGCCGATTGCCAGGCCCTTCCTTCTTTAATTTGAAGGAGAGATAATGACCCCCCGAAACCCGCCTTCAATAGGTCCCAGAGTGGCAACTATCACCAAGGGTATAGAAATTTCTCTCAAATGGAAGGCATTACCCTTTTTATTTTATAGGATCGAGAGATAAGGAAAAAAGGAAACCCAACAACACCAAGGTAGAAAGAAAAGTATAGCTAAAAGTAAACCATTTCCACATGCATGATTCAAAAGTAAAAGCCACAAAGTATAAGAGGTGACTACAAGGTAAGTACCAAAGGAAAAAGAAAAACAACAACTGCAACTGCTCCAAAGGTCCGAGCTAGTAAGGTCCTGCGTGATCCCCGAAGTCCTCCAGGAAACCTGAAGCAGTTTCATATACATAGGGTGAGCATACAAGTACACTCAGTAGGGAAAACCAAGGCCCTCGTGCACAAGTGGGGGAACGTACTAAAGTCCCGTGAGAAAAGAGTAAACCAAACACCTAACAAGGAAAACTATCCATCCTAGGCCTCACCAAGGCTCACTCCCCAAATAAAGCAAGTCATGTAATATATATAATAAGAGCACATCGATGTTTGGGTACCCTGTGCCACTTTCCCACTGATTATTGAGACATCCTACACATCGGACCAATCCCGCCATTCTCACCGCAGTCCCACTGCCGCACCCGCCCGCACACACCTGGGCCACAACCACACGCAGTCCCACTGCTGAAATCCCGCCCGCACACACCTGGGCCTCAACCGCACGCAGTCCCACTGCTGAATCCCGCCCGCACACACCTAGGCCACAACTGTCACATGTAACCATGCCTGCAAACACCAAGGCCAGAACAACCACCACCACACCCGAAGACACCTGGGAAAAAGGATCCACTGCCACGCCCGAAGACACCTGGGCCTCATCCTGAAGACACTTGGGAAACCACCTGCCGCACCCACCTGGCCAACCACCACACAACCCCGCCCGAAGTTTCTTGGGCTAATAATGGACTTCAGGCCATCAAAACCTGCCCGAAGATACTTGGGCTGTCTGGGAAAGGGAGCAGAAAAGGAGCTAATAACCAGCCACTAAGGATAGTGTTGGGAAAAACACCCTCCCCCATGAAATGGGGGTGTTCGACACTATGTTCTCAACTTGGGTGGGGCGCGAATAAGAAACATAAAGCTACAGATATATATATATGTAACAAGCACTCACCCAAAGCTCGGTTTTTCTTCAGACAACCTACATATCACAACAACACTCAAGTCCGAGTCACGACTCATGCCAACAACCCATGTGTCCACTTTCTTGTTTCACATTCAGTAACAATGTTTACATTTAAGCACCACTAGGCAACTAGTAGGCATAGGCATAAGTCCAGGAAAGTAAACAGTCAAACAACAACCAAAACATCCACACCTGGTTCTCAACAACAGAGGATTCCACCCCAATTTGTGATAGACAAGTAACCACCCGTATTTAAAACTCACAACCACTGAATCCATACCAACAGGAGATCCCATCCCCCAAATTCACACGACCACCGAGAGTATAACAGAACAGGGGATCCCATCCCCTCCCACATTTCCCGCAATCGGCCCGAAAGGAAAACAACCAACTACCACCACCAACAGAAGTCATGGATTTTCATATTTAAACGACTTAACACACTTCATGATTTCAAGTTCCGTGTTTTATAACCGTGAGTTATCACAGAAGGGTTGATCCTGGTGCTTTCAATTATTCATCCAGATATACGTGATTAATCGATTCACTCTTCACAGCAAGAGTTTACAACCAAAAACAAGCCATTTAAAACATCAGCAGGGTTTATTAGTGCACAAGCAACGACCACCAACGGCCTCGATTTTCAGGTGGTATAAGCCAGCACAACTCAACAAGATGGTCATAGAAGAAACTACATCAAAATATAAAACACCATCAACGATCACAGCCCCCCCTCTTCTTTCTTTAATTAGTTCTGGTTTACCCAATTCTAGAGGATCAATAGCACGCCACCCCATATGATACACAAAAGGGAGAGACGAAGGAGAAATTCCCTACTTGTTGATAAATGATCGACGTTTAGGCCGGGGGCGCAGAACTTTACGGATAAAGATGCGGCGGTCCTGATGCACCAGAAGCTGTTTGTGAAAAGCCACGATCGAAGAAAGGAGAAACCACGGCTAACCCTTAGTTTATAAGAGCTGGGGACGGTTGAGGTGAAAACGCGAAACCGCTTAAGGTGCGGGGGTCGTGGGTTGACCACGCGGCTCCACTCGTCACAAAAGGGGGTCGGGTGGTTTAAGCTGACTCATGAATTGATGAAGCATTTAATTAAAACTCTTATGGGCGTTACAGGTCTTAAAAAAACACGGTTAAACGAGTAAGAATAGGGCTTAAAACCCTATTTACGCAAAGGAGCGTTACTGGAAACAAATTGACAAGGTCGGGTGACGCCGATCGGTCTCACAGATCGGTCGTGCCGATCGTTCTCGCCGATCGGTCTCACTGATTGACCTCACTGATCGGTCTCACCGATTGACCTCACCGATCGGTCTCACCGATGGATCTCACCGATCGGTCTCATCGATCGGTCGCGCCGATCGGTCTCGCCGATCGGTCTCGCCGAGACGCCACTCCTTTAGAACCTAGATTTTGGCCAAGGGAAGGACCAAGAGAGTCTGGGTCATCACATCAGATACCTCTCAAACTATTCTCGTCCCCGAGAATTTAGACAACCCAGAAGGAAAGGGCGGGTCCGAACAACCACCCTAAAAGATACCTCTCAAGAGTGAACCTCATCGCTAACTAAGAACATCTTCCTGTCACGAACCAAGCAACATACCATGCCAAAATGCCCAGGCACATGGGTTGGGTAGTCTCCTCTCCCATGTCAAGATATTATCCGCTTTGGGCGGCACTGACTCGCCCGCACAGGTTTAATCACATCCACCTTAATGCATCTTGATTTGGGGTCGGGTTCTCTCCTTCCCTACAGCCGGGGTTTTCACACACAAGCAGAGGAAAGAAACCAGTACATTTCATAGCCAAAAGACAAAACATTCCATCACAATAGGTACAACTAGGAAAAAAACTCAAAACAACTCTAGGTACTGGGTACGCATCTGTGCTTCCCTCTCCCACGTACTCTCCTCAAGCCCACCATGTCTCCACAGCACGCGAACCAAGGGAATGGTTTGCTCACGAAGCACCTTCTCCTTGCGATCCTCGATCATCACTGGTCTCTCCACAAAGGTCATGTCGTCCTCGATGTCGAGCTCGCCCCAATGAAGGACGTGCAAATCGTCGTGCAGATACCGACGGAGCTGGGACACATGAAAGACATCATGTATCCTTAGTAGCGGCGGTGGAAAAGCTAGCTGGTAAGCCACTTCGCCGACCCGCCGCAACACTTAGAAGGGCCCGATGAACTTAGGGGAAAGCTTACTCCCTTTGCCGAACCTCCGATGCCCACGCCGAGGGGAGACCTTCAAGAACACGTGGTCCCCAACCTCAAACTCCAATGGCCTCCTCCTGGTATCAACATATGATTTCTGTCGTTCCTAGGCTGCCTTCATCCTTTCCCGTATGAGCTGAACCTTCTCTGTCGTGTTCTGCACCACCTCCGGACCAAGGATGCATGCCTCTCCTACTTCGGTCCAACACACAGGGGAACGGAATGGCCTCCCGTACAAAACCTCAAACGGGGCCATGACAATGGTAGAGTGGTAGCTATTATTGTAGGAAAACTCTACCAGATGAAATTATTGCACCCATGACCCTCCTGAGTCTAGAACACATGCTCGTAGCATATCCTCCAAGGTCTGGATGGTGTGCTCTGTTTGTCCATCTGTTTGGGGATGGAAAGCAGTGCTAAGGCGTAACTGGGTTCCAAACGCATGCTACAATCCTCTCCAGACCCACGAGGTAAACCGTGAATCCCTATACGAGACTATAGACCTCGAGACTCCATGAAACCGCACCACCTCATCCACGTACCTTCGCGCCAAAGCACCCACAGCACTCGACTCCCTGATCGCCAGAAAGTGAGCCGATTTCGTCAACCTGTCCACTACCACCCAGATGGCGTCTTACCCTCCTTGGGCCTTGGGTAGTCCCATGACGAAATACGTTGAGATGTCTTCCCACTTCCACTCGGGGACACCTAGGGGCTGTAGTAGGCCGACTGGAACTCGGTGTTCAGCCTTCACCTGCTGACACACTAGGCACTTGGCCATAAACTATGCCACCGCTCGCTTAACTCCGAGCCACAAAAACTACCTCTTCAAACCCTGGTGCATCTTGGAAACTCCAGGGTGTACCGCCAGGGGTGAGTTGTGGAACTCACTGAGAACCCTGCCGCGCATCGCCTCTGGGACAAACAACCTTCCCTGGAAAAGCATCCGGTTCTGACCATCCTCGGTCCATCCATCCGGAGCATTGCCCTGGTCAACTTGGTCACGCATCACTTCACACTCTATGTCCTCCCACTGAGACTCTTCCACCTGCTGAAATAGTGATGACAGCACCGTCATCTGATATAGGCAGCCTCTGCCGCTATCCATCGTCGCATCTAGGTGTAAGGCAGCCAACTCTTCCATTGCCTTCCAGGCATTCGCCGACTCTCGGACCGCATCCTTCTACGTCCTCCTGCTCAAAGCATCGGCCACCACATTTCCCTTTCCCTTAGTATAAGAGATCTCGAAGTCATAATCCTGGAGGAACTCCACCCATATCCTCTGTCGCAAGTTTAAGTCCCGCTGGGAGAAGATATACTTCAAGCTTTTGTGATCCGTGAAGACCACAAAGCATTCCCCAATGAGGTAGTTCTGCCATAACTTTAGCGAAAAAATGTCCGCTGCAAGATCTAGGTCATGGGTGGCGTAATTATGCTCATGGGAACGCAACTGCATAGACCCATAAGAGATCACCCCTCATCGCTGCATCAACACGCATCCCAGGCCCTATCCCGAAGCATCACAAAATACTTCATAGGCCACCACTTCTTCTAGTAATCTCAGCACTGGGGCACTGACCAACTTCTCCTTCAGATAGCTGAAGGCTGACTGGAACTGCTCACTCCATACGAAAGCCTGGTCCTTCTTGGTCAGGGCCGTCAAAGGGGCTGCTAGTCGGGAGAAGTTGGGTACGAATCTCAGGTAGTAACCTGCCAGCCCGAGGAAACTTCAGACTTCTGCCACATTCTTGGGTGCTGCCCAAGAAACAACTGCCTCAACCTTTGATGGGTCGACCGCTACCCCCTGCTCAGACACCACGTGCCTGAGGAAGTTCACTTCTCTCATCCAGAACATGCATTTTGATAACTTCCCATATAGCTGGTACTGTCGGAGGACCTCCAAAACTGTCCTCAGGTGCTCTGCATGGTCCTCCTCTGATCTAGAGTAGACCAGGATGTCATCGATGAACACAACCACGAACCGATCCAGGTACTCCCAGAAGATGGAGTTCATAAGTCCCATGAACACAGCCGGGGCGTTCGTAACACCGAAAGGCATGACTACGAACTCGAAGTGTCCATACCTGCACCTGAACGCTGTCTTCGGGATGTCGCTCTTTTTCACCCTCAGCTGGTGGTACCCAGACCGCAGGTCAATCTTCAAGAACCATCATGCCCCTTTCAGCTGGTCGAAAAGATCATATATCCTTGGGAGAGGGTAGCGATTCTTGATCTTCACCTGATTCAGCCTCCTGTAGTCTATGCACAGCCTAAGACCTCCATCTTCCTTCATTGCAAACAAGACCAAAGCACCCCACGGTGACGCACTCAGACGAACATAACCCCTCTTCATCAGATCGTCATTCTGTATCTGCAACTCCCATAGCTCTGAATGTTCCATCCGGTAAGGAGCCATCGAGATCGGACGAGCGTCGGGCTGGATGTCTATCCTGAACACGATATCACGTCGAGGGGGTAGAGTCGTCACCTCCTCAGGAAATATGTACATAAACTCACGGACGATCTCTGGCACTTCCACCATTTCTGCATCTACTGATTCTACCGTCAGCTCGGTCAACAAGGAGAGGAGAGGTTCCTCTCTCCTGTTTCCCTTCGGACTGCTCCGCTCGCCGGTGAAGGTAACACGCCGGCTGTCCAAGTCTAAGAACACCACCCTTCTTCGAAAATAGTCGATGACGGCGCACATAGAAAATATCCAGTCGATGCCTAGGATGACATCGTATGGATGAATCTGTAGTAGAAGAAGATCCGGAACCGACTGATGTGGCCCTATCATCAGTCTACATCCCCGAAAAACAAACAGCAAGTCGGTCTGACCTCCAACTGGTGTGCTCAACACCAGGGGAACTGGAAGTCTCTCGGCATCTAGACCCAAGGCATGAGCTAGACTGGGTGCAACGAAGGAGTGCGAAGCTCTGGTATCAAACAAAGCATAAGCAAGAGTGCTAAACAGACTGATCGTACCTCGAACAACCTCTGGCCCTGCTGGGACTGCTGCCTCTACAGCGTACAACTGTCCACGCCCATCTCCCCTACCCCTCGGCTATCGGCCACCCCCCCCCCCGACCACGCCCTAGTCGAGGTCCCTGTGGAGCGCCCTGAGGTCGGCCTCCTCCTACGTCGGCCCTCGGAGGAGCGGGAGCTCGCTGTCCCTGCTGCTGCTACTGGAAAGGTCTAGCTAGAAGCTGCTGCTGGGGCGGGTGCTGGGGCTGACTTCCACTTCTGTACTGCACCCGGTCTGGGCACTGACTCCGGAGATGCCCAGGGCTCCCAGAGATGAAGCACCATGGTCCGGGGCCCGTTGGAAAAGGGCGAGGACCGGAGGACCGAAACTGAAACTGCTGCGGCCTGCTCCCTGCCGGTCGGAACCTAGAGGGTCCTGACGCTGGAGGCCTAGTGCTGATGGATTTCCCCTTTGATGGTCCCAGCTGGATCCCCTCTCGTGACACTCCCACTAGAGCATGCATCCGCTCCACCACTTCGGCCTTCTTCTGGACCTCCAAGTACGTCGGTAGGGTAAAGGGGGTAACAGCATACTGGAGGGAGGGTCGGAGTGCCTCCTCCAAATGTCTTGCCCGAGACTCCTCGTTAGGAAAGAGGTCTGGAGAAAAACATAGGAGGTCCTTGAACTTGATCCCTAGCTCCCTCACAAACATAGTCCCCTGCTGGAGGGAGAGTAGTTCCTGCCTCTTTTCCGCCTTCATCGTTGAGGAGAGGAATTCCACCTGAAACTACTTCTCGAAATCCACCCAAGACACCTCAGACTCTCTCCTCTCCCCCAGGTAAAGCATCCACCACTGACGTGTTGCTCCCTGCATCTGGCTAACGGCCAGGGGAACCTTGTACTCGGTCGGGGCCCGAATCAGGCCGAAGGCTATAACTAGCTCCTCTAGCCAGCCTTCCGTCTTCATATCGGAGGTGCTGCCCTCATACTTCTCGAGGGCATGTCGCTGGAAGGGTCGAAGAGTCTTCTACCACTGGTCGTCCTCTTCCTCACGATCAGTTCTCTGCCGATTGGCCAAAGTAGTCTCGGGGGCCTCGATCGCCTGTACCACACGTGGTCGTCTTCCAGGTGCCATAGCTGCAAGGTAAACAAGGAATGCCTAAGCCCAGGTAGTGCAGAATATTGTTCTTAAAACTTCTTAAGATTTAACTTATTCTTAATTCCCAAGACATCACAGAAACACAATAACAGAAGTCATTATGATGCATGTACCTTTCCTAGGGGCTCTACCCTGCAATCAGTGTGGCCTCACTTGGTCGTTCGGTAGGTCCAGAGTCCTTTCATCGGATCACGGGGGGCCCTAAAATCCCATGTCCTAGCCGGTCTTCCCTGGCCTAATTCACGCGCCAAGGTCACCCAACACCGTTGCCATACCATCCCATGCAATCCTCACTGTTCCTAACTCCAGAATCCATCCTATCTCTCAACCATCTCCTCTGATACCATTCTGTCACGACCCGCATTCACCAAAAGGAGGGAAGGTTCAGCAGACTGCCAGGCCCTTCCTTCTTTAATTTTAAGGAGAGATAATGACCCCCCGAAACCCGCCTTCAATAGGTCCTGGAGTGGCGACTAGCACCAAGGGTATATAAATTTCTCTCAAATGGAAGGAATTACCATTATTATTTTAAAGGATCGAGAGATAAGGAAAAAAGGAAACCCAACAACACCAAGTTGAAAAGAAAAGTAAAGCCAAAAGTAAACCATTTCCACATGCATGTTTCAAAAGTAAAAGCCACAAAGTATAAGAGGTGACTACAAGGTAAGTACCGAAGGAAAAAGAAAAACAACAACTGCAACTGCTCCAAAGGTCTAAGCTAGTAAGGTCCTACGTGATCCCCGAAGTCCTCCTGGAAACCTGAAGCAGTTTCATATACATAGGGCGAGCATACAAGTACACTCAGTAGGGAAAACCAAGACTCTCGTGCACAAGTGGGGGAACGTACTAAAGTCCCGTGAGAAAAGAGTAAACCAAACTCCTAACAAGGCAAACTATCCATCCCAGGCCTCACCAAGGCTGACTCCCCAAATAACGCAAGTCAAGTAATATATATAATAAGATCAAATCGATGTTTGGGTACCCCGTGCCACTTTCCCACTGGTTATTGAGACATCCTACGCATCAGACCAATCCCTCCATTATCACCGCAGTCCCACTGCCGCACCCGCCCGCACACACCTGGGCCACAACCACACGCAGTCCCACTGCCTAAATCCCGCCCGCACACACCTGGGCCTCAACCGCACGCAGTCCCACTACTGAATCCCGCCCGCACACACCTGGGCCACAACTGTCACATGTAACCATGCCTGCAAACACCTAGGCCAGAACAACCACAATCACGCCCGAAGACACCTGGGCTAAAGGATCCACTGCCACGCCTGAAGACACCTGGGCCTCATCCCAAAGACACTTGGGAAACCACCTTCCGCACCCACCTGGACAAACACCACACAACCCCACCCGAAGGTTCTTGGGCTAATAATGGACTTCAGGCCATCACAACCCGCCCGAAGATACATGGGCTATCCGGGAAAGGGAGCAGAAAAGGAGCTAATAACCAGCCACTAAGGTTAGTGTTGGGAAAAACACCCTCCCCCATGAAATGGGGGTGTTCGGTACTAAGTAATCAACTTGGGTGGGGTGCGAATAAGAAACACAAAGCTACAGATATATATATATGTAACAAGAACTCACCCAAAGCAAGGTTTTTCTTTAGACAGCCTACAGATCACAACAACACTCAAGTCCGAGTCACAACTCATGACAACAACCCATGTGTCCCCTTTCTTGTTTCACATTCAGTAACAGTGTTTACGTTTAAGCACTACTGGGCAACTAGTAGGCATAGGCATAAGTCCAGGAAAGTAAATAGTCAAACAACAACCAAAACGTCCACACCTGGTTCTCAACAACAGAGGATTCCACCCCAATTTGTGATAGACAAGTAACCACCTGGACTTAAAACTCATAACCATCGAATCCATACCAAAAGTAGATCCCATCCCCCAAATTCACACGACCACAGAGAGTATAACAAAACATGGGATCCCATCCCCTCCCACATTTCCAGCAATCGGCCCGAAAGGAAAACAACCAACTACCACCACCAACACAAGTCAGGGATTTTCAGATTTAAATGACTTAACACACTTCATGATTTCAAATTCCGTGTTTTATAACCGGGAGTTATCATAGAAGGGTTGATCCTTGTGCTTTCAATTATTCATCCAGATATATGTGATTAATCAATTCACTCTTCACAGCAGGAGTTTACAACCACAAACAAGCCATTTAAAACATCCGGAGGGTTTATTAGTGCACAAGCAATGACCACAAACAGCCTCGATTTTCAGGAGGTATAATCCAGAACAACTCAACAAGATGGTCATAGAAGAAACAACATCAAAATATAAAACACCATCGATGATCCCAGCCCCCACCCTCTTCTTTCTTTAATTAGGTCTGGTTAACCCAATTCTACAGGATCAAAATCACGCACACCCCGCATGATACACAAAAGAGAGAGACGAAGTAGAAATTCCCTACTTTTTGATAGATGATCGACATTTAGGCCGGGGGAGAGGAACTTTACGAATAACGATGCAGCGGTCCCGATGCACCAGAAGCTGTTTGTGAAAATCCACGATCGAAGAAAGGAGAAACCACAGCTAACCCTTAGTTTATAAGAGCCGAGGATGGTTGAGGTGAAAACGCAAAACCTCTTAAGGCGTGGGGGTCTTGGGTTGACCACGCGGCTCCACTCGTCACAAAAGGGGGTCGGGTGGTTTAAACTGACTCATGAATTGATGAAACATTTAATTAAAACTCTTATGGGAGTTATGGGTCTTAAAAAAACGGTTAAACGAGTCAGAATAGGGATTAAAATCCTATTTACGCAAAGGATCGTTACTGGAAACAACTTGACAAGGCCGGGTGACGCTGATCGGTATCACCGATCGGTCGTGCCGATCGGTCTTGCCGATCGGTCTCAGCGATCGGTCTCACCGATGGACCTCACCGATTGGTATCACCGATGGATCTCACCGATGGATCTCACCGATCGGTCTCACCGATCGGTCTCATCGGTCTCACCGATCGGTCTTGCCGATCGGTCTCGCCGATCGGTCTCGCCGATCGGTCTTGTCGATCGGTCTCACCGATCGGTCTCGCCGAGACGCCACTCCTTTAGAACCCTAATTTTGGCAAAGGGAAGGACCAAGAGAGTCTGGGTCATCACAATTTATATATAATAAAACATAATTTAGTAATAATATTTTATAAAAATATTATTTAATTTAAAAATACATTAATTCATCAAAATAGATTTCTTAATTGAATTTAAATATTAACTAAAAATACAATTTATTCTTTAAAAAGAATTTACAAAGTAACAATAATAAAATGAAAATATATTTTTTATATAAAAATAATTCACATAATCATAGTGCTAGGTTCTTCTTCCATAACCCCCATTATAACACCCTCATAAGACTTAAAGCTAAGGTGTGCGATGGTGAAATACTCTTGGGGTGTCTCAGATAACATCGCTCGGGTGATAATCTCAATTTACATCTAATTCTCTCATAGGTTATTCCATTCCAACTTAACATGTGGAAGCACAACTTGGATTTTATCGAGAGAAAATCCCAGTGATGTTACCTCCTTTCCGAGCTCTGAAAAATGGTGTTTATATAGAGAAATTCTACTGGATGAGGTCATCAATTCTTTTTTTTGAGTAAATTGGATTTGTTAAAGCCCTATATTTATACAAATCATGTGATCACTATTCAACAACTATATTAGCAATGGTAACAATTCATAACTGTATTTTAAAATCTAAATGCATAAAACCAAGGAAGTGAATATGTTTTATATAACCATTTTACATAATAATAAATTTAATTAGATCAATAGGAATTTTAATTAATAAAATTTTGGGTCGTTACATTTTTAAACACCTTAATATTTTATATGTATTTACATTGAAATAAACATGATGTATTTGATAGTTTTTGTTACACAAAATCGCGAGTCTAAGTAAAATGTGATGGAGTATTAATTTATATGTTATTTTTTGGATTGGGGAGTATGAATTGGATTAACCACATTATGAAATATATGCATAATGGTTTAGTATGATAAAAATGTAGTGATAAGTGCTCAAGATTAATTAAATAATTTAATGAAAAAAAGGTTGTCTTTTTATATAATGTGTTTTTTACGTGGTATTTATTTTTATCTAAATAAGTATCTTTATCAATATTTAAAAATAATTTTAGTGAATATATATTTTTAATGTATATGAATAAATTAATAATTATCCATATATTAGCTATTTAATGGTATTAGATGATGAAAAAACCATTTTCGGAGTTATTTTTCATAAATATAATTTCTTGTATGCAATGTATTTTTATCAAAATAAATTCAATAAATTATTATTGATTGATTTTTTAATGAAATTTATAGATTAAACATTCACTCATATATTTAAAATTAGTTTTATTTTTTTACTCAGAAATTTAGGAAAGAAAATTCAGTTTTATACCTAAAAAATTAATTTTTTCTAAAAATAGGGTTTCATTGCATTTTGTATTCTTATTTTAAAATTAAATTTTTCCACTTATATAAATTAATTTTGATAAAAAGTATTTCATATTTTGAATCATATTTTTAAAATTTTACTAAGGTGTCCTCTTTCATTTTTTCATAATTAATTATAAAAATAGTAAAAAAATATTAGCAAGGTTTAGGTTAAAACTAATTTACCAAGGATTAAACTAAGATATAAGGGTAATATTTCTTTATAAAAAGTATAAATACAATTTTATAGACATATTTAAACCCTATATCATCTTCTATTATAATATTATTAATATTAGAACCATTTTTCTTGAATAATACATTAATATATTTTAATATTTTCAATTATTCAAAGTGTTTCCTCGCCCTCAATTATAAAATAAGCCCCCTATTGTATTTCTCATAGTTATAAAGCCTATCATATTGACCAACACAAAAAAAATCCTTTAACAACATACCTATCCACATCCTAGAGGCCCTTTCTTAATCAATTTGTGATGAACCTGACCTGGATACCCTCTCAAACTGGTACCCAACCTAAACCATCACATATCTGAAGGGTGTTATTGATCCCCATTGGCTAGTGACTAGAAACTTGGAATAAAAAACAACCAGTGGGAATGAATTCTCCCAACCTGAAGTAGCCAATATGACACACACAGACACACACACACACACACACACACACATATATATATGATAAGAGGAAAATGTGAAAGAATAAACCCTAATATATGTCACAAAAAGAGGAAATAGAATAGTGATACATCAAAAAAATAGTTAAACAATATCAAATACACATGTCGAATATTAAAGGAAACAATAACCAAAATAACTACTCCATGTGATGGCATGGTTAAACTCCCACTATATCACCACTAGTTACCCAAATATAGTGAATAGAAATCCTTTCATCCTACCTTTAGCACTTTTACTTTCCCAACATAGAAGGACATACAGAGGTCTATGCACCACTAATGGGGTGTGTAGGGCATCAGAAAATAATTCTTAGAAGGATCTCATCTATTGGTTTCATATCATGTCTCTATAAAAAATGTATAACAATTAAAAAATTTAATGAAAATAAAGCATTATAAATAGATTAATAGTTTTTATATAAATAGTACAGTAAATTTTTTACCCATTTTCCAAAGTTCCAAATAATCATCTAAAACTGTGTCAAAGAATTTTATATACATCAAAGCAACCAAATCATTACAAATAATGTATCACATATCTTAACCAATCCATGGAAGTAAAAGAAAAATAATATAATACAAAGAACATGATACATCATTACAAGTGTCAATACATGTGAGGATTTCTTGGAAACTCATACCCAGATATAGACTATGGTGCACATCTTGTCCTGAGAAATGTACATTGAATATATAGATAAAAGAAACACCTTAAAAATGGAACCTCGTAGAATTTTATAACAAATCCTTAGAATAATAGGCATACTGATAAAAGTAACACTCCATGATTGAACCCCTTGATGGTATCAATGGATGAGGCCTATTATGCCACCTTAAACCTAAGTTCCAAATGCTTCCCATTTTCTCTATTACCAAAACCATTCAATAAAAACCTTGATTGAAAACCATTTCTAAATTCCCTTTCATAATAATTTGAAAATATATTTTCTTTTACAAAAACATGGGAAAGACCATCCTATCTAAAAAAACTCATTTCCACAAACAAAAATAAATCATGAAGATTCATTTATAAAACAATTTTTAAAACCCAAGAAATAAAGTTCATCCAACAAAGGCTAGATATAGATCTATATACATAAAAATTGGGTTTCACATGACCACAATTGGATCCCCCAACACAGAAGAATGAAAAGGAAACAACATAAGACCTAGAATAAATACTCACATATCAAATTCAATTCAATAAGAGAAATGATCATTGGAGAGGAGAGGTCATAAAATACATCTAAGAAACTCACACTCTACACCCTAACCCAAAAAAGAATCATCCCATGTAAGAATATCACATATTAGATCTAGAAGGAACAACACCACAAGATAAACGAATATAAAATCATAGAAAAATGATGTGTAAATGATCTAGGAAAATTAAGAAAGATTAAGACACCTTATTCAGAGATACATACCAAAACAACATTGATGATCAATTTCTGAACTAAGTGAACTTGAAGGAGAAGAGGCCCCCAAAATCACTTGAGAGATATATTAGGTTAAAATAAAAGAGGATCCAGCTATATAAGAAATAAAATATTCTATGAATCACATTAAAAATCACCCTCATCAATCCATAAATAATGTTTAAACCCCTCACGTCATGTAATTACCGCTTAAAATTTCCCTCAGAAAAATGCATCTCAATGGATTTAAATTCCAATCTTGACCATTTAATGACATGTTAACTTTTGAAGATGTTTAATCATTTCACACTATGACAATAATGCATAATATTTCTTGGTTAAAAATACATGACTTATAAATGGTTCATGAAATTTATTTCTCTTGCAGACAATGAAAAGCCTAAATTCTCTTGAAAACCCCAAACCCACATTAATGTTCTCTGGACTTGGGGAGATTCCAGAAAATACATTAACCAATTTATACCAAAACTACATTAATTCCAACAAACATATATACATAATCTTTAGGTATGCTTCCACAGCAAAGGACATCCATCCTCAGAAGCAACAAAACAAACCAAGGAAAAGAAGGAATTGAAAAAATTGATAAAAAAACTATAAATGGGTAATGCGGAGTCACACTAATACCACACTTTCTAGGATTAATGTGTAATATGTATCAGGATTCTAAACATATAGGTATAAATCATAAATGGTATAATTCAATTTTTTTCTTCTTCTACCATCACTAAAACAATTTTATCCTTCTGAACATGAGAAATATTATTTCAATAATATAATTAAATATTATTATAATTATTTCATAGATATTTTACACCTCATATCCATCAAGTGGGAAATGATAGTATTACTCCTATGTATATTTAAACTACCCCATCCACACAATGATATTATTCATTTTCCATCACTGCCTCACTTACGTACCTATAGACAACCATCTCCATGAATAGTGTAATTCATTCTTCTATATCTTATTTTTATGGATGGTTCTATATATATATAATTAATATATAATATATTTATATTATGACTATAATTATGAAGATTATGGAACCATGATAAATCTACAAGGACCATAACTTCCTAATAGAAACTTTCATAAAAAATGAGGTAGTTAAAACCAAGAAGTGATGATTTTAATTAAGAACTATTAATAAATAGGTCTTGAAATGTTTTAAGTGGATAATATACGATATTATTTTTATTTATTTTTTATTTATAATAAAGAGGTATAATAAATTTAAATTAATTATAAAGTAGATTTCAGAACTTACACGTCAAGTCTAACTTGAGGTATGGGTTTTATGATACAATATCATATTTACCAAGATTGTTTATACTTGAATTTCAAATGATGAGATTATATGATCTATCTGAATAAATTATAATTAATTTTATTATCTTCAATTTATTTTTATATGTTACAGTTTTCCTTATATTTTCCACTTTTTATGAACTCTACAGAGTTAATAATGTTTTCAAGAAAAAATGATTTTATCTCCCTCTTTGGTCAATAATCTCTTTCTTAAATTTCATTTATTATTTTAAATGGTTTCAGGAATAATTGTAATGTTATAAAATGATTAATTAAATTCATTTTTACCCATTTTTTTCTTTCTATAAAATCTTTTGAAGGAATCTTATTTTCATATTTTGAATGGGGAACTTTTAACCAAATGTTTGAAGATAACATTATTTTAATTTATACCAGATGAACAACTTTTTTCAATGTCATGGATACTATTTTCCTTAAATCAGTCATTAAATTATTTCATTTTTATTTTCAAATATTTTTTTTCTTTAAAATATGAAATTTTTTATATTTTAAATAAGTGACTTCAAAATTTAATTGGTATTTTCCACAAGAAAGTTTTCAGAGATCTTTTAAAGTGTATTATTTATATATGAAAACATACCTTAATATTACTTATTATTCACTCATGATATGATATTGTGAAACCATACTTATTATTTATTTTGATAGTTTAATATTATGATGAAGAAATATTCATGAAACATGTTTTATTTTCCATGGATTAATAAAATATTAAATGTTAAATGTTTTCATTATCTTGTGTAATACCTATCAATGTATTATGATTATTTTATGAGTGGTAAGTTATATCCTTCCAGTTAATTTGGTAAAAAAATTATATTTTATGAGACAAAATGTTATATGATAGGTTATACCAAGCCTAAGAGATGGTATAAGGGTAGTTTTATAATTTCTAACAGGGGTACTTGTGTGGTAATCCGAAGCTCTAAGAAAGTACACCTATGATTATCCACACCTAACATGTGTGGAATGTATTGGTGGGTTTCCTTGACATAATATTTATATTATTATGATTGTTCCACACATTATGTCACTGTTTTATGATATGATCTTATGCCAATGTTATGCTTTCATGGATCATGTTCTTTAATTCATTTATGATTAATGTCTTATGAACTACCAATATTTATACCATGAGTTATGATTATGATCTATGAATTATTAGATATGGTTTTAAAATGTAAAGCCCATTTTCTCGTACCCTTATGTTCATGTTATGATTAAATAATAATTAATATCATCCTTATTTAAATATATTGTGAATCTTACCACACACTTTATTTTGTTTAATTTTCCCCTAGATTTGAAGAAATGATTTATGTGTGTTATGTCAGAGAAGGGTCCTAGTTGTGAATAACATATATAGAGATTATGTAGATATTTATATACCAGATGATTATGTATAAATTTATTCATAGATAATAAATATTTATGATTATATCATGGAACATAATGATATATATTAAAAAATCATTTAAAAATATTTAATATTTATTTATGAAATTCTTGGGTCACCTCAACTAGCTATTGAGTTTCGATAATCCAATATTCTATCCACTAGATTTATAAAAAAAATATTGGATCTGATTGAACTTTTTCATGAAATGACTTGGGTCAACCCGAAATGAAACTTGATCAAGCTCGCATGAAGCAATAAGGCACATTAAAAAATCACCATGGCATGAAAACAAATGTCAAGGTTATGAAATATAGACGAATGGGAATGATTTCACACATGAACCTTCAATAAGAAATTATCAAAAACATACCAAGAATCTAGAATGGTACATCTATATATTGGATTTTCATTAAAAAAATATATGATTTAAATATAATATCAATTCATGGAGGCATATTTAAAATATGTAAATAAAACTAAACAACTATTTAAATTCATCTCTAAAAAATAATTCATAACCTAAATATGATTAAAAGATACCATAACAATTAGTTGGATGAGAAGGTTGATACATAGAAACCAGAGAGAAGCCAAAAAACCAAAATCAATATGATCAATTATATAAGACTCAAGGTCACCTCAATTTCCCATAATCACCCACTTACTAGAGTAATAGTGCTAATTTACAACATGAAAACATAACCTATAAACGTATATAAATATATAAGAGAAACATGAACATCGGGGTGTGTTTGCATGGAGGGGGATAAACATTCCTAGTTTCACTTCATGAAATATTATATGCAATTAATTTTATACAATACATCATGAATGATCGTTTGAAAATACTATTAGAACATATTTTTTATTATGTGAGGGTGTATAATGAAAATAATAATAATCCATGACAGTTTTCCTTAAAAAAAGAAACAATTCTTCATTTTTAATTAACTATTAGAAATAGTGAATGTTTTATAAAATAACCCTCTTTAAATAAATAGGAAGGATACAAACTAGGTTTATAGGAACATTGAAAAAATATAATTTTTTATCCAAAAAACATGATCTTTATTTCAATGAAACACAATTTTAAAACAAAATATAGAGAAATATAAAACATAAAAAATTGAAGAATGCTAAATATGGACAAAATATAAAATCATGGAAAATAATTCATAGGTGAAATAATATTATGAAGAAATTTGTGTAACATAATGGTTTTTAAATGATAAAGAATAAATATAAATAAGGAAAAACATAAATAATCCAACAAAAATCACACTCAATATAATGAAAGTAAACTATAAGAAGATAATATAAAAACTTTATGAAAGATACCAAGGTAAAACCATGATCCATAAATAAGAAAAAATAATTAAAATAATTCATATCATCAGAAAAAAATATAACAATAGTGTTAAAAAAAATAAAATGTATTCAAAACTATTCGGTCCAAAAGGGGCATAGATACCCTAAGAGGGGGTGAATTGGGGTATGGATATTCTTTATTAAAAATTATTCTTTTCCCACGAGATCGTGAAATCTTTATTGTATGAGTCACTTTATTTTATGTTATGTGTTAATGAAAATATTATTTGTTACTTCTTTATCTCATGATGTTGCTTTGAATCTAATGTAGGGAAGTAAGCACAAGGATGCAAAAAGTGTTACTTGGTTCACCCAAACTAGGATACATCCAAGGAGTTTACAAAAATGATGTTCCTATATACAAAATACACTAAAAGAATAATATTGTTTACAATGCTCGGAGTAGACTCACTGTCCCATATGGTTTACATCCAATCACAAAATAAAATCTCAATGCTCTCTCAACTGAAGTGTGCTCATGGATATTTCAAAATATCCACTCACAGTTTATAGAATTTTTGGTCCCTTCGTTATATATCATGAATGTAAATTCATCTATATATAGAAGATCTATTTATGTCCCACTTTAATCCACTTATGAATGCATCTTTACCGTAGAACTACTATGAAATCATAGTCTTTCATGCAACCCTTTGGGGTGTCTTGTGCGAAATGTTAATTATTTTAACATAACATTCAATCATTATCATGAAACAACTCTTGAACAAAACTTCCTTCTTGTGTGAAACTCTCTTATTATGATAAACTCCCTTTCAAAAGCTATTCAGAGCCTTTGATTTCTCTAAAGTATGACCTCCTAAAATGAGGAGGGGAGCCCTCTATTTATAGGCTCATCCGACCCAACACAGAAGATTCTCTCCGAGCATGGAAAGCCTAATTTTTATTCTTATGATGCATGTAAGACTCTTTCAGAAAACTTATTATGGAAACCCACTTTGTTAGTAAACCCAATTAACATACCAGAGGGATTTGTCCCCCATAATAACTAAACATGAAGGAAAATTGACTCAAATCATATATATTAAAGGAAACACATAAGAATATAGTGTGAAAACTATTCATGGGAATTAAACATGATTTAGTTAAAGGTAATTATTATACATAAATAGATGTGTTTAAAAATTAATGAATCAGTAATAGGCAATGGATAAGATATAGGGAACCAAGGTTGGGGATAACTAGTGCTCTATAAAACATATATAATGGAATATAAGATATTCTAGGTATATTCCCCTGATACCCTAGTATAGAACTCAATCATGAAGAACATATCTAGTATCCACTATCCATGAGTTACCAGGAACTAGTGTTAACCAATGATCATCCAAACATAATATAGATATCCATTTTCTTGCGCTATAATTGGTAGGACAAAAGAAATATACAATCTCCAATATACTATATGCGAGTAATAATGCTAATGTCGAAGAAATATAGAGGATATAGAAGTATTATCATGATTATTTCACCAAACAATAAACTTCACACAATATCCAAATTTTAATATAATAAAACTCAATAGATCTCAATGATAGAAGTGTTGAATTACGATGAAAAACATTTAAACAATGTAAAAAATGGAACTTTTTCTTTAATCCATAAATAAAAAACAACTAACGTTATTTGAATTTATTTTGAAATAAATAATTGATTTAATCTCTCAATTAAACCAAAATAGAAGCTCAACAAATAGAAAAGTATCTCATAGGAAATTACAACATCTATTAAACAACATAAAACATAATATTATATCAAAATAGATATAGTTGATAAGAAAATAATAAATGAAAACATAAAAAAAATTATTGATAATTAATCCCCACCCAAACCACTCTATAAAACATGTAATAACCCTAAAATAAAATATATATTTCATATAAATCAATTTGTAAAACATTTAAAAAGTAAAACACCCTATGGTTGTTAATTATCTTGTGAAAAAACATTATTTTTTTTAAGAACTCCTTTTATACATATGAAATGGTTTAAAATTCAATGAACTATATACCTAAGTAAAATTGTTTTATAAAATCATATAATGTTGTAATACACCAAACCAAAATTCCATGTCTTAGTTGGTTTCTAAATGACCTCATGATAACATCCCTATACGAAATAGGCTTCCAATTAGTAGCAATGGTAGAAGTCATTCAGTGTTGACACAACATCTTTTGTATCATATAATTGAAAATTTTATTCATAAATAATTTATATAATAAAAATTTAGATTAAACATGAGTAAACTAAATAAATGGAATATATATCGTATAAATAAATCACACCCCAATAGTTAAAACATTTCTAAATAAATAAAAAGTAGATAAATAAATAAAATAATTATTGGTTCCTCAAGATTCTATCCTATTCCACCACTAGCTCCATCCTCCTCTTCTCAATTTTCCATGATAGGGAACTTTCCCTTCATTGGATGCCTCGTGAAATCTACAAACACACAAAAATTCATGAGTACGGTGTGAGTAAGAAGATTAATAGGACACCAACAATGTGTCTGTAAACTACTATTCTCACATATAATAACTTTATGTCATAATAATGATAAATTGGTAATGTAATAAACTTACCAGACAAAACCAAGATGTGGTGCGCTAACCATGACGTTACAAACCCAAGACAAAACCTATTTTAGATCTATGCTCTAAGTATAATTGAAGATGTAGTAAATAATAAAAATAGTACCCATATAGTGTTCTCATGGAGTAATGTTAACATTCAACCCAGTTCCCTCTAGCCATCATGTGGGTCATGCAACCCGATACCCACTAGTTGTGAACTAGGCTACCATAAGGGAATGATACTTAGAAAATTCCAGTCTACCTCGAGTCCTTCCTCAACATGGTATCTGTGGTTATGTGAAAACTCCCCATTATTATTAAGTCCATCATCACCATTATCACAAGTCAAGTGTTATCCCACACTAAGTTATAAATAATGTCACAATCATTCACATGTCTCAAGTACCAATAACAACCACAAAGGCATAATAACAGACATACACAGTGAAGCTTACAAGATAGGAATACAATATCAACATGAGTATATATGTTTTCATATAAAAACATGTTATCACAATGAATTATGGTAGTAATCTACTTCTGTGTCACTAATTTAATTACATATCCCAATAGGTCTCATAATCTATACACACACCCACTTGCTATCCAAATCAACCATGGTAATCAACTATGACAACAAATATAATAATTATGCCAATATTTGTAAATTGAATCCCATTAAGGTAAGGAATTTTATATTGAATGTGTCCATGATTATTTAAAGGATTTCCTATGGTGTCATTACTTGAACCAAATTCACAAACCAACCAAAACATGATAAAAAAAGGTAACTTATGGTCTACCTCCTTAAAAAACCTCACACTCCTTGAATTACGAGTGACTCCATGGTGAAAGTAGGTGGTTTCGATGTGGATATATGTTGGAAACCACACCATAGTGTGGGGATAACCACTAAAACATTATTATATATTGGGATAGGAAATTTTATGGGAACAAGGTGAAGCTATGTTGTAGAGGTGTACTGGGTGGAACTAAGATGACATAGGATCGATGATTGTGGAATAGAAAACACAATATATGGAAATCCATGGGAAGGAAAGTTCATTATGGCATAGAAATAGGTTGGGGAGTTCATATCTATGACAAAGGTAATAGGAAAATGATTATGGAGTTTTTCCACATCCCTACGTGACTCTGAGATGATTCCAAATGAATTGGGAATCGTGGGAATATGTAGAGTAAATAGATGGCTTCAGAGCATGTGAGAAACCCCGTGTTAATACCCATTATAAGTTATAAAATAGATTCCACCAAATCAATTTTTTCTACCAATTCATTTATTTATCACCTAAATTACAAATATTGTCCATCCATATATAACTAACCAAGAGATAGACCTTTAAGGCATGGTCTAAGTAACCACAGTGCGGGATACATAATGATCCTTCTATAAGGAACGCTTTCATGGAACCTCCTTCACACAACACCCCAATGGAATTGTGATATCATCTGTGGCATAAGATACACTACTAGGACATAGCCACTTAGGATAAGGCATGGAAACCACTGTATAGTCTTTAAATCCACAAAACTCATTTTTAAGCCTCCAATATCCCACAAATTTGTAACCAACATTGTTAAAATCAAGAAAAAAGTGAAAAAATAAAATAAGTTTTTATTAAGGAAAGAAAGCTTCATGGTTTTAAGATTACACCCCTCTAAAGACTTCTCACCCATGATATGTTTATATAGGGTTATTTATTATATATCTTAGACCATTGAACTCAAACATTAGTTTCTCGCATTGATTTATTCTCATGGATACACCAATTATTCCACTGAATCCATAAAAGTGGTATCATCAACCCTCATAGGAATCTCTTTCTCTAGTATAAAATATTCATTAGATACTCTTCGTAAGATGAATTAATCTCCAAATAAAGATACTCATAGTCTATAACATTCACTTGATCATCCATGTATATATGGAGTCCTAACAGATGGAACATATCTGGCATACCATAGTTGTGAGAAGGAAGATCAAGGTGGAATTCCACTAAAACTACCAACTTTGTTATCTCAATGTGTCCTTCAAAAAGTTGTTCTGCCTTATACTTTTTCCTAATATGTTTGTGACCTTAATAAAGAGTCTCTCTAAAGAATACCCAAACACCTATATAGAACTATAAGGGAACCCTAATTTGGTTGACATAAGATCTATGTCTTCTCTAAGTGGTGATCAACCTATTCTGAATTAGATACAGTCTCCTAGAGGGCTTCTGAACCACCGTGGGGACAAAAATGACTAACTCACTTGCATCACTCCAATAGGGCGATGAATGATATATACTCCTATAAAGAGCCTCATAAGGTTCCATTTTAAGAAATGTCTAGAAAATATTATTGTATAAAAATTGAAAATATGATATATGATCATCCCACACTCCACCTAATCCAAAAATGAAAACTCAAAGCATATACTCCTATATATCTATAGTACACTCAGAATGTCCATTTATTTGAGGATGGTAGGATGTGTTCTATCTCAACCGAGTCCCTAGTGCCTTATACATGCCATTCCAAATCTATTATGTAAACCATGCATCTCTATTTGAAACAACGATCAAGGGATCCTCTTGAAATAATATGATATCATAAATATTGTATATTCCCATGTTATCTACTAAACAAGTCTCTCTAAATTTGTAAATGGTGGGAAAATTTATTCATTTGACTAAAAACCACCCATACAATTTCATTGACCGATGACATCCTAGGTAACCCCATAAAAGTTCTATTAGGTTTCCCTCCCACTTCCACATGAACACCAGAAGTGGAACGAGAATCCCACTAGGGCTCTACTGCTCGGCCTTCACTTACTAAAATGTAAGGTAGTGGAAGACGAACCAAGAAATGTCCCTATTCATCCTTGGCTATTATAAATTTCAAATAAATTCATGGTGCATATTCATTTCTATAGGGTATACAATCAATAAAGACGTATGGAAATCCCTCATAATCTCCTCACTTCTATAAGTAGGTAATACTAATCCTCCATGTACAATGTTGAAATAATTGTCACTCAAAAAAAACCTAGACACCAAATCACCTCTTGATTGTAATTCCCTCATCAAATCATACTCTAAATATGAATCCTTCCTAGTTTCACCTAATCCTTTAGAGAATACGTGCACATGAAGGGAACACAAGTTGAAGAATTATTGTCCTCTAAAACATCCTTTCACCATTCTTCTAATAAGATAATCAAGTGACACTACTCCTTAGATGATTTGTCACCCAACTCTTCCTCAACCTGAATATTACATATAATATAATTTATGATGACATTACCTAAAACGATATTAAAATATATCTCAAATTTTAATGTATAATGATACTCAACCCTATGAATATCTTATGTTCGGGTCTCACTATGTGATTATATAGTAATGTATCATATGGTCAGTGTAGACAATAAACCACTCACTGAATAGATAATGTCACCAATACTTTAGAGAATAGTCTGTGGGTATTAGCTCCAACTCATGAGTAGGATCATTTTTCTCATGGGATTATTACTAACATCACCCATAATCCACTACCTACACTCTCTATGTCAGTAATATTCCCAAATTGATGTCTCATGCATCAAAGTACATGGTATAACTGATCTCAGGTAGAGTTACTTCTATATTTTCAATATCCTTTTATTCAGATCATAAAACGAGTCTTAACACATGGTTGACCACTGAAATTTCACTCGCTCATTATTCTTCATATTTATGATTTTTTAATGATACGAGAATTGTTAGATAAAATATCGTTAATATCATGCACATCCCAAGAAGCTACTGATATCAAACTTGTTTGGGATATGTATCTAGTACATGACTACCTCAACATTATTAGGTTCCATGGATATACCTATCTCAGAAACCAAATTTCTAAGGAACAACACCTCTCAAATATATAATTCACACTTTAAAACATAGAATAGATCTATTGTTCTCAAAGCTTAATTAGTAATATCTCATGGTTCTGAGCATATTGCTTTGGTTTCTGAGAGTAAATGATGATTTTTTCGATGAAAACTAAAATTAATGAGTCCATGTATGGGTGAAAGATTTTTTTCATGTAGTCCATGATCAATTATAGAACATTCTTACTCATAAAAGGTAGAAAAAAGTAATCATACACCATACCTACTCTAAAACAACTTTTTGAAATTTCCTCCTCTGTAACACATAATGGGTGATATCCTAATTGAATATATATATTAGAGAACAACAAATATTCTAATAAGTGATATAAAATATCATCAATCATAGGTAAAATATATTGGTTCTTCTCTATTACATATTTTGGATTATGGTAAACATTGCATAGTCAAATATTATTTTACAACTTCTTGGTGAACAACATGGGTGAAACCCACTATGAAGTACTCATCCTGATTAATACCTTCCCTTCCAAGTCATACAACTATTCCCTTATATCATTCATATCATATGTTAACATACAATATGGGGGTATAAAAATGGGTTGTGCACTTGGTATGAGATCCAACTCAAAAGTAACTCCTCTATCAGGAGGTATTTATGTAAATTCATCTAGTAAAACAACTATATAGAGATTCATGTCTAGAGTGAAAATTTAGGGGGGTTTCAATGATCCTGATAAAAGATACAAGATCACTATCTAGAGGATGATCATTCTATTCAGACTCAAGCCAAGTTGAAATATGTCTTCTTTATGTTCAAAATTTCTAGTCATCAAAAACATATATCCCTTTGGAAAATTGAATGTAACATGATTTTAATTATAGTCTATGTGAGATCAGAGGCTAGTCATCTAGTCAATGCTAAGGACCAAATCGAAGGTCATTATCTCCAGAATCATGAACTCTCAAATATTTCCATAACTAGTGTAAACTATAAAACTCCCTTAGAATCATGGGATATAGACTACTATAGTGCCCAATAGAGTATCAAGGGAGACTAATTTATAGGATAACATGACTGACTAGTCATTTTAAATAACTATTTGAGTAGATATAAAATATTTGGAATCCCTAATGTCAAAAAATGTAGTATATGAGATGGAGGTGATCAAAACTATACTTTAAATGGTAGATGGATGCACTACATTATCTACTAGAACTTTATCCACAATGTAAAAGAATATTTTCTCTATTCTAGATCTATATCCTTATAGTTTATAGAAAGTCTATGTGTACTGTTAGGAACCTCATACAGACCTCTAGATCTATTTTTATGGTTATCTCCACCTCCAAGATGAGGATCGAAAACAAAAACTATTATATGTGTCCCGTATTTCCACATTTCTAGCATTAGACTTGGGCAACCATGAACACCCAATATAGTTTCCAAACATTCCATAGTTGAAGCATTGTAGGTCACCTCCATATAGAAATAATGAGACTGATCTTTGATGCACTTTCATTAAATTTATCTATTGTTTATCTATGGCCTTCAAATTCATGACATTAGAAGAGGTACTCATGGTAGTTGTATGAGGTACTTCTATCTTAATAGTGAAGGGTAGAAAAATACCAGTTGTTCTTCTAGCCACCAAAATCCCCAAGATGGTGTGGGCCTTCCTTATAACCTTTGTGTAGAAAACTATGTTGAACCTCTAGACCTACTATCTATGGTCAGTTTGAAGACAAATTTTTAACATATTTGATTTCTGAACCTCATTATCAAACAAAAGTACAGTAAAATAGAGGATCTTAGTAAAATATTTGAAGTACAACAATGCCATCATGGAGCCTTATAGTAGTTCCAAGATATCTAACTCTTGTTCAAGATCCAACATTTCATGGGAGAACTCTACATAAAAAAAGTCATTTAAAGCCTACCAAGAGGGACCCTCACATTTTCTAACCTAATCAATAACTTTCCACCAACACTTGGTGGGTACCTACAACATGAACACTTCCAACATACACTTCCTATACATTAGCTTACCGATGAGGTTGAAGTTATTATCAATTATTCCCACACATTCATTAAATTCTTATGTTACATATATTCTTTAAAATACCAGAGGATTATATAGCAGGATATATATGGTGTAGTCAACCATGGATCTCAGTGGTAGTAGGTAAGGAACTACGGATCTTACCACAAGGGAAAGTGTTGGAACTTACTCTGGGGTGGCCTTCTCAACCATAGTTCCCACCAAACATCTATGAGGAAATATGTTTTTTCAAAAAAAAAATATATTAGAAATATTGGCTGATCCTATCCAGTATATGGGCTCATATAAGGTTTTACCTAGGAGTTTACCAATAACCCATGCTATACCCCTAATAACAGTAACCCTAGTCTCTATCCCTATATTTCAGTCACCATCATTATATTTAAACTAAAATATATATTTCGTATTTCATCTTATATATTACATTAATAATTTGTCATAACAACATTACAACATAGATATGTCACATAAGTGAAACTATCATAAAAATATAGGAAAACAAAAGAATTTAATAAAAATAAATAAATTGCCACATATCAATATATATATATATATATATCTGTGTGTGTGTGTGTGTGTGTCGTGTGAACCTTCATCCCTAGTCATGATGCATGAATGAACCTAAAATATAAAAAATTCAGATATTATAAACATGTAAATCTCCCAAGGTGAATTTAATAAATGATAATATAAAATAATAATTTATTGTCTATATGGGAACTCAATGGTCCATTATACTATTCTATCAAGGAAATATCATAGTTTTCTACTAGAGTCGCAACCATACTACCTCCTATCTACATTAAACCAAAATCAAGGCAAGAAAAGATACATGTTAGTGACTTTTTATGCCCTGATACCATTTTGTAACACCCCAACCCAAGCCATCGAGTCTGAGTTCATCCATACATGACCTCGGGCACACCTCCCCATACACAAGTGGATTTTGAATATTAGTGATGATCTAATTCCATAAATTGGGAGACAATACCCACAGTATAACATCATAAGATCAATAATAAACTATAAAATTGTAATAAATAATGAGGGTGACCATGAAAAAAATAAATAAATCGAATACATATCATATAAATAAAGAATATTCTAATGTGGAAAAAATTCCTAGTGTAATAGAAGTACATAAATAAATAAAGTCACTAGGGGATACTCTAGATTCTATCCCAATCCACTAGTATCTCCATCCTCATATACCTAGTGTTCCATTATAGGGGCTTTTCCCATCACCAGATCCCCCATGAGATCTATAGGCATAATGAAATACCCAAGTTGGGTGTGAGTACAAGACTCAGTAGGACACAACCAATGCATCATTAAACAACTTTTATAAACTATAATAAGTGCATTCAATATTAATAATAAATGTGAAATGAAAAAATACAACCAAAAACTGAGAGATCATTCACTAATCAAGCTATTGAAAACCCTGGTTGTACCAATTCAACTCTACAATAGAAGGATAATAGATGATTTAAATAATAATGAAACTATCCCCAACATTGAATCCTCATGGAGTCATGTGAACATGTTACTCCACATCCTATATAAATCAAGTAGTTCATACTTTCTGGAATCCTATAATTGAAAACAAGGATACCTCGAAGACAGGATACACAAAAAATGTCTGGCTACCTTGAGTGCACAGTCAACACGATCTCCATGGCTACATCATACCTCTACTTTTTTCTCAGGTCCCTCTTCACCATCATCACAAGTATAGTATACTGTCCCTCTATGAGATTAATTATTTTATATTTCTCCACCTATCTCAAGTACCAATAATAATGACCATGTAATGGTAACACATATCCATGGTGAAGTGTGCAAGGCATACATAACATATCATTATGAGTATATAAAATCATACATAACTACATGTGATCATAATAAAATATTTCAAAAAAAAAATACTATGAAAACACTCATATGATCACATTACGAAATAGGTATTGATGGCTACACACACACACACCCACATTTGATCATAATCAGGTGTCGATATCAGTTATTCCAGCACAAATAATCATTATAGAAACAAGTGTGAATGTAATTACAAGAATGTAAGGAACTTCATACCAATGTTGTTAAAGACAATGTCAAGGCTCACCGAGGGTTTCATTACCCAAAAAATTATCACACATAAACCATAATATGATTTCTCACTAAGGGATCGAGTTCTCCACATCCTAGAAAAACCATATCCTCTTGGAAATCATGGAGGATCCATGGTGAAAGTATGTGCCTGTAGTGAAAAGGTATTCTAGTATCCACCCCATGATATAGTGATAACCACTCCAGTGAAGTGGTGTACTAGGAGAGGATCCACCATGAGTGTAAGGGAGAATATATAGAGGATATTTGTGCAATTTAGAACCACCACAACACAAGATGATGGTTGTGGAGTGGAAAACATTAGAGGTGGATCGCCGTAGTGCAAAAAGTGTGTTGTGGCATATAACTAGGTAAGGAAATGCACCACTATAGCATCAGGAAGAAGATGATAGTAATAAATTTTTCATCCAACACTTTAGGACTCTTAGATGACTTTTAATTAAGAGAAAAAATTGGCCATATTCATGGAAAACGTAAGGGTTCTATTCAAGTGAGAAATACCACATTAATTCCTCTCATAAGTTCTTAAATGGATTCCCATGATTCAATTAATAATATCCAATTCGAGCCTTTAATCCGTGAATATTTAACACTAGGAAACTATATGTAATTAACAAAAAGAGAGTCCTCTATGGCATGGTCTGAGTAACCATATAGAATCCACCATAACCATCCTTCCATAGTGACGGATGTGGAGTAACCTCCCACACACAACACTCCAATTGAGCTATGAGATTTTTTTGTGGTTAAGGATTCCACTATACAATGAGTACACTTTGGATATCAAATGGATCCCACTGATTAGGCAATAAATACTAAAGACCCATTTCTAAGCCTTCAAAATCCCATAATGTGCTACTTTAATGAACCAATACTGACTAACCCTGAACTGATCACCTGAGTCGACCCATGACAAGGATCGAGAGGCATTATTGATCATTCTAGGGTGGAAACCTATGTTGGGAATTAGAAAAAACATTTTTGGGGATGATTTATCCAATAAAAGTAAGATAAATAAACAATAATAAAATAAACTACAAAACTGGAAGGTGAAATAAAAATTAAAAAAATAAACGATGGAACATACCGCAACGGGACCTCATGAGCCACTTATACCAAAATAATAGCACTCACTCAAAGAGAGAACCATAGATGGAATACCTAGAAATTAACATTGATAAATAAAGTTGGCATAAACACCTATATTCTTAGTAGGGATACCAAGAAGAATCACACCCCATGACTTACACCTAAAAATAAGTCCATGTCATTCTAGATTAAAATAAATATATTTAAAATGAGGTTTTCATTTCCTTTAAAAACCTGTTACATTTTAATACCTTAAAAATAACTGTTTTCCCATACATTCATCGAAATTGATTCCAAATAAAGAAGGATCTTCCAATAAATATTTTTATAAAGAAGAAACATATGATAAAGGAAATATCTCAGTGAAACACAAGTAGTGAAAATAGAGTATAATTAAATTACTATTGATATAAAAATTTCCAAAGAAAACATAATAATTAAATTTATTTTATTAAAAAATCTCAAAATAAGGGAATATAGAATACATCTAATACAATTATCATGTGGAATATCTTGACACTATGTGAAGATATCTTAGACATACATTGTTTGGAATCCATTTACTGACCTATCGATGCAATCCAATGTTAATAACCAACTTGATTGCTCTCAACTAGCCTCACCAGTGGCACAACCCACTTGGATACTTTATGGAGATCTAGTACCTCTAATCGAGACTAAATAGAAATGTTTTATCGACTTTCACTACAAATACAATGATCCCATGGATATAGAAAATGTGTGATGTGAGGAAGTAATTATGAATATGATATATCAATCATGTAAATCAACCATATATTCTAATGCCCAAATCCAAACACTATCCTTGTGAATTCCCCCAAAATGGAGATTATCCATTTAGCTACCCTTCTTTAAAGAAAAAAAATAAAAGATACCAATCGGGCCTCATCATTTGAAAACGATCCTTTCCCATTTGAAAAATAATTTGATACACTTTGGAAGAAAGAAAATTTTATTAAAATTTTATAAGAAACTATCCAAAAGGCTAAACATCTTTGGAGTTTTCTAGTTCACTTGATATAAATTATTTGGAAGACCATTACAACACCCAAGAATATCACCATTTCAAAAACAGTATGGAAAACACATTTTAATTAGAAAAACATATATTAAAGCATTATAAATGTGATGAAAAACATGTAATAAGAAAACATCATTCAAAACACCATTTTTATAAAATTTACTAGCTTTATAATATAATGCAAACACCCAATAAAACCCACAATCAATTCTATTTTTCAATTTAATTTCTTATACATAGGGAGACACACCTCAAAACACGCTGTGATTGAAATTGGTAACCTGAACCCACTTCATGCTTACACACATATACTATTTCACACACACACACACACATATATATATATATATTTGTACCCCTTGTCTAGATGTATATATTCACTTATCAATGAGAGAATATGTAATATAATGAGATATATATATATATTCCAACCAATGTATAAACATGAAACAATCCTTTAAAGAGTCACAAGATCCTTAAAAAATGAAAACTAAATAAATTTCAAAACCCATAATTAAAATTTTCAAAAAGTTTTATATTTGGAGAAAACATACCCCGAACCAATGAAAATTTTGGTTCCTTCTATTTTTACTACTATAATAACTTCAATCAAACCTCACAAGCCCTAAGAACTAAAAACCAATAATAAAAATACATAACATTGGTTTTGGGTTCAGATGGGTAAGATGAACCACTTGGGGGAAGAGAAAAAACATGGTGAAAATGGAAGGAAAGGGTATTGGAGGAGGAAGAGAGCTTACACGAGGTGATTTAACCGTAAATCAGTAGAATAAATGGTATAGAGAGGTTTTTTAGGGAAATGGGTCATGTATATGAGGGTATAGGGGAGGGGGCTTGATAATAATGAAGGGGAGAGGGGGGAAGGGAAAATTAAATGCCTAAGTGGGTAAATAAAACAAAATAATTCTAAAAATTGTAATAAAAATAAAAATAAAAAATTTGATAATAATAATATTATTCTTACATTTTTTAAGGTTTGGGTGATTCACATGGTTGCTACACGATTCACCTAAATTTTTCACCCACTCTTTTCCATTTATTGGGACCATATGAAGAGCCGCATATATAGCCCGCAAAGTTAAGGAATCCATACACCAAACATTATCTATGAGTATCCTATAATTATAGATATACCTATAAGGGATTCACACAGTTAATTCTAACCCTGTTGTAACTATGCTACTTCCCATTTCCTCCATTTTATTATAAATATGTTTTAAAAACCCATATGGGTTTTAAAATTGATGAAAATAATGGAAATTGATAAATTAATAAAATAATAAGCTGGATGAGACAATTATCCCCACTATAATAACCATTTTCACCCAAAAGAAATTGAGTTCATGATGAAAAGAAAACTAAAATCTTTAACCCAAGAGAAAGAACTCTAAGAACTATATCTCCAAGTTAGTCCCAAATCATAAAGAATACTACTGACCCCTGTGTGACCCCTGTCTCCAAAATTAACCCCCAAATAGAACTTGAGAGGGAAAAAATAATATCTATCACCGATCTCCCCACTATTAATGAAATTCACGAAGGGACTAACTCTATAAGGATAAACCATTAGAAAGAAGAGAAAACTCTAGCAAAAAGAAAAACCTCTTAATGGTCATGACACAAAATGGAGTATTTACAATTAATACAACCAAAATTCTGTAATATAAATAACAAATCAGGTTACTATATGAGTATAAAGCAAAATATAGTATAAGAGTAGTAGGAAATGAAAAAGGGAAAATTCATCAAGGCTTTACAGACCACTATCAAGATCCCACGACTAAAAAAGATCTCTTTACCAAAATATGATTATGATTAAAAAAATTATTAAGGATCCCAAACATACCACCGTAGTGATAGATCTTTAGAAAATACGATTAATATGGATTAGAGTGGACTAACTGACTGCATATGAAGTATAAAAGAATATAATTCCATTCACAAGAAGCTTTTGTGTCCCGAAATTTTCATGTAATTTTTTTAAAATTATATGGAATTATTTAAAGACCTGGCACTGAGACGAAACAAGATTATATGACCTGTTGTTCCAGGAATGTAATTTTGAACTTTTCATTAGTTCACTTATGTAAACGTGCGAGATGGTTTTTCTAACTTTTGAACCAGGGCTCGGATCGAGAATCTGAGGGAACCATTGAACTTAGAATGCTGTTATTGGCCTACAAATGAATTAACATTGATCGGTAAGGGTCAGACTGAAATGGTAATTTTCAGAATATTTGAGAAATAATAAAATAACATTAAAAAAGTTATTTTATTAACTTTCATAACTTTGAGCAGTGGAAGACGGTGTTGCGGTATGATAATGAGGATTTGACGAGGTGAATTAAATGAGGTTCATTTATGGATCTTTATGAAATAGTATCCTCTCTACTATTTCATAAATGAAATAGTGTGACTATAAAACCTTGTAGCATAACAGAAATGTTGCGGCATGTTTCTTTTTATTAAACTAACGCATTGGATAGTTGATAATTAAACCCTGGAGATTATATGACGATCCTACGATCGAATTTCTCTCCAACAAAGAATGAAAAATTTGGAGACAAATTCCAACAATTCACGTATCGATGAAAACGTGGATTTCATCCATCATTAGCATTGGATACTATAATCTAGGTTGGGGTTATGCTTTCTTTGTGGTTGTTGTTCTTTCCATGTTCTTCATACTAAAACAACGAACGTGGTTCAACAAAAAAACTTGTTGATCTTTGGATCATGTGTTCTTGTAGGAGGGTTTCTAAATCCAGGGACATGAAAGGAGGGGTACAATCATGTGTTGGAATCCCAAAACTCCCATTGATTATACACCCCTAATGTGGAGGGCGTTGGCCGACACGGACAATGCCTGAGTCCCTCCGCCTTGTGTGTTCTTCATGGCCAAACTTTCAAAATGGTGGAAAGGTGAATTAGGGGCCTTCAAAGTGAGGGTGATACCCAAAGAAGGCTGGGGGTGTAGATGACATGAATAATAGACCACCAGTGCGAACCCAATGGTCCGCGGAAGGAACCACCCATGCGCTGGCAGCAGTGCCTGCGGGCGGGTGGCGGTGTGCCATGACGACACACCAGAAATAAGTCACGGCCCAATTTTCCATGGAGTTGTGACAAGGGACACTAGAATGTGTGAGCGGCGTGTGTCGTGGTAGAGAAGTAGGATGCTACGGCCCATCGGCCAGGATGGTGAGATGGAGACAATGGTCCATCTGGCACTATAGGACACATTCGGTCGAAGGGGGAGGGCTGGGTTGATTGGTCATGCACACCCCCAAACGTACTGGCCAAACTAGTCAGAGCTACATCAGACTGGCCAGGACAGCCCACCAAGATGGATTGGGCCAGCGAAATGGGCTTCCAGAGTGGCCCTACTAGTTTTTCGAGCCATTCTGATATAGTTGAAGTAGGATAGGGGAAGTTGACTGGGTCGCCGTGCAGCCTGGGTCGGAATTTGACCGGCCCGCTAGTACAGACCGGACCAGGCAAATTTGGGTAACTAGGTAACCCATAGGATTGGACCCACAACCTTCCTAGGCCTACCCAATGAGGTTCAATAGGACAGACAGACAATACGGGTCATCTAGGACCCCATGCTGGGATTTGTCAGGTCGGTCCAACTGAGTCGAACCAGCCCCGAACGCAACCGACCCCTGTACACTAAAAGGCCCATATCATTAAAAAAAAGAATCTAATTGATGATTCATTTGAGGTGTTGGGACCCCCTTGATGGTAGAGTTCTTCTGAGATACTCTATGTGAGTTTTAGCATAGGTTGACGTATGACCGGTTTGGATCATTCTCGAATCCAATCGGCCCCTTTTTAGAAAAATTCCCATATCTTATAGACTGGGCATCCATTTGATATTCTTTCGGTTTCATTGAGACCCTTATGATGAGAGGATTTTATTGGATTACTCTATGTGGTACTTTTTGGTGGTTGAGGTATGACCGATGTATTCAAGAGAAGATCCTCCCAAAATCAGGTGTGCTATGTGCAGGAATGTAGTGGCTGGATGTGACGTGAACAATGAAGAGAAAAAATTCGTGGATCAGCAATGGAGTGGCCCTTCATGGATCATCATGATAGAATCTATTTCTAGATCAATAGTAGCATGACCCAACGTGGGTCAGCCACAATGCAACCCATTATGGATCAGCAAAGGAGCGACCCTTGATGCATCAACATGAGAGCGACACTACATAGATCAGTATGAGAGAGACCCTTTGTGGATTCAAAGTAGAGTGAACCTTTGGGGATCAGAAGTAGAGAGAACCTTCATGGATCAGTATCAAATCCACTTAATAGAATAAGATGATCAATATTTACAACGAATCATCTTTACATTTTCACTTTAGTTAAACTTGGTGTGAGTTGTGTCTTTTTATTTATGCTATATGTTGAGAAATTACTTTGTGGTATTTACTTTATATATTTCTAAGAGACCATATAATATCTCAAGGTCCCTAGTGAGTATTTTTATAATCATCCTGGCAAGGACTTCACCCGTACCTTTTTTGTCTTGTACAGACGACGAACAACTTTAACTCGGACATTGGTGAGCCAAGGATAGATGGTGCTCGGAGGTGGATCAATATACATGGTGTGCTGCAGTGACATCCTATGGTGAGTTATACCTACCTTTTAGGTAGGATCCTTGGATGAAAAAATTTGGATCTTTTTCTTCTTTTGTTGTACATTCCTTTTAGTCGGGCTTGAATTCTTTCCCCTTTACTTTCAGTTTACACATTTTACACACAGTGTTGGTACATTGTGGTGGTTGTACTATTTTCTTTCCTTTTTGGTTTAGTTTGTGCAGTATTACTTGTTAGTGTGTGTAAAATTTTAAAGGAAATTACATCCCTTTTTTGGATATACCTCTCCAGTGCTAGTCACTAGCCCCTTGCCTTTGGAAGGTAAGCTTGGGGAATTCCTGACACGGGCCCTGGGGGATGGGTCGTGACAAAGTCGTATCAGAGGGCTGCCAGTACTACTAAAAGAACTAAGAGTCTATTTTTTGATGGGGGGGGGGAATATTGTTATGTGTCTTGATTTTGGATTTCAGTCCGGGGAGTCCAGTGTGGGTGAAAAAAATCACGTATCCATACACCAGGACCCTGAATTCTATTTTCCAACTCAGTACATGAAAACACTAGTTGCATGTGTTTTGGAATTTTTTTTCTCTTGATCTATTTTAATTTAACTCACCAGATATATCTTATTGAATATGGAGCATCTGTTTCCCTATAGGGTGCCTCCACAAATACAACTAGTCAGAATTCCAATGAGGGTTCACAACGATGGCTGATTGCAAAACGATTCACTATTCAATTACACTCTTGCACCGCTGTTTTAATCTGGTTTTGTAATGAATATTCAAAATATAATAATAAATCACACTTCATTTTTTATTCTATAAATTAATTTTTATCATAGTTAAAAAGGTAAATTAAACTTATTTTGATATATTCATTGAAGGTGTAGGTGATTTGGAGGCCCGAAGATCATCTAGAAGAAAAATGGGACAAACTGCAAGGATTCCCATGGACATCTATCCATTATTTTGAACATTATGAGAAATAAGTGAATCCAAATGGGAAAAAACATTGTGGTCATCTCTAAAACATCATGGGAGACAACTATTATTAAGGAATGGATGCCTAATTCGTCTAACTTGTGGCCCATCCAAGACATTCTGTCCAGGGGACTGAATCTGAACGATTTCAAAAGTTTGTTTCGGTCATTTGACCATATCTCCCAATAAATTTTGTCTAATGGCCACCAAATTCAACAGGAGGATAGGAAAGAGGTCTTCCAACAACTCTTCCATTTTGGTGAAGTCTAAATATGGCTTACACTATTCCAAAATCGAGACACAATTGGAATCAATGAAACATGATTCCCAAAATCATGTCCCATTTTGGCAACAAAAAGGCACCATGGACACCTCATTAGAAAGATAGAACCAAAAGTGAATATCAACCATTTTTATGTCCTATTAGATTCTCATAGTCATACTTTATGTTCTGGAGGCCCCTATACTCATAGTGGGGTCAATAATGAAGAAGGAGTACCACCCAAGCTTCCTCCTCCTCCCGATGTTGAGATAAATGGTGGGAGTTTGTTGTGAGGGAGCTATGCACATGTAAAGGGAGTTCCAATTCTTATTTTAGCTATAGGTTTGGAGTAATTTGGTTGTGAAAAGATATATTTCCATTTATCTTATGTAATTCCATATTTGAATTCTTGTTTTCATGCATGTGATTGAGATACTCTTAATTTCTAACCGATCGGTGTGAGGTTTTGAGTGCGTGACTTGTGTTGTTCTGATTGGGAAGTACAATAATCCTTTTCTTACCCAAATTCTTGAAAATTAAATATTATTTCGAAGCCCTTATTCTACGCATATGTTTTGTACCCTGATAATATAATTTTTACATCAAGGTTTGGTTCCTAAAGCATTGAAATAAAAGCCTAGGAATTAATCGGGATTCCAATTAATTTCAACCGAGGAATTACCCATAAACTAAATGAATATGTATGAAAAATGAACAAGAAATGTGTGTAGTTAAATCACAATTAATCCTTTTATCTCATATTTTTGAAAATCCATTTGGTTTCTCAAATTTTATGCTTTCAATTAAGTCATTTCATCCAAAAAATATTTTCAAAACCACCCCTATTTTTGTACTTATTATTAAAGAAACGCACTCTAAACCCACCAATTCTCCTTGAAAGAAAACCTAGGGCCTTCACTATTCAATAAATCAAAATTAAAATCATAATCAATTTGATGTTTCATGACTGTAGTTTCAAATTTTGGCGTCATTGTCGAGGAGCGCTTCAGTTTTTTGTGTGTTTTTTATAAGATATTTGAAATTTTTTTGAATACTTATTTACCTTTTCAATACATTTGTATTCTGATATATTTATTGTTTAGATTTGGTGCATGTCGTGTTCTAATCTGAGAGATTTAGCTCCTCTTGAACCCAATCTGGAAAGGATCTTACGTCAGCGACCCCGAGACGCACAAGATAACCCTTTGAAGAAGGACTCACAAGATAACATCACTCTTCTTTATCCTTCATATTATTCTACTAAATCCAACATCAAAACTGAAATAAACACATATAAAATGTCTGAAAACAATAGAAATATAAAATAAATAACCTCACCTGATGTCGATATCCAACCCACATACATTTAATTACAAGGTGAGGCACCCAATCTTCAACTAAAATCTGGTTTAATTCATCTATTACCAAGATTCCATGGACTTCCAGGAGAGGATCTACATAAGCATTTAAAAGAATTTCACACTATTTTTTCAACATTAAAACCTTCTAATGTGGATGAGGAACATGTAAATATTAGATCATTCCCCTTTTATTTAGAATATACTAAAAACAATTTTCTTTATTATGTTAATTCCCCAATAAGAGGATGGGTGGACATGAAACGACTTTTTCTTGAAAAATATTTCCCAACCTCTTGAACTACAACAAAGAGGAAAGAAATAAGTGGTATAAGAAAATATCAAGGGGAAACACTTCAGTATTATTGGGAAATATTTAAACTATTATGTTCAAGTTTTTTTCACCACTCAATAAGAGAACAAATTTTAATACAATATTTTTATGACGGTATAATTTGAATTGATCATAACATGATTGATGTTGCTACAGGTGGTACACTGGTAGATAAGACAACAATTGATATAATAAAATTAATTGAGAACATGGTGTAATACACTCAATAATTTGGTAAAAGGTCTAGCGTACCCATTAAATGCATCCTTAAAGGTGAAAAGTACTGGATTTGAGAAGAAGGTGGACACAATGTTTGAAGAGGTAAGTACCCTTTTAAGACAACTCGCTCTCTCCAAAGAGAAATATCAATCACCTCATCCCATCAATTATGGAATCTACTATTCTGACACTGATTATTCTAACCATTTCCCCCAATTGATAGAAACATCTATGAGTTGTGAGGAAATATTCCCAGGACTCCCCTATAGACAAAACTTTAGGTAAGAACCATACTATCCATCCAACTATGGGTATAAAGAAAATCAAGATTATAAGAAAGGGGTAATTCCAAATAGCCTCATTAACCATGGATCCAACAAGGGAAGAGTATCCATCCATCCATCCACCAACCATAAATCCTCAACCACCCAAAGACCTTTCCAACCACCCCCTCCAAAAACTGATCCTAACTTAAAAGATATGATGAAAAAAATTGAATCAAACAATATCCAATTCCAAAATACCACCCAAGAAACGATACAAGACCTAGAAACCCAATTAGGCCAAATAAGTAACTATGTGGGTTTAATAAAAATTCACAGGTCAGGTAAACTACCGTATCAACCATTAGTCAACCCTATAGTTAAAGGAAATGTTAGTTCCATCACTCTTAGGAGTGTAAAATAGATGAATCCTCCTTTAGAATCATACCCTCATTAGGAAAACTTCACCCCATCCATTAAAATGTTCCAAATGTTGGAAATCCTTATCCTGAGAGAATCCTTTCCAAAGGAAAGAGTGTGCCTTCTGATGAATCACCTAGCCCAACCATTACTCTTCCATTTCTCCAAAGGGCCACCCAACCTAGAAAAATAAAACGAAACTGAAATTGATAGGGGAATATTGGAATCTTTGAAGAAAGTGCAGGTTAAAATCCCCTTGATTGATGTTGTGAGGAAAATTCCATGGTACACCAAGTTTCTAAAGGAGATGTGTACACAACAAAGGAGAATTAGATGTGATGAGAAAGTGATATTGGGGAGGAATTTTTAGGAATTTATAGATCCATCAATTCCCACCAAGTGTAATGATCCCGTAACATTCTCAATTCTGTGCACCATAGGGCGGTAATCTTTTTCAAATGATATGATTGATTTAGGTGCATCTTTTAATGTGATGCATGACTCCATTTACTCTACATTGGAGGTTGGGGAACTAAATCCCACTGGAATTGTTGTTTAAATGGTTAACTTGAGTACTACACACCCCTCTGGTGTGTTAGAGGATGTTCTTGTGAAGGTTCAAAATTTAATTTTTCATACTGACTTTTATGTGCTTAAAATGGAGGATGACATGATGAATGGACATGCCCTGATTATATTGGGGATACCCTTCATGAAAACTACCAAAACCCTAATTAATGTCCATAATGGTACATTATCTATGGAGTTTTGTGGTGACATTGTCCACTTCAATATCCTTGATTCCATGAAGCACCTCCCAATAGAACATTCCTCTTTCTCCCTATATTAATTCTATAGATGTACTCCCTTCCCTTGAAAAAACATAATTTTATTCCCATTATCCCCTTTCTGAGTTTTATTCATTGATAGAAATGATAGGAAATGATTCATGCATTGATTGTTATAGTGGTCTAGAAAAGTGTCATGCATGTTCATTGATTGATGATTTCTTGAGCCTTGGGGATCCAGTGACGATCAATGATAATACTAAACTTTTAAAATCTCATTCCTCATCTGAGAATGATACCATTCAATAGTTAGATGAGATTAGTGACCTATCATTTTCACACGCACTCCGATCAATCCAATATACACCTGAATTGTAAGATTTTAGATATTCATATCTTGAGAATGAAAACAAGTTTCCCATCATCATTTCTAGTTAACTCCCTTCTAAAAATTAATCATTACTGATTGAACTTTTGAGGGATTAGAAACATTCTTTGGGATGGACACGTGGTGAAATTCTAGGTATTAGTCAATCAATTTTTACACATCCTATTCTATTAAATAGTGAGGCTATACCAGTGAGGCAACCATGATGTCAACTGAACCCAAACCTCCTAGAAGTTGTGAAAAAGGAGGTAACAAAATTATTGGCTGCTGGAATCATTTAACCCATCTCTGATAACCAATGGGTCAGCCCCGTTCCAGTAGTTCCTAATAAAACTGGACTTATGGTAATTAAAAATGAAAATAATTAATTGGTTCTAACTCATGTGCAGAATATTTAGTGTGTCTGTATAGACTATCGCTGACTAAACCAACACACCATGAAGGACTATTTCCCTTTTCAATTCATTGACCAAATTCTAGAGAGTCTAGTGGGTAAGTCCCACTACTATTACCTTGATGAGTATTTTTGATACTTTCAGATCCATATTGCCACTAGTATAAGGAATAGACAACCTTCACATTCCCCTTTGGCACAATTGCATATACGAGGATTCCATTTGGTCTGTGCAATGTTCTAGGTACTTTCTACCGATGCATGGTTAGTATTTTTTCAGATTTTTTGGAGAATTTACTAGAAGTTTTCATGGATGATTTCACTATTTTTGAATCCTCTTTTGATTCATGTTTAAGTAGTCTTGGTTCAATCCTATGTCGCTATATTGAAAAGAATCTTGTATTAAATTATGAGAAATTCCATTTCATGGTGTGAAAAGGTATAGTTTTGGGGCATGTTATTTATGGGGATGATATTCAAGTAGATAAATCAAAAGTGGATGTCATTTCTTCCTTACGATTCCCCAAAAATGTATGGGATGTGTGGTCTTTCCTAGTTCATGCTAGATTTTACCATCATTTCATTCATGACATTAGTAAAATTACACTCCCCTCACCCGATTACTCCAACAACAAAAAGAATTTGTCATTGATAAAGAATGTGATGAATCTTTTAATATTTTAAAATGGAGTCTCATGTCTCCCCCAATAATCGAGCCACCTTAGTGGGATTTACAGTTTGAGATCATGTGAGATGCCTCTAACTATGAATTTTGGGATGTCTTGTCACAAAGGGTCAATCGAGCACTACATGTAATTTTCTATGCCTCACGTACTTTGGACACTGCCCAAGAAAACTACACCACAACAGAAAAATAATTCCTTTCTGTTGTGTTTGCCTTGTAAAAATTTAGGTCATACCTTTAGGGGTCTAAAGCCATTGTGTTCTCAGACAATGCAACCCTCTGGTATCTCCTTATGAAACTAGAATCCAGGCCACATCTCATTTCTTGGATGCTCCTCCATTAAGAATTTAACCTAGAAATTAGAGATATAAAAGGAGAAAAGAATGTTGTGGCTGACTATATCAATTGGATTCCCCCATCCTCAGACATTGACTCATCCCCCTATATTGTAATAAATGATATGTTTATTGATGACCAATTGTACCAAGTGAAATATGTTATTCCTTGGTATTGTAAAATTGTAAATTATTTGGTAGCATCATTCATTACTACTTATTTCAATAAAAACCAATCAAATCGTCTAAAAAATGCACCTCATTGGTAAATTTTGGATGACCCCTACCTCTGGTGCACATGTAGTGATCAATTCCTTAGGGGTTTTGTGTTCCCGATTGTGATTTTAGTATGTCCATAGATACTATCACACCGTTACTTGTGGGGGCCCTTTAGTCTCCAACGGACTACTTGTAAGGTCTTTGATTCTGGTCTCTTTTGGACAACACTTTTTTGGGATGGCCATAATTTTTGAAAATCTTATCCTCGTTGTCAAAGAATAGGGAATGTCTCTAAAAGAAATGAAATGCCACAACAATCGTTGATCTTTCATGAAATTTTTTATGTTTGGGGTATTGAATTTATTGGTCCATTTACCAATTCCTTTGGCAACTTGTACATTCTTCCCGTGGTAAATTATGTGTCAAAAAGGGTTGAGGCCTGAGCCAGAAGGATGGATGATTCCAAAAAATTAGTGGGATTTTTGAGAACTTAGACCTTTTGTTTGTTTGGATTACCTAGGTTCATCATTAGTGACCAGGGTTCTAATTTCTGCAACTGAACAATGTAATCACTTTTGCATCGGTATGGGGTTGGTCATATAGTGTCTACTGCATATCACCCATAGACCAATGGTCAATCCAAGGTGTCAAATAGAGATGTAAAATAGATTCTTGAAAAAATGGTTCAACCCAATAAAAAAGATTGGAGAATTTGACTTGATGATTCATTATGGGCCCACAATACTTCTTTCAAAACTCCAATTTGAATGTCACCCTATCGTCTTGTGTTTGGAAAGAGTTGTCAACTGCCTGTTGATATTAAGCATCGGGACTACCAGGTCATCAAACAATGCAATTCTAATCTTTATAGTGCATGTTCCCAAAAGAAGTTTCTGATTTGGGAGTTGGAGGATATGAGGAGAGATGCGTATGAAAACTCCAGGATTTATAAAGAGCAATCCAAGGCTACCCACAACTGTCGTATACTTCATCATTAGTTCCACATTGGTTAGAAGGTCCTACTTTATAATGAAACACTGAAGTTTCATCCAGGTAATGTTCATTCCCACTAGTTTGACCCATACTCTATTATTAATGTATCTCTATTTGGTGTTGTTCAAGGTCAAAATGAATAAACCATTCAAACCTTCGCAGTCAATGGGAAGTGGTAAAGCACTTCCATGAAGCCCTTCCAGAGTTCATGATGGAGGAACTCTATATTCAAGAAGCAACCTACTAGTGAAACACTCCAGGTTTTATCATTCCTTCTCACATTCTAAATTATTACATTGAGGACACTGCACATTCTAGGTGTTGGTGTATGGTTACATTCAAGGGTTAGTTAGGAATTTTCATCATCTTTCTTTTTTCTTCTCTTTTTCTCCTTATTTATGGAATTTTTATTCCCCCTATTATGTTAACCAAATCATGGAACATACTAAAAATCCATGTTGAAATTTTTGATTCCATGTTAATTTAACATTTAATAAAAAACATGTCTCTATTTTGGATTGAATTTTGGTATGAATTTAACACCAGGGAGTGATTTTTAGTGAATTGGTTTTCTTTCAAGGATATAAATGGTTGTATCACTGTGAAACATTTGAGATGATTGATGCCCCTTATGTGAGTTGTTTTTTGTATAACTATGTCACTAATATCTCCACACATTTTGTTTCACCAAACCATATAGTGTGAATATTTCTTACTTAATATAAGGTAAATATATGTTAGGTTAATATTTTTTAGCTTCAAATGATATTTCCAAATGTTCGTTCCTTATCTGATCTATTTCATTACTGTACCAGATTGATGTATGCATGAGTACCTAATGTACAACTGTTGTACACCCTCAAAGAAATGGGTTGTGTCTTGGTCAGGTCAAAAACCACTCCTCCTCAACCTTCTATCTTGTTATAACTATTGCAATTAGTGTTGTGAGGAGATCAAACAAGGGTTGAGAGATGACTATGATATTTGTTCCAAATGAAACTTCTAAAAAACAAAAATAATAAATGAGGGGAGTGATGAAATGGGAATCATATGGGGATATCTAGGTCAAGAGATTATGGTTTGAATTTTGTGAATGCTTATGTGAGCGGGTCTTGAAATATGATTTCAAAGAATGTAGGACAGGTTTGGTGGAAAAAATCATTTAAAGCTGAATAATGTTAAAATAACCTATATTTATTGGATAGAAAGTGGAATGAATTTCACACACACACATGGCGTGATAGTGGAATGGTTGAATTTTGAATTCTTTGCTCAATTTGGTACCACAAATCTCTTTGAATTTCATTGTAATATGATTTATGGGACACCTTTTTATATTTTCACTAGGAAGAACTACTTGGGGTGGTTCATGCATTGATCACATTACTTTAATGAATTTAAATTTACTAAAATTTTTAAATCTTCATGATGTTGGTAATATAAACATGCATATTTTTTTGGATATGTGACTTTTCCTAGGAGTGCAAATGTTTAGGTGTGGGGGTGTGATCGCATAGCGATTCACAATTCAATTCCACCCTAACACCGCTGTGTTAAACTAGTTTTGTATTGAATATTAAAAATATAATAATAAATTTCAATTCATGTTTTATTCAATGAATTAATATTTATCACAATTATAAATGGTAATTATACTTGTTTTGATATTTTAATTGAATATGGAGATGATTTGGAGGTCTGGAGATCATAAAGAAGAAAAATTGGCCAAACTGCATGGTATCCCATGGAAAACTGTCCACTGTTGTGAAACGTACAAGAATTATGTGCATCCAAATGTTCTGAAACATTATAGACCACTCAAAAACATCATCTGATACAACTATTATTAAGGAGGAAAATCCTAATTCGGCCATCGGGTGGCCAATCCGAACCATTCTATCCAGGGGATAGAATCTTCCCAAATTAAAAGGTTTGTTTCTATCTTTTTACCATGTCTCGCAATAAATATGTCTAATGGACTTCAAATTTGATAGGGAGAAATTCAAGAGGACAAAAAATAACTATTACCTTTTGGTTAAGTCATGATATGGATTTCTACTATTCCAAAATTGAGACACAATTGGTATCTCAAAAATAGGGTTTTGAAAACCATGTCCCATTTTGGATATAAAATGGCACTGTGGGAACCTCATTTGTAAGTTAGAACAAGAAGTGAAACTATGCCATTTTTAGGTCCTATAGGAGTCTATTCCTGATACTTTAATTTCTAGATGCCCCTATTCTCATAGGGGGTCAATAATGAAGAAGGGGTGCCACATGGGCTTCCTCCTCCTCCCAATATCTAGCTAAACGGTGAGCATTCGTTGTGATGGAGCTATGCAAATGTCAAGGGAGTTTTGATTCTTATTTTAGAAAATGGTTTGGAGTAATTTGGGTGTGAAAAAATTTCTTTCCATGTATCTTACCTAATTCCATATTTGAATTCTTGTTTTGATGCATGTGATTGAGATACTCTTAATTTCTAACCAATCTGTGTGAGGTTTGGAATGAGTTACATGTGTTGTTCTAATTGGGCAGCACACGAATCCTTTTCACACCCAACTTCATTATGTTTCTATATTCTTTGGATACTCTTATTCCATGAATAATTTATGAACCTTGAAAATATGATTGTTACTTCAAGGTTTGGTTCTTTAAGAATTGAAATAAAATTATTGGAATTAATAGGGATTCCAATTAATTTCAAACAAGGAATTACTCCAAACATAAATAAATATATATGAAAAATGTACATGAAAAATGTGTATTGAAATGAAAATGAACCCTTTAATCTTATATTTTTAAAAATTCATTTTTTTCTCAACTTTTAAGCTTTCAATTATGTCATTTTGTCCTAAATTTATTTTCAAAACCACCCCTATTTTAGTACTTTTTATTAAAAACGCACACTCTAAACCCACCAATTCTCCATGAGAGATGACCTAGGGTCTTTACAAGACTATAAATCATTCTTAAAATCATAATCAATTTTAAGTGTCATGACAGCGCGTTGAATGGCCCACCGAGCAATGAGGCATAGGTGCACGAACCACTTACATCGACTGCACCTTCATGTGGTGTACCAACACCACCACCACCCATAGAGTAGAAGTTGCTACCAACCCCACCAGTGGATAATACATTCTGAATGAGAACACTACAGGAGTTCCAAAGATAGTGGCCTTTATGGTTTTGAGGCGAGAAAAATCCTTAGGTAGCTAAGGATTGGGTAGAGGTAGTTACGTGGGTTTTTCTCCTTGTGAAGATACCTATAGACCAGATTCTCATCCTAGAAGGTATCCGTTTTTCGGGAATGAAAAGGAGATGGTGGATCTTGATGTTACAGACACATGAGGAGGCAACCATTTACTGGTTGGACTTCAAGATCCTCTTAAAGGTGGATTTTGTACTAGTGATACTGTGCAAAGTGCGTATTCAAGAGCTACTTCACCTACAACAGGGGAAATTGACTCCGACCCAGTACTTGGTGAGGTTAACCGACCTATCATGCCAATCCACTGAAATTTTACAAGACCCTTTCTTCAGTGACCAAACCATTGATAATGGACTTCGACGGGAGATTTAAGCGTCAATGATTTAGATCAGCATCCCGATGAAGGCTGGAGTGCTATATTGAGCTCTACAGGTGGAGAGATTCCTAGACGAGAAGGCACCGACAGTGAGAGACACCATTGGAGGATAGGTGGCTGAGTAAAATGAAGGAGGCAGTAGGTAGATGACGTAGAGGTATAAACAGTCCAAACCTTATAGAGGACGACCCTGGACGTATGGTTGGAGGTGCAAAGTTAGAGAGGAAGTGGAGGTCAGCTGAGGGATATAGTTTTTTAATCGTACAACGAGTATAGAAACATGGCCTATGATTTCCCCACCTTCCTCACATATGATCAGTAGATGGTCGAGGGGACACAAAGGTAGAGACAGAGGTTAGAGTGAGGAGGTCCATAGGGTGGTAGACATGGCAGGGGAGAAGGACGAGTGGAAGGAGGTGGAAAAAAGTTTGAGGTACTCCCTCCACCACCACCTGGTGGTCCACCACGGGCTTAGGGAACCAGGGAATAGGGGTGAGCACAACATCAAGCAGTGAATTCCTACGACCATGACACTCCAAATATGATTAGTGGTAGTATATGTGTCTTCTCCTCCTTAGCTGTAGTTCTTATAGACATAGGTTTCAGTCACTATTTCTATTCCACGGACCTCGTTTGAGACTTGGAGACTCTGGTGGAGTCGTTGGATTGATCCTTAAGATTAGAGAGTCCTATGGGAGGGGATTTGATGATTACACACTAGTGTCGGTAGTGTGAGCATACTCTAGGAGTCAAGAGCTTCAGCTGTCATCTCCTTGTAGCATCGTTGTGGCCTTAAGATGTCATCTTGGGTATGGATAGGTTATCTATTATCCATGCTCAGATTGACTATTTTTGGTGCAATGTGTGGTGTGTCTGCAAGGATATGACTAGTCTTTCCTTCACTAGTAAGAATAGATCCTTTGAAACACATGATGAACTTTCTTTGAGGTGGGTACAACCGATCACTAACCAGTTGGCTTGCCGTACCCTTAGTGTAGTGGAAGAGAGGAGTCTGAGATTTCCTGTAGTGGTGGATGAGTATGTGGACATATTTCCAGAAGATACCCCAGGATAACCTCCTCATACAGAGGTATACTTTTTCATTGACTTGTACCCAGGGAAGTCATTGATATCTACACCTGTATATCAGATAGCTCCCTCAAAGCTTCAAGAACTGGGAGTATAGTTGGAGTACTTGCATTGGAAGGGGTTTGTAAGACCCATTGTTTCTTCATGGGTAGCCCTAGTGATTTTTTCCAAGATAAAAGATAGGAGATTGAGACTATACGTGGACTTCCATCACCTGAACCAGGTGACAGTGAGGAATAAGTATCCAATAATGAGGATTGATGACCTCTTTGATCAGCTAAAGTGTGTGAGGTGGTTCTCAAAGATCGACCTCAGATCAGGCCTCTCGATTGTGAGGCCCGACGTGTTCAGATATCCTCCGGACAAGTTCTTAATGGATTTTCGATATGTGTGGAACACATCATCCTTTTCGGAGGATTCCCCATGGTACTAGTGAAGTTACATGAGGTGGTGTTTAGGGAGTTCCATACATCAATTTTGGCAGTACATCCTAGTGTGGTGAAGATATACCAGGATCTCTGAAGTCAGTACCGGTGGTTAGGGCTGAAGAAAGCGGTGACAAAGTTCGTTTCATGATGCCTCACTTTTTAGCAAGTGAAGGCTGAGAATCAGGTCCCAGTAGGCTTGACACAACCAATTGTGGTACCATAGTAGATGTGGGATGGTATCTCCATAGACATCATGATGGGGTTACCATGCACGTCCAGGGAACCTGACTCTATCTAGGTGATCGTTGACTGTATCACCAAGTCGACTCACTTCCTTCCCATCCGGGAGTAGGGATCAGTAGAGGGGTTGGGATGCCTCTGCATCCAGAAGATAGTGCATATTCATGGGGTGGATTTGAATATTGTCTCAAATTATGATGTAGGTTTTACATCCCAGTTGTGGAAGGGGTTGAAGGAGGAATTCAGGACTCAATTGCACTTGATCACAACTTTTCACCCCCAGACTGATGGATAAAATGAGCGGACCATGCAAACCTTGGAGGACACGATTCATGCTTCTGTCCTAGATTTTATTCATAATTGGGAGGATGAAATACCACTTCTGTTGTTTTCTTACAACAATAGATATCACTTCACTAATGGTATGGCACCGTTTGAGGCCTTGTACGAGTAGATATGCATATCACCTATTTGCTGGAAAAACCTAGGGTAGTCAGCACTCATGGGTCTAGAGTTGGTATGGGATACCACTGATTTGTTGTAGATCATCTAGGAGAAGATTAGGACTGTATGTAGCCGTCATAAGTCTTATGCTGACATGATACAGAGACCCTTGGAGTTTGAGGAGGGAGACCATATTTTCCTTTGGGTCTCACCCAGATGGGGATTGTGGTGAATTGGATAGTGTAAAAAGTTATCTCCGAGGTTCATTAGACCTTTCCAGATTCTCAGAAGAGTTAGAGAGGTGGCATACCTCTGATCTCTTCCCCCATAGATGCTCCAATTGAATGATATTTTTCACTTGTTGTATTTGAGGAGGTATCTTCAGGATTTATCGCGCATCATCGACTGGGGTGAGTTGGACATTGATGATGGGAAAACATTTGCAGAGTTCCCATTAGATATAAGAGATTGAAAACAACGGGTCCTTCATGGATAGTAGATTCCTTTGGTGTGTGTTCTTCGACAGTATGGTAACCTCCAGGAGAGCACATTGGAGTGGGAGGTTCAGATTCGTGCTCAGTACACCTCATTTGGTTGATTAGCCTTTGTTTTTTATTTTGGGGATGTAAATACCTATGGTGAAGAGAATGTAATGTCCTTGAATTTTAGTGATTTTTTTAAATTATATGGAATTATTTTGAGACAAGGTGCTGACATGACACATGATTCTGAGGACCGGGGTGACCGAAATGTAATTTTGAACTTTTCTTTAGTTCAATTAAGTAAATGTGCAATAATAATTTTCTATCTTTTGAACCAGTTCTCAAATCGATAATCTGAGGGCACTGTTGAACTCAGAGTTATAAGATTCACTAATAAAGGACTTAATATCAACCAGAAAGGGATGTAAAGAAAAGTTAATTTTTAGAATTTTGAAAAAATAATAAAAAAACATAGAAAAAATTAATTTTATTTTTTTCGAACTGTTGAGCGACTGGTGGTGGCACTGCAATGCGGTGACGAGGTGACAAAAAGGCACATGAAATGTGGATCATTAACATCACATTGTACAAACTTAAACACTATGATGTTTCAAAAATGAAACAGTTTAATGATATAATGTGTCAACATAACAGAAACGTTGTGACATGTTTCTTTTTATAAAACTAACGAATAGGAGAGTTGAGAATTAATCCTCTCTGATTCTATAAACAACGAATGGAGAAATTACTCTCCAAGGAAGAATGAAAAAAGCGGAGACGAATGCCAATTATTCACAAATTGAAGACGACGTGGATCTCATCCATATTCTGTAGCAGATCCAACAATCCAGGTAGGGGTTATGATTTCTTTGTGATTGTTGTTCTTTCCCCGTTCTTCATTATAAAAAATGAATGTGGGTCAACCCACAAACAGTTTGATTCAAGGATCATGTTTTCTTGAGGGAGGGTTGATAAATTTGGGTAATTTAATGGTGGGGTAGATTCATGTGTTGAAATCCCAAACCTCCCTTTGATTATACACCCCTGACGCGGAGGTTGTCGGCCGACACAAACAAGGCTCAAGTCCCTCTGCCTTGCGTTTTCTTATGCTTTGATCATGGAAAAACATTCAAAATCGTGTAAAGGATAATTTTAGGCCTTCACAGTGAAGGTGACACCCCTGGAATGTCAAAGGAGAATATGGTGTGAAGAAAGGAGCACCGGTGCAGACCCAGTGGTCCTTGGAAGGAACCTCTGGTGCGTAGTGACGATGCGCTAGGAATAAGTCATGGCCCGATCGGCCGTGGCGGTGTGGCAAGGACCACCAAAATGTGGGATTGGTTATTTCGGCACACATCATAGCAAAGCACTAGAAGACTACGGACCTTCGGCCACATCAGTGTGCTAGAGATGTAGTTCCACCTGGCACCGTGTAGAGGAGCAGCCCACATCCACGGGACGCATTTGACCAAAGGGGGCGGCCGGGTTAACCAGACTCACACACCCCTAACCGAACCATCTTAACCAATCCATGTTTCCAAAGAATCTAGAATAGGTTTTCAAGCTGGTCCGACTAAGTCAGACCAGGCTGGGGGAATATGATTAGGTTGTTGAGTGACCAGGGTCGGAATTCGACTGGCCCGCCAATACAGGCTAGGCCGGATAAATTCGAGTCACTGGGTGACCCAGCAGATTAGATCTGTGACCAACCTAGGCTAGTTCCAGTGAGGCCCATTGGGCTAGGAAGACAAGGTGGGTCATGCGGGACCACATTCTAGGATTGGTCGGGTCGGTCTGACCGAGTCGGACCGAGCCCAGACGCAACCGACCCCTATTTACTAAAACACATGTATCATGCAAACCGAGCGTTTGATTGACGAGCTATTTGTGGTGTTGCGACCACCTAGACTAGGAGGTCCTACTAAGATAATTTATTTGAGTTTTGTTAGAGGTTGTAATATTCCCAAGTTAGATCGCACTCGAATCCAACCAGGCCCTTTTTACAAAAATGCCCACATCATACAAAACGAGCGTCCGTTTGACGCACCGTATGTTGTGTTGGGACCCTTACAATGAGATGGTCCATTGGATTAATCTATGTGGAATTCATGGTGGTTGAGGTAATAATGATGTATTTATGAGTATATCCTCCTAGAACCTGGCTTGATAAGTGTTGGAATCCATTAGCGGGCTATGATGTGAAGAATGAAGAGAAAACCTTTGTGGATCAGCAACAGAGTGACACTTCATGGATCATCATGAGAGAGACCCATTTGGGATCAGCAGTAGTGTGACCCGATGTGGGTCAACTGAAAGGAAACCCATCATAGATCATCAATGGAGTGACCTTTCATTGATCAGCATGAGAGAGATCCTTCGTGGATCAACATGAGAGAGAACCTTCATGGATCAGCAGCAGAGCGACCCTTCGTGGATCAACAGTAGGGAGACCCTTCATAGATTAACATAAAATCCTCTCAACTGAATAATATGATCATGATTTATGAATAATCTTCATTAAGTATGTACTTATGTAATACCTTGTGTTACTCGTGTCTTTTACTTTGTTCTTCACATTGATATTTTACTATGTTTTATTTCATTTGTGTATTTATGAGAGACCTTAATGTGTCTTGGGGTCCCCACTGAGTATTTTTATACACACCCCTACATAGGCCTCTCTTTTAATAGTTGTTTCATTTGCAGATAAAAAATATCTTGGACTAGGAATTTGGAGAGCTAGGTGTAGATGGTTCTCGGAGGGGATCAGTTTATGTGGCGTGCTATAGTGACATCTGACAGTGAGTTGTACCAACCATTCTGGTAGGATCCTTGGCGGACGACCTCCAAAGCTTGTACATCCTTTGTAGTACATTCATTTCAGTTGGGATTGTATTATGACCCCATTACTTTTTATTTAAACCTTTTAGTCACAATGGTGGTACTTTTTGGTGGTTGTACCATTTTTTTCCTTTGTTGTTTACTTTGTGTATTATGATATGTCAATGTTTGTATAGGTGTGAAGGCAATGCCTTGCCTTTTTTGGGATATCACTTTTTGTTTCTAGTCAAAATCCCCTAGATTATAGAATATGGTCTTGGGGTAGTCAAAACCTAGTCCATGAGGACGGGTCAGGACATAAGCAACAACTAAGGGTCATTTTCATAGGATAATCTCTTATGGTCTGTAGGTCTCACTAGATGTGGATCCCACACCAAATCTGAAATAAAAAATACCCCTACTCATAAAAGGTTTTCCCAAAAATATTATAACATATAGATAGTATTTGTTCAAAGCCTCCTAAAATAATGTACTCCTAACTAAAATGAATCAAGCACTATGATCTGGGAAAATAACCTTTACAAAATGATGATCCCTCAAGGAATCACTTGACCGATTATCTAGAGAGAAAATTAGTAGCTCATTAAAATGGTTTGCGTACTCTTTATTAATTCGTTGACTTTGTTTGAGGCTCGTAAGATCTTCCACATTCACATTCATAAACACCTTAGGAAATAATCATTGAGAAAACATGGTCTTAAAAATCATAAATGACATTCTAAATTGTAATGAAGACAGGGTGATGATCCTTAAGATATCAAAACCCAACCCTTCAATAAACAGATTTACCCTTAAAGGAATCAGGAGTCCCCATGATCTGGGTGACTTATTGAACATCCTAAATCCACTCTACCACCTCTATAGAATCCAAATCATATTCAAAATGGTTAAAACTCTGAAATAAATTGTCCCTCCAACCTATCACAAGTCTATGTGTTGTTATTAACTGACCAAGGCACTCCCAAACCCTTATAAACCCTCAAAAGTATTCTGGGATGCATAATATAAATAATAAAATAAAGAAAAAGAAAGATCAAGGAAAATATTAATTTAAATATCAATCAAAAATTAATAAATATCCACTAAAATAAATAGTTCCCTAAAGTAAATCAACTGAAGAAACAAACTCAATTTGGAAAACTAACCTCTTGAAACAATTTAGAACAATTAATTTTACTTTTAAAATTTTAGAAATATTAATTTTTAATTTAAAAAAAATTTAAACTAAAAAGATTTACTAAAAAAAGTTCTTAATCCATACCATTTCAAATCCATGCATGATTTTCATTTAAAAAATTCATAGGTCCACGACTTTGAATATCATGTTTAAGGACCTCACCTTTTTCCTTTCCACATGTAACAAAGATACACAATCCCACTTACCTAGATTACATCATACATTCCCACCATATCCCAATTCTTACATCAATGGGCTGCCTTAGGAGGGGTTTTAATTTTCAAGGAGAAGCATCAATGTTCCAAACAAGCATTTACAATTTCTAGATAACCTTCTTCATTTGAAAATCCACTTTCAATTCACTTTGAAAACAATATTGAATTTCAAAATCAATTTCAATTAAAACCAATTTCAATCATAACATCCTGCAAATACCCTTTTAAACCCATGAAAAACATTATATTAACATAAATATTTTAAAACTAATTTTCTTCTTTTATCTCAAACAACACAACACAACATAATTAAATCAAAATAAAAACAAATTTTGCCTTTGTATAATTTCAAGATGAGACTATAGTCAGTTCACATCTTGTCCACCTGGCTTACCGAACCATGTTCCAACAATACAACAATCACAAGGAGTCATCATGATCCATTTACTTAGGATCTACATGGACTTCCAGGCCCTATGAGCTCTCCATGTGTGACCAATTAACTTCCTTTAACATTCCCAAATCAGCATAAAACCAAACTCACAAACAAAAGATTGAAAGCTAAACATCATGTGGAAACTCAAGGATCAGAACTAGAAACATATCATGGAACTGTTACTACTCAAACCTACTATGTTAAAAATTCACTAATATCCATCCTACTAGGTTCATCGAAATAACAAGGTCCACTCATATACTCTTTTTTCACGAATCAACCTTGGTTGACCCCAAACTAACAACCTAAGCCGGCCCACGATAAAGCCTAAGAGGCATTCCCAATCCTACTAGGAAATTTTGGGAATTATATAAGACCCATTTTGGATTGATTTATCCAGAAAAATGAATGTAAATAAACAAGAATAAAATTAAAATGGACAGAATAATAGTGGAGAAAGAAATAAAAACTCAATGACTGAACATACATCCATGTGATGTTAAGGGGATCCTCCAACCATAGAACCATGCTCATAATAAGGGAAAACCAGAGCTGGTATTCATGAAAAAAGGATAAATATTGTATGCAATAGAACCATGATCCATATAAGGGATGACAAAAAATTCCTTCTATTCCTTATCGTTAAAAAGAATACCATATCAGGCTTGTTTGAAATAAATATATTTAAAATAAGGTTTTAATTTCCTTTGAAAACAATTAATAAGATAATAAATACAATATAACAATTTTCTCATCCTTTTCCCAAAACAGTTTCCATATAATGAAGGATTTTCCAATAAATCATTTTGTGAAGATGAAATATGAGGTGAATGAATTATCTCTCCGAAATGAAAGAAGTGAAAATACAATACATGTAAATAAGCACTTGTATTAAAATTTATAGTGACAACATAATTTTTAAAATAATTTTATTATAAAATATCAAAATGGGGGAAATAAAATAAATGTAAAATAGCTATCATTGGATATACCAAGACACCATTTTAAGATCACCTAGATGTACTCAGTTCGACATCCATTTACCAGTCTATCAATACTATCCAAATCCAATAACCAACCTGGTTGCTCTAAAATGGATTCAATAGTGGTATATCACCCTTGAAAACACCATGGGGGTCTAGTAAATATAATCAGGACTAGATACCAATCATATATCAACTCTCACCATGATTCCGAAAATCACATTTCAATATATAATTTTGGTGGTGAGGAAGCAAGAATGAATAAATCATCTCAATCACATAAGCCCACATTACATGATAAAGCCCACCTATTGACACTATCCATGAAAATTCCTCAAAAATGGACAGTATCCATAGAATAAACCTATTTTAATGAAAATATTTAAAGATACAGATCAACCCTCATCATTTGAAAATGATCCTTTCCTATTCACAAAATCATTTGGATGCACTTTAGAAAAATATAGATATGACCTTAAAATTTTATAAAATACTACCCAAAAGGACAAAAAACATTAGAAATTTCAAATTCACTTGATATAAATCATTTGGAAGACTAATAAATCACTAAAGAATCTATGTATTTCAAAACTGGCATGTAAAAAAATTAATAAGAAAAACTTATTGTGAAACATATAGAATGTGTTGCAAAGCATTAAATAAACCAGATGCATTCAACAAAACATTTTTATACAATTTAATAGCCAAAAAATATAATGTAAATAAAAAATAAATCACATGACCAATTTTGGTTTTACTTTTAAAGGCATGTAAATAGAGTGACCTACCTTAGAACACAATGATTTTGATGTTTGAAACCCAAACATGCTTGACTCTTACATGCATATACACTTTCAAATATATATATTTATATCCTTTTACCTAATGCACCTTATCCCCTCCCCATGATGGAATATGTATGAGGATATATGTGTGTGTGTGTGTGTGTGTGTTTACCTATGTTTACACATGAAATTCACTTTTAATGAGCCACAAGATACCGTAAATAATAAAAAGAATTCTGAAAAAATTACAGATTCCCTGATTAAAAATTAGATAACTTTTAATGGGAGTGAACCTAACCAAAACAATGAAATATCTCATAGAATTCGATGGTTGATTCTAGAATGGACTAAATTAAACATCAAGATCCATATAAACTAAGAACCAATAATAAAAATGCTCAAAATCGGGTTAGGTTTGGGATGGTTTAGGCACACCACTTGGGGGGAAGAGAAACTGTGTAATGTAAATTAATCGAAACGGAAGCGGGGGAGGAGGAGACCATAACTGAGGTGATCATACCATGGATCGGAAAAATAAATGACATGGAGAGGAGGTTGTGGGAAGGGGGTGAAATGCACGAGCATAAAGGGAAGGGGTCATGTTCCTTATGAAGTGGAGAGGGGGAGACGGGAAAAAGAAACTACTTGTGGGGTTTAATAAAACTAAATAATAATAATAATAATAATAATAATAATAATAGTAATAAAATTATAATAATAAGAACTATAATAATAAATAATAATATTAATATTATTATTGTCACATTTATTATTATTGTTAAAAAATATTTCAAGGGTAAGGTGAATCACACAATTGAGACACGGTTTACCCAAACAGTACGGCAATCATGCACACTTTATTGGGAACACCTGAAGAGTCACATGTTTAGCCCACACAATTATGTAAAATATGTTCCATAATTCCCAAATGGGTCTTCTAAAATTACAAACATGCTCACATAGGATCTTCATGGTTACTTCTAACCGTGTTGTAACTATGCAACTGCCCATTTCCCTAATATTTTTCTCAAAATATTTTTTTAAAAGGAAGGTATAAAACTAAAAGAAAATAATGGAAATAAATAAATTAATGAAATTAAAATTCATGGTGTTACATCTACCAAATGTGGTTCAACATAATATCCAATGTAAAAATAAAGGAGATAATGTTTTTATTAGGGAACCAAAGATTCATGGTTTTACAAAAGTCATTAGAACTTTATTAAACACCCAAAATTTTAGTAATACATCCATTTATAGATAGTTTTTGGCAGGGAAGGTGATTTATAAAGTCGATCACCACATTTTATATCACATAAATGTAATTTCCCCAAAACACCCACCTCATATGAGTGAAAAAAAATCCACTAATGATGAAAAAACCAGATTAGGTTAAGAATGGAGGTTCACCATTGCTAGACATCTAAAATATCAAGATTAGACAAACACATGAATAAATGTTTGGATACCTTGACTACTATGGTTAGAGAAAGAGGAGGAATAAATGAGAAATTAAACAAAATAAGAATATATATGGAATAAAAGGATATGTTTACCTTGAGAAACTATAAAGACCTAAGTTTTTGGATAATTTATAATTCATATTATGTTCTATATATCATGTCACAACTAAAATACAGCCTAAAAATCACAAAATATTAATAATACACTATTAATAAGGCTATAATAAACATTAAAATTGTAAATAATTAACAGTTATTTCATTTAGAATATAGAAAATTAATATGATTTAATATTTATATTGTTATTCCCAATAAAAGTGGTCTTATTAATATTATATGATAAAAAATAGATATATTTTAAAAATTTAAAATATATATTTTTTAAAGTAAAATTATGGTTTTAATTTCTCATGAAAATTTAACTTTGGTTGAATTCTTTATATTTTCCAATATACTTGAATTTTAATTGAATTGTGAAAAATATCAATTTTATTAATTTCAACTCTTTTATTTTTATACATTGAACGTTTATGAGTCATTTTACCTATAAAATTATATATTATAAATTATAATAAATAATTTTTTAATATAATATTTAATTTATAAAATCATGATCAATATTTTCATGATTTAGGTTGTGTTATAATGCAAACATTTTTTTGACTGTTTTTCTTAGTTAATTAAAACATGAGGAAATAAATTTTTTAATTTTAATTATTATTAAATAAGCTCTAATTAAATGATAATAATTATTTTAAATTCTATTTAATCAATTTAATTGATATATTTATCCTAATCATAAATATTTTTTTGGTTAAAATATATATATTTTTGCAAAAAAGGATTTTTGCGTGTTACATGCACTTATGTTAAAATTAAATTTCCTTACACATAGAAAGTTAATTTGATATAATTATTTTCTTATTTATGATAATAATTTTATATTATTTAATATATTAAATTTCATTTGAAGTTATAAAATATTAATTATTTGTATTAATTCTAATAATCACGATAATGGAGAAACAGTTATTTTAAAGTTATTGTTTTGTTAATATCATGGAATTTATTTTGAATAATTTAAATTGAAATAATTTAAAGAAATAATATAATATTATTAATAAACATTAATACAAATAAATTAACAATTCTTAAATTTTTAATCAATACTAAATAAGATTTGGGGTTCATAATGGTCAAAATATCAAATGTTTACTAAAAAAGTGTTTTTACACTTTATCTGCATTAATTTAATAGTTAATTTTATAATATTTAGAAATTAAACTGGATTAAAAGAGAATAAATTTACGTTATGAGACAAAAAATTTTGTTATATGTGTTATGTTATATGTTTAATAAAATATAAAATCACTTAGTTAAAAAATAGTTACCATTTAAAAAGTGAATGAGTAAAATAAAAAAACATAATAGTAAACCCCTATAACATGTTTAAAACATTTGTAGAGACATGTGGTTAAGAAATAATTTATCCAAATAGTTTGAAACTCCAATATTTATAATAATTTAATTAATTTACCTTATAATAGTTTCATGGAATGAACATATCATAAAATTTGTTTTAAAAGTGATATTTTCCTCTCTTATTAAAGGGGGACACTTAAACCACTTCAAAGATAAACTTGGCACTCGAATTTATCCTTCAAACTATTAATTATTACTCTTAATATAACCATACACCATGAGAATAAGTCTATGTTCACTCATTGTTATTCTAGTACCATTAATTTCAAGGGATATTCAAAATAAAAAATTAAGTCTTTATCTTAAGTATTATATACTACTGAAATTTTATTCTTACTTATACTCTTCTAAATATCTTATCACCATAATAATATGATAGTTTATGTATCATTATTATAATGATTTTTTTATATTAATGTTATAATAATTATTTATTCATTTTTTATCTACATATTAAAACAAAGAAACAACAATATGTCAATGCACATATTTCTGCCTCTACGAAGAATCATTTTTTCATTTTTTATTTAGTTTTTCATTATTTTTCAAAAAATAATAAAATATGGATTAATATCATAAAATTATAAAAATAATTTCACTATAATTCTATTATAATGATATAATGTCCAAATTAACACATCTATAACCATACTCACCAATTGAGTTAAAGTATGTTAAATTTGGGTGTATTTAACTGCATGCGTGAGTAATTTTTAAAATATGATTATGAATTACTATGGTATCATGAATAATAAAAATGTTATAATATATTTATTAAATAATTATTAGTATAGGGTTCAATAATTTTTTTAATATTTATTTATCTTATTATTAAACTATCATTTTTATTCTCTAAAATTATCGAAATAATCCATTATCAATTCGGTTTCCAAAAAACGTAACCAAAATCCATATGTGATGAAATAATAATATTTTAAATATATATATGTTATATTTTACCTAATATTAAATAATATATTAATCATGAGATTATAATAAAATTATGGGTAAGTATATCAAAATTATTTTATTGGCGCAATGTAGTTGTTAATACTTGGTGTTAATAATATGATCTAAAAAATTAATGTTATTGAGATAAAGAATTATAATAAAAATTATAAAATTGTAATATTTATGATTTAGGTCCTTAAATAAGATATTATGTTAGATGTATTTTTTAAAATAGTTTACAGTGTCATAAACTATTTAAGGAAACAAGTTAATGTTTTTTCATAACTTTATTTCCACTCTTTGAGTTATAATCGTAATTATTGAATCCCATTCTTCAAAGTTGAAATATTTTGTCCTATGATTATATAAAATTTTATTTCCACATTAATTTCTCTATATTTAAATTTTTTCCAATGAATCTATTTTTAGAGGATCATTAATTCGATGATTTCTATATTTATCATGATTTATTTGTCTCAAATTTTAATCCCTTGAGAAATGTTTAAGCTATACACCATGTTTAATTTTATATGGTGTAAATTCATATATATTTAAATTTTAAAACATTATCCTCTTATAATTTTTGATATTAAATATTTTATTTAATTTTATACCTCTTTTGGTTTTTGATTCAAAAGTTACAAAGCCTAAAAGTTTTTTTCATTACTATATCTCTTTTGTGGGTCATAATAACTCTTTTAGATCTGTTTTTCAAGATTGTTATATTATAAAATATGGTAATTTTAGGATGTACTTACACATTAATTACTTATTTAAATCATGTTTCATACCAAATTATTCTTCCCTGATGATTTTATAGTATTGTTAAAATTCATTTTTGTTAAAAATAATTCTCATTTATTTTAATTGATCTTTATTCCATGCGCATGGTTTTACATCTCACCAATATTTTTTTTTACCTCATGGAAAAATAAAAAATTTAAATAAAATGATCCCTTAATTACCCTTTATGAACTTTTTTTAAAAAATAACCATTTTAATGAAATTTTTTTCAATAACATTTCAAAATATTCTAATGGTCTTTATGTCTATTCAATATAACATGTTTAATTATCAACTATACATTTTGTTTTGAAAAAAATACATTTTTCAAGTTTCCATTATTAAATATTATTTTTGAAATTTAATGTTTTCTGGAATCTTCACTTTCACATTTTAAAAAAATTATGAAATTATAATGTTCACATTATTTATGATTATATTAGAAAGTAAAGGTTTTCTTGGTATTTTTAATTATATTTTTTGAAACCATAAGACTTTACAATGATATTTTCTTTGTAACCCTTTATAATAGGTTTTTCAAAAATTATTCACATTCCCTACTCAAAAATTAATTTCTGGAAGTAATTTACACTCTATATTTTAAAACTAAGTTTAAAAATGTTATGTTATTTTTTTAATATTCATTACAATTTAGACTCCAACATTTATCTCCCATGAAGTGATTTTTTTATCCTATTATATATGCCATTGAGTTATTAATCCTTTTGGGAAATAATATTTTAATTATTTCCTATGATCATGCTATGTGATATGTTTAATAATCCCATTACTTTTTCATTATATATTTATGTAATCATGATAGTTGATATTAAGTGGAACACATATGTTTGGATGACGAAAGGTGGGATCCAATATCACTCTCCAATGCGTTGTCTTATAAAAATATCCTAGATGATGGTTAGTAGTTTACATAATGGGTTTATTCACATGGGTGTGGGTAGGATTAAATTGCTCACATTTTCAAATGTAAATATAATGAGTTTTCTCACCCGAGTTTTCTTATGTTTATGGGTTTTCCACATTTTCAATGTTTCTCAAGTAATGAAACATTTTCATGTTGTTCATCTTGTTTTGATAAAATTTTAAGATATATATTTTTCAAGATTATAACTTATCTTAAAAAGTATTCTACAATTTTATATCATTCTCTCAGGTTATATGACTATTGAGATATGTTTTTCAGCTAGTTCAAATCTTTTATGTTCCCTAGATGATCTTCTTATTATTTGGTATTGAAATAACATGTTCTATGATTATAATATTTGGACAAATGATCTTCTATTAAGATATTTATGTATCCCCATATTCTCTTCCATGTTATAATATGTTTTTTCCTTACTGAGAATTTGATCTAACCCTTCCATATGTTTCCAGCCCTTTGGTTTTGAAGATGATTATATCATGTGATAAATTAATGAATGTGTCGTGGCCCAGCTTTATGCAGCCTGAATCATGAATACCCTAATCCTACCTCTAATAGGAGAGGGGCTAGCGAACAATACCGAGTAGGCATATCACACACCGGTAGAAATTATCCTAATTAACATGAACACACACACAAATATACAAGACTGTATAATACTAGAAGGTAAAACAATATAAACCAATTAATAAAAAATCTACAACCCCATAATTATTGTATGACGGTATGGCACTGAAATTGATAAATGATCAAAATACAAGCCCAAACAAAAACTGTAGAGATTCCAACCTGCTCAAAAGGTGAGGACTACTATCAAATGAAACCACTTAGAAAATTCATTGGTATTTGTAACTCAAGATATGCTCCACCAGATCCATGTCCCCATAGGACACTGTCAAATGGGGTTTCATCTTCATAAGACATGAAATTTGTGGGAAGATCCTATGAAGGGGTGAGTGTAAAAATACCTAGTAAGAAAACCCAATAACAATAAACACAAATCATAAAGAATAATAATCTCATAACAAGGATATTTATATCAATGTATAAAGACTCTATATTTACTCAGAAAGGACACCACACCTCCTTATTTTCACAACCAAAATTCCAGCCATAGGGTCTACTCAGAACAACTAGAAAATTATCATTTTGAGAAAACCCACTCCAAAAACCATGCTATCGTTGGAGACAATCATCTAAGTTTTCATGATCGATGGTTCCTACCTAGAAAAACTTATTGGTTTTTTATGACCCTAATACTTAGAGAGGGAATCACACTCATGACCTCTTTGCGACACTATAAACACAATCTATATCAACCCACTATATAGGTGATCATATACGAATGATAGTCAAAACCATATTGATTTTTTTTCTTGATGTATGATCAATTAACTACACATATATTTCATTGTAACTCCACTAACCCCACATAGTTTATGAGAATAAAAAAATAAGGGATCACACATAGGCCTCATGGAGTGACACTAAAAACTATATCTGACACTCATCCTACAGAGGCAATCATACTCTAGATATGTGGACATAATTATGCACTATAAATTGTAGGGGATAGACCACTGGAACACACTCAACGTATTATATTCTAATATTGAATATATGAAGGTCTATAAACAACCTTCAATGGGGTATATGGACTGTAATGGGGATACACAGCACATCAAGCCAACCCCTGGTCTACTTGTGTGGTGCTTCCTCATAAAAAATGTATAAATCTATATAAACAATGTTTCTATGGGGTAAACGATGTGTATATATCTGTTTTAACCCTTCTTATGCCTTATTTATATGTTTTTGCACCTATATCTTTCCCATGTACCATCTCATGTACCTGGAAATGTAACTGCCCATCCACCATGAGTTACACATCGAGTAACTTGGAAGGATTCACATGGTATGTGGTAGAGAACACAAATCATTTGATCCTTATCTTCACTACATAAACCCTAGAACTCAATATATGGTCCCACATGGCATGCGATCGAAGATAAACTTCCATGTAATATAGGATTTTGTTGAACCCATGCCTGCTTCAAGTATTTCTCAGATCTATTGCCTCCACCATAAATCACACTTATAGATTCAGATCTAGGGTTGACCAGACCTATCGTCTACTTTTAATCAGATTCCGAGCACCAGATCAAATCATGAAATCCTTTTTCCACCCATTTCACAATTCACCCCTCATGAAAAATGAAATACTACTAATATAGTATTGTCCCTCTATGAATAAACCAACATCATAGTCAATCTTCAAATCATAGTCTTAATTGGAATCCATACACAAGGTAGTTATCCATTGCACAGAGGAAGGATTATGCAATGATGAAATACTAGGTATATTTCAAACCATAGGCTAAATAAAACACTGATGATGGTTAGGAGAAAAATTGAGGAAAACCCATTAACCATAAAATATAAAGAATGAACCATGGCCTTTTTTTCATTTTCCCTTGATATGTTTTCAATGATTTAAATTAACGGAGTGGGAAATAAACAACAAAAAATTAAATCCATCATAAATAAATAAACCATCAACGAGTGAATAAATTTGTGTTTATGGAATTTATTTTCATTCAACTAGGATAAATAATAGGATTAATCCACACAAGTCAACCATATAATATGGAGTTTGGACCAATCACTAATGAAGAATGGTCCTGTATTGTTTTCATTAGTGAGATCTATGAACCGTAATGGTAAAAATATCCATGATCTTGATTCGATCCGAATTTGTTCTCTATGAAATCTCTCATCAAACATTCTTCTAGATCTATATGGTTAAGTGGATAAACCTGAGATATCATCCTAACTATTGATTTATATTAAATAATTAGGTTTAGGCTTTAAATTAAATAATTAAATAAAATTAATTAAACTTATTTTATTACTTTCTAACAAAGGATCTCAAGCCTAATGCTTGATGACAATACAGATTATCACGCAACTATAGTAAAAATCAGGCATTGAACTCAAATGTGACCTCAAATGTTCGATCTAATATCCAATTTAAGATTTATTTTAATTTTTTAGGAAAATTGTGCACTCATGATATTAAAGTTTTTAATATCTTTCAAATATGAATTTTGAACACCCCAGGCCTCAGAATCGCATGTTGTCTAATCACCTAACTCCAAAAAAATCTCTATAATTTTCAAAAATAAAAAATGGAAGAATAATAGAGATTTTACTCACCCAAACATAGATATTTTCATCTTGGAAAGAGAAAAACGTAATAAAAAAGATGAGGGTATTGGGATGAAACCTAGGTACCGCCTCCCAGGTTCTCTCCTAAAGATTCACAAGTGTTAATTAGACATGCACATTGTGAATTGATTTCCCAAAAAGGAAACTCTCCTACTGATCTGTGATCTTCATTGGGCACCCCACAAAGTTAGATCCATCTTTGATATCCAAATCTCTCTAGTTGATAAAATGTGATGGGTTATTCATGTACCTCCTCACCTATGTCACATGGAAGATGTCAAGTACCTTATCTAACTACATCAGTAGGGCTAAGTGCTATGACACCTCACAAACTCTACATAGTATTTGAAATGGGCCATGAATAACAAATATATCATTCCACCCTATCCAAATCATTATAATCCTCTTAGAGGTGTGACCCACTGGAACCCACAATCTACCTCCTGGAATTCCCTATGCCTCCGTAGTCAGTCCACATAAGAATTATGATAGTCTTGTGCAGTCCTCATCTTCAATAGTATGATATAAGCCTTTTTTTCATAGCTCGCACCATCAATGGGAACATGAGTACTAACTCTACTAGATTAGTAAAAAAAGTGGTGACATGTAGGTTTTCCTATAAAAATCATCAAATTATGTCATACTAATGTTGAAATTGTCTTGGATATTGCTGGAAGAAACAAATAAGGGTAGTTAATCCACCCAACTACTTGAAAAACCCAGCTTGAAATATCATATCATGTCCTATGAGATATAAATGGTCTACTTAGTCTGGCCATTAGTTTGGGGGTGAAACATTGTGATTAAATGAAAATGAGTCCCAATGGCATCCAAAAATAAACTATGTAATCATGACGTGAAGCGAGAATAATGGTCTAAAATTATCATTGGGGAAATACAAGGAGTTGTAATATCTCCATTATGTACAAGAATCCCAAGATCTCTACTAACCACTACTCTCTAATGGCTACGAAATGGGCTGACATGGTGAGTTAGTATACAATCACCCATATGGAATCGTTTCCCATTTAAGTATATGGTGACCTCGTCAGGAATTCCATGGCTATCCCTTCCCACATCCACTCTATAACCTCAAGGTGTTGATCTAAACCTATTGGTACCTTGGGCCCATCCTTTCACTTGCTAAAAAGTGAGGTATCACGAGACAAACTCAGCAACAAAACTCTTCATTCATAACCACCCAAACTGATGTTGGAAGTCCTTGTACATCTTTTCCCAACATATATGTACCTCCAATGTAGATGTTTGAAACACCCTCGTCACCTCCTCTTACAACATCACTGGTACCATCATACATCCTCTAAAAAGATAATATTCAACCCACATTCAGAAAATACATCCAGATTACATCCAATAGATAACTAAATATGCAAAGTCTCATAGTCGGTATCTCTAGGTTGAGTTTATTGAAGATATTTTAAAAAAAGTTGGGTAATAACCATCAACTAAAGATATAGAACACCAACCTATTATACTATGGAAACATCAATGAGGCTCACTGCTCAGACACCTCATCCAATAATTGAAAACATAATCTCTTACTAAGAGCATCCATCACTGGTTTTTTCTTCCTATAAGTATAGAAAATATCAAAGTCGTAGTCTTGGAGGATATTTTTCCATCACCTTTTTCTCAAGATATGATCCATATGAGATAAGATATAATTTATACTCTTATGGTTATAGTTGATGAAAAACCACTCTCCCATAAAATAGTGTCGCCACATATTTAGAGAGAAGACTACCATTACTAGCTTAAGGTCATGGGTCATGTCGTTCTATTCATGGGTTATAAAATTCCTGGACCCATATGTAACCACTACCCACCTCCACATCAAGACACAACCATGCTTGGTCCCTTAGCCATCACAAATCACTATATAATCAATACCCCCTCTAGGAATCTTATAATGGCAGTCCTCATTAACCTCTTCCTAAACTCCAAATAACATTATTGGAACTTTTATTCCCATACAAAAGGATTCACCTTTCGTGTAAAATATATCAATGGTTTTACCAATTTGGAGAAATCATTTAAAAACGTCTTATAGTATACTTCCAACCCAATGAAACTCCCCAACTTAGTAACACTCTTGGTTGGCTCACAAACTATCACTACCTCCACCTTAACATAGTCCACTACCACTCCTTCCTCTGATATTATGTGTCGAAATAAGTGGACCTATAAAAAAATTGAAACATCAAGATAATCTCATAATTATGGTTCTATCAAAAGGATTCTATATCTATCCTCATGTGTCTTGAGTTCTCATCCTCAGACGCTGACAACACTAGGGTATTTTTTCTAAAGACAACAACACATAAATCATGGAGAACTAAAATATCTGGCTCATGAGTCTCATCAACACTGTTTGGGTGTTCTTCACATTAAAATACATAAAAAAGTACTCATAATGACCATAGAGACATCTAAATATTGTATTATGTATAACTCCATAACATTCTCACTGCTGGTGATAACTTGATTTGGGTTCAATCTTTGAGAACCATCAAGCCCCTCTCAACTAGTTGAAATGGTTTTCGATGCTCATTTGTAGATAATTATTCTTCATGGCCACATGGTTCAATAATTGGTAATAGAAAAATAAACTCAAACTCTCATCTTCCATCTTGGAGAAAAACATGGGGGATACCTAGGAGGAAACAATGGGTATCACATATCCCTTATCCTATAAGTCCTCTAATGTCACTCTTAGATCACGAAGCTTTGTGAGATCCGTCAAATATTTTTCTTATATTAGGGTCACCCTATGGTGTATCTCAAAGACTAAACTACTCCAAGATTCATTCTAGACTATTGGTGAGTAATCTACTTCACTCTAATAAGCCAGAGATTATCCTGCTCTACTGAGGTTATCTTTCCACCCTAAAAGGATATCCTCATCCCAATATTAGAGACATGACACATCCTTTTCCTAAAAAATTCATGAACTTGGGATATCCAATACATACCTAATATGACATAATAAGGAATTAGAACTACTATAAAAAGATCCCATACAATGCTCTCACCTCCAACATTAAAATTGAATTGTTATTAGAATTTTTAAATCATTGAGTCACCTCATATATGAGTCTCTAAGGGGAAGGGTCGATCCAAAGGCTAAACTAGAATCTCTATGTCTCATACCAAAAAATTGGAAAGAAAGGAATGACTCGCACATCTGTAAACCATTATTATAGATAATGTTTAAAAGATACACATTATTCCACTTATCATTCCTAGAGACATAGGGTCATGGGACTATATAGGTTGTAGTTGTCTTCATCCCAAACTACCAGTTCTGTAAGCCAGGTGTCGACAACATGGCGGTGGTGGTGGTAAAAGTTCCAAACATTGAATACCACTCGATTCTCTACCAGTCCCTCTACCATCTCTATAACCCTACCAAAATCCCTACTCTAGTCTCTCTCTCTACCATAGAGTTCCCTCAACCATATGTTGATCAGTTGATCAATGGGTCAGAAAAAAATGCATGAAGACTTTGACCATCACTAGAGAAATTCCATATCTACCTCAGATGATTAAATATATCTTGAGAGCCCATAAATACTAATTATTTGTCCTAGGAAAATCTTCTTATAGTGTGTGACATGTCTGGATCCCTACGAATTCCATTGGATACCTGCTATTGAGGCTTCAGCTCTGGGGTTCCCACTACCAACACCCACAATCGGTACTCACTCTTCCAAAAATCTCTCCATCATTATGTATTTCTATAGAAATCCAATAAAATGTGGGAATGAAAAGATATATCACTAAATGCATTATATATAGGCATAATCCCTAATCTAAGGATTATTCCATGAAGAATGGATCCCACACCATATCTATGGAGTATCTCAAGTGATCAATAAACCTCACCAAATACTCTTCCAGGGTTATACAACCATAATAAAAATGCAGAATCTCTTGGATGAACATTGATCAAAATGTGGAATGATAAAATTCTAACATGAAGAGAAACTTTAATTATGAATAGAAAAGAGTTGTCTCATTATGTAACTGAGTCACCAAAATCCACCATCACCCAGTGGATCCTGAAATAAACCTCACAGTAGGTAACATCATCTAATATATAAGCCCCATAATAAGGGACAAAGCTCAAGTGACTGCCTCAATCCAGTCGTCAACCACCTGAGGGTCTGGTTCGCCCAAAAACCTAGGAGGTCACAAACTATAGAACTCATATATAGCACTCATATTATATGCATCCCCAACAGACACTACCAATTCCAATTGCTTCTCAATGGGTGGTAGTATTTCTAGTAATTCACCCAGATGTACTATATCCAATATAGGCCCCTTTACTAAAGCCTCATCACTAAAAGGATCATCCTCATGATCACATAGTAGAATCCTAGCAGGAATTATTCACAGAGGCATACAATAATAAATGAGATGTACCACAATCATTGAGTTTATCTGTGGAGATTACTCAATAAGGACATATAAACTAGAACCCTTTTCTATTTTATGCATGTACCAATGTTTTCCATATAAACAATGTCCACAAGTAGCAAGTCTAAAGGCAAGTGGTCAGAGTCCTCGTGATTGGATACGTCTTCCACAACACCAACAATATATTCTCTGGCATGAAATTCAAAAATGAATCATTTAACACTGTTTTTATAAAACCCAAATAAACCACATATAATCTCGTCCTATGATACAACTAATCATATAATACCACTCTTTCACGACCCCGACCGAGCGGGTTCAAACCGTGACTACCCCAAGCTCACCATCAATAGGTCATGGTTTAGTGGAAAGAGATGAGTAGGAATTCGACACACATGGGAGTAATAATACTAATATATATGTACACACATCAATCTCTAATACCATAAAATAATGAAATGTAATACAATTGAAACCAATGTATGGATACATATATAATCTTATAATCAGAGTATGATAGTAAGGTATAGAAAGTGATAAAGGGGCCAAATACCTACCCAACAAAAAACTGTAGAGAGTACAAATTTTTATAAGGGTAGGTCAATATCAAATGAAACAACCCAAAAACACCTTGGAATGTCATGCTCAGGCTATGCTCCACAAACTCCCCATCCTTCCATAATACCATCAAATGTTCCATCATCAGCATAAGACATGATACATGTTGGATGAAAACATGCATGGGTGAGTATAAAAATACTCATCAGAACACCTTGAAAACACTAGACACAAAGAATCAATAACACTCATCTCATTAAAAGTACATATAAATCAATGTATAAAAACCTAGATATTCTTAGGAAGGACATCACACCTCTAGGATTCCACAATCAAATTTATAGTCATAGGATTATTTTTTAATCATCTACTTAGTGATAATTCTGATATAAACCACTCCACAAGATAAGCTATCATCAGAGATACTCAAACAAGAAGAAATGATCATTTTTTCCCACACAAGAAAACTCAATGGTCTCTGAATACCCCGATACTCAAATCGGGGATCACACTCAACACTGCTAGTGGGCATCACAAACCCAATATGGATCAACCCTCTATACAGGGCATCGTATATGAATGATACAATGATCCCTACTGAAATTTCCTACTTGATGGAGGAATAATTCCATACAGATGGAATTCACAATGATCCAAAAAACCCCACAATTTATATAGGAATAAATAAGATAGGATCTCACTCTGTTCTCATGGAGGGACACCAAAAATTATATCTGCCACTCATCCTCCATAGGGGAACACAATATAGGGATTCAGATGTAATGATGAAATCTATCCTCAAGGGGATGGACCAATGTGACACACTCAACTAAGAGTGCTTAAATAATAAAGAGTTGAAGGGATCCAAACACCACTAAAGGGTTACACATCACATAATAGGGGTATAAAAAAGGTTTATCAACCCCTGGTAAACCTTTGTTTTCTTCTTGACATGATATTTATAACTCTATATACACAAATTTTTATTGGGTACACACCTTGTAGATAACATCTATCATGCTACCCAAGAAATCTAATGACATCAATATACTCATTCCATTCCCATCTACCACCTTACATACCTACCTGTTTAACTAACCTATGCACCATGATTTATGTGTAGATATTTTAGGGAGGAGTCACACCACATATGGTAGAGGCCACATAGTGTGTGATCCTTTTTATCACCATGGAAACCCGAGCACTTCACAAAGGGTACCATGTAGAGTTTGATCTGATATTACATACCACACAACATGATATTTCAAATAACCCATGCATGGTTAATGAATCTCCTAGATCATCCACCTCCACCATCAATCATTCCCAAGATCTTTATATCTAGGGTTTACAGGCCTTATCATCATCCACTAACCAGGTTCCAACTGCCAAGATGGATTGGTAAAATCTCCTCTATTGTATGTGTCACCATGCACTACTTAGGAAGGTGAAAATAATCTATGTGGGTCTAGTTCTTCCATGAACCACCCAACTTTATCATCGATCATCATATCACAGTTTGAATCAGAATTTGTACCCATGTTAATGATCCTTTGTTCCAAAAAATGGTTGTAAAAAGATCGAATAACAAGTATCCATCGAACCGTTGGAAACTTAAAATACCTATAACGATCAATCAAATAAATTATGGAGAAAACCATAAGACACAAAATGTGAGGAGTGAACTTTATCTTCTGTTCATTCATCCTCAATCCGTATTCTAATAATAATGTGAGAGAAGGAGAAATAAACAGTAAATAAATAAATCCATCGTAAAAAAATCTACCATTGATGCATCAAACAATTTTTATTTTTATAATTGATTCATATTCAATATAGGAAAAGAATGGGACAGAATAAAATAAATCAAAAATCCTACCTAGAGTTTGGATGGATTATTGATGAATAATAGTTCTTTATTTTCATCATTTTCATGATCTAGGAACTCAGATTGCACAATGATCCTCGATATCGATCTGATACAATTTCGTTCTCCAAGAATTACTCCTTTAATGGAACTATATATATCCATGATTTAGCATCTCACTAGGAGATCTCATCATCACCATTTATTTATAATCAATTATTATGTTTAGGATTTAATCAAATAATTAAATAAATATAATTAAATTTACTTAAATTCTCACCCATTATGGTGATCATGACCAATTCCAAAGACCAACATATATTATGTTGTGGATAGGGTAAAACCCATTCTTTTAAATCAATAAAGAACTTATATTTACAATAAGATCCTTCATTTAAGAGTTATTACATTTTTTAGTAGAACTAAACATTCATGATATTAATATTTTTAATATTTTCCAAATATCAATTTTGCGCTATCTGGGCCTAAGAATCTCACACCATCCTGATGCTTGACTATGAAAATAATCCATATAATATTATAAATTAATACATGGAAACACTAGATTACTTATAGAAGAATACTTAAGGATCATAATTATAGAGAAATGTATTCATGTTTTGTTAAATTAGATGTTTATATAGCTATTCTTCAAGACACCAATCCCATAGGTCCTTCAATTATTTTGATATTTTTTAGAATAATTCTTTAAATCATGAGATTCATATATTATTTTGTTTTATGGAAACAATTTATATAGAAATAATGAGAGAATCGTGATTTGAGAAACTAAAAACTCTTTTAAAGGAAGAGTGTAATTTGAATATGGATATCCTTATCTAAATTTTTTTAATTAATAACATATAAAAAATATGTCTTAAATTAGATAAGGTAAAACTTCTAAATTTAAAGCCTTAAAAACTAGGTATCTCATATAGTTTTGTTTCACAATTTGGAAAACTATGATACTTCTATGAAATATAGAAATGATTTGAATTATGCTCACTAAATAGTTAGAGTTCATGGTTACTCCAAACCATGTACAAATAATGGAGTATCTAATGGGATAGGGGCATATGAATGACTAATCTACACAGTTACTCCCAACTGTGAACCATCCATGTTCCACCTTTGAGATGAGAAATTAAAGGTATTATCAACCAACAAGTTTTCTAATAAATGTTCATATAATAAATATATATAGTTACTTATAACTATATGAATAATTAATCATGATAATAACTTCTAACTATGAACCAACCATTCCCAACCAATGAAATAGAAAACATTGCATGTATGATAAATACAAATAGTTACTAATAATCATTCTCTCCCCATGCTATGTCTTTATAGTTGATAAAATATATTAAAATTAAGAAACATCTAACCCATACTCCACTAATTCCAAAAATAATAATTAATTAAATAATTAATTCATGAATGTTACATGGGTGTGTTATAGATTGAAGTAAACAATAAAAAAAAATAAACAATAATTGTAAAATAAAATGTCACCGTCAATCCCCCCAGATGGTTGGAATTATTCTGCTCTATGATTATTATAATCTAGTGGATCCTGTATCCTAATTTTTCTATGTATTTACCTATATGAGTGAAATTTTTCATCTCCATTTTCACCATTCGATTCATTCTATAATGATACATCCCTGTTATCATAGCATTTTGAGGGTATTCTATTCATAGATACCATTCTTCATTACCAAAAATTTATTTAATGATTTTATTATTTTTGAAGCACTTGAAATCAAAATGTTATCAAATGGTTAATATCCAATATTTCATTTTTTATATTTAAATTATTAAATTAAAAAAATGTAAATTGAAAAAGTAGTAAAGGTGAAACATTTTACCCTGACATATTCTTCATAAACATTCATATTCTTTCAATTTTTTTTTATATTGCAAAGAACATTTTTATCCCACTAACATAATTTACTCACTTCATTACTGATATAATAAAAATTATTCGACGAATATGTAAAAATATAAAATAATTAATATATAAAATATAAATATCATATATAAATATATACAACTATACTTGATATTTTCCATAAAATTATAATCAAACTAGATGTGTAAGGAATTAACTATTTACCTATAATGAAAGTTTAATCTAGAAAATTTTCTAAAATATATATATATTATATTAAAAAAATTCTTTCTATTAAGATGATGACATTAAAATAAGATTAAATATTCAATTTATTATTCCCTTTACTATAATGGTTATCCACAAAACATTCCACTATTACATAGGGATCCCATGAGGTTGTTTCTCATACATATAATTCATACTTCTAGATGTCTCATTAAACTCATGTCATAGTCTCTGATAGAAATAATTTTATTTTATATAAAAATTTTTGATTTTCATATACTTATGATAACTATTTGAACATTAGAATGGCATAAAATATTTTAAAACATAACTTTAAATTATGGAAACATTAATTTATATAATTATGACATTTAATTTAATAAAATATAAAAATTTAATTAATTTTTATGATATATTGATATCTAAAACATCATTATTTAGGGAAATAGGCATATATATTAAATCAAGTTTCAGTAATGGGTGGGGTTTGAAATATAAAAACATGATATCTTAAGAATTTTCAATGTATCACCAAACATAAAAAATATATACCCCCATAATAGTTTGAAAGTAAAAATCTCCTTAAATTCTTTAGATTATATATATATATAAACTATTAACCTTTTCTCCCTTATTTTATTGTTTTTATTTATTAAAAATGTAATATAATATATTATTATAAAAAATAATTAATATTTCTTCATAATAAAATTCATAACAATAATTATGTAAGTCAAATTTATTCATGAGTATATTAATTATGCCATTATCATTATGGATGCCTAAAAATTGGTTGGCCTCTTTGATGCTCTAACATAAAAATATAAAATAACACTTTTATATGTAGGGATTATACTTGAATAAATCAATGGAGAATTAAATATCATGGACGATGCAGAATTAAGGGAATCTCTGAGGATAAGTAAAAAAGGTAAAATTGCACCTACTAGCATATTATGTATTGAATACTTTCTACTATCCCTGAAAATTATATTCCTTCAAATTAATACTATAATGACAATAAAAATATTAAATATAAATTAAAAATAAAAACAATTATGAAAATTATAACTGTAATAAATAAAAATGTATTTAAATATAATAATATGAACACAATATTGAAAAAGAACAAAAAAATTAATAGGGTAATGGATTATAACACATAAATAATTGTCTTCGTTATTAGTTAAAATTTTATTAGAATCCATCATTGACATTTATTTAATTAATTAAATCTTACTTATATAAAAATAGAATCAATAGAATTAGGGATAAATAATTCAATGACTTTTTATTTAAATTACTGAATGTTAAGAATCAATTAATCGAATCCAAAATTTATACATATAATTAACTTTGATTCATGTGCATAACTACACACCACCCTCAATAAATTATATATTTAACATAATATACAATTTTTTATTATGATGCTACAATATAAATATCATTTTCTTAAAGTTAATAAAAATTAACCAAGTGAGAAAATATGATAATATTAAATTTTAAGTAATCTCTAATTATATCCATGTTATCGTTGACCAGTTTTTAATTGAATAATAAAAATGAATAACTATATAGTATTTTGACTCAATAAAATTAGTGATTTTGATGTGTTATTCTCATGATTCCCATTCATTTATTTCCTTATGGAGTCACATATAATAATTGATATGTTGGGAGGTAAAATCATATCATATGGGATCTTACTATATTGTATGATACTCTCTTATTTATTTAAGAGTATTTTTTAAAATCATAACTATTAAAAATATCACCTACCTTTTTAAATTAACTTATTGACATAAATTACTTTAAAAGGAAGACTGGAATGGGGAATTATATGGAATAAAATTAAATCAAAAATTCAAATTAATTTATATTTTAAATCTATATAGGAAGGAACACTAGAATTTTACACTATTCTGGAAGAAATAAGTTATTGTTATGGAGGGTTTGGGCCTATAAAATTTATTCTTATGTATCCATATAAAGGGAAAAAAAACCGATATCTTTTGGTTTAATATAACGAGACACATCATACTATTTATTGTAATATAACAATGAATAATGCAGTTCTATTTATGTTCATACTCTCAAATTCAATGGTTTCCAGATATTTAAGTTCATATTATACTTAAAATAAGAAATAATTTCTAAAAATTAATTATTTTGGGAAATATACATGAGTGTCCCATTTTGGTTCACTGTGGTAGATGATCTAGGAAAGGGTACTGGGGGTTGGACTATGTTTGAGGCCCATAAATATCAAATCATTATGTAAAATAATTGAAAGATTAAGGCTTACAACAAAATCATATCCTACAATGAGGTAATATTGGAATCATAGGAAATGTATGATTTCTTATTTGAGGGTTTTGTGAACCAACTTCCTTAGACAAAGGACCTGGGTGAAATTAGTCCATTTGAGTTAGGGAACCAACAATGGTAAAATTAAAAGGTATAACCCAGGTAGATATCCAGGGTGAAGTTTGGGCTCATGGTAGGCCATTATTATTGTGAAAACCCATTTTATTTTTGTTAAAAACTTGGTTAGTTTATTCTATAGGGGTTCTAGTGGCCACAATTGAAATAGTTTTGAAATTAACCCATGTAAGTGACCTCGGGGAGTGGGTTCCCAAATAATTATTCATTGAAGAGGATGTAACGACCCAATATTTTTCAATGGAAATTAATTTCTTATAAATATTTCAAAATCATATTAAATCACAACATAATTAACTACCAAGTGCTATGTGACCCTTAAAACATAAGTTCATCCCTTCTGTGATGTAAATTTCAAAAATCTGACATATACAGTTTCGATTAGTATGTTATTTGGAGTCTAATAAGAAAAACATAACTTTTTATGAATATTACCATACCCTTATGAATATTGATATACCCTAATGAATAGTAACCTTGCCTATGATAGTATTTAAATAATTTTTAAGTGAATATACGATATACATATGATTTGGAATAAGTAAATAAATGTTTTAAAACTCTTGTTTTTAGAATAAATTATGATTTTAATTAAATATTTAATTAATTAAATTTAGTAAATTATTTTTGAAAAATGGATTTTATTTTTGGATTCTACATGTCAAAAAATGGTAGGGTTGAATTTTTGGATTTTTCTGAAATAATTGAATTTTTGATGAATAGTGAAATACGGTAAAAACTGTATATCAGTTAAATACACTATTCATGACATCACAGGTGATGTAATCACACTATGTTAGAACTCACATGATAAAATTACTATTATTTTTCAATTAATACTCACTATTCCTTGTCTTGTGGGGAAATAATAAATTAATCAATTTTATAATATGAAATCCCCTCTGTCCTCTACTATAACCCCCCCCCCCCTCACTCCCCCTTCTCTTCACTCCTCTCAAGCCTTGTCACTTCTCCAAATTCTGTCCAAATATCCTCCCAACCTCCTATACCACGTCTAGAAAGCCTTGGTATTATAAAAATATCAAAACCTCTCCCTTAAATAGGCTCTCAAGGAAGATTGGTTCAAGAGGTAAATTCCTCTTTTCAATTCTTTGTCTTTTTCTTCAAGTTCATTTGTTTTCTTTTTCTATTACCTCCCCTTATAATTTTTTTGATGAATCTATTAAAATATATGTACTGGATTGTTTTTATGTTAGTGGAATAAGTTATCATCATCTCTCCCTTTTACCTTCTTTTATACTAGTATCAAGAACACCATCTGAGATGTGTCAATTTTGCACATTCAAGGACGATGGGATTCTGATTTCAATTATCATTCTCAATTATGGTAATGAAACCATTATTTTTATGGTTTAACCAGATTATTATATATTTAATATAACCTATGTGAGATTCTGTAATTATTTTGTACAAATAGAATTATGTTATAAATAAAAATTATTTTTTTGTAATCAAAACCCACAAATTAACCGAAAACGTTATCATTAAAGTTTGACATAATAATTCATCCTAATGACATGTAACCATGTTATATAAATGAACAATAACACATATTTATGATCATAAATATGAAAATTAAATTATGGAAATTTACATCCATTCCACATGAACTCCATTAACTAAGAACAAGTGAACCGGTTATGAAAATAAAGAAAACAAACACTCCAAAATGAACAAATTCTATATAATAACTTATCAATAAGGGAATAAATGAACTAAATAGAATTATTATATACTAAATTAATTTATAAGAGGTTCTGAAGTATATTATTAATAATTATAATTTCATATTCCATGAGCTTAAGTTCAAGAGCAGAACACGTTCAAAGTTAAGGTAAGGGTTTTTCCACCCGAACTTCCAATTCAATTCGGGTTAATTTATTTGTCTAACTGTCTCAAAGAAATTATTATGTATTGTTATGTACTACTCATAAATTTTGTGTGAGTAATATATATATTTTTACCAACCAAAACCCTTCCATATTTTATGGATAGTTACACGTTAAAAAAAGAAACATTGAAAACTGTTTCTAAAATACTATCCCAATTCAAGGGAATTTATCAAATCCTAACCCATTTTCAAGGGAACCATATAATATGTTTTTGGAAACCATTATACATATAACATTACTCATTTTTTTTATGAAAATACTACTTTAATTCACTTCTAGTTTTATACAAATGTTTTTCCAAAAGAACTCTTCTTCTAAAAGTAAAAGAGTGTTTTTTCTCTCAAGAATAACTTAAAGATTTAATGAGAGTATCTTCATAAATTTCAAAACACTTATTGATTATTATGTATTATTGTGTTTAATCATTTATGATGTTATATACCATATTTTATTTAATTCTTTATGACTAATTTTATTGTTGATTATTTGTCCTAAAACTATTCTCTATATTACCCGGAATGGTTAGTGTTTTATGTTTAATGATTGGGGAAAGTTAGTTAAATTTAATATGATAATTTCAATATGAATGTATATGTTGTTTGTGTTTATCCCCCCTCATATGAGGAATTAACTTGACTTATGATTTGACAGGTGGGGCCCTCTATATCCCCTCGATGCATCGGTAAGTCTCATGAGTCTAATAGACGTGGAATTGGCCAAGGCCTTTCCCAATGTGATATATGGATTTTGGTAGAGGCCTTAATCATTAGACTTCTTGGCCGAGGCATTAAAAAAATATTTTAGAATATATGTAATATGAACTTTCCTCATCATAAAGATAGTAATTGAATGTTCATGTGGTTATTCGACTAGTAGAATACTCATGATTATGTTATATTGTGGCATTATTTACTCAGCTCCTATTCCTGCCATTTTAAGTTCAAATTTATTTTTAAAGGAATGTTCTTTTAATTATTCACCTTCTCTAATGATTATATTATCTTCCCCTGTATTTTTTACTCTTACTAAGCATTCGATCTCATCCATTTCTTATGTTTCATTTTCTCAAGACATGGAGAAGTAAATTAGGAATGAATTTCAAGCATAATCTAGGAGTCATGGATGTTTCTAGTGGAATAAATTAATGTTTTTTTCCCTCCATGATGTAATGATAAACTTATTTATTTATCTTGTTTCCAAAAGATACTAAACTACTTGGTCCTTCGGGATTTATATTCCTTATTTATATTTCAAAATAATAAAATAAGGCACTGGTTCTGGGCAACTGGGGTCAAGACTTTATAGTTGGTATCTGAGGAAGTTTAGTAGAGAACTTGGAAACTAGATTTAGAAAACATATATTAGGGAAGAGTCCCTAGGATAATATTTGGGGATAAACATACAAGAACCTCCTGGTATTTTAGTAAGGAATAGATTATGAGGATATTTCAAGCAATACATCCCTGTCTGGATACTATCATATAGTGGTGGATCTGGCATATAGATGTACCTAGAAGTGAATGCTCTGACAAGGAGTTTTGGGCTTGACCTTGGGTATCATGGTACATTAATATGAGCCTTACTGCACTCTTGGTTCTGACACTCCCATTGGAAAAGCTTAAGATAATTCACATTTTATTTATAAGACATTATGAAGGATTTAAATACAAAAATATCCTCAAAAAAACCATTTTTGGGATTATGGGATTAGCCATGCATAGGATTTCAATATGTGATAAGTATTTTGTTAATTTAGGATTATACTTTAGGATTCATACCATAATCTATTGTAATAAATTATATGGTGCATAGTGGAAGGAATGGAAACATCATGAACTCACGCGTCCCCTATAGGGATTTCCCTCTGATATAGGATAATGATGTTTGATCTAGTTATGTGACTGGTGCTGAGAAACTCATAGCTATACTAGGACAACTTACTCAGGTTTTTAATAACAACCTTACCCATATAGATCATCCGGATCCACCACATGGAGGAGGTATGTTAGATCGCTTTTATGAGATAATAACCTCCACCATTCAGTGGGACTACAAAACCGTTAGTAACAGAGCAGTGGATATGTTCCCTTGAGATGATATTTATATCCTTGGGATGTAATGAAAGAGATAAGGTTGTCATGGAAGTTTATCGTCTAATGAGAGATTATAGAATATACATCAATGTGCCTAATATGTTAACAAGTGAAGGCTGAGAGGCAAAAGTCTTAGGGGATGATGAAACCACTACCCATACCAACATCGAAGTGAGAGAACATTACCTTGGATTTTGTCACTAGACATCCAAGGACATATAGATGAAACAATGCTATATGGGTCATTGTGAATCATTTTATAAAGACAGCTCACTTTATCACGATTTGAGTGGACTTCTCATTGGATCAACATTCATGAATTTTCCTTAAAAAGGTGGTAAGGCTGCATGGTGTACCACAACCTATTGTATCTGACCGTGATCCAAGAATCACCTTGATGTTCTGGAAGAGTCTCCAACATGATCTAAGCACTGAACTGAACATTAGTACGACCTATCATCCTCAAAATGATGGCCAATCCGAGCGGGCTATTCATACATTGAAATACATGTTGAGATCATGTTCTATGGAATTCAAATGAGGATGGGACCAAAATCTTCCACTGGTTGAATTCTCCTACAACAACAGTTTCCACTCAAGCATCTGAATGGAACCATATGAAGCCCTTTATGGGAAAAGGTGAAGAACACCAGCGTGTTGGGATGATGTTAGTGAGCGTAAGCTTCTAGGACATAAAATGGTCAAAGAAATCGTGGAGAAGGAGAAAATCAATCAGTAACATATCATGGAAACCCAATGTAGACAGAAGAATTATGCATATAACCATTGACAGGACCTTGAATTCAAAGTTGGAGACCTAGTATTTCTATGCATATCTCCATGGAAGAAGTTCATGAGGTTTTGGAATAAAGGATAGCTAAGTCCTAGGTATATCGGCACCTTTGAGATCTATGATCGAGTCGGAGTTGTGGCCTATCAACTAGAACTTCCACCTACCATATCGAAAGTACATGATTTCTTTCATGTATCCCTCTTAAGGAAGTACATACGAGACCCTTCACATGTACTCTCTTCAGAGGTGGTATAGTTGGTGGATGATATTCCATATGAGGAGAAACCAGTGAAAATTTTGGATCATAGAGACAATGTTCTACGTAACAAAACTTCTCATTTGGTCAAGATACTTTGGTGAAACCATAAGTTCATAGATTCAATATGGGAACTGGAAGATGTAATGAAAGAAAAGTACCCCCACCTATTTTTTTACCTAGTTTGTAAAATTAAATTTCAAGGGAAAAATTTCTGAAGGGAGGAAGAATGTAATGACCAAATATTCTTCATTGGAAATTCCTTTCTTATAAATATTTCTTAATCATATGAAATCACAACATAATTAACTACTAAGTGCTACATGACCCTTAAAGCATATGTCTGTCACTTCTGTGATGTGAATTTCAAAAATCTGGCATACACAGTTGTGATCAGTAAGTTATTTGGAGTCCAATAAGAAAAACACAATTTTTTATGAATAGTACCATACCCTTATGAATAGTGATATAACCTAAGGAACAGTAACATTACCTATGATAGTATATAAATAATATTCAAGTGAATGTATGATATACCTGTGCTTTGGAATAAGTAAATAAATGTTTTAATACTGTTGTTTTTAGAATAAATTATGATTTTATTTAAATATTAAATTAATCATATTTAGAAATTTATTTATGATAAATGAAATTCATTTGTCGATTCTACATGTCGAAAATGGTTGGGGTGAATTTTTGGGATTTTTTTGATATACATGAATTTTTGATGAATAGTGAAATACAGTTAAATACAATATAAAATTAAATACACTATTCATGACATCACAAGTGATGTAAGTCCACTAGGTTCAAACTCACATGATAAAGTCACTATTTTTGTTCAATGAAGACTCACTATTCCTACCCTTTTAGGGAAATAAAAAATTAATCAATTTTATATTATGAAATCCCCTCTCTCCTATACTATAAAAACCCCCTTTCACTCCCCCTTCTCTTCACTCCTCTCAAGCCTTGTGCCTTCTCCAAATTCATTCCAAATATCCTCCCAACCTCTTATCCCACATCCAGAAAGCCTTGGTGTCATAAAAATACCAACACCTCTCCCTTAAAGAGGCTCTCAAGGAAGATTGGATCAAGAGGTAAATTACACTTTTCAATTCTTATTCTTTCCTTTCAAGTTCATTTGTTTTATTTTTCAACTAACCATCCTTATCCAATTTTATTGATGAATCCAGTAACTGATATGTACTGGAATATTTTCATGATAGTGTAATAATTTTTCATCATCTCTCCCTTTTACCTTCATTTATACTAGTATCAAGAACACCATCCGAGATGTGTCAATTTTCCACATTCAAGGATGATGGGCTTCCGATTTCTATTGTTAGTCTCAATTATGGTAATGAAACAATTATTGTTGTGGTTGAACCAGATTATTATATATTTAATATAACCTATGTAATATTTTTTAATTCCTTTTTACAAATAGTATTAAGTTGTAAATAAAAATGAGTTGGTTGTAATCAAAACACACAAATTAACCGAAATAGTTATCCTTAATGTTCGATATAAAAATTCATCCTCATTCCATGTAACCAAGTTATATAAATGTCCACTAACACCTATGTATGATCATAAATATGAAAATTCAATTCTGGAGTTTTTAATCCATTCCACATGAACTCCGTTAACTAAGAACAAGTGAACCGATTATCGAAATAAAGAAAACAAACACTCCGAAACGAAAAAATTATATATAATAATTTATTAATAAGGTCATAAATGAACTAAATAGAATTATTATAAACTAAATATATGTATAATTGGTTCTTAATTATATTATTAATAATTATAATTTCATATTCCAGAAACTTATGTTCAAGAGAGAAACAAGTTCAGAGTTAAGGTAAGGGTTTTTTCCACCCGAACATCCATTTTCATTCAGGTTACATTACTTGTATAATCACCTCAATGAAATTATTATGTATTTTTATGTACAAATAATATATTTTGTGTGAATATTATATATATGTTTACCAACCAGAACCCTTCCCTATTTTCTGGATAGTTACATGTTTAAAAAGAAACTTTCAAAACTATTTCCAAAATACAATCCCGATTCAAGTGAATTTTTCAAATCATAACCCATTTTTAAGGGCACCGTATGATATGTTTTCTGGAAACCTTTATATTTATAAAATTACTCCTTTTGTTATGAAAATACTATTTACTTCGCATATGGTTTTGTACAAATTTTTTTCCAAAGGAACTCTTTTTTTCAAAGTAAATGGGTTTTCTAATCTCAAGAATTACTCAAAGATTTTATGAGAGTATCTTTATCTATTTCAACACACTTGTTGATTCTTATTTATTATTGGGTTTAATCATTTATGATTTCATCTACCTTATTTTATTGAATGGTTCATGACTAATTTTATTGCGGATGATCCGTCCTAAAACTATTCACTATATTACCCAGAATGGTTAGTGTTTTTTGTTTAATGGTTAGGGAAAGTTAGTTACATTTCATATGATAGTTTCAATATAAATGTATATTTTGTTTATGCTTATCTTCACTCATATTAGGAATGAATGGGAATTATTATATGATTGGTTGGGCCCACTATATCCCTTTGATGCATAGGTAGGTCGCATGAGACAAATAGATGTGGAATTGGCCAAGGCCTTTCCCAATGTGATATATGGATTTTTTCTGAGGCCTTAATCATTAGACATCTTGGCCAAGACCTTGAAAAAATGTTTCAGAATGTACAGAATATGAGCATCCCTCATTATGAAGTTCTTAATTGAATGTTCATGTGGTTATTCGACTAGTAGAATACCCCTGATTATGTTATATTGTGGCAATATTTACTCAGCTCATATTCCTGCCATTTTATGTTCATATTTATTTTTAAAGGAATGTGTTTTCAATTTTTCACCATGTCTGATGTTTATATTATCTTAGGATGTACTTCTTACACTTACTAATCATTTTAGCTCACCCCTTTCTTAATTTTCATTTTCTTAGGACATGATGAACTAAATGATGAATAACTTGCAAGTATAATCTAAGAGTCATGGATGTTTCTAGTGGAATAAACTAGTGTTGTTTTTACTTCATGATGTAATGATAAAATTATTTATGTACCTTGTTTCCAAAATCTATTAAACTTATTAGTCCTTTGGGATTCGTATTCCTTGTTTATAATACAATGTAATAAAATAAGGTACCAGCTCTGGGAAACTAGGTTTGGGTCTTTACAGAGGAGGATATCTGAAAAATGGAACCTTGGATTGTGAGCTGCCCTAGTGAGACCTTGAGGGGTGGTTATATCTTTATAATGGAAAACCTCGGTGAATAGGTCACATTGGTTATCCATTTAAGTCCATGTGTGACTTCATGTAGAGGAATCCAAGTCACCATAATTCTTCACCATTTATTCTTAGATATCTTACCCAAAAGGGGCCCTTTTCTCTAGACTTTATGGAGGGATGGGTGAAGATGTTCCCAGTAATTATACTTTGTTTTTATTGAAAAATAATATGAGGGGGTTTTGTTGTAATATTTTCCACACATGTTGTGGATATATGTGCTTAAGTGCTCATGATCTCCATCTTATGGCTCTTGGTCTAGCTTTTCAAAAGGTCTCTATTGGAATGAGGGTTTATGTTATTTTTTTAGGAAGAACGAGTAGGGTGCATGCATAGGGCTAAATATAGTGTGTATAGATCATCATCAGGAACAATATAAATAATTTTATGAAATTAATTTGATGGGATTAACCTAGGAAGACACTAATAAAAAAATTGAAACTCCATAAAAACTCAAAAATAAAATGGCCATAGATTTGATCTGGGTGTCAATTATTGATCTATGTACTATTAAGTTGAATCTACTTGATTGATTTTATCTTACCTCTAGGAATAGTTTTAGCCTAATGTTTTCATTACCAAAAAAATATTGATGATTTCCATATAAATTCATCCAAATATTTGGATGAAATCTGTTGTACCTTCATTATAACAGGATGACACCACCACACCACCATATATTCCTCCATTGGATAACCTTTAGCAACATAAAATTTTTGATGAGATATATTTTTCTTTTAAAATATTATATTACTATGGAACCCAATTACACAAAATTAAATAATATTAATGAACTATATTGGAAATGAGTTTCAGAAACAGATCTAGAAAAGGAGAATAAAATATAATTAATGTATTTATCATTGTGATACATACATCAATAATGTACCTATCCATATGATTTATATCCCTAGAAAAAACATTAATTCAAATTCATTATCTTAATAATAAAATTTTTAGAAAATTGAACATCTTAAGGAGAAGGTTCCAGTATTATTATGTCTTAAATTTTTTTAAGCCAAATAATTTTTAGAGTTTTCATACAATTTTAATATAAAAAGTAAAATAATTTATTAAAAATTAACATACATTTAAATATAAAAAATAATATAATTCTAATGGTAGGAACTACTCTAGGAAAATATTTAAATCGTGAAATTTAAAAAAATTTACCTTGTGATTATTTAAGTCAAAACATCATGAAATGTTACATAAAAACCTTTTAGGGACTTTCAATTTATTTAATATTTAGAGTAATATATATTTTTTGTTTTTTTCACCACAAAAATAAAAATAGTATAATATTTATTCTCAAATACGAAAATATCAAATTTTATATTCATTTTTATTTAGTTAAATGTTTTAATATGGTTATTTGATATAACCTTCTCATTAGGAAATATGAAAATCAAGTTATCACCCATATTCTTCTAAGTATATTTAACATTAATACAATACCATAGAAAATTAAATTCCTAATAAATAAGATTGAAAAATATACTTCTCAACATCTATATTTGTGTTCAAACTATATCTAATGAAGAATATCAAACTTTTTTTTCTCCATCATTAAAATTATAATGCTTCCCCAACCATACTTTAATAATAACTAATGGTTTTCAATTTTTCTGATCTAGTGATTGAAATTGGTGGAGGTATAAATGAAATTTCCCCATTGAATCATGAATTATCAATCCAAAAATGATTTATATGCATTAGATAACCCAAGGTGGAACATGATGAAAAAATTATTATATGGTAGTATATTCAATTTCATGTCTATGTGATATATTAAACCTTCCAATCCAATATGTTTATTATAACCAAATAAGTTTTTCAGACCAGATAATTCAATCAAGATCAACATTAAATCAATATTAGTTTTTAATATATTCATTATAGATGCATCATATTTTTAGATACCATTATTTTGTTTCACTTTTAATTACTTTATGAGTGGATGATGTTATATGTCAATGTTATTTCTAGGAATTATTATTTATTAGATTTATCATCTATATTTTAAAGGGCATTTTGTTTCATACACATCTAAAGAAGTTGATTTTAATTGATCAACATAACCAACCAAATTCTATAATTGATTATTAAATTATTTTCTTGGGTAATATCATCACTAACAAATACCTTGTCTATATCCCTAGGATTATAAGAGAAACATGAATATAATGAATCAGAAGTCATCTATGATTTTGAATCAATGGGATAAAACTTTTTATTAACTATCATTATTTTCGATAACATGCCACATCATGTGATATATATATCTATAATGACCTTAGTAATCATTTTGATTATGTTTTAAATGGAAATAAACATAAAAAATTCATAGAAGTTCTCATTTTTTCTTCTATTGTGTTATACATTGATTCATACCTTCATTATTTCTCAACATCCTTCTATTGGTTAAAACATTTTTGAAATATTCTCAATTAAAATACTATAACCAAAAGAGAATATAATAATTGGGATATTAATATATCATTGTATAATTGGGATTAATATTGTTATTTACTTTCCATATTTCATAAAATATTTTTTGGGATCTTCATTTCAACAAATGAATCACTCATTTATTCCAAAATCACTTAGAATTATTTATAATCCTATATAGACACTTGATAACATAAAAATTTAATGGGGAATTTTATTTTGATTCATTTCACACACTTTATAAAATTATTGATTTTTACCATCTTCTAATTCAAAAAACTCATTTTTTCTCAATTATATTTTCTATTGTATTATTCTATACAACATCATAATATGGGTCAGCTTATATATCAAAATATTGACCATGATTTCATATAATTTCAAAGTTATTCAACTATTTAATATCAATAGAATAATGAAGTTGATATATTAATATTTTATGATCTTTATAGTATTGTCTTGAACTTCCAACAATATCATTTATCATGTTATATAATTTATTCTAAACTTCCGAGCAACTACCTAGATCTTTATTAAAATAGACTTCGATGCCCAATATTTTTTTCATCTTTGATTCCCCATGTAAAATACACTACTCATATTTAGTTTTTAATTGTTTCAATTCCATATGATTCTATATATCATGGAAAATTGACCATAAATTAAGTTGAAAATTAAGAAACTGAGAAAAATCATCTCTCTATATATATTTATAATGGAAAAAATATAATACAATCTCTAAAAACTATACATATTAATTTGTGTTTCAAGGAAATGTAATCCAAATTTTATCCATATGTAAATTTTATCCTAAAAATTTCATAAAAATATAGAAATATAAATCTTTAAGAATAAAATAATACATTTTTCATAAACATTTTATTTTAATCAAGGAATATAATGAATTAAATGGAGTCACTACTCTACTGCAGTTCATGAATGAATATGTTCCTTTTAAAAAACCCAAAAACTACCAATTTATAGGGTGATCCATGATCTACATTGAAACTATATTGAACATAAATATACAAAAAAATAATAGACAGTCCAAATATTTAAAAATAATAAAAATAACCTTTTTATGTTTTCCTTCAATTATTTTTCTATATTAATTTTCAAAATAAAATTTAAATGTTAATTTTTAAATATTATATGGAATATAATATCATGTATTTGTTTGTAAATCCTCATTGGATTATTACATCAATAGTGAAAGAAATTAGCCTACCAAATAGAAACATCATTCCAATTTAATTCTTCTCTAACCCTCGGTAATGTATATGGTTATGTTTGATAATACTTAAAACTCATTTAAACAGAAATTATAAAAAAATAAATATAATAAATATTTCATATGGTATTATTTTATGAAAATAATCTATGTTTATTTTCTTATAATAATGTGTTATATTAAGAAGATGTGCTCCTTGGGAGAAAATTATAAATTTTAATTACTTAGGTTAAAACATTTCTAGGTTTATATTTTATATCAAACATTGACATATCCGTGCATATATATATATTAAAACAAAACAACTTATTATAAATTATTTTTACCGAAAAATAAGAAATGAAAGTTTATAGATATTGTTTATATAAAAATATTTTTATTGAAAATAAATAAACATATAAAATATAAATTAGGTGATCCTAGCTTGACTTAAATAGGGTTACAATACTCATCCAATTTTGTTTGATTTTTTTATTTTTAAATTATTTTTAATTTTTATATTTTATTTCTAAAATAATTTTTAAAACTAGATTTAATGGGGGATGATTTTTTAAAAATAAATGTAACAAGAAACCACAGTAAATAATCTTGAAATAAATAAACAAAAGTATAAAAATCATGATAAATGTCAAAAAAAATATAATATAATATGATATTAAAACTACAGTACCATCAAATCCAAGAACTAAATAAAATATTTATAATGTTAAATAAATATAAATTAAAGGAATATAATATTTAATTATTTTTAGATTAAAAACTATTTCCATAATGGGGGATAACCGATAACAAAATTAAAAAATAGGAATATAATGAAAATATAAAACTATTATAATTATTGATAAACACAATGAAAAAATTATCCATTGATCTTCATGTTCCCAAAACTCATGGTAATTTATTTTTTGAAATATTGTAAAAAATACACTAGTTGGGATTGTTTAGTAATTTAAAAGATCATATTATTGTTGTTTGTGATGGTAATGGGTTTTGGGTTGTATAATCAATTGATATTAAAGGGGCATGGATGATTTTAGGTATGGGGTAATAATGGTGACGAGGGGGTGTTGCATTGGGGTCATGATAAAAGGTGTATCGTTTTGGGGTCTCATGGGTCACAAATACAAATAAGGAATCCATTATTGGAGTTATTTATTTTAATATTATCCATAAATAATATAGTTATTTTATGATTTATAAATGTTCATTAAATAAGGAATATAAATACATAAATTTAAAATTTAATGCAACTTTTTAGAACCATAAATAATATTACCCACTAAAAAATTTTACATAGAAAAAAGGATTAATTGAGGTACACTAATTAGAATGGAATTTCCATTAATATACAACCCGAAGATACTCAATACATGAGATATACATAAAATAGAATTGAGTATATGTGATATATAAGCATCAATACATGTAGTATAGTGAAGTATGTTTATAAAAATAGTTTATTTTCAGGATACTTGATCAGAGATGTTACTCTATACAATAATTTATATTGAAGAATGAAGTGATTTAAAATCAATGTACATATCAGATACATGAATTATTACTCTCTATAAAATTTCCAAGGAATATGTTACACAAGTTAATGAGACAAAAGAATAAGAATGATATATAGATTGTTCGGATAAAATTAATAGTTTCATGAGATCAATTCAAGATTTATTAAAAATAAGTAAAAAGGCATGGGAGATATTGAATTAAATTTCTTTATAGATAATATTTTACAAGTTTTTCTTCTCAACATATAATAACACTTCATACACAAAGAATTGATTTTGAACATAAGGATTTACATTTTTGTTATTTTTTTAAATGATAAAAAAGAAGATATCATTTAGTTTCATTGTTGTTTAATGAATATTTTTTAATGCATCTATCTATGAATATATAGAAAATACATAGTTGTTTATTTCAAAATATGTACTATCATTAGGAAGATGAATAGAGATGCTATGTTATCTAGTCTATGATTTTTGTATTATAAATTATTTACCTTTAGAAGAGGATATTTAGATAAATAGATAAAAATAGAAAATGAAATAATATATATAATAAGAGTAGTAAAATTTTGAGAGTTGATATAGATTATATTTGAGATAAATGATAGAAAAAAATAGTATTTACAACAATATATAGATTAATTATTTTAGTGATTTTATGTAATTTTTAGTGTTCTATATGATAAATATACTCACAACCAACGAAGATATATTCCATGATAATGATTAATATCACTATCTTGTTTTCATATTATTTCATTACATGTTACATTATTTTTTAATCAAGTAGTTGAGAATTGTTTTGGAAAATTTTTGGGATTCAATTATTATAGAGTAAAGGATGATGAATTTAAGAATGGTTTTTTACTTCTATTTATTATATTAGTTGATTAATCATTATTTAAAATGATACCAATGACATAATGGGCATAGTCACCGGCAATTAGGTTAGAAGGATGTAAATATTTTGTGATGATGATTTTACATTAATTTATTATATATGCATTAGGGTCTGATATAGAATAAAAGTAATATCCTTATATATAGAAAAATAACGAGTTTATTGAAAATACAAAGAAATATTTGGAACTGATTCACCCCTAGTGTTGGATTTCCACATTTATGACAACCGTACGTTTTATCATAGTGAACTAGATACCATCTATAGAGTATTTTTTAAGGATATCAGGGATTTCGACCTATTTAACATTTATTCTTCATAAATATCCAAGGATAGTATTAATTTAGATACTATAAGTGTAAATTTCATTCCTATAATAAATGACCTTATATTTAAATCATTAAATGGTAACTTTATAATATTTACCAAATCCATGAAATTTGACATTGCGTTATGGGTAAAATATTCATTTCATCTTGTATATTTGAGTTTTTAAATCCCAATATCCTGGTAAGTGAACTCCCAAAACACTCTTTGAATAATTATGCGCATAATGACAAGAATTATGGTATGAAATCATAAATGGGAAGAAATTTTTTTTGAATAGTTTTTGTAATGTTTTTTTTATTTTATAATCATTTATAAAAGGTATATAATTGTTATTGATGTTATAAATAATTTTTTTCATCCGTTTTTTAAATAATGTTGAAAACCATATTTCACATCATCTATTAATGTAACCAAAATTTAAAATGGACTTAAAAGTGAAAATATAGGAATATTCCTCATCTATTTTAAAATAACCAATATATGAAATGGTTTTTTACATCAGTTATTTTAAATTTACAATTTTGAAAACCATTTAGCATATAGGATATTATATAACCAATTTGGAATTTAAATTTTAAAAATACTGTGAATATAACCAACATAAGGAATATAAAATAAATTAAATTGAAGCTTTTATAATAAAACCTATAGTAAAATAAAATCATTGAAACCCACAAAAAAAGTAGGGCATTAAATCAAAATATATAATTATTTAATAACATTCTATATAACAAATTGGTTAAAACTATTTTTTTTTAAAATTTCAATCATCAAGAGAAAAATATACAATAACATTTTGAAGAGATGAACTAAACTAAATAAAATTTTCAATATAATCTTTTTATGATCCTGGTATATGGTATAATTAAATACCATTATACGGGAAAGATCCATAAAATAGTTATAAATTTAAATAAAAGTTTTCATCATTCATTATCAATAAAATGGTATGATCAATAAAAGATAAAGTGATAATAAAATCTGGCCTTTTAAAAAGTTTTAAATGTTATAGTTTTAATTATTTCATACATAAATATCATACCATTATACATATAATAAACTCCTTCTTATGGATTATTCCAATTTTGTTTCAAATGAATTTATCAATTGAAAATAGAATTTTATGAATATAATAAACTATAATAATTATTAACTGAGTCACCTTTTCACACATATAATAGTTTTTCTTACCTTCTTCTAATTGTCCTATGAAAATGATTACATTATCTATTTGAAAATTTATATTTTACAAAAAAAAAATTTAATATATAATTATTAAAAATTACAAACATAAAAATATAAAAAAACTTTAATGTTGTATTACAGGTCACCATGTATAGAGTTCAAACCGTAAGTGGTGGTTTCTTATGGAAAAAATACACAAAATACCCAATGACCAATTATATACAAAAAATAATTTGATTAGTTAATTTAATTAAAATAAATTTTACACTATAATGAAATATATGTTTCTTACCTCTAAATATAAAGAATAATCCAACACTTCACCATTTCATTATAAAATCTTTGAGAAGAAGATTATAATTATTTTCTTCCATACATTTTTCACATTACTTAAGAAAGAGATTATAGGTCCATGAACCCATAAAATGACATTGTATCATATTAAACACAATGTATCTGAAGATACCAAATAAAAAAATTTGTTTGAGGTTAATAAAATTTATATAACTAAGATAAATATGATAATAAACATAAATAAAATGTACTTTCATCACTATATGTCCAATCATATCTACAGCTACAAGATATAACATATTATTATTATAAATAATTATTTTAAATTGAAACCCATAGACATAAAAAAATCATTGTATGATCACAAACATCATTTTACATAAATGAAAATTATAAAAATTTAGAATTCCATTTAGAATAAGTAGTACTCGAAGAAAAAGTGGGATCAAATTGTTGTTTATTTTTATACAAAATGTACTTACCTTTCTTGTATTCTTATAATATATATATACAGGTATATATATTAAAATTATAAAATAAATTTAAAACTAATGTTTGATAAAGGATAAAATATTTTTATACTTCCCTAGTATGTTTTCATACATGTCTAAATGAATAATGTATGAATTGTTTAACAATATATCAAATTATTTAAACCTCATTAGATGGGAAAGACACTCTAGCTGATACATCTACAAAATCCCATACCAATGACCTAAGGTTTTCCATCTCTATGATTTGGAAATGTAATAGGTCCCCTATATAATTTATGATCCCATATTCTGCATAATATACTAGGTATCCCCAACCTATAACTCAAATTAGATGGTCATCTGTGGGGGAGGAGGTGTAGGAGATATATTTCCAAACAAATACTATCTCTGCATATTAAAAGCCATCAAATACACCATCGATCTAATATTATCCTATATCATCTCACCATTATCCTGAATTACTATAGCTAGAGAGTTATTTTTTCCGTCAAATACTTCTTTTATTTGAAAAGTAATTATATAAATAAATATTTTTTAACACACACCTTCCTTTTATCCCAATGTGTGGTGTGATTATTCTTCCTTTCATAGTGTTACAACCAATGTATTCCTGCCCATGGGTATAAAGATAGCCTAAGTATTATTCATCTCAATTTTTTCCTATAAGTAATATTTGAAACTTATAGTAGTATTATAAAATTTGGAAACTTTAGAAACAAATTAAATTTATTAATAAAATTTTGACTGTTACATCCTTTTCTTCATCTATGACATATTTAAAAATTCTCATAATCCGGTCTTTTTTAATTTTTCAAGTAAATTATAAAGACATGGCCTTAAACAACCCATAAAATTTATTCTTTAGATAGTATTTCATTTCCTTGAATATAGAGAGCTATTTTAGTTTTATAGTATATGAAAATCAGTTTATCACCCTTATAAAAAACAAGTATTTAATAACAAAATGTACACTAACACTCAGAATCCATTTTTCCACAATGAAATATTTTAAAATAAAATGGGGTTTCTTTTCATTAAATATCTTCTTGATTTTCTTCTTTACCTCATTATTGTCTATACTAATCCCAAAAACAATACGGAAAACATTTAAAAATGTGATATAAGCACAAAAATATTATTATGAAACATATTAAATGAAAGTAAAATAACTCATTAGACCCTGAATACCATTAATAATTTTCATTTTCAAAATAAACTTCGGTCTCAAAATAAATAATTTATTACACACCAAATGAACTTTTTTCCCAAATATTCTCATAAAAAATTAATAAGAAACCATAAGGTAAGGATAAAGGTCACAATGTTTTCTTTTAAATCATGGTAAAATCATGAAAATTTATACATTTAAACCTTAATAAGTAGCATAAACATACATTTAATATTAATATAATTAGTTTATCTTGTGAAATTATTATATTTAAGAGAAAACCCATTTAAATATTTGAGAAATCACGTAATAAAATTGTGGAATCGTTTTCATTCCATTATTATAGTCGCTCTTACAAATTGAATAAAATACAGTGTAAATTCTAATAATCTATTAAGAGAATCCTAACCGGTTAACTATGTCCCTATTCCTAACGCATTTGATAGATATTTCAGTCTCCCCAATCATAATGAACTACATAATTCCCACCCATCATTATATTGAGTTACCAATAACTATAAAATAATAATATAAGAAATATTTAATTTCCATTATCATACTCATAAAAATATTTTATTCATTAATTAGAAAACATTTTTGGATATTAAAATATCAATTACTTTTTCAAACCATTTTTTAGAATACCCATAAAATAGGGTGGTAGGGTTTTTATTTGAAGAAAAAAATAATTATTTTAATATAATTCAAATATAAAATTCTAGTTAGGGTGGTGGGAGGAATCATTAATTTCATATACATTAAAATAAAATATTATTTTCCTTATTTTTCAAATTTTTTTATGTAAAATATATAAAAAGATATATTTTTAAAACCATTTAAAGAAAGTAAAATATGAACAAATATCCTTTTTAATTAATTTACATCCATACTAATTCATTCATAATTTTCTAGGAATTTTTACATGGAAAAAATATTTAGAAAAAAAATATTTAAATCATTCAAAAATATGTTTTTAAGGTAAAGTGTCCCTTAACTCGAGTTCGAATCTTAAAATAAAATATTTATCTTCCTACATAATAAATTAATTTAAATATTTAATTTATTAATAACCTATTTTAGTTTGATTTTTTTATTTCAATGTTTTATAAAATTACTTAATCTTTTAAGTTCATATCTAATGTTTTGATGACATTTGGGTCAAATGTTCAAAATAAATTTGGTAAAAGAGTATATTATTCCATCATATTCAGAATAATAATCAGGAAATAATTATAATTTTTATATATTATTTATCTTTTTAAAACCAACTGTGTAATATGGTTATGAAAAATGAATTACCTTACCATCATGGAGGCGGTAGGGTATACATACTCATGAGTAACATTTTCATTTTTAATGTGTGCGAGGGAAAGAAGGTAAATATAATTTTATGTTTCCTAAATTATTATTGTACCATAAATATAATATTATTTATTTAAATACACTTTCATATAGTATTCATTTTGTTCGATCAATAAAAATGAATCACATCACTTCAAGTGGGTTGTAATACATAGGAAGAGACGAATGACATTATCAGTTTTTAATGGATGGAAATGGAAGAAATAAGATGATGTATTATATTTATATAATGATAAGTATTTCACTAATATATATATATATATATATATTCCTTCATTATAACTAGACATTTGAGGCATTGATATAAATGGATTTTATTAGTTGTTGATGTGGTGGTTTGTCATGCCCATGAATAACGGTTTCACTTCTAATTTGATGGAATAGGGAGAACTATAGAGGTTATTCCATTAGAATAAAAAGATATAAGTATATAGAATATAATGGTGTGGTAATTTCATAATGTTTGAAAAATATTTTAAGGAGGTAGAAGAAAAAATAAAAATAAAATTCTTGGTTAAGAACTATACCTCCTCTTCAGACAACGTCTTATGTTTATACCTAATGCATTTATAAGAAGGTTTTATTATCAAAACATGGCCTCTATGATTATGGGAGGTATTTATTTAAGGTATTTGGTTAGGTATTAATATAAAAAAATGTTTATTTAAGTGTGGATACGAGAGCATAGTGGATATCCTTTTATAAGTGGATGAGAGGACACACATTGAAAATTTAAAAAGAATAAAATATATTAATTTTATACTCATGAAAAGTGGCTCCAAAGTGGAATATTTCTAGGAATTATATGACATATATTGTCAATATTTCTATAAAATATAATTTATATAATTTTTTTGGCCATTTGGAATCTTTTCACTTAATTTCAACACACGATAAACCCATTTTCAACTTAAAAGTGGTAATATATTATTACTATATTTATGATTCATTATGAGAAAAAATAATTTGAAATTATTAATTAATATTAATTATTATAAAAAATAATTAATTCATTTTATTATATTTAATTCACAAATGTTTTAGAATTAAGTTTAAAAAGAAAAATAATAAACATGATGAAAACAATTTTTCATAAAAATGTATTCCTCGTATAAAAATGTTTTTATATGAAATTAATATTTAAAATTAATTCAAGAGATCATAATTGGGTTATAAATAATAAAATTGAACTAATATTTCTTGGAAAAATAATTAAAAAAAATAAACTTTGTAAATTCTTGAAATGAAAAAGCAGTTTTCAATAAAACATTGCATTTTCCACTATTTATAGAATAATCAAACCTATTAATAATTTATAAATAACTAATCCTAACATAATTTTGTCATGATTATTTTAGAAATTGAGTTATTTTTTATAAATAATAATACTATAATTTGAAAATAAACCTTTTAAGTAAAGCCATATAATGCATGAAATCCCGATTTGGTTAGAAATAAAGATTTTTCCATTTGATTGAAAATTTACATAATATTTTTATTATGAATATAACTATATAAAATCAGATTAGGGAATATTCATTTTATATGAAAATTATTTTTATAAAAATTATCTAGTTTTTTATATTATTCCCAGTTCATGTAATTCCATCTTTTCAATTTTATTCATTACATAAATAAGTGGGTATATTTTTACTTCTAATAATTTTCAGATTTCTATGTTTCTTAATCAATTAGATTATTTTTTTTACAAAATCCTAAATAGGTAGACCATGTTATCTTACAAAAATTTTACCGAATATTCAATAATCTAAAATATTTTTCCCACAAAATAAATATATTATTCCAACTAATCTTTTTTAGGGATCAAAACATCAGATACATCTTGCACATATTTTATAAAAAATTAAAGGTGAAATACATCATGTACATGAAATAAACTTCGAGTAAATGTATTTCTATAAGAAAATGATCCATATTTATATTGGATATCATACATTCCAACGAACCATGCACTTTACTTTTTATTTTTACTATAATTCATAAATATTTTCCTTGGTGGTACTTTTATAAAAAAAATGACAGTCCTTTAGTTATCTATATAACTTTTCTACCTCTACTGAGTTGACCACATGTTATGTCGAATCATCTTCACTTTCACAACCCTTTCTTTTACCAGTTTTTTTCAAACAACTTTATTTCCTTCAATTCATCCCAACAAGCTACAGTCTGACACCTCTTTCCACATGATGCAGCAAAATGTGTCATCTATATACTAGAATGAAAACTATTTTTAGGGGAAAAATAATCCAATGTCTGAGGTTTAACCCAAAATACCTAAGAGTCAATTTAATAATCTTGAAATATATCCCCAAATGTTTGAATCATTCACCCTTACTATCTAATATATTTGGTCAAGAATGGTTATACTAAAATTTAATTATGTACTCAATGAATTATGAAAAATTTTCCAAGAATAAAATTAAAACCTAGATTTATAATAAAAAACAATTGATAGAGGGAATCTATGTAATCTAATTATCACATTATCATAACATTAAGAAATTTTATCCAAATACATATTTTCTAAAATTGAAAAAATGTGAAAATTTAGTTAATCAATAAATAATAACCCATATTCATGATTACATCATAATATATTCAGTAATAAAACAATGAAATCCATATATACATTCTACAATTTCCTATATTCCACTATAAATGGATGAATAATCCCCTTTTATAATCTTCATTTGAATTTAATCTATTTAAAATTGAAATATTTCATAGTAAAACCTATAATATCTTCTTATTTCCTCCCCCCCAAATTTTTTTCTAAAGGCCCGTATACTTTTTTGAGCTTCCATGATAAATCAATAATAGAGAATCTAGAAACATTCATTTCTTAATCAACTCTACCTTTTTCAATAAAACACATTCTTCTTATGTACTTTGTCAATCATGCTTGATAAAGATGATTACACTAATACCGGAAACAAAACAAATTTATTTCTTGTATTAAATATTTCTAATTCAATAATAATTTAATAAATAATTAAAATATAATATTCAAGAAAAAGAATTGTTAATATAGTCTTATATTTATGACTCAAAGTATCAACTAATATTTTTTCTTTACCTGGATAGTAATGAATTTTCTAATCATAATTCTTTATAAATTCCAACCATCTCCTCTGCCTCTTGTTCAACTCTTTTTGAGTGAATAAATCCATTAAAATTATAATCAATTTACATTTCACAATTCAATCCATATAAATGATGTATTAATTTTTTTAATGAAAAAAATATACTCTGCTATTCAATGTCATGTGTATGATAATTTTTCTTTTATGGTTTTAATTGGCATAAAAGATAATAAATTACCTTATAAATATGAATTAAAACACAACCTAATCCCTTGAAATTATAATAACTCTAGATAAGAAGTCACCACTTCTAGATGGGATGGCCAAATATAGATAATTAACTAATATTTCATTCAATTCATATAAACAGTCATCACATTACTTTGTCTAGTTGAACCTAAATCCTCTCCATGATAACATAGTTAGTGGGATAGATAACCATGAAACATTTTCAAACAACCATTGTCAATATCCTATTATCCAAATCAAACTATAAATATGAGTCTCATTTTTAGGTCATGGAAATTCATCCACCACTTTGGTTATACTTGGATAAAAAATTATACCATATTTATTTACAATATGTCAGTGTAAATGAACATGTTATAACCAAAATTCACATTTACTAAATCTTCAATTTAATTTAATTTATTTCCATGATTATAGAATAATCCATCAAAAATATTCATTATCCTCATAACATTAAGAATAAACCAAAATATGATCAATAAAAACTACCAAAAACTTATCCAAATATTCATGGAGAACACTATTCATAATATCCATGAATATAGATGGAGAATTATTCCAAAAAAAGGGAATAACCACAAACTCATAATGAAAATTCCTAGTACGAAATTATTTCTTAGGATTTCCCTCCGCCTTCACCTTCAACAGATGGTACTCAACCCTAATATAATCCTTTAAAAAATATGTAACTCCCCATATAAGATCCAAAAATTCATCCTTGTGAGGAAAAATATAAATATTATTAATAATATTTTTATTCAATGCTCTAAAATCAATGAACAATCTCATATAACCATCTTTATTTTTTTCAAAAAAAAAAATGGATCAACTCAAGGTAAAATTATAAGATGAATGAAACCATTATTAAGAAAAAACTACAAATAATTTTTTACTTCCAAAAATTCTAATTGATTCATTTGATATGGGGGTTTTGAAATTGGATTAGCCACATGAACTTTGTTAAAAGTAAACTCAACTCCCCAATCATGTATCACAATAGGCAACTCATTAGAAAAAATATAAAGATATAATTTTACTACTATTATATCATTAATATAAATAGTTCCCTTATTTACATTAACATGAGTTAGGTAATTTTCTATTCTATATTTTAATATATTCTCAAATTCTTGATATGTTATCAAAGTTATTAATTTATTTGTACATAAAAACAGAAACTCATTTCAATAAATAACTTCTTTGGATCAACAATGTATCATAGTATGATAACCAAAAGAAAAATATATACCCATAATGTTATCAAATTTTATAATGGGAAATACAATAATGTCTTCATGTAAAACCCGTCCACATATAATAACATGTTGATATTTTCAAATTCATGTTTCCATAATACTACCCCATGTGTTTTTATAAAACTATCATTATTCATTTAATGAGGTGAAATTATTATTTTAATTTATATTTTATCCTAAATTAATAATATGTAGACCACAAAATAAATAATATATTATTATAATATGAATAAATATGTAATTTACATATTAAAACATCATTAAATGGTCTAGCATCTTTAAAGGTAGTTAAAAGGTATTTCAACACACCCATCAACTTATATACCTGATGTTTCTCATTCTTCATGCACTTCTACTGACATGAATCTATATAATGACCCATCTCATTACATTTAAAACACCAAACAACTTTCTTAGAAGAACTGGTATTACAAATAATAAGATATTTTTATTTTTAATCATGGTCCATATACCAAAACTTACAACATTGGAAGTGCTTCACAATTTTTTAATACATTCCCCTATATTCTTTTTACCATTCCTATCAAAAACTGAAAACATGATTTACTTACCTTGATATCTATCTGTTGTTTTTTCCCATTTACCTTCCATCTATATCACATATCCTCTTTATTTTCATATAATATGTGGTCATTAGTAAACTATATTTCTACCTTCACATCAAAACTAAAATATTTATCATAAATTTTAAATTCACGAGACCCCAAATATCATCTTTATCATAGATTAAATCCTAATGAAAACCAATTAATTTTAAAATCATTATACCGAATACAATTTGGTGTATACTTTTCTAATCTAGTCATGTTTTCTTCATTTGCAGTCACTAAATATTCCTCCTTCTATCACAATTACAAGAATTTATAACATATTCTAAGTTGAACAAACTTAGTAAATTATTACTCAAGGAAAATATTCTTAACTATATCTAATCCAATATAATCAGTCTCTCCACTTTTGAAATTTTTCTCAACCATTTACCATGATTAATCAGCTACACCTTCAAAATGGAAAATATAAAGATTTATCTTTTGATGATCAGAATAACCCATTACTGCATATATCTTTTCAAAAGAATAAATCCATCCCTCATATATCATTGATCTAGAATATCCATTGAATATTTGAGGTTTTGGTCTATTAAAATACTCCGTTATCTATATTATCCAATATGATATAACTATTTTCTCTCTAAAACGGAAACCACCACTATTTATATCCATTTTAGACTGAGTAATCATTGTAACAAACTATGTAGATCTAATTTAAACCATTTTAGGTTGGTAATATAAGGCCCCAACCTTAAACCGTACATAATCTTGAGTTATTACAAGAATACACATTGAGGATCTTTTCGGGTTTAGAGTTTTAGAGAATTAGATCATAAAACTTGCATTACATTCCACATATAAACAAAGTGGTTACATAAAGATAGTATTCTTCATTCCCATTAATGGAAACATATTTAAAATAAACATGGATTCTTTCTTGACACTTCCTTTACACTATCATCATATCATGTACCTTTCCCCTGACCTGTGAAAAACATTTCAAAAAACTTGGGATGAGCATAAAAAGCTTAGTAAGGGATATAAAAATATGGAAAGGAAACATGGGTACATATATACATAAGGATGAGATCATACTTTACCCATTAAACATAAGCACTTTAACAAACCTCATCAAATCATGAATAAATCATAGAAATCATAAGACATAAAGGTAACTTGAGGCATTCATAACATTATTACGTAGGGAGTAACCCTCTTGGTTACGTTTGGAATACCCATCATAGTATATTCCCTAAATCTCTTCAGAGAAACCTTAACGTTTCACTCCTTCGCGTTACCCAATGCATTGGAGAGCTATATCGGGCTCACCCGCCCTTAGTTTATCACGGAACCACCCGTCTTCATAATAATGCCCAAGAACCATAACATAATCGTATCACATAAAACATGCATAAAGAAAACATAAAATTTCCACATTTCAATAACAAGATATCAATAAAACACATTGATATAATAAAAAAAATTGTGAAAACCATTTTCAATACCAAAATAAAAGAAAAGAAAAACATGGTATTTATTTTTCTTTTAAAAAGAAGGTATGGCTTGTAGAGGAAGCCGAAACTCAAATAACGGTCACGACGGCGGAGAAGTCGTTGTCGCCGCATACGTATGAAAAAAACATTCCCTTTTGTCATTTAGTAAAACGCTTCATATAAAAAATATTCCTTTTGGATAAATGTAAAATTCAAAGGGGTTTATACACCGTAAAAAGAAAGTTGTATATAAAATAAAATATGCCTCAATGAAAAGAGATTGAGATGAAGTCCCTTACCTCGTATCCGACTTCACCCGACCGTTCTTTAATCTCATGAATAATAAACTTGAGTTAATCTCTACTTGCTTAAGAACCTTTTTCAAGTTCATTATTCCTTTTATACCATGTTATGAACATCATATAATCATTTAAGTTAATAATGTTCATTTTGTCGGTATTTGGTTCTTAAGTCAAAAATAGACTTCTTAAACTTACATGTTGTTAATTTGGTCAAAGGTTCGTTATATCCAGAATTCTATTAATGATTTGGATAACATAAATATCATATATATTCATCATATACATGTATTTATAATATTACATCACATTTAGAGGTAAGAAATGAAATGCACCGTTCATGGAGACGGTAAGCCGTACGTACGCATGAACGCTACTTCCATTTCTATTTCATATTTTATGGAATGGAATCATAATGATATAAGAGTATATTATAATTCCAGTATAATAACATATATAATATCATTAACCTTATCCTTTACACATCCCACATATGGTATTAACGAATCAAATCATTTTCAGGGGGCGGTAGTCCGCACTTCCTAAAATGAAGATATCGTGTTTACCCATAATGGAAAAAATAATGGTATGACATAAATGAAAAATAAAGAAGATTAAGGAAAGAATAAACATATTATATATCATATATAAAAATAGTGACATCATAATGGCCACCTTTGAAGGTGTTAAATGTGTATTGAACAATCATCATTTCGGGAGGCAGAATTTCGCCATCCACGGAAACCGTATGTTATTTAACCATTTGATGTAGTTGTGTGAGAGTGTAGCTAGAATGAATCTTATAAAAATATCCTAGAATATTTAAGATACTGGTGTTGTTACAAAAGAAGTAAATAAAAAGAGTTTAGGGGGTTGGAGAAGCAAAATAAAACAAATGAACATGAGAGAATCAATTACCTTTAAAAGTGTAACTCCTTTTGATTTGAGCCTAAAGGATTCCTTTGAAAGGATTCAGCCCAAAGGGAATCCTCTAGAATGAGGAGAGGGATGTGGAGAGAGTAAATGGGTATGGGATGGCCGAGCCAAAAGCTTGAGGAGTGTGTGAAATTAGGTAGAGGTGGGGGCCTTTTATAAGAGGAGAGGAGGGGCACTTTTGAAAATCATGAAACTATTATTTTATTTTCAAAAGTGTTTAGAATTTATAAGGTCCCACATTGATATATTTCAAAGCTAATATGATAAGGCTTCTAAATATTCCCATACAACAGTTTTTGGACAAGTGTAGGTCTTAGATTTTATATTATCATTTCATTTTATTTAAACTGTTCATTAATGAGGTCATCGTTGCATTATCATGATGTCATAATTAAATTAATTTATTTAACGTCTATAAATTATAAAAAATATACTATGATGTAGGAAATATTTTTATCTTTCCAATTACTATTTATAATAAAAAATCTGACTTGTATAACCCCATTTAAAAATTGTTTTAGTAAACCATATCATGTTTGTGTCATTTTTACTTTATCATTAAATAAAAAGATATTTATGTCATTTCCCAACCAAAGTGGCTCCATGGGGTCCCCAAGTTCACCCATGGATTGTCTTGGTCGGCCATGACACAACCAATGAGGGTAGGATATGTTTCAAGATCATCTCATTTTATTAAAGCATTATTTTTACCTTAAACTACACTAATTACCACTAATAGCGATTAAAAACTTAAGAAGTTACTATTCACCAAAAAATTATTTTAATCCCATTGAACCACATTTTACTTCTTAATGACAACCATTTATGTCGTATTTTTGAAATTCAAAACACAATGATGGAAAAATTTCATTTAAACGGAAAAATCAGTTTTTATAAGTACCACTTAGTGGTTTCACTATTCATCAAAAATTGATGTTTTTCAGAAAATTACCAAAAATTCACCCTAAGCTATATTTTATATTCCAAATTAAAAAATGAAGTCTATTTTACAAAATTAAAACCATATAAGTCACGTTAATTAATTTAATAATTAATTCCCGCTGTCAGAGCAAATAACATGTTTTTATGAAACAATAAGTATCAAAAGATTGATACTAGTTTAAGTCAGATTTCATAGTGAAATTGATTCAAATGACTACCTTTGGATTAAATGGTAAAAATATATTCAGATTAAACTTTAATACCAATTCCAAAGATAATTTAATCATATAAATAAATTATATTATAAAGCAGTTTTGATGTAAAATGCAGTATTTTTCACTATTCATTAAAAAAATGAACATTGTCAGAAAAATACCAAAAATTTATCCAATGTAAAATTCAATTTCCCAATCATAATGAATATGTTTATTTTGAAAAATATAGATTATAAAATTGTCAAAAGATTTATTTAAAAAGTATTTGCCATCAAAAGGCAGTAAAATAATCTTTTAAGAATATTAGTGTATTCCATGCATAAGATTGTATTTATTTTGATTTTAAGCCTCTAAAACATTATCTTAATCATTAATAGACAAAGATAAAAATATCTATTATTCATTACTTACTTGGGATGTTACATCCTTCCCCCTTCAGAAAATTGCGTCCCCGCAATTTATTTACTTATCAAATAAATGGGGGTACTTATCCCTCATTGCATTTTCAGATTTCCATGTTGCCTCTTCCATCATGTGATTTTTACACAAAACCTTTACCTGCATAATCACCTTATTCCGTAACACTTGCTCCCTATGGTCAAGAATCTGGACTGGTTGTTCCTCATAAGATAGGTTCTCTTCCAGCTGAACTACCTCTGGACTAAAAACATGAGATGGATCTGGCATATACTTTCTCAATATCGAAACGTGAAAAACATTGTGTACCTGAGATAAACTCGGAGGTAAAGCCACCCGGTATGCAAATGATCCAACTCTCTCCAGAATTTCATATGGTCCAATGAACCTTCGACTCAGCTTTCCTTTCTTACCAAATCGCATCACACTTTTCCATGGTGATACTTTGAGAAACACATGATCACCTACCTCAAAAGAGAGATCCTTCCCCCTGTTGTCCGCATAACTCTTCTGCCTGCTCTGAGCTGTTCTCATGTGCTTCTAAATCAGCTGAACTTTTTCTGTCATCTCTTCTACCAATTCTGGTCCCATCAATTTCCTTTCACCCACTTCATCCCAAAAAGCTGGAGTTCGACACCGCTTCCCCTATAATGCATGAAATGGAGCCATCTGTATAAGGGAATGAAAACTGTTATTATATGAAAATTCGACCAAAGAAAGATGTTGGTCCCAAATTCCCTGATGATCCATAGAGCAAGAACATAGCATATCCTCCAATGTCTGAATTGTTCGTTCTGACTGCCCATCTGATTGAGGATGAAATGCTGTACTAAAATTTAATTCAGTACCCAACGACTTCTAAAAGCCTTTCCAAAAGTTAGAAGTGAACCTGAGATCACGATCAGATATAATGGAGAGAGGAACTCCATGTAACCTGACTACCTCTTTAAGATACAAACGGGAAATTTGATCTAGGGAAAAAGTATCTCGTATAGCAAGGAAATGAGCAGATTTAGTCAAGCGATCAACAATAACCCAGATTGCATTATTACCTCGAGATGTCTTCGGTAATCCCACAACAAAGTCCATGGATATATTCTCCCATTTCCACTATGGCACTGGTAATGGCTGAAGCATCCCTTTCGGTAACTGCCGCTCTGCTTTAACCTGCTGACAAGTCAAACACTTCACAGTAAAATCAGAAATATCTCTTTTCATTCCATCCCACCAGTAATACTCCTGCAGATCTCTATACGTCTTAGTACTGCCAGGATGAACTGAAAACGGAGAACTATGAGCTTCACATAAAAACTCTCTCTTCAACTGTGAATCACAAGGCACACACAATCGCTTACCAAATCTCAAAACGCAATCATTATCAATGTTGAATTCAGACAACTTACCTTTCTGAACCAGCTCTACCTTTTTCTGAAACTCACTATCTTGCTTCTGTTCTTGCTTGATTCTATGTGATAGTGATGATCTCACTGATATCTGAAACAAAAAAGAAGATCATCCTGTCCCAAAAACTTCTATGCAAAAGTTCATCAAATCCTTAACCAAAGGATCACGTTCCAAACGCAACATGGTTAATGAAGCATTACTTTTTCGACTCAAATCATCAGCCACTTTATTTGCTTTTCCTGGATGGTAATGAATTGTACAATCATAATCCTTGATTAATTCTAGCAATCTCATTTGTCTCATGTTCAATTCTTTCTGAGTGAATATATACTTTAAACTTTTGTGATCAGTATATATTTCACACTTCACTCCATAGAAATGATGCCTCCAAATTTTTAAAGAGAAAACAATAGCAACTAATTCCAAATCATGTGTAGGGTAATTTACCTCATGAGTTTTCAACTGTCTTGAAGCATAAGCAATTACCTGATCATTCTGCATTAGGACGCAACCATGTCCTTTCAATGAAGAATCACTATATATAACAAACTCACCATTCCTGGAAGGTAGTACCAAAACTAGAGCATTCACCAATCTTCTTTTCAATTCCTAAAAACAATCATCACATTCTTTTGTCTAGATAAACTTAACACCCTTCCGAGTTATCTTAGTCATTGTATTAGATAACCATGAAAAATTTCTAACAAAACTTCGGTAATAGCCTTCTAAACCAAGGAAGCTACGAATCTTAGTTACATTTGTGGGTCTTGGCCATTCATCAACAACTTTTGTTTTTGCAGGATCAACAGTTATGCCATCTTTTGAAACAATGCGACCAAGGAAAGAAATTTGTTGCAACCAAAACTCCCATTTTTTGAATTTCCCATACAATTTCTTTTCTTTTATGGTTTTCAAGATAACCCTTAAATGTCTTTCATGCTCTTCTTTACTTTTAGAAAACACCAAAATATCATCAATAAAAATCACCACAAACTTATCCAAGAACTCATGGAAAATTCTATTCATTAAGTCCATGAATACAGTAGGTGCATTGGTTATCCCAAAAGGCATTACTAAAAATTCATAATGGTCATATCTTGTACGAAACGTAGTCTTCGTAACATCTGCTTCCTTTACCTTCAGCTGATGGTACCCCGACCTCAAGTCAATCTTTGAAAAATACTGAGCTCCCTGGTGCTGATCAAACAAATCATCGATATGAGGCAAATGATATTTGTTCTTAACAGTGATATTATTCAAGGCCCTATAATCAATGAAAAGTCTAATAGAACCATCTTTCTTTTTAACAAATAAAACAGGAGCACCCCATGGTGACGTGCTAGGTCGAGTGAAACCTTTATCTAATAAATCTTGCAATTGCTCCTTCAACTCTAAAAGTTTAATTTGTGCCCTTCGATAAGGGGGTTTTGAAATTGGCTTAGCATCAGGAACTAAGTCAAAAGTAAACTCAACTTCCCGATCTGGTATTATTCCAGGCAACTCATCAGGAAAAACATCAGGATACTCATTTACCACTGGCACATCATTAATCTGAACAGTTCCTTTATTTTCAACGATGTGTGCAAAGTAACATTCATTTCCATCTTTTACAAGTTTCTTGGACTCTTGATAAGTTATCAACAGTAAGGGTTCATTCTTGTACACAAACTGAAAGTCCTTATAAAAAGAAACCTCTTTAGCTCTACAGTCAATCTTAGCATGGAAAATAAAGAGCCAATCCATACCCAGGATAACATCAAACTCTACTAGAGGTAGAACAATAAGGTTTTCAAGTATGTTCTTTCCACAGATAAGGATAGGAAGATTCTTATAAATTCTTTTTTCCTCAACATTTCCCCCAGGTGTCTTTACCACAAGTTAAGGAGTCATTTCTTGAGATGGTATTCCCATTTTACTAGAAAGGTTTTCAGAGATGAAATAATGTGTAGACCCCGAATCAAACAACACACTGGCATAATCTGAAAAAACAAACAAAGTACCTGATACAACTTCATTTGATGGCCCAAGGTCTGCCGAAGTAGTTGCAAAGGATTTCGCCACCCCTTTCTGCTTGTAGTCTTAATACTTCCCATCACTCAAGCTCTTTGTCGGACACTCATTTTCATAGTGACCCATGTCATTGCACTTATAACATTTCACTAACTGTAAATCAAATTTGTTCTTACCTTCACCTTGATCCTTTTCAGTGCAATCACGAGCCTTATGTCCCATCTTACCACATCAGTAGCACTTTACAGAATTCAGAAGACATTCCCCAGCATGCCTTTTCCCACATTTATCACAAACTGGAAACCTAGTTTTCTTACCATCAGACTTTTTTGAAGAATTATTACCTTTCTCTTGCCACCTCGGTCTCTTCTTCTGCTGGTTGTTATAGAACACTTGGTCATCGGCAAATTCCATTTCCACCTTCTCAACGCATCGAACAAGATTTTCATAACTTTTAAACTCACGAGAAGCTAATTCCGTTCGATATTTTGGCTTTAATCCTGAGTAAAAACGATTGATTTTACTATCAAGGTCTCGGATAAAATTTGGAGCATACCTTGCCAATCGAGTGAACCTTTCTTCATAGGCAGCCACTGAGTCTTCCTCTTGCCTCAATTCTAAGAATTGTTTTTCCATCCTAAGTCGAACAGCCTTAGGAAAATACATCTCAAGAAACATACCTTTGAATTCATCCCAGTCGATATCATCAATCTCATCAGCGTCCCTGATATTTTTAACCATCAACCACCACTGATCTGCCTCACCCTCCAAACGGTAAACAACAAGACTAACCTTTTGATTTTCTGAACACCCCATGACATCGAAAAACTTCTCCAGTGCTTTAATCCACCCTTCATCTAGCACAGGGTCAGATGATCCTCTGAATGATGGGGGATGTTGCCTCATGAAATGTTCCACCACTGACATGTTCCTCTGCGGTTGGTCTGGCTGATCTCGTGCATGGATACCACCACCATTTACAGCCTGATTCAACTGCGCCATTACTGCAACAAACTGTTTAGTTCCAATTCCGACCATCTCAGGATGCTGATTTGGAAGGTTATTTCCTTCTGTATGCCTTCCTAGAACTGCTTCCCTGTTTCCTCTGCGGAAAACCATTCTGAACAAACATGTCTTAGATGAAGCAACATGGTAATATTCAAATACTATATCACTCCAATTTGGCCATAAAAAAAATATTTTTTGGATAATCATTTTATAGAATTCTAAATCCTAAAGTTATCTAAACCGACCTCTGATACCAACTATAAGGCCCCAGCCTTAAACCTTACATAATCTTGAGTTATTACAAGATTACACATTGAGGATCTTTTCGGGTTTAGAGTTTTAGAGAATTAGATCATAAAACTTTCATTACATTCCACATATAAACAAAGTGGTTATATAAAGATAGTATTCTTCATTCCCATCAATGGAAACATATTTAAAATAAACATGGATTATTTCTTGACACTTCTTTGACACTATCATCATATCATGTACCTTTCCCCTGACTTGTGAAAAACATTTCAAAAAACTTGGGATGAGCATAAAAAGCTCAGTAAGGGATATAAAAATATGGAAAGGAAACATGGGTACATATATACATAAGGATGAGATCATACTTTACCCATAAAACATAAGCACTTTATCATACCTCATCAAATCATGAATAAATCATAGAAATCATAAGACAAAAAGGTAACTTGAGGCATTCTAAAGATTCTTATGTAGGGAGTAACCCTCTTGGTTATGTTTGGAATACCCATCATAGTATATTCCCTAAATCTCTTTGGAGAAACCTTAAAGTTTCACTCCTTCGCGTTACCCAATGCATTGGAGAGCTATATCGGGCTCACCCTCCCTTAGTTTATCACGGAACCACCCGTCTTCATAATAATGCCCAAGAACCATAACATAATCATATCACATAAAACAAGCATAAAGGAAACATAACATTTCCACATTTCAATCACAAGATATCAATACAACACATTGATATAATAAAAAAATTGTGAAAACCATTTTCAATACCAAAATAAAAGAAAAGTAAAACATGGTATTTATTTTTCTTTTAAAAAGAAGGTATGGCTTGTAGAGGAAGCCGAAACTCAAATAACGGTCACGATGGAAGAGAAGTCGTTGTCGCCGCCTACGTATGACCAAAACATTCCCTTTTGTCCTTTAGTAAAACGCTTCGCATAAAAAAGATTCCTTTTGGATAAATGTAAAATTCAAAGGGGTTTATACACCGTAAAAAGAAAGTTGTGTATAAAATAAAATATGCCTCAATGAAAGAAGATTGAGACGAAGTCCCATACCTCGTATCCGACTTGACCCAACTGTTCTTTAATCTCATGAATAAACTTGAGTTAATCTCTACTTTCTTAAGAACCTTTTTCAAGTTCATTATTCCTTTTATACCATGTTATGAACATCATGTAATCATTTAAGTTAATAATGTTCATTTTGTCGGTATTTGGTTCTTAAGTCAAAAATAGACTTCTTACACTTACATGTTGTTAATTTGGTCAAAGGTTCGTTATATTCAGAATGATATTAATGATTTGGATAACATATATATCATATATATTCAGAATATACATGTATTTATAATATGACATCACATTTAGAGGTAAGAAATGAAATGCACTGTTCATGGAGACGGTAAGCCGTACGTACGCATGAACGCTACTTCCATTTCTATTTCGTATTTTATGGAATGGAATCATAATGATATAAGAGTATATTATAATTACAGTATAATAAAATATATAATATCATTAACCTTATCCTTTACACATCCCACATATGGTATTAACGAATCAAATCACTTTCAGGGGGCGGTAGTCCGCACTTCCTAAAATGAAGATATCGTGTTTACCCATAATGGAAACAATAATGGTATGCCATAAATGGAAAATACAGAAGATTAAGGAAATAATAAACATATAATATATCATATATAAAAATAGTGACATCATAATTTCCACCTTTGAATGTGTTAAATGAGTATTGAACAATTATCGTTTCGGGAGGCAGAATTTCACCATCCATGGAAACCGTATGTTATTTAACCATTTGATGTAGTTGTGTGAGAGTGTAGCTCGAATAAATCTTATAACAACATCCTAGTATATTGAAGATACTGGTGTTGTTACAAAAGAAGTAAATAAAAAGAGTTTAGGGGGTTGGAGAAGCAAAATTAAACAAATGAAAATGAGAGAATGAATTACCTTTTAAAGTGTAACTCCTTTTGATTTGAACCTAAAGGCTTCCTTTGAAAGAATTCTCCCCAAAGGGAACCCTCTAGGATGATGAGAGGGATGTGCAGAGGGTAAATGGGCAGGGGATGGCCGAGCCAAAAGCTTGAGGAGTGTGTGAAATGAGGTAGAGGTGGGGGCCTTTTATAAGAGGAGAGGAGGGGCACTTTTAGAAATCATGAAACTATTATTTTATTTTCAAAAGTGTTTCGAATTTCTAAGGTCCCACATTGATATATTTCTAATATAAGATGATAAGGCTTCTAAATATTCACATCCAATAGTTTTTGGACAAGTGTAGGTCTTAGATTTTATATTATCGTTTCATTTTATTTAAACTGTTCATTAATGAGGTCATCGTTTCATCATCATGATGTCATAATTAAATTAATTTATTTAACGTCAAAAAATTATTAAAAAAAATATGATGATGTAGAATATCTTTTTATCTTTCCAATGAATATTTATAATCAAAAATCTGACTTGTATAATCCCATTTAAAAATTGTTTTAGTAAAATATATCATGTTTGTTTCATTTTTACATTATCATTAAATAAAAAGATATTTATGTCATTTCCCAACCAAAGTGGCTCCATGGGGTCCCCAAGTTGACCCAGGGCTTGTCTTGGTCGGCCATGAAACAACCAATGAGGGTAGGACATGTTTCAAGCTCATCTCATTTTATTAAAGCATTATTTTTACCTTAAACTACACTAATTACCACTAATCGCGATTAAAAACATAATAAGTTACTATGCACCAAAAAATTATTTTAATCCCATTGAACCAAATTTTACTTCTTAATGACAACCATGTATGTTTTATTTCTGAAATTCAAAACAAAATGATGGAAAAATTTCATTTAAACGGAAAAATCAGTTTTTATAAGTACCACTTAGTGGTTTCACTATTCATCAAAAATTGAAGTTTTTCAGAAAATTTCCAAAAATTCACCCTAAGATATATTTGATATTCTAAATTCAAAAATGAAGTCTATTTTACAAAATTAAAAAAATATAAGTCACATTAATTAATTTAATAATTAATTCCCGTTGTTAGTGCAAATAGCGTGTTTTTATGAAACAATAAGTATCAAAAGATTGATACTAGTGTAAGTCCGATTTCAAAGTGAAATTGATTCCAATGACCAACTTTGGATTAAATGGTAAAAATATATTCAGATTAAAATTTAAGACCAATTCAAAAGATAATCTAATCATATAAATAAATTAGATTAAAAAGCAGTCTTGATGTAAAATGCAGTATTTTTCACTATTCATTAAAAAAAATGAACATTGTCAGAAAAATACCAAAAATTTATCCAATGTAAAATTCAATGTCCCAATCATAATGAATATCTTTATTTTGACAAATATAAATTATAAAATTGTCAAAAGATTGATTTAAAAAGGGTTTTCCATCAAAAGGCAGTAAAACAATCTTTTAAGAATATTAGTGTATTCCATGCATAAGATTGTATTTATTTTGATTTTAAGCCTCTAAAACATTATCTTAATCATTAATAGAGATAGATAAAAATATCTATTATTAATTACTTACATGGGATGTTACATCCTCCCCCCCTTTAGAAAATTGTGTCTCCACAATTTTTTTACTTATCAAATAAATGGGGGTACTTATCCCTCATTGAATTTTCAGATTCCCATGTTGCCTCTTCCATCATGTGGTTTTTCCACAAAAACTTTACCTGCTTAATCACCTTATTCAGTAACACTTGCTCCCTGTGGTCAAGAATCTGGACCGGTTGTTCCTCATAAGATAGGTTCTCTTCCAGCTGAACTACCTCTAGACTCAAAACATAAGATGGATCTGGCATATACTTTCTCAACATCGAAACGTGAAAAACATTGTGTACCTGAGATAAACTCAGAGGTAAAGCCACCCGGTATGCAACTGATCCAACTCTCTCCAGAATTTCATATGGTCCAATGATCCTTGGACTCAGCTTTCCTTTCTTACCAAATCGCATTACACTTTTCCATGGTGATACTTTGAGAAAAACATGATAACCTACCTCAAAAGAGAGATCCTTCCTCTTGTTGTTCTCATAACTCTTCTGCCTGCTCTGAGCTGTTCTCATGTGCTTCTAAATCAGCCAAACGTTTTTTGCCATCTCTTCTACCAATTCTGGCCCCATCAACTTTCTTTCACCCACTTCATCCCAGAAAGCTGGAGTTCGACACCGCTTCCCATATAATGCCTGAAATGGTGCTATCTGTATAAGGGAATGAAAACTGTTATTATATGAAAATTCAACCAAAGAAAGATGATGGTCCCAAATTCCCTGATAATCTATAGAGCAAGAACGTAGCATATCCTCCATTGTCTGAATTGTTCGTTCTGACTGGCCATATGATTTAGGATGAAATGTTGTACTAAAATTTAATTCAGTACCCAATGACTTCTGAAGGCCTTTCCAAAAGTTAGAAGTTCACCTGGGATCACGATCAGATACAATGTAGAGAGGAACTCCATGTAACCTGACTACCTCTTTAAGATACAAACGGGAAAGTTTATCTAGGGAAAAATTATCTCGTATAGCAAGGAAATGGGCAGATTTAGTCAAGCGATCAACAATAACCCAGATTGCATTATTACCTCGAGATGTCTTCGGTAATCCCACAACCAAGTCCATGGATATATTATCTCATTTCCACTCTGGCACTGGTAATGGATGAAGCATCCCTTTCGGTAACTGCCGCTCTGCTTTAACCTGCTGACAAGTCAAACACTTCATAGTAAAATCAGAAATATCTCTTTTCATTCCATCCCACCAGTAATACTCCCGTAGATCTCTATACATATTAGTACTCCCAGGATGAACTGAAAACGAAAAACAATGAGCTTCACATAACAACTCTCTCTTCAACTGTGAATCACAAGGCACACACAATCTCTTCCCAAATCTCAAAACGCAATCATTATCAATGTTGAATTCAGGCAACTTACCTTTCTGAACCAGCTCTACCTTTTTCTGAAACTCACTGTCTTGCTTCTGTGCTTGCTTGATTCTATCTGATAGAGATGATCTCACTGATACCTGAAACAAAACATAAGAACATCCTACGCCAAAAACTTCTATGCCAAAGTTCATCAAATCCTTAACCAAAGGATCACGTTCCAAATGAAATATTGTTAATGAAGCATTACTTTTTCGACTCAAAGCATCAACCCCTTTATTTTCTTTTCCTGGATGGTAATGAATTGTATAATCATAATCTTTGATTAATTCTAGTCATCTCCTTTGTCTCATGTTCAATTATTTCTGAGTGAATATATACTTTAAACTTTTTTGATCATTATATATTTCACACTTCATTCCATACAAATGATGCCTCCAAATTTTTAAAGCGAAAACAACAGCAGCTAATTCCAAATCATGTGTAGGGTAATTTACCTCATGAGTTTTCAACTGTCGTGAAGCATAATCAATTACCTGATCATTCTGCATTAGGATGAAACCAAGTCCTTTCAATGAAGCATCACTGTATATAACAAACTCACCACTCCTGGAAGGTAGTGCCAAAACTGGTTCATTCACCAATCTTCTTTTCAATTCCTGAAAACAATCATCACATTATTTTATCCAGATAAACTTAACACACTTCCGAGTTAGCTTAGTCATTGGACTAGATAACCGTGAAAAATTTCTAACAAAACTTCGGTAATAGCCTGCCAAACCAAGGAAGCTACGAATCTTAGTTACATTTGTGGGTCATGGCCATTCTTCAACAACTTTTGTTTTTTCAGGATCAACGGTTATGCCATATTTTGAAACAATGTGACCAAGGAAAGAAATTTGTTGCAACCAAAACTCACATTTGCAGAATTTACCATACAATTTCTTTTCATTTAAGGTTTTCAAGATAACCCTTAAATGTCTTTCATGATCTTCTTTTCTTTTATAAAACACCAAAATATCATCAATAAAAACCACCACAAACTTACCCAAGAACTAATGGAAAATTCTATTCATTAAGTCCATGAATACAGCTGGTGCATTGGTTAGCCCAAAAGGCATTACTACAAATTCATAATGGCCATATCTTGTATGAAACACAGTCTTCGTAACATCTGCTTCCTTTACCTTTAGCTGATGGTACCCCGACCTCAAGTCAATCTTTGAAAAATACTGAGCTCCCTGGAGCTGATCAAAAAAATCATCGATATGAGGCAAATGATATTTTTTCTTAACAGTGATATTATTCAAGGCCCTATAATCAATGCAAAGTCTCATAGAACCATCTTTCCTTTTAACAAATAAAACAGGAGCACCCCATGGTGATGTGCTAGGTCGAATGAAACCTTTCTCTAATAAATCTTGCAATTGCTCCTTCAACTCTAAAAGTTCAATTTGTGCCATTCGATAAGGGGGTTTTGAAATTGGATTAGCATCAGGAACTAAGTCAACAATAAACTCACCTTCACGATCTAGTATTATTCCAGGAAAATCATCAGGAAAAACATTAGGATACTCATTTACCACTGGCACATCATTAATCTGAACAGTTCCTTTATTTTCAATGATGTGTGCAAGGTAACATTCATTTCCATCTATTACAAGTTTCTTGGCCTCTTGATAAGTTATCAACAGTAAGGGTTCATTCTTGTACACAAACTGAAAGTCTTTCTGAAAAGAAACTTCTTTAGCTCTACAGTCAATTTAGCATGGTAAATAGAGAGCCAATCCATACCCAGGATAACATAAAACTCTACTAGAGGTAGAATAATAAGGTTTGCAAGTAGTTTCTTTCCACATATAAGGATAGGAAGATTCTTATAAATTCTTTTTGCCTCAACATTTTCCCCAGGTGTCTTTACCACAAGTTCATGAGTCATTTCTTGAGATGGTATTCCCATTTTACTAGAAAATTTGTCAAAGATGAAAGAATGTGTTGACCCCGAATCAAACAACACACTTGCATAATCTGAAAAAACAAACAAAGTACCTTATACAACTTCATTTGATGGCCCGACGTCTTCCGAAGTAGTTTCAAAGGATTTCACCACCCCTTTCTGCTTGTAGTATAACTGCTTCCCATCACTCACGCTCTTTGTCGGACACTAATTTTCATAGTGACCCATCTCATTGCACTTATAACATTTCACTAACTGTAAATCAAATTTGTTCTTACCTTCACCATGATCCTTTTCAGTGCATTCACAAGCCTTATGTCCCATCTTACCACATCGGTAGCACTTTCCAGAATTCAGAAGACATTCCCCAGCATGCCTTTGGCCACATTTATCACAAACTGGAAACTTAGTTTTCTTACCATCAGTATTTTTTGAAGAATTATTACCTTTCTCTTGCCCCCTCGGTCTCTTCTTCTAATGGTTGTTATAGAACACTTGGTCATCGGAAAACTCCATTTCCACCTTCTCAGCACATCGAACAAGATTTTCATAACTTTTGAACTCACAAGAAGCTAATTCCCTTCGATATTTTGGCTTTAATCCTGAGTAAAAATGATTGATTTTACTATTAAGGTCTCGGATAAAATTTGGAGCATACCTTGCCAATCGAGTGAACCTTTCTTCATAGGCAGCCACTGAGTCTTCCTCTTGCCTCAATTCCAAGAATTGCTTTTCCATCCTAAGTCAAACAGCCTTAGGAAAATACTTCTCAAGAAACATACCTTTGAATTCATCCCAGTCGAGAGCATCAATCTCATTAGCGTCCCTGATATTTTTAACCATTGACCACCACTGATCTACCTCACCCTCCAAATGGTAAATAGCAAGACTAACCTTTTGATTGTCTGAACACCCCATGACATCAAAAATCTTCTCCAGTGCTTTAATCCACCCTTCAGCTAGCACATGGTCAGATGATCCTCTGAATGATGGGGGATGTTGCCTCATGAAATGTTCCACCACTGACATGTTCCTCTGCGGTTGGTCTGGCTGATCTCGTGCATGGATACCACCACCATTTATAGCATGAGTCAATTGGGCCATTACTACAACAAACAGTTCAGTTCCAATTCCGAAAATATTAGGATGCTGATTTGGAAGGTTATTTCCTTCTGTATGCCTTCCTTGCACCGCTTCCCTGTTTCCTCTGTGGAAAACCATTCTAAACAAACATGTCTTAGATGAATCAACATGGTAATCTTCAAATACTATATCACTCCAATTTGGCCATAAAAAAATATTTTTTGGATAATCATTTAATATAATTATAACTCCAAAAGTTATCTAAACCGACCTCTGATACCAACTATAAGGCCTCAGCCTTAAACCTTACATAATATTGAGTTATTACAAGATTACACATTGAGGATCTTTTCGGGTTTAGAGTTTTAGAGAATTAGATCATAAAACTTGCATTACATTCCACATATAAACAAAGTGATTACATAAAGATAGTATTCTTCATTCCCATCAATGGAAACATATTTAAAATAAACATGGATTCTTTCTTGACACTTCCTTGACACTATCATCATATCATGTACCTTTCCCCTGACCTGTGAAAAACATTTCAAAAAACTTGGGATGAGTATAAAAAGCTCAGTAAGGGATATAAAAATATGGAAAGGAAACATGGGTACATATATACATAAGGATGAGATCATACATTACCCATAAAACACAAGAACTTTAACATGCCTCATCAAATCATGAATAAATCATAGAAATCATAAGACAAAAAGGTAACTTGAGGCATTCATAAAATTCTTACGTAGGGAGTAACCCTCTTGGTTATGTTTAGAATACCCATCACAGTATATTCCCTAAATCTCTTCGGAGAAACCTTAACGTTTCACTCCTTCGCGTTACCCAATGCATTGGAGAGAGATATCGGGCTCACCCGCCCTTAGTTTATCACGGAACCACACGTCTTCATAATAATTCCCAAGAACCATAACATAATCGTATCACATAACACATGCATAAAGGAAACATAAAATTTCCACATTTCAATCACAAGATATCAATACAACACATTGATATAATAAAAACATTGTGAAAACAATTTTCAATACCAAAATAAAATAAAAGTAAAACATGGTATTTATTTTTCTTTTAAAAAGAAGGTATGGCTTTTAGAGGAAGCCGAAACTCAAATAACGGTCACGAAGGCGGAGAAGTCGTTGTCGCCGCATACGTATGACAAAAAAATTCTCTTTTGTCGTTTAGTAAAACGCTTCGTATAAAAAAGATTCCTTTTGGATAAATGTAAAATTCAAAGGGGTTTAAACACCGTAAAAAGAAAGTTGTGTATAAAATAAAATATGCCTCAATGAAAGGAGATTGAGACGAAGTCCCATACCTCGTATCCGACTTGACCCGACCAGTTCTTTAATCTCCTGAATAATAAACTTGAGTTAATCTATACTTGCTTAAGAACCTTTTTCAAGTTCATTATTCCTTTTATACCATGTTATGAACGTCATGTAATCATTTAAGTTAATAATGTTCATTTTGTCGGTATTTGGTTCTTAAGTCAAAAATAGACTTCTTACACTTACATGTTGTTAATTTGGTCAAAGGTTTGTTATATATAGAATGATATTAATTACTTGTATAACATATATATCATATATATTCAGAATATACATGTATTTATAATATTACATCACATTTAGAGGTAAGAAATGAAATGCACCGTTCATGGAGACGGTAAGCCGTACGTACGCATGAACACTACTTCCATTTCTATTTCGTATTTTATGGAATGGAATCATAATTATATAAGAGTATATTATAATTACATTATAATAACATATATAATATCATTAACCTTATCCTTTACACATCCCACATATGGTATTAATGAATCAAATCACTTTCAGGGGGCGGTAGTCCACACTTCCTAAAATGAAGATGTCGTGTTTACCCATAATGGAAACAATAATAGTATGCCATAAATGAAAAATACAGAAGCTTAAGGAAAGAATAAACATATTATATATCATATATAAAAATAGTGACATCATAATGGACACCTTTGAAGGTGTTAAATGAGTATTGAACAATCATCGTTTCGGGAGGCAGAATTTCGCCATCCCCGGAAACCGTATGTTCTTTAACCATTTGATGTAGTTTTGTGAGAGTGTAGCTCGAATAAATCTTATAAAACATCCTAGTATATTTAAGATACTGTTGTTGTTACAAAATAAGTAAATAAAAAGAGTTTAGGGGGTTGGAGAAGCAAAATAAAACAAATGAACATGAGAGAATGAATTACCTTTAAAAGTGCAACTCCTTTTGATTTGATCCTAAAGGCTTCCTTTTAAAGGTTTCTGCCCAAAGGAAATCCTCTAGGATGAGGAGAGGGATTTGGAGAGAGTAAATGGGCAGGGGATGGCTGAGAAAAAAGCTTGAGGGGTGTGTGAAATGAGGTAGAGTTGGGGGCCTTTTATAAGAGGAGAGGAGGGACACTTTTGGAAATCATGAAACTATTATTTTATTTTCAAAAGTGTTTCGAATTTATAAGGTCCCACATTGATATATTTTGAAGATAAGATGATAAGGCTTCTAAATATTCCCATCCAATAGTTTTTGTACAAGTGTAGGTCTTATATTTTATATTATCGTTTCATTTTATTTGAACTGTTCATTAATGAGGTAATCGTTGCATCATCATGATGTTATAATTAAATTAATTTATTTAACGTCTAAAAATTATAATAAAACTAATTTGATGTAGGAAATAGTTTTATCTTTCCAATTACTATTTATAATCAAAAATCTGCCTTGTATAACCCCATTTAAAAATTGTTTTAGTAAAACATATCATGTTTGTGTCATTTTTACTTTATCATTAAATAAAAAGATATTTATGTCATTTCCCAACCAAAGTGGCTCCATGGGGTCCCCAAGTTCACCCATGGATTTTCTTGGTCGGCCATGACACAACCTATGAGGGTAGGACTTGTGTCAAGCTCATCTCATTTTATTAAAGCATTATTTTTACCTTAAACTACACTAATTACCACTAATCGCGATTAAAAACTTAATAAGTTACTATTCACCAAAAAATTATTTTAATCCCATTGAACCACATTTTACTTCTTAATGAAAACCATTTATGTCGGATTTGTTAAATTCAAAACACAATGATGAAAAAATTTCATTTAAACGGAAAAATCAGTTTTTATAAGTACCACTTAGTGGTTTCACTATTCATCAAAAATTGACGTTTTTCAGAAAATTACCAAAAATTCACCCTAGGCTATATTTGATATTGCAAATTCAAAAATGAAGTCTATTTTACAAAATTCAAAACATATAAGTCACATTAATTAATTTAATAATTAATTCCCGCTGTCAGAGCAAATAGCGTGTTTTTATGAAACAATAAGTATCAAAAGATTGTTACTAGTTTAAGTCCGATTTCAAAGTGAAATTGATTCCAATGACCACCTTTGGATTAAATGGTAAACATATATTCAGATTACACTTTAATAAGAATTAAAAATATAATCTAATCATATAAATAAATTAGATTAAAAAGTAGTTTTGATGTAAAATGCCGTATTTTTCACTATTCATTAAAAAAATGAACATTGTCAGAAAAATACCAAAAATTTATCCAATTTAAAATTCAATGTCCCAATTATAATGAATATGTTTATTTTGACAAATATAGATTATAAAATTGTCAAAAGATTGATTTAAAAAGGGTTTGCCATCAAAAGGCAGTAAAACAATCTTTTAAGAATATTAGTGTATTCCATGCATAAGATTGTATTTATTTTGATTTTAAGCCTCTAAAACATTATCTTAATCATTAATAGACATAGATAAAAATATCTACTATTCATTACATACTTGGGATGTTACAGGTAATTTAAAAGGGCATTGTCCTCCTAGTTCCTTTATACTATATATTCCCAATTTCCTCTATGGATACCCATTCTGATAGATATAATTTAGGAAAATAAATAAGTTAATCTACAAATGAGACATCATGATAACCAAAAATTATAATATTTATATATTTATTTACTTAAATTATTATAACCTCTAAGATTATCTAAAACTTTACCTATGATGTCAACAAAAAGGACCCAACCTTAAACAATCCATGAAATTGATTATTCAAACAATTATTCATGTCATTTCATTAAAGAATATCTTATAGGTTTATAGTTTTAGATAATTATTTCAAAACCCAAATATAAGTAAATATTACATCACAAAGTTTAAGGTGTCACTCAGTATTAATTTTTCCTCAATGAAAAACATTTAAGATAAAAAATATCTTTTCACGGAACATCTTCAAATTATTCTACTTGAACTAATAATTCTACAAACCCATCCTTAAAACACTATGAAAGAAAATTGAAAATGTGGGATGAGCTCAAAAAATATCTATAAGGTAAATATAAAAAGAAAAAAATAATACTCATTAGTCCCATAAAACTCTTAAACAAATTTATTTTTCATAATAAACATTGTGCTAAATATAAATATTTTTATACCTAATAAATCAATTTTTACCAATTATTCTCCTAAAAATTTTCAAAATATATTATAATGGTTTGATAATTCTCATAAAAAAATAATTATAACCATTAAATACTCGTGAGAAGTTATATATGTCACTGTTAAGAAGTAGCGTAAACATCCCTACAAACTTATGATGTAACATCCCATCACAATATTTCTTATACATTTAATCCCTTATCATTGATCTGGTAAAATTTGGGTATTTTTATAGTGTTTTTGATAATTTTTATATTTTTTATTGGGATATTTACCATAATGAGAGAGGTTTAATCATGGAGAATGTGATTATGGAGCGGTTGATCCATCTACAATGCATAAAATTTCAATACTTGTTTAAATTCTAGCATTGTTGAAGTGTTGAGAATTTGACTGTATAATAGAGGGGGTATGTTTGTTTTTCTAATTTAGGCATTGTTATGACATAGAGGATAGAAGGGTGTGTTCTCGGTGCGTCTTCAATTTCATGGGTTGTTGCAGTGTGGTGTGTAGGTTGAGTCACATTCTTATATAGTTAAATAATATTTGGGAGTGGACTTAATTGTGGATCCTAAAGTTGGGTGGATCGGGGTGACTATGGATTAGTCTCATTTAATATTACATAGACTACCACTTTTCATGATTCTCTATGATTTGATTATATGGGATATGGTGTGGTATTTTCCAGTCCAGAAAAAATGATGTTGATCATAATTTCACACCAAACTCCTCACATTGGACTAAATTTGAACCCTTTGAATTTTGAGAGACCTCTTGTGGATTTTTGGCATTCAAAAAATATTATCATAGTGTTAGAAAGCACCATTGAAAGTAAAAAACATCTTATAGTGAGTTATTCTCCTATTTTCCTTTGGCCTCTCCTCTTCTATTTATTCATTCTTACAAGAGACTTCAATATCCATGTGATCCATTCGATTATCGATGGGGATATAAATTTTTGTATCTTGGATCTCTTACCACTTCTATCAAAATCCCTCTTCCTTGATTCAATTATCATCGTCTAAGTTTAAACATAAATTATTCATTATTATTGGATTTTTTAGACATTTCAACTATGTGTTTTTATGCTTTTACTTACTCTTGTAATTAATTATTCGTTGAAAATTGATAGAGATGTATTAAATCTCATTAATATATATTTTTATGTAGTTTGATCATGCATTTCCTCATCAATGTCACAGTTTTCCTATTCTTTATGAATTATACATGGAATGTATATATTTTATCATGATCTCTATTCCTCTAATGGTTTTATAAATTTATTAATGGCATGTTTATTTTTTTCCTTTCAAATATTTTTTCAAGGTAACTTTATTGAAAGTGAGGGATTGGGAGTTATTTTGATATCTAAAGTGAAATTCTATGATTTTTAATGATTTGGTGGATATATGTAATTATTTTTATTGGTTTCCAAATGATTTAATTTATTAAATGTCCCAGATTTCACTTTAAATAATTTTCTCCTTCTTTTTAAAATGGTAATTATTTGGTGATTTTAAATGAGTTATTTTTCCACAAAAAAGTGTAAACCCATGGTTTGAAATGACTTTGAGCCTCTTAAATTATTAAAAATCCCTTATTTTTCATTGTTCTATTTTAAGGAATCTTTTGGTTTAAAGTCCTGTTTGGATTTTTGGTGATAAATTTTGAATGGAAGTGGGGATGACCACCCCTTTTTGAATATTGATTTGAATAAAATCTTTTGGATTGAAATTGATGATGTGTAACAACTCGGTTAAATTTTTTTGTTGATCCTATCTTGTGTTAATCCCTTTATATTATTTAATTGATTCATATTCCACCCATTATTGGGTGATAAAAATGGTATTATTTAATTGATGGAGTTTGAGGGTGAGTGGGAAGCAAACCAATATTAATAGAAATGTTGAGTGTTTGAACCCATGATAATACAGATGAGGATCCCCATTATCATCCATGTGACTTGATTAACTTACTCACATCCATTAACTATTAATTATAACTTGCGTAGTTAGATGAGGTTTCATATATTTATGGTTTCCTAGAGGAATCACACCCCATATATTGGATCCATAGAGAATATGATAGGTTTAGACTATGAACACACATCTATGAAAGTTGGTGTTTGTGGAACTAGTTTTCTTGGTACACATTGAACTACATGTACATTAAGTAATTATTCATGATGATTTATTTGTTATCTTTTCTATGAGGGAATCAATATCATATCATGGTAGTAACATTGACATGCTTATACTTGATACTCAATATATGACAGTGTTCATTATCACTACATGACATTGGAGATTCCTTTGATGATTGACTACTATTCTTGATTGATATCTTAATTGAAATTATGCATCATGACTATATTTTATTGAATATTTTAAAACTTTTGGTATCATGTGTATGCTCCAATTTTCATGATTTATCTAAATTTTCTAAGTGAAATGGATTTAAAATCCTTTCAAGAAAATTTATGGTTTTAAAATGATAATATGAAGTGTTTTCCAAATTTGTCTTAAAAATTGTTTTTGAAATATTTAAACCTATTTTTTAAAACTAGATCTATTATAAAATGATTTGATGGATTTTTTCTTCCAAATTAAATTTAAAACCTTTTATTCATAATGTTTGTTATCCTCTTTTACATATTTCAATTAACTTATGAATTAAATACATTGAATCTTTGATGAAATACTACTGGGATTTATAGCCCACTTTTAAAATTTAGTGCATCTTGGATTTATGTTTTGATTGAAGGTGATCATGTTATAACCCACATAATTATGGTTTCGTACTTGGTAAGCCATGTGATGGTGACTTGGGACATGGTGGGTGGTCATAGACCACCAAGAGATAGCTTTTTTGAGTTATGACTTCAATTTTATTTTTTTTGTCACCTCCTTGTACCTATGGTGGTTTTATGGATATTTTTATATGGTGATGTCTACATAATGTACATTGATTATTGTTATCTTTTATTATGGAAAAATCCATTCACAATGGTTGTTTTTAGATTCTCAAATGCATGTCAGTAGGCCATAGGGATCTGTAATGCTCTTTGAGTTAGTGGTGAATTGACTCGGATACCAATTTAGATGGTATCCTAGGTGGATTGGTTAAAATTGTATTAGATAAGGAATTTATATAAAAGAAATATCTCTTTATAAAAAAAAGTTTTTTGGTGTATGTTTTGAAAGAAGGGGATTAATAATGTTTTGGGACTCAATAGGTAGTCATGAGTATGTTATTTATCACTACCACTTCCCAATGAGAATTGTGTTTTTAGGAAAAGTAGGAACATGAGTATTTCTTTTGATTTATTGGTTTCCTATTAAAAAATTAGATTTATATTTTCTATGATATTTTATTTTCTTTTGAGAATCTATTATGATTTCTGTAAAAGTAATGGAAGGATGAACATAGTTTCATTTTGTCATCACGGTAAATAAATTGTGAGAAATTGGTACGACTAATATGGAAATCTATCTTAGAACTATTGTGAGTCTGGTTTATGGATTACCAGCCCATGAAAATAAGAAAATAATTATTCTATTATAATTATAAACATGACCCATTTTCTATTACTTCAATTTGAATTCATATATTTGAGGTCGGCTGAGAGGGTTATGGATGAGGTTTATTTCATTCTCTTGTTTGGTTTTTTCAACTTCAATCTATTTTGAGGATTTTAAATCCATTCTAAAAACAAAATTATGAATTAAAATGGGTTTTGTTGAGTACTTTCATAACATTTTTCATTTAAAATATAGTGACCATTATGAAAGGGTTGATTTGGAAATATGATTTTCTACCAGTAATTGGTGATTTGATAAATAAATGTGTTAAGAATAAATTTTGGTGTGCGATCTTTTTGAAATAGAAAATGGATTAAAATATTGGAAAATGTGATTATTGATTTAGAAACTATGAAATAATTTATATGGGATGGTAAAGTATTTTTGAAACAGTGATGGTTTTATATCCTGATTTATCATTTTGATAGGAATGATAAATGTTTTATATATGGGTAAATATGGTGTGTTTGAAAGTAGTGATGTATTTTATTAGAGTTTTTTGGAGAATTTTTTGAAACATTTTGGACTGTATTTATGATCTATTTGAGTTTTTAATTTTTATTGAGTCCATGTGGTTAATTTTTGTTGTCCATAAATGTCTCCCTAAAAACTTTCTATGAATGATAGAAAGTTTTATCTTCGATCTAGTCCTTTGAGAAGTGATTCACATTCCATGAATGTGACATCTCCAACTGAATACTCTACCCAAATTCATAATTGAGATGATGATCTAGATACCTTCCTTCATTTGGACCCCAACTAGTTGTTCTTGGATTGACATCTTCCTTATTACATAAGTGAGTGTGGTTCCCCTATAGTAATGAAGAGGCTTGAAGAAGATGAATATATTTTTTTCCACTGATATTTATAATGCTCTAAAGTTTAAATCTATATAATCCTCATTTGATGGACCTTCCAAGAGTGGTTTGATGTTTTTATTTTCCCATTTATTCAAGAATAAAATTATTTTTAATTATTCAACTCATTATTCATTTAAAAGTATTATCCTATATAAGTGATAAAATAAAAAATTTCTACGTTTTGGGTATTAGTCAAGATTATCTATTGGTAACTAATTATGGAATGATATGATAAATTTTGTTTTTTTATTACCTAAATTTTTTTGTAAGAACTCCATCAAGGTAGTCCATTTCATATAAAATAATCACCCATAACTTGGATATGTTGTCTTAGTTAACTATTTGATCTCTTATCTTATTAAAATTGAAAGGGCCTAGTCATCTGAGATAGAACTAGTAGAGATATGTAATGTAGAGAATGTATCATTCAATATTGACTTAACATAACATGTATCATACTATGAGTCACTTATGTTGGTTGAAAAGGGAAATTTTTCTCTGGGAAAAAAGAGTCATATCATATGTTTTTAATGTGGGGAACATTATAACTTTAAGAAGTTATGTTTAAAATATCTTTAAGATTATGAATGAGGTGGAATCTTGTGTCACCATAAGAAGTTTTTTACATTGGGTTACAAAATAATAAGTTTCATATGAGTTTCATTATCTCATATCTCTTGTGTATCACATTATTCAATATGATATGAAGTAATCCATTATCCTTAGAGAAATGATTTTCACATAGTGGAGGGGTTTCTGGGTGTTTTGGATGTTGACCCATCTTGTTATTTTGACATTGTATCAGAAACCATTCAAATATTTGTTTTTTTGTTCAATTTTGGAAACATTTTTCTTTTGGTGACATTTGTGGCTGGTTTTGGGATCATTGTGGATAGATTCTTTTATACCTTTACAATTATCATGACGATTGTTATATTTTCTTGAGATCTCTATGGTTGTTCCAAGTCGATGTGAACTCTTGAATAGTTATCCATTATATTGAATTGATGTTGTTCCTTAGTATCCTTTCCTCTTATAATGGTAAAAGCTCGATCATTATGCAATGGATGATATCACTTATGATAGTGTAGTTACATGTTTATTCACTAACCTTTTTTCTATGATCTTTTTGATTGGGCTTGTATATAACTTTGTTTTGTACTAGGAAAATAGTTTGATGTCGATTATTGAGGGATTTGGAACCTAGAAGTAACGATGTGTGTTTTGATGATATCATCAAGGTATGAGGCACAATGATGAAAATAATAGGTTACTATTGATTACATTCCAAGGGTAGATTTATCAGTTAGTTTTGTGCCTTGCTGGTAAATAGTTGATCATTGATAGATCTTGAGTAAATTGTATTTTTATAGAATCATTGAGGTATTTTGATTTTTCATTAATTGAGGATTCAGTATCTTCTCTTGTGTGTTTCTCCATTGAAAGAGTTTTTGGTCCCTCCTTTTATTTTATGGGATTATTTCTTCTTATATTTCACCATTTTAGAGAATCTTTAAATAATGGGGAGGCCTATAATAGGTCATTAGAATTTCTCTGGTTCAGAAGTGTGCAATGATCTTGGCATGTTGTTTAATAACGTGTGATGTTATTGGAGTTATACATGATGAAAACATTATAGGTGAGTTTTTCTTCTAATTTACGGACCTTCTACGTAACAATATGAGAGAGGGAGTAATTTTGCCTCACATTTTTGTATTTATTGGACAAGATGATTTACGAGGATAAAAAAAATTTATAGTGAGGAGATTATAAAATCTTGTCAGCATCGTTCATTTAATTTTTATCTCTTATATTTTATCTCCACTCATTTTGTAAATATTCAATAGTTTATTGAAATTTTTTGTGTTTAGTATAGGATGATGCACTATAGTGAGATTAGATGTGGTGTGGAGAAGGTGGAATGGTGAATTCTATCTCACTATGGAATAGAAAATTTTAATGCCTCTTCAAATTCATGAATAGTTGTTATGTGGATGATTCAATTGTGGTGTGGAGGATTTTGTTGGTTTTTCTATTTTTTCTCTAATATGGTGGGTAGGTGATTTTTGATGGAGGGAGTGTTTGATGTTTCTATGCCATTTTGAGAGTATTTGTGGTATGTTGTGTGTGTTGTTCCATAGACCTTAGTAGTTAAATGGTAAGGGGGTTTGGATTGTGTAGTGGGTCGAGGAGTAGATTAAACTAGAGGTGGGTGCATTATAGCCCAATTCACTATTTCATTGTATAACTATTCTTTAGACTCTCTGTATTAGGGCTATGTGTTACATAGTGTGGTCTTTTGTTTTCCATAAATAATGATCACGAGTCCTATTTAACTACAAACTCCCCAATGGGAATAAACACGAACACTTTTAATTTTAGGATCCCTCTAGAGGAATTTTGGTTCTCCTAACCAGATCGAAATGTTAGTCGATGTGGTGATACTCTTCCAATAATTTCTTGTCCTCATAGACTTTGATCTCTCTAATACTCTTAAATAATTATTCAAATAGGATATATTGAACTTTTTATTCAATTGATCATGAATAGTTTATGTGAATCTATAGATCATGGATATTTTCTAAATTTTATTGAATTCCCTCCCCCATAATTTAGTGATCACTATCAATCGTGACATGCCTCAGATTTTATGCAATTAAATTTTATCTATATTCTAAGTATGTGTTTCTATTCATATTATTCATTCCTATTCGATAAAACATTGTATGATATGGCACAAATTCTGGGGGGGTGAATTGAATATTAAGAAAAATGAAATTAAAACCTTTAAGGAAGGTTCTTAACATAAAATAAAACAATTCAAAAAGCCTCTTATAAAAGGAAATAAATGATTAGACTGAACCTTGGTCCGATGATATTGTTATGATACCACAGTTTATGAAAAAAATTTATTATAATTGGATACAAATATCAAACTAATATAGAGTGTAAATGATTCTACCATATATCATGTAGAATCAATACTAAAAGTATCAGTCGTAATTAAAACAATTACAAAATAATATAGATAGAAAGAAGAAATAAAAGGAGTATCCTTCAATTACAATAAGTAGAAAAAAAGTAAAATATATTAGAAATCTTTTACCCCAAAGAGTCTGGCATCCTTTGACCTAGGATAATTGGAATGTCTTACCAAGACTAGTAAGCCCTCAATACGATGATCGACAGGTCCATCTTGTTATCCTCTCAAGCCATGAATTTGAAAAGTAATCGACACCTATGTCTTTCAAATACTTAAAATCCCTTGATATAAAGATTGAATTAACCGTCGACCTATCCTTGACAGACTTTGATCGTTAACACCGGATCAGATGAACAATGAAATGAAAATCAATTATTTAAATAAAAAAACTAAGAAAGAGTCATTCACATTTTGAATTTTCAAGGATTTTTCACAAAGAAAGAGGGAAGTCACACAATCTCTCTCTAGAACATAGAAGTTACCGATGTTGTTTTCTCCACTTTAAATAACCTCTTATTTATAGGCGTCGGGTTCAATGGTCATATTTTCTCCAAGGTTCATATTTCTCTGGAATACTCAGAGGGACTTGGACACATGGAATTGTAACGATCATATTGAAAGAGAAAACATGACATCATTTTGATTAGTTTATAACTAACTCCATGATGTCATTTTGGTTAAAAAAATAGGTATATGAAAATGATAATATGAGTATTATTGATGTAACCCATTTTTTTTGATAAATGAATAAAAACATGCATGTGATAAAAGTATAACATGAGTACAATTAAAATTTCTTGTTAGTATGAAATAATTTAAAATAATGATTTGATGCAAAGTGGGTAAGATACACATTATGAGTATAGTGGTTAGAGTCTGTATGGTCAACAGAGTAAGTACGATAGGCAGAGTTAGTATGAAAGACAGAGTTAGTACGATAGACATAGTCAGTACAATGGATAGAGTCAATATAATAGACAGAGTTAGTATGATGGACATAGTCAGTACGATAGACAAACTTAGTATTATAGATATATTTAGTAAGAATGTATAAAGAGATTCATGATTTCCAAAATAAAAGATATAATGTCAAAAAAATACTTTTTACTAAACAATATCCATCTTTTTGGAGAGCACAAAACACTAAGTAAAACTAGAAAGAAATACTTATCTCCCCCTGAGTTATGAAAACTATTTTGAAAATATAAATGAATACAACTAACCTCCCCCGTAGGTATATAAATTATTAAGTATTTTTTTCATATCTTTTCATAGTTTTATATGTATTAAATTTGAGTAAAACATTATGAAATCTCCACCTTTGTAAAATTTACCCGCCTTTTATAAAACATTCTTCACTATGTGATTGAAAAAAATAATGGGGTAATTTTTAGTTTCCATAAAAATTTTAGAGAGAAAAAAAAGGAAAATAGTGGAAATGAAAACATAAACCTCATCGAATTGTCCAAAGTTCATATAATTTCAAATGAAAAACAATAAAGAAAGATACAAAAAAACATTCACTTGTTTTCTATTTATTTATCTTTTTTATCAACTAATGGAGAATTAAATTAAACTTCGTTATCTCTTCCTTTTCTTCTGATATAGAAACAACCGGAGTTTTGAGAAGCTATTATTAGTCTTCCAATAGTGGATCATCGTCTTTGATGGTCTCTTCTTAAATTCTAATCACTTTATCAAGAGTATCAATTCTGTTCTTCATATTCTTAATTTCTTCATCCAATAATGTTTTATTATTATTTAACAAAACAATTTCATATATAAAAGATGAAACCTTCAGAAATTAGGACTAAAAATAAATAAACCGTTCATGCAACTATTTCAATGAATGAGTATTAGAACCTTGATTTTTTGGGATCTGATTCTACGTTTCAATTGTTTCCTTATCAAGATTTTTAAAATCAATAGAAAGGTCATTTTAAAGCCTCCATAAGTCTTTAGTTGATTCCTATTGTTCATTCACTAGGATTTCTATTTTGTATTAACATTTAGTCATCTTGTTTCAAGCCTTCTTATGAGAAAAAGAACTATCACTCAATTCTATATTAACCTCTATTGACACCACTTTCTTTCTAAGCTCTCATACTGAACCAAATTTCTTTCCTTGATTCCTAATGATGAAATCAATTTTTCCTTATGTTTAAGGAATGTGAAGAATATTATTCTAAATTTTTCTTAAAACATGAACAATGTAATTTCTTCTATTCAATGAAATTGTATATTCTGAATCAATATCAACATTTTACAATTAAAGTACATTAGATCAGCTTGATTCTTCATCAGGTTGTTTTACTTTTGATTTATCTTTTTTCTTTTTGACTCATTGTTCTTCTTTTCAACTCTTTCTTCTTCATATTTTTAAGTGATGATAATGGTTATCTCAGCAAGAGAACTTTGGGAAACTTTCTATACTAAATAGGGAACTTCTTCTGATTTAGTTTCTATAGACTAAACTAGTTCTTGATCGACAAAGTTATTTTGTTGTTAAACTCCTTCAGTATGTTTTTGAAGAGAGGATTATTCATTACGTATCTTAGAGCTCTGAAGATATTCCATAAGAAATTAATCTTCCTCTTCGTTTTCTCCTTCCTTCTATAAACCCGATTGAATAACTTCTTTTACTATTTATTTTCCTTTCTCTTTTCCGGGAAGAGTCTTTATGATCAGTTATTGTTGAAATTCTTATGTCAGTTGAGAACTTTCTTACTCAACACCTTTTAATATCTGGAAAACATAAAAATATTGAGATTTTTTTTCCAAAGGTTTCTTGTTTTGCATCTCAGCCTATAGAGTATCTTCTATTCTCATCTTATATGCTAGAACTTCACCTGGATCCAGAAGAAACTGAGGATCACATTCTTTTCTTTTTTCTTTCTCCTTTCTACCCTTGGCTGCGACCTCTTTACAGTGTTACATTTTCTTCTTTGGGTTTTCACTGATTTGAGGATGTGACTTTTGAGAAGATACAACTGCTGGGGATGATTCTTTTAACTGTGGTGCCGATTGATTTCATTTCAATTCTTGCAAATCCGTAACAAACAACTTTGATTCAATATCAAAATGAAAATTAATCTTTCTGATTGTATCTTTTCTAATCCATTAACCTTTCAAGATTTTCAATTCTCCTTTCACTGGAAAATTACAAGACTTTAAAATTCCAAGGATAAAATTCTTAAGAATGGTTGGATATTTGACTAGATTTTATTTAATTTCTCCAGACTTCAAATTTTTTATTATATAAAAAATGTAAACCATGATATTTACATTTCCCGTTTTCAAAATATAGTTTAACATGAAAATATCAAAAATCTTAAGAGTCACTCTATCCCCTTTCCTTGGAATAAGAATCCCTTGAATCTATATGGAAATAAAATGATTTCTTAGAGCTATGAGATACTTTTTTCATCTCCTAATTGATAACAAAGGTTGACTTTTCATCTATTTCCTTATTAAACATACTGATATCCCTAGGTAACATTTGAGAAAGACAGAAGGAGTAACCTTTAATAGATATATTGAGGAAATGTACTGCTTGTTTCATTGACATAAAAAAATTTATATCATACACATCAAATTTGATCATCATGTCCTTATCAAAAGCCACTGTATTGTAGAATTGTTTAACCACTTCAACAATTATTGGATCCGGATATGGTTTATTAAACCAAAGAGGTTCCCATCCATGGAACTAAATAATCCTTTTGATTGATGAGTCATAAAAATCAAATAAATCTTGAGAGACTATCCTTTCTTTAAAAAAATCCAATTATGTGAAAGTTTGTGAAGATATATCTACAGTAGTATTGGTAGAAGACTGAGACATAATGTTGTTTGAAAAATAAATTATTATACTGAGTCTTACAAAAAGGATCAGAGCTTTGTCGCGAAATATGAAGAACTGATGTGGATTCATGGAGGGGGTTTCTATTTATAGGAAAATTCAGGTGATTTTTGGACTTCTACGGTTGAGATTAGATGAAAAAGAATCCAACAGTAGAGAATAAAAGATGATTTTTTAAAAAAAATTAAAAAAATGAGAAACAATAACATAAAAGAAAAGTATTACAAAAATAAAAGTGAATGTACCAGTCAAAGATAGCAAGTGAGTAGTTGGGTTCGTAATATTATTAATGTAAAAACATAAAACAATATAGAAAAGAAATAGATAAACAAGTAAAGTAAATATTGTCAAATATAAATATGATGATATGAAAATAAAAAAATATCTATTGTTAGACCGTTAGAAAATAATGTCAATAACATAAGTTTTCATGTATAAGGAAAAAACTTTATTACCAAAGGTTATCAAAACAATGGACGACAAATTCATTACCATATGTTGTCAAGCCAATGAAAGGAAATTCAAAACAATAAATAGAATGTAAAAAACAATAAACATAATGTAAAATAAATAAACAGAAAGTCAAAATAATAAATAGAATTTCAAAATAATAAATAGAATGTCAAAACAATAAAAATAAATTCAAAACAATAAACAGAATGTCAAAACCATAAATACAAAGTCAAAACAATAAACATAATGTCAAAACAATGAAAAAAATGTAAAAAAAATAAATATAATGTCAAAAAAAAATATCAAAATAATAAATATAAATTCAAAACAATAAACAGAATGTCAAAACAATAAACAAAAAGGGAAAATAATAAACAGAATGTCAAAACATTAAACAGAATGTTAAAACAATAAAAATAAAGCAAAAAAATAAATATAATGTAAAAATAATAAACATATTGTCAAAACCATAAACATAATTTAAAAACAATAAAAAAAATGTCAAGACAATAAAAATAATGTCAAAATAATAAACCGAATATAAAAACAATAAAAAATAATTTCAAAATAATAAACAGAAAGGAAAAACAAAAAAATAATGTCAAAAACAATAAACAGAAAGTCAAAATAATAAATAGAATGTGAAAACAATAAATAGAATGTCAAAAAAATAAATATAATGCCAAACCAAAAATTAAGCCTAATGATATAAATAAAATAACTAAAGAAACAAATAAAAAAATATAACCACATAATTTAAGATAAAATAAAAAATAAAAAATAAAAAATAAATATAACAATGAATAAAATACTAATATTATCCCCCAATGAAGAGGAGTATTGGAAAAAACTATTTCCTATACCAACAATATTTCCTTAAGAATTGTCTTCGAAGGAAACATTTTATCCTTTCATCTTGATAACTTTTCCAAAGATGCTTTTTTCCAATCATGTTCTTGTAATATCCAATATACATGCACAATGTATTTTTTTTTGGTTTCTTATTTTGTTTTCCTAAAACACAAATAATTAAAATTTTTGAATCAAAAATAGTTTAGATCCATAAATGTTATCAATAAATATTTTGGAATCCACATTTGTATTGAAAATCGAGCATTGTGGAGACCCAAATATTGAGTTTTATTAAGAAAATAATTCCTTTCCCAATGTCCACCACATTGACATTTAGTGCAGAATGGAGAACTTTTGGGAAATAAATTTTTATTCTTAAAAACCGATTTTGAATGAGTACATCCCATTCTGAAACTATTCATTAGAGGATAAATTTGAGAATACATTTTATAAAAATATTTCCTTCCTGTAGTGAAATTAGAAAAACGTTTCTTCAAGGAAAGGATTTCATATTTTAGGCTGATGACCAAATTATTATCCTCATTTGTATTAGTTTTAGAATTGAGTATTTCTTCTAAAAACATTTTCTCAGAAATCATATTTTCAAAATATTTAGAAATCTTATTCTTATCAAAATTCACATTTTCATGTTTTTTATAAATATTTTCTATCTCAAGAGTTTTAGAATCAAAATATTTAGAGAGATCTCGTACTTATCTTGTTAAAATTTCAATCCAATTATTTTCTTTGTAAAGTTTTCTAGAAACTTTAAAATATTCATTATCTAAATGCTTAAAAAATATGGAAACTTCTTCACAAGAAGGTAAATAATTACCATTCTATGAGGAGGTTGTTTCTTCATCATAAGAATAATCATTATCAGGATAATTGTTACTCAAAGAAAAATTAGTAAGAGATTTAGAATTGTGTACCTTATCCATTAATCCATGATGATGAGTTTTTTAAAGGAGAACAACATTATTGTGATTTGAGATATCACTCTCAGAAGAGTCTTTTGAAGAATCACATCTACTAGCACTCTATGAGTAATTTACATTTAAGACTTTCTTTCCTTTGGAAATCCAGTATTTATTCTTATTCTTCTCTAAATTTATTTCCATTCTGTCTTTTCTTTTTAGCATATAAAAATCAGGTCGAATGTGTCTTAGTCTTTTATATTCATAACATGTGACTTAAAAATTATTATTTTCCTTGATTCATTTGGAAGTATTTTTATATATATTTTTTAAATTCTTATTTCCAAAAAAAATTTATTCTTCTCACAAGATTTGAATCATCATTCTCTGAAAGCTCAGTATCACTAGAATCTAATAAGACATCTACCTTTCTCTATTTTGACTTAGTTTTCATAGGTGATTTATACTTGGTAGGATTTGATGTAGTAGGGAATTCCACTCCACCCTTCTACTTTTTCACTTCACCTACATCTCTCTTAAGTCTTACTTCAAATAGAAACAGAGTTACAGGGGAGTCATTAAGAGTAAGATTAGTAATCTTTATAGACTCATCAACTGTAGTCCTCTTGGATTCCCATTCATTTAGAATACTATATGTGATATTTTCCACTAACACTTCATCTTCTAAATTTTTCTCTCCCATATCATTAAGGATGTTAACAAATCTCAGAAAACATTGTTTAACCTTAACTATAGTTTCACCAACTAGAAATTCGAAATCTTGATAATCAGCTCTGAGCACAACTCTTCTTATTTCAACAACTTTGGAAGTTCCAAAGTCTGTAATCTCTAATTTCATCCATATTCAATTTTTGGCTTCACCGGAAGAGATTTGGATGTAAATTTTCAAGGTCATATAACAGAATAAAGTATTTCATATCTTATAGTTTAACTAATACTGTAGTTTTTTTTTGGTTGTAAAATTTTTGACTTTTTCTTGGGGATTTTATAGTCACCAGTGATCATAAGAAAGTTTTAAACACCAGTTTTTATAATAAAGACCTCATTCGATCTCTCCAATATTCAAAATAATTATCATCAAATATAATAGGTCATATAGGATTAATATTTTAAATTGAATAAACATTAATCATTCCTGCCATCCTAAAGAATCAAAATCCTTCTTCCAAAAATACAAGTTAGTCTATTTAGAAAACAATGTAATTTAAAAATATAAAAAGAAGTGGAAACCCTCCTCTAATACCAATTGATGGATAATAATGGATATGAGATGGAACAAATACAATTGGGGGGGGGGGTGAATTGTATATTAGCAGAATTTCTTTTAAAACCATTATGTAATGTTCTTATCATAAACTAAATCAATTCAAAAATCCTCTTATAAAAGGAATCAAATGATCGGACTAACTACATGTCTGATGATATTTTTAGGATACCACATGTTATAAAACAATTTTATTTATATTGAATACAAATACCAGAGTAATATAGAGTGAAAATGAATCTACCATATTTTTTATATAATCAACAGCAAAAGTTTAATATGTAATTAAAAAAATTACAAAATAATATAAATAGAAAGTAGAAATAAAAGGATTTTCATTCAATTAAAATAAGAAGTACAAAATTTAAAGATATTAAAAATATTTCACCCTAAAGAGTAGGGTATCCTTTCACCTAGGATAATTGGTATATCTTAGAAACACCAGTAAGCCCTAGATATGATGATCAGAATGTACGTCTTGTTATCCCCACAAGCCCTCGATTTTATAGGTAATCATCACCACTATCTTTCAAATACTTGAAAGTCCTCGATATGAAGATCAGTTACACCATCTGCCTATCCCAAGCATCCCTTAATCATTATCACCTGATCGGATGCACAATGTAAAAAAATAACTTATTGAAATACAAAAACTAAGAAAATTCCGTTCATGTTTTTTAGTTTCAAGGCTTTCGTACTAAGCAGGAGAGAAATCATACAATCTATCTCTAGTACTCGGATGCTTCTGAAGTTGTTTTCAATAATATAAATGACTTCTTATTTATAGGCCTCAGGTTTCAAAGGTTGTATTTTATCTAATGATAATATTTATTCAGAAAACCTAGAGGTACTTGGACACATTTTATTATAATATCCATAATGAAGTAGAAAAAGAGATATAGTTTTTATTAGATTATAACTAACTCCATGAAATCATTTTGGTTAAAACAATAGGTTCATGAAAATGATAACATGAGTACCATTGATGTAAAACATGTGTTTTGATAAATTAATAAAAACATTCACTTGATAAAAGTATAACATGATTATGATTACTTTTCAGTAATAAATAATGTAAAATATTGATATGATGTTAAGTGTGTATGATACACATTATGAGTATAATGGTCAGAGTCTGTATGATAAAAAGAGTAAGTATGATAGACAGAGTCAGTACGATTGATAGAGTCAGTATGATAGATAGATTCAATATGATAGTCATAGTCAATATGATAGAGAAAGTCAGTATGATAGAAAGAGACAATACAATATACAGAGTAATTACGATTGTATAAAGAGATTTGTGATTTCCAAAATAATAGATATAAAAGTCAAAAGATGACTTTTGACTTAATAATTTCATAATTAATTGATTCTTGAAAATTAATAGACATGTATTTCATTTTATTAATATATATGTCTTATATTTGCTGATTTTGAATTCCCTCATTAAAGTTTATTTGGTCCTCTTCTCAATGAATTTTACATGGAATTGATAGAATTGATCAAGGCCCTAATTACTCTCATGGATAAATAAATTTTTGAATTCCATGTTGATTTTGATTTCCATCCAAGGATTTTTTTCATGGTTAATTTGTAAAAAGTCAAGTATTAGATGTGATTTTTATTTATAAAAAGAGATTATTTATTTTGAACGAAATTGGTTCATATATGTAATTATTTCCACAGGGTTTCAAAAGATTTAATTATTGAAATGAACAGGACACCTCCATGACTGATTTTCCCTATTTGTTTTAAATTGGTGTTCTATAGTGATTTGAAATTTATAATTTGGTCAAAAAAGAAGTTTAAACCCATGTTTGGAAATGAATTTGGGTCTCTTTAATTTAAAAACATCCTTTGAATGCCTAAAGTATTTTTTTGAAAATAAATCCATGAATTAAAAACCTGTTTGGTATTTTTGTGATGAATTGTGAATGAAAGAGGGGATGATCAGCCATTTTTTAATGTTAATGAGAAGGAATGGATTTGGATTCAAATTATGATGCATCATGGCTCGGTTGGGACTTTGTGATGATCCTATTTTTGTTAAAAGTATTTTATGATCTGATTAATTCATTCACATACCCAAATTGGGCATTGAAAAATTTGTTATTATTTAGGGGGTGTTTTGGGGAGAGTGAGATATGAACTAATATTTACTAAAAAAAATTAGGGATTAAAGCCACATTCATACTGATGAGGATCCATATTATGATTTATGTGACTTGGTTACCTCACTCACCTCTTTAGAATGGTCATGGGGAATGGTTAGTAATATTATACAACATATATTTTTTCTTCTACAGTGGAATGACACCCCATATAGTGGATATATATAGAATATTATAGGTTTAGTGTATGAATGGGTGGGTAAGAAAAAGGGTGTGTGAGGAACTCATTTTCTTGAGACTCATGAGAATAGATGTAATACTGATTATTAATCGTGATGATTTATTGATTATATTATATATGGTGGACTCACTATCATATATTTTTTATACCTTTCACTTAATTATACATGATACTCAATATGTTATAGTTTTCATTTCACATCTTGGAATTAGAGTTTCCATTCTTGATTGATCACTACTCTTGATTGATCTTTTTATTAAGTTGATATATTGTAACTCTATTGTATAAAATTTTGTAAAAATTTTGATATCAAGTGGGCTGTCACGGCCCGTCCTCAGGGCCCATGTCGTGACTACCCCAAGCCCGCCTTCCATAGGCCAGGGGCTGCTTACTAGCACCAAAGGTGTAAATCCCTAAACTAGGAAGGCTTTGCCTTTATAAAAGTAAACAAGCACAAAATACTACGCAATAGGAAGTAAACACTAAGTGAAAATTGTATACAAAAAGCTGTATTGAAAGTAAAGGGGTCAGAAATACTATGCCTACAGTAAAGTATGATAAAAGCTAAAAAGGAAAGCTCTTGGAACATCCGACGAGTATCCTACCTAATGGGTAGGTACAAATGGCCAGCTTGTCACTCCACGTCGACCGTCTGCTCTGTGTATCATCGCACCGTGTGGTCCACCTTCGGGTACCATCTGGTCCGGGATAACTCTTTGCCTCTATCAAAGTTGTCCATCATCTGCATATAACACAACGAGGTGCGGGAATAACCCATGCAGGGGTGAGTATAACGATACTCAGTAGAGACCTTGAGACCCCCAAAGGTCGCCCAGAATCCATGAAGGATAAACCGTAGAAGGAAGATACAACCACAAAGTATCAATAAACCCTACATAGCTATCTGCCCATACATATACCTAAGTTATCAATCTCAGTTCAGCTCTAACTCTCGAGCCCAAGCACAACCCACTCCACATATGAATGAAGTCAATCACATCAATGATAATGAATTAAAGTCAAGACTCAACTCACACAGGTATACATAATTTAAAGAGAGTAAGAGATGAATAGTTGTATCCACTAAATCATCTTTTACTATCGAATGGCAGATACCTGCAGAAATATAAACAATAGTATGTCGTTGTTATCGATCCCATGGAGGATTCAGTCTAGTCTCATTGCCGTCGAACCCCCGAAGGATTCAGTCCAGTCTCGTTCTTGTCGAACCCACAGAGGATTCAGTCCAATCTCGTTGTTGTCAAACCCATAGAGGAATCAGTCCAGTCCCGTTGCTGTCGAAACGATAGAGCATTCAGTCCAGTCTCGTTACTGTCGAACCCAGGGAGGAATCAGTTCAGTCGTGTTGCTGTCGAACCTGCAGAGGATTCAGTCCATTCTCATTATTGTTGAACCCAGAGAGAATTCAGTTCAGTCTCGTTGCTGCCGAACCCATGGAGAATTCAGTCCAGTCTCGTTGCAGTCGAACCCACAGAGGATTCAGTCCACTCTTGTTGCTGTCGAACCCATGGAGGATTCAGTCCCGTACGGTAGTCATCACACCCAGCTCTAGGGTTCCCGCACACAGTACGCCCGATTCTGGGAGGGTCTGCTCCTCGAGAAAAGGGTTCGATACATCAACTATCATGAAGTCTATATTTGATGTATCCCGAAGTTCCGTATCTTCCAAAGAAACCCAACGTTACAGACAGAGTGTCAATCAGATGCCCAGCCTGAGTGTTATTGGATTTTTCTTTCTAGGGGCTCGGTTGGAATTATGCTCGTTCCAAACCCGGTCATTTTCCAATGTCATCCAAAACTCACTTATAGTATCTCAAAAGGACCGCTTTGTTTCTAGTGTCCCAGTTTTGTAGATGACACGTCGATCAGACACATAGTCTAGAAGATATTCACCTTTAAGCATAACGGGACCGGACCGTCAAGACCAGTGGGATGGCGGGTCTGCCAATCCTGGCACGGCGGGTCCGACCCGGCTGGGGGTTCGGCCCGGCAGGGGGTTCGGCCCGACACACTAGGGAACAACCCGACCCGGCTGGCACGGCCCATCCCGGAAGGGCGCGGCCCGGCCCGGCTGGGTGCGGCCTGACCCGGCTGGACGCGGCCCGGCCTGGCGGGGCGTGGCCCGACCAGCTGGTCGAGCGAACCGGTGGGCACTACCCCTCGTTTTCCAAAATGGCCCCGCCCTCCTGTCCAGCAGGCCAAAGCCACAGGTCTTCCCAGTATGAGCGGCCCGTTGGTTCTGGCCGTTGTCCTCCGCATGCGGCGCCCGGCGGCGCCACAACCTTCAACCCGGCCGGTAGGTGGACGGCCAGTTCATCGCCGAAGTGGCCGGTAGAGCGCGGGCTGCTATGCTCCACAGCGCGTTGCCACAAGGCACCATGATCCTCCTGTCCGGCCAGCTACGACCGTCCAGTTCTTCTTCAGCCGAGTGGCCCGATTATGGGCCGTGGTGTCTTCCGCCCATGCGGCTCTTGGTGCCATGGTTCTCTAATGGGTCGGCGTACGGCTGCAACCTTCAGTCATCGTCAACTCCAGTCACCTTCACCTCTTCATCACCACCTCCATTACGAAAAAAAACAAGGGTTAGGGAGGGTCGTCGGGCCGTGTGTGTTCGGCCCGCTCCCTCTATGTTAGGCGATAGCTGTTGGCCGAAGACATCCACGAAATTCAACGAAGAATATGGTAAAAATTATTCACTTAAAATTGAAAAAACCCATACCTCATAATTGACATCGCACATCAAAGAGCTGTAGAAGATGAGCATCGCCGAGGTCGGGTGTCGCTAAATACGGACGCCGATTCTATTGAAGTCAGGGTGCGTCTGAAGTGGGAGCACAGTTGGCGAAGTTCATCACATTCTTCGTCAGAGATATTCTTTGATGAAGAATGGTGTTCTTCATCGAGAGAGGAAGACCTTATTCTATTTCTCTATAGGTTTATCCACCAAAATATTTTCCATGAAAATATTATAAAAGCTACCCAATTTTAATAGATTAGACATGCAATTCCAAAACAATTCAAATGAATTGTTGACACCACAAATTAATTAATGAAGTCTTTAATTAATTGTGTTGGAATACTTAAAGAGAGGGAGGTAGAGAGGATCTACCATAAAAAGATGGGTGTTTTCAAATTTAATGAAGGGGTGTTAATGGGGAGTTTAAGGGAGTTGAGGGGAGGTGAAAGGGTTTGGGTTCGTGTGGCCCCCACAACACTAAATCCTCTCATGGGAGGTTATGTGGGGTTTCGGCTCCACTCCTAACTTCCTCTTGGAGGAAATAACCACCTCTTAAAATAAAATTGTGTATCACCACAATTTTATTTTATTTATGATAAATCCCCAAATTATAACTTTCAACCCGCATAAAACGCAACTACGGTAATGGTCCTCTTAAGCGAATTCTGGTGCTGCGAGTTCATCTGTGCCCTCAGATTTCAATTCCAAGCACTGGTTAAAATGATAGAAAAACCAACACAAACGTTTACTGGATGTACCTGAAAAAACATTATAAATTGACTCTGGGCACACCGGGCCTCCGAATCAGGTGCCGTCAGAAACCACATACTTGAAAAATTAAAAACTATTTAAGAAATGAATTTCAGTGAAATTTCTAGGAATTTACATTACCTCCACCTCAGGGATTTACGTCCCCGTAAAGCTATAACACACTCTAGGGAAACAGATGAGGGTACTGAGCACACACCTGAGCCTTTCGCTCCCATTTCCTCTCCTGGAGGTTCCGGTGCTGCCAGCGAACATGAACTAGAGGAATCGACCGTCCACGTAGGACCCTCTCCTGTCGATCCTCGATCTCCACCCAGACCTCCGTGAATGTCTCCCCGTAACCTATATCCAGCTTCCGATGGTCAATGATGTGAGATGGGTCATGCACGTATCTCCTCAGCTGAGATACGTGGTAGACGTCATGCACCCGGTGCAACTAAGGTTGTAGGGCCAGGCGGTAAGCCACCTCGCCTACTCTGTTGAGGACCTGGAGCAGTCCGATGAAGCACGGAGATAACTTGGCGCCCCGGCCAAATATTCATATACCTCATCAAGGTGAGACCCATAGAAAGACGTGGTTGCCTTCGTCGAACTCCAGTGGTATCCATCTTCTATAAGAATAGGACATCTATTTTCTCTGTACATTCTTCATCCACTCCTGGATGATCTGCACCTTCTCCTTCGTAGCTTGAACCATCTCCAGTACTAAAAGTGGAGACTCCCTTCAGTCAGTCCAGCACAAAGGTGATCTGCATGGTCGGCCATACAATGCCTCGTAAGGGTCCATCCCGATGGTGGAGTGGTATATGTTGTTGTACACAAATTTAATCAAGGGTAGGTGATCCTCCAACCTCCGATCATAGTCAAGGACACATGCATGGAGCATTCCCTTGAGAGTATGAATGGTCCTCTCAGTCTGACCGTCTGTCTGAGGATGGAAGGATGTGCTTAGACATAGCTGCGTCCCAAAATCCTCCTGTAACCCCTTCCATAGTTGAGATGTGAAACAAGAATCTTGATCGGAAATGATAGTCGATGGCACACCATGAAGCTGTACGATCTCCTGAATGTAGAGGCGTCCCAAGCTCTCTATCGAGCCCTACTCTCTGATCGATAGGAAGTGGGACGACTTGGTTAGTCGGTCTACGATCACCCAGATAGAGTCGTGTCCTCAAGATGTACGTGGAAGCCCATTCACAAAATCCATAGATATCATATCCCACTTCAACTCTGGGACCTCTAAGGGTTGTACCAAGCCTACTAGTACCTGGTGCTCCGCCTTCACTTGCTGACAAGTGAGGCATCATGAAACTAACTCTGCTACTGCCTTCTTCATACCCGGCCACTAGTGTTGTCGTCTGAGGTTCTGATACATCTTCACCACCCTTGGATGTACCGCTAGAGGGGAAGTGTGGAACTCCCTCAACACCTCATCTTGTATTGAAACTGGTACCATTGTACGTCCCCTAAAGAGGATGATGTGCTCCCCTCCTTCAGAAAATCCATCAGGTACCTACCCTAAGGATATCTAAGAACATTGCATCTCACAGTCAACATCCCCATGTTGTTCCTCTCTGACTCTCTAAAGGAGAGGAGGAGTAACTGTGAGATACTGTAGAAATCCTGCTCCATCTCTATCCATAAAGGATATCTGCAATGCGGCCAGCTGCTCGGTCGCCTCTCCTAGCAGCTGAATTCCTGATCTCCTACTGAGAGCATCTGCTACAACGTTCCCCTTCCCAGGAGTATAGAAAATATCAAAGTCATATTCCTAGAGGAACTCAATACATCACCACTGTCTCAGGTTCATGCCCTTCTAGGAGAAGATATAACTGGGAATATGGTGGTCATAGTAGACTATAAAGCACCCGCCCATCATATAGTGTAGCCACATCTTCATGGAGAAGACCACTGCTACTAACTCCAGGTCATGGGTAGTGTAGTTCTACTCATGCAATCTTAGCTGACGAGAACCATAAGTGATCATTGCTCGATCCTGCATCAGGACACACCCGAGTCTGGATCTTGATGCGTCGTAGTAAACTACATACCCAATGCCCTCCTTCAGTATCCTCATGATGGGCACACTGGTTAATCTCTACCTCAACTCCTGAAAGCTCTACTGACATCCCTCTGACCAAATGAAGGGTTTCCCCTTCTTCATCAACATCCTACAAGAGCTGCTAAGATTTCTCATATTCTGAGAAGAGAAATCCGGTCTCATCCTATGGATGAACCACATTCTATGCCTAATATAGTGAATCCTGACATGAACGGTACTATCTCATGCCATGTATGACGTCGTAAGGCCGCGACGCTACTATCATGAGATCCAACTATTACTCTCGCCTCTAAGGGTTGAGTCTCACTGTCGACATATGTGTTTGGTCACTGGGTCTCCTCCATTAGGAATCTGAAATGTGAGGGTCAGGTCAATGGTTTTAACCAGAACCTCTCATAATCCACCACATAAAAAGGATGCAGAAGCAAACGTCACAAGGAAAAGTGTCATTTATTAATGAAGATGAAAGTACAAAGACACAAAGAATCCACAAAAAATGACATCAATGAAGCTAGAAGCTTCATAAACAAAGGCATCCTTGACTTGAGCTAGTCCCAGTCCTATCCTATTGTTGCTCGTCCAGATCCTCTACTACATCTGCCAGATCCCGGTGGACCTCCATGGTTGAACCTCTGACACTAACTGGAAGGTCCCTTTACTTCTTGCTACTCATTTGGAGGACTGGTCGAGCAATCTCGAGCCATGTGACCCTACTCGCCGTATGAATAGCACTGCCTACTCCTCATATGGCTGGCTCTAACTCTTGTTCCCCGCACAACCATACCTGTATTCTGGGGTCGCCCACTTATTGGCCTTGTATGCTTGGACCTCTATGACATCTTTCTACTGCCGACTGCAGAAGTCCCCACTATGGTCGGAAAACTCTATGGAATGAGCAGTATCTCCTGAGCCCGCACAAAGTGTAGAGTCGCTGGTACAAACTGTGCCCTTAAAATACACTAGAAGTCTCCCCATGTGAGATTCGCCTCATCATAAAACTGGAGAATCTGGCTCCACCACCTCTCTTCTGTTCCCTGAAACAGACTAACATCTAGGTACACCATCAAGTCAGCGGGTGTCCCAACTGTGTGGAAAACTCATGCTTAAACCCCCAGCCAGCTCCCGACTGTCTGAAAATATATCTCCCCTCGAAACCTCGTAGGTCTCTGTTGTAAGAACTCATGCAACGCACTATAGTGGTGTGAAATTTCTTCTACTGGGGCTAGTGGTATCAGTGTTCCACTGGGTTGTGGTACCACTGGTGCCTCCGCTGTGATGGGGTCCTGCACTGAGGCCTTGTTGCTCGGTGGGCTACCATCACATACGTAACTTGGATCCCTAGCTGGATTCCTTAATGGTGCTATCTTGAAAAGAAACTGGTGCACCACGGTCAAAAAGGTATACCTGGTGAGCTGACACAAAGTAATCACAAAGAAAACTTTTCAATGGAATCGCACGAGCAATCGGTGTTTTCATGCACTGAGTCGGAAATCAGAGGTCAGGGTCCTGGTGTATGGATACGTCGGCCGCTGCACCAACACGGGACTCCCTGGACTAAAGACCACACTCAATAATCTTAACACTATTTATTCATAGAAAACAATGATGAATGTGCTGAGTTATGTGGTATAATCGACTCCTCTGATACCAATTTTTCACAAACCTTCCTTGGGGCCCATGCCGTGACTTCCCCAAGCCCACCATTCATAGGCTAGGGGCTGGCGAGTAGCAGTAAAGCCGTAAAAACCTAAACTGAGAAGGTATTGCCTTTATAAAAGTAAAAAAACCCAAAATAGTACACAAGAGGAAGTAAACACTAAGTGAAAGTTGTATACAAAAAGTAGTACTGAAAGTAAAGGGGCCAGAAATAGAAGGCCAAGAGTAAAGTATGACAACAGCTAAAAAGGGAAGCTCCTAGAACGTCTACAGAGTATCCTACCTGAAGGGTAGGTACAGATGTCCACCTCATCACTCCACGTCTATCGGTCTACTCCGTGTACCGTCATACCGTGTGGTCCACCTCTGGGTACTGTCTGATCCTGGCTCGCTCTTTACCTCTGTCAAAGTTGTCCGTCGTCTACATCCAACACAACGACGTGCGGGCATAACCCATGCTGGGGTGAGTATAACGATACTCAGTAGGGATCTCGAGACCCCCAAAGGTCTCCCAGAATCCACAAAAGATAAACCATAGAAGAAAGAAACAACGGTGTTTGTTTTGGTCTGTGATGTTGTGGATTGATGAGGTTTTTGTGGATTGATGAGGTTTTTGTGTGTTCATAAAATGGTTTTCTTTACTCCGATTATCAGCTCTGGCAATTTTTGGATATCAAGTCAAAAATGGCATTCCAGGTTTTTGATGGTGAATGGAAGCGACATGACTCCAACTGATGTTGTGACTCTTGTATCGAAGCCTCCTAAGGTTTGACGTTGGTTTTGAATTTCAAATTTTGTTAAAGCATCTTGTATTTGGATTCCCGGTTGATGTATTTTGTTCCCGCTTTCCCTTAAAGCTTCATTCATGAAATTAAAAAAATATAATTGTTGTAGTATATGATCATACATATACCTAACTTATCAATCTCAGTTCAGCTCCAAATCTCGATCCCAAGCACAACCCAGTCCACAGAGGAAAGAAGTCAATCACATCAATGATAATGATTGATTGCTGTGTGGACTGGGTTGTGCTTGTGGATGTCCAATCTCGTTGTTGTCGAACCCGCAGAGGATTCAGTCCAGTCTCGTTGTTGTCAAACCTAGGGAGGACTCAGTTCAGTCTTGTTGTTGTCGAACCCGCAGAGGATTCAGTCCAGTCTCATTGTTGTTGAACCCACATAGGATTCAGTCCAGTCTCATTGCTGTCGAACCCACGGAGGATTCAGTCTAGTCTCATTGTTGTCGAAACCACGGAGGATTCAGTCTAGTAAGGTAGTTTTCGTAGCAATCTCTAGTGTTGCCACACACAGCACTTCCGATTCCGGGAGGGTCCTCTCCTCAAACCAAGGGGTCGATACATCAACTATCATGAAGTCCGGAGTTAATGTATCATGCAAGGCACTACGGTCCTCCTATCCAGCCAACTACGACCGGCTGGTTCTTCTTCAGCCGAGCAGCCCGGTTGTTGGATGCGGTCTCTTCCGCCCGTGTAGCACCCGGTGCCTGCGGTTCTCTAATGGGCAGGTGTGCGGCAGCCGCCTTTGGTCGTCGTCAACTCCTGTTGCCACCACCTCTTCATCACCGCCTCCATTGTGAATAAAAACAACTATCAGGGAGGGTCATCGGGCCTTGTTCGTTCAGCCCACGCCCTCCACGTTAGGCGATTGCAGTTGGTCGAAGACATTCTATAAATTCAACGAAAAACAGGGTACACATTATTCACCTAAAATTGTACAAACTCCTACTTCATAATTGACATCGCACGTCGATGAGCCGCGGAAGACGAGCATCGCGGCAGTCGGGCGTCATAGAATACGGAATTTGATTCCGTTGTCGTTGGGGTGCGTCCGAAGAGGGAGCGTAGTTGGAGAAGTTCCTCGCATTCTTCGTTGGAGATATTATTCATTGAAGAATGATGTTCTTCATCGAGAGAGGAACACCTTCTTCTAATTCTCCATAGTTTTCTCCACCGAAATATTTTCCAAGAAAATATTATAAAAGCTACCCAATTTTAATTGAGTAGAAATGAAATTAAAAACAATTGAAACGGATTTTTGACACCACAAATTAATTAATGAAGTCTTTAATTAATTGTGTTGGAATACTTAAAGAGAGGGAGGTGGGGAGTCTCCACCCTAAAAAGAGGGGAGTTTTCAAATTTAATGTAGGGGAGTTAATGGGGAGTTTAAGGGAGTTGAGGGGAGGTGAAGGGGTTTGGGTTCTTGTGGGATCCACCACACTAAATCATCTCATGGGAGGTTATGTGGGGTGTGGACCTCACCCCTAACTTCCTCTTGGAGGAAATAACCACCTTTTAAAATAGTATTTTGTATTACTAAAATTTTATTTAATTTATAATAAATCCACAAATTATAGCTTTCAACCCACATAAAACACAACTACGGTAATGGTCCTCTTAAGAGAATACAGGTGCTGCGAGTTCATTGGTGCCCTCAGACTTCAATTCCGAGCACCAGTTCAAAAGATAGAAAAACCCTCACGTACGTTTACTGAACGTACCCTAAAAAAACTTTATAAATTGATTCCGGGCACACCGGGCCTCAAAATTAGGTGTCGTCAGAAACCGCAGACTCATAAAATACCAAAGTATTTAAGAAAAAATATTCCTTGAAATTTCTGGGTCTTTACAAGGTCATCATTAATTTTATTTATTTATCTAAATATATATCTTGAAATGGTTTTCAAATATTTTTATGATAATTTTTGGTTTTCAATTGATTAAATGACATGTTTTTAAACATTGCTTTGATAGATATTTTTAAAATGATTAAAAAAATTCCTTAAACCGAACTCTATTTTAAACATATTTAAATGGATTTATCATCCACTTAGAATGAATAGACTTGTATTCAACTTATTTTTTCCCCTTTTAGAATAATTTAATTTCATTATTTGGTATCTTTAGAGACTATTTTAAAATCCTACTAGGATTTTTTACTCAAACCCTACTTATAATATTTTGTCTCTTCACACATTATCTTTTAACATAAGGTGTATGTTTTCTCATCATTATCCTAGTGTTCTATTCTTGTTTGAACGAGTCTGGGTGACTGAAGACATGGTGGGGTTTCATGGAAAAACCAGAGATGGATTTTTGGAGTTACATATTCCTTTATGTTTTTGTGTCATCTCCTTATACCTTAGTTGTTCATACATATTTATTTATCAAGTGATATTTTTTTAGTTTAATTTAATTCTTATTATATTTTACTATGGGTGAAAGAATTTGTAGATATTTTTTTGGGATTCCCATACACTTTTCAGGAGCATGTGGTAATCATGAATTCTCATCAAGTTAATGGTGAATCATCTTGTATACCATTTTAGATGGTACCCCATCTGGGTTTGTTACAAAATCTCATTATCTTACCTTATAAAATAATAATATTTTTTAAAACCCATATGAGGAATATAAAAAAATATTGGTAAATTGTGACATCATTTTCAAATCAATCATACAATAAATATTAAAAATGGAATAAACTTCCTTTAATATTATAATAATAACTTCTTTGAAAGTAAATTGATTAACTCCATCCCATTACCCAGTGCATTGGAGAGATATATTAAGCTCACCCATAATCATGTGTCATATAGGGCTCACCTATCATTATAAAATATTCTAAAAACAATAATATTTTCACAATATATGAAATATAACATTTTCATTCTAACACTAATAAAAATATTCTTCTCACCCATAAGAAATCATTTTAGGATATTGAAATGTCACTCTTTTTAATACTCTTTCTGAAAATACACATAACGAAGAGAATGAGGGTTTTTATTTTGAGAGAAAAAGAATTATTATAAATTAATCTAAATATAAAATATCCTTTATAGTGTTAGGAAGAATGTTTTATGTCGTATACATCAAAATAGAACATTGAATTTCTAATTTTTTCAAAATAGTGCATATAAAATATGTAAAAAAAATTCTTTTAATGTTTTTCGAATGAAAGAAAAAAATATAAAATTTACTTTATAATTCATTTACATCGATAAAAAATTATCTAAATAATTATTTTAATAATTTTCACATTGAAGAAAAATATTTAAAAAATAAATATTTAAAACATTTAAAATGATCTATTTAATGTGATGGTTCCCATACCTCAAATATGACTCATCACATAAGTACTTTATCTTTATAGATAATAAATTTATGTTTATTATTAATTTTATTAATTAAAATTTCAAGTTTATTATTCCTATTATTTTATTTATTACCATTTTATATTCCATTACTTAATCAATTAGCTTCATGCGAGATTGGTTTTAAATATTTATCTCATATGACAAACTTTACTTTGGTAAGTTGACTACAGTAACATATTTAATTATTCCATCATATCAATAATTATAATAATATCCTAATTTTAGTTTTTATACATTAATTATACATTTTAAAAAAACCATGATTGATTTTTTGAAAAAATGAATTGTGTTATAATCATAGAGATAATAGGTCGTATATACACATGAGTAATGTTGTCGTTTTCAAAAGAGCTTGAATGAAAGAATGTAATTTTTTTTTGCATTATATAATGATGATTGCATCATAAATATAATATTATTTCTTTAAACAAACATATATTTACTATCCATGTGATGTTTTCTTGAAAAATAAATCACATTATTTCATATACATGGTAATCCAGACATATGCACGAACGACGTTTTTAATTTTAAATAGATGAAAATGTAAGAAATAAGATGATATATTATCAGTATGGATTTATATGTATGTACTGAATATAAAATGTAAACTTATATATTGAATACATCATTATAACCATCTGTGATAGGTGGTAATGGAAAATGAATTACATCTTTTCGTGACGGGGTAGTCCACCACACACATGAGTGATGGTTTCATTTACAATTTTATTATATAGGGATAATTATATATGTTATAAAATATACATAAAAACATATTATTATATCATATATAACTGTTTTATTATTTCATTATGATTGAATATTATTTTTACGAGGTTAAAAAATGAAAATACTTGGTTAAGAACTATACCTCTTCTTTGGACAACCCCTCTAAATTTATACTTAAATACCTAATAGGATTGATTTCTTATAAAAACACGGTTTCCAAGACATGGGTATGTATTTATGGAAGGTATTTGGTGAGTTACTAAGTGATCTAAAAGGCTATTTAAGTTTTAATATGAGAGGATAAGAGGTCCACTTTTTTAAGAGGGGGAGAGGATACACTTGGCGTTTTTTAGAAATAAAAAATATTAATTCCTCACTTGAGACAAATGATTCCAAAATAGACCATTTATAAAAATTGGATGACATAGGGTATAAATAAGTCTATAAAATAAAATTTATAAGATTTTCCTGGCCATTTTAACCCTTATAACTTAAGCTTAACTCACTGATAGACATATTTTAAACATAGCCATGGTAAAAAAATCACAATTTTTATTATTAATTATGAAAACTATTATGTTCAACTTATTATCTAATATAAATTGGTATGATTTAAAATATGGAATCAATTATATAAAATTTAATTTATATAAGTGAAATAATTCAATTTTAAATTAAATCATAAAAGGGATGAAAAATTATTTTTCAAAAAATGATCATTTATTTTTTAAAAAAAATTATACCAAATTAAAGTATTATATTATTTATAAATACTATGATTAGATTATCAATAATATAATTTAACTAATTTTTCTTTAAATCAACATTAGAATAAAATGAATCTTTATAATTTCTTGAAATAAAATGACAATTTAAAAAAAACTGTATTTTCACTATTCATTGAAAAATAAATTCTTTTAGAAAATTCTAAAAAAATTTGAATAAAATAATGTTAACATGTTGGTTTTAAAAAATATGTAACTTATATCAAATTTAAATAATTTAATTTTTTAAAAGAAATTAAATAAAACCATATAATGTATGAATACCCAATTTGGGTAATGAAATAACATTCATTTTAATTGAAAAATTACCTAGTATTATTATTAATATTACTCAGAAAAATATAATTAATAAATATTATTATGATATGAGAATTATTTATCATAAAATTACCTAGGTTGTTACACTATGTTGGGGTTTGGGTAAATCACTATGCAAAATTGAGACTCAACACATCATTTTTTAACATCCCATCAATTATTATTCATTCAATTAATGAATACCCTATATAAGATAAAGTGTGACGGTATACCATATTTATCCACATATTCTGGTAAAATCCCATTAGTTACCATTAATTAAGGAAAAAATAATTTATATATTTTCTTTTTGTAATTATAAAATCAATTTATTAAAATAGTATATATTTAACAAAAGAAAAGTTATTCCTTCTATATACTTTTAAAAATATTCTTTTGTGTATCTTATTTTAAAAAACCTTATATTTTTCAAGGATTTTTATTTCTTCTTTTTCTAAAACTTAAATATAAATATTATGTTATTCTAAAACCCCTCCATCTTCTTGAAAAATTATTATTATCCACCTGAATTCTTTAGTTTTAGGGGAGTCATATTTCAACTAATTGTTTAAACAGAATAATTGATCTTCATTATAGAATATATTTTATAATAAATAAAATAAAAATGAATAATATTAACAAAATGGTATCTAATAACTGAGCCAGTTCAATTTAGTCATTAATTTTACATTCATAACTGAATATTATTATGTTTTCTCAATATTTAATGGGAAAGTAACTTTTTATTATTATTAAAATTTATACATATTTGACTAATTTTACAATAAAACTTGATAGAAGTATCTTGATATTTTATAAGAAAAAGCTATAAGTTAGGTGAATGTGTGTTTCCATTTTCACCAACCCAAGGACCCTTTTCTTTCCCTTATTAGTAATCAGAACCTGCCTAGTAGAATAAATATACCCATTAGTAGAAGTATATAAAAGATCCCCTGTAGAAGATCAGGGTGACTCAGTTTTATTATCTATCCTGATTATATAATTCAAATTTTAAAACAATTAATAAAATATGATAAAAATACCACTATTGGCTTATAAAATTGAATAAAAATTTAAAATTATATAAAAAACTAAAATAAATATACCTTTATTATATTCGTTAATGTAGTTTTCTAAAATGAAAAAAAATTAATATAATTTATAAAAAATCGAATGAAATTCAGAGAATAAAAACAAGCATAATTAATATTTAAAATAAAAAAATATCATAAAATTTTACTTTTATATGTACTATTTTTTAACTAAACAAAAAAATTACCATATTTTTTAAAAATATGTCACTTAAATACAAAATAAAATTATAAATAATATATCTCAAATTCATCAAAATTTTAAAATTTAAACAAGAAATAAATATTTATTACATGAAATATAACGAGATTATTGAAAGATTGTTTCCCATATACCTTCATCATGATCATTTCATAGGACATGATCCATGCATATGAAATGATTATCAATATACTTTGTTGATATTTTAAAAAATGTTGTTACCTCAAATAATTCTTCATTATCTTCCACTTTTCCAATAACAAAATAATGGGTTTTCCTTAAAAAACGATGGAACTTTAAAAATTATATTTATAAGAACATATAAATTTGTTTTACATGTGTTTATGAAATAAAAGGGATATATTTGTATCCCAATATATTTATATATACTCATTTAATTTCAAATTTATTATCTTCAATATAAAAATTAGTGAAAACCCATTTGTAGTTAGAAATTGGAACTCAAAAATTAATATAATCAATATCATATATATCTTTAATAACTCTTTAATAAATATATATATATATATTGTGAAAATTATGTTTTTTTACTTTTCACTCAATAAATTAATTAATTTAGTGAACACAAATAAAAATTCTATATTGAACAACTTTTATATTGTTCTAGTATTTAATATAAAATTTATATCCATTAATTTCATACCTAGACCATATTATCAAATTTAAACATGGGTCTCACATAAACTATCACAATGGTTTTTTATGTATAAGATCTACTATGTGAGGTCTATTTAAACAATTGGAATTTTCTTAAATTCTCATTTAATACTCACATATATTTATTCTTCAAATAATATTATTTAAATGTATTAATTTTTGATGTTATATATTATTAAAAATAATCTTTTTTATTCAAGATGAATAAATTTTCTTTAATTATTTTCTCACTTTTCAACAACATTATTATTTTGAAAAAATCCCCATCCCCAAAATATAAACATTCTCATTATGAGATGTACTAAAATTGACACAATGCTATAAAAAAGTAGTTTATACAAAACTTTTTCACCTCCTTATAAATATATTTTCATCAATGGGATCTTCTCATCATTGTGGATTCTAAAAACACCACTTTAATATATTTATTTACATTTTAAAAGTATATGTCCAACATATGTATATGGGTATATATAATGTTATTTCTGACACCAAATGAACCATTATATATAATATGGTATCAAAAAATAGGGTGGAAAATACATTTCCTATTGACAAAGTTAATCAAGTGTTTAATTCTACGAAATTTAAAATGAATTTATATCAATAAAATTATTACAAATGTAATTGAAAAATTAACACACCTTGATTATAGTAAATCTAACATAGATGGGTATTATTTCATTTCATTTAACAAGAAGTAGTTATTTTAATATAAAATGATATTCATTAGATTTCATTATTATTAACATTAAATATTTTAAGGAAAACTAATTTTTTACATTGAAGATGAACCATAAGGATCCTTAATACCATGTAGGAACAATCAAAAACTGATTTTCGCTCTCTTGGGAAATTTAACAAAATATAGAGGTTCATAGGTTTCTTCCTTTCAATAATGGGATCTAACTCTAAAAATATTCCCATTGGAACAAATCCTTATAATGAAATCAAACTACCATACTATATCCTTTTAAAATATATAAATTTCTAAAAAAACTATCATAGATATTAATCTCAATATGCATTGAATCAATGTTATATTTGAAAACATGACATCTCTTATATGGAAGCTGAAAAAATATTCATAATTTTATACATATAACATTGTATTTTGAAAAATTTCATATATAGAAAATTATTTTATATTTGACATAGTAATTATGTGAAATTGGAAATATTTCTTTTATAGTAATAATACACTCCAATACCATCTTCCTATAATAGTTTCAAATCATCGATTAATGGTGACAAGTTAATATCATTATATTTTCTAGGATATTTTGGTCTTGAAATCATTAAAAACAATATGATATATTTCATCTTCATAAAAAATGAGGTTATCCATTTTAAATTACGAACAAAATAGTTTTGGAAAAATTTTTTTATGAAGGATCCAATATGGATTCATTCCATCTTTTCAAAATCTAAATCTCTGATTTATAACATTATTTTTGAATAATTGAAATTATTGATCAATTGTATTCCACTGATAGAAATGAACTATATGGCATAATTTTACAATATATTTTAACTCATCTACATGGAATCTAATCCTTTATACATGATTTGATTTTATAATAAATTATTGAAAAAAATATGAGATTTAAAATTTAATTAGTATATTTCATGGTACATGAAATAATAGATAAATCAACATATAGTTTTTAATTCAATTTATACTCTAATTTACCACATTTTGGGAATTCTTATAGGCTATAATATTCCTTCTTAAAAACACAAATTTATTGGGGAGCGAAAATCAATTGTGATGGATGATGGAAAAGGCTAGATGAGGATGGAAAAGGTAATGATGAACAACTGAGTTCAATGACCGATGGATAATAAAGTGGGAGATTGTGTAAAAGGATAAAAATTGAGAGGGTTCGGGTTTTTTATGGGGAAAGGAATAGATCATCGTCACAGATAGAGAAACTGAAAATATTTAAAATATGGGTGTGACATTCTAGTTTTTAAGGGGTTTTCCAGTGTTTATTCATTAATTGATGTTATAAACAAGTTTTTTATCTGTTATTTTGTATCCAACATTGAAAAATACTTTTTTATATTGGTTATCCGATTAACAATATGAAAAACAATAGTATATGGTTTATTATGTCTGTTATTTAATAACAAGTGTAAAAATAATTTAAGACATCGGTTATATAACAGATGTTACAAAGTCATTATTCTAAATAGATTTTGTACTGGTAGCATTACCTTAATAGAAAAATTGTCTTCTTCTATAAACATTATGTTGTGGAAATATATATAAATAAATGAAACATCCATATCGTGGATGCGTGAGAATGTAATTATGAAATTTATTTAACATAAAAAATGAATACCCCAATTAGATGTCTTGTCCATATACAAATATAAATATAGAATAAATAAACCATAATAAAATTTTTTATATAATAAAACCCACTGTCATGTTGTCTCCGATATAATAACATCTCTAAAAGCCTCTAATATAATCTTGTTTTCTTGAAAAATAATATGGGAAATGTTAAATAGTGTGTATGAAATGGTGATAAACAATATTGGATTAAATAATTCTAATTAGTCGTCTAATTCATGATAATGAAATACTAGATATGCATAAAAATCATTACCAGTTGTAATAATAAACAAGTAATTCTAAAAAAACATTCAAATATCAAAAAAATCATTATAATATCCCTTTATCTACACCTTTCCAAATATAATTGATTTTACATATAATTATAAATATATTCATAATTTATTATCAAATAATAATAATAGCCCGCATGAACTTCATCATTTTAAAGATTTCCATGTACCAATAGCTATGCTGAAACCCCAATAATCATAGTGTATATCCAGTAATACCACACTATCCATCCAAATATTCACCTCACCATTATCTATGGACATTGTAACTCATCCACACCACATGTTGATAGCATTCATTTACAAAGATAATATATCATAAAATAAAACCATCTCACATACCTTCATAAGTTTACGATGCAGACAATTCACCCTAGATACACCATCACATGATTCTGAATGAATACCTTAGTAAAAATGTCATTCTATAGTAGTATATATGTATCTACCCCACATCAAAAAAAGAGTTATTGGTGAAAAGGAAACAAGTACTAATTAAATAATCTTCCATAAAAAAGTTAGAGCTATAGGATAGAAAAAATGTAAATACTTGATTGAAACATCATTAATATGAAATATATATTATTTGCTAATATTAAGTTCAACACATGGGTGTGTGATCAAAAATGGAAAAAATTTATTAGTGGGTATAATATCATAAATGCCTGAATTACATAGTTTTCTTATAATCCCACACTAGTGATTTATAAGTAAATATAGTTACTAGTGAGTCAACTTTATTAACCTCCACACTTCAAAATATATATCACACAAATGGTTAAGTAATATATTAAAAAATTCCCTTGATTATAAATTTAATTCTATACAATTTTACCACATATATTTCATTACTACCGAGCATAAAATTTATCTTTCTTCACTAATAAATAATATTATAATTTCAAATTGTAAATTCATATCATAAATTTAAGGAGTACAATTCCTTATGAAATGAAAAATTCATCAAACTATTGAATATTCTACTAGACTCTCTAAATTGAACTTCCATAAAAAATGTCATCTTCATTTAATATTCCCTATTTTATAAAAACTAAATTAAAAAATTTAAGCATTTATAAATTAACACTCATCCAACATATGAATAAACAATCAAAAATATATTCCAATGATATTGTTAAAAAATTAATAATAAATTCTCTTATTAATATAAATTAGAAAAATTGGCAATAAGGAAACAATATTTCAAACAATTTAGATCAAATTCATCCTCACAACTATCTATATTACCACAAGAAGTATCTCAAAAATGTTTTCAACAAGTATATAGACAACCCAAAATAAAAATATATATTTTGGTTAATTTATTCAAATTTTACTTTTAATCATTACCAAACAATTTCCAAAAAACCCATATGTTCAAAATATAATGACCCATACTTTTTATAATTGATATATAGTGCATTCCCAGGAATTAGAATTGTCAAGAGGATGTTTAGTGGTATTGTTAAGAGAATCGGTTTTTTGGATTTATGGTGTCTGAAATTCTTATTCTATAGGCTCTAATGTAAGTCGTTTTATCACAAAATCTATAGTGTAATATGTTTCTTGTCTATGGGAATATTTTTTTTATCAATTTTGCGGGTTTTCTAAGTCATTTAGTACTTTATATTTTGGAATTTTGAATTTGGTAGTAATGTTACTGGGATGAGAATAGGTGGATATGATGTGTGAAACACGAGGAAAATGTACCTGTTTTGTCCTCATTGAGTTGAATCTTATATATATATTTAAATAATATTTTGTATCCACTTTTTTGAATTCATCAGCTATAACATGTGGGGATTCCCATTTCATGGTGGTGGCTATCTTAAAAATGGTTTATCATGGATTTCCTTATGGTAAATAAGGAAGGCCAAAATTCCCATTTTGGGAGATATGGTGGGGTTGTATGGAAGTGTGTTCAAGTATTCTAGGGATGTTTAAAATTGAAAGTTTTTTTCTTCTATACTATGGTGGATGTTGTGGAATGATGTAAATAATGATGTAAATTCCATCAAATTTTATTGGATCTTCAAGAAAACTCATGATCGAGTCTGGTAGTGAATTTTTTGTGAATAAACACAATATGGAGTAGAAGATAACATGTTTAAAATGGAATAAAAAACCATCAATTTCGGTGGTATATGACTATTTCAAAATATTGGGATCTCAGATCAAGCATTGATAATAAATATCATATCCAATTTGAAGGTCGTGACACCATGGAGGGGGACCACAAGTTTTTATCTATAAATAGAGGGTTATGCTCCTTTTAATTTTATTCTTTTCCTTCATAGATAAATTCATTCATTTTTTGGTTCATAAAATCGAACTCTATTGAGTTTTTAAGCCTCTTAATTCATAGTTTTGATATCTCTTGGTCTTTGGTACTATCTTCTCTCTTACCCTCTCTTGGTTCTTCCCACTTAATACCTTCCATCAAAAAGTTCATGGAAGTTACTTTTTTTTGTTTTTATACTGTATTTTTGGATGGTTTGATGATTATTCATTATGGATAATTTTATGGTTAGTTCCCATTGATTTTTTTGGTTATCAATCCATAGTTATTCTATTATTTTTTAGTTTTCCTAAAAAATTCAATTGATTAAGGGTATTTTAGACTTCTATATATTTTATTTTAATGAAATGTGGACTTATCGTCTTTTGGGTTTCATTGGGCGGATTGTAAGTATTAACATAATAAAAATGAAGTATCTAACTAAGGGTAATTTAAGTTAATAGGGAAATAATTGGTGTTTTATAAGATTATATGATATTTAAAGTGTTTTATGGCTCTTTTATATAGCTATAAAAAGTATTACATATTTCTATGATACATATTAGATGATATTATTGGTTTCTAAAAACACCCTTCATATAAGGATAATTATTTAATGATGGTAAAAAAAAATTGATTGAAAATATTATTTTTGTGGTAATTGTGTATATTTTGGCTATAATGTATTCGTATAAATAGAATTTGAAAAAGATATTATTTGACTTTTTTGATACTTGTCTCTCTATGGTTGGTTATTGTTTATTTTATTTTCCTAGGATATGGTGTGAATGGTCTTGAATGGGAAATGTTGTGGCTATTTTCCCATGGTTTTTATGGAAATATGAGTTTGTTAATGTGATTCAAAAAATGTTAATAGAGTCTTATGTAGCATGGATAGTGGTGTGGAAATGGAATGGTGTCATGATAATTGTGGAGGTTGTTGGAATGGGATTTCCAGGGTTTGTGTGATGGTTGGTTTATTTTGTTAGGATGTGTTATAGTTTCCCAATAGTATGGACCGTGTATTGTAAAAATGAATATGGTAATGGTCATAGGCTAAAATTATATCCTTTGTTCTAAAAAATCTATTATTGATTATAATAGATAGGTAATGGATGAGTGAAATGTGGTTTATTCTTATTAGATAGTTTAAAATAGAATATAGAAATTAATGGAATAATTAATATAAAGTGGTTGGTAAAATTGTATATTTAGAAATAAAATAATGTTGTTATTAAAATATAACTCAAGAATATTTTTTCTTTTATATAATTAAAATTTATAGAAACAGGATGTAGTAGTAGTGAATGTGGTTACTATTTAGTGGGGTTGGTGATGGGGTGATAGTTGTGGGATTTAGTATTGATATCACAGTATTGAACTCTTGGGTTTGGATTGTTTGTGAATATATATATATATATATATATATATTATTTTCCTTATTATTTCTTAAGAACCCCTCCATATTCAGATAAACTCATTGAATCCCAAATTTGTTGGGTTTGGGGTGTTTTCCCCACCATTTAATATGGAGAGGGAATGGATGGTTGACTACTCATTCATCCACACTCACATCAGAAATAGAATTGAATTTAATGGTATGATGTTATTATACATGATTTTTTATTTTTATTAATATAACTTATACATCACATGATTATTAAATGATGATGATGAGCTGATGATAAGATATTTAAGTTGTGGAGGATGTGTTACATGGTGGAGGGTTTTCTTGGTAGGATGAGAGAATGAGGTTTATTCCCTTTATTTTCATGATACCCTACTATTTAAGGATATAGTATGTTGCTTTGATATGGTATGTGGTATGTGGTGATAATGATTATGTGCTAATGTATTCAATATGGGATGTAGATATGTGGTTATATAGAATGGATGGGAAGACAATCATGTATGTCTTTGGGCCATGAAAGTGGAAATCTAGTATGTACTGGGTGATCTATTTATATTTTATCCCCTACAATAGGGTTAGAATTATTTTTGAATATTAAAGGGGGAGATAGAGTAGGTAGTGGGAAACCCCATGATATCCTACATCCTTATGGACATCGGTATGAGCATGGTTGTGTGGGTTTTCATCAGTAGGAAAAATGAGGAAAAGGAACCAGGCATGGTCAATTGCACTCCTTGTAGATATAAGTACAATATAGTTTAGAGGTTGTATGAGGTACCATTAGCTAATATTCTACCTTATCATTGAAAATATTTAATTCCATGTATTTTCACACCTTCATTTCACCCACCTTGTTCTGTTCAATGGGACCCAAGGAGGAGAGGCTTCTAGGGCCCCAGGTATTAATAATTCTAGTTATAGGCCAATCTTGTTCTCATGATATCTGTTAAAGATGTGAGCTGATGATTGGGTAGAATCATTTATTAGATAATTTTAACACATTAAATATAATTTTATATGTTTTAATTTTTATCATGGAATGGTTATATTGAGTTTATTAATATATCTATTACATTTGAATGAAAGTTACATTCTATGATATTAAAGTACAACATGGAGTATTCATTAGCGAGTAGGATCACCATATGGTTTATAGTCAGTCATACCCTCAGTTTCCTAAAAAAGAAGAGTTGTTGGTGGGTTCATTAGAGGTGTTGGTGGATTATCCAAGAGGTTTGGCAGAATTTCATGATATTTTCCCTAAATAGGTTATGATCTTACCCACCTAACATTGTATAAATTTTGGGAAAGAATTATATCCAAGTTCCTCTTTGATTTCAATGGATTTTTACTAGACAACTCTTTCTAAGTCACATGAGTTGAGGATTTATATTGATGATCTTATGTAGAAGGGTTTCATCTGACCTAGTGTTTCATCATATGGTTATATGACATTGTTTTATAAGAAGGTGAGTAATGATATATGTTTTCACATAGACTACCTGCAATTTAATCAAGTGGTGGAGACGAACCATCATCCCCATTTCATGATATATGATTTTTTCAATTAGTTAAAGAGATAAAGATGGGTTTTGATGACTTTTCTACATTCTTGGTATTATCATAAGAGGCTAAAGGAAGAGGATATCCCAAAAAAAAATTAGGTGTTGATATATGCACTTTATTTCTATAGTTATGTCATTTTATGTCATGAATATATTGGATAAATTCATGGGACACATTATCATTGAATTTTAGGACTTCTTAAATTAGTTTATGATATCATTCACTAATAATATTTTAATGTGATTAAAGTTATTGAAGGTTTTATAAAGGATCTTAGAGATATTTTACAAGTCCTTTAACACCATTAACTCAATTTTAAGTGTTACCATTTTATTCTTCTGGACATTAGATGTGAATTTTCTTATGTACGTGGTGTCAAAATAGGGAGTGCTCGTCTATTTCTTGAATATCGTGGTGGTTGATTCATTAGAAGCACCCAATAATAGTTAGGAGGTCTATATAATTCTTGGTCATTCAAGATATTTTTGTAAATTCATTTCTAACATACTTTATATTTCCTCCCCATTAACAACCTTATCCATGAATGATTAAGATTTCATTTGGATAGATCAGTGTCTGGAAACATTAAACTACCAGAAGGAAAAGTTGACTAGTTATCATGTCCTTTAGTTTATATAGTAGGGAGTTATATTCATGGATTTATATGATTATTATTATCATGGTCGTCATTATTCATGATATAGTAAAGGGAAGGGGTTATGTATGGTTCTATGTCACAACACCATAATTATAACTATACCAACCATGATCTTGAGTTAGAAGTGGTGGTGATTTCATGAAAAATTTGGTGCCATTATATCATTAATGAAAGTTAGTGGTATTCATGTATCCTACGATAGTGAGGTATATTTCCCCTCAATAATATATAAATCTATGTCAGTATAGGTATTCAGAGTTCTTTTATAACTATTACATTCCGATAAATTATGAACTTGGTAAATTGAATGTAGTTGTTGATGTGTTGGGTGGGATGTATTGATGTGATATTGATAGAGAGTCTATAGATACTTTCATAGTGAAGTAGGATATTGTAGTGATTCATTTATAAATGGAAGATAGTGGGATTAGAATTTTCTTACACGAGATGATAGTGAAATCATCAATGTTATAGTAGATGGAAGAGTCTTAGTGGGGAGACTTAGTTGTTGAGGTGATTTGGGATCTTGTTATTTATAATAATGCTTATGATGGGTGATCATAGGATAATAGGGATTAGATTTTATTTCAAGGAATATTATCTTTTTCATTTTCATATGTCTTGGGAGGTTCTTTATGAGTTTCATTTACCACCCTTGGAAGTTCATACTGTTATATCTTATATGTATCATTCCTTGAGAATTTAGTTATGGTAGACATTGTTGAAGGGGTCAGTAGAGAGGATTACATCTTGATTTTTTATCTTTTAATTGGAAAAGGCCATGAATCATATCCCTCTTGGATTTTTCAGCCAATGTATATGCCTTAATGGATTTTGGGGGAAATTTCAATGGATCTCGTTACCAGGTTTCATCAATAACAAGAGGATATAATTCCATTTTGGTGAATATGGATTGATTAACAAATTTAGATCATTTATTGTTGACTAGGGAGTATAGTATTGTGAATTTAATAATGGAGATGTATTGGGATAAATAGGGAGTCTTCATGGGGTACTTAGGTCCATCCTCTCTAATCATGATCCTTGTTTTACCTATCAAGTCAATAGATGCGTTAAAAATACTTCTAGATCCTAAATATTCCTTGGAACTACTTTCCATACGTATAAGGATGGTCATATAGAGTGGACCATTCTGTCAATGTATGATATACATCATTCATAAATTATAGATTTTAAAGGATCATTAGTTAATAATTTTCTGTTGTTTTAGTTTTCCTATAATAATATTATCAATGTTCCATTGAAATGAGACTATTATAGGAGTGTTATGGTTGGAATTACATATCTCCATTATAATGGGATGTGGTTTGGGATAGAATAGTCATCATATTAAATGTAGTATAAATAATGGATGTAAATGTTCACATGTTTCAAGAACATATGATAATAGAAAAGGGATTTTGGAAGTCTTATATTGATCGAAGGAGGTGACCTCAAGTGTATTTGGTTAGAGATCATGCATTCATGAGGGTTTATTCTCATTAGGTGTAGTGGAGGTTTTTTTGGGGGAGTAAAATTTCCCCATGACTCATCATCCATTTTGAGATTTTTGGGAACATCGGTGGGGTTTCAGATCAATTATTTCTTCCCCCATCGTTAGAACAAATCCATAATATTACATATGTCTTGAAACATCATCGGTATCATCAAGAAGACTCCCATGATACTAATTGGGGGTATTTTGATGAAGATGATTTAGTACCAGAAAATTTTACTATATATATTTCGTTTGATAAATTTAATATTTTTAGTATATTTCTTCATATGCAATAACTATCTGAAAAAATTCATTGAATGCATTTTATTAAAATAAAATTATGAATATTAAATATAATAATTATGAAATAACACTTGAATTTGAGGTTATCTAAAAAAAACTTTGAAATCTATGAAAATAATAATATAAAATATACATTTTTAATAACAATTGAGGGATAAAATTCAATTACAATAGATAAATAATAAATAAGATCATTTTATGGCTGAAAATTATTTTCCTAAAAATTTCCTTTTTAGGTGATTTGTAGTTTTATTTTAAAAAACTAAAAATATTATAGTTTAATTATGAATTTTTTTAATATGAGTAATATATTATCACACATTTAATTATTAATTTATATGATATATGAATAAAATATATAATATCTAAAAATATCATATTAATATAGTTTTTCACAACATTTACATTTCAATGTTAAATTCAAAAATTTATAATTTTAATTTAATAAAATGAACTTCATTATTAAATTTAATGTTTCCAAAAATAATTAATAATAATTTATCATATTTCTCTAAAAGGGTTTATTTTTAGGTCAAAATAGAAAATTATTATTTTTACAATTATCAGGATTTAATGACAACATTAGGATATAAAAAGTAATTAAAATTTTATGAAATAATTCAATTATAAAATATTTATTTAATAAGTAAAATTATTCATTTAAAATTTTATATTTAATATTTAAAATGAATGTTTAACATTTTGGAGATAAAAGTAATATTTTACTTTAAGAAAAACTACTTTTGGTCTATTTATTTGAACTCTGTATCCACAAGTTAGAATTTTATTTTGGATTATTTTTAATGAAACATAACACCTTATTGGTTAATAATAAACAAATTAATTTTATATAAATCAATAACACTGATAATTTTCTATAAATATTAATTTATGATCTTAAAGATATACTTTTTCTAAAAATGGTTTTTGTGCATTATGTGCACTAAAATTAAAATTAATTGTTATAAAACATAGAAATTTTATTTGAATAAATTGAATTAATATTTGTAAAAATATGGTACATAATATTGAACAAATATTTTTTTTATTTTTTTCATTAAAATCAAATTACTCTCATAAAAATACGAAACCACAGTAAAAATGAGAAACGATATAAATAAACAATATAATAGTGAAATCATTAAAATATTGTTAAAACATGTGTAAAAATTTAGGTTTATGGTTTTATCACTATTAATCTACTCCAAATACACTATTTTCCAGTTGTGGTACCACTTTACATGAATATTGACATTACATTTCATAATAATATAAAAATCCCAATAATCTTCCTTATAAAAGGAACCACTACAACCACAATTCTCCTCCAACCCAAAAATGTGGTATTTAACAAATTTATAGATATATAACTCTTATAAAATCCTATAGGTGTCCTATAATTTTTTTTCTTCCCAAATAAAACCTCTGAAATTCATAATCAAACATGAAAAGGAACTCTTTAAAGTAGTAAGGTAAAATTATCAAATAATCATTTTTCAATTTTTATATCTTTCTTATTATGAATAATTAAATTATAATATAATATTGTTAAAATAAATACATAAGTATCATAATTTTACTAATATTTTATTATATTTATGGGGTAAACATTTTCTCCCTTCCTCCCAGCCATTTGATAAATGAAGAGGTCACTTTTGTTGTGTGCAGACTACTACCACTATAAACGGTATTGCTACTTTTCATAACCTACTTATATGGATGGTTAAAAGGGGATATTTAATAAATAAATATAATATTTAAAATTTTGTAAAAATTAGGAATATAAAAACCAATTTTTACCTTCTACATTGTCTATGGAAAATAATAACCTCTCTTATTTGTACATAAAGACTACCACATCCACAATGAAACGTATTTTGTTTTTCATATATATTTTTTTCTATAAATATAAATTAAAATATGATTTACCACCTTAAAATATCTAAATAATATCAATATAAATCTATAAGAATGATAGTAAATATTTATCAAACATGAACATTAATTACTATGTTTAATATCAACCACTTCTTAATACTAGAGAAGAATGGAAATATTATTTGATCACTATCACTGAATAGGGTAAAGATAATGATAAAGTGAAAGGTACACATACTTTCTACTCTAGAACTATTAAAGTATTATTTAAATCTGAATCTACCAACTGAGGTATATCTAAATAATTTCATTATGGTATAAAAATTCCACTAAAAAATTATTTGATGTTGAAATAGATTTCAAACCCCTAATGATACAATGATTGTGTCTCAAATCTATGATTCTTCTTAGGATGATGTATTGGGGAATGTTCCTCTTATGAATCTTGTTATTCACCCTCTAGTTGAATTAGATGTTATATTATGCATGGATTTCCTTTATCTATATACATAAAACATTATTTTACATGTAAGGGAAATTATAATTGATATTATGAACCATCTTATTGTCATCTACCATTGTGATGATAAGTATGCACTTACAATGGAAATTTCACCCATTATATGGGTATTGATTCATATTCAAATGGTTTTTTATCTCAGAGGGCTACGGGGGACTCAACATCGATGATATTCCTATTTTTTGTGAGTATGTTGATGTATTTCCTAAATAATTTCCTAGTATTCCAATAAATCATGTTGTTAAATACTGAATCAAACTCAATCCTTTTTCTACTCCTATTATAATGGATTCTTATAGAATGGCCCTGATTGAGTTGAAGGAATTGAAGAATGAACTCTAAAAGAGTCTATATAATGGATTCATTCATCCATGTGTGTCACCAAGGGGTGAACATATTACTTTCATTATGATGAAATATGCAACAATGCAACCTTAGATTGATTATCAGGAATTAAGGAATATTGAAATCAAGAAAAAGTATCCCCTACAACATATTGATGATGTGTTTGATCAATAGTGTTGAGGTTAATAATTTCCCAAGAATTATCATAATTCCTGAGACCAAAAATTGAGGGTTAAGACGGATCATATACATAATAGATCATTTCAATCAAGTTATGGATACTTTGAGTACACAGTGATTCCATTTGGACATGCTAATATCACCACTATCTTCAATGAATTAATTAATAGAGTGTTTATAGAGTACCATGATCAGTTCATGGTATCACTTATAGATGATACTATTATTTATTAAAAGTGAAAGGAAGATCATAAAAATCACACAAGGATTATATTTAAGACCCTAAGAAATGATAAGTTGTATGAAAAATTACTAAGTGTGAATTTTGACTAAAGAATATTACATTTTTTGGTCACATAATCTTAATATAGGGTATATCGGAAGATCTAACAAAAGAGAAGGCTATTGATTTTTGGATTATACTGAAAATGGTGACAATGATCTAATGTTTTATAGGTTTGGATGGATATTTCCAATAGCTTCTGGAGAATTTCAAATAGTTATATAATTTACTATCAATGTTAACTCATAAGGGGGCCAAGTTCTTCTGGACAAATGAATGTAAGGAATATTTCAAGGAACTAACTAGAAGGTTCATTATCACTCATATGCATACATTACCCTATAGAGGATCACATTATGTGTAATCTATAGTGATGTATCAAATAAGGGAATATGTTTCATTCTCATTCAGAAAAACGTGGTTATAGATTATGGTAAAGACATTTGATGTTTCATGTAAAAATTTACCCAAATCAGGATTTGGAGTTAGCTACATTAATTTTTCATTAAATATATAGAGGAATTATACCCATAAAGAATGGTTATATATACATATATACTAATCATAATAGTTTAATGTATATATTCACAAAGAACGAAATGGACATGCTCTAGAGAAGTTGGACAGAGATAATTATACATTATAACAACTCAATACATTACCACCCTTTGAAAGTGATCAAGGAGGTCGATTATTTGAGTTTAATGAATCATGTTAGATTATTCATGATTAGTATCACAAAAGATCCAATTTTATTTATATTTTATAATGGTGGATCATGAAATAATTATGGAAGGGGGTAAATCTTATATTGCTTAAATTTGTGTCAAATAATTAACTCAAGTTGGAGATTAAAGAGGTGTTGAAGGAATATGTATAACTACAGAAGAATGTAAAACAATTTCCTATGTTTAAACTTGATTATTATGGAGTGGTATGGTTTAGGAAATTGTTATGTGTTCCATCTATACTATAATTGAAATGGGAAATTTTAATGTAATATTATAGTTATTTATTCTCAATTTATCCTCTATGTAAAAAATATTAATAGATATATGAAAGGATATGTTTTGTGGGAAGGAATAAAGACATATATTACAGAGTTCGTATCTTGGTTCTTCGTATTTCATCAAGTTAATTCTGAGAGAAAAAACATCTAAGGGGATTTACCCATAGTATAATGGAAATGGGAAAACATAACCATGGTTTTTTTTGTAGAACTCCCCAAAAAATCTAAAGGGAAAAAAACACTATATGGGTTTTAGTTGATCGACTTACATAGTTAGTAGGATTCATTATTACTAGAGGAAAATTCTCTCTAGATCATATTTCTTGGATATACATTAAAAAAATTTAAGGTTGCACGGAGTACCCCGTTCTATTATGTCTAGTTAGGATGTGAGGATTACCTTAATGTTCTGGTGATGTCTCAAGTAATCCCTTGATATAGAGATATGTTTCAACACAGTATATCATCCTTGAGAAAAAGGGCAATCTGAGATAACTATTTAAACCCTATAGAATATGATATGATCATTTTCAATGATTTTAATGGTTGTTAAGATAAAAAAACATCCTCTAGGTGATTTTTATTTCAATAACATCTTTCACTCAAGTATTCAGATGGATATTTATAAATCAATCTATGTAAAGTAGTGTAGAAAAGTAACATGTTGGGAAAAATAGGGAGAAATAAATCAACTGGGACCTGTGAAAGATGACTAAATTGTATATAATATTAGATACATTCAATAGCACATCATGAAATCTTAGATTTGATAAAAAAATTATTTTAGTAGTTTCTAGAGTGATCTAGATTTCATAGTTAGTTAGAAGGTGATTATATGAATTTATATGTGTAACAATGTTATGATATTTGGAAATAAATGAAATTTGAGCCCTATTAATATTTTTCTATTCGATATTTTTCATCGATTTGGGATGGTGGTTTATTTAATGAATCTTTTAATTAACCTTTCTCAAGTCCACAGTGTATTCCATGTATCTCTCATGAGGAAGTATATACTTGATCCTTAACATTTAATGAACATAGTGGTTATACCACAAGATCATGATATTTCCAATGAAGAAAAACCTATTGAGATTCTGGATCATCGATTGAATGTTTTATAAAACAATACCACTCACATGGTCAATGTTATATAGAACCCCACTAACTTGAGGAAGATGAATGGGAACCTGAGGATATGATGAGGCAATAGTGTCCTTAGTTATTTGTATCATAGTGAAATAATTTCAAGGGAAATTTATATTTTAAGGGGTTAGAATGTAACACCCCTATATTTTATGAAATATTTTGTCAAATTAATTTAATTTCTTCTATATATTTCATTTCACGCAACACCATGTTTTAGTGAACCGCAATATACTATTAATATTATTATTTATTCTAGACCATTATAAACTATATATTAAATTTGGATGCATGAATAGAAATAAAAACATTTAAAAAATTAATTATAATGTTTTTATATAAATAATACATATTTATAAAAAAGTACTTAATTATTTGTAAGGACATTATATGCTTCAAAAATACATTTTTTTCGAAAAAAATTTTCATTGTGTTTTGTTAAAAACAATAAATTTAATTTTTTGAATTTCATTTAAAACTTATTTGATAAAATATATTTATGTTTTGGAAAAAAAATTCAAAATTATCCTAGGTTTAATTTTATATAATTTTATGAAAATATTAATTTTTAATGAATAGTAGAAAATATTGATTTTTATTAAAAAAACCATTTCATTTAAAGAATATAAAATATCCATATTTTTTGAAATTTCATTGAAATTAAATTTAGTTCAATTATTTATCTATGAAACCAATTTATTTCAATGTAATCAAATTCATGCTTATATTTGATATACATAAGAAACGTTTCTCTTTGGAAAACCGTTTTTTCATCGTGTTTGCTGGAAAACATTTAATTAAAATATTTCCAGTTTTGTGAATATATTTTAGAAACATTGATTACATATTTGGAATAAAAGTAATTAATATTATATATAATGGTCAACTAGATTTTTGGTCAAAATGAATAGTAAAAATAGTAAAAAGCAATTGCCTTGGTTAAGTTTAAAAAGGGGTTAGTAGGGAGTTAAACTAAAAATGTTGAGTATAAAATGACATAAAAATTTCAAAAATCACATTTTATGTCCATATTTAGACCTTATAAAATTTAAGGTTTTTGACTTATCTATTTTAAATCCTTTTCATGTTTAAAACCTTGGGAAACCTTTTTCTTTTCAAAAATTCCATGTGTGTCATCTACCACAATTATAAAAGGTAACCCCTCTCCTCTTATGTTCACACATAAAAACCATTTAGTTCGACAAATTACTAACCAAATAAATTCATCAAAATTCTATAAAAATCCTAAACGCCTTATTTTTTTTATTAAACTCTCGTAATAATAATTTTGGTCCTACCCTAAGGAGGTTCTTCGAAGAAGAGGTATTGTTCTTAACTGAGTGTTTTTTATTTTATATAATCTTCCAAATATTTGAAATATTTTTAAAATATTATAATATAATAACATAATTATATTAAAAATACTTTGATTTTATTATTTTTTTCTCATAACCTACATCTATCTCATCATCCATCGAATGATATATGAAACTGTCGACCGTGTGTAAGACTGACTACCTCGTCTCAAACAAATGCAATTAATTTTCCATCACCACCTATAAAGAAATGATATAATGATTCATTTAAACAATATATATGATATTCATAACATAATTATACTTTTGGATTTTTAATATCACATAGGACATCATACTTTCTATTATGTGAGAATATGATAATGTCAATTGTCTGTACAACAAACTACCAAACAATAGGTGATGTGATTCATTTTTCACTTATTATTTACATGGAAGTTAATAAAGAAAAATTAAAGAATATAAGTGATATATATGAAATAATAATGAATCTAGAATGTTTATATAGTTTTTACCTTCATTTTATTCCATCCTTCATGAAAATGGAAATATTGTCCAAGCATATGTAAAACCTATTGTCTCCAAAAAAGTCATAACTCATTTTCTATATCTAGAATTAATTTATTAATATAAATAAATATATAGTGAATATATATGATATTTATATATTTGTTAAAATTATTGAGATTATGGAACCACGATCAGAGTAAATGGATCAAAAACACCAAACCAAAACAAACATAAAAAATGAAGTAGTTATTAACTAAAACATTATTTTAACAATGAAATATTAATAAGTGGGTTAAAAAAGTTTATAAGTAAATCATATAAGGTGTGATGTATATAATTATGTTTCATTAATATATTTATAATAAAACTATATTTATTAAATATGATTCTTGATAATGTACGAAGGACATTGAGACTTAAGGTAATGGATTTCAAGTCTCTCTTTTATTTATGTATGAAATATTCCATATTCACCATTAATTTATTTTTTAGGGTGTATTTACCATCAATTCAAAAATTTATATCATGAATATAACTATTTTCATAATATTTGATGTTTTATTTGATGTTATTATTTACTGGAGATTACTATTCAAAAGTTTCCATGGTGGTAAGGGATTTTCATCTCACTTTTATTTCTGTGCGAAACCTTTAATTTTCACCATCGATTACATTCTATGGTGTGTATTATTACAATGAATTTATTTTATGATTTTTTTTTAATATTACTCTGAATTACAAACCTATATAATTTTATTTATTTCATTGGGATTATGATTAAAAAGTTATGAAATTGATAAGGGTTTGATGTTATAGTCTCATACTTTACCGAGATTATTTGTTATTATTCATCCAATTCAGGTGGATTAAAATAACATAAAATTTGTCAAAATGTGAAAACCCATGGGAAAAAACATGGTTAAGCTAATCATTTTTCCATTTTCCATAACCTAGATTACATTTTAATGATTCATTTATAGGAATATCACCATGGTTTGTCACCAAGGTGTTAGAAATGAAAATTTCCAAGGTTATTCACCAAGGTATTATAAAACTTGTCATATATAGGGATTAAATTATTTACCCAATGCATGGGAATACACAAGAGATACATATATAATGTGATATAGAGAGATAGGAATAAAAACATGAAGCATAACGATAATACATGATCAAGATGCATATTATAATAATAAGAACTTGATATATCACTAAATAAATAAATGAATTTTATTCTACTCTATTTATTTATTGATAATAAATTTTTCCATTAATTTTACACTATTTATGTACTCTAGAGACAGAAATAATTTTTACATGAAAAATAATCTTTATTTCTATCTTCAGTCAAAAATATTTTTTCTTCCATGTGCGTTTTATCTAAAAAATTTAAAGAAATATTTTACAATTATCAACGGATTATTTAAATAAAATTTTACCCATGTTTGAATTTTTAACAAATGGTTTAAAAGGAACATTCTTGTCATTTTTTCAAACAATCCCCTTCTGGCCTTTATCAAAAATGTTAAATGAATATTCATTTTAACATGTATGAAATGAACTATATTTAAATCCATAATTACTTTTCAATGATTTAACGTTTCCTTTACTAGTATCCATAGATATTTACAAATAAAAAAATTTCTTTAATATTTGGGAAATTTATAGATTTTGAAGAATTTATTTTTAAATTGGAAGGATATTTTCATCATGAATATTTTAATGTTCTTTTTCTATAATTTTTATTCATCAATGTCAACAACCCTCATTGTTTCTTATGTTTTATTTAGGATATGATCCAATTTTAGAATCATTATTATCTATCTACATTGTTTATTATTATGATAGATTGATTTTTACGAACCCCATTTATTTTCCATAGTTTATTATATGAGGAATTTATGAGATGATTATGAAATACATGGGTTATGATATGATAAAATGTTTATGAAACCATTTACTTTTTATATATTATGATATGATAAATGTGTTATGACCTTGTGACACATAGATTTATGGATGATGTGTTGGGTGGGACCTATATATCCCTCCAATGAATTGGGTAAATATTAATCTTCTATGATCTTAAAGGGTAAAATGCAGGATATCCCAGACCCAAGGTAAACACAAGCTCAAAGAAGGTATATATATGGTTGGGCCATGAAATACATGTTAGGAATATATTCATGGGTATCCTTGATGTATTGTTTTCTATGATTATGTGTATTCCATGATACCATGTCTTATTCTAATGTTATGCTTCCATGGATTAGGTTCTTTTATTCCTTTGTGATTTATATCTTAAAAAATAATAAGATTTATTTCATGACTCTAATTTATGATCTATGGTATGTAGGGTATGTATTTCAAATGCTATTATCTAGTTATTTTACACTTATGATCAAATTATTCCTATATGAGCATTAATATCTCCTTTTTTTTACCCTTAACAAGCATATAAGATCACCATTTCTTATGTTTCCTTTCCTTAGGTTATAAATAATGGTATTGTGAATGATATGTCTGATCAGAGTTCCAGATATGATGAAATTCCTGTCATATGATGGTGTTTACTTGTGAACCATTTTTATCTATCTAGGTTTCCAAAGGCACTAAACCTTTTTGGTCATCAGGCATGTTTATGTAAAATGAAATGAATATCCATCAATTAATATGTAATATCAAAGTATAAAAATCATGTGTAATTGTTGTTTTATGTGTTTTTTTTCACAATAATTTTTATCAAACTTTTTTCCTAAAACTAGGTGGTATTTGGGGATACTATTTATGGATTTGATATCCATTTTTATATACTAATGAGTAATTTTATAAATATATAAATATTATATAATATAAATATAGAATTTTAAAAAATATATTTTTATATGATGGTACATTTATATATACTTTGTATTTATTTTTATACTTTTATAATAATAATTGTATATAATTTTATACTTCTATGATAAATATACTTTTTATAAATTTGTATATATTTATCTATATAAATATTTAGTTACTGTCAATATACATTTATATTTTTACAATATTATATATACTTTATATATATTTAAATAATTTTATTAATTATATTCAATATTTCATAATAATTTTACAAATTTTATATAATAATTTATCAAATATATATAAATCTATAGTTTTATAAATTTAGAAACCTATATTCTTTTATAAATTAATAATATTTTATAAATTATACTCCTATATTATTATAATTACATAAATTTATCAATTATAATTTTTCTTATTATAATTATTAATTAATAAAAATATAAATCAATAAATTTTAATTTATATTTTATTCTAATGTTAGATCAAATTGTAGAAATGCTAGAAGGAGTAAGATTGAAAAAAATGAGCAACATTGTGGAGAGAGAGAGGAAAGTAACTAGTTATCACTTGTGTGAGTATACATATTTTATATTTATAGAATCTTCTAATTTTATATATATTTATATCTCAAGGTTAATATTTTTCAAGGATCAGTGACATATTGGCCTCCTAATTATTCTCCCCATAATATCATTTTATCATATGTGACTTTTGTATTGAGTCCCATGACTAGATCACCTCGATTGGTGATGTTGATATATTTTCCTTCATATTTTCTAGAAGGACCATTTGTTCCACCATTTCCATACTTCCCTTAGTATTAATATCCCTTGATATATGTTTTATCATACTAATTTCTGCATAATCTTGTGTTAGTGCACCTACTATTTATACTGCTTCCTCTTATGTTCCATCCTCTTAACACTATTTAGGGAACTAAAGAAATATTTGATTAAGAGGTTGTAGGGGATGCTGATCATCAGAGTGTTATTTATATTGATCTACATTATGCCTCTATAAAATAGTGATTTCTTCAATTCACATTACTAATTTTTTTTATTTGATTATTTTATTACTAAATTTTTTTATTTGTAGGTGGTTCTGGTCGTTCTTTGAGTACAAGAAATAGTGATCACATGCATATATGGTCTCTTTGGAATATTAAGACACCATTACTTGTAGTCTATAATAAAGTTTAGAAAATAATTTAAAAAAATATAAAATAATGTAAAATTTTCATGGGTAAACTAGATTGATAAAATTATAATATACCCATAAAGCCAATCCCTGGGAATAGGTCGATTATACCATTCATAATAGGTATTTCAAAGTTATTTAGGTATAAATATATATTTATTTTTTATGATATTATTATTATATATTTTCATGTAAATTTAACTCTCTAATTTTTCAAACAACATTATGATTTTACAAAATGTAATAATGTGAGGGAGGCTCACATTATAGAGGTAGGTGGGATATAGAGGTCTTATAAATATGATCTGTGTCAAGGGTAAATAGAGAAGTATGGTACATCTAGTGGAATATTACCCATGGTATTTAAATGTTTATGAGAAATTATTGTACAATGAATCTCTACTAGAAATATCATTCATTTCACGTAAAAACATATATTATTTCTAAATTACTATATTAAATAATTAATATAGTTTAATTATTGCAATAATTTATATTTTTATTTCATGTTCATTGCATAATAAAAAATATATAAGCGAGTTATTCAATATTTTTAAACTCTCAGGTACACTAGTATAGCTCACTATGAGAAGAATAATATGTGTATTTATTTATATTATTTTAAATATATAGTCACTCATGCAAATAAATATTCATTAGTAATATTTTGTTTCATATTATTAAAATATTATCTGAATAATGAGGTCTGAGTACCTTATTACCAAATTATCTGAAAAATCCAAAATAGAAGAGATGGAAATCCAGTTAACCCAAACATGAGAGAAAAATATATATAAGAATATTAAAAACTTTTAATAAACATAAAAAATTACTATATGGATTTAATTTTAATTTTATAATTACAATTAAAGAATAATTTCTAGGAACTTAAAAGAGATGGGGAAGAGAATTTATTTCCTAAAGATCATTTTAATCAATTTTTTAATGGTTAAAATCTAGGTTGGGATTTATATATTCTTGGAATGCAAATTTTCTTACAATGTACGACCGTCATTGATAATCAGTAGTTCCTATAATCTACTTGATACAAATAAGTGCATGGTTGAGAGAAAGAAAGTAAAGTAATGTAAGGACCTGACCCCAGTTTCCTGGAGTCAGTGCCTTTCTTGATTACGTTGGCATACATATAAGGAATAGGAATCTCGAAAAACTGAGTAGTTTAGTATTATTGGAAACAAGTTACATACATAATTTTATCATTACAGCATAAAGGGAAACAAAAACACTATTTTGTTCCACTAGAAACGTCTTGTCTCTTAGATTATGCTTGAAAGTCATTCATAAATTAATTCTTCATATTCTGAGAAAATTAAACATAAGTAAGTGGTGAGATCAAACACTCAATAAGAGTAGGCAATACAGTGGAAGATAATATAAACATTATACATGGTTAATAATTTAAAACACATGCCTTTAATAATAAACATGAACTCATTATGGCAGAAATATGAGCTGAGTAAATAATTCTATAATAAAACATAATCATGGGTATTATAATAGTATAATAACCACATGAAATATCAATAGATGAACTAATAATGATGGAATGAATAATTTTGGACATTCTAAAACATTTTTTCAAGGCCTCGTCCAAGACGTCAAATGATTAAAGCCTCGGCCAAAATCTTTATCACATTGGCAAAGGCCTCAGCCAATTCCTTGTCTATTTGTCTCGTGAGACCTACCAAATTCATCGAGGGGATATAGCGGGACCCACCTATCACATAATAAGTTCCAATGCATTCCTCATATGAGCACAGATAAACATAAACAACATATACGTTCATATTGAAACTTTCATATGAAATGTAACTATCTTTCCCTAGTCATTAATCATAAAGCACTAACCATGCAAAATAATATGGTGAATGGTTTTAGGATAGATCATCCACAATATAGTCAGTCATAAACCATTAAATAAAATATGGTAAATGACTTCCTAAATTATTAAACCCAATAATACCATGGAATCAATAAGGGTGTTGAATTAGATGAAAACACTCTTATAAAATCATTAAGCAATTCTGAAGATAAATACTCTTTTATTTTGAAAAGAAGGTTTCCTTTGAAAAAATCATTGTATTAAAAAATAAGTGAAGTAATATAGTATTTTCATAATAAAATGAGTTATTTTATAAAGAAAATGGTTTCCAAAAACATATTATAGAGTGCCCTTGAAAATAGGTAAGAATTTGAGATATTCCCTTGAATCCAGCTTGTATTTTTGAAACAATTTTGAAAGTTCCTTTTAAAATGCGTAACTATCCATAAAATAAGGAAGAGTTCTGGTTTGTAAACATATATATGATAATGACATAGAATATATGATTAGTACATAATAATACATTATAATTTCATTGAGGTAGTTAGACAATGAAAGTATCCTGAATGAAAATGGATGTTCGGGTGGAAAAAACCCTTACCTTAACTCCGAACGTGTTCCGATCTTGTACTTAGTCTCCTATAATATGAAATTATACTTTTTAATAACATATTTCAGAACCTATTATACATGTATTTAGTTTATATAATTATGGTTAGTTCATTTATGTCTTTATTGATTAGTTATTGTATTGAATTTCATCTTTCTAGAGTGTTCGTTTCTCTTATTTTCATATTCTGTTTACTTGTTTATAAGTAATGAAGTGGAATGGATGTAAATATATATATTATTTAAGAAAATTAATAGGTGTTATTTTTAATTTATATAACTTGGTTACATGTTACTAGAATTAATTATTATATAGAACTTTAATGAAAATTGTCTCTGTTAATTTGTGGGTTTTGATTACAAAGAACTCATTTTTCTTTATAACCTAATACCATTTGAACAAAGGAATTACAAAATATTAAATAGTTTATATTATACATAATAATTTGGTTCAACCATAACAAGAATTTTTTCATGACCATAATTTAGAATGATAATAGAAATAGAAATTCCATCATCCTTGAATGTGTAAAATTGACACATCTTAGATGGTGTTCTTACTACCAGTATAAAAGAAGTTTAAAAGGGGGAGATGATGATACCTTATTACACTATCATGAAAACATTAAAGTACATATAAGGTACTAGATTCATCAAAAAATTTGGATAAAGAGAGGTAATAGAAAAGAAAACAAATGAACTTGAAAGGAAAGACAAAGAATTGAAAAGAGGAATTTACCTCTTGAACCTATCTTCCTTGAGAACCTCCTTAAGGGAGATGTTTTGGACATTTAATGAGACCAAATCTTGCTGTACGTGGGAGAGGAGATTGGGAGGGTATTTGGCCAGAATTTGGAGAAGGAACAAGGCATGAGAGGAGTGAATGGATGAGGGGGTGAGAGGGGGTTTTTATAGTGGAGGAGAGAGGGGATTTCTTAATATAAAACTCATTAATTTATTATTTCTCCTCAAGACAAGGAATATTGAGTATTCCAGGACCAATAATAGTAATTTTATCAATTGAATTCGGATTATGGGTGGTGACATCAGCCTTGATGCTAGGAATTGTCTATTTAGCATATAATGTATATATGTGGTAAATTACCATATTTTACTATTCATCAAAAAATCAAGTATTTTAGAAAAATCCCAAAAGTTCACTCTAACCATTTTTCAACGTTTAGAATCCAAAAATTATGTCCATTTTTCAAAAATTATTTTCTAAATATTATTAATTTAATATTTAATTATAATTATAATTTATTATCAAAAACCAGTTTTAAAACATTCATTAACTTATTCTAAAATATAGGTATATCATACTTTCAACTTAAATATTATTTATATATTATTATCAGTAAGGTTACTATTCATTGGGGTATATCACTATTCATAAGGGTATGTTACTATTCATAAGGATATGTTACTATTTAACAAAAATTAAGTTTTTCTTATTGGACTCTAAATAACTTAATGATCACGACTGTGTAAGTTGGATTTTTGAAATTCACATCACAGATGTGACTAACTTATATTTTCAGGTTTCCATAGCACATAGTAGTTAATTTGATTATGAAATATTTATAAAAACTATTTTCCTTCAAAAAATTGTTGGGTCGTTACATTCTCCCCTCCTTACAAAAATTTCGTCCTCAAAATTCACAAAATATTACCTAAAAAGATTTGGATATGTCTTTAACATAATCTCCTCAGGCTCCCATGTTGCTTCCACCATATAATGGTTCCTCCATAAGACCTTTACCAGAAGATTCATCCAATTTCTCAATACTTGTTCTCTAGTATCAAATATTTTGATAGGATCTTCACAGTAAGATAGATCGAGCTCAAGTTCCACTTCTTCATAAGTGAGTACATGTGTTGGGTCTGGCTTGTAATTTCTTAACATTGACACGTGGAACACATTGTGAACCTTGGAGAAACTTGGTGGCAATGCCAAATGGTAATCTACAGCTCCAATTCGGTCCAGAATTTCAAAAGGTCCAATGTACCTGAAACTTAACTTTCCCTTCTTACTGAATCTTATAATACCCTTACATGGAGACACATTTATGAAAATGTGATAACCTTCCTGAAACTCCAAATACTTCATTCAATTATCTGCAGATCTCTTTTTCCTACTTTGAGCTATTTCGATATGGTTCTGGATAATCTTCACCTTTTCCATTGTTTCTTCAACAATTTTTGGGCCCACAAGGTTTCTTTCACCAACATCATCCCAGCAAGTTGGTGTACGACATCGTCTCCCATATAATGCTTCATAGGGTGCCATTTGTATACTTGAATGGAATCTATTGTTGTAGGAAAATTCTATGAGAGGTAAATACTGATCCCACATGCATTTAAAATCATGTGAACAAGACCTCAACATGTCTTCCAATGTTTGAATAGTCCGTTCTAATTGTGCATCAGTTTGTGGGTGGTAGGCAGTGCCCAAACGAAGATCAGTATCTAGGGCCTTCTAAATACTTTTCCAGAATCCTGACGTAAAACGTGGATTATGATCAGAAACAATTGATAGGGGTACTCCACGAAGTCTCAAAACTTTATTAATATATAGTCTTGCTAGACGTTCAAGTGGTAGATCTTCTCTTATAGAAAGAAAATGCACTGACTTGGTAAGAAAGTCAACAATGACCTATATTGCATCATTCTTTCTAGGAGTATTTGGTTGTCCCATCACAAAATCCATAGTGATATTATCCCATTTCCAATCAGGTATGGGAAGAGGTTCAATACTCCTCCAAGCTGTTTCCTTCCAACATTCACAAGTTGACAAACCATACATCTTGACACAAAATCAGCAATCTCCCTCTTCATGTTGTCCCACCAAAATTGTTCCTTCAAATCTCTATACATCTTAGTGCTACCAAGGTGTATAGATAATTTGGAACTATGAGAATCATCCAACAATTCCCTCTTTAGATCAGGTATATCGGGAACACAATGTCTCTTCCCAAATTTCAAAATTCCATCTTCATATACGAAGTCACTCAATATCCCATAATTTACAGATTTAATCTTCTTTTGAAACCCCTCATCATCATCCTGAGAACTTTTTATCCTTTTTAGTAATGATGGATTGACAACCATTTGAAAAATAATTGATGTTTCACTTCCCATGGTTATTCCCATATCCATCCTTACCAGATCCAGGAAAATAGGATCCCTTTCAACTCTAATCTTGTTCAAAACTCCATGATCCTTTCTGCTCAAAGAATCTGTCACCTTATTTTCCTTCCCCGAGTGGTTGTGTATCGTGAAATCATAATCCTTGAGTAGTTCATGACATCTCCTTTTCCTCATGTTGAGTTCTTTTTTATGAGAAAATATACTTCAAACTCTTGTGATCAGTATAAATCTCACAATTTTCACCATAGAGATAATGTCTCAATATCTTGAAAGAAAAGATTACAACAGCTAACTCAAGATCATGAGTAGGATATCTTTTCTCATGAATTTTTATCTATCATTATGCATAAGAAATAACCCTATCATTTTTCATAAGGACACAACCAAGTCCTTTCTTTGAAGAATCACTATAAATAACAAACCCGTCATTCCCTGATGGTAGAGTCAATATAGGAGCATTGAAAAATATTCTCTTCAGTTCTTCAAAATATTCTTCACAATGTTTTGTACAAACAAATTTAACCCCTTAATGTGTTAGCTTCGTTAGCGGGTTAGCCAGTCCAGAAAAATTATTTACGAAATGTTCATAATAACCCGCTAAGCCAATAAAACTGCGTACCTTAGTTATGTTTGTTAGAGTGGGCCAATCTTGGATTGCCTTTTTCTTTGTAGGATCAATTAGGATTCCATCCATAGAGAAAATATGGCCAAGAAATGAAATCTCCTGAAGCCAAAATTCACACTTGTTAAACTTCCCATATAAATCATGTCTTCTAAGAGTCCTGAGGATAATGCACAAGTGATTTTCATGTTCTTCGTAGATTTTGGAGTATACCAAGATATCATTAATAAATACCACTAAAAAATCATCGAGATATTCTAGGAAAACTCTATTTTTTAGATCCATGAAGACATAGGGTGCACTAGTCAATCCAAAAGGCATTATTATAAACTTGTAATGCCCGTACCTGGTTCAAAATGTTGTTTTCAGAATGTCTTCCTTCTTCACACTAAACTGATGATATGTAGATCGAAGGTCAATCTTTGAAAAGTATTGAGCTCAATACAGTTGGACAAATAAATCATCAATTCAAGGTAGGGTATACTTTTTATTTATTAAAAAAGCATGGATATACCTGTAGTCGATACATAACCTGATAGATTCATATTTCTTATTAACAAAAAGGACAAGGACTCTCCATGGAGAAACACTAGGGTGGATAAATCCGTTATCACTCAAGTCCTCTAGTTTTTTCTTTAGTTCGACTAATTCCACAGTGGCCATTCTATAAGGGGTCTTTGATATGGGCCTTGAACCATGAATTAAATCAATGGAAAACTCAATTTCTAGTTCCGGAGGACATCCAAGTAAATCTTCTAGGAACACATCAACATATTATCTCACAATATATACATCCTATATTTTAACATTCCTTTCCTCACCCACAATTATTTCATTCTCTTCCTCCCCAATATTTGAATTTAGTTGAGCTAATGTGGGTGGATCTAGATAAGAATCAGGTGGTGATGATTCTTCTCTAAAGTGAGGGTTTTCTTTATCATCGTCATCAAAAATAATAACCTCCTTCTTCATTCAAAATTTTTTTTCATCATGATCCGAAATTCAATCCATAATAAAGATTATATTGAATTCAATCAGGGGTATGACGATGATATCAGCAGATAACGAACATGTGTATGACCTAATGGGAACAGATTGACAGAACTTTGTAGCAATAATACTTCCCTTAGTCGTTTTGACTGACAACTCCCTTGCTAAATCAAATTAGAAATATCTAATTTTCTTAGAAAACTGGGAAGATATGAAACAATGCGATGATCCAGAATAAAATAAAGCATTGGCTAAGCTTGAGGAAATGATCAAAGTACCTGCCACCATGTCACGCAGAAATTCAACCTCTACAGTTGTGATCACATATGATTTTACTTGCTCTCTTGGCCTCTTCTGTTTCATATTTCCTTGACGTTTTGAACAATTATTAGCATACTGCCCCATCTCCTGACAATTATAGCATCAAACATCATTGGATTCCTACTTTCCTTTGAAATCACCAGCAAGATGGCCTTTCTGACCACATTTTTAGCATACTCCTTTTCCTTTTAAGCACACACTGGGGTGTTTCCTTCCACAATTATCATATGGTGGAAATTCAACTCTTCCCTTCTTCCCTGTTTCCTTATTTCCATTCCCATGGTTTCAGCATCCCTCTTATTTTCTTGCTTTCCCTTAAAGTCGTAAGACTTAGAAAAAACAATTTCGGCCTTGATAGCACATGAAACTATGTCCTCATATGATGAAAAATATTGGGAGACATGTGCCTACTGGAGGAATGGATTTAGGCCATCAAATAATCATTCAATTTTGCTCCTTGGATTTCATATGTATTCCACACCATGTCTTGCCAGCCTTGTAAAGTTGGATTCATACTTGGAAACATTTTCATCCTCCTTTTTCCTCAGATTCAAGAATTTCTTCTCAATATCTTCTCTTTGTTCTTGAGGGAAATATTTTTCTAAGAAGATTTCCTTAAAATCCCTTCATTCTATCTCTTCTATTTCTTCCTCTTCCTTTGTGTTTTGGATTAATGATCACCACTGATCCAGATATCTGGATAGATGATATACTACCATGAAAACCTTCTCTCTTTCATTACATACAAAAGTGAGAAATATCTTCTCCATGGAACATATCCACTGCTCTGTTACAAACAGGTTTGTAGTCCCGTTTGACGATGGAGGTTGTTGTCGCATAAAGCGATCTAGGTTGGATCCTCTATGTAGTGGATCCGGATGCTCCATATGGGTAATGTTATTATTCATAACCTGAGTAAGTTGTCCCATTATAGTTATGAGTTTCTTAACACTAGTCACAGCACCAGAGCCAACATCATTATCTTGCGTTATAGGAAAATCCCTACTGGGGACACGCGCATTCATGCGATTTGCATTCCATCCACTAGGCACCATATCTAGATAATGGAATAAACTATATTAGGTCATGAATCACAATGTACAATATTAATTTAAAAATACTCAGAAAAATTGAGATCCTACACATGGCTAATCCCATATTCACAAAAATGTATTCTTTGAGGAATATTTACATTAAACTCCCTCATAATGTCTTGTAAAGAAAATGTGAATTATCCTAAGAATATCCCCCAAGAGTGTCGTAACCAAGAGTGTAGTAAGGCCCATTTTCGTGCACCCGTTCATGTTCGAGTATAACTCAAAGCAGTGTTTTCAGGTTTTACCCCTAGATACATCTATGCCAGAGCCGCCTCTACCAGCTTGTATCTAGACAAGGATATATTGCTTGAAAGATCCAAATAATTTATTCATTGCCAAAATACCAGGACATTCTTATATGTTTATCCTCAAAGTCTAACTTAGGGACTCTTACCTAATTTTGTGTATTCTAAATCCAGTTTCCAAGTATTCTACTAAATTTACTTTGATACCAACTGTAAGGACCCGACTCCAATTGCCCGAAGTTGGTGCCTTGCTTGATTACGTTGGCATACATACAAGGAATATGAATCTTGAAAGACCAAGTAGTTTACTATTATTGGAAACAAGATACATACATAAGTTTATCATTAAAACATTGTAACACCCCAAGCTTCCACGGTACGTTTCCCTTCGAATAATGTGATAGCGTGTGTTGTACGCAACCTCGAGTTCTAACACACACCACAACTAATTAAACTAACCGTTGTGAATAGTAATACCTACTTTTTGAAATCATATATATTTTATATTTCAAAATGGACTTCATTTTTGGATTCGGAATATTGAAATTAGCCTAGGGTGAAATTTTGGTACTTTTCGGATAACTTTTATATTTTGATGAATAGTGAAAATTACTAAATTTTAATTAAAAACAACTTTTTTAATCAAAATAATTAATATTGATAAATTATGAATTTGAGTGGTTTTAAAGTATATTTAGAATATATTTTTACCATTTAATTTAATGTTTGTCATTGGACATAATTTTACAATTAAACCGAACATAAACAAGTGTCAATCTTTTGATAGTTATTATCTCTTAAAAACACGCTTTTTGTTTTGACAGCGGGAATTAATTTTAAATTAATTTCTGCCACTTCTGTGTTTTGAATTTGGAAAAATGGATTACATATTTGGAATCAGGATGTCCAAATTATGTAAATAGGTAACTTTTATTTTTACACATTTTGAATAGTTACTGCAGTAAATATTTTATTTAGCATGGTTAAAGGGTAAATCCGGTAAATAAGGGTTAAAAAATAATATTATAATAATACAAAATTACCCTAAAACGTGTCCTAACCTTATTGGTGGACACATACCCGACCATGGGCATCCTTGGGTCGATTTGGGGACCCCTTGGAGCCACTTGTATGTGGTAGGGACACATTATATTAATAAAGTTAAAATAAAAATAAAAATGGCATAAGCTTACATCTTTTAGAAGAACAATTTTTACATAGGGTTATACATTTTGGATTTTCGATTATAAACATTAATTAGAAAGCTAAAAAGATTTCCTACATAATGATATTTTATTTATAATTTTTAGACATCAAATAATTTAAATTATTAATGACACAATAAGGATGCAATGTTTACCTCATTAATAAATCATTTAAATAAATAAGATTATAATGATTAAAATATTATCTAAAACCTGTCCAATTATTATTGGTTGATGTTATTTAGAAAATTAGTCATCTTATCTTTGACCTCAATGATTTTTGGACCATTATAAACCGAATATAATTATATTATAAAGTAATACTTTCACTCTTTCCTAAAGAGCCCCTCCTCTCCCTTATAAAAGGAGACCACTTCTACTCATTCCTCACACCTCTCAAGCCACTTGGCTCGTCCAAACTCTGCCCAAATACTCTCCCAACATCCCTCACTACAACCTAGGGGCCTTAGTTTGATCATAAATCCAACCTAAAGAGCCCTTTTGATCAAATCAAAAGGAAGAACCCGAAGAAGAGGTAATGATTTCACCACCCTTTTCTAAGTTCATTTCTTCTTCCACTTCTTCTTCCTTTGTTGTTACCATTATAAAATAATAAATCTAGTATAATATATATACTGTGATGTTATTATAAATATGGTACAACCATATTCAGTATTCTATCCACCCCTTGAATAACATGTCACCATACGTGCGTACGTACGGCTTACCGTCTCCACGTCGTGGTGTAATTGTTATTCAATATAATATTATTTGGATGGGTGTAATAATGATGTGTAACTCATGTAAATAATAAATATAACATGTTAAGGATTCTGTATATATGATATACCATCCATGTATATATTATTTTAACATCAAAATAATGATATTGTCGCTCGTGCGTACGTACGGACTACCGTCTCCACGAACGCGATGAGATTCATTCTCCATCGTATCCATTCAATTATAATTAGCATTTGATGAATTAAAAAATGATTTTTAAGGAATTGATATCATTCTGGGTATGAATAATATACAACCTATCCTTTACAAACATGGCTTATGTAACAAAATATATAAAGAAAATGAGTAAGTTCACACCCGAAACAACGATAATACTAAGATATTATTATCAAATCAATATTAAAAGATCATATATGATATCATAATAATGTATATGATTATTTTATAATTTAATAACAATTATTTCACCATTATAAAAGAGGTTAACCTACCCCAACCAAGGAAAAGTACAAGGTATGGGTTATTTCACAATCTCTTCATTATCCGAGGTTGTTTATACGTAATAATCTACTGGGATTTCTTTATCATCCACATCCATGTTTCATTGAAATGTATTTCAAAACATATTTATTATTTACAAGAATATGGGTTAAAGTAATTTATACCCTTGTTTGACTTTTTATAAGAGGTTTATAAAGGAATCTTTCCGTCGTTTTCAAAACAAGGTCCTTTTTAACCTTTTCGACAGAATTAAGATAAGAATGTTTTTTTTAACTTATACGGCGGAGGCGGTTATTTTCCGCCGTTATAAAATCGTCAAAGCTTCCCTTACAAGCTTATAAGAATATTTTCAAGAAAATGTTTTATTTTATATGGCTCTTAAATGATTTCAAAAAAAGAAAGAGATATTTCTCTAAAAAGTGTTTTGATTTCATCTATGTCAACATCCTTTGACGGATTTTACGCTTATTTGAAGTTGATTTATTATGATACAAAACTTCTATATTGTATTGAAGGTTTTGTGATATGTTTGACTGTGGATGTGCTATTTTTATACCATTCATAGTTTATGGTGAAATTATTGACATTTCGTATGATAGTTTTAATACAAATGCATATGTTATGTTTAAACCTTTTCATATGGGAATGCATTGGACTTAATATGTGACGGGTGGAGCCCGCTATAGCTCCTCGATGCATCGGTAGGTCTCATAAGACAAACTAGTGTCTCGGCACAAGGCCTTGACAAAATCTTATTTGTAGTCTTGGCACGAGGCCTTGACTATGTGGTTATGATAGTCTGGCATTATGCATTCCAACATTATGAAAGTGGTTATTGATTTTTGCATGTGATTATTCGATTAGTAGAATATCCATGTGAATAAGTAAGTGGCATTATTTCATTTTATTTATGCCATACCATGTTGAAAGTTCATGTTTGAAAGGCTTTTGTTTTAGTTATACATTTCCTTAAATGTTTATTCTTATTTATGAAAGTTTCCGCTATATTGTTATCCTTACTGGGCATTTGAGCTCACCCCTTTTCTATGTTTTATTTTTCCCAGGAAGTGAAGAAGTAAATTATGAATGACCTGCAGGGATATTATTTGGGGATATGAGTGTGAATTATGGATACAATATGTTGTTGTAGTAGTTTTTCATTTTATGATGTAATGTAAGACTTATGAATATATCTAGTGTTTCCAAGACTACTAAACCAATCGGTCTTTTGAGATTTGATCTTCCATGTGATCATGCCAATGTTATGTAATAATGCACCGACTCTGGGTAACTGGGGTCGGGGCGTTACAGTTGGTATCAGAGGAAGTTTAGTACAAACCTTGGAAGCTAGATTTAGATAAACTCTGATTAGAGCACGTAGACCTAAGATGAACTTTGAGGATTAGTATAGAAGAAATTCCTAGAATTTTGGTATTGTAGAGATTTTGTGAGTTTTCCGAGCAATACTTCCCTGTCTAGATACGAGCAGGTAGAGGCGGCTCTGGCACAGATGTACCTATGGGTAAAACCCGAAAACACCGCTTTGAGCTAGACTCGAACGAGAACTGGTGCACGACAACGGGCCTTGCTACACTCTTGGTTACGACACTCCCGGGGGATATGCTTAGGATAACTCTCATTTTCTTTACAAATCATTATGAAGGGTTTATGAGTATATACTTCCTCAAATAAAACATTTTTATTATTATGGATTATATCCATAAATAGTTAAATTTATGTTAAGTGTTTTATAAGTATGGGATTATGTATTTTTATTCATGAACTGATCTAGTTTATGCCATTGTTTAGAAATGGCGCCTAGTGGAAGAAATGGAAACCATATCAATGCACGCACTCCATGTAGGGATTTCCCTCCTGCTCAAGATAATTATAGTGCGGCTGGTGATGCAACTGGTCCCGATCAGCTAATCACCATACTGGGACAACTTACTCAGGTTATGAATAATAACCTTACCCGTATGGAGCACCCTGATCCGCAGCGTGGAGGATCAATGTTAGATCGATTCATGAGGCAACAACCACCAACGTTCAATGGGAGTACAAATCCCTTAGTAGCTGAGAAATGGATATTTTCCCTAGAGAAAATATTTCAGGCTTTGGGGAGCAGTGAAAGGGAAAAAGTTATCATGGCAGTTTACCGCCTCACTGGAGATGCTGATCAATGGTGGTTATTGATTCAAAATACGAAGGAAGATGATGAAGTATCAAATATGGAATGGAGGGAGTTCAAAGATCTGTTTTTAGAAAAATACTTTCCTCGCGACCATTGAGCAGATATGGAAAGGCAATTTCTGAGTCTGAGACAAAAGGAGGATGAGAATGTCACAAAGTATGAGGCTAACATTACAAGGTTAGCGAGGTATGCTGGAGATTATATTCGCAACCCAAGAAGTAAGATTGATCATTTCATTGATGGGTTAAAACCATTTATCCGTCGAGCATTAGTCTCACAATCCTTTTCATCGTACGAAGACACTGTCTCATGTGCTATCAAGACCGAAAAGGAATTCTCTAAGTCTTATGACTTTAAAGAAAAGCAAGAGAAGAAGAGGCCTGCTGATCAATCTGGGAATGGAAATAAGGGGAAGAAAGAAAAGGTTGAATATCCATCCTGTGGTAAATGTGGGAAGAAACACCCCGGTGCTTGCTTGAAGGGAATGGGAGTCTGTTACAAGTGTGGTGAAAAAGGCCACCAAGCTCGTGATTGCAAAGGGAAGAAGGAAGCCACCAACGTTCAGTGATATAATTGCAGGGAGATGGGACATTATGCAAATGAATGTCCTAAGCGTCAGGAGAACTTACCTCAGAAAAGGCAAAGGGATCAAGGCCAGGCTTATGCTATCACTACTACTGAGGTAGAAGCTCCGAAAGACGTGGTGGCAGGTAATTTAATGGTTTCCTCAAGTTTAGCAAATGCATTATTTGATTCTGGATCATCGCATTGTTTCATATCTTCCCAGTTTTCTAAGAAAATTATATATTTCCAATTTGATTTAATAAGGGAGTTGTCAGTTAAAACTCCTAAGGGAAGTATTATTGCAACAAAGTTTTGTGAATCAGTCCCCATTAGAGAACATAAATTTTATTTATATGCTGATCTCATCGTCATACCTATGATTGAGTTTGATATAATCCTCGGTATGGACTGGATTTCGGAATATGATGCGAAGATTTATTGTAAGAAGAAAGAGGTTACGATTCTTGATGATAATGATAAGGAACACCTTATTTTTAGAGCAGAATCGTCACCACCTAATTCTTATTTAGATCCACCCCCAGTAGCTCAACTTAATTCAATTATTGGGGAGGAAGAGAATGAAATAACTGTCGGTGAGGAAAGGAATGTTCAAATAGAGGATGTACCTGTTGTGAAAGAATTTGAAGATGTATTTCCAGAAGATTTACCTGGACATCCTCCAGAACGAGAAGTTGAGTTTTCCATTGATTTGATTCCTGGATCAAGGCCTATATCGAAGACCACTTATAGAATGGCCACTGTAGAATTAGTCAAACTAAAGAAACAACTAGAGGAATTGAGTAATAAGGGATTTATTCGCCCTAGTGTTTCTCCATGGGGATCCCCTGTTCTTTTTGTTAAAAAGAAAGATGGATCTATGAGGTTATGTATCGACTACAGGGAGATCAATGCTATAACGATAAAGAACAAGTATCCCCTACCTCGTATTGATGATTTATTTGACCAACTACATGGAGCTCAATACTTTTCAAAGATTGACCTTTGATCTGGATACCATCAGTTGTGTGTGAAGAAGGAAGACATTCCGAAGACAGCATTTTGAACCAGGTACGGGCATTACGAGTTTACGGTAATGCCGTTTGGATTGACTAATGCACCCTCTGTATTCATGGATCTGATGAATAGAGTTTTCAAGGAGTATCTCGATGAATTTGTGGTGGTATTTATTGATGATATCTTGGTATACTCCAAAACCAATGAAGATCATGAAAATCACTTGCGCATTATCTTAAAGACTCTGAGGAGGCATGAATTATATGGGAAGTTTAGCAAGTGTAAATTCTGGCTTCAGGATATTTCTTTTCTTGGCGATATTGTCTCTAAATATAGAATCTCTGTTGATCCTTCTAAGACCAAGGCAATCCAAGAATGGCCAGCACCTACGAGTATAACTGAGGTACGTAGTTTTATTGGTTTGGCAGGTTATTATTGACGTTTCATCCAGAATTTTTCCCGATTGGCTAACCCATTAACGAAGCTCACACGTAAAGGGGTTAAATTTGTTTGGACAAAAGAGTGTGAAGAATTTTTCGAAGAACTGAAGAGAAGATTAGTCAATGCTCCTATATTGACTCTACCATCGGGGAATGATGGGTTCGTTATTTATAGTGATGCATTAAAGAAAGGACTTGGTTGTGTCCTTATGCAGAATGATAGAGTTATTGCCCATGCATCACGATAGTTGAAAATTCATGAACAAAACTATCCTACTCATGATCTTGAGTTAGCAGCTGTGATCTTTTCTTTGAAGATATGGAGACACTACCTCTATGGTGAAAAATGTGAGATTTATACTGATCACAAGAGTTTGAAGTATATTTTCTCACAAAAATAACTCAACATGAGGCAAAGGAGATGGCTTGAATTACTCAAGGATTATGATTGCACGATACACTACCACCCGGGGAAAGCAAACAAGGTGGCAGATGCTTTGAGCAGAAAAGACCATGGAGTTTTGAACATGATGAGAATTGAAAGGGATCCAATTTTCATGGATCTAGTGAAGATGGACATGGGAATAACCAGGGAAGGTGAAACATCAATGCTTTTTCAAATGGTTGCCAAACCATCTTTACTAGAAAGGATTAAGAGTTCACAGACCGATGATGAAGAATTTCAGAAGAAGATTAAAGCTGTAAATGATGGGAGATTGAGAGACTTTGTGTATGAAGATGGAATTTTGAAATTCGGGAAGAGACTTTGTGTTCCCGATTTACCTGATCTGAAAAGGGAATTGTTGGATGATGCTCATAGTTCCAATTTCTCTATACACACTGGGAGCACCAAAATGTATAGAGATTTGAAGGAACATTTTTGGTGGGACAACATGAAGAGGGAGATTGCTGATTTTGTGTCAAGATGTATGGTTTGTCAACAAGTGAAAGCTGGAAGGCAACAGCCTGGAGGAGTCATGCAACCTCTTCCCATACCGGAGTGGAAATGGGACAATATTACGATGGACTTTGTCATGGGGCTACCAAAGACTCCTAGAAGGAATGATGCAATATGGGTTATTGTTGATCGTCTTACCAAGTCAGCACATTTTCTTGCTATAAGAGAAGATCTACCCCTGGAACATCTAGCAAGACTATACATTAATGAAGTTGTGAGACTTCATGGAGTACCCCTATCGATTGTTTATGATCATGATCCCTGTTTTACTTCAAGATTTTGGAAAAGTCTTCAGAAATATCTGGATACTGAACTTCATTTGAGCACTACTTACCACCCTCAGACAGATGGACAATCAGAACGGACTATTCAAACCCTAGAAGACATGTTGATATCTTTCTCACTTTACTTTCAGGGTATGTGGGATCAATATTTACCACTGGTAGAATTTTCCTATAACAATAGCTTCCATTCGAGTATTCAGATGGTACCATATGAAGCATTATACGGAAAGAGATGTCGTACACCAACCTGTTGGGATGACGTTGGTGAAAGAAAACTTGTAGGCCCAGAACTGGTGGAGGAAACAGTGGAAAAGGTGAAAGTAATCCAAAATCACATCAAAGCAGCTCAAAGTAGGCAGAAGAGCTATGCCGATAATCGAAGGAAGGATTTGGAATTTCAAGTCGGTGATCATGTTTTCCTGAAGGTATCTCCGTGGAAGGGAGTCATACGTTTTGGTAAGAAAGGTAAATTGAGTCCCAGGTACATCGGACCTTTCGAAATTCTAGAACGAATTGGGGCTGTAGCTTTCCGATTGGCAATGCCGCCAAGTCTCTCCAAAGTTCACGATGTGTTCCACGTATCTCTGTTGAGAAAATACATGCCTGACCCAACGCATGTACTCACCTATGAAGAATTAGAACTGGAACCCGATCTGTCTTATTGCGAAGAGCCCGTCAAGATTCTTGACACGAGAGAACAAGTGCTGAGAAACTGGACGACGCGTCTGGTAAAAGTTTTGTGGAGAAATCATAAGATGGAAGAGGCAACGTGGGAACCCAAGGAACTTATGATGAAGAACCACCCGAGTATTTTTATGCAGTAATACCCTAGAAATTGCGAGGATGCAATTATTTGAAGGAGGGGGGAATGTAACACCCCATGCTTCCACGGTATGTTTCCCTTCTAATAATGCGATAGCGTGTGTTGTACGCAACCTCGAGTTCTAACACACACCACAACTAATTAAACTAGCCGTTGTGAATAGTAATACCTACTTTTTGAAATCATATATATTTTATATTTCAAAATGGACTTCATTTTTGGATTCGGAATATTTAAATTAGCCTAGGGTAAAATTTTGGTACTTTTCGGATAACTTTTATATTTTGATGAATAGTGAAAATTACTAAATTTTAATTAAAAACAACTTTTTTAATCAAAATAATTAATATTGATAAATTATGAATTTGAGTGGTTTTAAAGTATATTTAGAATATATTTTTACCATTTAATTTAATGTTTTTCATTGGACATAATTTTACAATTAAACCGAAATAAACAAGTGTCAATCTTTTGATAGTTATTATCTCTTAAAAACACGCTTTTTGTTTTGACAGCGGGAATTAATTTTAAATTAATTTCTGCCACTTCTGTGTTTTGAATTTGGAAAAATGGATTACATATTTGGAATCAGGATGTCTAAATTATTTAAATAGGTAACTTTTATTTTTACACATTTTGAATAGTTACTGCGGTAAATATTTTATTTACCATGGTTAAAGGGTAAATCCGGTAAATAAGGGTTAAAAAATAATATTATAATAATACAAAATTACCCTAAAACGTGTCCTAACCTTATTGGTGGACACTTACCCGACCATGGGCATCCTTGGGTCGATTTGGGGACACCTTGGAGCCACTTGTATGTTGTAGGGACACATTATATTAATAAAGTTAAAATAAAAATAAAAATGGCATAAGCTTACATCTTTTAGAAGAACAATTTTTACATAGGGTTATACATGTTGGATTTTCGATTATAAATATTCATTAGAAATCTAAAAAGATTTCCTACATAATGATATTTTATTTATAATTTTTAGACATCAAATAATTTAAATTATTAATGACACAATAATGATGCAATGTTTACCTCATTAATAAATCATTTAAATAAATAAGATTATAATGATTAAAATATTATATAAAACCTGTCCAATTCTTATTGGTTGATGTTATTTAGAAAATGAGTCATCTTATCTTCGACCTCAATGATTTTTGGACCATTATAAACCAAATATAATTATATTATAAAGTAATACTTTCACTCTTTCCTAAAGAGCCCCTCCTCTCCCTTATAAAAGGAGACCACTTCTACTCATTCCTCACACCTCTCAAGCCACTTGGCTCGTCCAAACCCTGCCCAAATACTCTCCCTATTTCCCTCACTACAACCTAGGGGACTTAGTTTGATCGGAAAGCCAACCTAAGGATCCCTTTTGATCAAATGAAAAGGAAGAACTCGAAGAAGAGGTAATGATTTCACCCCCCTTTTCTAAGTTCATTTCTTCTTCCACTTATTCTTCCTTTGTTGTTACCATTCTAAAATAATAAATCCAGTATAATATATATACTGTGATGTTATTATAAATATGGTACAACCATATTCAGTATTCTATCCACCCCTTGAATAACATGTCACCATACGTGCGTACGTACGGCTTACCGTCTCCACGTCGTGGTGTAATTGTTATTCTATATAATATTATTTGGATTGGTATAATAATGATGTGTAACTCATGTAAATAATAAATATAACATGTTAAGGATTCTGTATATATTATATACCATCCATTTATATATTATTTTAACATCAAAAGAATGATATTGTCGCTCGGGCGTACGTACGGACTACCGTCTCCACGAACGCGATGAGATTCATTCTCCATCGTATCCATTGAAGTATAATTATCATTTGATGATTTAAAAAATGATGTTTAAGGAATTGATATCATTCTGGGTATGAATAATATACAACCTATCCTTTACAAACATGGCTTATGTAACAAAATATATAAAGAAAATGAGTAAGTTCACACCCGAAACAACGATAATACTAAGATATTATTATCAAATCAATATTAAAAGATCATATATGATATCATAATAATGTATATGATTATTTTATAATTTAATAACAATTATTTCACCATTATACAGGAGGTTAACCTACCCCAACAAAGGAAAAGTACAAGGTAAGGGTTATTTCACAATCTCTTCATTATTCGAGGTTGTTTATACGTAATAATCTACTGGGATTTCTTTATCATCAACATCCATGTTTCTTTGAAATGAATTTCAAAACATATTTATTATTTACAAGAATATGGGTTAAAGTCATTTATACCCTTGTTTTACTTTTTATAAGAGGTTTATAAAGGAATCTTTCCGTCGTTTTCAAAACAAGGTCCTTTTTAACCTTTTCGACAGAATTAAGATAAGAATGTTTTTTTAACTTATACGGCGGGTGCGGTTATTTTCCACCGTTATAAAATCATCAAAGCTTCCCTTACAAGCTTATAAGAATATTTTCAAGAAAATTTTTTATTTTATATGGCTCTTAAATGATTTCAAAAATAGAAAGAGATATTTCTCTAAAAAGTGTTTTGATTTCATCTATGTCAACATCCTTTGACGGATTTTACGTTTATTTGAAGTTGATTTATTATGATACAAAACTTCTATATTGTATTGAAGGTTTTGTGATATGTTTGACTGTGGATGTGCTATTTTTATACCATTCATAGTTTATGGTGAAATTATTGACATTTCATATGCTAGTTTTAATACGAATGCTTATGTTATGTTTAAACCTTTTCATATGGGAATGCATTGGACTTAATATTTGACGGGTGGAGCCCGCTATAGCTCCTCGATGCATCGGTAGGTCTCATGAGACAAACTAGTGTCTTGGCACAAGGCCTTGACAAAATCTTATTTGTTGTCTTGGAACGAGGCCTTGACTATGTGGTTATGATAGTCTGGCATTATGCATTCCAACATTATGAAAGTGGTTATTGATTTTTTCATGTGATTATTCGATTAGTAGAATATTCATGTGAATAAGTAAATGGAATTATTTCATTTTATTTATTCCTTACCATGTTGAAAGTTCATGTTTGAAAGGCTTTTGTTTTAGTTATACATTGCCTTAAATGTTTATTCTTATTTATGAAAGTTTCCGCTATATTGTTATCCTTACTGGGCATTTGAGCTCACCCCTTTTCTATGTTTTATTTTTCCCAGGAAGTGAAGAAGTAAATTATGAATGACCTGCAGGGATATTATGTGGGGATATGAGTGTGAATTATGGAGACAATATGTTGTTGTAGTAGTTTTTCATTTTATGATGTAATGTAAGACTTATGAACATATCTAGTGTTTCCAAGACTACTAAACCAATCGGTCTTTAGAGATTTGATCTTTCTTGTGATCATGCCAATGTTATGTAATAATGCACCGACTCTGGGTAACTGGGGTCGGGGCGTTACAAACATAAAGGGAAAAAAACTATTTTATTCCACTAGAAACATCACGTCTCCTAGATTATGCTTTCAAGTCATTCAAAAATTACTTCTTCATATCATGAGAAAATGAAACATAAGAAATGGGTGTGCTCAAACCCTCATTAAGAGTAAGAAATACAGCGTAAGACAATATAAACATTAGACATAGGGAATAATTGAAAACACATGCCTTTAATAATAAACATGAACACATTATTGCAGGAATATGAGCTGAGTAAATAATTCCATAATAAAACATAATCATGGGTATTGTACTAGTCGAATAACCACATGAAATATAAATTGCTGAACTCATAATGATGTAATTCATAATTCCGGACATTTTGAAACATTTTTTCAAGGCCTCGACCAAGAGGTCTAATGATTAAGGCCTCAGACAAAATCTATATCACATTGGGAAAGGCCTCAGCCAATTCCACATCTATTTGTCTCATGAGACCTACTGATGCATCAAGGGGATATACCAGGCCCCACCTATCACATAATAATTCCAATGCATTCCTTATATGAGCGGGCATAAACATAAACAACATATACATTCATATTGAAACTATAATATGAAATGTAACTATCTTTCCCTAGTCATTAAACATAAAACACCAACCATTCAAAATAATATGGTGAATGGTTTTAGGATTGATCATCCAAAATAGAGTTATTCATAAACCATTAAATCAAATATTTTAGATGAATTCATAAATTATTAAACCTAATAATACCATGTAATCAATAAGGTTGTTGAATTAGATGAAAACACTCTTACAAAATCATTAAGAAATTATGAAGATAAATACTCTTTTATTTTGAAAAGAAGAGTTCTTTTGGAAAAATATTTTTATAAAACCATAAGTGAAGTAAGATAGTATTTTCATAAAAAAATGAGTGATTTTATATAGAAAATGGTTTCCAAAAATATATTTTAGAGTTCCCTTGAAAATAGGTAAGAATTTGAGATATTCCCTTGAATCGAGATTGTATTTTTGAAAAAATTTTGAAAGCTTCTTTTAAAATGTGTAACTATCCATAAAATAAGGATGGGTTATGGTTTTTAAAAATATATATTATACTCACATAGAATATATGATTAGTACATAACAATACATAAGAATTTCATTTAGGTAATTATAAAATGAAAGTATCCCAAATGAAAATGGACGTTCGGGTGGAAAACCCCTTACCATAACTCCGAAAGTGTTCCACTCTTATAATTAAGCTCCAAGAATATGAAATTATACTTATTAATAACGTATTTCAGAACCTATTATACATTTATTTAATTAATCATAATTCTGGTTAGTTCATTTATGTCATAATTGATTAGTTATTGTATTGAATTTCGTCATTCTGGAGTGTTTGTTTCTCTTATTTTCATATTCGGTTCACTTGTGTGTAAGTAATGAAGTGGAATGGATGTAAATATCCAGAATTGAAATTATATATTATTTATGAAGATAAATAGGTGTTATTTTTTATTTATTTTACTTGGTTACATGGAACGAGGATGAATTATCATATAGAACTTTAATGATAATTGTCTCGGTTAATATGTAGGGTTTGATTACAACGAACTCATTTTTCTTTATAACCTAATACCATTTGAACAAAGGAATTACATAATATTAAATAGGTTATATTATACATAATAATCTGGTTCAACTATAACAAGAATGGTTTCATGACCAGAATTTAGAATGATAACCATTGTACTTGAATGTGTGAATTTGACACATCTCGGATGGTGTTCTTGCTACTAGAATAAAAGAAGGTAAAAAGGGGGAGATGATGATAACGTATTACACTATCATGAAAACATTCTAGTATATATAAGGTACTGTATTCATCACAAAATTTTTATATAGAGAGGTAATAGAAAATAAAACAAATGAACTTGAAAGGAAAGGCAAAAAATTGAAAAGTGGAATTTACCACTTGAACCAAACTTCCTTGAGAACCTCCTTAAGGGAGAGGTTTTGGTCTTTTAATGAGACCAAAGCTTGCTGGACGTGGGAAAGGTGGATGGGAGGGTATTTGGACAGAATTTTGATAAGGCACAAGGCTTAAGAGGAGTGAATAGAAGAGGGGTTGAGGGGGTTTTTTATAGTGGAGGAGAGAGGGGATTTCTTAATATAAAACTCGTTAATTTATTATTTCACCTCAAGACAAGGAATAGTGAGTATTACATGGACACGAATAGTAATTTTATCAGGTGAATTTGGATTAAGGGTGGTGACATCATCAGTTATTCTAGGAATCATCTATTTAGCTTATAATGTATATATATGGTAAATTATCATATTTTACTATTCATAAAAAATCAAGTATTTTAGAAAAATACCAAAAATTCACCCTAAGAATTTTTTACATGTAGAATCCAAAAATGATGTCCATTTTTCAAAATTAATTTTCTAAATATTGTTAATTTAATATTTAATTAAAATTATAATTTATTATCAAAAACCAGTTTTAAAACATACATTAACTTATTCTAAAATATAGGTATATCATACTTTCAACTTAAATATTATTTATATATTATCATCAGTAAGGTTACTATTCATTAGGGTATATCACTATTCATAAGGGTATGTTACTATTCATAAGGGCAGGTTACTATTCACTAGAAATTATGTTTTCTTTATTGGACTCTAAATAACTTACTGATCACAACTGTGTTTGTCGGATTTTTGAAATTCACATCACAGAAGTGAAAAACTTATGTTTTAAGGGTCCCATATCACATAGTAGTTAATGTGATTATGACATATTTATAAGAATGTAATTTCCTTTTAAAAAAAATGTTGGGTCGTTACAAGTATCCTATAAATTAATAGATGAACATTAAATACTAATTTATAATATTTATCGTTATGGAAGATATGTCACCACAGTCCAATGATTAGAAGGCCTTTATGTAGGAAACATTTTATCAGGGTGGTTATTATGCTACCACTAACCCATCTCTTGGAGATGATGATTATAAAGACCCAGCCTTAAACATTAAATAATCATGAATTTTGTCAAGAACTCACATTGAGGATCTTTTCAGGTTTAGAGTTTTAGAGAATTAGGCCATAACTATTACATATCAACTTGAAAATTACATGTAGACACTAATACTCAATATCCATTTTTTTTATAAAATAAAGACTCTTAAAAATAAACATTTATAGTTCTATATTTTAGACATAATTATTTTCCTTGATCCCATCCTTGACCCTATTCATCTTTCCGTCCTATGGAAAACATTTCAAAATCATGGGATGAGAATAAAAATATTAGTAAGGGTTATAAAATAAGGATGGAAAACATTATCCCATAATGAAATACAAATCAATGAAATTATACTTTTTATTCATAACATACCTTACGAAATCATAAGATTTATGAATAACACACACAAATCATAAATCATAAAGGTAGATTATGGAATTCATAACATACTTACATTGTAGCTATCACAACTACATAGGGATTCACATTTGGAATACATGTCATAATATATTCCTGAAATCTCTTAGGAAAAGCATTAACATTTACCTTTGTCACATAACCTAATGCATTGGAGAGAAATCACTGGCCCACCCACCCTAGGTTTATCATAGAACCACCTGTATACATAAACAATTCCCAATTAACATAACATAATCATAACACAAGAATAAATAAAATATAACATTTCCATATTATAATAAAAATTTATCATATCAAGATATGGAAATAAAAAATGCATTATCAAAGCATTTAAGATATTTAATAAAAAGATTTTTGTATCGAAGTATCCCATACCACTTTAAAGATTTTAAAAGAATTGTCATTTCAAAACATTAATGTCCTTATAAATAAATCCTGAAAACCATTTTGAAAACATGGACATTAATGAGAAATATTTAGAAGAATAATCCTTTAATCATTTAAAATGATATTTTAGTTAATGATTTTTTAACAAAATAGGAGATGCTGGAATACAAATAATTGAAAAATAACATTTAATCAGAACATTATAATATCATGAGAAAAAAGTTATTCATGATATAATATTCCAATGTTCAATATATACACCACATAAGAGTGAATTGGTGCATAACAACAATGAAGTCTCAATGGAATGTAAATTGAGACGAAATCCATTATAAAAATTGTATCATTAGATTAAGGATAAATAATTTACATAATAATGTGTGAAAAATAATAATACTCTCAATATAATTTGATATTAAGTGTGCTACAATAATAGGTTAGCCACACATATTCATATCATGACAAAATCAAGAAGTAGAAGTTTAACCCAAGGAATTAAAATTGGGTGAAGAAGTTCCCTTACAGAAATTTGATAGCCTAACGACGTCACTTTAAAATTCATAAAATGAATTAATGAGAGAGAAAATTATATCTCATCATATTTACATAAAATATATAGCCATAAGGATATATAATAACATATCCCAACATAAGAATATGTAAATTAAATGACATAACAAAAGGAAGTCTTTTAAAAAGATGTGGGTGAAAGGTTCCCTTACTGATTTGGTAACACATGAAACATACACCCCATGAAAGATGGGTCCTAAAATGAATATTTAAATACCCATAACTTTATGTATATTACATAATTAATTCAATAATGGGCAGTACATAAACCAAAATAAAGGAAATAGTGGCAATATAGCATGAATCTCACGGGAATAAAAAGTAAGATGAAAACCCCTTACCATGTTGTACTCAATCGAGTCGTGTGACCAAAAGTTAATAACCACAAAATTAATAATTGAATACCATTAATATGAATAGAATCATGATGATATATATACAATTTCACTACCTAATACACCACAGGAAATAAATAAGCGGCGAACAATGGAAATCTCACGGAATTGAAAGTGATATAAGAAATCCCTTACCTTGTGTCCGACTTGACTTGTTTGTTCCTTGTTCTTATTAAATAATAAACTGAAGTTAATTTATACTTGATTATAAAAACTTTTTAAAGTTTATATTTCCTTTTATATCACTTATTACCATGTTATAAACAATACGTAATCATTTATGTTAATAATGGTCATTTTGTCAATATATGGTACTTGAGTAAAAAAATGAACACCTTATAATTCCTAGTTGTCCATGTGGTCAAGAGTCAATTATCTCCAGAATTATATTCATGATTTAGATATCATATATATCATATAAATCCAGTATATATATTTATTTATAACAATACATAACATTTGGAGATAAGAAATGAAATGCACAGTTCATGGATACCGTAAGTCGTACGTTCGCATGAACGCTACATTAATTTCTATTTCTTATTTTAATTGAATGAAAACTTAATGATACATAGTTATATTATAATTACACTATAATATCATATATAATTTAAATAAAACCTTACTTTATATGTCCCACATATGGAATTAACGAGTCATATCACATTGAGGGGCAGTAGTCTACACTTCCTCAAATGAAATTATCGCGTTTACCCATAATGGAAACCATAACGTTATGCTATAAATGAAAAATAAATAGGAATAAATAAAACATAAACACAATATATATATATATATATATCATATATAAATATTTTTCCATCATAATGGCCACCATGAGATGCAGTAGGAGATAGTCGAACAATTATCCTTTCGTGAGGCGTTAGTTTTCCATCGACAGAAATAGTATGTTATTCACCAATTAGATGGAGGTGTCTGTAAGTGTAGTTAAAATAATTCTCATAAAAAATAATATTATATTGAGTATACTGGTTTTGTTATAAAATAAATGAATAAAAAGAGTTTAGGGGTTGGAGAATTAAAATAAAAGAAACGAAGTTAATAGAAACCATTACCTTTAATTTGGGTAACTCACTTTGGTTTGAATTAAATGGGTATATTGAAGTGCCTTCTGCCTATGGTAAGGATTCTAGGTGGAAGATATGGATCATGACAGATTATTTGGGAAGGGTTTGGACAATAAAATGGGCTTGATAGGTGTAAGGAATGAGTTAGAAGATAGATATTTTTTATAAGGGGGAGGAGGGGCTCTTTAGGATAGTGTGAAAATATTATTTTCTTATATAATGATATTCAGTTTCTAAAGGTCCAAAACTAGTTAAAGTAGAATATAATATGACTCATGGTCGAAATAAATTAATCCAATAATAATTGGACAGGTTTTTTATGTTTTGTTATTATTTATAATCTGATTTATTTAAATGATTTATTAATGAGGTAAACACTGCATCATGTTTGTGTCATAAATAATGTAATTTATATAATGCATAAAAATTTTAAAAAAACTACCATGATGTAGGAAACATATTCATATTTCTGATGAATATTTATAGTCCAAAATATAACTTATATAACCCCATGTAAAAATTAATTTACCAAAAGATATTTGTTAGTGTCATTTTTTCCTTTACATTATGTTAATTAAAATAAAGTGTCATTATCAATCCCAAGTGGCTCCATGGGGTCCAAAATCAACCCAAGGATACCCATGGTCGGCCGTGACACATCCAATAAGGTTAGGAGAAGTGTTAATTTAATTTTGTATTATTATAATATTCTTTTTACCTTAAATTACCCTATTTACTTTTAACCACTGTAAATAAAAGTCAAAATTTACTATTCACCCAAAATATTATTTTCATCTTATTGAACAAAATTTTACTTAATAATAAAAACCATGTGTGTTTTATTTTCGAAATTCAATTCACAGAAGTGGTAAAATTTAATTTAAAATAAAAAGTCAGTTTTTAACTATTACTTAGTGGTTTCACTATTGATCAAAAATTGAGGTTCTTCAGAAAAATACCAAAAATTCAGCATAAGCTATATTTGATATTCCGAATTAAAAAATGATGTCTATTTTTCAAAATTAAAATCATATAAGTTGCATTAATTATTTTAGAATTAATTTCCGTTGTAAAAACAAATAGCGTGTTTTTAAGAAATAATACCTATAAAAAGAATGACAATTGTTTATGCCCAATTTCAAAGTGAAATTAATTACAATGACCAAAATTGGATTAAATGGTAAAAATATATTCTAATTACAATATAAAAACAATTAAAAATACAATCTAACTATATAAATAAATTATTTGAAAAGACAGTTTTGAATTAAAATACAGTATTTTTCACTATTCATCGAAAAATGAATTTTATCAGAAAAATACCAAAAATTTACCCAAAGTAAATTTTGATGTCCTGATTCTAAAGAGTAATATTATTTTGTCAAATAGAACATATAAAAGTTACCAAAACTATATTTAAGGAGGGATCGCCATCAAAAGGCGGTAAATCGACCTTTTAATGAATATTAAAGTATTTCTGCTTAAAATCAGATTCTTTTCTTATTTTAATCCTCTAAATTTTATTGGTTAAATTTAAAAACATTTAACAAACATATATAATAATATTTTAGTTAGTTCTTTCCATTCCCTCTAATACAGGGTCTTGGCGTTAACTACCATTTAAAATAATAAAATTATATTATTAGTGTGCAACATAAGATTTGAAATAAACCCATTGTTGCGTATCAGGTACGCCATTGAAAATAGTGTCCACATTAAAGTAGAATTAATATTTCATTCATAAATATTAATAAATATGAAAAATTTAATGTTCTTTATTTACCTGGGATGTTACAATGATATATATAGTAATAGTTGTTATTGTGTATTTTTATGTGTATATTGGTGTTTCATAATATGAAGAAGCTGAATATGATGATGAAGATGTTGGTGGTGGTGCTACTTTTGACAGCGCAATCTAGAACTACCTACAATATCGATGTGTCACATGGCCTCAAGTGTTCCTCCCTATATTAAATTCACTGTTGACTTGAAGCAAGGGCCCAATTCATACATTAGAGAGAAAATTTACATGAATTATATTCATATACCGAAAGGAAATATCCAAACATCAATCAGATAATTATTGTATACATAATAAAACCAACACAATGTTGTAATAAATGGAATAAAGCATACAGACCCATAGTCATAAAAACATACAATGGTCAACAATATGGAAAACCCCATATTCAATATAAATAGAGGATAAAAATACAACACATGCTCATTGTCCCTACTTCCATACTTGATCCTCAAAATCCCTATATCAATATACCCTCAAGAAGAACCGGCCAAATCCACTACATGCCATATTCTAAACCTAATACAAAATGTGATCTGAATGTACATTGAGGTTCCCATGAATGGTGTGAGAAAAATATATCAGAAGGGTCTTACTAAGTTCGATTATTATATATAATAAAAAAATGTATGTAGGAGGAATAAAAAAATCATGTCATACATGTGCCTCTAAAATTATGTTTTAACTAGACAACCTTGACTCCCTTTATGTCGGGTCACTATATACTAGCCAAGACACCATAGAACCTTATTATACCTTCTTCATTGCCATTCTATTTTCAACTCATCATCTAATTCCATCCCACACATAACTCAGACCATATATAAGGTTTCATTGTTGTGATTCATCTAAATCCTAAACATTATACCTACAAGTATGGTAGGGTCATGTTCCAAAACTATAACATTACAAAACCCATACTCTCGAATTCAGTGATGAAATCATAAACATTAAATTATCTAGTTTTGATACAGATGAAGGTTACCCAATATTCACCATCCAATACATACAATATCAAAAGGAAATGATGGATCACTTATATTATCATACACCTTTTAGTTTTAGAGTCTTAGAGAAATAGTAATAATTATTACATAAAAAATATCCATGAATTCAAGATATTATATTTTCTTACCAGACCCATATTTTCATATTCCATATTGGGGCATCAAAATCATAAATATAGTGTCTTTCTATACATAATTCATTCAACCAAAAACTTGATAACCTAGGAAAAGGAAACATAAGGAGGGTGAGCACAAATTCTATATAAGGGTACAAATAAGTAATGAAAATTAAATTTCATCAGTGAGTATAAGATATGAATAATGATATGACGACATAAACAATGTGAATGATCATAACATAAGAATATCCACACCCATCAATACCTAGATAATAAAAAATGAAAACATGGAATATGGATTTAAAAAAACAAAGAGTAATTATAATCAACAATCATGATTCATGTGATATAAATATTTATCATAAAAAAAATTATAAACCCCTATATATCATAGTTCAAACTTACTTGAATCTTGGAACATTATATTCACATCACTTCTTACAAGTGTAATAACCAATATAGTTGACTACTGTATCGAGAGTACTGAATGCATTGGAGGTTTAAAACAGACCATCCAGTCCTTGGTTTATCCAAAATTCACTAGTTCTTGGTTAATAACATGACCATCCATCATTGGATTATAACAAACCCAACCACCTAGGGTTTATAACAAAATCACCTTCCATTGTAAAAATGTCCAAGAACCTTGTCTTGAATATAGTACATAGTGTTTAAATTTAATCATAAAATCATTGATCCATTCTTTTATTATTTTCAAGACAAAATTAAAACATTTAAAAGAAACATGTTCCATAATATTATCATTGAAACCTGATTAACATGTAGCAAGTAAAAGTGTTCCATAACAATCTCATCAACACATGATTAATCTATGGAAAAGAAATGGAGTCCATAACAATATATGTAAAAAATCATTAACCCATATAAAATAAATAATTTCCATAAAATTGTCTTTGAAGAGTTTTTAACTTGTAGAAATAAAATGGGTTGAACAAAACTAACTTTAATTAATGATTTACTAGAGGAAAATTAATGACATCCATAACAATCACATTTAAAAATGATTAACCCATTGAAAAGAAATAGGTTCAGTGACAACCTATATGAACAAATACAAATCCATCCTTAGAAATAATGATAATGGTATTATTATAAAATATCCCTATTAAATCATATGTACCAATAAGTGTTGTTGATTTTCATGAATAGAAATAACATTAAAAGGTCATAAAAATATTACTTATTAAAATAAACTTTTTATTTGGAAAATAAATTTTAACAACTAAAAATTTACAAAATATAAAAAAAACACTATTCATTTAAAATAATCTTATTAAAATATAAATTATATTTCATGGAAAATAATTTACAAGATTGTAGGATAATCAGTTGTTTTTATAAGTGTTAAAAATAAACATTCTCTACAAAACAATTTGAAAAAGTGTTCCAAAAGTGACCCATTTAGAAAATGTGAAGAAACATACATTTGAAACTTTTTGAAATAATGTAAAATTTACGGTAAAATGGTTTTTGGAAAACATTTATTTTTAGAAAAGAACATTTTTGAAAACATTTTATAAATCATGGATATGGAAGAGAAAAATTCCTGATCTAAAAAAAGATACAAGATGGAAATAACTTATAAATTAATTAATTTGTATATATACAACTAATAAGTGTGTAAATAGAAATAAAACATTCTAAAATCAGTAATTAGCAGAATGGAATAAAATTTGTTTGGTTTAAAAAATATTATATTATTTCCACCGAAATAATCTTGAACATAAATAATCCTAAAAGAATGGAGATTGTAACATAAATCCTTTTCCACATTGGTAACTCTTTAATTATAATTCCTAAGAAATAGTAACTTAAAATTAAAATTTAAATATCACGAATATAATGAGATCCATGATTAAAATTCCAAAATGACTGTATATACACCACATAAAGACGATAGGTTCTTATTATAAATATATTTCTCAAACAAATTCTTTGGGACTATTAACCCTTATAAATATCATATCTCTAAAATAAGAGTCAATAAATGGAAATAATAGTATAAAAAATTATTTCCATTAAAAAAGTGTAGATACACAATTAATCAATTTATATATCAATTCCTAGAAAATAATATCATAAAAGAGTCAATTATGGATTTATATAACCCAATAAAAGGAAATTGAGTTAATAAACTCCCTAACACTTGATAATATTCAATTTAGTCCCCTAGGATAAATTAGTTAAAATTGAAACATGAAATACCATTAAGTTTTAATTATTCATTATATTATATGTAAAATGGTATGCATATAGACCACAAAATATTAATCAGTGGTGATAAGAGAATATGTTTCATTGAAATAAAAAGTGAGATAATAAACCCGTTCCTCGAGTCGAGAATTTTTATGTATGTCCTTTAACTACAATATAATAAGTTTACATAAAAAAATTATTTATTGAAAAGATTTTAAAGTTTTAATAACATATTCTTAAATCATTTTTATTATTTATTTTTAATGACATATAAAAATAATAATTCAGTTAAGTACTCATCTGGTGTTTGGATAATGTTGGGTTCATTGTTTCAAAATAGATTCAATGGGTTGAACGTGGTCAAAGAGGTCATTATTTAAAAATATACAACATAATAATCATGAAATAATTAATAAATTTATACATCAATTATTCTATTAATACCAATCAGGAATAATGGTTATGAGAAGGAACTATGTTACGATTATGGAGATGGTAGGTTGAACTTATGACTGAGTAACATTTCCATTTTACAATTATCATTATAGAAATATGGTATGGGTTGTTTTAACTTTATATAATGATAATATTATCATAATAACTATATTTGTATTTAAATATACTTATATATTTTATTATTCTGATTTCATGAAAAAAATAAATCGCATCACTTCATGGAGGCAGTATTCCATACGTACATAAATGATGTAATATTTTTTAGTGTAATAAAAAATGATATGTTATGTTTTCATAATAATAAATATGTCATTAATATAATTATTATTTAATTTATAAAATATATATTCATTAACATTATCATTATTATATTCCATGTAAATCATTATTGAAAAAATAATCACATCACTTCATGAGGTAGAAGTTCGCTGTATGTACATGTGACCTTATTCTATCCCCCAAAAAATAGAAATTAAACATATATATGTGATATAATAACAAAATAAGTATAAATATGATACATATATCATATATATATTTTAAATTCCTCTTTAAAACAATCCGTGATAGGTGATCATGGAAAATGAATGACATCGGTTCATGAGGTGGTAGCACACCATATACACAAATAATGATTTTATACCCCATTTGATGGAGTAGGAGATGGATTTAGTTTATTAAATTAATATAATAACATAAAATTTTACATTATATAAATTTTATAATATTATAATAACTGAATATGATTTTAAGGTGGTGGATGAAGAAATAAATCAAAAACTCATAACTTGCAGTTTTACCTCTTCACGAGCCACCTCTTTAGGATTTATCTATTTCATTCATAGATTGGATATGTAACTAAATAAAGGATTATATGATGATAAGAAATAATTTTGGAATTTTTTTGGGTAGTAATTTGTTCAATCAAAAATGGTTTTGAGGATTGATGAAGAGAGAAGAGGGGTGGACTTTTATAATTGAGGAGAGTAAAACACTTGTAAATTTTTAAATGAAAACGTTTTACCCATGTTTTTTACATGAAACAATGACAAAAAACGTATTATTATAGAAACCTAGATATTATAATATATATATATATATCCACATAATAATTTTTAGACAATTATTTATGTAATTTTTATCCTTATCATTTTTGTTTCACTCGCAGATAAACCCATTTTCATCTTAACTATGGTAATTTATTTTTACTATATTTACAACTCATTAGTTAAAAAGTTAAGATTTAATTATTGGATAATATATATTATTATGATTCCAAATATTTAAACCATTTTACCAAATTCAATTAATATAACTGTCGAAATATATTTTAAAATTAAAATTGCAGATGTGAAGAAAAAACATGCTTTCAAGAAGTATATTTTTCAAGGAAAATATGATTTCATATTAACTCTATGACTAATAATAATTATTAAATGCATATAAATTAATATAAATTAATAAATAATATCTAAATTTCATTCAAAAAAATCATCATTATGTGTTTTTTAATTAATTTAAAGGAAAACCATTATGCACATTAAAACATTTTAGAAAAATATCATTTTTTAAACCAAAGACAGACTTATACTAAAATCAAATAAGATTTCGATTCAAAATAAAGTAATTAGATTAAATATAATTATAAAATTATGACGTTACTTTAAATCATATTTGAAACATAATGTGACTTTTAAATTGCATAATTTTTTGAAAGTAAATAACACTCACAAATATCGGTATTTTCCATATTCAATGAAAAAAGAATATTTTTCAAAAAAAACCCAAAATTAACACAACATAAATTTTGGAATTCTGATTTAAAAAATCAATATAATTTTATCTAATAATTTTTTATACATTTACATAAATTAATTAAAATATTTTTTCATGAAAATAAATAAAAATCATTTTCGGAGAAAACAAATTTTTGGATAATAAAATTAATTGTCTAAAAATTGATTGATTATTTATAAAATATTTGTCAATAATTTATATATATTAGGGAATTTATATAAATATATTTAATAAATTAGTTAATATTATTCATACCCACCAATTTAACAATAATTTTATAATGGTTATATATATTTTGGGTAATTTAAGCTCGGTGTTGCATCAAATACTCTATCGACCATAGTATTCATTTATAAAATCATTGGGTGATACATCCTCCAACCCAACTTAATAAATTTAATCCTCATAATTTGAAAATTATATCAGTAATAAAAGGCTTGACATTTGAAAATAACTTTCTTGGATACTCACATCATCATAATGTTTAATAAAACATCCACTTGAAAAGAGACAAAAGGGCGTATGAAGGTGATATATAATAACACAAAATATGTTTCCAAATATGATAACAATGCTGGGAAGTGAAGAATTACACATGGTTAAAAATTTTAATTTCCAAACAATGATGGAAAGCGATGTTGGTTATTTATAACAATAAATTTAAAGATTAATATAAAGTTGGGGGCCTCAAAACCATAAACCAAATAGTGTTGAAAATGGTCAATAATTTCCTTAGAAATGATGGTAATTGGAAAACATTTTTTTTCAAGATCCTTGAACAAGTGTCGTGGAATTATTTGACCTTATTTACGAAAGGAATAATGATGTTTACATACTTGTCTATTATAACTTCTTTCATTAATAAATGTCCATCAAACTCTCATATTTTAATCAATGAAGAGTATCCAAGATGAAACTTTCATGCCTAAAGCACTAAAATCATATTTTAAATACAACATAACCATAAAATGGATAATAAAACTATTCCATGTACGTTTATACATTAACCAAAACCAAAATTGTTATAACTTGTAAAGATAATTTCCCAAATGAAAAAAACTTCGTATAATGAAATAATACATTAATATAAAAAATTAAACAGTAATAACCATTGTTAAAACTGAATTTCCCCTTAAATAAATAACCCTATATCCCAAATAACTTCAATAACATAAACATGAAAGTGTGTTTTATCCCAAATTTTTTAATCAAACCTTTCAGGTTATGATTATAACAAATAGAGATTTACTATTGATATATAATTAACCACTTAGTTATCAAATTACTTTTTAATCCAATGGTTATCTAAACAATAAAACTTGTGTCCTCTTATACTCTTCAATATCCAAGATCATATAAACCCAAATTTTTATCAATTAATTAAAACATATTTCTGAAAAATGTAATGGAATACTTCATATTAAACTAAAAATCTACATATACATCAACCCAATAAAATGTCTCCTAAAGTGTCCTTAATCACTTTAAGATCTCATCACATAAAATCACAAAAGGGGTGTATAAGACTTTGAACTTATGATTAACCTTAATCTTATATTCCTTGATGGTATCTGTAGATATTAACATAACATTATATGAAAACATCATAATCTATAAATTTATACAAACTATTCTTCTAATACCAACTACCACATATATAAACCTTAACTCTAAGATTTGATGCTGAAATCATAAACAATACTATTCTTGATTTCATACCAATGAACATGACCCAATTTTCACCATCCAAACCTCAAAACATAAAGGGAAATATTGGATCACATACATTCTCAATGACCTTTTAGCAATACATTTTTATATAATTTGGGAAAACACTTACATAAAGAATACCCAAGAATTGAAGAGGGTATATTTCCCACTATAACTATATTTTCATATTCCTTAATGGGTTATTAACATCATATATATGAAATCATTCTGGAAATAATTTATTCAACATCATGCTTGATAACTAGGGGAAAAAGAAACAGAATAATGGTGATTTCAAATTCTATGTAAGGGGTAACATAAGCATTAATAATTAAATGTCATTATTAAATATAAGTTAATCATAAAGGTATGATGACATAATTAGCTTGAATAATCATAACATAAGAAACTTCATAACCTTCAATACCAGGATTATCATATATTAAAACATGGAATATGGATTTAGAAAAGGTTAAAGTCATCAAAATAAATAATCACGAGCCTTGTGATATCAATCTTGATCATAATAAACAATGTAAACCCATAATAGGAATAGGTAAAAATTAAGGGTATCTTGGAAAATTATCTTCATATCACTTCTTACAAATGGAATACCCCAAATGGTTGAATTATATCTCTAGAGTACCCATTATATTAGTGGTGAATAATGGACCTAACTATCCTTGGTTTTTTCACAGAACCACCCATTAAGATTATATAAAACCTTTATACATATTTTAAAAAACTTTTTTTACTATTTATAACTACCAAATTAATGGCTTTGTTAAAATGGTCACATTTAGATAATAATAATTTTATAGTATATCACAAATTGATTAATGTTTAGTGTTATGTTTCAAGAAAGTTATAGCACATGGTGTTATTTTAAAATATTAGGGTACTATATTCCCTCCTCTATACCCCCTTTAAAAAATTTCCTCATTTAAATATTATCTTGGGCTTGGTAGCTAAGGATTTGACATTTTTAAAATACCTTTATTGATGTATCTTGTCATAAAAAAGGTTAAAAACATAAGTTTTAAAATCAGTTAAGGGAAATATGATATTCATCCATAATATCACATAACTAGGTTCCAAAATTGGATAAAATTATTATAATTTGAAAATATACACCTACAGGATAAAATTAATGTCCAAATAATGATGGAGATTGACAGAGAACACTGATCACAAGAAAGTGAATGATTGTGAGAATGTTAATAACCACAAAACTGTAAAACAATAATGTGTGATTAAGGCCATCAATTCATCATAAATTAAAGTAATAGGATAATATTCTTGCATCAAGATCCTTTTCCTAATATTGATGAATTCCTTTAACATTTAGTCTATGGATGTATGTATATATAATTACTTGACATTCTTCATTTCTATAAATGAAATTTCATCCTTTAGTTGTGTGTTTCAATCAATTTCCACATTTATCTCATATTTTACACCAAATTGCAAGCATGAATATATGAATCCTAAAGCACAATAATAATCATCTGATTTACCATGGGGTATATAAAAAGATTAATATTTTTCCTTCAGGTCTTTACTAAAACAAGAAATATTAGCACAAGCTAAGACAATTCCAAAAAATAATATACCCTTATATGAAGAAATAGTAGACTAATAAATAAAATTATACAATAAAACCTAAGGTTCAACTAATGTTTTTGAATAAATAAATTACCCTATAAATAATTTAACCTCAACAACATCAACAATAAATATTTTTTTACCTCAAAGTTTGGCTCAAAGATTTCATCTTAAATCCCAAAAAATATAATAGAAATTTTGTGAAATAGTTATTTATGTTAAACCTACAAGTCACATAAATATAATCCTAAAAAATATATCCCAAAACATCAATAATCACCTTAAAGTATCATCTCATAAATCCTAAAATGGGGTGTCTATATATTTGAAATTATTATCCGAACCAAACATAAAAAATAGTTATGATAACCATAACTCTTAAGTAAAGTTCACACGAAAGCATCCTAATATCCATTTTTATATAAACCCTTATCTAATACTAACTACAAAACCTCAAACATGAACTAAAACATCTAGTGTTAAAACATAATATTTAAATTTGAATATTTGATACTAATGTGAAGCACCTGATTTTATTCCACAAAAATATACAAAATAAAACAAAACTGTTATATCACTTACATATGAAAAGACCTTTTAGGTTTATATTTTCATATCATTAGGAAAAAATCTTACAAAATAGTATATATATATTCAAGTGAGAATTTTTCCACAAATATATAGATTTGTTTATTCCATGTTATGTCTTAAACATATCCTATAAAACTAATCACAAAAAAATGTTTTTATTCATCATTAATTTCAAATTATTTTTCATAACATTTAGAAATGGATAACATAAGAAGTTTGAGCGCAAAATCATGGTATGGGTAAACATAAATATTACAAATTGAATGTCATCACTGAGCATAGGATGAGATTAAGGGTATGATAACATAATAAAATAAAATGATCATAACATAAGATAATTAATACACACAGAAATGTGTATCATTAATAATGTGAGATGGAAAAAAGTTTCAAAAAAGGAATGATTAAAAAGAATAAATAATCATGAGCCATGTTATGTAAATCATGATAAATGGATTCATTAAAAAATAATTGTAATCATACAGAAAATGTTTTTATATCTTGGAAGACTATATTAATAACCCATATTCAATCTTACAAAAAATAACTAGAGCCAAGTTAAATCGAGAGGAAAAACATCATCAGTCAACTACCTCCTTTTTCCTACAAGGATAAGGAACATTACTCACTACATTAGAGATCTATATCAAATCACCCATTATATAAGCAATATCAAGCTAAGTCATTGTATAAATTTTATCTGGTTCACCCATCATCATCAATAATGACTAAGTACTATATTTTAATATATCACATATAATCTTTCATTCTCAATATCAATTTTTTAATAATATCTTTCATTCATTTATGGCATGATTTAGCTTTAAAAATGAAACTAGTTTCCTCACAATCTCTTAAGAAAATCATCATAATCTATACAGAGAAATAATATAGACTATATCATAAGATCTTATTACCAGTGAAGTAGATGAATCATAAAAGAATTTTTACATAGACGAAAATACATTTAAGAGAATATTTAAAATATTTCTTCAAAAATTGGAGAAAATACCCATTTCTTTTAGAAATATTTTATAAAAATTTCTAGAATATTTGAAGAAATATTTTCTTTTACAATATAGAAAGATAATTATAAATAAAAATTCAATGAAATAATGGTCATGATGGGGGTAAAATCCATTCATTTCATAAATTTCAATGATAAACATTCTTTTAGATATTTCGTAAAGAGTAAAAATTGACCCATGTATAAATCATATAGAAAATTCATTATAAATTTTTTAAAAGATGATAAAGGATCAAGGAAAATAAATTTTGTTAATAATTTATGATAACAAAATATAATTCTTGAAATAAGATAATGAAAATGGTGGAATATTTTTGTAAAAATCCTTTTAAACCTTTGATGAAACATTTTAAAAGGAAAAATATTTCTATCCATATAAAAGGAAAAACCATTTGAAATAAATAACATGGGAAAGAACATAAAATAACATGAGTATAAACATATTTTTCATATTATATGTAATGTTTCTGTATATATAACATATAAATTAATATAGGTGAATCAATCAAGGTATGTCTCAAAGAAAGATGTTTGAGATGAGAAAACATTTAAAATCATGCGATGCTTTAATCAAAAAGTCGTTGAACTAAGTTATATTATATGATTCAATAAAGCACATAATTTCCATGAAATAATATTTGAAGTCATATTCATGTGCAGGTAAGTATACCTTATAAAATAAATCATAGTGAAAAATTAGAATTATTTCTCAAAGAATTAAAATTTAGATAATAAAAACCCTTTCAACTTATATAACATATGAATCATTATCTCAGGAAAGTGATAAATTAAATGGATCCTTATATATCATGATCAAATATTTTTTTAGGATATAATATCACAATATGTGATATATACACCATACAAAATGAAGTAAGTTTATAATACAAGAGATTTATCAAAGAAATAATATTTAGATGAATAATCATTAAAAGATAATATTATTCAAGTTGGTATTAAATATCTAAATTTTTTATGTGTAAAAATTTTAAAACCCAAAAAAAAAGTTTAAATAATACATAAAAATATTATTGGTCATTTAAAATATAAAATTGGCACAAAATAGTAAATTAAGTATAATTATAACTTAATGAATGTAAATTGAGTTAAAAACAGCTTACCATGTAGTAACAATCAATTCAAAAATATTTTGATGAAATAATACAAATTATAACTTAAAATACTTTGAATAATGAATTATTATTGGTATAAAATATAAAATGGGTGGTATATACTCCATATAATATAAATTAAGTGAATAATATTCAATCATGCCTCAATAAAGGGAAATTGAGACGAAATCCCTTACTATGGGTCCTGACTTGCTACATGGATTCCATAAATACTATAGAATTAATATAAATTAATTATTGAATTATTTTATAAAATTTTAGAGGTTTATTATTTTATCCTTAAATTATTTGTTTCATTTATTTCAATTACATATTCAGTACTTTATTATAAAATTTTGTGTCATGTGTTTTGAGGACGTTCAGTTCATAGTTACGAAAGGAATTTGGTTTGTCTTCTGTGGTAAAAGGGTTAATTATTCAATCATATAAGTAATGATTATAATTAAATAGTTACAATGTTTATAAATTATATTAAATTTTTTTACCTTCCAGGAATGGTGTATATGGAAAATGAATCACATCGCTTTATGGAGATAGTAACCACACAAACACATGAACAACATAATAATTTACCAATAGAAGGAAGGGTATGAAAATATATGACATATTATATTTAAAAAATTATATTTATTTCATAATATATATATATATAATAATTATAAATTTCCATGAGTTGAGGTGGTGGAAAATGAAAGACATATCTTCTTGGAGATGTTAATCCACACATATGGATGAATAATGTTTTTATTATCCATTTTATGGAAAATTAGATTATAGGGGGCTATAACACAGTAATAAAAATAAATAATTATAGGTTATATTAATATTTTATTATATAATCATGTTTCAAGAATATTTTAATGAGTTAAAAGAATAAGTAAAATGAAAATCCACAATTAAGAACTATACATGTTTTTCAGTAAACCACCATTGGATTACACATTGATCTTTATTTGTCTATATTTTTATGAGTATAGGGCATCTATTTCATGGAGATAAAGGTTCAAAAGGACTTTTTTTAGGTATTTTGTAAGATAGATTTGAAAAAAGTTTTGAATAAGAGATGAGATGAAATTCCCTTTTATAAGTGAGGGGAGGGGCACTCCAATATTTTTTGCAAACCTTAAAATATTATAATGTAATTATGGGGAAAAAGTACTCCATATTGAATTAATTTAGAAATAAATATCATATACGATAAAAATAAAATCATCCAAAACTATTTAGACAATTTTTAGTTCATTTTACCCTTGTATCTTTAGTTTAACCCTTTTATCCTTAATGGTGGAAACACATTTTTTAAACAATAAGGGTTATAAATTTACTTATAAATTAAAAATTAGTTCATTAATGGTATATGGATGAAATTTTAGACCCTTATTCATTATAATTTTCCTTCGATAAAATTTTTATTTTTTAAAATCATTTAATAAAATATTAGTTGACATTATATACCATTATAGAAATTTTAAGGACTATTCATATATTTTGAATTTAAAAAACTCAAGATAGTTATAGAGTTATAATTTCACCCATTTAAACACTATTATTAAAAATAAAATTCATTTTAAACAATAATTAATCCAAAAAATTACTTTTTATGTATTTAAAATAAATTGCTTTTAATTTTCTACAGCTTAAACAAACATTGTGTTAGCGTTGAGTCTGAATTTAAGGTAATTATTTAATTACTACATAATAATAAAAAATACCTTCCTAAAAATAACATAATAATGTTTAAAATAAACTTTTAGATTCATTCATTACATTTTATTATCCCCATGTGAACACATAATAGGAATTAAAAAAGAAAGGGAGTGAATTGTTTTTTATTTTATAAACATAACGTAATATAAATCTCATTATCAATAAAAAATAGAACTAAAATAAAATATATTGTAATTTATGATTTATATGGAATAATTAGTTGAATACAATTAAGTAATTCATTTTTTGTTTATATGTAGACCTTATTCATTGATTTAACCATGTTTTATTGATATTACACTTACTCAGTTGACAAATATTAACCATAATTTCTATTCATAGTGACCCAAAATTAAAGGGAATTATTTAGTAAATTTTAATATAATCATTGAAAATATGGAATATATTTCTCCAATATTAATATTCCAAAATTTGAAGAAACAAATTTTAATATATATTTATTTGTATAAGGGAACGAAAAATAGTTTTTAGAAAAATGAGTTTTTCATCCTAAAAACAAACTTATATAGTAATCAAGTATAATAATAATTCCTATAAAATTATTTCGAATATGTATGAATAAAATAGACTTATTTTACATTGAAATAAAATAGTATTTTTAAATTAATTTATTTAATTAAAAGAAATGACAATTTGATAAATATCTTTATTTTTCTCTATTCACTAGTAAATCAGTCTTTTGGAAAAAATCCAAAAAATAAACCTAATATAAATTTGATATGATGATTACAAAAATTATATTATATTTTCTAGAAAAAAAATTCAAAAAAAAATTATAAGTTAATTTTAATATTTTAAAACAAAACGCAATAAATACCATTTTTTAAGAAAATGTATTTTGATACCGAAAATGATTTCACTAAAAATATAATTCTTATATATTATGAATTAATAAATTAATTTGGATAAAATTATCTATTTATACATATTTTTCATAATGTGGTTATTAAATTTTATACCTTTCAATTTAATGGCTAGGTTATAACCATCACATTTAAATAATAAAATTGGTATAGTATATCGCATATCACATGAATCAAAATGAAGGATGTTAAGAAAGAAAATTATCATAGTGTTCTATTAAAATATTATAGCATTATAATAATTATATACACTACCATGAAATTTCTAGAATAATTATTTAATTTGGAAGAATTAACTATATCATTGAGTTTCACTTCATAGTTAAAAATTAAATAGACATGTCATGGTGTGTCTATAATAACATTAAAATAATAATGTTTGTAGATATGATTTATTTGATTATTCTATAGCTTGAATTATGATTTATTAATTTTTTGATTTATAAAATGATTGATTTTATTGTTTCCTTATTATGAATGTTTTATGATATATTTAAGGTTTATTTTTAATGATGACTATTTTCAATTCATTTTATTTTAAAGAAACCAACTTTTTTAATTTCTAAAATATTTGATACATTCTTTTACATATTTGATTAAGTTATTTTGTAATTAAGAAATTATACTAAAACTATAAATCAACTTTGAAAACGTTTAATAATATTTTATGAATAAATATCTTATAAATTTGTAGTTAATTAATATAATCATTATATTGAACTATCATGACTACCAAAATTCTAATATGATGTTATAGTTTTTAGGAATTATTAATCACCCCTTCAGATCAAGCCTTTGTTGGGGTTTTTTTGGGATGCTTCAGGTGAAAAATTTGAATATTTTGAATGTTTTTGGGCTATGCATGGTTGGTGCATAGTTTTCCAAAAATATGTTCCCTCTTAGGGGAAAACGTACAAACCTAGATAGTGGGGGTTTGTACATCTGAAACATGGTTTTATAAACCATTAACCCATCAAGGTGAAATTTTTCACCCCTTTGAAATGGGGTGTATGGTTAGGGTACACGATTTTTCTAATTGTGAGACCCTATATAGCTAATCATGCATATGAGATTTTTTCATCAAAAAATTAAATAATTTGCCATATTTAGGTTATCAGTGGATCTAATTAAACCTATAACTGTTTCTTCTTCATCAAGAACACACAAGAGGTGATTTTGGCCCCTCTAAACTCCTCAGAATGAGGATTAAATCATGGAAAACAACATTTTATGTCCACCCAGTAGGTTTCCTCTTACAATTCCTTTCTCTATCTCCATATTCTTTTCTACCTAGGGTTTTAAATATCTCCATGTTGTTGGAGGATCTAATAGCAGCTATTTTAGATCTTGAATCTTGAGTTGTTTTATTATATCTTCATTGCCGATGGTTTTCATTGAAGTTTCCCACATATGGCTTAATGTTTTGAGACCCAATGATCCTGAGGTAGGTGGTTCTGTTACGATGGAAAATTTTTATTAAACCTAAATTGATTGATTTAAATTAAATTATTTAATTTAATTGGTTGATTAAAAACACAATTCCATTAAATTAGATTTTTTGAAATTGAATTTGGCAGGAAATAGGAGAACCCCCCCCCCCCAATTCCATTGAATTATGGAGTAATTCTGAAATTCTTGGAACTTTGTGAAATTTAAATTATGAAATTGAATTGATGAAATTGATTTCATATTGTTATTTAATAACGATGGATTCAAATGATTTTGATATAAACCCATTTGTTTAATGTTAAAAAATCTGTGATTTGATTAAAAACCAGTGTTCTTTTTTAAATGAAAATTGAAATATTTGAAATGGACAATGGGATGAATTATATTTTAAGGGGCCTAATAAAAATTCAAATAATGTTTTCTATTACATCACATGAAATCCTATATAGTTAGTGATTTATTGAGATATAAAAGCTAGGGTTGATTATCCATATAAATGTGTGTAAACATTAAGGTTATTATCATATGAGTGTGTGGGGATCCCATAATCATGAAAAATAATACCTCTTGGTAGATGACCATGTTTCTCATTGTTTATATTTGAGATATATTCTATTTTCTATTGTCAATTATTTACCTACCACCTGAATTTATATAAATTATTTTATATAAAATGTTTATCGAGGAATTTGATTAATGTATTTAAATATTTTGATATATAAAGCATTATTTTTTTAATAGGAGTTGAAATTGTATGCTTATTCATTTAAAATTTAATGATATATTTGGTTAATAAAATGTTTGTATCTTTTATGGAATCCTTGATGATACCCTACTAGGCTTTTAGAACACAACCCACCTGTTTCTTTGGGTGTTTGTATATTATCTTCTTCCAGATAAAATAAAGTGTAATTCACCACATGTAGGTGGTTGTAGTTGATTATCCCTGGTGTTGGATGTTTTGTAAAGTTGAAAATGTGTTGTTATCATATTTTTTGGTAATTCTTTGTTGTACCTTTGGTTTTTTTTACCTATTTAACTTCTAGTACAATTCTCTATGTGGAGTTTCTTTTGTGTACAAACTAACTTGTTTATCTTGCTTCAACAATTTTTGTGTAAAATTCATTCCCATTTTCATTTGGTATGATTCCAGGTGACAAGCTCCAACCCATGTGGATTAAGAATTCCCTTCAGGACATATCAACGTTGGATTGGTTATCAGGTTACTATATTACCCAAGATGGTCCATGATAAAGAACTATCAGATATATAGGTTGAGCTTCTTTTTGATGTTAGTGTTCATTTGTGTAATCTTTTCAGGAGATTGGAGGTAGTGGAAATTGGGTGTCTTGGAAACTCTCACTAAAATAAAACATATGTCACTAGTGGTGGTTTGGGAAATATTCCTTGAGGATTAGTTCTACTCATTAACCTACTTTGATTTTGATATATTTAAATCCAAATCTAGTTTTTCTATATATTGGGATTAATTTCCTTTGTTTATATGTTTGAGTGTTGATCTAATGTACTCAAATTTGTCTTTTGATTTTGCGCAACATAATTCCTTTGAGAACACATGTGAATCAGATATAGGAGGATGCTGCTGATGAACCAAGGAGAGAAAATACTCATGTGGACCTGATTTTGGTGGAGGTTTTTTTATACATTCCATGCTATGGGATAAGAACCACCACTAGTTCTCATTCAAAATTCAGCACTGGAACCATAGAGATATTCATTATGGAATCATTGTCAAGACATCCTTTTTTCTAGAAAACACCAAGGTTCAAGGGATCAAATGATTCTCAAGAGGCAGATGAATGATTGAGTAGGATGGAAAATTTGTTTGAGTTATTGGAGACACATGATGAAATCAAGGTGAAGTGTGCCACCTTCATGTTGGAGGGACCAAGAAGGGGATAGTGGGACATGATGGTGGTAGATAATAAGTACAAGGTCTTAGAAGAGAAAGGATTCAGGTACCATTTAACTACCCATTTCTTTCTAGATTTGATGGTGTTGGAAAGTATATAGAACTTTTCAAACTCGAGAAGGCTGACAAGACCATGATTGATTATGAAATTTTCTTTACTGGTCTTGTTTAGTTTACATCTGAGATGGTATTAATTGATAATATGAAGACACTAAGTTTGAATTTGGGAATTTGATATGATAATAAATCATAGGTTTTCTTACTGAAGCATCCCTCTTATGCCATTGTGTTTGATATAGCGTTGTTGTTTGAAATGGACCTGGCTTGTTAGTCAGGGTTGCCAGGAGTTTTCTTATCTCTTAGGGGTAGTTTGAATTACTATAAAGAAAATAGTAATCATGATGATTCTCATAGTGCTTCTTGATAGTAATGTTTTTCTATACCTCCTGTTATTCCAAGAAGATACCCTTTGATTTTAAACCAGTGTCTAAAGCCTAAGAATTCAAAGAGTGTTTTAATTGAGGAAACCAAGGTATGTGGCTCTTGAGGATGATCGAGTCACTTATAAAACTTCTTCCATATATATTATACTCAATCTAGTGTCATGGGATAATCAACACCAACCAAAATGGTTGTTTAATCAGATGCATCATGAGTAAAGGGGTTCTAGCCACATGCATTCTAATCAAAGTTAATTCACTTAGTGGAAGAGTCTATGGAGGAAGTAGATATGGGTACAATGATAATGAGAGGTACCATCACTAATGATTCATCATTAGTGACTACTTTATTTTATAATGGTTCATTATGTTCAATCATTTCAACATGTATTGTTAATATTTTAAATATTTCTACAGAGATTTTTCTTATGTGATAGATATTATTACACCCCTTAGAATGATGAAAGAACAAGGTCTTCATACTACCGCTTGTGATTTCTATTTATCAAATGTCAATATTTCGTGGATTTTTGTTTTTGTCACCATGAAACCTCTTGATATCATATTCAATGTGTATTAGCTAATTACCATTAATGTCTAGATTCATTATTTCTCATATAGGTCTCCTTCACTAAACCCTACAGTCTATGCCATATCATTCATGAAGTAGGTGACTTAAGGTCAAGTAGAGTCTAACGTTCTTATCTAGAGCTGGGGAAAGATCTTAATTTTTGTGTTTAATATGGAGTGATTATCTTTTAAAAATGATCTGGATATAGTTTTTGTTGAGATTTTTGATGTTTTTCTTTATGACATATCTAGGTATCCACTGGTAAGAGAGGTACTGTTTTCTATTGATTTAGTACCTGGTGCTCAATCAGTTTATATTCCAAATTACAATGTTTAACCTGGTAAAATTTAATATATGAATTCTTTTTTGGATGATCTTATACTGAAATACTATATATGCCTAAGTGTGTCCCCATAGGAGGATCTAATTATCTTGTATAAGAAGGATGATTATTTACACTTCCATTGTGTTTATTACCTAAAAATAATGCATGTTATAGTAAAGAACAAGTATTCATTGCCACATATTACAGATCTATTTGAGTAACTGAAAGTGGTGAAGTGGTTTTCAAAGATTGATAATTGTTCTAATTACCATCACTTGAGAAAAAATAATATGACATTCAAAAAACCAAATTTCAGATCAGGTTTGTCCATTATGAGTCCCTTTTCATGTCTTTTTGTTTTTTCAATTATCATGTAGTCTTTAGGTATTTAATGAGTATTATTATATATGAGTACCTTGAAGGTTTTATGGTAGTCTTTTTGGATGAAATCCACATTTACTCTAAGTATGAGGAGGATCATGTGCATCATCTGATAGTAGTTTTGGAATTATTGAGAAATCACAGACTCTATTCCAATATTTCTAAAGTTTATTTCTAGATTTGGGAAATTATATTCTTGGGAAACACAGTTTTGGAACATTGTATTATCGTTGATCATGAAAAGGTAATGGCTTTTTTGATAAGGGAACAACAACAATTTTTTTTGAGTTTTGGATCTTCTTTGGTCAACCTGGGTATTATCGTCAGTTCATTAAGGACTTGTCCGAGTTTTATTCTCTGATGACTACTCTATATCAAAAGGGAGTGAAGTTATCTTTGGATGAAAATTGTTAGAGATTCTTCATTAAGGTGAAATCTCTTTTGACTACTGTGCTGGTGTTAAATCTTCTAGAGGTCAGGCATGGCTATGTGGTATTTTGTAATGCATAAGGGTTAGGTTTGGGTTGTGTTATAATATAGGATAATTAGGTCATTTTTTATGGATCTCATCAGCTTTGGACACGTGGGAAGAATTACCTAACCCCTGAAATTGAACATGCAGATTTGATTCACACACTTAAGAGTTGGCAGCATTACCATTATGAAGAAATTTTTAACATGTCTTATGACCAAAAAACCTAGAGTTATATTCTTCTCCCAAAAAGATTTGAATATACATCAGATACATTGGGTAGAGTTCTCGAAATATTTTTGACATTAACATTGCCTATACCCCAAGGAAAGGGAATGATATTATATATTCTTTTTGCAGGTAACCTCTGACCCAATAAAGGAAGTAATCATTGGAAGCGTTGAACTTGATGGATCTCTTTTCATAGTTTCATATTGGGGTCTGGGAATCAGGGGTCGAGGTTTATTTTTCCATTTTCTTGATGAAATACTCTCTTCATGAGATGGTTCTTTAGTATAGGTAGCTTGATGATGAGTTCTATAGAATTAAAGACTCTCAAAATGGTGGTGATTCCATACTTGTTTAGTTATTCTCCAAAGAGGTCCTTCTATGTTATCAAAATCACTTTGTTTTTCCTTTAGTAGTATGGAAATCTGTGATGGGGTGTTTCTTAATTCCCAATGGGATATGAAACCAGGTTCGAAAAAGATGTTCTATGACATGTGACATAGATTTTAGTGCCTAGGTTTGAGGTGAAATCTTTCTGAAATTTCCTCTTGTTGTTTTACGTGAAAAATGGTTACGTTTAAAGACAAAAACCCTTGGGTTTTTTTTCATCCAGTCCTAGTTCCCACATCGAAGTAGGATAAGATATATATGGATTTTGTGGTTAGGTTTCCACATTCCCAGATAAAAAAGAATGTGAGATGGTTTGTCCTTAATGGGATGGCTAAATCTGATTACATTATACCCATTCTTTATAAAACCATTGTTAAGGAGTTGGTTAATATCTATGTGAAAGAGAATGATTGTTTGCATGGAGTTCTATATGATATATTCTCTTATAGGGATCGTCAATTCCCTTCTAGAATTTTTATTGTCATTCAAGAGGCACTGGGATATCTGATCTATTAGATCACGACATACCATTAGTAGTCGGATGGCCAAATTGAAATATTTATACAGGTTATTGAGGATATTCTTCATGCTTGCATCTTTAAATTTGGTGGAGTTTATGTTGATCATAAAGGGAGGTTTTATTTTTCTTATAATACTAGTCATAGTATGTGACTATAAATGATCATTTTGAGTCCTTGTATGGTTATCCTTGAAGATCTTTATTGTGTTTGTTAGATATTAGTGAAAGTTCCATGGTTGGAGAAATCTTGGTTAAAGAGATGAAAATAAAGACTCAATTGATTCATCTATGAAAATTGACAGCACAAATCCTGTATAATTCTTATGTTGATCGTCACCACTAACCATTGGAATTTTCAGTTGGTGACCATATGCTCTTAAAGGATTCTCCTCGGTTGGTTCATCAATCGCTTAGGAGGAAAGGGAATACAACTCATCATTTTGTGGGACCATTATGGGATTTTGATCATGTGGGAAAAGTGTCTTATTATTTCTCACCTCCACCCCATATGATATCGATACATAATGTGTTTTATGTATCATAGGTATAAATAAAAGTATCTATCTTATCTATTTCATGTTTTGATATGGATTCATCTTGAGGTTCAGTATGATTTATCCCGGATTGAATTTCCAGTTAGGATAGTATATTCTAAAACCAAGGTGCTTCATGGGAATACAATAACTTTTATTCTTGTTTTGTGAAAGCATGTTTCCAATTCTCCTGATACATGGGAGAGGGAGGCACTGATGAGAGCGTAGTGGCCTTATCTTTTTAACATAGAAGTTTCTTAACAATATTTCTGGTGGTAGAAGGTTTCCATGTTGGGGAGTTTGTAACATTTTATAATTCTTTTCAAATATTCCTGAAAATATATTTTGATCATTCCTTAGTTGGATTTCATTTCGAGATTATTGGGTTAATATTTTCAAAATTTTTAATTTTTTCAGGATATGAACAGTTGGAACATGGTTTTCCCAAACCATGAACAATGTCATGGGAAACCATACAATCCCTGACAATGGGGATTTTATTGGATTGTGTGCGATTAAATGAACCATATGACCATCAAGGATAAAATATTCACCACTTAATAATGGGGAATGAGGTTAGGGAGAATGTTTTTTCTAACCATGTGGCCCTATCCAGCTAACCAGGAATACATATTTTTTAAATCTTGAAATTAATTTAAATCATCCCTAAACTAAACTTTTAGGTTCCCGATGGGCCAAATTTGAGCCATTACAGTTTCTTCTTCCTCAGAAGCACCCAAGAAAGGATTTTTCCCCTCTATACCCATATAGAAGCAGATCAAAACTTGGAGAAAAATGTTCGATCTCCACCTGATAGGTTCCCTCTTCTCGTTCTCTTTCTCCCACTCTCTGGCCTTTCTTCCCTAGGGTTTTGTAGATCTCTATGTTTTTGGAGGATCTAATAACCAAAATTTTAGATCTTGAATCAAGGTTTGTTTTCCCATGCCCTCATTTCTGGTGGTCTTTTTTGGATATTCCTGCTTAGAGATTTGGGTTTTGAGATCATGTGATCCCGAGGTAGGTCGTTCCGTTATGATTCACCATTTTTATTAACCCTAAATTTATTCATTTAAATTTAATTTTTTAATTTCAATTTAATTTCTATATATAAATGAAATTTATTTTAATTAGATAATTAAACATCTAATTCCGTTTAATTGGGGTTTTGAAATTGAATTTATTGTAAAATTAGGAAAAATACCAAATTACATTGAATTAGTGTGTAATTGTGAAATTGATGGAATTTTGTGAAATTTAAATTGATGAATCTAAATTCTGAAGTTGATTTGATTAAATTAGTTTCATATAGGTATTTTATATAGATGAATTGAAATTATTTTGATAGAAACCAACTGGTTTTATCTAGAAAAAGGCATGATTTGATTAAAAACCATTTTGGTTTTTTGATAAAAAATTGGCATATTTGAAATTGAGAATGGGATGGATTTTATTTTAAGAAGTCTTAAAACAAATTTCCAATCATTTATTTGTATTGGAGCCCACAAAAGCCTAGTTAGTTAGTGACTTATTTGGATAAGCATGATAGGATTGAATTTCTATAGAAACAGATTGATGCTTTACAAAACTATCAAAAACATTATTATCACATCTTATTACTCAGTAGGATGATTATGATTCCTCTATGTCCAGGGATGAGGGATGTGTGTACACATTGTGGTTATTATTATATGAGTGTGTGAGGATCCCATATCCTAGAAATATCAAACCTCTTGACAGATGTCCTTGTTAATATGTGTTTGTATTTGAGATATATTCAAATGTTTATTCTAAACTGTCTACATGCCTCTTAAATATATTTAAATATTATTACATAAAATCTTTATTAGGACATTTTTTAATGTATTTACATCATTTTAAATTTAATGCATGATTTTTTTAAAATTCCTTGAAATTCCCTGCGAGTTTATTTAAATGTTAAATCTCTATATGTTTAATTAAATGTTGGAATCTATTATGAAATACTTGGGGAGACAATACTAGGATACTTTATCACACTCTACCCGTGCCTTCTTATGTTTTTATATTATCTTCTTCCAGTTACAAACAAGGGTAAATCACCACTTAGAGGTGGTTATAGCTGTTGATCCTAGGGTTGAGAGAGTTTTGTCCATCAGGACTTGGGTTGTTATCATATTTTTCTTTTAATTTGATATTGTACATTTGGGTTTTCTTTCATGTTTGTCTTCTTGTACAGTTCCTCCTATGGACTTTCTTTTGTATGCATACTAAATTGTTTATATTTATTCAATGATGTTTTTTAAAAAAATTTCCCACATTCATTTTGAATAATTCTAGGATCTAGTGCCCATCCCATAGGGATTGGGAATTACCTTCAGGCCATGTTACTGTAGGCTTAGTTATCAGGTTACCAAGGTACCCATGATGGCTCATGAAAAAATGGAGGATTTAGAAACCCTAAATTATTTGGAGCTTTGTTACAATTTAATGGTTGGTTTCATGATTCATATCAATAATATGATTATAATTTTAGTTTAAAATATATTATTTCCAAATATATATTATATCTACATAAATAAAATGATTTTTTATTTTCCATTATATAATTAGATTAGTATAAAAAATGTTTATCAAGTAGTTTTTAGAAAACAATGTCAGGTTTTGTCACAATTAAAATCAACTTTTTATTCAATAAATATTTTTTTAATTTTGTATTCTGAATTCTAGTATAATGGATATTTTTTGAGTGAATTAGATACTATACTAATTTTTTTTAAATAATCATAATTTTTTCACTGGGTTTCGAGTTTTCAATTTAATTATCTATTTAATACTATTTTTTCATGTATAATTTGTGTAAAATATATTGTGTTTTGTTTTATGTTTGTTTTTATGTGTATATATTTCTATAATATTAAGTTTAACATGTATTATTAAGTGTAACATGACTTTTATATAGTTTATTTATTTTTTATTCTTTTATTTTTATGTGTGTATATATATATATATATAACTTCTTGTAAGGAATAATTATGATACCTTGTTTATATTTGTGAGTTATTTATTTATTGTTAATATATTTCTATCGCTTATTTCAATATATATAAATATATAATTATTTTTAAGGACTATGTCGAATGATCTGTTAAATAAATGTGAATGTAAAAAATCATTCGTTTTTAATGAGAAAGGCCATGTTCAAGAGCATTAAGACTAATTGAAAAATAGATTTTCATTTGATAATGGATGATATTTAATGGTTTAATTAAAAATAGATATTTTTTTGGAAAGGTTCGGGGTGTTTTTTTATAATATTTATAAAAAAACATCAACCAATTTTAATTATTTTTAAAAGATGAACTATAGATTATGTAAATTATTGATCTTTTGTAAATATAACATTGTCTTATCCTTAATCATGGTTTATATAAAAATGTCTATATATTATCTCTAGAAAACAATATCCACAATTATAGAAAATGTTGAATATATTTATTCTTTAGTCACGACTCTATGAACCATCAATGTATATTATAGTGATAGTTTTTTGCCTTATATTAATGGTTTATAATCATGGTTATAGAGTAATAATATAGTCGTGGTTCTTATAACAACCTCAAATACCCTATTTAATGTTCCTCATATATCTATACTATATGAAACTTTCGTTATTCTACTTATCCTATTGCCTACCTCCCCTTCTCATATCCCTCTTATCAAACTTGTTTACCTTCTTCTCTCCATTTATCACTGGATAGTAATTTTTATGGGAACCACCATAAGATACTAAACCTCTTACTATTGATTTATCTTGTATCAGAATATATTGTCCTCCTCCTGTTTTGACATTATAATTTTTTAGAAAAAAATATTTACCTTACCTTAGAGGATAACCCACTATCAAAATCCTTACCTAAACAAGTTATACATCACTCAAATTTCTTATTACCACTACCACCACCTAAAAAACATAATCTTAGTAATTATATTGAACTTCCCAAGAGGCAAGAATTACTCTATATGACTAATATTTTATAGGATAGGGGTGATAATGAAATTATTATCATTATTGATCTCCATGTAATATTATTCCTTTTGAATAATGTTATCTAAATTATGTTTTTGAAGATCAATGACCACGCCTACAACTAGTACTATTATGATAACTACTCTGAATCTCTATTATTTTTTCAGGTAGTCTCTCATTTTCTATAACACTTTACTTGAAACCAGATAAAGTAAATTTGTTAATATAATATTATAGTTTATCTTTTTATGATGGTATTTACCAAGTTCTTATATCTTAATTATTTAACTGCTATCATATCTATAATGCATTGAATAGATCCTGTGAAACAGAAGGAAAAATATTTTTTCATTGAATCACCCTGATACATTGTTAGATACACTTGTTGTATATCAGTATGTAGTGTCATAGATAAATAATAATGATCTAAAAGAGTATGAAACTCCTCCCATGAAAAATAATCATTATCCACATCACCATATATAAGCAACCACCGCTGTATTGTTGCATCTTGGAGTAAACTAGTCACAAAGTTCAAAAAGTATTGTATTGTTAAAAAAAATAAAAAAAGGAAATATCCAACTCCTATAAAAAAAATTGACCAAATAATCATAATCTATACACTATAATATTTTCAGTATCTACCTAATAATATTTTTAGAATTCATATCCCATGCATTTTCATCATTAACTACAACCAAATCTCACAATTATTCTAGATTAGGTACCTAGTCTACGGTATCATTGTACTCTAACAGAATCAAATCATGTTATCATGGATTCTCAATAACTCATATCTAAAGGTATTCTTTGTAAACTTATGGTCTATGAAATCCTTCCTATATCACTATTATTGAAGCCTAATGCGTGGACACAAACTCCTCAGGAATATCCCTCAGTCATCATGGTGGTAGAGTAATACCTCTATAAATGAGATATTGCACCACTATATCCAATCCTAGATCATGGTATATGATGTGGAATTTATAAATATAAACTACATATAGAATGCCTTCATATATAAAACATTTATAAGTCTCTACATGATGCATTTTTCCTATAGTTTTACCGAATGTGGGTATTTCTAAAGATCCCCAGTCACATATCATTAATGATAGTATTGATTGGGTGTATGTTAGACACCAACAACCGTTATTGAATTCTCTATTTTGACAAAAGACTATTATTATTTAATTATATTTATTTAATTTATCCCAACCAAATATCTCTATATTACCACTCTAATCACTGTCCAATACTCTAATACCAATCTACCACATCCTGCTATACTAGAAAGTATATTCCCCAATCCCCTTAAAATTGGTGAGAGACTAGAAACTACACTAATTTATCTACTCATAAATGGGATTCAATTCCATAGTGAATCACTTGTATCCTATTATGCACCACATTATGGGGTAGAATATATATATAAATAAAACATAATACTCTACAATATATGATAAATCAATCACAAAAGTCATACAACCCCCACAATGAATCCCCTAACAAACAAATACATTAATAAAATAAATAAATTGTATCATAATGTATACATATAAAGAAACATGTAGTTCCATATCTAACAATCTACTTACATCCCCATGAACCTCTAATTTTTTCAAGATGGTATGTAAGGATTCCTGGTGAATGGGAACATGTGTGTATGTTTGGGTGATCAATAATAATATATATGGAAATCATAAGTAGTGTACTATCCCTTGAAATTAGAAAAAATTCAAAATCATCATCATGTGTAATCATAAATAAGTCCATAAAAAATCATATATAAAAATAAAATTTCATTTTGTTCACCATAACCCCCCTTTTCCCACTCACAAAATAATTATTTTTTTATATGTAATTATAAACATTTACACACTTCATAATCGAAGAATTAAAACGGACATTATAAACAATTTCTTTCTAGAGAGACCACATATACCCATTACATTTTCAAAACACTTATCATTGAAGATTTTATAAATTTATGACCATATATATATATAAAGAATTCCCTTGCACTATATTATGGATATTGAAACTCATCCAACCCATATGTGGACTGTAGTAACATAAAAGAATAACATATCAAAAAACAATATCATCTTACATTCAATTTTATAATTTATATACCAAATGATTCACTATATATTTTCTATCACAGGATAATAAAGAAATATATATATAATTATTTTAGGCAAAATCTATTGATATATATATATTTTAATTAAACCATGCACAATTTATGAAATAGAAATAATTACATGGTGTGTCTCCATACACTTTTATCATGTTAATATAAGAAAAGATTATAAACACTTGGGTGAAACATTAGCGATCTCAATCCTAGATCAGTGAGTGATATCATGGCCGATAATTTTTTTTGTTATCAATAGTCTCTAATAGTGTGTAATGGTTAGAAGAGAATATAGTTGGATATCCACTTTTTTCCAAACCCCAGATAACAAGTGAGAACTAAATGGAGTAACTGAGGAAAAATCATCATCAGTGCCCACAAGTCACAATATATATCATATACAGGGTGATATAACAAAAAAATCATAAATTTTATTTTTATTTTTATTTTTCATAAAAAGATCTATTACATCTATATTCATTTCATAATGTTTATTAATTCAAAGATAAGTAATCCCAATATTCCAATATGTTGATAGAAATCATCAATATAAGGAATACACATCACTGATAAGGGAAGAATTCATGGATTTAATGAATCCTCTTCCACTTTATTGAAATTATAATTCATTATCATAAATAATACATTTTATTCATTTAATGTTATATATATACTATGAATAGAGTTATATTGAACCTAAGACACTCGAAAGAGATCCATATCAACATGTCTGAGTAAATAATTTTTAGTTTATTCCATTTATTTTTTTGAAATAGTTAATAATTATTTAAATTACTAAAATATGTAATAAACATATTACAATATGGAATCTTTGATGACATTGAATAATTTAAAAACAGCATTATGACTATAAATTTTGTTTAATAATGTATCATTATGGACGTTAACACATGTATATAGATATAAAAAAATCATAAGAAACCATTAATGTGATTTAGTCAAATGATACCTTCAAACCCTACAAAAAATATATTAATAGTATCTTAATATTTTGGGTTTTTTGAAATAACTCACATTAAATTTAAAATATGAAAAATGAGTACGAATCTCACACCATACGTGTTTTTTCAAATTAAGGGGTTCCATGTGTCACCCCCTCCCAAAGCATTTTCACCCCTAGCTTTTCTTCCCAATGCCATTCCATAATATGAATCCTTTAACAGTTCAAAAACAATATAATTTTAACATTTATAATATTAGTTATTTATAAATGTTGTTATAAACTAATTTTTTAATCTATAATCTAATAAATGATATAAAAACCAATGGGTGATGGATTTTTACAATGGTTATCTTATAAACATTAAAACAAACCTTTTGAAAATATCAAAGGGGTAGAATGACTTTTCCTTTTATTCCACTTATATTCAAATATATTCCTCAAACAAAACACTAACTGCTCTTCCCCGACCCTCTTGGAATCTGATCTGAATTACCTACCTTAACCATCATCATCTAATTTTTTCATCATCGACTATTTTCATCATATACAATTTTTTTTATTTTTTTTATTTCTAAAACCTTTGATGTTTATTTTATTTCATTTCATTTATTTTTTTAAAGTTATTATTGTTTATTTTATTTATTTTTAATTATTTCATTTGTTTTATATTATTTCAGTATATTATTATTATTTTATTGAAAAGTATGGAAGTTTTTTTTTATTAAATTTATTATGTTACCTTGGGAGGATATCACATATTTTGTTATAGTTAATTTTATTTCAATGATATGTCAATTTTGTATCTATAAATCTATGTTTTTTATATTCAATTGAGTTCAATTGTGACTGATTTAATATAATATTCGTGCATGTTATTATTGTTCTATGAATTCTTATGGTAGGACCATGGTTTTAAAAAATATAAAGGAAATCATGAAAATGAGACATGATGCAAAGCAGCACATCAAGACAATGAAAATATGATGCTGAGATTGAAAATTAATGGAAAATAGATCATTATTACCCATAAAATAATTTTTCCACAATTTTGGATTATCAAGGGAAGTTTTGGAAGTTATATACTAATGAACCCAAGAAAAATGAAGTTTTTAGTGCTAGAAATACAAATTTTAGGTCATGTATAATTTACACAAACTGTAAATCCATAACAAAAAAATAGAAATATAATGAAAATGAGATTGAATATTGAAACCAAATGAATCATGATTCTTATTTAAAGAAGGTTACTAATGATATTGGATGACCAAGGTATATTTAATAGGATCAAAACAAAATAACTAGAGAAAAATTAATATTTCAATGTCGGAAATAAATGCTTCATGTTGTGAATCAATTACATGATGTATAAATTTGTGTGCCATCAATAGATATATGATAATTATAAGATTTAATATTGAAGACAAATGTATCATGATTACAAATAGAGGAAGTTTTCCAATGAATTTGGATGATCAATGGATGTTTTAGAGGATCAAAACTCAATAACCAGAGATAAATGATCTTTTGAGTGCTTGAAATACATGTTTCACATCATGTATAATTTACACAGTGTTTAAATTCGTGGTGATACAGTAGAAATATGATGAATCTGATATTGAATATTGAAACCAAATATATCAAAATTCCCATTAAAAGATTTTTCCCAAGATTTTGGATGATCAATGGATTTTCTGAAGGATCAAACCTCAATAATTGAAGAAAAATGTGGATTTTTCTTCTAGAAACACATTTTTCACATCGTGTTTCATTTACATGATGTGTAATATCATGGAATGAAAATTAAAATATACTAAATTTGATATTTAATATTGAATCCATTGGATAAATATTCCCATTTAAAGAATGTTTCCCATGATTTTGAATGATCAATTAATGTTCTAAAGTCTTGAAACTAATGAACAGGGGGAAATGATGTTTTATGCATAACAAATACACGTTTCACATTGTGTATCAATTATAGGAGGTGTAAATTATAAAATAAATAAAACTAATAAAATATGTGAAGTATAAAATTAGAAAAAAGGTGGTGTGCATATTTTTCATGATGCGAACACATGTTTTACACCGTGAAACTCTTTATGCAGACCCTGATATGGGATTTTGACACATCTATTTGATGGGTCCCAACATTTTTGACCTGAAATGACCATTCAACATATAGTTTGACTAAGGGTAACCCTAGAAAAAATCAATATTTATAAAAACGGGTTCTAGTCGGAGAAAAATGGACCCATTCCAAGCATAGAGATTCGACTACCGATAGGCTTCTCCTAGGTTTCTAACTTGAAGTTATTCATTGATAGGTTTTTATTTATTCTTTGTTATTTTATATTTTGATATAAATGTTGTATGATTTATTGTTTAATTAAATTTTATAATATTCATTCTCAATCATCTATTATCCACCCTATGGTTTTGGGATTATTTTTCATTGGTGATCAACCAACGATGACAGGATAAACCCATAAAGGGGAGTGGAATCAGATACATTCGGTGCACTCCTGTTTTTATTATTTCATTATCCCTTTGTGAAATGATTTTATTAAATTTTTATTTTGTTTCAATTCACATTAATAATATCTATTATTAAATCATGAATCAAGTTCATCTGGTAGCAGAAATAACATAACCTAATAAAGGAAATTAATTAACAACCACTGAATTGGATTATTCTTTTGCTTTTTCGATCCGATACAAATGCATTCAGGTATTTTAATTCAACTTTTCTGGAATAATTATGGTTATAAGGTATATTTATAGGTATTTAACATTTATTCTATTAATAAAATTGATTGATTTCATAGGCAATTAGTATTATGGTTTTTCAAATGAATTCAGTATTTCTTCTTAGTAAAACCACCCATGAAAGTAGGTTCTCCTATATTCTTCTTTTCAATTTGATAACATTTATTTTATTTACATCATTTAGTTAGTTTAGTTAAATAGATTGAAATTTCAATGACTTGATATTTTATTGAGAGTTTTCACCATAGAATTCCCCACTCTTTGTGGGTTTTACTCTATACTTCTACTATGTTCTTCCTTTAGAACTAGTATTATTCGAGATAATATAAATTTCTAATTTGATCATGTGGAAATATTTATCAATTTCCTTTAGATGAATTATTTATCTATTCCATTATTATTTATTAAAAATCTATATCATAAGCTACAATATAGTTCTCTCATATATCATATTTTCAATATGCATCTTTCAAAATGTATGAAATTTGATTTAACTTGATTTCCAATCTATCAATTGTTCTACCGTTCATGTTTAATTTAATATTTTAACTGAGTTTTGTGTGTTTCTTCATATTTTATTAAATATTTGAAAAATGGGTGATGTATTTTTAGTGATACAGTGATGTCTTGTCTAGTGATATCCTCCAATTACCAAGTATAGTATTTTCTGTTTCACTTATTCAACCATTAAACATTACATTAGAAAATTATTAGATATGTTTAAAAAAGTGACATCCTTAAGCTGTTGAATAAGATATACTCAACTATCTAATAATTTTTTTCATTTTCAATCATGTACATAGATACCACATGTTCATTTCCATATATACCGAATAAAAATTGAATCACTAAAAATTCAACATTTGGTTATTTATATTATGATATTAAATTATACGTTTTGAAAATAGTGGGTATATATTTAAGAAATTATATTATAAAAATAATCATAAATTAATTTTATAAGTATTAAACCTCCCTAAAATCAATGATAAAGAATATTGTTTTACAAAATTATCTTTATTCTTTAAATATTTTCTTAATGGGTGATAATTATAAAATTTTAAAAAAATATTAATGTTTTTCAAAAAGAGAGATAATGTAATATGAAGAAAAAAAATAAAATGATAGTAATTAAATTAGTATAAATTAATATTTTTTATGAAATTTCATGCCTTTGTTTTGGTTGTGAAATATTTTCTATTTTTTGTTTGAATTTTTATTCATGAAAGTTAATTTAAATTAAAATTTACAAATATAATAACTTATATTTTATATAATTGAAATTTTTTATAGGTGACAATGAATAATAGTTTTGTTAATTAATGATTAACAAGTGATAAATATTATTAAGGTGTTTGATAATTTTAAAATTTTACAAATGATATGTTTGAAATAATTACCTTTTTTCCTTGCTTGAAATGTTTAAATATAAAAAATGTCTAAGTTAATGTAATATGAAATCATTTAATTTGAAGTGGTTTTAATAGGAGTTTTATATTACTTGGATTTTCAATGCTTAAATTAGGAAGATTTTAAAATATAATGATGATGGAGACTTTTAAAATGACTATTCTAAACAAATCAAAGAAATTATTCCTGATATTTAAGTGGAGGCAATTGATAAAACACCAGCTATTGAGAGATTATATGGTGACTTTGAAAAACAATTGTATCCATTATTAACCTAATACATAGTTTTTTTAAAGAGTGTTAAGGTTTAAAAACGTGAAATCCAGAAATAGATTGAGTAACAAGAGTTTCATATACTTGATAAAACTGTTGAAATTTGAAATTCATAAAGAAAAAGATATTCCATATTAAATTATAATGAAAAATAATAATATTACTGATGGTATTGAGGTATAATAGGATACATTCTTGATATACCAATTAATGCTTGTTATATTTGAAGGAATGTGATGTTTTTTTAGAGTGTCTTAAATGTGGGATATCAAGGTATAAATTAACATGAAGATAAGAAGCAGATTTATCTATTATGAAAAGTAAAAAGACTCTTTTGAGGGTTCTTTTATTTCTATATTTATTCATAAAAATATTAATTTTTTAATTTCTTTTATGTAATAATTTTGAGATAATAGTTATATTAGTGAATATCTAATGGAAAGTAACATCACACAGAGGATTTTCCATGATAGAATAAAATTGATCATGAACATCATAAATTTTTAAATAATGTTAAAAATATCATACATGGATTTTGTATAGATGGAATGAATCCATATTGTATACTTAGTAATAAGCATCATTCATGGATAGTTTAATTTAATAATTATAACTTATCATCTAAATTTTGTATGAAGAAGAAATATATAATCTTGAGTAAAATTATTTCCTATCCAAAACAGCCTAATAATGATATTGAAGATTAATTATCAACATTAATTTTTGACTAAAAACAATTATGGGAGCAAGGTATCAATTTTTATGATTCTTATAAAATGGAATATTTTTTAATTTAATGCATTGATTTTGTTCATAATAAATTATTTTCTATTATAATGAAATTTATCTGTATAAATTGTTAAGTGGAATAAATCTTGTTAAATTTTTGAAGAAGGTTCTTCATTTTTTCAACTAAATCATGTGTAAGAAACAAGGTACATTATTTATTAAATGTTTTTTTTCTGTGGATAAATCATATTCAATATTAAAAAATGATTTCAATGGCTCATATGAATTTTTTTATTTCTAAAAATATTCTTTCAAATGATTAGTATTTTGAGTGGGTGAAAAACATTGATGTCATATTTAGAAATACACCTAGATATGATAATGATAGATATATATAGAATACACAAATAATATTTTTTAAGATTTACTACTACAAAAACGGGCATTAACAGCGCTAAAAAAGCGCTGTAAAGCTCGGCGTTGATAAAGGGGGCACCCCTTTATCAGTGCTAAACAAGTGCTTCTTTAGTGCTGATAAATGATTGTTTTTTCCGCGCTCCTTTAGCGCTAATAAAATTATCTTTTATCAGCGCTTTTGTAGGGCTGATAAAGTTGTAGTTTATCAGCGCCTTTTTAGTGCAAATAAACTTTTCTTTTATCAGTGCTTCTTTAGCGCTGATAAAGGTGTAGTTTATCAGCACTCTTTTAGCACTGATAAAAGCATGATTTATCAGCGCTAAAAGAGCGCTGATAAATTCCCTCTCTGCTGCTCCGATAATTCTGAAGCAGCACACCCGAACACCTGCAAAAAAATAGCACCTCAATAATCCGATTAAATCAAGTATACCCATACAAAATTAACTCATAAATCATAATAAAATTATCCCAAGTATACCCATACAACAATTATACCCGTACACCATTAACACATAATTTATAAGTTAATCATGTACTTAAAGAAATCAATTCATAATTCAGGGGGTTTGGGGGCTGTTAAAGGGTTGTGGGTGGTTGTTCAAGGGTTTGGGGTGGCTGTCCAAGGGGGGGGGGGGGTAGGGGGTGTCCGGGGGGGCTTTCCAGTTCAATCCTAAGGCTCCACGTGGGTGTGTTTTATCAATACATAAATATTTGGACTTTTCTCTATCCACTATGCATCATGTTCTCATCCTCAAAGAAGTTATAAGGTTTGTACACATAATGAGGTGCACATACTTGGGGGGGGGGATGAATCTCATTAATAAACCCCCAATATTAAAACTGGAATAGGCTATTGTAATTGCATGATCAGGAAATATGCACAACCTATTTGAGAAATAACTGGAGTAAAACTAATAAAAAATCATCATTGATCCTCAAATCCATGACCATGATTAAACCCAAATTAATTTTCCAAGTGCAAAACTTTTACCAAGAATTTCATAAGGATCGTGTCGACATTATAAAAATATAGTTTGACCAAGTCCTACCCCATCTATATTAAGACACATTGATTCTCAAGTATTAAAGCTTGATCAACCATACCTACTTAATCCAATGTTAGGGTTTCTTTGAGTACATCATAGGAACCACACAAAACATATAATATACCATGGTCTCCCCACTATATACATAATTATCATTGACCTCCAACATGTGAGTTTTATTTATACTCCATCATGGAAATCCACTTATGGGAGTTTTCTCATCCAGGGAATACCCTCAATAGTATCTCAGACCACCCATATGTGTTCTTCCAATTCCAAGGCATAAGACCTACAAGGATCTCATCCCTATACTATGGGATTACCCTTATTTAGGGAATAATACTAATAAGCATATATTCTTTACCATATGGGAGTATTATCATCCAAATAATAATCCCTAGAATCATATCAACCCTCCAATATGGGTGTATTCTCAATTGAGGCATAATCTATATAATCATCTCAGCCCTCCCCTATGGGATTATTTTCATTTAGTGAATATTCCCGATAAGAATCTCATCCCACTCCTATGGTTGTATTCTCATTTGGGGAATAATACATTTATACGTCTCATCCCTCCCCTATGAGAGTATTCCAATTTGAGGAATAAGACCCATAAGTATATCCACCCTCCCAAATGGGAGTATTTTCATCTAGATATAAGCCCATAAGTATCATAGACCCAAACACATGATCACCCTAGTATAAAGGGCCAACCTTGACTTGATATATATGATTCCCTTGATAGATCACATTCCATGACCCCCCTTTTAAAAGATCAATTCAATCCGAATGCGTTTGGTCAGATTTCCGTAGGTCAGTTGTTGTTTTCACTTAAAATCTTGTCCATTTTAAACAAAATAGAGACCCTTTGAGTGCTAGCAGCCACACCGTGCCTCGGATTGACGTGGGGTTGACTCATACACGTCACCAAGGACCCTTGGATCATTCTTATAAAAGATAATTGCAATCTGAATGTGTTTGGTCAGATTTCCGTAGGTGAGTTGTTGTTTTCACTTAAAATCTTGTCCATTTTAAACAAAATAGAGACCCTTTGAGTGCTAGCGGACACACCGTGCCTCAGATTGAGGTGGGGTTCATTTTTACATGTCACCAAGGACCCTTGGATTGTTCTTATAAATGATCAATGCAATCTGAGTGTTTTTGGTCAGATTTTTGTAGGTCAGTTGTTGTTTTCACTTAAAATCATGTCCACTTTAAACAAAATAGAGACCCTTTGAGTGCTAGCGGCCACACCGTGCCTCATATTGAGGAAGGGTTGACTCGTTGACATCACCAAGGACCCTTGGATCATTTTTATAAAAGATCAATGCAATCGTAATGCGTTTGGTCAGATTTCCGTAGGTCAGTTGTTGCTTTCCATTAAAATCTTGTCCATTTTAAACAAAATAGAGACCCTTTGAGTGCTAGCGGCCACACCGTTCCTCAGATTGAGGTGGGGTTGACTCGTATACATCACCAAGGACCCTCGGATCGTTATTATAAAAGATCAATGCAATCCGAATGTGCTTGGTCGGATTTCCATATGTCAGTTGTTGTTTTCAATTAAAATCATGTCCACTTTAAACAAAATAGAGACCCTTTGAGTAATAGCGGCCGTACCGTGCCTCGGATTAAGGCGGGGTTGACTCTAACACATCACCAAGGAACCTTGGATCGTTATTATAAAATTTCAATGCAATCAGAATGCGTTTGGTTGGATTTCCGTAGTTCAGTTGTTGTTTTCACTTAAAATCTTGTCCATTTTAAACAAAATAGAGACCCTTTGAGTGCTATCGGCCACAACGTGCCTCGGATTGAGGCGGGGTTGACTCATACACGTCACCAAGGACCCTTGGATCATTCTTATAAATGATCAATGCAATTAAAATGCGATTGTTCGGATTTCCGTAGGTCAGTTGTTGTTTTCACTTAAAATCTTGTCCATTTTAAACAAAATAGAGACCCTTTGGGTGCTAGCGGCCACACCGTGCCTCATATTGAGGCGGGGTTGACTCGTACACATCACCAAGGACCCTTGGATCGTTCTTATAAAATATCAATGCAATACGAATGCTATTGGTCAGATTTCCTTTGGCCAGTTATTGTTTTCACTTAAAATCTTGTCCATTTTAAACAAAATAGAGACCCTTTGAGTGATAGCGGCCACAGCGTGCCTCAGATTGAGGCGGGGTTGACTCATACACCTCACCAAGGACCCTTGGATCGTTCTTATATAATATCAATGAAATTGTAATGCGTTTGGTCAAATTTCCATAGGTAAGTTGTTGTTTTCACTTAAAATCTTGTCCATTTTAAACAAAATAGAAACCCTTTGAGTGCTAGCGGCCACACCGTGCCTCGGATTGAGGCGGGGTTGACTTGTACACATCACCAGGGACTCTTGGATCGTTCTTATGAAATATCAATGCAATCCGAATGTGATCTACTAATTATTCATTATGCAAAACCTAAGGGTACCATTAATTACTTACATTGCCCCAAACACCCATAACACAACCCAACCACAACCTTCATCTCAATGTACTCAACCGATCTAAACACCATGATGGATTTTACCCAAGACTATCTAATTAAAAATGCCAATCATGTCATCAACTGACCACTCAATTTCTATGGTGCTCCCCACTATACGCTTTAGCTCACAAACACCACCATCTGATGTTTAACACCTCCATCATCGAGAAAGAACCAATAGAACCCCAACCAAAACTCCACAACATACCCAATATGTTTTCTAACTTACCATGCTTATACATCCATGAGAACACCAACCAATGTTATCATCCATCCTTTCCATCAAAACCACTTGGAATGGATATGAATCCATCATCCTTACATGAATCAAGGACAATTCATCTTTTCCTCAAAGATTGAACCCATTTTTAAAACATAATTAACATTTCAAAACATCAAATAGATGTGGCTTAAAACTCACCACATTTGTTCCTTTTTCTTGGAGGAATTTGAAACATGCACCACATAGGTTGTAAAAGCAGTAGAGGATAGATCTCTTTGATCATAAAAAGCCATGAACCCATGTTTATCCTTGAGGAAACTGATGAGTGATGTTTTTGAATGATTTTTGGAACTAGGAACTGACTCGCTTGATGAAGCACATGATATATCTTTAAATTTAGCCTCACTTTCCAAATCATTGGAACAATTTCCTGTATTGGATGCTCTTAATTTTAGATTTAGCATCCCATCTTGTTCATCAAATGGATTGGTCAACTTCCAATCTATCATGGAGGCTACCGCACCACCTTTACACGCAACTAATAATCAGAGGCAGCTTGATTAGAAAAACAATCCTGAGGGAAATGGACATGAAAGATCATGCGGTTCCATAGTTTCTGTCACATACATAGATTATTTTAAATGTACTTTTATTTTAATTTCCATTAATTCTTTGTTTTGGGGGTTTCCAAAGGTTTTATGGAGAATAGGTGAGTTTACATGAATTGGGCCAAACCGTGAACCCAATTCCAGATTTAAAAATAAATTTTATTTCTTTTATAACTTTTTCATTTTTTAATATTTTTTACTCATTACAACTCCTAAATGTCCTCCCCTGATATATCAACACCAAAATTAAAATTTGGAGCCTTTGGAAATCCATAACCAAGGTTTACGTTGGTTTTTATTTAAGGGATTGGGCCTGCCCGAAAGCCCAATTCCAGTTTTAAAAATAATATTTGATTAATTAATAACTTATTCATTTTTAAGTATTTTTCGGTGATTCAAAGCCTCATATGCGCCCCTTGAAAGCAGCCGCGAGACCAAGATCTCTCGCCCCTCTTTGGAGCTCTTCTGCATCGCGATTTAGTACTGAACTTATTAGGGTTTCAAAAATCGGGAAGATTTGGAGAGGTAAATTGATACTTTCATAACTCCTTCATTTTTCATCATTTTTCCTCCATTTCAGTCCCCACATGACCTAATATGAATCCTTCGAACCGCCATACCAGTTTTGGGTACTTGGTGATTCATTATTTGGTGGATTGGGGCCGATTCCTTCAAGATATTTCAAATAAGGGAACTCTTTCTTGGTTCCTTCCATCCTCTTTTAGTTTTATTTCCTTTTTTCTTGAAGTTCCTCATGTCCAGAAGTTGGGGTTCGATCCTAATGTCTTATTTGGTGTCTTTTGGGTAAATTATTGTGGTTTAGGTCTGGATTTGTATTCCTTTTGGTGCAACGGTGGTGCACTTAAGGTTTCGCACCAAGTTTTGAGGGTTTCGACTCAAAAGGGTAGGTGATTCCATGTGTAGCCATTTTATGGTGAGTTAGCTTGCATGAATTATTAATTTAGCATGTTTATAATCTGTTTTCTGTGCTGTGAAAACCGTTTTGATGGATTTGGTTAAACATTTAATTTTTAGTTGCATTATAGCTTGAAATTGGGCACTTTTCATGTGTGACTCGTGGGGTAATGTTTGTGTTTAGTTTATAACATATGAAAGTGATTTATTAGTCTTTAAAGGGGATTCCAATTCTGGTTTCTTAATTCCTTATTCTCATGTTGTCCTTGAAAGTAGGTTTTTTTAATGAGTTTAAGATGTAAAACCTGTTGTACTTCTTGAAGGTGATTTATGAAAACGTGTGTTTTTCATGTGTATCTTTGTGGTATTATTTGATGTATTTTTATAACATTTGGGGGTGGTTTAATAATTGTTTTAGGGCTGAAAAGTTCTGTTTTGGATTGGTATTGGTATGATTTTGCTTTTAAATGAGGGTTTTGAAATGGGTTTAGTGTGCAAACAATGGTTATACCTCTTGGGTTTGTTTTATAAAAATTGCAAATGTTTTATTTGGTTAAACAAAGTTGGGAAAGGGTGTATATGTACTGTTTGGGTGAGTGTGTTCACCTAATGTGGGTTTTTTAATGGTAAAGTGGTGATTTGAGATGTTAAACATTTTTAGAAGTTTTTATAAATTGTCGAAATGTTTTACTAAATTGTGTTTTGTGTGCGAAACACGAGTGTGTGATATTTCATGTGAGTTTATTTATAAAATGAATTGTGAAGGTGAGAAAGGTATTGTGTGACATGTGTGTGGGCTGTTATGTGAGTTGAATATCTTGTAATGGTTTTATAAAATTGTTTAATGGATTTGTGGAAGTGTTACAGAAATGTGAAAAGTGTTGTAGGCAATTTGGAGTGAGTTTGATTTCAAAATGCATTTGAATGAAAAGTGTAATTTTTGACTTGCGTGATGTACATGGGGCTGTTTGGTTAATTTGTGATGTGGAAGTGATATTTGCATGTGAGAACTATACTTCTTGGATTGCTGAACTTGTTTGAGCACAAAGGGAAAACCCGGGTATCTAGGTGGGTGGACGTGTACTAGTATGCTAGTGAATCCGTGGGGTTTGGCCTCAGTTTCACTTAGCAAGATTGACGCTTACAACTCTAACTAAACTATGATGATGATGATTGGGGACCACTAGGTTATGGGTATGTTCCCTACTAGTGGCTCGTGCACGAGAATTGATATTTGTGATGGTTACTCTCACCGAGAAACGAGGTACCTGGGACCCACAACTAGCTAGTGCCTAGGGGTTATTTCCCATTGATTGTGCTCACTGGATACATTGTTCTTACCGTCGGTATACAGTATGAGAGGCTGGAAAATTCAGTTGCTATGGTATTTATTTTAAATGTTTTTATTCTTTAAATTATCCCACATGAAAACTGTTTTTATTTAATATTGCATCTTTTAGAAATTTTAACTAGCATCTCATGTCTTTGAAAACTTGCATGCTTTTCGCCATTAAATGTTTATCACATGGAATCTATTATTGGTGGTATCCTACTGGGATTTCGCTCACACCCTACTTACACATTTGGGTGTAAGTATATTTGCTTATTTTATGTCACAGGTTTGGGTACAGGATTTATGCCATTGATTCAGGTTTTTAGTTGTCCATTGGGATGCAGTGTGGTGGAGATAGCGTGAGGGTGGTGCCTCTTTCCTTGTGGAGGTTCTTGGGCTGTCCTTATTTGGTTATGTACCATTGTAATGGTCTTTAAACATAGTTTTAACTTATGTATTTCAGTTCTAAAATTTTGTAAAAGACGGTTTTAGTTGAAAAATCCAGATTTGTTTTATTGGAATCTTTTGTCGTTTTAAGTTTATAAACTCGGGTAAATCGTTCCCAATTATCATTTTATGATACCCAGGCACTTGTTCCAGCCCGTGGGGATTGGGAACGCCCTTCGGGTCTTGCCATGGACCGGGTCGGGTGCCGATTTTGAAGGCGACCAGATTCGGTTCGTGATAAAATGGTATCAGAGGAGGTTCGCTCCATTTGAGTCATGTTATTTGGGAAATAGTCGGGATAGTATAGAGTTATGATTGTTGGGACATGGAATTCTGGTTATGGGTAGTGTGCTTGATCACCACACCTCATTTCAGGATTCAAGTCGCCAGGGGAAGTTGGGATTTGTCTATGTCTTTTGGTTTTATTGGTTTGATGATGATTAGGGGAAATGAAAAGAGAGTTGGGTTAATGGTCTCAATGAGCTCTCAGGGTCTGGCAAGCCTTGTGGAGATGGGGATATTCCCTAGAACACTCTCTGTGACAGTGAATTGATTGGAATATGGCTTCCAACCATATGTCCATGTCACCCACTGAAACTAGTTTCCTCTCGCATTGTCTTGTGATCTTTAGTTTTGAAATCTTGGAACTTTGGTTTTAAAGTGACTTGGTTTTAAGAAGTGTAATGTTTTTGTGAAATGATTTTCAAATAAATATGGAATGGTATGATTTATGAAATTTTGGAACTAAATATTCAGAATTATTTTGAAATAGAAAATGGTGTGATTACACCTCTTTTGAAGGTAGAAACTGTATTGAAGTTGGTTTTGAAAAGTGTTTCCAGTAGAGTTTTCTAAACAATCAGAGTGTGTTTTAATGGGATGAGATGTTTTGAAATTGATGTGAATATCTTGAATGTGAGTTATTTTCTAAATGGTTGTGACTTTATGAAATTTTTTGTAAGATGTGAGTTGGGATTTTGATCTCGTGGTTAGCGGTTATGAGAAAAAAAGGATGCGTTGGTTGACCGTTTTGGTTTTGAAAAGTGGAAAGAATTTTTGTTTTAACCATTGGTATTTCCATTAGTGACCACATGCATGGGGTTATATGGGATGATGGATGGTTGATGGCACGACTAGATGAGTTCCAGGACGGATATGAGGTTGGTGTCTGGTGTGGCACAAAAACATGCATGTGTGAGGCCCATGGGGTACCATTGGTCGATACTCTTACCGTTGAACCGATTGTTTTCAAAGAAATGGTTTTAAAGAAAAAAAAACATGATGTCTTGATGAATAGTTTTGGGATGGTTTGTATTATGGGTCTTTGAAGATGTTTTTTTTGTGGGATGTTTTTTTTGGTCCAATAACCTCTCCTATTTGAACTGTGTTTTGGGATTATGTTTGGTCGGTAAGCTAGGTAGAAGGACCGGTTAGTAGTCTCCTCTGAGATATGTTTCAGGACACCTTTATGGTGGTTACCTTAATGTGTTTGGATCTGGTTTATGGTTTTTTTTACCAATGGACCATCTTGGTTGGGTCCTTGGGTTCTCCCGTTGGATAAGGTACGCCCCCATTTAGGGTTAGTGAAAAATTGAAGTGCAACCCATATTGTTTCTTCATTGGAAAATCCTCCAGTTGATCAATATAAGGAATATTTTATAGATCATTGTTGATTGAGTCTACAACCATTCATTTAGTTGATTTGTAGATCCTCTTGTAGTGGGATAGTTCTTGTGGAAGGTTGAAAGAGGCCTTGGTTTCTTAAGTTTCATGATTCATCGAAGGTGGAAGTGTTCTTTGGTTGTTAGTGTGGATGAGTGTCATAATGGTGTCTAAGAGGGCCTTTGGGTTCTTCATAGTTTCCTTGAAGCAAGAGTTATTATTAAACAACCAATTTTTAGATTTTGGTCCTGATAGGATATTGTTTCCACTTTTTGGACTTGTCTGTTTTTAGGGACTTGGAATATGGTCATGTTCCATGTATTGTTTCTATCAATCACAAGGGTCATGTTCGGTGACGCATTGTGATGTTGTGTGCTCTTTTGACTGTAAAGGTCAAGGTCACACAATCCTCTTAGGTTCTCTGTTATGTTGGGAGTATGTATCCCTTAGGAAAAACATCAAATCCTCTATCTTAGAGGACGGTGTTTATACGTGTCCTACCCTTCTGTTGTTTCTCACCCAATGAAACAAGGTGCGATGTGTGTGCTTATGTTGATCCCTTGTTTCAGTGAAATATCTGGTTTTGGTAAAGTGAGTTATGGAGTGTGTTATGTCTTGATGAACCCATCAGGGTATGTGGTGTAGTTATTTGTGGCACCGAAAGAAGAAGTTCCACATAGGGGTTTCAACAGCCAAACTACATGGCCGAAGATGCTTCAATATTTTGAGCTCCAGCCATAGGTCCCGGAGAGAAGCTGGCGCGTAGTCAGGGGAAACCCCAGTGTCGTTTAAACCCTTGTACAAAGTCCTATCCTCAGTATGAAAGATAGGAAGAGTTTAAACCTATGGTGTAATCACATTTCTTCTGTTGTTCCTGTTCGGTGGAAATAGGTGGAGGGTCCTGTACTCATGTCATCACACAATGTTATTCCCTCCCCCTTTGGTTTCCATTGAGTCTTTGGAGAATGTTTGGAAATTTGGCTAGACAAGTTGAGCACACGGTTTTCACATGGATAGTTCTAACCGTGAACAAAAAAAATTACCATGCAAATATAAGGATCCACATAGTTATCGCACAGTTTCTCAAACTGTGTAGACTAACCGTGTGACCGTCCCAACTCCTTAATTTTGGGGTCTTTTCGTGTCGGCCGACACCGGTCGGTTAAGATGGTTGGTTCTTGTAGTGGGAAGACCCACCATGGGTATTGTGCATATTATTTTGTAAATTTCTAATGAATGTATACCCCTTGTACTAGGGAGTCTGTTTGGGCCTTCCCCTATTAGTGTCTTGATTCTGTCTCGGGAAAAAAAAATTAAGTTGTCTCTTATGGTGGGGAGCCCATTTGTGTCTCTTCATACAAGTAACTCATGTTTTTACTTGGTATTGTATGGGAAGTAGGTAATATCATTTGGATATATCTAACTACTTACATATTCCTTGGGAAAACTTTGGGACTGGAGAGTGCCCAATGTATTAGTTAAAGTAAGGTAAGTGTAACCTTGTTCAATGTTATTGTTCGTTTGGGTGAATTGCTTGAGTCTTGTTCGGATAGTGTTTGAGGAGTTTTATTTTGGGATCAATTATGAATGTGATTGATTATTTCAGGAAAGTGGTGTAAGTTTTGTTTGTGAGAGTAATCCTTCATTAATTGATCAGTGGAGGTGTTTTGGCCTTTGGGGGAGAAACCTGACAAGGGAGTACCTCTTGGTTTCTCAGTTGGGTTTGGTTGTTACTTTGGCCTTACTGTGACTTTCCGAGGCGGAAAGTTTTCATGGTGGGGAGAATTGTCACATACATAGATTATTTTAAATGTACTTTTATTTTAATTTCCATTAATTCTTTGTTTTGGGGGTTTCCAAAGGTTTTATGGAGAATATGTGAGTTTACATGAATTGGGCCAAACCGTGAACCCAATTCCAGATTTAAAAATAAATTTTATTTCTTTTATAACTTTTTCATTTTTTAATATTTTTTACTCATTCCAACTCATAAATGTCCTCCACTGATATATCAACACCAAAATTAAAATTTGGAGCCTTTGGAAATCCATAACCAAGGTTTATGTTGGTTTTTATTTAAGGGATTGGGCCTGCCCGAAAGCCCAATTCCAGTTTTAAAAATAATATTTGATTAATTAATAACTTATTCATTTTAAAGTATTTTTCGGTGATTCAAAGCCTCATATGTGCCTCTTGAAACCGGCCGCGCGCCCAAGATCTCTCTCCCCTCTTTGGAGCTCTTCTTCATCGCGATTTAGTACTGAACTTATTAGGGTTTCAAAAATCAAGCAGATTTGGAGAGGTAAATTGATACTTTCATAACTCCTTCATTTTTCATCATTTGTCCTCCATTTCAGTCCCCACATGACCTAATATGAATCCTTCGAACCGCCATACCAGTTTTGGGTACTTGGTGATTCATTATTTGGTGGATTGGGGCCGATTCCTTCAAGATATTTCAAGTAAGGGAATTCCTTCTTGGTTCCTTCCATCCTCTTTTAGTTTTATTTCCTTTTTCTTGAAGTTCCTCATGTCCAGAAGTTGGGGTTCGATCCTAATGTCTGATTTGGTGTCTTTTGGGTAAATTATTGTGGTTTAGGTCTGGATTTGTATTCCTTTTGGTGCAACGGTGGTGCGCTTAAGGTTTCGCACCAAGTTTTGAGGGTTTCGACTCAAAAGGGTAGGTGATTCCATGTGTAGACATTTTATGATGAGTCAGCTTGCATGAATTATTAATTTAGCATGTTTATAATCTGTTTTATGTGCTGTGAAAACAGTTTTGATGGATTTGGTTAAACATTTAATTTTTAGTTGCATTATAGCTTGAAATTGGGCACTTTTCATGTGTGACTCTTGGGGTAATGTTTGTGTTTAGTTTATAACATATGAAAGTGATTTATTAGTCTTTAAAGGGGATTCCAATTCTAGTTTCTTAATTACTTATTGTCATGTTGGCCTTGAAAGTAGGTTTTTTTTAATGAATTTAAGATGTAAAACCTGTTGTACTTCTTGAAGGTGATTTATGAAAACGTGTGTTTTTCATGTGTATCTTTGTGGTATTATTTGATGTATTTTTATAACATTTGGGGGTGGTTTAATAATTGTTTTAGGGCTGAAAAATTCTGTTTTGGATTGGTATTGGTATGATTTTGCTTTTAAATGAGGGTTTTGAAATGGGTTTAGTGTGCAAACAATGGTTATACCTCTTGGATTTGTTTTATAAATATTGCAAATGTTTTATTTGGTTAAAAAAAGTTGGGAAAGGGTGTATATGTACTGTTTGGGTGAGTGTGTTCACCTAATGTGGGTTTTTTAATGGTAAAGTGGTGATTTGAGATGTTAAACATTTTTAGAAATTTTTATAAATTGTCGAAATGTTTTACTAAATTGTGTTTTGTGTGCGAAACACGAGTGTGTGATATTTCATGTGAGTTTATTTATAAAATGAATTGTGAAGGTGAGAAGGGTATTGTGTGACATGTGTGTGGGCTGTTATGTGAGTTGAATATCTTGTAATGGTTTTATAAAATTGTTTAATGGATTTGTGGATGTGTTAAAGAAATGTGAAAAGTGTTGTAGGCAATTTGGAGTGAGTTTGATTTCAAAATGCATTTGAATGAAAAGTGTAATTTTTGACGTGCGTGATGTACATGGGGCTGTTTGGTTAATTTGTGATGTGGAAGTGATATTTTCATGTGAGAACTATACTTCTTGGATTGCTGAACTTGTTTGAGCACAAAGGGAAAACCCGGGTATCTAGGTGGGTGGACGTGTACTAGTATGCTAGTGAATCCGTGGGGTTTGGCCTCAGTTTCACTTAGCAAGATTGACGCTTACAACTCTAACTAAACTATGATGATGATGATTGGGGACCACTAGGTTATGGGTATGTTCCCTACTAGTGGCTCGTGCACGAGAATGGATATTTGTGATGGTTACTCTCACCGAGATACGAGGTACCTGGGACCCACAACTAGCTAGTGCCTAGGGGTTATTTCCCATTGATTGTGCTCACTGGAAACTTTGTTCTTACCGTCGGTATACGGTATGAGAGGCTGGAAAATTTAGTTGCTATGGTATTTATTTTAAATGTTTTTATTCTTTAAATTAGCCCACCTGAAAACTGTTTTTATTTAATATTGCATCTTTTAGAAATTTTAACTAGCATCTCATGTCTTTGAAAACTTGCATGATTTTCGCCATTAAATGTTTATCAAATGGAATCTATTATTGGTGGTATCCTACTGGGCTTTCGCTCAAACCCTACTTACACCTTTGGGTGTAAGTAGATTTGCTTATTTTATGTCACAGGTTTGGGTACAGGATTTATGCCATTGATTCAGGTTTTTAGTTGTCCATTGGGATGCAGTGTGGTGGAGATAGCGTGAGGGTGGTTCCTATTTCCTTGTGGAGGTTCTTGGGCTGTCCTTATTTGGTTATGTACCATTGTAATGGTATTTAAACATAGTTTTAACTTATGTATTTCAGTTCTAAACTTTTGTAAAAGACGGTTTTAGTTGAAAAATCCAGATTTGTTTTATTGGACTCTTTTGTCGTTTTAGGTTTATAAACTCGGGTAAATCGTTCCCAATTATCATTTTATGATACCCAGGCACTTGTTCCAGCCCATGGGGATTGGGAACGCCCTTCGGGTCTTGCCATGGACCGGGTCGGGTGCCGATTTTGAAGGCGACCAGATTCGGTTCGTGATAAAATGGTATCAGAGGAGGTTCGCTCCATTTGAGTCATGTTATTTGGGAAATAGTCGGGATAGTATAGAGTTATGATTGTTGGGACATGGAATTATGGTTATGGGTAGTGTGATTGATCACCACACCTCATTTCAGGATTCAAGTCGCCAGGGGAAGTTGGGATTTGTCTATGTCTTTTGGTTTTATTGGTTTGATGATGATTAGGGGAAATGAAAAGAGAGTTGGGTTAATGGTCTCAATGAGCTCGCAGGGTCTGGAAAGCCATGTGGAGCTGGGGATATTCCCTAGAACACTCTCTGTGACAGTGAAGTGATTGGAATATGGCTGCCAACCATATGTCCAAGTCACCCACTGAAACTAGTTTCCTCTCGCATTGTCTTGTGATCTTTAGTTTTGAAATCTTGGAACTTTGGTTTTAAAGTGACTTGGTTTTAAGAAGTGTAATGTTTTTGTGAAATGATTTCAAATAAATATGGAATGGTATGATTTATGAAATTTTGGAAGTAAATATTCAGAATTATTTTGAAATAGAAAATGGTGTGATTACACCTCTTTTGAAGGTAGAAACTGTATTGAAGTTGGTTTTGAAAAGTGTTTCCAGTATAGTTTTCTAAACAATCAGAGTGTGTTTTAATGGGATGAGATGTTTTAAAATTGATGTGAATATCTTGAATGTGAGTTATTTTCTAAATGGTTGTGACTTTATGAAAATTTTTGTAAGATGTGAGTTGGGATTTTGATCTCGTGGTTAGCGGTTATGAGAAAAAAGGATGCGTTGGTTGACCGTTTTGGTTTTGAAAAGTGGAAAGAATTTTTTTTTAACCTTTGGTATTTCCATTAGTGACCACATGCATGGGGTTATATGGGATGATGGATGGTTGATGGCACGACTAGATGAGTTCCAGGACAGATATGAGGTTGGTGTCTGGTGTGGCACAAAAACATGCATGTGTGAGGCCCATGGGGTACCATTGGTCGATACTCTTACCGTTGAACCGATTGTTTTCAAAGAAATGGTTTTAAAGAAAAAAAAACATGATGTCTTGATGAATAGTTTTGGGATGGTTTGTATTATGGGTCTTTGAAGATGTTGTTTTTGTGGGATGTTTTTTTTAGTCCAATAACCTCTCCTATTTGAACTGTGTTTTGGGATTATGTTTGGTCGGTAAGCTAGGTAGAACGACCGGATAGTAGTCTCCTCTGAGATATGTTTCGGGACACCTTTATGGTGGTTACCTTAATGTGTTTGGATCTGGTTTATGGTTTTTGTTTTTGACCAATGGACCATCTTGGTTGGGTCCTTGGGTTCTCCCGTTGGATAAGGTACGCCCCCATTTAGGGTTAGTGAAAAATTGAAGTGCAACCCATATTATTTCTTCATTGGAAAATCCTCCAGTTGATCAATATAAGGAATATTTTATAGATCATTGTTGATTGAGTCTACAACCATTCATTTAGTTGATTTGTAGATCCTCTTGTAGTGGGATAGTTCTTGTGGAAGGTTGAAAGAGGCCTTGGTTTCTTAAGTTTCATGATTCATCGAAGGTGGAAGTGTTCTTTGGTTTTTAGTGTGGATGAGTGTCATGATGGTGTCTAAGAGGGACTTTGGGTTCTTCATAGTTTCCTTGAAGCAAGAGTTATTATTAAACAACCAATTTTTAGATTTTGGTCCTGATAGGATATTGTGTCCACTTTTTGGACTTGTCTGTTTTTAGGGACTTGGAATATGGTCATGTTCCATGTATTGTTTCTATCAATCACAAGGGTCATGTTCGGTGACGCATTGTGATGTTGTGTGCTCTTTTGACTGTAAAGGTCAAGGTCACACAATCCTCTTAGGTTCTCTGTTATGTTGGGAGTATGTATCCCTTAGGAAAAACATCAAATCCTCTATCTTAGAGGACGGTGTTTATACGTGTCCTACCCTTCTGTTGTTTCTCACCCAAAGAAACAAGGTGCGATGTGTGTGCTTATGCTGATCCCTTGTTTCAGTGAAATATCTGGTTTTGGTAAAGTGAGTTATGGAGTGTGTTATGTCTTGATGAACCCATCAGGGTATGCGGTGTAGTTATTTGTGGCACCGAAAGAAGAAGTTCCACATAGGGGTTTCAACAGCCAAACTGCAAGGCCGATGATACTTCAATATTTTGAGCTCCAGCCATAGGTCCCGGAGAGAAGCTGGCGCGTAGTCAGGGGAAACCCCAGTGTCGTTTAAACCCTTGTACAATGTCCTATCCTCAGTATGAAAGATAGGAAGAGTTTAAACCTATGGTGTCATCACATTTCTTCTGTTGTTCCTGTTCGGTGGAAATAGGTGGAGGGTCTTGTACCCATGTCATCACACAATGTTATTCCCTCCCCCTTTGGTTTCCATTGAGTCTTTGGAGAATGGTTGGAAATTTGGCTAGACAAGTTGAGCACACGGTTTTCACATGGATAGTTCTAACCGTGAAAAAAAATAACCATGCAAATATAAGGATCCACAAAGTTATCGCAGAGTTTCTCAAACTGTGTAGACTAACCGTGTGACCGTCCCAACTCCTTAATTTTGGGGTCTTTTCATGTCGGCTGACACCGGTCGGTTAAGATGGTTGGTTCTTGTAGTGGGAAGACCCACCATGGGTATTGTGCATATTATTTTGTAAATTTCTAATGAATGTATACCCCTTGTACTAGGGAGTCTGTTTGGGCCTTCCCCTATTAGTGTCTTGATTCTGTCTCGGGAAAAAAAAATTAAGTTGTCTCTTATGGTGGGGATCCCATTTGTGTCTCTTCATACAAGTAACTCATGTTTTTCCTTGGTATTGTATGGGAAGTAGGTAATATAATTTGGATATATCTAACTACTTACATCTTCCTTGGGAAAACTTTGGGACTGGAGAGTGCCCAATGTATTAGTTAAAGTAAGGTAAGTGTAACCTTGTTCAATGTTATTGTTCGTTTGGGTGAATTGCATGAGTCTTGTTTGGATAGTGATTGAGAAGTTTTATTTTGGGATCAATTATGAATGTGATTGATTATTTCAGGAAAGTGGTGTAAGTTTTGTTTGTGAGAGTAATCCTTCATTAATTGATCACTGGAGGTGTTTTTCCCTTTGGGGGAGAAACCTGACAAGGGAGTACCTCTTGGTTTCTCAGTTGGGTTTGGTTCTTACTTTGGCCTTACTGTGACTTTCCGGGGCGGAAAGTTTTCATGGTGGGGAGAATTGTCACATACATAGATTATTTTAAATGTACTTTTATTTTAATTTCCATTAATTCTTTGTTTTGGGGGTTTCCAAAGGTTTTATGGAGAATATGTGAGTTTACATGAATTGGGCCAAACCGTGAACCCAATTCCAGATTTAAAAATAAATTTTATTTCATTTATAACTTTTTCATTTTTTAATATTTTTTACTCATTCCAACTCATAAATGTCCTCCCCTGATATATCAACACCAAAATTAAAATTTGGAGCCTTTGGAAATCCATATCCAAGGTTTATGCTGGTTTTTATTTAAGGGATTGGGCCTGCCCGATAGCCCAATTCCAGTTTTAAAAATAATATTTGATTAATTAATAACTTATTCATTTTTAAGTATTTTTCGGTGATTCAAAGCCTCATATGCGCCCCTTGAAACCCGCCGCGCGCCCAAGATCTCTCTCCCCTCTTTGGAGCTCTTCTTCATCGAGATTGAGTACTGAACTTATTAGGGTTTCAAAACTCGGGCAGATTTGGAGAGGTAAATTGATACTTTCATAACTCCTTCATTTTTCATCATTTTTCCTCCATTTCAGTCCCCACATGACCTAATATGAATCCTTCGAACCGCCATACCAGTTTTGGGTACTTGGTGATTCATTATTTGGTGGATTGGGGCCGATTCCTTCATGATATTTCAAGGGAATTCCTTCTTGGTTCCTTCCATCCTCTTTTAGTTTTATTTCCTTTTTCTTGAAGTTCCTCATGTCTAGAAGTTGGGGTTCGATCCTAATGTCTGATTTGGTGTCTTTTGGGTAAATTATTGTGGTTTAGGTCTGGATTTGTATTCCTTTTGGTGCAACGGTGGTGCGCTTAAGGTTTCGCACCAAGTTTTGAGGGTTTCGACTCAAAAGGGTAGGTGATTCAATGTGTAGCCATTTTATGATGATTTAGCTTGCATGAATTATTAATTTAGCATGTTTATAATCTGTTTTATGTGCTGTGAAAACAGTTTTGATGGATTTGGTTAAACATTTAATTTTTAGTTGCATTATAGCTTGAAATTGGGCACTTTTCATGTGTGACTCTTGGGGTAATGTTTGTGTTTAGTTTATAACATATGAAAGTGATTTATTAGTCTTTAAAGGGGATTCCAATTCTGGTTTCTTAATTCCTTATTTTCATGTTGGCCTTGAAAGTAGGTTTTTTTTAATGAGTTTAAGATGTAAAACCTGTTGTACTTCTTGAAGGTGATTTATGAAAACGTGTGTTTTTCATGTGTATCTTTGTGGTATTATTTGATGTATTTTTATAACATTTGGGGGTGGTTTAATAATTGTTTTAGGGCTGAAAAATTATGTTTTGGATTGGTATTGGTATGATTTTTCTTTTAAATGAGGGTTTTGAAATGGGTTTAGTGTGCAAACAATGGTTATACCTCTTGGGTTTGTTTTATAAAAATTGCAAATGTTTTATTTGGTTAAACAAAGTTGGGAAAGGGTGTATATGTACTGTTTGGGTGAGTGTGTTCACCTAATGTGGGTTTTTTAATGGTAAAGTGGTGATTTGAGATGTTAAACATTTTTAGAACTTTTTATAAATTGTCGAAATGTTTTACTAAATTGTGTTTTGTGTGCGAAACACGAGTGTCTAATATTTCATGTGAGTTTATTTATAAAATGAATTGTGAAGGTGAGAAGGGTATTGTGTGACATGTGTGTGGGATGTTATGTGAGTTGAATATCTTGTAATGGTTTTATAAAATTGTTTAATGGATTTGTGGAAGTGTTAAAGAAATGTGAAAAGTGTTGTAGGCAATTTGGAGTGAGTTTGATTTCAAAATGCATTTGAATGAAAAGTGTAAATTTTGACTTGCGTGATGTACATGGGGCTGTTTGGTTAATTTGTGATGTGGAAGTGATATTTTCATGTGAGAACTATACTTCTTGGATTGCTGAACTTGTTTGAGCACAAAGGGAAAACCCGGGTATCTAGGTGGGTGGACGTGTACTAGTATGCTAGTGAATCCGTGGGGTTTGGCCTCAGTTTCACTTAGCAAGATTGACGCTTACAACTCTAACTAAACTATGATGATGATGATTGGGGACCACTAGGTTATGGGTATGTTCCCTACTAGTGGCTCGTGCACGAGAATGGATATTTGTGATGGTTACTCTCACCGAGATACGAGGTACCTGGGACCCACAACTAGCTAGTGCCTAGGGGTTATTTCCCATTGATTGTGCTCACTGGATACTTTGTTCTTACCGTCGGTATACGATATGAGAAGCTGGAAAATTCAGTTGCTATGGTATTTATTTTAAATGTTTTTATTCTTTAAATTAGCCCACATGAAAACTGTTTTTATTTAATATTGCATCTTTTAGAAATTTTAACTAGCATCTCATGTCTTTGAAAACTTGCATGCTTTTCGCCATTAAATGTTTATCACATGGAATCTATTATTGGTGGTATCCTACTGGGCTTTCTCTCACACCCTACTTACACCTTTGGGTGTAAGTAGATTTTCTTATTTTATGTCACAGGTTTGGGTACAGGATTTATGCCATTGATTCAGGTTTTTAGTTGTCCATTGGGATGCAGTGCGGTGGAGATAGCGTGAGGGTGGTGCCTCTTTCCTTGTGGAGGTTCTTGGGCTGTCCTTATTTGGTTATGTACCATTGTAATGGTCTTTAAACATAGTTTTAACTTATGTATTTCAGATCTAAAATTTTGTAAAAGACGGTTTTAGTTGAAAAATCCAGATTTGTTTTATTGGACTCTTTTGTCGTTTTAAGTTTATAAACTCGGGTAAATCATTCCCAATTATCATTTTATGATACCCAGGCACTTGTGCCAGCCCGTGGGGATTGGGAACGCCCTTCGGGTCTTTCCATGGACCGGGTCGGGTGCCGATTTTGAAGGCGACCAGATTCGGTTCGTGATAGTTTCTCAGCAACCTCAATTTACCCCACATGATATAAGGCTATTGCATGATGTCAAAGACATAGAGAGAGGAGAAGATAAGGTGAAAGTCTCGTAGATGAACAACATCAACAATGAACATCCACCACCCTTTCACTATATACATCAAAATCATATCTTTAAGAAAATCGATGTGAATTTCTATCTTACTTCCATCGTGGATGATGCATGTTGCTCAACTTGTTTTAGAAATTGTTTATCTTCATCCGTGCCTTGTACTTGCACCAATGAATTTGAAGGTGAGTATGCGTACACAATAGTTGACCTTCTTAGAGAAGAGTTTGTAGAAGAGTATAAGAGACATGAAGTAATGAATATCATTAGAGTGTTGGAGAAAATGTGGTTTCTACAAACAATGTGGAAATCGTCTTGTGCAACGCGGCCTAAGTTACAACTTGCAGGTATTGTACTTTATTTTTTCCTGGAGGGTTTCAGTGTAAATTCATTTTGGAATGATCATTGCTATTCATTGTATTTCAGGTTTTTTTGACAGCCGAGGGGAAATGGTGGGGTCTACAGACATTAGAGGATATGTCGAAGGGTGACTTTATGGGAAATTACATCCTATATTTTTGCAAAATTTCTATAGTATCTAACATCTAACCAAATGGCCTCGTTTCCCTTCAAGATCCCCGAACCCCAATCACCATCGGGGTTCGGGGAGCTTGAAGGGAAAAGAGGCCATTTCTCCAACATATTCACACACAAAATCACCCTTCGACATATCCTCCAATGTCTGTAGACCCCACCATTTCCCCTCGGCTGTCAAAAAAACCTAAAAGACAATGAATAGAAATGATCATTCCAAAATTAATTTACACTAAAACCCTATAGAAAAAAATAAAGTACAATACCTGCAACATGTAACTTAAGACGTGCTGCACAAGCTGATTGCCACATTATTTGTAGCAACCACATTTTCTCCAATACTCTAATGATCTTCATTGTTTCATGTCTCTTATACTCTTCTAGAAACTCTTCTCTAACAAGGTAAACTATCGTACACATCACCAAGGACCCTTTTATTATTCTTATAAAATATCAATGCAATCCGAATGCGTTTGGTTGGATTTCTGTAGGTTAGTTGTCGTTTTCACTTAAAATATTGTCCATTTTGAACAAAATAGAGACACTTTGAGTGCTAGCGGCCACACCGTGCCTTGGATTGAGGAGAGGTTTACTTGTACACATCACCAAGGACCCTTGGATAGTTTTTGTAAAATATCAATGCAATCGGAATGCGTTTGGTTGGATTTACGTAGGTCAGTTGTTGTTTTCACTTAAAATGTTGTCCATTTTAAACAAAATAGAGACCCTTTGAGTGGTAGCATCCACAACGTGCCATGTATTGAGGCGGGGTTGACTCTAACATGTCACCAAGAACCCTTGGATCGTTCTTATAAAATATAAATGCAATCCGAATGCGTTTGGTTAGATTTATGTAGGTCATTTGTTGTTTTCACTTAAAATCTTGTCCATTTAAAAAAATAGAGACCCTTGGAGTGCTAGAGGACACACCGTGCCTTGGATTGAGGCAGGGTTGACTCGTACACGTTACCAAGGACCCTTGGATCGTTCTTATAAAATATCAATGCAATCCGAATGCGTTTGGTCGGATTTTCGTAGGTCAGTTGTTGTTTTCACTTATAATCTTGTCCATTTTAAACAAAATAGAGACCCTTTGAGTGGTTCTGCATTCTTTCATGTTGCTGGTGCATATCATCTATTAAAATGGTAAAATGATTCATTAGAGAAATTCTGTTTAATTTAATAACAATTAAAATTTTCCTAAGAAAATTTACATACAACAATGTTTCATCTTTTGATCCCCTTAACCCCTCTCAAAAATGACCACAAATTGTACATGTCCCTAAGTCAGATCTTCATTGTATTTGTGTACAATCGTCCATCAGGTATGCGGTCCACTCATTTCTGAACACATATATATAGTCTTGTGAGTATGAGGCTTTTTGGAAGTCATAATAGTACTAAAAAATAAAAAAATAAAGAATTAATAAATAACTTAAACGAACTAGTAGTTGTTTTAAAAAATACCTCTTTAGGGATGCTAGTTTGCTGATGAAAAACGATGTCTTTCATAAATTTAAAAACATAATAACCGCAATCATTATCGTTTATTTTTTTTGGACACTACAAAAAAATTGATCATTAGGAGAATAAGTAACTTGTGTTGAGATGTGTTTGGATAGTGAAATTTTATTACATATACCCTGATATTTGTCCAGACGTAGTACTTTCTCGCCTCCTTATGCTTATCCCCTGGCCGCATTCCTTTTTAGACGATAATGATACACCACCCTATCAGTAAAAGATAATATAAATTATATTACTTGATGTTTAGACCTAAAACGTAAGATGTAGTGTCTTACAGATTCACCAACTTCATCATGTGTGGTTTGTTTGATGGATATCCTTACTTTGAATCTAGAAAATAAATATTTGGAGTATCCAAGTTGATGCAATTAGAAACCAATGTTTCCTAAAAACACAAAAAGGAATAAGTAATAAAAGAAGTGAAAATAATTGATATGCTTTAATCGTAGAGTATTACCCATGCATGGTTGGTATTAGGAAAAGTCGGACATCTGTAATCTTGCATTGAAATGTTTTCAGCAAGCCGTTCACTATTTCATTCCTTTTTGATGGATCTATTTTTGTTAGGTGTGTTGATGTGATATGAGGACTAATCAGTCCAAATCTTGGCTCATGGGAAAATTCCTTCAATTGTTTTTCATAAATGCGTCTGTCAACAATATAAAATGCATTTAATCATAATTTTCACGCTAGATCAGCTTTTGGAAAATCAATTCATGGAAACAAACCACATATATACATTTACAACTGTGACGCCTAGCTAACCATTTTCAAGGATTTCATTTACATTTTCAGCAGCAATGAAATCTTTGCTTTCCTCTCCATATATATTATCTTCGAAACCACTATATGACTATCACCATCTTTTAGATTCGTATCCACATGAGTCTTCAATGCTAGTAAATGTGGAAAGAGAACATGTGGTGTTATTGTGCTTTCAGTAGGTCCTTGGGATCGGTTGGTCGATCCTTTAGATGGTTTTGAGCCGACATTTGTCACCCCCTTCCCTTTCTCCGTCTATATCAACAATCATTGGTTCAGACCCTTTTTTCATTAATTGTTAAGGGTTTAGCTTGAAAAGAAAAAGAAATAAATACCTCTTTGTCCGCATGTAATCCTACAAGTTGTGACGACCATGCAATGAATGTACCAATAGCCTTTCCGACCATATGAATATCATCGTCATCAAGTGGAATAGGAAGCTCTGCCTTTGGCTCATGAGATACAGTAATTGTCACTTTTTGATGATCTTTCAGAAGTGGTCTATTATGCAGTGTGGCATCTAGGATATTGAACACTGTATCCCTCGCTACAAGTTGATAGGTGGGTGTTGATAGATATAAATCACAATCATTATCACCCTTTAGAAGACGAGTACAGAAAAATTATCAGTGTTTGTCTGATTCATATTTCATGGGAACAATTATTAGAATATTTATTACCACGTCTAAGATAGTTCTTTAAGGCGAATGGCTCGCCCCAAAGCTGGTGGGGAATGGGGCAGGATGTTCATGTGGCGGTTGTTCTTTAGTTGTGACTTCCCTTTACTTCCCACCCATAAAGGTTTCTAGCAACTCTCCCTGCCATTGCAATTGTTTTTCAAGGGTTTCTATTTTTTTACTCATTTGTTCCAATTTTTTATCTGTATCATCCATTTTTTTCTTCCTCTCAAAATATACTCGGGGTGTCACCCCAAACCCTGCACCTCTGACATGACCGTATTTTTCTGGCTGCTTCAAAGCCATCGATAATAGGTCTGTATCAGCTACAGGAGTAGCTGATTCCTGTGACTTTCGGATATAGGAAAATAACTAATTATTTTTATGTAATGACAATTTTAAACAAATTATTTTATCTTCGTGTCATACTTACAAATATTTCCCACACATTCTGTGTGTTCTCATCTACTAACTTCCCATCTTTGTTCACACGAGCCTCCTTCCATAGCACATGACGTGGAATGGAAGTAAATTTGGTTTTAGACTCATCAATCTACATATAAACATAGAAAAATAATTATGATGTTTTTTATTGGCACATAACAATATTATTGTAAATTTAAAATACATACCATTTTCTTTTCTAATGATACGTACCCCATCCTTGATTTATGATAGGGGTTTGTTGGTTTTGAAGCACGTTTCTTATTTTTAGTACAGAGTTTCTGTTTCATAAATGAAATATTGACAATCAATGTGATGAATACAGGTATCCTCAAACAACGTATTATCACTCACAATGTACCTAAAACATCTCATCCCCACGACGGCCAAGAAATGCATCCCATGATTCTTGGGATATCAGGTGAGCGTAGACAATGTGTGGCTGTGGGTTTATTTTACCTTTAGAATATTTGAGGTGACATCTTGTTAAAATAGTGCGAAAACCTCGATGAATCTTTCTCACAATCCTTAGTACAAAATCATTGTGTGAATCATCTACTATAAATGTACTCTGCAAGAGATTGAGAAGAGTAATACATTGTTTCATTATTTTATTTTCTAGTAAATTGAAGAAATAAATTCATAATGTTACCATAATTTATTCCCAGATCACAGCCTTCAGGCCAGACAGAACATGGTTCTATGAATCCATATCAATCGGCATGCGTTTCCGAGTGACAACTCCAATGTAGCTGCTAAACATAGCCTTGTTGGGATTCACATGTTGGCCTCGTGCATTCCATCTGACTTCAAATTTGATGCCTTTGCCTTTTGCCTTAAGAATTTTGGCTAACACCGTAAAAATACGAAACACCTGTGATTTCTACGATGTTGGTCCTTCATTCCCAACCATTTCATCGATATCAATATCATCTATATGTTCATCTAGAATGGTATCAACAACATGTGTTGATGGTTGTTGGAACTCAACACTAAGAGCAATAGGAGCCGCAACAGGAGGAGCAGCAGGAGGAGCAGTAGCAGCACGAGCCGCAGCAGGAGGAGCATCAGGAGCAACCAGAGCCGCAACAGGAGCAACAGCAGCAGCAGCATGAGCTGTAGGAGCAGCAGGAGAAACAGTAGTAGCAGCATGAGCTGCAGGAGCAGCAGCAGCCGCAGTGGCAGCTGCTTGAGGGACTTGTTCAGCCTCAAGTTAGGAGCATCAGAATGTGCAGAAGTCATTATCTGTAAAAGTGGTTGAACAGTTAATTCAGATTACATAAATTCAGTAATGATAAGATAATAACATGAGATAACATGATCTATATTACAAACAAAATATAACATGTTTACTAAACTCTCTTTCTTTTTTCAAAGGTTGAAGGGATTTGACACCTCTATCGACTATCCAAATCCCTTCATTGTGGTCTCCTCTAACATACAAAACATCATCTGCATTGGGACCGCTCTGAAATGATTGCGACGTACCACTAAAAGTATCATCCTCAACTGAATTTTCATCAGAACCTTCAGTAGTTTTGGACCATAACAGAACAATCGACCTCTTTCAGTTTGCTGGATCTGGAACATAAAAAACTTGTACCACTTGTGATTCCATTATAAACTGTTCATCTTTGTACCCTTCTTTACTAAAATTAACATTCACAAATCCCCATTCATCTATTTTAACACCACTGTTGTTATAAACCCATTTTCATTGAAAAATTGGCAATTGGAATGTTGTATAATCCAACTCCCATATTAGTTTGATAATGCCAAAGTATGACATATTTGCATAAATTGGATTTCTGTCCTTTCTACCGGAAACATGCATCACTTCAGCCACTAGTGTAACTTCACTATTTTGCATGGTACTATCTTCATCATGTTCATCTGTATAGAATGTATAACCATTAATTACATAACCATAGTAAGATAATACATACACACTTGGTCCAACGGCTAGCCATCGAAGACGTTTTGAAATTGAATTCGGATTTTAATCCAACTGCATAAAAATATGGTCTTGAAACCATCCTATAAACTGGTGATTATGTGTATCTGATAACCATTTTTCATCCCTAGAGGGATTCAACTGCCTAATAATTTCTTTGTGAGATTTAATATATGGAGCAACCTCCCAACTGTTATGCAAAACATAAAGATGAGTTTGCTTCCGATCTGTAATACTGATTGTCACAAGTTCTCTTCCAGAAATTCCCTCACCCTCAATGCGTCCAATGTGATGAGATTTTGGGAGACCAATGCTATCCACATCAGATAGGTATTCAGTAAAAAATTCAATGGCTTCCTCAAAAATATATCACTCCACTATACAACCCTCTGGTCGACTTCGATTTTTGACATACCCTTTCAAAATATTCATATACTGTTCAACATGACACATCCATCTATAGTGAACAGGACCACAAAGTCGAATCTCTCTCACCAAGTGAATCATCAAATGAACCATCATATCAAAGAATGTTGAAAGGAAGAACATTTCTAATTCACATAATATGATGAAAATTTCTTTTTCCATAGCTGTAAATTTCCCCGGGTCTAAAACATTGCTACATATAGATTTGAAAAAGAAACAATGTTTGGTTAACATATGACGAAAATTCTTGATCAAAATTCATTGTAAAGCTATAGGAATTAGATCTTGCATCAAAACATGGCAATAATGTGATTTCAAAACTTTTAACTTCAAATCATTCATTGACACAATGTTCTTAATATTTGATGAGTACCCCTCTGGAACCTTTACATCATTGAAGAAGTTACAAAACTGATATCTCTCCGCCTTAGAAAGAGTATAAGCGTCTGGAGGAAGAAACATTCGATTTTCACCCTTCACGGGAGCCAACTCTTCTCGTATTCCCATTTCAACCATGTCCAACCTTGCCTTAATTCCTTTCTTTGTTTTGCCAGGGGCATTTAGCAACGTTCCGATAACACTGTCACATACATTTCTTTTCCACATGCATCACATCAAGAAAATGTATAACGTACAAACAATTTGAGTATGGTAATTCCTAAAAACTTATCTCTTTTTCAAACTGATTTTTGTAAGGTTTTTCGAAAATGGTTTTCCAGAAATAGTGTTCAAATCTTTTACTTTCTCAAATAGGTGATCACCTATTAGTGGAAACGGTGTTGCACATTTTTCTGAACTTCCATTGAATGATGTCGTCCAATATCGGTACTTATGCCGACGAGGTATAAATCTATGATGTCCTAGAAACACAGATTTCGATGAATGTTTCAACCTAATTGATTTTGTATCTTCTTCACACACGGGACACCCTTGAGTTCCTTTAATGATATAGCCTGGAAAATTTACATAAGCAGGGAAATCATTTATTGTCCCATACAACATCGCTCTCAATGTGAAGTATTCACTTTTATAATCATCATACATCATTACACCTGAGTCCCACAATAACATCAAATCCTCGATCAAAGGAGCCAGATAAAAATCAATATCGTTACCTGGTTGTTTTGGTCCTGATATAAGTATAGATAACATGATGAATTTCCGCTTCATGCATAACTAGGGAGGCAAGTTATAATTTACCAAAATAACAGGCCATGTACTATGAGTGCTGGTTTGAAAACCAAATGGATTCACTCCATCTGTAGATAATTAAAGACGAAGGTTTCTTAAATCTTTTCCAAATTCAGGATACTCATGATCAATTTTCTTCCATTGAGGAGAGTCAGCCGGATGACATAATAACCCATCTTTATTTCTTTTATCTTCATGACACGGTAATTGTCTTGCAGTTTCTTCACTTCCATATAGACGATTAAACCATGGAATGATTGGAAAGTACCATAAAACTTTCATAGGATTGGATTTATCTTTCTTGTATCGAGAAGCACCACACTTTGGGCATTCTGTATGTGATTTGTTCTCTTTGTGAAACAATATACAGTCTTTCAGGCAGGCATGTATTCTTTCAAAAATCATTCCCATCGAGCGTAGCATTCCTCTAGATTCATATGTCAGGCTTGGGAGCTCATTATCTTCTAGGAGCATGTCATTAAAGAGAGAAAGTATTTCCGTAAAACTGGCATCACTCCATCCGTTTCCTACTTTCAATTTATACAACTTCAGTACAGGTGACAATGTAGTATACCTAGTGCAAGTAGCATACAATGAAGTCTTTGCACAACTCTTTAACTTCTCAAACAATTTTGGGCAATCACGGAGTTCATATTGAATTGCCTTTGTCATTTCCTCAATACGATCTTCATCATCATTGACATCTGTAATCACATCCTCCATACGGTCTTCTTTATTATCCGTATTTGTATTCATATCTGACGATCCATAAAACGCAGTTTTATCCCAGCCAGTAGCTACATTCGCTTTTTCTCTGTGTTTATTCCAACATTTATAACTCCGATCTATTCCGTGACATATCAAATGTTCTTCCAACTCCTCTGGAGTAAGTAGTCTAGAATAACAACAATGTAAACACCGACAAAGGATTTGAGAAGGATCCATTGCGTGATCCTTTGCAAACTTGATGAACTCTTTCACTCCATTCTCGTACTCTATTGTTAAACGATTAGCATCCATCCAATATTTATTCATCTCCATCCTATTAGATTCTCAAATATTAGTATTTATGTTTCAAGTATAGAAAACAAGAATTCCAAATATAGTATAAGAGAACCACTTCCTTATAAAAATAGAGATTAATAGATCCTAACCATTAGTATTTATTCATCATGCCTAAATACTCACTGCTGGTGGAAGTGAAACCATTCCTAATGATCATGCCAAGAAGAAAAGAAAACCAAAAGGGGGGAGTGAATCAAAATACCCCAAACATGATGGAAAAACATGGTATTTGAGAATAGGTTAGTGGATTTCATTTTTTCTAGAAGGAAACCTAATTTATTTCAATGAAAAAGGTTAATTCACAATAAGATACCATCCATTCCATATATCATTTTCATTAATAGGGTTATTTTTTGCTTCAAAATGATCAAAACATGTATAACAAAATTCAAATGGATAAAATATGAATTCATGAAACACATGAATCCCAAAAAGAAGATATAGTATAGAAACACCCACTTGGAATCTGAATGAGTTTTCTTAAATGAAGAACATCATACATCTCCAACTACATCAATGCTTTCTCATATACAACGACACCATTATCTAGATAGTGGCCCTCACCAAGAACATCATACATCTCCAAATAAGAGACTACAACCACTAACCATGAAGAACATCATAAGATGGAAATATACTAAGAACACATCCCTTCACCCAAATAAGAGACTACAACCACTAACCATGAAGAACCACTAAGAGCATAATTTGAAACATAAGGAAAGGTATAACCAAAACATACCAATGAATTCAAATGAAATATTTTCTAAACCAAACCATTGAAATCCTAAAATGTTCCTAACATCAAACCCCATCATATCTCCTAATAAAATTCTTTGATAACAGTATTTCATGGCCTATACCCATTTAGACCCCTCTATTGGTTACTAGATTATAGTCTAGTGACCCCCTAAAACCATCCTCCAACATGTCATGGGTTAGTGAATGAACCGAGGGTATTTATCACAACCATGTGCAATGTACTTCTAATAATAAATAATTGATATAGTTGAACATCAAGTTTTATAGATGATTTTTCGAATGATACCATGTGAAAGTTAGTATGGTAAATATGTGTGATAAGAAATTTTTGTTCTAAATAAAAGGGGACATAGCCTAATGAGTGTATTTTGGATTCACAAAAAATATGACTCTATGTGGTATAGGGTTTTTTCAAATAGTAGGAGTATGGACCACTAAGTGAATATGGTACTCTATGTGTGGGAATGTTTTCATTTAGAGTATGGACAAATATGAATGGTTCCCATAGAATAAGTCCCATTTGAATTGGATATTTGGGCTCATTACACAAGGTGGATCACATTTTTCATGTGAGGAATATACACCAATTTGGTTCATAAAATATATTCATAGCAATAAGGATTTCTATATTCATAAACTAATGAATTGTGTTCTTATCACCCCAGGTAAGAACATAAGATCATCTACTAAGGGAAGTGTTTAGAGATCATATGCTCATCACATCGGGGATTCTTTGGCACACCGCCTAAGGAATATCATGCTCCTCATGTGAGGTATAATCATAGGATCATTACCTAGGAGATGAATAAGAGATCTTATGATCATCACATAGGGGATTCTTAGGCATATCCCCTAATGAATCTATTTATAATCACATGAGGTATAATCAAGGGAACATTATTTGGGAGATAAAGAAGATCTCATATTCCCATAACATAGGGACTACATATTCTCATCACCTAAGTAAACCTAGGATTATCACCTAGAGTTGGATGTTTCCTGAATTAAGAGTGGTCATAGGTTTATATCTCGGTAAAGGAATTCACAAATTTGAATTTTAGAAGAGGGAACCACCCGATACACTCATCGCGTAAAGGGTGAGAATAGTTTTATAGCCACCATTTCATTTTTATGCATGAAGTTATTCAATTCCCACCAAACCCTTTTCAATTTCATCATTAACAACTATATTCTATGTCCCTGGGAAACTAAATGGAAAACCCATATAAAATGAAAATGTCATCTCCCACAATAACTCACTCAAAACATCTTTTTAACAATGGAAAGGTTGATGCTTCCCCACTGCACGATTTACCACATCAACCATTTCACATTTTCCCCCAATGGAATCTATCACAACCAAACTAATAAAAAACTTCTCAAACAACCCCACCAAAAAAATGATGATTTTCAACAATAAAAGTAAACAAGAACCATGTTCTTGAGACATATAATGAAAATTAGTAAACACATGTGAATCATCCCCTTTACATAATTTTCCATCATGTATGGTCCATTTTCTTCAATCGGTCAATCCATAATACTCACCCATAGAATAAAAAAGCATGTTAAAAAATGATATACAAATGGGGTAGGAGAACAAAATTGAAAAATGATTTGAAAACATGCCTTAAAGGAGGTCCTGCAAACCGAAGCTTGAAAGCATTGTGGGCGGCGGAGATCCGACAAACTGAAGCTTGAGGGTGGCGGAGGTCCGGCAACGAGTAGCGAGGGCAACAGAGGTCCGGAAACGTGATCTCAGTGGGCGGTAGAGGGGAGTCGTAGAGTTCTAGTACCGCGAGAACTTTAGATCGTGATAAAACAAGGGCACTGTGCGACCGACCTTATAAAAAAATGCACTAAGGTTTTATCAGCGCTACAAAAGCGCTGATAAAGGGTCTTTTTATCAGCTCTATTTTAGCGCTGACAAAGGTTACCCTGTATCAGCGCTAAAATTGTAGCGCTAATAAAGGAGTTCTTTATCAGCGCTTTTCTAGCACTGATATATGGAATCTTTATCATCACTAGAAAAGCGTTGATAAAGACTCCCTGTATCAGTGCTAAAATTGTAGCACTAATACAGGGTGTCTTTATCAACGCTTTTCTAGCACTGATAAAGAGACCATATTTCAGTGCTAGAAAAGTGCTGATAAAGAACTCCTTTATGAGTGCTAAAATTTTAGCGCTAATACAGGGTAACTTTTATCAGCAGTTTTTCTTAGCACTGATATAAGGGGGTGCTTCCCTTGCCCATTTTTGTAGTACTGATTTTGTATTGTATATATTATAGTATATAACATATAATTTATGTCATGCATATTGAGAAGATTTTCTTTTATAGTTTTATTAGAACATTGTTAGATATTTAATGTATTATAAATCATGGTTTGAATAAAAAATAGTATTTACTGTCAATGAGAGTAAAGTTAGAGTTCACTCCCACTCCTAAAAAATATATTCTTACCATCACATTTCCATATATTATCCAAGAGGTAAAAAATAATTTTTTAAGAATTCATCTTTAGTATAAAAGTTCTATAGGGTTATTCTTCAGATGTAAAATATTTATGTCATTAAAATATTTTATTTTAACAGAAATTAAAACTCATTATTTAAATGTAATGATGAAACAACTGTTACTAGTCAAATTTCATAGAATACTACACAATAATGATAAATTAATTGTCATCAAGGTGTGTTATTTTCTCAATTATATTAATAACAAAGTGATAGATCTGAATTCATTGATCAATTTCAAGAATAATGTGGTCTATATACTTTTTCAAATGTAAATTTATTTTCTATTAGCTTTTTTTGATATCACGTTAGATTTAAGGGTTTATATGGTGCAACAGAAAAAGTATTTTTTTCCTAGTATGTCTACATTTTATGTATCCTAATCAAAGGTGTATGAAAATACTGAATGGGTGTGTTATAAATCAATATCTATAAGAAGAATCCATTATTTTGTAGTATATATATAAAGAGGGGGAGGTGGATGTTTTAGACTACTTTTCTATACTAGTAAATATATATTTTCTTGCATTTATCCCTGAACATGCTAGTTTTGGGGGGAAAGGGATCTATGGATTGAAAATAAAATTTTTGGAAGGTGAAAAAATATATCAATAACATTTATAAACTTTGAATAAAATAGATGAAATTAATACCAATATTAAATCACATTTAAATGTCTTAAATTAATAATTTTGGGTATTGAATAAGAATAACAATATTTTTTTGACAAGGATTAAATAGATCTTGCACAGTAGATCAGATAAATCAAGAAAAAATACATCAGTTAGAATATTACTAATGTCTAAATGTGATAACATGATTAGGGTGTGACATTAACAATGATATATTTTATTCTAAATCCTGGGAAATAATAATTGAGATTAAAAAATAATAGTACGTTGGTTTTCACTAAATCAATAAAATTTTTTATTATAAAAACCAAAACCAAATATATGCATTATGTTCATGTTGTGGAGTTATTAAAGAAATATGGGAGATTTATTGCATTAAATTTTGTCATCATGTGTTCGACTATAAATGGGTTTTTAAGAACAATAACCTCAGTTATAATTAATTCAGTATGACACTAGTAAATTTGAATATATTTGAATATAATGATGCCACCATTTTCATTGGAACACTTATAAAACAAATTTTTTATATTCTTGTTCAATAATATGTGAAGTATTCTATCATTCTCCATTGAAAAAAGAAATTTTGGTGAAGAAAAACATTATAAAGAAGTGAATTATGTGTGATTCATACTACCATGGAAGGATTATTTTAGGATATTGATTAACACATTGTAGATGTGGTTTTTTCCATATAGAATGAACATGAAGAAGGAATGTGGAAAAAATTATTTTGTAATTTATTAATATTACAAGTAAAATGTTTATATTTGTTGTCTAACATTTCAAAATTTTCAAAATATTTGATATACTATTTCTCATTTTATTTTTTATGTATGTCTCAAACCTATACAAATATGATAACTTGGTTTTACTATTTAGTGTAGTTTATTTTGTATCATTTTTCCAACTTTTCAATTTTATTAAGTACTACTCTATTAGTATAAATATTTACATAATTTTTTTAATTCTATATATATAATTTAATTTCTCCCTAATTTGGTTGTTATTTTTTAATCTATGTTAACTGCTTTAATGAATATGATAAAGTGTTTATTTTGTTTTATTTTTCTTTATAATATTCCAATTTTTATTTAAAATCATATGTAATAGTTGGATTTGAATCATCTTTTATAAATTTATTTTATTTTTTCTATATCATTCAATATCCCCTAATGTTTTCCATATCATTTTAGCATTATTTTTAACCACTATATTCAATATTATAAACAGTTTTTTAGTTTTTTTGTTATATCAGTTTCAAATTATTACTGAATTTTATACATAATACTTGGATTTCTATCATATTATATATATTTTTTTATTATATCTATATATTTTAGAGTTTCATAAATATTTTTAAAATATATTTATTTTATTTAAAATTTTTAATGAAGTAGAATTAAGAAATCACTTTAGTTATGTTTTTGTTATATCATTATATAATTTTTATTTAATATTTTATGTAACAACATTTTTTATAGTATTTTTGTAATTTTTTAAAATATGATTTATTGGATAATTTCATATAAAATATTGAATTCACCTGGATCATATATGGTATAATTTAAACATACTTATTTCAAGCAGCATATTCATTCCATTGCACAATAGCCTTCCACTTACACATAATAAGATAAGGCTTCTAATGGTGGAAAATGAGGTAGAACACATTTACCAAAATTATCATTAACTCATAGCTAGGACTAGATGATATTTAATAAGTTTCATAATAGTATTAGTAAAAATAAGAATAATATTAATAACATTTGGGTTCAAAATTTGAATCACTTTTTTATTTGTATTTCTATAAAATCTTGAGAAAAAGTAATTATTTTGATTTTTGATAGGATAAGTGTCAATAACATGACACAAGTTCAGCTATTCTATACAGTTTTGGTAAGATAGTTTCTCATTATTTTATTTATCATTGTATGTTTATAATAATGTAGGTTATTTTTCCCTTCACATATACTGATATGAGATTTAACTAACAATAAATAATTTAGATGTAAAATATTATCTTTCATTGGTAGGATTTGGAGGCATTTTAAATCAACCATAACATCAAATTTAATTTTTGGTCAAAAACAAAAATAAATCCATTTGAATTATATATATATAATAATTTATATGAATATACATGGAATAATTTTATCAAAATTATATCAAAATAATAATATTGGTAAGTGAAATGTTGTCAATGTAATGTTTTTTTGGATAATCACTAAAAATGATCAAACTAAGGATTTTTATGGTCTTTAGATAATAAAAACTAAGGAGACCCCTTAAACGGTTCTAAACTAGAAATGTAAACCCTTATACATTATCCTATAGAAGGTATTCATTATTAAGAAGAATATATTATGGATAAAAATTTTGTCAAACTAAGAGCTAATCCATCAGGATTAGTTGAGATTCACCCCACCACAAGACATAAAAATTAAAAAGAACATTGTTGAATAAAAAGGTACATTTTATAAATATGAATTGATAAATGTATCTAAGTAAATTATAAGATATTTTTTATGTTATATAATTTATTTTTATGACATTTATATTTTTTAATTCACTAAAATGTTTTCGAAATATTCAATACAATGAGAACTTATGAAGTGAAGAACACATGGGACCTTTATACCTATAGATAAAAAGGTTATTTTGGAAATAGAATTAAGAAAACCTAAACACTCATGTCATATAAAATCATATGAGTTTGTTCTATTAATTAAATATTTGTTTTGTAGTTATGGAACTCCAATAAGATATTTTGTATATAAATGAGAATTAGATGCATTAAAAGATAAATTTCAATAGATGGGTGAGATGATGGAGGAGAAGATTATATTGATAATAAAACAAATGTTACAAGTCATGAAAATATAGCTTTATAATGTATATCCCACTTATCCCACTTATCCCCCTCTATTTGCATTACCCACTCTTACAACGCTGCATGTAGATCCAACTATTACACCACCACTTCCATAGGTTCCCATCTACTACAAGATATATATATTAGGGATCAATTGTAAAATATTGTATTATATGGGATCATATATTATATTGGAGATACAATAAATCACAAATATAAATAAATGAATCAACTTAGGTTAATGGAACTAGATATTATTGATGCATCATCCAAATTAGCAATCCCTAATGATGATGTTTCTACAATTGGAAAATGTGTTAGACATTTTTTATTATGTATATATAGGATTTTACAACAACACACCATAGTGGTATACACATATTATATCTTTTATTTAATATTTCTGTAAAAAATTAATAATTTACCTTATATATTTTATAATGAAAAATTTAATGTAAGGACATTAAATTTTTAAAGAAAAAACACACCTTTTCCCCATCAAATTCCCCTACTGCATTTTCTTAATGACCTTCAAAATTATCAACAAATGAATTCATATTTTCATATGATTATGAGATACCAATGAAGTATAAAATTTTTTGGAAAGATTTAATTATTATGATTTTTAATAGAGATAACTTAGATCTTGTGACTATAAATATATTGGGCCTCACATTGATGAACTTCTATTCCATGTAATTTAATATCTTAATTAATACAATTATATAAATTTGATATAAATTAGTAACTATATTTGTTTTGAATTATGTATATTAATACACATTTTACTGAGTATGATACAAAACCATTGTATGAATTCTTGGACCTAGAGATAGTTTCTCAAATAATGAAGATAGTTAAGGACAAAAAATGAAAAAAATATATTTCTAAAAGATTTAAAAATGATGCAATTCAGTGTTAGATGTTTCCTCATCCTTATTGGTATGAAACATATATTTCAAAAAAAATTATTTCACATATTTAATTAAATATTCACATTATATATTTGGGAAATTATTATTAAATTGGACGTTGTGTATTTTTTAATATAAAATACTACTTAATGGTTACACCACAGCTACAAAGATGTGTTAAAAAATATTAAAAAAAATATTACTGGTGAATGTTTTATTATTTTAATAAATATATATATATTTTTTATTTTTTATTTTTTTCATAATTTTTATTTTAAAATAAGGAATCGGTGCACTATAACAATTCAATAGAAAATAGGACAAAAAGAAGAAAATATGTATATGAAAAGGTGACTTCATTTATAAGTAATATAATTTAATAGACACTTAATGTGTTATTTTATATTGATAACATATTTTTAAAAATGAGATTTTGTCATCACGGAGTAGTACAATATAGATATTATATCCTAATATTTAGGAAAAAATTATTAAGCCTAGAATTTTTGTAAAATGATACCTGGTTAGATTTTGTTATAATCTTTCCCTTTATTTAATATATAATTAAATTGAGAATAAATTCTTAATAATTTATTTTTAATTTATATATTTTTTGTCACAAATACCCTTATAGTGGAATTTCTCTAAATCACTTATAAGGATAGTGTGAATATTATTTTACAAGTTTATTTGGTTTTATTTTATATCTATTGGTATAAAATATTTTGATGTTTAAATTTAAAACCACAAAGTTTTATTAATTTAATTTTTTATAATATAAAAAAATTTATTTAATTGTATTGTGAAATTATTTTATTCTAGTTACTATTATTTTTTAAAGTTTTTTATCAATTACATGTTGGGTAAACCATATTATAAAAAAAATAAAGAATTTATTTTTACAACCCTTGTTTATATAACTTACATTAATAATATATTTTATGTCATTTATCTTATAATAAAAGTTGAAAATCAACTGATATAAAAATTATTTAGGGTTTAAAAAAAGTATAACAAATTATGAAAGACATCATCTTCTGTGTCAATTGAAATAACTAACATAAAGTATGCATTTACAACGTCCCTTTCAAAGAAATTTTTATTTAATCTATGTTAAAAATTACAATAAACTAAAATATAATGCTCTTTTTCACTAATGATTCTAAATATATTGTCATTAATCACATTGTATGTATATATTAGCTTACATTTATCAAAATTTTGGTTATACATGGATACGTAGACATGCTTGATGTTATCCAATTTGATTAATCATATGACCCTTGTTAAGCATAGTTTTAGGCATGTGTGTAGAGATGTATCCACTAATAAAACTTATTGATCAAAATGATTTAATTTTCCTTCATAATACAAATGTCCATGATACAACATTTTAGATGGGACTGACATAAAATTTCCCCCCCCCATCAGATCAATTGATCAGATAGTCCACATTCAGAACCTCATATCCACTCGTCTGCTAGTTATTTCCATCATTTGACACCTTTATGGATGAAAATATGGAAATATAAATTCCCCTTTGGAAAAAATTTAATACAGATTTATTTCATCATGAGTGTAACATAAATTGAAATTTTAATTTTTAATTCCTAAAATATTCCCCTAATGATTGTAGAGAATGTGAAAATCTATGAGACTTATCTCTTTAATAATTTTCAATTCAAATGTTAGATAATTTTTTTTGACTTATTAGATTAGTACAATCATTATCTTTGTAATGATATATTTTTTCAAGATGATTCTTTGAACATTCATTTAATTCTAAAAATGATAAAAAATTTCATAAAAACTTATCCATATGATATCAAAAATGTCATAATCAAAATGTATAAACATTATATCAACACTTAATTTTTTTTCAATAGTTCAAGATATAAAATTAAAATTTCATGTGTTTTTTAAAGACTTCAAAACTATGAGATAAGATTAATAATATCTAGCTTCTCTCTATGATTAAGGATAATCCATTCATCATATTTATATCAATAAAATTTAATTATAATTATCTCAATTTTTGTATTAAATTTAACATTAGATTACCTTATTTTAGGTATTCATTAACCACTTTTTATCTCATTTTTTTCTCATGTCTCAAGTTATTTCAGGGGAAATTTGGTTACTTTTGGAAGCTTAAGGGGTTTTCCATGATACGCGCATGGTTAGGGAAAGCCATGCATTTTGGCCCAACAAATCGTACACCCTATTATGTGCCACTAGAAGGGGACACATATTATGTTCAAACCATGTGGTTAACCACTAAATACATTGAAACCTCATCTAATGATTTTATTCACAGTTGGCCCAAGGTTTGAAAAATCATGTTCTCTAAGAGGAGAAATCATGCACCCCACCATCAGGGGAATATGGTTGGGGAACAATATATGTCTAACCATGCGTCCATACCCAAAAAACCATGCATATATGTTTTAATTCTCCTTATAATTTTATTAAAATTTTGAAACCCTTGGGTTAAAACCATAATCACCTGATATTGACTGTAACTCAAATCCTTGATCCTTGAAAGCGCCCAAGATTCATTTTTGACTCCTCAAATTGTGTTTCTTAGGGGATCATATCTATAGTTATATAATTAAATCTCATTCAAGTAAGTGGATCTCTTCCCATGTGGTTTCTTCCAATATCTCATTCTTTACTCCTTAACGAGTGATATATCAACATGTTGTTGATGGATCTAATACATGTTTTGATGGATATTTTTTTAATGTTTCATTTCATGATCTATATCACCATTATTTTTTATTGTAATTTCTTATTATGGGAATAGTGTATTGTGATGGCATGATTTTATGGTAGGTGAGTTCTTAATATTTTTCCCTACTATATAAACCATTAATTTATTGATTTAATTGAAATACTATTTTAATTTTTTAAAACCATTATTTTAAATGATTTGATGTTTGATTTTGAGATTGTTATGGAATTGATGAAACACCAATTTTAATGAAATTGATATGTGGGGAGGATATTGAAAAAATAATGGATTGATTTTGAAAATTATTTAATAAATTAATTTTTTATTGAAATTTGGTAAAAATGGAATAAAGTGAAAGATAATCTCAAATGGAATGAATTTTGGAAAACCATTATTTTTTAAAAAAAATGAGAAATGCATAATGAATAAAAAACATGGAAATTATAATATCAATTGTTTTAAAATGTTTCATTTCCCATTTTTGATTAATTGATTGTTTGAAGAACATGTTATCCTGGGTAGTTAGTGGTAACAAGGACAATCATGCTAGGATGTTGATTCTATATAAATGGATTGATTATGAAAAATATACTAGAAAAAAATTATTGAATGAATACCAAAGAGGATTTCCCATTGGGGGGTATATGACCAATGATGTTTCCCCAATTTAGTTTTATACTGACATTAGTGTGCACACCTACAATGAACCACGATCATTATTGATATGTGTGAGGATCCTATTACCTGAACTAACATACCACAAGTTTTTTTATACATGATGATATTTTTGTTTATGGGTCTATAAATTTTATTGACTCCTGAATTATTTTAATTCATTACTAATTCATTATAAAAGTTATTAAAATAAAATGTTCATTCAATCTCGTTTTTATAGGTATTTTTAACAACCTGAACCAGATTCCACGAAACTAGTGCTCAAAGTTGGTGTGCCACAAAACTTCAAGAGTACCGCCTCATATTCCATGGGTTTCTAACTAGTAGTGTCATTCTAATATAAAAAATTGTGGACACTATACACCCCATATCAGAGTTTAAAAATAGATGAAAATAACCAAATATCATACACATCAAAGTAAGAGGAAAGAATAAATACACAAAAACATGATCACGATGTAATAAAATGAATTTCATTAAAGTATCGAACAACCATGTCATACATAAATCCAATTTCCCACTAGTCGATTTATAGGACATACCAAATATAAAATAAACTATAAAAATTCTTCATATCATATCTTAGTGAAACCCATTACATCACTAGAAATTATCTGAGTTATCATTTCAGGCCATGTGAAACTCAACATCAGTCGCAGCCTAAACATGTGGTGTAAATAAACATGTGACAGGTTATTGGGTAACCATGTATAGAGGAATCACGAGTTTGGTGTGAGTAAAACATAGAAATTCACCACCAATGGTGTCTGAAAAATACCAGTTAGTATAATAGTCTACTAAGATAAATAATGGTGAAATAATAAATAAAATATGAAAAAAATGTCTCTCCTTTAAACATTTATCATTAGTATTTTAGTTATTTGGGGTTTATACAGTCTACATATCATACAATACTAATCTAGCCATGTCAATAATCCGATCCATATACCATAGTTATCACAACATTACGTCACAAGGGAGAATTTATTTCTCAATTAATTTAATCTACTGTAACTCAGAATGTTATTCTGAGTACTCAAACAAGGATTCAAAAATTCCATGTATGACCATCATAACCATATTTACTACAAGTGGTTCCATGATCATCCGTATAAAACCTATACCATGTGTAATGAATTCCATGTCTGAAATCATAAAAACAGATAAGTAATTCTATGTCCATTCACCTAGAGTCAAGATAATCAGTCTATACTCCAAAAAACTATGGTGTGCTAGGGATCATAGAGAATCATTATGGCCCACCCCAAAACCAAGGAAGAAGAACTCCATGTCTAATATCATAAACAATATATAATACTTTTGGTTCCCTAAGAATCAATCTAGTACATATACCATAGATGATGAATTCCATGTCCAACATCATAATCCATTCCATAATTAGTCAATTCCATTATTCTATGATCAACTTACATTAACATTTTAGTACATTAACATCAATGGTTCGTTGGAATTCATTTACAATATTTTTTTCCCTATATCATTTCATCAGAAAAAATGTCCCAATGGTACTTCCAAACCAAAAAAAGGCCTCAATAAGTCCAAACCCCTTCAACATTTCATAAAATTACAACACTATATATCGTCATTAAACATTTTGAAAACCTCACTTCATGACATGGGTCATTCACTTTTAATTCCATAAAAGGTACATGGAACTCATTTAGATTTAAACCATCACAAGATTCATCATATCATTGTCAATAAAAACAAAACCACACACTCATTTTAATTCCACATTTTAAATCCATTTGAAACCCCTTTTTATAAAACACTTGGAGTAAAACACCTGAATTTAAAACAAGAATAATTTTAAAGCATATAATTTCCCCCTTTTCACCCAAAATAAGGTAAAAACCCCACATATGAATTTAAAAACATTTGTGAGGCCTCATATTCATTTAAAAAAACCCTAGAATATAAAACATATCAATTGATCCTTCTAATAGGTTATAAAATATTTATTTTTATGTTCCACCATATAGATATTAACCATTCATCCAAAACAACGATTGATTGTAACCTAGTTAAACTCTTATCCCCCAAAAATTACCCTTTACAATACCATGTATCCATTTTTATAAAATGGTTTACCCCATGGGAGGTTATAGGATTTTTCTTAAATCACCAACAATTTAAAGAGATCCATTTTAGGACTATGGTATCAATACAAATCCAATAAACATATTACCTAATATGATGAATCAAATACACAACATGAGGACTCTAAGGAACAACCTACACACGTGAAAAACAATTAACAAGACTCTAGGTAAAGCTCTTAGATCACCTTCCATATTTACATTATTGTACACAATGTTTTAAAAACATAGTGGCCATAACAAGGCCCATTAAATAATTATTCACCCCCATTACCCTACTAGGATTTCATCAAGCACTGAAGTCCAACATCTTCCAAACCAACAACAATTTGTTAATTATAACAATTTTAATTAATTAATTAATCAAAATGAATCTTTCATAATTTCGGATCATCCAACGATTTGATAACCTCTTATAGAGACTCCGAAAAACTTCAATGGATGGTCTGAAACAAACTCTCGACACCATTTTTGGGAAATTTCTGAAGAGGGGATTCCATTTTAATACTAAAATAAATTAATTAATTAGAAAAAATCTAATAAAATTCACCACAAACACATAACATAATGAAAATTCATGCAACAATTTGTGGAATCCATATCAAGGTCCCCTCTACCCAAGCTGACTAAAAGCCTCATAATCCTTGGATGATTCTATCATGATCATATGGAATCATAATCAAATTATTAAACTCTCAAATCCAAAATTAGGAAAACAATGTAAATGAAGAATGGTAAGGATTAGGAAGATAAATATCACCTTAAATGTCAAAGAAACACAATGAACACACACTAAATAGAAGGTTTGATGGAGGAGGAAGGGGGTTTGGGGTGGCCCTTGCTCGTGCGCCTCTAATGGGAGAAAAGGGGGTGGAATGGCTAAAAACCCAATTGGGGTATTTTTGTCATTTCAGACATTTAATAAAATTATGAGCTGTCACACAGTTTGACTACATGATTTTCGAAATCATGTTCCAATATTTTGGTTGGAAATTTCCCAGCTAAACCTCCCTCATGGTTTTCTAAATTGTGTTCCAACTATACACACCCCACTAGATAAATTCAACAATTAAGCACACGGTATTCCTGAAATCATGTATATTACATGCACCCTATCTCAGGCCCTCCTCATCTTTGCATTGTTTCCCCTTGAATTTTCAATAGTTTATCCTTAATAATGAAGTAACCATGAAAAAAACTATAATCAATTCAAAATGAATTGAAAACAACCTGAGTATCAAGGTGTCACACTATTTTGGTCAAACTATGAAAACCAAACTATGCACCCTTTCTAGAAAAATCCAAATCTCTTGAAACCTAACATGATGCCTATAATACTCATACAAAATTCTATTCTACAAAATTTATACCCATTACTCATCTAAAAACAATATATCGAGGCATTCCAACTCTCAGATTACTATTCCATGTCTTAGTTCAAAATTCTACCAGGGCGATAACGAAAATTAAAATTCCATTAGAAATTTTCAACTCGCATGAACACAAGGTCATAAAAACTACCAAAAATAACAATTATTATCCCCAAAAAGTATACTTGGACATTCATACACACCACTCTACCTATTTTGGTCAACAGTTATACCCAACAACCTCATTCTATTCCTGAATTCTAGAAACACAACCAAAGCACAAACTCCATCTTAAGGCACTCAACTGACCAAAACTAAATCTAATATTCATTGTCAAAACTAAAACATTGAGACGATAAATACCCAAGTTTACCTAACATAAACACTTATTTTAATACCTGATCACTTATCATACATATGGTTCTCTGCACCATAAGCCTAAACATATCACTAACAACTTCACATTCTTATCACCTTTGAGATTTGAAAAAAAAAACAAGAGTACCTCAAACTCAAGTTCTTACACAAATACTAACACAATTTCAAAATTACCATGCCCTATCATTCTCAAGAATTTCAACCCTATTAGCACTCATCCTCCTCATTGAAAACCAACTAAAATGGATGCGTACACACCATCTATGCATGAACAAAGATCATATTGTCTTTTTATTGAATTCCCAACTCAAAATACAAAATCCCCCATGATTAAAAATATGAAATGTTGGATGTAGCTTGAAACCTTCCATTCCCATTTTTTGTGCTAACCCAAGTTGGACTATCCTCATCCAACTCATCCCCAAAGCACATAACTCTATCTTCTGGCCCATTAAAATCCCACCTGATCACAATCCATTCACTCTCAAATGAATTACACAACCACCCAAACACACCCACTATATTACATACTTAACCCCTAGTAATATTATATAGTAAAAATCCTCTACTAACTCAAAAACACTATCATTTCCTACCGCATATATCATCTCCTCCAACACAATCTCCTTAAATTACTTTCTATGACCACTTCATGACCAATGTAATTGATCAACTCAATACTCTTCCCAAATTAATTTCCCATTAGAATTACCTATAAAATTTAATCACACACTTCAATTATTCTTCACTACAAATATAATTCCACCACAACATACCCTTAGTCAATTATATACACCTAAAAACCATACAACATGAGGGTCACATATCTATGACTAAAATTCCAATTTTGACCATAGGAGTGTCATTTTCATCACCTCAACAAATAAACTCCAACTAACATAGCCCACCATTCATTAACTTCAAACCCATGAATTGGATGTGGTTAACATTAAATCATAAGAAAAAAACAACATTTCAACTATCACCCATCGTAGTCTTTCAAGAATGGTACCTACGGTATTCTCTAACATTCAATCCATCACAATTACCTACTCGTAAACAAATCCCGGCAGACATTCACTATACAGATCCACTTACAGTACTCCATGAGTGCCACCTCTAAGGTGATCCCTAATCAAACAAGAAAAGTTATTTAAGTAGAAATACATGTATCCAATTCTTTATGGTCATACTCATGATGATGTTAAGATATTTAGAATGATCGTCCATGATTAAGAGTGAACTATGTTTTCATTGATTTATACCACAACATATAATCAACTTATGATGTCACCTCTAAATACAGAAACATAAAAATTCATTGAAAGGGCATAGGAATCCCTTCATTCTAGCATCACACCGCGTTCACACTATTTCTCATCCTATTCATAGATACCTTATTTACTCAAGAACATTGAGCACACACTCTATTAACATCTAGTCCGCAAACTAAGAAACACAGTGTATTACCACCTACTCGGGTCTCTTATATCCCCTTGAAACTTTACCATTACACAACCATGTGTAACGCAATGATAGAACATGATTCCAAATGTAATGAGTCACATACCATGAAAAACTATCTCACAAGACATATCCAATATCAATGTCTCTCTCCCAAGCCCATTTCACCAAGCATTGAGCACCCTTGTTTCTTTACAAAACAAAAAATCAACCCATGAAACCAAAACCACTTTCTCGGTCAATCCAAACATGGTAATTCTTCCAAAAATTCCACTTAGAGCATTTACACACTTACTACATTCCTGAAGATGCATCTAGAGCTAACTATTCTAGGAACCAAATTATTTATTATATCAAAATAATATGTGATACTAAAATATCATAACAGTAAGTGATTTCTATCTCAATAATAACATACAAAACCATGTTATTTATACCAAAAACAAACTTGAATACATGGTCACCACCTAAATAAAACTCATGCACATGAAGCCACATTTCCTCAACTACTTATTATGCTCCTGATCCAACTCATAACCATCAGTCACATCTTAAATGCATAACCATTACCCATGATAAGCATCCAAATGATCATGAACCTCTAGAAACCAACCACTATACTAAATCTCTAGCATGTAAGAGATATTTCCAAAAAAATCAAGTATCCAATGCCCCTAAACCTCAAACACGGTTTCACTAATTGTAAAACTCTATCAAAATTCCAAAAACATCCACCCATTCCCCACACACAATATAGGAACCTAAAACTCATCCAACCCCTATCAAGGGTCATATAAAAAGTAAACATGATATAAACTCCCTAAACATGAGTCGCAACAATATGGTCAATGGGATCTCCCACCTATCCCTACCAATAAATTCTCACAACAAGTCACTAGGTCAACCACATGGGTCTATACCAACTCATAGAAGGGAAAAACTAAGGAGGCGTCAAACATAATCTCTTCCCAATATCACATGACTTCATCAATTCAAACGAAACTACTCTAGGGTCTTACAACAGAAAGGTGTCATATAAAAACCAATATCCCAAAATTGGCGCGCCAATCCTCTCTAAGAATATTTATATTAAACCAATCCTTTGTGGAATTGAACATGATAATAATACCAAATAATAACCATCCACAAGGGGTAGATAAGTCCTATACTTACACCATATTGACCCACTAGGGTCACTGGACCATCTGTGTGTGAGGATCAAATTAGAATTCTCATCATCGAGTGTCCCGCCATATATACGTGTATCCTTATATCAAAAGTAAATCCATAAAATCCAACCCCAGTAGTCCTATAATATGTGGATCAAGAATTCTTAACATCATTCATGAGACTCCTCTTAAATTTATATGGAAAGAGTAAAAACCAAATTACATTCCACTTCCAATGGGCCCAGATCTATAAATCCATTATGAACCATTAAATAAAAACGATATGTGTGTTTCCCAAAAAATAAATCATATAAAAACATAACAACAACAACAAATAACATTAACCCCAGCACTAGTAAAATAGTCGTCCTACGAGAATAAGTTTTCATTATGGCCCATCCTGATATCCCTCTCAAGATCCAACACATTCCTATATATTTGGTCTACCAAACTATAAATTGTAAAATAACAAAAATGTAACACCTATAATACCAATTTTTAATTCCATGGACCATATTATACTATACTAGTCCCCAAATCTAGTGAAATTCCTCATATTCTAGAGGCTTCCAACTAGAAGAGGTCATATAATGTGAAATTACGAGGAGACTACAACCCCATATAAAAGTACATAACCATAAGTAAATAACCAAATATCATACACATAAGAGTAAAAAGAATGAAGAAAAACACTAAAACATTATAATTTTGTAATAAAATGAAATATGGTAAAAGCCCAAATGACCATGTCATACATTAAACTAACTCTCACTAGGCCGGTTACATGCCATACCAAAAATAAAATAAACTACAAAAGGTATCCTCAGTATATCTGAGTCAATCCCATATAGTCAACTAAAATAATATAATTTATTCTTCAATACTATAAGAAATTCAACACATGCCTTAAAAAAACTTATTCCTATAATAAACATGTTAGAGGAACTCAGGCATCCAGGTGTAGTGGCGGCTCGAGAGGGATATGAGTAAAACATATTAGATCACCAAAATGGGTTCTAAATAAAATAAATGTTAGTAAAACTATGTATACAAGAATATATAGGTTTACTAAATAAATATTTTAGTAAAATAAATGAATCTCAGAATTAAATTTTTATTATTTTTCATTTAATAGTTTTGTTTTAACTAGTCCACCCAATCAACCAATCCAACTTCATCCATGCCAATATTCCAATCAATAAATATTCAAGGCCACAAATTTAGGTTATAATTGGGGATTCAATTCTCATTTACCTTAAATAAGTGAATCATGGAACTTTAGTCGAGGTACTCAAACTATGGACACCGAGCACCATGTCTGACAATCCCAGTCATATATAATTACAGTGGTGCCTTGAGCATCAATATATACCCTATACCATGGATGAGGAATTCCATATATTACATCATAATCACTAAGATGGAATAACTTCTCTATACCCTTGGAGCAAATAGAATCAATCAATTATCTAGAAACTATTGTGCATATGGGAGCCTAGAGCATCAATATAGCCCGCCCAAAATAATGAATGACAAATTCCATGTTTAACATCCTTAACCATATATAATACTATGTCATACTTGATTATTATTCTAGAACCTATACCATGTATGAGGAATGTCTTTTCCAATATAATAATTCATCCAATATTAGTAAATTCCATTATTCAACATTAAACATGATATATTTTTTAACACATTAACATAAATGGTGTACCACGATTCATTTACTAATATATTTTACCCTTTATCATTTCATCATCACCATAATCCCAAAAGGCATAGAAAACCAAAAACATGCCACATAAAATATGAACCCCTTTCACTTTTCATAAAATACTAAAACCAAACATCCTCATTAAACGCTTTTTAAAATTATTCTTCATTAATTGTTTGTTTCCCCTTTAAAAACAAAACATGTTATGTGTCCTTCATTCCCATTTAAACCATCACAACACTGGTCATATCATTTCTAATAAAATGGAACTACACTATTATTTCAAATATACATTTTAAATCCATTTAATACCCCTTTTTATAAGAAACTTTGAGGTCAACATCCAATTTTTAAACATGAATCATTTCAGAATGTATATTTTCACCGTTTTCACCCAAAACTGGTTCAAAACCCCAATGTACATAATTAAAATCATTTTAATAAATTCATTGGCATTTAACAAAATCCTATAACAAATAACATTTCAATTCATAATTTCAACAGGTTATAGAAAATTTATTTTTAAAATCCACCAAGTATCCCTTAACCATTCATTCAAACTAAATAATGATACTAATATAGTTACTATCTTAACACACTTACATTACCCTTTACAATTTCTAGTTACCATTTCTTGAAAATGGAACACAACATGGGTTGTCATATGTTATGTATTAAATCAACAACAGGTCCTACCAGAATCATGGGAGGACTATGGTATCAATACATATCCCATAACATGATAACTTATTCCAATGAACAAAACACAAAACGCATGTTATTAAGGAACAACCTATATACACATAAAAATAAATGAAAATACTGTTGGTAAATCTCTTATAAAAGCAACCTTATTTTTGAAGCTTTTAATTTTTTTTTCAAAGCATGGTATCCTTCCCATGGCTCGTCCAATCATCTTCCATACCACTCGGCACTCAAATGAGCTCATCTAAAACACCTAATCCCTAGAAACATTCCAATAAAAAATAATTATTTAATTATAACAATTATAACGAATTAATCAACCAAAAATGAACTTAGTATTATGTCTAACAACTCACTGGGTTGATCAACTCTAATCAAATCTCCTATAAATCATCACATACGGTCCATAACAGACTCTTGAAATGATTCCTATGAAAGTGGATGAGAGGGAAATCCATTTAAACCCTTATGAAAATTAATTCATTAGAAAAAACCTAAAAATATTCACTGAGAACACAAAAATTAATGAAAATCCATGCAACAACATGTAAAATCAATCATGGGATATCCACTTCCCTAGCTAACAAAAATCAACATCATCCTTAACTGATTCAACAATGATCTGGTTGAATTGGAATCAAATCCCTAAACCTTCAAATATGATATTAGGAAGAACCATATAATGTGGTACTATAAGCTGTAGGAAGAGAAATATCACATTAAATTCCAAATAAAATCAAAGAACACGCGCTAAATAGAATGGTGGAATATATAGGATGTGGATTTAGGGAGACCTTGGTTAGTATGAATTTATGTTTGTATAAAGGGGTGGAATGAATAAAAACTATGAGGGAGTATTTTGGAAATTTAACACATTTAATGAAATTATGGGTAGTCACATAGTGAAGGAGATAAATATAGGTGGTGGATGTTTTTTTATCCTTGGGACTGTGGAGTGATGATGGGGTTTAGTAGAGTTGTTTTCCTCAGGTTTCACATTAGATTTTAAGACTATTGTCTAGTTTTCATTATTGTTTCCTATGGAACATTTTTCTTTATATTTGGGTATTGTTTTACCTATTTATTTATGGTACATATACCCTTTATAATGTTGATCTTGGTGACTTGCATCTTTTATCTTCTATTGTTTGTTGGCATAATCATTCCCTCTTGATCTTGATGTGATACCAAGTGTTAGTTTCTAACCCATGGGGGCCAGGAACACCCTCCAGGACATGTCCTAGCTAGACCGCGTATCCATGTACAAGGGTATTTATGTTGGTTGATGAAAAATTTGTATCAATGGTGTAGGTTATGCATCATTCCATGATATTAGTATTTCGTTTGGGATGCCTTGATTGGATGTAGTAGGTAGTTTCGAGTGAGATCTTAGAAATATGTCACTATAACAAGACTTCAGTAACCATGGGAGTTTGGGTAAGGTGTATTGAAGGAATTTTTTGATATGATTCTAGTATATTCCATGCCTTTGGTCTGACTATGTTGAATTCGCAATAATTTTTTTCCAAAATATGGAAATGATGTTTTTGTATCATTGATCAGTTTATATTATCATATATCTTTAGTGTTATTTGATGATGTCGTATAACATCATGCCTCTTAGAAGACCAGTAAATCAAAAGTTATGAGTAATCTATTGTTGAACAACAACGATAAAATCCTCCCGTGGACAAGAATCCTTCTGAGATAGTGGTAAAATCTATTCATGCCCTAGGAACAGTACATGAACTCGTTCTCATTCATGATTCAATAGTGGAACTTCGAAGGGATGAGCCTCATGATTGTGCTCATGAGTTTTGTATCCAAAGTAAACCTACTTTACAAGGGTCTAATAATCCTAAATACTTTTATGGAAGGGTTGAAAAAGATAGAGATATTCATTGAGTTCTTGGAATAACATAAATATATTAAGGTGACATGTGCTACCTTTAAGCTGGAAGGTCATAGTAGGAGATGATGTGATTCAATGGTGATGATGATTAAGCATGATGGTTTGGAATGGAAAGGATTTAGAGTAATTATCAATAGTTATTTCTATATATAATTTATGGTTCTGGTTATATACATGGTGTTTCTTAACCTCCAATAGGGTGATAAGGCCATGACTATGTGTAAAAACTATTTTTCATATATTTTTCAGTTTTCTCTGAAGCTAGAAACTAATGAGAATCTAAAGTCCTGAATATTTTATATGGTTATTCTCTATGACATCAAATATCATGTTTTATTTTTTATTTTGGATTCATAGAATGTTGTTCTAGATATGGAATTGATGTTTGAGCTTGACCTAGCTAGAAAGTTATGGTTAACTCGAGTTCCTTTTTCTTCCAATGGATGTTTCATGAGTTCCTATAAAAGAAAACCGAAGAATGATGTGTATCATGGGGTTTCTAGATAGTATGCATCTATCAGACCTCCTAAAGTTCCAAGAAGATTCTTATTGTCTTTATATAAGTGTGAAAAGGTTTGGTATTCATGATGTGTTTGTACTGAGTAACCAAATATTAGTAGTTCTTGTGGTATCTCAAGACATATAAAAGCATTCCACCACTACTTATCTACTTCACATAGTGTAATAGGTTCATTAGCTCCAAAATGTTCTATAGTGCATCAGATTCTTCATGATCTAAGGGGTTACAATCATAGGCATCTAGAAAGAAGCATCTATACATAGTGGAAGATATTAAATAAGAAGATAATATAGGTCCAATTACTATGATAGATACCATCACAATATCTTCATCTTTAGTGACTAATTTATTATATACTAGTGCATCTCACTCATTTATATCAACTCATATTGTGACATCTAAAATCATCATAAACAGATTTTTCTATATAATGGATATTACTACACCCTTCAAAAAAAAACATTTCAAAGTGTCTATGTTTTCCATATTTTGATTTATCTTTATGAGAGATTGATATTAACAATAATTTTATGGTTCTGAACATGAAACCTTTTGATTTCATTTTCAGGAAGGATATGACGATTTCTTGTCAGGTCCAGATGGGCAATTACCTTTTGAAGGCCTCCTTTAATTTTACTTATGGGGTGTATCATGTATTTGAGGGAGAATGGGACCCGGGTAAGGTAAATATATACCTTATTTTTTGAATTTAGGTCGGGTAATATCAATATTCAATTGTTTCATAGAGTGAGAATATTTGATTGAAGATCTCCCTCAAGTGTTTGATGAGTTCCCTAACATTTATTTCTTCTAATTTCTCTAGTCTTCCACCAGTAATAGAGTTAGAGTTCATTATTGATTTAATACCTATTTCTTAGACGATATCTATTCCTTAAAACCATATAGAACTAGATGAATTGAAAGAGTTGAAGTCTCAATTGGATGATTGGTTTGAGAAAGGATTTATACACCCAAATGTGTCACCTTGGGAGATAACTATTCTATTTATGAAGATGTATGATTAAAACATTGTTTATCTGTTGATTACTATAATCAAAAACAAGTTTTAGTGAAGAAAAAATATTTTTTACCTCATATTGATGACATTTTTGATCAGTTTAAAGGGGTGAAGTGGTTTTTGAATATTTACCTTCAATATGGTTGTCACCAGTTCAGAATTATGGAATCTAAAATTACAGAGAGTTCCTTCAGGAGAAGGTATGGTCACTTTGACTTCCAGGGTATGCCTTTTGGCCTCACCAATTCTCTTATGGTATTTATAACATTGTGAATAGAGTATTCAATGAGTACCTCATTTTTTTATGGTGCTATTTTTGGATGATATTTTGTTTTACTCCAAAGATGAGGAGGACCATTTGAATCATATGAGAGAATCCCTCGGAATATAGAGTGGTTAAAAAAATTACAAGAATCTTTAAAAATATAATTTTTGGATACGAGAAGTGGTTTTCATGGAACACTTGATATTAGAACATGGATTCTCAGTCAATCATGAGAAGGTGAAGACTATTATGACATGGAAGTAACATTATAATATTTTTTATAAATGGATCTTCTGGGTCTTAGTTTTGTATTACCATAGGTTTATTAAATATATTTTGAGTATGGATTCACCAAGGATTTCCCTCACCTAGAACAGAGAGAAGTTCTTGTGGAATGAAAATTGATAGAGTTCTTTAAATTAGTTAAGATATATTTTGACTTCTTCCCCAGTGATAACTCTTCTATATTATAGGAAAAAATATGTGTCCTTCTGTGATGCCTTATGTTTGAATCTATATTTTTATATTATGTATTATGATCACATATATTCTATGTCTCTAGATAGTTTAAGGCACATGATATGAATTATCCAAACTAGGATTTGAAACTGATATATTTGATGCAAACTCATAATAGTTTTTGTAATTTCCATTTTGAAATTTTTTTCCATTTATTCAAACCATAAATTCTTGAGTTATATCTTCTCTCAAATTTTTTTAAACCTTTTACATATTTTTTTTGGTGGATTTCCTGTTTTTTTTACATTGCCTAAACCTTAGGGAAGGATAATTTCATTTATGATGATTTGAAAATGAATCTTCTAACCCTGGTTATGAAATAATCAATAGAAGAGTGTACCATGATTTCGATTATAATTATTTTTATCAAGGAGTCATGGTGGAAGACGTTGAGGTTCTCTTGGAATGTTTTTAGTTGAAATATTCTCTTCTTGAGATGATTATTCATGATTAGTGTCTTGTTGATAAATTATATAATATTCAGGACCCTCTGTATGGTATGGATCCTTTTAGTGAGTGGAAGTTCTCTTATAATGGAATCTGATGTTTTTGTAATCAGTTGTTTTGTACCTTTTCAATTAACAAAGCTCATAATGGGGTCGTTCCATAATTTTCAATGGGCAGTGCACAGTAGAACCATGAATGATTTTATGATATGCTGTGATGATTATGGTGACCAAGAATGAGACGAGAAATTACTGAATTTCTTTCTCATTGTTATACACATCAACATGCTGAAGTTCTTCACTAAAAAACATTGAGTTTTCTTTTACCACATTTAATTATGACTTGAATGTGGGATGATATCTCAATTAACATTTTGTTTGGGTTTCCACATACTCTTTAGATGAATAATTTGATATGAGTTTTGATCAATATGATAAGAAAATTGACTCAATTTATACCCATTTGAGATGAAACCATGGTTGAGGACTTGGGAAATCTCAATATACAGGAGATTTTAAAATTTTATAGAGTTCTTTGTACTATAGTCTCTAATAGAGATCCCCATTTTACATATCAATTTTGGAGAAGTATCTATGATTAACAGGGATATTAGGTACATTTGAGCACCACATATCATCTACAGATATATTTCAAGATTTAATGAGCTATACCATTTCTCAACGACATGTTACATGATCATTTTCTCAACTTTGGTAGATCTTAGGATGTCCATTTCGGGATGGTTGAGTTTTCTTATAATAAAAGTTACCAACATACAATCTGATTGGCTCCTTTTGATTCCTTATATAGAAGGCTATGAAAATTTCAATTATAATAATGGGAGGCTGGTGAATATTCCTTAGCTAGACATGTTTTTTCCAAGAGATAATTTCTAAAATTCATTTGATTTACCAAAGGTTGGATACGACATAGAAGTTGTATAGGTCCTATTTTGATCATTTTTATGAGTTTTGGAGTTTTTAATTATTTAACATGTGTTTTTTAGAGTTTCACCTTATTTAGGTCATAGATGGGTGGGTAAATAGTGGAATCTTGAACCACGATTTGTTAGAACTTTTGAGGTTATTGAGATAGTGGTTAATGTGGCTAACCATTTTGAATATTCACCACATTTTTCATCAATGCATAATATGTTCCATGAATCATAGATTTAGAAGTATATTTTTAATAAATCTCATGTCTTGATCTGGGTGGATCATGATGTTGATTCTAATTTATATGTGACTGAGCATCCAATCCAGATCATTGATTCTGAGACAAAGGTTTTTTGGGGGAGGATAATACCTTTGGTCAAAGTTATATAGAATAATTTTTCTAATTGTCATGATACATGGGATAATGAGGAATTTATCAAATAATATTGTCCCCACCCCTTTGATATGGATTTATCGTGAAAAGATATATAGGGATAGAATGTTTTTATTTTGGGGAGGTTGTAATGTCTTGTTACATTCTCTCATGTATTCTTTGACCCTAGTGTTGATTCCATTTTGGTTGAGTCTTTCCTCAGGGTGTATTTGGTGAAATTTGTATAATTTTGGAATCCTAATGTTTAGTTAATTTTTGTTATATAGTTAAGGAAACCTATTTTTTTCATAGAAAACCATGAACCATGCTGTTATCCACTAAAAAGAGTGGACTTGTTTTCAAAATAGTGTATCCAACCCCTCTAAATCATGAATTCTTAGATATTGAGAGTTTGAATGGTTTTCACATGGCTGGAAAAATTATGTACAATCAAAAGTGAAACTATGAACCCTACAAGTAGTCGTGCATAGTTAGGGAAAGAAATTTTTCTAACATTACGGCCATACCGGGCATATCGTACGCAAGAGTTTCATTTCCCCCAAAAAATTATTAAAAAATATAAAACCTCCAGTTTAACCCCTAATCACCCTATTTTTATCCTAAATAGAACACATATTCATTGAATTTTCCAAATTGGGAATTCTGACTCCTCCAATCCCTTTTCATAGGGGAGAAAAGATGTGATGATTTCATCTGATCTCATCCATGTAAGTGAATATTTGATCATATGGTATCTTATGATCTCTCTTTATTTCCTCCTTATAGAGTGATGTATCAAAATGTTTTTTATAGATATCATCTTTTTTTGATATATCATTATTCTATGGTGTTTTTCTTGATCTCCCCTCCATTATTATTCATTGGTGTTACCTATTGCAGGTGAAACGAATTGTGATCTCTTAATTTAATGGTATCTTCTTCCTTAACACATTGACCTACGATTAAATAGATAAATTGATTTATTTAATTAATATGGGATTTTAATTCTTTTATAATCCCATATTTTAATGAATTTGAGATTCTATTATGATATTTTCTTGGAATTTATGAAAACCCCTGATATTAATGAAATTTATATGTGGGGTGGATTTTTGAAAAATGAAGGAATGATTTTGAAATGTATTTTAAAAATTGATTTGAGGTCGAACCTTAAGAAAAATTTCATAATGTGAAATATTAATTGAAATGGAATGAATTATTTGAAACCACTATTTTTGTTTTGAAATGAGAAAGGCATGTTGAAAACTGAAATTGGCTGATTGTAATTTGAATTGTTTTGAGAATTTTTAATTTTTAATGATTAATTAATTGATTGTTTAACACACATTCTAGCCTGGGTTGTTGGTGGATATTGGTTCATAAATTCTAGGACCTTGATTCCCTAATAAGGGATTGGCGATACAAACTCTAACTAAGAAATTATGGAATGAATACCAAAGAGGTTTCCACTTTGGGGGTGTACATAGCACATTAGGGTTCCCCAATTAGGGAGTAAATGGATTTGAGAGTTCACACCTATCTTGATCAAATATTATTATTGCGATGTGTAAGGATCCTATTACCTAAACTAACATACTATGAGGATAATGTAAATGGTTCTATGTTTTGTTAACTTGGATATACATTCCATTTAATATTGAACTATTTATTTCATGCCATCATCATTATATAAGTTGTTTATAAAAAATGTTAATTTAATCCAGTTTGATATATCTTCCATCTCACTTGAAAGTATTTTTCGGTTTAAAATATATTTATGAAATATATTTCTTCATTTTATATATTTTATTTAAAATAATAATTGGGTTAATTGTCATGAAATTTATTATGGATCACCTGGTGAGACCCAACTAGTATTTAAATCTCACAGCCTAACTTTTCCTTTAAGTGTTTTTAGATTTTCAAATCTAGGTATGAGGAATGAAATGTTCCACTTGGCGGTGGTGGGTGTTCTTGATCCTTGGGACCATGGAGTGTTGATGCTAACCAGTGGAGGATTTTTTCACTAATTAAAAAAATATATTTTTTAAATTTCATATATTTTTCATTTTTTATTTCCATTGTAATGTTTTTTTTCAATTTGTGTACCAATTTACCTATTTATTTCTAGTACTTTCTCCATATAGAGTGTTGTACATGCTAACTTGTATCTTTTATATACCCCTACTTTGTGGAAATATTTTTCCCTCCCCATCTTGATATGATGTTAGGTGCTAGTCCCTAACCCATGGGTATTAAGAACACCCTTTGGGACTTATTATATTCATCTTGAGTATCAAAGTACCAGGGTATCCAGAATGGTTTGTGAAATTAACATATATGAATTTCATTGAATGAATTATAGTAATGGAAGAACAATATGATCTAAAATATGAATTATATATAAAATTAAACAAACATTGTCAATTTCAAATAATGATACATTGTTCTTATCTGATACATCAAATTATTCATAGAAATTTATTTATTGCTTCATTCCTAAATAGAGGAGATGGTGGATAGGGTTTTCAAATGACGTATCCTAAAACATAAATACATATACATATACACTATATAGTTTTTAGTAAAAATAATAGTATTTTTATTTTAATATTCATGATAAAAATTTCAAATTGTCAACTACCATCATAATGACATCAAATTTATAAAAAAATAAAAAAAATTCACAACCCATATTTGGTGATGATATCCATTACCTTATAATATTTATTAAATAAATACTTAATTTATGAAAATATTTCTTCAAAACAACACATTAAGATTAATTAATCAATTTTAATTCAACTTATTTTTTAACTCTATAATTTCTAATTAAATAAATTAGGGGAATATTCAACAAATTCAATATGATTTTATCATTAAAGAGAAAATCAAGATTCTACAATATTATTATTAATGAGAATAACTATTTGTAAACTCATGAAAAATTCAATCTCATGTGAATGATTATCTTTTAGAATCCCATTGTGAAGCATTCATGGGTAAAATGTCTATAATTCTCACTCAGAAATTGATTTTCCTTATGTACAATTAAAGTGGGTCTGTTATGAATGAAATGATAGAGATAAGAACACTCTCGAAAAGACTATTTTAAATGAGATGTCTGATTAAAGGGAATATCAGGTTATACATCTATGATATGTCTCAACCTACGTAAAAATTTAATGAAATAAGGAATTAAATATTTAATAACATGGTGATTAATCTAGTTTTGATATTCCTTTTAGTGAAGATTATTTAATTTAAGGATATATAAAATATTCAAAAAGTGGTGTGCTCTTTGAATAAGCTCATCTATCCCTGTGTTCAAGAAGAGTGAATCCTTTAGAAAGATAATATCATGTTATCACATGTATTTATCCTAGATGAATAATGGAATTAACATTATTTAGGATAATGAATCTATAGATACAGTAAAATAAATAAAAATACAATGAAACAAAATGAATTATAAGGTTTTTATTATTTCTTAAATGGTTTTGAATGGTATATATAGAATCAATTCACTAATGATCATGAATGGAATATGTGTATGTTTCTAAATTTATTTCTTTGTGAGGTATCTTTAACCTAAATTCTTAGATAAACATATTTGATAAATTACATTAAAATAAATTGCATCAATTTGTTTAATAGAGTTTCATTAGTTTTTGAAAACAAGATATTACTAAAAGATATATTTATATGTGTAATATAATTTCGATTCATGTTAAAGAAAATATAAAATTCTAATTCTGGTTAAGGATTCGTTATTTATTTTATTATTATGATAAATTAATTATGAAATTTATTGTATGTAGTTATATTTATATTTCTAATTTTTAAAAATTTATTAATTAATTTTCCTCCAGTTGATTTTTTTGTTTATTTTATAATTTAAAAGTCTTTAATTTAGCTTCTTTATTTGGTTATAATAATAATAACATAAATGTAAAAAAAGTATTTTTTTAATTTATCTTTACATTCAAGTGCAAGAAGTATAATAAATAAATTATATATTAATAATTGAGTTATGTTATGTAAAAGGGTTTTAGGTCATGTCTCTAAAAGGAGAATGCCAAGTCTTATGTTACGATAAATATTAATTCCATTTTATTTGAAATTTTTTGGTACTTTTGTTATCTATGCAATGAGAAAATAGACTAATAAGAATACATTTAAATCCAACAGGTCACATGATTTCATAAAAATTATACATACTGATATTTTTGGTATATTACATATTGTTTTCTGTAATGGTTAAAAATAATTTATAATATTCATTTATAATTTATTCAGGTATAACTATATATATTTATATCATTCATGAAATGTCATAATCCCTTGACATGATCAAAAACTATATGACTAATGTTGAGAACCAATTAAAAAAATGATAAAAAGAGTATAAATTATTCATATTAGATATTATTATAGTTTATATAATGGTTTATGAGAAAAACATATAGTCATATTTCTTAGGTTCCCATAGGAATAGTGGTTTGATTAAAAAATACACTATTACAGTCTAAACTATAATAAAGGAGTTTCTAAAAAATAAATCATGGTGTTTAACGAAATATTAAGGAATATAACTATTCATTATACCTTACTAATGTCAATTATTGTCGATTCACTTAAGTCAACTACATATATTCATAAAATATTCCAAACTAATGTTTCTAGTAAAAAAAATTAAAATATTTAGATAGGAAATAATCCAATGATAATGAACTTGCATATTCTGAGATGTCCATTTTAGAGAAGTCCTTAAAGGCCAAATTAAAAGAAACTAGACTCAAGGATGGTAAATTATTATTTGATTTCATAATCAAAAATATCAATGGGATATAAATTTTATAGTATCTTGACCAATTTGAGTTTCATGTCATGGAATCCCTAGTTCTTTGAAGAAATTTAATTTTTAAGGGGAAATATAATTAGAGATATTTTCTTCAAAGAAGAGTATGTTGATATCCCCAGCATAGAAATTTTGAATTTTTTGAATCCCATTTATGATATTGATTTAGATCCATAAAATTGTGAAAATGATAAAAATAATTCAATTCAAGAAGCATTTCCCATGTAAATAGCTCTACCCCCTCAAGAACCTATGGAATTAAGGGGATCTAGTTGAGAGAGGAGAAGTTAAAGATTAGATAAATATAATCTATTACTCCAAGGATATTTGGTAAATATTAGAATGATATAACATGATTAAATTTACATCCATCCATCTATAGAAATTACTACCACTCAAAAGTGGATTAATGATATATATAACCATCATAGATAATGATGATTGGTATATTTATTAATTTTAATATGGTTTGAATTAAATTAGTTGAATATGAATATTGGAGACCAAAATGGATTCAAAATGTGGTATATAAATATATAAGGCTTTTCTAGAAGAAATGTGATTTATAAAAAATACGGAATTTATTATTAAAATATTTGTTATCTAGTCTTGTTGAATTATGATTTCAAATATATAATGAAATTAGTGGAGTATTTAAATATTTATTTATTTCATATGGGTGTGAAAATAATATTTCTAAATGGTAAAATTTTAGTGACTATTTTTGTAGTGCATTGAGAAAATGTTTTCATTAGAGACCCAAAAATAAGTATTTTTAAACACACTAAATATTTATATGGGCTTCATATTATCATGAAAATGGTGTATAATGTTTCATCAAATGACCACCATATTTGGTTTTGAGATGAATTTTTTCAATTATTCTATATAGAATATTCTCTATAAGAGAAATTGTATTTTTATAGTTATATATACAATTAAATTATTCCATAAATTAATAATGTATGATGATTTCAAGAAAATAATATATTCTCATGTAATAATATCAAGATAAATGGTCTTGGAAATGCATTTATAGTATTAGTAATATTATTGAATTTGGAATATTCTTAGGGTAAAATTTAATTATCACAAAAAGGCTATAAATAAAAGGTTATCAAGTAATAAAACAGTAATATATAAAACAAGATGAAATAATTTTGTGTGAGGGAGAAACAATTTATCTTAATTTGTGCCATATAAATTAATTTTAATAAAAATAAAATGTAAATAATTCCTTATTCCTTGTAGATTCTGATAATACTATATATTTATATTTTCATGCATTTAAATAGATTCTTTGTTATTAGGTTGTTATGTAAAAATATTTGTAATCTAAGAGAATATAATTGAAAATCTTATAATTAAATATAATGGTATTTGAGAAGAAAAAAAGACTATATTATATTATTTTTAAGTTAATATAAATTTAGGATCATTGTTTATACTCCTTAAAATTATGTTTTTCATTTTCAAGAAAAAAATATTATGGATTTAATATAAACCTAAAAAATTAATAAACAAAAAAAAACAAATATATTAGGTAAAAATGGTCACCACTAATCAATTCCCTAAAATATTTAAAGTGTTATAACCATTATGCCTTTGAAGACTCTAGTGAATACCAAATAAATTCCACTTTTCCACTTTTTGAATGATATTATAAAAATATAAGGTCATATGGTAACACCCCAGTAATTTTTTTTATAATTTTAAATACATTATGTTATGAAAAATAAAAAATTAATATTAAGTGTTTTAATTAGTAATACTTATATTTAAAATTTATACCTTTCATGTTATTTTTAATAGAAAATAAAATTTTATAGTCTTATTTTTTCTAAAATAATATTTTTATATAAATAAGTGCATTTTATTATATATAAAATTCATTTTTATTAATATATTATTATATATTTATTGACTATTTTAATTATTTTGATAAATACTAAATTATGTTATGAATATATTCATTACTATTATGTCACCCTAAGATTTTATGGTATGTTTCTTCATAAATAATTTCATTTTATTAGATAGATTATATGCACACAAAACTATGTCACTACGAAGAAACACATTGTAATAGTTATCACCTAGATGTAACACTTAATTTTTCCACTTATGTGTTTGTAATTTCAAAAATCAGATATACACGGTTGCGTTCAGTAAAATATTTCGAGTTTGATTGAATTATATTACTTTTTAGTGAAAAGTAACATACCCTTATGACTAGTAACTTACCATTATGAATAGAAATGTTAACCTTATTAATGGTAATATTACCCTTAGGAATGGTAACATTTCCCATGAGTGTATAAATAAAACATAAACATCTTATAAATGAAGGCAAATATTTTAATTAAGTGTTGTTATTTTTGTGATTAATAAATATTTATTTACAGTATAATAATTTATAAAATGATTTAAAAATAATTAATTTTCATAAAATGTATTCATAAAAAAAAATTTATTTTCCCATAATTTTATAATAATTTAATGAGACCTTGGTTAAATTTTAGATGTGTCATAAAATCAGTTATAATTTTAAAATTGGTATTTTTTGATTAAATGATGATTTTAATCAAAAATTAAATTTATCGTTTTTAAAAAACTTTTTTCATAAAATGGAGTTTATTTTTGGATTCTAAATTTTGAAAAATGGTAATGGTGAATATTTGGGATATCTCTAAAATACATGAATTTTTGGTGAATAGTAAAATATGATAAATATGATAAATGTTGAATTCAAGATTTATTAAGTCATAGATGATTTCCTACTTATTTAAGAACACTTGGTTCAAAATAACATGAATTTATTATTATTTTTTGTCATAATAATCAATATTATTCAATTTGTTGGGAAAAATGATAAACTAATGATAAAAATAATGAAAAAATCCTCATCTCCACCCATATATAAACCACCCCTCACCCCCTTCTTCCTATCACACCACTCACTCTTTGATCCTAGCCTAAGATCATCCAAATAAACTTCCCAAGAACCCTCATTACCTCTAAAACCTTATGTTCTAACCAAAATGAAACAGGACAAAGGCCTTAAAGTGATTCCCAATGTGGAGTACTCAAGAGGTAATCCTCTCTTCCGTTTCCTTTCAACTTCTTTTACATGTTACACTATTTTATTTCAATCTCCTCACCTATACTCATAAAAATTATGTGATAATTATAGTACCTTAGATGTACTATAATTTTATTATTCCAATGTAATATTTTAACATCATCTATTTTCCCCCTCCACTTATACTAAAAATGAAAACACAGTCTGATATTTGTTAATTTATCACATTATATTACGACATGTTTTCAATTTCTAATACCATATTAAATTTTGGTCATGAAACCATTTTTATGGTTGAACCAGATTCTTATATATATAATATATCATATTTAATGTTATGGAATCAATTTTTACACATTTTATTTAATTATAAAACAAAATTAGTTTGTGGTGATCGAAAAACCTATAATGACCTGTAAATTTCAAGGGATTTTTTTTCCTAATTTCTCTGGTATTTTACGAGTACGCAGTTTCTGACAGAACCTGATTCCAATGCCCAGTGTGCCCGGAATCAATTTTAGAATTTAGATCGGGTACGTTCAGTGAACGAACGAGCAGGTTTTTCTATCTTTTGAACATGTGCTCGGAATCGAAATCTGAGGGTACCGATGAGACTGCAGCACCGGTAATTGCTTATGTTAAACTTTTATGGAGTTGCGTTTTCTCGGGAAGAGTTGTTTAAATATGTGGTTTAAGTGTTAGGTAAATAAAGTTGTGTCAGAACATTATTTTTCTCTATGTGGTATAACTTCCATGTGAAAGAATATCCTAACACCTCTTGTTAGGATATTAGTGAGGTGGGGCCAACAAGAACCCCACCCCTTCAATTACCCTAAATCCCCTCTTTTATGTTGGCATCCCCCCATAAGTTTATGACTTTATCTCTTCTCTAATCATGAATGCCAACACAACCTATTCAATTAATTGAACTCATTAATTAATTGAATTAGATATTTTGAATTTTAAATGTTGGAATGTGTGAATAAAATAAGACAAAGTCTTGCTTTATTTTTGGTTGTTTCGTTGTGTGGAGTCTGGGGAGAAAATAAACAAAGTCTCGAAGATCTTCTTCTTCCTCATTGAAGAACGCGAAGAATGCCGGAGCACCAAGGAGTGATCGACATGTCGTTCTTCTCCTCTCTGTAGCCGGTGTGAAACGCCATCCACCTTGGACGTACACTGAATTCTTCAACCCCGACACCATCTTTGACATCATCGTTGAGGTAGGGTATTGTTTTAAATTCATGAATAATTTACGATCTTCGTTCGACAACTACTTCGATATAGGTGTGTGTTTGAATTGAGATATTTTGTTTATCCTTCCATGTTGACGTTTCACTCTAAAAAATTTTGCTATCAAACTAATGCGGAGGGAACCAGACCAAACTAACACGATCCAATTCCTCCGCCATTCTTGTTATATGGTGTCCTCCAACCGTTCTTGAGTGGTGAATCAAGACAAGTTTTCTGAGCCGATCGGAGGCCCGAAAACATCAGAAATGGCCTCCAAACACCGGGACGACCTCGGAATGGGAGTTTTGTAGAAAACAGATCATCAGAACAAAGGACGGATGCCTCGGGAGGTGTGCTGGCCAGAGGCGTCGTTTCTGGATAAATCGAGAATACACGACATGTACTTCCAAATCACACGCCGTGTAGTACAAACGTTCAGCGACGAAAATAATGGACATCAGAAGAAGTGACACATGGCATGTGACACCGGTCACACGGCATGTACTATCCATAGTTTGGCAGAGGATAATTCGGTGGACATGGTGTGTATTTGAAGAAAATACACGGACATGGACAGAAATACACGACCATGTGGCATGGTGTGTATTCTCATCATATCAAGGTAGATGCAGCTTCACGAGGCTCGGCATGTAATCTGGGGGATACATGGACATGGGTAGAACCACACAGCCAAGAGGCACGGCATGTACTACCTTCGACATGGAAGAAGAGGCTTCAGTATGACTCGGCGTGTATTCTGGGAATACACAGACATGGGGTGGAGTACACGAGCATGTACTCCACCACACGGCCATGCATGGACAGTGTACACGGAGCTGACCCCTGATGTATGGACACAACGTGTAACTATACACAATGCTGTGTATTTACTTTTTTACACGAACAGCCCTGCGACACGAGTTGTGGTACACGAAAAGTACCCATGGACTGAAGACACGGCGTGTAACCATACCACACACCGTGTAATTTCTTATCTATACGACAGCCTTGCGACACGGGACGTATCACACCGGCAGTACCCTATGACAGATGACATGACGTGTATCGCTTATCTACATGTCATGTACTTTTGGAAAATGTCTTGATTGTCTTGTTCTCTGTGACTTGGGCACATTTTGCTTGGTTTCCCCCAAGGATGTGGGATGGAACATTGGGATACATAATCCCTGGTCTTCGTGATGGTTGAGGTATCCATCCCTTTGACTCGAGGGGAGGACCCTCCCGAAATCAAGTATAATGTGTGCAGAACCCTAGAGCTGGCTGCGACTATGATGACGACGATGATTGTACTGAAATCCTTCATGGGTTCGACAGTGACGACTACCATACTAGAATCCTCCATGGGTTCGATGGCGATGACTACTGTTCTTGTATCCTATGTGGGTCCGGCAGTACTTGACTTCTGTTCTTGTATCCTACGTGGGTCCAGCAGTATTAGAATCTATACTTGTATCCTATGTGGGTCTGGCAGAGTAGCTGGTCTTGTATTCATTGTGGGTCTGACAGCTTAGCTGGTCTTGTATCCTATGTGGGTCTGACAACTTAGATGAATCAGTGGCTACATATGATCATCTCTATCGTCTTACAAAGTGTATACCTGTGTGATCTGAGTATTGACTTTCAATCACTATCTACGATATGATTGTTTTTCTATCCTGTGTGGATAGGGTTGTGTTAACCTGTGTGGTTTGGATCGTACTTTCCTGTGTGGACGGGGTTGAACTTGGGCTCCTGTGCTGGATTCGAGCTGGAATTGATGACTTAGGTATATGTATGGGCATATACCTAAGTAGAGTTGGTTGTTACTTCGTGATTTTATCTTTCATTTTTGGTTTATCCTTCGTGGATTCTGGGAGACCTTCGGGGGTCTCAGGGTCCCTACTGAGTAGTGTATACTCACCCCTGCATGGGTTATGCCCGCACTACGTTGTGTTGGATGTTGATGACAAACAGCCCTGATCGAGGTGGAATCTCCTGGAGCTGGACAGTACCTAGAGGTGGATCACTGGACGGGATGTACTTGGAGCGGACGGGTCAGACTCACTACTTTCTAGAGGGCAGCTCAGACTCACTAATTTACTTTTCAGTTGTTGAAATCCCTTTTTCAGTTGTAGTTTACTTTCAGTAGGGTTTCTATTCTGACCCATTTACTTTCCAGCACTTACTTTTGTACTCGGTTTACTTAGTGTTTACTCATCTTGAGTACTCTGTGGTGTTTGTTTACTTTATAAAGGCAATGCCTTACCTTTTTATTAGGATTTACGCCTTTGGTGCTAGTTTCCATCCCCTGGCCTATGGAAGGTGGGCTTGGGGTAGTCACGGCATGGGCCCCATGGACGGGTCCTAACAAATTGGTATCAGAAGAGTTCAGTTCTACCGTAGAACTCAGGACTCTGATCTTTCTTCTTTGTGAAGTAATGATGTTAAGGGTACTGAGTGTGGTTATCAGTCTAGGGAGTCCAGTGTTGGTGCAGCGGCCGACGTATCCATACACCAGGACCCTGACTTCTGATTTCCGACTCAGTGCATGAAAACATTGATTGCATGTGTGTTTCAATGTTTTCTTTGTGATTACTTTGTGTCTGCTCACCAGGTATACTGTATTGACCGTGGCACACCTGTCTTTTTTCAGGATGGCCCCACGATGGCAGCCAGCTAGGGTTATGAGCTTTGTGAAAGACAACAGCCCACCGAGTGACGAGGCCTCGGTCCAGGGCCCTTTTACAGTGGAGGGACCGACGGTACCTCTACCCATCGAGCCACCGATGCCACCAGCCCCAACCGCTGAGAGTGCTCGTTGCCTTAGTGCACTGCATGAGTTTCAGCATCAGAGACCACCCAGGTTCTGTGGGGAGACAGACACTCAGGTAGCTGAGGATTGGCTGGAGGCTCTTGTACAAGTTTTCAGGTTAGTGGGGACACCAGCAGACCTCATATTGATCCTTGCAGCGAGTCTCCTGCACGCGGTAGCAGGCAGATGGTGGAGTCTGATGCTCCAGGTGCACAATGAGGCATCTCTCCTTTTGTCGGAATTTGAGAGCCTCTTCTGCTCAGAGATCATTCCAGCCACCCTCAGTGCGGTGCACATTCAGGAGTTACTACAGCTGCAGCAGAGCAGCATGACGGTAGCCCAGTACTCGGTGAGATTTACCAACATGTCGCGCTATTCCAGGAACATGGTACGTGACCCATTCTTCCAGGCCTAGACCTTCGAGTAGGGACTGAGTCATGAGATCAAGGCATCGATAATCTCCCTCAGCAGTCCAACGCAGGAAGGAGTACTGGAGCGATCCCTTCTCGTAGAGATCTTTCTTCCTGAACCTACACCAGCAGCGAGAGCTACCGCATGGCGGCATGTAGCTGAATCTTCTATAGCTGGTAGTCGAAGGATGTCACAGGGGTCCAAGTGGACCAGAACATTAGGTGGATGACCTTAGGACACTTGCTCAGAGGTGCAGGGCACACGACACAGATCTAGTCTTATGAGGAGAAAACAGTGCTATGCATGCGGCGGGTAGGGCCACATGACTTGTGACTACCTGACCCGCCATGTAGAGGAGCAGCAGACTGTTGAGGGACTAGCCAGGAAGAGGTAGAGGTTCGACCGTGGCGGTCCACAGGGAGCAGGAGGATGAGGCAGAGGAGCTGGCTGAGCAGCAGGTGGTGGGTGACGCTTTGAGGCTCTACCACCACCACCACCAGGAGGTCCACCCCAACCACAGGGAGCTAGCGGGTAGAGGCAGGCTCAACTTCAGGTAGTGGAGGCCTATGACCACGGCGCACCAGAGATGATTCAAGGTACTATCTGTGTCTAATCCACCCTTTCTGTAGTTCTTATAGACACAAGACCGAGTCATTCATTCATTTCTGTTGCCCTTGTTCAGAGCTCGGAGATTCCAACGGATCCGTTGGCTCGATCCTTATGGATAGAGAATCATTCGGGAGTAGTCTCGAAAATTATGCACTGGTTCCGGCAGTGTGAGCTTACTCTAGGAGGCAAGATCTTTGGCCGGGATCTTCTCATAGTGGCGTTGAGGTAACTTGGGACACGTCATCTCTGAGGCGGGAGTTGCGATGGATCCTGTGAAGATCGAGGCGGTGCTAGCTTGGGAGCCACTCGGGAGCGTGACAGAGGTGCGGAGTTTCTTAGGACTGGCTGGGTACTACCGGAGGTTCGTACCAGACTTCTCCAGAGTTTAAGGACCACTTTTAGCTTTGGAAAAGAAGGGGAAACCGTTCGTGTGGTTAGATAGATGTCAGCAGAGCATCCAGGAGCTGAGACAGAGATTGACCAGTGCACCTATCTTGAGGCTAACAGAGGAGGGAGTAGGGTACGTAGTATACTACGATGCATCAGGGATCAGACTCCGGTGTGTCCTGATGCAGAAGCGGGTAGTGATCACCTATGGATCATGGATGTTGAGGCAGCATAAGTAGAACTACGCTGCCCATGACCTGGAGTTAGCAGTAGTGGTCTTCGCTCTAAAGATGTGGCAGCTCTATCTGATGGGCGAGCTCTTTACAGTCTTTTATAACCACCAGAGTCTCAGGTACATCTTCTCGTAGAAGGACCTGAACCTGAGATAGCGGCGATGGCTCGAGTTCCTCTAGGACTATGACTTTGAGATAGTCTATACTTCTGGAAAGGGGAACATATTAGCTGATGCTCTCAGCTGGAGGATGGACATTCACCTACTTGGAGAGGCGACGGAGCAGCTAGCCGCGTTGCAGATATCCTTTATAGATAGAGATGGTGTAGCCTTTCTACAGTCGCTCACAGTCACACCTCCACTTCTCTAGCGGGTGAGAGAGGCACAACGTGGGGACGTTGACTGTGAGATGCGACGTGCGTAGATTTTCACAGGACATGCACCTGATGGTTTCTCTATAGGAGGAGAGCACATCTTCATTTTTAGATGATGTACCATGGTACCAGCTGCTTTACAAGAGGAGGCGCTAAGAGAGTTTCACACTTCCCCTTTGGCGGTATATCCTGGGGTAGAGAAGATGTACCAGGATCTCAGATGATAGCACTGTTGGCCAGTGATGAAGAAGGTTGTGGTAGAGTTAGTTTCTCGATGCCTTACCTGCCAGCAGGTGAAGGTGGAGAACCAGGAACCAAAAGGCTTGGTTAATACCTTAGAGGTCCCGGAGTGGAAGTGTGACGGTATATCTAGGGATTTCATGACTGGACTTCCACGTACCTCCAGAGGACATGACTCTATTTGGGTGATCATCGACCGACTCACCAAGTCGGCCCACTTCATACCCATCAGAGATCAGGGCTCAGTAGAGAGCTTGGGATGTCTATACATTTAGGAGATCATACGACTACATGGTGTGCCACAATCGATCGTCTCCGATTGCGATGATTGCTTTACTTCCCGGCTTTGGAAGGGGTTGCATGAGGCATTCGGGGCGCAACTACATCTGAGCACCGCCTTTCACCCTCAGACGGATGGTTAGACAAAGAGGACCATTCAGACTCTCGAGGACATGCTCCATACATGTTTCCTCGACTTTTTTCACAGCTGGGAGGATCACCTACCCTTGGTGGAGTTTGCGTACAACAACAACTACCACTCCTCCATCGGGATGGCACCATACGAGGCACTGTACAACCGACCTTGCAGATCACCTCTGTGCTGGACAGACCCTGGGGAGTCCGCACTTGTGGGACCAGAGATGGTCCAAGCCACGATAGAGAAGGTCCAGGTCATCCAGGAGCCGAAGAAGACAGCTTAGAGCCGAAAAAAGTCTTATGCTGACAGGAGGTGGAGAAAACTATAGTTCAAATATGGAGACCATGTTTTCTTGAGGGTCTCTCCTCGACATGGATTACAGAGATTTGGTCGGGGCGGCAAATTATCTTCGGACTTCAAAGGAACATTTCAGGTTCTCACCAGGATAGGCGAGGTGGCTTATCGCCTGGCTCTACCACCTCAGTTGCAGTGGATGCACGATGTCTTCCACGTATCTCAGCCGAGGAGATACGTGCACAACCCAATGCATATCATCGACCATGGGGAGATGGACGTGGATGATGAGGTGACTTTTGAGGAGGTCCCGATGGAGATCGAGGATCAACATGAGTGGGTCCTACATGGATAGTCAATTCCTCTAGTGCGCATCTGGTGGCAGCATGGGAACCCCTAGGATAGAACTTGGGAGCGGGGAGGCTCAGATGCATGCACAATAAGCTCATTTGTTTCCCTAGTTTGTGATGTATCATTACATGGATGTAAATCCCTGAAGTGGGAGTAATGTAAAGACCCATAAATTTCAAAGGAATTTTTTTTCTTAATTTCTTTGGGATTTTACAAGTACGCAGTTTCTGATGACACCTGATTCTGAGGCTCGGTGTGCCTGGAATCAATTTACAAAGTTTAGCTCGGGTACGTTCAGTGAACGAACGATTGGGTTTTTATAACTTTGTAACTGGTACTTGGAATCGAAATATGAGGGCACTGATGAGAACGCATCACCAGTAATTGCTTAAGTTGACCTTTTCTAGAGTTGCGTTTTCTCGGGAAGAGTTTTTCAAATATGTGGATTAAATTTTAAGTAAATAAAGTTGTGTCAGAACATTATTTTTCTCTATGTGGTATAACTTCCTTTTGAGAGAATATCCAAACACCTCTTGTTAGGATATTAGTGAGGTGGGGCCCACATGAACCCCACCCCTTAAATTACCCTAAACCCCCTCTTTTATGTTGGAAACCCCCCCATAAGTTTATGACTTTCTCTCTTCTCTAATCATGAATGCCAACACAAACTATTCAATTAATTTAATTCATTAATTCATTGAATTAGATATTTTGAATTTTAAATGTTGGCATGTGTGAATAAAATAAGACAAATTCTTATTTTATTTTTGGTTGTTTCGTTGTGTGGAATCTGGGGAGAAAATTACCAAAGTCTCGAAGATATTCTTCTTCCTCGTTGAAGAACACGAAGAACGTCGGAGCATTAAGGAGTGATCTACGTGTCGTTCTTCTCCTCTCCGCAGCCGGTGTGAGATTCTATCCACCTTGGATGTACGTCGAAGTCCTCAACCCCGACACTGTCTTTGACATCACCGTTGAGGTAGGGGATTTTTTTACATTCATGATTAATTTACGATCTTCGTTCGACAACTACTTCGATGTAGGGGTGTGTTTGAATTGAGAGATTTTAGTTTTCCTTCCATGTTGATGTTTCTCTCAAAAACCTTTTTCTATCAAACTAATGTGGAGGGAACCGGAACAAAATAACACGGTCTGATTCCTCCGTCGTTCTTGTTATATGGTGTCCTCCAACTGTTCTTGAGCGGTGAATCAAGACAATTTTCAGAGCCGATCGGAGGCCTGAAAACATTACAAACGGCCTCGGAACATCAAGATGACCTAGGAACGAGAGTTTTGTAGCATACAGATCATCGAAACAAAGGAAAAACGCCTCTGGAGGCGTGCTGGCCAGAGGTGTCTTTTCCATAATAATCCAGAATACACGGCGTGTACTTCCAAAGCACACACCGTGTAGTACAAACGTTCAGTGGTGGAAATAATGGACATTAGAAGAAGTGACACATAGAGTGTGACACCAGTCACATGACGTGTACAATCCACAGTTTGTCAGGGGGGACTTCGGTGGACATGGCGTGTATTTTAGGAAAATACTCAGACACAGACAGAAATACACGGCCATGAGGCACGACATGTATTCACATCATAGAATGGATGATGCGGCTTCATGAGGCTCGGCGTGTAATCTTGGGGATACACAGCCACGGGCAGAACCACACGACCAAGAGGCACGACGTGTACTACCTTTGACATGGCAGAAGCGGCTTTGGTATGACTCGGCGTGTATTCTGGGAATACATGGACACGGGGTGGAGTACACGAGCATGTACTCCACCACATGGCTAGGCATGGCCAGTGTACACGGAGCAGACCCCTGAGGTCTAGACACGGCGTGTCACTATACCACACGCCGTGTATTTAATTTTTTACATGAACAACCCTGCGACACGAGCTGTGGTACACTGATAGTACCCATGGACTGAAGAAACGGCATGTAACCATACCACACGCCATGTACTTTCTTATCTACACGACCAGCCTTGTGACACGGGCCATATAACATGGGAAGTACCCGGTGATAGATGACATGACGTGTATCGCTTATCTACACACCGTGTACTTTTGAAAAATGGATTGGTCATCTTGTTCTCTATGACTTGGGCACGTTTATCTTGGTTTTACCCTAGGACATGGGACGAAACATTGGGATACATCATCCCTTTTCTTCATGATGGTTGATGTATCCATCCCTTTGACTTGAGGAGAGGACCCTCCTGGAATCGAGTATGCTGTGTGCGGGAACCGTAGTGCTGGCTACGACTATGACGACGATGACGACTGTACTGAAATCCTCCGTGGGTTCGACAGTGATGACTACCGTACAAGAATCCTCCATGGGTTCGACAGCGATGACTACTATTCTTGTATCCTATGTGGTTCTGGCTGTAATTGACTACTGTTCTTATATCTTATGTGGGTCCGAAAGTATTAGACTATGTACTTGTATCCTATGTGGGTCTGGCAGAGTAGCTGGTCATCTATCCTTTGTGGGTCTGACAGCTTAGCTGGTCGTGTATCCTATGTGGTTCCGACAGCTTAGATGAATCAGTGGCTAAATCTGATCATCTCTATTATCTTATAAAGATTATACCTGTGTGAGTTGAGTCTTGACTTTCAATCACTATCAACGATATGATTGTTTTGTTATCCTGTGTGGATAGGGTTATGTTAACCTATGTGGTTTGGATTGTACTTTCTTGTGTGGACTGGGTTGAACTTATACTCGTGTGCTGGAGCTGAGCTGGAATTGATGACTTAGGTATATGTATGGGCATATACCTAAGTAGAGTTGGTTGTTACTTCGTGATTGTATCTTTACTTTGTGGTTTATCCTTCATGGATTCTGGGAGACCTTCGGGGGTCTCGGGGTCCCTACTGAGTAGCGTATACTCACCCCTGCACGGGTTATTCCCGCACTACATTGTGTTGGATGCAGAAGATGGACATCGCTGATTGAGGTGGGAGGTCATGGAGTTGGACGGTACCTGGAGGTGGATAACTGTAAGTGACGTACTCAGAGTAGAAGGATGGAGCCGAGGAGCAGAGGAGACTATCTATACCCACCCTTCAGGTGGGATTTCTAGAGGGTGGCTCAGACTCTCTAATTTACTTTTCAGTTGTTGTACTCCCTTTTTCAGTTGTACTTTACTTTCAGTTGGGTTTGTATTCTGGCCCATTTACTTTCCATCACTTACTTTTATACCCAGTTTACTTATTGTTTACTAAGCTTGCATAATCTACGGTGTTTTTTACATTATAAAGGAAATTCCTTCCCTTTTTATCAGGATTTATGCCTTTGGTGCTAGTCTCCATCCCCTGGCCTATGGAAGGCAGGCTTGGGGTAGTCACGGCACGGGCCCCGAGGACGGGTCGTGACAAAATAATAAAAATAATCCAAGCATTTATCATTACAATTTTATATAATGATTCATCCTAAAACCATATAAAAATGATATATATAGCAATTTAAAATTTTTATATTCATTAGTAACATTTAATTCCTATTATGTATAATTGTATCAACTCCACAGGAACTCCATTACTTATAGTTATGTGAACCGATCATGAAAATCAAGTAAACGAACAATCTATAATGACAGAATTGAATCTTATAACTTATCAAGAAGACCATAAATGATCATAATAAAACTATAATGAATAAAATAAATTTATAAAAGATTATTAATTAATTAATTAATGCATTTATTTTTAATATCCAGGATGTTAAGATCAAAGGATTAACACATTCGGGCATAAGGTAAGCGGTTTCTCATCTCACTTTTATTTCTGTAAGATTTCCATTATTTATTCATTATATCTTGTAAATGGTGTATGTATACTAACCATTGGTGTTTCATATCATCAACCTATTTATTTTCATTGTATTTAATGTATCATTTTATGGTTATTATTTTGGGGAATATGATTCGATTGGTTCCAAAGTGGGTAGGATTTTCTACCCAAACCTCCTTTTTCTTTTGGGTTACTCTTATAATCTACTTTTCTCAATGAAGTTATTAAATATTCTTATTTACTATTCATATATTATATTTTAATGTTATATATATTGATAAAAAAGGAATCATACTTTTTGTCATTTTGGATTTATATGTTTTAAAAGGATCATTCAAAAATTCCCCCTGATAAATAAGACTGATTCAAGGGAACTTCACAAATTCTTACTTATTTTCAAGTTGAAAATATAATATTTTTAAGCCATAATTAATTTTGAAAATTAACACAATTTAACCTGAAAAACTATCTTGTATAATCTCTAGTTTTAATAATGAAATAATTTCATTCCTCTTTAAAATCCCTTTAACATTTTCCTTAAACTACACTAAAATGTTTTTGTTCTAAAAATTATTTAAAAACTATTTTTACATGATTTCACTTCAAAGAAACATTGTTTATGCATTAAATATTATCATAGTTTCCTTAAATTTTATTTTCTGGGATATACATGTTTACAATTTGATTTCATGACAAATAGAAATGATTTTCCAAAAACAACTCTTCTTTCCAATGTAAAAAGAATTATTATTATCACACTTTAACTTTTATGATATATATTCCTTGTTCACAAATTATTACATGAGTGTGGGGTATTTAAAACCCGTTTTTATTTCATATCAATAGTCTCCTTATTCTCATGATATTTTAAGGGATTATGATTTGAATGTTTCAAGGTGGTATGGGACACTTTGGAATGTTTAAGGATTACTTCCTGAAGAAGTATTCAATGGTCTCATATAAAAGTATCTTCATATATGTCAACATCATTTGCTGAACCTTTTCCAACATTGAGTTTTATCCCTTATGATAACACATATAATATTTTGTTAAACAATTTCAGATTAGTTTGACTCTAGATGTTTTATCTTTATACTATTCACCATATTACTCAGAATGGTTAGTGTTTTTGTTTAATGATTGGGGATCCTATTTACATTTAATATGTTAGTGTTAATATGAATTTATTTTTTGTTTATGTTTAACCATTTATTATATAGAATTATTTGGAATAGAAGTGATGGGTGAGATCTACTATAGCCCCTACATGCAATAATAGGTCTAATGAGATAAACTAGTTTGCAACAAACCCTTTGAGTTTGTTTCCAAAAATCAAATGGGTTTACACCCAGAAACTTAAACCATCTTGATGGTATGATGGTTCATGTGGGAGATACAAGACATCTATATAATAAGAATTCACTTTATTCATTATTCAGTTGTTATTATCCCTAGGGTTTTCACTATGACAAGATCTATGGATGCACTTTTATTCTCAGTTTATTAATGGTGTGTGTTTATCAATTATTCAACATGCTATTTTGAAATTTTATAATTGATTATTATCCAAGTATAATTTTTCAGGATTCCACTATATGTAAACATTACCATGAATTTGAGCTCACCCCTTTTATTTGTTTTCCTTCCCCAAGATAGGATGAAGAAATCACTTTTTGTGTTTAAATGGTGGATTTTTTTAGCTTTTGATATATATTATATATTGTTTTCTTCTCCTAACATAAAATGGGTTTTATATATGTTCCTAGTTTCTTCAAGTATACTAAACTGATCGGTCTTTAGGGAATTGATTCCTTATAATCATGCCATAGTAATAAAGTAATACACAGGCTCTAAACTACCAGGGTTGGGGTATTATAGTTGGTATTAGAGGATGTTTAGTAGAGACCATGGGAGATGGATTTGGGAAACATTTCCTAGGGAACATAAGCCTATTATAGACTTTTAGGATAAGCCTAGAGTAACATCCATAAATTTTGGTAATGTAGAGACTATGTGTGACTTCTTAGAAAATATATCAATATCTAGATATTACAAGTGGACATGGTTTTGGCATTGATTTAGATAAGAGTAACAACTCCGACAAGAATTTTTGAGCTTGACTTGGGGAATCCTCTACCCAAAAACTGGAAATTATTCACACCATCATTGAAACTCCTGGGAGATGTGCTTAGGAAAATTCATATTTTATTGCATGTAATTATGAATGATTTATTCCCCCAACTAACAAAAGTATATGGTTCTAGGATTTATGATTCCTAAATTTATGTTATGTACAATACCATGTTTATAGGTATAGAGTGTTCATAATTTTATGATTTAATATAGTATATAACATTGATTAGAAGTGTAACATAGAAGAAGGATTGAGAACTACACCAATTCATGTGATGTAAAGAGTAAGAGGGATCAAATATGTTATGGTATTCTACAATAATTCCTAAGGAAGATAGTCTCCCATGTATCCCCATCATATGTGGAAATAATATCACATGTTAACAAGATATGAAAACAATCCCATGAGGCATATGGAATTGAATTGAATAAAAGGAAGAAGAGTATGGAGGAGAAAATTTGGATAAAGGGAAGAATGGAAAAAAGGATTTCCAACAAGTGATAATTATGGAAATAATCACCCATGTAAATTCTTGAATAGAATTAGAGTTTTTTGTAAGTTTGGAGAAAAAGGACACCAAGTTCATAATTTCTTGGGTAAGAAAATGGTTTCCAATGTACAATGCTTCGACTACAAGGATATGGGACACTATGTGAATCAATGTCCAAGGTTTCAATGGAATACTCTCTAAACGATATTATAGGATAGTGGTAAAATTATTATACTTACACAGAGGAAGTTGAATGAATAATATTACTATTAAATAATCATTTCTTTTTAATATGTTATCTTGTAATGTACTAGTTATAAGAATTGTGAAATATATTAGGATTGTACTATAGTACTTTTCATCAAGGATATGAGACCTTATATTGATGGGTAGAAAAAAATATTTAGTTGAAAGTTATTTTTTTTGAAAACAAATGATTGGGGGAAAGAAAACCCATAATATTTTTTGATGAAAAGATAATGATGAAAAAATGGTTGATTTGGATAAGTACTGACTACATTGGAATTGATTATTGACTTGTCGACAACTAGTCTATGCTATCATCAAAGGAGTTTACAACACACTAGGATATTAAGAATAAATCCAACAACATGTATCATACATAAGAAATACAGTATAAAGCATTTTTTTAATAATGTTTTATGGTAATTCGAGTTACTACCATATTTCTAGAGGATACATGATGAAGTTATTTACATGTTTTCAATGTGAAAGTTTAGAGCTACTTCATGTTGATTATGGTCTAATGATAAGTTCCTCTAGGAAAATCAGATACCTTCTTTATAAAGAGATGAATAATTATGGAAAGTATTACCATTTATGAAATTTTTTAGTTGGTCATTGTATGATATTTTAAAGGTCAATGTATTACTTCTCCAAATGGTGAAACCTGTGCTATGTGATGGAGTATAGATAGTTCAAAGTGAAATCAAAGGATAAGTATGTGTAAATTTATACTCATATAGAGTGGAAAAATACCTCATCTCTAGGAAAAGGGTCATAAAAAATGGTGTCATATTACCAAGGTTTTTAATGACATCAATGAACCTTTTAAAAATCGCAGATTATGGTTTTGTATTATTCAAATTTCATCTGAACATGCTATCTATCACATTCCATCAGAACAAGAGGGTTAGATTATTATTTTACGTCCATATTTTCACTTCACACTAATGTTATCATTTTAGAATGCATAGATATATGTTAATCTACACATTTCACTTTCCCCCTTATTAAGAGTATATTTTTTTAACCATGTTTCAGATGTGGGTTTCACACAAAAATAATTTTCAAGTATCAACCTTTTATTTTCGAAGTGAAATTTCAAATTTCGAGGATATAATTCTCTTGAGGGAGGAAAAATGTAACACCCCAGTAATTTTTTTTATAATTCTAAGTACAATTAGTTAGGAGAAATAATTATTTAAAATTACTTGATTTAATTAATAATACTTATATTTAAAATTAATAGCCATCAAATATATTATAAAAGAAAATAATATTTTATAGTATTATTTTGTGTAAAAATATATTTTAATATGAATATTTGTATTTTACTATTAAAAAAATCATTTTTATTCAATAGATTATAATAAACATATTAACTATTATAATTATTTTGATAAATATTAAATTATGTTATGAATATATTCACTATTATTATGACACCCCATGATTTTATGGTATGTTTCCTCATAAATAATTTTAATTCATTAGATATCTTATATAAACACAACACTAATTCACTATGAAGAAACACATTGTTTTAGTTATAACATATATGTTAAACTTAATTTTTTTACTTCTGTGTTATGAATTTTGAAAAACAGACATACATTGTTGTGTTCAATAAAAATTTAGAGTTTGATTGAATCATCATAATTTTTAGTGAATGGTAACATACACTTTGGAATCGTAGCCTACCCTTGGGAATAGTAATATGACCCTTATTAATGGTAACATTACCCATGAGTGTATAAATAAAATTTAGACACCTAATAAATAAAGGTGGATATTTTAATTAATCTTTGTATTTATTTGAGTAATAAATATTTAATCACAATATTAGAATTAATAAAATGATTTAAATGATAAATAATTTTTATAAAATGTATTCATAATTCAATATTTTCTTTACCTATGATATTGTTATAATTTAACGAGACCTTTACTTTTTCAATGTGTTATAAAATTGGTAAATAATATAAAATTGGTATTTTTGGATTAAATGATGATTTTAATTAAAAACTATATTTCTCATATTTATAAAATTATTTTCATAAAATGGAGTTAATTTTTTGACTCTGCATTTCAAAAAATGGTTATGATTAATTTTTTGGATTTTTCTTGTACACATGAATTTTATTTCAATAATAAAATACAACAATTTATGATAAATGATAAATACATGATTTATTGAGTCAGGTATGATATCCAGCTAATGTAAGAACACTTGGTTAAAAATTACATGAATTTATAACTTTTTTGGACACAATAATCAATACAATTCCTTTTTCTGGGAAAAATAATAAACTAATGATTAAAATAATGCAAAAATCCATCATCTCCTTCACAATATAAACCTCCCCTCACCCCCTCTTCATATCACACCACTCAAGATTTTATATTTTCAAAAGTTCTTTCAAATACACTTCCCAATCTCTCCACCCATGTCTAAGACCTACTGGGCTCTCCAAAAGGCCAAAAACAAATTCCTTAAGGAGATTCCCAAGAGGAGTACTCAGGAGGTAAACCTCTCTTCCATTTTATTTCAACTTCTTTTACAATTTCCATTCTTTTGTTTCTATCTATCCTCACATGCCCTCATTCAAATTCTGTGATAATCCAATACCATATATTTGAAATAATTTTATTATTCTAATGTAATATTTCATCATCATCTATCTTTCCTCATCCCCTTATACTAAAATCGAATACACCTTCCGAGATTTGTTAATTTATCAATTTCAAGGACGATAGGCTTTCAATTTCTTTTACCATCTTAAATTCTGGACATGCACCATTTTTAAGGTTGAAACTTATAATAATATATATAATATATCATATTTAATGTTATAGAAACAATATTTAAACATGGTATTTAAATATAACACAAAATGAGTTCATGGTGATCGAAAACCCATCAAAATAATCCATGCATTAATCGCTAAAATTTTATATAATGATTCTTCCTCAAACCATTTATCCAAATGATATGTATAACCATTTAAACATATGGATATTCATTAATAACAAGTAATTCCAATTCTGGATAATTATCTCAATTCAACGTGAACTCTATTACTCATAGTCAAACGAATCATCATGTAAATCATATAATGGAACACTCCAAAATGAAAAAAATTAAATCTTATAACTTATCTAGAAGAACATAAATGAAATTAATAGTACTATAATTAATCAAATACATGTATATAATGTTCTTAATGAATTAATTAATTGATTTAATTTGATGATACAGAACGTTAAGATCAAAGGAAGAACTCATTTGAGCATAAGGTTTGAGTTTCTCATCACACTTTTATTTCCGTAATATTTCCATTATTTCACCTTTATCTATTGTATATGGCATGTATATCTTGACCATTTTTGTGTTATTTAATGAATATATTTATATTCATGGTATTCATTTTATCATTTGGTGGTTATTAATTTGGGGCATAGGATTTGATTGGTTTCAATGTGGTAAGGGTTTTCTACCAGAACCTCAATTTTCTTTTTAGTTATAATTATAATCTACTTACCGAAAGGGAATTATTAAATATTATTATGTACTAATAATAAATTATATATGAATATTCTATATATATAACAAATAGAATGCTTCTTTATTTCATATAGAGCTATATTTTTAAAAGGATATTTCCAAAATTCTCCCCAATAAATAAGCCCAATTCAATGGAACTTCTCAAATTAATACATATTTTCAAGTGCACTATATAATCTTTTTTATGAGATAGTTTTTTTTAAATCACACCTTTTTTCTTAAAATAATATCTCTTTTCATCTTTTTTAATGAAATAAAAAAATATATTCAGCTTTAAATTAGCTTTTACTTTTTCCCAAAACAGTACTAAAATGATTTACATATGAAGTTTCATTAAAAACACATTTTACATGATTTCACATAAATGGGACATTATTTATGCCAAAAATATGATTTATATTTCCTTATAATTAATTTCTGGGATATAAATTCTAACAATTTTATTTCATGAAAAATTCAAATGAATTTCCAAAAATATATCTTCTTTCCAAAGTAAAATGGGATTTTTCTCATCATACATTAACTATTATGGGATATATTTATATTTCACCACTTACTATTTTCATGTGGTTTATATACTACCCTTTTATATTTCATATCATGATTTTACATATTCTCATAATATTCTAAGGGATTATTATTTTAATGTTTCAAGGTGGTATGGGACACTTTGGAATGTTTAAGGATTATTTCCTCACAAAATTATAGTTGTATCATTTAAAAGTATCCTCATTTAGGTTAACATCCTTTGTTGAATGATTTACTAAACTTATTATTATCTCTTAATATATCATCAACAATATTTTTTCAAAGGGTTTCTAATAAGTGTGAATCTAGATGTTCTATCTTGATAACATTTACCATATTACTCTAAATGGTTAGAGTTTATGTGTAGTGATTGGGGATGTTATTTACATTTCATATGTTAGTTCTAAAATGAATTTATATATTGATTATGTTCACCAATTTCATATAAAGAAAACATTGGAAATGAAGTTAAGGGTGGGTCCTGTTATAGCCCCTCGATGCATCATCAGGTCTCATGAGACAAACTTGTTTGAGACAAACCCTCCATGTTTATTTCCAAAAATCAGACAGGTTACTACCCACAGACTTAAATCCTCTTGATGATATGGGGGTTCATGTGCTAGATACATGAGATCTAAATAATAATCATTCCCTTTATTCATTATTCATTTATTTCTTTCCCTGATGTTTTCACTATGAAAAAATTTATGGATTTACTTTAATTATCTAATTATTTATGGTTTGCTTTTTGAGATTATTCACCACACCTTATTGATTATGTAAAACTGATTATGATTTGATTAATATTGGTTCATGATTCCACTATATGTAATCCTTACTATGAATTTGAGCTCACCCCTTTTATTTTTTTCATCCCAAGGTTAGAAAGAAGAGATAACCTTTTGAATTTTCAAGGATGTAGTTTGTTAGTTTTTGTTATATATTATATGTTGTTTTCTTCTCCTTATTTAAAATGGGTTTTATTTTTGTATCTAGTTTCTTTAATTATACTGAACTGATTAGCCCTTTGGGATTTGATTCCTTGTAATCATGCCAATGTAACAAAGTATTGCACCATCTTTGGGCTACTAGGGTAAGGGTGTTACACATATTATCCTAGGTTTTGATTTAGTATTCTATATTTGTATAATAACCCAATATTTTAGTTTATATTAAAAAGAACACTGTGTTAGATAGCTATAGTGACCCTAGATTCACATGTGTGGATATTACATATTTTTACAATATTATTCATCACATTTCATAAACACACACATGAGGATCATAAATTTATAGTTCCTTTAGAGACATGGACACATAAACCATTGGTTTATAAGAGATATACATAATATCCCATTAAGCTCTTCAAAACTAGAACCCTATATAGAAATATCATACATAATACCTTTCTTTATACCCTGGGGAAGGGGAATATAAGAAAGGGTGTGCTCGGATGCTCAGTAAGGTTAAACAAGGAAGATAACAATATAACATGAGTATATATGTATGATAACTTGATAAGATAATAAGACCATAACCAACATATCATAGATAATAAACATGAGTCATGGAATAAATATTGCAGTTAATAATATATGAACCGTAATGTAATCAAATAATGTGATCTATGAGAGCATAATATTGGCATAATACATAGATGTGTGGCATATAAATAATCATAGAAAATCGTATGTTAATGATACCCACCAAGACATTCATAGCATGTTCAGATTGGGATAACCACCCATCTACCTGCTTTAAGCATTGGATAACTCCCATGTACCCTCTTTTGTGCATGGTAGAACATCATGTGTACCCTCTTTTGGGCTTGGGATATCTCTCGTGTACTCTCTTTTGGGATTTGGATAACATCCTATGTACCATTGGAACTCATATAAAATTAATCATTACCTAATTCATTAGAGGAATATATATATATATATATATCACAACCATCACATGATGAAAAGCATACGTATGTGTTCCACAATACCATAAAACATTTATCTTATCATAACCCATGAAATGAAATGGGTTTTATAAAAATTTCATCATATCATATCCTATATAAAATAGACAAGTATCATAATCATTTAATCATTTCATCAAAGAATAATCCATGAAAATAAGAGGGTTTCCAAAAAATTTACTCAAAATATTACACATGGAAGAGAAATAGGTTTCATAAATATCATGCCATCTTAAATAAAAACTATTTAGACAAAGAATAAGAATGATATCATTGGATAGTATCCCTATTAAACCATATATAACATCAATAGATATCATCAAAAATGAAAAATGATTTCAAAATATCATTTAAAACATTTATTGATAAAAATAAATTTTATTTTAAAATGAATTTTTAAAAATAAAAGACCATAAAACATTTTTAAAATCCTTTTGTTTGAAATTAATCTTCTAAACTGTAACACCCCAAGCATCCTTGGTATGTATCCTTTCGAATAATGCAATGGCGTGCATTGTACGCAATTCGAGATTTTAACACACCATAACCAATCAAACTAGCCGTTATGAATAGTAATACCTAATTTTTGATTTTATAAATTCTATCTCTCAAAATGGACTTCATTTTTGGATTTGGAATATCTAAATTATCCTAGGGTGAAATTTTGGTACTTTTCGGATAACTTTCATATTTTGATGAATAGTGAAAATTACTAAATTTTAATTAAAAACAACTTTTTTAATCAAAATAATTAATAGTGATAAATTATGAATTTGAGTGGTTTTAAAGTATATTTAGAATATATTTTTACCATATAATACAATTTGGATCATTGAACAAAATTCCACATTTAAACCAGACATAAACAAGTGACAATCTTTTGATAGTTATTATCTCTAAAAAACACGCTTTTTGTTTTAACAAAGGCAATTAATTTTAAATTAATTTCTGCCACTTCTGTGTTTTGAATTTGGAAAAATTGATTCCATATTTGGAATCAGGATGTTCAAATTGTGTAAATAGGTAACTTTTATTTTTAAATATTTTGGATAATTACTCCGGTAAATATTTTATTTACCATGGTTAAAGGGTAAATCCGGTAAACAAGGGTTAAAAAATAATATTATAATAATACTAAATTACCCTAAAACGTGTCTTAACCCTATTGGTTGATACATGGTCGACCATGGGCATCTTTGGGTCGATTTTGGGACCCCATGGATCCACTTGTAAGTGATAATGACACTTTATTTTAATTAAGTTAAAATAAATACAAAAATGACACAAGCATATATCTTTTAACAAAACAATTGTTACAGAGGGTTATATATGTTGGATTTTCGACTATAAATATTCATTAGAAAGATAAAACGATTTCCTACATGATGATATTTTATTTACAATTTTTAGAGATTAAATAATTTAATATATGTATGACACAATTATGATGCAGTAATTATCATAATAGTAAAAAATTAAAATAATTGATATTATAAATACCCAAATAAATATAATATGAACCTTTTAAAGAATTAAACTAATTTTCTAGTATAATATGATATATTAGTATTGATTTAATTGACTTTGTTCAAAGTAATCAATCTGTTATGAGTTTCACAAAAATAAACTATTGAATAGTGTCAAAATTGACATAAAAGAGTTCTTAAAAAAATATTATATTATTAATTGATATTAAATTCCTATAAATCTACGGTTCGTCCAAGAGACTTATATCATGATAGGTTCCTCATTAATTGACCACTTGGGGGTCGCTTGGATGTATATAGTAAGTTTATTAACCATATTATATAAAAATACAAAGAGACATTGTAAAAGTGAAACTAATTAACTTAGAGTTAATACTTAAAGATAAGGTTAATATAAGTACCCAAACCTGTCTAAATTTTATTTTTTGAGTGGTGTTCGACCTATCCCCACCTTAAACTTTTAATAATCAACTTTGGAGCCATTAGAAACCGAATATGAATTTATTATAAATTAATATTTCTAGCTTTTCCAAAGGTGCCCCTCACCCCTCTTATAAAAGGGCACTCCTCCTTCTCATTTCTTAATACCTTCAAAGCCATTTGGGTCGGCCAAACCCTGCCCAAATACTATCTAAACTTCCCTCACTACAACCTAGAGGCCTTATTTTGATCAGAAAGCTAACCTAAGGAGCCCTTTTGATCAAATCAAAAGGAAGAACCCGAAGAAGAGGTAATGTTTTCTCCACCCCTTTTCAAGTTCCTTTCTTCTTCCACTTACTCTTTCTTTGTTATTACCATTATAAAATAATAACTCCAGTATCATATATATACTGTGATTTTATTATAAATATTGTACAACCATATTCAGTATTCTATCCATCCTTTGAATAACATGTCACCATATGTGCGTACGTACGGCTTACCGTCTCCACGTCATGGTGTAATTGTTATTCAATATATTATTATTTGGATGGGTATAATAATGATGTGTAACTCATGTAAATAATAAATATAACATGATAATGATTCTGTATATATGATATTACATCCAATTATATATTATTTTAATATCAAAAGAATGATATTGTCGCTCGTGCGTATGTACGGACTACCGTCTCCACGAACGCGATGAGATTCATTCTCCATCATATCCATTCAAGTTTAATTATAATTTGATGATTTAAAAATAGTATCTAAGGACTTTATATCATTATGGATATTAATAATATACATCTCATTAATAAATATGGCTCACATAACAAAGAATATAAAGTAAAATGAACCCTTTAACACCCGAAATGACGATAATTCTATGATATTATTAACAAATCAATGTTAAAAGATCATATAAGATATCATTTTAAAGTAAATGATTCTTGTATAATTCAATAACAATTATTTCACCGTTATACAGGAGGTAAACCTACCGTCGACCAAGGAAAAAGTACAAAGTAAGGGATTTTCTTATCTCACTTTCAATTCCGTGAGATTTCCATTGTTCGCCACTAAATTATTGAAAGTGGTGTGTTGTGTACTGCCATTTGATATATATTATCATGATTCTATTTATATTCATTTTATTCTGGAAATCATTTGGTGGTTATTAACTTTTGTCCATACGACTCAGTTGATTAACGTGGTAAGGGGTTTCTTATCTCACTTTTAATTCTGTGAGAATTCCATTGATCACCACTTAATTATTGCATGTGGTGTATGTGTACTGGCCATGATCTTATTCATTGTGTAATATACTTTAATTTATGGGTATTTACATCATCATGGTATGATACTTCTTTCATGGGTGCATGTTTCATAAGTTACCAAATCGATAAGGGAATTTGAGATTTCAATTTCCACTCATTCGGCTTTACGCATATTTCGTTGATTATATTACTCCAAGATTATGTGTGGAATCACTATTCATTTGATTATGTCATAAATTCCACTCCCCTTCCTGTGGATATACTTTTGATACACATAATCACTCCATTGATAATTTCTCATGTCATCTCTATGAATTTGATAAGAGTAATTTTAACTCATTCTCCATTTGTTGAGTTAAACATCCAATTCATTGGTGTTGTTTTTTTTACAAGATTATGTGTGAATGTCCTTTGATTGTTTTAAACTAAATATCCAATCATATTTAGTGTATTTATATTTGTCACACATAATTATGTCATTGATTTATCCTTAACCTAAGGATATGGTTTTTATAAGAGAATTCATCTCAATTTACATTCCATTGAGACTTCTTTGTTGTTATACACCAAATCACTTTTATGTGGTGTATATAATGTACTTTGACATAGTATATCATGAATCCCTTTATTCTCATGATATTACAAAGTTTTTATTACCTCAATTATTTGTATTCAGGTGTCTCTCTTTTGGTTAGAATCTCTAACTAAAATACCATTTTTAAATGTTTTAAAGACTTATTCATCTAAATCTTTCTCATTAATGTCCATGTTTTAAAAATGGTTTTAAGGATTTATTTATATGGACATTAAAGTTTAGAAATTAAAACTCCTTTTAAAAAGTTTCAAAGTGGTATGGGACACTTTGATTCAAAAATCTATTTTTAAATGGCTTCTTGACAAATAGTGTGACTTTTAAATGTTTTCAAGAAAAGGGGGATATTTTTCTCAATTAGTTTTGATGATTATTTTCATCTATGTCAACATCATTCATTATTCTTGATTGAGGTTAATGTGATACAATACAATCTTCCATATTGTATTGAATGAGTTATGTTTGACTGTGGATGTGCTATTTTTATACCATTCATGGTTTGTGGTAGATGTATTGAAATTTCGTATTCTAGTTTTAATACGAATGTTTATGTTATGTTTAAACCTGTTCATATGAGGAATGCATTGGACTTAATAAGTGATGGGTGGAGCCCGCTATAGCTCCTCGATGCATCGGTAGGTATCATGAGACAAACTAGTGTCTTGGCACAAGGCCTTGGCAAAATCTTATTTGTAGTCTTGGAACGAGGCCTTGGCTATGTGGTTATGATAGTCTGGCATTATGCATTCCATCATTATGAAAGTGGTTATTGATAATGCATGCGATTGTTTGACTAGTAGAATATCCATGTGAGTAAGTAAATGACATTATTTTATTTTATCTTTGCCATTTTATGCTGAAGTTCAAGTTTAAAAGGATTTTGTTTTAGTTATAAACTGCCTTAAGTGTGTATGCTTATTTATGAAAGCATCTTCTATAATGTTATCCTTACTGAGCATCTGAGCTCACCCCTTTCAATGTTTTATTTTTCCCAGGATTATGAAGAAGTAATTTATGAATGACCTGCAGGGATAGTATGAGGGGATATGAAGACAAGATGTTTTTTTATGATGTAATGTAAAAATTTATGGATGTATCTAGTTATTTCAAGGCTACTAAACTAATCGGTCTTTCGAGACTTGATCTTTCTCGTGATCAAGCCAATGTTATGTAATAATGCACCGACTCTAGGTAACTAGGGTTGGGGTGTTACAGTTGGTATCAGAGGAAGTTTAGTACAAACCTTGGAAGCTAGATTTAGATAAACTCTGATTAGAGCACGTATACCTAAGATGAACGTTGAGGATTAGTATAAAATAACTTCCTAGAATTTTGGTATTCTAGAGATTTTGTGAGTTTTCCGAGCAATACATCCCTGTCTGGATACGAGCAGGTAGAGGCGGCTCTGGCACAGATGTACCTAGGGGTAAAACCCGAAAACACCGCTTTGAGCTAGACTCAAACGGGAACTGGTGCACGACAACGGGCCTTGCTGCACTCTTGGTTACGACACTCCCGGGGGATATGATTAGGATAATTTACATTTTCTTTACAAACCGATTTAAGTAATATATATATAAGATAAGAGTAAATGACCTTGGTTAATCCTAATATGTTTCAAATTGAGAATATGGTGACATTTTAATCTCTAAATGATTTTACAACTACTATTACTCACACAATGATTTCTGGTTTTAGTCAATGGCTGGATTCTAAGGAAGTCATAGTGACTTTGAGAATGATGTACAAGGTGGGAATGGTGGTGGCAATGAGCAACAAAATGGAATGTTGATAGGCGTAAAAGATATCGTCTTTATGCCAAATCAGTTTTCCAAAAATATGATCAAGAACATATATATTAACCAACTCCCAAACTCAACAAGGAAGAGAAAGGTGATAAATGATAAGATCTCCAGCAATGGAGACCATGGAAAAAGGAACCCTCAATTTTCATCATGCAGGAAATGTGGAAAGAGACACCCAGGAAAGTGTCTCAATGGGACAACGAAATTTTTTATGTGCGGGAAGGAAGGACATAAAGTGAAGAATTGCCGAAGAAAAATGAAGAGTACTATGGAAGAAGATAAAAATGGTCCCAAGAGTCCATTTACAGTAATTTGCCGTAAATGTAGGGGACCTGGACATTACCCGAGTGAATGTCCTATTCTATAGGATATTTTCTTGGTCAAAGAAGAAGATATGTGGAAATAAATGGTTGGAGAAAAACTTAAAAATTATTAGCACTCCTTGTTGATGGGTTTACATTGGAATAATTTCCTCTTGTATTTGTAACCCCGCAGTTTTCCATGTGAGAATGATATTTGAGGAAGAATTGTCTCTTCTCTTGTGGATATAGGTATAGATAACCATTTGGTTTTATATGATCATTGGGGTTTGAGAAAATTATAAGTTATTATAATTTGGGCTGAAAATTCAAAGTATGATATAACATTTGTGGTTAAATTATGTTATTTTGAGCAATTTATCTCATTTTGGTAATATTATAAAATATAGTTTTTGAAAAAGGACAACACGTAGACCGTGTGACAACCCGTCGCGTCGGACAAAGCTGTGGGAATCGAACCCACAACCAAAGTGCGATTGGAATTTATCACCTACCACTGGACTACGTGAAGTCCCTGGTTAGTGTGACTATTTTTTTTTGTTAAATGATTTTATTGATCAATAATAAGAGGATTTGGGTTCTTATGTCTTATCAAATGAATACCCTTGGTATAGGAAAATGATTTGGTGATTAAGTGATAAATGTTATTTTGGAAGATGTTCGCTTTGTTGGGAACACTATATGCCCAAGGAAAATAGAATACAATGGGGTTTCATTTGTAGAGTAATGGTGGATTTTTATCTACGTTTTTATTGTTGATTTATAGTGATTTGGGTTATTTATGGAAATGATTAACCTATAACAGAGAATATGTGATGATGTTAATTACTTTTAAGTATGTGACTTTAAGAGTATTTGATGTCATTTGGAGATACAATTTAACATGGGAGACTACATAATCAAATTATTCTATGTTTTGGGTTTCAATATTAGTTTGGATTATATTGAAGGATTTTAAGGACAATTGATTATTGAATGGAATTTATTTTACTTTGGGGTATTGTTGGTTTAAATTTAGAAATTAAGATTAGTGCATATTTATCTCAAGGAATATCCTTTTGGGGGATCATTAGATCATTCACTAACCATTTTGGTTTTGATTAATCTTCAGAGACAATGTAAATATATAGTTTATCCTGCATGGATCATGTGATTCTATAGAAGTTTATTCTAGCTCTTCCAGTGTGACCAAGTCTTCTTGAATACTCATCGTTTAAAAAAATTGAGTTAGTGGTGGAAATTTATTAAAAAATGAAACTCTACTTAAAATGTAAGTATATCTCATAATGTTCTTAGTCAATATCATAAATGAATTCCTCGTCCTTATGTAATGTAACTTAAAAAAATGTTGTCTGTTTACTTTCCTACTAGGAGACAAATGGTCGTTTGTCCCAACACAAGTTTGTGGTTTTCTTATTGTTAACTTTCTCCTGATCATGATTTTTGTCCCTCTCCATCAGAACTTGACACTTAGTTTAACATCCATATCCATGTTTTCCTACATGGAATCCTAGTATGGGTTATCTTGGATGACCCTTATACCTCTCTTTCTTTCTTTTAAAGTGATAGTTTTATTGACCCTTTTTCGGATGTGGGACTTTCCATTATATTCCCAAGAAAAATTTTAAAAAATTGAGAGGACTCAATTTATTGAAGGAGGGTAGAATGTAACACCCCAATCATCCTTGGTAGGTATCCTTTCGAATAATGCAATGGCGTGCATTGTACGCAACTTCGAGATTTTAACACACCATAACCAATCAAACTAGCCGTTATGAATAGTAATACCTAATTTTTAATTTTATAAATTCTATCTCTCAAAATGGACTTCATTTTTGGATTCGGAATATCGAAATTAGCCTAGGGTGAAATTTTGGTACTTTTCGGATAACTTTCATATTTTGATGAATAGTGAAAATTACTAAATTTTAATTAAAAACAACTTTTTTAATCAAAATAATTAATAGTGATAAATTATGAATTTGAGTGGTTTTAAAGTATATTTAGAATATATTTTTACCATATAATACAATGTGGGTCATTGAACAAAATTCCACATTTAAACCAGACATAAACAAGTGACAATCTTTTGATAGTTATTATCTCTAAAAAACACGCTTTTTGTTTTAACAAAGGGAATTAATTTTAAATTAATTTCTGCCACTTCTGTGTTTTGAATTTGGAAAAATTGATTCCATATTTGGAATCAGGATGTTCAAATTGTGTAAATAGGTAACTTTTATTTTTAAACATTTTGGATAATTACTCCGGTAAATATTTTATTTACCATGGTTAAAGGGTAAATCCGGTAAACAAGGGTTAAAAAATAATATTATAATAATACTAAATTACCCTAAAACTTGTCTTAACCCTATTGGTTGATACATGGTCGACCATGGGCATCTTTGGGTCGATTTTGGGACCCCATGGATCTACTTGTAAGTGATAATGACACTTTATTTTAATTAAGTTAAAATAAATACAAAAATGACACAAGCATATATCTTTTAACAAAACAATTGTTACAGAGGGTTATATATGTTGGATTTTTGACTATAAATATTCATTAGAAAGATAAAACGATTTCATACATGATGATATTTTATTTTCAATTTTTAGAGATTAAATAATTTAATTTATTTATGACACAATTATGATGCAGTAATTATCATAATAGTGAAAAATTAAATTAATTGATATTATAAATACCCAAATAAATATAATATGAAACTTTTAATGAATTAAACAAATTTTCTAGGATAATATGATATATTAGGATTGATTTAATTGACTTTGTTCTAAGTAATAAATCTGTTATGAGTTTCAAAAAAATCAACTATTGAATAGTGTCAAAATTGAGATAAAAGAGTTCTTAAAACAAATATTATATTAATAATTGATATTAAATTCCTAAAAATCTATGGTTCGGCCAAGAGACTTATATAATGATAGGTTCCTCATTAATTGACCACTTGGGGGTCGCTTGGATGTATATAGTAAGTTTATTAACCATATTATATAAAAATACAAAGAGACATTGTAAAAGTGAAACTAATTAACTTAGAGTTAATACTTAAAGATAAGGTTAATATAATTACCCAAACCTGTCTAAATTATATTGGTTGAGTGGTGCTAGACCTATCCCCACCTTAACATTTGAATAATCAACTTTGGAGCCATTAGAAACCGAATATGAATTTATTATAAATTAATATTTCTAGCTTTTCCAAAGGTGCCCCTCACCCCTCTTATAAAAGGGCACTCCTCCTTCTCATTTCTTAATACCTTCAAAGCCCTTTGGTTCGGCCAAACCCTGCACAAATACTATCTCAACTTCCCTCACTACAACCTAGAGGCCTTATTTTGATCAGAAAGCCAACCTAAGGATCCCTTTTGATCAAATCAAAAGGAAGAACCCGAAGAAGAGGTAATGTTTTCACCACCCCTTTTCAAGTTCCTTTCTTCTTCCACTTCCTCTTTCTTTGTTATTACCATTATAAAATAATAACTCCAGTATCATATATATACTGTGATGTTATTATAAATATGGTACAACCATATTCAGTATTTTATCCATCCTTTGAATAACATGTCACCATATGTGCGTACGTACGGCTTACCGTCTCCACGTCGTGGTGTAATTGTTATTCAATATATTATTATTTGGATGGGTATAATAATGATGTTTAACTCATGTAAATAATAAATATAACATGATAATTATTCTTTATATATGATATAACATCCAATTATATATTATTTTAATATCAAAAGAATGATATTGTCGCTCGTGCGTATGTACGGACTACCGTCTCCACGAACGCGATGAGATTCATTCTCCATCATATCCATTCATGTTTAATTATAATTTGATGATTTAAAAATAGTATCTAAGGACTTGATATCATTATGGATATTAATAATATACATCTCATTAATAAATATGGCTCACATAACAAAGAATATAAAGTAAAATGAACCCGTTAACACCTGAAATGATGATAATTATAAGATATTATTAACAAATCAATGTTAAAAGATCATATATGATATCATATTAAAGTAAATGATTCTTGTATAATTAAATAACAATTATTTCACCATTATACAGGAGGTAAACCTACCGTCGACCAAGGAAAAAGTACAAAGTAAGGGATTTTCTTATCTAACTTTCAATTCCGTGAGATTTCCATTGTTCGCCACTAAATTATTGAAAGTGGTGTATTGTGTACTGCCATTTGATATATATTATCATGATTCTATTTATATTCATTTTATTCTGGAAATAATTTGGTGGTTATTAACTTTTTTCCATACGACTCAGTTGATTAACGTGGTAAGGGGTTTCTTATCTCACTTTTAATTCTGTGAGAATTCCATTGATCACCACTTAATTATTGCATGTGGTGTATGTGTACTGGACATGATCGTATTCATTGTGTAATATACTTTAATTTATGGGTATTTACATCATCATGGTATGATACTTCTTTCATGGGTGCATGTTTCATAAGTTACCAAATCGATAAGGGAATTTGAGATTTCAATTTCCACTCATTCGGCTTTACGCATATTTCGTTGATTATATTACTCCAAGATTATGTGTGGAATCACTATTCATTTGATTATGTAATAAATTCCACTCCCCTTACTGTGGATATACTTTTGATACACATAATCACTCCATTGATAATTTCTCATGTCATCGCTATGAATTTGATAAGAGTAATTTTAACTCATTCTCCATTTGTTGAGTTAAACATCCAATTCATTGGTGTTGTTTTTTTACAAGATTATGTTTGAATGTCCTTTGATTGTTTTACACTAAATATCCAATCATATTTAGTGTATTTATATTTTTCACACATAATTATGTCATTGATTTATCCTTAACCTAAGGATATGGTCTTTATAATAGAATTCATCTCAATTTACATTCCATTGAGACTTCTTTGTTGTTATACACCAAATCACTTTTATGTGGTGTATATAATGTACTTTGACATAGTATATCATGAATCCCTTTATTCTCATGATATTACAAAGTTTTTATTACCTCAATTATTTGTATTCAAGTGTCTCTCTTTTGGTTAGAATCTCTAACTAAAATACCATTGTTAAATGTTTTAAAGACTTATTCATCTAAATCATTCTCATTAATGTCCATGTTTTAAAAATGGTTTTAAGGATTTATTTATATGGACATTAAAGTTTAGAAATTAAAACTCCTTTTAAAAAGTTTCAAAGTGGTATGGGATACTTTGATTCAAAAATCTATTTTTAAAAGGCTTCTTGATAAATAGTGTGACTTTTAAATGTTTTCATGAAAAGGGGGATATTTCTCTCAAATAGTTTTGATGATTATTTTCATCTATGTCAACATCATTCATTATTCTTGATTGAGGTTAATGTGATACAATACAATCTTCCATATTGTATCGAATGAGTTATGTTTGACTGTGGATGTGCTATTTTTATACCATTCATGGTTTGTGGTAGAAGTATTGACATTTCGTATGATAGTTTTAATACGAATGTTTATGTTATGTTTAAACCTGTTCATATGAGGAATGCATTGGACTTAATAAGTGACGGGTGGAGCCCGCTATAGCTCCTCGATGCATCGGTAGGTCTCATGAGACAAACTAGTGTCTTGGCACAAGGCCTTGGAAAAATCTTATTTGTAGTCTTGGCACGAGGCCTTGGCTATGTGGTTATGATAGTCTGGAATTATGCATTCCATCATTATGAAAGTGGTTATTGATAATGCATGGGATTGTTCGACTAGTAGAATATCCATGTGAATAAGTAAATGGCATTATTTTATTTTATCTTTTCCATTTTATGCTGAAGTTCAAGTTTAAAAGGCTTTTGTTTTAGTTATAAACTGCCTTAAGTGTGTATGCTTATTTATGAAAGCTTCTGCTATAATGTTATCCTAACTGAGCATCTGAGATCACCCCTTTCAATGTTTTATTTTTCCCAGGATTATGAAGAAGTAATTTATGAATGACCTGCAGGGATAGTATGAGGGGATATGAAGACAAGATGTTTTTTTTATGATGTAATGTAAAAATTTATGGATGTATCTAGTTATTCCAAGGCTACTAAACTAATCGGTCCTTCGAGACTTGATCTTTCTCGTGATCAATCCAATGTTATGTAATAATGCACCGACTCTAGGTAACTAGGGTTGGGGTGTTACATAAACTTACCAAGGAATCATTAAAAATCATTTAGAATATTCCTTAAGGAAAGTATCCTCTCCATGTTGAAAAACACTTTCTAAAACATAAATAATTTGGAAAATGGTTTTCTTTGAATATAAACATGAAAACTTATAAAGGAAAATTCAAATAAAATAATGGTTATAATGGAGGAATGTTTATTTCTTATAGTAAATATTAATACAGAGATTCATTTTAGATTTTCTGTAAAAGTCAAATTTAAATTTTTTAGAAAAAAACATGATGATTTTTTAAATTATTTTAAAGTGTTAAAATTGGCTAAAAATTTCTTCAATAAATAATTTCGATAATTTTAAGAACATTTCAGAAAATACTATTACAAAACATGGTTTTTGATGAAAAATATTTCTCAATCGATAAATGAAATAAAGATTATTTTTTTAAATAAAATTAACTCTTGAGAGGATTAAGAGAGAAAAATGATGTTAAAGCATGTATTCTCATTAAATAACAATAGGATAATAAATTTAATGAATTTATTAAGTTATAGATCATAATATTTCATCATTGAAACCATAATCATAAAAAATACCGATAAATGATGAGAATGTGACATAAAAATATTTCCAGTTTGGAAACATTGAATCATAATCCCTATGAAATAATAAATGTAAAATATATTAAAAATATCATGAGAATAAAAAAATTCATTATATTAATTATCAAAGTGAAATTATATACACATCACAAAATATTATAGGTTCTTAACCTAACGTATTTCTTCGGGAAGGAAAATAGAGACAAACATCCCTTACCGCTTGGTTTCCTTCTGAATCGCATATCCTGAAAAAGAGGTATTTTAAAATTGATATACATATAGCTATAATTTTTATGATAAGACATATTGAAGAAATTTATGGATTGTATATACCCCACATATTTTAAACAAGTGATTAATATTACATGTATCTCACGGAAATAAGTGAGTTGAAAAATCCCTTACGGCTTTAGTAAGAATTAAATCATAAAACCCAATAAAAAATAATATCAAATAAAACATTAAATATTATAAAAATGGTGATATAATTTATATAACATGTCAAAGGGGTAGTATATAAATCACAAAAAATGAGTGGTTAATTTTCATATGTCTCCCATAAATAAAAAGAGACTTGAAATCCCTTTCCTTATATCTCAATTTCCATCATACCTGATCAAAACAACTATATAATAAATAAATGTTTGTTATAAATATATACCGTAAATATACATTTCATACAATATACTATTTACTTATTAACATTTATTATTCATTTATTATCCATTCCATGTTAATGTCATGTTTTAGGAAATAAATGGTTTGTATTTTATGTTTGTTTTCATTTGTTATTTTTTGTCCTAATTTTTTATCATAGTTAAATAATATTCATAATTTTAAACATGACATTAAAATCATATCAATTCACTATATATTTATTTATATTTATTGATAATATATATATATATATATATATAATGAAATACATTGTTCATGGAGACGGAAGGTCATACATATGCATGAACGTTGTTTCCATTTTCCAAATGTAAATAAATAAAGGTAATTAATATATATTACCATTATGAAATTAAGTTAATGTCACACATATCACATATTTTCAATAAAATATCATTATTACCTTATATTTAAACCATTAATGAATCACATGCTTTTCAAGGTGGTAGTCTGTCATGTACATGGACGATGTTATCGTATTTCCACATAATGGAAAGTAAGAAGTAATGCCTAATATAATAATTTTATAAGAAAAATAATATCATAAATATCATATATATAAATAAATCCATCATTATAGTTTCAAATGAATGCTATTTATGGAAAACATAACAACGGTTTGTGAGGTAGTAGTTTGCATTACACACAAATTATGATTTTATATGTCATTTGATGGAATAAGAGAAGGGGTTGGGTAATTAAATTAACATAATAAAATATAATTATTTGTAATAAAAATATTTTTTTTTATAATAATGTTTAAATAATAATTCAAGGAGGTGGAGGAAGGAATAAAATAAAATTCTTGGTTTGGGACGCTACTAATTATCCAAACAATTTATAATGGTTTGCACCAAAATGATTCTTAGGTTTATTTTATGACAGAAAAAAGATCTCTAGGAAGATAATAGGGAATTATGAAAGTTGTATGTTCATTTATTGTCTGAATCATATGTTTTTGGATGTATTAATAGGAGAGGATAGGGGTGGCCATTTTTAAGTGAAGTTAGTGGCACACTTGAAATTTTTTAAATGAAAATGGAGTACCCACATTTTTCACATTCTAAAAGGATACAAAATGGGTCATTATACAAACTATTATATATAATATCTAAATAGATCCATAAAATGGGTGTTTTATAAGTTTTATTTCATTTTTAATACTTATATTTTTAGTTTAACCACCCATAATCCCATTTTTACCTTAACCTAGGTAAATAATTTTTTATGTTTTTACTATTCATTATGGTAGAATATTATGTTCAACTTATTAGAAAATATAAATTATTATGATTAAAAATATTTAATACACATTTAGAATTCCATGAACTTATTTTGAAAAATTTATTTTAATATTAATCACACAGATGCGATGAGAAAGCATGTTTTCAAAGACAAAATGTACAAAAGTTTAAAAGGTTTTTATATTAAAATTTAAAATGAAAATGATTATAGTGACATAAATTAGATTAATATATATATATATATGTAATTGGACTATTTTTTCTTTTTAAATTATATTAAAATAATTTTGAGTTAATTAAAATCCTCAAAACATATGAGAATTCTTAAAAAACAATTATTTTCACTATTCATTGAAAAATTTGTCTTCTCAGTATATTATAGAATATAAAACATCATATAATTTTGACATGATTAATTATAATATTAATTTTTTTCATATATATATATGTATATATTTATATATATATATATATGTTTGTGTGTGTGTGTCCAAAATTAGTTTTAAAATAATTTCACAAAAGGCGACAAAACTGATTTTTAGAAAAACACATTTTGAGAAAAACAATTAATTTATACTTATACCTTATTTCAAAAACACATAAGAAGAATGTTAAAAATCTTATTAGATATATAGTATATAAATTTCATTAAATTTATTTACCCATAGTGATTTTTCAATTTATTAATCTGAGACACATTTGTGTGAATAAAAATAAATCATTAAAAAATGTTTTTCTGAATTTCCAAATAGTTTTTATATTGATTTCCAATTAATTGGTCATAAAGAAATTAATTGAATGAAAACTTTTAAACCACATATTTTTATAATTTAGTTAATATTTTTCACATCCTTTATTCTAATTTGTATTTGATAACTATAATGTTAAATAATAATATTTTAATAGTCTTTTACGTTTCACTTAAACTCAGTGTTGCATGTAATGAAAGTTACACCATGTATTTCATGTAACAAAAGTTAAAATTAGTGGTGGATATAATATTGGATAATCTTAGTGATGTATGTAGTAGAATATAAAATTAGAATTTCATGTAATTAAAATTATTTAAAAATTTAAATTTATTTGAAACAATACATTTTAAAAATATTATGGTGTTATATTCTATAACCAAAAATAAATTGTTTCCTCAAAATTTGAACATAGGGTTTAACAATTTAAAATACCTTTTTAATAAAACCATATTGTAAAAAACGTTTAATAAATCTTCATATTGAAAGGAGATAAAGGGATGTTTGATGTTCATCTAGAATAACGCACACTAGGTTTCCAAATTGGAGAACATAGGTGCTATATGAATATTAAGTAATTTAATAAAAGAAAATTTTCTAAAGAATAATGAAGTTTTATAGAGATAATTTTATCATTAGAAAGTTAATGATCATGTGAAAATAAAAAACCACAAAACCATTAACCAAATGGTTGTGAAAATGGACTCAAATATCCTAAAAAATAACAGTAATAGGAGAACATTTTATTTAAAATCATTTTCCAACAGTTGGGGAATTTTAATAAGAATATATTATTACTTGATATTTTTCTATTTCATCAGAAAAATCCCATCCATTAGTATTTCTTTGATCAAATTCCAATTTATCTCTTTCTCTAGTAAATGAAGATGAAATTTTTAATAATAAATCAATAACGGATCACCAGATCCATAATAGAATATTAATTAATTCTTTTGGTCTAGTTATTATCATAACAAAATATTTGGCATAAGTTTTCCAATATTAAAAAATATTCATATGGTTATGTAATACATTAATATCTGAAACCTCATCTATATTAATAAATAAACCATTCTATAAGTGTTTAACCTTATAAAAAATCTGGAATTCCTGATTTATAAAGTAGGTCCCTAAATATCAAAAAATCAACTTCACATTAATCCTAAAAAAATCATTAATTAGATCTTAATGGTCACATACTAAATATGTGAATACGTTGGTCATAAATTATCCTAAACCAGGGTAATAATAACAATTACCATAATACCACAATGAAAATATGAATGATTCATTATTACTTGAATAAAATCATATATTATTAAATATATTCAATAGATCTAACAATGTTAAAAACTATATCAATGATAGTATAAACTACATGGACCACAAATAATTTATCATCTCTAAGTTCATCAATGTTATCTAATTTATTATATCCAAGTCAATCATAAATTTATCCAAGATAAACACCATTTTTTCAACATCAGAAATACATTTAGTGTGACCTTCCCAAAAACATGTTTTTTTCGTAAAATATAACATTTCCAATAAATCTATTTTCAGGTTGTTCAGTACTATTCAACATATTCTGGAAAATCCTGAAGGAAAAAAATTATTGAAAAATCCTTATATATTTCATAATTATTGAATTCCAATACATAAATAATAATGTGAGATAAATATATTTAATAATATATCACCCTAAATGTGACCTTCGTCAATACATTTTCTATCACCCTAAATGTTAACTGAGTTCCATCTAGTTTCCACTATTAACTAACACATGAAATAATAATGTGACATAAAATAATAATAGTGTGAAACCACATGATATTGAAAAATTATTTTTACTATTTCTAAATCATGAAACATTATTTTCAATCTATTAAACATTATAAATAAACTTGGAAATTTAGGGCCATTATTTAAATCCTTCATAATGATTTTTAAATATTTTGTAACTTTATAAGGCATATCCCCTCGTATTTTCACACTATATGTGCAATATGGACCAATTTCATGCACATGAAATGATTAAGACCATCTCCATGCACCCATTTTAGGATTTATTACCCCAAGATCCCTCTATTCTAGGGGACCATCCACTTGAAATATCTAGACTAGGATGTAATTTCTTGGAAAACACTAAATCTATCCTTTACTGAAATTACAAGACATTTTCCTATACTTTTACTCCTCCTTAAAGGTATCTATAGACTTATCCCTAGACATATGGATATAAATATTCCTAGAGATATCATTAAATATTTCTCCAAATAGTTTCTATAAGTTAACTAAACTTATCCTGTGATAAGAATTATATAATCCTTGGCTTCACATACATAGATATTTCATATAATTATTTGAATATTTATTACATTATACAGACAAACACCTCAGGATCGTAAATTTATAGTGAAATTAGAAATGTAGACACAAAAGTAACTAGTCCATAAGTGATCTACATCATCTACAACTATGTTCTTTATATCTATCATCCTTATTAGACATATTATGTTTAATAACTTTCTTCATATATTTTGGAAAGAAAACATAAGACAAGATGATCTCAGAAGCACTGTAATGGTAAAAAAATAATATATTAATATAAAATGATAATATGGGTATGATAACATAATAATAACATATTAATACCAAACCCTATATATCATTAATAATTACGATGGGTCATGGAATTAATCATACCAATTCATAAGACATGAACCCCAATAGAATCAAAGAATGTGATGAAAAAGAGAATTATATTACAGTAAGACATAGATTTGTGGATATATATAATCATATAAAATATAATGTCAATTATAACCACCAAGATATTTATAACATGTTATGTGTGGCCTAACCACACATGTATCTACTTCAGTATTAGGATAACCTCCCATGTACCCTCTTTTGGGATTGGGATAACTTCTTGTGTACCCTCTTTCGGACTTGGTATAACCTCTCGTGTACAATATTTCTAGATTGGGATAACCTCTCATGTACCCTTTGATATCACATAACAATTATAAATACCCAATTTATTAGAGGGAGATATAGGTCCCACCTATTACATAATTAAGATTATACATTTGTGTTATAAATGATCATAAAACATTTATCATATCATAACCCATGAAATGAAATGGTTTTCATAAACTTTTTTTCATATCCTAATATATGGAAAAGTGGCTGGATTTATAATCAATTCATCATTCATCATATCATAAAATGTGAAACTAAAGAGGTTACATAATAAATTCCTCATGGAGTAACCAGTTGAAGAGAAACAGGTTTCCAAAACATCAATTAATCTTAAAAATCCAATCAGAGAATGAATAAGAATGTTATCTTTGGATCATATACTTACTAAGGCATAATAAACATGAACATATGTCATCTACGATAGAAAATAATTTTAAAGGATAATTTAAAACATTTCTTGACCAAAATAACTTTTCTTTGAAAATAATATTTTAAAACTACAATATTTTAAATATTTTAAATATTTTAAATTGGGAATAATCATTCAAACTAATGAAGGGATATTTAAAAAAAATTAAAATATTTCTTGAGGAAAATATCACTTCCACATTGAAAAATAATTTTTAAAGAATAAAATATTTTTAAAATACATTTATTTTAATATAAACATGAAAATATATAAATAAATTTCAAAATGAAATGATTTTCATAGATGTGGGAAGTTCTTTTCATATTTTAAATGTTAAAAAACAACTATTTTTAATTTTTAATAAAAACCTAACAGGAATTGTTTGGAAAATAAAATGAATATTCATTTAAAAATTTTTTTTAAAAATTTAAAAATGGTAAAATTTATTTTAACAAATGAATTTTTTAATATTAAAAATATTTTTGAAAAAACTTTTACATAAAATGGTTTGGAAAAAAAGGTTTTTGACAGATGTGATAAATAATGATGATTTTTTGTAAAAACATTCTTATAAAATATTGAGAACATATATAGTTGAAAATAAGAACAAAACATTTATTCTCATGACATAAACATAAGAGGTGAAAATTCTGGTTTTTCTTTTGTTATAGATCATGATATTTCATCATTGGAAATATAATCATATACAATCCCAATAAATGAGGAGATTGTAACATAAAACTCTTATCCAATTGGAAAAATTGAATTATAATAGCCATAAGAGAATAAAATTAAATTAAACATAAAATATTATGGGAATAAAAAAATTCATTATATTATAAATCAAATGGATTTTATATATACCTTATAAAAGAATATCGGTTCTTTACATAACATATGATTCAAGGAAATAACATTAAGAGAAAAATAATCTACCATTTGGGCATCATTTTTACTATTTTCACCATGATGGATAGATCATATAATGGATATTTATATCCAAATAATTTTCATAATATTAAATATAAAATACATTCATGGATAGTATACACACCGCATATGAGAATCAATTATGTAAAATAACATGTATCTCACTGATATAAAAACGAGACACAAAATATATTACAGCTTTAAGAATATTTTGAATCCAAATTAAATATAAAAAATAACATAAAATTAATATTTAAATATCATTAATATGAAGATATAAATGACATAACTTATAAAAGTTGTAGTATATTCCCTAAACAAAATAAACTAGTGGAAAATTTTCATATGTCTCCCCGAAATAAAAGAGAGACTATAATTCTCTTACCAAAAGACTGGGCCACCTTGTACATATTAGAAAATCCTAAATATAAATATAAGTTTCTTATAAATATATAATATATATATAATACCATTTATTATTTATTTATGACCTTTTATTACCCATTTATTAACAATAAAATGTTAAAGTAATGTTTCCAGTAGTAACTGCTTTGTTTTTCATATATATTTTGATTTATTATTTTCAGTACTATTAAGTTGATCATGGTTACATAATATATAGAGTTTTTTCAAGGATATATCTATCATATATATTCATTATATATGTATTTATATTGATCTATAAAAGTTTGAGATAGAAAATAAAATACACAATTCATAGAGACAATTGGTCGTACAAACACAAGAAAATTGTTTCCATTTTCCTGGTGGAAAGAAACAAAGAAAGGTAAATAATATATAATAAAATTAAATAATAATTTTTATGTCATATATATCACATATTTTTATTTTAACCATACTTATTACCTTACATGTAAAGCGTGAATGTATCACATCGCTTCGGGACGTTGTAGTTCTCCGTACAAACAAACGATGTTATCATATTCCCATAGAATGGAATGTTAGAATGAAAATACGATATCATGATACTAAAAGAATAATAATTTCTTATATATAAAATATAATTAAAAATCACATTATTATATCTTTCTTTGAGAGGTGGTGATGAAAAATGAAAAACATCAGTTTGCAAGGAGGTAGTCCGCCATACACATTAATGATGATTTCAAAACCCATTTGATGGAAGAATAAAAGGATTTAGTATATTCCATTAAAAAATAACATATAATTATATTTAATATAATTATTTTTTTATATCATCAATTTTTAAGAATAATTAATTTATTTGGAGAAAAAAAATAAAATAAAACACTTGATTATGGATGCTACCTCTTCTTCGGACAAATTCTTTAAGTTTGCACTAAAATGGCTGTTAGTATAGATTTATGACTAAAGTAAGGCATATAGATTTATATAATGGAAGTATGTAGAAGATTTTGTATTTTTTTGTTCAAAAAAAATTGTTTTACGGTTAATAGGATAGGGGAGGGGATGACCTTTTATAAATATAGGGTGTGAAAAACTTGTAATTTTTTAAATGAAAAATATGTAACCAAGTTTTTTCTATGAAAAAAGGCTCAAAATATGGACCATTCCTAAAAATATAATATATAATGTATAAATATTGTCATTCAAAGGTTGTTGGAAACATTTTGGGTCATTTTCAAACCTCTTTGTTTTAGTTTAACCCTCAATAAACACATTATAACCTTAACTACTATAAAAAAATTCGCTTTTTTAATATTCTTTATAGAGAAAATATTAATTCAAACTTATTAGATAATATAAATTATTATGATTAAAAATGTGAAAACCATTTTTACAAATTCAATTCCAAAAAGTAGTAAAATTTAAACTAAAATTAATCTCACAGATGTGATGAGAAAGCAGGGTTTCAAAGAGAAACTGTTCAAAAGAATAAAACAATATATAAAAAATTAATATTTAAATGATTTAAATGACCTAAATTGGAATAATATATATTATATTGAACTTTTTTTCTTTCAATCCCATATTAAAAATTATATTTTATTAAAATCATTAAAAGAAATTAAAATTATTAATAAAAACCAACATTTTTTTACTATTCATTGAAAAATTTATCTTCTCATAAGATTATAAAAAATTCACCGAAAGATAATTTTTTAATTTAAATTTAAAAAATAAAATACATTTTTTTAAAATAATTTTCTAAAAGTTTCAGAAAAAATTAAAATAATTACAGTAAATGTGAAAAATATTCTTTTTAGAAAAAAAGTGTCTTTAAGAGTAAAATAAGATTTATTCATATATATTTTCAATAAAACACATAATATTAATTTTAAAAAATTTATTGGATATATATTTTATAAATTTAATTATAATTATTCACTCATGGTTATATTTTTAATTAATTAATATAAAACACATTTGTGTGCATAAAAGTATTTTTTTAGAAAAAATTAATCTAAATATTTAATTTAGTGAAAAATATTAAACATATTAAATTTATTTGAAAAAATATATTTTTAAAAAATATCACAATGTCACCATAACATGTATCACACTCATTACTGATCATAAACATGCCATGAAACAGTATTATTTAAGTATGGTTATTATAACCTCGACATTGGGTTGGAGTGTATGAATAGAAATAAACACATTATAAAAAATATTTATAAAGGTTTTATATAACGAGAATTTATTTATTATTGTATAAAAAATAAGTTCACAATTTTCAGAAAAGCCATTTTATGCCTTAAAAATACATTTTCTTCCAAAATGGTTTTTATGGAATTTTTCTCAAAGATATTACAATTCATTACCGAAATTTTTATAAATTCTATATGAAAAAACGAAATAATTTTTCTTATCATTATATAAAAATAATATTAGGATTATTTCTTTATATTTCTATGAAAATATTGAATTTTTACTGTATAGTGAAAATGTTGTTTTTTTAAGAACAATCATTTATTTTCTGTAAATCATGTAATTTAATCACCCCATTATGATTTTAATTTAGTATTAAAATAACATAAGATAGTTTTTATTAAATATAATCTAAATATTTACATCAGAATCATCATTATATTTTTTTTATAAGTTTATTTTTTTACGTAAAAGACAAATTTTATAAAAACACTTTTATTTTAATTGTACATAATTACATTAAAATTGATTTCTAGATATTATTTAAATTGAATAATGAAAAATTGACTAAATATTCAGAATCATGTAGTTATGATTTCTTAAATAATTAAACTTCATTTTTAGTCATAATGAATAGTAACCATGGTCAAGGTTTATCAGCACATTAAATGGGTAAAATAGTATAATTATCGATAAAACTATATTATAAGGTCTAAAAATCAACCCATCACTTACCATTATTTCATTATATGAGATAATTCAACCATATACATAAAATATTTGAATAAATTGCGTCATTTTCCTTGGAAAATTACATTTTTCTTATTCTATATAAAGAATGAATGTAAAATGTCACTCTCTTTATTTTAATTTCTCTAATATATTTTCAGTAGGATAAAAGGATTTAAGATCTTTTATAAATAGTTATATATAAAATGAAAAATTTATTTTTATGACACTAATTTATGTTTAATCTATATATATTATTTACTTTCCGTAAATCCTTACTCACCTTTAATATAGTGTTTGTGCAAGAAGTTGAAAAATCGAGGAAAATATTTTTTAAAACAATATAATTATATATCATGGATAAATTATGGTATGAAAAGAATTTCATTGGTAACTTAGAATTATAAATAGGGTTAATTTTTTTTATATTTTTTCACTATTTAATTCTTGATTCCTTTGAATTCAAATTAAATGGATAACCTTGAAATTTATTTACATGATATGTTATGATAGGTAATATTTTAATAAATTATTTTAAAATAATAAAAATAATTTGTAAAAGTGGGATGGGTAATGGTCTAAAATTTCATCAGTTAACTATTTTTAAACCATAAGTGACATTATATGTAAATTTATGAATATTTAGGTGAAAAAAATGTTTTACCACAATGAAGGATAAAAAGGGTTGATAAGGGGGTTAATAAAAAAATTAAGGTTTAAAATGAAACATAAATGTGTGTAAATTTTATTGGATGAATTTATTTATACCAAATAATTTTTAAAATAATAAAATATATCCATTTGTTTCCACCTGACATGAGTATGATTTATATTATATTTAAATATTTTATGTAATTACAAGTGTATAATTTTCCTCAGTTATAAAAGGGAAGAATTTCTCCTCTCTTATTTACATCATTAGAGCCACTTATCTAAAAATATACCTAAAAAATACCTTCAATTTTTCCCCATGACCTATAAGTCTTTTTCTCATAATAAGAAAAACCTATAATGATTAATGTGTATGATAATGGCGATATTCTAAAGAAGTGGTATACCTATATATTGAGTATTTTAATTTTATATCCTCTTATTCCTACTTCAAATAATCTATGATCATTATTATATAATAACATATTTAACATAAACATATTAAAATGTTATTATGATAGATTCATATCCTAGAATCAAATCTTTCTTATGCTATGGAAAACTAAAACATTGTCCGTGCGAGAATACAACATATTGTCTCCACATAGCGATGTATTTCAATTTTATCACCCCTTTACTTGGATGGTTATATATATATATATAAATAATATATATATTATATTTATAAAATTATTATTATTATTTAAATATAATATATCATCTACCTTTTTTCCTCTCTTCTATTGGAAAATGATAACGTCACTCATGCTTAGGTGTGGATGAACACCTCTACGAAGCGATGTGATATGTTTTTCTATTACAACCATGAATGGATAATTATGAAATTTTATATAATTAATAAAATATATATTTTTTTACTTTATTAAAAATATATACATTATTTAACCCTTTAACAACAATTTTATTCTTTTTCTATATACTGATGTAATTTTTGGGAAACTTTTACCGAGCAACATTAAGTGGTCAATGTAATCAAGAACAATTCAACTAATAAATTTCAAATGATTATAAAAGAACCATAAAATGAAATATATATGAATAAAGTTATAAATAAGGTATTCATTAAATTAAAATTCATTATATAATATAACAAAATATATATGACTATTCATAGACCCAAGGTAAGGGTATTTTTGTTGCATTTTCACTTCAACTAGTCAAGTTTATCTTATCCATATAATTTCATTTATATGATGCATATAATTCCCCTTTGACATATTTAATACTGAATTTATCTTTATTTATGGAATTTAATGTAATGACCCAACGTTTCATTAATGGAAAATTCCTCTTGATCCAGTTAAATGTCAAATTATGAAAAAAAAATTTTATAAGATGTCAACTTCTTTGGTTTTATATTAAGAATTGTGACTGTTGTTAATATAGCCATTGTACAGTGATCACATGATTAGTATAAATATACGACCTTAACAAATCCAATTTACTTAGACAAAAGAAGATATGGCCTCATCCAGTAAATTTTCCCCATACGAAGCCCATTTTTCGGAGCTTGGAAAAGTGGTGGCATCCTTGGGCTTCACCCTTGACAAAGACCAAGATGAGCTTCACCATGTCAAGCTCAAACGAGACCGTCTACGGGAAAATTGGAAGTTGATAGAGATTACCACTCGAGCGATGTTATCCGAGCCACCCCAAGAGTCTATCATCATCGCACACCTTACCCTTAGGTCTTATATGACTATTTTAAGGGGTTATGTTACAAATAAGTAGTACTATGTTAATGTACATTATTTTTGTATATAATAATGAATATAATTTATAGTCATTTTTGATACATTGTAAATAGTTTTTAAAGTACAAATGGTGTTTTTAGTTATTATTTAATTAAGAAATCTATTTTATTAAATTAAGGGATTTTTGAATTAAATTATATTTTAATAAAATATTATTATTATTATTAAATTAATTTTTTATTAAATATAAATGATCTTATAATTTTATGAATGCAATTAAAATTTTTATTAATGTTTGAAAGCCATTTTTGTCAAAACCCGTGAATTTTCGATAAATGTTGGTTTTTTTAAAGTGAAAATTTACATATTTAGAAATTATTTAGATAAAATAAATGTTATTTCTGGAATCAGGACATCGAAATTATCCAACGGTGAATTTTTCATAATTTTCTGAGGCAGTCAAATTTTTGGGTAAAAATTAAATACCGTTTAAATATATAATGTGTTTTATGACATCATAATGACCCAATGGTGATTTAATAAAATAATATAATCATTATGTTCGAAAAATATATGTTTTACCATTAAAATAAAGTGATTTTGGGTTGTTCTAACTTACTTTTCAAAGCATTAATGAACCCCTCAAGACATATTCAACACTTTGCCTTTTTAAATTAATTTCCATGGGAGTGTGACTCACCTCCACATAAGAAACCTTATTATTTTAAGAAGTTCGGACATGGGCCTTATAAAATATTTTTTTCCTCTTCCCTTTTCCAAAAACAATGGGAAAAAACCATGGGATGGTTTGTGGGTTGGATTAATTTAATGTAAGGGGACCCAAACCTAAATAATAAAGAATTCCCTCACCTTTCCTATATAAACCCACCCAAACTCCCACTTACTCCTCACTAAAATCCCTTGGAGTTCGTCCAAAATCTTCCCTACTCTCTCTAGAATCATCCCAAGCTTCCCCAAGCTCCCGAGAAGCCTCTCACAAGCCCCTCTCTAGCCTTTGGAAGCACACTTCCAAGTAAAGGTTTTTTCTTCCTTTCTCATTTTTGTCAATTTTCATTAAGTTGTATTGCCCTTTAAATTTCAATTATTAATGTTTGGGTATGGTTTCACACCTCCCCCATACTGCCATCTTATTGTTTGAATGATTAGAGACCCCTTTCTCTCTCATATAATTCCTCCCATGTACATCCGTTACTATGCCGAAATTCCGAAAGGAACTTCTCTCTCTTCTTTTACATTCAAGCAATACTTTTGTATCATGAATCCAAATTCCATTTAAATTGTTGGGACATGTATCTATATGACCTCCTTACTGTCCATTACATGTAAATATGATGAGGAACTCCTTTCTCTCTCATCAACCTTTTTTATGAATTCTTATGACACGCCGTTACGCTGCTGAAATCACACCGATTTTCTAAGCCAATGTCATTGTGTAGTGGATACCATGCCCATTTCTCCATCAAGGTTATTAAACTTTATGTACATTTTATTATTTATTTTAAAGTTTCATGTATTAATTCCACATTCCTTTATCATGGAATAAATTATTATGTTTTATGAATCCATGTTTTATGATCCATGTGGCACACTTATGCATGAAATGAAATGTTTGAGAAGGGTGTGCCCTTATAGCGCTCTAATGCATTGGGTGAAGTATAGTATCATGATATGTCATGTGCAATGAGTGTTGAATCATGCTAATTCAAGTTCAACGAGGATTTACCTGTGCTTCATGTGCAATGAGGGTTTACTCATGCTTTATGTGCAATGAGCCTTAGCTCATGCTAATTCCATGTTAAGTGTTGTTGCCACATTTCCATGTTATGATTATCATGCTTTATCATGCTTTTATGTTCATGTTTCTTTTATGCTCTATTTATATGCCTATTTTCTAACATGTATTGTACTCCTCATGTTATTCCATGTGTACTCCCTTACTGGGCTTTATAGCTCACCCTTTTCTTATGCATGTCCTCAGGTTATCCCATATAATGCTAAGTATGAGGGAATGTAGTGGTCATGTAAAGGAATTTTTCAATAAAGATATTGTATTTCATGTTTTATGTTTTTATGTAATGATCCTAAGCCCCAAAGACACTAAACCTCTCAATCTTCTTTGTTGTATCAAGTGAAGTTTTATGTAATAAATCATGTTTAAGTTGTAATAAAAAGCAGGGTTGTCATAGTTGGTATCAGAGGATAGGTTTAGTTATTTTTGGGATTAGGAAACCCTAGTAAAGCCTTAGATACAAGACTCTGTATAATAAAAACATCCCTAAGATTTGGTAAATACTAAGTAAGTGGTTTATAAAACAAATGAATTCCTGTATGGATACGATCAGGTAGAGGCGGCTCTGGCACATTTGTATCCTAGGGGTAAAACCCGAAAACACCGCTTTGAGCTAGACTCGAACGAGAACTGGTGCACGACAACGGTCCTTGATGCACTCTTGGCTATGAAATTCCTGGGGGATATGTTTTGATAAATTCACAATCATTGTATGAACCCTTATTAAGGGAAAAATGCCCCTAAGAATGTATGTTAGAAAGTAGATCATGAAAAGCCTAGATTGAATCCTATAGACTCATGAGTTAAAGAAATTAAAGTTTATTTATAAGTCAACAACTTTTTTCTTTAGATTACCCTTTATTTGTTACCCCTAACTTTCCTTTTATTCCAGCCAATGGCCGGTAATAGGAGGACTCGGGCTAACAACCATTGTGAAGATCAGTGTGATGATTGTACTAATGAGACGCCCAATCCAATGGGAGCGTAAATCGCGAACTTTGTCACGCTTCTCTCTCAACTAACTCTAGTTTTGAATAGAAACACGGGTCAAGAGGAACATTCAGCCCCCCTCCCCCTAAGAAAGAACAACTCGCTATCGAGATCTTCATGAGACAAAGGCCTCCTACTTTTAGTGGATCATCCGATCCCACGATCGTTGAAAAATGGATCAACTCCATTGAAAAGATATTCTCCATGATCCAATGTTCTGAACAAGAGAAGGTTCTCTTGGCGGATTATCGTATAGAGGGTGAAGCTGATCAATGGTGTATGTTGATAAAAAATATGAAGCCTGAGGAGGATATCGAGGCTTTGGAATGGAAGGAATTATAGAAGATGTTTTTCGATAAATATTTTCCAAACACCCTCCGTCTTAAGATGGAAAGGGACTTCCTTTCCCTCAAGAAAAAAGATGAGGTGTCTGTGGGAGAATACAACGAAAACTTCACAATACTTGCACGATACGCTTCTGGCTTTGTCGTTACCCCCCGAATACAAGGTTGACCGCTTCTTTGGTGGGCTGAAGCCTAGCTTGCGGAAAGAATTAGCGATCTGTGACTTCGACCGCTATGAGGAAATTGGCCGATGTGCCCTCAATGTCGAAATTGAGATTGGAGAATCATAGGGGTATCATGGGGACAAGAAGCGTAAGGTGGAATTCAATGCTGGTGGTCCAATGGATAAATCCAACGGTGCTAAGAAGTTCCAGCACCCCACTTTCCAAAAGTGCAGAAAGAAGCACCCTGGAAATTGCCTTAAGGGGATGAGAAAATACTTCAAGTGTGGAAGAGAAGGGAACCTAGCTATTAACTGTCAGCAAGAAGGACCTGCGGCTGCGACAGAGGAGAGGAACGCTCTGTTCGAACCTCAACGCATTGTTCAATGCTACAAATGAAAATAACCGTGTCATTTTGCAAATCAGTTCCCTAATCCAAGGGTTATCGGAGGCAACCAACAACCTCCAAGACAACGAGGAAGAGATTTTTCCATAACTTCTGCCGAAGTGAACCCCGTCAACGAAGTGGTGACAGGTACGCTAGTTATTCATTCAATAATAGCGAACGTACTTTTTGATTCAGGTTCTACGCATTCTTTTATATCTCAAAAGTTTAGTAGAACAATCCCAGCACCACCACAAATCATGGAAGTAAAGATGTCGGTGAGTACGGAAAATGGGGCAATCATTTCATCCCATGAATATAAGTCCTCCCCTGTTATAATCTATGGATTGAATTTCCCGGCGAACCTCATCATACTCCCGCTGGTGGAATTTGATGCAATTCTTGGCATGGATTGGATTTCCTTATATAGAGCCAACATAAATTTTCGGGAGAGGGAAATCACACTCCATATGGAGAATCAACCCCCGATTCTTTACATGTGTCAGGAGGAAGATGAATCTCCTTTAGCTACATCATCTCAAGCATGGATATTACTACCCTATGAGCACTCATATCTGGCTCAGATGACTGAGTCCAAGGAAGAAACCATCCTTGAAGAAATGCCTATTGTGAGAAAATTCGCTGAAGTGTTTCCCGAGGAACTGTCTAGTCTTCCTCCAAGAAGAGATGTTGAGTTCCCAATTGAACTTATACCTGGGGCGCTACCAATATCCAAGACTCCATATAGAATGGATATTGTAGAACTTGAAGAGATGAAGAAAAAACTACAGGAGAATCTGGATAAAGGGTTTATACACCCAAGTGCTTCACCAGGGGGTGCACCAGTCCTCTTCGTCAAGAAGAAGGATGAATCAATGTGGCTTTGCATCGATTATCGTGAACTTAACAAAATCACAATAAAAAACAAGTATCCTCTCCCAAGAATCGATGACTTGTTTGATCAGCTGCGTGGAGCTCAATACTTCTCCAAGGTGGATTTGCGGTCGGGATATTATCAAGTAAGGGTGAAGAAGGAAGATGTCCCCAAGACTGCTTTTTGTAAAAGGTATGGGGACTATGAATTCATAGTAATGCCTTTCAGACTCACCAATGCTCCAGAAATATTCATGGACTTGATGAATAGAGTCTTTAGAGATTACCTTGACAAATTTTTGGTAGTCCTTATAGATGATATTCTAATATAATCCAAAACCAAGGAGGATCATGAGGAGCATTTAAAAAATGTGCTAGAGACTTTGCGCAAGGAGAAGCTCTATGAAAAGTACAGAAAGTGTGATTTATGGTTGAAGGAGGTCTCATTCTTGGTCCATATCATCACAAGAAATGGAATATCTATGGACCCCTCCAAAACAGATGCAATTGAGGGATGGCCGAGGCTAACATCAGTAACAGATATCCGTAGCTTCTTGGGGTTAGCTAGATATTATCTACAATTTGTGAGAAATTTCTCACGATTTTCCAACCCTCTTACCAAGATAACTCAAAAGGGAGTAATGTTTTCATGGGGTTATGAATGCGAAGAAAGCTTCAAGGAGTTGAAAATGAGGCTTATCACTGCACCCGTGCTCACTTAACCCACAAGTGGGGAACTTTTGTGGTATTCAGTGATGCTTCAAAGAACGGCTTAGGTTGTGTGTTGATATAGAATGATAAAGTGATATCCTATTCCTCAAGGAAGTTGAAAATCCATGAGAGAAACTATCCAATGCATGATCTTGAGTTGGCGGCTATGATCTTTGCCTTGAAAATCTGGCAGCATTATCTCTATGGAGAGAAATGTGAGATATATACTGACCACAAGAGTCTTAAATATATATTCACACCGAAAGAGCTTAATATACACTAGAGAAGATGGATAGAGCTCATCAAGGATTATAAATTTTCAATACATTACCACCCAGAGAAAGTGAACAAGGTGGCAGATGACCTAAGTAGAAAGGATCCTGTGATTCTATCAATGATGAGAATTGAGAAGGATCCAATCTTCTTAGACTTGATGAAGATGGACGTGGGAATCATAAAGAAGGGAACATCATCAATCCTTTAACAAATGATTGCTCAACCATCTCTTTTGTAAAGGTTAAAGAATTCTAAAAATGATGATGTGGGAATTCAAGAAAAAGTGGAAGCTATCAAAAAGGGGAAATCCTCAGAGTTTAATGTTAATGAAGAAGGAATTGTGCGGATTGGGAAAAGACTATGAGTTCCATCAAGTCTGGAGATGAAGAAGGAACTTTTGGATGATTCACATAGTTCAAATTTCTCTATTCACCCAGGGAGCACAAAGATGTATCGAGATCTCCGAGAAAACCTTTGGTGGGATAATATGAAGAAGGAGATCGCTGAATATACATCAAAGTGCATGGTGTGTCAGCAAGTGAAGGCAGAGAGGCAGAAGTCTAAGGGTATGATGAAACCATTGCCCATAGTAGAATGAAAATGGGAGAACATCACCATGGACCTTGTCACCGGACTTCCAAGGACATCCAAAGGCAACAATGCAATCTGGGTTGTTGTGGATCGTCTAACAAAGACTGCACACTTCATTGCTATTCGGGAGGATTTTTCATTGCATAAACTGGCACAGATATATATCAGGGAAGTGGTAAGGTTTCATGGAGTACCACTATCTATTTTGTCTGACCGAGATCCAAGATTCACCTCTAAGTTTGGGAAGAGTCTTCAACATGCTCTGAATACTGAACTGATCTTCAGTACGACCTATCATCCTCAAACTGATTGCCAATCCGAGTAGACTATCCAAACACATGAGGATATGTTGAGAGCGTGCTCAATGGACTTTAAAAGAGGATGGGATCAACATCTTCCTCTGGTTGAGTTCTCTTATAATAAAAGTTTCCACTAGAGCATCCAAATGGCACCATATGAAGCCCTGTATGGGAAAAGGTGCAGAACACCGACATGTTGGGATGAGGTCGGGGAACGTAAGCTGCTTGGACCAGAAATGGTCGAGGAAATAGTGGAGAAGGTGAAAACCATTCAGCAGCATATAAAGGCATCCTAGAGTTGACAAAAGAGTTATATAGATAATCGTCGACGAGACCTTGAGTTTAAAGTTTGAGACATGGTGTTTATATGCATATCTCCGTGAAAAAAGGTCATGAGGTTTGGAAAGAATGGGAAGATAAGTCCAAGGTACATCGGCCCCTTCGAGGTTCTTGATCGTGTTGGGGTTGTGGCCTATCGACTAGCACTTCCATCTACTATGGCCAAAGTGCATGATGTATTTCATGTATCCCTATTAAGGAAGTACATACCGGACCCTTCACATGTACTCTCTTCCGAGGTGGTACAATTGGAAGATGATCTTTCTTATGAGGAGAAACCAGTGAAGATCTTAGATCGTAGAGAAAAAGTTCTACGAAATAAGACAATGCCCCTCGTCAAGGTGTTTTGGAGAAACCACAAGTTTGAAGAAGCGACTTGGGAATTGGAGGATATGATGAAGATGAGTAACACATATTTGTTTTAGTGTGGGAAAAGGAAAATTTTGAGGGAGAAATTTCTTAAGGGGGGAATATTGTAACGACCCAAAGTTTCATTAATGGAAAATCCCTCTTGATTTAGTTAAATGTCACTTTATGAAAAATATTTTTTTTATAAGATGTCAACTTCTTTGGTTTTATGTTAAGAATTGTGACCGTTGTTAATATAGCCATTTTACAGTGATCACATGATTAATATAAATATATGACCTTAACAAATCCAATTTAATCAGACAAAAGAAGTGATGGCCTCAACCAGTAGAATTTCCCCATACGAAGCCCATTTTTTGGAGCTCAGAAAAGAGGTGGCATCCTTGGGCTTCGCCCTTGACCAAGCCCAAGATGAGATTCACCATGTCAAGCTCGAACGGGACCGTATACAGAAAAAGTGGAAGTTGAAAGATATTACCACTCGAGCGATGTTATCCAAGCCACCCCAAGAGTCTGTCACCATCGCACACCTTACCCTTAGGTCTTATGCGGCTGTTTTATGGGGTTATATAACAAATAAGTATTACTATGTTAATGTACATTATTTTTGTATATAATAATGAATATAATTTGTAGTCATTTTTGATACATTGAAAATAGTTTTTAAAGTACAAATGGTGTTTTTAGTTATTATTTAATTAGGAAATTTATTTTATTAAATTAATGGATTTTTGAATTAAATAATTTTTTAATAAAATAATAATATTATTATAAAATTAATTTTTTATTAAATATAAATTATCTTATAATTATATGAATTCAATTAAAATTTTTATTAAAGTTTGAAAGCCATTTTTGTCAAAACCCGTGAATTTTTTATAAATGTCGGTTTTTATTTTAAAAGTGAAAATTAACATATTTAGAGAATTATTTAGATAAAATAAATGTTATTTCTGGAATCAGGATGTCGAAATTATCCAACGGTGAATTTTTCATAATTTTCTGAGGCAGTCAAATTTTTGGGTAAAAATTAAATACCGTTTAAATATATAATGTGTTTTATGACATCATAATGACCCAATGGTGATGTAATAAAATACTATAATCCTTATTTTCGGCCAATATATGTTTTAAAATTATAATAATGTGATTTTGGGTTTTTTTGACTTACTTTTCAATGCATTAATGGGCCACTCAAGACATATTCAACACTTTGCCTTTTTAAATTAATTTCCATGTGAGTTTGACTCACCTCCACATAAGAAACCTTATTATTTTAAGAATTTAGGACTTGGGCCTTATAGAATATTGTTTTCCTCTTCCCTTTTCCAAAAACCATGGGCAAAAACCATGGGATGGTTTGTGGGTTGCATTAATTTAATGTAAGGGGACCCAAACCTAAATATTAAAAAATTCCCTCACCTTTCCTATATAAACCCACCCATGCTACCACTTCCTCCTCACTAAAATCCCTTGGAGTTCATCCAACCTCCTCCATACTCTCTCTAGAGTCCTCCCAAGGTGCCCCAAACTCCCAAGAAGCCTCTCACAAGCCTCTCTCTAGCCTTTGGAAGCACACTTCCAAGTAAGTGTTTTTTCTTCCTTTCTCATTTTTGTCAATATTCTTTAAGGTGTATTGCCCTTTTAATTTCAATTATGAATGTTGGGGTATTGTTTCAAACCTCCCCAATACTACCCTATTATTTTTTGAATGATGTTAGACCCCTTTGTCTCTCATTTAATACCTCCCATGTACACCTGTTACTATGTCGAAATTCCGAAAGGAACTTCTCTCTCTTCTTTTACATTCAAGCAATACTTTTGTATCATGAATACAAATTCCATTTAAATTGTTGGGAAATGTATCTATATGACCTATGTAATTTCCATTACATGTAAATATGATGAGTAACCCCTTTATCTCTCATAAACCTTTTTTATGAATTCTTATGTCACGCCGTTACGCTGCCGAAATCGCACCGATTTTCTATGCCAATGTCATTGTGTAGTGGATACCACGCCCATTTCTCCATCAAGGGTATTCACCTTTATGCACATTTTCTTATTGATTGTAAAGTTTCATGTATTAATTCTATAATACTTTATCCTGGAATAAATGATTATGTTTTATGAATGAATGTTTTATGATCCATGTGGCACACTTATGCATGAAATTAAATGTTTAAGAAGGGTACACCCTTATAGCACTCCAATGCATTGGGTAAAGTATAGTATCATGATACGTCATGTGAAATGAGTGTTGAATCATGCTAATTCAAGTGCAATGAGGATTTACTCGTGCCTCATGTGAAATGAGGGTTTACTCATTCTTTATGTGCAATGAGCCTTGGATCATGCTAATTCCATGTTAAGTGTTGTTTCCATATTTCCATGTTATGATTATCATGCTTTATCATTCCTTTATGTTCATGTTTCTTTTCTGCTCTATTGATATACCTATTGTCTGACATGTATTTTACTCCTCATTTTATTCCATGTGTACTCCCTTACGGGGATTTATAGCTCACCCTTTTCTTATGCATGTCCTCAGTTTATCCCATGCAGTGCTAAGTATTAGGGAATATAGTGGTCATGTAAAGGAAGTTTTCAATAAAGATGTTGTATTTCATGTTTTGAGTTTTTATGTAGTGATCCTAAGCCCCAAAGACACTAATCCTCTCGATCTTATTTGTTGTATCAAGTGATGTTTTTGTAATAAATCATTTTTTAGTTGTAATAAAAAGCAGGGTTGTCATATTTAATGATTCAATTCATGCTTAGTCATTGAATGGATTTTGATTCAATAGTTATTAATGTCGTATGCATTTCGATTACAATCTCATTTTATTCCAAATTTTTGATGTTCATATTTACATTAGATAAATTATTAGATCCTAATATTTTAAAACAAATTTAATTTACAATCCTATGGGTATATTGGTTTTAAATATTTATTTTAAATTTATTCTATTGTTGGATTAGGAATCAACAAGTTCCTAACTTATAAAGTGCTTTGTTTAATTTTTTTAAAGTATTCATTCCAACGGTTTTTATTGCATGTAAATGTTACATTAAATTTTTCAGGAATGTTTTTATTTATTCTTTAAATTATGAAATATTTATATTTTATTTATTTTGGTAATTCTTTAAAAATTCTTAAAAATTAATTTTTTAAATGTTTAATTGATGGATTATTTTCATTTTTTTAAAAAGTAAAAACAAAATGGTTTTTTAAATATATGGATTGAATATCCTTTCCCTCTATCAAATTAATTATATGTTATAATGATTCAGTTAAATTTTTACATTTTCATTTTAAAATAAACTCATCTACTTGTTATTGTGGTAATTTTTATTTAAAATGATATAGAAAAATTTATTTTCATAAAAGAATTCAATTATTTTTAAAATGTGATTTAGATCTCCATTTTCATACAATGTTATAAAGAAATTATTTTTAATGTATTATTTTCTAAAGGATTGTTTTTAAAAAAACCATATTTTTTGTTGAATTGATGGTATTTTTTCTTACATTACAGATAATCAATTATAACCTATTTTGAGAACATTCACTTTCTTTTATTCATATTCTCTGTCACTGTCTATTATTTATTAGAAATTATTTTTCCTCCTTCATATTAATATTTTCAATATTTTTGATTAATTAAATATCATATCTATTACATTGATGATGTTTCAACCATATATCATTTCTATATATGGTATTATTTGAAGAAAGATATTTTTTAATTGACATGTAAAATATTTTTTAGTCTTGATTCAATATAGATAAATGTTGATTTATAAGATATTTTGATATTGATGTATATTTATAAATAAATAAATTATAAATTCATATGGAAGAAATATTATAAGTGGGGCCTTGTTATATATAACCCCTTGATGCATCTATAGGTCCCATGAGAGAAAATATTTTTCCACATTATATGGGTATTTTCATTACACATACTCATTTATTTAGAATAATTTCATGGTTCAGAGGCCTTGATAGAGAGATTCATGATTACATGGATTATGACTTGATGGAAATTATGTGAATGGATAGATTTATGAATTTAAGTTTTGAAAATTTTGTAATCATAATCCATGTGATTTTTATGTTGATGGATTTTCATTGAACTAAAGTTGTTAATTTAAGGGAATGTCTTATGGTTATCCCCTTTTCCATATTGATAAAGTGTAATATATTCTTGTTAGATTCTATTGTATATAACCATTATTGAGCACCTGAGATAACCCTTTAATTTTTTATTTTCCCAATATATGAATATGGAATCATCGAATGATTTTATAGGATGAATGAATGTTATTCATGCTATTTTTTAATTTTCAATATAATATGAATGTCTGATATGTATCCAATTTTACAAGAAAGCTAAACTAATCAATCTTGGGGGTGTGATCTCTTGAATCTTGTGAAAATGTAATAAATAATTACTATCTCCAGATTAATTCAACTTGATTGTTATATTTAATATCGATTAAAGGTTACTAGGACCCTTTGGAACTAGTTTTTAGAATAGCATATCTAAAAGATGTATTATGACAATATATTCTAGTATTTATGAATGTTTTAGAGAATTTAACATCCCATTTCAATATTCATGATGAATTTAGGCAAAGTAAGTGAGTCATATTGTTTATAGATGGAAAATATATAAATAAAAGGAATAAACACTAGTGTTTAATGTATGGATTACCTTGTTGGGAATTATAATACATTATGTGTTGGATATGAGGAGATTATAGGCACAATAGGTAAACTGAATAATATTATGATTGATATCCTTTCATGTATGGATTAACCAAATAGGATAGAATCTAGAGTGGTAGATATTATTATTATGCCTATCAAATAATCTTGATTGATAAAAAATGATTTAAACATAATTAGATTTACTAAAAATAAGATAAAAGTGGAGTTTCATGAATTTTTAAGAGATAAAGATTATGGAAGGAAAAATATTTAATATCTAATATTTTAATATTGTGTGTGGAAGAACTTGTTTAAATTATTAACAAAGAATGGGAATTTATTAAAAGTTTAGAGAAAATGTTTTTAATGCTTATAATTTCAAGGGAAATAAAAAATATATTAATTTTTATTTCATTAACATTTAAATATAGTTTATTATTCAATCCAATTCCTCAATAATTATGGATAACACAGATGATTTTTTTAATTTATGATATCTAAAAAATAATATAATGATTATGATGATTATAATAATATATTTAGAATCATTCTTAATGGTTTTAGAAAAAATGTTTTATATGGGAAATTTAGAAAGTGTGAACATTGATTTTAGGAAGTTTTTACTCTTGGAAATATTGTATCCACAGATGGAATAGATATTTATCTTTATATGAAAAAATTAAATAAATGGATTTCCAGACTGGATGAATGTTACCTTTGGGGATTTGAATTTATTGTATAGATAGTTATATTAGAAAATGTATGCTTATAATGTAGTGGTATTTATCAATGGTAGTTTGGGGGAGGACTAAGAGATTACATTCATGAATTATTTTAAAAATATTTAGTTGTATTGAAAGATTTAAAAATTTTATTTTTGGAAAATTGTGTGTAATGTTATCAGTCACCCTCAAGTGTTATTTTTATGAAAATTTAATATTTTTGAAGATATTTATTGAATAATGTATATATCCTTTAAGGTAATTATTTTTCATGAAAAAATTATCCATTTTAAAATTTACTATATTTTTGGGGTAGTTTATCTTTGAAAAATTATGTTTTTGAATATGTGATTAGATCATAAACATATTTTAGGATATGGTGGTATTAATGATAATGGTTTTTTAAGAATAAAAAATTAATTGATATTAAAGAATAAGTGATCAAGCCTTTCTATTTTTTTGGTTTAAATTTAATCAAGCATGTTTTTGGATTTTAAAATTTAACTTTGGAAACAATTAATATTTTAAGATTAATTTTTATAACCAGAAAGATGCAGGCCCAAGCCAAATGCCTGGTCCCATGAGAATCTATTAAAGAAAAATCAGTACAAGATTAATTTTTATAATGTTTTATTGAAAATTGAAATTATTTTATCTTGTTCTAATCATTTCAGTTTTAGACCAGTGGAATAAAATTTCATAATTTTATGGATCCTGTAGTTGATTAAAATTTTATTTTACAACTTCATGAAATAAATATTCATCATTATCTTGATGATTTACATTGAAGGATAAAATTATTCTTATATAATTGGAAGGGATCATGTGTGTAAATTTTATCATACTCTCGAATCCAGTTGTAATAGAAATAATCAGGCTCAATCAAAATAAAATAATTATATAAAATCCTATGTGAAAAGTAACACTCAACTACCAATTTATGTTTTTAGAAACTAAAATTCCAAGTATGAGTCTTATTGAGATATAAGTATAATATTTTTCACGGTCATAACCTTGAAATTAATGTTCAAGAAAAAATCTATATCTGATTTTATTTGATTCTTATATTATTTTTATAAAGGAAGAATTAAAATGTAGAGAATTAAACATCTATTATTAGGGAATAATATAATACCCAAATATTTTAGTTTATATTATCTTTTAATAAGAACACTATATTTGATAACATTTTTAACATGCAACATCAATCTTAAACAACCCATGAAATAATATTATTTAAGAATGGTTAATATAAAGTAGCCACTAGGTCAATGGGTATGAATACGAATAAAAATTACTAAAAATGGTTATTAATTTTTTTATATATGTCAAAGTTATTCATTAATTCATAATAAATATGTACTCAATTTCTAGAAAATTCATTTTAGGCTTTAAAAATAAATTTGCATCAAGATTGTTTTTTATTACATTTTGGGTGGGAATATTATAAATAATTATTGTCATTTATTATAAAATGAATTTTAAAAATGGAAATAAATTTTTAAATCATCATTTAATAATAGAATTATGATGACATTTTTATATTTTTCTAAATATACTAATTTTGAATTGAATAGTAAAAAACAAATTTTTTAAAAATATCATTTTCTAATATAAATCATGTAATTTAAAAATATTAATTTTATTAAATATTTAGCCTTTATTTAAAATAAAATTACATTTATTAAAAAAATATAAATAATTATATAGGAATCAATATAATATTTTTGTGTATAAGATTATTATTTTCATAAAAACATAATATTTTAAAAACTATTTTTCATTTTTTTATGTATTTATAATAAAAATGATTTCTACCACTTCTATAAATTGAATAATGGGAAATTAATTAAATAATTGGAATCATGAGGTTAAAATTTTATTAATTGTTCAATTTTATTTTTATTCATAGTTAATAGCAACCATATTTAATGTTTCTCACCATGGTAATGGATAAAATGGGATAATTAATGTTAAAACTATTGGAAAAGGTCTTAAACACAACCCCAAACAAGAATATATATAATTTCATGAGATTAATTCAACCATATATATCTTAATTTTGAATATATACTCTCATTTACTTTTTATAATAAAATTTATATTATTTTAAGTAAATATTAAATAAAAAATTTCACTCTTTTGTTTTGATATATCTAGTATATTTTCATTAAGATAAAATGAATTTAATATTGTTTATAAGTATTTTTTTGGAATATTAATACATTATTTTTTATTACTATTTATTGTAATTCATTATTTATGATATAATTAACTTAAAGATTTATGAAATGCCAATACAGTGCTTATCCAAGCTGTGAAAAATCATGGTAAATGGTTTTAAAAATAATAAAATTAATTTGTTCTTGATGAATTATGGTATGTCAGAAATTTCAGAAGTAATTATAAAGTATAACTAATGGTAAATTTTTTTATATTCAAATTATATATATATCATGATATCATTGGAGTCGAATTAAATTAATACTTACAAAAATGACTTTAATGAGATTTTATAATAATAAATATTTAATTAAATGATTTAAAAATAAAAAAATTTATAGAGGATATTTGGGATGTTTAATGGTCAAAAATATCATTCATGGACCATTTTGGAGCCACTTTTCACATTATAGATAAATTTAAAACCATTAAAGGAAAAAAATGTATTACCGTGATGATGGTTAAAAAGAGTAAATGAATGGCTTAAACCAAAAGGTAAGGTTTAAATGAAACTTAAACATGTCTAAATTTTGTTGGTTGAATATATTTTTTCATTACCTTTTATAGCATTCAAAATTGTTTCTATTTTTTTCCACTCTACAAGATTATAATATATATTATACTTAAATTTTTCAAATAATCCCCATTATATCCTTTCCCTCAATTATTTAAGGGAAACAGTTCTCCTCTATTCATAACACATCTTGATCTACATATCATGACCAAAACTAACCAAAATCCCTTAAAAAATCCTCCCCATGGCCTAGAGTATCTTTCATCATCAAAATAACAACCTATAATTATTAAGGTTTAATTCAAATGTGGATTTCTGAAGTAGAGGTATAACTATAAACATATTGTTTTCATTTTATTTCCACTTATTTCCCATTAATATATTTTATAACCATTATCATATAATAATATAAGTATATTTAATATATTTAATTGTTAACATGTCAGAGTAAAAACCCTTATTTTCCTCCTTTTCATCCTATATAAAATGAAATCATCACTTGTGCATATGTATGGCCTCCCATCTCCATGTAGCGGTGTCATTCCTCTTTCATCACCACATTAATTAGATGGTATAACAGTCAAATTAATGAATATATATAATATTTTTGAAATAATTATGATTCTAGAGTTATAATATATTATATAAATTATTACCCGTTCATCCTTTATAAAATGATAATGTCACTCATACATACTTTTGAATTACCACCTCTACAAAGAGTTTTGATTTGTTTTTCAATTAAAACACAATAGATGGATGATTTTAAAATTTTATATATTGAATAAAAATTATATTAATTACATTAGGAAAATTATTTAAATGATGTATCCATTCCATAATTCTTTTATCCAAGGTAAATATATTAATGTTTTGACTACCCAACCCACAACAGCCTGCTAAGCCAGAGACATGACGAATGTGACACCCTAAGACTACCTACAATAGGCTAAGAGTTATTGACCAGTACCGAGAAATCATATCACACACATGGGTTGCCTTAGGCTAAGGTAATTTTACACCTAAACACAAATCCAAAAAATGCATAATATTGAAAGAAAAAATATAACTTACTCCAAAATATTAATATCTCACCTCATAGTATGTCACAAGTATAGGAAATAGAAAATGACTTGATAAAATGCCATAATAATTGTAGAAATAGTAAAAAATAAAAAGAAGGAGGGGTCTATTATCAAATGAATCACCAAGACTAAACTATGGTCCATCTAGCTCAAAAATTCTCTACCTCTTCCTAGACCACCAAGGACTCTGTTGAAAATTCTATCATCTACATAAGATATGGAATGTGTTGGAAAATCCCATGTAGGGGTATATTCATACTCAGTAAGAAAACCTAAAATCACCAAACATAAATCATCAATTTCATATTTGGATCATCATAAAAAAATAATATCCATCAAAATATATGAAACATTTTACACTATGAGATTTTATGAAACAAAAAACTCTCATAAATTTTATTTCATTGATGGATTGTGTTATTGAAACCCCGAGTTTGAATGAATTGTGATATAAAATTAGAATTTTTAAATATAACCATTTGAACCTGTCCATTAAATTAGTGGTTTTGAATAGTACTAATTGTATTTTGAAAATTATATGGTATAGACATGCCTAAAATAATATAATTAGCTATCAATTTATTTGATATGAAAATAAAGACCATTAGAATATAAAATAAATACTTTTCTAAAAAATTATTCTACGCCTTAAAAGTGTTTTTATCTTAATAAATTAAATTATTCATTATTTTTTAATGATTTTAATGAAATTAAAATTTTTTATATTCAATAATTTTAGTATCATTCATAAAAAAAATCATTGTATAAGACTAAAAATTGATTTATGATTAAGAACATTATTTCTATAATGATTGGATCTGTCATGCACTTATTTTAAAAATTAATTATTTCCACTTCTATAAAATGCTTTTCAAAAAATATACATAATTGTTTAAATTAATATTTCAAAACTATATTTTAGCAATCTTTTAATAATTTCTAGAAAATATTAATTCTTTTAAGAATAGTGGAGAATATTGATTTTATTGAAAACTATTTTTCGTTTAAATAATTTAAAAAATTCAATTTTTTTTAAATTGTATTAAAATTAAAATTAGATAAATTATATTTTTATTAATATAATTTATTTCATTCGAATAAATATTATATTTAATTTTGATATAAATACTTTTTATTGTTATGAAATCTTATTCATTGGAAAACGCTTTTTTGTTATGGGTTTAATTAAAAATTAAAAATTTCAAATCTAGAGATTTAAATTTGATAAAATTTATTTCATATTTTGAATAATAATAACTAATATTATTTAATAAGTTCAACTTTTATTTTAGTCATAATGAACAATAGAAACAGTTAAAATTAATTATCATGGTTAAGGTTAAAACATTGTTTTTCGCATTACATGCCTCAATGTTGAATTTAATTTTCAATGTGCATAGTATTTTTATTTGACAAATTTTATTTTCTCATTTAGAAATAATGGGTACAAATTATTTAGTAATAATCGTTTATTTTTATGCTTAAAATAGAAATTTCTTGTTAAATTGTAAGATACCATATTTCTCTACAAGGTATATTCTTGTTTATGTTTCCGTTTAATACCTCATTTGTGGTTAATTATGTGTTTACCGAAGTCCTTCATATGGATTAGGGGTGTCTGGGGGGTTCAGGATATGGAAAGTGGAAAGAGGGTATTTCTAGGCAATCTACACAGTTTGCACATGGTCTAGCAAGCCATGCGAGAGAAGGGTGTGTATGTAATAGCCTTCACACGGTTTGCACATAGTTTTGAAAAGCATGCGGGTAAAAATTGAGAGGGTTATATTTATAGAAATTAGATTCTATAAATTTTGTGCATGGTTTGGAAAAACAAGCAGGTAAAACGTGTACTATAGAAAAGTTGGAAAATTTCAAAATTACAACTCTATGATTTTAAACCCCAACATGGGTTTGTCCTCCATTCCACCCCCTAAAAACCTAGTGATGATCTTGGACAAAATAATATTCCCAATGGTGGTTATCCTTTGATTCTTGTTCATTTAGAGCACCGTTGGTTGCTGATCAAAGCCCCATGTAAGTCTATGTCTCCTATTGCTTCTCTTTTTTAGATTGGGGCATGTAGTTTCGTCCATCTTCTTATGAAACCCTAAAACCCACTTTTTCCAGTGGAACCTTGGTTGGGGAATCAAGGGGTGCAATAATCTATATCTAAGGTCATGATTATGAGTGTTTTCATCAATGGATTAGAGGCAGGTGGTCTACAAGTATTATCCCTTATTTTTATTTTGGATTTGTGTATGGAAGCCTGTGTTCTTCCTTTCCATAATTGTGTTCGTGGTTCCATTTGAGTGTTTTATAAAAATTGGAGTATATGTGACCAGTTTAAACCCTCACAATCCCCGTGGGAATCATAGAGGAGGACATAACCATTCTAGGTCCACCCATGGGGAGCACCAAAAAACCCAAACCTAGAGTGTGGTAGGATTAAGAGATTGGTTACCGAAATATATTGTGGAAACCATGTAGAATATGTCTCAATAGTTTATTAAGTTATAAATGTAAATATAATAATCATTCCTTGGGTGATAAATGCATAAGGAGATGTTTAACATGACCTGAAAATGGTAAAATTGGGTCGAACAGGATTATGTTAATTGTTTTGTGAATTTTGGTTAAAAATGCCTAAGGGGATTAGGGAATATTAAATGGGGAAGGTGTAATTGTGGAATAGAGTTGGAAATGGTGATCACACTTGATATGATCAAGGCCTATGATCGTCTGGAATGGGGCTTCATCCTTAGAGTGCTAGAGTGTATGTGTTTTTCAAATTGGACTAGGGATCTTCTTTTTCGGTGTTTCAGCTCGGCTTGGATTTCAACCTTCTTCATGGGTAAACAATTTGGGTTCTTCAAGGCTTTTAGGGGCCGCAGGCAAGGAGATCTATTGTCCCCCACCCTCTTCATACTCTCCCAAAATGCATTTAGCCATTACATCAATTGGGGCTTGTGAATAGGGAAAGTCATTTCTTATCAGAATAGGTATGCAGTGAGGGGTGTCTCGCACTTGATGTTTACAGATGATACAATTTTTTTTGTCAACGAAAGTAGGAGATCTATTCAGGGGATGAATGAGCTTCTTGGGGACTATTGTAGGTTGAGTGGTCAAGTGGTTAACATGGATAAAAACCTCTTTTTTTACTTCCAAGAATATTTCTGAGAGCAAGGACATGATTCTTAATAAAAGCCTGACTATGCACAAGGGGCCCTTCCTGATGGAGTACTTAGGGGTTCCATTGAGTCCATAAACACTCATAATTCATCACTTCTATAATCTTGTGGGTAAGATCTTGGGGCGAAATTATAATTGGACAAACAGATTCCTCTCATTCGGAGGTCGCATCACCCTTATGAATAGTGCCCTTATCACTAATTCCATACACATTTTGTCTACTTTTAAGGTTCCCAGAAGTGTTCATGCTAACATAGAAAAGATTATGATGTCCTTCATTTGGGATTGGTAGAGGGAGGGTAAGTTCCATAGTGCATCGGGGAAGTGGATTGCTAGACCTCTTTCTGAAGGTGGGAAGAATTTTTGATGTATTTCAAATACCATGAAAGGGATGCATGCCAAACTAGAATGTGAAGTAATGGAAGGTCGATCCTTATGGCGTAGATTGGTGCAAGAAAAATATGGTCTGAATATGAATGAGTCAAGGGCACGACCATCCAAGATATGGAATATGATTAATCCTTACTTGGAGTTCTTGTACCATCATTCCAAATGTTTGGTGGGAAGAGGTGACATTAACTTATGGCATCAAGACTGGGGGGCTGGAAGGTTATGGTTCTTGGGGTGTCCTACCCCGAACCTCTCTTTTAGGGAAGCCAATGACCATCCGAGCTTCATCCAGGATATTCTTGATGAGAACCAACATGTTAGGTTTAATTCTATGGTCATGAGTGATGAATGTGAAAATCTTGTTTTTACAGGCTCCTCGACTAGAGAGTTCTCTTTGAAGGCCTTATCTCAGATGAGGAGGGGTTTTGTAAATCATAATCCTTGGGGGGTGACGTTGTGGTGCAAGGAGATCCCTTCCAAAATTGAATTCCTCCTATGGAGGGTGAGGAACTAAGCCTTTCCCACTGACGATAACATCAAACGAATGGGTTTTTAGTTGGCCTCACGGTGCCGGTGTTATAGCATCCCCAAGGAAGAAACAATGGATCACCTGTTCTTTGAAAGTGAGTGGGAATTATTGATTTGGAAGGAGTTTGGGGATTTTACTGGTTGGAATGGTCAGGATTGTTCACTGGATGGTTTTCACAGTGCATGGTTTCAAGGAGATGGGAAACATGGAGTCGAGAGGAAGGCTCGGGTGGTGATTGTTTCAGCAGGGTGCTGGACCATCTAGACGGTGAGGAATTCTGCGCTCCATAAGTGTTCTTGGGGATCTGAGGTTATATTTCTTTTAATAACGAAGAACAATTCCAGGATTTGGTTCGGTTATTTGCAGACTTTCATGGCACACCATCAATGAGGGGCCTGGTCTCGAATCAGTTCCTCTCTAATCATGATGGCACCTCGGGTTAGGGGCATTAGGTCTGCTGGAATCCGCTCCACTATGGTCTCAAGATTAATATGGATGGATGCCTAGTTGGGGGGGAGATGCGTGGAGGTGGTGTCATCAGGAACCCACACGGGTCGGTGATAGCGGCTTTATCTTCTTCTTATGGTAGGGGTGATGTTTTAAAAGCGAAGGTGCATGAAATGCTCACAGGGTTGGAGCTTTGTGACCAACGACACATCGATCTGATGGCGGTGGATATAGATTCTCTCATACTTTTCAAAGAACTCTCTGGTCCTATCCAATTTCCTTGGAATGTCTCCTACCTCATTAGAAACTGCAAACAACTTTGGGGCACTCAAGTTAGGATCAATCATACCTGGCGGGAGGGGAATCCGTTTGCAGACTTCCGGGTATCTCTGGAACCTCCGGCTGAATGTTTGTCTCTCTTCCTTAACATCGGCTCAGTCCCTAAGCCGGGAGTGAGGTTTTTTATTAATGAATCTTTGTGTTTTCATTTTTTTCGGCCCCCATGATTCTCTTCTTCCCTATTTTTTATTCTTGTTTTCTGGTTTTATGTCTTTCTGTACTCTCTTTTATTCAATAAAAATGTTAGTTTTCAGTCAGTCTATACCCATAGTTTGAGTTAGACTGAGGATCTGAACTCCAGCCCAAAATAAATGAGTTAGGGAAGGGGATGAAGTCGGTATTACACTAATGGTTTCATTCCACCCAGACTGAGGCTTTGAGGTGAGGATAATGTGTTGATGTGATATGTGGATCCCTAGTGATATAGAGACTTGATTTTTTCCCTTATCCAATTTTAATTATTTCCTTATACACTTTTGTAGATGATAATTATGCCTAACCCATGGAACATGTGATCAATATGGCTTAGGTAATTAATATTGTATAAGAAATGGAGTTGGGATAAATGCTAGTAATGAATATAAATGAACCTTGTAAACAATTTGCACTTGAACTATCCCTTTCTTACATTCCATTCATTTTTTAATTTCATGAACTATATATTAGACTATATTTTTTGTAGACATCATTGGTTGTGGCTACTGAGTTTTTTACTGCCACCCTATTTGGGCCATCATTGGGTACCCGAGCCGACTTCTTGGTTATAGATTAGGACAAGGGCGAAGTCCCTACTCTAGGATATTGAGTTTGGCTCGGGATGTACATGGATAAGGACCCAAAATTGAGCCAGGACCCGTTTTATGTTTTTGACATTTGTTTTATTTTGGTATTCTTTCACTTTTCACTTATAGTATGACACATCATTGTTGTATTTGATTTATTATTGTACCCATTTGGGAAACATATAGTTATGCATGTTTATAGGTTGTTTAAATTATTTCCGAAATTTATACTATTTTTTGTTGTGGCTTACTCTATTAAATATTTTATAGTCACCCCACGTGACTCATCAGACACTCTCCACTAGTCAGTAACCTCAGGTATATGAGGAGGTGTGTTTAAGGTCATGTGATGACCCTATTCGGAGCACCAGTTTAGTGGATTATGGGTTGGGGACGTTACAAAGTGGTATCATATGAGTTCATTTGTCTTTATTACTATTTGGGGATGGTAGATAGTATATTAATATAGTGTCAGTCCATGGTAATTATCTTGTTCTTGGGAGTAGATAACCCATATAAAAGGGAAAACCCAAGTCACCCTAGGTTGGAATTACTGTTCGTGATGTGTGTTGTTATAGTTGAATGATATTTCACCATCAGGTGATGCACATGTTGTGTGATTTTAATGAGTTCTGATATTTTTCTCATGGATGGAATGGTGTGAGGTTGTGCATTCATGCATCATTTTAGTCATCTATGTATATAGGTTTCATGCATCATTATAGGCACAAGAACGGGATGGGTGTGCGGGGTGTAGAGAGTAGAATACATTTTACTTATTTGATAAATATGAATAAAATGAAGCCTAGTAATGTTAATGAACTGTGGGAATGAAAATAATTCAAATTAATAGTTATGTAATATCATGTATAAAGAAATGTTGTGACCGTGGTTAAAATTTTGGGTTGGGATAAATTGTATAGGTTGATTCAATGTCTTAAAGAAAAAGTCTTTCTTAATTATAGTAAAATTGATAATGAATTTTTTTTCAAATGAAATGTGTAAGTGAAATAAAATGATGGTTTAAACATGTTGTGAAGTGGTAAATGTGCCTAAGAGGGATGAAACCATGTGGTAAAAGAAGAATCAAGTCAAAGAGGTGTTGACAAAGTACTTTTGATTAAGTGAATTGGTAACCCCATGTTGACCATGACTGATATGTATGGTTGAGGGTGGTGTTCTAAGTGTGATGATGACCATTGGTATAGAGTATAAAGAATGGTTTGTTTAAGATTTAGAGTATGAGACCTTTTTTCATCTGTGGTTAAGTCCTGTTGGTCATTATTCTAAGCATCTAGTGAATGATAAGTTTAAAAATGAGAATGTTAATATTCAATATTGGGTATCCCTTTTGTTGTCAGGTGGACCATTATATCTGTGGGTTGGGGCAGTGAGAGTGCTCTAGTTCGAGACATTGGATTTAGATTGTGAGGCCCATCTAGTTGTGATATGGCCAAGGTGGTGTGTTTAGGGAACCCAGGGTAGGGTTGTGGCATTTGGTATGTGAGTAATTTTTCGGTAGTGTGTGTGAGGAAACTCTCAGGGTTTGTGACTGTATCTAGTGCATGCTGGACCCTAAGGATGGTGCTTAGGTCTTGGTGAACTTTTTAGTAGAGACCTTGTGAGTTATTTCTTGATTCCTGGAGATGATGTTTTTCTCAGTGTTGATAAATCAATACACCTATGGTGTAAAACCTAGAGAAGATGGTGGTTTGGAGTCCTAGGAATTTTGTGCATCCGAATGGGAGTGAGAGGTCCATTCATGAGCATTATTTCTTTGTTTCCTGATAGGAATGGTTTGGAGAGAGGACCAATGGATTCTCCTAGTTGTAACTCCAGTCCAGGGAGTTTATATCATTAAAACTTCAAGGTGACCTACGGGAGGGGTCATATAGGGCTTCTAGTGATTTGGGGAGTGATCCACACATGTAGATGATTTTGACATTGATGGTGGGACTCAGAGTCTTACATGGTGCAAGATTGGCCTTGTGGGATAACTGGAAAGGCTGATGGTTGTTTGTACCCCTCAAGTTGTCATTATGTGATGATACTTTTTGAAAATCATGGGTGACTTCGGGGGTGGTTATCCCTGTGGTACATGCACCTTTGAAAAAAAATCATGGTAGATGCTTCAGAGGCAGTTTCAATGTATGTTTAGTAACACTATGTTTATTTAATGGTGTAGTTGGGCCCTATATCTTCATAAGAAAACATTAGTTTTTGCGATATGAGTTAATGATTGTTTCAAAGGGTTGTATCGTATGAATTTTATACTCGTATGTTTGGATGATGATTAATGGAGGTCTAGACGTTGTTTTTGAGAAGAAAATACTAGGGTGACTGAAGTGTGGTTATATGATTTTTGTGGATGGTGGAACAGTGGTGAGGGTGGTCACATGGATGAACATGTTATAATGAATGGGTTTCTTGTTCGGTGAGATGTTGAGGCTGCCTTAGGGTTGATGAGAATGACTAACCAAGTGGAATGGTTGGGTATGTAAGCAGGTGATGGGATACACATAGATAAAGGTCAATTTGTGAGAGACTATTGGTTTGATTGGTGTGGTATAATGTTGTGATTTATTTGTTAGTTTCCAGGGATTCATTAGGAGAACTCGAGAGGTGTGGTGGTAATGGAGCCACATGAAACGTTTTTTATGTATGCTTGGTTATTTGGCCATGAAGCGATGGTTAAACTTGGTCGATAATCACACATTAGTGATTGTGGTTAATTTTTTATGAGATACATTTGGTAGGGAGGCCTGAAATCCATGGCAGGTCATAGTGTCCAATAGTTTGACATCAAAAAATGGATAAGTTGGTGGTTGTTTTCTTCCAATACTTCTTACCATACCTCATCTAGTGACGAGTGTTCCCAATATCTTAATATCATCATAAGTACATTGAGAAGCTATAGCTTAAGGCAAGAGACATGAAGGTGTTTTGTTTGATGAGGGATATCATAGAGTTTATGACCATGGGTGAAGTATGTGTGAAGCCTGAGGATGTGATGTACTCCCTCAATGGCTTTAGGTGAGGTCCTCGAGATAGAATAGATGTTGAAAAATGTTAGGGGAGTCATTCACAGGATCCTCTAATGGGAACTTGGCGATGATCATTTCTGGTTTTGGAAAAAATATAGATATCCATATCTATGTTTTGGGGTTTGGCTAGTGATTTAGTGTAAGATGTGGAGGTTGGAATCCCAAATGGTGAGCAATGGTAACAAAACTCTTAACGTGGGGAGTGATAAATCTTTCCTGGATGTGGAGAAGAGAGCATTGAGTCGACGAAGTGGATCTAGGGTGCCAATGTGGAACCTTGGATGTGCGTGTTAGGTTCCTCAGAGTTTCATGTAGGCTTTGGAAGTGATGTATGATAATCCATGTGTTGGATTGAGCTCAGGGTGGTTCCATGTGTATCTTGTGATGTTTGTGCTGAGTTGTAGAAAGGTGTGGGTGGATATGACAACATGTTATTTCAAGAGAAGTTGGGGCCCAATAACCCCAATGATGATTTGGGTTAGACTTGGGGTTTTTCCCTTGTGTGGTTTAAAAACGTCGCGTAGTTGAGTGAACCTTGTCCATGTGATGTGGTTTCATTCGAAGGGTGAAGCCTGATGATGGACTAGATAACAATAATACCATAATGATGGACTTATACTAGAATTTATGAAATGGCCTCAGTGGGTGTGTGGGACGATAATTACAGTATTAAAGTCAGTAAGCACCTTGGGAGGGTGAGAGAAAGGGGTAGCCTACCATCAGTAGAAGGTAGGTGTTCTGGGACAAGACAGTCAGAGTTGGTCTTACCTAAGATGGTAAAATTTAATGAGTGTGGTGAGAATGACCCACCTCTGGGATAATGTTGTAGCTGAAATAAATTTTTTTAATGATATTATAACTAAATAAGGTAATGTTAATATTACTCCATTGATGGATTGTGTAGGAATTTACTTTTGAATGGTTCTGATGGTGCGGTTGGATTCCAATGTTTGGTATTACCCTATGGATTCTAGGGCGCAGTGAGTTGGAATATGTTAGGTGAGGGAAAATATGGGTTGAGTTCTTTTGGTCCTTCTTGGATGGAGGAGGTTCCATGTAACCCTAAATAGTGGATAGAACTATAACAGATAAATGGTTGGTTGATGACATGATCAGAGTTTCAGGTTGGGAGGACTCGAGTGGTAACCATTCTGGTGAGTTGGCCCTAGTATATGGCTTTCTCAAAGTTTAACTGGTCAAGTAGATAAAATTTTCGAAATGCATTTGGATGTGTATTTGTGGAATGAAATCATCCAGAAACATTGTTGTATGGGTCATGTGTTTTCCTTTGGGTGATATCGGGTTTGGGTCACCGTTAGAGTTTGAAAAACAAAGGAAAATGATTCCATGTGATTTGGGTCATGAGTTGTATAAAAGATATGCCCGATGAGGTTTCAATTGGTTCCTCCATGATGATGTGATGTTTTTTTGTTATTTTTCCTTGTTTTTTGACTTAGGTTTCATTGCGTCATTTTTCCCCTTGAAGTTATCATGGTGGGAATGGTTGATGTGGATGCATCCTTGAGGATTTCTCATCTCGTGTTGTGGTTGTTGTGAGGAAGGCTTGTGGGCCAAGTATGTGCCCTTGTTTCGTGTTATATGGGAATTGCGATGTTCAATTAGAAACTAGGAAAGAGAAAATGGATAGTAAGGGATAATGTAATGGACCTTAGTTACGAAATCATAGTGATTCATGGAAGATTGGCTCGAGGATGAGCTGTTATATGGTGGGGAGGTTGTAAGATCCCAAATTTCTCCATTAGGTATGTTCTTATTTATGTTTCAGTTTAAGTCCCTATTTTTGGTTAAATAACCATTTTCCCAGGTCCTTGAGAAGTATTGGGGGTGTTTCGTGCTACGAGACATGAAAACGGGGAAAATAGGGCTTTCTGGGAAATCTGCATGGTTTGCATACGGTCTGGAAAACTATACGAGAGATGGGCATGCAGGTAGTAGCCTCTACAGGGTTTCCACAAGGTTTGAAAAACCTTGTGGCTAAACTATGCGAGAGTTCTATTTATGGATATTATCTTCTACACAGTTAGTTCATAGTTTTGAAAACCATACTGGTAAATCATGTGGCCTAGAAAAGATTGAAAATTTAAAAAATTACCACTCTGGGATTTTAAAAACCATTATGGTTTCTAATCTATTACACCCCTTTAACCCTATTGAGTATCTTAAACGAAACAAACTTCCCAAGGGGGGTTCTCCCTAGATTATTAGCGATTTGGAGTACTGTTGTTTATAGATCGAAGTCCTGAGTAAGTCTAACGCTCCTCTTGCTTCTCTTTTTGGTATTTGGGCTTGTGGTTTCTCCTATCTTCTTCTAAAAACCTAAAAGCCTATTTTTTCAGTGGAACCTATGTTGGGGCTTCAAGGTGTTCTGAAATACATATCTAAGGCCATGATTAAGATTGACTTCATCAATAGATTCATGGTAGGTTTTCTACAAGTATTATACAATAGTTTTATTTTCGATTTGTGCAAGGAATATTGTGTTCTTCTTTTCTCTAATTGTATTATTGGATTGATAGGAGTGTTTTATAAAAGGGTAATTTATGTGAGAAATTGAAACCCTAAAGATCCCAATGGGATTTGTAGAGGAGTACATGACCTTTCTAGGTCCACCCATGGGGTGCACCAGCAAACCTAAACCTAGAGTGTGGAAGGGTTAAGTGGTGGGTTGCCAAGTAATAATGTGGAAACCAAGTAGAATATGTCTTATTAGTTGATTAAGTTGTAAATGGAATGATGATAAATATGTGTATAGTGATAAAGGCATAAGGAGTTGTTTAGAATGAAATGAAAATAGTCTAATTGGGTCAAACGAGATTATGTCAATTGTTTCAGGAATTTTGGTTAACAATTCCTAAAGGGATTATGGCATATTAAATGGTGAAATTGTAATTGAGTAATGAAATGGGAAATGGGGAATGTGTTAATGGGATATAATACCGTAATTGATGAATTTTCGGAATGGGTTAATACATGAGAATAAGGTGGTGTAGCTAAATGATTGAATGTAATAAAGGGATTGTGTTACGTAATATGAAAATTGTACTTGAAATGCATATGTGGGTAAATTATTGTGAAATGATTATCGGGATAAATGGGTTCATGAATGGTCAATTATGAATTTGGATAAGGCATAGGGGTAGTTGAATATACCCAATGGGTTAAGGCATGGAAATTAGAATTTGGGTATATGGATATGAATTGAAATTGGAAAATGTGTTTATGGGTTATGGAATGATATGAATTCCCACATTGTTGATATGTATTTTGAATACTAATGGCCTTGAAAATTATTGGTTGTGTAATCGTGTGGTTATGGTGACTTGATAAATAAGCATGTACACATGGCTTGGTAGAGTGGGGTATTGACTTGAGGTTCGACACCCACAGTTCAAGTAAGACTAAGGTGGTAAACTCTGCCCCAAAATGCATGTGTTAGGGAAGAGAGTAGAATCACTATTTCTTTAATAGTTTCATTCCACATGGACTGAGGCTTCGCGATGAGGATAATGTGTTGATGTGATATTGGGTTCCCTAGTAAGAAAGGTACTTGATTTTCTCCTTATGCATTGGTATTGATTCCCTTATACCCTTGTGTAGATGATAATTATGCATAACACATGGAACATGTGATCAATATGGCTCATGTAATGAATATGGTAAAATAAATAGTGTTTGGATAAATTCTAGTAATTAATTTAAATGATCATTGTTAACTAATGGCACTAAACTTTCGCCTTTCTTACATGACATTATTTTTTTACTTCCATGAAATATCTATTAGACTGGATATTTTGTAGACACTATTGGTGGTGGACTACTAAGTTTTCTACTCGCACCCTGATTGGACTGTCGTTTGTTACCTAAGTATACTTCTTCGTTTCAGTTTAGGACAATGGATAATCTCCTACTCTATGATGTTGAGATGAGATCGGGATGTACATGGAGAAGAACCCAGACTTGGAGTCGGTACCCGTTTGGAGTTTTGATCATTTGTTTTATTTTGGGTTTCTTTAACTTTTCAATACTTGTACAACATGACACTATTTTATTTGATTTGTGATTGTTCCCCTTTGGTAAACGTTTTGTTATGAATGATTACTGGTTCTTCGAATTTTTTCTACTATTTATATTGTGTTTTGTTGTGGATTACTCTAGTAAAGAGGGTATAGTCTCCCCACATGACTCATTAGACCCTCGCCGCTGGCCAGAATCCTCTGGCATACAGGGAGGAATGCTTGAGGTGAGGTGACAACCCAGTTTGAAGCACCAATTTATTGGATTCTCGGTTGGGGATGTTATATAAAAAAAATAAATTACTATTTACCAAGGTGAAACTAAAATAGTAAAAGTATGTAAACTTAGAGGATAAGGAATAAAATATATGAAAAATGTTTTATTTTTGTTAGAGGTTTTAATAAACCATATTTTACCTCCACAACATTATATATTAATTCTTGATCCACTTTGGATGAGATTGACTTCCAATTATTGAATTGTTTTTGGTATTTAGAAAAAATGACACTCATAAATTATAAAAGGGAACCCCTGCACCTCAATTATCCCCACATAAATATCCATTTTTTTTAAAAATCATACCAAAACATATCCCCAAAAACCATATACATGTTATTGATCAAGTATTATTCCAAAAATATCAACCCTAGGGTACTTAATAAGACATCTAAATGAATTTTTTCTATGAAAATGTAATTATCTTCTTTAAGAAAATTCCGTTTTTACATATTCTATTACAAAATAAATTCATGTATAAATAACTAAAATATAATAAAAATACTAATACAAATAGACATGTTATTATATTTATTCAGCAACCTATATCCATCTCCTATTTCATCAAATTGGAATCGAAATCTTCAGTCATGTGTACAGTGTACTACTGTCTCGCTAACCGATGTAATTCGTTTTTCACCACTTCCACTCCAAAATTGATATAATGATGGATTTATAGTATATAAATGATATTTATGAAATAATTATACTTCTAAAGTTATTATATCATAAACATATTCCTATTTTTCAATCTGTTCAAAAATGTTAACATCATTTATCATTATTTGTTGTCAACTTCCACCACGAAGCGATGTGATATGTGTTTTCATTATATTTTGAAATGGATGGTAAGAAGGAAATATTTAATAAATATATATGATATATATGATATAAAAAATAATTTTTAATGGTTAATTTTTTACCTTTCTTTCATTCCATCCATAGAAAAATGGAAACACGTTTCTTGCATACTTAGAGCCTACCGTCTATGTGAATGGAGTAATCCATTTTTTATCTCTAAATATTGTGGATTACTATAAATATTTCTATAGTGAATTTAAATTATATGTATATAATTATTAGTATATTTATTATGTAACTATGATCAATGTATAGGTACCTATAGTACCAAGAAAATATACATGAAAACAAAGAAGATATTACCCGAAACATGATTTTACCGAGGACTTATTTATATAATGGTAATAAAATGTGAATAATAAATTTTATATGGTTTGATATATAATATCATGGTTTTTAATATATTTATAATAAACCAATATTTTTTATATAGTTTGTTCAAACATGTATGAATCAATTCGAGATTGAGGTAAGGGTTTATCATATCAAATTATGTTCTTTGGTAAATATGTTGTGTTAATCCCCTTTATTCGTTGATGAGGAGTATTTACAGCCCATTAAGGATGTTATATCATGATTCTATTTATTTTAATGATATTTAAAATTTAATTTTATGTTATTATTCCACGGTGGTTAACACTCAAAATATTATAATAGTTGTAATAGATTTTGGTCTAACTTTTATTTATGTGTGACACATGTCATATTAACCAATTGTTTTTCTTGTGTAGTGTATATAATACCCATGATTTTATTTTATTAATATTATTATAATATTTATGGGAATTAAATATCCATAAAAATTTATTTTATTCATTGATATTATGATTCAAAAGTTACCACGGTGGTAAGGATTTTATGTTATAATTGCATAGTTTATCGAGTTTATTTGTGACTGTGCTTCTAATTATGAAATATTATGATCTATATTTCATGAAAACCATTATTTTAATCACATAATGTTATTTAATTAGAATATATTATTTTATTTTATTATCCACTATTTAATAACTAACGAGTCCAAAATCAATTTTTAATGAAAAATTAATTTTTTTTCTTTAGTAGAAAATCCTTTTTCTTCCATATCAATGTTTTCTAAAAATATTATCAAAAATGTCTAAAAAATGTTTTTAATATTATTATATTAATGTATAAAACCATTTTAACCAATAATTTAATTTTATAAAAAATTATTTAAACATAATCTTTTTTTCGATTTCCAAATGAGGAGCATTTTAACTTTTTACCAAAATGTTAAAAGAATGTTTTCTTTAAAATTGAATAGAGTGAACAGAGTTTTTCACCTTCATGACCAATCTTTGTCTTAAATCTTCCATTATATCTTTCCAAGGATATTTTAAAATAAAGTGTTTCCCATAATATTTCTAGAATATCTAGTTTTGAAATTTTAATTTCTAAAGTAGAAATTTTATCTTCATTAATAATGTTTTAATGATATTTTAATGGTACTGTTATTCAACAATGACAACATCCTTTAGTATATTTTATGATTTACTAGGTATATGATATAATGGTAGAATCCTTATTTTTTCTATGGATTGTTTATGTTTTTGGTTGTGATGATGATATGTCTATCAAACATGTTTATCTTCTATGGGTTATGATATGATGAAATCATGAATTGTATATTAAACACATTCCATTTACATGAATTATGCTAGGATTAAATAATGAAATTTCTTTTGAACCAATTTATTTTATATGGGTTATTATATGATCAAATTTTAATGAAACCCTTTATTTTCATGGATTATGATATGATAAATGTTTTATGATATTTTGGTACACAAATGAGTGTTTTTTATTATGTACTAGGTGAGACCTATATCTCCCTAAAATGTATAGTGTAAATATGGATAAATCAAGAGTTAATTATTTTACGTGTGAACCTGATTTCTTGTTCAAAATTTTATGAGTGGACCTGATTTATTGTACATATTGTTATGTGTGAACATGTTATCATGTCTATAAGGTTTTTCTGGAACTAGTTTCATGTCTATAATGTTATGTATGGACCTAGTTTCATATCTATAAGGTTGTTTATAGATTAAGATTCATGTTTGTATGTTTATTTGAAGGCCTTATTTCATATACTTAACATAATGATAGAACCTGTGTCTATTTATACATGTTCACCATGTTATAGGAATACATATTTTTCAAATAATTATACCTATGTTTTAATCTCTTGGATTATATTTTTTGATTCCCTTTTTTATTAATGTCTTATTAATAGTGAAAAATTATTCTAGGACTCAAGGCTATGATCCATTTTATGTAGGGTATGTTTTTCAAATGTTATAATAATAATCTCATGCCCTTATTCTCATGTTATGTTTATGTGATTAATTATACCCCCTTTTCATACCCTGACAGAGCATCTCAGCTCACCCTTTCTTATGATTCATTTCCATTTGTCATGAAGAACTGATTTAAGTATTGTATGTATTATGATACGATCTCTATGGGAGATTTTAGAGATATTTCAAAAAATAAGAAGTTTATGTATCATGTATCAAAATGCAATAAATTTTTTATGATACTTGGGCATGTATTTGTGAATTGTATTGAATATTCATCTCAAAAGATGAAATATTTATGTATGAAAATACTAGGTCACTATGTTGGTATTAAAGGAATGTTTTAGTTAACCATTGAAACAAGGATCAGAAGTATTTAGTGATAACCCTAAAGAGAATTACATGTATAAGAAAATGTTCTGGAACATTGGAAATGGATAGAGCGATTGGTTTTTAAAAAGATACAAACATTTCTAGATACTATATGTGGATGTGGATCCAGAAAATTTACACATAGGCATAATAACTCCAAAAAGGGAATATTGGAATTTTACTCAATCATCTTCGTTTTCATGAAAATGGGTCTTTCTTCACACCCATTTTCAACCACCCTGGGAATATTAGTCGGTTAATCCAAATTTTCATTACGATCCATCATAAAGGATTTGAATTAATGATGGTCATGGATGGCCCAATTTAAACCTATAGTGTCTTATATTGAATATAATGTGTCATTATTTAGTCATATTTTAAATGATTTTTCATGATTATTTGGTTTCCCACTATGAATATCACTCTCTATAATTTTTTGGATGTCATTGTTCTCTTCTATGTCCATATTTTTACTTCCCACTAATTTTATACTATTTGGAAACCATATTTTTTGTTATTTTATACAACCTTAGTATTTACCATTCTCAATTCTCAAGTGGAATTTTTTTAACCCTGTTTTGTCATGTAAATTTTCCTTAAAGGGATTTTTACATGTTAAACACATGACTCCCAAGCATAAGATAAAATTGGGAGGATAAATTTTTTTTAACGGATGGAAAAATGTAACACCCTAATATTTCAAGAAATTTTTTAGATAAATTCATTTTATTTGATAGGATACATTATATTCAACACTATGTTTAAACGAACTGTTCTGTATTATTAAAATATTTAAGTTTCACCACTTTACCTCAGTCATTAAATTGGTGGGTATGAACATGACTAAATAAATTATGAAAATTATAAGTTGTATACATGTATCAGAAATATTCAATTGAAATCAATTGATTAAAAATAAAAATAAGAAACATTTTAAAGTAAAAGAAATGTTTTTCTAAAGGACTGCTTTATGCATGCAATGTGTTTTTATCATAATAAATCAAATTATTCACTATTTTTGGATGATGTTAATGAAATTTATATATTATATATTCAATAAAAAAATTATCATTCATTTAATAGTTTTCTATGAATGAGATAAGTATATGTCTATTTTTACATTTAAAAATAAATTTTTATAAAATGTGGTTCTCTCATGAACTTATTTGAAAATTAAATTTTATGGAACACTATATTTTTATTTAAATCATTTAAAATATTCAAAGTTATTTTAAAATTCATTTAAAGGAAAAATTATCTCAATTATATTATTATTAATAAAATATATTTCATTGGAATAAATTTTTTATTCAATTTTTACATAATTTTATTTATACTAATAAGGACTTTTTCCTTGGAATACAACTTTTCATCACATCTGTGGGTTAAATTTTAAAATAAATTATACCAAATTTGTGAACTAAATTAAATATATAATTAATATAATATTTTTAATTATAATAATAAATAATATATATTAATTTCCACATAATTTTTTGTCATACTAAATGGTAAAACAGTAAAAATCAATTACTATAGTTAAAGTCAGAATATCTTTTTGAACATAACATGTGTTTTTGTAGAAATTCATTATCTACACACATAGTAATTTTATTTGATAAATTTTAATTTATATTTATATTCACTAGATAAAAATTATATAATAAATCTCATTTATGATTTTTCATAAAGTATAACCTACCAAGGTAAATAAATAAAAAACTAGTTACCGTGGAGAAAACTAAAATGGGAAAAGTAAGTAAACTTAGAGGCTAATGAATAACATGTTTAAAGTAGGTTTTTTATTAGATATGTTTCAAAACCGTATATTAACTACAATAAATTATTTATAAATTTGTGTGGTACTTTTTTTGAGAGTTTCTTCCCATTATTGAGTAGTTTTTGGTATTTGAAAAAATTTCACCCCTCCCCAATTTTAAAAGAGATCCTCCTCAAAAAACTTCTTCACACAAAATAATTAATATTATATAACCAAACCCCCAAAAAATCTCTCCCAAACATCGTTATCCAAATTCTATATCTTATTTTATTTCCAAAAGATAATCCCTATTGTCCTTAAAAAGAGATCCAAAAGATAATTTTCTAAGCGAAGGTAATTATCTTCTCTAATATCTTTCTTTCAACATATTCAATTACCACATTACTTCATGTATTAATAATTCCAAAATAATAAAAAATATCTACCATTGAATTATATGTTATTATATTTATGTAATAACCCATATTTGTATCCTTTTAAATAAAATGGGAAATAAAACCATCGATTATGTATATGGTGGAATATAGCCTAACAAATAAATGTAATTTGTTTTCTATAACTGCCTCTCTCGAGTGTAAATAATAAATTATTTAATGTATATATTTTATATATTTGAAATAATTATACTTATATAATTATAATATCACAACTAATTCTTACTTTTCAATCAACTTGAAAACAATAACATTACTCGTTCGAACGTGTGCACTATCGCCTCCACAATGTGATGTGATGAGTTTTTTCATTTTAGTTTTACATGTATGGTAATAATGACATATTTAATAAATATATATGATATATATGATATAAAAATTAGTCTTTATAGTGGAATTTTTATTGAACTTTCTTTCATTCCATCCATTGAGTAAATGGAAACAACATTCAAGCACACGTAGGATCTACCATCTCCAAGAAAAGTGTAATCCATTTTTCTATCTCTAGATTTTATATATGAATATAAATATGTATATAATAAATATAAATGATATTTAAATCATTATTAAAACAAATTATATCATGTAACAATGATAAAAGTGCAATTACCAAAATAGCTGAACAAAAACATATATGAAAAACAAAGAGTTATTACCCAAAACGCGATTTTAACTAGGAATTGTTAATAAATGGGTAATAGAAATAATATGTTAATCATATATGGTATGATTTATATGATTATAGTTATTTAATATATTATTAATACATCTATATTTATTATAAAATAGGTTTTAATGTGTGTGAATAAATTTAATACGTGAGGTAAGGGTTTATCGTCTCAAATTGTCTTCTTTGGGACATATGTTTTGTTATGAACCTATGTTCCTTTATGAGGTATATTTATAGACAATTTGAAGTTTTATTTCATTATTCAACTTATATTAATGATATTTAATAATTTAATTGAAGTTATTATTTAATTTATCTTATGATTCTAAATATTACCATTACGGTAAGAGATTTGCATCTCACTTTTATTTTTGTGAGGAAGATGTTATATTCGCCACTTGTTTCACATTTAAGGTTTCTATAATACCCATTAAATTAATTTATAATGTTTTTTATGATATTTATTGGGATTTAAATATTGATATAATTGTATTTATTTTATGGGAATTATGATTCCAAATATTCCAAAGTGGTAAGGGTTTTATGTTACAATATCAGTATTTATTGAAATTATTTTTTATAATGATTCCAATGATGGAATATTATGATATATATCTCAATAAACTCATTATTTTTCTTATAATATGGTTATTTATAGAGAATAAACGTTTTAAATTTATTTTCCTCTCTTTAAGAACTAAAGAGACCAACATAATGTTTTTATGGAAGTTTTTTTTTGTCTTTTATCGATCAATAATCCTATTTTCCTCCATATCCATGTTTTCAAAAAAAATTCCAATTTTTTTTAATATTATTATATGAATTTTTAAATTCATTTTTACCCATGATAAATATTTTTTAATGAAATTTTAAATTTAATCTTCCTATCATTTTCCAAATGAGGTGTTTTTTGATTTTTTACTAGAATTTGAAAGGATTGTTATAGTTTAACTTTTAAAAAACGAATAGAATTTTCCACTATAATAATCCAAACATTTTTCAAAAATTCATTTATATATTTTTACGGATATTTTCAAAGAAACGGTTTTACACGATATTTTGTGAATGTCTAGTTTTAAAAATACGATTTCTCAAGTGGGATGGTTATTTTTATCCATAAATATTAAATAATCTAATAATGTTATTTCTATTCATCAATAAAAATTATCTTTGGTGTTTTTAATTTTTTATTTGGGATATAATCCAATGGCTCCATACTTATTCATTATTTGGATGGTTTTTTTATGATTATAATGATGTGATTTTTATGGAAAAAATTTGTATTTTTTGGGTTATGCTATGATTAAATGATGAAATATTTATTTAATCAATTAATTCTACATGTGCTATGCTATAATGAAATGATGAAAATTTCATTGAACCCATTTCATTTCAATGGGTTATTCAATTATGAATTTTTATGAAACCCATTTCGATTCATGGGGTTTGATATGATGATTTTTTATAATCTTAGGTCACACATATGTTTTATTTTAATTAGGTGATTTTTGGGACCTATATGTCCATCAAATTAATTTAATTATGATAGATAACTCATGAGTTAATTATGCTATTTGTGAAACTGATTTCATGTTTACAATGTTATGTGTAGACCTAGTTTCATATCCATAAGGTTACTTGTGTACCTGGTTTCATGTCTATAAGTTTATGTTTGGACCTAGCCTCATGTCCATAAGGTTATGTGTGGATCCGGTTTCATGTACATAAGTTTATTCATGGACCTAGATTCATTTCCATAAGTTTATGTGGGGTCCTGATTTTTTATCTTAAACATAATGAAGAACCTGTTTCTATCTATTCAAGTACAGAATGTTATTTACTTATGTATTTTCCACATTACTATTCCTATTTTATAATCTGATGGATTATATTCATTAATGAACTTTATGATTCATTTCTAATGAAATTCCATGTATTATTCCTAGACATTGTGTTATGATCCATGCTTTAAAGGGTATGGTTTTCAAATGTTAAGATCATGTTCACATACCCTTATGCTCATCTTATGTAAAATTTCAATTTTTCCCCCTTCTAAACCTTAATTAGCAACTAATATCGCCCTTCCTTATCCTTCTTTTCCATGGTTAATTAATAAAGTTTGTCTGCAAGTTATGTCTTAGTAGAAGATATTTATGGTAGATTTTGGAGATCGTTCATAAAATTAAAAAGATGAGGTATCTAGTTTCCAAACCAACTAAACCATTACAATCCTTGGGTATGTATTTATAAAATTGATTGAATATTAATCTCAAATGATGAAATATTTATGTGTGAAAATACTAGTTCACTATAATAATAACCCTTATATACCCAACAAATAAAATAAGTCTCAAGGTAAAACCAGAACAATACCTCCATCCAAGGATCCTCCTAGAATATTAAAGTTAATGATCATCTGGGAGAACTCAATATATTATTTTAATAACACTAATGGTGATCATCGGAGTGGTCCATACCATTGGGTCTCTCCATGATGAAATACAAAAGGGAACATAAAATATCGTGATATAGAGATAGGATGTCTCACCTATGTCCTATGAGGTATTGTTAACCCTAACCTAGATAAACCCCCAGGCAGGGGATCAAAAATCCATGTATACAGGTCATGTCATTAATGAACCTACCTCAGAAAGAATAAATTATATAAGATCATACCCTGGGACACACATAGGGATTTAGGAACATTATCCTATAATAATCTCATAGATGGGATCACACGATGTTCTTAGGATGTGATGCCTCATTGTACCCTCATATGGATAGACCAAGAGAAAACACCCTCTAGATATATATCTATAATACTGAGAATATCGGGAATAACCTACCCCTAAAAATGTGTATGATGTGTACTTGGTTTAAATGGAGTTTAGTTTCTGCTATGGGTCTTCGTGTATACTTTGGCACATGACCATGTCCAACATCTTGTGCTTACGTACTCCAATGGTGTCCAGGGACCTGGCTGATTGTGGGTACCTATCCTTTCCGATATTCTTGATTCATTCGCATATTCCATGTTTATAACCAGATACCTGGATGTTTCTATGCCCATGAACCTCAATATTTTACACCGAAGATCAAACAATGGATAGACGATGTGTGGTATGTCCCACAAGGCATGTGGTATTTTATTTTCTTGAAACCCAGCCACTGAAGACATGGTACTGTAAAGTGTGTGTTCTTCTAAATTCCTACTATGTATGTAAGTATTATCTAAAACAATATAACATTCATGCTTATTCACCCCATGTATCCACTAACTATGCTCTAGCTGCAAATATCACTAAAGAACCCAGATCTAGGTTGAATGGAATCTAATTGTGTTTGGTGGCTATATTTTTGCCACCGATTTCACATGAGAAATGTCTTTCATCATACCACATCACTATAAATCCAAAACACACATGAAAAACATCTAATCATATCCCCTATCATCTATAATAATTTTTATACCACATTTTTTCCATCAATCCTGAATCCAAACCTAAAGTAGTGATCTATTTCTCTAAAGAATAATTTTCTACTAGGTATTTGTCAAACCATAATCCAAATTAAACACTAATGATTAATATTTTAGGGACTATATGATAAATGAAAAAAACAACAACATGATAAAAAACCTCATCCATTTTTCATGTTGGCTCAAATCCATTATCATAAGAATGACAAATGAAGAATAAATAGTTATGAATTATCAAACAATATCAATTCCAAATTTTTAGAAGAAAAATATATGCTCGTAATTCAATAATTGAACAATGAATCAATTTTTTATGATGATTGATTCATTTTAAACATGGGATAATCAAAATGGGTATTAAACCAAAATAATCAAATTTCATACATCATCTTTGGATTGATCGTAGAGGAGTAATGGTTTCAAACTTTATTCACTAACAATATCCATGAACTCCATTTCAAAATGATCATTATGCCATGATCTATTGTTATTCATCTGTTAACTCTCCTCCAAAAGGAGTATATCCCATACCTATGTTTATTAAACCAACACTAGGTATTTTCCATAAGCTGGATTAAGTATATGAGAACTAGGTTTTGGGTCATTTAATAAATAATAAATAAATTACTTTACTATTTTATTTATTAATCCACCCATGATTACACTTAATCCAAACACCTAATGCCGATAAATATTATACCAGTTCTTGGGTCAAATCTTCATTCAAGATTTAATGAAGGATTAATTTTTCCATCTAAAACTCCATTTAGGATTTATTCAATTGTTTCATAAAAAATACATGCACATGTTATATTATATTAAATATTTTTGTAGCATCAATAATGAGACTCCTTTATCACCAGAATCCCATGATTACTCAACAACTGGATTTGAAAATTTTCTTTGAAATATTACAAAATCTTACAAGAAAATATTCATCAAATTCTCCCCCACTAACCATATTTATTTTAATCCAAAAAAGAAAAGGCCACTCAAATAGGTGAGATAACAGATCCCACATCTGGTTCTCCTACTCTTATTTTCACTCCAAGTGATTTTGTTTTTGTCACTCAACACACAACAAGGGAAATCCTCACACAAGGAGGATATTTTACTTCTAATACTTTATCATCACCCAATACTTTGTGAAGGTATCTCCATCATCTATTTCCATATCACCCCAATAAATAACATGTGAAAATTCATTTATATTCCTATGTGGCTATGACACATGAATTTCATCAAGTATCCAGTCTATTTTTTGATGTTGGGACAAGAGGTATGTCACCTTATCAACCCTACACAATATTTGTAAAATCTTAATGAAACTCATAGATTACTTTTCACCCCATCCCAATCTCTATAATAATCAATGATGTGAGACCTTTAGGAAATAATGGTCTCCCTCATCAAACTCCAATGGCCTCCATTGTCAATTTTCATATGACTTATGATGTTGTTGGAAATTACCACCTATTCCTAGATAACCATAACCTTATACATTGTCTATCACACTAACTATATTTCCATGAATTCTAAATCACGTAGATCAATCCAAAAAAGTGGTAACCTAAAGGATAACCCATACGAGGCCTCTAATGGTGTTATACTGAAGGTGGAGTAATAACTATTGTTTTATACAAACTCCACCAATGGAAGGAGGTCCTCACAACTAAAACCAAATTAAATAATGCTATATTGAAACATGTCCATAAAAACATGAATGGTGTGTTATATCTATCAATCTATCTGGGGGTGGAAATTCATGTTCAAATGTAACTGAGAACCGATGGTCACATGTAATCCTCTCCATAATCCTGATGTGAAGTAAGAATAACACTCTAAAATGATCATTAAGGGAACTAAAAGAATACAAAATAACTATTTCATGTAAAGGTTTCCCAATATCTCTACTAAAATATTCTCTCAGATGGATGGGACATGGGGGGACTAGGTGAGTTTATCTAAATTCACCCGGATAGAATTGTGTCCTCTAAATGATCATTTAAGCTTCATCATCAATTCCATAAATATACCATCAAACATACACTCTAAAACATTAAGGGGTTGATCTAAACACATTGTAACCTAGTTCTCATTCTTAACCTAGTAAAAAGTGAATCATTAATAGAGTAACTCAGTGATAGAATTCATCATTCCTAGACAAGAAACCTGAAGCTAAATGTCTAATTACATCCTCACTACTCCTAGTTGTACTATTAATGGGGGTGTATGAAACTCCCTGATAGCCTCCTATCATAGTGTCACTTATACTATGGTATACCTTCATAGAAGGATAGCATTCCCCCGCCTTCATAAGATTCATCTGGAGCATGTCAAGTGTATATTTTAATAAGCAAGGTCTCATAGTCAACATATATAAGATGAGACTCCTTAACACCTTTTAGAAGTAGAGGGGTGAGAACCATAAAATAGTGTAAAGTTGAATTATCCTCATCTTCTAAGGAGAAATACATCGAATCCGACCACTCTGATGCATTTCGTAACAACTTTGAATAAGATATCCAACAAAGATAATCTATAAATATGATCCCCTTATGGGAGTATAGTATATTTTGAAGTTATAATCCTAGTGGAATGCTATCCACCCCCTCTGTTTCAGGTTAATATCATTCTATGAAAAGATATATTCGATACTATTATGGTCTAAGTAGATAATAAACAATTCACTCATAAGTTAGTGTGTCTACATCTTCTGGGTGAAGAACACCACTACTAGATCTAGATAATGGGTCATGTAGTTTAATTAAAACTATTTTGTTAGGAAAAATAATCAATCACTACTTCTCTCTACATATGAACAAAACCAAACATAGTTCCATAGTAATCATAAAACACTACGTACTCACAGCCAACTCTATCAGTCTCAAGATGGGGGATCTCTTCATCCACTACTGTAACTCCTAAAGATCTTGTTGTCACTCCTCCGTCCACATGAATGGATTCCCCTTTCCATTAAAATAATTATGGGATGAATACATCCAAGATAAAATGGGCGTGATTCTCATGTAGTATCCTTACAACCCAAGGAAGCGTTTCACCTCAAGCACACTCTTATGTAGCTCTGAAATTAGAACTATCTCAACCATCACCGGGTGCACTATTAATCGCTTTTATGAGATGCCATGGCGAAAGAAGTGGGACTCCCTAATATAAAACAGACAATTCATGAGAATTCCATAAAGTGGGTTCCCTTAGAGTATGTCTTGGATCATTCTCAAGTGTCTCATGTTATCCTCCTCTGACGTCGAGTACATTGGGGTGCTATCAATGAGGTCTACCATGCATCGATCTAATATGGGAACAAAGATAAAGTTAATGAGTCCTGTGGGAAACTATAGGGTGTTCATCATTCAGAAAGAAATCATCATGCACTCATAGTGACCTTAGTGACCTTGAAATACCTTCTTCAATATATCATCATCAAGAATGTAGAACTAGTGATAGACTAACCTAAGGATAATCTTCACAAACCATTTTTCCCCTTTCAACTGGTCTAAAAGGTAATTTTTCCTTTTTAGTGGATAATTATTCTTAAAAATCAACATATTCATGAGATGATAATCCACATATAAATTTGAGATTTTGTATTCTTTCTTGGAAAACAATAATGTGGCTACCAAATGTGACACACTAGGTCTGCCAAATACATTTCTCTAAAAATTCTATAACTAAAAATTCATCTCATGAATCACTCTAAGATGAATCCTTTATATTTTTGAATTTATTTATGTATTAGACAGGTGAAATTATTTACATAAATCGTTTAACTTATAGAAAGTTAATACCATCATTTCATCATGAAAGAAGTCCTCATACTCTTCCACCAATGTCAAAATAAGAATTCCCAATAAATATACTACTGAAAGGGTAATAATATTTTACTATTATGTAATCATTTTTATCATCTTATGTATGATTCCATCATTATCATCATAGGTTATATTTTCACCAATTATGGAAAACCTCATTCCATTTAAGTAAATGCACCTCATTCTCCACCAAAAACAATAAATCTATACATGAATAGTGAGGAGTATGTCCATACCCTTAATAACATCATATGTAATAATCACTACCATAAATAGATCACTTATAAAGTTCGTTCCTCTAGGAGTTATTTCACACTATATGTAGAAGTGTATTTTTGTTGAATCCCCATAGGTTGGAGTCTATATGTGTAATGGTTGTGCCAAAGGCTCAACAAGAATATCTAGATCTTAAATAAAGGATATAGAATGAAGATAATTACCCACACTTAGGTATACTAATATAATACATAAAGTATAGAAGAAATATATTGTGCATCTAATCATCCCTATATCTAATGGGTTATAAGCCTCCACTACCTGATGCATTCCTCATCTCTGATCAACAGCTCCCTAAGCCTATCATAGACCACCACGATGTTGTGGTGGAAACCGATCAAATAATCATCCACCAAACAATTCTCTCCCAACACCTATGTCACATACAATAACCGATATACCTCTATTCACTAGCTTCTACCTATACCTAGGAAGTCCTTAAACTATCTCTCTATTAACTACATGGTGGGTTAGAAAATCCCATGAGAGATTTCCTCATCCATCGCAAGAGTAGAACTTTCTCTCCTTTAGTAGACTAGAAACTCCATGAGATCCATGAACTGCAGAACCTAGGTTCATAGACAATATTTTAAAATACCTACTTCAACTAGATACCTGATTTTTTTACATTAGCTATTATCTACTACCTTATCTACTCTAGGGTTCCCAATACAAACACCGATTAACAGTGACTGCTCCTCCAAAAATTTATCAACCGCCAATGCTTTATTGATCACTCCAATATAATTAATAATTATAATACATATCACTATATGCCTAATATCTCATTAGAGGCTATAATTGATGGTCCATTCTTATAATAACACATCTCAAACCATATCCACGGTGTATCATGAGTGGTTAGTGAGCCTCAATGAATACTCTAATACTATCAATTTTCCCTCATGAAACTTCAAAATCTCCTAGATGTGTACTTCTAATTATGTAGTTTGAAAAAAATCCACTATGAAGAGACTCTAAAACATGATCTAATAAATATTCATCTCATATTAATTTTGAGTCACCCAACACCACCATCACCTTAATATCCATGTTTATGGCTCGCCACTAGGTCCATCATCTGACTTGGAGTGGTCCTCACAAGTGGGAAAACTCATGTAACTGCCCTGATCCAATCTTCAGCTCTCTTGGGGTATATCTTTCAATGAAACCTTAGTTTCTAAAATCTCGGATACACATGGATTATTCTCACATTGTGCACAGCCTATTCTGTAAATTATATATAATCCTTCTATACATTTGGTGGAGTTAATACTTGAAACCCACCTAGACATACCATATCATGTATGGGACCCTGTATAGAATCCTCATCCCTAGGAGTATCATCCTCATCACCCTACATTAGAATACTAGCTAGTTTTTATCATGGAGGAATCCTATAAATTCAAGACATACCATGGTCAAACAAAATATTTGAGGAGTTAACTCAAGAAGGACATAGAAACCACAACTCATACCTATATGTTGCTTGTTCTAAAATTTTACATAAAATTAGAGCCTAAATATAGTGAGTAAAAATGAATTTTATTAGAGTCATAGTGAAAAGATATGTCAACCACCAAAACAACACTAAATTCTCTATCTTGAGAGTCACACTCAAAACACATTAACCTAGTGGACCTAGTTCCCAAAAAAACGTCACAACTAATAAATATCCAAACTCTACTCTAATGATGACCACCTCTTATACCACATTGTCATGACCAAACCCACCGAGGCCCACCAATCTCGAGGAAAGATGAATGTGATAACCAAATCATGCCTCTAATTGTCCACGGGTTGGAATCCAACAGTGAGTAGTCATACCACACACATGGGTGGCCTTATCATAAGGTTTCTATACACATGACCATATCTAAACATATTTTTACAATTCTAAAATGTAAAACAAAACTGATAACAAAATGAAAGAATACATATATATCCCACATTAGAGTAAGTTACCAGTATATAAATCTATAATGGAGGTAATGAAATCACATAAAATCTATAAAAAATACTCCAACAAGTTAGGAAGGACTAGTGTGATGTCAAATACAACAGTCTGGTACGAACCATGGTCTGTACAACTCAAATATGATCTACCCACTCTTAGTCCACATAGGACTATATTGAAAGTATGTTCATATACATAAGACATGACATGAGTTGGTAGATACTATTTTCCATTGAATACATACATACCTAGTAAGATCCCCCAAGTCACTAAACATAGATCATAAAGATAGTAGTATGTGCATCATCAAAAATTCATATCGATTATAATATGATACATAACAATAATAACATATATATGTTCCAGACATACACTAAGCCTCAAAGTAAGTACACAACCATACATCTAGCTTAGGATATTTCTCTAAGCGTCAAGGTAATTTGTATTCACGAGAACACATTCCATGTGTTTTATAATGTTAACGGTGCACATATGAGAGGTCATGCTCTATATGTCACTCCATATAGAATTTCATGATGAAACACATCATATCTCAAAACATAGATAGGGGACCTCACCTAGGGACTATGGGGGATTCAGAACCCTAACTGGTATAAACCAATTTGTAAGAGATCAAACATTCTGGAAGATAGTTCATGTGATTCATGACCCTGCCTAGGGAGGAATAAATGATAAAGGATTACACCCCATGCCACATAGAGGGATTCCTAATCAATATCCAGAAAAAATATCATATAGGGGATAATTACATTTGCTCAATACAAGATGCTTCATAGTATTATCAAAGGTAATAACCAAGGGAACTCACCCAGCATATACCTGTCTATAATGAAGAGAATAAGGTCCTCAACCAACCCTAGTAAAAGTGCACATCATGCGTTATGTATATAGAGAATTTCTTGTCTACCAAGGGTCTTCTCAAGTACTCATGCATGTACCAATGTACTTCAAGTCATACCCATGTAATTCATCTCATTCTCATGTACTCCAACCATGTATGGGTGCATGGTCATGTCTAGGTATCTAGTCATGCATGTATACCTATGTCATGCATGTGTACCACAGATTTTCCCATATACCTAACCATTATAGTGTCTGTGTACCTCAATGGTACATGTTCAACCACCATCCATGGGTCACATGGTATGTGGTAGGTCCCACACATCATGTGTTATTTTATTTTTCTAAAAATCTAGCTACTGCAGCCAGGGTCTACACGGTGTGTCTTTATTGGACTAGACAACATGTATGTCAGATATTCAGGAATTCCAAAAACTCGTATGTGTATTCACATCACCTTGTCTATACCTCTTAACCATCCATAAATATGACCATATAACTATATTTTAGGTTGATTAAACTTTAATAATTGTTGTTTGTCAAATTATGGCCACCCCTTTTTCTTAGAAAACGTCTGACAATGCATCGTATCTCCATAATGAAAAACAACTCTTAAAAAGCACCGGCCCTGATCCCCGATCATCTATAATAATCATTGTACTATTTATATCCTATAAATCCAAATTCTAAACCAATGATAATGATATATTTTTACCAAATATGGATTGTACACAAATTTTCTATTTGGTATTTTTTGAAATACAGGCTAAAATAAATGATGATGATGAATTTGAAACGAATGATGAGATAAATTCTCAAAACCCAAACATGGAAGACGATAATCAACAATAGTTTGGTGTGGCCTCAATATATTTATATATGAGTTGTGAAATAATAATAAATATTCAATAATTATACAATAAAACCCATTCTTAAATCTTGGATGAAAAATCCATTCCCATAATTCAATAATGGACCCGTGAATCAATTTGGTAAGAAGATTGGTTCATGTTCATTATGGTATAGCAGAAATGGGGATTAGAACAACATAATAAAAATACCTAGACTAGTATTGGATTGATCTCTATAAAAGAATAGTTTGGTGATATTTTTGTCAATGATATCCACAAACTCCATTGAAAACTGATCATTATAACATGGTCCATTGTCATTCTTCCACGAACTATCCTCTAAATAGTCTTCTCTAATCCATAGGATTATCTACCTAGAAATATGTATTTTTCACAAGTGAGATAAAATAGATAAGCAACTAGGTTTCGGGATATTTAAGAAGAAATAAATAAATTAGTTTATTTATTTAGTTATTAATCCAACCATGATTAAACACCTAATTACATTTCTACTTCAATGATATTTGTTTATATTAAACACCTCATTACATTTATATGCTTTATATACTTCCACATTGAAATATTATATCATTAATTAATATTCATTAATGTTATTTGAAGTCTCATCCCATTTTGAAACTTTTAAGGGTATTTTATTTTAAAATTATTAAATTTGTAAGGTATTTCAATTACAGTCTCATTTTATTTTTATATTGTTTATGATTGGATTTCCTTTTTAAAAAATACATGATCATAATATTTTAAACCAGTTATATTTTTTTACCATATGATTTATTTTATTTTTAATTGTTTTTCTTTCATTTTATCACTTTTTGAATCAATAATCAACAAGTATGTAACATTTTAGGTACTTTCATTTAGAAATGATTATTTCAATTTTTTCCTTCCAAATATGTTTCTTCCATATTAATGTAATTTTAAATGTATCAATAATTTTTTTTTCAAAGGTTAATAAAGTTCATTTTAAACTATTTTTTTAATTATTTACAAAGTATTAAACATGAATCTTTTCATTGTTTATCAGAAGTGACATTTTAAAAAAAATTCAAATGAATAAAAAAATAATTTTTTTCCTATATGTATTGATCACCCTTTATCATAGTTATATCCATTATATGTTATGAAGATTAATTTACATGTTTCCATGGTTATTTTCTATGATTATAGTTTTCTAAATAATTTGGAAATTTTTGTTTAAAATGATATCATCATAAAAGGGTAACATTTTCGTAAATTAATGAAAGGAGTTTTGAAAATTTATTTATAACTCCATTTTTATAGGAATTTACAAGGAGTTATTTTAAATGTATTATTTTATAAAAACTTGTATTTACTAAAATACATCATTTCTAAAAAATAATAATCATTTATCATGATTCATTGATAATAGACTATACATTATTTTTTGGATTATTCATTTTCTTATGCTTATATTCTCTATTACTCTCCATTATATATTAGACATTATTTATTCTCCTTCATGTCCATATTTCAAATATCATTGATGAATTTAATATAATTTATATTAAATTGATGATGCTTCAAACATATAACACTTTTATATATAGTATGAGATGAAGGAATAAAATTATTTCATTGACTATGGAAATTTCTCGTGTTCTTAATAAAATATGGATAAATATTGATTTATATGGAATTTGGATAGTGAATAATATTTCTTATTAAATATATGATGAATTAATATGATTTAAAAGTGAAATTTTATACCAGATTATAGATATCCCTTAAATTCATTGAAAGGTATCATGAGACAAAATAAGCTTCCAAATTAGATGGGTTTTCGGTATATATATACCCATTTATTAAGAATTATGTCTTAGTTGAGGGGACTTAATGGTAATATCCCTGATAACTTGGATGAGTCCTTAATGTAAAGTTCATGAATATACTAATTTTGTAGTGCCCCAACCCCAGTTATCCAGAGTCGGTGCATTATTACATAACATTGGCATGATCACAAGAATGATCAAATCTCAAAAGACTGATTGGTTTAGTAGCCTTGGAAACACTAGATATATTCATAACGTTTTACATTACATCATAAACTGAAAAACTACAACAACAACAAAGTATCCAAATTCCACACTCATATCCCCACATACTATCCCTGCAGGTCATTCATAAATTACTTCTTCACATCCTGGGAAAAATAAAACATAGAAAAGGGGTGAGATCAAATGTCCAGTAAGGATAACAATATAGCGAAAACATTCATAAATAAGAATAAACATTTATGGCAATGTATAACTTAAAACAAAAGACCTTTAAACTTTAACTTCAACATAGTATAGAAAAAATAAAATGAAATAATGTCATTTACTTATTCACATGGATATTATACTAATCGAATAATCACATGCAATATCAATAACCACTTTCATAACGATGTAATGCATAATTCCAGACTATCATAACCACATAGCCAAGGCCTCGTGCCAAGACTACATATAAATTTTTTCCAAGGCCTTGTGCCAAGACACTAGTTTTTCTCATTAGACCTACCGATGCATCGAGGAGCTATAGTAGGCTCCACCTATCACATATTAAGTCCAATGCATTCCCATATGAAAAAGGTTTAAACATAACATAAACATTCGTATTAAAACTAGCATACGAAATGTAAATACTTCCACCATAAATCATGAATGGTATAAAAATAGCACATCCACAGTCAAACATATCACAAAATCTTCAATACAATATATAATTTTTGTATCATAATAAATCAACTTCAAATAAGCATAAAATCCATCAAAGGATGTTGACATAGATGAAATCAAAACTCTTTTTAGAGAAATATCTCATTCTATTTTGAAATCATTTAAGAGTAATTTATTTATAAAATAAAACATTTACTTTGAAAATATTATTATAAGCTTGTAAGGGAAGCTTTGACTATTTTATAATGGCAGAAAATATCCGCACTCGCCGTATAAGTTAAAAAAACATTCTTACCTTAATTCTGTCGAAAAGGATAAAAAGCACCTTGTTTGGAAAACGACGGAAAGATTCCTTTATAAAACTCTTATAAAAAGTCAAACAAGGGTATAAATGACTTTAACCCATATTATTTTAAATAGTAAAAAAATTTTGAAATAAATTTTTAAGAAATATGGATGTGGTTGATAAAGAGATCCCAGTAGATTATTAGGTATAAACAAGCTCGGATAATGAATAGATTGCGAAATAAACCCTTACCTTGTACTTTTCCGTGGTTGGGGTAGGTTAACCTCTTGTATAATGGTGAAATAATTGTTATTAAATTATAAAATAATCATATACATTAATATGATATCATGTATGATCTTTTAACATTGATTTGTTAATAATATCTTAGTATTATCGTTGTTTCGGGTGTTAACTTACTCGTTTTCTTTTATATGTTTTGTTACGTAATCCATGTTTGTAATGGATATGTTGTATCTTAATCATATACAGAATGATATCAAGTCCTTAGATACTATTATTAATCATAAAATGAGAATTATACTTGAATGGATACGATGGAGAATGAATCTCATCGAGTTCGTGGAGACGGTAGTCCGTACGTACGCACGAGTGACAATATCATTCTTTTGATATTAAAATAATATATAATTGGATGTTATATCATATATACAGAATAATTATCATGTTACATTTATTATTTACATGAATTACACATCATTATTATACCCATCCAAATAATAATTTATTGAATAACAATTACACCATGACGTGGAGACGGTAAGACGTACGTACGCACGTATGGTGACATGTTATTCATAGGATGGATAGAATACTGAATATGGTTGTAGCATATTTATAATAACATCACAGTATATATATGATACTGGAGTTATTATTTTATAATGGTAATAACAAAGGAAGAAGATGTGGAAGAAGAAAGGAACTTGGAAAACGGTGGTGAAATCATTACCTCTTCTTCGGGTTCTTCCTTTTGATTTGATCAAAATAACTCTTAGGATAGCTTTCTAACTAAAGTAAGGACTATAAGATGAAGTGAGGTAAGTTGAGAGAGTATTTGGGTAGAGGTTGGCCGAACCAAAAGTCTTTGAAAGTCTGAGTTATTGAGAAGGGGGAGTTTCCTTTTATAAGAGGGGTGAGGGGCACCATTGGAAAAGCTAGAAATATTAATTTATAATAAATTCATATTCGGTTTCTAATGGTTCCAAAGTTTATTATTTAAAGTTTGAGGTGGGGATGGGTCGAAAAACACTCAAACAATAGAATTTGGACAGGTTTGTGTCATTATATTAACCTTATCTTTAAGTATTAACTCTTAGTTAATTAATTTCACTTTTACAATGTCTCTTGGTATTTTTATATTATATGGTTAATAAACTTACCATATACATCCAAGAGACCCACAAGTGGTCCTTTAATAATACACCTATCATGATATAAGTCTCTTGGCTGACCCTTATATTTTTATGAATTTAATATTAATTAATAATATAATATTTGTTTTAAAAAATCTTTTATGTCAATTTTGACACTATTCAATAGTTGATTTTTGTGAAACTCATAACTGAATGATTACTTCTAAAAAAGTCAATTAAATCAATCCTAATATGTAATATTATCCTAGAAAATTATTTTAATTCATAAAAAGTATGAAATTATATTTATTTGGGTATTTATAATATTAATTATTTTAATTTTTCACTATTATGGTAATTACTGCATCATCATTGTGTCATAAATAAAATAATTTATTTAATATCTAAAAATTATAAATAAAATATAATTATGTAGGAAAGCTTTTTATCTTTCTAATTAATATTTATAGTCGAAAATACAACATATATAACCCTATGTAAAAATTGTTTTTCTAAAGGATATATGCTCGTGTCATTTTTGTAGTCATTTTAAACTTAATTAAAATAAAGTGTCCCTATCACTTACAAGTGGCACCATGGGGTCCCAAATTCGACCCAATGATGCCTATGGTCGAACATGTATCAACCAATAAGGTTAGGACACGTTTTTGGGTAATTTTTTATTATTATAATATTATTTTTAACCCTTATTTACTGGATTTACCCTTTAACCATGGTAAATAAAATATTTACCGAAGTAATTATTCAAAATGTCTAGAAATAAAAGTTACCTATTTACACAATTTGAACATCCAGAATCCAAATATGGAATCCATTTTTCTAAATTCAAAACACAGAAGTGGCAGAAATTAATTTAAGATTGATTCCCGCTGTCAAAACAAAAAGCGTGTTTTTAAGATATAATAACTATGAAAAGATTGATACTTGTTTATGTTTGGTTTAATTGTGAAATTATGTCCAATGACCAACATTGTATTAAATGGTAAAAATATATTTTAAATATACTCTAAAACCACTCAAATTTATAATTTATCAATATAAATTATTTCGATTAAAAAAGTTGTTTTTAATTAAAATTTAGTAATTTTCACTATTCATCAAAATATTAAAGTTATCCAAAAAGTACCAAAATTTCACCTTAGACAAAATTAGATATTCTGAATCCAAAAATTAAGTCCATTTTGAAATATAGAATATATATAATTTCAAAAAGTCAGTATTACTATTCATAACGACTAGTTTGATCGGTTGTGGTGTGTGTTAGAACTCGATGTTGCGTACAACACACACGATTGCATTATTCAAAGAGAAGCGTACCGTAGAAGTTTGGGGTGTTACATTCTCCCCTCCAAATAATTTCATCCTCGAAATTTCTAGAATACTACCGCTTGAATAGACTCGGGTGGTTCTTCATCATAAGTTCATTGGGTTCCCACATTGCCTCTTCCATCTTATGGTTTCTCCACAAAACTTTTACCAGACGCGTCATCCGGTTTCTCAGTACTTGTTCTCTCGTATCAAGAATCCTGACATGCTCTTCACAATAAGACAGATCGGGTTCTAGTTCTAATTCCTCATAGGTGAGTACATGCGTTGGGTTAGGCATTTATTTCCTCAATAGAGATATGTGGAACACATCGTGAACTTTGGAGAGACTTGGTGGCATTGCTAATCGGTAAGCTACAGCCCCAATTCGTTCTAGAATTTCAAAATGTCCGATGTACCTGGGACTCAATTTTGTTTTCTTACCAAAATGTATGACTCCCTTCCAGGGAGATACCTTTAGGAAAACATGATCACCGACTTGAAATTCCAAATCTTTCCTTCAATTATCGGCATAGCTCTTCTGCCTACTTTGAGCTGCTTTGATGAGATTTTGGATTACCTTCACCTTTTCAGGGAGATACCTTCAGGAAAACATCATCCCAACAGGTTTTTGTGCGACATCTCTATCCGTATAATGCTTCATATGGTTCCATCTGAATACTCGAATGGAATCTACTGTTATAGGAAAATTCTACCAAAGGTAAATATTGATCCCACATACCCTGAATGTCAAGTGAGCAAGATCAGAACATGTCTTCTAAGGTTTGAATATTCCGTTCTGATTGTCCATCTATCTGAGGGTGGTAGGCAGTGCTCAAATTAAGTTCAGTATCCTGGGATTTCTGAATACTCTTCCAGAATATTGAAGTAAAATGCAGATCACGATCAGAAACAATCGATAGGGGTACTCCATGAAGTCTCACAAAATCATCAATATATAGTCTTGCTAGACGTTCCAGTGGTAGATCTTCTATTATAGAAAAAAAATGTGCTGACTTGGTAAGACGATCAATAATAACCCATTTTGCATCGTTCCTTCTAGGAGTCTTTGGTAGGCCCATGACAAAGTCCATAATAATATTGTCCCATTTCTACTCCGGTATGGGAAGAGGTTGCATGACTCCTCCAGACTGTTTCCTTCCAGCTTTCACTTATTGAAAAACCATACATCTTGGTACAAAATCTGCAATCTCCCTCTTCATGTTGTCCCACCAAAAATGTTCTTTCAAATCTCTATACATTTTGGTGCTCCCAGGGTGTATAGAGAAATTGGAACTATCATCATCATCCAATAATTCCCTTTTTAGATCAGGTATATCGGTAACACAAAGTCTCTTCCTGAATTTCAAAATTCCATCTTCATACACAAAGTCTCTCAATCTCCCATCATTCACAACTTTAATCTTCTTTTGAAACTCTTCATCATCAGTCTGAAAACTCTTAATCATTTCTAGTAAATATGGTTTGGAAACCATTTGAAAAAGCATTGATGTTTCACCTTCCCTGGTTATTCCCATGTCCATCTTCACTAGATCCATGAAAATTGGATCCCTTTCAATTCTCATATTGTTCAAAACTCCATAATATTTTCTACTCAAAGCATCTGCCACCTTGTTTTCTTTCCCAGGGTGGTAATGTGTCGTATAGTCATAATCCTTGAGTAATTCAAGCCATCTCATTTGCCTCATGTTGAGTGCTTTTTGTGAGAAAATATACTTCAAACTCTTGTGATCAGTATAATTCTCACATTTTTTACCATAGAGGTAGTGCCTCCATATCTTCAAAGCAAAGATCACAGCTGCTAACTCGAGATCATGAGTAGGATAGTTTTGTTCATTAATTTTCAAATTTCGTGATGCGTAGGCAATAACCCTATCATTCTGCATAAGGACACAACCAAGTCCTTTCTTCGATGCATCACTCTAAATAACTAATCCATCATTCCCCGATAGTAGAGTCAATATAAGAGCATTTACTAATATTCTCTTCAGTTCTTCGAAAAATTCTTTACACTCTTTTGTCCAATCAAATTTAACCCCTTTACGTGTGAGCTTCGTTAATGGGTTTGCCAATCGGGCAAAATTCTGGATGAAACGTCGATAATAACCTGCTAAACCAATAAAATTATGTACCTCAGTTATACTCGTAGGTGCTGGTCATTCCTGGATTTCCTTGGACTTAGAAGGATCAACAGAGATTCCATCTTCAGAGAAAATATGTCAAAGAAAAGAAAACTCCTGAAGCCAGAATTCACACTTGCTAAACTTCCCATATAATTCATGTCTTCTCAGAGTCTTCTGGATAATGCGCAAGTGATTTTCATGATCTTCATAGCTTTTGGATTATTCCAAGATATCATCAATAAATACCACCACAAATTAATCGAGATACTCCTTGAAAACTATATTAATCAGATCCATGAATACAGAGGGTGCATTAGTCAATCCAAAAGGCATTACTGTAAACTTGTAATGCCCGTACCTGGTTCGAAATGCTGTCTTTGGAATGTCTTCCTTCTTCACACACAACTAATGGTATCCAGATCGAAGGTCAATCTTTGAAGAGTATTGAACTCCATACAGTTGGTCAAATAAATCATTAATGCGGGGTAGGGGATACTAGTTCTTCATTGTTATAGCATTGATCTCCCCGTAGTCGATACATAACCTCATAGATCCATCTTTCTTTTGAACAAAAAGAACAAGGGCTCCCCATAGAGAAACACTAGGGCGAATAAATCCCTTATTACTCAATTCCTCTAGTGGTTTCTTTAGATCAACTAATTCTATAGTGGTCATTCTATAAGGGGTCTTCGATATAGGCCTTGATCCAGGAATTAAATCAATGGAAAACTCAACTTCTCATTCTGGAGGATGTCTAGGTAAATCTTCCGGAAATACATCTACATATTCTTTCACAACAAGTACATCCTCTATTTGAACATTCCTTTCCTCACCCATAGTCATTTAATTCTATTCCTCCACAATAATTGAATTTAGTTGAGCTACTGGGTGTGGATCTAGATAAGAATTAGGTGGTGACGATTCTGCTCTAAAGATAAGGTGTTCCATATCATCATCATCAGGAATCATAACCTCTTTATTCTGTCAATAAATCTTCACATCATAGTCCTAAATCTAGTCCATACCGAGGATTATATCACACTCAATCAAAGGTATGACGATGAGATCAGTAGATAAAGAACATTTATGTGCTCTAATGAGGACTGATTCACAAAACTTTGTTGCAATGATACTTCCCTTTGGAGTATTAACTGACAACTCCCTTGTTAAATCAAATTGGAAATATCTAATTTTCTTAGCAAACTGGGAAGATATGAAACAATTAGATGATCCAGAATCAAATAATGCATTTTCTAAACTTGAGGAAACCATTAAATTACCTGCCACCACGTCTTTCGAAGCTTCTACCCCAGCAGTAGTGATAGCATAAGCTTGGCCTTGATCCCATGACCCTTTCTGAGGTAAGTTCTCCTAATGCTTAGGACATTCATTTGCATAATGCCCCATCTCCATGCAATTGTAGCACAAAACATTGTTATCTTCCTTCTTCCCCTTGCAATCACGAGCTTGGTGGCCCTTTTCACCACACTTGTAACAGACTCCCATTCCCTTCAAGCAAGTACCATGGTGTTTTTTACCACATTTACCACAGGATGGATATTCAAACTTTCCCTTCTTCCCCTTATTTCCATTCCCAAATTGATCAGCAGGTCTCTTCTTCTCTTGCTTTGCTTTAAAGTCATAAGACTTAGTGAATTCATTTTCGGTCTTGATAGCACATGAGACAATGTCTTCGTACAATGAGAAGGATTGTGAGACTAATTCTAGACGGAGAAATGGTTTTTACCCATCAAAGAAACGACCAATATTACTTCTTGGTTTATGTATATAATATCCAGCATACCTTGCTAACCTTGTAAAGTTAGCCTCATACTTTATGACATTCTCGTCCTCCTTTTGTCTTAGACTCAGAAATTGCCTTTCCATGTCTGCTCGATGGTCGCGTGGAATGTATTTTTCTAAAAATAGATCTTTGATCTCCCTCCATTGAATATTTGATACTTCATCATCTTCCTTCGTATTTTGAATCAATGACCACCATTGATCACCATCTCCATTGAGTAGGTAAATTGCCATGATAACTTTTTCCCTTTCACTACTCCCCAAAGACTGAAATATTTTTTCTAGGGAATTTATCCATTGCTCAGCTACTAAGGGATTTGTACCCCCATTGAATGTTGGTGTTTTTTGCCTCATGAATCGATCTAACATTGATCCTCCACGCTGCGGAGCAGGGTGCTCCATACAGGTAAGGTTATTATTCATAACCTGAGTAAGTTGTCCCAGTATGGTGATTAGCTGATCGGCACCAGTTGCATCACCAGCTCCACTATAATCATCTTGAGCAGGAGGGAAATCCCTACATGGAGTGCATCCATTGATACAGTTTCCATTTCTTCTACTAGGCACCATTTCTAAACAATGGCATAAACTAGATCAGTTTATGAATCAAAATACATAATACCATACTTATAAAACACTTAACATAAATTGAACTATTTATGGATATAATCCATAATCATAAAAATATTTTCTTTGAGGAAGTATATACTCATAGACCATTCATAATGATTTGTAATGAAAATGAGAGTTATCCTAAGCATATCCCCTAGGAGTGTCGTAACCAAGAGTGCAACAAGGCCCGTTGTCGTGCACCAGTTCCCGTTCGAGTCTATCTCAAAGTGGTGTTTTCGGGTTTCACCCCTAGGTACATCTGTGCCAGAGCCGCCTCTACCTGCTCGTATCCATACAGGGATGAATTGCTTGGAAAACTCACAAAATCTCTACAATACCAAAATTCTAGGAAGTTCTTCTATACTAATCCTCAAAGTTCATCTTAGGTCCACGTGCTCTAATCAGAGTTTATCTAAATCTAGCTTCCAAGGTTTGTACTAAACATCCTCTGATACCAACTGTAACGCCCCAACCCCAGTTACCTAGAGTCGGTGCATTATTACATAACATTTTCATGATCACAAGAAAGATCAAATCTCAAAAGACCGATTGATTTAGTAGCTTTGGAAACACTGGATATATTCATAAAGTTTTACATTACATCATAAAGTGAAAAACTACTACAACAACATAGTCTCCATATTCCACACTCATATCCCCACATACTATCCCTTCAGTTCATTCATAAATTACTTCTTCACATCCTGGGAAAAATAAAACATAGAAAAGCGGTGAGCTCAAATGCCCAGTAAGGATAACAATATAGCAGAAACTTTCATAAATAAGAATAAACATTTATGGAAATGTATAACTTAAAACAAAAGCCTTTTAAACTTGAAATTCAACATAGTATGGAAAAAATAAAATAAAATAATTTCATTTACTTATTCACATGGATATTCTACTAATCGAATAATCACATGCAATATCAATAACCACTTTCATAACGATTGAATGCATAATGCTAGACTATCATAACCACATAGCCAAGGCCTCGTGCCAAGACTACAAATATGTTTTTTCCAAGGCCTTGGAAAAAGACACTAGTTTGTCTCATGAGACCTACCAATGCATCGAGGAGCTATAGCGGGCTCCACCCATCACATATTAAGTCCAATGCATTCCCATATGAAAAGGTTTAAACATAACATAAACATTCGTATTAAAACTAGCATACTAAATGTAAATACTTCCACCATAAACCATGAATGGTACAAAAATAGCACATCCACATTCAAACATATCACAAAATCTTCAATACAATATAGAAGTATTGTATCATAATAAATCAACTTCAAATAAGCGTAAAATCCATCAAAGGATGTTGACATAGATGAAATCAAAACTCTTTTGAGAGAAATATCTCTTTCTATTTTGAAATCATTTAAGAGTGATTTATTTATAAAATAAAACATTTACTTTTAAAATATTATTATAATCTTGTAATGGAAGCTTTTATGATTTTATAAAGGTGGAAAATAGCCGCACCCGCCGTATAAGTTAAAAAAACCTTCTTACCTTAATTCTGTCGAAAAGGTTAAAAAGCACCTTGTTTGGAAAATGAAGAAAAGATTCCTTTATAAAACTCTTATGAAAAGTCAAACAAGGGTATAAATGACTTTAACCCATATTCTTTTATATAGTAAAAATGTTTTGAAATACATTTTTAATAAATATGGATGTGGATGATAGTGAGATCCCCATAGATTATTACGTATAAACAACCTCGGATAATGAAGAGATTGCGAAATAAAACCTTACCTTGTACTTTTCCTTGGTTAGGGTAGGTTAACCACCTGTATAATGGTGAAATAATTTTTATTAAATTATACAAGAATCATATACATTAATATGATATCATATATGATCTTTTTACATTGATTTGTTAATAATATCTTAGTATTATCGTTGTTTCTGGTGTTAACTTACTCATTTGCTTTTATATGTTTTGTTACGTAAGCCATGTTTGTAATGGATAGGTTGTATCTTAATAATATACAGAATTATATCAAGTTTCTAGATACTATTATTAATCATCAAATGAGAATTATACCTGAATGGATACGATGGAGAATGAATCTCATCGCGTTCGTGGAGACGGTAGTCCGTACGTACGCACGAGCGACAATATCATTCTTTTGATATTAAAATAATATATAATTGGATGTTATATAATATATACAGAATCATTATCATGTTACATTTATTATTTATATGAATTACACATCATTATTATACCCATCCAAATAATAATTTATTGAATAACAATTACACCACGACGTGGAGACGGTAAACCGTACGTACTCCCATTTGGTGACATGTTATTCAAAGGATGGATAGAATAATGAATATGGTTGTACCATATTTATAATAACATCACAGTATATATATGATACTGGGGTTATTATTTTAGAATGGTAATAACAAAGGAAGAAGAAGTGGAAGAAGAAAGGAACTCCGAAAAATGTGGTGAAATCATTACCTCTTCTTTAGGTTCTTCCTTTTGATTTGATCAAAAGGACTCTTATGATGGCTTTATGACTAAAGGAAGGCCTCTAGGATGAAGTGAGGGAATTTGAGAGAGTATTTGGGCAGAGGTTGGCCGAACAAAAAGGCTTTGAAGGTGTGAGTTAATGAGAAGGGGGAGTTCCCTTTTATAAGAGGGGTGAGGGGCACCTTTGGAAAAGCTAGAAATATTAATTTATAATAAACTCATATTCGGTTTCTAACGACTCCAAAGTTGATTATTTAAAGGTTAATGTGGGGATGGACTGAAAAAAACTCACCCAATAGAATTTATACTAGTTTGGGTCATTATAATAACCTTATCTATAAGTATTAACTCTTAGTTAATTAGTTTCACTTTAACAATGTCTCTTTGTATTTTTATATTATATGGTTAATAAACATACCATATACATCCAAGATACCCCCAAGTGGTCCATTAATGATACAACTATCTTGATATATGTCTCTTTTCCAATCCTTATATTTTTAGGAATTTAATATCAATTAATAATATAATATTTGTTTTAAAAACTCTTTTATGTCAATTTTGACACTATTCAATAGTTTATTTTTGTGAAACTCATAACAAAATTATTACTTAAAAAAAGTCAATTAAATCAATCCTAATATGTAATATTATCCTATAAAATTAGTTTAATTCATAAAAAGTCTGAAATTATATTTATTTGGGTATTTATAATATCAATTATTTTAATTTTTCACTATTATGGTAATTATAGCATCATCATTGTGTCATAAATAAATTAAATTATTTAATGTCTAAAATTTATAAATAAAATATAATTATGTATTAAATATGTTTAGATTTATAATTAATATTTATAGTTGAAAATCCAACATATATAACCCTATGTAAAAATTGTTTTTCTAAAAGATATATGCTTGTATCATTTTTGTATTCATTTTAATCTTAATTAAAATAAAGTGTCCCTATCACTTACAAGTGGCACCATGGGGTCCCAAAATCAACACAAAGATGGCTATGGTCGAACATTTATCATCCAATAAGGTTAGGACACGTTTTAGGGTAATTTTTTATTATTATAATATTATTTTTTAACCCTTATTTACCGGATTTACCCTTTAACCATGGTAAATAAAATATTTACCGAATTATTCGAAATGTCTAAAAATAAAAGTTACCTATTTACACAATTTGAACATCCTGATTCCAAATATGGAATCAATTTCTAAAAATTCAAAACACGGAAGTGGCAGAAATTAATTTAAAATTAATTCCCACTGTCAAAACAAAAAGCGTGTTTTTAAGATATAATAACTATCGAAAGATTGATACTTGTTTATGTTCGGTTTAATTGTGAAATTATGTCCAATGACCAACATTGTATTAAATGGTAAAAATATATTCTAAATATACTTTAAAACCACTCAAATTAATAATTTATTAATATAAATTATTTCGATTAAAAAAGTTGTTTTTAATTAAAATTTAGTAATTTTCACTATTCATCAAAATATTAAAGTTATCCGAAAAGTACCAAAATTTCACCTTAGGATAAATTCGATATTCCAAATCCAAAAATGAAGTCCATTTTGAAATATAAAATATATATAATTTCGAAAAGTAGGTATTACTTTTCGTAATGACTAGTTTGATCAGTTGTGCTGTGTGTTAGAACTCGATGTTGCGTACAACACACGATATTGCATTATTCAGAGAAAAGCGTACCGTAGAAGATTGGGGTGTTAAAAATTTATTCATTTCCTTTAATGATAATTTAGTTTTCAATATCCATGTGTATTTAAAATTCATTTTACCCATTTACCTATATTGAAATAATGTTTTTCGATTGAATGAAATGTGATTTGATGATCTAATATACCTTAATGAATATGCCTTATTTATTAATGATTGATTCTACTGTACATAACCCTTAATAAGAATCATATCTCACCCTGTATTTATTTTCCCATCCCTAGGATATGAAGACAGAATATTTGAAGAATTTTAGAGGATGAAAGAATGTTTTTAATGTTATTTTTTTAATTCCCAATGTAATATAGAATTAATATATGTATCTAGATTTTTTAATACTTCAAAATAGGTTAATCTTGGTTGGTGTTACACCTTGTATATTTTACCAATGAAATAAGAATTCTTGGGTTCTTGGTTACTCGATTAAGGGAATTAAAATTTTTCTAACCATTATTAAATTCTCCATGAAATATTTGATAATGTATGTCATTTCATGCTGGTTGTTCTTTATTGATGTGTAATTTGAGGAATATTTCAAATGTCACATATTATTCCACTCATATATCCTACACATCAATGGTATTTTCAACCTTCTCCTCCTTTAGTGGAAATGTAGGTCCTCAATAGGTGTGGGGTCATCAACTTCTTATTTAGGAGGACTTGGGTCAAATTATTCTTCATTAATCATTCCTACTCCCCCAATAATTTCATCATATTATTGAATGGATTCATCCTCACATAAATTGAGACACTAATTATTCTATTTTTTTCATGTTCGTATATCCCCCCCTCTATATTAAAATATGAATTTATTATCAATTTCCTCAACAGTAATAAAATTAACCTTGTTCTTTGAAGGGAGCCTATAGTATTTCACAAAATTAATTTTTCATGACATTAGGAAAAGGATTGGTAGAATAACTTTATACATATCAAGCAATTATTTATCATTGTTATCCTTTACCTCTAATTTCACTTTATAGATTAGTCTTTTATACACCTTGGGAATGCTGGACTTATCGTTCACACCCTAAGATTATAAAAGGGGAATATAATGTTCAATATCATATATTAAATGAAACATTAATATTTTAAGTGAATTTAAAACAATGATACATTATAATATATCTATTTATAAATAAATTCAATCTCTTTGATGTCTTATGATTTATGCAACACAGGGTGTAAATGAAATGTGATACTTTATCAAATTATTATCAATTAAACATGACCACTATAACCTAGCCGTTAAGTTAGTGTCTATGAATAGGACTTAATAAATTATAAAATTATATGGTTTGGACTTGTGTAAAATAAATGAAATTTTTATCAATTGATTTTAAATTAAATATAAATTATTTTAAAAATAAATAAATATTTTCTAGAAAATTTTATTTCTCTAAAAGACAGTTTAATTTCACTTTGCATACATAATTTAAAATAAAATTTTAAAATATTTATAAAATTTAGTTGAAAAATATATATAATTTTTTAGTTCTACTTTAAAAAATTATCTTAATGGTTATTTGTTGTGATTTTTCTAAAATGATTAGTTTTTTGATGAATAGTGAGAAATACTACTTTTTATTAGAAATTACCTTCTCATTTAAATGATTTACAATGTAAAATTATAGTTTAAATAATCTTTAAAGTTATATTTGTTTTATTATGTTAAAAATATATAATTTAGTTCATTTTAATATATATAATTTTTAATTTTTATATAAAAACATTTTAATATTTTGAAATATTTTCTTTGGAAAAATCATTTTTTCAAATGTGTTTACATGTATTATTTTAAACTAAATTATGCCACTTTTTTAATTAAATTTGGGAAAATGGATTCCGTATTTTTATAATAATAATTTATAATATCTAATAAGTTTAATTAAAATTTTTACCATAATGAATAGTGAAAATAATAAAAACTAATTACTACGGTTATGGTAAAAATGTGTTTTCTATGGGGGTTAAACTAAGAATATAATGGTTAAAAATTATATACAACTCCTATGAAACCTTTTATATGGAAATATTAATACCTTATAACCTATGAGTCTTGATAATTACTCATTTTAGAGGATTGTTTCATGATTAAATGGGGTTATTACTTTATCTTCTCAAAACATCCATGTGTTTCCTCTAATCTGAAATTGTTATTTTAACAAATAAATGTCAATAAATGGGTGATGAAAGAAAATAAGTAAGTCATATATGGTAATAAATATATGATTATAGTCATTTAATATATTTATTATTAACCTATATTCATTATAAATTATTTTGAAACATGTATGAATTAAATCAATCTTGAGTTATGAGGTTCTCGTCCTATATTTAACTCTGTGAGACATTAGTCAAATTCACCACTTATTCAATTATGTAGTGTATATAATTTCTCCATTGATATCTTATATCATGAATATATTTATCCTCATGTTATTAATGTTTCATTTTAATTTATTCCTTTCACGGGGCTTATGATTCAATATTTACCCTGGTGAGAGATTATTTCACACTCTCATCATTATTCATGATTGTTTTTGTTTAAGCCTTAATTGGGGGAATACTTTGGTATTTATATCATTAAGACAATATATTTACTTATCCACATTTTATTCATGAAATTTTCATGTAACAATACCATTATTCTAGTGCTGTGTACATTAAATTATTCAAATAATGTTTTTAATAAAAGTCGACTTCATTTCTCTATTCAATCAAGAAATATTTTTAATTGAAAACCTTGTTTTCTAACAATTTTTTTAAAAAAATTTTAAAATTCCAAAAATTATTTATTAAATATATTTTTACACATGTTTTAATAATCGTAAAAATGTTTTTACTAGAATCTTCATGACATTTTCCACGAAATTCCCTTTTGTATTTTAGTAAAAATGTGAATGGAATCTTTCTTTTAACTTGTACGACATGAACAAAATTTTCATCAATCATGAAAAATCCATGTATTAATATTATTTTATATTTTTTAAAAGGTTATTTTCAACAAAATTTATTTTCAAAATATTTTTGTGAACAATTTTTAAAAATATTTCCAATGTGAGTAGATTATTTTCCTCAAAAATGATTTTAATGAAATTTGTATAGTATCTCTAATCATAAATGAAATCAAACATTTATTATAATTATGATCCCTTAGAGATATGTTGTATTGATATCATCCATATTCTTTATTTTGAGTGTTTATGATCAGTTTATCTAAGGATGTAAAATTTTATTACTATTCAACATATTACTCGGAATGGTTTATGATTATGTTTATTCGATTACAGTATCTAATTTTGTATTTTAGTTTTTCAATATTAATGTTTATGTTTGTTATGTTTCTCCCATTTCACATGATTAATTCATTTGACTTAGTAATTGATAGGTGGTTCTTGGTTTTAGATATCCCCAGAATGCATCGATAGGTCTCATGAGACAAATTAGTTGGCCCAATTAGATGGGGTTTTCACCCACACATTTAAATTGTCTTAAAAAGTCATTGAAGGTATGTTTTATATGTTATAAATTAAAATTTTCATAATTATGAGATTAGTTAATTATGTCCTTGTGATTATATGAATAGTTATAATATCCATGGGTATGTTTCAAGGTCAAGTGATTATTTATATGGATTTATTTGATCATTATTTACTACTTCCATATTATGCTCAATTTATTATTTAAATGGAATTTTTTTAGTAAATCACATTTCCATTTTTATTATTCTTATTTATTTAAGATAGATTACAATATATTAATAAGAATTTTGATCATCTAATATCACCCATTTCTTATGCATTATTACCCCCAGGATACTAGTAAGTGTTTCCTGGTTAATATGTAAGGATATTCTATGTGGGAATCTGGCATTTACAATGAAAACACTTGGTGTATTCTAGGTTTTTTATTTTAATGTGATTATGTTGTCTACCAAGAAATATATCCCTATCTGGATATGACAACTGGACATGGTTTAAGTACAGATGTGCCTAGGGATAATTACTCCAAAAAAGGAATGTTATTCTTGACTCGAGTGTCACCTAGTATATGACAACAGGCCTTATCGTTCACCTAATTTGAAACTCTCGATGAATATTATTTGTTTAATTCACATTTTTATAAAAAGAATTATGAATGGTTTGATAATATTTATATGATTTGAAAACATTCCTAATGAAACAATTTTTATAATTATGAGATTAGTCGTGGATAAATTTTTCAATTACTGATAATTATTACAATAGTTTTTGGATTCTAAATTTTGTTTCATAATTTTTTGATATAATATATTATATAACATTGTTTATAAATGGAACTTAGTTGAATGAATGGAAAAAATATCAATTCATATACTCTTTATAAGGATTTACCTCCTTGGTATGTTAAGGAATTGGGTTCTTGATCTATAGCTGAACTTAATCAAATTATTACTATATTTAGGTAGTTAACTCAGGTTTTGATAAAGAACATTTCCTTTGTGGATCATCTAGTTGATACACTACATGGTGTTACACTTTTAGACTACTTTATATATCATCAACATACAATATTTAATGGCGTTAAAATCTATTTATAACTAAGTAATGAATATGTTCCTTAGAGGATATATTTCTTACCTGGGATGTAATGAAAGGGATAATGTTTTTATGGTATTTTATCTTCTCTTAGATGATTTGGATTAATTGTGTTCATGGTTTCAAAACACTAATAATGAAAAAGAAATACAAAACAGATAATAAAAGGATTTTAAGGTACACTTCTTGGAATTTTATTTTCTCCATGAGTAATGTGTCGATTTGGAGAGAAATTATTGAGTTTGATACAAAAGGAGGATAGAGATATTTCTATGTATGAATACAAATTTACAAGGTTATCTAGAAATTATATGGATTAAAAATGTAATCCAAATAGTAATATTGGCCATTTATTTTATGGTTTATATCCAATACTTTGAATGAAATTAGTCATCCAAGCATTCCAATTATGTACAGACACAGTATCATGGGACAAAAAGATTGAAAAATAATAACCCAATACTTATGGATTTTAATGGAATAAATAAAAGAAGGGGGAGATAGAAAATATATATATATAAAGGGAGGAAGGGAAAGAAGGATTTATCCTTTATGATAATTGTGGAATGAAATACTCTAGTACTTAATTAAAGGGAAACGGATTTTTATATAAGTATAGAGAGAAATCCCACCATGATCATTATTTTAAGGGTAATATAGAGACTACCAATGTACAATTCCAAAAATATATGTATATTTGGAACTATTAAAATTAATACTCCAAGAACAAAAGTAATATACCCTAGAAAAAGTTAATGTATCAATGAAAAGTTTATGATTTTACTACGGCTGAAGTGGAATAATTTATTTATGTATTTGGATTATTTAATTTTGTTAAATAATTATTTTATCAAATATTTTATTGTTAGAATAATCATAAAACATAGAAGTAATTTAATTCCATATTGTTTCATTTATTATTTGAGAGAATATTCTTAATGGTACTGATGAATAGGAAACTCGATTCAATGGAAAGTTGATCTTTTTAGAAAACACATGATTGATGTAAGATTACCCATAACATGTGGTTAATGTTGTTATAATAATAATAAAGATATTTTTAGGGGATTATATTAGTACCCTTGAAATTGGATATTGATTTGATGGTTTATGTTATATTTGCAAGATTTTACTGCATGTTTGGGTTTTTGAAACATTTTTCATAGCCTGATATTTTATTTGTTGGAAGCATGTATGTTTTCATTAAATTTTTATGGTAATCAGGATATTAATATATTTGGTATGTGACATTAATACATAATTTTTTTTTGTAAATATAATATTAAGTTTATTTTTTTAAATTTTGTAACCTTCTTTATAATTTTATGGACATTGAATTTGATTAGATATATTTTGGATCAGTATTAAGGAAAACCATTTTCGAAATAGATTAATTTTAATTTTTAGATTAACTATTTAGTTATTTTAGATTAATTAATTATATTTGATAAAATATTCTAACCATATTAGTGTTAATAAATATAGTAGGAATAGTTTTTAAAACTTTTATAAATCTTATGATCTGTTAAAAGATAATTTTAGTTTTTTAGGGAAAAAAATATTTTTGGATATTTATTTTTGGGATTATGAAATGAGTTGGAAATTGATCTTTAAGTACCACCAAAGATTTAAATTATTTTTTAGGAAATATAAATATATCAAGTAAGTATATTTCCTTATATTTTTATATAATAATATAATTACCATCTCTAAAAAAATGATCTTGAAACAAAAAAATGTTGTTATAATACCTTCATTTATTATTAACTGATGGTTCCCCCCCATTAATGATTTATGGTTTTTTAGTTAGTAACCTTCTCTATAAAACCCACTTCTATTTGATCAATGATCTCTATCACTATCTATAATTATTTATTCATTTCATCAATGTCCATGTCTTCACATCCAATCTGTGTTCTCCTACATGGAAACCTAGTTATGTGTTGTTTTATATGAATTTTTTACTCCCCCTTCACTCTTATAAAGAGGATTTTTTATTATCCATTTTTATTATTTTGGTATCCAAATATGTTACTAAAAATTTTTAAACCATTTATTATAGAGATAAATATTTAATGGAAAAGGAGAAATTTATTTAAGGGGATAGAATGTTACACCCTAATATTTTAAAAGAGAAACATCATGTTAGATTGTATATATAATATGAAACATCAAGAATATAAGAACATTTAACACCCTAATACATTATGAGAGTTTTTATTTGAAAATAATTTCAATATTTTTTGTATCTTACGAGGAATGAAACATTAGGTTCAAATGAAATGTGATACTATATTTTAAAAATATTATTTAAACATGACCATTATAACTTATACATTAAGTTGTAAGATATGATTAGGACTAAATAAATTTTTAAATTAATATGGTTTAAACATGTATAAAATAAATTAAATGGTTATCTATTAATTATAAATAAAAGTAGACATATTTTAAATAAAAAGCAATGTTTTCTGAAAAAGAAATATTTTTCTAAAATGTGGTTTAGCCTTGCATTGTGCAAAAAAAATTAATTTAAAATAATTTTATAAAATTAATTTAAATAATTAAAATTAATTTTTTGAATCTAAATTTGAAAATTATATTCAGGTTATTTTTTGGATTTTTCTGAAATGATTAATTTTATAATGAATAGTGAAAATACTGCTTTTTTATTGAAAACTTCCATTTGTTTTAATAATTTACAAGGTTAAATTATATTTTAAGTTGTATTTAACATAAAATTAATAAATTATATTAATGATTAAGTAATATAGTTCATTTTACTCAGTTTAATATTGAATTTATATATAAAAACTTAGTAAACATTTGAATGTTTTTCTCTGAAAACCTTGTTTTCAATGTGTCTTCAGGTTTGGTTTTAAATTCCCTTAAGCTAGTTTTTTTAATTTAATTTGGAAAAATTGATTCCATATTTATAATAATTTTAATTTATATTTTATAATATGTTAAAATTAATTTTTTACCATAATTAACAATGAAAATAGTAAAAATTAATTATCGTGGTTAAGTTAACATTTTGTATACCAAGGGGTTAAACTAAGAAAATAAGGGTTAAAAATGAACTAAAACATGTAAAAATACCATTTTATGGAAATATATATACCATAAAAATAATAAGGTTCTATAATTACCCATTTTGGAGGATTTTTTTCAATATAAATAGGGGTATCACATTATCTTTTCAAAATTCCTTCTGTGTCCTCTCCCTCACTTATAAAAGGCCACCCCTCTCCTCCCATCTTTGAAATTATGAAACCCTTCTATTATGACATTAAAAACAAAATAGCTTCACTAATTACCTTGCCAAATACTATACACATAATTTTTATTATTAATTCCTCCTATGATTTCTTTATGTATTAACCAAAAGAGTCTCTTTGAAGAAGAGGTAAAATTCTTAAAGGTGCATATTTTTATTATTTAATTTTCCAAATACTTAAAATAATATTAAAATATTATAATATAAAAAATATTATAAAATATACACTAATATTTTATTATGTTAATTACATAACCCACATATATCTCCAGTTTCATCAAATGGGAAATAAAACTATCAATAGTGTGTTCTACGAACTACCATCTCACAAAACGATGTAATTCGTTATCTATCACCACCTTTCAAAATTTTATATAATGATTTATTTTAAATTATTTATATTATATTTAAGAAATTTATATAAATTTTGAATTATTATATCAAATAATTCATTTTAATTTCTACTCCATGGTAGAAATAATAACATCGCTTAGGTGTACAAGAGACTACAACCTCACGAAACTATGTGATTCATTTTTCACTTACAATTTACATAGAAGGTAGTAAGGACAAAATAATTAAATATATGTGATATTTATGTGAAAAAAATACTTATGTAAATATAAAATAACATATAAACTCTAATCTTTCAATACATTGGAAAACAATAACGCTGCTTGTGTGTGTGTGTGGACTACCACATCCATATAACAATGCGAATGGTTTTTCTTTTTATTTTTACAAAGTAGGTAACATGGATGGATTTTATGAAAATAAATTCTATATATAACATAATAATGATTATTTAAAGGTGAATTAAAATTTATTTTCCTTTCATGCAATCTGTTTAAAAAAATGGAATCATCATCCATGGGTACTTATGACGTACAATATCCATGAATGGTGTAATCCAATTTATATCTGTAAATTTTTTAGATTAATATAATTACATATATAATAAATATATATGAAACATTTTTAATGTTTTACATTATACATATTATTTAACCATGATAAAGTAAACGGATCAAAATTACTGACCGAAACATACATGAAAAACAAAATAATTTTCACAAAAAAAAGTTATCTTAACAAAGAAATATTAATAAATGGGTGATAAATGAATATAATTAGTCATATATGTTATATAATATGTTATTATGGTTATATAATATTTTTATAATAAACCTATCTTTATTATAAAAGAGTTTTGAACACATAAAAAGGAATTCAGTCCTTTGGTAAGGGCTTCCTGTCTCATTTTTATTTCTTTGAGACATATGTGATATTCACCACATATTCTTTTATGTGGTGTATTTATCACAAATTTTGATATTTTATATCATAAATATATTTATAGTAAATTTATTCAAAGTTTAATTTTATTTTATTTCTTTCATGGGGGACATTTTTAAAATGTTACCAAAGGGTTGTGGTTTATTTCACAATCTCATCATTATTCATGATTGTTTTTTTATATTTTCCTTGGGTGAATTATTTTATATATCTATAATAAAAGCAATATATTTCATAATAATAAAGTTATTAATAACACTTAAAAGTAAAAATATTATTTTTTCAATCATTGGTACTTAAAAATATTGAGAAGATGTATTTTTTTGAAAATTCAACTAGATTTCTCTCTTTGGATGAAAATAAATTTTCTTCCAAAAAAATGTTTTCCAAAAATCTCTGCCAAAAAATTTCATAAAGTATCCAAATTATTTAATAAATAAAATTTTACCTATGTATTAATTTTTTAATAAATTGAACTGAATTTTCATTTCATTTTCCAAACAATGACTATTTGTATTTTACCAAAAATGCGAAAGGAATATTTGTTTTAAAATGTATAGAATGAATGGAATTTTACTCATTCATAACCAATTAATGATTGAAGACATATTTTACAATTTCGTAAAGGTTGTTTTAAAATAAAATTATTTTCAATATATTTTTTGAATTTTTTTATTAAACGAATTTTCAAAGTGAAAATGTTATTTTCCTTAGAAATGATTTTAATGGAATATTTATGGTTTTTCAATTCAATAATGACATCAAAAATTTATTTTATTTTTGTTAAACTAGTGATATGTTTTGTTAATATCATACTCATTATTTCTTGGGATGGTTTATGATTAGATTAACTGAGGATTTACAACTTTATTATCATTCACTATATTACTCCGGATGATTTAGGGTTATGTGTATTTTATTTGGGTAGGTATAACATTTATATGTTAGTTTTTTAATATGAACTTTTATGTTTATTATTTTTAAACCATTTTATATGAAAAATGCATTCGAATTAGTATGCGATGTTTATAGACTTATTATAGATAACTGTTCTATGCATAGATGATTCTAATGAGACAAATCTGTTGGCTGGATTTGATGGCTATTTTACCCATGGATTTTAACAGTCTTGTGAAAGATATTTATAGTATGTTTTAGATTTCCATCATTATCAATTTCCTCATTATCAAATCATTAATTTATATCCATGTGGTTATTTAATTATTTATAATATCCATGGATAGGTTTCATTATCATGAGATTATTTATATTGATTTATTTGATTATTATTTATTACTCCCATTTATGTTCAAGAAATTTTTTAAATGTCATGTGTTTCAGTGATTCACCTTTAAGTAGTTATTATTATTAATTATTCCAGATAGATTGTGATGTACACATACTCTTACTAAGAATCTGGGCTTATATCTTTAATATTTTTTATTTTCCCCATGATACTAGTAAGTGTTTAATGATTGATATGTAGGGATGTGCTAAGGGAAACTATAGAATTCCCAAAAAAAAACTATTTATATTAAATATTTTCGATGGTAATGTGAATTTTATGTATGTATATATTTCACCAATACTACAAAAATATTTTGTCCTTTAGGATGCGATTCTGTGTATCTTATTCCAATGTTATAAAGTATCCAATGGCTCTAGGCTATTAGGGTTGAGGTCTTTACATTATTTGATAATCTAGTAATCATTAGTATAGGCATAATGGAACAATATTTTTTCAATATAATTTTCCATCCTATGACATAATTATTTCCCATTGTATCTTCATATAATATCTCAAAGATGTTCTACAACTTTACATCAACTAATCTTTCATGAAACCTAGAACTAATGTGGTGTTATTCATAGTAAATAGGAAATAGATGTTGTTAATTTCATGTTGAAAATTTAAAATAATGTTGGATGCAAATATGTTATTGATTGATAAAATAATTAATTAAAATTAAGAGAAATGGAGTGATAACCTTTTTGAAATTAAAATATAAAAGTATGGTAGATAAAATATCGATTAAGTGAGAGTTTAATTTAAATAAGTTTAATATATGAATTTATTTATTAAATAATTTAATGAATGAAGAAGACTAAAAAGTTAAATATTTGGAAAGTAAATTAGGTACATGATTTTTTATGTAAGTTTGGTATTATATCATTGAAAATCCCTCCATATCTCACCCTAGTGTCATGAGGATTTATAAATATATATAGACTATAGAATCCCATAATTCTCATACCTAAATATCATATCATATTAGATAAATATTTAATACAAAATATAAAAATCCAAAGTGTACCATAAAGGATTAGTGTGTTTGGAGACTAGGTTCACAATCATATAATTTCATGACATGTCTTCAACATCTCATTAAATAAAATTCTCACATTTTACTCTTCATAGACATACCAATATTAAAATTTTCTTAATAACATAGGGAAATGAAACATAGTGAGCTCAAATGCTCATTAAGAGTAAACAAGGATGTTATCAGTGATCATTTAAACAAAGCCTGAGAATAAAGTTTTGAGAAAATGATATTAACATTTTAAAATCCATATCCAATATATCACTGATTATAATCTTGAATCATGGCACATATCTAGGTAGTTCATGTGACATGAGTCATAAAGATATTATATAACACGATCCTTGAGAGCACAACATTGAAAAAAGACATTTGTTTGTGGTAAACAATTAACCATAGAAAATAATTTTCTTATAAAATAATCACTACCAAGACTATAAGAGTGGATTTGGTTTACTACACATTTCATGTTATATTTAATCATGGTTCACTCCCTAGACTATCATAGTGGATAGAGTCCCTTATTAAACAATATTCACAACCCATTTTGTCATTATTATATCATGAAAGATTAATCTTTTCCCAATGAATTTGAGGGATATATAATTATGAGACCACCCATTATATAATCTTAATCTATTTATATGTGTTCCATAATATCAAAAACTATTCAGCATATATTATAAACTATTTAATAGAAATGGGTTTCATAAAAATATCAACAGTTCATTAATAACCCATGTAAAATAAATGGGATTCATAAATATATCAATATCACAATTATAAAACATATATAGAAATAATGAGGATGGTTTCATTTGATCAAATCCCCACTAAAGCATAAGTTGCATTAAGGTATTTCATATTAAATGTAAATTCCATTAATATATCACTTTAAATATTTATTATGAAAAATACCTTTTTTAATTTTGAAATATCAACATTAAAATTTAAAAAATTACAAAATATTAAGGAAAAATGTTACATTTAAAATAACTATAGAAACATGTAAATGGAGATTCAATACCTTGAGTGGTCATGATGGAATGAAATTCTATTCTAGTAATATATATTAAAATAAAGATTCCATTCTGTAAAAGGTCAATGATATATTGTTTGGATAATGAAAATAATATTCCTAATAAAATTTTATGTAAATAATAAAAAATCTATAAAAAGTAATTTAAAAAATAATTGTATAATAATAAAAAAAATTAAAAATTTTATAAAAAATGAAATAAAAAATATTTTAGACCAAAGAGAGAAATAATGTAGAATTTCACTTAAATATTCCATCAGTATCTTGAGTACTTAAATTGAGGGAAATAGAAGGAAAAAATGTAATATATAGTAATAATTTTAGGATAATAAAATTCATGAGATTATCGAGAGGTAGATAATGAAATTTCAACTTCAGAATCATAGTCATAAATAGTCTCAATAAACAGTGATATTGTAATATAAAAACCTTTCCAAAAATTTGATTTACTTTGAAAGAGCTATAACCAGCTGAATAAAAAATTAAAATTTATTATAATTCAATAATAAAATCATTAAAATACTTATAACATTCTATATTATCCACGTATTAAATATCAATACCCATTTATTAATAATTATTTTTTAAAATCGGTGTTTCGAGGTGTTAAATATTTCATTTTTATGGAAGATTCCATTCTAAAATTTTGATCATTTTACATTGATCATGTTTTCACCATTTATATAATTTTAAAAAAGATATAAATATAATATATATTCATTATGTATATGTATATATATATAATTATATTCATCCCTTAAAGGGAGAGAAAAAATTGAATTATATCATACATAGAGATGATAGGTCATACATAAACATGAATGATGATTCAATTTTTTGATTTACGAAGAAAAATAAATGTAAATAATAATTCACCTCTATAAAATTATATTAATATAATAAATAAAATTTTTATTTATTAAATATAATATTATTACCATCCTTGTAAATTAGTTGTGAAAAATTAATTACATTATTACATAGAGAAATTAAATTTTACATAGGCACAAGCAATATTTTAACTTTCTATAGGATAAAATTTAATGAATTGAAGTGTTATGAATGAAGTTTCACTTTGTGATTTAATTAAATGTATTAATATGTAATTTGGTAATAGAAAACACATGAAATTCACTAGTTAAATATTTAGATTTGAAGGATAGTTAAGAATATTACCATTGTTAATATAGTCATTAAATAATGATCACATGATTAATATAAATACAGGGCTTTAATTATTCTAATTGAAACATAAAAATGAATTGAAGGCCTCAAATAGAAGGATCATACCCTATGAATCCCATTAGTTGGAGATTCTGAGGGAGATATCATCACTGTGTTTTTCCCTTGACCAAATCATAACTGAGATCCAATAACTTAAGCATGAGAAGAAACATTTATGGGAGAAGTACAAGCTCATCGAAATCACATCCCAAACCATGTTTGATGAACTCCCTCATGAAAGTATCACAATCACACACCTTACTCTTAGGGTGTACACTAGTGTAATATAGGGATATGAATCAGGACATTAATAATATGAATATTTATATTGTATAGAATAACAGATTTATTTTCATTTTTATTGTTACTTTATAAATGATTTTGATTTTGGTTCAATTAAACACAAATTGTATTTTATGGTAATATTCAAATTCAATTAAAGGATTTATTTTCCATATTTAATGGATTTTTGAAATAAATTGTGTTTACTAAAATTTTATTATTATATAATATTAATTAATTTTAAATGGTCATATAATTTTATAAAGTGAAATATACTTTTTATAAGGGCTCAAAAACTGTCATTGTCAAAAAACCCAACATTTTTTTAATAAATGTAGAATCTTGTATTAAAAGTTATAATTTAAATATATAAACAATTATTTACATAAAATGAATATTATTTTTTGGATTAGAATTTCTAAATTATCCAATGGTTAATTTTTCATAATTTTTTCCAACAGCCGAATTTTTGAGTAAAAATTAAATACAGTATAAATATATAGTGTGTTTTATGACAACATAATGACCCAAAAATTATTTAATAAATATTATATAGGATATTTTAGTACCACATGTTTCTGGTATGTAACCCTTTCTTGATTATTTTCATGGTTTTAAAGTCAAGGGTGTTGAATGGGAGAGTCGGGAGAACTCGGAATGATGTTTGGAGGCAAAGGGGAAGTCGCACGGTCGGCGCATGGTTTGTCTAACTGTGCGACCAAACCGTACGTAGTGGGTCTTGGAGGTTGTGGATTCCGAATGGTCAGCACATGGTTTATCTGACCGCGTAGCCAAACCGTGCATGAAGGTTGGCCAAGGCAGAAGATAACGCACAGTTAGCGCATGGTTTGTAAAACTGTGTGGAGTAACCGTACGCTCACTTAAAGATAGATCTAAAAAATGTGGATCTAACTGTTTTTGCCTTTAATTAACTTGTTTTAACCTCCTTAGGGGCTCTAACTCGGGATTACTCTCCATGAAGGTTGGAAAACTTATCCCAAGTGTTTCGAAGGTGATCTGAAGGCTTCTCTTGGCGAATCGAAGCCGGATTCTTAAGGAATGTGATAGTTCTTGATTGGTTTCTTAGATATACTTAGATCTACTTCTCCTCTTCTCTCATTTTCTTAGATATACGCCTGTTGTGGGTATATCTAAGGGTTTGGATGCCAAATATGACAAGTTTTGGTCTTGGTTGTGTTAGGAGAAGGGATCTAAGGATGGTTTTTGGAGTTTTGACCCGGTGTTCTTGGCGTTCTTCGTCTGTGGTTTGGTTTAGCCCAATTTGTTGAGGTAGGTGGCTTCAATCTCGATTCCTCTTTCTTAGAACTTGAAGGATTAGTTTAAAATTGTTTTCCTTGATTGAAATGGTTTTTTTATCTGTTGTTAAAGAATGGTTGAAACCCCTTTTTAGTAATAGGTGATGAAATTTGTGTGTTTTTTGGAAAGTGGTTGTTGAAGTAAATTTAAAATGGTGATTTTAAATTGGTTATGGTTTTGCTGCTTGAATGAAATGGTTTTCAATTAAAATTTGAAGCTTTATTAAAAGGTTTTGTACACACTTGGTTTTGGGCATGGATTGCATGGGTTGTGGTGTGTGTTCATATGCATTGGGATGGACAAGTGTGAGAAGTCCCCCCATCAATAGGTTGGGATGGATAAGGTCGTGAAGTACCGCTGTCAAAGTAGTCTACTAAGTGATGGTTTAGTGGAAGGATAACTCACCACTCGCGAGTATAGGGAGGTCCATGTTTCATGCATGGTTGGTTGTGTGGATTGGTGAAATGGAATGAATGTACCAAATAGAAATATGAATGGAATTGGGAACTTTTCTTGGTTTATTTTCTTGAGAAAGATGGGTTTTGTTGGAAAATGGTTTTTGACATGGAACATGTTATATTGTGAACTGCTTTGAAATTGTTTTATATAAATGTGCTAACTTGTTTTATCCTAGAGGCATGGGTGGGGAATTAATCGGGGAAAACCTACCGAGTTTCATTACTCACCCCTTGCTTTGGCATGATGGTGCTTTTGCAGATGTCATATAATGGAGGGATAAGTCAAGGCATGTAGACCATTCCGTCTAGTTCCAGAAGCAGAATCCACCCATGTTTCAGGGTGATTCTGAACTAGAACGGGTGGAGGTGTGGCTGAGTAGGATGAATCGTATCATTGATTTCATCGGCACACCAGAAGAGATGAATGTAAAGTTGGAGACGTATATGCTCGCAGATTTTTCACATCTGTGGTGGGATTTAGCGGTGTAGGATAAATTGGATGAAGGCCTTACATGGTAGGATTTTGAAGAATTTTTTAACAAAAAATTCTATCCTCACACGTTCATGATATAGAAAATGGAATACTTCTTCATCTAGAAACAAGAGAGCCTCTCTATCCCAGATTATGCGGTTAAGTTCATGAATTTTTTCCATTTTCACCAAAGGTTGCGGAAAGTGCTTCTTTAAAGGCACACATCTTAGAAACAGGGATAAGGCAGTAGATTCGATTGAAGATTGCGGTGCTCTATATTACGGATTATAAAGAGATGGTGAACAGAGCAACGGTTGCTAAACGTGATATCTCGAGATTGATAGGAGGAAGCATAATGATACCCACAGGAATGGGTGGGAACTCTAATGCTAGGAATAAGTGGAAGAGGGACACCTACTTCCAAGGTGGGAGTGTGAATCAGAATCAGACGACAGGATCGATGAATCTTCCTCCACGACCCATGATAAAAGTTGGGTGTTATCAATGTGGCTCAACTAGTCACATAAAGAAAAATTGTACGATGCAACCTAGACAATGTCACAATTGCAATAAAATGGGGCATCTACAGCACTATTGTAGAAATACTCCGCGGTCGGGTGCACGTGACACTTCCCAGGCATCGCATGCATCGTATTCTTCGACAAGACGAGGAAATTAGAGTCAGTCTTGTCAGTATAACAGATCTAGCCAAAGTGATTCTTGAAATACCATGAATCCTCTACTAGGGAAATCTTATCAAGGAAAAAAAGAGAACAGTGTAGGGATGTAGCAATTTTATGGAGCAAAGTAGATGATTGTTGATGATCACTCTAGACCATCAACAGTAAGAGGTATAATTCTTTTGAATTCTACCTTTATGTAAGTTTTGTTTGATACCAGTGAAAGGAATTCATTCATTTCTTCTCGTACTGTTGACTTGCTATGTCTAAAACTGGAAATGATGCCTTTTGTCTTGAAATTGAAAACTCCTCTTGGTGAAAGAGAATGTCAAGCCTTCGTGTGTAGAGAATGTGCTTTAACTGTTGATGGAGCTGATATGAAATGGAATTTCTCTATGTTGGATATGGGTGTCTATCATATAATCCTGGGTATGGGTTGGTTGATAATGTTTAAGTCTCACATCGACTGTTATAGGAGAATGCTGAGTGTCACGACTGAGGACGGAATAAAGGATCTCTTCAAAGGAGAGAAGATAGTAAGTAAAGGCGCAAAGAGTTTGTTGGCACCAATGGTGGGAACGATCTCTTTCCAATTGGCAGCATTGACTTTGGCATCATCAGAAGAGATCATGAAAAATAGTTTTCCAGCGGTGGTGGATCAGTTTCCTGATGTTTTTCCTAAAAACTTCTCAGGATTACCACCTGTAAGAGAAGTGGAGTTTATGATTGATCTCCTTCTGGGGACCAGTCTTATCTCACTTCCATCTTATAGGATGGAACCAACAGAGTTAAAGGAATTGAAAGTGCAGTTAGAGGAGCTAGAAAGAAAGGGTTTCATTCGGCCAAGTGTGTCCCCGTGGGGAGCAGCAGTTTTGTTTGTAAAGAAAGCAGTTGGAACTTTGAGGATATGTGTGAATTATCATAAACTTAACCAAGTTACGATAAATAATAGATATAAAATTCCACGCATTGATGACTAGTTTGATCAATTAAGGGAAGCTTAGTGGTTCTCCAAGATTGACTTGCGATCATGATATCACCAATTGCTAGTTCGGAAGGAGGTCATTCTGAAGACAGCCTTTAGAAGCAGATATGGACACTATGAATATGTAGTCATGCCTTTTGGTCTAACGACTGCACCAATGGTCTTCATGGATTTTATGAATTGGATATTTCAGCCATATCTGGATTCTTTTGTTGTGGTGTTTGTGGATTACATATTGGTGTATTCAAGAACAAAGGCTGAGAATGAGAAACACTTGTTGATAGTGTTGGAAATATTGAGGGACCATCAGTTGTATTCCAAATTGTCAATTAATGGGAGAAATTTACTGTGTTTACGGATCACAAAAGCTTGAAACACAATTTCTCATAGCAAGATTTGAATCTGAGGTAGGGAGATGGATGGTGTATGTTCAAATTTTCTACTTTTACTTAATGTATACAATGGGTAAGGCAAATTCGGTGGCTGATGCATTAAGCAGGAAGTCGTATTCTCAGTTAGAAAAGGAATCTTCAGATGAATGGCAGTTGATGTCGGTTTTAGACGACATGCATGTGGAATGTGAATACCGAGGTGATGTTGTTGTTTTCTTCTCATCTACACTTGTTCCTGATTTGGTGGAGATAGTAAAGGAGGCATAGACATCTGATGTAGACTGTGTTGCAATGAGTTCAAAACTCAATGGTGGGGAGACCATTGAAGGAAAGAAGCTAGATGGGAGTTCAATTTTGTGATTCAGAGATCAGATGGTTGTACCTATGGTTTTTCAGGAATAACTCTTTCATTCTTATAACCATTTGAGATGGGTTGTACATCTAGGTACACAAAAGATGTATAAGGCGGTAAAGGCACAGTTTTGGTGGAGCGGCACGAAAAGGAAGGTGGCTGAATTCGTCTCGTGATGCTTAACTTGTCAGCAGGTTAAAGCAGAGTATCAGAGACCAGATGGTATGTTACAGTCTTTACCAATCCCAGTATGGAAATGGGTGCAGATAGAAATGGATTTTGTTATAGGTCTTCCTAGAACGTTCTGGAAACACGATGCCATTTTGGTGATAGTGGATCGTCTAACCATGTCGTCTCATTTCATCCCAATTCGTGAAACCCATACAGTGTAAGATCTTTCAAAAATATATATCCAAGAAGTGGTAAAGAGGCATGGTGTACCTGTTTTTATCGTCTCAGATAGAGATATAAGGTTCACATCTCATTTCTAGAAATCATTACAACAAGACTGGGAGACTCAGTTGACGATGAGTACGACGTATCATCCTCAGACAGATGGGAAATCTGAGCGGACGATACAAACATTAGAAGACATTTTGTGGGATTGTGTAATGGATTTTGGTGGATCCTGGGAGGAGTATATACCCTTAGTGGAGTTCTCATATAATAATAGTTATCAAGCCTTGATATGCATGGCTCTGTTTGAAGCATTGTATGGGTGTCCTTGTCGTTCTCCACTATGCTGGGTGGAAACTGGTGAAACTTCACTAGTTGGGTCGAGCCTTGTCCAAGAAACAACAGAGAAGATCCAGTTGATTAGAAAGGGGATGGAGATGGCTCAGAGTCATTATAAATCTTATGCAGATCACCATCGAAGACTGTTGTCGTTCGTTGTGGGTGATCATGTCTTCTTGAGGATCTCTCCAATACTTGGACATCGTCATTTTGAGAAGTAGGGAACATTATCTCTTCGATATATAGGCCCTATTGAGATATTGGAATGGGTTGGAGAGGTGGAATATCGGTTGGCATTACCACCACGGTTTAGTGTAGTACATATTGTGTTCCATGTATCTTAGTTGAAGAAGTATCAGCCTGATCCTGACCATGTGATCAGATGGGATCACATTGACCTAGAGCTGGATGCTTTGTTGGTACATATCCTGGTGTGAATTGTGGATAGGAAGGATAAAGTCTTGTGTGGGAAAAGAATCGGCCTAGTGTGGGTTTTTCGGCAACATGGGAATGCGAGAAAGAAATGACGGAGCAGTGGCCAGAACTCTTTTAGTCAAGTGAGGGTTCTCTACTTTCTAAGGATGGAAAGGCCAATGGTGGGGAGAATCTAGTACCCCCAGTTTCTGGTATGTAACCCTTTTTTCGGCTTTTCATGGTTTTAATGTCAATGGTGTTTAATGGGAGAGTCGGGAGAACTTGGAATGATGTTTGGAGGCAAAGGGAAAGTCGCACGGTTGGCGCACGGTTTGTCTAACCGTGCAGACAAACCTTGTGCAGTGGGTCTTAGAGGCAGTGTCTTCCGCATGATCGGTACATGGTTTTTCTAACCGTGTGGCCGAACCATGCATGAAGGTTTTCCAAGGTAGAAGCTAACGCACGGTTAGCGCACGGTTTGTCAAACCGTGCAGTCACTTAAAGTTAGATCCTAAAATTGTGGATCTAACTCATTTTGGCATTAATTGCCTTGTTTTAACCTCATAAGCGGCACTAACTCCGGATTTCTCTCCCTTGAAGGTTGGAATACTTTTCCCATGTGTTATGAAGGCGATCTGAAGGCTTCTTTTGGTGAATCGAAGTCAGATTCTTAAGGTATGTGATCGTTCTTGATCGGTTTCTTAGATCTACTTAGATCTACTTCTCATATTCTCTCGTTTTCTTAGATCTACACCCTTTTTGGGAAAATGTAAGGGTGTGGATGCAAAATGTGAAAATATTTGGTCTTGTTTGTGTTAGGAGAAGTGATCTAAGGAGGGTTTTCAGTGTTTTGATCAGGTGTTCTTGGAATTCTTCGTCTGTGTCTTGGTTTCACCCAATTTGTTGAGGTAGGTGGCTTCACTCTTGATTCCTCTTTCTTAAAACTTGAAGTCATAGTTTCAAATTATTTTCCTTGATTAAAATGGTTTGTTTATATTTTGTGAAAGAATGGTTAAATCCCCTATTTAGTAACGCGTGATGAAATTTGTGTGTTTTTGGAAAGTGGTTGATGAAGTAAATTTAAAATGTTGATTTTAAATTGGCTATGGTTTTGCTGCTTGAATGAAATGGTTTTCAATAAAAGGGTGATGCTTTATTAAAATGTTTTGAACACACTTGGTTTTGGGAATGGATTTCATGGGTTCTGGTGTGTGTTCATATGCATTGGGATGGATAATGGTAAGAAGTCGCCCCCATCAATAGGTTGGGACAGATAAGGTTGTGAAGTAGCCCCGTCAAGGTAGTCCAGTATGTGACGACTTTGTGGAAGGATAACTCACCACTCATGAGTATAGGGAGGTCCAGGTTGCATTCTTGTTTGGTTGTTTGGATTGGTGAAATGGAACGAATGTGCCAAAAGGAAATGTGAATGGAATTGGAAATATTTCTTGGTTACTTTTCTTGAGAAAGATGGGTTTTGTTGGAAAATGGTTTTTGACATGGAACTTGTTATATTTTGAACTTATTTGAAATTGTTTTATATAAATTATATTATATTAATGTGCTAACATGTTTTATCCTAGAGGAAAGGGTTGGGGAGTCATCGGGGAAAACCTACTGAGTTTCATTACTCACCCCATGCTATGGCATGATGGTGCTTTTGCAGATGTCATATACCGGGATGTTGGAAAAGGTAAAGTGTCACACGTTTATAGCACCACTTCATGAATCTTAGGCTTTTTCGTGATGTTGGAGCTCGGAGCTTGTGGAGAATGGAGTTGGGTTGTGGTCTTGAAGTCTTGTAGTTGTCTTTCCGCTGTTTACTCTGATTTGGTTTGGTACTCCGCTGTTGCACTTGGTTGGGTTATTATAAAAATAACGGTTCAGTTGTTTTGGTTTTAAATCATGAATAATATATTGGTTTCTTGGATATGTTTATCTATTTTTCATTGGTTGTGGTTGTTTTCTTTTAAAAGGTTAAATCATCCCCCATGTATTTTGAAACCCTTCAACATTCATTACCATCCTTTGGCGCCTCGGGGATGTCGCTTAAGGCCTAGTAATGACTCGTTGAGCTCTTAATACAATGAGAATTGGCGTGTTATTACAGATATCCCCATCCAAATATATGTTTTCCCTTAAAATAATGCTATTTTATGTTTATTTTATTAATTTGTTTTAATATTTTATGAATCCTCCAAAACATATAATGTTTTTTATGACTTTAAATTCATTTATTTAAAAATGTCACTCACCTTCACCTAAGAAATGGTATTGTTTTGAAAATTAAAGACATTTTTATAATAAAATAATTAAAACCTCCCCATGTTTTCAAAATCCATGGTTATAAACCATGGTAAGGTTGATTTATTGAAATATTTTATTTTGTAGACTCCAAAACTTAAATATTAATGAAATCACAACTTTTTCCTATATAAATCCACCCAAGATCCCACTTATATTAACTTGAAATCATTTTATCACTACCTTAGTCTTCAATACTTTCTCCATAATCCTCTCATGTTGTTCCCAAGCTCTCAAGAAGCCCCTTTCATGCTTTTGGTGTCATACTCTTATGGTAAGGGATCATCTTTTTCTCACTATTATTGAAGAATATTCTCTAGGTTATGCCCTTTTATATTCAATTACTAAATAAGGGGTATGTTTTTTCACCTCCCCCATTCTACCCTTATTATTTTTAAATGATGTTATACCTCTTCATCTCTAATTAATTCAATATAAGATCACTCGTTACCATGCGGACGTTTTATAAGGGTTCTTTCCTTTCTAATTTTTATCAAAGATTATTTATCTTGTTATGCCCTTTTATTTTCAATTAATAATGATGGGGTATGAATTTTAACCTCTCTAATACCTACCTTATTGTTTATTAATGATGGAATACACATTTATCCTAATTTTCGTCCATCCATGTACAACTGTTACCATGCTGAAATTTCTTAAGCCTCATTTCTTTTCTCTTTTTCTTCAAGATTATTCATTATTTTATACCTTTTTTCTAATACTAAATGTTTGTAAATGTATTTACAAGTACATATTACTATAAAAATTATTTAAAAATGATGAGAGACCCATTTCTATTTCATTAACCCATTTTTTTATCTTTTAAGTGATGCTGTTATACTGCCAAATTTTCACCAGGATTTTCCCTACCAAACTAAATGTGTAGTGAATACCATACTCATTTCCTATATAGGGTGTTCACTATTGTGCGCACATAACTTTTTATTAGGGACTTTAATGTTTTTATTCCAAACTCTTCAATCGTGGAATTAATTATGATGATGATTGAACCCATATTTTATGATCTATGTGTCACACATAAGAATGAGAATGAAATGAAAATGACAAGTGCGCTTGGAAATATATAGGGATCCAACAAATTGGTTATTGTTTAGTATCATTATACATAATGTTGGTATTGGGGTGTACCAAATTCCATTAATAGACTTTGTCCACTATGATGTCTTGGCATTTTTTCCTTGACCAATGATTATGATGTAGTGTTTTATGTTGTTGTCACATTTTCCATGTTACGATTATCATGATATATAATGCTTTATTATTCATGTTCCATTTTCAATCAATGATATTCCTTGTATAATATATAATATTATTTTTATTTTATACCATATTTATTCCCTAACTATGCTATATAGATCACTCATTTCATCGGTATTTCCCCTAGGTTATCCAATGTACTTTTAAGCTCAATCATGTTAAATAATTTTTCTATAAAGAAGTTGTAATTCATGTTTAAAGATTAAATTAAATGTACTAAATTCACAAATATAATATACTTCCGATAATTTGGGTTTTATTATGTTTAGTTTTATGTAATTAAATCATGTATTCATGTATAATAAATAGAATTTTGTTATTTGGAAGGAAGGTGGAAATGTTTATTACATCATCAAAAAATAAGTATATTTAATTTAGTTAATTGATTATTTTATAATGTATAGCATATATTTATAGTAGGAATAAGAAAAAATAAAATTTAAAATCCTTTGTTAAGAGTTTTACCTCCTTATTGAGAATCCACTTTTGGCTTACATCTTATGCCTTGAAATTTTGGTATCATTGAAAGGCCATAAGATATATGTTTTGGGGAAATATTATTGGATGATACAAGAGAAAAAAATTATAATGTAGAATCATAAAACATGATATTAACAAAAGAGAGGAGTTTTTTTCTATATGTGAGGGAAGGGGATCTCTTGGAATTACCTAAAGTATTAAATTATTATAAATTAGATTTCATTGAAAAATTCATCCAAATTTAGATAAATAAAATATAAGATTAGTATGATTCTAAAAAATCTTAGAAAATAATATTTGGATAACCTTATCACTTAGTTTAACCCCCCCATTAATCCTTTTGACAATTATCATGTTATCAATGTTTTTTTCTATTTGTTTTCAATGAAAATTACCATTAAAGAAAATGTGACCCATAAATGGACCACGGTTGATATTTTTAACCAATTTCCATTTATTTTTCTAAATGTAGTTTTTTAGGAATTTTAAATAATTAAATAAAATATTGTTTTTTAAAAAATATCATTAATTTCATTTTTGGAAATACAAGAAATACTTTAATATAATTTGTGTCTAACACATATAAAGTGGTTCCCAAATGACATTTATTCAAAGATAATATTGTTAAGGAATTATTACAATCACCCACTCAAATTTATGTAGGTTTAGATATCATTTTAAACCCAATCATTTTGTTTAACCCTATGGTTAACCATTTTTATCCTTAGCCATGGTATTGACGTTTTCAAAATTTATGGGTTATAATTTAACATATTAGGTAAAAAAATTCATAACATTAAAATGGATGAAATTTTAGACCATTTTCATACTATTTGTCCTATATCAATATTTTATAATTTTTTCATAATTTGACAAGAAATATTTAACATAAAATATTATTCTTTTAATTTTAAGGACCATTCGCATAATCTAAATTTGAAAACAACATGACTACAATGTAAGTAGAATGTGAACCATTAAAACATCTATATTATCATTGATTAATCTTAAAAATTAATTGGAATTTTTAACTCACCCAAACAATTTTACTTTTATAGATTTTAAATCATTTACATGAATTTCTTATTGCTTGTACAAGCATTGGGTTGGTGTTGCGTTAGAATTTAAGGTAATTATTTCATAACTAAAAGTTAAATATAAATTAAAATTATAAAAAAATTAAATAAGTTAAAAGTAAACTTTTATATTCATTAAATATATATTTAATCACAAATATTTCATGAAAAAATATTTAATATTTTTTTTGACTTTTCTAGCATTTCACAGGCATTGGACAAGCATTTGGATAATTCAATTGTTATATAATTCCAAAATTAGTTTATCTTAATAAAAATCATCAATAATACTTCCTATTTCATAAACAAGCCATTAAAAACCATTATATTTCTCAAATATTATTCTTAGGATACTAAATTAGACATTTCTAATGTTTCTCAAGTACAACGTTGGCACTGAAAACTATTTTCATATATATCATGAAACAAAATTATAATTTATATGTTGTGAATTATCTTTTTATTGTATTTATATTATTTTATCATACATAACTCTTTACATAATTATTATATATTCTTATAACATATTTAGTCATGGTGATATCATAAAAGATATAGTATTTCATAAAAAACTAATTTTTTTACTATTCACACAAAATTTATTTTCTTGAATAATATATCAACAATTAATCCTTGGATAAATTTTATTTTTTGGATAAAATTAATTAAATTTCCTAAAATTTAAAATCTATATGTTTTAGATATTAATTTTAACATAAATGCATAAAAGGAAAGGAAAAAATTATTTTTCTTATCAAAATTTCTTTTTAAGCCCAAAAAAATGAATTGTAAAAAAAATAAGGTATAATGGTTATTAAAATGTAATAAATTAATTAATATACAACTAAATCATTAATATATTTCTTTATGATCATATTCAAATCATAATGGTACTTTTTAATGAAAATAAATGACTATTTCAAAAGATAGATATTTTTTGTTATTAATCGTAAAATAAATCGTTTTAGAAATATCCCAAAATGTAACATGAAGAAAATTTAGATATTATTTTTAAAAAAATGGAACTATATTAATAAATTATTTTTTAAAAAACTCATTATTTGGTTACATCTATTCATACCAAAATATTTAATGACTATGTTATAACGATCATAAAATAATAATATTTTTTGATTTATTAAATGTTAGTGTTGTGTTTTGTATATTTAATCAACCAAAGGGTTCTATTAAAATATCTGGGTGTTAAATTCTACCCCTTTAATAAATTATGTTATCACTATTTGAACCTATTCTCTTTAATTAAGGTTTTTTATATTTGAAAATTCATTTTTTTAAATCCCACATCATTAAATGGTTTAATAAAAAATCTTATTGAAAAAAGGGAAATGGAAATATAAAGGTCATCAAGAATAACACAGAACTAGTTTTCCAAATATGATTGAATTATTTGGATCTTAAAATATATACATGTGTAAAAAACTAATGTAAAAAATAATGATGAAGAGTGACATAGATAATTGATCACAAGTCCTGAATAATCATAATAATGTTAATAACCACAAAACCATAAATTAATGAGGTGTGAAAAAGTGAATTGACTCAATAGGAATAAATAATATAGGGTAAAAATTTTTTAAGGATTTTTTCCTTCATCTAAAGAATTTTTTTACCATCTAGACTAATAACATAAGGAAATATTCTTAATTTACAAGTATAATTTTATCTTTTAATGAATTTCCACAATAATATTATATTTTCCTCCAAATGATGACTATTAAAGATGGAATTTTTTTTATCATGAATAACATGGATAAACTTCTAATGGATCACATAATCTAAAAAAGGATAGCAATCTATTCTTCTTGTCTTTAAAAGATAAACAAAACTAAAATGGTTAGCACATGGTAAGATAATTTCCAAAATGTCTAAACCTTAAATTGAATAACGAGTAAATTTGTCTACAAAATTTCACAATAACTTCAAACATTCAACATAGAACATTCCATTAATAAATAACTCTGAATCTCAAATTACCTCAAGAACCCCTGTCATGACCCATCCTCGGGGCCCATGTCATGACTACACCAAGCCCACCTTCCATAGCCGAGGGCTAGTGACTAGCACCAAAGGGGTAAATCTAGATAAAAGGGAAGGCGTTACCTTTATAAAAGAAAACTAACATAATAGAGTATGGAACAGAAGTAATCACTAAGTAATACTGAATAGAAAAGTAAGTGTTGAAAGGAAAGGGGATGGAAATACAAGCCCAACAGTAAGTACAGTACAACATAAAAGCTAGTACAACTGTAGTAAAGTAAAACAACAACCATCGAGTCGTCCTCTGGGAATCCCACCTTAAGGGTGGGTACAGATGGACTCCTCAGCAGCTCAGGTCCGTCTATCCACTCCATGTACGTCTCGCCAAGTTGTCCACCTCTGGGCACCATCCAACTCTACAAGTCTCTACCTCTATTAGTGTTGTCTGTCATCTACATCCAACACAATGTAGTGCGGGCCAAGCCCATGTTGGGGTGAGTATACGGTACTTACTAGGGACCTCGAGACCCTCGAAGGTCTCCCAGAATCCACGAAGGATTAACCACAGAAGAAAGATATAATCACGAAGTATCAACCAACTCTACTTAGGTATATTTCTATACATACACCTAAGTTAGCAATCACAGTTTGACTACAACTCTCAAGCCCAAGCACAACCGAGTCCACACAGGAAAGCAAGTCAATCTCATCGATGATAATGATGAAAAGTCAAGACTCATCTCACACCAGGTATACACAACATAAAGAGAGTAAGAGATAATTAATTGTATCCACTGAATCATATTTCACGGTCACACGGAAGACACCCACAGAAACCAAAAAAAACATTATGTCATTGCCGTCAAACCCAGGGAGGATTCAGTCCAGTCTCATTGATGTCGAAACCACAGAGGATTCAGTCCAGTCTCGTTGTTGTCGAACCCACAGAGGATTCAGTCGAGCCTTTTTGCTGTCGAACCCACAAAGGATTCAGTCCAGTCTCGTTGCTGTCGAACCCATGGAGGATCCAGTCCAGCCTCGTTGTTGTCGAACCCACGGAGGATTCTGTCTACTCTCATTGCTGTCGAACCCACAGAGGATTCAGTCCAGCCTCGTTGCTATCGAACCCATAGAGGATTCAGTCCAGTCTTGTTTCTGTCGACCCCATGGAGGATTCAGTTGAGTCTCGTTGCTGTCGAACCCACAGAGGATTCCAGTACAGTTTTCCTCGTCGTTGCAGCCAGCTCTAGGGTTCCTGTAAATAGCACGATCAATTCTAGGAGAGTTTGCTCCTAGACCCAAGGGGTTCGATACATCAACTATCACAAAGTATAGATCTGGTGTATCCTGATGTTCCGTCTCATCAAAAGTAACCCAGCGCGATACAGGACACGTCAATCACATGCCCGGTCTGAGATATATTGGATTTTTTGTTCCACGACCACGGTTGGAATTACGCTCATTCCAAACACAACCATTTTCGAAAGTTTTTCCAAAACTCACTTAAAGTGTCACAAAAGGACCGTATCTTCACAAGGATCCCAATGCCGTAGACAGTGCGTCGATCAGACGCACGGTAAAGATGTTATTCACATTTAAGCGAAATGGGCCAGGCCAGTCAAGACCGGTGGGCTGGCGGGTCGGCCCATCTCGACTCAGCGGGTCTGACCCAACTAAGAGGTCAGCCTGGCCCAGAGGGGTGCAGCCCAGCTTGTGGCTGGCCGCAGCTCGAACAGCTGGCCAAGCGGACTGGGGTGCGCGGCCCCCAGTTTTCCAAAACGGCGTCACTGCCCTCCTGTTCGGCCAGCCGAAGCTGGCCTGTCTTCCCAGCGCAAGAGCCCCACGGTTGGGGGCCACAGATCTTCCTCCCGCGGCACCCATGGGTGCCGCAGATCCTTCTATCAGGCCGGCCAATTAGCCGGCCGGTTCGTCCGCCGAAGCGGCCCGCAGAGCGTGAGCCGCGGTCCTCCTGTCCGACCGGCTACGGCCAACCCGTTCTCCTTCAGCCGAGCAGCCCGGTTGTGGGCTGCAGTCTCTTCCTCCTGCATGACACCCAGTGCCACGGTACTCTAATGGCCATCATACAACCTCCACCTTCGTTCGTCATCAAATCCAGTCACCACCACCTCCCGTTGCCTCCTCCAAAATATTCAAGAACCATCGGAGGGTCATCAGGCCGTGTTCGTCCGGTCTGTGCCCTCCGCGTTAGGCATTATCAATTGGCCGAAGACTAAATTATCATTCACCAAGGATGGAATATAATTTCATTCACTTAAAATTTTATCAAACCCCCTACCTCGATTTTCCAGATCAGATCACGTCAACGAGTCACGGAAGACAAGCTTCATGGAGGTCGGGCATCGCGGAATAGGGCTTCGCAGAAGATGACGTCGCGAAGAACGGTGTCATCCCGCGAATGATGGAAGTCATTGTCGTCGAAGGAGTTCCTCCTAAGTGGTGTTTTCTCCCTTGATGTGGAGGATGAATAAAGGATGGAGTCATTCCTCACAATCTTGTTCCGGTTGAAAAGAAAAGTGGAGAGAAATGCTTCTCGTTCTTCAAGTCGTGGAGCGTTCTGCGTAGAGAGGAACACTTCCTTCTAGTTCTCCATAGGTTTCTCCACTAAAATATTTTCCAAGGAAAATATTATAAAAGCTAACCAACATTAAAAAATTATCCATACAATTCAAATGAGTGATGCCAATTAATTAGTGAAGTTATTAATTAGATGGGTTGGCATAATCAATGGGTAGGAGGTGGAGAGGCTCCACCATAAAAAATGAGTGGTGTTGTCAAAATTTAATGTAGGGGAGTTAATGGGGAGTTTAAGGAAAGTTAAAGGGTTATGATCTCGTATGGGCCCCACCTCACATTATCCTCTCATGGGAGGTTATGTGGGTGTGGGCCCCACCTCTAACTTCCCCTTGTAGGAAATAACCACCAAACATAAATAAAACTGTGTACAACAATTTTATTTAATTTATTATAAATCCCCATAAATTAACTTCTCCTCCCGAGCAAACACAACAGCAGTAAAGGTCCCCTTAATCAAATACCAGTGCTACGAGTTCATCAGTGCCCTCATATTTCAATTCTGAGCACCGATTCAAAAGATAGAAAAATCCACACGTACGTTTACTGAACGTACCTAAACCAAACTTCAGAAATTGATTCTGGGCACCCCAGGACTCGGAATTAGGTGCCGTTAGAAACTACAGACCAGTAAAATTCCAAAGTATTTATGAAAAAAGTTTCCTTGAAATTTTTGGGTCATTACATTTCCCCCACCTCAGGGATTTATATCCCCATAATTCTACAACACACACTAGGGAAACAAATGAGGGCATTGAGCACGTATTTGAGCCTCCCTCTCCCATTTATCTCTTGGAGGTTCCCATGCTGCCAGCAAATGTGCACTAGAGGAATCGACCATCCACGTGGGACCCACTCCTGTTGATCCTCGATCTCTAATAGGACCTCCATGAATATCTCCTTGTAATCGATGTCTAGATCCCCTTGATTGATGATGTGGGTTGGGTCGTGCACATATCTCCTCAACTGAGATATGTGGAAGACATCGTGCACCCGGTGCAACTGAGGTGGAAGGGCCATGAAGTAAGCCACCTCACCTACCCTGCTGAGGACCTAGAATGGTCCAATGAAATGTGGAGATAACTTTCTGCCCCGACCAAATCTCCGTAGACCTGGTCAAGGTGAGACCCTTAGGAAGACATGGTTACCATCCTCGAACTCCAGTGGTCTCCGTCTCCTATCAGAATAGTACTTCTATCTGCTCTATGCAGTCTTCATCTGCTCCTGGATGTACCACTAGAGGGGAAACATAAAACTCCCTCAACACTTCCTCCTACAGTGCTACTAGTATCATGGTACATCCTCTGAAAAGTATGATGTGCTCCCCACCTTCAAGAAATCCATCAGGTTCCTGCCCTGAGGATATATAATCATGTCGCATCTCACAGTTAGCATCTCCCCACTATGCCTCCCTGACTTACTAAAGAAGTGGAGGAGTGTCTGTGAGAGATAGTAGAAAGGATGCTCTATCTCTATCCACAAGGGACATCTTAAATACAGACAGCTACCTTTTCACCTCTCCTAGTAGATGTATGCCTGATCACCTACTGAGAGAATCTGCTACTACATTCCCCTTCCCATGAGTATAGACTATCTCGAATTTATTTCCCTAGAGGATCTCGATCCATCGTCGTTATCTCAGGTTCTGGTCCTTCTGTGAGAATATTTATCTGAGACTCTGGTGGTCAGAATAGACAGTAAAATGTTCACCCATTAGATAGTGCTTCCACATCTTTAAGGCGAAGACCGCTACTGCTAACTCCAAGTCATGGGTAGCGTAGTTCTTCTTGTACTTCCTCAACTGTCGTGAACCTTAGGCGATCACTACTTTATCCTACATCAAGACACAGCCAAGTATGGTCCCAAATGCGTCATAGTAAACTACATACCCTACTTCCTCCTCTGGTAGCATCAATATGGGTGCACTGGTTAACCTCTATCTCAGCTCTTGAAAGCTCTACTGGAATCTCTTTGACAATATGAAGTGTTTCCCCTTCTTTTTCAAAGCTGATAGTGGTGTTGTAACTCAGGAGAAGTCTGGAACAAAGCTAAGTCTAGCCGACTCTTGAGTTATCGACTTCACCCTCTTATGCATGATTCCATCTTGTGCTTCCTGGGTTTTCCTTTCCACTAACCAAGGAAAACCCCATCCCAACATTTTAGATAAACCACAACCTTTTTGCCTAATACAGACAATATGTGAATGAACTGTGGTTGCCCAGTCCATACCCAAACTAACGTCGTAAGGCCTCGACACTACCACCAAGAGGTTCCAACCGAAACTCTCACCTCAAGGGTCGGGTCACACCATTTGTGTAACTGTGATTATAGAGTCTCATCCCAAAGGTATTTCCAGACGTGAGGGTCAAGTCAATGGTTTAACTGGAAACTCTAGTTCTGGGACAAGATTCGTGGAAGGAAGGAATGATTGGTACCCAGGACTATTGTTACGACAACTAATAGTAGACACAGACCATATATCAAGTCATTATTAGAGCCCTTGGGTCATAATCCTTGACAGTATGCAGCTACTCTCTTCCCCTGCCGTCAAGCTCCATGAGCCTGGTGGGGACTACAAAGGTGGGTGGTTGTGACATGTCAAAATGTTCACCACCTTATGCTGCTCTCCATGATCTGCTTCCACGCCTTCTGCCCTGCAGATTCATATGTCCTTAACACTTCCTCCCCTTGAATCATTTTACACGCTCAAGTCTCTAATACTGATGCCAGTTTCATGATTTCTAACTGTTAACATTCACTAGATGTATCCGCTCAGCCAATGAACATTCAACCACAAAGGTTCTCTCTAGAACCCTAACATAAGTAGGAATTCATATAGGAAAAAGTGTTGGCTCGGATATCCTTAAACACACCTCGCTCATAGGTCTGAGCTCTAAAGAACTATTTGAATCATATTCATTGTGTACCAGGAAAGACCGGTATGCCTCGATGAATACTCAACTACCGACATGTCACCCTACCGAAGCTGTATAACTTCTAGAAAAATCTCAGCCACCTCCTCAAGTTAGTCCTTAGCTGCCTATGGGTCGGACTCACCTCGGATCATGGGGAATATTTGGTGCTGAATCACATTTAAGGCACTGAGCCTACAAGTTTCCTCTACCGGTACCACCGGTAGTGTCTGCTGACCAATGGGCAGTGATGTAGTTGGCACACTTCCCGAAGGTACCATCTCGGAAAATGGTACAATCACCAAAAATTCATCATTATACGGACTATCCTCATGGTCACTCACTTGAAAATATTAGTATATAAGATCAAAATATTCTCTACTAGTTTCTTAACTAGGCGGAAAATCCATTAATTGCCTCCATCCTTTCCTCTGCTTCCTGTGAATCTGTCTCGCCACAAAACCTCAGAGGCCTCTTCTGTTGGAACTCGTGCAATGCACTCAGTCGACGTGCATCGTCTGCTAGTACGGCTGGTGGAATCTACTTCCCAGTGAGTGGTGGTGCTACTGGTACACCACTCGGAGGTGAAAACATAGTAAGAGGGCCCTGCATAGTTGCCTCTTCTCTCGATGGGCCATCATCGTGTATTCTCTCGGGAACCCGAGCTGGCTATCTTCGCAGCGGTATCCTGATAAGGAACAGGTGCACCATGGTCAATAAGTTATACCTGGTGAGATGACTCAAAGAGACCACAAAGGAAACTCTTGAAACACACATGTAATAAGTGTTTTCATGCACTGAGTCTGATATCAGAGGCCAGGGTCTTGGTGTAAGGATACATCGACCGCCGCACCAACACTAGACTCCCTTGACTGAAAACCACACAAAATACTCTTATCACTATTCCTTCACAGAAAAGTATGATCAGAGTCCTGAGTTCTACAGTAGAACCGACTCCTCTGATACCAATTTGTCACGACCCGTCCTCGGGGCCTGTGTCGTGACTACCCCAAGCCCACCGTCCATAGGCCAAGGGCTGGCGACTAGCACCAAAGTCATAAGTCCCGATAAAAGGGAAGGAATTGCCTTTATAAAATTAAACTGTCACAATAGTGTATGAAACAAAAGTATGCACGAAGTTATAATGAATACAAAAATAAGTGCTGAAAGGAATGGGGATGGAAATACAAGCCCAACAGTAAGTACAGTACAACTGAAAAGCTAGTACAACTGTAGTAAAGTAAAACAAAAACCACTGAGTCGTCCTCCGGGAATCCCAACTAAAGGGTGGGTACATATGGCCTCCTCAGCACCTCAGGTCCGTCTGTCCGCTCCGTGTACGTCTCGCCAAGTGGTCCACCTCCGGGTACCATCTAGCTCTAAAATTCTCAACCTTTATTAGTGTTGTCCATTGTTTTCATCCAACACAACGTAGTGCAGGAATAACTCTTTTAGGGGTGAGTATACGATACTTAGTAGGGACCCCGAGACCCCCGAAGGTCTCCTAGAATCCATGTAAGATTAACCACAGAAGAAAGATACAATCACAAAGTATCAACAAACTCTAATTAGGTATATGCCCATACATATACCTAAGTTATCAATCACGATTCGACTCCAACTCTCGAGCCCAAGAACAACACAGTCCACTCAGGAAATAAAGTCAATCACATCGATGATAATGATTGAAAGTCAAGACTTATCTCACACCAGGTATACACAACTTAAATAGATTAAGAGGTGATTATTTGTAGCCACTGAATCATCTCTCACTGTTGAACAACAGATACCATCAGAAACCAAAAATAGAAGTATTTAGTTGCGATCGAACCAACAGATGATTCAGTCCAGTCTGGTTGTTGTCGAACCCACAGAGGATTCAGTCCAGTCTCATGGCTGTCAAACCCACAGAGGATTCAGTCTAGTCTCATTGTTGTCGAACCCACATAGGATTTAGTCCAATATCATTGTTGTCGAAGCCACAAAGGATTTAGTCCAGTCTTGTTACTATCGAACCCACGGAAGATTCAGTCCATTCTTGTTTCAGTCGGACACACAGAGGATTCCAGTATAGTTGTCATCATCATCGCAGCCAGCTCTATGGTTCCCACACACAACACGCTCGATTCCAGGAGGGTTCGCTCATCGAGCCAAGGGGTTCGATACATCAAATATCACAAAGTCCAGAGTTGATGTATTCCAACATTTATTCTCGTCAAAAGGAACACAACGTGACAGATGTAACGTCAATCAGACACCCTATCTAAGATATATTGGTTTTTTCATTCCATGGGATTGGTTGGAATTACTCTCGTTCCAAACTTAGCCATTTTCCAAAGTCGTAAAAAACTCACTTAGACTATCACAAAAGTACGTTCTCTTCATGAGGATCCCAGTGCTGCAGACAGCGTGTCGATCAGATACATGGTCAAGAAGGTATTCGCATTTAAGAAAAACAGGACCGACCTGTCAAGCCCGTTGGGCAGGTAGGTTGGTCCGTCCTGGCTCGGTGAGTCCGACCCGACTAATGGGTCAGCCCATCCCATTGGGGTGCGGCCTGGCCCGACGGGGCGCGGCCTGGCCCGACGGGGCGTGACTCCCAGTTCTCTAAAATGGGGGCGCTGAGCGGCGCCACCCTTCTGTCTGTCCGGCTGCAGCCGGCCGGTCTTCTCAGTGCGAGAAGCCTGCGGTTGCGGGCCGCATATCCTCCGCCCGCGGCACCCATTCTGGATGGCTGGCTGGTTCGTCCATCGAAGCGGCCCGTGGAGCGCGGGCCGTAGTCCTCCATTGCGCAGCGTCGCGGTCCTCTTGTCCAGCCAGCTATGGCCGGCCGGTTCTCCTTCAGCCGAGCAGCCCGGTTGCGGGACTTGGTCTCTAACCCCCATGTGGCACCTGGTACCGTGGTTCTCTAATGGCCGGTGTGCAGCCGCTGCCTTCAGTCGTTATCAACTATGGCCGCCATCTCCTCCCATTACTTCTGCCAAAATATTCAAGAAGCATCGGAGGGTCGTCGGACCGTGTTCGTTCGGCCCGCGCCCTCCACGTTAGCCTTTATCAATTGGCCAAAGACAAATAAAGAATTCCTCAAGGATGGAATATAATTTCATTCACTTAAAATTATATCAAACCCCCTACCTCGATTTTCTTGAGTGGAGCACATGAACGAGTCATGGAAGACAAGCGTCATGGTGGTTGGGCGTCGCGGAAGACGACTTCGCGGAAGACGGCGTCGCGGAGAACGGTGTCGTCCCATCAACGTTGGAAGTCATTTTAATAGACAGTGTTCCTCGTGAGTGGTGTATTCTCCTTTGAAGTGGAGGAATAAGAATGGATTGAGGCGTTCCTCATGATCTTGTTCTGGTTGAAAAGAAAAGTGGATAGAAAATGCTTCCCATTCTTTGAGTCGTGGAGCGTTCTTCACGGAGAGGAAAACTTCCTTCTAATTATTCATAGTTTTCCCCACCAAAATATTTTCCAAGGAAAATATTATAAAAGCTTTAGGACTTTAAAATAGTATCCATGCAATTCAAATGAGAGATTCTAATTAATTAATGAAGTTATTAATTAGATGGGTTGGCATAATCAATGGGTGGGAGGTGGAGGGGCTCCACCCTAATAAATGTGAGGTGTTATCAAAATTTAATGTATGGGAGTTAATATGGAGTTTAAGGAATGTTAAAGGGTTAGGAGCTTGTGTGGGCCCCACCTCACATTATCCTCTCATGGGAGGTTATGTGGGTGTGGGGCCCACCTCTAACCTCCCCTTGTAGGAAATAACCACCAAACATAAATAAAATTGTGTACAATAATTTTATTTAATTTATTATAAATCCCCAAAAAATAGCTTCTCCTCCCGAACAAATGCAACTATGATAAAGATCCCCTTAAGAGAATATCGGCGTTGCGAGTTCATCGGTGCCCTCAGATTTCAATTCCGATCACCAGTTCACAAGATAGAAAAACTTGCACGTACATTTACTGATTGTACCCGCACAAAAATTTATAAATTGATTCCGAGCACACTAGGCCTCAGAATCATGTGCCATTAGAAACCGCAGACTCGTAAAATTCCAAAGTATTTACGAAAAAAATTTCCTTAAAATTTCCGGGTCTTTACAACCCCATAATTAAATAAAGTTTTAACCACAATATTGATCTCATACATTTTGGCTTACATCCCCACAAATATAATTTTATTTATCCAAATTTATCTTTCATGATAAATGATATGTCATATCTAGGGGTTGTATATACTTAAACTCAAGAAAAAAGATCCCAAAATATCATTAATCACTATGATACATCACCATATAATATTTTAATATTTTTAACTTCACTAAAATATCATGAATCAAATTTATATACTAGCCTAAAATGTAATAATTAGAATTAACCTAAATATCATTGAAAATATTTCCATGTCAGTGAATCACTTTTAAACCATTGATATTATCTATGTACCACTACCCATTAAACCATAATTAACTTAACATCAAATCATATGTTAACCCATAGGGTTTTTAAACCTCAAAAGAGTTTTCTTCATAAAATCTTGTAAAAGTTTCAAGTCACATCAAAATATCAACATATAAAACCTTATTGAAAGAATAAATTCATACAAATTGTTCAATATAATCACTAAATCAAAAAATATAGTAAAATAATTTAAATATCAAATAAATCACATATCATATCACTAATCAATTCCATGGTCATCAATACTATCCAATATAATTCATCATCTCTTTATCAGAAATAAAAAAAATTATCACAACATCAATCACATATTAGGGTTTATTTGGCCCTTAATAATCATTCTCCAAAATATATTCCTTATCACTAAATTGGATTTCAAATCCTTAAAAAAATTGTGGAATAATCCATATATGTTACAAAATTTCATTGATATAACACTTCTATAACTTAATTCTATAATACTTCAATACTTTTACTTAAATGATTGTCATTGAATGTTTCTTTACCTGGCCTATGAGTTATCCCCTAAATTTATTTAATTGCTTGAATAATTCCCATATTCTCTACTAATAAGATAGTGATCTATAAGTGGTACCTCATAATAATCTTTCTGTCCCTCCATTGAACTAATTTTTTCTCGTCAATTACTCTCTCTCTTCCCTTATTTTCCACACATAGTACATTTCTTAATTCCTCTAAGAAATTTTCTTGAGAATTTTCTCCCATATATTTTACATGTAGGAATCAGAATCTTTATTACTCTGTGAAATTTTTGAAAATCTGTATTCATCTTATTAAGTGTGTTAACAAACACACTAAAGTTGATATTTTTAGTCATATAATATGATATCTTATTATACATAATCAATTTTTTTACCTTCATGCTCCATATTCATTTGGTGCCTCATGAGGACAATCATTCCTTTGTCTGTCATATTCTATATTGGCATGATTTCTCATAATTATATACATTGAATAAAACCAAAAATTATATTCTTGAGTAAGAATAGCCATAAGGAGAAATCATACAATTATGAAATATCAGTCATATGATGTATAAATCATGGAAAATTATTTGCAATCTATGAAACCTTTATGTTAACAATGGATATCCTTGGTTATATTTTATTAAAATCTTTCATTATGGTTCAAAATATAAGTGGGTGTTAACTCAAATTTATACCCCAAGAATGTCAATCAATGTGCAAAAAAAGGAAACATTGACCATGCACCAGAATGATGTTCAAGATATACTCAACCGTGTCTTTTCAGTTTTAATATTCATAGATCTACTCCATTAAAACCATGTCCACATAATGTATCCAGACATAATTGTATTTCTAGGTAGACCACATAATTTATTACTTAATAAAAATTTAGGATTTTACCAAAATTAACCCCATATTGTGTTACTAAATCCTTATAATCCAAAATTTCAAAGATTAATTATACCCTTATTTGATACCAACTATATTGACCCAAAAGTTTCATACATAAATATAACGTTATACTAGATTAATATTCATGACATAAAATTAAGATTCATGATATAACCATAATGGTTTACTGTGTTTTGAGACAATATACACAATATTATTATTTCATGAAATATCTTCAACATCACCCACAATGATCTTCCCACACAGTACTCTTCTTAGAAATAACCTATATAAAACCTTTCTTCAAAACATGGGAAAGGAAATATAAGAAAGGGAGATATTATATTCTCAGTATGGGTAAAAAAGGGAGATTTCAATGATGATTTTAGAATAAGTTTATCATAAAGGTATGAGAACATGAGCTTAACATTTGTAAACCCGTACCCAGTATATCATATATCATAACCTTGAATCTTGGCATAAATCATGAAATGTCATAAGATATGAATCATAATGAAATAAAAAAATATGATACATGAGTGCACAACATTGGAATTAGAAATAACTGTAGGTCATAAACATAATCTTAAAAAAATCCTTTCATTGATCATGGATCACATCTAGTAGGACATTATGAGAATGAGACTCACTAGTAGGAACACTAAATTTATATGTGTTATTCAATGTTCCTATTTTTGGACATGATTATTAGTCCTTAGACGTTAATATTATTATTAATTAGTGTTATGAGTTGTGTACATTAATCTATTGATGAAAACCATGATGACAGATGTTTATGGTGAGGTGGGATTCATTGGGTACTTCACCAGTAATATTGTATTGATTAATAATGTGAGAAAGGATTAGTCACTTCTATTATTTGACTGAAGTTGATATCTTAGTCCCTTTTATGGAAATTATACAGAATAAACAAATCCATAGCCATGGTGTTCTACAAGAAATTTCAATTTCTGTGAATTCAAAGAAAGATACATCGATCTCATATATTGGTCGCACCAGCATTCAACCATATTGACCAGTGATTTTGTTATAAAGAGGTTATATTTTGAAGTAAGCATCTGTATATGCCATTGCAACATTATCTTATTTATTTGTTGGTGCCTTTCCATGTTTCTAGACTCTAACCATAGACATTAGGCTACATCGCCTAATTCCACTAAGAAAGAGGCCTAAAAGATCAAAACTAAATGTATCCAAAATATCACTTAAATAATAATATTATTATTTATTACATAATAAGATCAATAAATATAAATCTTGTATATGATTAAATAATTATTCATATTTTCTTGATCACATATATTATATCACCAGTTATTCAGTAGAATTTAATATGAGTGGAATATTCAATAAATATTCATTTTTTATTTTGTGACCATAATATTTACTTATTTATTAGTGAATAATGAAGTGATTTTATTTAATAAATAAATATCCATTATTGAAGGCCAAATAAATATTTTGGAGAAATGGTGGTCCAAGTATAATGGTCCGGTGAGAAATAATAATTATTGAATATTATTTAATTTAATAATATTTAATTTAACTATCAAGTTACGTCTATGTTGAGAAATATTATTATTATTATTATTGGACATGGGGTTCCATCGGGATTAAAAAAATAATAAGGGGTACTTGTGTAATGATTTATTTCTAACCCTAGTGATATATAGTCTCTATTATTTTATTTTCTCTAAGAGAAAATTCATTTATTTGGTTGTTAACAACATATTTGGAGAATCCTCTAATGAACTAGAGAGATCCCTTCTCTACTAACACTCTTATGAAAGGAGAGATATCTTCTTCCACCTCCCACTCTCAAGCCAAGAGAGATCTAGGAGAACAATTTTTAAGAGGTTCTTGAGGAAATCAATGGTGTATGATGTAAGTGGTAGGACTTATCGTGCCCCTAGCCACAGAATCCTACGTTGAGGTTAGGATATTTCTGGAACATGTGTGGATACCAACTATAGGGAATCTTCTTTGATTTCTACAATGCAATGATCATACAAAAAAGATAAGTTCTGATATCCATCAAAAAAGAAATAATTTCATCAACTTAATTCTCTAATTAATTAAATTAATTACAAATAATATTTGATGATCCTATCACTAGTTCTAGTGTTTTATCCCATGTTTAATTATTTTATTTAATTCTATTGATCATGACATTTAATGTTGTGTAATATCTTGGATTAATCCTTAATCATGGAAAATGTAAATTCAGACACATCCTATAGAAAACTTATTCTATGTTTGGAACCTACAATTGGTACCAGAGGGTACACATAATTATTTATGATTTTTTAAAGATCATTGACTGATTCATGCATTTTTTGTTTTTTTCAATTCAAGTTTAATATTTCTTTTAAATTTTAATTATGCTTCTTCCTCCTTTATTTTTCATATATCTAATCAATACGATTAATTTTATGAACTAAATAAAATCAAATATCACATTAAAAAGTACAAATGAATATGGATGTATTACACAGGAGTATGCATCATGTAACTGGAGTAACATACCCTATTCTTGTGTTCAATTCATCATGAATTAATTCTACAATTGTTTAAAACCATGTAAATTAATGATATATAGTTTATTTATTACTTATATTGTGGGTTGATCGGGAAAGGGTGGCATAAAGTCAGCCAGAGTACATGCCATGTAGCCCACGTACATGGTGTGTAGTCCCATTGACTGATAAATAGGTCGTGTGTTACCATACATTGCCTACCTAACTGTTGACTGTGTAATTCGGAGACCACCTGTCATGTATCCCATTGTATTTTATGTGTAATATATTTTTTCATAGAACAATTTACATGTCAAGTCCATAATATTGTGCCTTATATAGATGGTGAAAGATGTACATGTTATGTTTCTCTCTTCCACACACCTTGTACTTATAGAAAATTATACAGATATAAAATTTATTTATTATATTATGAAAACCTTATCAATTTGTTCTTGTATGTGGTCATTAATTTGATAGGAAACACCATGATATGGGTTTTAATATATATATATATATATATATATATTAAATTAACATATTTTTAATGATTAGATATGCATATCATGAATGATTCACATTACAATTGTTACTCTTTATTCATAAAAGTATGACATGTTATGGAAAATTCATGTAATTTTTGTAATCGTTATGTTGATCTTACACATCAAGAAATTATGTGATAATTTGAGTATGCCATATGTCAGAAAACTAAATAGTATATGTTTATAATACCTGTTGGGTAGATTTGGATGGGTATTCACTATGTTTCTTATAAGGGACATTTACACACACAGTTGATTTTAAATAAATTTTTGTTCCTTAAACTTATAATTAATGAGAATCTCAAGGAAGTTCATATGAGAATTAAGATAAAATAATTGATTAATTAATGATGATAATTAATTGATCCGAGTATGGTTTATCTTAAATAACAATGATTAATAATTAAATACTAGTTTTATTAAATTTTTAATTTGTTGCATGCATGTGTGTGATCATGAGAATAGACCAGACCTTTGTATGTGATTGGTTTCATTTAATTTATTATTAAGTTAAAATTTTAAGTTGTGTGCCTTATCTACTTTTATTATGTAATTTCATATGTTACCATGTTTAATTTAATGTAAAACCTCTTCCCCTTACTTGTTTTTGAATAAAAGCTTATGTAATGGAAGGAGCTCCTAACCTAGTGGAGTTGGTTCAAGTTTGGAACCAAAGAAAAACCAATCCAATAGATATACATAGGTGGAAATGTGGAATGTATAAAGGTGAACTTTAATTGGTTCAAGGTGTTTTGACCCTACGTCAATAGTTAGTTTATCACACTACTGAAAAAACAGCCTATACCCACGGTTCAAAACTGTGGGTATAGCCCCCAAAACCGTGGGTATAGCCTATACCAACGGTTTTGGGAACCGTGGGCTGGAACAGCGTCGGGATAGGTCCCCAGCCTATACCCATGGTTTTTCAAAACCGTGGGTATAGGTGTCCTGCCACCATGTCACCGAAACAAATCCAATTGTCACGGTGTCAACGTCTTTTACCCATGGATTCAAAACCGTGGGTATAGGTCCTAAAATAATGTAGGCGCCGAGTTTCGATCTCGCGACCTCTCCGCTGCAAACACCGCGTCTAACCACAACCCTAACATCACCTATATATATATATATATTTAGTTAAATATATTTATAAAAACCATGGGTATAGAGGAAAGAACCGTGGGTATAGGGTTCACGCCAAAAAAATTTCCTTCTCGCGGAAAAAAAATTCCCCGCGCACACAAAAGTGACCTATACCCATGGATTTTCATAACCGTGGGTATATGAATTTTAGCCCAGACCTATCCCCAGGGTTTTCCCAAAAACCGTGGGCAGAGGTACCCCTATACCCACGGTTTTGGGAAACCGTGGTTATAGGTAACTTTTCAGGACCTATCCCCATGGTTTGGGAAAACCGTGGGGACAGACCCCCCTATACCGACGGTTTTCGAAAACCGTGGGTATAGGACTTATATAGACACCTATACCCACGGTTTTCCAAAACCCTGGGTATAGGGGGGGTCTATCCCCACGGTTTTGGAGAAAACCGTGGGGATAGGTCCATTTTCCATTAGTGTCAACCTCTATATAAACTAATCATTATTAAAAGATCATGGTCATAAAACTTTAATATTTTATTTATGTCAAGTTTCAGGGTTGTTTCATTATGGATTTCATATTACAATCACACAAATTAATGATATTAACAAGCACGCAATATAGAAGTAAAATTAATAAGGTTATGTATAAATATTATCTAAATACATGGTCAATCATTTAGTAAATCCACATAATATTAAGAAGCATGTGGTAAATATAATAATTTCCAATTTTAACATAAAGGATAAAATTATTCAATAATATATATTAAGTAGTTATAGCCTTCCACTACACCAGTTAAAATCTAACCATAGTGAAAAGTTTTTTACTAGGAAAATTTGGGGTTCATTCAATTATTAAGGAATTATACCATGAGTTTTTGGAATAACATAACTTATTATATATCAAGGGTTCACTTTAAAACTAGGACATTGTGTAACTAAGAGTCAAGTGTAGGAAAAATCCATTTTTTGGATTTTGGGATTGCAGAGACCACTCAACAGATCAAGGAATTATGAATTAATGTTGTTGGCATTTGGAATGCCTACCTGAAATCATTCATGTATCTTGTCAAACAAAATTTTGGGTAATGAGAAAGGGAATATCGATCCTTTCCACTAGAATGTCAAAGAAATGGTATATTCCTAATAAATTGGCGAGGGATTTTATGTTTTGATAAAATAGTGGGAGAATAATAAATATAATATTACTTATTTATTTATTTATTTATCTAAATTTTATCATATAATCTAATAAAATTATTCTTATCTTTTATGTTGAAACAATATTAAAATGTCTTCAATCATATCATTAAGATCCATAATTTTGAAATATAAAAATCTCAATGGAAAAATTTTCCAATAGTGGAAAAGGCACTTATGCATTATCCTTCTCCATGAAAGGAAATTATATGTGCTAGAATACCCTATTCCTAGTGCTTCTGGTAATGAGGTAAGTGATGAAGAGTTATATATATTTGAGAAACATCTAAATGATTCTATGGATGATCATTGTTTCATGATATCATCCATTTCCAATGATTTTTAGAAGTAATATGAGGACATGGATGCATATAGCATGATGTCTCAACTTCAAGATCTCTATCAAGAGATGAACATACAGGAGAGGTATGAGATATTAAATTCTTTGTTTAGAACTAATATTAGTGATTATTCTCTATCATGGCCTCATGTAGTAATGATTATTGGCTACATTGAATACTTAGACATTTTAGTGATTAAATTCTTATATGAGTTTCATACAGATATCATACTTTCCTTCCATGTCCTTCTCTAGTTTTATTGATAATTACACTAGATAAATAATGAGAATAGTATTATAGGACATCTTAATTTGAATTGTCTACTAGATAAAGACATGGGGTGCGATAAACCCATAATCCTTAGGGTGAACAATAAAACGAAGAAAATGGAAATTGGGACCAAGACTTGTAACAAGTCTAATGCTCTTAAGAACCACACTTCCAATAAGAGGAAGATCTAGGGGCAAGGAAAGGGAAATGAGGCAGTATTTTTTCACGGGGCTAGCTTGGACCCTAAAAGTGAAATTACACCCAGAAGCAAGGGGAAGTTACTGGGGTGTTTTTATCAAGTTTAATCTTATAATATCTACACATTGGGAATTAGATACAAATTTTAGTGCTCACATTTGTATCCAAATTCTCTGACCAAGTAGATTCCAAAATATTCCTAGAGGAGAGGGGGGATTGTGAGCTTCCAATAGTGTGAGACTGGCTTCTCTAGAAATTGGTGACTACCACCTTTCATTTCCAATCAGAATGATTTTTGTCTTAAAATATTGTTATTATATACCTATGGTTACCAAGAACAAAATTTGGTATCATGCTTAAAGGTAGATGGGTTTATTTTCAAGTTTTGATGTAAAATGTTTTTCTTTTTCAAAGAAAACATATTTTACGGTCTGTAAAAATTAAATAATAATATTTATGTATTAAATTATGGAAACAATATTGGTAATTGATTACAAATTATGTTTAGATGACTCACATAACACCCAACTGTGGTATCGTCATCTTGGTCATGTAAACAAGAAGCCTTTGATAATACTCTATCAAGATGGTTATTTTGACTCTTATACGCTAAAAAACATGAAATATGTCATTATTGGTTACATGTAAAATTGACCAAACTACAAATTATTGGAAAAGGTGAAAGGGAAAAACAGAATCTTGGATTGGTACAGAATTATATGCGTAGATCATTTCCAGAATAAGATATAGGTGGAAATTCATTCTTCATAACTTTTACTGATGACTTGAGTATATGTTTCTATGTCTACATGATGAGGAATACGTTCATGTACATTGAGAAATTCAAGGAATTCATGAATTAATTAGATTTCAAATTGTAAGGATGATAAAGAAACTTTGATCAGATTGAGGTGGTGAATATCTTAACCAAGAGTTTATCGACATTCTATGGGAGTTTGGGATTCAATCTCAACTCATCCCACCTTACACACCACACTGAAATGGTGTTAGTGAATGTAGTAATTGTACCTTTTTATAGATGGTAAGTTCAATAATTATTCTTCCAGATCTTCTATTTTCCTTTTGGGGATATGCATTACAAACTACAACATTAAAACTAAACCATGTACATGTAAAAGTGGTAAACAGAAAATCCGTCTAGATATGTAGAGGAAATAAACTCATTTTGTCACACACACATGTATGGGGTAGGGAGGAATTTTTTAAGGCCTTCTCAGGGAATAAACTATCACCCCAAGTCACCATGAGTATCATTATAGGGTTTCCTAAGGAAATAAAGGGACACTACCTAGACAACCCTTCATATAAGAAAGTGATTGTTTCCAAACAATCCATCTTTCTTGAGAGGGTGAACATTCTCAAAAAGGACACTGGGAGAAATATTTACTTCAATGAAGTTGATTATCAAGATACACAAGAGTTGGTACATGAATAGATTCAACAGGTCCCCAGGGAAGAATTAGTTTTTGAAACACAAGTATTGCATAAGAATGTAAGAGGGGTAATAGAACAAGATATATATGGTTTTCTAGATGTTGATGATGGTGAATCATTATTGGTTGACAATGATGAAAATAATTCCTATAAGGAGTAATTTGATAGCTCATAATCTACAAGATGGAAAGAATCCATGAATTCTGAAGTGGATTCCTTGTATCAGAACCAAGTTTGGGTTCTAGTTGATGCGTAAGTTGATGTAAAAATTTTTCGATGAAAATGGGTATTCAAGAGAATACTAGACATGGAAGATAATCAAATACCTATAAAGAAATTCTGGTCGATGATGTGTCTAAATATTGTTACGGAATTGAATACAATGAAACCTTTTCACCAATATCCACATTTAAATCCATCATAATTATTCTTTCTATATCAGCCTACCATGACTATGATATTTGGAATATGGATGTAAAAACATAATTATATAATTAAAATAATTAGGAATATATATATAATAACAACAACAAGTTTTTTTAACTCCATGTGATTCCAAAAGTATTTTCAATTTGTAGTGATCCATTTAGGGATTGAACTAAGAATCTAGGCCATGGAAAATTTGAATAGGTGAATCCATAATGTAATTTAGTTTCATTAAGAATGAATGTGATATGTGTGTTTAAAATATTTTTATTGAGAATGTGGTAGTTAAACTAGTATTATCTGTTGTTAAAATATTACTTATTCGAAATGACATACTAGTTTTTCAGTCTGTTAAGGACTAGTTAAACTAATCATTCAACATGAATGACTTTGGTGAAGCATCCTGTATTTGTGGGATCTAGATCACTCATGATAGATACAAGAGGATTCATGGATGAATTAAAATTTTATATGTTTACCAAATACTAAATATAATTTTTAAATAACAATCCAAAAGGGGATTGGATCCAGTGTCACATGGTTGACATATATTGAGGAAAATTGGTCCTTATACACAACATGAGAAAAGGAGAATTTGTAAGATCCTATATACTTCATTGATAGGATCAATCATGTATTCCATTTCATTTACTAGACTTGATGTTCCCTATGCATAAATCATGGTTGGAAGATATCATATTGATCTAGGAGAATAACATTAGTCTTCGGTTAAGATTATCCTTAGGTATTTGAGAATAAATTTGGATATTTTCCTAGTGTATGGAGGAAATGAGGAGATGGTCATTAGGTGTTATACTAAAGCTAGTATTCATATAGATCAAAATGATCATAAATCACTATCAGGATATGTTTTCTATCTCAACAGGGTATCTAAGAGTTGGAAGAGTTCAAAATAGAATGTTTTTTCGGAATCTATTGTGGATTCTGAGTATCACCTCTTAAGGGATTTTAATCAAAGGGTTGAAATCATAGTAAGAAGAATACCCTCCAAATAGAACATGGAATACCCCTTGACTAAAGACCTATCTCAATATTTGCATGATTATCATGTGAGTACTGGCAGACTGAAGGTTGTTGGAAGTTAGATCTAGTGTGAGTCGAATTTTGATGAATTTTTTCCCCTATAACCAACTTATGTGTCCATTATGATAACATTTATTTATAAGTAAAGATATTAATAAAATCCTAATCAGTTAATTATTGTTCATTTTCATAACATAGTATGTTATAATGTCCTAAGAGTAGTTTTCCACTGTAAGGTCACAGTAGTTCCCCTCTATAATGAGAACCCATATGTTCTACAATAGTATTCTTAAATATATGTTCTATATATGCATGATATCATTCGAGGGATTCAAATGAGATAGGATATTATTTGTGGAGACTCATAGTACTTTGAGGAACCTTCTTATGGTGTACGCCCATGGTAAAATCTAGTAGGGTATTATGAAAACAAGACTAGCTAGTAGGAAATCCACATTTATATGAGTTATTTTATGTTCAAATCACCAGTCCTGGGTATTGGTCCTTATACTTTAAGATTATTATTATTGATTGTTATGAGTCGAGTACATTAATGTATTGAAGAAAACCATGATAGTTGATTTTTTTGACAAGGTAGGATATGATGGGTGTATCACTAGTAATATTGCACTAATTAATAATGAAAGAAATATTTTTACCTTCTATTATTTAATAAAATTTGACAACATAGGCTCTTTGATGGAAATGATATATTCTAAACAAGCCCATGGTCTTGGTTTTCTATAGGAAAGATCAATTTCTGGCACGTTAATGAAAGATACATCGAGCACATAGGTTGATGGAACTGGCATGCAACCAACTAGATCAAAGATATTGTGATTATATGATTATATTACACAATAAGCATATATATGAGGTATTATTTCATTGAGAAATTAAAATCTTTCTCTATGGGTGTATAAGAATGTTACATGATGAAAACACTAGACTTTAGGTTGTGTTACCTAATTCCACATAGAAGGTGTCCTAACGGGTCACACTCTTAGTGTATCGATAATCTCAGTTAAATAATAATATTATTATTTATTATCTAACAATTTGAATAATTATTATTCTCATACGTAGTTTAATAACTATTCATGTTTTCTTGATTGCCTATATTCTATCACAATTTATTCGAGAAAACATTATGTGAGAAGAATATTTATTTTCTATTAAGTGAATAAAATGTATATTTATTTATTGGTGAATAATGCAGTGATATTTATTATATAAATAAATATTCATTATTTATAGCTCGATAAATACTGTAGAGAATTGGCATACAACGTTTAATAGTTTAGCGATAGATAATAAATATTGAATATTATTTTATTAAATTATATTTAATTTAATTATAAATTTAATCACATGTCAGGAAATATTATTATTATTATTTTTATTTGACATGGGGTTCTGCGGGGATTAAATAAATTATATGGGGCACTTGTGAAATTATTTATTTCTAACTCTAGAGATATAGAAACATATTTATATTATTTATTTTAAGAGAAAATTAATTTGTTTAGTTGTGCACAACTAATTATGAGAATCCTCTAAAGACCAAGAGAGATTCCTTCTCCTAGAACACTCCCAAGAATATAGAGCAATATTCCTCAACCTCCAACTCCCATGAAAAGAGAGATCCCGAAGAACGCTTTGGAAGTGGTTATCGAGGTGATCAAAGGTGAATGACACAGGCAATAAGATTTTATGTGGTATCACCTGTATAATACAATAGTGGAATTTAGAGATTTTGGGAACACATTTAGATCATCACTTGAGAGAATATTCTTTTATTTATACAATGAAATGACCATACAATGTAGATATACTGTCAGATTCATCAATGAAGAAAGAATTCCTTCAAGGTAATTAATTAATTAATTAATTTAACTATAAATTATATGTGATGAACCTATATATTGTTATGTATTTTTATCCCTTTTATATTTATTTTATTTAATGCTTTTGATCATGATGTTCAACTTTGTCTAATTCCTTGAAATAATCATCGATCAAGGAAAAAAGAAAAGTTAGACACAACCCATCACACACTTCTGCTACGTCAAGAAACAACAATTTTATCTTATTTCCAATATAAATATTATTTTAAACATGATATACATATCATATATTTTTATTATATATATATTTATAATCTATCAAAAAATTTTAATATAGAAAAATGTATTACATTGTTCATGGAGATGATAGTTCATAGGTACACATGAAAGTTGTTTCTATTTTTGATAGATTGAATGAAAGAAAGGTTAATCATAATTCACCTTTAATTAATCATATTAAAATCATAAAATATATATTTATTTATTAAATCCATAATTATTACCATCAATTTAATTTGGAGATGAAAAATAAATTACATCACTACGTGGAGACGGTAAGCCAAAAGTACGCATGAGCAATGTTTTTTCATTCTATAGGATGTAAATAAGGTAGATAATGGTTGTTCCATTATCATAATAACAATTTTGTATATTTATAATACTTAATTAATTTTTTTATATTAGATACATTATTTTTGGGGGAGGTATATGAAGAAATAAAACTTAAGTTGCTCTGTTAAGAATTATCCATCTTCATTGAGTACCCTCTTTTGGATTACAACATAGGCCTTCGAAGGACATGATTTTGGAAATTTTAAAAGATATAGAATATTCTTAATTAATACCTTATGATACTAGGTTATTTATTCTATGATTTATAGTTTTAAAACATTTTGACTAACAAATGATATAGGTCTCATTTTATAAGTTATGGGAGGGGAACTCTTGGAATTACTTAAAGTATTAATTTAATATAAAATAATATTAACTAAAAATTTCTATATATTGAGATAATTAAAATAGAAGATGATTATGAGTATATTTAATCTCATATGATAAATTTGGGATAAGCTTTCTTGATTTTTTTACCCTCATTTCTTAGTATTAATCTACTTTTAACCCATTTTTCAATTATCTTGATATCAATGTTTTTTCTCATTATTGTTCAAGAAAGTTAAAATAAATGGAAAAGTGAATTATTACTAGAAAATTGTTTTTATTTTAAACAATATAAAATTAAATTTTATGAAGATATATTTTTTATGAAATTTAAATAATGTAATAAAATATTTTTTCTTATAAAATATTGTTTATGTCATTTTTTGGAAATAAATTAAATATTATAAAATAATATATGTCTAACACAAGGATAATAGTTCTAAAATGACATTATTTATAATATAAGGTGGTTATGGAAATATTATAATCTTCCAATAAAATTTATATAGGTTTATATAGCATTTTAAAACTTATTTTTTGTTTAACCCCTTATTTAACTAGTTTTAACCTACATCATGAAAATGTCTTTCTCAATATTGAAGGGTTATAATTTTACTTATATGTTGAAAATTGGAACAAAGATATATATTTGATTATTTTTATACCATTTATCATCTTAATTTTATTCCTTAAAGATTTATATATCTTAAAAATAATTTAATTAAAGAAATTTATCATTAAATGTTATTAATATCATTTTATGAAAAATTCACATAATTTGACTTTGAAAAAACATGTAAACATTGAAATGAGAATAAAAAACATTAAATTATCTATAATATACTACATTTATCTTATAAAATCATTATAAACTTTAAATCACCCAACAAATATTACTTTTATAGTTTTAAAAATGATTTACTTGATTTTTGTTTTGTTTGTATATGCATGGCGTCGGTGTAGCATATGCATTTAAAGTATTTATTTAATCACTAGAAATTAAAACTAATAACCATAATAAAATATAAATTAATTGTGATAAAAATAAACATATATATTCATTTAATTTTTATATTTACAAACATCTATCTCTGGAAAAATCATTCAATATGTTATTTTTACTTTTCAAGCCTTACCTAAGCATATCATAATAATTTATAAAATTTATTTGTTATATAACTCCAAAAATTTATCTATCCAGAAACAATAATAAATAATAAATCATATTTAATATCCAATTTGATATGGGGCTTTCAATTTATCAAATATTATTTTTAGGACCCCAAATTTGACTTTTCCAGTGCTGCGTAAGCACAACGTCAGCATGAAAAATGATTTCAACATTTATCTTGAAATACATTATAATTTATTTGATTTGAATAATTTTTGAATAATATTTTTATTATATTATCATAAGTTATTCATTCCACAAGTTTTATAATGTTATATATCACATTTATATATTGGCGATATCAAAAATTATACTTTATTTTATAAAAACCTTATTTTTTTAATACTCACCACAAATATAATTTCGTCAGAAAAATATCAAATTCTGATCCTAGAATAATTTGGACATTATGAATCAAAAATTTAATTAAATTTTAAATAATTAAATTCCTATTAGTTGAAGAAATAAATTTTAATATAAATGTATAAAATTTATTGAAACCCCATTTTTTAGAAAAATGTGTTTTTAATCCCAAAATTGAACTTATTAGAAATTGTGGTTTAATGATGATTCAAATATAACTAATTAGATAATATAAAACTAAAGGATAATTATTTTTCATTTTTATATAATGAAAATTATAATGGTACTTATTACAATGAAGTGAAAAGAATGTCTCCGAAAAAATTGATATTTTTTCAAAATTCATTGAAACATAAATATTTTCATAAAAATAATAAAAATTTAACCCTAGGATAATTATTATTAATATAATTTACGAAAATATATTATTTTTTTAGAATAAAGTTTTTAAAAATTCCATAAATTAATTACAATATTCTCTCACAAAAAAATTATAAACCATTTTTTATGAAAATGTATTATAAAGAATAAAATGACATTACTAAAAAATTGATTGTTTATTTAATAATAATTTATCAATACATTTTAATTGATTATAATAATTGAAAATTTAATAATTTTGTTACTCCTATTCATAACATTCAATTCAAATGGTATGTTATAACACTCAAAGTATAATAATATTCCATGGTCGGTTAATGCACGGTGTTTTGTGTTGTAGATTCTATAAAAAATATTATTTTATTAAAATATCAAGTTGTTAAATAGATGTTAAAATTAAGGTTATCAAAGAAACCAACAAATAAAATAATTTTCCTTAAATATAATTGTATCCTCGAAACTCAGAAAAAACAAGACTTTAAATATTTTCTAATAACATGAAGAAAAAGACCTTGGTTTTAGTAGTTTTCAAAGAACCTAAAAAATAGAGAAAGGATATTTTATTAGGAAAAACCCCTTTATATAAAATATATAATATATATATATAAATATATAAAATATGTATTTTATAGGGTGAGATAGAAAATTTTGAGAGATCAAGGTGTTTTGAGACATAAATACAAAGAGAGAGCAAAAAGAAGAAATTTTGTAGCCAAATGTAGTTTTAATTCACCATATATCAATGATGTTAAAATTTTACTGATATTACAGATTTAGAAGCCACCCATGTGTGGTATTTATAGCCTCTAGGGGTCTAAGAATTGAGTTTGAGGTCTAATGGGGTCATTGGATACATTGAAGTCTTCCATAAATGCACACTTTAACTTATCAAAATAGCACCACTACTTGGTCTCTCGAAGAATCCTATTAGATTGAATGAATAAAAAACGATTCATTGATAATGTAGTGTCTATTGGTTAGTACTAGATAGCCTTAGGTATCTAGTGAGATATGTATAGTTATGTTTCTTCTATTTAGTTCCACCAGCTAGCTAATGACACCCCATCAGGAATCTAGTTAGCTTTCAGTAGCAAAGTTCATATATCAAATGTCACCTACTATTTGGTGACACACCCTTAGGTAGTTTGTGGTAATGGGATATTTGGAATCCTCTCTAGGACTTCTTAAATCTATTTGAATCATTTTTAGTCGAATTACTATCTTCATTATTGATTATAAATATTATAATAACACTCAATTAAACAGGTTTAAACACCAAAAGGTGTTAGTAATCATTAAAATCATCTAAGAGGGTGAGGTAAAACAATCTCCCACTTTTTTATGATCACAAACTCTTCAAATAAACAAATTAATGTTTCAAAATTAATTTCAATATTCATAATAAAATTCAAAGATATGATAAAAACATTTTTAATACATAAAAGATAAATACTATTGGAATTTAAAAAGGTTGAACACAATACATGTTCAAAATAATTTGAATTTAAAGGATATTTAAAAAAAACAATAAAACCATACAGTAACCGTAAAATTAATTTCTCTAATTCTCACAAAAAATTTAAGGGTTATAAATGTAATGAAAATTATAAATATCAAAATGGTACCATATATTCCTAAATCAATTTAAAATATAATAGGTTCACTCCAAGTTATTATCAAAATATATATATATATATACAATGTTATATAAAATAATCAAAATATATTAGAAATAATTAATGGCTCTTCAATAGATACAAAAATATATTTTATGTTTTAAGAATATATAAAAATAATTTTCATTTAAATATAAAATTAGAAAAAATATCAAAGCATTATTTCTATTAAAAATGAATATATTGAATTTTATCAATATTGAAATAAAAAAACAAACATAAAGTAATCCCAAGAATTAAATAAAGAAAAAAATTAAAATAATCAAATATTTAAAATAAAAAATTATGTAATATCAAGATTAAATTAAAAAAATTTAAAATAAACTCAAGATTGAAATAAAAAAATTAAAATAATCTTATGTTTTAAAAAATAATTAAAATAAGTTCACGCTTGAAAATAAAATATTTAAAAAAATCTCAATATTGAAATAATTTATCTCCTTTAGGAAAATTTTAGTGTTAAAAAGATAATCTCATCCTTAATTGAATCATAAAAAATATAGAGATCCATAAAAATGAAATTTAATAGATAAATAAAAAGAATAAGATCAAGAAAACATTTTTAATCCATAAATATGGTTTGAAAAGATTATGTTAATTATCCAATGAAAATTCCCCAAGAGTTTCGAACCAAGTGTATTGTAAAGTCCCAGTGCTCATGAATGTGGTGAAGATTGGGTTAAAAATCCAACTAGGACATTTTGAGATTATAACCTGTAGGTAAATATTTTCCATAATCACATCCTTTAATTTTTATCCAATCATGATTTTATTTACCCAGAAAATTACATTAACATTACTTTACTAATATTAATTGTTAGAATGTTTTATGATTTGACATTTAAAAATAAGAAATTTTTAAGAGATTAAAATATTTAAAAAATTTGAAACAGTGTGATATTTTTTATGTTAATGAATAAGTTTCAAAAGTGTGATAAAATTATCTCACCATTAATAAAGTTAAAATAATATAAAGCAACAGGATCAAAAAGGATATCGGCCAATTGTGGATTGTTGATAGTGAAATCAAGAAAGATATCACCTTTTTGGAAGAGATAACTTAGAAAGTGGTGTCTAAAGTCAATATGCTTACTATCAGAGTGTTGAATATGATTTTTAGAAATACAAATGGCACTACTGTTGTCATAATTTATGGGTAAGTGATTTTAATTTTTCATATAGTCTAAACGAGTGTGTTTTATCCAAATTATTTGGGTGTAACAACCTCCAGTGGCTATATATTCCAATTTAACCATAAAAAGATCAAAATAGTTATACTCTAGAATATATCAAGAGTATATTGATTATCCAAGTATGTGACAAGTAACATTTTTTACTTCTCCTATCTAACTTCCATCCAATAAAATCGACGTCATGAAAACATATATGTTTTAAATTGGTGAATTTTGGATAAAATAAACCATGTTTTTTATAACCATTAAAATATATATGAATTCATTTGAGAGCTTTTCTATATTATTATTTAGAATTTAATTGAAAATTATCACAAAGGAGCACACTAAGCATGATTTTCAGTTGGGTCATACTAAGGTAATGAGGGCTCTCAAGCATACATCTATAAAGATTTTTATCAATCGATTTACCAATTTCATCTAATTTTATTTTATAATAATTACCCATATCCATAATTTTTTACTATACCTGATCTTTGAAAACCTATTTAAAATATCATTAATTTATTTTAATTAATATAGAAAAATTCCATATTTATTCTAAAAAGTTTGAAATCTATGGAAATACTTATTTCATCCGAAAAAACTCATTTCAAATTAACTTCTCATTAAATAAAAAAATTAATAAATATCAAATCTTTTATAGAATGAAAAATAATATGAACGATATAAATTTAAATAATTAATAAATCATTTGAAATATATTTTTTAAAAAAAGTTGAATTAGTATTTTCTATTTAAAAATAATTTTATAAGAGAAATTTAGTCTAAAATTCATACCAAGCATGAGAGGATTTTTTTAAACCATAATAATATCTAGTTAATATAAAAAAATGATTTATAAATTTTTAAATTTCAAAACTAAGAGTTTCTTCAACAAAAACGTTTTTGAAGATAAAACCATTCAAAAAATCACTATTAACATCTATTTAAAAAATTATAAAATTTAAATGAGTGTAAAATGAAAATATGATTTAAATGGATTCTAACCTAGTGATGGGGATAAAGGTATCATATTAATAAATTTATTCTTATTTATTATATCCTTTGGATAAGATTCAGACTATGATAAGAGTTTTGTTACCTTAACCATCTAATTTATTTCAATAAACATATTTTATACCAATAATGAGATGATCATCATATCTTATAAAGAGATTTCACACATTATTCCTTGATAAATTCTTCAATTTCTCATTTACTAAATTTTACTAACAGAACATTGTTCAACCTCATTTAAAACATACCTTTCAGTATGTGTATCGAGTTGCAAATCATTGATAACATTTCATAGGGGACAGTCTTTAGATTTCAAACATACCTTGAGTAAATATTTTGATAGTGATTCATCCACAACATTAATGTATTTAGAATTGGGTAGATTGTTTAAAGTCAAATTTTCTAGTTTAAACTCAATGTCATCAATTTTGGGATGAGTTTTTTAATAATTCTCATCAAATTTGATGTGAAGTAATTCTTTTCAAGTCATTTTTCATTTATTAATGACTTAGAAATATTTACATGAGTGAGATTACCAATTCAAAATACCAACATAAAATTCTTTTTCAAACTTTTCTAGGTTTTTATTGGAGTAAATAATATATCATTTTCATCCAAACACATTAAAACCCCAAATTTAGAAATTCTTTTAAAAACTTCCTAGGGGTTGTTTTAAAGAATGGTTTTATGTGACCATTATTGAAGGTATAATAAGTAGTATTAATAAACATGTCCCATAAATATTTAGGGACATATATTCCGGTAATATATCTCTATAAATTTCTTGTAATGTTTGATTTTAACTCTCAGGAACCCCATTTTTGGGTCCTTAGAGCATAAAAATAATGATTTTTACCATGTGAAATATAAATTTCATCAAAAACATTATTACCAAACTCTACCCCATGAACAATCCAAATGGATATTATATTATATATTTTTAATATTTTTCAATCCACGTAATATTTAATAAAAACATTACTAGACTCACTTTTATGCGATGAGAAATAAACCCATGAAAAATAAAGTATAATCATAAATAATTAGAAAAAATATGATTTACCTCTTACAATTTAAAATTGGGTTGTTCTAAAAATTTCAAGATGAATAAGGTTACATTATTTAAATGTGGATACATACATTAGTATTTAAAAGATGTTTTTTGTCACATACCATGTTTTTATGTTAAAAAATGTTTTCTTTTAAATTACATTGAGATAAATCTCATAGTGAATGATTTCAATTGAGTTTAAAAAGTGAGAGTGGCACATAATTATTAAAGATCTTATGCCACATCCATGAATCACTATATATTTTACCTAAAAAATTTATTATTTAACAAGAAAGATATTTTATATCAATAACATAAACATTTGTAAATTCATAATCTGAAAATAATATCTTTCATTTGAAATAAATAACTATAAAGAACTATCTTAAAAATTAAATATTCTTGTGACTTAAGACTATTATTCAATTTTTTGAATTCCAAAATATCATTTAGGTATAGAGATTGAGATATTTTGGTTATAAATTGTACATAAAAAAACACATATATATACAATTTGTACACTTCTACTCAGTATCAATTTTTCCCACCAAAAAAATCATTTAAGAACAAAACATGATTTTTTCATTACATAACTTCTAAAATTTAATCATGATGTCATCCCTGTCCCCAATAAATCATAAATCTATATGAATAACATTTTAAAATGTGGGATGAGAAAAAAAAGTCCAGTAAGGGACATAAAAATATGAAATCCATTACTCCAATGAAAAACATGAAAACCCATTCAATGTATAACTTTATCTTTAAATATCTCTGAACATATGAAATAAAAAAAATTCCACATGAAAAATACACATAATGTTATCTCAAATAAAGACTTTAACCCCATAGAGAAAAAATAAAAACACATTTTTCAATACACAGAAAATAATATTCATAAAATCCATTAAAAATATTTACAATTTAACTAACCATATGGTCAAATTTCAATATAATTATTTATAGAACCTCATCATTGAACAATAAATTAGAGATATATAATGGGTATTATACTTCATAAAATCTATATTAGGATCACACATTTTTATTGAGGTATAATGGGGATTAAACTTTTGTATTACCTAAATCAATCTCATCTTCAAGATATAAGGGGGTTCAACCGATCATTAAATTTGTATTTGGATCACCTATATTTTTTATAATTCTCAATTACCTTATCATGAATAAAACATTGTATGATTTCACCTTTTCATCCTAAAAACCATTTAAAAAACCTTTTAACCATTAAAAAAAGTGATTTCGAATATTAAAATACAATATTCTTTAAAAAAACCCATTTTAACAGCAAAATACCTAGAAAGGGAAAGATGGGTTTTCATTGAAAAAAACATGAAATGTTATAAAAGAAGACAAATAAAAAATAATATTAATGGTGGTGAGAAAAATAATTGGCTCTATATACATTAAAATAGAACATTCTTTTTTCCTTTTTTGAGTAGATTCAAACATTACTTAAAAATATTACATTTTAAAAAACCTTGAAATAATGTCAAATAAAATAATTTGTTAAAATATAAAAATTTTGAACATAATAAAAAATCCATTTTTAATGAAAAGAACATCATAAAAATATAAATTAAAATTAAAATCCTTGATATATCATGTAAAAATGAAACTCATTTCATGTATTATATGTAAAAAATACATTACATTTTACTTTTTTTAAAATGACTTAAATTGGAACTTTAAAATAAGATATCAAAAAGAAAGTATCTTACCACATAAAAAACATTTGAATCATAATACTCATGAAGTAATAGCATTAAAAAAAATTAAATATCATAATAATATAAAAATAATAGTATAGAATTTCAATGGGGCTTTATATGCAACTTATAAATGATTATAGGTGTAAAAAATTAAAATATGCCTGAACAAAATGAAATTTCGATGATATCCCTTATTGTGAGTTAAAATTATCACAGACATTATATATATTCCTGAATAATAAACATATGATAATGAATATATATATTAAGAAAATGTTTATTGTTTATTATCCATTTTATTTCACATATTACTATGTTATATTTGATTACATAATCAATTAATTTTACATCATATGTTTTGATGATATTCAGCTTATGTGTCAAAATGACTTATGTAGGTTGGCTATTGTGTAGATAGTCATTAATCCATCATATCAATAATAATAATCATAAATTAATTATCACATTTACAAATCAATTATAATTTTAAATCTTACCATTATACATGGTATTAAAAAATTAACTATGTTACAATCATTGAGACGGTAAGTTGTACGTACGCAAGAGTAATGGGTCCATTTTTCAATGATCCTTATAGAAAAAAGTTATGTATTATTTTAAAAATACAGAATTATAATAATATTATAAATATAATATAACTTATTTAAATATACATATAAATATCATCCATGTGATGTGGTGATGAAAAAAAATCACATCCCTTCGCGGAGGTTGTAGTCCACACATACGCATGAATAATGTTATAATTTTTTAGTAAATTTAACTGTGAGAGGGTAAATTAAATATTATATTCTTAAAATGATAAATATTTCATTAATAAAATATATAAAAATTAATTCCATCATTATAAATAGTCCGTAAAGAAGGTGATGGAAAATTAATTTCATCGGTTTATAAGGCGGTAGTCCACCACACACATGAACGACGAATTCCACTATGATTTTATAGTGGTTGGATATGAATATATGTTATTAAATTAAAATAATAACATATAATTATATATATGATACTATTTTATTTATCTTATAATGGTTTAATAATAGTTTTACGGATCTGGAAAAGAAATAAAACAAAAATGCTTTATTAAAAATGATACCTCTTCATCAGACAACCCCCTTTTATTAACACCATAAAACGTCCTACCTAAAAAATAAATAAAAAATGTGTATACTGATTATAGGATGTTATTTTGGCTTGTATTTTCCTAATTAAATGGGTTTTCAGGTGTTAATGAATTAGTAGAATAGGTTCCACTTTTAAGAGAGGAGAGGGGCACTCTTGGAATTCCACAAAATCTTAAATTAATATAAATTAGTTTTTAATTATAAAAGGATAAAAAATGATTTATTTAAAATATATGATGACTATGGGTCAAACGTTTATCAGAATTTATTTGTTTTTGATATGTTTAGGCCAAATTTTTATTTTTATCATTTGGTTTTAACCCCTTATTAACCCGTTTTAAACTTACTGTGACAATTATGATTTTTACTCTTTGATGGTCAATATAGTTACTATAAAAAGAAAAAAGGCCAATAAATGGACCATGGTTTATATTATAATTTATATCCTAATTAATTGGTTAAGTCTATGATTTTTTGGATGTTGATATTATTTACTGAAATATTATTTATTATAAAATATTACTAATGCTGGTTTTTACAACTATTCATTACTTTGATTTTAAAAATATCATGAAAACAAGTAAAATTCAAAAAACAAATATTGTATTATATCCAAATATTCTCATGTTAATCAATAAAATTTATGGATCTCATTATTTATCTCAAATTATATTACTTTTAATATATTTAATATAATTTATTTTATTTTTAACTTTCATTTAATAATTATTGTGTCAGCGTTTTGTAAACATTTAAGGTAATTATTTTTTCAATAAACATTAAATATAAATTACCATGAGGAATATAAATATTTTATAAAAACACTATTTATAATTGAATATATCTTCTATGTAGTCTCATTTTAAAAAAATTATAGTTATAAAAAACAAGAGTGTGACAATTTTTACTTTTCTTCAAATAAAATATTATAAAGTTAATAATATCATCAAAATTGGAAAAAAGGCCATATATTCAACATTTGTATTGTTATAGATGATATTTAATCATCTAATAAAATTTAGTCAATTATTTTAGTCATTTTAAATTCCTTATCAATTTGTTTTTAACACTTAATTACTCAATTTACCTTTTACTATGTTAACAAAAATTACAAAGAATACTATTCCAATTAACCAAAGATAAAAATAAAAGTTTCATTAAAATTTTATCAACTGATTCCAAGTACTATATCTATTTTTTAAAATTCAAAACATAGAAGTGGTAGAATTTAACTTAAAATTAATCCTAAAAACGTAATGAAATTTTTTTATAGAAAAATTCCCTTTAAAATATAATTTTTTTATGATTAATTAATGTATTAAATATTTTTTTTTAAAAAATTATTATTTTCAATCAAATGTAAATAATTATATATTAAAACATACCCAAAATATAACACAATTTCCAATAAAAATCAGTATATTTCACTATTCCTTGAAAAAACAATATTTTAAGAAAATTATCAAAATATTATCCTAAGATAATTTTTAAATGAAAAATTAAATAATTATATTTATTTTTTCAAATATATTTTTCAAAATTTAAAAAAATTATTTATAATATTCAATCATTAAAATAAAGATAGTCCACATTGAAAGAAAACCTATTTTTGATGAATAAAATAACTTTACTAAAAATTAAGTGATTATTTTATAAGAATTTACAAATGAATTTATATTGAGTGGGACCTTTATATTTTGTTTCATAAATTAGTTATTAATATTCATACATTCTAATTTTATAGCTTTATTATAATGGTCATATTTAAATAATAATATTTGGATGTTTATTTATGATCAGTGTTGTTTATCTTGTAAGTTATCAAACATAGTATTTCCTTTTCAAATATTAGTATTTTACATTCTACACACTTTATAATTTACATGATTAAAATATTAATTTGGGCTCAGTCAGTAGGTTTTGGATTCTGAAAAAATAACGTTGTTGAAAACCCACTTCGTAAAATGGTTCAATAAAACATCCTGTTGAAAAGAGAGAAAGGTATGTATGAAGGTCATCTAGAAAAAAACGTCAAATATTTCCAAGTAAGATAACATAATTGGGAAGTGAAAAAATAAATTTGGAATAAAAACTCAACTTCCTATGACTTATAAAGATTTATAGAGAATATGGTCATGAGAAAGTAACCATCAAAAAATTTTAAATCTGTGATAGGTAAAAAAGAACTACCTTTTTCAATAAGAAAAAAACATATAAATTTTTGTTTCAAAATCCTTTTCCTAGAGTTTAGTAATTCATTTACAATATAGATTATCAACATAAGGAAATATAATTACATGATAATCTAAAATTAATCCCCTTAATCATTTTTTAATATAATATCATTATTTCTCCAAGAAATGAGTATTCCAAATGATTTTTTTCAGGCCTGAATCACTAAAATCAACATATAAAGATAAAAAATTACACAAAATAATAATAAAATATTATTCCTATATTTATGAATTAACAAAAACCAAAATGGTTAGCACGTGGTATGATAATTCCCAATAAGAATAAACTGTCATATAAGTAAAACTATGTTAATCTCCAAAATTCAAAATAAATGCCAAAAGTTCAATATAGATCAGTGAAAAAATAATTATCCTTAAAATTCCTCAAAAATACTCCTAACTATGATTTAAACCCAAAAATATGATGTATTTTATCATGTAGTCTTCAAACAAAAATATAAAATTTTTCTCTAAATTACATAAATCACTCTTAATGTCTCATACCAAAAAAATATAATTTCCCGAATCACAAAATATCCAAGATATGTTAGTAACATATATAATTAATTTGAAACACCATAACGCCACATTAAAACCATATATTCTTCCCAAATTTAATTCAATATTTATTTATAGAATAAAATACCATGATATTTATTTACCACAATTCTATAACGCTCCCTATAATTATAATGATCTTATTCTCAAATAACATTAATCACTTAATCGCCATAACAATTTCCAATCCCATGGTTATCTATACGATAAAACATATGTTCCCAAAATAAATTTAAATTTGATAAATCAATTTTATTAAATAAATTAAAACAATTTCATACTAACTGGATCATCACATATTCATGTGGTAGGCGATGCACCCTTATTTACCTTCAGTTGTGGGTTCAAGCCTTATGACCTTGCCAAAATTGAAGGGTTTACTCCCAATTTTTAGGTTTTTATATTTTTAAAACTATACTTAAATAAACCTTGTAACATTCCAAAAAAAGTGATGAAAATATCCAAAAAATAACTTTAATATATTTCACATTAACGAAATGTTTTAACCCAAAATTTATCTCATACCTTACCTTTTCATCCCCAAAAAAGTAATAACCCATAATTACCTTATTTTCAATGAATGTGTACTATCAAAAGGATTTCGATACCTTTAAATTTATTTCTACAAAATTAAAATATTTTTCCCTAAATAACTTTTTAAAATAATAAAATTAAGGGTTACATATACCTCAATAATTAATCAAAACACAATAAAAGTCTCCCAAAGTACTCCAATCAAAAAAATAGTATCAATTATTTTTAATTTATGTTCAACCTTAAATCTACCACTGTACAATAACTATTGAATATATAAACATTAATCATTAAATATTATTCATTACTATTTAACCATTATTTTCCATTTTATTCCTTAATACATATTTTCTATAAACAGAAATATGTCCTGAGGTTCAATGATGTCAAAACATAGGAAAAGAAATAAATATACCATTTATATTACATTTTTAGTTTCATTATCGTCAACTAAAATTTCATTAGTTAATGTTAAATAATTATATATATAGTTTCCCTAATACCATTTAGGAGACTTCCCCTTAGGACAATGATTTTTATAATGAACCTTCTCCCAACATTTTAAACATTATATTGATATCATTTGAAGAACTTCATTACCCATAAGGGATTCAGCTAAATGGATACTTTTACTTGGAATATAATTAATTCATTGTCTCCTTTACCAAATATAATAAATTTTACCATAATTTTGAGTCATTTTCAAATGTTCTCATCTCAAAATTCTTAACATATAGGTTGTTGAATATATTTACCTTTGTGATCGTTATCACCTTAACATATAAGGGGAATCATTTCTCTCATTTTTGATACATTATAAAAATCACTTTAGTTCAAGTAGTTAATAATTACCTCAGATATATAAATAAGAATAACCATAATAGTTCTCATTATAACTCCCATTCTATTTGGTTTCTCATTTAGAAAACCAAGACATTTTCATTCACATTCATTGTTACTTTTATTCATGCTGGATCTAAGAATTTAATAAAAAAGGATAATGTAAGCATATTAATAAAATAATAATTTATGATTTTATGAGGACAATAAATAATAATAAATAATAAATCATATTATTTTGATATATCTAGGATAATTAGGATTCTCCTAAATATATTAATTATTGTGGTTATAGAGCACAATTAACTTTCTCCAAAATGACATCCAATACTATAATGTTATCTAAACCCCTTTCGGATACCAACTATAAGGACCTAACCATAAACATTACATATTTTAGTGACTTTATTCTAAAATTAAATTTATTAAATTCCCAAACATATAATATTTTTATTGATTTAGAATGTTAGGTCATGACTCTTACATAACAAACCCATATATATACAAAGTGGACACTTCTACTTAGTATCAATTGTTTCCAGAAAAAAAGTAAAAATAAAGAAGTTTTATTTTGATAAAATATCTTCAAAATTTTGATCCTTAACTTATCATTTCTCCTAATCATCCTTAAATTCGTATTAAAAAATTTTAAAATTTAGGGTGAGTACAAAAATCTCAGTAAGAGACATAAAAAGAATAAATTGTTTAGTCCAGTGAAAGTTATAAAAACCATTATAACGTATACCTTTATCATTAAATTTATTTCAGGGTGTGAAATAAAACATTTCCTCATAAAAAAATGCATAATATTTTCTCAAATGAAACCTTTTTATCAATAAAAATAAAATTAAAACACATGTTTTCAAATTATAGTTTTGTATTCCTAAAACATTTTCAAACCCTTGTTACTGTAATAACCATATGGATGACTTCCAATATAATTTTATTGGCCCTTTTTATATCTATATCAGGTTCACCCTTAACCAATAATGAGACTAAACCCATCATATTAGATGTATTGGGCTCACCCATTTTTTATATAATTCATATGTTCTATATAATGAGTAAAAAAAATTATGATAGATCCTTTTCATTATAAAAACTTTTGAAAAATACCATTCCACTAACATGAAAAATGATTTTGTATATTGAAATAACATTTTTTAACTCATTTCCATAAACAAAATAACCCAGAAGGGAAAGTGGGTTTTTCATTGATGAAAACCTGAAGTCTTGTAAAATAATCAATATACCAAATATTGGTTATGAAAAATATAATATTCATTATCAATGTATAAATTACAATAGAACATTAAATTTTTACTTTTTTAAAGATATTTGGACATTCCTTAAAAATATACTTTTTTGTAAATTTTTGAATGAAATTCAAAGAAATATATCTATTAAAATCATAAAATATAACACATATTAAAGATACTATTTTCTTTTAAAATAATCTTGAAAACATATAAAGAAAAAATAAAATCATTGATGCATCTGTCGATGTGAAATCTTATTCGTAAAGTATGTGTAAAAAATACAATCCTTTTGACTTTTGTAAAAAAGTTTTCAATGAGTAACTTTAAAAGGGGATTTCGAAATGAAAGTATCTTATCCATTTGTAAATATTTAAATTGTAATCCCAATAAAAAATAGAAATAAAAAGTGTTAAATATGTTATTAATAGATAAATTCTTGATATAACATGTAAAATGGGTTGTATATACACCACATAAATAATGTAGGTTCATAACATCAAAATATGCCTCAACAAAATTAAATTGAGAGGACATACCTTACCTTGGGTTCCAATCATCATGTACATTCTATATCTATCTGAAAAATAAATTTTTTAAATATTTACTTGATTAATAACATTTTCAAGTTTATTATTCCATTTATTTAACATATTACCATGTTATATTTTATTACATAATCAATTAAGTTTCCATTATAGGTTTTTATGATATTCATATTATATGTCAAAAATTACATCATTTGGTTTATTATGGTAAACATGGTCATTAATACACCATATTCAAAACAATGTTCATAGAATAATTACATTAATTATACTTTTAAATGAAACCATTAAATATGGTTGTGATAAATGGACTACATTATAATCCTGGAGAGGGTAGGTTGTATGTACACATTATAAACATTTCTATTTATCAACAATCATTATGGAAAGAAGTCAAGTATTATTTTACATTTTCAAAATTATTATAAAGTCTAAAATTTCACATTAATTCTTAAATATATATTTTTATCATCCATGTGATGCGGTGATGAGAAATTAATCACACAGATCCGTGAAGGTGGTAGTCAATATATACACACGAACAACATTATCAATTTTTAGTGAATGGAAAGGTAAGAAGATAAATGATATATTATAAGTTTAAAATGATAAATATTTCATGAATATAATATATAAAAATTAATTATATCATTATAAAAAGTCATTAATGTTATTTATGGAAAACAAATTACATCAATTTGTGAGGTGATAGTCTTCTATACACAGAAACGGTGACTTCCTCCCCCATTTGATAGAGGATGGAGATGGAAAAAGGATATGATAATAATATACTAATAAATCAGTATATGTATTAAACTTTTTTTATTATATTATCATAGTTTAAGAAGATTTAATGTTGTATTATAAGAAATAATACATAGATGCTAGCTTAAAAATGACACCACTTCTTTGGACAACCTCCTTGGCTTAACACTTTAAGACCTCTAAGGTTGATTTTATGACTAAACCAAGACCTCTAAAATTATGGAATGGATTATAGTATGTGATTAGGGTAGGTTTTTTCAAAATATGGTTTTTTAGTGAGAAGGAATGAGAATAAGAGACAACCTTTTATAAGATAGTGGTGGGGAACTCTTAGAATTTCTCAAAATATTAAACTAATATAAATTTATTTTTTTAATTCCAAAAGGATAAAATCTGATTCATTTTGAATATTGGATATGTATGGGTATAAAACTCTTATAATATAATTTTTTATAATTTTAGGTCACATATTTACCCATATAAGTTTTTTTAATTCCTCATTAACCTTTTTTAAACATACAATGACCACATGGTTTTTACTCTTTGAATGTTAATACAGTTACTATAAATGAAAAAATATCATAAATGGACCATCGTACCTATTATCAGCCATATCCCAATATCTTTTCCAATGATATGATTTTATGTAATTTTATAATATTTATTAAAATATTTTTTATTATAAAATATCATTAATGAAAATTCTTATGACTACTCAATATATTGATTTTAATAACATTAAAAAATGAAATTTGGAAAATAAATATTATAATATATCCCTACGATATCATGGTAATATATAAAATTCATTAAAGAAATTATTTATCTCAAATTATATTACTTTTCAAAAATTTATTATCATTTATTTTATGTTTTCATTAATTGAATAATTACTCTGTCACTGTTATGTAAGAATATGATGTTATTATTTATTCAATGAAAATGAAAACTAAATTAACACATTGAATATAAATATTTTATATTTGAAAATATTATTTAAAACTCAACATATCTTCTATTTAGACCGATTTAAAAAATATTATTGTTATTAAAAATACACGTGTTCCATTTTTTACTTTTCATGAAAGAAAATATTATAAATGTTGTAATCACATAAAATTTTTCATGAACTATAACAACGGGTCCTGTATTGAAACTCCTAAATCTCACATCCAATAGGACAAGGTTGGAGTATATCAATGAGTATGAATATCACTAATAAGGGAGGCCTTATTATAATGAACCTATAAACAAATACACGTCTCCAAACTCATTCAATATTCAAATTTAAAAGAAATGATAACTATGCATGCATACATATAAATCTCACAAGTAGAGTATGAAAAAAAGAAATAGAAAGTAAGCATTGATAAATACAATCCCACAAAAAATAGTCAAAAAAAGTTCAATTTGAATGTAAATATGGGTACTGTTGTAAGGATAACCACATGAATACACTATGGTCTTTCATTCTCATTAAGCTCTACCTGGCCATTTTCCCATTAGTTCAATCTTAGAAGGTAGATCGTCTGCACCATACATGACTCATGCAGGAAAATATCATGTAGGGGTGAGGATAACAATATCCAGTATGACACCCTAAGAGGTCACACTCATCGCATCTCGCTATAGAAAGGTTATACTGTATGTCTGAAGTGATAAAATATACATATGAGGATCACTGTCAAAGACCTGATGTATACAAACCACTCTATTCGGATTAAATTTATATGCAGAGGATATATTCTCCAGTTGTGTTGGTAATTATTATACCATGAACTCCATCTAGGGTAATGAAATGATAGAGGATCTCACTTCAAGCCTCACAAAAGGATTCCAACAACTCTGTACAAGAATTCATGTGGAAGGAATCACCATCTTCTGTGTACAATGTGATTCTATACTAACCCTTCAGGAATAAATATAAGGAAATCACCCTAATAAATATTGATTAATATATAAAGGATAATGGCTAAAATAATTCCATGAAGGGGAACACGATGTGAACCAGTGGTACACAGTGTTCCCCTTTAGCACTAGGTGCTTCCCATGTAAATGAACCATGCTTGTGTCTATGTAAAAGTACAAAGTTTTCCAATTCCCATATTCTTCTGCTCGTGCCCCAATACACGGCTATGACCTTGTACACCCAGCATGGTCGTTTCCCCATGGGAGGACACGACATCCATGTTCCTCTGTACTCGAGGTCATGTCTGTGTAACCTCCAAGGTACAAGTCAGTCCATCAGAGAAGGATCACATTCCAAGTGACATAGTCACACACTATGTGATACTTATCTTCAACCCAAGACCCTATCTACCAATATAAGGGCCCCATTAGGTATGTTTTCCTGAGATACATGTCATGTGTACCATGATATTGAAAAATAATGTTGTTCTTCATGCATAGTCCCTTCATGCTGTCAGATCCACCACAAATCACTCCCATGGATTTTGGATTTGGTTCAATCAGGGCCATTCGTCTCTAGAGATATGATTTTTGGTATCATTGTATGCTCAAAAATCATCTTGAACATTCACCATCACTACACATCCTGGAACTGAAAACATGTATGCCCAATTTGATCTGATTTTATAATCGCTAAAATTTTCACATAATCCATGTGCCATACTAATTCTGGATCTTTGATTTTGATTCATTTTTCTATGAAACAGGTTCACAACATTTGATTTTCCAGTGTGCGTCGAATCGAATCCCAATGGATTTTCCCAAGATTAATGAAGATTTGGGGAAAGGAAAAAAATAACAACCACAAGGAATGGATCTTACCCTATGTTTGTGTCAACACAAATTTTTTCAATTATAATGAAATATGAAGATCTATAAAAATAATCTATAAGAAATTATATGTCCCGAATCACAATTGTCTCATATTCACAATAAGAACAATCCTGGAATCAATTCAATGGTTGATTGATTCAAATTATTCATAGGAATCATAAACATGGATAAATATAATAAAATAATCTGTTACCCCAATTTTGGATTGATCATTGATGAAGAATGTAGATGCATCATTGTGATTGGGTAGATCCTCAGATTCAGTTCCACTCTAAACTCGAAGCATTAATCTGGTTTCCATTCACACATGGAATCTCCTACAACATCTATCCAACACTCTCCAAGAATCACTGGGTTATGTGTATAACCCTACAATTTGGATATATCCATATATTTTAAAATAGAATATTAGGTTATTGTTTCATTATTGATTAAATTAATTAATTTTATTAATTTATTTGTTATCCATGCATGTGATGAATTTTCCACAAACAACCCACGCTGAAAAAGGTAATGTCATTCCTAAGGTAAAAGAAATGTTCAAAACTCAACTGTACCCTCAGATTTCTAACCTGAGTCACTTCCTAGATGTTATTCCACATTTTCAAGAAATATTTGTGTGTGTTTGGGTGCTATTTAATATATTTCAAATACTTATTCCATGAACACTGGGCCTCAGAATCACACATCCGCTTAATTATTATTCTCAAAAATAATTTATAAAATATATAAAAAATAATTATTGGAAAATATGAGTCATTAAAATCACTACACCATGGGTCATACAATTCGAAAAATAAAAAACAAGTGGATTCACAAAGAGATGTCGGTATAGTGCAAGAATTTGATCCTCTCACTCTCAAGTGTTCTCTTGATGATTCTCATGTTGAAACCCGAAATGCACTAAAGGAATCACTCACCCATGAAGGATTGTCTCCTGTCGATCCACAGTCTCCATATGGTACTCAGTAAAGGTAGTTTTTTCCTTGATGTCCAACTCACCCTAGTAGATAATGTGTGATGGGTCATGCATGCACCTCCTCATCTACAACATGTGAGTGTTGTCATGTACCCAATCTTACTATGGTGGTAGAGATAATTATTATTAAACCTCTATAAATATATGATGTATATAAAAAGGGCCAATAAATCCCAAATATATCATGTCACCCCAGTCAAATATCTATAATCCACCTCGAGGTGAAACCCATAGAAACACATGGTCTCCCTCCTCGAACATCAAAGGACTTATTCATATGTCTATTTAAGAATTAGGATGGTTCTTTATTGTCCCCATCAACCTCTATATGAACATAACCTTCTTGGTAGTATCTCACATCAACTCTAGTCTCATAAGTTTTGACTCTCCTGGATCAGTATAACAATGTGGTGACCATCAGGATCCCCATACAATTCCTCAAATAGTGAACAACAAGTGGTGGAATTGTAATTTTTATTGTATGAAAACTCCAGTAGTGGTAGGTGATCCTCACAACTAAGTCCAAAGTCCAACATGCAAGCTTGCAACATTTCCTCAAGAACATGAATGGTCCACTTAGTCTTGCATTCATTTAGGGGTGAAAATCCTTGCTCAAATGTAACGGATTCCTAAACGCCTAACAAAATCCCTTTCATAACTGAGTTGTAAAGTGAGAACCATGGATAGAAATCATTTTCAATGGAAATTCATGGAGTCATACTATCACTTAGATGTATTGGTGTCCCAATCTCTCTACTGAACTCTTCTCTCATATAGCTAGTAGGTGGGTCGACTTGGTGAGTCAGTATATGATCAACCAGATGGAATTGTGTCCCCTAGACATTTTTTGTAAGACCATATCCATGTCCATGGATATATCATCCAACTTACACTCTATCACATCTTGGGGTTGAGATAAACCCATTGGAACTATGTGATCGGCCTTCACTTTATAACTTGAAAGGAATCAATCGATAAACACTAAAACCTCCTTCTCTATCCCTTAAAACAACAAAATGATGTTGAAGGTCCTTGTAAATCTTTTACACACTTGGATGTACCAAAAATGGAGATTTATTAAATTTAATCATAACCTCCTCTCATAAACACACTAGTATCATCTTGTGTCCTATGAAATGAATGACATGCCCCCCAACTTTAAAAAATCAATATGAAGTATGTCTATAGGATATCTAAGTATGTAGGGTCTGTCAGTTGATGTCCCCAAGATTTTCTTCCTAGACACAATATAAAATTGGATGGTTAACAACCATTGAATAGAGGTAAGATTCTCCATCACCTTCCATAAAGGATTACTATAATGAGGCCAACTATTCAAATCACTCATTCGGTAACTGGAAATAAGATCTCAAACTGAGAACATCTCCTACCACATTTACCTTTTCGTAATTATAGATAATTCTGAATTCATAACTATAGAGTAACTATAGCCATCTAATTTGTCTCAAGCTAATATACTTCTAATAAAAGATATAATAGATACTCTTGTGGTCATAATAGATGATAAACTATTCTCCTATCAGGTATTGTCACTAAAATTTTTAGTATGAATACTACCACTACTAACTCAAGATCATGGGTCATGTAGTTCTACTCATGTTGTATGAAATGATATGAACTATAGGAAATCATTACCTTCCTCCTCATCAGAACACTGCAATTCCTGGTTCATGATGAATCACAGAACACTCTGTACTCGACACCATACTCTGGTAATATCAATATGGTATAACTCATCAATTTCAACCTCAACTCTTGAAAAGCCTTATAACACCTCTTTTTCTGATTGAAAAGATTCCCCATTCAAGTAAAATATGTCACGGAGGATGATATCATGATGAATTAATGTATGAATCTCTAGTAATAGCCTACAAACACAAGGAATATCCACACCTCTATCATACTCTTGGGTGGCACCCAAGATAACACTACGTCAACTTTCTCTATGCCCACATCCACCACATCTATTGAGATAATGTGTCCCAAAAAATTATCCTCCTTAATTTAGAACAAGAGCTTTGGGAGAATTTCATAAAGATGGTGCACTCAGAGTACATCCAAAATCATTCTCAAGTGTAAAGACCCAGAAATTTCAAGGAAATTTTTTTCTTAATTTCTTTGGAATTTTGCGAGTGCGCGGTTTCAGACGACACCTGATTCTGAGGCCCGGAGTTCCCAGAATGATCCGTCGATGTTTTGTTAAACTTAAAATTAACGCGCGTAAACAGTTTTCCTGAAAAAGTGGAATAACTCTTGAACGGTTGCTCGGATAAGAAATCTGAGTGCACCGTTGCGCTTACGATGGCGGGATTACCCTAGGAGCGACTTAAGTTTAGTCGGCGCGGGCCTCCTGTGAGAAATTCCAAAAATGGCATAACCGTAAATAAAATAATTAAATAAATTATTTTATTTTTCGAATGCTTATAACTCACAAATGGTAGCTCGGATTAAAAATCCGAGACCACCGCTGGACTCGTGAGGTTATGCATTATTTAAGCAGATACTAACTTTGTTCGGCGCGGGCCACCAGAAAAAGTTAGTTTTTGACTGCAAATAAAATAATTAAGTGACAATTATTTTATTGTAAAATTCGTATCTTTTAAACGGTAACTCGGATTGAAAATCTGAGAGTACCGTTGGATTTTTTGGGGCGTGTTTCACTCAGGCAGAGCCTGACCTTGACCGGCGCGGGTCGAGGGTGACTGATAATAATTTTCCAAACTTTTTTTCGGGTACGTTCAGTAAACGTACATGCAGATTTTTCTATCTTTTGAACCGGTGCTCGGAATTGAAATCTGAGGACACCGATGAACTCGCAACGCCGATAATTGCTTAAGGGAACCTTTATCACAGTTGCGTTTTAAGCGAGTTGAGAATTAATAATTGGGGATTTAGAATTAAATAAATAAAATTGGTGATACACAATTTTATTTATATCTATGGTAGTTATACCCTATAAAGGTGAGTTAAGGGTGAGACCCATAACCACCAACTACCCATGTGTGGATAAATGAGAGGTGGGGCCCACACGAGCCCCAACCTTTCATTTCCCCATAACCTCCCTTAAACCCCCCTTTTAACACCCCTTCAAATTAATGTGACAACCCCCTTAATAAAGAGACCATCTCTCTCCCTCTTTAATGGTGCCAACACTTTAATTAATTAAGTGTTTTGAATTTGAAAAGGCTTGACGTGTTTATTAATAGGGGAAACATCTTTTTAATATGGGTTGGAAAATTTTTGGAGAATCTTGTGGGAAACCTCTGGAGAAATTTAGAGAGAATTCTAAACCTTCGATGAAGAACGGTTCTCCAACGACGGGCCTTCCAAGATCTTCGACGAAGAACAATCCTTCAACGGAGGTCAGATTCCTACGTTTCATCAACGCTTAAGCTCTGATATGAGGTGTGAGGCGGACGCAATGATCAACGTCAACTCCATTCTCTTTCCGCGGCTCAACGACGTGCAACGTCATAATCAAAGTAGGGGGTTTATTTGAAGTATGATAAATACATATTTGTTTATTCCTCTTGTTATTAATTCTCAAAGATGATGGCCAAACAAACATGACCATCAATATGGACATTGTCCATGACCTTTTTTATATTTCATTCTTCGCACGTTCTCCGCGCGTTCCTTCGCACCAAATAATTAAGTGCGTCAAAACATCGATGTTTTGTTGAGAGCGATATACGAAAGTGGAGATCTCGACTCAAGGAATGCGAATCTGCGGTCGTCACAATTTTCTGACTTAGAACGAAGGTGCAGCGGACCACGGAAGGGGCCACGTGGCGATGCAATTCCGACGCGTCTTCAGAACGCGGCTTCCGACGAGGGTGCCAGCGGTCCAAGGTGACGATTCGGTTGGGCGAGTAGGCGACCGTGGCGGCTGGTGCAGGCAGAAGGCGGCGCAGAATGGGGTCGGGTGCGTGGTCGTAGGAGGTGGCGCGGCCAGCCACATGCTAAGTCCCGGCGGAGGACAAGAAGTCGAAGGACGGCTGGTAGGGTAGAGCCACGTGAAAATCTGAGGGATGAATTAGATTGGTAAGAGAAACGGTTTTGAGAAATAAATAAAAAAGAAGTGGGAGGCGCTTTATGGAAGAGATTGGCGGCCTCAATTCATGCGTGGAATGAGTTGGGGTTATGAAATGTTTAAATAAATAAACAATTAACAATAATAATAATATATTATTATTATTATTATTATTGTTGATAAAACACTTTTTCGACCGCAACTTATTCGTGCGACCTCGGTTTCACGAACCGTCTACGGCAGTGCGACCCAGATTTTGAGACGGACATTCCGAGTCCAATATTGAATGTCTTTTTCGGGTTTCTGGATCGGTTACCCGAAGTGCTTCGAAAATAATAGATTTAATATTATTATTAAATCTTCAACCCGCCATAACTCATGCGTGCGACATCCGATTGGCTTGCCGTCAGTGGCGATGTAATCTTGTCCTTAATATGGTCGATTCAAGTCTAATGTTGGATACTAAATTCTGGTTCGTGGCTCGGGGCCCCGAATCACCGAATAATAATAATATTATTATTATTATTACGGAATCTTGTATCGGACATATCACTCTCATACAGTGTCGGAATGACAAACCGTCTGCGACGTTGAGACCCTGGAATTAAGACGGATGTTTCAAAACCAATTTTGGATATTTATGTCGAGGTCGAGGCGCGGGGCCCATGAGGCCCAGTTCGCACGTGTTGCGGTGAAATACAACTTTTTCACCTTCTATCCGTTTTGGACCTTTGGTAGTCCATCTCATGTGTTTTTCTGTATGGATCACAATGGTGTGACCGGTTTGGTTAATCGGTATCATTTGAAGTACGACCGGGTTGGTTCGAACCCGAAACCAACCGGGCCTTCGGAGCGGAAACGCTCATATCTTGAGCTACGAACGTCTGATTGACGTGTTGTCAGCTTTGTTGTGTTCCTCTTAGTGAGACGGATCTTTTGGCATACTCCGCCCGAGGTTTGGACACAGGTGGAGTACGGTCGGGTTGGTTTTGCCTTAAAAACCAACCGGGCCCCGGGGATGAAAATGCCAATAACTCTCAGACCGGGCGTCCGATCGACGCGTCGTCTGTTGCGTTGAGTTCCTGTTGACGATACGGAACTTTTGAATACATCAACTCTGGTCTTCGTGACAGTTGATGTATCAGCCTCTCGGCTCGTGGAGCGGACCCTCCGAACGAACTTGCTATGTGCGGGAACCCTAGTGCTGGCTGCGACTGTTCTACTGCTACGACTACTACTGCTACTGTGACTGCGACGACGACAGTACAGAGATCCTGTGTGGATTCGACGACGACGACTCCAGCACTCAGCGATCCTACGTGGATCAGTGCTACAGGTCCTGTGTGGGCCCGATCCTGTGTGGGTCCGATCCTGTGTGGGTCCGCGCTCAGCGGTTTTGTGTGAGCCAGCGCCTACAGGTCCTGTGTGGGCCCGATCCTGTGTGGGTCTTTGCGGGGGTTAGTTACCTATCGATCCTTCGTGGGTCCGACGACTTAGATGGATCAGAGATCATCTTTATCGTCCTTTGGTTAGTTACCTATCGATCCTTCGTGGGTCCGACGACTTAGATGGATCAGAGATCATCTTTATCGTCCTTTGGTTAGTTACCTATCGATCCTTCGTGGGTCCGACGACTTAGATGGATCAGGGATCATCTTTATCGTCTATCGAAGAAGTATACCTGTGTGAGATGAATCTGTTGCTTTCCTGTGTGGATTGTGTTGTGCAATCCTGTGTGGATTACGTTTTGCTTTCCTGTGTGGAATACGTTTACTTTCCTGTGTGGACTGAGTTGTACTTGGGCTCGGAGGTTGGAGCGTATTTGAATTTGATGACTTAGGTATATGTATGGGCATATACCTAAGCAGTGCCGGTTGTTACTTCGTGATTGTACCTATCTTTGTGGTTTATCCTTTGTGGATTTGAGAGACCTTCAGGGGTCTCGGGGTCCCTACTGAGTAGCTTATACTCACCCCTGCACGGGCTTTGCCCGCACTACGTTGTGTTGGTTGCAGACGACGGACAGCGTTGACCTTAGCTAAGGCTTGCAGAGCGGGACGGTACCCGGAGGTGGACCACTAGGCGGGACGTGCCCGGAGCGGACGGTGGGACCCGTGGAGCAGTGGAGCTATCTGTACCCACCCTTCAGGTGGGATTTCCAGTGGACAGCTCGGAGTAGCGGCTTTTACTTTTCAGTTGCTGTTTTCCCTTTCGAGTTGTACTTTACTTTCAGTTTGGGTTTGTATTCTGGCCCATTTACTTTTCCACACTTTCAGTGTTACTCTGCTTTTGTTTAGTGTTTACTTTCCGCTTGCTTACTCTGTGGTGTTTGTTTACTTTTTAAAGGCAATGCCTTCCCTTTTTACCGGGATTTACGCCTTGGTGCTAGTCGCCAGCCCCTGGCCTATGGAAGGCGGGCTTGGGGTAGTCACAGCACGGACCCCGAGGGCGGGTCGTGACAAATTGGTATCAGAGGAGTTCGGTTCTACCGCGAACTCTGATCTTTTCTATGTGAAGCAATAATGTTTAGCGTATTGAGTGTGGATATCAGTCCAGGGAGTCCAGTGTTGGTGCGGCGGCCGACGTATCCGTACACCAGGACCCTGACTTCTGATTTCCGACTTAATGCATGAAAACATTGATTGCGTCTGTGTTTCAAAGTTTTCTTTGTGATTACTTATGTCAGCTCACCAGGTATACTGTTCTAACCGTGGCGCATCTGTTTCCTTTTCAGGATGGCCCCACGACGGCAGCCAGCTAGGGTTCCGAGAGTCGAGCGAGACGACAGCCCACCGAGCGACGAGGCCTCGGTGCAGGGCCCTTTTCCAGTAGTGGCACCGGCGGTAGCTTTACCCGCCGAGCCCCCGATGCTTCCAGCAGCAGCCGCTGACGATGCACGTCGCCTCAGCGCACTGCATGAGTTTCAGCGCCAGCGACCGCCCAGGTTTCGCGGGGAGACGGATCCCCAGGCAGCAGAGGACTGGCTGGAGGCAGTGGTTCGAGTGTTTAGGCTAGTGAGGACACCAGCAGACCTCATGGTGATCCTCGCTGCGAGCCTACTACACGCAGCAGCTGGACGATGGTGGAGCTTGATGCTCCAGGTGCACGATGAGGCATCTCTACTTTGGACGGACTTTGAGAGCCTCTTCCGCTCGGAGTTCGTCCCAGCCACCCTTCGTGCGGTGCGTATCCAGGAGCTTCTTCAGCTGCGGCAGGGCAGCATGACGGTCGCACAGTACTCGGCGAGATTTACCGATCTCTCGCACTACTCGACCGACATGGTACGGGACCCATTCTTCCGGGCCCGGACCTTCGAGCAGGGTTTGAGACACGAGATTAGGGCATCGCTGATTTCCCTCAGCATACCGACTCAGACAGGAGTACTGGAGCGGGCCCTTCTGATCGAGAGCTTCCTTGCTGAGTCTACACCAGCACAGAGACCCACCGCAGGGCGGCACGTAGCGGAGTCTTCGGTAGCAGGTAGCCGACAGATGACTCAGGGGTCCAGACAGACCAGACCTTCAGGCAGACAACCTCAGGGCACTGGCTCAGCAGTGCAGGGCACACAGCGCGGAGCCGGTCTTTTGAGTGGAAGACAGTGCATTGCATGCGGCGGACAAGGCCACATGGCTCGTGACTGCCCGACCCGCCATGCGGAGGAGCAGCAGACGGTTGAGGAACCACCTAGGCAGAGGCAGAGGTTCGACCGTGGCGGTCCGCAGGGAGGAGGCGGACGAGGCAGAGGAGCTGGCCGAGCAGCAGGTGGTGGACGACGCTTTGAGGCTCTACCACCACCACCACCGGGAGGTCCACCCCGACCGCAGGGGAGAGCACAGCTTCAGGCAACCGAGGCCTTCGATCATGGAGCTCTGGGAGCAGATGGACAGGAGCAGAACTAGTGGATACATCCTTTGTACTTCTGGTTCCTTGTTGCTTTTGTGTAGCGTCTTGTATTATGAGCTGCAATAATAAAAGACGCATACCTTTGTGATATTTTCGTTCCTGTCCTCTTTCGTGATGTTACTAAGAGGTTCCAGTTTTGGCTGTTGACTTGACCCTCACTTGTGAGACATCTACTGGAGGAGACCCAGTTACCACACACTGATGCCGACAGTGTGACTCAACCCTTAGAGGCGAGAGTAACGGTTGAATCTCTTTGTAGTAGCGTCGAGGCCTTACGACGTCATCCTTGGTATGGATTAGTATCATCCATGTTAGGATTGACTGTTTTAGGCGAAGAATGTGGTTCATCCAGGGGATGAGACCAGGTTTCTCTTATCGGCAAAGAAGAAATCTTGCAGCTCTAGTGGGACCTGAGATGGTCCAGGTCATCTAGGGGCGGATGAGTACAGCTCAGAGCCGGCAGAAGCCTTATGCTGACAGGAGGCGGAGGCCACTGGAGTTCGAGGATGGCGACCACGTCTTCTTGCGGGTCTCACCTCGACGTGGTATTCGGAGATTTGGCCAAGGCGGCAAGTTATCTCCGCGCTTCAACGGACCCTTCCAGGTCCTCAGCAGGATTGGCGAGGTGGCTTATCGCCTCGCTCTGCCACCTCAGTTGCACCGGGTGCACGACGTTTTCCACGTATCTCAGCTGAGGAGATACGTGCACGACCCGACGCACATCATTGATCATGGGGAGCTTGACGTTGCCGATGGGGCGACTTTTACGGAGGTCCCGGTGGAGATAGAGGATCGACAGGAGCGGGTCCTGCGTGGGCGATCGATTCCTCTTGTGCGCATCAGATGGCAGCACGGGAATCTCCAGGAGAGCACATGGGAGTGGGAGGCTCAGATGCGTTCTCAGTACCCTCATTTGTTTCCCTTGATTTTTGATGTATCTTTACGGGGACGTAAAGCCCTGAGGTGAGAGTAATGTAAAGACCCAGAAATTTCAAGGAAATTTTTTTCTTAATTTCTTTGGAATTTTGCGAGTGCGCGGTTTCAGACGACACCTGATTCTGAGGCCCGGAGTTCCCAGAATGATCCGTCGATGTTTTGTTAAACTTAAAATTAACGCGCGTAAACAGTTTTCCTGAAAAAGTGGAATAACTCTTGAACGGTTGCTCGGATAAGAAATCTGAGTGCACCGTTGCGCTTACGATGGCGGGATTACCCTAGGAGCGACTTAAGTTTAGTCGGCGCGGGCCTCCTGTGAGAAATTCCAAAAATGGCATAACCGTAAATAAAATAATTAAATAAATTATTTTATTTTTCGAATGCTTATAACTCACAAATGGTAGCTCGGATTAAAAATCCGAGACCACCGCTGGACTCGTGAGGTTATGCATTATTTAAGCAGATACTAACTTTGTTCGGCGCGGGCCACCAGAAAAAGTTAGTTTTTGACTGCAAATAAAATAATTAAGTGACAATTATTTTATTGTAAAATTTGTATCTTTTAAACGGTAACTCGGATTGAAAATCTGAGAGTACCGTTGGATTTTTTGGGGCGTGTTTCACTCAGGCAGAGCCTGACCTTGACCGGCGCGGATCGAGGGTGACTGATAATAATTTTCCAAACTTTTTTTCGGGTACGTTCAGTAAACGTACATGCAGATTTTTCTATCTTTTGAACCGGTGCTCGGAATTGAAATCTGAGGACACCGATGAACTCGCAACGCCGATAATTGCTTAAGGGAACCTTTATCACAGTTGCGTTTTAAGCGAGTTGAGAATTAATAATTGGGGATTTAGAATTAAATAAATAAAATTGGTGATACACAATTTTATTTATATCTATGGTAGTTATACCCTATAAAGGTGAGTTAAGGGTGAGACCCATAACCACCAACTACCCATGTGTGGATAAATGAGAGGTGGGGCCCACACGAGCCCCAACCTTTCATTTCCCCATAACCTCCCTTAAACCCCCCTTTTAACACCCCTTCAAATTAATGTGACAACCCCCTTAATAAAGAGACCATCTCTCTCCCTCTTTAATGGTGCCAACACTTTAATTAATTAAGTGTTTTGAATTTGAAAAGGCTTGACGTGTTTATTAATAGGGGAAACATCTTTTTAATATGGGTTGGAAAATTTTTGGAGAATCTTGTGGGAAACCTCTGGAGAAATTTAGAGAGAATTCTAAACCTTCGATGAAGAACGGTTCTCCAACGACGGGCCTTCCAAGATCTTCGACGAAGAACAATCCTTCAACGGAGGTCAGATTCCTACGTTTCATCAACGCTTAAGCTCTGATATGAGGTGTGAGGCGGACGCAATGATCAACGTCAACTCCATTCTCTTTCCGCGGCTCAACGACGTGCAACGTCATAATCAAAGTAGGGGGTTTATTTGAAGTATGATAAATACATATTTGTTTATTCCTCTTGTTATTAATTCTCAAAGATGATGGCCAAACAAACATGACCATCAATATGGACATTGTCCATGACCTTTTTTATATTTCATTCTTCGCACGTTCTCCGCGCGTTCCTTCGCACCAAATAATTAAGTGCGTCAAAACATCGATGTTTTGTTGAGAGCGATATACGAACGTGGAGATCTCGACTCAAGGAATGCGAATCTGCGGTCGTCACAATTTTCTGACTTAGAACGAAGGTGCAGCGGACCACGGAAGGGGCCACGTGGCGATGCAATTCCGACGCGTCTTCAGAACGCGGTTTCCGACGAGGGTGCCAGCGGTCCAAGGTGACGATTCGGTTGGGCGAGTAGGCGACCGTGGCGGCTGGTGCAGGCAGAAGGCGGCGCAGAATGGGGTCGGGTGCGTGGTCGTAGGAGGTGGCGCGGCCAGCCACATGCTAAGGCCCGGCGGAGGACAAGAAGTCGAAGGACGGCTGGTAGGGTAGAGCCACGTGAAAATCTGAGGGATGAATTAGATTGGTAAGAGAAACGGTTTTGAGAAATAAATAAAAAAGAAGTGGGAGGCGCTTTATGGAAGAGATTGGCGGCCTCAATTCATGCGTGGAATGAGTTGGGGTTATGAAATGTTTAAATAAATAAACAATTAACAATAATAATAATAATATATTATTATTATTATTATTGTTGATAAAACACTTTTTCGACCGCAACTTATTCGTGCGACCTCGGTTTCACGAACCGTCTACGGCAGTGCGACCCAGATTTTGAGACGGACATTCCGAGTCCAATATTGAATGTCTTTTTCGGGTTTCTGGATCGGTTACCCGAAGTGCTTCGAAAATAATAGATTTAATATTATTATTAAATCTTCAACCCGCCATAACTCATGCGTGCGACATCCGATTGGCTTGCCGTCAGTGGCGATGTAATCTTGTCCTTAATATGGTCGATTCAAGTCTAATGTTGGATACTAAATTCTGGTTCGTGGCTCGGGGCCCCGAATCACCGAATAATAATAATAATAATATTATTATTACGGAATCTTGTATCGGACATATCACTCTCATACAGTGTCGGAATGACAAACCGTCTGCGACGTTGAGACCCTGGAATTAAGACGGATGTTTCAAAACCAATTTTGGATATTTAAGTCGAGGTCGAGGCGCGGGGCCCATGAGGCCCAGTTCGCACGTGTTGCGGTGAAATACAACTTTTTCACCTTCTATCCGTTTTGGACCTTTGGTAGTCCATCTCATGTGTTTTTCTGTATGGATCACAATGGTGTGACCGGTTTGGTTAATCGGTATCATTTGAAGTACGACCGGGTTGGTTCGAACCCGAAACCAACCGGGCCTTCGGAGCGGAAACGCTCATATCTTGAGCTACGAACGTCCGATTGACGTGTTGTCAGCTTTGTTGTGTTCCTCTTAGTGAGACGGATCTTTTGGCATACTCCGCCCGAGGTTTGGACACAGGTGGAGTACGGTCGGGTTGGTTTTGCCTTAAAAACCAACCGGGCCCCGGGGACGAAAATGCCAATAACTCTCAGACCGGGCGTCCGATCGACGCGTCGTCTGTTGCGTTGAGTTCCTGTTGACGATACGGAACTTTTGAATACATCAACTCTGGTCTTCGTGACAGTTGATGTATCAGCCTCTCGGCTCGTGGAGCGGACCCTCCGAACGAACTTGCTATGTGCGGGAACCCTAGTGCTGGCTGCGACTGTTCTACTGCTACGACTACTACTGCTACTGTGACTGCGACGACGACAGTACAGAGATCCTGTGTGGATTCGACGACGACGACTCCAGCACTCAGCGATCCTACGTGGATCAGTGCTACAGGTCCTGTGTGGGCCCGATCCTGTGTGGGTCCGATCCTGTGTGGGTCCGCGCTCAGCGGTTTTGTGTGAGCCAGCGCCTACAGGTCCTGTGTGGGCCCGATCCTGTGTGGGTCTTTGCGGGGGTTAGTTACCTATCGATCCTTCGTGGGTCCGACGACTTAGATGGATCAGAGATCATCTTTATCGTCCTTTGGTTAGTTACCTATCGATCCTTCGTGGGTCCGACGACTTAGATGGATCAGAGATCATCTTTATCGTCCTTTGGTTAGTTACCTATCGATCCTTCGTGGGTCCGACGACTTAGATGGATCAGGGATCATCTTTATCGTCTATCGAAGAAGTATACCTGTGTGAGATGAATCTGTTGCTTTCCTGTGTGGATTGTGTTGTGCAATTCTATTGGATAAGTTTAATTAGACCAAAAACAACCTTAGAAATAAAATATTACAATTTAGACCCACTTGGATTAGATTAGGACATTCATTATTAATTTATTTAAAGAAGGGTTAAAATTGTTAAAATCAAATTTTAATAACTAAATAATTTTTAATATAGGTTTATACATAAGATAAATTAGACTATAAATATTCATTAGAAATATAAAACGATTTCCTACATAATGGTATTTTATTTGAAATTTTTGGACATTTAATAATTTAATTTATTTATGACACAAAGATGATGCAATAATTATCTTATTAATGAAATATTGACATAATTGATGTTATAAGTACCCAAATAAATGTAATTTGAGACTTTTTATGAATTTCAATAATTTTATAGGTTAATATGACATGTTAGTATTGATTTAATTAACTTTTTTAGAACTAATCATTTTGTTATGATTTTCAAAAAAATCAATTACTTAATAGTGTCAAAATTGACACAAAATAGTTTTTAAAAACAAATATTATATTATTAATTGTTATTTTATTCCTAAAAATCTAAGGTTCGGACAAACTACTTATATAAGGTTATATATATTAATAATAAACAACTTGGGGTTCTTTTGGCTTGTTATAGTAAGTTTATTAACCTTATAGTATAAGAAGACAAGAAGACATGGTAAAAGTAAAATTATTTAACTTAATGTTAAATCTAAATGATAAGGTTAAAATAGGAACCTATACTTTTATAAATTATATTGGATGAGATTATTTTGACCCATCCCCACCGTATCTTCTAAATAAATCAATTTGGAGCTATTTAAGACCGAACATGACTTTATTATAAAATAATATTTTTAGTTTTTCCAAAGGAGCCCCTCTCCTCCCTTATAAAAGGGCACCTCCTCCCCCTCTTCCTCACACCACTTTGAGCCTCCAAGCTCGGCCAAACCATGCCAATTTCTCCTCTCCACTTCCATAGAAACATCCTAGATGTCTTGGTCTTCTTCAAAGAGCAATTTTGTGCCCTAAAAGGAGATATCAAAGAGGCGTTTCAAAGAAGAGGTAATGTCCGTTACCAATTCTTTCATCTTTATTTCTTCTTCCACTTCTTCTTATTTAGTTGTTTTATTATGAAGTAATAACATCAGTATCACTCATATACGGATATGTTATTATAAGTATGAAACAACCCTATTTCACCATCTATCCATCCTACGGAAAACGAAATCACCGCGCGTGCGTACGTACGGAATACCGTCTGCACGCCATGGTATAATGTATTTTCCACCACCACCTTACTTTGATGGGTATAATGGTGTAAATAATGACTATATATGACTATTTTAAAGTGATATTGATTCTGAAATAGTATACATACACTCCAATACAATTCCACGATCATGGGAACGATATCATCGCTCGTGTGTACGTACGAAATATCGTCTCCACGATGTGATGCGACTCGTTCTACATGATTTTAATTGCATAATGATTAAATAAATGAATTGAGTTAATAAATATGAAATATATTACACTAATACCATTCTGGAAATGAGGTATCTATAACCTAAAAAGAAAAAGAAAAATTTATTCGACAAAACACGCATAAGAACAAAAAGTAATAAACACCCGAATAACAAGTAGTAATGAAATATTACTAATAAGAAGCTGAGAATATGACCATATATGATATCATCAAAATAAGTATGATTCTGGAATAAGTCAATAACATTATTTAAATCATTATACAGGAGTTTCAGACACTTATGAAGCAAATTGGACCTAAGGTAAGGGAAAATATCACAATCTCATTTTTATCCGAGATTGTTTATACTTTGAAATTTACTGGGGTGTATTTTATCATCCACATCCATGTTTCCTCAATATGTAATATTATTTCCATCCACCTACAACTGTTTAAATCCAATTTTACCCTTCGGTGAGTTTTTAGTAAAAGATATGAAAGGAATCTTCTGTCGTTTGTCGTACGAGGTACTTTTTGACTTTTCCGACAAAAGGATGAGAAGAATGTTATTTTTAACTTATACGGCATGAATGGATTTTTAAAACATTATTTCCCAGAAGCTTTATTTACAAGTTTTCAAGTCTATTTTTAATCAACTTCTTTTAGTTTAGAATTGTATGACATGTTAAGAAAGGAAATGTTTGTTTGAATTAGAAACGATATTTTCCTCAAGAATGGAGTTTAAGTGTTTTGTTAAAATTATTTTCCATCTAAGATAATATAGGGTTCTGTTTCTATCCCTATTTTTACATTTATTTTATTATGTTATGATGTAATTATTTTTATGATGTCCTTTTATCTTATATGGATTGTGATGGCATGATGTTTAAGATTCCCATTTTTATTACATGGGTTATGCAATGATGTATGATTTTTGATTTTGTGGCACACATAAGAATGGTATCATTATGAGATGTTTGGGACCTATATCTCCCTCCAATGAATTGGGTAAAAATTTTATATCTCATGAGATAGACATGGCTGGAACAGCAGGTAAAACCGGTTCAGTGAAACAGGACTGAAACGAGGAGTGAACTCGGTTCAGAAATGGACTTTGTCCACTCAGATAGTCTTGGAAATGAGTCTTGACTAATAAGAAATGATTTCTATGATTATGTGTGTATGCCACAAAGTTCCATGTTTTATGTTATGATTATTAGGATTACATTTCACTACTATGATTTATCCCATGTTATGAAATTATGATCTTTTTGGTATGTTAAGATTTCCCAAAATTTATGTTCTTATGTACACGATGTGATTGATATTTCTTTTGTTTACCCTTACTGAGCATTTGAGCTCACCCTTTTGTATGTTTTATTTCCCCAGGTCAGGAATAAGGTTATTAAGTAGGATATGCCAAAAAGAGAACTAGATATTATGAAATAAATGGGAGGCAAAGTAGATGCTTTATGAACTAGTTGTTTATGTTTCCCAGTTTCTAAAGACACTATACCTATACAGTCCTTTCGTGGTTTTGTTATATGTTGTAATAAGTATGCTTCAATTTTGAAGTACTAACAATGTATGTAAATTATGGGTCGTTATGCACATGATCCTCATTGGACACCGAGTGTACAAGGAAATTATCAATGAAGACTACCATGAATAATTATAATATGTTCTAAATGATCTAGTTCATGGGTCACCTAAATACTTTTGGGGTGTTTTTAATGCCAGAGGGAAACACCAAGTACTCATAGTAACCATACCAATATATGAATGTCATCTTTAGTATATCCTAATCGGTTACTTCCAACTGGTGATAGAATAATCTATGTTTAAACATTCAGAACCATCGTTCTCCTATCAATTAATTAAATTGGTAATTGATCTTCAGTAGTGGATACTTATTCTTCACAGTCTCCTGGTTCATAAAATGATACAATAGACATAAACTCATGCTCTTATCTAGCTACTTAGAAAAAAACTAGGACTTCCTTTGGTGAAACATTGGGTATAATAAATCAATTACTCTATTAGTCCTCCAACTACAACCATAACTCCAAAATATATACGTTATCTGTCTGATATGCTAATGTAGATGTTAGGGAAATCTTGTGGTATATATCAATGCATAATTATACCTATCAGTGGGGAAGTAAGTGTGGTACATCAATAAGAAGGATATCCTCATACTCCTCTACCGATGTAGGGAACTGGAAACTCATAACATCTATTTCTCCATGTGTCATTCTATCCAATTAATGAGTAATTAGATACAACATGCTATGCATGAGTCCATCATACAATTCCTGGTTTTTCTTTTCACCCATAAAGGAATAGATGGTCCCATCACTGTGGACACACCACATCCTTCATCTGAAATAATTGATATAGTCATGAACTATAGATAAACAATCTATTTCTAGAGGTTGTAGAAAATTTTACTTGTTACCAAAAACATTGTAGGTGATCCACGCATGGAGTCCAATCTAATATATCCCTATCAGTCATATTCTGGATTTGAGAATCTCATGAATGATATTCCATGTCATCACATGAGTTTCACTACCCCTCCATTGGATGGAAAGACCCATCATGGGAGACCTAAATCATAAAATCTATGTCCAGGGGACTCATCCTAAAATTTATTGTAAGTCCAGTTCCCTAAGTCTATCTTCGGATCTTTGTTGTCATATTCTATACTCCTATGTTCCCACTACTAGAATCCAATATATGTGTCTGCTCTTCTAGGTAACTCTCAATGTTGAAAGTTCTCTCTAGAACCCGAGTATAGGTAGGAATTCATAGAGGTATAATTATGGATCATATATCTCTACCCAGTCCTCTATTGAATGTATGATCCCAAAAGAACTGATCCTAGACTATATTTATTAATTACCTAGAATGGATTTTGATGCTTAATGAATTATCAGGTACTATCATACTTTCCTACTGAAGTGGTAGAGAATCCTGGGAACATATATCCCATACCGTGTCTTTAGAGAACTCTTATATGTGTGGGTAATTTAATTCTAACAATTCCAGAGTTTCCTCATCATATGACTATGTCACTAAACCCTACCACCATCTTGCAGGCCCATGGACAAGGCTCACTGCCAGGAACACCATCCGATCTGATAGTGTCCTGACCAGATGGAAAACTGATGTCACGACCTCAATCTAGTCCTCAGCTACCTATGGATCAGGCTCACCTCAGATCCTGAGGGGTTGTGTTAACTAGAACCTGTAAAGTGAGCTCAGCTTGAGCACCTCATATTCTACTTTTTTGGTACATTCTATTTCCAAATAGTTAGTGGTGTAGCTAGTGCACTCCATAGAGGTTGCATCTCTAGAACTCGTCCCTCTATCAATGTTGCATCGCTAGCGGGATCATCCTCATGAATCATATGTTGAATCCTAAAAGGAATCCATCATAGAGGCATCCGGAAATAGATAAGATGTATCATAGTTAAGGAGTATATCTATAGAGTTGAATCAATAATTATATGGGAACCACAACCCTTTCCTATATGATGCATGTGTTATTTTTCCAAAAAAAATAATGTCCTCATATACTGAATCAAAGGGCATGTGATCATAGTTCTAGTGTGTGGATACATCTTCCGCTGCAACAACACTATAGTCTATAGTCGAGAATCCAAACTCAAAACACTTGATACTATTTTCCCTTAAAAATATCATTGAATCTATTCCTCATTTATAATGGAATCATTTGATACCACTCTATCATTCCTATACTAAAGAGGCCCATGATTAAACTCCAAAAGACTACCTCTAATAGGCCAGGTGCTGGTGACTAGAACTGAGTAGGCATATCACCAACATGAGAGGCCTTATCCTAATATATTTATGCACACACACCAACACAGATCCCTGAGCTCATACATTGATTAAATTTAAAAAAACTAATAATTTTAATTTCATAACGGTAAATCACACAAGTAGATTATAAAAAAACCAATAATAGTATACAGGTACAAATAAAATCCCACTATAAATAGTTAGATAATGAGTCCAGTCTGAAAGTAAAGATGTGGACTTCTATCAGGATAACCACAGAAACGTACACCAGTCTATATGTCACACTAATCTATTCAATAACCTGGTACCTCAATGACTATATAAAATGCTATATCATATACACAAGACATGACACATGTGGGTAAATCCCATTCAGGGATGAGTATAAAAATACCCCATAGGTAACCATAAAACCACAAAACATATAACAATATAATAACAGACTACTCTACACAAGTATATTTCTACAACACATATTACAAAAATATGTAGATATACTCAATAAAGACAGACAGTCTGAAGGTAATGTCACAACATTAATTCCATTATAGTATTGAAACTTTAAGGCTCTACATGGCCCCCATCTTGGATAACACACTCAATGAGACAAATATAATTGATGACATTTGTCTAATAGGAAACACTCATTGGTTCTTGTCATAGATAGGATAAGATGAAAGTCTGAAGAGATATGATATTTAGATTAGGATTACTCCTAAGAACATGGGGTACACTAACAACTCAATCTATATTAACCATCCAAGTAGAGGATGATCTCCTATGTAGTGTCTGTTATGATGATACCAAAAACTAATCCTAGGGTAAGAATATGATACATGATCTCACTAATGAACTCATTGAAGTATTCCAGCAACTCTATACAGTAATTTATGAAAAATGGATCACCATCCATTGTGTAGGATGTGATTCCAGACGAAACCTCACAGAATGGATATATTGATTTCACCATAATGAATCTAGTCCATGAAATAATGGACAAGGGTGGAAATCCCTATTTGAAGGAGTAAACAGTGTCTACCAGTAGTCCATGATGTGTATTAGTAGTACACTGTGTGTACTAGTAGTACACGGTGTGCCCCTTCATCACAAGGTCCTACCTGTATAAATGGATCTTGCCTATGTCTGTATAAAACAATGTTGTATTCCCATGCCCATTTATTTATCTCATTCCCTAGTATATGGTTATTCCCATGTACACCCAGTCTGGTCAAGTTTGTGTGGTATTACACAACATACCCATTCCCATTTACTTCTCATGGTGCTAGTATACCCTCAAAGGTACATGCCAATCCATCGAATAAGGGACACATTCTGTGTGATTTAGTCAAATTCCATGTGATGCTTATCTTCATCCCAAAACCCTATCCACCACTTTGAGGGTCCCACATAACATGTGTTCCTAATATAATTACTGCGTGAATTAGGATTTTCTAGAATCCTATTGTTCTTCATGAATTATCACTTCGCACCATCAGATCCAAGAAAAATTAGTATCATGGATTTCTGATCTGGGTCAACTGAGACCATTCATCACAAGGGATATTATTTACAGATTCCTCATATTATTAGGAATCATTCTGAACCACCACTATCACCAGGAATCCAAAAACTACACTTACATTTGCCTAATCTGGTTTGATTCTCTCATCACTGCCACCATCACATGATCCCTACACCATACTGAGTCGTGATATACAATTTCAAATCATTACACCAAGGAATAGGTGTGAAACATTTGATTTTCCAGTGTTTTTTGAACTGTAGGTCAATGTATTTACCTGTGATGATAAAGAAATGGGAAAATTAAAATCACAAAAACAACCATAAGGAATAGACCTCGGCCGAGGTTCATGTCAACCTAGATTAATTATTGTTATAATAAAATATTAATTGATATATAAATAAACAACAAGAAATTCTCAATCCCAAAACACAACTATCTAATTTGTAACACCATGACCTGGCTCACTACTAAGATGGTAGTCGGATCAGTCACCACATGACCTCATGTGCACCACCCCATATGCTAGAGGTTTCTAACTAGCAAGGAGGGTGTAACATTACTCAGTGGGGAGACTATACCCTCTTATCAAAGTTGCACATTGGCATAAAGAGTAAATAATAATCAACAGCAAAAGTAGGAATGCATAAATGAGTATGCAATGGAAGAAAAATTTATTGTAAATGAACAAAAGTGGCCAATGCCAATTTATACAATATATGAATGCATGACATGGTATTGGTATATCACATAAGATCTAAATAGTAAAATATTCCTCTCAATACAATACATTGTAGGATTCATTTAATAAAAAGAACAAAATCCAAAAGGTGATCTCCCTAAGCATTCCGAGCCCCATCTTGGTTCTTTTCTCCAACTTTAGATACAATATAAATGAATCAAGCATAGTCCATGGCCCTATGAAAAAAGAAAGGTTTACACTGGTACCCTAGTGTAGTGGCAGCCCGAGTATGGTGTGGGATATAAATCTTTGAAGTCTGGCACCATCGGTGTCTAACCCAATCCCCAAAGTGTAATATAAATTAAATAGGGTGCAAGAATAGATAAATAATGTAGGTAGTAAAATGTAACTAAATACCCAAGTACATACTTCATCCCTATACTGGTGTCTTAACAATTAACTAGTTAATTAATTGAGCACTACCATGTTTTTATAAGTCACATGTGAGTAAGTCACCTAACAAGTCCAAGAAGTTTCATCCAAGGTAAAATGGGGCTATTCAATGATCGGGCCGGATGGGATTTAACCATGGAACCTACTTGTCAATGCTGGACCCAAGGAGTGTATCCAAGGCATCATGTGATAGTATAAGTAGTGAAGGTTCCAAGATGTAACAAGGTAACCTAGAAAAGATATCTAGCGAGGGAGTTCCAGGGTAAGGACCAAGGTAACGTAAACTCATGAAAATCTAACATAGTAGTATCTGAGTCTAGCTATGGGGTAAGAGTGTAATCCAAGAAGTGTAATCCAAGGAATTCGACAATAAGTCGCCTAATGAGTCCAAGGTGATCATCTAAGGTAAAACGGGGCTATGCAATGACATAGCTCAATGGTCTTTAACCATTACACCTACTAGTCAATGCTGGATCCAAGGAGTGTTTGTTTGGTATCTTGTAAGAATAAGGGACCCAACGGTAGTATACCAGGCATCTAAGAAATAGATAAGAACCAAAGTCTAGGTGGGTATCAGACTAAAATAATTGTATCTATGAATTGGAATACAGTTCCCGAGATCCAAGGTATTCTCCACTTAGAATCCAAGTAAATCTGTAGATATCCCATTCCTATTTGATATTGTAATCATAATCTTTCAATTGGTTCAAGTATTTCCTTCCATTAGTTTTGAATGGTCATGTAGAGTTGAAACCATTTATTTATTTGTTCAATTCTTGTCTTCCATTAGTGTGGATAGGCCATGTAGCATTGCAACCATTATTTCATTGGTTCAAGCCTTTCCATCCATTAGTTTGGAAAAGGTCAGGTATCATTAAAACCATTTAGTAGAAACCATTAAGGAATTATCAAAAGACAATGTCCACACTGATTCATTCCCTTATTACGGTATGGGTTTCCACAGATGTGGAAAAAATTCCTTGTCTCATAAACCTGGGTCCATCCATGGAAATCATACATGGGAATCCATGTATCTCCCATGGTATGAACATGAAAACCCATTGAGTCAATAATGTCATTTTTACTTGGGAATCCACAAGTCACCCAAGAATTTATTATTATTCAAAACATTTGAATTTTTTTTTTGCTAACATGTTTTGAGGGTTAACCATTCAACATTAACCACTCATTTAACTCTACTCATTCCATGTACCAAAACATGTTAGTTTCATTTAAAGGTATCCAAGTACCCATACAAAATGAAAATTACATACATGGGTAATTCCAATATAAAACTGCACCAAACACATAGATAGAGGTTTGATCCTTTAATAATTTTAAAAAGAGAAACTGATTGATTCTATTGTCAGTAAGGCCATGTCCTAACCATGACATATTTCAACATAACATCCGTCATAAGAATTATATAAAAACAAGTCAAGCAAGGATGTTCTAACCGGTACCATTTATTTTGATGGTAGCGCACCTCTGTTAGAGGGGTTTTATTATAAAAACATGATTTTTTTAATCTACAACCCATTTAATACATTTAGAATTCAAATCATGAACATGCTAAAATTCACATTTCACAAGAATTGGACATAATAATTCATTGTTTGAATTTATTTATAACAAACTTGTAGTAAGAAACTTAAATAATTTATTTATAAAAACTGAGGACGTAGAAACGGACCGTACCTCGTGGTAGAACAAAGCCATCCACTCAACTCTTGGAGTTTTATAACTAAAATCATCTTCTCTTATACCACTGAGCATACAAACATTTACATACATGTAGGAACACATAAATATCTTAATTCATTAGGTACGAAAATAAGGAGAAGGTACAAAACTTACCCTGAAATGTTGCTGACAAACCTACAACAACAAGAGAAAACCAAAAATCAGATCATCCTAAAGTCCTAGGGTTCATCCGGAACTTTTTGGTCGAAGAAGAGGCCTAAATTGGTCAAGAAGAGGAAGTAAACAGGGGTAAAATACCACACTTTGATGAATCTAGGAAGAATCATGAAGAAATAGGATGGAAATTGCGGTCGAAGGAGGACCCAGGAGGGGATCTAAGTGTGAGGAAAAAGGGAGAACCCCTGGTGAATAGATATCTATGGGGGAGATGGGAATGTTTATGTTTTATTTATGTTAATTTAATTTAATTTAATTAAAACAATTTAATTTTTAAAAACAGGGAGTCACACACAGTTTAATCCGCATGGTTTTATGAACTTGGCAAAAACTGTGTGGTGTCTTCTGCCTCCAAGACACGCCTTGCAAGGTCTAGGAACAGGGTTTTTGAAGCATTCATATCCCATGCGCAAGGCCAATACCCCTCTTAAAAAGGGGTCACATGGTTACCTATAGTGGGCCATACAATTTAGCATACCCTGTGCAAACTGTGCGCCCCGACTATCATTTAAAATCGGATGTTTTCGTGTCTGACACTCCCAAAACTTCTCGAGCCACTCGGGAAACTTCTTGGCCTTATTCCATTCCCAAAAAAATCACATTGGAGTTATTCAACTTTCTTAATTTAGTTCAGATGCTCAGTTTTAAAAATTATCGGTTTAGTAAACGAAAAATATCAAAAACCTTCGTACATTTGTCCAGTTCAAACCCACAAAATTCTATAATCTACCCACATTAAAAACTTCTCATCCCCAAGAATCCTTTGGTAATAACGTAAACATCACCAAACCTACAATGGTCGTGAAGTTTCATTTAAACGGTTGCATTGCATTACCAACACCCAATGCTCCTTCAGCATTTCCAACGCACTCCACACTTTTTCCCTTAAAACCTGAGACAATTCTCAAAGTTCAACATAAAAACAAAAATTGAGCTTACATGAGACCATTCAGATAGATACATGACTATGTAAAAATCTCAATAAACACTTGACCAATGGTGCTTCCCACCATTGGTCTTAACGTAAAGATGGAGTAAATTCCATGCCACAGAACCTCCACTATTGGAGTTTTCTTATGAGCACAACCTTGAGTGTTATTATGAAACCACTATCATGATTTCGTCAAAAGGAAACAGTCAAAATCTAATCAACATACCATAACTAGGCAAGAAATCTCTCCTAGAAGAAACTTCTGATCTTAAGACCACACTTTCCTTCATATAGAAACGTGCTTAAAAATAGAGCCTTACAATTGTAAACAATTAACTAAATTAAGAGAGAAATAGTTGAGCCACTGCTCTGACATATCACGAAGATGTCTGGCTTAGGCGGTCGTAGGAATTCAAAAGAAATGGCTCGAGTCCATGATTCGGAAAAAGGTGTTCCTACATTGGAACCCAAGAATCACTTAGTACCTACCAAGACTTAATGAGAACCACAATTTAATGTGAAACTCTAAAATAGATCTTCCAACATACTCAATAGCTTTTAAGATTTAGCACGGCATAAGACCTACAGTCTCATAGTGAATTGAGGAAGATATCAAGATAGGGGACATGGTCGTCTCTTTAGAAGAGTACACTAAGAGGATTTAAGATGGGGTTTCTAGTCAAACACACCCAGAAACTGGAAGGTAAAATAGTTGAACCAATACAAATTCGTACTACCAAACAAGCAATGACTCAATTTAAGAATTTCAATCCTGAAGGGAAAAAAATAAATAACCACCTATTTTCCAATGGTTCTCTTAGTTCTTGCTTCTTATACTGGGAAGGAAACAATAAAAAACTCGACAGGACACTACCCACATTAATAGTTTCATGGTAGAATGAAATGAAAACTAGCCATTCATAAGTGCTCTAGATTATTGCAATGAGACAGGCGCGTCAAAACACTTGAGTTTTTTTGAATAGAAAACCAAGTATTGGAATAGAACTGATTCTTTAAGGCTCAATTAACTCTACATGGAGATGACCCAAGAACATACTTAAAAGTACAGTATAATTTATTCTAGATTCATATTTCCTCATATGACTATTTTTCCGAGACGACGCCACACCAAGTCGTCCATCACTAAGGAGAAGACGGGGTCAAACGACCAACGAAGTGGCCGACCATGCCTAAGGCGTGTCTAAACAGTTGAAAATGATCTTTAATTGATGTTTGAGCCTATAAAAAGGTCAGTAAAACATGACCACCAATCTACATAGGGGTTTCACTGCAAAAATGAATGTCCAACTTGGGATAATGGAACCCAAACAACACCGAGAGTGGAAAAACTCACTGCACTAGCAAGGCATTTAAAATTTCAGGGCCCTACCAAACATGGGTTATCCCCTTACGAAGAACAAGTTTCAACCCTGACATCATGTCACGTCAAACAAGAAGGTCACTAGGCTCAAATGTCGAACATAAAACCATTGACATGAAAAATAATGCATATGGAATGTACTCACGTTTCTATTCCAAGGAAACCAAAAGAGAAGTCCAAACCACTCTTACATGATGATTTTAAATAGTGGACACCAGTATAGGTTCCACATCCAATCTTATTATATTTAATCACATAAAATCTTTAATCATCAAATTATTTAATAAAAACATAAAAGTACCATTTCCAAAATAAATCATAAGGTACTTGATTTTAACTAATTCCCCAAGGGAAAAATTATTAATTTTTATGAAACTTCATTTTAAAAAAATTCACATTTGTTAACATCCCATCATTTTTAGGAGACTAATAAAAATAAATTCCTTTAAGAAGATAAGGTGACATAATAGGGTCCCATTTTATACAATTTGGGCTCTTTATAAAAAAAAAATAGAAAACCCACAAAATATTAAAAAATTTAAACACACAAAAGGGTCTCCTCATAAAAACATTCCCCAACTAACCTACATGGGTCCAGTTGCATTGTAAAAGATAACCATTTTGATTTCAGATCAACACTAAACATCTTTCACATTTATTGGCATTTCACAAGGCCTCATGCCATCACATTTTTATATGGGTTGTCATTTCCAAATTCAAAAAGTGTCCATACACTCCATGGATAGAAAATTGGATCCCACTAATTTATACCAATGCCAATTCAGAATTTAACATGATCAAACATAATAGTCCAAATTATATGGGTGGAAATATACCTACTTTGAAATTTCCCATGCACTTTACAATTTGGAATTTGGCTCCCTTCAGTCAAAACCAAATTCCCATAATAATTTAAATTAACAACCTTTTCACAATAGTTTAATTATGCGGGTTACCTTTTCCTAGCTATAAGGCACCCATACAACTTAAACTAAAAACTGGATCCCATCATAATCATAAATTTTAAATGTAGCTCATGTAACCATTTACATATTCAATGTATGCCAGCATTTTAGGTCACTACAAGCAGCTAACATTGAGAAACAAGAGGAAATCATTGAAGCATGGTAGTTTAATCTCAAAAATATGTTATAACGAGCAGTATTCATAGAAGGAATTATAGTATATCACCTAATCAGGTATAAATCTAAGCATGGAAAATTTATAAGGCACTAAATCATAATTTTCAGGAAACCTACTAATGTAATTACATGGCATGCATATATGCATGGAATGTGAATTTCTAAGTTCCTAAAATGATGCATGTATGTTTCATCCTTTACATAATAGGTCTAGGGTAATATTCCGAATTCCATAAATCATAAGCATCATAATGTACATCAGTCACTCAAGGAGAAATTACATCAATTGTAATAGTAGAAAACATAAAGAGAAATCCCAACCGTGGCCACATAGTCATTCCCCATATGTGGGGTGATCAATCGCAAGAACAACTATTAACCAAAAACCAAAAATTTCCTAGTATCCCGTATACCAACCCAAAATATTAATACAAATGGAAAACCACCTATGATACCACTTTGTAGCTTCCTGACCTCTCTCACTACTAATATGGTGGTCAGACCAGTCACCACATGATCTCAAGCATGCCTTCCCATATTCCAAAGGCTGCTGACTAGCCATGAGGGTGTAAGAATAGTCATTGGGGAGACTATAACCATTAAACAGAGTTGGAAGTAGTATAATAGAGTTTATAATAATCCATAGCGGAAGAAGTAATACATAAATGAAAAAGAAATGGAAGACTAATTTCTTATAAATAAACCTAAGTGGCTAACTACCATTTATAAAATAGATTAATGCATGACATGGTATTGATATATCATAGGAAGAAGTAAATAGTACAAAATTCATTTCAATCCAATACAATGTAGGACAAAAGTAAGGAAATGAAAAAAATCCCAGAGGTGATCTCCACCAGCATCTTGAGCTCCAGCTCAGTCCTTTTCTCCAACCCCAGATAAAAGCACACCTCAACAAGCAAGGTCCAAGGCCCCATGAACAAGAAAAGTCTACTCGGGTAGCCTAGTGAAATAGATTCCCAATTAGGGTGTGAGATATAAATCTTAGTAGGCTAGCACGACCAATATATAACCCAATCCCAACAGTGTAATATAAATTAACCAGGGTGAAAGCATGCATTACTAATGTAAGAAGCACAATGTAACTAAATACCCAAGTACTTGCTTCATCCCTTGGATGGTATCTGAACATGTAACTAGTTCATTAAATGAGTGCTATCATTTTGTTTATAAGTCACATGTGAGTAAGTCTCCTACTAATTCCAAGGCGTTTCCTCCAAGGTGAAATATGTAAAAGAAATGACTGGGCCCGATGGGCCTTAACCATGGAACCTACATGTCAATGTAGGACCCAAGGAGTGTATCTAAGGCATCCTGTAATATTATAAGTAGTGAACGTTTCATGATGAAACAAGGTAACCTGGAAAATATATCTAGTGATGGAGTTCTAGGGTGAGAACCAATGTAACATATGCTCTTGGAAAGATAAATATGTAGTATCTGAGTCTAGCTATTGGGTATGATTTGAATCCAAATAGTGTAATATAGGGAATTCTCTGATAATTCGCCTACCGAGTCCAAGGTGATTGACCAAGGTAAAATTGCACTATGTATAGATAGGGCCAGATGGGCTCAAACCATGGAACCTACTAGTCAATGTTGGATCTAAGGAGTGTATTGAAGGTATCCTATAATAATAAGGGACCAAATGGTAGTGTATCGGGCATCCAATGAATAGACAAGAACCAAAGTCTAGCGGGGTATCAACCTAAGAAAACTATATCGATTCAGAAAGGGGTTCTTGAGACCCAAAGTATTCTCCTCTCAGAATCCAAGGTGAGGTTGATTTAGCCCATTCCTATTTGATATTTCAATCATAATAATTCATTTGGTTCATCTCTTTCCTTCCAATAGTTTGGATAGGTCAAGTAGAGTTGCAACCATTTATTTATTGGTTCAAGACATGACTTCCATTAGTGTGGATAATCCAAGTAGCATTGCAACCATTCATTAAATGGTTCAAGTCTTTCCTTCCATTAGTTTGGAAAGGTGAAGTAGCATTTCAAATATTTAGTTAAATACTTTATGGCATTTTCAAAAGGTAAGGTCCACACCGCTACCTTCTCTTTTCATGGATAGGGTTTCCAGAGATGTGGAACCAATCCTTCTATCATGAACCGGGGTCCATCCATGGAATTCCAACATGGTAATCCATGTATATCCCAAGGTATGAGCATGAAAACCCATTTAGTCCATCATGGAATTCCTACATGGGAAACCAAATGTCACCCAAGATTTTATTAGTATTTATAAATTTTGAAATTAATTTTGTAACTTATTTAGAGGGTCAATCATTAAGCATTAACCATTAATTTAACTCAACTCATTCCATTTACATAAACTTTCCTGTTTCATTTAAAGGGCTCCAATTATACATACAGAAAGAAAATTTCCTACACGGGTAATTCCAATCTAAAACTAGACCAAACACATATATGGTGCTTTAGTCCTTTAATAATTTTAAAATGGGAAACTCATTGTTTCTAATGTCATTAAGGAAATGTGCTAAGCATTCCATATTTCAACATAACATCAAGGAATAATAATTATAAAAACAAAAAGTCCTGTAAGAATGGTCTAACCACTACTATTTATCTTGAAGGTAGTGCACCTCCGTTGGGGGGGGGGGTTATTATAAAAACATGATATTTTTAATTAAACCCCATTTAATACATTTAACATTCTAATCCTGAACATGCTAAAATCCACATTCCACAAGAATTGGACATAACACTTCATTTCATGAATTTAATTATAACAAAAGATCAGTAATCAAATTAATTAATGTATTTATAATGATTGAGTACTTGGAAAGGGACACTAACTCAAGGTGGAACCAATCCATCCACCCAGCTCTTGGAGAATTATAACTAAATGAAGTTTCTCCTCCCCCAGTGAGCATACACACATCCACATACATGCAAGAACACATAAAGATCTTAATTTATGGGGTATGAAACAAAGGAGAAGGTATAAAAATTACCCAAAAACATTGATGATGAACCAAAAACAGCTGAACCACCTCGTCTGTGGCGGCAGTTGTCAGCACATGCACCCACGGGTCCAAAGAGACCAGTTGCACCAACCAAGAACAAGAGAAAACCAAAAATCGGATCACCCGAAAGCCCTAGGGTTGGTCCAAAACTTTTGGGTCAAAGAAGAGGCCAAAATTGGTCGAGAAAAGGAAGGAAACTGGGGAAGAAGACCATACCTTGATGATTTGAGGAAGAATTGTGAAGAAATCAGACAGAAACGAGGTTAAAGGAGGAGCTATAAGGGGATTCGAGCATGAGGCGAAAGGGAGAACCCCCTGGTGTGTCACAATATGTGGGAGAGAGGGGAATGTTTTGATTTTTTTATCTTAAATCAATTAAATAAAATTAAAACAGTTTAAATTTTAAAAATTGGGTGTCGCGCACGGTTAATCCACACGGTTTTCCAAACCGTTCCAAAACTGTTCGAAGAATTTTTTCCCCCAAGACACACCCTGCACGGGCTAGGTGCATGGTTTATGAAACCATGCACAGATAGTTCACAAGGCCACAACCCCTCTTGAAAAGGGTCACACAATTACCTTCAGTGGGTCGCATGGTTTAGCAGACCGTGCGCAAATCATGCCCCCTACTGTCACTTAAAACTTTATATTTTCTGGTCGGACTTAGCCAAAACATCTCTAGCCACTAGGTAAACTTCTTGTCCTTTTCCCATCCCTAAAAACATCACTTATGAGTGATCCAACTCTCAGAATTTAGGTCCAAATCTCAATTGTAAAAAAGATCGGTTTAGTAAATGAAAATGTTCAAAAACCATCGCACATTTGTCCGTTTCAAAAACATGGGATTCTACAATCTACCCACCTTAAATACTACTCATCCCTCAAAATCCTTGGTTATGATGTAAACATCACCCAACCTACAAGGGTTTTGAAGTTTCATTTAAATGGTTCCATTTCATTACCAAAGCCTAAATCACCTTAAGAATTTTTAATGCGCTCCACACATCATACCTTACAACCTGAGCCAAAACATAATGTTCAACATAAACACAAAACAGATCTTGCATGAGCCCATTTAGATAGAGACATGACCACATAAAAATCTAGATAAACACTAAACTGATGGTGCTTCCCACCATAGGTCTTGACTTAAGGATGGAGGAAATTCCATGTAATGGTGCCTCCACCATGGGAATTGTCATACAAGGACAGCTCTGGTTGTTATTAGGACTCCCCTGGAATGATTTTGTCAAAAGGAAATGGTCAAAATCAGTTCAAAGTAACAAAACATGTCAAGAAAGATCTCTCAGAAGACAATGTCGACCTATTGAACACACTTTCCTTCACTTGGAGACGTGATTAAAAATGGACCCTTAAAACTGCAAATATTGAACTAAAAGAAGAGACAAAGAGTTGAGCCACTTGTCTGACATATCTCGAAGAAGTATGGCTTATCGGTCTAGGGAAATTCAAAAGAAATGGCTAGAGTCCAGGTGTCTGAACATATAATTCCTACACGAGAAACCATGAATCACTCAGAACATACCAAGCCTCGATGAGAACCATACTTTAATGTGAAAATCATAAAAATATCTTCCAACAATCTCAATATCCTTTAAGATCTAGAATAGAGTATGACTAGCGCTCTCTTAGTACATCAAGGACAATTTCAAGATAGAGGATATGAAAGTATTTTAAGAAGAATTAACTAAGGGGATTTAAGATGGGTTTTCTAGTCAAACACACCTAGAAACAGGAAGGTAAAACTGTTGAACCAAATAAATTAGTCCTACCAAACATGTACAAACTCGATTTATCACTTTAAATCCTCAAGGACAAACAAGAAATAACCAACCATATTCCAATGGTTCTCTTAGGTTGTTCTCCTTCGGCATGGAAGGATGCATTAACTAACTCGAAAAGACACTACCCACCTTAAGAGTGTCTAAGTTGAAAGAGAAGAAAACTAGCCGCTCATATGTGTGTTAGATTATTACAATGAGACTGGCTTGTCAAAACCAGTGAGTCATTTAAAAAAACTGAGTATTGGAATTAAATTGATTATTTAACACTCAAGTCAGTCTACATGGAGATGACCCCAGACCATACATTACAGTACAATAATATTTATTCCAGAGTCAAATTGCTTCATAAGACTATTTTTCTTGGACGACACCACACCAAGTCATCCATCACTAAGGAGAAGAGGGGGTAAAACTACCTACGAAGTGGATAACCATGCCTAAGGAACGTCTAACCAGATGAAAAAGAGCATTAATCGATGATTGATCTCATAAAAAGGTTAATCAAACATATCCACCCATCTACACAAGTGTCTCACATCAAAACTAAAAGTGCTACTTCGGACTACGACACCCAAACTTCACCAGGAGTAGAAATATTCACTACACTAGCAAGGAATTTTTGTCCACAGGGAGCTTCCTACCACGGGTTATCCCCTTACGAAGAACAAGTTTCAACCCAGAAACCAGGTCACATTTAAATAAAAGTTCGATGGGCTCAAAAGCTGATCATAACACCATTGATATGGACAAGAATTCCTACAGAAATTACTCTCACTTATGTTCCAAGGAAACTAAAATAGAAGTCCAAACCACACTAACACATGAAGTTTAAATAGTGGACACCACTATAGGTTCCTCTTCCAAGTCTCATATATTTAATCACATAAAACATTTAATCATAAAAAGATTTAATAAAAACATCAATGTACAATTTCCAAAATAGATCACAAGGTACTTGATTTTAACTTTTTTCCCAAGGAAAAAACATGCATGTTTTATAAAACATCATTTTAAAAACATTTCACATTAGTTGACGTCCTGCCATTTTCAATAAACATATCAAAATAAATTCGTTTTAAAAAGATAGGGCAACTTATGAGGGTCCCATTTTAACCAACCTGGGTTCTCTTTAAAGCAACCCAATAGCAAACACCAAAAATATTAAATCTTGTAGCCACCCAAACTGGTCACATCAAAAAAAAATTCCCCAACTGACCTAATTGGGTCTAGTTTAATTATAAAATCTTACCATTTTTATTTCTGATCTACACTAAAAATCTTTCACATTTATAAGCATTTCACAAAGCCTCATGCCATCACATTTTAATATGGGTTGTCATTTCCCAATTCATGAAGCGCTTATACACTCCATGGGTTGAAAATTGGCACCAATTAATCGATAGCAGTACAATTTCAGAATGTATCACGATCAAACATAATAGTCCACATTATATGGTTGGAAATCCTCCAACCTGCAAAGTTCCTATACACATTAGAGTTTTTCATTTGGCTCCCTTCAGTCAAAACCAACTTCACTTATAAATTTAAATTTACCACCTTTTCACAACGGTTAAATTACACGGGTTACCTTTTACCAGCTATATAGTGCCCATACACCTTACGAATAATAACTAGATCTCGTCATAATCACAACCTTTAAACTTATCTCAGGTAACCATTTACATATTCAAAGTAAGAAATCATTTCATGTCACTATAAGAATCTAACACTGATCAATAAGCTGAAATCATAGAAGTATGGCATTTTCATCACAAAAAATATTCTATAACGAGCAGTAAGAATAGAAGTAATGATAGTGTATCACCTAATGAGGTATAAATCTAAGCATAGAATATTGATAAGGTAATGAATCATACCTAGAAGGAAACCTACTAATGTAATTACCTGGCATTGCAAATATGAATTGAATGTGAATTTATAAGGGCCTAAAATTATTCATGTATGTTTCATCTTTTCCATAATAGGTCAAGAGAAATATTCACAATTCCATAAATTATAAGCATCAGAATGTACACTAATCACTCTATGGGAAATCACATCAATTGTAATAGAAAAAAACATAAACAGAAATCCCATCCCTGGAAACATGTTCATTCCACATCCGTGGGGTGATCAGTCCCAAGCACGATTTTTATCCAAGAGACGACATTTTCCTAGTCTCTTGTCTACCAACCTAAAATAGTAAGACAAAAGGAAAAACCAACTCTGATACCACTTTGTAACTTCCTGACCCATCTCATAACTAAGACGGTGGTCGGACCGGTCGCCACATGACTTCAAGCGCACCTCCCCATACGCCAGAGGTTGCCGACTAGTAGTGAGGGTGTATGAATTGTCAGTGGGGAGACAATACCCTCTTATCAGAGTTGCATAGGTGTATAATAGAGTAAATAATAATCAAAAGTGGAAGCAGTAATTCAAAAATGAAAAGCAGCAATAGAACAATTTCTTATAAATGGACAAAAATGGCCAACATCCATTTATAAAATAGATGAATGAATGAAATCGTATTGATATATCTTAGGAAGTAAGAAAAAGTACAAAATGACTTTCAATAAAATATAATTCAGAACTCAAGTAAATAAAAGAACAAAATCCTAGAGGCAATATCCAAGAGAATCCCGAGCTCCAGCACGGTCATATTCTATAACTCCAAATATAGGGAAACAACAACAAGCAATGTCCATGGCCCTGCGAACTAGAAAGGTCTACTCAGGTACCCTATTACAATGGCATCCCAAGTAGGTTTTGAGGTAAAAATATTAGTAATCCGGCACCAACGGTGTCTAACCAAATCCCAATAGTGTAATATAAATTAAACATGGTGCAAGAATGCATATATAAATAAGAAATTCAATGTAACTAAATTCCCAAGTGCCTGATTCAGACATCAGATGGTGTGTGAACGTGTAACAAGTTCATTAATTAAGTACTACCATTTTACTTCTAAGTCATATTGGAGTAAGTTGCCTATCGAGTCCAAGGAGTTCCCTCAAAGGTAAAATGAGGCTATGAAATTATCAGTCCCGATGGGCTTTAACCATGGAACCTACTTTTCAATACTGGACCCAAAAATATTACTCAAGGAATCCTGTGATAGTATAAGTAGTGAAGGTTTCAATACATTACAAGGTAACTAAACAATGATATCCAAAGAGGGGGTTCTAGGGTAAGGACAAAGGTAACACAAACTCACGGAAAGCTAACTCAGTTGTATCTGAGTCTAGCTAAGGGGTAAGAGTGTAATCCAAGGAATTCCACAATAAGTCTCTTACTAAGTCCATGATGATCAACCAAGGTAAAACAGGGACAAGAAAAGACAGTGCTTGACTGGTTTTAACCATGGCACCTACAAGTAAATTCTGAATCCAATGAGTATATCTAAGGTATCCTATTATAATAATGGACCCAAAGGTAGTATACCGGGAATCCTAGGAATATACAAGAACCAGAGTCTTGTTGGGTATCAATCTAATAAAACGGTATCCTTGAATCAGAATGTGGTTTCCGAGAGCCAAGGTATTAACCTCTCAGAATCCAAGGTGTGCTCTAGTCAGTCCATTATTATTTGATATTGCAATCATAATAATTCATTTTTCTTAAGTATTGTCATCTATTAGTTTGGATAGGACAAGTAGAGATGCATCCATTTATTTATTGGTTCAAGCCTTCTATTCCATTAGTGTGGATAGGCAAAGTAGAATTGCAACCATTCATTGATTGGTTCAAGTTGTGCTTTTCATTAGTTTGGATTGGTCAAGTATCATTGCAACCATTTATTAAAAACTGTTATGTAATTTTCAATAAGTAGGGTCCACACCACTACCTTCCCTTAGCATGTTAAGGGTTCCATAGACGTGGAACCAATCCTTGTCTCATGAACTGGGTCCCTCCATGGAATTCTTACATGGGAATCCATGTATCTCCTAAGGTATGAGCATAAAAACCCATTGAGCCCATCATGTAATTCCTACTTCGGAACCCACATGTCACCTAAGGATTAATTAGAATTCAAAACATTTGAAATTAATTTGGTAACTTATTTTGATGGTCAATCATTAAGAATTAACCATTAACTTAACTCAACTCATTCTATTTACCAAAACAAGTAAGTTTCATTTAAAGGGCTCCAAGTATCCCTAAAAATTGTAATTTCCTACATGGGTAATTCCAATCTAAAACTAGACCAAACACATAGATGGTTCTTCGGTCCTTTAATAATTTTAAAAAGAGAAACTAAGTGTTTCTAATGTCATTATGTCCATGTCCTAAGCTTTTCATATTTCAACATAACATCAAGGAATATGAATTATAAATACAACAAGTCAATCAAGAATGTTCTATCCACTACTTTTTGCTTGAAGGAAGCACACATCCATTTGAGGGGTTTTATTATAAAAACATGATATTGCTAATCAAAAAACCATTCAAAACATTTAGCACTCAAATAATGAATATGCTAAAATTTACATTTCACAAGCATTGGAAATAATAATTCATTTCATGAATTTATTTATAACAAAACTGTAGTGAGAAAATTAATTAATGTATTTATAAATATTGAGGACACGGAAGGGGACCCTACATCAAGGTGGAACCTAGCCATCCACTCGGCTCTTGGTGCTTTCTAACTAAAAGTAGCTCCTCCTCTCCCATATAGAATACACACATCCAAATACATGAAGTTACCCATAAAGATTATAATTCATGAGGTACAAAACAAATGATAAGGTATAAACCTTAATACAAAATGTTGTCGATGAACTGAAAACACCCTAACCGCCTCACCTTTGGTGGTGATTTGTTGAACACGCACCCACAGGTCCTACGACACCAATTACACCAAACATGAACAAGATAAAATTGAAAAATGGATCACCCCAAAGCCCTAGAGTTCATCCAAAAAAACGTGGGTCATGAAGCGGCAAAAATAGTTCAATAAAAGGAAGCAAAACGGGGCATAAGACCGTACATTGATGATTCTAGGAAGAATCGTGAAGATATCAGGTGGAAATTGTGGACGAAGGAGGAGCTTGGAGGAGGAAAAATCACAAGGAGAAATGGAGAACCCCTCGATGCGTCACGATCTAAGGGAGAAAGAGGAATGACTGGGTTTTATTAATTTTAATTTAATTTAATTTAATTAAAACAATTTAAATTTAAAAATATTGGTGTCTCACACACGTTAATCTGAAAAGTTTTCCAAACCATGTGCAAACCATTCAGAGGATTCTTCCTCCATGAAACACCCCGCATGGGCTAGGCACATATTTTATGAAACCGTGTGTAGCCCATGCACAAGGACACATCCCCTCTTAAAAAGGGGTCTCACGGTTACTTGGAGTGGGCCGTATGGTTTAGCAGACCTCGCACAAATTGTGTGCCCCTTACTATCATTTAAAACTTCAAATTTTCAGGTTCAAAACTCCCAAAACATCTTGAGACACTTAGGAAACTTCTTGTCCTTCACCCATTCCCAAAAAATCACTTAGAAGTGATCCAACTCTTGAAATTTAGTTCCTAATATTGGTTTAAAAAACAACCGGTTTAGTGAATTAATAATTTTAAAAACCATCATACTTTTTCCAGTTCAAAAACATGGTATTCTACACAATACCTACAATACACATGATCTGTGAGTCAATTTTTCTGTTTATTGACTTTTCATTATCATAGGAATCTTAAACAGGGATAAATCTACTAAAAATGTCATACCTCAATTTTAAATCGATCACTAATGAATAATGAAGTTGCATTATTTTCAATGTCGATATCCCCTGATTTCTATGCCCATTGATCGCATAACATCAATCTTGTTTTCATTAAATAACTGAATCTCCTCCAACATATATCTAATTCTCTCCTAGTATCAAAGGGATGTGCGACTAACCCTAGAATTTGGATATAACAAAGTATTTAAAAGAAAATGATTAGGTTTCTATGTCATTATAGATTAAATAAATTAATTTTATTAATTTATTTTTTATCCAAGCCCACGATTACATTTCCACAAACAACCAACACCAAAAAAAGGTTATTTCGCGCCTAAGGTAAAACACACATTCTGAACTCAATAGTGCCCTCAGATTTATGATTTGGGCCCCAATTTTGATTGTTTTTCTAATTTTTTATAATAACTAAATGTGTGTACTATTTTATATATTTAATATATTTTAAATATTTATTCTGGGCACATTAGACCTTGGAATCACACAGCATCTGTGCACTTGGTCTCATAAGTAATTCACACAATATCTAGAAATAATACATGGAATGTCCGAGCCATTACAAAATTGGATCCAAAAGGCCATATAATTGATGTCTATATAATTATCAATTATATTTACTCATAAAAGTAAATTATTCAAGTGTTAGGGTCATTTTATAGTCCTTATCATCTTATTTTTTAGCCCTAATTACATGATTTACCCTTTACCGTACAAAAAAAAAATTACTAAGGTTACTATTAATATTGACTAAAGATAAAAAGGGCCTACTGACTAAATTTGGAACACTAATTCTGAGTAAGGAATCATTTTTTTAATATTCAAAACATAGAAGTGGTATAATGTAATTTAAAATTAAATAGTAAAAATGAAACGAAAAAGGGTTTCAAAATGGACTTTTAGATATAAAATGTTTTTATTTGAATTATTAAAGTATAAAATCCATTTTAAAAACCATATTTCTATTATTTTAAATCCAAAGTGACTAATTAAAATTTAAAAGTAATCCAAAAGAGAAAAAAAATTCAATAAAAAAATGTATTTTTTCACTATTCATCGAAAAACCAATATTTTAATAAAATTCAAAAAAATTCCGCTTAAGATAATTTTGAAATGATGAATTCAAAAAAATAATTTCTTTCAAATAAACATTCTTAAAATTATATAAATTAATTATAATATTCCCTCAAAAAAATAATGAAAATCCATTTTTAAAGAATTTTTTTTGAAGAATAAAATAACTTTACTAAAAATAAATTTATTGTTTTATAAGAATTTACCAATGAATTTATAATGATTAGTCCATTTATATTTATTTCATAAATAGTTTATCCATATTTATACCATCAAATTTGACGATTCTCTTATAATAGTCATGTTAAAATTATAATATTTCATTATTGATTTAATATTGATGTGGCATATCTTTTCCACTACCGAATATAGTATCAACATTTAAAATATTAGGATATTAGAAAAATATTAACAAAATCATTTTCAATAGAGAATTAAAAACTAATATCACATAATTTACTGATAATTATAAAATTTTGTTTCAAACCACTAAAATATAAAAAAAATTAATAATTGAAATGTTTGAAAAACCAACTGTATCTATATTGATGATGTTACTCCGTGACTCATATACAAAAGTGAGGTGGCCTTTATAAATATTTTATAGATGATTTAACATAGATTAGTCACCACTCACATGTATAAATAATCTTCTTTCAGTGTACCATGTAGCTCTTTGGGTTTTGATCTTGAGAAAAAAAATCCCCATTAAAAAATTAGAAAACTAAAGCATTGGGTGCCCATAATTTAGGTCAAATCATTTTATCCAAACAAAAATTTCAAATTCATACATTTTTAGCATTTTATTTTCCATAAAAATTCCAAAATAAGTATTAAAATAGATATTATTCCGTGTAAGTCGATTTTTTCATGAATGTTACAATTACATTCATATAAAAAATTCTAAAATTTTCTATAATAGTTAAAAAATTAATGATGTGAGGACCCTTTTATGAAATTATTATTTTTTTGAGGTGGTATCTTGATTTGAAAAGGAAAAACCAAAAGGTTTTTTGATATTTCATTGTGAACACATGATTTTATTTAGATTTTTATCACCCAAGTTGGATTTAGTGAGATTATTTTTGAGATCCATAATAGATTATTCAAGTTTCTAAACATTTGGTTTCTCTTTTAATTTCAAATAAAAGTTATCTTTTTCTATAGAAAGTTTATTATTTTTGAAAAATATTTTATTATAATTATTTTTTTGAGCATTTATTTTTTTAGTAGATTCAAAAAATCAATTATTTAAAACTTCATACTTTAAGTGGCATGAATATCAATAATAAGTGGAATAATTAGAAGTGGAATAATTAAGTGAATTAATTTCATCACATAACTTAATTTTGGACGTAATTCATTTGATGTTTCCATCACCCGAGTATGATGGGGAGAGGGAATCATTACATAAACTATGAGTAGAGATTTTGAGGTATTAATTAATTTTTTCATTTCTTATTTGAGGTTGGGAAAATCTGAATTGATGTGTCTCTTTTTATTATAATGATATTAATGTTTCCAAGATTCATTCCATTGATTTTTCTTTTTATCATGGTGAAATAAATTCTTCTCCATCGTGAATTTTTCTACTTTCTTTCCAAGATGTGTTATCTCAGTCACACTTTTAGAAGCTTCATCATTGTCTCTATTAAAATAAATATTCTTATTTTTCTTATCTTCCTTTGATTTGTTTTTCATCTTTCCACATCTTGGTAATCTCTAAGGTTATGATAGAACCAATAAATTATCCAAACATTATTTTCCTAATAAAGTTTTCTTGTTTAATTGTTCTTTCCTTGGATAACCAAGAACATGAAAATACCAAAAAATAAAATATTAACAAGAGTATTTGTAGGAAGATCATAGAAAAGATACTTTATGCCATTAAAAATTTCTGTAAATTAGTTAAAAATCTCAAAAATTGATTCATTGGAATATATTATAAAACATTAAAAATCTTGTCAATACATGTCAAGTATAGTATCTTTAATAATATTACTTCCTTAATAAGTAACATTATTTTTTTTTAAAATTTCATGGGTATTTTAAAATTTTGATACAAGATTAAATACATTTTGATCTAAACTATAAGGAAGATAATTGTTTTATAATATAGTTTAAAAGAATAAATTTAATCAGGATTCCATATTTTTTATATTTTTGTGAGGGATTAACCATGCGTGAAATTTTTCAAAATATAATAAATTATATTTCCTAGAAAAGTAGATACGTCAGTTGTCTAAGAACTATTGTTGGTTCAATAGATAAAAGGGTTCCAAACCATTGAGTTTCCTTTAGAAGAAAACTGAGAATTAGGGTCTGAGGATATTTTCAAATATAATTTCATTAAAGTGATTATGATATTTAAAAATGAAAATAAGAACCAGAAGAAAATTCAAAATGAGATCATAAAAAAAGTCAATGTAAGATCAAAAGAATTAAATAATCAAATATTAATTTTAAAAAATATAAACAATGTTTTTTAAAACAAAATAAAAAAAATTGAAAATAATTTTAAAACATAATTCTGAAAAAAATAATTTAGAATAAAAACACTCTTTGATATAAATTGATGTTCATAGTAAAATTTAATGAGGGGGTAAATTTCAATTTAAAAATGTAAAACATATATGGATAAAAATATATAATGTAGTGGTAAAATAAAGTAATCAAAGTAAGAATAATGGAATTATTTTCATTTTGAAATTGAAACATAATACTATAGTGGAATGAAAATATAGATTAATTAATTTATTGATCTAAATTTGTTAAAAATATTAATAAATTGATTTATTAATTAAAATATTGATATTAAAACATATAATATGTGAAAAATAGACAAGGTACACAATTTGTTAAAGAAGTACAGAAATAAATCAATAAGAACCTATACGTATCGCTCCATATTAGATTAGAGATTTATGAATATATGGATCTTGAATATAGTGGTTGCCATGAAACCTAAAAAATAACACAAATCCTTCATATTAGAGGTAACTATAGAACTTGTAAAAAGAACATTTCTTTGTATATCTTTGAAAAACCTGTAGAGATAGAGAGACCGCAGTTTTAGTGGTTTTCTAAGAACGTAAATAGATAGTGAAAATAGAGATTTTCTTATTAAGAAACCCTTGGAAGAAAATATCTCAATTCCATAGAATGATATATGAGGTTAAATTTATATAACCAGAGGGATAAAAATGAGATATCATATTTTTTGGAGAAAGGAGTACTGGTATATCTCAAGAAGAAGAAATTTTGTTGTTGAAGATTATTGTTGTTCTCAAGGTTTTCATTGGTGACTAACATCAATCTTCCCTTTGACGTACAAACTTAGTACCATCATCTAACCACCTGATGTTATAGGCAAGATAGTAAGCATGTTTTTTGTTTCTTAATTACTGCAGAATATAGTAGGTAGCTATTGGATTCCACCGATTACTCGATGAAATAATTTCATATACTCTTCTTCTATCTAGTGCCACTAAATGGTTGGTAACACCCCACTGGGTATCTAATGTGATTCTAGTTTATAGGCTCCTCTATTAATTGCAACTAGCCGGCCATTGACACTCTATCAAGTATTCGGTGGTAAAAGGTTGTGTGGTATCCTCTCTTAGTTTTTTACATTATCTTTTAAAATTTAACTTGTTCCATTGAAAACTTATATTCATTCTCAAATAAAAATTATTTAATAACACTCAATTATTAATGAATGAATTCCAAAATGTGATTTTGATCATTAAAAAATGTCTCTAAGAGGGTGATGTACAATATCCAAGGAAGTATCTTTATCATGATATAATTTATTGATAAATTTTCAATCATACAAAATACTTATCACCATGAAACTAATCAATACCCAATAAAAATTAACATAGGGATAAAAATAAATTGAAAAAGGCTGAAAATATCCAGCACAATGTGGTCTGTCCCTCACCATGCATGGTGGAATCATCTAAAAATGTTGATAAATTCACATGACCCACTTTCATTATTTAATTAGTTTCTAATTCCATAAAACCCCATGATATATATGGTTTATATTTTGGTAATCATATTTGTATATTAGTGGATCTTAAGTTTTTTATATACATGGTTGATAATTTTTTATCTGAGGTATCACTCACCTCTATTATCCTTTATTTTTTTAATGTTTTCAGGCATAGATAAATGCCTTATTGGTGCTGGTATTGACTCATAAACTGTAATATTTTATGGATCATCAACATATTTTACCAGACATAAACAACATGAACAAAGAAATTTTACACTCAAATATTGAAAATAAAAGAATTTTGTAACCAATACAATATATTTTTCATGTTAAATTTATAATTAATTTTATTAAATTGTAAGAAAGATTACCTCATTGTTGTGATTTTTCTTCACTATATATATTGATCATATAAAAACGGTTTGGTAACCTATCACTTCACTTGTTGTATCCAAGTGTTGGGTCCCTCTAGAGATGATCCACATGTTCTCAAATCATATCTGAATGGGGCCAACGAATTACAGAGTGTCAGCCTGGCCAATTGATCATCATGGATTGTTTGTCTTGATGAATTCATATTCCATCAATATTGAAGATATTATATTCCACCCCAAATGTTATTTTTAATGTTATAATAATATTTTTTTACTTATTATGATTATTAGTATTATTGTTTTGTTTTGTTTTGGTTTGGTTTCATCCCAAATAAATGATTGCATAATGAAATAAGAAACATTTTATTAAATAGAATCACAAATAAATTAAATTAATTTAAGAGATTACAATTACTCCCAGAAACTCATTTCAAGACCTAATGGAAAAAATGAAAGACCCCCCCAACATCACAATGAGACTGATTAAATATCCCTCATCCCTTTAATCCACCAAAACAAAGAATGCAATTGTGATAATAATAGATATAATACAGAGAGTCAAAGGAATTTAGAGCACTATCCTTCTAATAAAAAGTGGTTTGATGATTTTAAATATTGTAAAAAAAGTTTATAAGGCCTTGGTAATATTTAATGATAAATATGACCATAATTTTCTCCTAATAGCAATTAGAGTTTAGAAATAGCTGACCGTTGGTACTTTTATAAGATCTTTATAATTTCATTAAGTATTTATAATGTTTTAAAATGATTTAAATATTTTAAAGTTAAATCCTTAGTTAAATGGTGGATTGGTTTTAATTGAAGTTTCATTTTTTATTTAGATTTCTAAATTATAATGTTTTAAAACTCAAAATGGATACAAAATTTTGAAAATAATGACATTCATAATATTTTTAACTTTGAGAAATAATTTTTTTATATATAAGGAAAATAATATATATGTTTTATTTTTCATAACTATTTTTGTTTAATATATGTTTGATAAAAATATGGAAAGAACCGAATCTGACCAATGACAACCTTAATGGACACGTCCTCATGTCCAGTGGCCATCTCACAATGGAAACTGAAGTCTGGTCATGTTAGGTCGAGCGCATGCATTGTGCATACTGAGACGCGCCTGAGCCATGAATTGTGTGGGATAAGCATGTGCATTGGCCCTTGTATAATACCCATTGGAGCGCGGTGTAGGGTTTTGGGAAAATACCATAGGGATACTCATGTGTAGGAGCCCATATGTGTTTGCATGTGTAGTTGGCATATGGATGGTGCCCCATATCTCTATTGACCTCTACTCGGTTCAATATCTTTCCTGAAGTCAAGTAATCATTTTTTTCTTCATTTTCACTATGAAAAACCCTTATATACATTTTTGTGTATATACGGTTATATACATATAAATAGATTTTAATCCTAATTTTGTTTGGGTTTTCATATGATTTATATTAGTGATTAACACATGTTTTTGAAGTATATAATTCTTGTAATGATTTATTAAACATCATTTTAGTTATACAAATCTCATATATACACTTTATGTATATAGAGTTTTATAAAAATTTCAATCCTAAACTATTTTAGGATTTCTAAATATTTTTTACAAGTATTTAATTGATTTTTAGGATGAATATAATAGTTGAAAAGGTTTTCTAAGGGATTTTTTTTGGGATTTTGATAAAATCATATATTTATATGTGTATATAAGGTTTTGTATAAATGGAAAACTGAATATATTTTAAGTTTCCTTTTAAAGGATGAACAATTATTTAAAAAGAGGGCATCTCCCTACTATCATATTTTATATAAGGATTATTTTGATTCTCTATTTATTTATATAAAACAAATATATTTATATATATATATATAAGTATGTACAGATTCCTAAATATATGTCAAAAATGTTTTCATTTAAATATGTTTTTAATAGTATTATATTTTCTATGATTTTATGTTTTTATAGTTGTAAACTTGATTAGATAAAAAAATAAAATTTATGTTTAGGAATAAATATATATGTGTAAACAAATTTATAATCATCTTTTTATATGTTTTATATTTTCATATCTATCCATGAGTTTAATGTTTTTGATTACAGGGCCAAAATGTATGTTTGATCATGGATAATAATTTATAATAGAAAACAATAACATACCCATGTTTTATTATTATATTCCCAAAATTTTAAATGAAATCATTAACTTTTTTTCATTACATGCATACATCCCAATTTATAATTTTATGATAAACAGTTGGAATTATCTTTTGTTAAATACACATATATACATGCATAAACACATACAGTGAAGTGTGTTTAATTATTTTTTTATGCATCAATATCTCACATGGACTGAATGTCTTACATTTATAAATATTCTATTTTAATTCATGACAAACCTTCCACAATGAGTAAAATTGATTATTAAACATTATGATTTAATTTTTTTGACACACTCATTTATCAATGAATGGTTTAAACATGAATGATAGGTATCATAAATTCTAAAACGTGTATATTTGTATATATATATTACTTAATTTCTTGTGACAAGGGTTTAAAATTAAATGGTCATTTCTAAGACGAGTGTTTGGTAATGGGTAGACTAACAAAGATTAATTATATATATATATATATATGTTTAGTTGTTTGTTTATTAAAAAGTGTAAGTCACTTATTTACAAATCTACAAAAAAATGTAGAATTTACCAAATTATGGTGTGTGGTTATATTATGGATTATTTCTAAATGTGAAGAGTTATCATTTTATGCAACAAACCAAAACAATCTATTATTTTACGTGCACATGTTATCATCAAATGTGAAAATGTGTGTATGTTCGTCCATGCATGTTATTGATATATTTTATATATCCATAGTCTAAATTAAAACTGAATAACCATGAAATATTTTATTAAGTGTGCATTTATATAATCATCCTATTAATATACGAATTTACGCAGTTATTGAATGTTTTTTATGTATCTTTTATGATAATTTATGGATTAAGAACAAAAATTCCCAAGGTGGTATGGGACACATTGGGTAATTTAATGATTTTATTTCATATATGAATAAGCTTTAAATATATATAAAAGTGGTATGAGACACTTTGATTTAAATACATATTTTTATTATACAAATGGGGAATTTATAAGACTTATTATGTGATGGGTGAGGCCCTCTATATCCTCTCGGTGCATCGGTTTTTCTCATGAGACAAACTAGGTCTTCGCGCGAGGCCTTGAAAAAATGATTTTGTGTGGTCTTGGCATGAGGACTTGATAGAATTTTTATGATTTTCCAACATTATGCATTCCCTTATAATTATCCCAATAATTGTAAGTCTGCATGATTATTTTATGTGGAATTCTCATTAAGTAAAATTTCATGTGTAAATTCCTAACCACACTCTGTCATGACATTGAATGATTAGGTTTTTCCATTATCCAACTTATAGGAGTCACTACATGCATTTCGATTCAATTTCATGCATATATTATAATGAATTCTATTTATAACCCCAAAATAAGTTTTGAAAATTTGAATCATGAGTTATCATGAAATATATATCAGAATATATCATGTAAATGATGGTGACATTTTTTATGAAATATTAATTTTCATAATTTTAATACATGTGTTTTAAGGAAATGTTTTAATGAAAAGTGATTTATTAATGGTTTGGTTTTAAAACCCCTTAATGGGCATTTTTGTGCTCACCCAATGTATTCAAATTATTTTTAATGGTTTAGTGGAAGTTCCATAATGAATTTTTAATGTAGAAGTGTTGTTTTGATGTTACCATTCTTAATGTTTTACATTGGTACTCCAAATATAATATTGGATTCTAATTATTCAGAACCTGGGTCGATAAATGGATTTCTGTTTCTTGTGATGTTGTTTATTTTTTCTTGTCTCTTTTATAAAAACAATTGCACAACATTTGTAAGGTCCAAGTCTAGTTTCTCGAGCTCAGGTCATTAAAGTTGGTATCAGAGGAACGACCTAGTTAACATTAGAAAATTAGAATAAAACTTCTAACTTAAGTATGTTTTCTAAAATAAAATTCCTTTCATACATTTTTATATGGGTGGTAGATACTAAAAAACTAATCTCTTGTCCCTTCTAGATTATATTCTTGTGATAGTAATGAAGAATGGGAGATGAAAACCCCTCGAGTATCGCCTCTAATAGGCCTCAGGTTGACGACTAGCACCATGGGTATAAAAATATCACAAAATGGGATGAATTGCCCTTTTTTTAAACAAGATCACAAGATATGATGGACCATCCAAAAAACAACTATAAGACATAATATAAAAGGAAACCAAAATCCACCTTACATGAATGTGTAAAATAAAACTCATACAAATAAAAATCTCCAAAGTCATGTACCAAAAAGTAAGCTAAAATAGAAACTCAACAACTGTCCTAAATCCTGAGCTAGTAATGTCCAGTATGGTCTACATATTCCTCATGGAGACCTAAAAGAAGTTTAGATACATGGGGTGAGCATAAAAGTATACTCAGTTAGAAAGTAAAAGTCTCTCATGTACATGTGGAAGAAGAATACTAATTCCCATGTGTGAAAATAGCATAACCAAATAGCACCAAATATGTATACTAACCATCCTAACCTCACCAAGGCACCCTCCCCAAATAATGCAAGATAAGTAATTTAATATAATGCACATCGATGATAGGGTACCCCACCCAACTTCCCACTACTTATCCCCTATTTTTTAATAATAGACATCATGGAATTCCCAACTCTTCCAAACATACCACATATAATCCCATCCGCACACACCTGTTCCTCACAACCAAATCATGTCATATCACCTGGGCCACGAACCACAAATCGCCCCATCACCTGGGCCATGAACCACATCATATCCTTCTTATAGACAACTAATCACAAACCATATATTTCCCCTCACCTGGTCCATGATCAACATCATATGTCATCATAAAAATACATGGTAAAGGATAACACAAATCATTCGCAAAACACTTGGGAATACACAATACATCTCATACTGAAAAAAGCCTAGGAATGAACAACCCATATTAACACACTTGGGCCTTAAAAACAACAACCTACCTGAAGAATCTTGGGATATCACCACATGGAAGGCAGAGTAGGGAAGAACAGGTGTCCAGATATCCATCCCCCCACTAAGATGTTTATGAAAGACACCCTCCCCCTTGAGGATGGGGGTGTTCGACACATAGTGATCAAATAGGATGGGGTGCTTATAGAAATCATAAGGAAAATACAATTTTATAAATATAGATACCAAACACTCATCCCGACCTATTGTTTCTCAAGAAAAAAACTCGTTCATAATACTACCAAATTTGTTGTTATGTTTAAATTCATAATACCACAAAACATACCACAAACCCAATTCATATTCCAAACCAATTAATATATCAAATTTCTAATATTTATTAACAATTAATTTATTCATTCTGTCACCCTGACCAAATCAAGTCGCTGCTAACTTCATTAGAAAATATTTATTCATTCCAATACTATCTGGGAGTCTACTAGGAATAACACACAATAAGAAACGCAACAAAAACCATACATGGAGATACTTCATGAAAATTACGGATACCAAAAATCACCATACATCTTCAAATTCATCCCTCTAAAAACCATCCACACACAACCACATCTTGCAACACATCACCTCACAACCCGATCACTACCCCACTACACGACACTTCTCATCCATTCCAAAATCAATAAATATCACCACATGAGATTCCAAAACACAACAAAACCCAATCCATTCCACATCACACAACCATTCCCACAACTGCACCACAACATAGACCAGAAAAATCCCACACACACATCACATCACCATATGTAACATATCAAGGAAAAATTCAGGTTTAATAAGGAATCAATTATTTAAATTCCACATGTTTATTTAGGGGATATAAAAGAAACAATCTAATCCTATGGATTTAATTCATTAGCCTAATATACATGATTAACCAGTTTCTATTTAGGGTGATACCACAACAACCACAACCAAGTAAGAAAAAATGAAAATATAGATAGCTCAAACAAAGCCTCCAATGACCACCATTTTTAGTGAGGTGTTCAACCCATACAATCATAAAATCGAAATAAAAATAAATGTTTTAAAACATATGAACAAACCCTACTTCCCCTCAATTTAAATTACCCAATTATTTATCTTCAATTAGGTTGGAACAACCATGATTCATAGGTAAACAGAAGTAAAACCCCTCCTTCATGTTGAAAAAACAAAGAGAAACAAGTGAATCCCAACCTCAAAGACACATTTCCACTCGTCAGTGGGCTATAGAGTGAAGAAGAATTCTAAAAAGTGACAACTGCACCACTATAAATACAGATCAACAATAGATCAATAATATATTAGCAACAAACATCCACTGAGATCAAGTGATCAAAGCGGGTGGAAGAGGTACACAAGAATTACTTATGGTTCCTATAGTTTATATGTAGTTAGATTAAGGAGATAAAATTACTGAATGAATGAATGTTTAGTTGAAAATAATTTTAAACTAAAATTGGATTGGGGTATTACACAATGTGTAATCCTATTTCATGTCATGTAGTACCCGGGGTTTGGTTCTACCAAAAAATGCTTCACCTCTTGATTTATTTTATTCTTCAATCCCAAAAATATTACACACTATGAAATCTCTAGGAAAAGCTGTGAAATAGGGTTTCACATTGTGTAATCATGTTACACTACGCATAATCCCCCTACTTTAGGCCTTAAGAAACCAAAGTCCTCCAACTCCCTCTGAGGCTCCCTCGAACATATCCAACCACCAGAACCCGCAATCTTATGGACCAAGAGGGCACAAGCCATTACATTATATACCTCTCAAATGATTCTCTCCATCAGAAATCCAAAACCAATCCCAGAACAAAAAGGGGTCTGAACAACCACCTTGTGAGATTCCCCTCAAGGATATTTCTACACTTGAAACACCGAGAAAAACCCAATAAATTAAAATTCAATGCCAAATCACCCTATTTTGTTTGAAATATAGATTGGAAACGAACACATGCAAGAACACTACCTCTAATAACTGCTACCCAAATGACCACAAGGCACACCACACAAGTATAACAAAAACATTTTACTAACATGCGAACTAGGGAATTCCATCCTCTATTTTAAGATGCTATCTTCTCTGGGTGACACTAACTCACCCACACAGGTTTAATTGCATCACAATTAATGCATCTTGAAAAGGAATCAGGTCCTCCCACTTCCACATGTCATTACTTTAGCATACAACACACCGCACATAACACTACCAAGGGAAACAAAATCATCTCATATAAAAAATGTTCAAGCATTTTAAATTAAAACATTACAAGGAAAAGTTGAAAATGACTATGTTTACTAGGCATGAACCTGTGTTTCTTTCTCAAAAGTACTCTCCTCCTGGACACCATGCCCCCAAATCCCATGAACCAATGGAGTGGTTCATCCATGCAACAAATTCTACTGATAAGCTTGTATCTCCACTGGCCGCTCCACAAACACCATGTCATCATTGATATCCAACAATCCCTAAAAAATTACTTGGGAGTCATCAAGTATATACTGATGGTTCTGTGAGATATGGAAGACATCATATATCCTTTCCAATGTCTGTGGTAACACCAATTGGTATGCCACCACAACAATTCACCCTAATACCTCAATGGACCTAACAAACCTAGGGAAAATGTTACTCCCTTTGCCAACCCTTTGTAGCCCACATCAAGGGGAGACCATCAATAACATGTGGTCCCAGATTTAGAACTCCAAGGGGCTTCTTCTATGATTGACATATGACTTCTTCCAGTCCTACGATACTTTCATCCTTTCATGAACTAGATGAACTTTCTCTGTAATGGTTTGCACCACATCCGGACCAAGAATAACTTTCTCCCCAACCTTCATGTAGAATAATGGAGAATGCACGGTCTCCCATACAACACCTCAAGTGAAGTTATGAAAAATTAAGAGTGATAAATATTATTATATGTGAACTCCACCAAGTTAAAGTGTTATACCAATGATCCACCAAACTCCAAGAAGCATGAACACATCATATCCTCCAATGTCTGGATAGTCCACTCTATCTTTCCATCTGTTTTAGGGTGGAAAGCAGTGTTGAGGCGTAACTGGGTTGAAAAATAATGTTATAATCCCCTCCAGACTCGTGAGGGAAATCATACATCATGATATGAGATAATGGACAATAGAACTCTATGAATCTGCAAAAACTCATCCACATACCTCTTTACTAAGGAATCCATTATGCCTAAATCCTTAATCACTATAAATTGGGTCAATTTTTTCAACCAATCCATTATCACCTAGTTAAAATAATAGAATACATGAGATTTGGGTAACCCTCTGAAGAAATACCTTGAGATTTTTCCCACTTCCACTAGGGGACATCCAATGGTTTCAAAAAACCACCAAGAACATGATGATAGGCTTCTACCAACTGGAAAACAGGGCACAATGCCACAAAACAACTACTCCATGTTTTATTCTAGGGAACCAAAACTACATATTCAATCCTTGGTGCATCTTGGAAACTCTTATGTGTACCATTAAAGGTGATCTATGAAACTCATGGAGGACTCCCTTGTGCAATTCCACCAGAAGAAGCAATTCCCTCATAATAAAATTTGGTTCTAACTATACTCTAACCATCCCTTCAGAGCATAACCATGACCAACACAATTGCGCATCACTTCAACCTCTGAGTCTCCTACCAAGACTGCTCCACTTTCTGCATTAAAGAGGACAACACCATTATCAAAAAAATAAACCTTACCACTATCCACGCTCACATCTATGTGCAAGGATTCGAACTCCTCAATCGCTTTTCAAGCATCTATAGATTCCCAAACAACTTATTTATATGACTTCCTGATCAATTCACTGGCCACGACATTCCCCTTTACTGAGGCTTAGGAGATCTCAAAATCATAGTCCTAAAGAAAATTCATCCACATCCATTACTGTTGATTCATATCCCAATGTGAAAATATATACCTAAATATCTTGTGATACATGAAAACCACAATCTTCTCCCCAATGAGGTAATGCAACCACATATTCAGTGAAAAAAAAAACTACTTCTAGCACCAAATCATGCTAGAATAATTAAATTCATGGGGATACAACTACCTAGAACCATAAGAGATCGCCACTCCCTACTGCATCAACAAGCATCTCAAACCCATATGGGAAGTATCACAAAACACCTAGAACATCACCCCTTCCTCTGGAAACCAGATCATTGGAGGACTAACCAACTTCAGATTCAAGTAATTGAATACTACATGAAATTTCTCACTCCACACAAAATTTTGGTCTTTTATAGTCAAAGTTAGCAATGTATATACAAATCCAGGGAATTTGGGAAAAAATATAATAATATCAGGGAAGACAAAGAAAACTATAAACCAATGCCACATTCTTACGTGTTGTCCAAGAAAAAACTACATCAAATTTTGATGGGTCCACTACTACACCCTTTTTAGACACCACATATCTCCTGAAACATACCCTCCATGTCAATAACTCACACTTGGACAACATTACATAGAGGTGGTGGTGTCAAAGAACCTATAAGATAGTTTTGAGTCTCTCAGTGTGCTCCTCCTCCGACTTTGAGTAGATCAAGAAATCATCGATGAAAATAATGAAAAACTGGTACATGAACTCAAAAAATATTGTGTTAATATGACCCTTGAACATAGCTACTATTTTTTTTAATAATTGAATGACATGACTACAAACGCAAAGTCCCCATACCTATATCTGAAGGTAGTATTTGAAAAATCACCTTCATTTACCCTTAACTCGTGACATCCAGAAGAAAAATCAATTATTAAAAACCAAATCTCCCCTCTAAACATGTTGAAATGATTTTCTATTCTTGGAAGAGGGTCGTGGTTCTTGATCGTCACCCCATTCAGCCTCCTTTAGTTTATACCTAGACACAGACCACCATCCACCTTCTTTGAGAACAACACAGGAGCACCCCACGAGGATACATTGGGCTGGATAAAACTATTCTACATCATATCATCAATCTAAATTATCAACTCCAACAACTCAGAAGGTTCCATCCAATAAGGATCCATCGAAAGCATAAAATCACTGGTCTATAAATTTATCCCAAACTCAACATCACATCGAGGGAGTAATGTCACAAACTCATCAGGAAAAATATATAGGAACTCCCCCAATGACTCTAGGAACCTCCATAATTTCATTGTCAAATGATTCCACTGAGAAATCATCTAGAAAAAAAAAGAAGAGGCACCACACACTAACTTCCCACCTGAAAAACAGACTCTCCATCAAGAACCACATTCTTAGTCATCCACATCTGAAAGCAAAACTCTCGTTTGAAAGTATTCGATATCAACATGCACATAACACAACCATTCGATGTCATGTTTGAAATTGTAGGGATGAATCTATAGTATTAAGAGATCCCTATGGGACTGATGTGGTCCCATCATCAGTCTACACCCCTAGAACACATCAACAAGCTATTTTGGTCTCCAACTTGTGTACTCAACACAAGGGTCATGGGAATAATCTATATGTATAACCCTAGATCATGGACTAGAGTGGGTAAAACAAAGAGTTCATATCTCCTAAAAAAATCACAAGTAAGGGTACTAAACAAGTTGATCATACCTATGAAAACCTTTGGACCTATTGAAACTGCTACCTTTGTGGCGTGCAACTAACCATGCCTAGATTCCTAGCCTCTCTGATGATAAACACCTCTGCGTCCATGCTTAGGACATGTTCCCTTAGCATGAGGGAAATCCTGAGGTTCACCTCTATCTTCTCCATCTCCCCTCATGAGAGTAAAAGCATGTTGTCCGCATTGTTGAAACTATCCCACTGACAACTACTATTAATGATGACATTGAGCTTCTCTACCTCCACCCAACTGATCTAGGGTAGCTAGTGGGAACTGACTTTGAGGATGGTCACAGGCCCCAAAAAACAAAAATCTTATCCAAAATCATATAGGAAGGGTATAGAAACCACAAGCACCAGAAATTCGGAAGGGAAACTGCTGAGGTCAGCTCCCTATCGGTCAAAGCCTTGAAGGTCCTCGCACCTAATTCCAATCATTGACTACCCTATTTCTTGAAGAACTCCAATGATTCCCCTATCAAAATATACCTCCTTGTGAGTGCATCCTCTCTACCACCTCTTTCTTCTTATAAACCTATACATATATTGGCAACGTAAAGGGAGTAACCACATATTGGATTTAAGGATGAAGACATTCTTCAAGATGCATTGTATGAGACTCTTCATCTTAAAAAAAATTTGTGGAAAAGTAAAAAATATCCACGATCTTTATCCCAAGATCTTGTACTAACATACTCCCCTATTGGAGGGAGAGTAACTCTGGCCTCTTATCAACCTTCATAGTTGATGAAAGGAACTACACTCAGAACTCCTTCTGAATGTTGAAACAACAAATGTTTTCCTCCCTTCACACTCCTAGAAAAAACATCCACCAATGATGCACAAAACCCTAAAACAGACAAACTACCAAAGGTAAACTATACTCTATAGGGTTCTAGATCAGACCAAAGGAAATATACTACTCCTCTGTCCAAGCTTGCATCTCTATGCCAGAAACACTTCTTCATACTTTCCCAAGGCCTACCACTAGAAAACACACAACACCCTATGCCACTGACCATCCTCCTTTGATGGATAACACTTGTAGAGATCAATTGGGTCATCCTATTGAACCCCCACCACCTGAGAAACTTGTCGATGATGTCTAGGAGCCATATATTAAAGGTAAAAAAATATCTCCTAACCCCATATAGTATGGAATTTTACCAAGGTTTATTTTAATTTATTTAATTTATATTAACCCTAAAAAACAACCCCAATAAAACAGTAACCGAAATCATTATGATGCATTTACCTATCCTAGATCTCTACCCTACAAATAGTGTAGCCTCACGTGGTAATTCAATAGGCTTAGAGTCCTTCCATAAGATCATAGGGGGACTAAAAATATGTTTTCTTAGCTAGAGTTCCATGAACTATGCCACCCACCAAGGTCACCTAACACTACTTCCATACCAACCCATGAAATCCTCACTGTGCCTAACTCCAAAATCCATCTTATCTCTCAACCTTCACCACTGACACCATTCTGTCACGAACCCCTCCCCATATAGATACCCCTCGTTGATCGGTAATGAATAAAGAGAGATGATGACCCCCCCCGAGTCCCACCTCCAGTAGGCCCTAGGTTAGCGACTGACACAAAGTGTATACAAATCTCACAAAATGGGAGGCATTAGCCTTTTTTAAAACAAGATCGAGATATATTATGTACTATCCACAAGAAAACTCCAAGACATAATATAAATTAAAACAAAAATCCATCCCACATGAAAGTGTAAAATAGAACTGATATAAAACAAAAGTCTCCAAAGTAAAGTACCCAAACGAAAGCTAAAGGAACAACTCAAAAACTGTCCTAAATCCTGAGCTAGTAACACCCAACATGGTCCATGTAATCCTCCTATATACCTAAAAAAAATTTATATATATTGGGTGATTATATAAGTATACCCATTAGAAAAACCAATGTCACTTGTGCACATGTGGAAGAACCACATGAATTCCCCTCTGAGAAAATAGCAGAACCAAACAACACCTATCTGGTATAATAACCATCCCACCACCACTAAGTCTTACTCACCAAATTAGGCAGGTAATGTAATGTAATACAATGCACATTGATTATAGGGTACCCCACACCACTTCCCAATGATTAGATTCTCCTTCCTAACAAAAAATGTCCCGGAAATATTAACTCTTCCAAACCTACCACATCACATCCCACCCACACAAAACTTGGCCTCACAACCACACATCATCCCATAACCTAGTCCGTGAACCACATCTTATCCCACCTGAAGAAACTCATGACAGAAAACACATATCATCCTATAACATGGTCCATGAGCCACATCACATATCATCCCGAAAACACATGGGAAATCACCAAACATCTCATCTGGAAAACACCTAGGAAATCAAAAAACAACTCATCATGAAAACACCTGGGAAAGTACAACCCACCGGTACACACCTGAGCCTCTCAAACCACAAATTTCCAGAATAATCTTGGTCTATCACAACCTAGAAGAAGGATAAGGGATGCATAGGTGTCTGTCTATCCATCCTTACATCAAGTGTTTGGGAAATACACCCTCCTCCATGACGATGGGGGTTGTTTGACACATAGTTCTCAACCAGGGTGGGTGCATATAAAAATCACAAGGAAAATAAAAGTATACAAATATAGATACCAAACACTCATCCCTACCTATAGGTTCTCAAGAAAATATCGTGATTATAATATTTAAAACTTTTTTCTACCTTTAAATGCACAAAACCAAAAAACAATCCAAAAATTAGATTCATATTCCCAACCAATTCATGTAACCAATTTCTAATATTTAATAAAAATTAATTTATTCATTCTGTTAACCCAACCAAATCAAGATATTCCAAACATAATTATATAATATTTATTAATTTAATTACTATCTAGGAAACTACCAAGGACAACACCCAACAAGCAATACAGCCAAAGCCATACAAATATAAACTTTGGGAAAATTACCTATACCAACCATCACCATCCTTCTTCAAAGTCATCCCTCCAAAAACCATCCACATACAACCACACCTAGAAACATTTTTCCACCATAGATGATCATAGCCAAGATGAACTTCACTTTTCATCCATTCCACAATAAATCAGTATCTTAACCTGAGATTACAACACAACAGCCAATCTATTCTGCAGCATAGAATTGTGTTCACAACTGCACCACAACACAGACTAGAAAAACCCCACAGACACATCACATCACCACGCATACCAATGAAAGGAAAAAATTCTTGTTTAACAAGGAATACCATATTTAAATTTCACTTGTATATTTAGGGTTTATCATGGAAAAAATATGATCCTGGGGATTTCAATCATTAGCATAATATATGTGATTAACTAGTTTCCATTTTGGGTGATACCATAATAAACCCAACCAATGTCGCAAACACAACAGATATAGTCGTTGCCAAAAATTCCAATAATGAAAACCATTTTAAATGGGGATTTAAGCCTCTACAGTCACCACATCATAATAAAAATCAAGGTAGTATAACATATGAAAAAACCACACAATCCCTTATATTTCAATTAGCCAATTATTCGCCATCAATTAGGAAGGAACAACCATGATTCATATGTAAAAAAAGTAAAACTCCTCCTTTATTTTTTACAAATAAATAGAAATAATGGTATACCTACCTTAGATAAGTTTTCTGACTCATCTTTGCACTTTATAGTGAAGAAGAATTCCCAAAAGTGACAATCAAACCTCTAAAAAATGGATTAGCCACATATCGATCACAGATCACCAATGGACATCAAGGGATATAAGAGGAAGGAATACAGATAAAAAGAATTCCTAAGGGAACCTAGAGTTCATCTAGAATGAGAGGAAAGAGATAAATCATCCAAAACGATGGAAGTTTTTGCTGAAAAGAATATTAAAACTAAACTGGAATGGGGTATTACATGACGTGTAGTCCACATTCATGATGGGTAGTTCCTGGGGTTTGGTTTCCACTAGAAAATGCATTTCCTCAAGATTTATTTTATTTTTCAAACCTCAAAGTATTACAATATATGATATATTCAAAAAAAGCTATGAAATAAGGTTTCAAATAATGTAATCATGTTACATAATGTGTAATCCCCCTACTTTCATCCTTAAGAAACTGAACTCCTATAACTCCCTCTAATCCTCCCCAAAACATATCCATCCACCAAAACCCACAATTTAATATACTAAGAGAACATGGGTGATTTCATCTAATTTACCTTTACACATCCTTTAGGGTTTTCGGTTTACCGTTATGTAGACTTCATACTACTGTTATGTAGCTATAATATTTTCCAAATCACCTTTACAAATCTCTATTCTATACTAGCTATCTTTATGAATATAATGATCACCTTCATGAAGATAGAGTAAAAATAAAAGAACCATTATGTTAGTCTAACTACCTTTATGTATTTTTTGATTTACCTTAACAGAACTCCAAAATATCTTGAAACCTTTACATAGATATTGTAAATAAAAACTGACCCTTACGTAGTCCACTTATCTTTGGCTTATATTTATGTATATTGCTTTATTTTATGTATGAACTTTACATAGTCATAAAATTTCCAATACACAACATGCCCGGATACTCAGACTACCATTATACTTTGAGAAGGTTGCCGTTAATTAGGTACTAAATTTCAATGGTAAATTCATGCAAGTACATATTTATGTTTAAGAAGTTTGTACAAACTCAATGTTACCTTTATCTAAGTAATGAATATTATATAATAATTTTATATAATAATATAAAATAGTTTGAACACATCACAAAACCTCTAAAATTTTATTCTATCCACATCCTATAGACTCAAAAAATCTCTAAACATATTTATTATATAGGGTTGATAGCAAATAAATCTTTTTCAACAATAAAATAGGTATATCAATCGCCCCATTTGGATTGTTTTTTCAACACATAAAACTCTTTCTCAAACTAATATTTAAAAGTAAACATCATCTCTTTAAATATATATAAAATCACAAATATTATCAATAGTAAAACATCTCAACACCACACCATAGGTTAGATTATTATTTTTTATTGAAATACATATCTCTATGTCATGAAATTTTTTCACTAGTGAAATGATGATCCGCCATCTAACCATGCACTTATCACTTCATAAAATACCCCCTTTCATAATAAACATAACCAACTAATTAGAACATATAAATAATAAAATATATTTTTCAGGAGAATAGTGGTTCAACTTCTCCATAACACCCCAAAATGTAAATAACAAATAATTACATGATATATAAGAGGGGTTTCACATTATTTAATTTCAGGGATATTTTCGATTGATAGTTTTATAAAATTAGGAAAAATAAATACATAAAAAAGTGGACACATTCACTCAATGCCCATTTTTCACACAAAAATATCATTCTTAAGTTCATAGTCAAATTTCATTCTTGAAACACTTGCTACATTCAAGACCAATTTCCCCTATTTGGAGCTAGAATTCATTATAGTTCCTGCTCATACTGAGTCCCTATGAAAAACATTAGAAAACATTGGATGAGAAAAAAATATTAGTAAGAGATGTTAAAATAATGGAAACCAATTAATCCATATGAAATTCATATATACTCATATGAGATTTCTTATTTTATAATTAATAAACATTTGAGATTGAAAATATTATTTACCTACTCATGAAATAAACTTCAATTCTGAAAGTTTTTATAAAGTGTTTTCTAAAAAATCATAATAGCAATATCATAATTGAATAATTCTATACCATTAAAACAAAACATTCACCTTTATAAGATCATAAAATTTCATTTAAATCATAAACTCATTTTTTAAATTTTAAAATCAAAATATTTCTATGAATAACCATTTTCAAGAATAGAGAAAAAATGATTCAAATATAGGGCATAATACTTTAATCATGTAATTACCTAATAGGATAATTATAACATTCTCTTAGGAGTGGCTTGCATTAGTTACCTCCACAAATTCATTAGTGTAATTAACACCATCTAAGTTCTCTTAGGAGTAACATAAGATAGTTAACTTCATTTATTTTCCCAATACATTGTAGGTATTTAATGTATCCCCCCTTCACATAATTGACATAGATCATTATGGGTTTGGGTTTACTCCCCATTCCCCCTTTCATTATTAATTCCCAAGTATTATGCTTAAAAATAAAATCATTTAATAACATCTATATTTCCCTATATCATAGAATAAAACAATTTTATAACATGCACATATCATTATCAAAACCAAAATATTGGTATTTCAACATATAATCAAAACCAATTTCAATTATCTCATAAAATGAGAAGAAATATCATCTTATTTTTTAAAAAAAGTAAAGCCTAAAAATTCTGATAACAATGTGAAAAATATATTATTCGGAGACCCATGGAAATTTTTAGAGAAATATTTTTAATAAATAAAGGATATGACTATGGAAAAATCCATTCATTTCATATATGTTAAAAAAAATTTCTTTTCACTTTTTCAAAAAGTGTCAAAAGTGACCCATTCTAAAAAAATTAAAAATATCGCTTTTTAAAACTTTTATAAAATTTAATGAAAATTTAAAAATGTCATTTGATAATCATTAAAGAATATTATTCAAATATATAAACGAATATGGGTATAGAAGAGAAATATTTGGAAAAGAAAACTTCATTAAAGGGATTTAAATAAAATACCTTACAAATTTAGTAATTTATGAATTAAAAGGACCCTATAAAAGATAAATGTAAAAGGATTTGTAAAATACTTTAATTTAAGTAAAATAATGAAAAAATACATCAATATGGTAGAATATACACCACAAAAAAATATAATATGTGACGAAAATGTCTTGAGTCTCCAAGAAAATAAATTGAGACGTGAAATCTCATACGCCATGTTAAAATTACTATGTACATTTTTTAACTCAAGTATAATAAACATATATTAATTATTTACCTGATTAATAACCTTTTTAGGTTTATTACCATATCATAATCACATTATAATACTAATATATTTTATATTTGATGTTTTGAGGATGCTCATATCATAATCCCAAAAAAAACATTGGCTGGTTGACTATGGTCAAATGGTTTAATACTCAATCCTTTCTAGAATATTAATCATGAAATAATTTTAATATTTATGAATTAAATAAAATTTCTGAATCATTAATGAATGGTGGACATGAAAATTTAAACACAATTCTTCTCGGAGGTGATTGTCTACATATATTCATGAACGACATTATCATTTCCCAATGGATGGAAGAGAAAGAAGGTAAGTAATATATTATCCATATAAAAAATATATAGGTCATAAATATCATATATATTCATTAAATAAATCATAATAACTAGCCTTTTGATTTGGAGATAGAAAATTAAACACAATGTTTCATAAAGGTGATAGTCCACACGTACACACGAGCAATGTTTTCATATCATACAAGATGGAAAGAATACAGAAAAGGGGTGTGACATCTTTAAATTAAAATTTCCATATATTTATGATTCAGATTTTATCATATAGTAATGGTTATATAATATTTCAAGGAGGTGGAAGAAAAAAATAAATATGAAAACACTCAGTTAGGAGTTATATATCTTCTTGGAAAACCACCTTTGACATACACCTTAAGCCTTCTATGTTGGTCTTTTAGTGAGACAAAATACTTTTATAAATATATAGTAAGGTGAGTAAAGGATTTGAGAAGTTATTGGTTGATATAAATATCTAAATAGGTGTGAGGAATAGAGGATAGAAGGTTCCCTTTTATAAGTGAGGTGGGTGAAAATATTTGAAATATATGAAATAATAATTTATAATATGTTTCTAACTTATGTAAAATGGATCCAAAATGACATAGTTTTGATTATAAATAAGATAATATAGAAAAAAATTCAACTAATACAATATAGAGTATTTTAAGTGTCTTAATATATGTTATCTTTTATTTTAACACCCCTTTTGTCCAATTTCAACCTTATACATTGTCACACATTTTTCAATATTTAAGAATCATGAAAGTAATTTTAGAAATTACAAGTGGAAAATAAATTTAATATACATGATTTCATAAAAAATTTATTATAAAATTATGTTATCATATGATTTATATGAGTTTATAATGATTTTAAACTAATTTTTAATCATTAAATAACATTTTAGGTCATTTAAAAACTATTCACAAAGTTAGTCTTTAAATACATAAATACAAAAATGTAGTTTAAAAAACACTTTTATTATCACTTATTTATTTTGGTTATACAATAAATTCATGTAACACCCTAATTCATTTGAATCAAATTAGTTTTAATATTTTCTTTATAAAATTTACTTTCTATTTCATCTTCTTGCACATACATTGTGTCGACATTACATATGAGCTGAATGTAATTACACCATTAAAAAAATTAACAATAAATTTGTTTAATAAAAAATTTATTAATATTAAAAATAACAATTTACAACCATTCATAAATTATTTTTTCCGAATGAAAATGCATTAGAGATATTAATAGAGTGAAAGTGAAATTTTGTAATAATAAATTACATAAAATAATATAAAGCTCAATATCAAAGGAAATTTACAAAAAAATTCCATAATTTAGATTGAAGAATGAGTCTAGTAAAAATATAACCATAAAATGAAATTATGGAATGTGGTGAGTTGATTTTCAGACCATATCCACTTGTTTGAAATCTGTTTTAACCCATTTTACCGATTACCATGGTGATAAACTTTTTCCATGGTTAATATTAATAGTGACCAAAAAAGAAATTGAAATCATTATTAAATATTAATATAATTATTTAAAATATTAAATCCATTTATCAAGATTCAATTTATAGAGGTGGTGGAAATTACATTTAATATATGTGTGAAAAAAGAAAAGAAACATTTTTTTAGAAAAAAAATATTTTTAATCAAATAGATATTATGTTAAATTAGAATCAAATACATAATAGAATGGTACATTTAAATTACATGATATAAATAAAATAAATTATTGTTTTTCAATAATCATAATTTTCACTATTCTCTCAAAAATCAATGTTTCCAGAAAAATATAAAAATTTTCACTCTAAGATAATTTTGATATGATAAATTGAAAAATTATTTATAATTTGTTAAATAAAATTTCAAATTGTGTTGGAAATTAAATATAATATAGGCGCAAAAAATACAATAAACTCCATTTTTGAAGAAAATGTTATTTTGAAGAATAAAATGACTTTATCCTTATTCCTTACCTAATAATCACAGTCAAATGAATGTTAATTAATTTTATTGGATATATAATCTACCCATTTAATTAAAATTGTCTATAAATAGTTATTAATTTAATATATTTAAACAAATATACATTGCACGTGTAAAAAAAGTTTTAAGAAAAATTGATCTATAAAATAAAAAATATTTTGTCATCAATGCTAATTAATTAATATCCAATGTATGATTTGTTATTCATTTTATTAGGGATTGTTTTCATGTAGTTCATAATACATTTATTCCTATTTATACACACCAAAAAAATGACTATGTTAAAAGGGTCATATTTATATAATAATATTTCTATAGTATATCTTAATTCATTTAATCTCAGTGTTATGTATAACACATGATATAAAATATAATATTATTTAATGAAAATAAATTTAAAATCTTGGGGTGTTACATTCGAGCCCCTTAAAGAAATTAAATGCCAAAAATTTTAATTTTAATCTATCAAAATTAATTTATCCCAATTATTAATAAATTCTAAAATACATTTTATCTTGATCATTAATTTCATGGTAAAGACTAATAAAATTTTTATTTCACAAAATAAATTAACAAGAAACTTTTCTAAGAAATCCTAAAGGAAACATATTAAATGATTAAATAATTATAAATAAAATAATCCTTTCAACATTATAAATTCATATACATTACTTAAATTCATAAAACCATTTTTTACCTTTTGAAATAAAAATATTTCCATGAATACCCTTTTGAAATAATAAAGAAAATATTGAGAAAACTCGGGGAATCATACCTTCATCCTGGAATCAAATTATATGATTATTCTAATATTCTCTTAATAGTATCTTAAATCAGTTAAATTCATCACTACATAAGAGTATTGAACTTTTTATATATTATTTTTGGAGTAAGGTAAATTAGTTAAATCTAGTACTTTACCGAAGTAATTATAGGTACTTAAAATACTCACCCATCATATAATGGATATAGTCTCATAAGGGTCTGGGTTAACTTTTTATTCCCACTTTCATCAATAATTGTATATTTTCAAGTTTAAAAATAAATAAATTTTATGACATGAACTTTTTTCTATTTCATATAATCAAAAAAATTACAATGTTAAACATTCATCATACAAAAAATAAAATTGTCCTTTAATCCCATAAGAAAAACCAAATTCAATTATCTCACTAAAACAAAAGGATATATACATTTCTTTTAAAGAACAATTCAAAATTAAAAATTCACAAAAAAAATTAGAGAAGCATATTATTTGAGAAACTATAGACAATTTCAGATAAATGTTGAAAATAAATAAATTACATGAAAAAAGAAATATAAATACACGTTTTATATATTAAAAAATATATTCTTTTTCCCTTAAAAAAGTCAAAAGTGACTCAGTGTGAAAAAAATGCACAATATTCATTTTAAAAACCTTTATAACATGTAAATGATAGTTAAAATTGTATATGGAAAATATTATAATAAAAATCATAAATTTTTTTATATAACATGGATATATTATAAAATATTTTTGAAAAGAAAACTCCAAAATTTGGTTTTAAAGAAAATCCATCACCACATTGATAATTTTGGATTCAAAAGGAAATTAAAAAAAATAAAATTTTAAAATTATTTTTAAAATAATTTAATTTCAGTAAATTAATGATAAAATAAATATATATGGTATTATTATCCTTAAAAAAAATTAAACATCTAGCAAAAATAGAATGAGTTACAAAGAAAAGAAATTGAAATGAGAAATCTCATACCTCAAGTCTGACTCACCGTGTACATTATATAAATCTAGTATGATAAACTTATATTATTTATTTAATTTTATTAGAATAATTTTTAGGTTTATTATCCTATAATAATCCATTTTTTCATTTTTTCACTTTTCCTTATATAATTACTAAATCAATTTCAGCCATGATAGAAGTTTTTGAGGATGGTTGGTCCATTATCCCAAAATAACTTCGGTAGTTTGAGAAAGGTCAAAGAGTTCATTATTACACCATAAACAGAATATTAATAATGAAATAATTATAATTTTTATATATTAATAACAATTTTATAATAATACATTATATGTTGGAAATGAAAAATTAATTACATCGCTTCATAGAGGTGGTAGTCTACAAGTACGCATGATCAATGTTATCATTTTCGAGTGAATAAAATTGTAAGAATGTAATAAATATACTATATTTTTAGAATAATAATTATTTCATTAATTTTATTTATATTTATTAAATCCATTATAATAACCATCCTTGTGAGATGATGATGAAAAAAAGACACATCATTTTGTGGGGGTGGTATTGCACACATGCACACGAGTGATGTTTTCATTTCCCTTGGGATGAAAATTGATATGGAGAGGGATGCTACATAAATATAATAAAATTTATTTACATAAAAGATAATTTTGTTTTTATGTCATCATGGATATAGAATATTTTATTCTGATAGAATAAAAATAAACAATAAAGCACTCAATTAACAGTTATTCTTGTTCTTGGTAAAACCAAAATTTTATTACACATAAAGCCTTCCAGGATAGCCTAATAGTGGTACCATGACCTATAGGACATGAATCAAAATATTTTTATGATATTTTATCAAATATTTATTGATATAAATGGATCAAGAGGTTTGAGTAATATAGGATAAGCAGTCCCCTTTTATAAGTGAGGTTGGTGGAAATCTTGTAAATACATTAAATATTAATATATAATATGTGTCCATATCAGGTAAAATAGATTATAAATTAAATATTTTCAAATATAAGGATGATAAGTTAAAAATAAATTCAAATAATAAATTTTTTACTTGTTTAAATATTATATTAGACCTTATATTTTGAGTATAACTTCTTATTAACCTTTTTTTACCTTAACCATTGGAACAATATTTTCAATATTTAAGGGTCATGAAAGTAATTATTGTAACACCCCAGGTAAATAAAGAATATGACATTTTCATATATATCCATATTTTTGAATAAAATATTAATATTACTTTAAAGGGAATAATATTCTTGAGGGCGTACCCAATACGCAACAACGAGTTTCTTAGAAATCTTATGTTACACTCTAATAATAAAATAATATAATTTTAAAAGGTAGTTAACTCCTAGCCATTATAATGGAGGGAATGAACGTAACTAACTAAAAAATTATTATATATGTTTGTCAAATATTTTTACTTTTATCCAATAAATGTTAGAGGCTTAAAATGAAAATGAATCCAATTTTAAGCATAAATCTTCTAATATTTTTTAAAAGGTCGATTAACCGACTTTTGATGGAGAAACATTTTTAAATATACTTTTGACAATTTTATATGTTGTTTCTGACAAAATAAAATCCTTCTTTAGAATCTGGACATCAAAATTTACTTTGTGTAAAATTTTGTTATTTTTCTGATAAAGATCATTTTTATTGAAAATGTTGCATTTTAAATTCAAAACCTCCTTTTAATCTGATTTATTTATATGGATACATTATATATCTAATTTATATTAAAGTGTATTTAGAATATATTTTTACCATTTAATCTAATGGTGGTCATTGGAATTAATTTCACTTTGAAATTGTACTGAAACTAGTTTCAATCTTTTAATAGATACTGTTTCTTAAAAACACGCTATTTGTTTTGACAGCAGGAATTAATTATTAAATTAATTAATGGAACATATATGTTTTTAATTTTTTAAAATAGACATCGTTATTTAATTCGGAATATCAAATATAGCTTCGGTTGATTTTTTGGTATTTTTCTAAAAAACTTCAATTTTTGATGAATAGTGAAACCACTAGGTGGTAGTTTAAAAACTGATTTTTCGTTTAAATGAAACTTTACCACTTCTGTGATTTGAATTTCAAAAATCCGACATACATGTTTGTCAATAGGATGTAAAATGTGGTTCAATGGGATTAAAATAATTTTTTGGTGAATAGTAACTTTTAAGTTTTTAATCGCGACCAGAGGTAATTATTGTAATTTAAGGTAAAAATAATGTTTTAATAATATGAAATGACCTAGTAACATGTCCTAACCTCATTGGATGTGTCCTGGCCGACCAATACAATCCATGGGTCAACTTGGGGACCCCATGGATCCACTTTTGATGGAAAATGACATAAATAACTTTTTATTTAAAGTTAAAATAAAAATCTCACAAACATGAGTTGTTTTACTAAAACAATTTTTAAATGGGGTTATACAAGTATTATTTTTTACTATAAATATTCATTATAAATATAAAAATATTTCCTACATCATGATATTTGTTTTATAATTTTTAGACATTAAATAAATTAAATTATTTATGACAATATGATGATGCAGCGATTACCTCATTAATAAAGGATTTAAATAAAATGAAAAGATAATGTTAAAACTATAAATTACACTTGTGAAAGACCTATTTTATGACTATATTTCAAACCCTTACCACCTTATCCTAGAAATACATCAATTTGGGACCTTTAAAATCCGAAACTCATTTGAAAATAAAGTAACATTTTGTAACTTTCTAAGAGTGCCCCTCCTCTCCTCTAATAAAATCCCCCACCTCTACCACCTTACCCACACCTATCAAGCCTTTTTCTCGGTCAACCCCTGATCATTTTGTCTCTCCACATCCCTATCTTACTCATATAAGCCTCACTTTGGGCAGAAGTCTTCCCAAGGAAGCCTTTGAGCTCAAATCAAAGCGAGATACCCGATTTTATGGTAATGTCTTCACTTGTGTTCTTTTGTTTTATTTTTCTTCTCCAACCCCCTAAACTCTTTTTATTAATTTCTTTTGTAACAAATCCAGAATCTTCAATTTACTAGAATTTTTTTATAATAAGGATTTGAGCTACACTTACACACACCTTCATCTAATGCTTAAAAAACATACTGTTTCTGTGGATGGTGAATTTCTGCCTCACGAAACGATGATTGTTCAATATTCTTTTAACACACTCAATGGTGGCCATTAAGATGTCACTATATTTATATATGATATATAATATTTTTATGTTTTACTTAAGCTTCTGTATTTTTCATTTATGGAATACCTTTATGGTTTCCATTATGGGTAAATGCGATATCTTCATTTTAGGAAGTGCGGACTACCGCCCCCTCAAAGTGATTTGATTTGTTAACACCATATGTGGTACGTGTAAAGGATAAATTTAATGATATTATATATGATACCATACTGGAATTATAATACTATTATGTATCATTATGTTTTTATTCCATTAAATAATAAATATAAATGGAAGTAGCGTTCATGCGTACGTACGGCTTACCGTCTCCATGAACGGTGCATTTCATTTATTAACTCTAAATGTTATGTAAATTATAAATGCATGTATATAATGGATATATATGATATATATGATATCTAAATAATTAATATAAATCTGTATATAATATATATTTTACCACATGAACAACTTTTAATTATAAAGAGTTTATTTTTTGACTCAAGTAGCAATGATCTACAAAACGACCATTATTAACTTAAATAATTACATAGTGTTCATAGCGTGGTAGTAAGTGATATAAAAGGAATGATTAACTTGAAAAAGTTTCTTAAGCAAGTAGAAATTAACTCAAGTTTATTATTCAGGAGGTTAAATAATGATCGAGTCAAGTCGGACCCGAGGTAAGGGATCCTACCCCTCTCTTTCTTTTTAAGTACACTCTTTTATGTCATTCCTTTTAAGATCATCTTTATTATGATTGGGATGTTCTTTTATATTAATCTTACTGTAATTTTTAGGTTCATATGATTAGAGACCCTATTTTCTCTCATCAATCCTTTTTGGATGTTTTAATTGGTGTCGTTAGGCTGTCGGAATTTCGTAAGGGGATTTTTATCTCACTTTGTGTTTTCGTGAGATTCATGCTACATTTGCCAATATTTCCTTTTGAGTGGTGTATGTACTGTCCATTATTCTACTCTTTGTGTAACATACTTTCGTTTATGAGTATTTACATCAATTTTGTATATTCCTTCTTTCATGGGGTGTACGTTTCGAAAGCTACCCAAATCGGTAAGGGAACCTTTCACCCTCCTCTTTTTAAAAGACTTCTTTTGTTATGTCTTTTAATTTTCATCTTATTATGTGGGGGTATGTTCTTATATATCCTTATTGACATAAATTTTATATCCATGTGATGAGGTACCCTTTATATATCTCATCAACTCTTTTTCTAAAATTTGATGTGATGCTGTTAGGCTGTCAAGGGAACTTCTTAACACAATTTCGATTTCATTGGGTTCAACATGTAGTTATTGAATATGTCATCCTTTGAATATTTGTGAATGACCTTTGATTATTTTACACATAATATCCACTTATATTGGGTGTATTTATATTTTTCACACATAATTATGAGATTGATTTATCCTTAAGTAAAGTATTCCAACTTTATAATGGATTTCATCTCAATTTACATTTCCATTGAGACTTCATTATTGTTATGCACCAATTCACTAATATATAGTGTATATACTATCCTTTGGAATATTATATCATGAATCCCTTTATTCTCATGATATTATAAAATTTTATTCCTCAATTATTGTATTCAAGTGTCTCTCATTTTGTTAAAAACACTTTAACTAAAATATCATTTTAAATATTTTAATGATTTATTCTTATAAATATTTCTCATTAATATCCATGTTTTCAAAATGGTTTTAAGGATTTATTTATATAGATATTAATGGTTTAAAATGATAAAAGCATCAATGTGGTGTGGGACACTTTTATTTAAAAATCTCTTTATTAAATGTTTTAAATGGTTTTGAAAATGGTTTTTAGAATGGATTCATTATTTCAATATCTTAAAATGTTATATTGTTATTGCAATGTGGGAATATTATCTTTCCATTATGCTTAAGTTATGTGTTATGATTATGTTATGGTTTTTGGGCATTGTTATGAAGACGGGTGGTTCCATGATAAACTAAGGGCGGGTGATCCTGATATAGCTCTCCAATGCATTTGGTAACACGAAGGAGTTAAACGTTAAGGTTTCTCCGAAGAGATTTAGGGAATATACTCTGATGGGTACTCCAAACGTAACCAAGAGGGTTACTCCCTATATAATAATGTTATTAATGCCTCAAGTTACCTTTATTTCTTATGATTTCTATGATTTATTCATAATTTTATGAGGTATGTTAAAGTGATTATGTTTTATGGGTAAAGCATGATTTCATTCTTATGTATATATGTACTCATGTTTCCTTTCTATACTTTTTATAACCCTTACTGAGCTTTTTATGCTCATCCCAAGTTTTTGAAATGTTTTTCACAGGTCAAGGGAATGGTACATGATATGATGATAGTGTCAAGGAAGTGTCAAGAAAGAATCCATGAATTATTTTAAATATGTTTCCATTGATGGAAAAAATGAACACTATCTTTTATGTAACCACTTTGTTTAAATGTGGAATGTAATGCAAGTTTTATGATCTAATTCTCTAAAACTCTAAACCTGAAAAGATCCTCAATGTGTAATCTTGTAATAACTCAAGATTAAGTAAAGTTCAAGGCTGCGGCATTATTGTTGGTATCAGAGGTCGGTTTAGATAACTTTAGAGGTTAGAGTTTTGTTTAAGAAAAAATGACAAGTTGTGTATAACAACAATGGTTAGTATATTAGATGGAGTCATCATTTTTTTTAAAGTTAGAATGAGTTTGAGATAACTTGGATAAGTATATCTTGGTGTTTATCTTCCTCTTTTTTATTTGATGATTTTACTGATATACTCACACTGACCTTTTTGGTTTTAGTAAATGGCTGATTCTAGCAGGAACCAAAGTAACAGTGGATTTGAAGAAAACTGTGACGGTTTTATGAAAGAACAACTGAATGATATGGGAGCTGCAATGAGAACTCGTGTGGTTATCCTCAACAAACTATCTGGAGTCATGATTGACCACCTGAACCTTAGTGATTTTTATAAGGCATCATATATGGGAGAAACAAATCCCTACGGAAGTTCAGGTAATAATCATAATGTTAAGTATGTTCAAAAACCTATGTGTCAAATATGTGGAAAGAAACACATAGGAAAATGTTTCAAAGGGATAGAAAGATGTTATATGTGTGTAAATGAAGGTCATAAAGCAAGAAACTTCCATGGAAAAAGGAAGCATCTAATTGACTCTAGGAAAGGGAAAGAAGTTATTTCTGAAGGAAAAATTTAATGTTTTAAATGTGGTGTGAATGGTCATTATGCAAACACATTTCCTACGAAGAAGTTTTGGGAATGGGGTCACCAAGATCGTACAAATATTCATTTACCAATACCTAATGCCATTCTAATTGAGGATGAAGAAACTGACAATGAAGAATGAAAGGTATGGATTATTTCTTAACATATGTTTTCCTATTATTGTAATCTTAGGATATGATTCATGATTTTTATTGTAGGAAAGAAGTATTTTAGAATAAGTTGAAAGGGAATGGCTAATGGATCATGAAGAATGTTGAATGAGTAAGAAGTCATCATATAAGGGATTCCAGAGTTATGGTAGATTTTAGGATGGTGAAATTCTTAGATGTAATAAGTCTCTTTTGATGATGGGGTTACATTAGAAGACTTTTTATAGTAACCCTGATGTTTGATATACGAAAATTTTATTCAAGGAATAATTATCCTTTCTTTTGTGGATATAGTTATAAAGAACCATTTGGGTTTATATGATCCTTGAATTTGAGGAAATTACTGGTTAATACATTTTGGGATTCAATGTTAGTTTTTTTACTTTGTAGAATTTTATGGATAGATGTTTATTGAATGGTCTTTTTTGAACTTTGGGTTTTGTTTGACAAATTTTGGAGATTAAGAATAGATTTTTTATATATAATGGATTATCTTTTTTGGGTGTAATCTGATCTAATACTAGCCTTTTTTGTTTTAGTTTTGGTTAAGGTATAAGGACATGGGAAGTATATGGTTCTCTTTTGTGGATTAGGTGATTCTCTAGAAGTTGATTATAGCTCTCTTAATGTGAACAAGTCATCCTAAATACTCACCTTTTGGAGAAAATATGAGTTCTTGTAAGAAATATAGTAAAAGATGAAAGTCAACATGACAATTAAGTATGCTTCCTAATGTTTTAGTTAAGCTCATAAATAAATTCCTCAATGAAAAGTAACTTAAAACAAAAATGTTGTCTGTTAATTTTTCCAACTGGGGAATCAAATACCGTTTAACCCATCACAAGTTTGTGATTTTCTTGTTGTTAACTTTCTACTAGACATGTTTACTATCACTATCCATCAGAACATGACCCTTTTTTTCTCCTCCATATCTATATTCTCATACATGGAATCGTAGTATGGCTTAACTTGGGTGACATTTGTACTTCTCTCCCATTCTTTTAAAGTGATAGTTTTACTGACTCTTGTTCCGATGTGGGATTTTCAATGAAGCTTCCAAGACCAACTTTAATATTGGGAGGACGCAATTCCCAAAAGGGGGGAAGGATGTAACACCCCAGGTAAATAAAGAATATTACATTTTCATATTTATCCATATTTTTGAATAAAATATTAATATTACTTTGAAGGTAATGCTATGCTTGAGGGCGTACCCAATACGCAACAACGAGTTCTTAGAAATCTTACATTACACTCTAATAATAAAATAATATTATTTTAAAAGGTAGTTAACGCCTAGCCGTTATAATGGAGAGAATGAACGGAACTAACTAAAAAATGATTATATATGTTTGTCAAATATTTTTACTTTTATCCAATAAATTTTAGTGGCTTAAAAATCAAACGAATCCAATTTTAAGCATAAATCTTCTAATATTCTTTAAAAGTTAGATTAACCACCTTTTGAAGGAGAGCCCATTTTAAATATACTTTTAACAATTTTATATGTTGTGTTTGAAAAAATAAAATCCTTCTTTATAATATGGACATAAAAATTTACTTTGTGTAAAATTTTGTTATTTTTCCGATAAAAATCATTTTTATTGAAAATGTTGCATTTTAAATTCAAAACCTCCATTTAATCTGATTTATTTATATGGATATATTATATTTTTAATTTAGATTAAAGTTTATATAGAATATATTTTTACCATTTAATCTAATGGTGGTCATTGGTATTAATTTCACTTTGAAATTGGACTTAAACTGGTGTCAATCTTTTAATAGATATTGTTTCTTAAAAACACGCTCTTTATTTTGACAGCGGGAATTAATTATTAAATTAATTAATTCAACATATATGTTTTTAATTTTTTAAAATAGACATCATTATTGAATTTGGAATATCAAATATAGCTTAGGGTGAATTTTTTGTATTTTTCTGAAAAACTTCAATTTTTTATGAATAGTGAAACCACTAAGTGGTAGTTTAAAAACCGATTTTTCGTTTAAATGAAACATTAATACTTCTGTGATTTGAATTTCAAAAATCAGACCTACATGTTTTTCATTAGGAAGTAAAATGTGGTTCAATGGGATTAAAATAATTTTTTGGTGAATAGTAGCTTTTATGTTTTTAATCACGATAAGAGGTAATTAGTGTAATTTAAGGTAAAAATAATGTTTTAATATAATGAAATGACCTAGAAACATGCCCTACCCTCATTGGATGTGTCATGGCCAACCAAGAAAATCAATGGGTCATCTTGGGTACCCCATGGATCCACTTTGGTTGGAAAATGACATAAATAACTTTTTATTTAAAGTTAAAATAAAAATGTCACAAGCATGAGTTGTTTTACTAAAAAAATCAAATGGGGTTATACAAGTCATATTTTTGAATATAAATATTCATTAGAAATATAAAAAGATTTCCTACATCATGATATTTGTTTTATAATTTTTAGACATTAAATAAATTAAATTATTTATGACATCATGATGATGTAGTGATTACCTCATTAATAAAGGATTTAAACAAAATGAAAAAATAATGTTAAAACTATAACTTACACTTGTAAAAGACCTATTAGATGAGTATATTTCGAACCCTTACCAAATTATCCTCTAAATACATCAATAAGGGTCCTTTGAAATCTAAAACTCATTTGGAAACAAAGTAACATTTTGTAACTTTCCAAGAGTGCCCCTCCTCTCCTCTTATAAAAGGCCCCCACCTCTACCACCATACCCACACCTCTCAAGCCTTTGGCTCTGCCAACACCTGCTCATTGTGTCTCTCCACATCCCTCTTTTACTCCTAGAAGCCACACATTGGGTAGAAGTCTTCCCAAGGAAGCCTTTGAGCTCAAATCAAATAGAGATACCTGATTTTAAGGTAATGTCTTCACTTGTGTTCTTTTGTTTTATTTTGCTTCTCCAACCCCATAAAATCTTTTTATTCATTTCTTTTTTTAAAAAATCCAGTATCTTAAATATAATATTATTTTTTTATAATAAGTATTCTAGCTACACTTACACACACCTTCATCTAATGGTTAAAGAACGTGCTGTTTCTGTGGATGGTGAATTTCTGCCTCACGAAACGATGATTGTTCAATATTATTTTCACACTGTCAAAGGTGGCCATTAAGATGTCACTATATTTATATATGATATATAATATGTTTATGTTTTACTTAATATTCTGTATTTTTCATTTATGTAATACCTTTATGGTTTCCATTATGGGTAAATGCGATATCTTTATTTTAGAAAGTGCGGACTACCGCCCCCTCAAAGTGATTTGATTCTTTAACACCATATGTGGTACGTATAAAGGATAAATTTAATGATATTATATATGATAACATAATGGAATTAGAATACTATTATGTATCATTATTTTTTAATTCCATTAAAAAATAAATAGAAATGGAAGTAGCGTTCATGCGTACGTACGACTTACCGTCTCCATGAACGGTGCATTTCATTTCTTACCTCTAAATGTTATGTAACATTATAAATGAATGTATATAATGGATATATATGATATATATGATATCTAAATAATTAATATAATTCTGGATATAATATATATTTTACCACATGAACAACTTGTAATTATAAACAGTTTATTTTTTGACTCAAGTAGCAATGATCTACAAAATGACCATTATTAACTTAAATAATTACATAGTGTTCATAGCATGGTAGTAAGTGATATAAAAGGAATAATGTACATGATAAAGGTTCTAAAGAATTTATAAATTAACTCAAGTTTATTATTTAGGAGGTTAAAGAATGATCGAGTCAAGTCGGACCCGAGGTAAGGGATCCTACCCCTCTCTTTCTTTTTAAGTACACTCTTTTATGTCATTCCTTTTAAGCTCATATTTCTTATGATTGGGATGTTCTTTTATATTAATATTAATTTAATTTTTATGTTCATATGATTAGAGACCCTATTTTCTCTCATCATTCCTTTTTGGAAGTTTTAATTGATGTCGTTAGGCTGTCGGAATTTTGTAAGGGGCTTGTTATCTCACTTTGTGCTTTCGTGAGATTCATGCTACATTTGCCAATATTTAATTTTTAGTGGTGTATGTAATTTCAATTATTCTACTCTTTGTGTAAAATAATTTCTTTTATGAGTATTTAAATCAATGTTTTATAGTCCTTCTTTCATGGGGTGTACGTTTCAAAAGTTACCCAAATCGGTAAGGGAACATTTCACCCTCCTCTTTTTAAGACATCTTTTGTTATGTCTTTTAATTTTCATCTTATTATGTGGGGATATGTTCTTATATATCCTTATTGCCATAAATTTTATGTCCAAGTGATGAGGTACCCTTTATCTCTCTCATCAACACTTTTTCTAAAATTTGATGCGACGTCGTTAGGCTGTCAAAGGAACTTCTTAACCCAATTTCGATTTCGTTGGGTTTAACATGTAGTTATTGAATATGTCATCATATGAATATGTGTGAATGACCTTTGATTGTTTTAAAATTAATATCCAATTATATTGGGTGTATTTATATTTTTCACACAAAATTATGAGATTGATTTATCCTTAATTTAAGGTTACCATCTTTATAATGGATTTCATCTCAATTTACATTTCCATTGAGACTTCATTGTTGTTATGCACCAATTCACTCCTATATGGTGTATATACTATCCTTTGGAATATTATATCATGAATTCCTTTATTCTCATGATATTATTAAATGTTATTCCTCAATTATGGTATTCAAGTGTCTCTCATTTTCTTAAAAACCCTTTAACTAAAATATCGTTTTAAATGTTTTAAGGATTTATTCTTATAAATATTTCTCATTAATATCCATGTTTTCAAAATGGTTTTAACGATTTATTTATATGGATATTAATGGTTTAAAATGTTAAAAGCTTCAATGTGGTATGAGACACTTTGATTTAAACATCTCTTTATTAAATGTTTTAAGTGGTTTTGAAAATTGTTTTTAGAATGGATTCATTATTTCAATATTTTAAAAAGAATATATTGTTATTAAAATGTGGGAATATTATCTTGCCTTTAGGATTAAGTCATGTTCTATGATTATGTTATGGTTCTTGGGAGTTGTTATGAAGACGGGTGGTTCCGTGATGAACTAAGGGCAGGTGAGCCCGATATAGCTCTCCAATGCATTGGGTAACACGAAGGAGTTAAACGTTAAGGTTTTTCCGAAGAGATTTATGGAATATACTGTGATGGGTATTCCCAACGTAACCAAGAGGGTTACTCCCTACGTAAGAATGTTATGAATACCCCAAGTTACCTTTATGTCTTATGATTTCTATGATTTATTCATGATTTTATGAGGTATGTTAAAGTGCTTATGTTTTATGGGTAAAGTATGATTTCATTCTTATGTATATATGTACTCATGTTTCCTTTCCATACTTTTAATAACCCTTACTGAGCTTTTTATGCTCATCCCAAGTTTTTGAAATGTTTTTCACAGGTCAAGGGAATGGTACATGATATGATGATACTGTCAAGGCAGTGTCAAGAAAGAATCCATGTTTTATTTTAAATATGTTTCAGTTGATGGAAAAAATGAATACTATCTTTTATGTAACCACTTTGTTTAAATGTATAATGTAATGAAAGTTTTATGATCTAATTCTCTAAAACTCTAATCCTGAAAAGATCCCCAATGTGTAATCTTGTAATAACTCAACATTAAGTAAGGTTCAAGGTTGGGGCATTATAATTATAAAATTGAAAAGTGTTACATACATGGATCATTAATGATAAAATATAAACTATATCATTAAATTGAGTTATTATACGGTTTTTATGATTTTATAATGATTTAAAAATAATTTTTAAACATTAAATACCATTTAAATTCATTTTCATGACTATTCAAAAGGATTAACTATAACAACATCAAAAAAACCATGGAATTAAAATAAAACACCTTAAATATCACTTATTATTTATAATTATATAATTAATTTTTGGAAAAAAATAATTAATTCCAATAATTTTTTTTAATGTTTCTAAAAATAATTTAATTACCTTTTTCAACTACATGCACAAGCATTGTATCAATGTTGCATACACATTCAAGGTAATTATAACATCATTAAAGATTAATTATATATCAATATTAGAAAAATAATTTATTAAATTTATAAATAATCATTTATATCACTTCAGAACATATTTTTATCCCCACGAAAACGCATTATTGATATTAAAATAATGAAAATGAATTTTGAAATTATCATTTATTTAAAATAATTATAATGTCATTATGAAAGGAAAATGATATGAAATTTCCATAATTTATAATATAGGCAGATGAAAGTTGAAATAAACTCATAAATTAAAATAAATAAAATTTTTATATTTATTTTGAGACCTTAACCCAAAGTTGTTAATCCTATTTAACCCATATTACCTTTTACCATAGTGATAAATATTTTCCGCGGTTATTATTAATAATGACCCAAAATGAAATTGAGATCATTAATAAATTTGAACCCCATGATTCCAAATATAAAATTCAATTTTCAATATTCAACTTGCAGAATTGGGAGAAAATGATTTTAATACAAGTGCACAAAACTCAATGAAAATAGTTTTCAGAAAAATATATTTTTACTCATTTAAATGAACTTATACCAAAATAAAATTTGATTATTATTAAAATGGAATTAATTAGATTATAATTTTTAATATTTATATTAAGTTAAATTTTAAAATAAATCTCAAAAATGGTACTTTTAGATTACTTTATATAATGAAAATAATGGAAGTTGTTAAAACTTTTCCTATTTAATTATTTACTTATATATAAATATTTTCAGAAAATCTAAAAAATTGATTCTAAGAAAATATTGAATTTTTATCTAAAAAATTATGTCTACTTTTTGAAATAAAATATCTAAAAATATAAAAAATTAAATATAATATCTGCCCAAAAAATACCATAAAACCCATTTTGAAGATTTTTTTTAAAAAATAAGATGACTTTATCCTCATTCATTGAATAATAATCATGATGAAATGAATTTAAATTAATTTTATAGGATATATAATAAAATAATTTCCTTATAACTATTTTTAAATAGTTATTAATTTAATATATTAATTTAAAAATACACAACTTAAATAAAAATAGTTTTGAAAATATTATATATTTTACCAAAAAAAGTTTTTATCTTCATTTATAATCAATTTATAATCAATTTATTATTTATTATTGAATTTATTAGAGAAAATAATTCTATATATAGTTTACAATATTGTTATTCCTATTAATACATGCCAAACCAATGACTAGGTTATCACAATAATATTTTAATTATAATCTTTCTATAGTATATCATTGTTTGTTTAAGCAAAAATTTGCATATACCACAAACTATAAGATAAAGTATTATTTAAAGAAAATATAATTTAAAATATTGGGGTGATATATTCTACCCCCTTAAATAAATTCTATCCTCGACATTTTCATTTGAATCTCTCAAAATGAATTTACCATAACATAGAAATAAAATCTTATATAGATTTTATCGTGAACTTTAATTTATAGGTCAAGAACAAGATACTTATTATTTCATAAAATAAAGTACATATATAAGATTTATAATTTTTTATGAGTTTATGAAATCATACCTTGATAGTTAAGTTTTACATTTTGCAGAAGGCTCGATAGATTTTAAAAAATATTTTGACATTGAGAATGATATTTTAAGAAAATATTCATACTTGATTTCCAAAAACTTCCAAAGTGTAATTTCATCCTTCATTTTTCTTCTTCGATTAATTTCCATTTCAATCTCATCTATTACTCAATGAAATAAATATTCAATATGATTTTTTATTCTTAAATTAATAAATTCAAATTCTAAAGGATTATAAGGTTCATAAGTGAACGATAAGTTATTTATCACATCTATTAATATAAAATAGAAATTTAATTCACAAGTTAAGACAATATATAATACGAATAAAACTTCATAGGATGAAATAATACATTAATCTCCAAATTCACCAAAATAACACCACAAGTTCAACTTAAATCATTCCATAAACAGATAACCTAAAAATCATTAAAATATTCCAAACTAAGTTTAAAACCTAAAAATCAAAAATATTTTTTCATATATTCTTTCAAGATCAATTTAATATTTATCTCAAAACAACATTAAGCACTCATAAAGTTATGTAACAAACATGTATATTCCATAACCGTATATTCTCTAAAATAATTTAATATTTTCAATAAATAACACAAATCACAATAAAGACAAAATAAATTCATATAGTCTTCAAAAAGACAACTCAACCTTTATTCCCCAAATAAAATCCCAAATTAGAAAAAACAAATTATTTACCATATTTGTATAATGTTCCCAATAAAGTTAAATTATTAAAAAATGTAATTAATCATTTCTTCAAAAAAAATATTTTCAATATTATGGATATCTATATGATAAATATTATTTTCCCAAAATGTAATAACCATTTTATCCCAATTAACCGTAACTAACTCAACATCAATGATCATATTATCCACATATTTCATCAATACCTTCCAACTTATGTCCAAAAAATTTAAAATCATTATTTCTCAAATTAAATTTTCAATAAAACACTTAATAAACCCAAGGATTCTATTTTAATAAATTTTACCGAAAATATTCATAATTATCTTAGACTTACATCACATAAATACTCTAATGGGTTATCTATAACATTAAACTTATGACCAACTTTATACTTATTCACCCATGATGGTATCTAAAACTCTTAAAATTTCATCTTTTGAATCATATTAAACTCTAAAGTTATCTAAAACTTTTATTTGATACCAACTATAACATACCATAACTTAAACAACCCATAATTACATGATTTATATAAAGGGTTTCACTTTTTTTTATTTTAAGGATATTTTAGGTTTATAGTTTAATAGAATTGGGAAAAACTCTTATTTAACTATGTGGAAACTTCTACCTAATATCCATTTTTTCTAATAAATAGGATTCTTAAGTTTATAATCCTATTTTATAAATGAATAACTTCATTCAATTCCAATTTCCCTTATTCAAATATAGAATTCATAATATTTCTTCCTTATCCTTTGCTCATATGAAAAACATTTGAAAATTTTGGATGAGAAAAAAATTTAAAAAAGATTTAAAAAATTAAAGGAAACTCATTAATCTCTTTGAAATCCATGAAAACTAATAATATTTTTTCCCTTTATACATAATAAAATTTTAACTCAAAAAAATCATTTACCTAATCATGAAATAAATTTCAATGGCCAATGTTTTCATAAAACATTTTCTATACAAGCATAAATGGGAGATCATAATTGACTAAATATTTACCAAGAAAACCACCCTTTAAAATTTATATGACTATAAATATCGCTTAAAATAATAAACAGACTATTAACTCTATAAAAATATTATTAGGAGAAACTTACATAAATTGAATCTTTCCCTTTACCCAATTCACTGGAGGGGATTAATGAACCCACTTGTAACATCATGAATATTTTCCAATAAGGGTTTGGTTCACTTTCCATTCCCTCATTCACCAATAATTCCCAAGGGCCATGTTTAAAAATAAAAATATTTAATATCATTACAATATGATTATATATTTAAATAACAAATTATAATGTTCACTTTTAATCATAAAAACCATAAAATTGGCATTTCACCCCATTAGAAAAACTAGTTTCAACTATCTGATAAAAATTAGAAGAAATATCATTTTATTTTGAAATATTTTAAAATATAAAAATTCATAGAAAAAAAGGATAAATAAATTCTTTTGAAACGCATGTAAATTTGAAGATAAAAAATGATAATAAATGAAGGAAATGATGGAGGAAAAATTCTTTCATGAAATATATGTTAAAAATAAATTATTGTGAAATTTTATAAAATGAGTCAAAAGTAAACCATTAAAAAAATTAAAATATTACTTTTTAAAAATATTTGTAAAATTTAAAGTATATTTAAATATTTCATTTAAAAAAATTTATAACCTTTTAGAAAAATTTTAAAGAATATATATATATTTATATGAATAGATATATTTTTATTAGGGAACTTTAAAACATGGTTCTAAATAAAACCCCTTTCCACTTTGGAAACTATTGAATCAAAATGACATTAAAGAAGAGAAAATTAAATGGATTTATAATAAACATTAATTTTTGTAAATTAATGATAAAATGAATACATATTGAAGTATATAAACCTCATTAAGTAAAAATTGTGATGAAAATGGAATGAGTTTCAAGGAAAAGAAATTGAGATGATAAATCTCATACCTCAAGTTCGACTCACCACATACATTCTTAAAATATGTCATAATAAAATTAAATTAAATATTTAAGTAATTAAGATCCATTTTCATGTAAAGACGTAGAAAATATGTATAATTTTTTAATTATATGGAATTATTTATAGATTGTGAAATTTAATAGCACGTGATTCTGAGGCCCGGAGTTCCTGAAATGATCCTTCAAAAAATGTTAAGCTTTAAATAGCATGCATGTGTAATTTCCTAAAAAATTATAATAATTCTTAAATGGGTACGCAGATCAGAATTAAGAGGGCACTGTTGTGTTTAGGATGGCAGATTTACCCAAGGCATGACTAAAGTTTAGTCGGCACATGCCTCCAATGAGAAAACCCAAAAATGGAATAACCATTAATAAAATAATTAAATAAAATTATTTTATTTTTCAAATGATTATAACTCACAAATGGTGAATCAAATAAAAAATCTGAGACCACCGCTGAGCTCGTGAGGGTATTCTTTCTTTAGATGATCTGAACATTGGATGACGTGAGCCAATAGTGGATGTTAGTTTTTAGCAATAAATAAAATAATTAAGTCACAATTATTTTATTATAAAATCCTTATAACTCCCAAATGGTAACTCAGATTGGAAATCTGAGAGTACCATTGAGCTAGGGAGGGTGTGTTCCCCTTATGTGGAGCCTTACAATGACCGTTGTGGGTTGAAGGTGACTGTTAATATTTTCTGAACTTTTTTTAAGGAATATTCAGTAAATCTGCAAGCCGGATTTTTTGTCATTTGAAACGGTGGTAGGATTGAAATTCTTAGGGCACTATTGGATTATCAGTTCTAGGATTCACTTTGGAGAAGCTTAAATATGAACATCAAGGGTTAGAATATAAATTAAATTTTTGTAATTTTCATAAAAAATAATAAAATAACTAAAATAGTTCTTTTATTTCATTCTGCAGCCATTGAACAACAGATTGTGGGATTGTAGTGTAAAGATAGAATTTAAATAAGATACATTTAATGATGCATCCCTTTGGATGTGTAACCACAACATTCATGGATTAAAGGTTCATTAATTTCATTTCATTATTAAACCATATTAATGAACGCAACGTGGTGAAGTTTCTTTTATTTAATCAAACCATTTCCATGGGAAATGGGTACCCATGGGAGGAACCTCTGACAAAATGCTGATGAGTTTCCTATATAATGAAGAATTGTGGAAAAACGTAGTCCATTTGGGGAATTGATCTGGGGATCAAAAGACAATGATGAACACCTTCAAACACAGATTCTTCTCCATCATCAGTAGAATTTTCCAATGAGTTCGTGGTTGGGGGTTTAGGTGTTTAATATCCCTTTTCCAGCATTCTTAATTAATATGAAAAATGCGGATCAACCGACCAGTGGGTTGATCCATGTTTCTTTCTTTATTTTGGGAGGTTGATGTAGGGTTTCGTTATAGGGTTTAAGGATTATTATTCTTCCCAATGTTTAAGCTCTAATGTGAAGGCTGCGGACTAATCCAAAAAATGCATGGACCCTCCGTCATCTCTGGTTTATGTGAATTATGTGTGTACGATTAGAAAAAATGGAAAAAAGATGAAACTAAGAGCCACACTATGAAGACGTCAAACCAGGAGGCCCGTAGGCGTAGATGGGAATGAAAACGGACCACTGGAGCATCTCTAGTGGCCTACCAAAGCAACAGCTGGTGCAGCACCACCAACGTAGTTGCGGTGGCTGGCCGAACTGGCCGCATGGAAGAGCGGAGCCCATAGGCACAATGATGGCAAGAGATGCGGCCATCCAGGTAGTGGTGGGTGGAATGGAATGATGCCATCACGCCACGTGGGGAGAGGAGAGGCCTGCTCGAGACACTCGACTAGACTAAGGTCAGCTCCATCAAGCCATTTCGGAAGGAGGGATGACGTCTTGCTGGAACCGCTAGCTAGCTAAACTGGATGCACCGCATCTGGTCGGTGCATCCAGCAAACATCCCGCATCCACGTGGTTGAGTTTCGTAGAGGGTCGGACCCATGATCTATGCCGGACCTGCCATCCATGCTGGGTCTGCAACTGGGCTGAACCCACCAGCCATGTCGGACCCCTACCAGACCCGGACCCGACCTGTCCCTTTTTGCTAAAATGGGTGTATCTCACAAACTGATCTTCTGATTGGCATGTTGTCTATAGCACTGGAACCCTAATTACAAGACTTTCCATTTGAGATAAACCACTCAGGTTTTTGAAAAATTTGGATTACAGCAAGGTTGGTTCGAAATCCAATCCAACCGGGCCCTCAGTACAAAAAATTCTATAACTTACAGACCGGGTATCTGATTGACGTGCAATATGTTTTGTTGGAACCCTTATGGACTGAAAGTTATTTGGGTTACCACTTTATGGGAATTCGTGGAATTTTAGGTAAGATTTATTTCTTGAGGAGTAGAATCTATACAACTCAAGTGCACCAAGAGTGGGAATCCTATTGCTAGTTGTCAAGTGCAGAGCGACCCTTTGTGGTTAAGAATCAGATCGACACAGTGTGGATTAGTAGTAGTGTGACCTAATGAGGACCATCCTTAGAAAGGGTAATAATGGGTTAGAAACTTACAACCCTATGTGGATCGAACACTAATGACCCAGCGTGGATCATCAGTAGAGCGACCTGACATGGACCACTATTAGAGCTGCCCATTGTGGATCTGCGACTTTTGAACCAATGTGGATCGACAACTTATGACCTTGTGTGGATCAAAAGTAGAGTGAACGGTTAAGGAACAAGCTTATAGTGGATCATCATGGATCAACAAATTATGATACTCTATGGATTGATGACTTACGACCTAGTATGGATCGACAACTTTTGACCATATGTGGATCAGTGACTTACGACCCTGTGTGGATAGGCAATATAAAAACATCTTCTTGGTTTCGAAGTGGAAGTTCTCAATAGAATAAGATGATTTATATTTACTAATAATCATCTTTGTTCATATTCTTTAAGTTATATACCTAGTTTGAGCTATGTCTTTTACTTTGTGCTATGTGGATGAGGTCTTTCTTGGTGGTTTTTTCTCTAGGGTATCCAACTTTGTAGTGTTTTCCTTCATGGATTACTAAGAGACCTTCATGGGACTCGGGGTCCCTACTGAGTATTGTTATACTCACCCCTACATAGGCTTCACCCGCACATGTTGTGTATTTCGCAGATGATCAATGTTTCAATAGAGGTGCTCAGGGGGATGGGATAGATGGATTCTACGATGGTGGACTTGGGGGCCTAGGACTAGGGGGTGCCCGGTAGGACTGGGTGGGAAGGACATACTACATCAGTTTCCAGTATCATCACTACTCTCACTATCAAGTGGGGTTTTCTGTGGATGGCTATCAGAGTATCCTATTGTACTTACTGTTTCTAGTACCTTGTTGGGTTTTAATTCTAGCCAACTTACTTTCACTTGTACTTGCACTCATCCTTGTTTTAGTGGTATACTTGTTTCCCCCTTTTAGTGTGTTGGGATGTGGTTTTACATGTGTGTGTACAATTTTAAAGGTAATTCCTTCTCATTTTTTGGGTTTTTCCTTTTTGGTTCTAGTCACCATCCCCTAGCCTATAAATGGTGGGCTTAGGGTAGTCATGGAACATGCCTCGGGGGACGGGTTGTGACAAAGTGGTATCAGAGGGCGGTCGGTTCTAACAGAAGAACTAAGAGTCTGTATTTTCAATGGGGGAAAGAGTGTTAAGTGTCCTAAGTTTGTATTTTATTCTAGGGAGTCTAGTGTTGGTGTGGCGATTGACGTATCCATACACCAGGACCCTAAATTCTGTTTTCTAACTCAGTACATTAAAACACTATTTAGATGTGTTTCAAAAATGTTTTTCTCTTGATCTATTTTTAGTTATCTCACCAGGAATAACATAATGATTGTGTTTCATCTTGATACTCTTTTATGATGCCTCTACACAAACATCCAACCAGGATTCTAATGCATTACCATAAGGATGTTTCACATAATGATGAGGCTTTCGTACGGGGACTCTTTCTCCAGAGGGTACCCTTGGGTGGTGACCAAGTGATATCACCTCCCATTGGTCAATAGTTACTACAGGCTCTACTGGTAGAGGACACATGTAGACTCAGTGTCTTACATGAGTTTTAGTGACAAATACCCCTTAGGTTTGGAGGCGAGCTTGACTTACAATTGTCTAAGGACTGACATGAGGTAGTGACTGAGTTTCCATCAAGCAAGGGCACCATTATATCCGATGGTGGTATGGGCAGTGAGCCTTCTATGTAGCTCATTTGGCTGATGACAAGGTTTAGATTACCTTGGTCTTACAATGAGGGGACTTATCCATCGATAGAGCTCGAGAACCCTCCTCAAAGAAGGGGTGTATTTCCATAAAAAAGAAACGAGATATGTGTTCCCAAGAGATTCTACATCTTTGGCAGGATTACATATCGGTAGTTGAGTTTTCTTCAAGGCGTACCGACCATTCTATTTACTTGATGAATATGATTCCACTAGAGCTTCAGCACTTAAGAATTCTGAGTGAGATATGTTTATGGACATCTGATCCATCACGATTACTCTATACATTCAAATTTATCTTATGGTGGTAGAGGTAACCTTTGTGGTTGAATTTTTTTGGTTGAGAAGATACAACAAGTGAATGCCAGCAATTGGAAAGTAGGAAACATACATCAGTTTCATATAATTGGGAGTGTAAAATACTTTAGGAAGAGGAAGTGATAGGGAAAGATAAATCTTTAGCATAGTATATGTTGAAGAGGAGTTAGGAGAGCAGTAGGAGGTGGTATACATTTCGATATGATACATCTGACACCCTAATTTGGTCTCCCCCAGGCTCAGGGAGTTGGAGGATAGGGGAAGAGAGTAGCTACATGCGGTAAATGAGAATGACCCAAGGGCTCTAGGAATGATTTTATGTATGGTATGTGTCTACTACGAGCTACCGTTTTAATAGAAATATGTACTAATCATTCCTTATTGTCGAAAATTTGTTCAATACCTAGAGTTTCTTATTAAACCATTGAATTGAACCTTATTTCGTGTGATACCTATGGGAGGAGACTCAATAATCACACTAATGATGATGATGTGATCTGACCATTGAGGTGAGAGTTTTGGGTGGAACCTCTTGGTGGCATCGTTGAGGTCTTATGATGGTAGTTTGGGTATTAACTATTCATCAACAGTTCTTGCTCAGATTGACTGTTTTAGGAAAAAGGATTCGGTATTTCTATAGTGTTGGAATGGGGTTTTCCTTGGTCAACAAAAAAGTAAACCCATGAAGAATAAGTTAAACTCACGCATAGGATGGTGTAGTCGATCACTATTGAGTCGACCAACCTTACGCTCATGGCAGCGGGTGTTTTGAGTTTTCAGTTCCCAACAGTAGTGTTAGAGTGTGAGAACATACTTTCAAATGATGTTTCCAGGGTTACCTTCGAGTAGGGAGAGGGAGTTATGCATTGGATTATACCTAGGGATGACACTGATATCTACAAATGCATATTGGATGGCTCCAACGAAGCTCTGGGAGCTGAGATTATAGTTGGGGGACTTGAAGAGCAAGGGATTAGTAAGACCTAGTGTTCGAGGTTATGTGTGCATTACCGGAACTTTAACCAAGTGGTTGTGCAGAATTAGTACCCACTACCAATGGTTCTATGGGTATATCAACTTGTTAAAATTGTTAACCTTTCCCATGGATGGAACGTTTCTCGTAGGCTTTTCAATAGTTGAGATAACGGTGATGGTTGGAGTTCCTCCATGACTATGACTTTGAGATAGACTATACTCTAGGAAAGGGGGAATGGGGGTAGGAAAACTTAGCAAGAGGTCTGGTTCATAGTTTCTGAGTGAGGTGATATAGCAGCTTGTCGCGTTGCATTTATCCTTCACGGAAAGTGATGGAGCAACTTACCTACATTCTATGACAGTCACTCCCCCACCACATCAACAAGTTAGGGAGGCACAACTTGGGGACATTGACTATGAGACTCAATGTGCTCAGATATCCTCATGACTTTATCTTGATGGATTGTCGATAGCTAGGTAGGACATCATACTTTTTATAGGATGCACTGTAGTACTAGTGACATTGTGGGATGAGGTGTTGAGGGGGTTCCATACTCCCCCTTTGGAGGTAAATCCTTGTGTGACAAGTATGTAGTAGGACCTCTGACATTAGTACTGGTGGCCAAGGTTGAAGAAAGCAGTGGCCAATTTCATTTCACGATGCCTCACTAGTCTGCAAGTGGAAACTGAGCCTCAGGTTCCAGCATGCATGAGAATAGCTTTTACCCCCAGAAATATGGTTAGACGAAGCAGACCATACAGATCATGGAGGATATGATTCGTACTTGGGTCCAAGATTTTTTACATAGTTGGGAGTACCACCCACCACTGGCGGAGTTTGCGTAAAACAATATCTATCACTCCACCATTATCATGGCACCATTTGGGGCCTTGTATGGGTGTCCATGAAGATCACCTCTATACTGGACAGACCCAGGGGAGTCCTCACTCAAGGGTCCAGAGTTGTTATGGGCTACCACTGAGAAGGTGCAGATTATCTAGGAGTGGATGAGGCTTACACATGGAAGACATAAATCTTATATCGACAGGAGACCGAGAACATTGGAGTTCGAGGAGAGAGGCTATATCTTCCTACAGGTCTCACCTTGATGAGTATTCTCGATAATTGGACGGGATATAAAGCAATCTCTGAGGTTCATCAGACCTTTCTATATTTCAGAATATTTGGCGAGGTGGTTTACCACCGAGATCTTCCCCCAAAGATGCATTGGGTGCATGATGTTTTCTATGTGTCGCAATTGAGGAGATACATGCATGAACCATCGCGCATCATTGACTTGGGAATGCTGGACATTTATAATGATGAAAATTTTGTATAGTACCCATTAGAGATTCAGGATCAACAGGAGAGGGTCCTCTGTGGATAGAGATTCCTCTGGTGTGAGTTCATTGGCAGCATATAAACCTCCAAGAGAGCACATGGGAGTGGGAGGCTCAGATTCATGCTTAGTACCCCCATTAGTTTTCTTAGATTTTATTATGGATTTTGGGGATGTAAATCCCTAAGGTGGGGAGAATTTATTTTATCAGAAATTCCATATATTGTTTTTTAATTATAAGGAATTATTTCATGAATAAAAAATTTGAAGGCATATGATTCTGAGGCCTGTAGTGCCTGGAATGATCAAACAAAAAATGTTAATCTTTAAATTGCTTGTGTGAGCAGTTTCATGGAAAAAGTGGAATAAATATTAATTGGGTGCCCGGATAAAAAATATGAGGGCACCATTACATTCAGGATTGCATATTTACACTGGGCGTGACTTCATTTTAGTCGGTGCAGGCCTCCAGTGAGAAAACCCAAAAATGGAATAACCGTAAATAAAATAATTAAATAAAATTATTTTGGTCTTCAAATGCTTATAACTATCAAATGGTGACTCTGATTAAAAATATTACACCACTTCTAAGCTCATGAGGGTATTCTATCTTTAGGTAGATTCTAACAATGGATGGCATGGGCCAACATTAGAAGTTATTTTTTGTCTGTAAATAAAATAATTAAGTAATAATTATTTTATTGTCAAATCATTATATCTCATAAATGGTAACTTGGATTGGAATTCTAAGAGTGCCATGGAGCTCTTGAGGGCGTTTTACCCTTATTCAGAGCCTAATCTTGACGGCATGGGTCAAGGGTTACTATTAATATTTTTTGAACTTTTTTTAGGAACATTTAGCAAACTTCCAAGCCATATTTTCTATCTTTTGAACTAGGGATCTGATTGAAAGTTCAAGGGAACTATTGGATTCACTATGTTGATATTCTCTTAGGCGGATTTTAACTTCAACTGACAATATTCGGACCAAAAAGTTAATTTTTGGAATTTTTAGAAAAATAATAAAATAAATATAATAGTTTTTTTATTTATTTCTAAAATTGTTGAGTGGCAGATGTTGGGACTATAGTGTAACGATGAACATAAATAAGAGAAATTTAATGATGCATCCATTTGGATGTGTAACTACAACATTCATTTATTAAAGGTTCGTTAATTGCATTTAATTAATAAACAATATTATTGAATACAACATGGTGCAGTTTATTTTATTCAATCAAACCTTTGGCATGGGAATTTGGAACCCATAGGAAGAACCTCTGACAAAACGCTGATGAATTTCCTCTCCAATGAAGATTGGTGGATGAACAATGATCATTGGGGGAATCAATTTGGGGATCGATGAACAATGAATAATACCTCCGAATTTAGTTTTTTCTCCCTCTTCTGCAATTTTTTCTAATGAGTTCAAGGGAGGGGGTTTATTTGTTCAATATCAATCTCCCCCATTCATGATTAATATGAAGAATGCAGATCAACTGACCAATGGGTTGATCTATGTTTTGTTCTTTATTGAGGTAGGATGATGTGGGGTTTCATTATGGGGTTTTAATGATTATTATTCTTCCCCATGTTTAAGCACTAATGCGGAGGGTGCGAGTCAGTTCAAATAAGGCTCGGACCCTCCTTCATTCATGGTTTATGTACGTTCCTTATGCGTGATTAGGAAACGTGGCGGCATGATGAAAATAAGGACCTCGTAGTGATGGTGGTGACCCGGGAGGCCCATAGGTGCAGAAATAAATAAAATAGACAACTAGAGAATCTATGGTGGCCTGTAGAAGCAACCGCCAACACGTCTGTCGGCCGAGCCGGCCGCATGGTGGAGTAGCGCCCACAAGCGCTACAATGGTAGGAGCTACGACCTACTAGGTAATGGCGGGTGTAATGGTATGGTGTCGTCACATTCTATATTGAGAGGAGCAGCCCTCTTAGGCCACTCATCTGGAACAATAGATGGATCTAGATGGCCATTTTGGAAGGAAGAACGCGCCCCACTGGCGCCGCCAGCTGGTCGAAATAGACAGACCACGTCTGGATCGTGCATCCAGCAATCGGCCCGCATCTGTGTTGGATGGGTTTCTAGGTAGGCTCGACCCACCGGCCAAGCTGGACCCACTAGCTAGTTCAGACCAGCCAGCCAGTTCGGGTCGGACAACCGGGCCAGACCCGCCAGCCGGGCCAGACCCCTACCAGACACAGACCCAAAAAATCTCATTTTGCAAAAACAGATGTATCTTGCAAACTGGGTGTCCGATTGATGCAATGTCTATGGTGATGGAACCCTAAGTAAAATTAATTCCTTATGATATACTCTACTTTGGTTTTGGATAATTTTTGAGAATGGACAGGTTGGATTGAACTCAAATCCAACTGGACCCTCTGTACTAAAATGCCTATAACTTACAGACTGAACATCATATTGACGCGTCATCTACTACGTTGGAACCCTTATGAAATGACAGTTATTTAGGCTACTTAATTTTGGTACTTTATGGAAGTTGTGGTATGACCGATGGCTTGGGGATCATAATCTATTAAACTCTACCGCACTACGTGCAAGAATCATGTGGTTGGTCGTAATGTGAAGAGAGACCCTTTGTGGATCGGCACCAGAGTGACCATATGTGTATCAACATTAGCATGACTCGATGAGGACCAAACATAGAGTTTCCTTTCATGGATGAAAAACTTATGACCTTGTGTGGATCTACAACTTACGACGTTGTGTGGATTAACAGTAGCACGCCCGGATTAGAACCAGCCTTAGAGCAGCCCGTCGCGGATCAACGGCTTATGACCCTGTGTGGATCAACGATTTAAGACCCTATGTGAATCGATGACTTATGACCCTGTGTGGATTAGTAGTAGTGCAACCTGATGAGTACCGGCCTTAGAGAGTCCCGTCGTGGATCAATGAATTATGACCCTGTGTGGATCGATGACTTATGACCCTAAAGGGATCGACAACTTATGATCCTCTGTTGATCAGGGGCTTACAAACTTGTGTGGATTGCCTATAGAACTACTTCTGCATGCTTCAATACTAGAACTTCCCAGTGGAATAAGATGATTTATCTTTACGATTAATCATCATTGTTCCTAATCATTAACTTATATACCCGGTGTGAGATACATATTTTACTTTGTGGTATGTGGTTGAGGTCTTCCTTAGTGGTTTTTCCCCTGCTGTATTTTTCTTCGTTGTGTTATCCTTCATGGATTACTGAAATACCTTTAGGAGTATCGACATACCTACCGAGTATTATTATACTCACCCCAACACACACTTTGCATGTACGTGTTGTGTCTGGTGCATACATTCGACGTTTTGATAGAGGTTCTCAGGGGGACGGGACAGATGCACGCTGCGACAGTGGACTTGGTGGCCTAGGACTAGGTGGGACCCAATAGGATAGGGTGGGCATGAACTAATACGTCAGCTTCTAGTATCTTCACTAATCTCACGATCAGGTGGGGTTTTTCACAGATGGCCATCAGAGTTTCCTTTTTGTACATACTATTTTTAGTTCCTTATTGAGATTGTATTCTGGCCCACTTACATTCACTTTTACTTGCACTCATACTTGTTTTAGTGGTATAATAATTTTCCCCTTTCATTATGTTGGGATGTGGTTTGACATGTGTGTGTATAGTTTTAAAGGAAATTACTTCCCATTTTTGGGTTTCACCTTTCTGGTTCTAGTCATTAGCCCCTGGACAATGGATTGTGGGATTGGGGTAGTCACGAGACATGCCTCGGGGGATAATTCATGTCATTTCACATTTATTCCCTTATCATAACACCTTTTATTTCATTTATTTCCATGTATTATACGACTATGAAATTGATTTAGTTTTTTTAGTTGTTTCGAGGATGATTGGGTCATAATTTCAAAAAAAACGTCAGTAGGTTGACAAATGTCAAATGGGGTGGAATAAGAAATAAAAATAAAAGCACTCATATAAGAGTTATACATCTTTTTCGGAAAACCTCCTTTGGTTTACACCTTAATCTAAAATAATTAAATATATTTTTTGTGGGGTTTTAGTAATTTTTTAATGAAAACACTATTAATCATATAAATCTAAATATCTACAAATTTATTTGTGTTTGGTTCACTTTACAACCTCTAATTAACTATCAGCGATAGTTATTTTTTAAAAAACAGCCACTAAATTTATATTGAACAATGGTTTTTAAAAAAATTCTAGTGATAGAAATTATATATCATTATGGGTTCCAATATTTCTTCCTCCTATATTGAAAAATTCCCAAATACTCTCTCACAGTTACTCCTCCCCTATTTCACATACTCCCCATCAAGGAATCCTCCCCTTTAGCACATCCTACCCTACGGTGACTCCTCCCAACATAGTGTCCTTAGGTGAAAATATAGATCCTCCTACCCTCCTAGAAATAATCTATTAATGACCCCCTAATGTATCATTCATTCATGGAATCCAGGCAGAGAAACTCTAGTTCCTCAACATCCTCAACATCATCTGTATATGACGAACCTTTAAGAAAACCATATATCATCAAAAAACATACTTAGGGAAAAAAAATTAATTCCATGTTTGTGTATTCAATAAAATTTATAAATAACCAGAGTTTTTTATTTAGTTAACATATATTAAAATATGTTTATAACTTGTGTTTCTTAATTTTCAGAATGTGTCTCCAATACAAATTATTTATGGCCATTTTTTCATAATCTGTTATCTATTTTTTATAACCAATTATTTTAATTTAAAATTGGGGTATAAATAGAAAAAATTATCACAATTATCCCAATTATCCCAATTACTACATAATTAGGGAATAACCAATCATACACTTATAATTAATTTTTATGCTGGATACAATACAACATCTTTTTTAAGGTTTCGTTGGATATAATATGAATTCCTTTCGTTCTTAGGATACCAAATTCCTAGTATAAAAACAAAGATGTTTCAAAAAACTATTGAATTTTATTATTATTGATATTTTAATTAAAATTCTCCCTCAATAAAAATCTATGTTAAAGGTTTTTTATACTATATGGCGAGAAATAATTCTTTTTTATATTATATAATGTAGGGTCTTGAAAATATATTTTTATAAATTTAATTTCATGGATTATAAATTTAAATATATTTGAAATTATGTATATAAATTTTCACTACATTTGAGGAATGAAATATTCAATGAATCTATAATTTTTCATTTTAGATAAAAAGTAATAGTTGGGTAAATAACCTATTTATAAGAACAATACATGAGACATATGTGTCAGAATTTTATATTTACTCAATGGAGGTATAAAATAAAATTTGTTTATACATAATATTGTTGTATGTGTTTATGGATGGAAATGTTTCAGTTATATTCAATAATATAAAGGTGACCACCTAAATAAACATCTTTGAAGAAACCATATTTTCTATTGACATGAAAAAATATTAGAGGAATTTTCTTTATTGATATCTTAAATTAAAGGATACAAATAAATCAAAACATTATTTATATCATTCTCCCTCGTACAAAAACACATACAGATACATAAAAATAAATATTGGAGTTTAATAAAAAAAATATCATTTATTATTAATTCCCTATTTCATGTGATAAATATACATTAATTCATAAATAAACATGATGCGTTGATCATGGATTAGAATTTATAGATCCTTCTAAATCAAGGGACCTTAGACATATCAAATAATATTTATCATTTAAGTCACATTCATTAAAAAATCATTATAAAAGCTATGTTATATAAAAAAATATTTAAATTTTTCATTTCTCTTCAAATAATAATACTTATATTATATCATAAATGTATGTGGTTATTTTTTATAGTAAAATATTAGATTTGATTGTATTTTTGTGACATTAATTTTTTTTATTCGATAAAACTATTGAATTATTCTCAACATGATATGATTTAATTAATTTATGTCATATTTATTATATATAAATTTATATGTATCATATAAATGGATACAATTTTGATTAATTTCCCTAAAAATATTTCACAATATATCAAGGGGTTAGAGGAGTTTTTTGAATTTTAAATTTTAAATATATCTATAGACAGAAGAATAAAATGTACATTTTATAATTGTAATTTTAGACAATGGATAAAAACACGAAGCTTATGAAATCATGTTGGTGGTGGATGATGAAAACAATATCATTAATAATAAATTAAAGGACTTTATGTTATATCATTTAATTTATCTTTTATTTGTTTATTTATAATCCATGAAATTAATCACTATATGTAAAACATTATCAAATAATTTTATTATCTTATACTTTATATAATGTTTTAAACTATTTTATATTCTTTTTGGATGTATTATTTTTGATAAAAAAATATTTAATGATATGATCTGGTCATCCATAGATTATATGATGTCATATGACGCATCAGATAAGCTCCCACCTACATTAGGTATGCTCCTTATTTTCAGTTTTCTAACCATTCCATCATTTTATGTCATCTAATGTTCTCCTATATTTGTCAGGTTCAATCCCTACTTCATGTACACTTCCTTATTGATCATATTTAGATAATAACAAGATGAAAATGAAAATGAATATATCAGATGTTTGGATCTTGAGCAATTTTAATGTTTTTGTTTAATTTAACAAGTTTGGGGTGCCTATAGATGACACCAAAGGCTTATATGGGTAAATATTTATCTTATTAGCATGTGATACAATATACCTTCCCATTAGTTATCATGACTAGTGTCATATTGCCATAAATTTGATGAATGATAATTTTTATATTCAATTGAATGTATGTTAAAATTAATATTTATAAATTTTTTATTTAATATTACTATAAAATTTTTGTCTAATTATTTTTTTCATATATAACATATAAATTCTTTTAAATTTCAATGTACATGACATGGTTATGTGTCAATGGATTTTGAAATGTTTGTGGAGAAAGTGGAAGGATTTGAACTATTGGTTGTGCTGTGAGATCAATGATACCTCCTTTAGTTCCCAACAAATGTAAGAAAAGGTACCCAAAGGGATACCTTGGGACTAGTCGAAGTCCTATGTAGATATGTATTATTCTAATTCATATAAGGTAATTAATATTTTCTTACTAAAATGATTTTATTTTATTAAAAATAATTCATATTTTAATAATATTAACATTTTTTGTTAGTAATTTTCCTTAAACATTCTTCAAATAGGGAGAACCATGTCTTCCCACACATATTTAGTTTTATTTTTTATTCAAGAAGAAGGTAAAATAAGGTAAAATTCTAGCTATTTATAAAAAATAATTTTATTTAATTTTATGTAATGTAATTTTTATAGATATAATTTTTTTATATTATTATATAGGTGAAAGAATTTGGACATGATGTTGGTCGAGTTGGGTTGTGGTTTTATGTACACATGAAATTTATTAAAAATTATGTAAATGATCTTACTTTAAATATTTATGTAAAAAATCTAAATCACAGTTTATTTTTATTAATAAAATATATTTTGTTAATTTTTATTCAATATTTTGGAAAAAAAATAAAGATGCATGAGATCAAATCCAATATAGTTATAGTTAGTCTCATTTGGTGATGTTATTTCCCAAGTTTTTGTTAAGGTGCATGCTGGTCATGATGAAGTGTTGGGTTCTGGACTAACCCCCTCATGAGTATTTTGGATGACCTATTCTTCATTCATTGTGATTCCTCCTCCTGTAGGTTTAATTTATGTTACTAATCTCAATACCTCATAATCACAAAAGAAAATTGTGGTTCTCGAGAAAATAATATAAGAGTAGGATACATGATAATTATCTTGAGATGAGTAGTTTTAATCAATGGGGAGTGCATTGGTTATTTTATTTTTAAGGCATGATTGGAGGAACTACTATGGACATTACTTCCATAATATGATAGACTACAACATTACTAAATTTGTTACATTTATTTTAATATTTTTACATTATTAAATTTTTTTTATAAATATGTCTTATATACATTAAAATTAAGATTGATTTTAGTTGTAAATTTTATTTAATTTAAGAACTAGATATAGAGGAAGCTAGTAAAAGACAAAAAAATCATGATCTTGTATCATATTAAGGTATAAAACAAAAATAGTATAGCATCATTGATTTAGGATCCATCTATGAATCGATGTTATGTATGACTCAAACTTATATATTTTATGTGGGAAGCATTAATCTAATATATTTTATATTTATATGAAATTTTAATATATGTAAATCTTGTATTTTTTATGTTTTGTTTTAGTATTTAAATTATTTAATTTCATATATTTTAGATAAAGCTATCTTTTTTATACTAATGGCAGTGTCATATTTAAATCTATAGACACCTTAATTTTCATTTAATTAGTGGCAGTTTAAACCACCACAAATTAAAAAATCTACAACTATTTTATTAGTGGTGGTTAAAACTACCAAAAAACACTAAAAATACAAAAACAAATGTATCCAAACCATGAATAATTTATTACCACCTGTATATGGGGAAATGTTTTCCAAAAATCTTTTTTTCTGCATATATTATTTATAGTGGTTTTAACTTCAGTAATATTCAATAGAAGTTTTTGAAAACAAACTAATGCTGAATATGCATAGGATGAGATTGAATATAATCAAAATAAACAGATAAAATTACATCTAATTAATTACCAATTGAGTAAAATTCAATGTTCTTGATAACTGTCACCTATTAATAGGCGGTAGTTAAAATGACCACCTTTTCCAAAAAAATAACCACTAATTTTCCTTTTATTCAACTAGTAAGCCTTATAGTTTAGTAATATGATGATACCAAACCCAATAATACATTTAGAGGAATGTCGGTAACTGATTTAGGTAGATATTGTTTGAGATAAATGGCTCAATAGGTGTGAGGAAGATAGGAGAGGAGGGGAATTTTAATAAGTGGGGTGTGTTTCAATCTTATAAAAAAATAAAATATAAATATATAATATGTGAATAGATAATTAGAAAATGGATCTAAATTTTCATAAATTAAAATATTTGGAGGATAATGTAAAAACAAATTCAACCCATAAATTTTAAACTAGTTTAATTGGCATATTATATCTTATATTTTGGTTTAACTTACTTGTGAACCCCTTTTAACCTTTACCGTTGTAGCAAATTTTTCATTCATTAAGCATCATTATAGTAATTTGAAAAATGGAAAGCACCACATACAAGGACCATTCATAGAATAATCAATAAGTTTCAATCAAATTGAGATATTATTAGATATTTATTATTTTATAATGATTTAAAGATAATTTTTTAAACATTATATACCATTTAATTCATTTTTTTGTACTGTTAATTTTTTTTACTTTTTGTCCATCAAGAAAAAATTATAATTAGAATATAAATCTTTTCACTATAAAATTTTCATTATACTTATCCAATAAATTTTTGGAACACCATAATTAATTCAATACATATTATTTTTAATGTTTTTAAAAATAATCTACTTTTTTTGTACTGCTTGCACAAGCATTGCTTTGAAATTTCATAAATGTTGAAAGAAATTATACCATAAATAAAACTTAAAAATAAATATATTTCATAAAAAATTATTCACATTAAAAATAACTAGTTTTAACCATTCATAACTTCTTTTTATCACTATGATAACATATTAGTGATATTACAAGAATGAAATTGAAATTTGTATTTATACTTTACTTAAAATAATATAAAGGCCATTATCAATGTAAAATGATACCAAATATACATAATTTACATGATATAATGAGGGTGTAAGAAATTAACATATAAAATAAAATAAAATCATGTTTTATATTGATTTTTAGTATTTATCCCATAGTCTTTAAACTTGTTTAACCCATTTTACATATTACTGTGGTGATAAATTTTACCAAGTTACTATTCATATTGAATAAAAAGGAAATGAAACTCATTACTAAATTTTAAACTCATGATTAAAAATATGATATTCATTTTTCAAAAGTCATCTTTTAGAAGTTTCAAAAATTACTTTTAATTTAAGTGTGCAAAACACAACAAAGACAATTTTTAGAAAAATTCATTTTCAAGTATAAAAGAAAACTTATATGAAATTAATATTTAATTATTATTCCTATGAAACTAACTACAATATTTTTAATAAAAGGTATATTATTTTAATTTAAAACTAAAAACAAACTAGTATGATACTTTAAAATTACATGATATAAGGAAAAAAATGGTAGTTTTATAAAAATTTGTATTTTCATTATTCACCAAAAAATAAATATTTTTAGAAAAAATAAGAAACAATTCACTCTAAAATAATTATTAAATGATAATTTAAAAAATTATTTCCAAATTTTTAAAAAACAAAAAAATTTATAAGATAAATATAATATATTCATACAAAAATGTAATAAACACATTTTTTAAGAAAATATATTTGTGAATAATTAATTGTGTATATCCTCATTCATTTACTAATAATAAAAATGAATTGAATATTAATTAATTTTATTGAATATATAATCTATTCATATATTTATAATCATTTATCAATAATTAATAATTTAATATATTATTTTCAAAATACATTATGCACATAGACACAATTTTAGGAAAAATATATCTTTTATGTACAAAATTTTTTATCTTCATCTCTAACCATTTGATAATAAACGTGTGATTTATTATTCATTATATATATATATATATATCATATTATAGTTATTTGTATTGATACTCTTTAAACCAATGACTAGGTTATAAAATTCATATTTTAATAAAAATATTTCTACAGTATATCATAGTTCATTGAAGAAAAATGTTTCATATACCACAAGCTATAAAAAATATTATTATTTAAAGGAAATAAATTTGAAAATATTTGGGTGTTATATTATCTCCCCCTTTGAAACCATAATTATTGTCTCAATGGGGGAACTCCTAAAGGATTTCAATGGTGTGGGAGAGGATGGTCACCCATATTCTACCTCAATGTCTTAAATATATCCATTAGGACAACCATTATAGATATATCAGCCACCTGATATTTGGTAGGAATAAATTCTAGTTTCATTCCTCTATTATAGATCATCACTTTGATAAAATTAAATCTAATGTCAATATGCTTGGACCTCTAGTGTTGTAATGAATTTTTTGAAAGGTATACAGTAGTTTTATTGTCATAATAAATCCTACAGGGTTTTTCAAATTTCACAATAAAATCATCCAATTTATCCTTAATCTAAATAATACATGTGAAATAAATTATATCAAAAATATATTTATATTATGTAGTACCCATTGGTACTAAGTTCTGTTTCTTTTAGTACCAAATCACACGACTATCTCCCATGAGAAAAATTCCTCATGAAGTGGATTTTCTATCATCATAATCTCCCTCCCTCTCTTCATATATAAATTTTTATAGATTTAAATTGTTTCATATATTATAAAGTCTTCCAAAATTCATAAAACCTTTAATATATCATAGGACCATTTTATATTCCATAAGATGTGACTCACTTGGTTCAATATAATATCTAGTATAAAGAATCACATAATAAAAAAATATTAGTCTAGAATCCATGAGATATATTATTATTCCAATCAGTATTCCAAATCCTATTTGATTTATACTTTTACCATCATCATATTTATATAATTTCATTCCCACTTGAATGGGTGTGGATACTAGATTTGGATCGTCCATATTAAAATTCTTCAACAACTCTCTTTAACACTTCTCTTGGTATAAGAAAACAAAATTTCCTTTTTCTATCACTTAATACACTAAGAAGTATCTTAGATCATCTAGAATAGACATATAAAAATGAAACATTATATGATTATTAAATTCCAAACTATCATTATCATGATCACCAAAAAAATGATATCATCATAATATACAATAACATTGAGTGTGCCTATGTTCATATCATTGATATACAGGTTTCTTTACACTTAAGCTATAATGAATATCAACTCTTTTATGTTTATCCCTAAATACTAGGTCATTGGGGAATATTTTATGCCATATAGAGCTTTCTTCATTTTTAACTCTCCTGTGCCATAATTATTAAGAAAAAAACCATCAGGATTCCCAATATAAACCTTTTCTTTAAGATCACCATTTAAGAAGGTAGATTTCACATCTATTTGAAAATTTTTATAACGATTATAATATTCAAAAAAAGGAACATCCTGATAGCTTCCAACCTTGTCATTAGTGGAAATTTTTCTTTGAAATAAACTAATTATACTCTAGAGTATCCCATTCATACTAGTCTCGAATGTTTCCTAATAATTTTTTATTAGCCATTTAGTATGTTCCTAGAACCCCACTTTTCCCCAATTACATTTTTATCATCACATTTAGGAACAAGAAACCATATGTAATTATTTTCAATATAGCTCATATATTCATCAATATCCTTAATCCATCATTAATTTTAAAAGGATTCTTTCACAAAATATGGTTTAACTTGATAAATGACGGAAGTTTGATATTTAAACCACAATATAAATTTAGTTGATTTAGTTATCGCATCATATCATATCATTCTTCAGGTATATATAGGTGAAAAATATTCTACAATGACATTACCAATATATTCATGATTCATTAGTCTCTGGATCTTTTTTTATTATTATAAAACGTTCCCTCATGAGGGTTTTGATCTAATTTATCATTTACTACTCTTGGTTCAGTCTCTATATATTTCTCACTATTTGTTTAAAAATCTACTTGTTAGATTGAAGAAATTCTTTAAGAACTACTACATTTGGATCATTATTTATAGGGTTTTTCAATAATATTAACATCATAATAATGAACCGCCTTTTGATGTCATTTATTCTGGTATCTATAACATTTTACATTAAATAGATACCCAAGAATGATACTTTCCCCAGCTTTCTCATCTAAGTTTCCCAGATTTATGTCTTTAATTTTTATGATGGAATGTATACTGAAATAGCTATATAAATTCACTATTTAATTCATAAAATACGATAACTCATATATGGTTTGATTTGAGGATTTCCTAAAAAAACTTCAATTTTGAAAGTGAAAATTAGTGCACACAACCTCTCTACAAAAGAATTTTGAACTCTCACAATCAGCATGTATGGTTCTCCTTATATCCATGATAGTTTAATTCATTATCTTATAAACCCCATTATACTAGGGTGTGTAAGTAGTTCTATATTTAGGTTTAATGTAATACTTACTAAGGTAAGATTCAAATGCACTACCAATGTAATTATTTCCAATATTATTTGTTAACTTCTTGATGCGAGTGGCAAGTTCTTTTTTAACTTTTCTTCTGAAAATCTTGAACATATACTATTCTCATTACTTGTGATACATAAATACAACATTTTTTAATTGCTATATAATCATCAATTATTGGGATAAAGTTCCTACCACATCTTGTGGATTTAAATCTCATGGGTCCACACAAATCCGGGTAGAAAATTTCAAAGGTCCTTTTGATTGTATTTATACACTTTTGTATCTTTATTTAACTATTTTAAACTTTATAGTTTGTAAAAACATGACCTATATATCATTTAAACTAAAAAATATATCTCAAAAAAGTATTCTTAGAGATTTTACTAAATTTATTTTCACTAACATGAAAAAGTACTCCAGGTTAAAGATGATTTTCTTCCCAAGCATTGAGATAACATGAATTATTAGGATCTCCCAACTAAAATAATTTTTTACCTATCCTTTCTCATATTATGATGATTCTATAATATTAATCTATTTTAATTATATGATTTTCTTTCTTGAATATAACATCATTACGCTCATCTCATAATTTGATCACCCTCAAAATTTTGTTCTTGATCCCACACAAAAATAACACTTATTGTGAATTTACCCTATTTGGTTCAATCATATCCAAACCAACTCCATTGATTTTTAATGAAATTTAATTTTTGAGAGTCACTATACAACTATCAGGTTCTTAAATTCATTTCAAAATCTTGATATCTCCCATCATGTGATATCAATAACCTCTATCTATGATCCAAGACCAACTCTCCTTACTATCCTTTAGAGCTACCTTAATAATCAAATATTTTTCTATCTTACATTTGTTTGACTTCTTACTTTATTATCAAATATATTGTTGATGACCTAAAATAATGATCATACACACATATAAATATAAACCTTTCTAATAACACATTTTACATATATCCTCAACACCATCATATATATGTTTCTTAGATACACCTTCCATCATCTTATAACTAGTTTTCTTCATTCCAAATTTCTTGATTCTACTTTTAGTTTAGACCCCTCCTCAATTCAATCCTTCTTTGAATCCATCGGAGGGAAATATTATACCAAAACACATTAAATTTATATAAATAAGTTCCAAAACACAAACAATATCCTCCCAATACATTTATTTTAATAAATTGTTGAATATTTTAATGAAATCCAATTTTATTTTTTGAATCATATTCAAATAATATTTTATAATTTTGTGAAGTAATTTCATTCTTTTAATCATGAATATATTTCATAACTATGAAGATCATCTTCTGAGTATTATTCTCTAAACAAATTTTTACAAAATTTATTTTAGAACCCACATTGTTTATTGAGAAATATTTAAATTTCTCTGAAGTATTAAATGTATATTTTACATGATCCAATGTACAGTGATTATCAATTATTTTTAACTATTAATACCCAACATTATAGGATTTTTCATATTCAAAATAATATTTTCCAAGTTCCTTTTTCAACTTTAAAACAGATTTATTCAATTTGAATAAGGTTATCTTCTTGAGTACCAATATTTTTCTGAGATTATTTTATATTTATCTCTTTATTAAAAAAATTAACTTTGATAATTTTTATTTTCTCAATATATTCATTATCCTTGTTGGGAATATTATCTTTAAATTTATTTAGTATGGTAATGCCCATCTTGATATTTTCAATATCCCTATTGAGATATTATTAATTTCAAGATAGACTTCATGTTCCATCATTAACATGTGGATCATGTAGACTTTGTCATATTTCTATACTATGGTAATTGAGTTTTATTGTTTTCATTAAACATGTTCCATAATATTGGTGTATTTTCCTGAAAATTACTCCCCTGAATAACCACTTGAAGAATAAATGTTATCATCTTTCCCTTTTCTCATTATGTTTCTATTCTTCTATGTTGATGTATACTTTGTTTCATCAAAATTATTATAATTTTTGGTACTTCTTATTTTTGAGTTATATTTTTGGGTCCCCATATTCTTTTTTATCATATAAATATATCATTTTATTTTGTCCGTAGATATCCTAAAAAAAGTGTCTAAATCCTCTAGACTTAAATAATTTATGTGGATGATTCCATTTATATTTTCCTTTTCCATTCTTAATGTTTTTAGAAAAGAGAACCATGAGTTTCCTATGTTTTCATCACTCTCATAGTCTTTATTTGAGTCACATAGGAAGCAATATTCCTTTACCTTGATCTCCAATTTATTAATTACTTAAAAAACCAAATCCTCTTTAGATTTCCTCTTGAAAATATTAATTTTTTCATATTATAATTATGGAGGGTATTATTATCTCATTATGTGATATATCATGAATTTCATCCAAAAATGATATATTTGGGTGGAATATATCTGAAAAGTTCCACATTAATTTTTTAACCATAGTTGAATCATCCAGCTTCTCCATGAATCCTCTAATATTACTATATCATTCCTCCCAGTGAAATTGTAATCAAAAGTTTCTTGTTATCGATTCAACTATCTTTAAAATTCTCACTCTAGATTTTCAAAAAAAATATTTCATATTGATATTTTCCTTTTATATATTCTCTAGATTATCCCATATTTCCTTACTATATATAGCCCAATCAGCATGTTGTATACTTTTTTTTTGAAAAAGATGACAGTATTGTATATCTTACATTTATTTCTATCACAATATTCCTCTTGTATAAAAATATCATAGAAACATCACTAGAAATTGGTGTATAATCCCTTATAATAGTATCAGTCACTTCTAGAAATTATTATATTAAAAATGTAAGCATTCAATTATTTCACCAAAGGCATATATTTCAATCAAAAATAGGAAAACCTATGTTATTTATAGAATTATTTGTATACATGGTATTACTTATAAGATTATAATCTCAAGGAAACTCATATTTCTCTAGTTCCACTTGTTATTCCTAGAAATGTTAGTGTGCTATTTTGGGGGTTGAATCAGTAATTATTGTTCATATTTTTTATTTCATAATTTTTAATTAAAACCATGTGATAATTTAATGTCAAGATTCACTCTCTATAATCTGTTCCTCAAACATATATAAGAATATAAAAGAATGAAATAGATAGTATATTTTTACAAGATTCATCCTGGATATGAGTACCTAATCATTTTTAGGATAAAATTGTGGGTTTGTCATATATTTTATTATAACTATAATATATATTTTTTAGTTATTTTTGAAATTTACACACAATGTTTGAGAAAGTTTTATCCACTTCTCTATGTAATCTTTATAATATTATTTTGATGGGAACCACTAGTAGTTCATAATTCCTTATATTCAATTATGCATGAATCAAATATTTATATAATCAAAATATACTTCAGTACCAAAGGATGGATCCACTTTAACATTGGATTTTATCTCCAAATAGATAAAAGTAAAAGAAAAGAAAATAACTCTTCCTCTCACTATGATTTAGAATAATCATCTCATGCGTGAAAGAATTCATTCATGTGATTTTCGTATTCATACTCACCAAGAAATGAAAAAATCTATATGAAAATATAACTCTCCATAATATTATTCATCTTATCTATCTCTTTAATATTATAAAGTATCAGTGTCACACTCTAAAAATTATTTAACACACTTTATTTCTCATTATAGTTGAATGAATATTTATTACAAAGTGAAGAGTTTATCCATGATTTGTGAACTTTAAATTATACTATTTATCTAGCCATTTTAAAAATATGTAAAATAGATATTATTTACAAAAATATCTTATGTACACTCATATGAATAATTCCACAAAATATTTGACCTATTGCGTCATTATCATCTCCAGTGATCCCACTGAAACTAATCTTCATTAAAACATCCTAAAACACATCTTTCATTTCCCCATGAAATATATTAATATATGCGGATTTATCTAATCCATATTTATCACTCAAATAGATAATTCCATGAGAAAGTAACATGAATTAGCATAGATTATCCATTGTTGTGGACTGAGTTGTTATTTTACATAGGTAAAAAATTCCATTTAAATGCTCACTGTTATAACATGGTAATTATTTTATTCCTATTTCATTACTCCCATTTCTCCAACTTCATAAATCTATGATGATAATCAAAACACGTACTAAAATTTCACTATGGTGTGGTCTTGTCATCACCTCATATTAACCATGACTTACACTTTGATAAAATGTAAATCACGTGAGTGTTTTTCAGCCACTACCAACTTGAAACCCTTCTCTATGGTATGGTACTTTACACTTAGTCATGGATCTTAACTCAAAAATACCATGTTCATATTCAGTAAATATTATTCAATCTAAAAGAATGACCTTCAGTTTGATGATTTGATTCTTATAACATAGAATCATGATATTTTTTTATTAATCATGATATTTAATATTTAAAGATCAAAGAGACAACATCATCTGGATTATATCCATGAGAATATATTATTTTCTAAACACTTTAGCATACCTTTTTGTTGTCTCTAATTTAACCTTATGTAGACTTCATGGTTCTCATTTTACCATTATATAGCCTTTATACAACCATTACAAAGAAATTGAATTTCCAAAATCAACTTAATTTAGTTTTCTTCCATCCCAACTACCTTTATGGATATGTTGATTACCTTCAAATATTTAGTGTAAAGTTTATAAAATATATTATATAGGTTTTAATACCTTTACATAGTTGTTGAGTTACCTTAATAAAACTTTATAATTTTCATGTAAACTTTTCACAAGTATTTCAAAACAAAATTGACCCTTATATAGACCATTTATTTATTTCTTACCTTTACACAAATCAAAATATTTTTTTATGATGTTTACATGGATAATGAACCACATTTATATAGAGTGTATAGATACTTGAATTAAAATTATGTAGTGATAAGGATAACATTATATAGGTACTAAATTTTAATGTTACCTCAATGTAAGTACAAAATTACCTTTACATAGCCTATAAAAACTCAGAGTTGGATTTATATAGGTAATACAGATTCTATATTGCATATATATATCAAATTAAAATTATTTTAACACATTAAAAAACCTACTAAATTTAATTACTTACACCTCTATAAGACTAAAAATTCTCCAAACGTATTTCTCATATAGGTTTAACAACAAATACAACTTATTTAACAATACAATGGGAATTTGAATTTGATTGGTTAAACATAACAACATATGGTCCATAGTGTTTAACGAAAAAATATACATATGTTTAATTGAAAAATAGAGGTAATTTTATCAGTGGGAAGGTATTTATAAAGGTTGGATAGATCCTAGGATGGTAATCAGGATATAGTACCCACTGGGTGAGTGAGATGCTAGTAAAATCTTATAGTAGGGTCATGTGTGACTTTTATATTGTTATCTTATTACAAGACTATGTGGATGAAATATTAATGTGAGGTTGAATGTGTTATCTTATAGTGGTATGTATATGGGAAAATTGAGTCTAGACTTAGGGTCCCTTGATAATATTTTTTAAATGATATGTTAATATCTATCATATGAATGTATTTTTTTTGGTGGTATATATAATGAACTGCATCTCGATCATAATAATATCTTCGTCGGATCTCTAATGATACATATATCTAATATTAAGATTATGTTTCTTGTATATACTAGTTAATAATATGGTTACATTCTAGTTTTTATCTTGTATAGACAAGTTATTACCAAAAATCTTTTTTTGTCCATGGCTTAGACAAACTCATTATTAACAAGACTCTTTTCTATTCCATGTCTTGGATAAAATGCTTATTATTGAAAATTCATTATAGAAAATATCTTGGATTTAAGAGTTATTAACAACACTGCTTAATAACTCATGGTGTAGAAAGACCAATTATTACTGATAATCCTTGATAATTTATAGCTCAGAAAAACTAATTATTACTTAAACTCCTTGCAAGTCTATAGATTAGACAAACTAATTATTACTAAGAAGCCTTGTTTGTCTGTGTATTAAAAAAGTATTACCAGAACATCTTTCTAGTCTATGGATTGGTTAGACTGGTTATTGGATGGAAAAAAATTCTAATCTTTGGTAAATAGTGGGCACTACTATGATTCTTCACTATTATTGACCGAGTCATGTAGGGTCGGGAGTCACATTTTCCCAGTGAGCACATGATGATCAGAAATTATTTCCTTCATATCATATGTTCTATTTTTATTTATTTCCTCTTGAATAATATCTCATATATTTGAGGCCTTGTGTAAATACCCAAGATCAAAAAACATACATTTCAAACTATTTTCATGACGTAAACATTACATCATACAATATTCTCACAATCTAAAGAATGAATGGTTAAATTTCTTTGAGGAATAATTTCAAAATAAACTTATCTCCCCACACTTGGGATAATTTCTCCATAATCTAGCCACACTATAATCCCTTATACACTTTTCATAAGTTATACATATTTTTATAACATGGGGAATGAATACATAAGAAAAGGGTGAGCACAAAATCTCAGTAATAAAAAACATGTGAACATATAATTAAGGGTTTGATCATAAGAAAATGAGAAACCATGAGTAAGGGAGAAATAAATTACAAAAATAATTTTAAATAATAGTAGTTGTATATAATTCATGATATTGTAACAAGAAATATCAAATGAAAAAGCATGGACCCTAGAATAAGAGTGTGAGATAATCATTGAAACTTGACATAAGGGATTGATAACATAAGTTCATGGAAACATAAATATCTGAAAAAAGTAAATAATAACATTAGAATAATAAGTTGAGGCTCACCACCAAGATAACAAAACATATAATTCTTTGGCTAACCACTTGTGCACTATAGTCAATGCTCACCACTAAGACAATATAACATAGTGTGCTTATGATAACTACCTATGAAATATTGTCAAGGATCAAGGTTCAAGTACAAGACAACATAACATAGTGTGTTTCGGATAACCTCCCATGAACTATAGTCAAGGATCACCTCCAATACAACATGGTATGATATTCTTAGGCTAACCACTTGTGTACCCTAATCCATGCTCATAGCTAAAATAACATGACATTGTGTGATTAGGCTAACTTTCCATGCACTGTATAGGATATTTCATGAGATTAAAAAATTACCCAATCCATTGGAGTGATTTCAGGCTGAAATTTTTATGTTCATTAAATTTACATTTATTTGTGTTCCATAAGGGGAAAATAAAACATACATAAATCATACACTTGATAAAACCCTTGACAATGATGCAGGTTTCATAATCTTGTCTCAATGAAAAACAGAATCCTATATGATAATGATTCATAAGTAAATATAGAAAAAATTATTCAAGTTATTTAAATTATAAATAGAAACATATCTCTTGAATATTGAAACCCAAAGTATAGAAATTCATGAGAAATATTGGAGATGTAATAATAAAAAATATCCACTCAGGTGATGCCTTATGGAATGTGTAAAGGATGTTTTTAAAAGAAGGAAATATATTATTATTTTCTATTAAACTATAATTGATCTTTTATAGTTTTTTATAAAATAAATATTTTTTAAATCATATATTCTTGGTTAAAATCATTAGATAAGGGTGGTTCTTTACATTAAATAATAAACATGGATGTTCCTTTAAATTGAGTTTACATAAAAGAGAAAATAAAAAAGGGATATTAAAACATGTATAGACCAAAAAAACAAAGGTAAATAAAAACATGGTATATATTTAAGGAACATATATAGAGAATATTACTTTAATACATGAGAATAATATTGAGTAAAATAGAGAAAAAAGAGAATTTGTAACTAAAATGTTATGAGTGTGGTTTGGAGGATGTCTTACCTCGGGTCCTCATTCTTTCTATAAGTGCCCCAAAAATCCTTAATAATAAAATTATGTAACCTAAATACCTCATTAATAACTTTTTCATATATATATATTTAATTTTCAATATTCTATTTTTTATCATTTCATATTCAATTGTTAAATAGTTTTCCCTTATATCAATTACTTGAGTTGGTTCGGACAATTTATATGAAACTTCCTCAAAATATTTACCATGTTAAAATGTTTTTTAAATTAGATCCATAATGTAACACATTAATATTTTAAATGTGATTACTTTTAAATAAAAATGATTTATTTGATACCTTTATGTAAATGAAACATTGAGTTTAAATGGACTCTGATATTCTATTGAGATATTATTCTTTAATGTTACACCTATCACCAGGCCATTGGATTGGACAGTTTGAATAACTATAAATAAATTATAGAATATTTTTTTTTATATTTATAAAATGAAATAATAATTTATTTAATTGGTTATAAATCTAAATAAAATCACTTAAAGGTAAAAAAGAGATGTTTTTCAAATAGAAATAGTTTGGATGTTCACAATGTGTTTTTATCATAATAAAATTAATATGTCCTTATTAAATAATGGTTATATTGAAATTTTTATATTATATATTCAATAAAATATTTTAACATTCATTTAATTATGTTTATTAATAAGGGAATGATAATAAGGTTATTTTATGCTTTAGAAATGCATTTTCTTCAAAAATGGTTTTTATTTCATTTAGTGCGTGGATATTATAATTATTTTATGACACTTTTAGAAATTTTATTCTATGAAAGTATATTATCTTTTAAATCATCATTTAAAAATTATCCTAAGGTGAAATTTTGTTACTTTTATAAAAAAGATTATTTTTTTAGTGAATAAGGGGAAAATACTAATTTTATATAAAATTATCATTCACAATATAGTATTTAAAAAGTACCATTCTATTTTTAATTAATTTTAATTTTTAATTATATCATTTTGATATATATAATCCCATTAATATTATTTTAATAAATATTTTTCTTATTTTTTGTATATGTTTTTATATGTAAAAAAGTATTTTTATGGAAATCCATTTTTCATTACATTTTTCTAGTCTGTTTTAAAATTAATTTCTTCCACATGTAGGAATTTAATTTTATAAAATTAATTCCATATTTATAATTATAATATCTTAATTTTTTAATAATTACACTTTCATTTTCATTCATTATGAATATTAACTTTGGTAAAAAAAATTAGCTATTGGTATATTTTGATCCTAAATAATCTATAAATCTATTATCAGTCATTTTGGAGTCATTTTTCTTGATTATGACATTATTATATTTTAATATTTTAAAAAATTCCAAGTGTGGCCTCCCCCTCATTTATAAAAGGACACAAGCTATCCTCTCGTCCTCACACTTATGAAGTCTACTAGATCAATTAAAACCTACCTAAATCCTTTTTTAACAAACCTTACCATTACATATAGGTATTTGTTTGATCATTATAATATTATTTAAAGGCTTAAAGTGTAAGCTAAATGAGGTTTCTCAATGAAGATGTATAACTCTTAACCACGTACTTTAAATTTAATTTATTCTTTCACCTTATATAAACCTATTTTATTAAAAATAACATGACTAATAAAATATCATAAATATAATTATATTTTATTAATTTCATATTACTACCTATATTCATCTCATTATTCAATAAATGGGAAAGTAAATCATCATCTATGAGTACATATAGATTACCACATCACAAAGAAATGTATTTCACATTTCATCACCATAATCCATAGTTCATAATTATGATTAATGTTTATATATTAAATTTTTGAAGAAAATTTTACTTTTTTATTATAATATATTATCTATGTTGTAACATTTATATAAATTTGAAAACGATAATTTTTCTCATCCGTATGTGCAAACTACATCCTTTGTGAAGCGACATGATTCAATTTTCATTTCAGCTTTAGATTGATTATAATAAGGATAAATTTAATAAATATATATGATATAATAATGAATACAGAAAGGTGATTTTTTGTTTAACTTTCTTTCTTTCAATCCATCTTAAATTGGAAACATCACTAGTGTGTCTGTACGAACTACCATCCTCGTGAAGTGGTGTAATTATTTTTTCACAAAAAATTTATATGAATAATTATAAAAATTTATATTATTAACAAATATTATACTTCTGTCATTATTAAGATAATTTAAATGATAAAATCATGACCATGTTTCAAGTACTATATCCATCGAACTAAAACATTCATGTATAAATGACTAGTTCTAATCTGAATGTTCACTTTAATGAAGAAATTATAAATAAAAGGATGATCAGAAATTATAAAGGATTAATATATAATAATTTATTTATGAATATGGTTCTATTATATATATATAATATATATTTATTATACTATATATTTACACATGTACGAAGAAAGATGATACTTGAGATAAACACTCTAAAAATGCCACCTAAACCCAAGGTTTTAAACTATGGGTATAGCCCCTAAAACTGTGGGTATGGGTTCCACCCACAGTTATCAAAATCATGGCCTGTTAAGGCATCCGTATTTCTTTAATCTATACCCATAGTTTGAAAATTTCTGTACCCATTATTATGAACTATGTGAACAGGTGTATTGGAAATTTTTTATAGTTTCAATAACCCTATACCCACGGTTATCAAAACATGGCTAGAGGATTTAAAAAAAATCCCACTACTGGATTTGAATGCTCGATTTCCTCTACATAGTCAATTCACCTAACAAATACCCCACATATTCTTATTTTTATATAAATATTTCTATAATTACATATATTTTTATAAACCGCGGCTATATGTAGAAAACAATTGGTATAGGTCTTCTTGGAGAAAGTTTTTTTCCCCGCACTTATATGGGAATGTAATACCAACAGTTCTAAAAAACTGGGGGTATAGGTTGACCTTATACCCACAGTTCTTGAGAACCATGGTGACATGTTTTTAACCAAAAACTACACTCACATTTTTGGGAAAACGTGGGTATTGGTTGGCCCTATTCCTAGAGTTTTTTGAGAACCATGGGTATAGGGCTTGAACCAGACCCTATACCTAGAGTTTTCAAAAACTGTTAGTAGTAGACCCCCTATAGCCATGTTTTTTGATAAACCATGGGTATAGTTTGTAATTTTCAACCTATACCCATGGTTCTAAAAAAATGTGGGAATAAGTTCTAAACCAATCCCTATACCCACAATTTTTGGAAAACTGTGGGTATAGGGGTGACCTATGTCCATGGTTTGATCCAACACTATGTTTATATATTCATTTCTAGTATTGAAGGGTCTATGTTACAATCTAATTTATTTTTTATATTATCTATAATAAATTTAAATTGATAGAAATTATATATATAATATTATTTAAACTTAATATATTTTATTATCCTATGGTTATTCCTATAATTTTTATGTATGTGTTCCACTTTTCTCTCTTGTTTACTTAAAATGATAGATAAAATGTTTTCAAATAAAATACAACTTTATTTCCTCTTTGGTTTAATTTTTTTTATCTATTTTGATACTACTCATAATCACTTTATAAATTTTATGTCAATATACTTGATATGTTTTTAAAAGTTAATTTTCATTAAATTATAATTTATTTTCAATGTTATAAATTTAATCATTTTAAAGAAATATTTTCAGAACAAGTCTTTTTTTTAATTTTTTCAAATGTGTGAGAAAAATTTTCTCTTTTAAAATATATGGTATGAATGTATTTTAACTCCATAATGGAAATTATTTGATTTGTAGCTTCTTTTACGTGTTCATATATTTATTTTTAAATAAAATAATTTTATCAATATTCAGGAAAATTTTAGTTAAAATGAAATCCAATGAAAATGGTATTATTATTATGTTTTCAAATAAGGGGTTGAATTTTATTTTAAATGTGCTTTTCAACTATGCCAATAAGCTTTAAGGATTTTTATGTTTCACTAATTATATGGTCTTATGATGTCATCCAATTTTCTGGATGACTTATTATGATTGTTATTTATGGATGATTATATAAAACTATTTTATTTCTTCATGGGTTAATTTATTGAAATGATTGTAAAACCTATTTCCTTTCCACAGGTCATGATAGGAAAATGTGATAAAATTTTTATTATATTGTGGCACATATATGTATGTTTTTCCTTATGTGATGGGTGGGACTGGAATTATATCTCCCTCTAATAAATTGGTTAAATATGGATATCTTATGAGATAATAAGTACCAGAATGGGGACTGAGCCAAGTTTTATAAGGGACACTATCCAGTAACATAGTATTGGGAGTAAACCTTGACAAAGGAAATGAGGGAATGTAATGTAAAACCAATCCACTATAATAGTCTAAGTAGCGATCCTTGACTAAGGAAATGATTTTTATACTGTTGAGTATTTCCAAAAAATTATGTTGTATGCTTATGATATGTTCTCATGGCTCCTGATTAATTATTGATGATTTCACACACTTATGACATATAACTTTTTTATGATAAATCCTTATTCCATGATTTATAATTAATGAACTTTGGCTGATTAGGTATGATTATTGAATGTTATTATTATATTCTAATACTTGTATTATTATATTTCCCTAAGTTTCAATCATTGATTTATATTTCCTATATTTTACATTGATGAGCATTTGAGATCACCCTTTGGTTATATATCAATTCCCGGAGTTATGAAGAATGGTTTTCATTATGTTATATCTAATAAGTAAACTATATGATATGTTCTTTATATAATATATTCAATATATTTTATAAAATACGATGATTATATATCTAGTCTCTAATGAATATAAATCTTCATTATTCTGGGCTATGTATTGTTTTGAGATGTATTGAATATTCTTATAAAATGATGTAATATACATGTATGAAATTATTGGTTGATATTAGTTGTTATTAGAGTAGGGTTTAATTATTTTCTAAATATTATAATTAGATAACTTTCTTGAAAACTCTAGGGATAAATCAATGTATAAGATAACATCCCGAAACATTGGTAAATTATATACGCTGAAATGATATTAGAAAATAAATCCATGTCAAGAGACTATAAATTTGATGATGTTGTTTTTGAGACGCACCTAAAGGTAAAAATATGAAAGGGGTGGATTTGCTATTAACTTGATCACCAGCAATGCATGATGAGTGGCCCTAAGACTACACACCAAGATAGAAAACATCATCAGTTAGTCTTGTATTAATTCACATTATATATATATAATAATATAAATTATTTAAATATATAATGGCCATGAATAAAATTTGTTAAAACTATGTTCTATTAATTGAAAATAAGGTTCCATATTTTTAACATCCTATGAATGATTTTTTATGATGAAATGATTACTCACTAAGATCATTGTTTCTCATAGTGTTCTTTTTTTTCTTAGTCAATGGTTGGACATGGGGGGAATCATGTAATTTATTAATGTGATGGGTAACTAAATAAACTTACTCATGATAAAACAAATGAAATGTGATATAGGATACTAAATATTGTGGCTATGCTCAACCCATGTCTCTCAATATTTGAATGTTAACATGAATCATTTTGAACTTACAAATAGAAAAATAAAGTAAAACCAATTATTGAGTATTTTATACATTAACATCAACCATCCTTCTCTAGTTATGAAAATCCAATTATTACAGAGAAATAGGTCCATGCTATAGAAATGATATTCTTTTTTCTCTAATTCTCAAACCATGAGATGGTTATTTTGACCATGCATAATTTATACTGTGAAGCTAATAAATGGTGGGTTCTTATTAAGAATAAGAGGAAAGAGGATAAAATTGACTCCATGACATGGGGAGATTTTAATAGTTTACTTTTTAATAAGTATTTTTCATTAACTATTCACAAAAAATGGGAATATAATTACTGGAACTAAATAATAAAAATTAAGATTCTATTGATACCTATGAGGAAAATTTCAACAGACATGTAAGGTATGCTTTCAGTTTAATCATTAATACTAAAAGAAAAGTTTTCCAGTTATTTATTGTCTTGAGATGAAGTCTCTGAATGGAATTGGATAAAGGAGACTGTGATAAATATTTATAAATATTTCTATGTGCTCACCTGTTACAGATAAAAATTAAAAATTCTATGATTTTTATGGTATTGGGGATAAAAAGAGTAAGATGGAATTTATAGGACCTTATAATAATAAAACCATTAGAGTAATGAAAATAAATCATCCTTAATGTTAAAAGTGTTGGAGGAAGCACAAATAAAATTTCCTTATAGGGTGTGTTAAATTTTTTAAGTGTGGAGAATAAGGTCATTGAGAAAAATAATGTCACATAATAAATGTAGGATAGTTAATGAAATAAATGGGGAAAACTCAACAAAATGTGCCTCCCACACACTAATAATATAATTATAAGGATAAGAGACATTATTCAAATCAGGGAATGAATATGATGGTTAATAATGATAATCAACATCAAAAACCTCTTACGATAAGAGGCAAAGGGAATTCTCATGCAGCTACAACTGTTAATGTGGGTTATGATCTTGAAGTGGTGAAAGGTACAAATACCATCCAATATATAACTATAAATGTTTTATTTATTTCTAGATCTTCCCACTCTTTTAAATCTAATGAATTTTCTAAGGGTATCATTTTTTCACATAAATTATTAGATGTTGAGTTAGGAGTAACAAATCCTAATGGTATGATAATGAAATCTCAAGTATATAGCTTATCTATAATACAAGTTTGTAGGAATGTACTTCAGGTAAATAATTATATTCTCCTTATAGTTGAATTTTATGTTATTTTTGGAATGGAATTGATTTATTTATATAGATACCATATTAACTCAAGAAGAATGGTAGCCATGTTTGATATTCTAAATCAAACTGTGACCATATTTTGGTGTGAGGATGAATATGAATTTCCAATTAATGTTACTTCCAATATATGGGACTTACTATATATTCATGTGAGGTACTTATCTCAAATGGATGGGGATAAAATAAACATAAAATATAAACCTATTTTTTAAAATTATGATGATGTATTTCCTGATGACATTCCAATTCTTCTATTGAATTCTGATGTCTAATTTTAAATAGAATTCATTCCTAATGATAAACCTATTTTAAGGACTTCATATAAAAAGATACCAATTATGTTTTTGGAGTTGAAGAATTAACTCCAAGATAATCTTGATAATGGACTCATATACCCTAGAGCATCACCATTTGGTGCTCTATTTTTTGTTTAGAATAAATATGGGTCAATGAATCTTAGAATTTATTTTAGAGAACTTAAGAAGATCACAATAACGAATAAGTATCCTCAACCATATATTTATCCCTTATTTTATTAACTATATAGAGATCAATACTATTAAAAGTTTGACCTTCATTCTATATAACATCAATTTAGGGTTAATAAGGATGATATACCTAATAAGGGCATCTATACAATGTATGGTTATCCTAAATTTATATTGATTCCATTTGGACATTACAATTCCTCCCTAATCTTCAATAATTAAATGAATATAGTATTTATATATCACCAAAATTAGTTTTTGGTAGTATTTTTAGATGATATTATAATATATTAGATGATAAATTAAGACATAGAAGGTGACTGAAGGATTTTATTGAATACATTAAAGAAGGATAAGTTGTATGAAAAATTCTGCAAGTGTGAATTCTTGCTAAAAAAAGATACATTTATAGGTAATATAATCTCAATCGTGGGTATATCGATGGATCCTTCAAAAGTGGAAGTTATTGATCAATGGAACAGAACAACCACAATAATTGAGATCTATAGTTTTCTTGGGTTCATTGGATACTATCATCACTTTCAAAGTAATTCCTCATGACTATCTAATCTAATAACCTAATTTACTCATAAGGGAGTCAAGTTCCTTTAGATAGATGAATGTGAGAAAAATTTCAATCAGTTGAAAAGAAGGTTGGTTAGTAAACCTATGAATAAACTACCTATTAGTATATAGTGGTTTTTAATCCATAGTGATGCATTGAAGAAGGGAATGGGATGATTCCTTATGTAGAATGATATGGAGATATCTTATTCCTCACAAAAATTAAAAATTCATGAAAAAATTACCCTACTCGTGATTTGGAGTTAGATTTGGTAATTTTTTAATTAAAGAGATGGAGACAATATTAACCATCCAGCATAGCGTCATTTATTACATATGAGCATGATTATACTACAAATTTATAAAATCAAACGAGTACTACAATGAAGATACTTAGAATAGTGGGAGTCTGGGGTCAATCCCACAAGGGCGAGCTGGAGACGGCTGGTGACCTCGAAATTGGAACCTAATAGTAGGTTCCTTACTTGATTCTACGAGCTTGGGTATTAAACTAAGAATGATGATAAAAACTCAGTTGATGGAGAAAGGGTTTGGTGTCAATTTTAGTGAGCCTAAACTTAGGATAACACTAAATATAACAAGGATTGGTCTATTGGATTAGAGTCCGTAGTCATTCAAAATTCACCAATTTAGATTTATTCTCAAAAATTAAATCTACTTAGATAGGAAACCACTCTTTAGTCAAAATGTGGATTATATTTCATATGCATTAGGTAAAATTACAAAATTAGTAACCAATTCAAACTAATGGTCATTGTTTCATTTAATTCCATTAGGTTGGGGTACATCCCTTGAAATATCATGTTGTGGAACGTGTAATGGATTGATATGGGACTTAAAAAACCTAATTTCTTCTCCAAAAAATTACCCATGTTTTTTATTTAGAAATTTATTAATGTTTTACTACCCCTATTCTAGATCTTTAACCCTAGGTGATTTAGTTTCACATGGAAACTACAATATTAAACAAGAAAATAATCAATACAATTGAATCAAACAAGGATAAAACCTAATAACCAGGCATTAAATTGAAGTTTATTTTAAATAAATAAATAAATCAAATCATCACAGTAAACTAATGAAAGAAATTGAACTATGAAAGTGAACAAAAAAATCATCAACTGACAGTTGAAGAAGAAAAGAAATCATGTTGAAGTAGAAATAAGAATTAATAATTTCTTTAATGAAACCATTATAGCAACAGCCTAGAGAAGGAAAAATAAAAAATAGAGAATAAAATACTAGTTTAAAAAAAGTAAAATTTTATTGGAATAATAAAGATCTTCTGAAATATCTACTAGCTTGAAATATGTATAGGCCACACCACCTTACAACATAAACATGTTTTATGCAATAAGTATTCTTTAATCATACTCTAATCGATGCTCTTACATCATAATACTTGGATTTAAACCCTAAGTGACATATTTCCAATATTCAGTGCTTTTATATGTATATGAATAATGGCATGGGCGAAAATTGTAAGGTCTTTAAACCCTAAGGATTTTAAAACATAAGTAGAGATCTTATATTGTAATTCTTCTTCTTACGAGAACTTTTTTTTTTAACTATTTTTATGGACTACTCTAAAGTTGGTATATCCCTGTGGATTTACACTGTAAATGATTTTTTTGGCATCAATTGACTTAAACTACAAAACATTAACAGTAGCTCCCCCTTTCAACCTAATCTCAAATTTTATGAAAAAACCAACCAAAAATAAATAAAAATAAGAAAAAAAGATATGTAAATCATAATTAATTGAATTTAAATTTTATATATGAATTAAAGTTATCAAATTAACCTATAGTTAAACATTTATTCTTCTTAAGAAAGAAGTTTCTTAATAAGGATTCCAAAATAAACAACTTTTATCAGTAAACACGCATCACAAAAGAAAAAATAAAAATAAGTTCTTAAAAAATTCAAGACCTCCAAAATAACCCTTGAAGATATAATCAATCTGGCCTCATAGATATGTTCTTTAATCAAAATTCAATTTTTCATTTAATTTCAATTTTAAAATATTTATTAGGGGATACAACCATATTCCAATTTACCTCACCATGAATTTTCTCTCATCACTCAAGGTAAAATAAAATTTTAGTCATGCCTATATCCAAAATATATGTTCCTGACCAAAGGATTGTATTGGTTATAACATATCCACTCTATAAATAGAAATGAAAAATTAATCATGAGGGTTTCAACAATAAGGTTCAAAAGACTCTAAGGCCAAGGGTAGGATTGTAGATATCAAAAATCAAGCTAAAAAGGGAGGGAAAACTATCAATTATAATGCATGATATTCAAGAATAGTGAATTAATTAAACTCCTCCATAAAGTAGCATATCCACACCTCCAAAATATTATGGAAGGTACATGGATGTGTCATGAAAATATAATGAATGTATCTTTTCTATTATTTTTTACTAAAATCCATGTTTGAGATAGATCTCACATCCACCACATAACTATATAAGATTTACTATAAGATTCATCAGTATGGTAATGGTGATTCTTACCTTCCCAATAGATAACACATTTTTTAGATATATGATAATCATGAATGGTATATCTGATGAAGCAAGGACCAAATAGAAAAAATCATGTGAAAAAGTCATAGTACATCTCCTAAGTAGTAAACATCTCATGTAAACATGTAATTATTATCCCATTAAACATATTCAAGTGAAAATGATGTAATCATACCAAGAGTAGGGTGGGAAGGGATAAAGTGGTATTTAACTGAGCTCAATCCTAACATGCTCATTCATAGCTTCTACAGTCTTAAAAAGTAATAATGTATAGGTGGGTATTATGAAAAATGGATCAAAAACAATTCCTTAATCATTTTAAACTATATTTATTCATTCATATATTATATAACATTTAAATGAAAGTTATTATAGGTTTAAAAGGCCCTAGTTTCACTCCATAAATATACTCAGAGATAATAGAAAAAATTAAGTCCAACACATTTTCAAGAATAAGAGTACATAAAAAAGGGGAAATCACTCAAGGCCTAGTAACTAGTAATAATTAATAAAAATAAATTGTAAGAATTTATAATCAAAAGTAAATTTCTTATCTAAAAAATCTTTCTAAAATTATAAATAGGGATAAAAATAGATGTTAACATTTTCCATCAAAACTTTTTTATTTTTTTTACATGGGTTCCATTATATTTCAAGTTAAGTAATTTTTTAAATGAAAAAAATCCTCTTATAATAATGGGAGAAAGCCATAATATAGGTGTATATAAAATAAAACTCAAGATATCCCCTCCACGCTTAAAATAAAATAGTGTACACACTATTTTGAGATGTGATGCGTGAGAGATAAAAATGAAAGAAGAAGGCTATTTAAAGGAAAACAATGAAATCGGTGAAGGGAATTAAGAGCTACCTATAATAAGTTTAATTTCATAGGGTAAATGATGGATGTATCTATGAAACCAGCTACTTGAAAAAATGTTAGAAAAAAATATACATGAACTAGAGAAATAGTCAATTCATAGGATAGAAACAATATGTAAGAAACAAAATTGGAAGGTGCACACAACATATAGAAATAGATAATAGCTTAGATATTTGGGAATACAACATAATAAAAATGAATAACCAAATAAAATTATCCAATTGGAAAACCTATAAAAATAAAAAAAACCTAATAAAATCAATAGAAAAAGAAAAAGATAAGAAATATGTGTAGCCTATGATAAAGCGATCACTATGAAGTCATCATCTAGATGGATGGGAAAAGATCAATTGAAGTAGTATATCAACTCACATATCTTATACCTTTTATAGTAAATTTAAGTAGTGTCCTCGAGATATAATGGTTTCATGGTGGGGTTAATTACTACAGAAATGGGCGAACCAAACATCTTATGTTGTAACTGGAGAATCTATGAATGTCATGGATAGACCTCATGGATCTATCCATGTATGTTAGATGCACAATGAAATACCTCATGGTAAGGCCATATCATATCATGGAAGTTGAATCTATAACCATTATAAAGTAATAGGAGCATTTCAAAGTAAAATGAATGCATAATTGATAAAGACATTATGATAGAAGTAGTTATAGTAAAAAATATCAGACCCCTTCCATTATAAAACATACACAATAAAACAAATGATATATAATAAAATAAATATAGAAATATGCCCAAAAATAGAGCAGGAAATAGGATAGGTACATGGTGGAAAAATAGACAGTATAGGTAGACTCCTCACTATCAATATATGGGGTCTCTTCTCTATATTGAGTTGTCTAAATATACTATTTTATTTCTATATCATTGATTTTGGTAGGAGAAATTGGTTTGGTAGTGAAAATTCACCGTAGGTTTTTATGTATGGTAGCTAGATCTAAAAAAGGAACCTCTGAATTAGAAGGTATAGAAGACCCCTTCCCCCCTCAAGAATGCTCATCCAAGAAGTACTAATGGGAAGAATGGTCCATGATCTTTGGAGAAACCGTGACTAGGGTAGCTGATGGAGATAAGGTGGATGAGGTGGGGATGGAACTGGAAGCAAACATTACTGGAGATTAAAGGTGGATAGATATAGTGTATGGTGGTGCTGCATATGAAGGATCATCAAAATGAATGCTAAAATGGTCACATATCTTCCTCTAGTTATATAGAATGCACAAAATATGTTGATCTAGGCAAGGAAAATCATCCCATGCCTTTTACAGAGTAGGGGGATGAGAATATATATATTCCATGGGTTTGGTAGATACTGGTTTATTGGGAACAAAAGTGGAAGAATACACATCAGGAGTTGGGGCCTCATCAGTTAACTTAGTGTACTCAGGTGCCCAATCATAGAGGTTATACTCCATCAGAAGAAAAACCATAATATAGAGTATTGGGAGGTCTATGGATTTTATTGGTCTAAGAAAAGATAGAGCCTAAGAGATGTCAATGTTATCTAATTACATAAAAAAGTGGGTGATAAATGATCAACCCATCTGAGTACTACCCCAACATCTGACATGAATCTCATAGTAGATAGAAAATCAGTGATCTGTGTTGAGCATCAGATATCCCATGGTGGGAAAAAATATAGACACCTCTATCAATGGTTAAGGTTCCCGAGTTGTGCATTCGGCTGTCGGAATCCATGAATCATAATCCATAGATTTGTAAGGGGGTGAGAAACCACATATATTATGGTCAATGATGGTTGGAGAGGATTATAAGATATCGTAAGGGAGGGTGAGGATGATGCAGGAGGAGAGGGAAGGGGATATGGAGGTGTGGTGAGTGGAGGTATGGAGTTGTAGAGCAATAGATGGGGGGGTCATACCTCAAAAAACCTAGGGTTACGGTTTAAAAACAAAATACATGATATTTATTCCATAAATTTAGAAATTATAATGTAATTTTCTCAAGAATTTTGTTATACTGAAATTTTTTTTATAGAATAAATTAAAATTTTAAAATGTAATTTTTTTGAAGTAGAAACTCAATGTTAGTCTACTGATGTTCAATGATATTTATTTTCATAAAGAGAACAAAACATGGGTTACATCCAAGTCGGTTATTCATTATATTTCTAGATTTATACATCCCCTGAGTCATTTGAATTTGAAATAGGGAATGTACTCTTCACGGAACATGTCTCGATAAATTTTCACATAGTGTCTATTCACTTTGAAAGGTGGCCCCTCTCCCCATTGAATTTCTAATGTTCAATAAGGGGTCATTTTAAAAACATTATATGAAATTGACCATCTGGATTTTATTTTTATATATAATAATTTTAAACTTGAATTAAATAGTATGATTTTCCCCTTGATTTGAAAATCAATCATACAATGCATTGGACATGACATTTATTTTTTTTCACCTTAAGAATTTGAGTATTTTTAAGATAATACCTTAATACCTCCCCCATTTCTTAAATTTTCATCAATATATCTTTCCCAACTTTGTGAGCATCTAAGTTTAGCATTTTGATTTCCCAATATGAACAGTTCTCTAATTCAACTTCAAAATGATATGGTTTTTGGTAAAAAGATTGGAAAGAATTAGTGTCAATGGTTGTTTTATAAGTTGTATGATACGCTTGAATTTTATCATCAAGTTTGAGACTTTATTCCTTCCTATTTATATTGGATTTATTTTCTAGGATCTTATTGATATCCTGATTATAAAATTCCACGTGTTCATTGGTTTTTGGGTGGTATGGGTTCTAATGTTGTATCAAATATTGTATTTTTCTAGAATCCCTTTCACAAAATTATTGTTAAAATGCATCTGTTGATCAATAATTAGTACATGGGGCAATTAAAATAGGTAAAATTTGTTTTTCTTTAAAAATAACATGAGCACTTTGGTTGTGACATGGGTAGTGGCTTGCACTTCTACCCATATTGAAATATATTCGACATTGACCAAGATATAAAAAATTCCATTAGAATTTGAAAATTGTCCCCTCAAATAAATATCCTAGACATCAATGATTTCTCCCTCGAGGATAGGGTTCTAGTGAATTTAGTGATGTTTCCCAATAGAAACAATTCCCTGAAAATGATCATATATATGGAAAAAAATTCTCGTGTATTGATGGAGAATAGTCCAAAATAATCCAATCTAAAGTATTTTATCCATAGTTCACTCAGACCCATGATTTAATCTAATCAACATCATATGAAATAATTTTAGTGATCTTCAAAATTACTCTTCTAGAATACTTTGTTTTATTAATCCATCCACAAAGAACTTGAACAATAGTGGTTCATCCAAGTAATAATGTGAAGTATCATCAAGGACCTACTTCCTCTGTTGATAGGAGAAGTGGGGGTAGAAGGTTTCAATGGAAATATAGTTTTCTATATTAGTGAACCATGGATAGTATTGAACATCTACATTAAATAGTGTATCATTAGAGAAATCATCTTCAATACTCAATTACTCACCATTATTTATATTTGGAATTTAATGACTTGAAATCTATCCAATAATGACATTTTTTTTCCATTTTGTATCTTTAATGATAATATAAAATTCTTTCAGCAGTAGGATCCAGTTTATCGACCTTAGTTTGGAATCATTTTTATCCATAAGTTATTTTAATGTTGCATGATCAGTGTGAACTACAACTCTTGAGAGTATGAGATATGACCAAAATTTATCAAATGAGAAGACTACTGCATGTAGATCCTTTTCCATAGGTGAATAATTAATTTTAGCTTCATTTAGGTTTTAAATGGAATAATAAATGGGACTAAAGAAAATCCACTATCCTAAAATAGTTTCCAAAACAAATTCACTAGCACCACACATCATTTCAATTTATTTATCCCACTTGAGAAAAAAAATAATTAGATTGACCACTAGGATTTTTTAGAGTATTAAATGCCCACAAACATTATTCTATAAAATCAAGGGGAACATATTTTGAAAATAGGCAATTCAGTGTTCAGGAAATTTTTTCAATGCCTTTAATGACGCGGTGATAGAAATGTGTGTGTCCTAGAAAACTACTTATCTATTTCCATGTTGTGGGTTTATGAATTTCATTGTTTAATTTAATTTTCATAGGGTAAAATTCCATGTCATTCCTTGAAATTTTATTTCTACGTATGATGCGTAATTTTTCTATTAAATTATTTTCTCCCAATTCATTACAAGGAATTTCTCATCATAACATTGAAAAAATAGTTCCATATTACTGAGGAAAACTTAAAAGGATAGTCCATACATAGAGAATTCATCCATGATGATTTCTAGAAACTAATCCACCATATCAGGAAAGACATGTGTCATAAACCATTGGAATGTTTCCAACACATTACACATTCAAAATGAAATTATTTTATAGGATAATCTTCTTGATGAACAAGTGAATGTTTTCTTTGATGAAACATCTTGGTTGACATTAATTTGATTGTATCCAGAATATCCTTACAGAAAACAATAGAATTCATTCCCATCAAATCTCTCCATAATTTTATCTATGAATTGAATATGGAAGTTTTTTTTTGAAGTAATTTCTTTTAGATTTATATAGTCAACACAAAATCACCATCTGATAATGGTTTGACTCAGGATTAATTCAATTTAATTTTTTTTATCATAGTTAGGTCACCTTCCTTTAGTACGACTTGTAGTGGGCTCAAACACACACTATTAGAGATGTATAATATACTCACAATTTCAATAAGTTTTATAAATTCCTTTTGACTGAATTTATTCATTGGTGGGGTGAGTTTATTTTGGGGTTGTTTTTTAGGTTTTTCACCTAAAACTAGTAGAATATTCTGGGTGTAGATATTAGGGCTAATCCCTTTGACATTGGACACACCCCACGCTATTGATCGTTTTTTCCAAATCAAGAATTAAATATTTTCTATTATTTCACTTTATTCAGTTTCAAAATTATGTTGACTGTAAACACATCTTCAGTTTCTAAGAATGAGTACACTAATCTGATTGATAGAGTATTTCATTCTAAAGTCAGTGGATGAATGATAGAGGGTATGAATTGTAGAATATTGGTTCTCATAAGAGGTTTGATGTAACTAACCTCTTTATATTCACTATAATCTTATTTATCATGATACAAAATGTTTTTTCCTCCTCAATATACATGAAATAATCCTTTTCATTAGTTATAAAAATATATTGATAATAAAATTATTTTCCACTTTTTGTGGAAGGTTTCACTAAACTAAAAACTACTTGTTCTTAAACAAATTAGAAGATAAGTCTACCTTGGCTAACATCGATCAATTCCTTAATAGTTGTGAGTAATTTTATTACTATAATTATGTGGGAATATCACTCTTCCTCGAAATATAGGATAATAAAAACAGCTAGAAATATCAATTTTCAAACTTTTACTAATAAGTCATCAAAAAATCCCCAATAATACTTGACTGATCAATCTATCAGCTAAAGTTCCACTCTAAGAGATATGACCTACTTGGTGATCGAGGTTATAGAGAGTAGTCCTTTTATTTTGAATCACTTATTTTGATTATTCATTCAACTGTTTACTTTTTCAATAAAAAAACTAATCATTTTTTCAATATTTCACTATTGAGGTGTGGATTTTTGTGGCTACCTTAGTAAATCTTGATAAAATTTTTACTGACGAGGGGGTGGATATTGATGAGCCCTAGGGGGAAAGAGTTATTGTGGAAAGGTTTGTTGAGGTTTTGGATCTATATTATTAGGTGGGTTACGAGGTGTTCCCTAATTATATGGTGGTTCTTGACCACTCTTCCACTAATAATAACATTTAATTGGTTTTTTTGTTGTTGAATCATTCTTTGTGGGAAAATAAAAACTAAAAAATTTGTTGTTGATGAAATTCTTGGGGTTGTTGATTGTAATTTACACAATTACCAAGCGGAATTTAGGTCTCTTCCATCCTTATTTGATGGTCTTGGTATGGGTGCATGCCTCCACACATTTCACATTCCTATACCTCCATAGTAGGTGCTTGAGGTGGTAGTGGTGGAGAAGGTAGCTAAAATGTTTCTATATTTTTTATGAGGGATTCTAATTAGGCTAGAAGTTAGGTGGTCTCTTATACTTAGTGAATTCTATGTCGATGAGGTCCTTAATCACTCTTATATACGCTATGATTTTCTGAAACCTCATCTATAAGTGCTTGAACAACTTTTTGTGCCTTGGTCATAAGTCCACCATCAACAGTTTCATTTTCCACATGCCATGTAGTGGTTTGTAGGCCACAGTATAAAGTTTTATGCTGTAGAAACACATAATGTATCTTATTTGGAAAATTCTAAGTTAATTCCTTAAATAAATCCCACACCTATTAAGCTGATTCACCATCAACAAGGGTGTTGTTTTGGATGTCATTTTGGAGTTTCCAGGTTTGTATGGGTGGGAAATATCTATCTTAAAATTTCATGGCTAAATCCTCCAAAGAAGTGATAAAATCAAGAGCTTGGATTTTATTCCAATCCATAGCTCTATCATGGAAGGAGAAAGAAAATACCCTAACATTAATAGTTTTTAATAGAATTCTTATTTCTATAAAGTGTCTTAGATTTCATGGGAATTGGATATATGCTCATGTGGATTGTTACTCTAAATTCCACTAAATTATTCCACAATTAGGATCTTATGAATGATCTGAGGCTTGATGTAAAAGATATGAACCTATATGGAATTCTAAAAAATTATAAGTGACACACCACTAATGTACAATAATCTACCGCCTATGATGGTGGGATTGAGTATAAATTTTTTAACTCCATACTATTCAAGTGGCACATATTGAGCATTATGGTGATTGATTTCTGCATGATTTTTGTGAACAATCATGTTTAAATGATGACATAAAAATAGGTATCTCTTAATTTCATGTCCGTAAGAGAGTGTCTTTTTATGTTCTAAGATCCTTGAATGGGTTAGAGGGGTCAAACTTGTGTACTTTTGGAATGGAACCAACAAATAATCTAATCCACAATGTTAAAATTGTGAAAAGAAATGGGAAGGGGGAGAGTGGATATAGGGAAATCCCATGTTCGTATTGAAGGTCACTATTCCAAAACAAATTTGTTACTCCCAAGAAAAAACATCAACATTTCATTGGACCTCGCATCATCATTTATTCTGCATGGGTTTGATCAGATTAGAAATTTATAAAACCCAACTATCACTACTAAGAAAATATATAGAAAAGTGGATGTCGAGGGTCGAACCCACTAAGATGAGAAGGTGACAACTAGTAGACTAGAAATTGGAACCTATAATAAGATTAATCACTCAGTTCTAATAAATTGGGAATAAAATTAAGTATATTTATTAAATTAAATTTATTGAGAAATGTTTTTGGATTAATTTCAAGGATCCTGCACATAGGATAACCCTATATCTCACAAGGGAAGGTATGTTGGTTTAGAATTCAAAGTCATTCAAAAGTCACTAATTTAGATTTGGTTTGAAAAAATTGGATTTAAATAGATAGGAAACTAATCTTTGGTTCATATGTGGTTGTTAATCTAGATATATTATGTGAAACTACAAAACTAGGAAACAATTTAAACTATTCGTCCCAGTTCGATTAATTCCAATTAGGATGGGGTCCTTCCCCTATAATATCCTTGTTTGGATCATTTAAAGGAATACGATTTTATATTAAAAAAATATAATTATTTATCTAATAAATTAACCATGTTTTTAATTATAAATTCATTAAAACTTTCCCACCACTTCTCTCTATCCCATACCCAAGGCGATTGAGCTACGCATTGAAAATGCAACATTAAACATGAAAAAAATAAAGACAATTGAATCATATATGGATATAGTGTAATAATTTTGGCATCAAATTGAAGTATATTTTAATTACATAAAAAATAAAATCACTAATGTATAAAAAATAAAGAAATTAAACCATGACAGTGTAGGAATAATGTAACAACTAACGGTTAAAGAAGAAAAGAAAACACATTGAAGTGGAAATAATAATTGATAATTTCTCGAATGAAACCACTATAGAAACACCAGATTCAAAGACAAATAATAGAGATAATGAAATAATAGTTTATGAAAATTTAAAAATAGATAGAAAAAATGTAAAGCCTATAAAATGTATGGCCACCTAAAATATTTATATACCAAATCACCTTGGGGAATAACCATATTTTTCACTATAAATCATTGTTAATCATACTCTTAAAATTACACTTATTCCATAGAACATGGATTTAGGAAATAATTTATAGATTTCTAGACTTTGGTGATTTTATATCTATATGATTTTTGAATTGAATGAAAATTGTGTGGTTTTTAGACCTAAGGATTTTACGATGTATGTATTGATCATACACAACAAGTCTTCTTCTAATAGAAACTTTTAATGGAATGAACTGGTTTTATGGACTAGTCTCAAATTGGCTTGTCTTAATGGATTTAGCCTATAAATGAAATTTTATAGTGTAAAATTACTGAAACTACTAACTTTAATAACAAATCCCCCTTTTCAACTTCATCTCTAATTCAATGAAAAAATCAACCAGAAATCAAGGAAAACAGTAAAAACACGTATAAATAATAACTAATTGAATGAAAATTATTTATACGAATTAATATTATCAATTATATTTATATGAAGTCTTATAAATATATAATAATCATACAAATTTGAAGTTTATATTCATCTAGAAACAATTGAATATTCTCTAGATAAGATGGTTGGAATTGATTAATGATGATGAAAGCTTGATTAATTACTCCCCTAGGAAGGAAAAAAAGTGGATAATTATTTTTTTTGAAAGGTTTGTGATAGATTGTCTATTATGAGGATAAACAAGATCCATTATTTCAAGATTTTTGAAGGTTGAACCTAAAATCAAGAAGGGGGTAAATCTTATCTTGCTCAAATAATTTTTCAACCATTTATCCCTATGAATATTAAAGAGGAAAATATAGAAGATTTAGAGCTTCAAAAAAGGTGAGAAAAGATCCTTTGTTCAAACATGGTTGTGATGGAACAATAAATTTCTTGAATTGAGTATGTTTCTTTCAATATCAAACTTAAAAAGGATAATTTCAATGAAGTTCATGGTTCATCATTAAATAATCATCCTTGGTGTATGATGATTTAGAAATATCTAAAAGTTTATTTATGATGTGATAACATGAAAATGGATATTGTAAAGTATATATCACGATGTACTGTATGTCGACAAATTAATCTTGAGAGATAGAAGTATAAGGATATTTTATAATCATTTCTCACATCATAATGGAAATAAACAAATTACTAAGTATTTTAACATCTAACTCCCCAATACATCTAAAGGGAATAATTATATTTGGAATTTAGTTTATTTACTAATGAATTCAAAATATTTCAATGCAATAAGAGAAATTTTCTATCGTGATAATATTTCAAATATATATATATATATATATCAAGGAAGTGGTAATATTGCATGGAGTACCACATTCTATTGTATTTGATCAGGATTTGAGGATTAGCTTTATGTTCATTGGAAGTATTTAGATCAAATTAAATTTAGAGTTAAACTTTAGAACTTCATATCACCCTTATAATAATGGTTAATCTAAGAGAAAAATTCATAACCATTAGGATATAATGATATCCTATTATATGTATCTCAAATGTGGTTGAGAACAATAACTTTATTTGGTCAAGTTTTCTTACAACAATAACTTTCACTCGAGCATTCTGATGGATTTATTTGAGTCCCTCTATATTTGGAAGTGAGGATCTCAAATGTGATAAGATGAAGTTAGATAATGATATATATTGGGACCTAATATGAAGGATTAAATAGTAGATAATTTTAGATACATTTAGAAGCACATTATGGTACCTCAGAGTTGACATAAGATTTATGTTGAAAATCATCAGTGAGATCTAGAATTCAATATAGGTGAAAAGGTATTTCTTGGAATTAATATATAGAAAAAGTTTATGAGATTCTAAAATAAGAGAAATTTTATGAAAAGATATATCATCCTTTTTTAGATTCTTTATCAGATCATCATGGTTTCTTATCTCTTGGCAATTGCATCCAACCTATCTCAAGGTCCTGATGTGTTCTATATATCTCACCTGAGGAAGTACATACATGATAATTCACATGTACTAAAATAATATGTTTTACCAATATATAATTAATATTAATATAAATAATAATTGGTTAAAATATTTTATCATAGAGATAAATTTCTATATAAAAATAGTGCTGACCTAGTTAAATTTCCCTACAAGAGTCATAAATTGGAGAAAACTATAAAGGAACCTAATGATGTGATGAAGAAGATATATCCTTATTAGTTTTGATTGTAGTGATGTAATTTCATGGGATAAATTAATTTTATTGGGGTTATAATGTAACACTATGATATTTTAAATGTATTTTCATTGAAATAAACTTGAATTAATTAATATCAATCTTTATATGCAACAACAAGTTTAAATGGACCACATTATACTACTGAAATATTATTATTTAATGTGATTGTTAACACCTAGTTTTTTTATTGGTGGGATTGAATATAAAAATATTAATTATGAAAATAAATCTTTACATATGTATAATATTAATTCATTGGTTTTGAATTCATTGGAAATTAAAATAAAATCAACTGAAGTTAAAAAGATATGTTTTAAAAGAATGTTTTTATATATGAATTGTGTTTTTATCATAATAAATGAAATAAATTGTTATTATTTAATGGTATTAATTAAATATATCGATTAAATATTTAATAAAATATTTTAACATCTATTTAATTATGTTTTTTAGGAATGTAAGTAGAATATGGTCATTTTATGTTTCGAAAATTTATTCTCTTCAAAAAGGGTTTTTATTGCATTTTGTGAACTGATATTATAATTAATATTTTCCAATTTTATAAATTTTATTTTATAAAAGAGATATATTTTTTAAAAATTATTATTTTATATTTATTATAATGTTAAATTTTGGTATTTTTATAAAAATATTAATTTTTCCATGAATAGTGAAAAAATGTCGATTTTATAGAAAAAATTTATTTACAATAAAGTATTTACAAAGTAAAATATTGTTTTGAGTTGATTTGAAAATTTTATTAGTTCATTTTGATTAAAAATAATCCAATTAATTTCATTTTAAATGATATTATTCTTAATTTTGGTATGAAAACATTTTTATAGTTAAAAATTCATTTTTGTAGAAAACAAATTTCGTTATTTTTATGGGTTTATTTTAAATGTATTTTCAATCACTTATAGATATTTAGTTCAGAAAAATGGAATCCATATTTTTAATCATCATGTCTAGTTTTTTTTGTGATTTTCCTTTAATTTTTGGTCATTAGGATTAGTAACCTTGGTAAGAAAAGTTACCTTCCATGGTAAGTGTTAAAAATGTTAAAAGGGTTAAAAATAAAATGATTAATCATAAAATGAAATAAAAACCTATAAAATAATATTTAATGGTAATATTTATACCCTATATAATCTCCACTTTAAATATACATCTTTCTGGATCCATTTTTCTAGTGTAAAAAATTATTATATTTTAATCTTTTTAGAAATTCTTAGTGTGTCCTCTCCCTCCCTTATAAAAGGACATCACCTCTCATCTCATACTCACACTTCAAGAGCCTCTAATATCATTCAATACCTACCTAAATCCTTTACTATAATTCCTACCCATGTCCTAATGTTCCTTGTTTGATCATAATACCTTAATTTCAATGCTTAAGGTGTAACCCATAGGATATTTCTCAATGAAGAGGTATAACTCTTAAATGAGTACATTCAGTTGTATTTATTATTCCACCTTCTCTAAACCTTCAATATCTATAATAACATGGTGAATCTAGTATCATAAATATATTGATATTTTATTATGTTTATGGCTCAATCAATATTTATAAAACTTTGGATTTCATTGATTGATTCTAAGAATATTTCTATATAACTATATTGGGATTTCTTCAGATTTAGAATGCTATTATGGGGATCAGAAGAACTCATAATTAATATGTTAAGAATATTAAAAATATTAAAACATGATAATGGATTATTTCTAAATTAATGGAATTCCCATTAATCATATACTTTGATGGAAAATATGAGACCATGGTTGAATTTATACTGTAGAGTTAACCTAAGGTGTGATATTGGTTTGGTTGTTGTATAATGATCTATTAAAGTGTAGTTATTGGAGGCTACAGTAGAAAAATGAAATGATTATGTTTTTTAATTTATTAAATTCCAAAATATAGCCTCTCCTATATATCTATACCGTTAGGGTAAATCCCTAGGGTGGTCCCAATAACCCTAGGATATTAGAGGGGAGTAGGAGAGAACAAACATTACTGTTAATGAACATAATATCCTTGATCGATGACGAATGAAAAGAAGATTCATTGGAGTATCTTCTTGATGTGGTATCCCCTAAAATGGTTCCCTGAACAGTTTTTCCACATGGACTCATGGACACCTCCATTTATGCGAAAGGCTATTAACTAGCATTAATGGTCCAATAATGTTATTATGGGGAGATTATACCCTCATTATCAGAGTACAATAATAGTATATAATAAACAAATAAATAGTAAAAGTATTATAAATAAAATTTACTCGAATTAAATTATCTGAATAATAGTAAACAGATAAATCCAAAAACATTATCATATAAAAATTGATTTCATGGAAATTCCAAAAGGAAAGCAGACATATAGGGGAGTAGGCATACAATACATCCATAAATAAAGAACTAAATACAAAAAGATAACACCAATATAATCTTGAGCATGTCCTTAGTACGGTGCTCTTAAAATATAATATCCATGTCTACAACACAAAGTAAAATTTAGAATCTTGATCCTATAACCCTGATATCTATATGGGTATCAAGCGGAGAACTGAACAGGGTGTGAGATAGTCACAATTGGACACCACCAATAGTGTCTAATGTAATCCATTTTTTGAATATAAAATAAAGATGTGTGTAGGTATAATAAAAAATTAGTGAATAAATAAATGTAATTAAATCGGTCTTGGGTTCCTCAAAGGACACCGTAATAAAAATGCATACTTTTTTCTAAGTTGTAATCAATCTGAACATGCCATCATGTATATATTTAAATATATGTATCAATAATATATATAGATATATACATGCAATGATGAGGACATGAGGCACAAGACCATGACATCCATATATAATTTTAGTAATAATGGTTTATCTCTCATTGTTTAAATATGGGTACAAGCCCAAACATATAAAAAAGGGATACAAAGTTCAATGAAATTCAATCCAAACCAATGATGTGAAATTCCATGTCCAAAATCCTAATCAAGGGGTGTGAAATTTCATGTCAAAAAACCCAAATTGATGTGAAGCCCCATGTATAATAACCTAGCCAAGGGGGTGTAAAATTTCATGTATAAAACCCCTAAAATGGGCCTCTCAATAAAAATCATTAATAAGGTGATCCCACTTTCCCTATGAGCCCTTAACCAATGAATTCCATAAATAGAAACTCGATATCAATCAAGGAACAATTTAATTCCATATGATATATGATTCAATCCATGGTATTCCTACTATTGAATCAAAGGTTCACTCAAGTCATAATAAATCATTCAACTCATTGTTGGTCACATCATTAGTTGTGGGTAACCAAAGTATAAAGCAAGATATAATAATGGGCTAAGTGAACTATCCATAAACAATTTGAACCATGAATGAAATAAGTTATATAATAGTTCATGAGAATTATTCATTCTTAAATAAACATGATTCGTCGGGATCATCTCATTTTCTAATTCAATTACAAGTAATGAGGAATGTTATGTAAGTATAAATGCCATAAAATAATTCATTTAACCTAATTTATCTATTTTATTAATATGGGAAAAACCAATAATAAAAAATGAATGTTTTATCTAAGGAGTTATCAACATCACATATATATCATTTAATTCTATTCAACCCCCATACTTAACAAGAGACAAGTAACTACACCTCACATGGGGTTTTTAATTACGTAGATTCTGCATGGAGGTCAGGGGCCTCTAGAAAACACACCTAAGGGGGTAGTTTTGGAGAATTTATATAACCTACAACAATGTGATTATGGGTAATGGTTATATGATTTAATACATTGGAATTTACTTATTTGATTTCACATTTTAGAGGTGACATGTGAATGGTCCAATGTATGACATAAAAACTCATTTTATGAATTATACAACTTTAAGGGAAATACATATAGACCACCTCTTTCACTATTCTGAATCCTCACTCATCCTTTTTTGAGATTTTTTTCATTATATAATGGTATAAAATAGAATAATCACCAAACTCCTTTAAAATTCAGAATATGAGTTATCAAAATGATCGCATCAAAAGCGAGAAGAGAAATTTAGAAAAGAGGAATGAGGAATCCTAGACTCACCATTATCCACCCAATGTGATGAAAATGTACAATTAGAATCTCAGATAGAGGATTTTTTCTTAAAAAATAGGAGTAAATAAGGAGAGGTCCACATATGGGGTAGTTATTGTGTGGCTTGAGGGAAGAAAAAGGGCGAAGAAGAATTAAAGAAGTGTGGGGAAAGGGTAATCTCACCAAATTTTATATGGTTCTTGGTTTAGCTGCATGGTTTACCAAACCATATTCTAACCATGAACTAGAAATTGATCATGTGGAACCCCCTTTCACAGTTAGGTGTACAATTTAAAAAAATATTCACAACTCTTGCATGCTCACTATACAAGGGGACACCCTTCTTGCCTAGAAAGGTGCACGATTTGACCATCCATTCACAATCCATACAAATATACTTTATAGTTTTCTATATACATATCACATCTATATATTTCATACCTTGAAAAGTTTAACTAACATTGTGTAACCTCTATAGGGACAAATTATTTGGGGTGCGCAGTCAAAACTAATAGTGTGTTAACTATTCACCACACATTACCTTTACAAAAACCAGGATTTTGATTCCCGCCACTCTCCAAATTAAACCATGATATTGAGACACCTATCAGGACATAAAACATATCTAAGAAAAACAATTTTAAGGGATACAACTCTCATAATTACTTTCCAAATATTGGTTTATGGCTTGGCCCATCCACCGAATAAAAACCTCAAATTCATTTGATATTTTTAACACATCCAATACACATAGAGTTGTAACCTCCCCACCTTAAAAATTCTCATCCCCAAGAAGTCATGGAGGACAATGTAACATTATCCAACCTACTATGATTGTCAAATTTTGACCAAAATAGTTGCTTTTATTTTAAATTCCCAACACACATGAAAAAATAACTTTTGATATACGACACATAAGTAGTTGAAACTTGATTCAATGGTTGAATTCAAATCCTAAAAATTGATATGATTCTTAGTCAAAACTATCTTACTTGATACATGATCACATAATTTTATCTTTCACCAATCATCCCATGGTCCTCCCCATAATAGAATCTATCTTTCTACTGTAAATTTTAATCCAATATACACACTCTAATGGAACTGTCTATTGGAACAAGGCCATATCATCCTAATGACATTTGTGGAGTGATTCTCAACTTATGACACCTAGTCGCACAAAAATACTCAAATATTAGTCCCTATTTATCTCAAAGGGGTTGAATTATAATAAAAAATCGTAATTAGATGTGTCTGATTTTCCTTGAAAAGACCTATCTAAATATTACACTACACAAGTCTATTCTAATGACATATCCAATGTGGTTTCTCACTATACTCAATCAACCAAACGATTGTAAAAATGTCAGAACACTTCTGGATGACTATCATTAAAAATTCCAACCTTTCATAGATGATGAATCTGAAACTCAATCCCAAAACCATTAACCCAAGGCACACCTTAATATTACTTCAAGATCACTCAATGAAGCCTGTAACTAGATTCTGGTGATGTCTCTAACCAAAACATCCATTTATTTCATCATTCATCAACATGAATAAAGGTGTATAGCTGATCTATCACCCTTGTATTATCACACACTAATCATATCAAACGAGCCTGAATATAATTCTAGGTTAACCTCTAAAACTAATAAGAGTGTCCAAGGAGATCATCCAAGGTAGTCCATATTGACGTTTTGTTTTGTGAGACATCAGTATATAGTCATGGAGTCCATGCATCAAGAAGACTAGTTGATCCCAATAGTAGTATCGCACTTAGAGATCAGTCAATGAATCAGTAGGTTTTCATGAGTCCATTCATTTCTTTCATACTTAGGAATCCCAGTATCACTCAGGATAGTCTAGGACTCTATGATTATCCACACTCCTGGAGTGAATCTACAAAAAATTATATTTATTGATCCAACAAGGCAGTGTATAACTGATTCTCTCTTAGTGTTCCCTGGAGGATGTCAAGATTATGTGAATGATCAATACTAAGCTAAGAGTACACTAAGATTATATAAATGATAACCAATAAGATTTAAGACACTTCGATCATATCCAAGATGAAGTTCTAATCATGGTTTCTAACCAATCATATCTTACAACACATAGGAAATAAAGTTTGAACAACCTTTTTCCGAATTACATTGAAGCGATTGATTGCACCTACCATTATCTCATCATTAATCTACCATAATTACCTTATTACCAAGGAATTTCATGATTATCTCAAAAAACCCCACCATATTCTAACCTTGACTCACAATTACCAAAAAGGTTATATACACATCCATCCATTTTATCATCTTTTTTCCTTGAAAACATCGAAATATGCTAGAAGTTTTATTTCCAAGTTTGCTTACACACCTCAAGTTTGAATCTAGAATCCAGAGTAAATACAAATCAATAACTTGATTTTAAATTGGGTATCATTTAAAGGACTAGAAACCCAATCTTACCAACATCACGGGTGTCCAAAATCCATTTTGACCATGTCTAAAAGCCTTTTTCAGTTGTTCTCTCTCTTCTAAGAAGGAAATTATAAAACATGTTTGATGTGAGGTTCCCCACTTTAATACTATCCTATTCATCATTTACTGTGAATGGAAACTCATCCCATAACACAAACATTATCATCCACTAAAAACAGTTTATAAATGTGTACAAATTTTTTTTACCAAGCACCAATTCAAAAACAAAGGAAATCTAACCATTGAAAAGTGAGATAGAGAAAAATTACTCTACATGTATACATGATTCTCTATTGATCCTCTATTATTAAAATAATTATTACCAATAATATAAGGGAAAACCAAACTGATCGATAATGTTACAACACCTAATCCTTTAGAAATGTCACCCCTAGTAGCGAGATAACTCAAACTTCCTTATACATCGAGGTAATTCTACTCTGGAAATGACCTATAAACATAGTACAATAGATCACAACTTAAACAATTTCACTGAACTCACATAGTTCCCTACACCACCTTATGAATCAATAGGTACTATGTGTGTCAATGTGTACAACCTCGATATTTCACCAGTGTGGAAACAAACCCATTAATACTATCTATAGTATTATCATCCCGATGCATCCCAGTATTTGAAGTCCCAAACAAAATATTTTTCCTTGAGTTGTATAACATGTATGACTATTAATCTGACTAACAACATCATGATTAATCCATCAAAGAATAAGAAGATGGGTAACTTGACCAAATAAGTATCCTTGTATTTCAAAACCTTGTCTTAACCACTAAATCTGAGCATTAAATGATGCTTATGTCCCTAACAAGGGTCTATTCATCACATGATCATTCGTCTAACCTTGGTGTTGTTCTTGTGGTTAGGATCCTATATTAGGCCAAATGACTTAAATACAACACACCCTATACCCATAAGTCAATAAAGTATCTAAAGGTGCTTCTAATTTTTGAGGTTCCACATAGCATTATTTCCCTCACCATGAGGTATCAAATCTAAAATAAGTTCAAAAGTGATCCATAGGAAAGTTCCTTTTTCCCAGTCAATAAAACCATCAAGACAATATTTAAACTGCCCTTACATGTTGTTTGAGTCTAAGAACACTACTTTATGGTTTTATTTCTTCAATTTTCATAAATTCCCATTTTTTAAAACATTTAATGAGTCCCATACATATTCCACACATGTACCATTTATAAAAGTAAATATACTTGGAATTTTATTTAGCTAACTCCATGCAGTATATTAGGAAAAATATCTCTCAATTTTATTTTAACCACTTATTCAGCCATAAGGTTCTCACAACTGGGATTGTTTAAATAAAATTACAATTCTAATCAATTCGGGGGAAAACTATTATATTGTGATTGAAATTTTAATTAACTGAATCCTAATATAATAATAAGGTCCAAAAGAAGAGGACAATTTTTCTATCATTTTAAGGAAATTTGTCTAGTAAGATGGCACCATATATTTATGTGTAACACCACATAAGTGGATTAGAACACATTAATTAACCATCCCTAGGTATAACTATTATACCTTCATGGGTCTTGGCACTATGTAATATCAAAATAAAAGAGACCTATGAGGGCCCCATCATTCTAACCCAAGTATATATCAATGAAACCCAATACAATTTTATTTATTAAGGATTTATCACACCCTTATTATGTTTTTTATATGGGAATTATATTCTTAAACTTACCTATAAGGTCCAAGTAATGAAAAAAATAATTTTGTTACATGGTTTATCATTCCCATGTTATGATGATACACGCCTTTTAAGTCTTAACATACACCCTTTTCACCAACATCCCTAAGAAATGGTTTGAATTTATTAAACCCAACAAATTTCCTAGAAATTTTAATTCATCAATCTAATGTGTGTTTATATATATCATGGTTCAGTTTGACGAATTACCATTCCCAATTTATAACGGTACTTTACTTTATATGTTATAAATTGCATTCTTGTAACCACAACTAGATTTTTACCAATGGTCCATGACTCAAGCATGTTACAATCAATTAGTAAAATAAAATCCTACAATTAAGATACATGGGAAAACATAATTTAGGTTGATGTAAACACATTATTTAACTGACCATATACCATAACTAAAACACAAAATGCTATCACACAATAGTAAATATAGGTGAACATGGAAATTTAACACAAAACATGGTGTAAAATAAGCATGATAAATAATCACCTAAACATGGAATAAAGACAAACAAACTGAAAAATCACAAAAGGAACATCCAATATGTATCATTAATTCAAGCAATACAATCTACATGGCATGACATATGTGTGGTATGTGAATCTCTATGTGCCTATAATGATTTATGTAACAATAATCCATTTCCATACTCATACAAGAGTAAAATACTATAAATCCCCCAAATCATTAAGAATATGAATGTACATCAACCATAAGGTGAAATAATAATCAACTATAATAACAAACTATATGAATAAAATTATCATACTTGGGAACATAGTCTTTCCTTTGTGAGTGGGTTAATAAATTCTAGACACATGGTATTTAACAAGTTTTGACCCATTATTAGTCTCTTATAAACCATCCCAAAACAGTAAGACAAATTAAAATAATCACGGATACCATATTGTAAAGTCTCGACCTAGGAGCCACTAAAATGGAACCCAAATACAGTTCACCACATGGCCTCAAGAATGTGTCCTCATATGCTATAGTCTGTCGACTAGCAGTGAGGATCCAATGATGGTTTCATGAGGAGAATATACCATAATGATCATTATAACAGAGTTATACATGATAATAACATCTATAATAGAAGAAGCATAAATGGAAGGAAATGGAAATAAATCATCCTTATAATAGTAAATGACCATATGCATAAATAGTATAATAAATATAGTGATTTAATTTCAATGCCAAAAGGAAAACGTGAATACATGGGAGTTTTCACACAATAGATTCATAATGAAAAACAATAAATATTAAAGTCTAACTCTATGGGCTTCCATAGAATGGGATTTGTGATGTGTTACTAAACTTTTATATCCATGTGTACAAAATATAACACAAACCATAATCATTATTTCGCAACCTTGAGATCTGTCTGGGTACTAAGTAGAAACCCAATTAGGGTGTCGATAAACTCATCATACCAACACCAATGGTTTCTAATAAAATTCATTCGGTGAATAGAAAATAAATTAACATGTTGGTATAATAAATAAAAAATTATTAAATAAATGTGGTCAAGTGAGGATTAGGTTCCTCAAAGGACACCCAATTGAAAATAACAACTTTAGACTAATCCAAAATTTCACTAAAGACACCATCATTTATATATGTGCATATACGTAATAATAATATATAAGGAAATATACATTAAATGATGAGGACCTGATGTGTTAGACTAGGAAATATATAGATAATAGTAATAATAATAGTATAATTTCACTGTTTAAATATGGGAATAAACCCAAACATCTAAATAGGGGATAAAACGTTTGTGACCATCAATCATAACTAATTATGGGAAATTCTATGTATATAATCCTAATAAAGGGGCATGAAACATCATGTCCAGCCACCAAAATAGTTTTTGAATTCCATGTCCAACATCCGAGACCAAGGGGGTGTGAAACATCATATCCAACAACCCTAACTGATGAATCTCAATAATAACCATGTATTAGGTGATCCCAATTTCCATATGATCCCTTAACCAAGGATTTCCATAAAGAGGAACCCAAAATATCTCAGGGAACAATGTAATCTCATTTAACCTCTGAGTCCATATAAGGTATTCCTATTTTGGAATATAAGTTTTTCTCAAGGAAAAATAAATCATTAAACTCATTCCTAGTCACATAAATAGTAGAGGGAAAACCAAGCATAAAGCTAGGAATAGTATGGTGTTAGGTGAACTATCCCTAAATACTTGGCATTATACCTCCAAAAAGGTATAGAATAGGCCATGATAATTTTCTATACAAAAATGAACATGATTCATCATGATCATCCCATTTTTAAATTCAACTATAATGAATGAGTAAGGATATAAAAGTACACATTCCATAAAACAATTCATTTAAAACAATTCATCAATTTCATTAATAAGGGACAATGAATTCATAGTAAAAAAGAATATTTAAGGTAAGTGAGTCATCAAAATTACTTATAGATCATTTAATTATATTATTCCCCTATAATTAATAAGATACAAGAAATGACACCTCATAACGTATTTTAAATTATATATTCGTGGAGTGAAGCTCATTGGAATCTTGGAAAAATACCCAAAGGGGTGGTTTGGGTCGAGATAGATAACATCCAATTGGGTAATTAAGTGCATGATGGGTATACAATTTAATTAATTAGAATTTAATTATTTAATTTCACATTTCATAACTGAAGAATGCAATGTTTAGTGTGTGAAACCGTGATTTATTTTATAAATGACATAACTTTAAGGGAATGGAATATATTCCATATACATCAAGATTATAAAGCCTAAATCAACATTTATCAGGATATGATTCGATCCAGAATGATAAAAATGGGAAAATCGACAAACATCCAAAAATAGGCTATATGATCTCATACAAAGATTACAACAAAAGTGAGAATAGAAACTAATTAACGTGGGAAGATGAATCATAGAATCATAATTAGCTATCCAACATGATCGACATCCAATGATTCTGATCTCAAACAAAGGAGGCATGTCAAATCCTCAAAAGTAGAAGGTAGATCTCCTTGCATTGGGTGGATATTTTTTGGTTTGATAGAATAATAACATGGAGAATATTTATATAAGTGAGGGAAAAAGGGTAATTTGACCCACTTTGAAGGGGAATATGGTTTGGATGCACAGTTTTCCAAACAATGTTCCAAATGTGTTCCAACACTTCCTAAGGTGGAACCACCTCACATAGTTAGGCACATGATGTGAAAAATCGTGAACAACCCATGAATTGTAACTATCTAAGGAGACACCCCCTTGTATGGCTAGGAATAAATTTTGACAAACCATGTTCAGCCGATGTGAAACCCATCTAAAATTTTATGTAGACTTCTTGCATGATTGTACAACCTACATAATATAGTTTAACAAACAATGTGTCACCCATATAGGACCGCATGATTTGTGGTTCATGGTGAACACTAAAAATTTCATAACCATTCACCACCCTTTAACATTACAAAAATCAGGCTTTCTATGCGTATAACTCCCAAAACTCAATCGAGATCTTTGGAAACCTCATAGTCTATAAACAAAGTCTAAAAACAACACATTTAAGTGTTCCAACTCTCTTAATTGTATTCATAATATTTTTATGGTTATTACATTCCACCAAATTAAAACCTCAAATTCCTACGATATTTTCAACCTATCCAAAACATGGGATATTATAATGGGATTAATGAAAAACATAGAAAAACCCCTAATTAAATTTGTAACAAACACACTCTTTACTAATGATAAATCTTATCTCATGGAAGTACTTGTTATTTTATGGATTCTTACCCTATTAAATTATTTCTAGAAAATATTAGATATATATTCTGGGTATTTATTGATTTTCCTTCATCAAACAACAAAGTCTTTGGATTTATTCTGTTACACAATTTTTTTTTTATTTTTTTTTGTTCCAACGATTATGATTTTTGTTTGGGTTTGTAATGGGAAATTATAATATCACTTTGTTATTATGACTCTACCTCCTATGTTCTTCTCATTCTTTTTTATTGGACAATGGGATCAATGGTTCAAAAAATCTAGACTGGATCAAGCTTGATCAGACCTCTATATTCATGTTGGTTATGTGAACGACCATGGAATCGATAACATGTGTATCGATCAAGGTGTAACTATGGATCATTAATTATGGTTCTCAGGATCAAGAAACCATTTGGTGAATGGAGGCATGGATGATCTTTCATTTCAAAAAAACTGTTTTTTCTAGTAAATAGAGGTTTGGAATTGTTGACCAGAGATGTTACCCTTCGATTTCAGATGAATGGGAAAGGATATAGTGATATTTTTGAATAGATTAAAAGATCTAGAGAATCACATGAATATTAATAAAACAAATTTTATATCTATATAAAACTTGACTACAATTTGTGTGTTTCAGAATAACACATGTCTTTTCATCCGTTTTTGTGTGACGACCTGGGTTTTAAAGGTGAGTTAAATATCAAACATCATGTGGTTTGTCCCATATATAATATGATTCTACCTAGGTGTCTAATACATATTTTTGGAGTACATTATTGAGACCTTGGGAAGTCATCCACACTATATCCCAGTGGGGACACACTGAACAGATATACTTGGACAACCAAGTCATGTTTTAGGAATAACATACCTAGGTATTTGATGTAACAACCGAAGATTTTAGATCTTGTAAAAAATAATAACTCAATGTTTTATAAATATACCTTTACACAACACTAATAATTATTAATTTGAAACACATTAAAAATAATACTAGTAATTAACCTAATATGGTTGTCAATTTAAAATCATTATCATTATAAGATAAATAGTTAATATAAGTTAAAACTAAAAAAGGGTATTTTCAATAAAAGAAGTTTTATATATAAATATATAAATATATATTTCATTAAAATATAATTTTCGAAATAATTGTAAATTTAAATAGATAAAATAAACCTTATTTAATAATTCCTCATATCAAAATTTACCTATTATGAATTTTTAAACTTTTTCTAAAATGGTTGATTTTTAGATAAAAATGCGATATTTACAAAAATTATAATTTCCATGATTTTATGACCATGTAAGAATTACTTATAAAATTTAAAACACATTAAATAAATCAATTAATAAATTAAAGAACAACATTATGTTTTTGAAATATTCTTGTTACATGGAAAACCTATTCCAAAAAATTTTAGAACTAAAGAAAAATGTTACTTCAATATGAAAAGGAAAATGTTTTTGTCATTTTCTTTTAATTAAGTAATTATTTTGTAAGAATTTAGTTGTTACCTAGTTTCAAAGATAAATATTATTATTATTTTTTATAATAAATCAACATATTTCATAATAATATATTACTATAATAAAAATTTTATTTCGCACATAAAGTTTAATCTTAAAAATATAATTTTCCTAAAAATTGTTTTTATGCATTGAGTACATTTATTTTGAAACTAAAATTTATTAACCATAGTAATTTTATATGATAAAATTATTTTCATACTATTTTCATAATTTTAAAATTAGGTGATAATGTCGATTTTAATTGAGTTCATTTTAATTAACAAGTATGGGTAAAAAAGTTACTTAGGTAAAAGTACACTTGGGTAAAATAAGTTAAAGGGAAAACCATTAACTCACTTACGTATACATCTAATATGAGTGTACGGGAGGACTTTTCATCATCAAAATGTCCCAAAATCCATACCTTATAATTAGTGGATTCTTTTACTTGAGGTAGTGTAAATATATAACTAAATAAGTAAATGAAGTTTACAAATCTACCCTTCCCTTCAATTCTAGAAGGGGACACTTCCACCCCTTCATGATATATCCTTTACATCAAGTTACCCTTTTTAAATGTTTCATTCCACTCTATATATAACCCTATAATAGTACTATAAGTTCCTATTCATTCAAATCTATCCGAAGCCCTTTAAATTCAAGGGTACTTCAAGGGAAAAATCATGTCTTCGACATAAGTATTATCTCAATGTTATGTTATTATTCTTAATATTACTCTTCAAAATATATTATCAACATAATAATTTTAATACTTAAGTAGTATTATAATAATTATATGTTTTTATATTATTTTTAAAACCATTAGTTTTTTATTTCCATCCACTTAGAAAAAAAAGAATGTCAATCATGCATGTGTGTGAACTACCGCCTCTACAAAGAACCATATTTTTATTTTTCACCCAATTTTTAATTAGTTATTGAAAAATCATCAAATATAGTATATAAATATATAAAAAATAAAAATAATATCATTATTCTTCTGTTATAATATTTTTATGTCAAACGAAAAACCACTTTAACCATATCAATAATTGAGTTAAAGAGTTTTCAAGTCTATTTCAGTTTGACCACCTACATGAATGATGCTTCACAATATGATTATGGGTGACTAAGGGAACATGGAAATTAAAAATATTAAAACAAGTAATAAATTAATTGTTGGTATATTTTTCTACAAATACTACATTATGTATCTAACTTACTTTTAAATTATCTATTTTCATTCACTAAAATCATCGAAATAAGCCAATACTAATTCCATTTTCATGCAACATAAGTAAAATACTAATGTAATTTTATGATTACCACCCCAATATTTTATTTTATTTCTCTTTATAAATTTAACTTCTTCGATATCTTATGTTTTATGCAACCCTAATCCTAAACGAACCATAATATACTTTTAATATTATTATATAAAATGTCATTATCTCGAAGCCATCAAATTGGTGGTTATGAATATGATTAAATAACATATTAAAATATATATTATCAAATTCATTGGTTACAAATTAATTACAAATAAATATAAAAACAAATTTATTATAAATGAAATGTTTTTATAAAAAACTATTATTATGCAACCAAGGTGTTTTATACTAACAAATTAAATTAATTTTTATCAGTGAATGATATTAATTAAATTAATATATTATATATTATATATTATTTTTAACAATAATACTATGTGTTTCCTAGACATGATATAAAAATAAATCCGATTTTTACACATAAAAAAGCTATATTTTTTAAAATGTAGTTTTTTCGCCTTTTGATGATGGACTTGTTTGAAATCTAGTTTTGACACATTTATAAATTATATTTGAAAAAAATAAACTTATAACCTTAAATATTGATAATAAAATTTACTATGATTGAATTTTGGATATTTTTATGAAAAGATTCATTTTTTGATGAATAGTGAAAAATACTGCATTTTAATAGAAAACAAATTTTTTGTCTAAATAATTTCTAGTTTTAAATTTTTATTTTTTTGCATTTAAAGTATAATTAGATTAATATTATTTCTTTTAATCCAATTTGGTTAATTTGAATAAATTTTAACATGAAATTGGATATATAAACAATTCAATCTTTTGAACATTTTTACTTTAAAAACCAGTTGTTTCATCACGTCTACAGGATTAATTTTAAATTTATTTATGAATTTTTTTTAATTGAATTATAAAAAATGGATTCAATATTTTTAATCATAAAGTGAAATTTAGTAAATATTTCCCTTTTATATTTTCCCAATATGAATTTTGACGTCAGAAATTTTAATTTCCATAGTTACGGGTAAATGAGGTAATTAAGGGTAAAAATAATATTATACATATTATAAAATTACACTAAAATTGTCCTAATTTTATTGGATGAATTATTTTTGACTGAAATAATCCTTGGTAATATTTTATGAGCTCTTGGTTCCACCTTTATGACTTTTATACTTTTTTATTATTTTATTTTATGAAAAGTCAAATATGTCATACTCATGTCTTAAATAAGTATTATATTATTACTATATGGTTCTTCATAATATATCTTTGAATATAAATAATAATTTAAAATGTAAATTTTTTATCTTCATCATGGTGATTTATTTTTAATTATAAAGAAATAAATACTAATCTTAAAGGCTTACACAATGATGGCACCATAAATGTTTAATTAATAAAAATATCAAATAAATAATTATAAAAATATTAAAGTAAATATAATATGAGACAAATAATGTCCTAACTGAATTTTATAGATAAATTTGACATGTTATTTAATTTTTAAAGGACCTTTTTTGAAGATATTTAATTTTATTTATTTTTGTAAAAGTTAAAGAGAATAATGGTGTCAAAATTGACAGTAATGTTATATTACAATAACTAATATTTAATTAAATGATATAAGATTTATAAAAATTTTAAATCCATCCAAATTATTTATATAAGGTTAAAAATGTTTCACATGATTCATTTATGGTTATTGTTTCAATTTATTGTAATAATATTAACCCTTAATGAGTAAATATTTATATTATCTTTGTAAGAGTTAGAAAGATTAAATTAGTGTCCAAACCAAACGATAAGTGGAAAAATGTTATCTAAAAATGTATAAAAGATATTTCATGAATATTATTATACCCTTATCACCTTAATATATAATTTCTGGTTTTTAATCGTCACTTTTTTATGAAAATATCTTATATATTATTTAAATCAAAGACTATAACAAAATGTTACTCTCTTTGTATTTAATAAATTTTATATTCCCACATAGGGAGAAAATAAATACAAGAACAAAATAAAATATCTATTTTTATATTAATTAAATTGTTTTTATTATATAAATTTATTTTTAATTTTTATAAATTATAAAATTACATTTAATTATTTTTTAAGGCTAAAACAATATTTATTCAATTAATAGAAAAATAAAATATTTGATTTTAAAAATATTAATTATGTTATATATATATATAATTATTTAATGTTTATAATGATTTTTCTAGACCAATATGATATATTACAGTTGTTTTAAAGCATTATATTTCAATTAAAACTTTGTCTTGATGTATTTAAAGTCAAATTAAATGAATAGTATCAAATTTGAAAGTAATGATATTTATTAAATTAATAATTTTGTAAATTATTTAAAAATAATAAAAATATAAAATAATAAAAAATGGGATAATATATGGTCTACAATCTCTTTAATTACTAATTTATAGGCCATTTGGAAGTCTTTGGATCTTGAATAGCCTTATTATATTTTAATATTTTGAAGATTTCATAAAGTACCCCACACCTCAATTTTAAAAGGGATCCTCTTCCATTACATCCTTACACTAATTTGAGCCTTTTAGGTCTACCAAAACCTACAAATTTATCTTAAAAATTCCCTTATGAAAGTTCAAGAGGCATTGGTCATCCAAAAATACCAACCCTATATCCTATAAGAAGATATCTAAACGAAGTCTATCAAAGAAGTGGTAATCATTTTTATCTACTCATTCAAGTTCATTTCTTCTTATACTTCCTCTTCATGTGTTGTTTCTGGGATAAATTAATAAGTCTAGTATCATATATATGCTTATATTTTATTATGATTATGTTACAACCATATTCCTCTATTTATCCTTCCTATGAAAAATGAAGGCACCGAGCCAGCTTATGTACGACTTACCGTATCCATGTCGCGATGTAATCTATTTTTCATCACCACTTTACATGTATGGGTATGATTATTAAAATAATATATATATATTCTAATCATGAAATGATATTTATTCCAGAAAAATTAATATACCATCCAACTCATTACCCTTTCACAAATAAAAGAATGATACCATCGCTCGTATGTATGTACGACCCACCGCCTCCACAACGTGATGTGATTCATTTTCCAATTTGACCTTTAAATAATGACTATAATAATGTATATATTGCATAAATATTATATTTATTACCTTAATATAATTATATAGATTATTTATTCATATCATATGAAAGAGAACCGTAACTTTAATGACAAAACAATCATGGGAAAACAGGGCAATTAACACCCAAAAGAGAAATATAAATAAAATATTATTAATAATTGAGTGAAAAAATATTATAAGGGGATATTATAAGATACAATAAATATGAAAATGGTTCTATTATAAACTAATAAAACTCTTTAAACCATTATACATGAGGATAAATCATGAAAAATTAAAAAGAAGTGTGAGGTAATTGATTTTTTAACGCAATTTTTATTCGTTGTGTTAACATTATATTTAATTTATTAGGTTATGTGTGAAACGAATTACAATTATCCCTTGTTTTATGTACAATTGTCATAGGTGGAATTATAATGTACTTACTTAATCAATTTATTTGATTAATGATATGATCTTTTTAAGGGTTATTACACAATCATCTAATTATTTTGGATTATTTGTGTTTAAGTCTCTAATGGGGATTTTTTTCGTAACTATATTTTCTAAAAAAATTAAAAAGGTTTCTCTTATTATACTGGGAATTTATAAATTCTTTTTAAACATGTTTGATTTTTTATAATATGGTTTAAAAAAATATTTTTTTTATTATCCAAATGAGGTACTTGATTACTTTTATGATAAAAATACAAAAGGAATTTTTTTTAACATATACCACATGAGTGGATTTTTCCACAATTATGAAGATTTAATTTCTTCAATCTTACTTTAAAGGTTTACAAGTTTATTTTAAAATTTTTATTTTATTTTATAATTTCACAGCCTTTTAAATAATTGATATCAAAATAAAAAGGAGGTATTTCTATCAAATAATTTTGAATGATTTTATTAGAGTGTTTTTATCTATTTCAACAACCTTTATTAAAATGTTATGCTTGATGTCTTATGATTTTATATAAAATATTTTATTGAATGGATTATGAGCAGTTTTATTATGGATGTACTATTTTTATACCATTCTTGGTTTATGGGTAATGTATTCACATTTCATCAGCTATTTTTTGATATAAATGTTTATGATGTTTACGTTTCACTCCATTCATACAAGGAATTAATTAGAGTTATTAAGTGATAGGTGGGTCCCATTATATCCCCTCGATGCATTAGTTGGACTCATGATGCAAACAAGATTGTGTTTTTTACCAGACCTTACCCATTTATTATATTCTTGTTACGATGCCTTGATAATTTTTGATTCTTGGCACAAATCCTTGAAATTATTAGATTATTGGTACAAATCCTCGATATCTTGTTTCATATGTTTATAATTATTCATTCCATTATTATGAATTTAGTTCTTAATATTCCAAGTGATTATTTTATTAGTTATAACATCCCTGGAAAATATTAAATTTTATTTGATTATTTATATGGCATTATTTGATCATCTTTTATTATTGTAATATTATGCTCAAGTTATTTTTTTAATGTAATGTGTTTCAGTTATGTACATTTACATACTATTTATACATTATTTAATCATATATTTCATTGTACGCTTACCCTTATTAATCAATTGATATTATCCATTTCTTATGTTTTATTTTTCCCTAAGATACCATGATGTGATTTATTATTGATTATGTAGGTTTTTTCTAAGGGGATAATGTTGTTCTCTAATACAATAATCTGGGTATTTTATTTTTTAAAAGTTTTTTTAATTTTATATATGTATCTAGTTTACGAAGGATACTAGTCTATTCAGTCCTCTGGGATGTGATTTTTTGTATCTTATGCCAATGTAACAACTAATAATCGACTCTGAGCTATAGGGGTCTAGGTCCTAATAGTTGGTATTAGAGGAAGTTTAGTAGAAGAATTTGGAACATGTATTAGGAAAACATTGATTATAGAATGAAACCCTATTACAATATTTTTAAATATTTCAAAACACACCAAGATTATGATTTAGAGATTACTTATACTTAAATTTTCAATTAATGTAATGTGATTTACTAGTTCTGAGAAAATGCATTATTTTTCATAATTTATAATCTATTTTATTATGTTATGTCCTTTATAAATGTATCCTTGTAGATGGAGTAGAAACCGTTTCAATGCATGTTGGGACTGTCCCCTAGGAAAGGTAATGAAGTTTTAGTTGGAGAAGGAGCTGTATTTGGAGCTGAAAATTTGTAACTATATTTAGAAAAATGACTCAAGTTAGGATAAATAACCTTACCTATACAGATAAAATTGATCCAAAACATGGTGTAAAAATTTAATATCTATTTATGTGAAAAGAACCCTTATCATTCAATGGGACTACAAATCCATTTTTATCTATGCATGGGGTAAGAGTCAGATATAGGGACGGAGGTAAAGAAGGGTTTTCCAAAATGTGATACTTATGGAAGGAAACACCAAGGTAAATGATTAAAAGTAAATTTATTTTTTTCATGTGTGGGGAAAAATTCCACCAAGGTTTTGATTTCAAGGAAAATAAATAATTTTCCAATATGAAATGACTACACTATAATGATATAGGTAACTATGAAAATTAATTCCCCGAGCATGAAGGAAATATACCCCAGATAAAGAAATAGGATCAAGGTAAAGCCTATGTTATTACTATTGTCAAATTGTAATAATTAAAGTATTTGTATTTATAGTTATAATAACTATAAGATATATAAGGATTATATTATAGTATTTATTCGTTAAGTATTTGGAGGAATGCATGTTTTTCATTATGGTTTTAAGGTTGTCAAGTTATTCATATATGTTGTATGTTCCAATAAGAGGTACATTATGTGGTTTGGGGAATCTAATTTTAAGTTGATTATGGAAATTTTGTGACCTTACATATCAATTTTTGGTCTGTGAACGTGGATAGATGTATTTTTGATGAATATTATGGTTTTAATGGATTAATTTGAACATTGTATATTATTATTTGATGTTAAAGAATGATTTATTGGATACTGTGTACTAAAATTTTTGGTTTCAATAATCATTTAGGGGATGAAATAATTACTTTAGGGCCTTATGATTCATTAAAGTCCTTTACGCATAAAATTTCATCTTGAATATCCATCTCTATCTATACAAAATGAAGTGAAAATTGATAAAAGTATAACTAAAGTATGAAATTATTCTCATAAAATAGAATTAAATGAAGTAAATTTTCTTTATTGATTTATCTAGATAGTAAAAGAATCCCTAAAATATAGGAAAAGGATTTTTGGAACAAAACATGTTTTTGTCTTACTTTTTATTTTGAGAAATCAATGGTCCATTATATAATAACAAATTTATTGGTTTTTAATTTTTAATATTCTAATGACCAGGTACTTTATCACTCTCTATCAGAACATGCTTGTTTTATTTTTATTCCATATCAAAATCTTCACCTTCTGCTAATGTTATTCTATTCATAAACATAATTTTTGGATAACCTGCACAATTCCATTTCCCCATTATTAAGAGGGTGTTTTATTGACCGTATTTCCAGTGTGACTTTCCCAAAATGTAAATTTCAATTATCAAACAAAATTTTTTGAAGCAATTTCAGATTGATAAGATGTATTTTATTAAATGAGGGTAGAATTTAACACCCCAATATTTTGTAGTATGTGTCATTTTAAATTTAACATCTCTGATGCCTTACACTGCATGCAACATCAAGCTTAAACGAACCATGATATAATAATAATATTATTATTATATAAAATGAAATTATATAATATATATTAAATTTTTGATTAATAATATGATAAAATAACTTATGAAAATATATTATTGAATAAATTGGTTACCAATTAATTTGAAATAAATATAAAAACCAATTTAATATAAATGAAATGCTATTATAAAAACTATTATTATCCACCAATGGTGTTTTATGATAATAAATTAAATTAATTACTATCAATGAATGATATTAATTAAATTTATAAATAATATATTCTATAAAAAATTTATCATTTATCCTATAAGTTTTCTAGACATTATAGAAAAATAAATCCTATTTTTATGCATAAAATTCTATATTTTTCAAAAGACAAATTTTCCACCTTTTGATGACACACGTGTTTTAAATCTGGTTTTTGATACTTTTATAAATTATATTTGAGATATTATTTCAAATAGAAATAATAAAATTTACTTTGGTTTATTTTTTGTTATTTTTGATAAGTATCATGTTTTGATGAGGAATGAAAAATACAGAATTTTCATTGAAAATATATTTTTCATCTAAATAGTTTATAGTGTTAAATTATATTTTTGATTAGAGTTAAAGTATAATTAAATCAATTTTATATAATTTAATATAATTTGGGTTATTGTGATAAATCTGAAATTAAAATTTTATATAAAAACATGTCAATCTTTTGAACATTTTTACTTTTGAAAACTCGTTGTTTAATCCTATTCAGATGATTGATTTGATATTAAATTTGTTACTTAGGTGAATTGAATTATAAAAAATAGATTCCATATATTTAATAATAAGTTCCAAGTTTATTAAACAGTTAACTTTTATTTTTTTCAATATGAATATTATCTTTAGTAATTTTAATTACCACGGTTAAGGATAAATTAGGTGATTAAGGTTACAAATAATATTATAAATATTAGAAATTTAACCTAAAACTCTTCCTGATTTAATTGGATGATTTATTATCAACCAAAGTCATTGTTGGACATATTTTATGATCTCTTTGATACGTTTCTCTGACTTTAATCCTTTTATTGTATTTTATTTTAAGAAAAGTAAAATATCTCATACTAATGTTTTTAATAAGTATTACATTTTTATATGTGTTTATTTCAAATATATATTTGACTATAAATAATCATTTGAAATATAATTTTTTTATCTTAATAATGTTGATTTATCTTTAATTTTTTGGAAATAAATAATAATCTTAAATATTTACATAATGACGACGCAGTAATTGTTTAATTAATGAAAATATAAAATACATGATTATAAAAATATTAAAATAAAAATAATTTGAGACAATTAAAATCATCAATAAATTTTATAGATATGATTTACATATTAGTGATTTTTAAAAGTGTTTTTTCAAAGATATATTGTTTTATTTACTTTTCTAAAATTCAAAGTAATGAATAGTGTCAAAATTGGCATTATAGTTATATTAAAATGAATAATATTTAATTAAATTATATAAAAATTATAAAAATATAAAACTCATCCAACTGATTGAGATAAGATTGAAATTTTTTTCATGATTAATTTATGGTTATTTTTTCACTTTGTAGTAAAAATATTTACGCTCAAAAAGTAAAAATCCATATTGTCATAGTAAAAGTTAAAGAGATTAAATAAGGGTTAAATCCAAAAGATAAGGTAAATAATGTGAAATAAACATTTAAAAATGTTAATTTAGGAATATTATTATACCCTTATCACATTAATATCTAATTTTAGTAATTTAATGGATACAATTCCATGAAAATAACTTGTATATTATTTAAATCAAAGATAGTTAAAAAAAATGTCACTCTATTTGTATTCAATATCTTTTATGTGTCCACATAGGGAAAAATCAAGCTATGAACGAAAATAATTTTTTGTTTTGATATAAATGACTATATATATATATATATATTATATAAATTTATTTATAATTTTTAAAACTTTTATTATTACCTTAAATGATTATTCAATGTTAAAATAATATTTCTTTAATTAAGAGAAAAGTAAAATTATTGATTTTAAAAATATTAATTTTGATATATTTTGGAGGGGTTAATATTTCTAACTAATTTTATAGATCTATAATATATATTATATATTTTTTAAATAACTATATTCTAATTACCACTTTTTATGGAGGCATTTAAATTCAAATTTAAAGAATTATTTCAAAATTGACAATAATGATATTTTATTGAATTAATATTTTATTAAATTATTTAAAAACGATAAAAATATTAAATAATTAAAAATGGTATAAGATATGATCTAAAATTTATTTCTATACACATTTATAGTCCATTTTTATATCTTTTTCTCTATAATATCCATATTATATTTTAATATTTTGAGAATTTCTGAAAGTACCCCTCACCTTAATTATAAAAGGGGACCTCCTCCATTACTTCCTCACACAAATTTTAGCCTTATATATATAGAAATATATACCCATTTTTATTCCCAACATCCTTATACAATTTTTAGAGGACTTTTTATTCCAAAATGGCCAACCCTATATTCCTTTAGAAGAGATCTAAAGGAATTCCATAAAAGAATAGGCAATCATTTTTACCTCATTCAAGTTTATTTATTTTTCAACTTCCTCTTCATGTTTTGTGTCCATGAGAAATTAATAAATCTATTATCATATATATTATGATATTTTATTATTATTATGGTATAACCATACTCACCTTTTATCCACCCTATGAAAAATGAAAGCACCGCACATGCGTAGATTCAAATTACCTTCTCCACACTATGGTGTTTTCTATTTTTCATCACCAATTTACATGGATGGGTATGATTATGGAAATAATAGATATATATTATAATTATTATATTATATTTATTTTCAAAAAATTAATATACCATCGAGTTCCCAACTATTTCCCAAATAAGGGAATGATACCATCGCTCAAGTGTATATACAACCAACCATCTCCACGATGTGATGCGATTAATTTACCATGTTATATTTTAAATAATGATTCTAAGAAAGTATATAATGAATAAATATTATATTTATGAACTTAATATAATTATTTTTATGATGGATCTTTATGATATGCAAGAGAACAGTGGATTTTAAGAAAAAAACAAGCATGGGAAAACAGATAAATTAACACCTGAAACAATGAAATGAATTGGTTTTTTAATAAATGAGTGACAAAATATTATATGAGTATAATATAAGACATAACAAATATTAAAATGGTTCTTTTATAAATTAATAATATTCCTTAAACCATTATATAAGAGTTTAAATTGTGTACCACCAAAATAAAGTTTGATGTAAGGGATTTCTTAACTCAATTTTCCTTCATTGGGTTAAATATATATTTCATTTATTAGTTTATCAGTGAAATTAATTTCAGTTATCTTATGTTTTATTTCCAATTTTATTATGTGGATTTATATTGGACACACATAATATTAATGGAATGTTTTTTAACTTATGTGGCATGAGAAATTTTTTTTACCGTTATAACACATTAATATCTTAAACTTTAATTTACATGTTTAGAGGTTTATTTTTAAATAGTTTTTTTCTTTTATAATTTCACAACCATTTAATTAAATTATTTCAAAATAAAAAATGTGTATTTATCTCAAATAATATTCAAATATTTTTTAGAGGGTTTTTATTTATGTCGACACCCTTTGTTGAAATATTATTCTTGATATCTTATGATATCATGTACCATATTTTATTGAATTTTTTAGGATCATTTTAACTATGGATAAGCTATTTTGATACCATTCTTGGTTTATGGTTAATGTATTCACATTTCATATGCTAGTTTTTAATATGAATATTTATGTTTTTTGTTTCACTCCTTCCATATAAGGAATGAATTATACTTATTAGGAGATGAGTGGGGCCCACAAAAGTCCTTTGATGCATCAGTAGGTCTCATAATACATACTAGATTGGGTTTTGTCTAGGGACAACCCATTTATTAGACTCATGGTACAAATTATTGATAGTGTTAGATTCTTATCATATAGCCTTTCCACTATTAAATTCAAAGTAAAAATCCTTTATAACATGTTTCTAATGTTTATAATTATAAATTACATCATTATGAATTTAGTTATTTATATTCCATTCGATTAATATATTAGTTAGAAAATCCATTGTTATGTTTCAGTTACATGTGATTATTTATATGGAATTATTTGATCATCAATTTTTCGTGTCATATTATGTTCAAGTTATTATTTTAATGGAATTTGTTTTAGTTGTTCACCATTACATATTGTTTGTTCCTTATTTACTAATTCCTTCATCTGTATTCTTAGCCTCACTTAGCATTTTATGTCTCAAATTTCTTATGTTCTATTTTTCCCCAGGATACCATGTAGTGTTTTGTGATTGATTATGAAGGGTACTGCTAAGGGGAAAATGTTGTTCTCTAAGAAAATAATTTCTTTATTTTGTGCTTAAAATGTAATTTTAATTTTATATATGTGTCTATATTACCAAGACTTTTAAACTATTGGGTCTTTCATGATGTGATTTTTTGTATATTATGATAATATACTAAGTAACCACCGACTCTGGGCTACTGGGGTGCGGGTCCTTAAAACATGAGAGACTAAAAATAAATATAAATTTAAATATTGTAGTATATTTAAATATATATTAATTATAAACATGTTATCAAAGAACAAGTGATGGTATCATCTTTACAAAGCATGTAAAAATAGTTTAAGATATTAACACCCTATGTGGAAAATAGATTACCAAAATCTAATACATGAAGATAATTATTATTAATGAAGAGTATAATTGGAAATTTATATGAATAAAGTAATGAGATAAGTAACTATGTTGTTAATATTTATCATTTAGATGTTTAAATAACTTTCATGGAAATCAACGGTTAATGTAAAAAACTTTTTTACTAAAATTACATTCATTAAATTATAAAACTCATTTTTTAGACATTATTTTTTCAAGTAATTCCCTCAGAAATGATGTTATATTTTTTAATTTTATGGAAAAATATTTTTCGAACCAATTCCATTTCCTTGAAAGGTTTTCTTTTCATTTTTCAGAAAAATAAAGGCAGATTTTTGAAAAGAGACTCATAACTATGACATTTTAAAATTATGAACACAATTTTTTGAAAAACTTTTTTGGTGGTTTGGATTTCATTATCTTCAAAAACTATCTACCTATAATATATATTAGGTTTAATGTTTCATCTAATTTTATTCTTCTATTATGTGATTATTTTTTGTGATTAATATTTCATTTTGAAGCAATTCAATTCATAATGTTATATGGATATATTATGAATCTCATTTTATTTCCATGGGTTCTTTATGTAATGTTTTATAAATTTCATGAAACCTATTTTTATTTATATGGACTATTTTATGATGTGATGGATATTTTCAAGTGGCCCTAAAATATATTGATTATGAGTTAGGTGGGACCTATATCTCCCTCCAATGCAATAGGTAATGGCCAATATATCAGGAGGTATAAATGTTTTGTGAACTAGTTATCATGTATCTAAGTTCACAATGGGTGAGTGTGAGGAACTTTATCACTACTCACAATTTCATGAGTGAATGGGTTGGAGGGTGGATGGGTTTAGATGGATAAGAAATCCAATAACTATGATTGTTTAATTTTTTTCAACATTGACATGGATCATGTTATTTGATAGATGTATTATTTTTTAAAATCATTGTGAAAGTGTTATCATTTGAGATTTTATGTATATATTTCATTTTTATGGTTAATGATTATTGATTTATGTTCATTTAAATCTGAAATTTTCCCTTATATATTATTTTCGAAATGCTTAGGATCTAACCATTATGACCTTTGTTATGTTTTCCCTTTCTGAGAATTTGGTAACACACCTTCTTTTTTTACTATTTCAAGGTTTTGAAGAGGATTATATATCATGTAATGTGTGAGTGTATAATTATACTATGGAGAAGTGTTCATTGCATGTGGAATAAGTGTTTTTATGCAATTAGTCTCTAAGATACTACACCTTTAGGACCTTGGGTTGTGTAACTATTTGTATATGTAATGATTAAACTATAGTATAAATGTATTACTTATATATGTTTAGCATGGATTTATATTGTATTTTTCATATCATGGATTAGTAATTTTTTGTATTAGGATAGGAAAACCTTAGATAAAACCCTATACATAAGTTTAAGATAACATCTTAATATTTTTTGTAATGTATGAATTATGTGGTTTTCCAAGAAAATACATCCTTGTATGGATAATAAAAATTGGATGAGTCTATAGAATAGATGAACCTATGGGTAATTACCCTAAAAGGGTTATGTTAGCTTTGAAATGATCATCACCCTAATGCATGATGAGCGGTCTTCAGATTACACCCCTAGAGAGACTCTCTAATGGGATATGATTTGGTTAATTCACATTTTCTTTATAAATAATTATAAAGGATTTAGTAATCATATTAAATAGCATGGTCAATTTAAATATATTAGGGATATAATAATGGATAACCTTAATTGAAACTTATATAATTTCTAAGGAAAAATATAATCATTATTTATTTGAGTTATATTTTATATGATAAAATTTTTCTTCTTTAAACATTTACTAATTTATGTATCCTAACCATTAACTTTCCTCTATCATGGATATGGATGGAACAACTAGGAACTGAGCTAATTATGGATTCATCATAAAATTTGGTGATTTTTCAAATGATATGGGTATTGGAGTTCAAAATATCCTGAAAATTCACACTCAAATCTCGTGTTTTGAATAATAAAATGAATAGTGTGGAGTTTCCAAATTAACCTAGAAGGAAGAATCTTAATATTGAATATTTTATACATTACTGACCATCATACTTTAATGGATGATCAATTCCATTGACTTGTGATCAATGTATTAATGTGATGGAAAATATATTTTCCATCCTTCAATGCTTGGAGCATGAGAAGTTCATTTTGTCAATCTATCATCGGGAAGGTGAGGCGTACCAATGATGGAATGTAATTAGAAAAACAATGAAAATAGAAGAATTAAATTATATGAAGTGGGATGATTTTAGGATAATATTCTTCAGTAAATATTTTCCTCGGACTCTTATCACTAAGATGGAATGATAATTTCTACAATTAAAATAAAATGAAGATGAGTCTATTCGATCTCATGAGGGAAACATCATGAGAATTTCAACGTACACCTTAAAGTCTATCTCTAGATCTTAAAAGATGATTTATTGATTTTTTTGGGGATTAAAATATAGTCTTAATATGTATTTAATTATAATAGAATTATGATGTTATGAATATGTTTTCTGGTGTGATATTAAGGTTGAAATAGAAGATGGAGACGCACACGATTTTGGAGAAAGGAAGAGAAATATGGAGAATCATGGAATCACTAATTAAAAGAATCATAGGGGTAATAAATTCCAAATAAACACCCATAAAAGATATAGGAGGAAGTACCCAAGTAATTTATTTAAGGGTTATGGGAAGTGTAATAATTTTGGTTAAGTAGGACTTGTATATAATGACTATCGAAACAATAGAAAGAGGCCAAATAGAACCATTGAGGAGAATAATTCCCCAAATGATTCCCCGCCCACTATCTAATGCTTCAAATTCTTGGAGTATGAGCATTATTTCCCTCAATGTCCTAATAATATAGCTAATGAAGGAAATAGATAACATCGCCCTCATAAACCAAGGGAGAAATAGAGGGTATCTACAATCACTATTGTAGTGGTGGATCACAATAATGAAGTATTTAAAGGTAAACTAATTCTCTAATATTTAACCATGAATTACTTATTTGATTTGAGATCTTTAAATTCTTTTATATCAAATTTTTTTTCTAAGAATATAGACTCACCACCTAAAATTTTCAGTATTGAGATATTCATGAAAATGCCTACTAGAACACTAAGTGAAACTAAGGTGTACAAATAACTGATAATAATGTTTTTTAGGGAGATAATACATAGAATATTGTTCATATACCCATATATGAACATGAAATAATTCTTGGTATGGATTGTACTTTATTATATAAATATCATATCAACATCCAAGAGGGAGAAACCAATTTTCATATCCCTAATCATATGATTATTAATTATTAATGAAATTATGATCCTAAAAAATATTAAAAAGATAATTATATCATATGGGACTTGATACTAAAAAATGGGGTCCCTAGATCATTTTATTGTGGAGTAATTCAACATTGAGAACATGTTTATTACTTGAGAATATGATGATATATTTCCTGATGAATTTCTAGGTATTACCCGAGAACAAGAGGTTGAATCATAAATCTAACTCATCCTTGTATCACTACCTATCTCAAAAAGTTTGTTTATAATTGATTCCATTGAATTATAAGAGTTAAGGAATCCACTATAAGACAATTTCAGTAAGGGTTTCTTATGCCCCAGTGCTTCACCATGGGGTGCACTAGTTCTCTATAATAAAAAAGTGATGGATCAATGCATATTTGTATGATTATCATGATCATAATAAAATAATGATAAAAATAAATTATCTCATACTCCATATTGATGATTTATTTAAAACATATGAGGAACTCAATACATCTTGAAAATTAACCATTGATCTGGATACCACTAGTGAAGGGTCAAAATAAAGGATATTCCCAAGAAAACCATCCATATGGGGTATGAACACTATGAATTTATAGTGATTCCATTTGTACTTTTTAATTTACCTACTATATTTAAGGATCTAATGAATATATTCTTAAGAGATTATTTGTATCAAGTTCTAGTTGGATTTATAGATGATATTCTTATTTACTAAAAGAGTAAAAAATATTATAAATATCATTTGAAAATTGTGTTAAATGAACATGAAAAAGGAGAATTTGTATACTAAATTTTGAAAATGTGAATTCTGGATATAAAAGGTGTCATTACTGGGTCATGTAATCATAATAAATGAAATATCAGTTGATTCATCAAACAAGAATGTTATCGAGCAGAGGCCTAGACTAACCACTATAAGTAAGATCTATAGTTTTTTGGGGATAGTATGATATTACCAATGTTTTTTGAGAATTTTTACATTAATATAAAATCCACAAACCATGTTTAAGTGGAAGGGATAAATATTCCTTTAGATAATGGAATGTGAATATAGTATTAAGGAACAAAAAAATAGGTTGGTCACATCTCTTGTACTTACTTTACTCGGTATTGGGGAAGGGTTTCTAATATATAGTGATGCTTTGAAAAAGGTTTCGGGTTGCATACTCATATAGAATTATAAGGTAATTTCTTATGGTTAAATCCAATTAATGAATCATGAGAAAAATTATAAAATGCATGATTTAGAGCTAGTATTGGGGAACATTTCATTAAATATTTGGAAACATTATCCCTATGAAAAAAAGTATGATATATATATTGATCACAGTATCTTGAAATATATATTCACATAGAAGGAATAGAATATGGTCTAAAGAAGATAGTTGGGGTTGATTAAAGATTATGACATGTCAATAAATTACCAATTAGAGAAGGAAAATAAGGCGGCTAATTATATGAGCAGGAAAGACCATGATACTCTATCCCTGAATTGGATAAGAAAATACACAATACCCATATACATATGGAATATGAATCTTGAAGTCCTAATGGAGGGGGATAAATTCAATCTTGACCAACTGATTTGTTAAACATCCATTCACATAAAGTTTAAATAATCCCAGATATATTATGTGGAGTAATAGAAAAAACATGGATGATATTCCATTGTTAAAATTTTATAAATAAGGAGTTATATGTTTTGGAACTAGGATATGGGTCCCATAAAATAAAAAATTAAATAATGAACTTTTGGATGGTTCATATATATCATCCTTTAAATACATCCAAGAAGTATGAATATGTATAGAGATCTAAAACAAAACATTTGGTGGGATTGTAAGAAGAGAGAGATTACTAAATTAACACATTGATGCTTTGTATTCTTGTAAGTTAAGGTTGAACGAATAAAGTCTAAAGGTATATTGATACCATTTCCCATAGCATTATGGAAATAGAAAAATATCATCATGTTAATCACCACAGGACTTCCCAAAATATATAAAGAGAATAATTCTTTCTAGATTATATTCGACCCCTGTAAAAATTTAGTGAATTTTATTTCCATCAAAGAATATTTTTCCCATAATAAAATTTCTAAAATATACATAAGGTTTGCGGTTAGGCTACATAGATTACCACAATCCATTATATCTAATTGGGATCCTTGGGTTTCCTTGATGTTATAGATATGTATGTAGAAGGATTTGGATATATAGCTAAGATTTAATAATATATATCATCCTCAGATAGATTCTAAATCTGATAGGACAATTCAAAATATATAGGATATGATGAGATCTAGTTTGAAGGGTTTCTAAGGATGTTGGGATAAAACAATACCCAGGGTGGATTTCTCATATAACAACATTTTCCATTCTTTAATTCATATGGACTCATGTGAGGCCTTATATGGGAATAAATATAGGAGTCCCACATGCTGGGAAGAAGTTGGAAAGATGAACTTGATAGGTCCTGAAATTTTCTATGAAATGATTAATAAGGTTCAAACCTTCCAGTGACACATAAATATAACATAAATTCAAAAAAATATTTATGTATATAATTATCAAGGAGATCTAGAGTTTATATTTTGAGAAATGTTTTTCCTTAATATATCTCCATGGAATCATGTTATGATATTTGACAAGAAATGGAAGCTAATCCCAAGATACCTTAGGCCATTTGAGATCCTTGATAATGTTGGGGTTGTACCATATAACTTCAAACTCCCCCCCAATAATCTACCAAGTACATGATGTGTTCTATGTATTACTTTTTAGAAAGTACATAAAAAACCCTTCATATGTTCTATGCTCAGAATATATAGAACTAAAACACGATCTCTCATATGAGGAAAAATTAGTAGAAATTATAGATCAAAGACATAAGGTGTTTAATAACATAACCACACATATATCAAAGGTTCTATAGAGAAATCATAATATTTATGTGGTTAATTGGGAATCTGGGGATGTAATGAGAGAAAATTATTTTTACTTGTTTTATTCCATGCAATGTAATGTTGAGGATGAAATTATTTTATCTGGGTAAAATATAATGACCTGAGATGTTAGTTCTTGTAAAAAATAATGATATTTATGATAACTTTTTTTATACAAAACTCAATATTACCAAGATAAAATATATTAGAATAACATTACGAAATATCCCTATATATTAATAAATTAAAAATCATTGTCTTTAAAAGGTAAATTGTTAATATGAGTTGACACTAAAAATTGAAATTGTCCTGACCCGAACCATCAATGCCCACCAGGATGGTAGAGAGCCAAGACACAACTACCAAATTCCCACCTCCATAGGCTAGGGGTTGGAGACACGTACTGAAATACATAACTAATATGGGAGTCCTTCGGATAATTTCCTATAAACACACACACACACACACCAAAATATCTCTATAAATAAGTTTAGTGGAATAAAATAAAAGATTGTAACATCTAGAGTAATAACCATGCCTGTAAAAAGCTTCTAGGGAATATATAAGAGTGAGGAAGTTCAATATTAAAAGTTAAGGGGAAAAATAAAAACACAAATAGAAAGATGTCTCAATATGCAAATTATTGTCAAAGTAAATGATAAGAGAGCATGGCTCCAGATCTCTAACCTTGAACACCATAAACATTGAAATGGGCCAGTGTATCCCTATGCTCATATGAAATTACTTATGACTAGTAAATCATTTTCATAATACATGACATGTGCTAGAAAATACCATGAAGTTGTGTAAATAAGCATACCCATTAGGACTCCCCAAAATCTAAATATGAAGAAATAAGATACTCAATAGAGGTAAAAAGATCAACCCATTGTAAGATAGAAATGAAATACATCAACATGGATATATATATATATATACATTATCATAAGATAAACCTAGATGAGAGAGAAATGGGATATCCATCTCATAACCATTCCCCTAAATAGAATCTTCCAATAGTTATAAAGGTTACTCAATGATTCACTATATCCCGCATATTTTTCCGAAAAGGTATCCATGTTGAGCCACACCTTTCCACTATTCCACATATTTTAGGGGACACAATCTCTAATTATAGGACTGATACCCTAGTAAAATAAGAGAGTGATGCTACATAGGTTGAATACCCTTTCCCTAACACTAGAGGAGGGTGGTACTTTTATAGTAGAGGACCCATTCCCTGTAACAATAGGAGGGTTCCACTATGATGGTAGAGGAACCATGCCCCAATCCAATAGGATGGTAAAACTTAGTAGATAGAGGACCCATGTACTGAATATGTAGTAGGATTCCACTAAATAGATATAGGATGCCCGACCTAAATCCATATAAGTGTGACACTTAGATTGTAGAGGACTGATTTCCCAATCCAATGGGAGGTTTCCACACTAATAGTACATGACCCATTCCCAGATACAATAGGAGGGTACCACTCTGATAGTAGAGGACCCATTACTGATGTAGTTGGATGGTTCCACTCCAATAGTAGAGGACCCATTCCCTAACACCACATAAGTGTTACACTCAGTAGATAGATGACCCATGACCTGAATCTACTTGAGGGTTCCATGCTCTGATGAACATATCAGATCACTTCCATCATTGAGAATCAGCTAAAACATTATCACACTCAGAAATAAAGTATATTATATACAAACCCACTACAGTGGATTCCACTACGTTTTATTTGAAAAAACACATAGGATAGGCTAATCGTTGTCCAAAATATGAGTTCAAAAAAGGAGATACAAGAGGTAGAATATTCCTCCAAAAAGAAGGTACATGGAGTGTAGGGGGGACAGAAAATGGGTAGTACCTCTATGCTTCATGTTCGTGTCCTTTCTAGTTTATGGATCTTTGTCTATGAGGTACTAAATGACATGTCTTAGCCTCTTCTGTTTGAGCTATGTTCTCTTGGCCAAACCTGTGTCCTTTAGGTCGTGTCTGTGTACACATTCCATGTACTAATATACAATATATGTGACACCCTACATGGTGTCTAGGGCTACATGGATTCTTGGGCATTTACCCCTTGTACACATTGAGTCAGTTCTCTAGGTTCACACAACATGTGGTCCATCCATGCAACATGTGATACTCATCCCCAATGTCAAACCCTAGCTGCCATAGAAATCCGACTACACAGTGTGTGTTCATCATAGTACACACCGTGTATGTGAATATTTTATACAAACCAAATAATGATTGTCATGTATTCGAAACCCATTTCCTCCACCTTGAATCATGCATAATGGCTGCCCATTTCTGAAGGTATTCATAATCGAAAAATGATTCTGAACCTTTGTTGGATGAAAATCAGTACCCATTGATCTATGGTGGACCATTTCTTGAACCATATTCCTCCTATCTCTATTGATCAATCCTAGATCCCAAATCCATGGGAATTATCCCCCATATCCTTCAAATCATTTCTATATATACCAAAATCATCAATTCTTTCATCACATGAAAATATATTTTGAATTTTGGGGTTCGATTGCACTCTAACCCACCTGAAAAAGTTAATCCAAATCCACAACTAGAAAATAAGGTTGTACCCACAAACCAATAACCACATTTTTCTAAAACCATGGCTATAGGTTTTTATGCCTAGGTTATATCCATGGTTTAGATAAAATCATTGAAATATGTATAGTTTAGAGCCATGGTTTTATTACTCGGATCAAGGTTTTTTTATATCGGTTATAACCATAGTTTTTGAAAACCATGGCTAAAGGTCCCTAACTATATCTACGGTTCATGAAAACTACGGCTATAGGTTTCCTGCACAATTACTGTACAAGTATTTTCCAGTTGGAAATTCATTGGAATACTTAAAGCCATAGTTTTCTACATATTTCTGCTATTACTATATATATATATACATTAAAAGTATACACATTAATACATAACATTTGATGTATTGTAGTGTTTAAGTGCCTTATGTTAAAAGCGGTGGTCAGGTGTTCAAATTCGACTATTGAAATTTTTTTTAGAACCTGTATCCGAGGTTTTGTTTCAAACCACAGATATAGTCTTAGTTCTAATATTTAAAACCATGGATATCGAGCTGTATCCATATTTTAATCTATACCTATAGATTTGACCCTATTTCCATGCCAATAAGTTCCATGTTTATCTAAACCATGGTTATAGGTAATAGCCATAGTTTTTACATCAATAACTATAGTTTTTTACCATGAGTATGGCCAAAATATGTAATTGTGGTAGCCATAGGGAAATGGAAAAAAATGACGAAGAACGATGGGGGAAAATCATAATAACAAGGGTGAAACAATCATTTCCCTAGATTTATTGGTTAGTGAACATAAATTGGGGATATTCTGTGTGAGAAACATAGCACAATAAGGATAAATTGAACAAAAAATTAAAATTTGTTATACGGGTGCATGTAAGGGCTCAGATTAAAGGCAGAAAAAAGAATAGAGTTTTGATCATGCTAAATATTGTAATCATATGGGAAAAATCCAAAAATGATGAGTCCTACCTTGATTTATATTGATCGTTGATGAAGAACACACTTTCCAATGATGGGGAAGATCCGTTGTGTTTGTTGTGCCTCGATTCACCTTGATCTGGTTGTAATTAGATTGCTTTATCTAAATTCACCAATGAAGGGTGGAAGAACCTCCTCTCAACGATCCCCGGGTTATGCAGATAACCATGATGATTCACTATAACTACATATTTATATAGGAAACTGGTGTAGGTCATTTAACCAAATAAATAGATTGATAAATCCACTTAACGTACCTACTAATTACTTCTTTATTCGAACACATTGTGATGAAAAACATTAGGTCGGTCCTATAGTAAATCATCCAATACTAATTCAACTATGGTCATAGATTTCCATTTTGATACTCCTTTTAAGAGATATACAAATATTTCTAAAAAATGTGTATGTTTGATATGAAATATATTTAATTTTTTTATAAAAATAATTTCAGAATCACCAGGCATCAGAATCATTGGTCATCTCAATGCTTGGATCCGAAAATATTCCGTTATTTATTTCAATGTCATTCAAGGAAAAAAGGCTCTCTACATTATTCCCTCATTCATTATTTTTGTCCTCAAAAAGTAAAAAGAAAAAAAAGGTTTGGATACTGATCCCAGACTTGGCCCTCTCTCTCCTATGAGCTCTCTTGTATGCTCCCATGCTTCCACAACACACAAACCAATGTAATGATCCATCCACACATGATCCACTCCTTCCAATACAAGATTACCACTAGGTTATCTGTGAAAGTGTCTTTATCCTCTATGTACAGCTCTCCCATGTAAAAAACATGTGTGTAGGATCAAACACTTATCTCCCCAGCAGCAACACATGGCAGATGTCCAGCAGCCACTCCAGCTGTGGGGCTATGTCAAGGTGGTAGGAATCCTCAAAAACCCTTTTTAAGATCTCAAATGGTCCAATGAACCTCTAGATTTTCTTTCCACTATGACCGAATTTCTGAAATCCTCATCGTGGGTAGGGTCTCTAGAAAACATTGTCTCCCTTATCGAAACCCAAGTGCCTATAAAATCGATATGCATACGATTTATACCTACTCTAATATCTCCTCATCCACTCACAGCTCACCAGATCATTCTCCACTATCACTTACACCATCATTATCCCAACAGGGGATGCCTCACCAATATCTGTCCAGTATAAGGGTGACCTTTTGGGTGTCCCGTTTAAGGAATTAAATGTCGACATGCCAATAGTAGAGTAATAGATATTATTATAAGAAAACTCTACCAAGGTTAAGTGATCCTCCCAAATTTGGCCAATGTCTAACATGTAATCCCTTAACATATCATATTACACCTGTATAGTGTGCTTGATTTGGAAATCTGTCTCAAGGTGAAAGGATGTACTCGTCTAAATTTGGTTCCCAAGTACATCACATCGGGATCTCCCCAATAGTGATGTAAACTACATCACACTATTAGTGTCAATTATCGACCAAACCCCATATGATCGTATGATCTATGAGACAAACATCTACCCCAAAATCTCCACCAAAATATACTCCCTAATAGAAGTTAAGTGCGTCAACTTCTTAATCCAGTCAACTATCACCTAAATGGAATCATGGACTCTCCCTATTTGTAGAATAAATGTTACAAAGTCCATGGATATGTTTTCCCATTTCAACTCAGGGCCTCAAGTGGATGTATCAGACCTTCCAAAACCGGGTGCTCAACCTTTACCTACTAACATATGTGGCACCAAGAGATGAACTGGGCCATGCTACAACTCTTCCAGACCACCAAAACATCCACTAATGGTCTTAGTACATCCTCCCCACACCAGTATATATAACCAAAGTAGAAGTGATAAAATCTCTCATCACCTAATCTCGCATCATGACTGGGACCACCACCCATCATTGAAAAAGGATTAAATGATTCCCTATTTCAAAATATGTGCATGGTGAATATCATTAGGATCTCTAGTCACATTGTACCTTATAGTAAATTCCTCCAAACTGAGACTCCCATACACATTAGAAAAGTGGATGGATCGAAACCATCGACTAAAGAAAATCTATACCCTCCTCTTATAACAGGGTCATCTGAATTGAAGATAAATTCTCATACACCTCCTCCACCAAGAGAGTTTGGGACTTCCTACAAAGGGAATCAACCACCACATTACCCTTCTTAAGAGTATAGAATATTCCAAAGTCATAGTCCTATAGAAACTAAAACAAGAACATCTTAATTAGGTTAAAGTCTCTCTAAATGAATACATACCCAATAATCTAATCATCTGAGTAAAAAAAGCACCCTCCCAGAATATAGTGCCTCCACATCATCATGGTGAAGACTATCACTATTAACTCTTGGTCATGAGTCGTGTAGTTGTTCATGGGAGGTATCAACTACCTAAACTCATATGTGATCACTGTCTACCGCTGCATCAAAATGTAGTAGATCCTAACTCTAGATGTGTCAAAATACACTACGTACTTCATGATCTCTTCTGGTAGTCTCAAAATAGGATCACTCACTGGTCGTAATCTTAACACCTAATATCATATCGAGAACTTCTCAATCCTATGAAATGAATTCCATTTCAATGTCAGAGCACTCAAATGGGAGGTAATATTGGTTAAGTCTTCTAGAAAACTATTTTAGTACCCAACAAATGCAAAAAGATTCCACAGCTCTGTCATTCTCTTAGGTGGATCCTAAGAAATAATTGTATCAATATTTTCTGTGTCCATAGCTAATCCAAGTCCTTAAATGAAATTCCACATAAATTGATCCTTGTAGATCCAAAACTAGAACTTCGAGTGATTACCATAAATACGATGCTCCCAAATCTCGTCTTGGACCATCCTCATGTACTCTGCATGATCCTACTCTAACGTAGAGTACATGAGTATTTCATAAATGAAGAAAAATTAAAATTGGTTCAAGTATGGATGAAAGATTTAGGTCATAATAACCATAAACATTTTAGGGGAATTTGTCACACCATAAGGAATCACTAGGACCTTGTAGTGTTCGTAGAAACATCAGAATTATGGAATTTGAATATTAGCCTCACGAACTCCAAACTGGTAGTAGTAAGATATGAGAATGATTTTAGAGAACCATATCACACCACCAAACTGATCAAAGATGTCATAATTTCTTTTATATGGGTACTGGTTCTTTATTTTGGACTAGTTCAAGTGATTATAATCCACACAATGTCATAAGACCCATCCACATTTTTCACAAAGAACACCAAACCTGGATAAGGGGACACAATGGGTATGATAAAACCCTTTTTAAATAGTCCTCTAACTACAACCACAACTCTTGGAGCTTGATATGGTCCATATAATATTCTATAGAAGATACTAGAGAACTATCAACATGAAAGTACATAAAAACTCCATCTCCATCCTCATATGTATTCCCAGAATGTCCTCAAGGAAGATTTCTATATAATTCTCCCCAACCAATGGAGTATAGATTCCTAAAGACTCCCACTGTGAAAACAGATACAATTTCAAAATAATAAGAAATGGGATGAAACCTCCTACATTCATGACCCACTTGATCTACCATGAGATCTCTCTCACCCACAGAGGATAATCTCATCCCATCAGTCCAAAGGCATCTGACCCATCAGTAATGATGGTCGATATTGAGTAAGACCATGGAAAAATAGTCCAAACACAAGATGATCTCACAAGGTATCATCGTGATTAACAATTAGTCCCATGAGAAACTATCTCTACAAAGAGATAGATCTCATTTCCATTAGATAAAAAAATCGAAGAAGTATTCCCAGTAGGAACCCCGAGGGAATGTTATTGGACCAAGGTCTCAATTTGGAGACCCAGATCTCACAGTAGGAGTAAAAAGATAAATGAATGACTTCGACATATTCCTACGAGTAGAAAATCAAGAGCAGAATATATGTAGATCATACCTATATTCATATCAGGATATGCTGGGTCATAAGACTCTATATACTTCAGCTACCCACAGCCCCAACTGCTAGTTTATAGATCTAAGCGTGGGTCCCCTGGTGGGGGTGGTGGAATGATCTCATAATGTTATCCACCATCAGTAGCTACTTCTATGAGAGAACCACCTGCTCCTTTACATACTCCACCTTTCTGGAGGCCTCCCTATCCTTTCCTGGGAGATCCATGATCATGGCGATATCGTGGCGGTCAATCCACTATATTCCTACCCTCCTCATCACATAGTGTCAAGAACCGACCTTCCGTGTGACCTCACCCATAATATACATAAAACTCCCCCATTTTGAGCTTCACCTTCCTAATGTTTGGTCTCTATGTCACAAGACCACTTGCACAAGTTTTTCCATGATAATATCTCCGGCAATGAGATTCTTCTAACTAGAACCTGCTAGCTGATGTAGACAACTCATCCCTATAACTCCCAATTCCTGCTCCATTTGCATGGATTCCCTCAAATAAGAAGTTTTATATTACCAAAGGACATTCTGACACTCCATCATATGTGCGAATTGAAAGGTGTAACATGTTGTCATATATGTCTATGCGAAGACCCTTCTCAAACATCCATGCTCAAAAGTATCCACCCCAAATTATTTTGAGGGAGTACCATGTGAGGTTATGAAACCAAACAACCTACTCAACAACTTTCATCCCTCACTACTGCAGATATAGAATTGACTAAATCTGAACTAAACCCAAGAATGTGGGGTAATAATCCTCATGAAATAGCTATTGGAATTTAATCCATGAGAGTGCCAACTCATCAATAATTTGTGCAACTAGACTCCACTATCTCCGAGCTACTCCTTGGAAAATAATAGCTACTATAAAATCACCATACCAGTCGGTGCTTGAATAATTCTAAACATTCAAATTACCATCTCTATCAAATCATCCACAGCCAAGGGCTCTGGTTCCCTACGAATCCTCAATGGACTCTAACACTTGAAATCATGGAGTGTGATATGAATGCACACATCCTTATCCTACCCCAATAGTATATTATTCTTATTGATAGTTGGGGGTGTTTCTACCTAACTTCCTTTAGAAAGCATGTTGTTTGATGGACCATAAATTGAGGCCTCATCACGCATTAGATCATCATCCTGATCCTATATAGGTAACCTAGTTGGATGTATCTTCAGAGGTATCCAAAAAGTAATCAATACGTACCATGGTTAGATGAGAATATATTTACGGGGAGCTGACTGAAGAAGGATATTCAAAAGACTCAGTCATTTATGATGCATATACCAATGTTCCCTGCAATCAATGTATCGGTATGCAGATTTGACAAGTAGGTTGTCATAGTCTAGGTGAATGGATAAGTAGGCTTCCACACCAACACAGGGTTCCCTAGCCTGAAGGCTAAACACAAGACACTTTAACGCCATTTTCCTAAGTTCCCAACCAAACCTAAGAAGGGGATATAACTCCAATCATCATCCTGAGGTCAAACCACATTTGATACCAATCAGTCATGACCCAACCCATCAAATCCTGCCTAGATGACGGAGAGCTGAATCATAACTACCCTAAAACCACATTTATAGGATGGAAGCTGGAAACAATCACTGAATAGAATAAATCATATGGGAGTAAATTTCCTAAGCACCTGTACGCATGCACGAAACCATCTCCATGCAGAAGTGTAGAGGAATAAAAGAAAATATACTAATATCTAGAGTAATAACTATGAATATATAAAACCTAAAGGGGATACATAAGATAATGATAGTGCAATCCAAAAAGTAAAGTGGAACAATATGTTCCCAACTAGAAATAATACTCAACCTGAAAATAACTAGAAAAGTAGATATTGAGAGATGTTGACTTTAGATCTCCAATCCTTGAGCACTGTATACGGTCAAACGCACCAAGGTATCCCTATGCTCCTCTAAAATCTCCACCGACCTGTCCATTGCTTTCATATGACCTGAAACGTGGGGTGAAATCCCATGTAAGGTTGAGTATATATATATATATATATATATACCCAATAGGATGCTATGAAAGAAAAAGGGAGAGAAATATGAGATGTGATAGAGGAAAATATCTCAACCCCTAGAAAGAGTGAAACAAAATCCAAAAAAATATAGACACACACACACACACACAGATATATATATATATATATATATGTGTGTGTGTGTGTGTGTGTGTGTGTGTGTGTGTGTGTGTGTGTGTGTGTGTGTGTGTGTTATCATAAAAGAAAACTAGATGAGAGAGAAATGGGACCTCCATCTCATAGGCTAGTCTAGGATGAGAGTCTTCCAAAAGTTTTAAAGGTCTATCAATGATTTCTAATGTCACACACATCTATTTGAAAAGGTATCAATGTGGAGCCACACCTTTCCAATATGATGCATAGTTAAGGGGACACCATCTCTAAGTATAGGACCCATACACTAGAACAAAAGTAGGGTGAAAATATAGAGTTAGAGGACCCATTATCTAAAACCACATGAGGGCACCACTCTAATGGTAGAGTAACCATTCCCTTATTGAATAGTATTGTGACACTTTGATGGTAGGGGACCCTTACCTTGATCCAACTGGTGGGTTCCAATCAGTAGATAGGGGACCCATGCCATGAATCTATACGGGGTTCCACTTATTATATAGAGGACCCATTCCTTTAATCAACAGGAGGGTTCCACACAAATACTATATGACACAAGACCTTATCCAATTGGAAGGTGATACTCTGATGATATAGCACCCATGCCCTGATCTGACATTAGGGTTCCACTCTAATGGAAGAGGATCCATTCCCTGGACCAACTAGAGGGTTCCACTCTAATGGTAGAGGAACCATGACCTGAGTCTGCATGAGGGTTCCACTCAGTAGATTGAGGACCATTTCCATGACTCTATAAGAGGGTGCCACTCTATGATGATATTGTCCAATCATTATCATCATCGAGCACTACTTAAATAATCCTCACACTCAGAACATCTAACATCTATCTCAATATCTAGTATGAGGGATTCCATCCCATTCTTTGTGGAATAAAACTCAAGATATGCTACTTGGAGGCTGAAATGTGCGTTCAAATAAAGGACATATGAGAGGTAGAAGTTTCCTCTAAAAAGGAGGTACAAGGCCTGTAGCGGACCCACATGAAATGTGGTCTCTCTCTAATGTCTGGTCGTGTCCTCACTAGTTCATGGAAATCTAGGAATGTAGTACTATATGGAATGTAACGTACTCCCTAACATGTCTTGAACTCCTAAGGATGATCTGTGTTGTCTTGGCCATGTTCGTGTCCTTCAAGTCATGTTCATGTACACTAGCCGTGTGCCAGAACAGGATGTGTGCCCTACCCTACACGGTGACTAGGGCCACAAGGACTAGTAGGTGTGACTCCTTTTACCAGATGAGTCGATCATATAGGTTTATAATTAATATGGTCCCTATACACAGTGCCTGATATTAAACTCCAAAAGAAAACCCTAGCCACCATAGAAACCTTGAATGACACTGCATGTTCGTCACTGTACAATCCATGTATGTCAGGATTTTCCTGAAACTGGAGAATGGTTCACATGTCTTCCTGGACTTTTTCCTATGCCTCAAATTAGGCATAATGGAAACCAATTTTTGAAGGTATTCATCTCCTGCCAATGATTTTGGCCCTACAGTGGTAAAAAATCATAACTTATTGATTCATAGTGGACCATTACATGCCACATGCTCCTCTTATCACTTCTGATCATTCCCAGATCCTAGTTTAATTGTAATAATCACCCATATCTCAAAAATAATTCAAATATTTAACCACATAATCAATTTTTTCATCTCACGTGAATCATTTAGAAATTTATGGGTTCAATCACACTCGATCCATCTCTGAAAAGTCAAACTAAGGCTTGATGGGCTAACTATAGAGAATCATGAAGAACGATGGGGGGAACCATAATAATAATAGTGAGAAAATAATTTTCCACAAATTATTATACAACATATATTGATTGGGGATATCTAGGGGAGAAACATAGAGCAATAGAGATAAATTGAATAAATAATTAAAATATGATACACATGCGCATGAAATGTCTCAAATTAAATTCATATAAATAAATTGATTTTTGATCATGATCAATATTTTAATCATAAGGGTGGAATCAGAAAATGATGAGTCCAACCTTGATTCACATCGATCATTGGTGAAGAACAAAGCTACCAATGACAGAGAAGATCTCTTTCATTCATTTATCCTCGATTTTCCATGATCAGGTTTCCATTTGATCACTAGATCTCAATTCTCCAATGAAGGGTTGAAGAACCACCTCTCGATTGTCCCAATGTTATGGCCCTAACCATGGAGATTCTCCAAGAAAACATATACATAGATGAAACTATTGTAGTTAATTTAATAAATTAACTAATTAATCTACTAAACATACTCTACAATGATCTATTTATCGAAATATCCCACACCAACCAACTTTAGGTCAATTATAGGGTAAATTCCACACTTCAGATTCAACAGTGGTCTCTGATTTCTATTTTGAGACTCTTTCTAGGATATATCCTAGTATTTATGAGAAACTGTGAATACATAATATAGAATATATTTAATATTTTTTTATAAAGTCAATTACGGGGTCACTAGGCCTTAGAATCCCTCCATGTATCAACTTCTTGCACTGTAAATATTCATTAATATATTTAAAAGTATTATAAAGAAAAATAGTGTGTCTATAGGTAATTTTAATTAAAGGAGTTATCTATATATATATATATTTCATTAAAATATAAATTTTATAATTTAATAATTTAAATTAGATAAAATAAACCTTATTTTTAGTTAACCATATAAAATTATACTAATTATGAATTTTTAAACATTTTCTTAAATTGTTGTATTTAGCTAAAAAACCTGAGATTTATGATAAATATAATTTCCATGATTTTATAACAATCAAAGCATAACATGTAAGATTTAAAACCCATTAAATATATAAAATATGAAATTAAGGAATAAAATAATTCATTTTTAAAAATTATATATACCTAAAAACCTAGTTCTGAAAATTTTTATAACTAAAGCATAATGTTTGTTTAATATAAAAAGAATTTTTTTTCTAGACTGTTCTTTTAATTGAGTAATATTTTGGTAAAATTTTAGATATTCCTTGGATTCAAATTAAAATAAACTAATTTTTTTTTATAAATAATCAATATATTTCATAATATTTATTAAAAATAATAATTTTACTTCACACATAAAATTATGGCTTAAAATCACAATTTTCCTAAAAACTGTTTCTGTGAGTTTAGTACATCAAATTGGAAACTAACATTTATTAACCATAGTAATTTTATTTTATAAAATAATTTTCATATTAAAATTATAATTCTCAATTTAGGTGATAATATAAATTTCAATTGTGGTCATTTTAATTAACTATGATAGGTAAAAAAGAAAAGTTAACTAGGTAAAAGTACACTTCTGTAAAAACAATACTAAAGTGGAACGCCTTTAAATTACTCTTGGATACCTCCAAAATTAATTTGAGTAATTTTAGACCTAACCATTTTCAACACTCCATAATTTCAAATTAGTATAGTCTTTTACCTCCAATAGTGTAATGATATAAGTAAATAAGTAAAGGGTGTTTCCAACACTACCGCTCCCTTCACCGATAAAAGTGGACTCTTCAACCCCTTCATGCAATACCCTTTCCTTCCAATTACCCTTTTTAACTCTTTCATTTCACTATAAATATAACTTTATCCTACAAAATTAATCTATTTTTCATAAATATTTATCTTATTCCCTTCAAATTCAAGAGAGTTTCCAAGGAAAAATTAAGTCTCTGACGTAAGTATTATCTCCTTCTTATGTTTTCGTAGTTAATCAAACTATTCCAAAAATAATTTCACCAAAATAATTTTATTAATTAATTATCATTATTATAATTATATTCTGTTATATTAATGGTACAACCTTTAGTTATTCATTTCCATCCACCTAGAAAAACAATGGAATGTCAATCGTGCATGTGCATAGACTACTGCCTCCATGAAGAATCATTATTCAATTTCCCTTAGGGTTTTTAATTATTTATCCAAACATATTAAGATTGGTTTAAAAATCATAAAAATATCAAAATAATATCATTATTATTTTTTTATAACATATTATGTGAAAATAAACTTCTTTTTAACCATACTCACCAATCGAGTTAAAGCATGTTCAATTCTGGGCCAGTTTAACCACCAAATTGTATAATGCTTCAAAATACTATTGTGGAAAAATATAGGTATAATTAACCATAATTTTCACACATATATATTACATTTCAATAGTTTAATATCCAATATATTTTACAAATACACACTTTGGTATTGTAAATGTTTAATGTGTTTGGAAACTAGATACATAATCTACCTCTTTCCTGAATGATCTTCAACATATCACTCTAAGATATTAAAAATAGTACTGTTATTAGGAATAAACTACTTAAAACCTTTATCCATAACCTAGAGAAAGTAAACATAGGAAATTGTGTGATTATATTATTAGTAAAGGAAATAAGAGAGATATCAATTATCACTTAATCATAACATTAGCATAAGGATATGAGAATATGGACTAAACATTTGAAAACTATAAGTTGTGTATTATATATCATAATATTACTTCATGAAATAAATATTGGATGTTTATAAGACATTAATCATAAAGTAATAAAATAATATGACCCATGATAGATAAATATAGACAAAGGAATGTGAAATAAATAGACGATTATCACATCCATGTCCTTATTTTCAAGTATTTTTCTCTTCTATTCTTGGACTATATATTCACCTAGGTTCCCCCGATGTTCCCATTGAAACTTAGAAGAAAAATAGGGTTTTTGGGTGGCCAAAATAGGCTGTATCATTTGGCCTCATAGATAACTAAATCGTGCAGATAAACCATATACATGTGTCCAGATGATTAAATTTTTTAATTTATTCCAATTTTACCTTAAATAAATAAACCTAATTAGCTAATTTTTTCCCCCATTTGATCGTAGCAGTCATTGAAGTCTCCCATGCTACCTCAACCTCTCTTGGAACTCATTTTTTATAGTGATTTTTGTGGAGAAACTTCAAGATTTCTCAAGTAAGTGATTCCTCTATTGTTTTTCTTCCATTTCCATAGGGTTTCTTCCCTCCTTATTGAATTTCCAAATGTCCTGTAACTATGGTTTCGTACCTGGGGTATATTTATTGATAGGTTTAATCTTGTGGATTAGGTTTTTTTCCATCCCCCTTATGGTGCGGCGGTGGTGTGGGTGTTGTTTCGCACAAAGATTCTCTAATTTTCACATCTAGAGTAGGTGATTCCTGGTGTAGAAATTATTTTATGAATTTGCCTTTCATGATTGACCTATTTTTCATTTTCCTCTTCCATTTTTTTTGGTGAGAAAACCATTTTTTGTACAATTAATTAAGTGGTTGATTTTTAAGAAGCATTTCTGTAGGAAAATGTGTGTTTTCATGTGTACTACATGTTGTGTCTTTTGGAATTATTTTATGAATTGTGTAACTAGTTTTTAAAATGTTGTTAAGGATAAAAAATCTGGTTGGGTGTTGTATTGTAGTGAATTTGGTCTTGAAAAAGGATTTTTGAATGGAATTTCTTGTGCAAAGCATTGTTTTACTTCATAAAATTGGTTGAAAAAAAATTTAAATGGTTTATTGAGTTACACAGAGGGTGAAAATACATGTTTGTGTACTTTATTATGTGTTTATGATTCAAAAATGGTGTTTTATATGAAAATGGTGATCTTATGTGAAATTAGTATTTTATAACAGCTGGAATTTGATTGAGCACAAAGAGGCCAACCCAGTTATAAAGGTGGGTGGACTAGGACTATTATGCTAGTGATTCGATAGTGGTACCGTCCCAATTTCACTTATAAAGTTTGAAAACAAAAACAATAACTAAACCGTGATGATATTTTGGGACTACTACGGCATTGGGGTTTCCCCACGTAGTGGGTCGTGGATGAGAAGAATATTGGTTATGACTACTTTCACACCGAGATACGATGTACCTTGGCCCCACATCTAATTAGTGCCTAATGGTGTTCCCATGTCAAGTGACCATTCCATATATCATACTTACCAATAGCATAAAATGTGTTTTTATGGAAAATTTAGTAGTATGTGTGTTTTATTTAATGGTGTATATTCTCCAAGTTTCCCACTTGAAATTTGTATCATTTAAAGTTGCATATTTTAAAAATTGCTACTAGAATTTATCATTTATAAAAAATTGAAATCTTTTTGTATTAAAATGTTAAGCATAAAGAATATTTTAGGGTGGAATCATATTGGGATTAGGATCACACCCTAATTACACCTTTGGGTGGAATTAGACTTGATAATGTTTGAGACAGGTAAGGTAAAGGTCCTTAGAGACGACAATTTGGGTTGTTAGATTCTTTTTAGGGTATGGTGTTGTGGAGAGGGTTTGGGTTAATGTCCTATTTCATGTGGTGGTCCTTGAGTCAAACATTCTACTCCTTTTGAGTTGTGTGTCTCTTTTTTTAGAAAACTATTCATTTTAATTCTGAATTTTATTAAAGGATTTTTTGGATTAAATTTTATGATTCAATTAATTTATTATTGTTGGTTTTTTATGTTTTTAAACATGGTTTAATCATTCCAAAACATTTATTTATAATACCCAGGGACATGTGCCATACTGTGGGGATAAGGAATAACCTTCAGTTCTTGCCACAGATCGGGTTGGGTGTCCGTTTGGATGGAGAACCAATCTGCTTCATGAAACAATGTTATCAAAGTAGGATAAGATCTTTGGGTCATATTATTTTGGCTGAGTTAAGCTAGACAGTAGGTAGTATTGTCGAGGATCGTAGTTCTAATTGTGAGTAGGATTCTTGGAATTTACCCCTCGTGATAGACCTCCACTCCCCATGGGATGTTGGGATTGTTTGTTTGTCTTCTCCTCCAGGTAGGACGTGTGGGATACAAACTGCACGTGGACATTATTTCATGGTGAATTAGTTTTTTGTTTCATTGTTGTGATGAGTTTTATTTATTTACATTTGTCTTTGTTACTGAAATTTTTCATAACTGTTGTACCAATGTTTACTCTTGTGACTATTATTATTCACCCATTATAGGATGCTGGAGGGATTTCTCCATCATCTCTTGACAAAAGGTAAGTAGAAGCTATGGTATGGGCTATCCAACATTTACGATAGTGAGAATATCCAACTCCTTCACAAGTAATAGAATATTAGCTTGGTCATAGGAAGGAAAAATCCTAGAAGTTTTTGAACAACATGCCACCTACCTTATGAGGTATCACAAACCCTAGGAATCAGAATACTGGATTGTGAAAATTTAGTACATGTTAGAGTTCCTTAAAACACCTATTGTGGATAGGGTGAAATTTTCCTCATTTATTTTAGAGGGTCCCCTCCGCAAGTGGTGGGAATCTTTTCTTCAAGATAGGAATCATGAGAATATGAGATTGAATGACTTCATGGTTTTCTTCAACAACTAGTACGGTTTAGAAGTCTTGTCTTATACCACATCCCATTATTTTATGGAAATCATATAGGGGGACCATTCAATGATGGAGTATGATAATCACTTCACCGAATTTGTTTGATATGCACCTGAAATGGTCTCTAATGAGAAGATGAAGGCCCATCAGTTCAAGAGGGGTTTTTGGAAAAATATATATTCCCAGGAATATGTTTTTAATCTGAAGACCTATGCAGATGTGGTTAATCAATGTTGTATAGTAGAGATTGATCCCAAGGAAAGATCTAGTTTCTCTAGGATTTTTTTTGTGATGGACAGTGGTAGTTCATCGGAGAAGAAAAGGAAGAGATAAGAGTATAAGAATACGAGAGGTGGTAGTTTAGGCCATCCTCCAAGATAGTTCTCATCTGTGGCTTCTGATGCGAGGTTTTTCATGTGCCACTCATGTGGGAGGCTAGGGAACACCTAACCTAAATGTTAATATAATCAAAGGACTTGTTCTTAGTTTGGATCTATGGGGTCACTTACAACAATTTTGTAAGGTGATGTGTCCACTATATAGTGGGGAAGGATCAGTGGATTTAGGGGAGTTCCAGTACAGTTGGATCCATCTAGAATAGTGGGATCTCAGTTTTGTGGTTGTGGTAGCAAGGAAATGTTGTATTCTAGGAAGAGACAATTTAGGGATGATCCACAATTGAGTGGCCATTCTCAGGCTGAGATGAGGCATCTCCATACTATGGATTAGGGACCAGCAGGATTATATACCTGGTCTTCAATAGTTCAATGTACTGTTTTGACTGAATATTCTTTATCTTTTGTCATCTATGATTTTGGTGATTCTATTTATTGTATTTCTTTACGTATGGTTAACCTTTTGAATTTTCCAATGGTGTTTTTGCCTTTTTCATTAGAGTTGGTGAGGTTATTGGGTAAGAAGTTGGATCAAGATCTCTGGTTCCCATTGTGTGCACTTTTTCTGACAGGGGTTGAGATGTTGTCAGACCTCCTGATCTTGGATATGAACCTTTTTGAAATAATCTATATCATGGATTATCTAGTGTAATTTCAAGCACATATCAATTGTTATAGTTGGTAAGTGAGTATCATGGCATCTGATGTGATTCCCTAGGTTTTTCTTAGGGAATGGGATCCTCAATCAGGTTGGATGGGACCTACACTCCTAGAGTTGGGGAAACCTGTCATCCAGTTATCATTTCTCACCCTAGAGTAAAATGTTCATACTCCTGAGGGGGGATTGCCTCATGTATTGTATGAGTTCCTAGATGTACTTACAGATGATTTTTCAGGCTTTCCCCCGGAGTGGTACGTGGAGTTATTTATATATTTGGTGGAAAAAACCATAGCCAGTATCTATTCCATCAAATTTTATATCCCCCACTATGTTGAGGAAATTAATGATACATCTGGGTGATTTGGAAGCCAAAGGATTCATTCACCCTAACGTCACTCCTTAGGCTGCTCCTGTTATTTTTGTGAAGGAGGATGACAGGTCCATCTGATTGTGCATTGACTATAGAAATATGCATAAGAAAACCATAAAAAACAAATATCCTTTTCCTCCAATAGATTAATTATTTAATAAGTTGAAGGGAAAAAAGTGGTCTTCCTAGATAGACCTACATTCTGGTTTCCACTGAGTTAGGGTGAGAGAGGCATATATCCTGAAGAAAACATTCCAAAGTAGGTAAAAACACTTTTAGTACTTGGTTATGCCATTTGGATTGATCAACGCTCCTATGGTATTTATGGAACTCATGAATATGGTGTTCTACCAATATCTTAACTCCTTCATCGTGGAATTAATGGATGACATCTAGGATTACTCTAGATCTGAGAAAGAGTAGGAGCATTATTTATGGAATGTGTTGGGAACTCTAGAGGATCATTGACTTTAGGAAAAGCTATCCAAGTGGACCTTTTAGATCAGGGAAGTTAAGTTTCAAGGTCATGTCATCTTGCAATAGGGGGTTTCAGTGGATATTAAGAAGACCAGTGCATTCATTTCATTGGATAAACTGAATAATGTGTTCGAGATCAGGAGTTTCCTCAGCCTGGAAGGTTACTATAGGTGGTTTGTTTGGGATTTCTTTCAGATTTCTATGCTCATGGACACACTCACCCAAAACGGGGTGAAGTTTGAAGGGGGACAGAATTTAAAGGATACTTCAATAAGTTGAAGTGGTGATTTACTACCACCCACATTTTGATCTTACCCAAATCTGAAAAGGGATATGTTTTTTATTGCTACACTTAATGGATGGGACTCGAGTGTGTTATTATGCAGGGCGATCACGTGGTCACGTATGGACCTCTCCATATCTGACTACTTGAAAAGAATTACCTAACCCATAAATTAGAGTTAGTAGTGGTGAGGTATGCATGGAATACCTGGTGTCACTACCTCATTGGGAAGAATTTTGTGGTCTAATCCGATCATAATAGATTAGCCTACAACTTATCGAAGATGGATCTTAATCAAAGGCAAAGTTGTTGGATAGAGTATTTGTAGGGGTACGACATTGATATCATCTATATGCTAGGAAAGGATAATTTGGTTGTTGATTCCTTTAAAAGGAAAGTTCTGGTGTAGGATTTGAGGAAGTCTAGTTATGAGTGGGCTCTGATGGTGCACTTTTCCCAGATTACTTGGAGACCTTGGAGCACAGTAGAGGTTCATTCTTGGTGAGTGTTCAGTTGAACACTTCTCTTCTCGATTTTATTTTTTTGTGGAATCCCAATGATGATATATGTCAGTGGTTAATGCAGTACCTTCATGATGGGGAGATTTCTTCTGATTGGTCCTTGTCTTTCGAGGGCATCTTGTGCTTCAAGGGTTGTTCAGTGGTTCCATTGTCTCTGAGGAAATTAGTGATGCAGGATAGCCACCAATCTTAGTGCACTATTCATCCATGTGCTATCAAAATGTATTATGTTGTTTGTTGGCAGTTTTGGAGGCCAATTATGAAATGGTATATAGCTAATTTTATATAATGGTTTTATACAAGTCGGTAGGTGAAAGGAGAGCATCAAAGGCCCTTTGGTATGCTTCATATGTCACCCATTCCTATATGGAAGTGGGATGAGGTTTCCTGGCATTTCATTATTGTCTTACCTCGTACACATCAGGGTAAGAATTCTATTTGGGTACTGATTGATCATTTAACCAAATCAGACCACTTTATTCTGATTAGAGATACAACTAAAGTAGATGAGCTGGGCATATTGTATATTTAAGAGGTGGTAGGGATTCATGGTGGTCCATTAGTAGTTTTATTAGATAGAGACCTCTTTTTTACCTCTTGGTTTTTGGAAGGCCTTCAAAAGGCTTTCTGGTCATAGATTAATATGATCATGACATACCATCCTCGAACCGATGGTTAGATGGATCAGTCCAATCATATTCTTGAGGACATGCTTCGTTCATGTGTTTTGGACTTCAGTATTTCATGGGATAACCATTTGTTATTGGTCAAGTTTTATTATAATAACAATTATCAATACTTTATTTGAATGGAACCTTTTGAGGTGCAATATGTTTGGCCTTTTCTGTCCCCTCTATGTTGGATCGAGGTAGGTGAGACCTCACTGTTGGGGACGAGTCTTATGCAAGAGACATTTGAGAAGGTCAAATTGATCAGAAAACAATTATTAATAGCTCAGAGTCACCAAAAATCTTATTTTGGTCAGAGGAATCATGATATTGAGTTCTTTATGGGTGATTTGGTATTCTTGAAGTTGGATCCTCATATAGGACATCATTGTTTGGGGAAGCATAGAAAGATGAGGTTGAGATATGTCAGACTTTTTCTGATCACCAATAGAATTAGAAAGGTGGAATACCATTTATCCTTTCCTTCTCAATTTACATCTATTCATAATGTATTCCTTGTGTCTCGATTGAATAAATACATCAAGAATATTCAACCCATGTTAAATTGGGAAGAGTGGGAGATATAGGTCGATTTATCAGTATTTGAACGGCCAATGCGAAGAGTGGATTCCCAAGGTAAGGTTATTAGAGGAAATTCTATTCTATTAGCTGGGGTCCTTTGGAAAGATCAGAATTATGTACCCTAGACATGGAGTGGAACTTAGGGGTCAATCAAGAGCACCCATTCTTGTTTTTTGATTAAGCTTCGGGTTGAATTTATAGGGCGGAATGGCTTTCATGGTGTGTATAATTATCTTATACATGTCCTAATTTTTAGGTATTATTATAATCTATTCTTGGAATATTTTTACCTATAGGTTCTCCCTAGGTTCTATAATAAATTTGGATGAAAATGAGGGTTTTTGGGTGGCCAAAATAGGCCACATAGTTTGGCCGCACAATTTACAAAACTGTACAGACAAACCACACATAGGTGTCCTGGTCATTATTTTTTTTATGTTATTCCAATTTTTCCCTCCCAAAAATAAACCTAATCCTCCCCTATCATCCATTATTCTACCCTAGCTACCATGGAAGGCTACCAAGCTCCCTCTACCTCTATTAGAACTCATTTTTAATGGGATTTTTGTGGGGAAACATTAAGATTTCTCAAGTAAATGATTCCTCCTTTTTTTTATTCCATTTTCTTAGGATTTCGTCTCTATTGAAGTTACAAATGTCTAACAACTAGGTTTTTGAACCTTGGGTATAATTTTGTGTTTCTTGGTTTAATATTATAGATTTGGGTTTATTTTAATCCACTTATGGTGCAGTGGTGGTGCATTTGAAGTTTCTTAGAAATATTTGTGGTTTTTGACAACTAATGTTGGTGATTACATGTGTAGAAATAATTTTATGAATTTATCTTTCTTGATTGAACTTCTTTTCATGTTCCTATTCCATTTTTTACGTGAAAACTATTTTTTGTAGAATTAATTAAGCGTTTAATTTTAAAAAATATCTTTTGTATGAAAATGAGTGTTTTTCATGTGTAATCCATGTTTTGTTTTTGAGGATATTTTATAAATCATGGAATTGGTTTATTAAAATTTCTTAGGGCTGAAAAATATGGTTAGGTGTGTTATTGTTGTGAATTAGGCCTTGAACAATGGTTTTTAAATAGATTTTGTGGGCAATGATTTTTTATACTTCTTAAAATTTTTTGATGAAAATTTTAAACAATTACTAAGTTACACAAAGAGTGCAAAGACATGTTTGTGTATTGTTTAGTGTGTGTATGACTCTTAAATGGTATATTTTTTTTAAAAATGGGGATTTTATGTTCAGTGGGTTTTTTTTAACATCTGGAACAGGATTGAGCACAAAGAGGGAAAATCAGGTATCTATGTGGGAAGACTAGGACTAATATGCTAGTGATCTGGTAGTGGTATCATCCCTATTTCACTTCAAAAGTTTGAGGATGACAATACTAACTAAACTTTACGATGTTTGGGGACCACAAGGAAATTTGGGTTTCCCCTCCTAGTGAATAGTGCATGTGAAAGATATTTTTTATGGCTACATTTACACCGAGGTACAATCTACCTAGGTCCCCACAGCTAACTAGTGCAATTGGTGTCTCCAAGTCTAGTTATTATTAATTATATCATACATAAAGTCAGTATACAATGTGTTTTTTCGATACTTTCTGTTTGTTTTCATAGTGAGTTATTGTGGAGAAGTTTTGGGGGTGAGGTATCCTTTCCATGTTGTGGTTATTGAGTCAGAAATGCTACTCCTTTTGAGTTGTTGACCTCTTGGGGTTTTTTTTAAACTATGTATTTCAACTCAACATTTTGTTAATGGATTGTTTGGATTAAATTTTCATTTTCATATTATTTATTTTTGTTGGTTGTTTCATGTTTCTAAACTCGAGTAAATCTTTCTTACACATTTATTTATGATACCCGGGCCCTTGTGCCAGCTCGTGGGGACAAGGAACGCCCTTTGGGACTTAACACGGATCAGGTTGGGTGCCAGTTTGGAAAGATACTAGATCTATTTTGTGATAATAATTTTGGGCCTACCCATCACATAATCTTAATCCATTCATATGCACACTATAATATCATAAATCATTCATCGTATATCACAACCTATGGAAAGGAAAGAAGTTTTATAAAAATATCATAATTATAAAAAATCAAAAAAAGAATAAGGATCGTATCATTGGATCATATCCCCAGTAAATATTAAGTAACATCAAATTATGTCATCTTAGATGAAAGTTATTTTAAAAGATCACATGGAAAATTTATTTAGAAAAATACCCTTTTCAATTTGAAATCACTTCATTAAAATATAAAACATTACAAAATATTATTGAAAAGATATTGTTTTAAAATAAAATTGGAAACCTGTTATGGAAGATTCAATTAATTTAGTAGTGTTTATTGTGTGATGTTATATTCAAGTAATATGACTTTAAAAATATTCATTTAACATTTTATGTAACATGTAAAAATTTCCCCATTTAAAAAAACAAGAAGGTGTATTTTAAACCATTTTTTACAAATATATACATTATTAAAATAAATTTGAACAATAATATAATAATAGTAATAACATTCTTGAAAACATTAATTTAAAATATGTACATAGAAGAAGAATTATTTTTTATCGAAGATAGATATAAAGTCTATTTTCCTTAAAAATATTATTGAAATATCTTCTGTAATTGAAGAGAGAAAAATTAAAGAAAAACATATATTATCTAGAAATATAAATAGGATAATAATCATCATGATATTATTGAGAGGTTTATCATGAAAGTTCATCACTATACACATAAACATAAACAATCTTGATACAAAATGAGATTTTAACACAAAATGATTACCTATTTTGTAAATATTAAATAATAATCCCCTTGAAATAATGACCCATAAATGGATATGTATATCCAAAAAATTTCACGATAAGAATCAAAAAATAAATTTATTGTCAGTATATAAACAACATAAATGAAACAAGTGGTGAATATGTAATGTGTCTCTTGGAATAAAAATGAGATGAAAATCTCGTTCCTCAAGATTCATATTAATTCTTATTTATTCTAAAATCCTGAATAATAAATATAGATTTATTATAAATGTTTTATAAAAAATATTAATATATATATAATCCTATATAATATTTATTATAACATCATATCAATCGTTTATTAATAACTATTAATTAAAATCACTCCTCCAGGTGATAATTGCTTTATTTTTCAAGAATGTTTCGGTTTAGTAGTCTCGGTATTTATACTTTGATCAGGGTTCCATAATATCCATAATTTAAACCCTGATATTAATATAATTTAAATTATTTATATTTATATTTATATTCATCTATAAAATATATAGATATAAAGGTAACGTACACCATTCATGGAGATGGTAGGTCAAACATATGTGTAGACACTCTTTCCATTTTTTGATGGATGGAATGAAATAATGTCAAAAAACAATTAAAATTATAATTTTCCAAATAATTATTATATTATATATATCATATATATTCATTACATTTATCCTTATTACCATCCATGTAAAACAGAATCAAGAAATGAAACACATCGCTTCGTGGAGGTGGTAGTCCATATATAAACATGAGCGATGCCCTCATTTTCTGATGGAGTTGAATGTAAGAATGTAGATACAATATTATAGTTATAGAAATATATTTATACACACAAAAATATAATATATAAATATTAAACCCATCACAATAACCATCCATGAAACATTGTGATGGAAAATTATTTGTATCGCTATGTGGATTTGGTAAGTTGTATGTATGCACGAGTGATACATTAACATAAAATTTGTTGAAAATTTTGTAGAATAAAAGTTGTTTCATAATAATAATAAAATTTATTATATTAAGGATACTTAATTTATTATTTTTATAATAATATCAAATTTTTTGATGAACTATAAGAAGAAAAAAATGGATGGAGGTCGGGTAAGAACATTACCTCTTCTTCAGTAGGCCTTCTTTATACACCATGATATGGTCAATTATAATGGTATTTTGAGAATATTATAATCTTTAAATTATTTAAAGGGAAGTTGAGTAGATATTTCAGTAGGTTTTGGTCGACCTAAAAGGCTCAATGTGGTGTAAAGAAGAGAAAGGTGGGGTTCTTTTTTATAACTGATGAGAGAAGCACTCTTGGAAATTCTTAAAAGATTAAATTATAAGGAAGTCATTATCTAGATAAATGATATGAAATTGATATATATTAAAAAATAATTTATTATTTTGTTTAAATACCATAAAATAATAATATTTTGTTTGGTTTATGAGGTTCTATAAACCATATATTTTTTTATTAACCCCATGTTTATCTATTTTTAACCATTAAAAAGACAACAAATGTTTCAATAATAAAGAGTTTTAATTTTACCGATAAGGTGAGAATTATATCATAAATGTCTAAGGAATATTTTTTACCATATAGTATACAAATTTTTCTATTTTAATATTTTTATTATTTTAAAATAATTTAATATCATATCTTATTCCTAAAATATCATTATTGTTATTTGTAGCACTATTTGTTATTTTGAATTGAAGGTAACAATAAAAATATATAATTAAAATATAATCTATTTAAACATCCTTAATTTTTCATATATATCTAAATTTTTAATGAAAATTAATAATTCATCTAAATTGTCTTACATTTTTAATTTTCTAAAATCATTTATTTTTGTATAATAATTGAATCAATACTGTGTAAGATTTTTGTAAGCATATAAGGTTGATATATTATTACTTAAAATTAAAAATAAACTAATATTATAAAAAATAAATAAATTTTTAAAATAATCTTTTAAAACCGAACATAAAATCTTTTTATACTTATGTAAAAATATTAAAGTTATTAAAGTATAGGGTGTATCATTTTTCTTTTTATTCTTTTATTAAAGTAATATAAAGGTCAGTATCAAAGAAAAATTGTACCATGGGGGCATATATTAGAGAATTATATATAAATTTATGAACTATACTCAACCAATAGGATAACTTCACGTTTTAGGTTGATTTCGAGACATTATCTTATGGTTTTAAACATATTTCACAAATTTACCCATACATATGTGATAATGTTTTATGAGGGTTGCTAGTAATAATGAAAAAATGTTAAAAAGAAAATAGTAAAAAAAATTGGAAATTTTGATTCAAAATAAGGATTCCATTTTTCAATATTAAATTTATATAGGTGATAGAAATTAATTTAATGGAAAACACAAAACACAAAGAGAAATAGTTTTTGCGAAAAATACCCACTTAAGTATATAAATGTTTTTATACCAAATTCGACCATAAAATTGATTAAAATGAACTTAATTGGATTAATAATAATATAATTTAACTAATATAACTTTTAAAATATTTTAAAATTAAATTATTCTTTTTAAATTCTTGAACAAAAATAGAGGATTGAAAACAAAATTGTAATCTTTTCTATTCATTGAAAAATCAAACTTTTCTGAATATTTTTTAAAATAAATAATAAGATAATTTTTTAATAATGAATTCAAAAATTATATCCTTTGTATCAAATATAATATATAAATTTTTTATAAATTAATAATAATATTCTCTCATAAAAATTAATAAAAACCATTTTTGAAAAAAACACCCTTTTTAGAATAAAATGACTACTAAAAAGAGATTTATTATTTAATAATCATGAATGAATTAATTTTTATTGAGTTTGTATTATATATATATATCATAATATTGTTAATCCTATTTTCAACCACCAATTCAATGAAAATGTTATAACAATCATATTTAAATAATAACATTTCATTGTGAATTTAAACTCGGTATTTGGTATCTAATATATTATCAAACATAGTGTTATTTCAAGAATATTACAGTGTTAAATTATCTACATGAATAAATTCTGTCCCCGTAATTTTTAATTTTCTTGGTAAAAATTGTTTTTATATTTTAAAATTACATTCTTGGAAACCCATATCCTAAAAATGGTTAATAAGACTTCTTCTTGATAGGAGGAAAAGAGGAATATGAAGGACATATAGAACAACACATACCTATTTTTCCGAATGGGGGAAATATAGGGGAGTTCAAAAATATAAACATAGATGAAACAGTAATTTCCAAATAATGATAGAGAGTGACAGATAACATTAATCACAAGAATGTGGCTGATCATGAGAAAGCTGATGGCCTTAAAAATGTTTAATCCTTAAGGGGTGAAAAGGACCATTAACTCATCAGATATAAATTTAATAGGATAAAAAAATTTGGATCCTTTTTCTATAGTTGGAGAATTCATCTACCATATAGATAATAAAACAAAAGGAAAAATACTTATTTGACAAATATAATTTCATCCTTTATTCAATTTCTACCCCAATCCTATCTTTTCCCTAAATGATGAGTATTTATGTGAATTTTTCATGATTAATGAACTAAAATTAATTTTTAATGGATGGTAAGATCCATAAAATTATGATAATTATTTATTTACATATTTAAATATTTACCAAAACAAATTTTAACACAATATTTCCAATATAGACAAATTTAATACATTTATCTTTGAAATTTCAGTAATAACACACAAATTTAAACTTAATCCATTATATAAATAGATAACCATAAGGATCCCACAAAATATGTTTGATCAATATAGAAACCAAATGTTATATTTAATTGATCTCATATCCTTTCAAGATCAACTTTAAAATTGGTCTCATCAAAATTTACCAAAGTTTTTAGGCTTAAGAGATCACTTGTAGTGTAGTTTTGGTTTTTGAATCCTCAAAGGCCTAAGAAGAAACCTAAAGACACATAAATTCTATGGATTTTTTTGGCTATGAAGTGGAAAATATTAGGGTTTATTTATTATTAGATCATTAAAAAATAGAAGATGGAAGTGATTTCCAATTAAGAGAATGATTTGATCCTATGTTATGGCTTGGGGTGGATTGGATGAATTCCTTTTTAGAATATTTCAATTTCAATATCTCAAGAAATATTAATTCATTGAAATCAGTATAACCTAATTTATTATTGGTTTAACACCTTCACATACACATTCTAATCACTTATGGACTTTTAGTAACATAATAATGATCACTCCTAGGTAATGTATCATATTATCACATGAAAATGGTGACGATAAAATTTAATAAAGAAGGGGAAGGGAAAATATCATCAAATAAAAAAATATAATTAAATAAAGTGTTAAATGATTATTGAGTAAGAAATGACATTAATTACATTCCATTTCTACTCTATTGGATCAAACCACAAGAGGATTATCCTTCCATTGATTCTATTTTATCAATGGAAGCAGAAAGTAGACTCATGAGGGAGTAATTGAAAAGGAGAAAAACTATAAAAAACAATCACTCAATATTGTGTGAATAATTTCACAAGGATTGGTGTGAATAAGTTCACACCTTGAGAGAAAGGGTTCAATATGATATGAAGAAGAACATAATAATAGATTAGGAATAAATTTTATTAAGAAGGAAAGGCAATTCAAGAAAATTACAATTGAAGAAATGTGATTACAATATCAAATTGGTATCATAACATCAAAATGAAACAAACATAAAAGATCCTTAACTTCCCCAACAAGATTACCAAAAATAGGAATTTAAATGGGCTTATATAGAGCCTTAAAAAGCCCAAGTCTCCTCAAATAATAGTGGTAGGACAAAGTGGTTGGATAGTTAAGGGACAATAGAATTTTCCACACTTGAAAATAATTCTGAGCCTACATGCATGCCTCTAAATGGCGTGTCCAAACGAGCATCTAGATGGCTGAATAGGGGTGGGAAATAGAGGACACATATAATGATACAAATTTTCTATGAATGTTTTTAATATTTCATCCCAACAAAGTTTCTAATTTTCAAGATATGATTTAAATGGTGCTTTATTTTTTAGGGCCGCATAATCTGGGCCAGAGTCACATCTTCAACATCATCCACATGGAACTACATTAAAAATATAAATTAGATTGGTAAAATATTTAATGAAATGTTCCCCATGATTTTTTCTTTATCTAGTTCTGGTTTTACAATCCTTGGGCTTGGATCCAGACCTCTACAATACTTTTATTGTGTTGTTATACAATTCACTTTACCCATAATGTTATTGGTTCAAGGCCCATTTTGGTGCTCCTCCAATGGTAATCATCAAGTTCTCCAAAATCATGAATTGTAACTTATAGAATGGGGGAACTAAAAATAAAATATAAAAATAAAATCAAGACCGTTTTTTGTTTTATGAGGTGTTCAAAAATGCATTGTGTAATATTTCATTCCTAGAAGGTATTACAATAATAATTTGAATTAATGTTAAATTTGTAAAATGAACAAAAAATTTAGTTTATGAATAAAAAATCACATGAATATTATAATATAAATAATGAATAGTATCCTCTTTCAGTGGGTAGTCGCCCTCCCAACTTGATTTTTTTTAGTCCCAAGAAAAATTTATCTCAAAAATATGAAATTTAAATTCCATTTTCTAAAAGAATTTTATACACAATGCTCCCCGAAAGACCTCATGAAAAAAATTAGGAAACACATAAAAATCATTTAAGACATGCTAGGTATAGAGGAATATCCAAATACCAATCCCATTACTTTGATCAAATTCTTCATCACGTTTCACCCAATTTCAATTAAGCATGATGATGTATTGTGCATCACAATAGACATGGGGGTTGATCTATATTGAAGGGAGAAAATATAGAAGTTCTAGGTGAAATCTAATTTTAATATTAATACCAGTAGTTATTTATTTATTTATTTATTTATTTATTTATTTGGTGTTTTTTTGTTTAAATTTTTCCGTGTTAATTGAAATCGAACTCAATAGAGTCAACCCATATAGAGAGACTTTACTAATGACTCACAGGCTTAAAGACCTCAGGGAACCATGTGAAGTTCACATATTTGGGCATCATCTCTGGTTTTCTCAATAAAAAATATACAAATTACCACAAATAGAGATAATATTCCAAACTATAGCTGAGAAAACTATAGAGTTACAATCCCCAAGTGTCGAAAGCCACACATTACGTCTGTCCATTTTTCAACACGCAATTGATTTTTTTTATTTTTTTTATTTTGTTTATTTTTTGATTGTTTTTTTGAATGCTCACGTTAAAATTAAAATTATCAAAAAACATTTGACATTTTATATGTGACCCCAAGAACTCATACAAATACCCCATAATTGAAATGATGTGCATTATGTTTTATTAAATTGATGTTAATTTAAACCGTGAAATAAGGCAACCACACTTTCTAAAATATATTCTCATGAACTTAAAATTTCATTGATATAAGAATCAAGAAATCCAAAATTATTTGATATTAAATTTCAAAGTGTTAAATGTTTATTATCACGTTCAAGGGTAAATTATTTTTTCCTTCAATGCATTTTTTTATTCCAAAACATTTCATTATTTTATTTTATTTTTAATATTTTTATTTTAAAAAAAATATTTTTTTTATTTCATCTCCCCCAAAACATAATGTGAAATTGTCCCTAGTGTTTAAAGAAAAGAAAATTAAAAATTGGGATACAGACAGATTAGAGGATTTTTAAAAGAAAATTGAAAATGAGAATCATGGAACAATGTCACCTGATGGTTGAAATTGAAGCTTATGATGCTCCAGATAACATTCTTGATCTCCATGTCACTCGGAGAGGCTTCACTGATGATGGTAGTTTGTGTTTGTACACCTATGATTTTCCTAAATATTCATGAATCTTAGAATCCCATTAATATTAGACTCCAATAAATTTAGAACACAATAGGAACCCCTGGAGGTTCCATTAACAAAAATATCACAAAAACACACAAAATAAATTCAATGCATAAGTCTGGTTACATCTCTGAAAGTGCTTAGTTTAATGTTGTTATCTCAACTTGAACCCCCCAACATACCCAATACCGAATTTTAATATTTTAATGATTAAAATATTGACCTCATCAATTATATTTTTATTGAGTCTTTAATGGGGTGGATGGGAAGATTTTGAAATTTATTCATGAAAAACTACATAGGTCCCAATAAATGGGCTAATACCATGAATATTGATATGGGTCGATACCATTGTCTTCCTAATATTTATAAATAAATCATGAAGAATTTTATCGATATTGACATCAAGATAGGATGAAATTATGAAACAATGTTTTGGATTATCCCCTATAAAGGAAGACTTTAGAGAAGATGTAAGGACCTTGAATTTGAGCTTGAGTTGGAAAACACTTTCAGAAATTTTTTGGGACTTTGAGTCGAACTCAATTTCATTTTATAATTCTCTCAATATAATTGGTTCCTTTCAAACATAAGATTAAACCACTAAATTGGAAAGATCAGTTTTAGGAATGGTTATGGACTCAAAGTTTGTGATTTCTCCCAATAGATCAGTGATTGATGTTTCTAAAAAATCATCAATAGAGTAATAATCCAGACACTCAATCCTTGATTTAAAATTATCCTCTTTTGAATACAAAAAATCATTTTTCTATTAATTTAAATACCCTTTAACAACCCATTGATCCACTTCACATAAGTTTTTGGAAGGGATATTCAATTTAGGAATGGTTTCCTCATATGTTTAAATGCCTTGAAGTTCTTATATCACAGATAAAACCTAGGAATTAATTTTCCCCAATTTATTTCACAATTATTCAATCAATTTATGAGTAATAGAATGGGACGGACTTTGAACATCATGTACATCCAAAATATTGATCTCTTCAACCATCCTTGAGAGGGATGGAAATTTATCCTTTAAACAGACATCATCTAAATGATTGTACATATCACCAGGTGTGGGGTGATCATTCACGTTTTGATAAATGAAATTAAAAATGTTAGGGTATTCCCAATAATTATTTCCAATTTTATTCCAGTATAGGTTTATGATTGGGTAATGTCGAAGAGACTCCATTGAAGTAGGATGCAACTAGGATTTGATATTCTTAGGACACACAAAAATAGAAATGTGAAAAATAAGAGACATGGGGGTTAGAAAAGGATACAAGTGTCTATGATAAATCACTTATTTCCATAAATGACTCCAAAATTTGGTCTCACCCAAATTTACCCATGTTTTTAGCATTAAGTGGTTGCTTGTAGTGTAGCTTCGGTTGTCAAACCCTCAGAGACCTAAGAAGAAACCTATATACATCTACATTCTATGGATTGTTTTTTTAATGAAGTACCCAACATAAGGGTTGATTTTGTTTGGATTACAGTAGAACTTAAGATTTAAGTTAATTCAAATTAATAGAATGAGTAGATCCTAGTTTATCACTTGGGAGTGGATTGGATGAATTCATTTTTAGAATATTTCAATTTCAGTAACTTGAGAAAGATTCATTCAATGAAATAAATATAACCTCCTAACCAAATTTTTTAAAACCTTTAAATACACATTATAATAACATATAAATTCGGAGTATCATATTCTTGAGGACTACTAGGTAAAGGATCTTATTAGTACATGAAATGTGCAGCAACGAAATTCAATAAGGAAAGGAATTGAAAAGATCATTGAATCAAAAAATCAAATAAATGAAATTGTTAAATGATTGTTGAGTAATAAATAACATAAAATCTATCCCATTAACACTCCATTTGATCAAATCATAAGAGGTTTATCCCCATATAGATATTATTTTATCAATGGAAGAGCAATGTAGACTCATGAGGGAGGAATTGAAGATGATAAAAACAATAAAAAAACCACCACTCCTCCATTGTTGGAATAATTTCACAAGGAATGGTGTGAATAAGTATACAACTTGAGGAAACAACATCAATTTGATATGAATAAGAACATAATAAGTTAATATGAAGAAATTTATGAACAATCTAAGGTAATTCAAGAAAAACAAAATTGATGAAAAGTGATTACAACATCAAATTAGTAGCATAAAAAATTAAACAAAGATTAGAGATACTTAAATAATCCACCAACACTACATTAAATAGGAATTTCAAGATTCTTGCGTCAAACCTCGGATATTCCAAGTTTCTACAATTAATAGTGGAAGGCCAAAGTGGGTGGAAAGTTAAGGGACAATAGACTTTTCCACCATTGAAAACAAAATATGAACCAACTAGCATGCCTAAAACAAGTGTGCCTAAATGAGAATCTAGATGGAATAATTTTTGTGAGACATAGAATAAAAATATGAAGATACAGATTTATGATGACTATATGTAAAATTTAATCCCAAAAGGGTTTTTATTTTTTTAGATATGATTTAAATGGTGGAATGTTTTTCTAGGCCAAAGAATCTTTCACGGAATCACATCTTCAACTTGGGATGCCTGTAACTCCATTAAAAATTCTATATTACCTTGGTAAACTATTTAATTAAATGTTCCCCATGATATATTTTATCTCTAGTTCAATTTTGAGAATAATTGGGTGAGGAGATTGGTCGATACAATACTTTTATTGGGCTGCTTTCCAGTTTACTTCACCAAAAATGATATTGGTTCAAGACCTATTTTGGTGGTCTTACAATGGGAATCATAACATGATAAAAAATAATTAATTGTTCCTTATATCATGGGGGACCTGAAAATAAAATATGAAAATAAATTCCAGAATTTTTTTTCTGTACTGAGTTTTTAAAATATGTACCATGCAATAGTGAATTTTAAGAAGGAATAAAAATCATAATATGAATTAATGTAAAATTTTTAAAAGGCAAATAAATGGTGTTTATGAATAATTAATCATACAAATATTATAATATAAAAAATTAACATTATCCTCTTTTAGTGGCTTATTAATAATTATCTTGAAATAATTTTAATCACTCATAATGTCTCATACCAAAATATATATACCTGTATCATATATTCTCTAAAATAATCTAATATTTTCCAAATACAAAATCACAATAAACAATATATTATTATAAAATATAATTCACCATTTATTCGTCAAATAAGATATTTAATTAGGAAAAAATATTTCCATTGGGGGCTTTGGTTCATACTTGCATAGATATATGATTGTAGGTTTATTTAGAATATCAAATATGATTTCCTTATTCTAGAAATTTATATGTAATCTATATTGGGAGAGATATTAAATGCTTAAAATCATATAAATTTTCACCAAAGGATAGACAGTAAGATATTTTTTTGTCTCATTCATACAATCTTCTGCATGTAATCCATAATTCTATAGTGGAGAATATATTTTCCAAAATTATCATCATCCACTTTAGCAATTATGATTTCATAATATTTCCATTTGTATATTGGTATTTGCGGTTATTGTGGTTTATCATCATCATTAGCCCTTATATTTGGTAATTTACTCAAATAATTCCAAAACACATTGTATATATTGAATTTAGGGTGATTGGTTCATTCTATTGATCAGTCTCTCCATTCATTTCATTGACGGGACTTTTCACATCACTTCAACATTCTTTTCATTGATGGCTCTGTTTCCCACACATAATAAATGTTATTCCTTTTAGGAATACACTGAAGTTATCATTTCCACATTATTTTCATGTAAGTGGTTATAAATTTTTATTCCCTCTGTGTGACATACCACGAAAGATTCCATAAAACTCCATTTTAATTTTTATTAAAACCAGAACCATGAGGGTGTTCAGCAATTATTTCCACTTTGTTTTCACATCAAACAATTTATTCATAGCTTCTGAACTCCTCTATAGATAATTTAGTTGAATACTTGGTTTAAAAACACAAAAGAATCAATCTATTTTTATTTCTGTGATAATGATTAAACATGAATCATACCTTGTATGTTTTGTAAAATTTCCCTCATAGGTACTAATGGATTCATCGTCCTTCTGCTTAAGCTTAAAAATTCCTTCTCCATTTCTATAAATATAATATGAGTTAATTACTTATTGGAAAATGTCCTCTTAAGATCATCCAATTCCAAGGGTTAAATTTCATCCTTTTTCCTTGTATTTATAAAAATATTCCACCATTTATATGCTTCTCATTACAAATGATAAATTATTAGGAAAACTTTTCATGGTCTAAGCACAGAAAAATGAAAAATATTTTTTCCATCACATTGATTATTTGTTCAGAAAATAGTGGATCAATAAACCCATAAATAGTGTGAATATGTTTTCATAAATCAGATTCAGTGGAATGTAACTCCCTCCTTGGTGAATTTTAAAATTCAACATGATCGGTGTTACCAATCATAGATTAAGAGATTTGAGTGATCATAATCACAAAATATTGTATCCCATATTCAAATCTATTTAGATTCTTGTGAGGATGTTTATTTAATTGGCCATCACATTCATTTTTCACAAGAATCCTTTATTTTCTTTCCTTCGACTAAAACAAAAAAGTATAGTGTGCACGCCAATTGTACTAGTAAGAAATCAAATAATCCTGAAAAATCATTCATATGATGTCTAAGTCACAAAAAATTATTTTCAACATATGAAACCATATATTTAATTTAGGTCATTATTGGTGGTAATATTTTCAAATCATTCATAATATTTTATAAAGAAACTGTGTGTTTACCTAAGCATATGCCCCTGGAGTGTCAATTTGGGGGCGTTTTAAGGGAACACTCATTGTACACTAGAATTATGGATGATATATAATCATCCAACTCATTTCTAGGTTATTAAAACTATATGAATCTATTCAAAAAACACCTCCACTTGTAGTATCTATATTTTAATACATTTCTAGGGAAGAAATCTCTTCTTCACCAAAACATAAGTATGTTATCTTATGCTTAGATTTTTCCCCAAGGTTTTCACACAATTTCTCTAGTCCTAATATCAAAATATTGACTATACCTATCATATGATACCAAATATAGAACCAAAAACATTTCATACAGATATATTACATATTAATAGATGAATATAGAATATATTTTACAAATACATGCATGATAACTATATTGGTTTAGTTTATTTAGAGCCTAGATTCACAATCTTCTTATTTCCTGAAGGATCTTAAACATCATCTATAATGATCGTTCCATATATTACTCTTCTTAGACAAACCCTACATAAAACCATTCATTATAACATGGATAAATTAAATGTAGGAAAGAGTGATCTTAGATGCTTTGTAAGGGTAAACAAGGGATATATGGGGAATCACTTAAGAATAATAAGAGGATAATGCTATGAGAACATGAAATTAATATTTGATAAACATTTCCTCCATATTAAAGATAATAATACTGAGTCATGGCATAAATCATAGTATTTTATAAGACTTGAATCATAAAGGAATCAAATAACATGATACAAGGGAGAATAAAATAGAAAAATGAATGTGAAAAAAAAAGCTTATAACATTTTTGACTTGTATAAATAGAAATAGTTTCAGTCATTAAGTAAATTACAAAAATCAAGAACTCATATAAACTTATGATAAGGAAACTAAGTCAATGGATAATTTTATCTACATGAAAATGTGGTCCAAAAATAATCTTATGGACATGAAAATTCATTCTATCCACAATCATATGGACATGAGAACTATGACCATTCATAATCTTATTGACTAGAAAAATAATTCCTTGTATAATATTTTGAACCTTAAATATAGATCATGTAATAAATATTTATCTCATGAGCTATCTGTATTTACCCAATCCATTGGAGGGATACATAATTCTTGACCCAGCCATTAGAAAATCAAAATCCAATAATATTTTTTCCAAAATATCATAAACCATTCATTATATATCATCAAATTTTGTAAGGAAATGGGTTTTATAAACATATCATCATCATTAACCGTATATAGAAATAATAAGGATGGTATCATTGGATAAAATCCTCAGTAAATTATATGTAACAGAAAAGGATGTCATCTTAGATGAAAATTCCTTTAAAAGGTCAGATGTAATATTTCTTGATGAAAATAAAATTTCTAACTGAAATAACATATTTAAATCTAAAAATATAAAAAATATTATGGAATACTAATTTTTTTGAAAATAACTATGGAGACTTATCACGGAAGCTTCACATAATTGAGATGTTAGTATGGTGGGAAATTATTTTTATGTCATGTATGTCAAAACAAATATTACGTAAACATTTTAGGTAAAAATTTAAAAGTTAATCACTTATAATTTTTTTTTAGAAAACATGGACACGTAAGAAAAAATATTTTTGACTGATGAGGGAAATAAATATGGTTTTCCTTAAAAATATATTTTCAAATTATTGAGTATTTAAATAGAGAAAAATGAATGAAAAACATGTATTCATCGAAAATAAATAGAGAAGAAGAATATTTATGAGATTATGGAGAGGTATATCATGAAATACCATCGTCAAAAAATTAATCATAAAAAATCCTAATAAACAATGATATTTTAACAAAAAAAACAATTAACTCTTGTAAATTTTTAATAACAATACCCATAAAATAAGGAACCTTGTATGGATATGTATATCCTATTATTTTAATGATAAATATCATAAAATACATTCATGAGAAGTATATACACCACATAAAATAAAAAAGCGGTGAATATGACATGTGTGTCATAGAAGTAAAAGTGAGATGAAAATACCATATCTCAATTTTTCTCATTATACATACACATTTAAAACTCACGTATAATAAAAATAGATTTATTATACAAGTATTCAAGAACCATACTCATATATATCATACCATAAATTATTTTCATATAATATCTTGTTGATCATGATTCCGTTATCTTAAAAATATTAACCATTATATTAATATCATATATATTAATTATATGTATATTTAGAGTCATTTATAAAAGGTATATATTGAAAATTAATTACATTATTTAGGGAGAGAGTAGTTCATATGTACACATGAATGTTGTTTTCATTTTTTCAACGGATGAAACAAAAGAATTGTAAAAAATAATTCCCCATTAAAAATAATTATTATATCATATATATCATATATATTCATTAATTATATCCTTATTATCATCCATGTAAAGAGAAAAAAAAACAAATTACATCATTTTTGGAGGTGGTATTCCACACAAACACGTGAGAAACATTATTGTTTTCAAATAGATTGGAATGTAAGAAGGTAGATATGATATTATAATTATATCATAATAATTATTTCATAAATATTATATATTAACATTAAACACATTATAATTACCATCCATGATTGATGGTAATAAAAAATTAATTGTATCCCTACATGGATATGGTAATCCATACATGTATATAAGCAATAATTCCACTTCCCATTTGATGGAAAAGAGGGTGAATAAGGGTGGTTTCATAATAATAATAACATTTAAGTACATTTATGACATTTGAGTTAGTATTTTATGAAAAATATTACATATTTTTTTGGATGTATATGAAGAAACAAATTGAAAAAGGTTTGGTAAGATGACTACCTTTTTTGGTAAGACCTCATTTAGATCCCTTCTTAAGGACTCTTAGAATGGTCATCCAAGAAGAATAGAACCTACACTACTTTTTAAGGGAATTTTAAAAGATATTTGGGTAGGTTTTGGTCAATATAAAAGGCTCAAAGTGGTGTAAATAAGATAATGGACGGGTTCCATTTTATAAGTGAGAGGAGGGGAACTCTTGGAATTACTTAAAACATTAGAATATAATAAATTCATTATCTATCCAAATGCTTCCAAATGGAAAAATATTTGAATTAAAAGTATTTTTTAAAATAAAATCAACAAATAAAATATGGATTGGTTTATGTGGTGTTTTAAATCTTATCTTTTTTTATTAACCCCATGTTTAATCATTTTAACCTTAACCAAAGTAACAAATTTTTCAATATTAAAGAGTTAAAATATTATCTATAAGTTAAAAATTGGCTGATAAATGTCTACGAAAATGAATTTTTCAACTATATATTATCCACATTATCATAATTAAATATTTTTATGATTTTAAAATAACTTAATAAAATATTAAAAATAATAAAATATCATTAATTTCATTTTGGGTACAGTTAATTTGATTTTCTTAAAGGAAAAAATAAAAAAAAATTCAAATATAAAATTTTCAAAGATATCTAATATGTAATATTTTTCTAAAAAAATTAGAACTCAATATTTCATCCAAATTATGTAAATTTTATATATTTTTTAGTATCTTTTATTTTATTTATATATTAATATAATAAATATTGTTTTGACATTGCATAAACATACAAGGTAAATAATTTATCACTAAAAATTAAAAATAAATATCAATTATAAATAAAATTAATTAATATTTAAAAAGAACATTTAAAAGTGAACCTAAACCCTTTTGTCCTTTTGAAAAAATATTATAGATATCAAAGTCTAGAGTGTGACATTTTATTTTTTATTCATTTTTATGGTAATATAAAATTAAATAAAAATGGACCCAGGTGGCCATATATTGAATAATATTATGGAATATTAGGAAATAAAATCATACAGTAGGATAAAGTATTGTTTTGGGCGGATTTTGGGACCATATCTCATGTTTTAAACCCAATTTTACCCATTTTACACTTACCATGGTGAAAAATGTCTACTAATGTTACTATTCATAATTACCATAACTAAAATGGAATTATTTACAAAATTATGACTTCCTAATTCCAAAAATAAATATATTTTTTAAAATTAATTTTTTTTTGCAGATGAAATTAATTAATATAAAAAATCAAAACACAATGAAAAATAGACATTGAAAAAAACACCCTTTTAACTATATAAATGTTTTCAAAAAAATTAAACGATGAAATTGGTAATAATGAACATAATTGTATTGTTTATAATGTAATAGAACTAATTTTTATTTTAAAATATCATTATAAAAATGGAACATTATAAATTGTTGAAGCAAAAAATACAGTTATCAATAAAAATCAGTATTTTGCAATATTTATTGAAAAATCAAACCTTTTATAAAATTCTAAAAATTTCATCATTAAATAATTTTGACATTATTAATAAAAAATTATATCTTTTTTAAAAAATAAAATTTTTAAAACCTCCATAAATTTATTATAATATTCTCCCAAAAAATAAATAAAATCCATTTTTTAGTAAAATGTACTTTTGTAGAATAAAGTGACTTTATTAAACAAATTTCATGTTTTTTTCCGAATAATTAATCAATACATTTATATTTAGTCATTCCTTTATATATATATATATCACAATGTTTTTAATCCTACTTACACCCTTTAATTTAATGGGTAGGTTATAATGGTCATCTTTAAATTATAATATTATGTGTTTCATTTAAGGTCGGTGTTGCGTATCTTATATTCTATTGAATATAGTATTCATTTAAAAATATCGGGGTATTAAAATGGGACCATGAAAAATAATAATATTACAATATAATAAGAAAATCATGGTTGGTATATGGATTTGAAATATTATATAAATTATGCAACTAATTATTAAACTAGTTTTTTGTTCTCTAAAATCACCAAAATAATCCAACAGTGATTCCATTTTCATGCAGCGTAACAGAAGGACTTATGTAATTTCATGAGAGACTTAAAAATAAATATTTTTTATATGATTTATTTTTTTTAAAGATATATTAATTATAATCTTCGTATCAAATATTGGGTAGTGATGTCATCTTTATAAAGCATGTGCAAATAATTTAAATTATTGACACCTGATATTAAAAGGAGATCATAGAAATCTAATTTATGAATATTGTTATTATTGAAGTTTATTATGGGAAATATAGCTTTATATGTTAGTGAAATTGGTATTTAATATGTTTATATTTGTTATATAGGAGGTTAAATAACTTCCATCTATATCAAGGGTTACGGTAAGGGACTTGGAAACTAAAACTCCTTCCCATGAGTTATACAATTTATTTTTTAACTTAATTTTAAAATATTTTTCATTTAAAACAATTTTCACTTTTTACTTCTAGGTAAAAATATCTTTTGAACCAATTCCATTTCAATTAAAGGGTTTATTTTCATTTTTATTAGAATCAAATGATACATTTTGAAAAGAGACACATACCTGTGACTTGTAAAACGATTAACTCAAAAAAATTTCAAAAATAACTTTTTTATGATTTGGTTCTTATTATATTTAAAACTTATCTACATCCAATGGAGATAATTATTCATGATTCATCCAATGTTATTCTTCTATCATGTGATTTTTTAGGTTATCATGTTTTCAGTATCAAGTGATTTAATTCAGGTTTTTATTTGGATATATGATGAATCCCATTTTATTTTCATGGATTACTTATATGATCATTTAAAAGGTTCATGAATCCCATTTTTATTTATATGGGTTATTTAATAATTTGATGATTATTTTCAAGTAGCACACATATTTATGGAAATAATGGGTGAGACCTATATATCCCTCCAATGCATTTGGTAAAGGCTTATATCTCATGATATGTAAATGTTATGTGAATGGGTTATCATGTAGACAGGTTCAGAAAGGGTGATTGTGATGTAATTTATCTCTACTCACAATTTTATGAGTGAATGGGTTCGTGGGTATCATGGTTACCAAGGATAATAAATCTCGTGACTATGAGTGTGCACTTTTCATTCCAACATTTCATGGGTCCTGTTATATGTTATATGTTTTATTTTCTCATGTCATGGTAAAAGTTTTTTGGGGAATAATCCCTCAAGGTTTCCTATTGGTATGTTTTGGGTTTTATTCTATTTGTCGACAAGGATAGATGATCATGAATGAGTAAGATTGGTTCATTTTTAAGACAAGTTTTTATGGTGGAGTAGTTTCCCTAGGTATGCCAAATTTTTAGGCCTCAAAATCGTGAGTTTGTGTTTGGAATTGAAAGGTTTTCATCATATAAGTAAATATTATAATGAACTACAAAAAAAATCAGTAAAATAATGGAACCACATACCATGGAACATGGTATGCATACCATTTCTGTGAAGGTTTTTCGGCTGTATACCAGGTAGTGGGAACTGTGTGAGGGAATAGTACGTGGAAACAAAAATAGTTCATGGTGACAGTTTACAGTGAAGGGTGTGTAGTATGTGGAAGGAATTATGGTTCATGGGATGGTAGATGAGAATGGAGTCACATAGGTGCAAAGGAAGTTTGCAGACCGCTGTCGAAAAATGGTTCGCTGAATGGGTGTGGTTCGTGGCAGAAGGATCGGTATTTGGTGAAGGCTGTACCGAATCAAAGATTTGGTAAATATTATTTTAGTGGATTAAGAAGATATATTTACCTATATACAGAGATATAGTCCCACCTATTAGTATATATATAGAATATCATTAGAGAAGATCACTTTTCTCTAGGAATTTGGTGAATCCGGAAAGTGGTTTTCAAGAAGTCATTCTGAAAAGGCAGAAGAAGTTTGTGGAATATTTTTCAAAAATGTTTTTACGGGACATTGTATTTTGAAAATGAAGAATATTATATGGATAAAGTACATGGTGCACCAAAGAGGGAGCTCTGGTATGTGGAAGCGAAGGCAGTCGACGAACATATAAAATTTTGTGGACATAGGGTGGTTCGTAGAGGAGTTTCATTAAGACGTTATGTAGAGGCGGTATGTGAAAGTGAAGGTAGAGGATTCCGCAGATAAAGTGAGGTACATGGAAGCTGCATCAGTATACGATGGTGTTGTTCTGCATAACATACCTAGTAAAAAGTATATAGGAGGAGCAGGTGGCCGGTAGAACACTCAAGGAATCTTGAAAAGGCATCAAGTCAGTTTGTGAAATTCATTTCTGTTACCTAACAGTACACAGAAATGCAGATTTCATCTATTGGAGAAAAGGGGACTTCCAAAAATAATCTACATATATTTTAGGTTTTAGTATTCAAGCAAATTAAAGGACATACATATCCATAATCTATGTTTACCCTACAAGTCTATAAACTGTGAGTGGATTATTTTCTAAGAGCAATGAGCGAAAGAAAAGGAAGATGGTGTCCCTTTCCGCTATAAGTGAGCCAGAGAAAGCGGCATAGGGAGTAACTATTTGAAATTTACTGATAAGACCATAATCCTTTTAATGGTAGTGAGCTTGTGAATAGAAGATCTAGCTCAAACCTTGTACTCATTATTGGTAGTGAGTCTTAGTGAATTTTGTACATGTGTACACCGCTGTTGTATTCTCCTTTGATGTAGCCTAGTGAGGGTGAACCAAGTAAAATATTTTTGTGTCCCGTGTTTGATTTAAATTAATTTCTCAATTTTCAATAGGAATGATAGAAATGATATTTTTGTTTAATTAATAAAAAAGATCTGAAGTGGAAGAAATTTTAATATGTCATACCCTGATTCACTCCCCCCCCCCTTTTTGGGTATTCGACCTAATGGACCTAAAATGTTTTATCTTTTGAGTTATTATATATATCTTTTATTATTATGGTAAAAAGTTATAGATTTATGTTCTTTTAAATTAGATATTTTTCATTGTACATGATTTTACATATGTTTATGATCTAATCATTATGTAATTTTTAGTTTATCCCTTACCAAGTTTTTGATCTCACCCCCTCTTAGTTTTACTCTTCCTTAGTTTTGAAGATCATTATGTCTCATGGAATGTCTAAGAGGATATTTATATTATAGATAAATGTATATAACATATGAAATAATTATTATTTTTATTACTAGTCTCTAAAAACTAAACTGTTAGGTCATTGGGTTGTGAAACTATTTTTTGATGTACATATTAAACCATGGTATCAATATATTATTTATGAATGTTTAGCATGGATATCAATATTTGATCAATTACACACATAGTATATCCTGATCCACATGTCGTTTAATCCCCCCAGAATCTCCAACCATGTATGTATTTTTGTTTAGTACTTATATTTTGACCCACGAGTATCTCATTCTGAGTATACTTTCATGTAAGAAGTGATGGTGGAGTTTTTTCAGAATCATAAATATGATGTTAGGTTTTAAAATCTAGAGGATTATTATAGTGATAATTTTCTAATAATAATAATCAAATCTAATCATCAAAGTTAATTTGTGGTTGGTACTCCCCTGAATCACCAGAGTGTTGGTCCTCTTTAACTTATATGTAGGCAGAGTTAGTACTCCACCATGCTAATGAGGGCATAATTCCTTTAACTATTGAGTGGTAATCTCCCATCATCAAGCTCTAACAAGTAAAGGTTCCCCCATTTGAGTCAGTTCTCCCTCAGTCTCGGTACACAATAATGAGGAGTAGACCATCCCCTATTATTTTTGAGAGGTTTCCTGATGTTATTAGCATAAAATATGGGACCATTGGAGTTTCAATTGGACTCATAAATCTTAGTTGGTTACAGAGAATGATATTCTCAAATTTTTTTATTGGGAATAAATTATAAGCATATCTGATGTTCTCTTTCATTTCCCACATGTCATATTGGTTGAGTTTATTGTTATACTATATTGTTTCCCTCTTGTTTTTTAATGTATCCTATTGAGTATGTTTAATCATATTTTAGTAGGATTTTCCAATTTGTTTTTTGTATTTTGTAGATGATGGGAATATTGGTGGTGACCTTGGTGGACCTAATATCAGTGTAGCATTATAGTACATAGAGGCACTGACTGTGTTTGGTGGTAAAACTTAGGGATTGTGAGTTGGGATCTTACGTTCTTTTCTCTATTTTAGTTGTTTCTAGGTTTGTACCTACTCTTCCTTATTCATTGGATGTATATTTTTTCCTTTTATATTATTGGATATTTATATGTTATGCTCAGATTTGTTTCCTAGAGGTTCTTTCATGTGTTGTTTACACCATAGATGTTTTAGTATTTTTATATCTCTATATTGTTTCATAGAGATGGAAGTGTGTGTGTGTGTGTAGGTACATCAGGATAAGGACTCTAAATTAAGTGATATTACTTCTTGGTGCATATCTCCCTACCCGAGCCTATTGGTGGTTCACTTTGGGTGTCTCTCTTGGATTACCGCTGGGATAGGGGGGCTCTGGTAGTTCAGGTCAGGATAGCGTGGTATCAAATCAGGTATTCTCTAGGGATGGTGTGTAGAGTTATTGTGAGGATTGGATTTGGAACATAGAGAAATTATGTTTAAGTTTCATGAGTTTGGATCTTGGTCTAAGGAATCTAGTGGTGGTACATCGTCCGATGTATCTATACACCAGGACTTTGACCATGAGGTAGTTGACAGAGCATACCAAGTCATTTTTTCTAGGGAAACCAATGAGACATAAATCATAATGGGTTGGGTATATTAACTTTTATATCCTTATTAGTTTAGTTCACCATTCATGCTCATATAACTATAGTATGTTGTGACACCCTCCATGTTATAGGTATACTTTTGTTTTATCTTAGTTAGCTCTTTGGGTAATTCAAGATGTTTTTAGGAGTTATTGGTTGAAAAATTAGATTTTTCAAGGGAAATAGGACAATCACATGGTTAGGTAACATGGTTATTCAAACCATGTATTAACCATGTAGGTCGGGTGGTTTGTTTTTAGTGGATTATGAACAGTTTTGGAATGGTTTTTCAAACTGTGTGAGCCCAGGGAAAACCATGTGGGTGTTTGGTTGGTTGTCTGGAGGTGTTTCATGGATTGATCATGATTTCTAAAATAGTGTAAATCACCTCAAATAAACCACGAACCTCACCTTTTCTTAGGATAGAGGCTGTGAACAATCATCACATGGTTTAATAAAATGTGTGAACTAACTATATACCTAGATCCGAACCACTTAAAAGTTTAAATTTATGTAATTTCTCTGGGATTTTTTATACCAAATAACCCCATAATCCCTCTTATAATTGAACTAAACTTCCCCCAATTCTCCATAGGTATGTCCCCTTGGATTCTTGATGATCAGCCTTCATTCTTGGTGGATCTCTTCAAGGTATGTTCCATTTTTATACGGTTTTTTATTACATTCTTAGATATTCAATTGATCTATTCTCTCATGGTCTTGTTTCAACATTATGATGCAAAAATTTATATATCTAAGGGGTTTTATGGTGAATAATTTCTATTTCTAATAGATCTAGAATTTTAAGGACCATATAAACTCATTTCCATTCTACGTTCTCAAAGTTGACTAGTTTTCCTTGGTTCTTAAAGAAGGTATTTTTATATAAAGGTTTTAAATAATGATTTACTTGATGTTATCATGAATTATATTGGTTTTATTTGTGATATTTTTTATTTGATATCATAGTGGAAATCATTTCAAGGGAAGCATGTTTTTTAGGGGGTTTAAGGTTTAAAAATATATTTATGCACACTATGGATTTGATGAAATTTATCAGAGGTTATTTTGACATAAAATTGAGGTTTTAATCACGAGAGAATTAGGATGGTGACACACTATCCTGGAGTCCCTCTCTCTCTACTTAACTTTCTATTGTTTCTTCCCAAAAAATTTTGTAGTGGATTTGGAAATACTTTTGAGCTTTTCCACACTTCATCTCTTTCCTACCTTCTCTGGTCTTCTCTCTACCCAGTCCCCTCTTGTTCTTTTAGCATTACTTTTTTCCTTGGTTTTGGTGCACTCAAAAGATACGGATCTCTTATTCACCCTGACATTTTTTCCTCTTCATGGGATTCATTCATGATCCTATTATTCCCTTTTTTATTGACGAATCTTTCCATACATCATTTGTGGTCCTTCTCAATTAAGTATCAACGTGGTTTAGGCATTATTTGGGGGTGGAATTTGGTGTTCTCTCATTAATTTTGGTGGTGGTTCTTCATATATTTTGTTCCATTATAGTTTTCGATTTTTATTTATAAACTCATTTGGTTCCTCTTCTACAATTACTATCTCTTCCCATGTGCATGACCCCATTTTTAGTTTGGTTCTGGGTTCTTACAGGGTTTTTTGGGATGTGTTAGATGAGCCCTCATTGGTATCCTAGGAGGTGTGACTAATGTTGTTTTCGTATTTTCCTTTATTTTATTAGAGGTGATATTGAAGCTAGGGTTTCAATACTTTCCATGGTATGGATCACTGTCAAGGTATTCATCTAGTCCTCTCTATCCTAACGTCCTAGTCCAAATATCCCTTCTTAGTTGATCTCGCATGATGGTCTTCAAGGATGTTATGGGATGTGTTGACTGAGTGGTCGAAGTTTTTCCATGAGGCATGACCGATGTCATCTCCTCTCCCTTTGGCGCTCCATTGATGTGTTGACTGAGTGGTCGAAGGATTACCAAGGTGTTGTTTTCTAAATTTCCGTTATTTTACAGGGAGTCTATTTTGAGATTATTTAGTGAGGTTGGGGGTGAGATTACTCTAATATCTCATCATAAAGTTGGTGATGTTGAAATAGTGATCATGAATCTCATGGCATAGTTCATGGCTGATAGAATATCGAGTTTTCATATATCAATGATTTCATAGTACTGTGTTCAAGGCATTGATTGGTTTTATTTTTTAATTTTGAATGCAAGACTTATTGATGGATTTTAACGAATTTGACATGGTGGAAGATGAACAATTTATGGTGACTTGGAATTTAAAATCTATTTTTGGTTGGTAGAAAGTAATGGTCTTTTTCTTCATGTCATTTTCAGTTTGAATTTTTTCTCATTGGGTTTTAACCTAGATTTTCCTTTTGTTAGGGTTCAGAATTAACCTCAAAAAGTGTTTTTAGGAAAAAAATTATGGATTTGGAGTAGGAATGTGAGAAATTATTATTCACTATGATTTTTTTCTATAAATTTTGATTTGGGTTTTCAGAAGATTTTTTTGGAAAATACAACACATTTGGAATCATGAGTGCATCAAGAAAAGGATATATGAAGCATTGGTGTGTGTGACACCACTAAGGGGTTTTTTACATTTATATACTATGTTAAGATTCTATATTTGTAGGATTCACATTATTCATGGCTTAGTGTTCCTTTACATGTCTGAGTACATATTCCCATAGGCTAGAGCCCATTTGTGCTTGGTTTTATATATGATGTCACATTTCATGTTTGGTTTCTAACTTATTTATATTATGGAATATACATGGATGGATTTGTATATGATTTCATTCTATTTTACATGTACTTGTCATATTATTCATTCATGTGAAAATGAAACGTTTTTATGAATACTAAAGGGTGTTTTAAAAACTACTTCTCTTTCAAAATTTGATTATAAATTTAATTTGATTTAAAGATAAAACTAAGGGTTGCTTGGTGTTAAAATTCATAAATATTCTTTGAATATATAAAAATTGGGTTTTTCTCACAAACTAATTTTTCATTTGGGAATTTATAGTTATGGTTTTATTGGGAACATGTAAAAGGAATAGGGTCAGGTAGCTTACCATATTCTCTTGGTTTTGGTCCCCTTATTAGTGAGATGAATTGGTTGGGACAGTCAGACACATGGAGACTTGTAATTAGTATTTACTTGTTTTAAATCTGGGGTTTTCATTTTGTATTAGTGTTACATGTCTCATGGGTCTGTATTATACTTCCACACTATACTTTATTACTTTATCTCCTTTCAATTATTGATGAGAATCAATTGGTCCTTTATTGATCTCAATCTTATAGTAGAACAAATTGGGTGATGTTTTAGTTTGACCTAGTTTTTTTCATTAAAAAATTGTATTATATTCATTAACTTTATAGAAGTGTTATGAAACTTCCTATTTTTTGTTTCGTTTCTTTGGTAGACAGTAGTTAAAACCACCAAAATTCAGATAGTGTGTACTGAAGGGTGTCGTTCTATCTCACTTCGGTGCCCGAACTTGAGTTACCATGGTTGGTCAGAAATTTTTCACAAGGTTGATACTTGGTTTTTGAGGTTATTTACATGAACATAATTTGGGGTTTATTTAAATTAACCAATTTTTTATTGTTTTGTCTCAAATTCATATAATCTAAGATTTATTTATGTTCTTGTCTTTTTATGGTTTTCAATTTTGATTCTTGAAGTTTGGATTTTGATTTGAGAAATTTCTCGTAAGTTAAATGGATTTCCTATTTTGTATTTATAAAAAAATTACTCCTAGAAGTGATCTTCCAAATATAATAGATCAAGCTATGATACAAGTTTCAAAGGTGAATATTTTTGTAGACCCTTCTTTTTTAGAATCTATTACCTACAGTATTTAGAATCTAGGTTAGGTGGGTGTTAGATAATAGGGATGAATGGTAGATCTTGGCTCATAATTTTCCAAGAAAAATCATCCCATTTTCAATAGTATCAAGGAAACCTAGGAATAATAAGAGTGGATTGGTTGGACTTAAATAATTTTCCATTTTCTGAAAACGTCAAAGGACTCCACGGTGAGATTTTCTATATACACCATCAAAGGACTGAGAAGGAAATTGTGTGTAAGAAAAGTTACATAAGTATTATACGTATAATTATTTCAAGAAGATATTTAAACAATATTTATATCCTAAAAAATTATTTGAGGACAAGTCCAATGAGTTTATGACCATAGATCAATGAGATAATTCAGTTATGGTATATTCTACTCATTTTTCTGAGATGGTTCACCTGGAACATGTGATTATAAATAATGATTTTCTTAAGGTTTGAAGGTTTGAGATGGGTTTAATGTATGATATTCAATCAATGTATATTCTCTTATGCTATATAAATGTTTTAGAGGTATACAACAAAAACAGTTATGTCTAAGGTAGGAATATCTACTAAAATAGTCTTAGGTGGAGCTTTTTGCAAGGAAGGTAGATATGGTGTGTCTTCTATCTATAAAAAAACAAAGGGGTAACTTATTTACATTAAATCTAGCTTATAATTCTTCTTCAAGAAAGCATAATGTTGTTTTATATCAATGTAGAAGTCTTGATCATACAAATCTTACTTATATAGAAAATCTATGGACCTGTCATTATTGTGGGTAATCTGGCCACCTTATGTGTTTTTGTGTGATAATACACCAAGGAATTAGATTTGGATATTCACTCACCAAAGACTCTTAGGTTCATTTTTAGGTTTGTAAGGGTGTTGGATCTCTTTCTCAAGCCAAGGTGGATAATCCGACAATGAATAAATGTCAAGGATGAGTTGATACTAGCTATATTTACATAATAGAGTATAAACCAAATGAATTTGATGAAGGGCTGGCTACTGTTATAGGTATGATATTAATTTCATCCTCTATTATTCTTGAATTTATATGGTTAAAACACATTATTTTATATCATATAAGTTATTTTATGGACTTGGATTACATTATAATACTATTTCATTCATATTGGATCTTTCCATGCTTTAGGAATGTGTTTAGAAAATGGTTTTAAATTTCCATCTTATTGGGTGATAATAGTTTACTTTCAATATTTGAGGTATTTATTAGTTCTTGATCTTAATATCTTTTACCTTATTATAGGCATGGATTGTGTGATAAATGTTAAGTCCCAAATTGACTTTGGTCATCATTATTTCAATTTCTATCTCTTTACGGGGTCTCTCATGTCTTTCATGATGAGTTAGATTCTAGATCAGGGAGACCAAGGCCGGTTTTTACTTATGATGGGATGATATCATATCAGTTGTCAAATATTTTCCTTTATACCATTTATTCAAACTTGAGTATCCCACTCCCTATAGTGGTGAGTGTGTACCTTGAAGTATTTCCTAATGTAATTTTCAAGTTACCACCATAGAGAGATTTTGATTTCACTATCGACAATATCTCTGGTACAATTCCCCTTTATATTTCATCATATCACATGGTACCTTCTCAATTAAATTAGATTAAATTTCATCTTATGAAACTTGATACTAAGGTATTTATTCATCCTATCCTATCACCCCAGTATTCAACTATTCTCTTTGTTAATAAAGAAGTTTTATGAATCAAATTATTTGTTTATTATCAAAATATTAATTAGGTGACTGTTAAGAACATGTTTCCATTTCTAATAATTTATGATCTACTTATTTAACTCAAAGGGGGTAATTTGTATTCGAAAATTGATTTTTGTTTGAGAAACCACTAGTTGAGAGTCTGAGAAGATGATACACCTAAAAAATCTTTAGGATATTGTGTCACCATTTTGAGTTCCTAGTTATTCCATTCAGTGTCACAAACAATCCGATGGTATTTATTGAAATGATGAATTGAATCTTCCATATCATCTTGGAATCCTTCGTTTTTATGTTTTTTATGTTATTTTGGTGTACTCATAGTCGAAAGTGGACCAAAAGGATCATTTGGATATCATCCTTAAAATATTTAAAAAAAATATCGTATATGGTAATATATTTAAATATGAATTTTGGATTCAATAAGGGAGATTTTTGGACCATGTTATATCTTATAGGGGAATCATAGTGGATCCTAAAAAGATCCGAGTAGTAATGTCATGGAAGAAATCATGAAATGTGTTTTATATTCAGATTTTCTTGGGGTTATCTGGTTATTATAGGTGGTTTGTATAGAAATTATACAAGTGTTCATATATAATAAATAATTTAAAAAAGGGTGTTATTTTTTAGTGGAATTACAACTATTATAGTTCTTTTAAGGAACTGAAGAACTCGTTGACTTCAGCTCCAGTTTTTACTTTTCCAAACCAAGTTTTGTTTATGATGTTCTCGGTAATGAATTGGGTTTCGGATTGGGGTGTGTGTTTATGTAGGAAAATTAGGTGGTAACATATTGATATCACCAATAATTCCCTCATGAGAATAAATACACTACGCATGTCCTTAATGTGTCGCCTATTATGTAGAATCTAAAAATATAGTGCAAATATTTCGTTGGGGAGTAGTTTACAATATATTCTTATCGTAAGAGCCTGAAGTATATTTTTACTCAGAGGGATCTGAATTTTTTATAGATATAACAGTTTTAATATATTTATAATTTTATATTTTATATTTCTTATACTCTTGATAATGGTAATGTGGTTACCATTTTCATTGAATTTTGAATTACTATATCAAGCCTTGAAGGAATCGGTTTATGAGTAATCTATGATGAGTTTGTTTATTGAGACGATATTGGGAGTGGAAGAGGCTAGTGGGAAGGTTTTCATATCTTCAATAAAGACTGACATGTCATTTTATGATCAAAATTTTCATGAACAAAAATTAAACACTTATTGACATTTCATTAAAAATCCTAAATTGTGGGGATACCATAGGTGATTGGACTCAGTTTTTCATTGATGCTTTGTGTTTCCATAGTAGGTTTTGTATTCTTATATCTATGAGAAATTAGATGTTTTATAGTTGATATCAATGTTTTTAGTATACACCATGTTAATAAAAAGATATATACTGATATGAGATGTCTGTATTGGTGGATTCGGATGAGGTGGTCGATTACAGGCTTCATGTCATGGTTCTTTACTTGGAGAATTAAGGTGGAGCATAATATACCTACTTGTTTTTTTGAAATATTGTAATGTTCTAATAAGTAATTGGGATGATATTTAGATATTCATCATCCTTGAATTATATGGAATTCTAGTGGGAAGGATGTAATTGGTGTGGTCATCGATCGTCTTTTGAAATCATCGCACTTCCTCCCTATCAAGGAGAATGCAAAGGTGGAGCATCTTGAGAAATTGTATGTCTGAGAGGTTATGAAGCTTCATGGAGTTCCCTCTAATTTTTTTAAATATGGATTTATGGTTTAATTATTAGTTTTGGAATGGTTTTCAGGTTGTGATGAGTCCCCAGTGGTAATTAATCATGGTATATCATCCCCATATAGATGAGCATAATGATTTTGCTGTTTAGATCCTTGAAGATATGCTTCAGGCGTGAGTCTTGATTTCTATGGTTCATGGGAAAATAATATACCTATTATCATGTTTTACTATAAAAATAGTTTTCAGTATTTCATTAGATTGGAACCATTCAAAGAATTGTATGGAAATCCATGTGGATATCCCTTTTTATATGAAAAGTGGGGAGTGTAGTCCTTGGTTAGACTAATACTTATTAAAGAGACATTGAAAAAAAAATCAGGTGATTCGTCAGAGGGAAGTGACTACCAAAAATGAACATAAATCCTATGTAGACTATCGTTGTCACCCACTAGTGTTTGAGGTTTGTGATATATTATTCCTCAACGTTTTACCTAACTTTTGAAACCATCTATTGGGTAACCGTGGTATATTGGCACTAAGGATTGTTGGCCCTTTCAATATCATTGAATGAATTATTGAATGGAAAGATATTGATCTTGAGACCATAACCTTTGTGGTTGGATAAATGGTTTAGATTATAGTTCACCATGATAATGTACTACATGGTAAACAAATTCTCTCAGTTCATGTGTCATGAAAGTGAAGATGGGAAAACTATGGTATGTGTGAGTGGGAATCATCAATGAGGCCGCAAGGGCCTTCTCTTTGTGTGATTTCGGAATATTGATAACTTTCTGGAGACATAAATATTTTATTATGGGGATAATAATGAACCCAATAAGGTTATAGGTATTCTTTAGTTTGATATTGGTTTCTCCCTTTGGCCATTCTAGTGGTTTTAGGGATTTGGAGCTTTAAAACAAGGATTTTTAAGTGGAAACAATATAGGAACATGGTTACGAAAAATGGTTAGTAAAATATTGTGGTAATAATGAAGGTTGGTTGGTTGATTTCTAGTGGATCTTACTCAGGTGGAGCATGTTTTACAAAATGGAATGAGCCTAGGAAAAATCATGTAGTTGTTTGGGATGGTATCTTGATGTGTTTCATTGCTTGAGAACATTTTTTTAACCATGTAGATCGTCCCATGAAATCATTCCCTTCTCCTTTTCTATGGATAGAGGCTACACATGGTTAGTGCATAGTTTAACAAACTATGCATCCTAAAAGTGCAACTCGATATGAACCACTTAAAAGCTAAATTTTTCCAAATATACCTTGGCCATTTTTATATATAATCATCCACTAATCCTTAGTAGGCTATAAATAAATTTACCTAAATGTTCTATAGGTCTCTCCCCTTGTATTCTTGATGATCTCCATTCATTCTAGGTTTATATCATCATGGTATGCTTTTAAAACATTTCTTCTCCCCTTCTTAGATCTTACCTTTAGTTATAACTTTATAAGGATATGATTTCTATATTTAAGGGGTTTGATGGATAATTTTTTTCATTTATTTTAGATTTATTCTAGTGAGGACTAGATTGACTAGTTTCCAATCTCCATTATCAAAGGAAACTAGTTTTTCTCTATTACTAAGGTTTGTGTCTCTATACAAAGGTTATAACTCATTATTTACTTGATTTTATTGTTTGTTACATTTGGTTTCATTTATGAAATTGTTTTACTTGATATCAAAGTGTAAATATTTTAAATATATGCACGTTTTTAAATGGGTTTTTAGCTTTAAAATAAATCTATGCACACTATGTGTTTGCTGAAATTCCTATTTGGTGATTTTGAATCTAAATATGGGATTCAAGAATTGGAGACGCAATGACTCACTGTGGAAATGTTTTATAAATTGTGAGAATGGTTTTAAAATTATGTTTTTTTGAAAATATAGAAAATTAAGAACCTTATATGGATTGGGTAATGAACATAGATAGCCTCGATTTGTTTGACACTCATAGGGGTATTTTGTTGAAAATTATGGACTATGGTAGGACTCGATATTGATATGATTCACATTATTCATTGATTTTTGTTCCTTAATTTTCTTGAGTATGTATTCATATTGGCTTGATCCCATTTGTGATTGTTTCTTTACATTATGGGATACTTCATGATTGGTTTCACAATTTTTTATCTTATGGAATATCCATGGATCGATTTATAAAGGCATTAATACTGTTTTACAAGTAATCTTCATAATATTCATTCATGTGAATACAAAATGTTTTTATGAAACCCAATTCTTTTTTTACAAAACTACTTTCTCTACTAAAATTTATTTATAAATTTTATTTTTCAAAAGATACAACTAATAGTTTCTTGGTGTTGACATTTTTATATATTCATTGGTGAAATCTGAATAGGCTAGTGCTCACAGCCTACTTTTTTCCTTTGGGTGTTTTTATATGTGGTTTTGAATAAAATTTGTAATGTTAAGGGCATCATGGAGTTCATTAGCTTCCCTTGGATGTTGTATCCTTATTAGTGATATATATTGGTGGAGATAGAAGTTCAAATAAATACTTGGATTTTTTATTCTATTTTTATACTTTAATTTTTGTCCTATTTTATTATTATTGCATGTATCATTGATGTTTATCATTCATCTTCACTTTACTCTATTGGATTATATCTTTTAAATTATTCACGAGAGTCATTTTGTCATTTTTTTGATATTTATCTTAGGGCTGGACAACTTGTGCAACAGGTCTGGTTAACCAGGGTTAGTTCATTACATATGTATTTTTAAATTTTATGATGCCTATGTGATGAAGACCAGTTAGGATTCTAAGAAAGGGTCATGATGAAGACTATCTAGACAAAACTTCTTGCGTATTAGGACATATTATTGAGGTATTCAATCAAGTAAATTATAGAATAGTGACTCCATGAAATCAGTAGTGCATGTTCTCACCTCTAGTGGTTCAGAAGGATGATCATCTATAAGGTGAGTAGCTGATAACTCCATCTGGGTAGGTTGAAAATTACAAGGGGCTTAACAATTTGTGTGAGTTCTAGTGACATAGACAACTCAGGTTTCATTGTGATCCAAACCCACATGTATAAATGGATTTTATTAAGTCCCTAGTACAAGTTTTTCACCTTGTATGAACCCAAAACTATCAAGTGGTTGTGCTCACAATCAGAATTATCTATAGAGAAGTAGGTAATTGGTGCGGGTTTCTCACTCAGACCCATGATGAGGTGATCCTTTCATGGATGGACTTTCAACATTTATTTAGTGATGAGTATTATCCTTTAATCTTGTGCTTTGTGAAATTCCCAGACCATCTTGAGCTGCAGAAAGAAAATATATCAGTTGTATAATATGGATCAAGGATTACCTACCATATTACTTACTCTATCTATGTGGTGTGATATGGTTACATTAAGGATATAAAGTTTAATAAGGCCTCAACCAGGATATTTGGGATTACATGATCTCTTTATGAATCTCCACTTATGCTAGAGTGTTGGAGTGGGACTTGGTGACAGAGACTTATGACACCCTAAGATTTTATGAAATTAGTTTATTTAAAATAAATTTAATTTCTTTGACATCATGAGTTACTAAAAATCCTAAGTATATATTTCATTACACACAATACCATGATTATATTTCATTACACATAAGACTGAGCCTAAAGAAACATGAAATACTATTAAAATATTTCTATACATTAGTTATCATCAAGCCATTGGAATGAAGGGTATAAATAATATTAACTAAATTATGAAAATATATGGCTTAAACAAGTATATAAAATTTAATCTCTAGTAAACAATTAATTAGATGTGAAATTAAAAACCATTTTATGATAAATGAAATATTTTTCTGAAAACTATTTTTTAATACACACAACTATGTTTTATATAAATAAATTAACCAAATAAATTTTATTGAATGATGTTAATTAAATTTACATATTATATCTTAAATAAAAAATTTAACATTCATCTTATGTTTTTTTATTGTGTGATATATTAATAAACCTAATTTTATGCTTAAAATTGTATTTTTATAAAAAAAAATAGTTTTTCACATTTTGATTATATATTTTTCACAGATTTATAAAATTTATTTGAAATATATAACTTAATTTTTAAAATCAGTATTTAAAAATTATCTTTTATTTAATTTTTGAGAATTTTCTAAAAAGATATACTTTTCAGTGAATATTGAAAAATACTGGTTTTTATTATAAACTCTCATTTTCATTCAAATAATTTACAAGCTAAATTTTATTTTAATATGATTCCAAAATTATATGTTTTTAAATTATTTATACATTTAAATCCAATTTATGTCACTATAATCAATTACAAATTGAATTATGATATGAAAACTCTTTAAAATTTTATACATTATCTTATTTGAAAGAAGATTTTTCATCACGTCTATTGGTTTAGTTTTAAATTAAAATTTTACACTTATGTGAATTTAATTGGGAAAAATAGATTCCATATTTGGAATTATAATAATTAATATTATATAATTAGGTAGACATAATTTTTTATTATAATAAATTCTAGAACAATAAAAATTAATTTCCACCATTAAGGTTAAAATATATTTACTATGTTTTAAACTAAAATGATATGGGGTAAAATTACCTATAAATTTTTTTAAAAACTATTTTTAGCCATATATAGACCATATGACTTCTATGGTTCTATAATTACCCATTTTTGGAAATTTGGCATGTAAAAACATGGGTACAATTTATTATTTTCAAAAAAATCCAAGAGTGACCTCTCCCCCACCTATAAAAGACCACCCCATCTCTTCTCCTCTTCACACATCCAAAACCATTTGTTTAATACAATACCTAAAAACATATGCTACCGAATTTCCAATAAAGTTCCTAAATTCTTTATTTTTTTTATTAATCCCACATAAGAAATCTTTTGGTATAAACCTAAAGAGTCTCTCCGAAAAAGAGGTAAAATTCATGAGCATGTATTCTTGTTTTATTTTTTGTTCAAACTCATTCAAATATTCCAAAATTATTCTGATATAATAAAACAATATATCCCATATACTTATGTTTTATTATTTTAATTAAATAACCTATATCCATTTCTACATCTAACAAAAGGGAAACCAAATTGTTGACTGTGTGTATGACAGACTGCCTCCCCACGAACGGTTATTATTTGTTTTCCATCACCACCTATCACATATTAATATAATGATGTATTTAATGTTTATATATTATATTTGTGAAATTATTTTATTTATTTAAATAAAATACCAAATATAACTTCTTACCTCCCAGCCCTTTGGAAAACAATAATGTCGGTCGTGTATACAAGAGAATAACACCTCGTTAACCGATGAGATGTGTTTTTCTTTCCTATTTTACTTGGAAAATAATAACGATAGATAAAATAAATATATATTATATTTTTAAATAATTAAATTTCTGTAATTATGATATTAAACATATCTTCTTACTTTCCTATTTTTTGTGGATATGATAACATTGTTTGTGTGTGTGGTGGACTACTACGTCACGAAGAGATATGTTTCATTTTCCACTAACACATTGCAGGGAAATAAATGAAGTTAAATTTAATGAATATACGTGTTTTATATGACATAAAAATGATTATATAATGTTAATATATTATTTTCCATTCTTTCATTTCATACATTGAGAAAATGGAAACAACTCACATATACGTACGACCTACCGTCTCCATGAAAGATGTATATAATTTTTTACCTCAAACCATTATGGGTTAATATATACAAATACATAATGGAAATAAATTATATATATATATCATTTTGAAATTTTGGATATTATGGAACTTTGATAAAATTAATAGGAATGAAAATTTCAAATCAAAACAGACACGAAAAAGAAAGCATTTATTGTGTGGAATGTGTTATTATCATCGAATTGTTTATAAATGGGTAATAAATTGTAAAAATTTAAATAATATATGTTATGATAAAAATAAATATAGTTATTAAATATATTTATAATAATACTATAATTATTATAAATTATGTTCAAACATGTTGAAAGGAAGTTGAGACTCGAGGAAAGGGATTTCTAGTCTCTCTTTTATTTCTGGGAGACTTATGCCATATTCACCACTTGTCTATTTTTTTTGATGTATATGATGACCATTTGAAATTTTATATCATTATTATAAATATTTTAATTATATTTAATGTTTCCTTTTATTTTATTCTTTATTTGGGATTACAATTTGAGAGATTACTAATGTGGTAAGTTATTTTTGCCTCAATTTTTCTTCTTTGGGGCATATGTCATGTTATGCACCTATAATATTTTATGATGAGTATATAAAGACCCTTTTAATTTAATATAAAAAATTTAGTTATTCTAATAATAATTTACGTTACATTTAATGTTATTTTTTCATGGGGATTATGATTCAATGTTACCAAAGTGGTAAGGATTTTATGAAACAATCTTATCTTTTATTGGGATTATTTATGTTTATGATGATAATAATGAAATAATATGAAATATATCCAATGAAACTCACAATTCGTCTTATCATATGATTATTCCTTGATAATACATCTTTTCCATTTATTTTCTTTTCCTTATGTACTTAATTATTCAATTTGTTTTAAGAAAAATCATCTTTCTTTATCTCTTGGGTTGAAACCCTTTTTCTTCTATATCCATGTTCTCTAAAAATGTTTTCATAAATGTTTTAACACTATTCAAAGGGTTTATTATATAAATTTTAACCATTTTTGACTTTTTATAAGGTGTTTCAAAAGGAATCATCATGTCATTTTTCAAATAAGTCCCATTCTTCATTTACGAAAAATGTGAATGGAATATTTGTTATAAAGTGTACAACATGAAGAAAATTTCCCACCATCATTAACATTATTTTATTTGAATATTAATTTATAATTACTCAAGGTTATTTTAAAATTAATGGGTTTGAAAAATATTTTATGAATTTATAATTTTCAAAAATTTATTTTCAGTGAAAGGTTATCTTCTTCATGAAATGTTTTAAATGATATTTAAAGCTTCCTTTATAAGTTTACAAAGTTATTTTCAAATAAAAGGATTTTGAAAATGTTCTATGTTTTAAAAAAATTAAAGTTGAATGTATATTTTATTAAAGAATTGTTCGAAGTGATATTTCAAAAAATCATTTTCCCTCAAATATGACATCCTTTGATGTTACATGTGATTTAATAGGGATATGATACAAGGAAACAATTCTTATCTTTTCTTTTAATAGTTTATATATAAGTTGATAAGATATTTAGGAAACTGTTTTCTCTTTTATGTGTTATACCCTGAAAAATATTTTATGAATCACATTTATTTTCTACAGGTTATACTATGAATAATGTTTTAGGAATCTCATTTCTTTTAATGGGTTATGATATAATAAATGTGTTATGAAGACCATTTATTTTAATGGGTTCTCATATGATAATTGTATTATGATAATATGGTACATATTTTTTATGATTTTCAAAACATGATGGTGGTTATGTTATAATCAAGGATAGTTTTCACGTTATCTCCAATGATGGGTGGGACCTATATATATCCCTCTAGAGTCTTGGGTAATGACTAATTTTCCATGAGATGAAAAGGTACACAATAGGTTATCCTAACCATGAAAAGAGGGAACACAACAAGTTATCCCAATGCTGAATTAGGTATATAGGTGGTTAGCCCAAGACAAACGTTTTATGAATGTCTTGATGGGTATCCTTTACCTAAGGTTTTCTATTCTTATGTGTTTTCCACTAATCTATGTTTTATTCCAACATTATGCACTCATGGTTCAGGTTTTTTTATTTTCTTATGATTAATATATTATAAACTACCAATATTTATGCCCCAATATAAAATTTTGATCACTAATATATAGATTATGGTTTTCATATATAATTATAATCTTTACATACCCTTATTCTCTTCTTATATTGTTTACCCTTATTTAGAATTTTAGTTAACCATTTATTATGTTTCTTTTCCCCAGGTTATGATGATAGGTATTACATGTCATATGCCTAAGCAGGTTTCTAGTTATGAGGAACTAAGTGGGAGACAATATGGAACTCTTGTAAACTAGTTGTTTATGTTTCCATGTTTCCAAATAACTATATATTTATGAACCTTAGGTGTTAATTTAATTAATTTAATGAATACTCATCTAAAAATATACAATATATATATAGGGTAATTTCATGTCCTTATAGTTAGTATTAGAGGATAGTTTTATTTAACCTTTGGAAACTATGATGATAAAACCTTAGTTAAATACCTAGGGATATGTATAAGGATAATTATAAGGATAATTCTATATATGGAAAAATATCATATAATATTAGTAATGAATAGTGTGAGTGGCTTCCTAGAAATAAATCCCTATACAGATACTTCAGGTGGACATGATATTGGAAATGATGTACCTAGGGGTAATAACTCAAAGAAAGGTGCATCGGGTTTGACTTGAGCATTACCTTTTACATGAAAATGGGAATTATAACAAACCTAGTTTGACACTCTCGGGTAATTTGATTTTTAAATTCACATACTCTTTACAAACCATCATTAAGGATTTGAATAATGATCATAAATTACCTATATTATGCATAAGGTTTCAAAAATAGAAATTTAGGTGTCATTATTTAGACATCTTATATGTGGTTTTCATGATTTTGTGGTTTTACACTATGAATAATATTTCTCATGCTATATTTTTTTGTTTAATTAAATATTGGGAAGTAGATGGAAATTTTTTCATTCTAAAGGATATATAAAATTTTTTGATGAGAAACTATGTGGTTTGATGAATAGAGTGAAGAATATTGTGATTTTATCTAATCAGTTATCATGATATATGATTAACAGCTTGCACCTCAACCAACATTCAAACACACCAATGAATTGAATGATTGATTTTTCTTAGAGCTCAAATGGTGGTCAAAAAAGAGGAAATAAGACCATGTTTCCCATATGTTGAGAATGTGGGAAAAATCACTCAAGTTACTGTCTCAAAGGGATGGGAAAATGTTTTGATTTTGGAAAAGGGCACAAAGAAAGTAGTTTTTTACGATAAATAAAAATTTTGGTTAATGTAATGGAAGAGAATAATGGTATCATTATTTAATCATCAATGGTTAAATGTTCTAATGGTGTAATGTATGGTCCTTATATGAATCAATTTCCTATGGGAAAATATCGTGAACAGAATTAGCAAGGTGGTTAGAGTAATGGTTATATTATTGATGATGAAGAGACTATGTATGAAATATAAAAGTAATGAAATATTCTAGTAGTATTTTTAATCTAAAACATAAAAATAATGATTAAATTGAGGTTTATTAATATTAAGTACAGATTAATATTACATATCATAGGAAAGATGAATTAATGAATAAGATTACAAATCCTAGTCTGTGGTTTAAGAATAAATTTCAATGATTTAAGTGAGTATGTTGTAACCTCCAAAAGATGGATGCTACTGAATGGTTCCTTGAGCTTGATTGGCCATATATCCTCAAACGCATACCCCTAAATGTCGACGGTTGTTGACTACTAGCAAGGTCTTAGTGTGAGTCTATGGGGAGACTATTATCTCCTACTAGAGTGTAACATAATAAAATCAAAATAAAAATATGACAATAAGTAGTCATCAAAAGACTGATATATAATAAATAATATAAACCAAATAATATATAAAATGATGATACATGTCATATGACTCTAACAAAGTATCCAAAATATGTATACAAGAATATGTAACATGCATGTAACAAAAGTGAAAATTGCCAAAAGCATCCAACTAGCATCGTGAGCCTCATATCGATCCCATACTCCCTTTATCTTAAGCAGAAATCAAGAATATGTAGTAAGGAACATTCCCTTATTAATATATGTACTCATATATTTCTCTTGGGTACCCAAAGGCGGTCTAAATAGGGTGTGAGATATAATCCTAGTAAGAAACCACCCAAGGTCAGGTTCTAATTAGTCATGTAATATATATCAATAGTGTGAACGAAAAATATTACAAGTAAAGGAAGTACTCAAATGTAACATACTTTAAGGTCTAGAATCTTATTTATAATAAAATTCACTTAAATGATAAGTCTCTAATTTAATTTTTAGTCCTGTGTCAATTTATAACATGATCATTTAACTAAATAGTTCATTTAAACAATTAGTCTTGGAACTTGGAATTAATCCCAACATTCCCCATTAGAACATGTATCCAAGGATCTCTAAATAGTTCATCCATAATGTTTATGTCAATAATTAATCCACGATTGTTCTTTGTCTTAGATGATACATCATATAAGTCATTTAATTCTTTAATCAATTTAGAACTGAAGATCATCCTTGTAATTACTTTGTAGAAATACAAGTATAACTCTAGGTGTAATATGAATCAACACCCCACAATCACATCCTAGTAGATCCTCAAGAACCTAGGTATCACTCTGGGTGTTGTAAAATTCCACTGCTAATCGAGTTTATCCTTTGATGTCCACATAGGGAGTCCAAGCATCACCCAAGGTATGTATGATCAAATGACCCTTATTTTTCCATGAAATTATCATATGAATCCATGTATCATCGACATATAAATGATAAGCCTCAGATTCCTTCCTTGGTAGTCCACTAAGTATTCCTAGTATCACTCAGGAATAAGAAAGGTATGTTCCAATTGATTCCATCCATGGAATTCATCATTGAATCCATGTGTCACCCAAGGAATTTATGTATTTTAACAATTCAACCCATTTAATGAAATTCATTATATCATGATATGGTCATCACTAAATAAATCCAAATCTAAACTCACCTATAAAGGTAACCCAAGTCATTATTCAAGCTTAGAAGGCATGGCATAAAAATAATCATGTGGGTAATTCTTTGTTAGGAGTAATTCAATATTTAATAAGCAATTACATGTCATAGCCTCTATTTAACCCACATGGTAACATCAATACAGTTTTATGTTCTTGATTAGTAATGAAATTTCATGGTAAGGGATAATATTATATGGGTTACCTCTCAATTAATGAGATTGGAATTTCATTTAATGAATAAACTGAATCTTAACACACTATTCAATGGGAAGGATCTAGGGCCATGACTTCCATTCCCTACTCCTTATTAATTCAATTAAAATTCCATTAGTCAATTTCAAATTAAATTACATTTATCAATTTAACATTCACTATTCCATGGAAAATTTTAATAGGTACACACCAAAATTTATCAACTTCTATAAGCCACCCATGCTAGTCTAGTCCAATTAATCAACACACCCATGGGGTGGCTCCATTTCAAGGTTCTTAACTATTTATCATTCATCAAGGATCCACTTTGATTAGATAGGCCATTTCTATAAATTTAATGATTTAATTTCATTTCATGGTGATGCCCATAAATTGGGCATGTGACACAACAACATATATAAACCGTTTGACTTTAAATGAAATACTTGTGACCAGCTACTTTAGTTCTATAGTTGATAGATCATAGAATACCAGCTCCTGATTCATCTCAGATCATGAAAAAATTGAAGAATAGATAACAAAACTCATAATAAAGAAAATTATCCTACACTTAAATATAACAGATGATATCCTAAAGAATACAACATGACTAAAAAGCAATTGGGAACTTACTAATGTGGATCCGATGAGACATCCTACTCTTGAATCTGGTACCAGATGAAGACTCAGATAAAAATACTCAAATAGGCTCAAAGTGGATGCTCCAAATGTTTTATTTATGTCTATATTAGGAAATGTGACTTAGGATTCATTTAAATGAATTAAACAATTTGGAATTTGGAATTTCACCCAAACTGGTCATCGCACGATTTAAACATTGTGTGCCAACCGTGTATGGTTCACTATAGTAGAAGGGGTTCCACATGTTTTGTCCACATAGTTTTATTAACCATGCACATACTATTTCAAGACCCACTATCAAGATTTTAGACCTAGGTACATGGTCGAGCATCCCAACTCGAATTGTTTACTCAAACCTTGCACCGTACCATTTTTCCCCAAAACACGGGTTCTAGTCTCCGAACTAGCCCCAAACACCCCCAATACATCCATGACCTTAAAATTAATTCATATATGGTCATATTTAATCATTTAAACTATGAATTGATGGAAAGAAAAATATTAATACTTCAAAGAAGAACCAGGTTCTTACAAACATCCCCCTTAAAGAAATTCATTCCAGAATTTCCCTTATAAGGGCAGTAAAGCATAGTCTATGAATAAATCCATCCATTTTGATTATACATTGGTCTCCCAATCCCAGGTCTCTTCAGGTACATGGAAGTTATTCTATAACACTCATAAAAGAGGAACTGACCAACCTTAGAGAACCCTCATTCTATGATCCACAATACATATAGGATGTTCCTTAAAGAAAGCATCTACCTATAACTAAAACTCTTCAGTCAAAAAGGCATGAGATAGTTCTAAATAATAGTGGTCTAATTGAGATACAAGGAATATTTTGTGAATTGACCAATACCTATGAGGTAACTACAACCAATAGGCTACTAGCCCAACTCTCTCTAAAATATCAAACAGTATGATAAAACATGGTGAAAAATTACCCTATTTCTTGATTATCTAGTGTCCCAACCTCGGTGAGACACACAATAAAACCTAATCCCAATCCTCAAACTCAATAGGTCATATTTAGGGATTATCATGTTATTTATGATGAGATTCCATGATATCCATCCACTTCTTAATCAACATCACATACTATGTGGTCTTTTGAGAATGACAAGGTCCCAGTATAGCTTCCCCTCCTACCTCTAACCAACACAGGGGTGATCGGAATGGCCTACCATACAAAGCCTCATAAGTTCTATCTCTATAATAGCCTTAAATATATTATTTAGGTGATTGTGACCAGCTATATATGCCTCTCCCAAGATCCCCTTAAATTCTGGATTTTTGCGGACAGCATGTCCTCAAGAACTTGAATCATGTGTTTCAAATGGCCATCTATATGGGCATGGTATGCATTGCTTATAGGCACATGTGTACTTAACGACCTATATAACCCTTTATAGAACTACGACGTAAAAAAGGTACCTCTATTTGAATCATTAGTATGTGGGGACCGATCATGTTACACTATCTCATGGATATACAACCTTCCAAGAACTTCCACACTGAAGGTTTTCTTGATCGGTAGGAAATGTCCAGCCTTCATGAGCCTATCAAAAACAACCCATATGACATCATTACCTCAAGAAGATCTTAATCAACTTATCAGAAATTCTTAACGAAATAATTCCATTTCAACTTAGCAATGGGTAGCTTCTGTAAATTTATGATCGGTCACTAGTGTAATGCCTTCACTTGCTGTTAGATAGAGTATCTCATGAAAAAACAAGCTACATATCCTTCCATACCTAGCCATAAGTACAAATGGTGTAAACCCAAATACATTTTGGTGATGCTGAGGTAGAAATACAAATATTAATCATGAATATCCCGCATCATATCCTCACACATATCTGAATAGACCCATACCCAACCAGGTGCATGGAGAATTTCATCCTCACATACAAACCAACAATGAAGAGGGTACCCACCTACCACACTCTCTTATAGAAAGAGACCATCAGAGTTTGATATCTACCACATTATAAATATATAAAATTGTTTATATTTAATATCTAAATATGATAGAAAATTATTCCCATGACTATCGTGCACCTCCAAGTGTATCTTAGAAAACAAATTCATGAGCTGGAACTCACTACCAGCATGTTGCACTGTCTGTATCTAAGTCCTCTAGCTCAGTACATCATCCATTTCATTGACTTTACCTGGTGTGTAGGAAATATCAAAGTGAAAATATTGTAGTTTTTCAACCAACCTTCACTATATCATATTTAGATCATGGTTTGTAAATATGTACTTGAGGATTTTTGTTCTGTGTACACCCTAAAATGGTATCCCAATAATTAGGGTCTCTAAAGTGCAATGCATGAACAACTTGATCCAACACGATATTGTTTATCGAGTAATTCCTCTCATGTGGCCTCAACTACTGAGACCTGTATGTAATAACTCAATCTCCCTACATAATCACTATTCCGATCTCAATACAAGATGCATCACAATGAACCATGTAACTCATGCCCTAATTTGAAAAAATCATTATCGGTGCTGAAGTAAATCTCCCTTTCATTTCCTAAAAGGCCTTTTTATAAGAATCTGGCCATACAAACTATACACCATTCTTATTCAAGACCATAAATGGTGTTGTTAAGTGTGATAAGTCATGTATGAAACACATGTAGTAACCATACAACCATAATAAACTCTATACCTCAAAGATATCCTTGGGATGCTCCTAGGAAACTATATCTTTCACCTTCATCGAGACTACTGATACTTCTATCTCTGAGATAATGTGACCTTGGAATTGAATATAAAACATCCAAATGTGACACTTTATGAGTATAGCATATAAATGATTCTCTCTCAGTTTATTCAATAAAATCTCAAGATTTTTGGCATGGTTGTGTCCATTAGGAGAATACACCGAGATATAATGCATGAAACCAACCACAAGGGAATTAATATGAGGATGGAAAACTCGGTTCATCAGTTCCATGAAGTCTTTTGGCATGTTTTTTAGTCCGAATGACATAACTAAACACTCGTATAGACCACAGCTACTAAAAAATCTATGTGAGGTTTTGTAAGATGGTCTAATATATACCTTATGATAACCAGATCTAAAATTAATCTTTGTGAAGACTTGAGATCCTTGGAGCTGGTCAAAGAAATCATCTTCCTATAGTAGAGGATAGAAATTATTAACTTTCATATAGTTAAATTTCCAGTAATCTACCTATCGCATAAGGATTCCATCCAACATTTTCCCAAAAAGGACTCAAAACCCCCATAGACAGGTATTGGTTCAGTAAAACCATTTTCCTCTAAATTTTATAAATACCTCTTGAGATCATTCATATCAGTAGTATCCACCATGTAAGTAAGAATGGATATAGGTTCCTCTCCTAGAACTATCTCGACAGAGAACTCTAACTCTCTCACAGTAGGTAATCCTGAAAAGTTTTCTTGAAAACCCATCCATAAAAATGATCAAACACTAGAGGGAAATCAGTCTAATGCATTCCTTGATCATCTAGATATAAACATGGAAACTGGGTTATCATCCTATCCTAACCACAATGCTCAGGTCCATATCATCTCACCTGGACATCTCATTCACCCTTGTGAATAAACTATCCACCCTTTGGTGATGTGAAATTCACCATGTGGTGATAGAAATAAATGAAATCATGAATGGTAACATACCAGTCCATCCTGAGAATGATATAAAATATTTTCTTGTTGAGGACAAAGAGGTCCCATAACATGTTAGACCCACCAATCTCAAGGGAGAACTCACTACACTAGCGAACATCTTCCACTAAAATCTACAAAAAAGGGTCAAAAATCATAAAATAATTATATTTATAAACATTAAGGATAATTATCTCCACAATGGGAACAAAAATAAATCTATGAGAAGCCCATGTATCAAAAAGTGAAAAAACTAAATTAGAGGCAACTACAATAGTACCACTGATAATAGAAGGTATCAGATACATCTCCTCAAGGGTCTGTTTCACTGTGTCTAACTAGTATTAACCACGCCCCTATGATACTACCTTGCTACACAGAGTAGATCTGTACTATTACCAATGTGATACTAGGGTCTAACTACCATGACCATGACCGCCACCTCGGCCTAATAGACCAGTTATACTCTAGATCCTTGCCTTATAATAATCTGTTGAACTTACTCCTAAATGTGGAGTTTTTGAAGACCCTCTCTTATTGGTTTTCAGAAGAAACATTCTGTGGAAGCACTCTTGATGTCCCATATTTCCAAAGTATTGACACTCGTCTGGGCCAATTATAAATTGTGGCCTCATATTTCACAGCCTACCACACTAGTATCACCTCACATGGCTATGTGATTATGTTCTTTGAATACTAGTATCACCACATGGAAAGCCCGAGAAGATGCTTCCTACTATCAGCTATTGTAGTACCAGATCGAGATGTTGAACCACCCTAGATTCCACCACCATCCTCCCTTAGGTCACACTCTATGATAAGTGCCTGCTTCACTATTCAATAAATATTAGTTATACAGATGATATTTTCTAATGATCAGATTGCATACTAGAGACCATCATCGATATGATTGGATTTTGATAAATTGTCATCCATCAGAATAGCTGTGAAGTGCTGGAGCTTAGTAAAACAAGTTGATTAATCCATAATGGATAAAAATCCCTACTCAAGGTGAAATAACTCCATTGTTTTATCGGCCCTCAATTTCATAGGATATATGTAATCATATAAGGCTATATGAAAATACCTCCACATAATCTCTGGATAATGTTCTGTCTGAGTGATGACATACCACCATCTCATAGAGGATTCACACAACTTATATGTAGCGATATTTAACATCATCTTTAGATGAATCTCTAGATTCTTGAAGATAGATTTCATGGCCTATAGTAATGACTCTATAGCCCGTGGTATTCCATTCCATTGAATACATGGGTGGATGTTGCTGCTATAACTCACGCGTCCACTCTTCCATAGTCGGGGTAGGTGGTGGTGCTCCATGAATGGTCTGAATGACTCACAAGAAACTCTCATGGAACTGCACCTCAACACCTATGTCTGGTACTACTACTAGAATTGTAGCTTCCACTACTAGAGGATCCACTAGTATGTCATGGCCCACCACCACCATAGTGTGGTCGTCCCCATGACATGTTGTATGAATGGGGGATGTCGCGTTGACATACCTCTAAAAATTCCAAGCACATGTCTCAGATCAAGAACATCATTAATGTTCATCTCTCAAAGAACAAATATTTAATATGGATAGGTAAAATCCATTCTCTATAATAACACACCCCTCTTCCAGCCCCATGAGTTAGGTCTAAGTGACATAAAAAATAGGTTTAAGCAAGATACACTCCCAATTTCCACCTACTAAGGCCAGTTCTAGTCAATTTATCTATCACAATCAACTTAAGTTTCCATTTTCATGTTCATTTATTCATTTACATTTTAATCCATAGATATTTCACACTGTCACATTCACATTAAAATGTTGAACAAATGGTTCTCACTATTCTGTTTTATGAGGGCCCAAACTCCATAGTAATCAAATCATGGTATCCACCTAAGTTATGCCATAACACAGTCCCAAATACCTATCAAAACAGAAGGTATGTATATCACAACACCTATCACAACATCCTACGACAAGTAATGTATCCTAAATGGAATGTCATAATGCATGGAATGTGTAATCATGTGGGTTCCTATATGATGCATGAGATGTCACACCCTCATATCATCAAGTTTAAATAGAAATAGAACCCATATTCATATCAAATAACAACATCACAATTCATGTTCATCACCTAATGGTGATATCAAATCAAAAGTATAAATCAAAATCCAGATAAAATTTTAATTTAAGGCAATTTGGCCTTTTACTATTTGTGAGGTAGGTAATCCTAGGAAAATATCATAACCAAATTACACATCCTTTATATAGATTTATATTGTCTGTAAATAGTAAATAAAACTAGAAAATATCCACTGATACCACTTTGTAACATCCCAGACCCAGATGCCCCTGAAAGGTGCCCAGATTCTAGTTGACCACATGGCTTCAAGCACATCTCCCCGAATTCTAGAGGATGCTGACTAGAAGCAAGGGCCTAGCGAGTGTCTATAAGGAAACTATTCTCTTTTACCAGAGTATAACAAAATAGAATAAATATAATAAATATTCAATAGGTAAAAAACAAAATACTGATTTATAAGAAATTTCGAAAACCACCTACTATGAAAACTTATGATATATGGCATATGTCTCCAATAAAGCATCCAAAATATGTATACAAGGTAGATGTAAAAAAAATGTATCAAAGGAGTGAAAAGGTGAAAACTATCTAGCCAACATCAAGAGACTCATCTCGGTCCAATGCTTCCATAATCCTGAGCAGCTATCATGAACTTGTAGCAGGTCTCTTTCCCTTATCAATACCTGCTATCATATGGTCTATTTGGGTACCCAAAGTCTGCCCAAATATGATGTGAGATATAATCCAAATTGGAAAACACTCAATGTTAGGTGCTAATCATTTAGTGAACATATAAAAAAAAGTTTATATGAAAAATATAACAAGTAAAGGATATTATCAAAAGAAAACATCCTATAAGGTCCATGTTCTCATTTATAATCTTTTTTATTCAAAATATAAGTCTCTGATTTAAAATTTAGGCCTGGGTCAATTAATAACGAACTCATTTAACTTAATAGTTAATTTAATTAATATGTCATAGAACAGGGAATTAATCCCAATGTTCCCTATAAGCACATGTATCCATGGATTCCTAAATAGGCCAACCATAAAATTTGAGTCAAGGTTGAATCCAATCTTGTGCTTTGTCTTGGTGGACACGTCATATAAACCATTTCATTATTTAATCAAGTAAGAACCTCTACATATCCTTAGAATTACTAAGTTTCAATCCAAGTATCCCTCTAGGTGTAATATTAACCAACCCCATATAATCCCACACATGGCAATCCTCAAAAACCCAGGTATTTCTCTATGTGTGGTATAACACCACTGCCAATAGATTCTTTCCTTGGTGGCCTAATAAGTGAGCACAAGTATCACTAATGGCATGTATGATCAAATTCCCTTGATTTTTTTCCACGGAATTATCATATTAATATACGCATTTCTCAGCATTTAAAGTTAAATCCTCAATGTCCTTCCTTGGTAGTTAACAAAGGGGTCCATGTATCACTCAAGAATTAGAAATGTACTTGCTAATTGATTTTGTCCATGGCGTTCATCGTTGAATCCATGTGTCACCTAATGCTCCTATGTATTTTAAAAATTCAAACCACTTAATCAAATTAATTTGAGGATTTCAAGGTCATCACCAAAGACATATCAAACCAAAATCACATATAAGGGTGACTCGAGTCATTGGTCAAGCTTATAAGGATTTGATTCCAAATACGCACATGGGTAATTTTTTGTAAGGAGTGATTTAAGCATTAACAAGAAATTACAAGGAATAGAATATATTTAACTCACATGGTCACATAAAAAAATTTAAATTCCTATTTAATCACGATATTTCATAGCAAGGGCTAATGTTAGGGGTCTTCCCTCTTAATTAATCACATGTTCATTTCATTTAATTAAGTAACTCAAGGTTAAAAATCTATTGCATGGTTAGGATATAGGTTCACGGAATCCATTACCCACTCCTTATCAATTAAACAACAATTATATTAATCAATTGAAAATTCAATTACAATTATAAATTTATCATTCAATATCCCAGAGAAAAATTGTAAAACGGGAACACCCAAAGGTATCCAGTCCAAAGAGACACCCATGGTGGTCTAGTCTAACTAATCAACACACCCATGGGGTTATTCTGTTTCAAGGTTGTAAAGATATTATCTTTCATGAATGAGCCTCTTAAATTAAATAGTTTATGACTATAAATTTAAGGATTCAATTTTATTTCAAGGTGATTCCCATAAATTGGGAGTGTGGCACACTGATATATATATATAAACCACTCAATATTTAATGAAATACAGGAGACCACCTACCTTAGGTTTGTAGTCGATAACTAATCTAATATAGGATCCTAATTCGACTTATATGAGGATAAAATTGAAGAATGGATGAAACACCTTATAATAGGGGATATTATATTGAACCTAAATAGTGAAACCGATATCCATAAGAATAAATAATGACAAAAAAGGAATTGGGATCTTACCCTGGAAGATCCTATGAGATAAATGATGATTTAATCGAGTACCAGATAGAGACTTGACAAAAAATCCTAGAATAGACTCAAAGAGGGATCTCCAATTGTTTTATTTTTTCCCGTAGGAGGAAATGGGATTTAGGTAACATTTAACAGAATTAAACAGGGGTGAAATTGTAATTTCACTCAAAATAGGGCATTGTGTTGTTTACAAATTGTGCACCAACCATGCACAGTAAACTTTAGAAGAAGGGTAACCGCACGGTTTTTATGAATGGATTGACTAAACATGAACAAAAAACTCCAAACCCCACTATCATGATTCAATACCTAGGCTCATGACCATATACCCCAAATTGTAAAATTTACTATAACTGTGTTCTAAGAAATTTCTCCACAAAACATGGGTTTTGTGCTCTAAACCACTTCAAAGAATCCCCCAATACCCCATGACCTCTAAGGGCTTTCATATTAAGCTATATTTAAGCATTTAATAAGAGAAATGATGAAAATTAAAGGATCCATATCCCAACGATGACCTAGGTTCTTAAACAAGTATTGGAATTCTATAATTATCTTATTTGAATCATAAATTATATACTTTTTGTTCATTATAATTTTTTCAAGGTTTTCATGAAAATTTTGAATAGTTCTAATGACCTAAAAAAGTGATTTAATGCAAAGGTGATATTTTATGGAAGACACATGATTACTGGAATATAACCCTTAATATGTTTCTAATGTTGATAAAATGATTTTTAGTTTTGTTAAATTGATGATTTATATAGATATAGTAAACTGGATAGTATTGATGACCCCATACCTATTTAATGATTTGTTGAAAATGTGATATATGTTATAATTGATAGAGTTTACAACAGTTTTGGATCTATGGAATATATTCAATAATCTATGGTTTTTTTTATAGAATGAAGAAGAATGTATGTTTTCATTGAGGTTTTATGATAATTCTTGTTATTACCATGATTTAGGAGAATATATGACCAACGTATTCACATATTTCAAATGTGACCATTAAGAGATACTTAAAAATATTTGGGAGATTAAATTTAAGTAGATTTTTGGAAAATTTCGGACCTTCTATATAAATTCTGAATTTTGGAAGGTTCATAAGGTTAATCATTTATGAAATAGTTTAATATGATCTTTGGATGTGGTTTTAGAGATTAATGTATTAATTCACCATATAAAGATTTATCCATATTGGATAAATAGTTTTCTCTATTTTCTTATGCTGATAAATAAAGATATAAGGAATGAATTATCATTGTATTATGGATCATGTGATCCATTTGATATTTATGCATAATAAATTAATCTACACTTATTGAAGTAGGAGATGATGTAGAAATTGATTGAATCACAAATAATGGATGATATTTTTCTTACAATACAAATGAGAGCTAAGCCTTAGGTATATCAGTCCATTTGAGATTGTTGATCATATCGATATGGTAGCCTATACATTGGAACTTCCAATGAACCTCTATTAATTACAAGATGTGTTAATTATATCTCTCATGAAGAAGTGTATACCTGACTCTACACATATACTGGACTCTGAAGTCATACCAATGGAGCATGATTTTTCTTATAAGGAATGATCAGTTTAGATTATGGATTATATAGAAAAATCTCTACTAAATTAAACAACTAGAATGTTCAAAGTTTTATGGTGAAACCAACATCTTGATGAAGTGACATGGGAACATTATGATGAAATGAGATAGAAGTACCCTCATTTTTTATATCAGAGTGACTACTTTTGATGGAGAAATTCATTTTAAAGGGGAGTTTAATGTAACAATATAAAATTTTAAGAAGTATATTTTTTCAAATAAATTTAATTTCTTAGATAACTTTTATTACACACAACACCAAGTTAAGCTCACAGTACATGCAACACAAATTTCAGCTTCCATTACACACAACACCATGCATAAACAACACGAGACTTACTATTAAAATATCATTACATGATAATTACCCCGTAGCAGTTAGAATGTTGAGTACAAAAAAGATTAAATAAATTATGAAAATATATGGTTCAAACAAGTATATAAAATTAATTATTTTGGGAAAATTAATTATAAACGAAAATCAAAACCATTTGAAGAAAAAAGAAATCTTTTTCTGAAAAATATTTTTTTATACGCACAAAATTATTTTAAAACAATAAATTAAATAAATATTTTTTGGGGAATTATTCTAAGGAAATTTATATATTTTAAATTCAATAAAATGTATTAAATTATTAATATTTTTTTCTATGTAAGATATGGGAATAAATTAAATTTTGTGCCTATAAACTATATTTTTTAAAAAGCATTTTTATCACGTTTTATATATTTATTTTAAAATTATTTTTTTACAGTTTTGGAAACTTTATTTGAAAATATTATCTTAATTTAATAATATTTTTTAAAAAATTATTTTGGAATTATTTTTTTATAATTTTCTCAAATGATAATTTTTTCAGTTATTAGTGAAAAATATGTTTTTATTAAAAAATGAAATTTTAATTCAAAGGAATTAAAAGATAAATTTTATTTTAATGTGGTTTTGAAGTTGTAAATATTTAAATTATATATTTATTAATCAAATTTAGTTCAATGGAATCAATTTCATATTTAATTTTGATATGAAATCATATTAAACTTTTAAAGATTTTCTCTTTTGAAAACCATTTTTCATCACATATACGGATTTAGTTTTAAATTATATTTTTACACTTATGTGAATATAATTTGAAAAACTTAATTTAATATTTTTAATAATTGTATTTAATATTATATAATGAGATCAACTTACTTTTTTACCATAAAAAATAGAAAAAATTGTTAAAATTAATTATTACGGTTAAAGTCAAAACTGATTTATAGTAGGGTTAAACATAAGTGATATGGGGTTAAGTGACATATAATATTATATACAACCAAATTTATAAAACTATTTTGACCTTATAACCTCATATGATCAATAATGACCCATTATTTAGCCTTTTAGAATATGAAAAATATGGGTACACTTTGTAAAGACCCTTAAATTTCAAGGATTTTTTTTTTCTTAATTGTTTTTGGAATTTTACAAGAACGCAGTTTCGGACGGCAACTGATTCCGAGACCCGGTATTCCTGGATTCATTTTCGGAAGTTTGGCTCGGTACGTTCAGTGAACGAATGAGCAGGGTTTTCTAACTTTTGAACCGGTGCTCGGAATTGAATTCTGAGGGCACTAATGGAATCGCAGTGCTGGTATTTGCTTAGAAACGCCTCTTCCGGAGTTGCGTTTGCTCGGGTGTGGTTTTTAAATTTTTGGGGTTAGGTTAAGAAATAAAATAAAGTGGTGCGACAACTTTATTTTTTTTTCACTTAAATCCACTTAAAATCCACATAAAGGCACTTGAACTAAGTTGAAGCGGATAGGGTGCAATCCAAAATATCCTACCCTCTTGGTAGGATATTTGTGAGGTGTGGTCCGTACGAGCCCCACCGTTTCTTTTCCTCTAAGTAACGCACTCATGAAAACCCCTTTTTAATGAAATTCAACTGGGGCGTTTTCTAAAATTCTTAACTCCCCTATTAATTGGGCGGTTAGTTCGTTGCAATTAATTCTATGAATTAATTGTTCGTTACTTATATTTGTTTTTCAAATTCTTTAGTTGATAATAAAATAAGATGAGGACTTATTTTATTATCTGGTTTTTGTGTTAATCCTTTGGAGAATCTCTAAAGATCTTCATCCTCCTTCGCGAAGAACGCGAAGAACACGAAGAACACCGAGCCCTCAGAGATCAATGACACGACGTTGAGTACCACGATGCTGATGCTTCTTCTGCGACGTTCTTTCCCCCGACAATCTTCGAACGACATCTTGAGGTAGGGGATTGTGTTCCCTTTAATTCTTTGTGTATTATAACATCAACATGGATTTAATTGTTATAATTAAATATGTATGTCCTTGATCCTCGGAGTTTGTCTACGCGACGCCGAGTACCGCGTGACAGTGACGCCCTTCTGCGACGCGATGATCCTTTTCTTCTACGACGGTAAATTCCGCGACGAACTCGCGTCCAACGACGACGAAGGTAGGGGTCATTTTGAAAATGTTAATACCCATGTTTTTTTCCTCCAAGGCAAGAACATGGACCAACCAATAAAAAAGTTGTTCTGTGGATTATTATTGTGGGTCGAGGTTTATCAATTGATGGGAATTATGGTGTTGTTTCAAACTAATAACGCGGTGGGTGCGGAGCAACGAACAAGTCTGAACCCACCGCCCGTTGTTTCTTGGTGTGCGGAATGGAGGAGGATGACAAAATGTGCCACAGAGACGATTTGTTGATTCCGCAGGGAAGAACGGGACCTGGGATGAGCTACGGAGCAGACAAAAATGATATCGGACCACCGGAGCAACTCCGGGGGCTGGCGGACTCTACCGGCGGCGCGCCGCCGGACGGACCCGCCGGGGCTGAAGCCACGGCAGCAGCAGCGCGGGACCGGAGGAGCGGGACACGGTGGCCCGACCGCATCCTCTGGCGAGGGCGGCCCCACGCAGGGCCGCAGCTTCTCTTCACGCGGGGGCAGCATGCCCCCCACGCCCGCGGTTTTCCTTGATCGGCCGCTCGGCCGTGCCGAAGCAAGCCGACCCGCCAGCCAGGTCGCGCCCAGGCTGGGCCGAGCCGCACCCAACCGGGTCGGACCCGGACCCGGGTCGGATCGGCCCAGTTCGGCCCGACCCAGGGGGGTCGGGCCGGGTTGGTCTGGGCCCAGACCCACCGTTTCCAGACCTTTTCGGTCTTTTTCTCATAACTTGAGATATGGGCCTCCGAACGACGCGCCATCAGCGGCGATGCGATCCTTGGATCGAGATGGTCATTTCAATTTATCACACTCAAGGTTTCAGAATACTTTGGGTTCGGCCGGGTTGGTTCGTACATGAAACCAACTGGGCCCTCGGAGCGGAAACGCTCATAACTTGGGCTCCGGATGTCCGATTTACGTGTCATCGACTTTGATGGATTCCTCTAAGTGAGACGGATCTTTTGGCTTACTCCGACCGAGTTTTAGACGTAGGTGGAGTACAGTCGGGTTGGTTTTGACTTAAAAAACCAACCGGGCCCCTGGGACGGAAAAGTCAAAAACTCTTAGACCGGGCATCCGATTGACGCGCCGTCTGTTGCGTTGAGTTCCTGTTGACGATGCGGAACTTTTGGATACATCAAATCCGAACTTTTTGTCAGTTGATGTATCAGCCTCTCGGCTCGTGGAGCGGACCCTCCCGAACGAGCTTGCTGTGTGCGGGAACCCTAGAGCTGGTTGCGACTGCGACGATGATGAAAACAGTACGAGAATCCTCCGTGTTTTCGGCAGTGACCACTACGGTACATCTTGGGATACATCAACTCCGGACTACATGTCAGTTGATGCGTCGACCTCTTAGCTCCTGGAGTGGACCCTCCCGAAACGAGCATGTTGTGTGCAGAAACCCTAGAGCCAGTTGAGACTTGAAGACTGCTGATCGAACGACTCGGTGTGTTACGGATAACACAGTGGGGAGCGCTTGGTTGTAGCGGCTGACCCACGGTGGAGGAGTGCTTGGTTGTAGCAGCAGAACCACGATACACAACAGAAGGAGTACCTCTAGAGGCTCTGAGGGGTAGCGCTTGGTTGTAGCGGCAGACCCATGACGGAGGAGCGCTTGGTTGTAGTAGCACGGGGGAGCGCTTGGTTGTAGCAGTAGACCCACGACGGAGGAGCGCTTGGTTGTAGCGGCTGACCCGTGGTACTCAACAGAAGGAGCACCTCTAGAGGCTATGAGTGGGTGCGCTTGGTTGTAGAGGTAGACCCTTGGTGGGAAGCACTTGTTTGTAGCATCAGGCCCACAGTACTCGATAGGTGGAGTACTACAGCAGTCCAAGGTAAGAGGGAAGCGCTTGGTTGTAGCGGCATAACCACTATACTTGATGGAGAAGGAGTTTCCCAATAGCTATGGGTTCAACTTCATGATCGATCCTGTGTGGGTCATTGTGGGGGTTAGTACCTACAGATCCTTTGTGGGTCTGACGGCTTAGATGAATCAGTGGCTACATCTAATCAACTCTAACGTCTTACGAAGAAGTACCTGTGTGAGCTGAATCCTGTTTACTTTCTTTTCTGGATTGTGTTGTGCTATCCTGTGTGGATTTACGTTTCGCTTTCCTGTGTGGATTGGGTTGTACTTGAGCTTGGATGTTGGAGATGAGAGAGAATTGATGACTTAGGTATATGTATGGTAATATACCTAAGCAGTGTCAGATGTTTCTTCGTGATTGTATCTTTCCTTTGTGGTTATCCTTTATGGATTCTGGGAGACCTTCGGGGGTCTCGGGGTCCCTACTGAGTAGCTTATACTCACCCCTACATGGGCTATGTCCGCACTACGTTGTGTTGGTTGCAGACGATGGACGGCACTGATCGTGGTGGAGGCTTGCGGAGAAGGACGGTACCTAGAGGTGGACCACTGGGCGGGACATACTCGAAGCGGTCAGCTGGACCCGAGGAGCAGTGGGGGCTTTCTGTTCCCACCCTTCAAGTGGGATTTTCAGTGGACAGATCGACGTTGTGGATTTACTTTTCAGTTGATGATTTCCTCTTTTTAGTTGTACTTTACTTTCAGTTTGGGTTTGTATTCTGACCCACTTACTTTTCCGCACTTACTGTTGTACCAGTTTCTACTTAGGGTTCACTTATATCTTCTTACTCTATGGTGTTTGTTGTTTACTTTACAAAGGAAATGCCTTCCCTTTTTCCGGGATTTACACCTTGGTGCTAGTCGCCAACCCCTAGCCTACGAAAGGCGGGCTTGGGGTAGTCACGGCACGGGCCCCGAGGACGGGTCGTGACAAATTGGTGTCAGAGGAGTTCAGGTTTACCACTGAACTTGGGACTCTGATCTTTTTTTCTATGTGAAGCAATAGTGTTTAGCGTATTGGGTGTGGTTATCAGTCCAGGGAGTCCGGTGTTGGTGCAGCGGATGACGTATCCGTACACCAGGACCCTGACTTCGGATTTCCAACTTAATGCACGAAAAAATTGATTGCATTTGTGTTTGAAGTTTTCATTGTGATTACTTCATGTCAGCTCACCAGGTATACTGTTCTGACCGTGGAGCACCTGTTTCTTTTCAGGATGGCCCCACGATGGCAGCCAGCTAGGGTTCCGAGAGTTGTACGCGACGACAACCCACCGAGCGACGAGGCCTCGGTGCAGGGCCCTTTGACAGCAGAGGCACCGGCGGTACCTCTACCCGCCGAGCCACCGATGCTTCTAGCCCCAGCCGCTGACGATGCACGTCACCTTAGTGCACTGCATGAGTTCCATCGCCAGCGACCGCCCAGGTTCCATGGGGAGACGGACCCCCAGGAAGCCGAGGACTGGCTGGAGGCGGTTGTACGAGTTTTCCGGTTAGTGAGGAAACCGGCAGACCTTATGGTGGTCCTTGCAGCGAGCCTCCTGCATGAGGCAGCAGGCAGATCGTGGAGCTTGATTCTCCAGGTTCACGATGAGGCATCACTCGTTTGTATGGACTTTGAGAGCTTTTTTCTCTTAGATTTTGTCCCAGTCACCCTCCGAGCGGTGCGCATCCATGAGCTACTACAACTTCGGCAGGGCAGCATGACAGTAGCCCAGTACGCAGTGAGGTTTACCGATCTCTCGCGCTATTCCACGGACATGGTACGAGACCCATTCTTCAGGGCCCTAACCGTCGAGTAGGGGCTCATGAAAGAGATCATAGATTCAGTAGTTTCTCACAGCATTCCGACACAGAAAGGGGCGTTGGAGCGAGCCCTCTTAGTGGAGAGTTTCCTTACTGAGCAGTCTCCAGCAGCAAGACCCACCACTAGCCGGCAAGCGGCAGAGTCTTCTGGAGCGGGAAGTAGACAGATGACGTAGGGTTCCAAGAGGACTAGACCTACCGGTGGTCGACCGTGTGACACATGATCGTTTGTGCGTGGCACCCGGGGTGGACAACGACTTACCATGAGCGGACAGTGTTACTCCTGCGGTGGGGTTGGTCACATGGCTCGTGACTATCTGACTCGCCATATGGATGACCAGAAGATGAATGAAGGACATCCCAGGCTGAGGCAGAGGTTCGATCGATGCAGACCGCGTGGAGAAGGAGACCATGGTAGGGGAGTTGGTCGTGCAGATGGAGGTGGATGACGCTTCGAGGTGTTGCCACCCCCACCACCAGGAGGTCCACCCCGACCGTAGGGAGCTTGTGGACATGGGAGAGCTCAGCTTCAGGCAGGTGAGGCCTACGATCGTGGAGCTTCGGGAGCAGATGAACATGAGCGGGACTAGCTCCAAACCTGGAGACTTTTGTTTATGCTGCTTCTAGCGTTGTTGATGTTTGTTTATAGATGTTTTGTGTCTTTGTACTTTGAGCTGCAGTAATAAAAGCCACTTTTATTGTGGCGTTTACCTTCCAGTCCTCTCTTTTAGTTGTTACTAAGAGGTTCCAGTTTAAAAACCGTTGACTTGACCCTCACTTTGAGATACCTACTGGAGGAGACCTAGTGACCACACACTGATGCCGACAGTGTGACTCAACCCTTGGAGGTGAGAGTAATGGTTGAATCTCTTGGTAGTAGCGTCGAGGCCTTAAGACGTCATCCTTGGTATGGAATAGTATCATCTATGTCCGGATTGACTGTATTAGGCGAAGAACATGGTTCATCCAGGGGATGAGATCAGATTTCTCTTATCGGCAAAGAAGAAATCTCAGCAGCTCTTGTAGGACCAGAAAGGTCCAATTCATCCAAAAGCGGATGAGGAAAGCTCAGTGCTGACATTAGTCTTATGCTGACAGGAGGCGAAGGCCACTAGAGTTCGAGGATAGAGACCATGTCTTTCTGCGTGTCTCACCTTGACGTGGATTACGGAGATTTGGATGAGGCGGCAAGTTTTCTCCACGCTTCATCGGACCATTCTAGGTCCTCAGCAGGATTGGTGAGGTGGCTTATCACCTGGCTCTAGCACCTCAGTTGCACCGAGTGCACGACGTCTTCCACATATCTCAGTTGAGGAGATACGTGCACGACCTGACGCACATCATTAACCATGGGGAGCTAGACGTTGATGATGGGGAGACTTTTGCGGAGGTCCCTGTGGAGATCGAGGATCGACAGGAGCAGGTCCTACGTGGACGGTTGATTCCTCTAGTGCGCATTAGATGGCAGCACGGGAACCTCCAGGAGAGAACTTGGGAGTGGGAGGCTTAGATGCGTGCTCAGTACCCACATTTGTTTCCCTAGTTTATGATGTATCTTTACGGGGACGTAAAGCCCTGAGTTGGGAGTGATGTAAAGACCCGTAAATTTCAAAGAATTTTTTTTCTTAATTTTCTTTGGAATTCTACAAGAACGCAGTTTCTAATGGAACCTGATTCCGAGGCCCGGTGTGCCCAGAATCATTTTCGGAAGTTTGGCTCGGTACGTTCGGTGAACGAACGAGCGTGGTTTTCTAAATTTTTAACCGGTGCTCGAAATTGAATTCTGAGGGCACCGGTGGAATCGCAGCGGCGGTATTTTCTTAGAAACGACTCTTCCAGAGTTGCGTTTGCTCGGGTGGGGTTTTTAAATTTTTGGGGTTAAGTTAAGAAATAAAATAAAGTGGTGCGACAACTTTATTTTTATTTCACTTAAAGCCACTTAAAAGCCACTTAAATCCACTTGATCTAAGTTGAAGCGGATAGGGTGCAATCCAAAATATCCTACCCTCTTGGTAGAATATTTGTGAGGTGGGGCCCGCACGATCCCCACCATTTCTTTTCCTCTAAGTAACGCACCCACGAAAACCCCTTTTTAATGAAAGTCAACAGGGGCGTTTTCTAAAATTCTTAACGCCCCTATTAATTGGGTGATTAGTTCGTTGCAATTAATTCAATGAATTAATTGTTCGTTACTTATCTTTGTTTTTCAAATTCTTTAGTTGATAATAAAATAATATGAGGACTTATTTTATTATCTGGTTGTTGTGTTAAACCTTTGAAAAATCTCTAAAGATCTTCATCCTCCTTCACGAAGAACGCGAAGAATGCGAAGAACGTGAAAAATGCGAATAACGCGAAGAACGCGAAGAAAACCGAGCCCTCAGAGATCGACGACGCGACTCTGAGTACTGTGATGCCGACGCTTCTTCCGTGACATTCTTTCCCTACGAAAATCTTCGATCAGCATCTTGAGATAGGGGATTGCGGTCCTTTTAATTCTTTGTGGATTATAACATCAACATGGATTTAATTGTTATAATTAAATCTGTATGTCCTTGATCCTAGGATTTTGTCTATGCAAGGCCGAGTAACGCGCGACAGTGACGCCCTTCTGTGACGCGACGATCCTTTTCTTTCGCGACGGTCAATTCCGCAATGAACTCGCATCCGACGACGACGAATGTAGGGGTCATTTTGAAAATGTTAATACCCATGTTTGTTTTCCTCAAATGCAAGAACGCAGACCAACCAATTAACAAGTTGGTCCACGGATTATTATTATGGGTCGAGGTTTATCAATTTCTGGGAATTATGGTGTTGTTTCAAACCGCTAACGCGGTGGGTGCGGACCAACAAACAAGTTCGAACCCACCGCCCTTTGTTTCTTGGTGTGCGGAACGGCAGACGATGACAAAACGTGCCGCAGAGACAATTTGTTGATTCCACAATGAAGAACGAGACCTGGGATGAGCTACGGTGCAGACGGAAATGAAATCGGACCACCAGAGCAACTCTAGTGGCCCGCGGACTCCACCGGCGGCACGGGTCGCCGGCGCGGCGGCGCGGGCGGCCAGAGGCGGCGGTGCCCCGGCGCGCCGCCGGACGGACCCTCCGCGGCTGAAGCCGCGGCAGCCGCAGCGCGGTCCCACGACTGCATGGTACCGGAGGAGTGGGACGCGGCGGCCCAGCCGCGTCCGCTGGCGAGGGCGGCCCCACGCGGGGCCGCGGCTTCTCTTCACGCAGGGGCAGCACCCCCCCCCCGCGGTTTTCCTTGCTTGGCCGCTCGGCCGAGCCGAACCGACCCGCCAGCCGGGTCGTGCCCAGGCTGGGCTGGGCCAGGTCGCGCCCAACCAGGTTGGACCCGGGCCCGAGTCGGGTCGACCCGGTTCGGGCCGACCCCGGGGGGGGGGGGGGGTCGAGCCGGGCCCAGACCCCCCATTTCCGGACCTTTTCGGTATTTTGTTCATAACTTGAGCTACGAGCCTCCAAACAATGCTCCGTCAGCGGCGATACGATCCTTGGATCGAGACGGTCGTTTCGGTATATCACACTTAAGGTTTCAGAATATTTGGGTTCAGCCAGGTTGGTTCGTACACGAAACCAACCGGGCCCTCGGAGCGGAAACGCTCATAACGTGGGCTCCGGACGTCCGATTTACATGTCGTCGACTTTGATGGATTTCTCTAAGTGATACGGATCTTTTGGATTACTCCGCCCGAGGTTTGGACGTAGGTGGAGTACGGTCGGGTTGGTTTTGACTTAAAAAACCAACCGGGCCCCTGGGACGGAAAAGTCAATAACTCTCAGACAGGGCATCCGATTAACGCGCCGTCTATTGCGTTGAGTTCCTGTTGACGATATGGAACTTTTGGATACATCAACTCCGGACTTTGTGTCAGCTGATGTATCAACCTTTTGGCTCATGGAGCGGACCCTCCCGAACGAGCATGCTGTGTGCGGGAACCCTAGAGCTGGCTGCGACTGCGACAATGAAGAAAACAGTACGAGAATCCTCCATGTTTTCGGCAATGACCACTACGGTACATCTTGGGATACATCAACTCTGGACTACATGTCAGTTGAGGCATCGACCTCTTAGCTCATGGAGTGGACCCTCCCTGAACGAGCATGCTGTGTGCAGAAACCCTAGAGCCAGTTGAGACTTGACGGCTGCTGATCGAACGACTCGGTGTGTTACGGATAGCCCAGTGGGGAGAACTTGGTTGTAGCAAAGGACCCGCGGCGGAGGAGCGCTTGGTTGTAGCGGCAGACCCACGACGGAGGAGCGCTTGGTTGTAGCAGCACGGGGGAGCGCTTGGTTGTAGCGGCAGACCCACGATGGAGGAGCGCTTGGTTGTAGCGGCTGACCCACGATGGAGGAACGCTTGGTTGTAGCGTCTGACCCATGGTACTCAATAGAAGGAGTACCTCTAGAGGCTATGAGGGGGAGTTCTTGGTTGTAGCGGCAGAACCATGGTGGGAAGTGCTTGGTTGTAGCAGCAGGCCCACAGTACTGGATAGGTGGAGTACTATAGCAGTCCATGGTAAGAGGGAAGCGCTTGGTTGTAGCGGAATAACCACTATACTTGATGGAGAAGGAGTTTCCCATTAGCTATGGTTTCAACTTCATGATCGATCCTGTGTGGGTCATTGCGGGGGTTAGTACCTACAGATCCTTTGTGGGTCCAACGGCTTAGATAAATCAGTGGCTACATCTGATCAGCTCTAACATCTTACGAAGAAGTACCTATGTGAGCTGAATCCTCTTTACATTCCTTTGGGGATTGTTTTGTGCTATCCTCTGTGGATTTACGTTTTTCTTTCCTGTGTGGATTGGGTTGTACTTGAGATCGGATGTTGGAGTCGAGCGAGAATTGATGACTTAGGTATATGTACGGGCATATACCTAAGCAGTGTCGGATGTTTCTTCGTGATTGTATCTTTCCGTTGTGGTTATCCTTTATGGATTCTAGGAGACCTTCAGGGGTCTCGGGGTCCCTACTGAGTAGCTTATACTCACCCCTCCATGGGCTATTCCCGCACTACATTGTGTTGCTTGCAAACGACGGACAGCGCTGATCGTGGTGGAGGCTTGCGGAGCAGGACGGTACCTGGAGGTGGACCACTGGGCGGTACATACTCGGAGCGGTCGGTTGGACCCGAGGAGCAGTGAAGGCTTTCTGTACCCACCCTTCAGGTGGGATTTCCAGTGGACAGCTCGACGTTGCGGCTTTACTTTTTAGTTGTTGTTTTTCCCTTTTCAGTTGTACTTTACTTTCAGTTTGAGTTTGTATTCTGGGCCACTTACTTTTCCGCACTTACTATTGTACCAGTTTCTACTTAGGGCTTACTTCTTCCTGCTTACTCTGTGGGGTTTTTTGTTTAATTTAGAAAGGCAATGCCTTCCCTTTTTATGGGATTTACGCCTTGGTGCTAGTCGCCAGCCCCAGGCCTATAGAAGGCGGGCTTGGGGTAGTCACGGCACGAGCCCTGAGGACGGGTCGTGACACACTTTGTTCTTTTTAAGAATTCCATGCATGTCATCTCCCCCTCTTATAAAAGTCCCCACCCTATCATCTCCTCTTCATGCTTAAAAAAAATTAGTTCATCCAATACCTAACCATATATTTTTTTTAATTCCGTTTACAGTTAATAGAGTCATTAGATTTATTAGGAATCCATCCTTATAAATCTTTAGGTTTCCTAAAGAGTCTCTATAATGAATAGGTAAAATTCTAAACTTGTATTTTTGATTGATTTATTCCTCCACATAATTCAAATATTCATAAATTATTAGGATATAATATAAATAATATCTTATATATACTTATATGTTATTATTTAAATGGCATAACCTATATCCATCTCTTCTTCCATCAAATGAGAAATGAAATCGTCAGTGGTATATACGTCAGACTATCACCTCATGGACCTATGCTATTTGTTTTCCTTCACCACCTCTCAAAAATTTATATAACGATGGTTTAAATGTTTTTATATGATATTTATGATATTATTATATCTCTATAATTATAATACCATATATACCTTCTTACCTAATAACCCTTTGGAAAACAATATCATCGCTTCTGTGTACAGCGAACTACCACCTCACAAACTAATATGATGTGTTTTTAATTTTTGATTTAATTAGATGGTAATAAGGATAAATTAAATTAATAAATATGATATTTTTGAAATAATTATACTTATATAATTAATATATAACATATACCTTCTTAATGTTCAGTCCGTGGGGGATATGATAATGTCATTCGTGTGTACGACAGACTATTGCCTCGCAAAGTGATGTGATTTGTTTTTCACTAACGCTTTGAATGAAATGAAATAAGAGTACATTTAATGGATATATATGATATATATGATATAAAATTTTTTCTATAAAGGTTAAATATAATTTAAATTTCTTTCATTTCATTCATCGATAAAATGGAAACAACGTTCATGCCTACATACGACCTACCGTCTCCATGAATGATGTATTTTACTGTGTATCTCTATCTTTTATGGATTACTATAAATATATATATAATGAATATATATATTATATTTATATCATGATTAACATTATTAATATTATGGAACCACGATCAATGTAATTGGATCGAAAATAAAAAATCAAAAAAAAACATGAAAAATGATGCAGTTACTACCCAAAACAAGATTTTGACATGGAATTATAAATAAACAGGTAATAACAGTTTAAAAGTAAATAATATAAAGTATGATATATATAAGTATTCTTATATAATAAATTTAAGTAAAATTATATTTATTATATATTATTTTCTATTTTGTATGATGTAATTCGAGATTCAATGTAAGAGATTTATAGACTCTCAATTATCTCTGGGAAACTTATGCCATATTCACCACTCATTTATTTTTTGTGATGTATATAATACCCATTTGACATGTTATATCAGGAATATAATTATTTTAATTATATTTATTATTTCATTTGATGTTAATCTTTAATCTTTCATATAATTCAAAATATTACCAAAGCAGTTAGAGATTTTTGTCTCAATTTTTCTTCTTTTGGATATACATTATATTGTGCACATATATTATTTTATAAGGTGTATGTACAGCCCATTTTAAAAGTAATATCATGAATTTATTTTTTATCATCAAATTTTAAGTTTCATTTAATGTTTTTTCATCATGGGTCTAACCATTCAAAGTTATAAAAGTGGTCATGGTTTTATGATAAAATATTATAGTTTGTCGGGATTATTTATATATAAGATTATAAAGATGAAATATTATAAAATATATCTTAAGAAACTCATAAATGTTTTTCACGTCTGGTTATTTATGGATAATAAATTTTTCCCTTTAATTTAATCTCTTTTTGTAATCAAGAGTTCAAAATATGTTTTTTAAAAAAATCAACTTTATTTATCTCTTTGGTCGAAAACCCTTTTTCTTTCATATCCATGCCTTTAAAAAATATTTTCATAAAATGTTTTAAAAAACGTATAAAAATCCCATAAAGGATTTATTGAAGACATTTTTACCCATGTTTGACATTAAAAAACGTTTTTTTAAATTGAATCTCCATATTTTTTTCCAAACAAGAATCATTTGGATTTTATCAAAAAAAAAAATTAAAGGAATATTGGTTTTAACATGTGAAACAAGAACACAATTTTCTTATGGAATGACCATTATTATATTTGATTCATTATTTAAAAGTGTGAATGTTTGTTTTCAAAGAAAATGATTTCCAAAAATATTTTTTGAATTTATAATTTTAAAATAATGATTTTCAATGAAAGTTTGTTTTCCTCAATAAATATTTTAAATGATATTTAAAGACTCTCGTATAAGTTTCCAATGTTATATTCAAAGAAAAGGATTTGGAAAAAGTTTTATATTTTAAAAATATTTTTCAAAGTGGAAGGTCTATTTTCCTCATGAAGTGTTCCAAGTGATCTTTCAAAATCATTTTCATCTAAGATTACATACATTGATGCCGCTTATTCTTTATGGGGGATATTATCCAATGGTATAGTTATTATTATTTCTATGACTGGTTTATGTTTATGATGAGAAGGTTTTTATCAATCTCATTTCTCTTACATGAGTTATACCATGATAAAATTTTCATGAATTCCATTTATTTTCCATGGGTTATACTATGATAAATTTGTTATGAAGACCATTTATTTTCTTGTGATTTGATAGGATAAATTTGTTATGAAGATTTAATATTTTCATGGATTCTAATATGATTAATGTATTATCATCTTGGGTAATACAAATATAGTATTTTCAATATGTGATGAAAGTTACATTATAACTAAGGGCGATGGTAAAATTATAACCAAGGATGGGTGCGACCAATATCTCCCCCCAATAAATTCAATAATGATTAATTTTCTATTAGCTCATTATGTACAGGAGAGGTTATCCATAGCCTAAAAATAGGGTACATGGGAGGTTCTCCCAATACTGAAGTAGACACATGGTTGGTTATCACTAGCCTAACATGTTATGAATTCCCTTGCGGGTAGCTTAGAAATAATGTTTTCTATGATTATGGATTTTCCAAAACACTATATATTATTCCAATGTTATTATCTCATAGTCCATGTTATTAGATTTCCTTATGATTTATATCTTATAAACTTTCAATCTTTATCCCATGACACAGGATTTTGATCTTTGATATGAATGGTATAGTTTTCATATGTCATTATCATGTTCACATAACCTTATACTCAAATTATATTTATGTATCTTCGTTTTTTTCCATTATTGAGAATCTGATCTCACCCTTTCTTATATTTTTTTCCCCAAGTTATGTTGACTGGTATTACATGTTATATATCTAACGAAATTTCTAGTGATGAGGAACTATATGGGAGATGATTTAGAACTTTTATGAACTAGTTGTTAATGTTTCCATGTTTCCAAAGGCACTATAACTTTATATTCCTCAATGATGTGTTTTTATAATGTAATGAATATAAGTAAAAAAATTTGTAACATCTATGTATGAGAAATTTGAGTCATTATAGAGCTTCCTAGATGAGGGGAGTCAGGCTACTAGAGCACACTACAGGAAAATAGGCCTATACGCACGGTTTTGAAAAAAACCGTGGGTATAGGGATAATATAGGGACATATACCCACTGTTTTGTCCAAAACTGTTGGTATAGATTATTTTTAAATACCAATACCCATGGTTTTGCAAAACCGTGGGTATATGTGTTTTTTTAAGATGTATACCCACAGTTTTGGCCAAACCGTGGGTATTTGGGTTTTTTTTGAAGACCTATACCCACGGTTTTAGAGAACCGTGGGTATATAATTCCCGCCAAAAGGCGGGAAAAAATTTATGTGGGACAACAACAAAAATTGGTGAGAACACGGTTTGGGTTAATATAATTACAATGATACAATTGTAAATACAACTAGCATATGCATGTTGGTTGGTCAGATCATCGGTCTTGTTTAAAATGGTTTGTTGTTAAAATATCAGTGAATTAAATTTTTCTTTTAAATGATATTAAATAATATAAGTAAACAGATGTATAATAATTTTAAAAAAATATTCACAGCTCATTTGGTAAGGCGAAAGATCGTCCTTGCACCGGTTACATTTTCGAATCCCGCTGTTATCATTTTTCGATAAGAGCATATATTAGTATATTTATATAAATATATACATATATATAGAACATCGTAGTGGCTCGGTTGGTCAAAGACGGTGGCCAACATCCCACATGTCTCGTGGTTAAATCCTTCAACTGCCTTTTAATTTTGAATATAAATCCCCGCGGTTTTCAAAATGTGGGGGTACTGTTGTTCCAATTGCACACCAGTGTGCCATGTTGTGACACCTCTATACCCACAGTTTTTCCAAACCATGGGTATATTCTATAACCCCTATCGAGACGCCTTTCCATCCCACAGTTCCCAAAACCATGGGTATAGGCTATACCCACGGTTTTGGGAGCTATACCCACGGTTTTGACCCTGGGTATAGGTAGTTTTTCCAGTAGTGGTAAGAAGAGGACATCATGGGATTGAGTATTTTGTAGTTTATATCAAGTGTAAATGGTCAAGATCTCAATGTAAGAGCCACACTCATTTCCCAACTTAGACATGATGATATATAGTAGAAGGATTACATAGGTGGTTCAGTCTTCCTATCGATGGATGATGTTATAATTGTGATGGGAAGGGTCACATGGCTCATGATTTTTTGACTCCACATGAAACTGAAAATGGGTAAAATGTGGAAATATATCCATATTAGAGTTAGGGAAAAGATTTTGAATCTCCTAGTCATGGTCAGTGTGGCCCCATGGGAGGTGGTGTAGATAGAGGAGAAGGCAGATCCCCATATAGAAGAGCTATAGGGAGATGATGATGTTATAAACTACTCCAACCTCCACCCCTTGGTGGTCAATTTTGGGCTTAGAGGGCTTGGTTAGTTACTTGATATTGAGATATATGACTAGGCTGTGTATGAGATGGTTCATGATATGATATATTCATTATCTACATTATAACCAGAACATATAGACAAAGTCATGGGTCAATATGTCATTTTTATATCCCTTGTGTTAGATCTAGATCTTCCTATAAAGTCATTATCCTTCAATTTGTGGTTAGATGTCCTAAGAAGGAGTTATTCTTCAATTTTAATCATCTTTCAATACTAAAAAATTGGTGCATAGTGGAGAGAGTTTCTCATGGGTCCTCTTAATTGTCATGATAAATCCACTTAATGTCATCATTAGTTTGGAATAGTTATATGTAGAGAACTCCCATATTAACATTCAATTCTATTTAGTTAGACTTCTATAGTATAATAGGAAGAGAATATAATTCATTTTTAAGAAGTACCTTTTGGAAGAATGAATGGGTCTCGTAAGAAGGAAATTGAAACATATCACCCATCCCTTAAAAATTTTGTCCCTTGGTGAAACAAGATATTTAGACATTTGGATTCATCAGTAGTGGAGGATAATATATACATATTTGAAAATAACGTTTTGGGATTGAATAAATGTTGAGGGATTGAATTTTTTATATATTTATACCCCGAGAATACACAGACATCTTCTACAACATATTGGATAGTCCCTACTTAGCTGTTAGAGTTATGTGTGTAGTTGGAAGACCTTTATCAGAAGGGATTTATCTTGCCCAATTTGTACCCCTGGGAGACACATGTGTTATTCATTTAAAAGGAAGATTAGATCTTGAGGCTATGCATTTATTACCATCACTTAAACCATGTGATGATCATGAACACTTAACCATTTACAAGGATTGATGACCTCTTCAACTAGTTAAATTTCATGTGATGGTTCTTAATTATTGATCTCCGGTCTTGCTACTATTAGTTTAGGGTTTATGAGGATGATATTTCCTTGATAACACTCTAATTTTTTAATAATCATTATGAGTTCCTTGTGATTCCCTTATGTACAATGAATTCCATAGATGTGTTAACAAAACAAATTAATTGAATATTCTTACCTTCCATGGACCAGTTAATATTTTTATTTATCGATGGAATTCCTATTTACTCTTGTTTTTAAAAGGAAAATATAGAAAATTTGATAGGTTAATTTTCTATGGAATGGAATCTATGATCATGGTATAGAAGTGGTCCTAGTAAATGTTGATAAATTTATTTCTTGGGATCCACCCAATAGCATGTTAGAGGTGCTGATTTTACTAGGTTTAGTTCATTCATTTCTCATATTTATGGAAGATATTTTTAGGATTGAGGCCCCTTGGACTATCTGGAAATGGAAATGGAAACAGTTTTCTTGTACAAAGTAGTGTTAGATAGCCTTAAAGGAGATAAGGGGGTGACTAACTAGTACTCCAACATTGAGAATTCCCAATGAGAGTGTCAAGTATGTGGTGTTTTAGAATTCCTTCAAATATGGACTAAGAAGTGTGTTGATGCAGATAAAATCAATGATTGTTTATGGGTTGTACTGGTTGATACCCCAAGAGCAGAACTATGTAACCTATGAACTAAAATTGGCAGCGGTAGTCTTTACATTGATGACATCGATGAATTATCTTCTGGATGAGAATTTCATTATTTTTTTAGACCCCCAAAGTCATAGGTGCATTTTTTCAAAAGAGATATCAACCAGAGATATGGGATTTGGTTGGAGTTCTTACAGTACTATGACCAAGAGATATTCTATACTCTAGGGAAGGTCAACATGGTGGAATATTCCCTTAGTAGGAAATCATATTCTCAAATGGTGTAAGAGGAATCATAGAAATTTTGTCCTTTATGGAAGACCAATATGGAGGATAGAGGAACAATTTATCTATATTCAATGATGGTGACTCCACCTATTCATTATATTTGAGTGTTTAAAATATTTAAAATGGCCTTTGACAATACTTTTTTTGCCTTCCATGATGCAGAGTGTTGTCAAGTATGATTCACAATGCCTCACATGACAGTTGGTTAAGGTTGAAAATTAGGTTCTAGAAGGTCTAACTTAACCTCTTGATATCCCATAATAAAAGTGGGATGACATAGTTATGGATTTTCAAGGCGGATTCTATGAGTAGCAGGGGTCTAAAATTATATCTTGGGGATTTTTCACCACCTTACCAAGATGGTACATTTCATTTTAAACTTGTAGAAGAGTTCAGTTGAGATTTTGGGGAGTTTGTAGGTATGGGAAATCATTTGTTTGTTTTGGGTACCCATGTAGATCATCTCCAACTATGAGGCACTATTCACTTCATGGTTTTGAAGATATTTTTAGGACCCGATAATGGATGAGAATAAAATTTAAGCCCCATAACGATTAAAAAAAATTATCAAACTATTCATGTTTTAAAAGATATGGTAATATCAGAAATGTAATATTTCAGTTGAATTTGGGAGGATCTCTTATCATTACGGGATTTTACCTATAATAACAACAATCCCTCCACTATCGGTATGTCACCATTCTAGGAACTGTACCAGAGACCTTCTAGGTCACTCTTATGATGGTATAGGTTTGGAGAAAAATCACTTATTTAGCCCTAATTGGTGTAGGAAATGACATAAAACGTCCTAGTGACCCACAATCACATGTGGAAATCTTAGAGTCGTCAGAAATGTTATAGGGATGGATATAAGAGACCATTGGAGTTCAATACCACAAAAAATCCTTTTCTAAGTTTCTCTCCATTATAAAATTAAAATTATTTTGTAAGGGTTGAAAGCTATCCCTTAGGATAATCATATCATTATAGTTTCTATAAAGAGTTGGAAATGTTTCTTATAACTTGGAAAAGCCGATGTAGCAGGATAGAGTGAATCATGTGTCACAACTTAGGAGATACATTCACAACCAATCACACATTATTGAATGTGTGAAGTTTGATATTTATGATGGAACCACCATTTTAGAGTACCTCATAATGTTCTAAGATTAAAAAAATATCATCTTACATGGATATACCATTCCATTATTTTCAGTTCTTTGGTAGTATGGGACCATCTAGAAGAGCACCTAGGAGTGTGAGATCCACATGTAGACTTTTTTCCCTAACCTTTTTTTGTAGAATGTGATTTTTAGGGTGAAAATGCGGATGGTTATGAGAATGCAACAGCTCTAGTTTTTATAGTTTGACTCTTATAATATTTCTATATAAATTGATGGGTATTTCTCGAAGTTTTCATGTTGTTATTGGTTTCGCAGGCCTACGATATAAATATATTAAAAATATTACAAAATGTACCAAGATTATTTAAAAATTAATGGGATTCCCATTTATAGGAACCTCACAGGGAAAATATGATACCATGTTAGAATTTATAACATGGGTTTTACCCAAGGTGTGACATAATATTGGTATGCATCAGATGTTTCCTTGATGTGATGTTGTTGGAGTGTGTGTCAAAGGAATAAAATGATTAATTTTTTTAATTTTTAAAAGCCTAAACATAGCCCCTCCTCTCAATCTAGACCATTAAAAAAATCCCAAGGGTGAGATATATAACCCTAGGAGATTAGATAGGATAATCATAGAACCACTATTAATATTGAAGAACTCGGGATCATAGATTAATGACCAATGATCAAGGATATTCATGGGATGAATGAAAAACATAGAGAAAACCACAAATATATCTCTACTGAATGTATTTTTCACCATTGATCGATATTTATCAAGGTATGGATTGTTATTTTATAGATTCTATCCTTATTGATTGTTTTCCTACTTGTATGAGATGTATTTTCTATGGATTTCCTATTTTCCTTGCCCAAACTGTAAAATCATAGGATTTTCATAATTTCACATATCTTATTACACTTTTTTTATTATGGTCATTATTCAAATTCGGAATGAAAATCTATTTTTTTATTGTTCCTCTTTATCTTCCATTCTTAGTATTCTTCATCATTAGACCATGGTGTCAATGAATATAAGTTTCTGAACCAATTCGAGCCTGAGCCAGCCTATGGATTCACATTGGTTATGAAAAAGACCTTTGTATTGAAGTACATTAGATTAATTGAGGCATAAATATAGATCATAAGTGATGGTTTTGAGAATCAGGATCTCATTTAGTGATGGTAGGTGTGGTGAGATTTTCTTGAGTGATAGAAACCCTAATTTATTTCCACTAGTGGCTGAGAATATTTGAACAGAGTAGTTTCTCTTCAATTTTTTAGGATTTGTCAATGTTACTGTAATATTATTGGATGTATTGTAGGATATAGTGAGGTGTATAAACATTATGATACCAAACCTTCCAATATGTGTAAAACTCAATTACACGTCATGTGTTTCAGAATAATACATTTCATGTGGTCTATTTTTATAAATATGAATGGGTTTTAAAGATGATTTAAATATCACATTCCATGTGGATAGTCCAACAAATCATGTGATACTACCTGGGTGGCTCATTCAAGTTCTATAAGTACATGACCGAGACCCTGGGTTGTCAGACACGCCATGTCCCAGTGCTGATATGCCATGTGGAAGGACATGTTCAGTAAATCCAAGTTTAGGGAAGAACAAGACTATGTATTTGGGTGGTTCCACACACTATTTACCTTAATTAACACACCATTTAATTCCCATAAAATCTATTACCTCACATATATCCTTCTTGATAACTTATATTTGGACCATCAAGTATCCCATACTCTATATAATCTTATGTAAGAAGCAATCATGACCTTTCCTTTAGTATAATAGATATGAAATGAAGTGTTACATATGAGAAGCTTCATCTAGTGATTCTTAGACAATAACATTGAACGATCTTGATTAAGTTATGTAGAGGTTAGTACTCCCCTAACTCACCTGGGTGTCGGTCACCCATATCCTATATTTCAATAGAGTCAGTACTTCCAACAATATAGAGGACATAAATCCTATATATATAGAGTGTTATTCCATTATCACTGATTTATTAAGGGGATTGGGACCTCCATTGGTGTTAGTGGTCCCATTTTCATGATTTTAAGGAACAAGAAGTGGACCTACTATTTAAATTCTTATGAGGTTGGATGTTGTTCTTGGAATTAGAGATTTAACCTTTGGAGTAGTATGTGGACTCATCATTCTTAGATAGTTTTAGAGTTTGTGATTCCCCACATTTTCTACTAGGATTTCACTACAAGAAAATATAATTTTGGGTTTCTTTTCCCACTTGTCTTATGGGATGAGCTGACTGTTATTTCCCATTTATTTCCTATTGTTTTTTCTAATCTAGTTGAGTATATTTTTATAATCACCCCTATATGGGATTTAGCTTTATGTGTCATGTCTTAAATAGATGGATGGAATTGGAGGTGGCTCTGGTAAACCTAGTATTGGTGTAGCATAATAGTACTTGGAGGAACTGACCATGTTCTATGGTCAGATTCAGGGATCATGAGCACGGGTATCCTTTGGTTTCCCTTTTTTTAATTATTGCAAGGTTGTGACTTTTCCATATTTTTGGATGGGTGAGTATTGTTTCCATTTATATTCTTGGATATAAATCAAACACACTTTTATTTATTTCCTTTAGGTCATTTGATGCATTGTTTACACCCTATGGGCTTCAGTTCTTTAATCTCTACATTATTGTGTGGGGAAGGGTGTGTGAATACGTATAGGCACATTGTGATAAAACCTCCTATTTCAGTCATAGGCCAACTAGGTTCTTGTCACCAACCCTAAGAATATTAGAGGAAGGATTGAGGTGTCAATATGAGCTTGCTATGGGCTTTAGAGGGGGTAGGTGTGGTCAGGTCATGCCATTATTCATCTCTTTATCCATTAAATGGGAAAAGAATTCATCGTTCATGCATACATGTATACTATCGTCTCAAAAAGTGATCTGTCTCATTTTTCATCGCTATAATTTATGGTTGTTTATCATGTTATTTGTTATATTTGTGACATAATTATGATTTTATAATCATAACATCTTATCTACCTTCTTACTTTTCAATCTATTTGAAAATGATAATGTCTCTCATGCTTACATGTGGACTACAACCTCCACAGAGTGATGTGATTAATTTTTTGGTATCTTCTTTACATCGTAGTTAATAAGTTAATATTTAATTAATATATATAATATTTATGATATAATAATTATTCTTTAATGGGGAATTATTATTTACCTTTCTATCATTGCATCCATCAAATAGTGGAAACACCACTTATGTTAATGTATGGACTATCATCACAGTGAAGTGATTTAATTAATTTTTCATCACTAATTTATTTAAATAATTATAAAATTGTATGTGATGAATAAATATGATACTTATCTCAAGGTTAATATTATGGATATTTCTAAACCTGAGGCGACCAACGCATAAAGAATATAAATATTACAATATTATATATGAATATTAATACATATCAAAACTAAACACCCCCAAAAAACATATAGGTTTAGTGCATTTGGAGAATATATATATAAAAATATTATTTCATAAAAAATCTTAAACACCTACAAAAAAGTTCTTCATATTAATACCCTTCTATCAATTTATTACTAATAAACATCCATAAAAACCATGGGAATGATATCTTAAGAATGGGGGAGTTTAGATAATCAATAAGGGAAACCCAAGGAGATATTTATCAATGATTATACAAAAGAATAAGGGTTGATAACATTATCATAACATAAATAATTCATTCCTTATAAATTAAATATATTTAGTCATGATTTATAATATGAAACATTTTCATAACAAAAGACAAAACATCATCAAAGTGAGGAATCATAAATAGTCAATCATAACCCATGATAGAATATCATAAACATAAGAATATAATATTTTGAATATGGATATATACTAACAAGTAGGCTGATTAATTTCAATATATGAAATAACATTCTCATATAAACACAGGGATGGGAAACTGAGTCCACACATAATATTATGGAAATTAAATCATGTCTACACATAAACCTATGGATATAAAACTAGGTCTACACATAGTGTTGTGAATAATAAATCAGGTTCATGCATAACATACTTTTCTCATAAGATGTCCATATTTACCTGATTCATTGGATTTTTATAATTGATCCACCCATCACATAACCTTAACCAACTAATTCAACACCAGATTATAAAAACATTTATCATTTCCTCATAGCTTAACCCTTGGAAAAGAAGATACATTTCACAAATATCTCTTCGTTATATACATAAACCATACATAGAATGAATAATTATAATATCATTGGGTCATATCCTTAGTGAAAAATAAGTAACATCAGTGGATATTTTCATATATAGAAATACCATTAAAAATAACCCCAACATTTCTTTAGAAAAATACCCTGTTTATTTTAAATCACTTATTTATAATATAAAAATATTAAAAATATTAAGAAATGTCTTTTCATTTAAAAGATCATAGATAATTTTAAAATAAGTATCAAACCAAAGAGTAGTCATGATAGTAATAAAATCCATTCATGCTGTATATGTCAATGCAACGATTTCATCTACACCTTTAGTAAAAAGTACCATATTCAGAAAAAGATAGAAATATTATTTTTAAAACATGTATAGAAAGTAAAATACGGGTACAAATGAAATTGATAAATCAATGGTGGTAGTAAAATTATTTTTTATGTCAATTTAAGGAAGATATGGAAAAAGGAGAAAACATTCATCAATAAAGAGTAAATAAGGTCAGTTTCTCTTTAAAATGTTTTCTAGGTAATTTTAAGTATTGAATAAGGAAAAGTTTTATTATTACTTGAAAATTACATGAATAACTATAGTAGAAGAAAATATATGGGGTTTAATGTATAAGATATATATAATTTCTGTTAATAGAAATTTTTCTTTGAAATTCCTGAAAAGAAATGAGATTGTAACATAAACCTCTAAGTGATTCGGTATTAATTGAATCAAAACCCCATGAAAGAGATAAACTTAAGAAGGATCTTTAATTAGAAATAATTTTCTTGAGAAGTATCATAAATGAATTTAATGGGAATTTTATACACCACAAAAAATAAAAAAAAAGGTGAATAAGAACTATATATCATAGAAAAAAAAGTCAAATGATAAGAACTTACCTCAAGTCATTTTTTTGCTTCATACACGTTTATACCTCCTCCTTATTGATAATCCAACTTTAAATCACATCTTAAGAACCCTAGGGATGGCCTTTTAAGGATATTATAACATCTATAACTTGTATAATTAAGATTAATAGAGGTTTCTTTTGGGTTTGGCTGATCTAAGTGGATCAAGGTGGTGTGGAGAATATGTGAGAAGTGGTTTCCTTTTATAGTGAACAAAAATGAACACTTAGAAATACATGAAAAATTTTGATATAATAAATTATTTTTACCATGAAAGTGGAAAAAGTGGAAAATTTTCAAATATAAGATAGTTTAATGTTTAAATCCATTTAAAAAATAAAATTTGGATATTTTTATGTGGAATTTTAAGCCTTAACTTTTTTTTAACCCCATCATGAACAAATTTTAACCTTAATCATGGTAACAACCTTTTCAATCTTAAAGGGATATAAATTGGCTTATAAGTTAAAAATAGTTCAAATGGTCAATTAATTACATTTTAGACTATATCCTATTATTATTATTGAATTTTAAGGTTTATATATTTTTTAAATCATTTAATAAAATATTATTTAACATAAATTTAAATTAATGTCATTTTATGAACTAATAGATTATTTTGACTTTAAAGTCAAAAAAATGAGAATGGAATTAAAATAAATATTATTTAAAAAGAAATTATACATTATTATTAACCATAAATTCATGTGACACCATATTTTATGTTACTTAAAATAATATTAAGGTCATTATCAAAGTAATGTGTCTAGAAATTTCTAAAAATTCAAATATAATATGATTAAGGTAAAAAAAGAACATATACAATGAACAATTTAAATTGTTTTTAAGATTTATAGGATTTATCTCATGATTTTGTTTCTCGTTCTTCCTGTTTTACCCTTACTGAGATGAAAAATATTTTCTGTGATTACTATTTATAATGATAAAAATTAAAATTAAACTGTTCAAAAAAATTGAGCCACGTGATTCCAAATATGGAATATATTTTTTACATATAAATTCCAAGTAGTGGGAGAAATAATTTTTAATATAAATTCATAAAATTCAAAGAAATTTTTTTTAGAAAAATATTTGTTTCTAGGCCTAAAAATGATCTAGTACCAAAATTAAGTTTCATAATAATTATATCATAATTAATTATATTGTGTCTAAGAAAATGGGAATAATGTTACATTAAAACGAACTCCAAAAAAAATTGTACTATAAAATTACTTGATTTAATGAAAATAATTTAATGTTTGTAAAAAATGGTATTTTCACTATTAAATCAAAAATCAACCTTTTAAAAAATCATAAAAAATGCACCCTACTATAATATCGACATGATAATTTCAAAAATTATATTATTTTTTTCAAAGAAAATTCCAAAAAATTTATAAACTCACTAAAATTTTGTTGCCAAAAATGGTACAAAAATAATTTGTCAAGAAAAAATATTTTTGAAGTATAAAATGATTTTATAAAAAATTGAGTAATTATTTATTATTAATTAATAAATACAATGTCATTATATAAAAAAATTATACATATTTTTCATAATGTGGTTATTTATATTCATACAGTCAATTTAACATCTTGTCTATAATGATTACATTTAAATTATAATATTTTTGAAGTACGTCATAGTTAACTTAAAGAAAAATGTTATGTGTTTTCAAATCTATTAAGAACAGTATTCTTATAATCAAAATTTTTAGGGAGTTACATTTTTCCTCGATCAATTAAATAAATTTCATCAACAAAATTTTATCATTGTAATCAAGGGTTCAATATTTGAAAAAACCTTTGTTGAAAACATATACCATACAAAGGGATTATAAATCATCCTTCGAGATAAGTGAGTGGGAAACATAAAGCATACTTGAAATAGCACATAATAAGGTTCCCATATGTGGATAAAATTGGTATTTAGTGAAATACATACATGGAGGATAAAAATAATGTCCTAGGAATAATAGAGAGTTATAGAGAACATGATCGGGAGAAATTTAATAAAAACAAAACTATAAATCTATATGGGATAAATAATACCATAAATTCATTAGAAAAGAAGTAAAAATGATAATATTTTTTTGATCCTTTTCCTAGAGTTGAGAGATTATTTTACTATCAAGATATAGAATAGTAGAAAATATATGTACTTAATTTATTTCTATTTAATAAGAATAATTTCATACTTTTTTTGTTCGTTGATCAATTCCCACTTATATATCATCTCTTAATCCAAATAATGAATATCAATTTTTCATGCCTAAAGTATAAAAATTTGGATTTAGAAGGTCATAAAATCCATAAAATAATAAAAGGTTATTCTTTTAGTCTCTATATATTTACCAAAACCAAAATTATTTTCACAATTTATCCAATATAAATAAATCTTCATACAATGAAATAATAAATTAATCTCTAAAACCTACATAATAACACCCACAGGTCAACATAAACCATTCCCTAAATAATTTACCTTAAAACACCTCGAGAATATGTCTGAACAAATTCAAAACCCGAAAAATCTAAAATATTTGATCAAATTTTTTTTCATGATCTACATTTAAATTTACCACCAAACAACATAAATTAGATCATATTGACGCACACTAAACACATGAACACCGTGATTATTTATTCTCTTAATACATGGTAATACTTTCAAAAAATAACTAAAATCACTATAAAACATAAATGAAAGTTTACATGCTTCCCAAAATTAAATCTCTCCTTATTCCTAAAACAAAATTATATATTACCAAATAAATCCCATGATTATAAAAATTCAATAAAATTAAAAAAAATATAATATAAATCAATTTTTAATCAAATCACAAATCAATTTTACGGTCACCAATACCATATACATTATTTTATCGATGTCAATCATCTCTTTGTCCTAAGTAAACAATATTATCTCAAAATTAGGAACATATTAAGGGTCATTTATCCCTCTTTCATGTGTCTTCTAAATATATCACCTTACTACTAAATACATTTTCTAGTTTATCAGTACAGTTCAACATATAATTGAAAGTCCTTAATATAAGGATGTTATAGAATAATATATAGTTGTTTATTGATTATTATAAATAGAATATCATTAATAAAACACTTCTACAACAAAATTATTGAATCCTAAAACAAAAATAATTTAATCATTTTACTTCAATGATTGGAATAATATATTCCCTTCCTTGGTCTGTGAGTTAACCCTTGGATTATGGCCTTGGCTCAGATACTTCCAAAATTCACTAAGTATAAGACATTGAACACAAAAAGGTACCTTATGATGGGCATTGTTTATAGAAACCTAACTCTTATTTTTTTTAGAAGTAAGTTACTTTATTACCATATTTTCCCCACATAAAACATCTACCCATTCCTTTGAGATATTTCTGTGGGTGCTTCTTCCCACATTCTCATCATGTAGGATGCCAAATCTTTTTTCCTCCATGGTCTTCATTAAACTCTATTTTCTTTTATTTGGTTCATTTTTAACTAAACTTTGTTCAGTCTATTTATCATATATCGAGATAACAAGTTAAGAATAATAATAATATTTCAAATTCCATCTCACATTTCATTTGTCTACTTAAGAGGACAATCATTGCATCATCTACCACATTCAATGTTAAAATTATTTTTCCTGGTTTCGACTATTGAGTAAAAGCAAAAAAAATAGTTTTAGAAATAATAATCATTATGAGAAACTGTATAATCACAGAAAATAATACATATTACATCTAAATTAAGACATATTTTTCTAATATATGATACCTTGGGTTTAACATGGGTCATCCATAGTCATCATCTATTCAAATCCTTCGTAATGGTTTAAAAATGTGAATTAACCCAAGTATTTCCCCTAAGAGTGTTCATCCAAGTGTGTAGTCTAGGGACCACTTATCATGTAATAGTGATGATCAAGCTAATACTCAATCCAAATCATTAATATTTATTTCCCTTATGTTTATATGTACCACAACCACATCCATTTTCGAGTATCTAAATAGGGATTTATTTTCTAGGAAACCCACAATATCTCCAATTTAACAAAACTAAGGGTGTTTGCCTACACTTATTAATATCTTTATGTTACTAAATAAAGTAATCTAATAATAATATCTAGAATTAACTATACCCTCGTCTGATATCAACTAAGGTAACCTGAGCATAAAAAACATTAATATTTCTTTATTTTTTGAGAACATAAATACATATCACAATTATAAATATCCAAGGAACATAAAGAATTAGTTTCTTTGGATACAATAAAAATAAATATATTATTTCATAAGGTATATTAAACATATGATGCAAATTTCTTCATATTATTAACCTTATATATATATCAAGCATATAACCTTCCATCAAAACCCATGGATGAAAAAAATTAGAAACGGAGAGCTCAAATTATCAGTAGGGGTAACCATAAGAGATATAAATCAATTATTATACTTGAGAATAAATTTATGAGAACAAGATAATAAAATAAATAAGTCATAACATATTAATTAAATATATTTATTCTTGATTCATGCAAAGAATTTTCGTAATAACAAAATAAAAAATACATAAGAGTGGGGAATCATCAATATTCATTCCTAAGAAATGATAACATATCATAAACATAGGAACATATAAGAAAATTACCATATAATATTTTGAACAAGTATAAATAGTAACAGGGTCACAAATTAAAATAAGTACATGAAATTAGGTCCTCTCATAGTTGTATGGACATGAAACCAGATCCATGAATAATCTTATAGACATGAAACCAATCCTACAAATAAATTTATAGACATCATGACAAGTCCACACATAATATAGTGATCACGAAATTAGATTCATGCACAAAATATTTATCTCTATATTTATCTATATTTACTCAAAAGATTATAGGTCTATAGGAAATCCACATATGATATAACCTTAAACCAATAAATATTCCACAATATTATAAAATCATTTATCATTTTATTATATCTTAATTCATGGAAAAGAAAATGGGTTTCATAAATATAACTTCATTATAATCATTTACCATATAGAGAATGAATAAATATGGAATCAATGGATAATATCCCCAATAAATCATAAGTAACATCAATGGATATTTTCATACAGATAAATATCTTTCAAATATCACTAGAACATTTATTGATGAAAATACCATTCTCATTTTAAAATCACTTATTTAAAATATAAAAATTTCTGAAATATTTGTTAAAAAATTATCGAAAAAAAAGATACAAAATTGTTAAATAATCAATAAAAAAATATTAGTTATGTAATTGGGAAAATCATTTTGTGTAGTATAAATTAAGGTAAATATTATTTCTACACATTTGTTAAAACATACATCGTTTATAAAATGAAAAGAAGATTCATTTTTAAAATTCTATAGAAATTAATATATGGTTAAAAATTAATTTAATAAATCATTGGATAATATTAAAAACATTATTTAAATAAAATTAAATAAGATATGGACATCGAAAAAAATTCATCAAAAAAGAGGAAATAAGATTAGTTTTTCTTAAAAATATTTTCTCAGTCATGGTAAGTACCAAAGAGATAAAAATGGTACTATTAATTGAAAATTACATGAATAAACCTTGAAGAATAAAATATATAGGTTTTAAAGAATATGATGTATATAAATTCCCTTTAAAGAATTTTACCATAGAAAATCCCAAAATTAAATGATATTGTAACTAAAATCTCTTATCACCTTGGTAATCTTTGAATCAAAATTTCATGATAGAGAGAACCATAGATTGATTTTTAAATCCCAAAATTTTAATGAGAACAATCTGAAAATTAAATTAATGGGAATTATATATATCATAGAAAATAAATAATTGGTTAATAAAAAAATTCAAAAAAATAAATGTGAGATGACAAACCCTTAGCTCAAGTCCCATCATGCTTCGTACATGTTAAAACCTCTCCCACTTTGAGAAACCACCTTTATATATTTTCATAATGACCATAAGTATTTTATTTTAAGGAGACTATAAATTAAAGAACATGGATAAGAATGTTTATAATAGGGTTTGATAGGTTTTTGTTAAGCTACGTTTCTCATGGTGGTGTAAAGAAAAGTGGAGTGGTGGTGTCCTTTTAGTGTGAAGGAAAAGGCACACTTACTTAAAATATTTAAATATAATTAATTATTTTTCATGTAAAAGTGGCATAAAGTGGAAACAATTTAGAATCTAAGATAGTGTAAAGTAGAAATACCTTCAACTAATAAAATTTTTATATGTTTGTGTGGAATTTTGAACCTTATCTTTTCATTTAACCCCTTCATTAAAAAATTTTAACATTAACCGTGGTAATAACTTTTGCAAAACTAAAGGGTTAAAAATTTACTTATAAGGTTAAAATTTGTCCAAAAATGGTCAAGGAATGAAATTTTAGACCATATACAATAACTCTTGTCATGTTTCACCATTTTTTTTAAAAATCATTTAATAAAATATTACATAATATGAAATATCATTAAAGATATTTTAAGAACTATTCCCATATTTTGACATTAAAGACATCAAAAAAGGAATTTAATTTGAACGTAAAATATTTAAACATCAATTATATAATATTATTAACAATAAAATTTGTGTAAAAACATAATTTATCGAAAAAATTTAATTTTTGATTCTTTTAGGATCATTTACTATGTTTTTTATATTGCTTTCATAGCCACTATATCAGTGTGGTGTAAGAATTTAAGATCATTTACTATTTTTTTGGTGATTTTTAGGCACTATCACATGGTTTTAAACTTCTTTTACCAGGTTTACCTATAATGAGGTAACCCATATTTATCACAATTATTATTCACAATAAAAAAATAAAAGAGAAATATTTACCAAATTTGAACCTCTTGATTCCAAATATGTAATCAATTTTTCTATATTCAATCCCAATATGTTTCATAAATCAATTTTCAAATAAATTTGAAAAATAAAATAATAAATTTGTTTTATAAATAATATATTTTAAGCGTTAAAATAATCTTGTACCAAAATTAAATAATATAATAATAATTTTGTAATTAATTAAATTATTTATAAATAAATTATTCTTAGATAACTTTAAAATAAAATTTTGAACCAAATGATACTTTTAAATTTATTTATTTAATGAAAAGAAATGATAGATTTATAAAAATAATTATTTTTACCCATTGACTAAAAAATAAACCATTTAATAAAAATCTAAAAAATTCACCCTAAGATAATATTAACCTTTTAATTTCAAAAATTATATTCATTGTCTCAAATAAAATTTCATAAAATGGTAAAGATTAACTATAATGTTCCTGCCCAAATTTTTATAATGATCAGATTTTAATAAAACATATTTTTAAAGCATAAAATGTCTTCTAAAAAATAGGTACTAATTTATATTTAATTAATCAATAAATATGAATTATAAAAAATCCGTTATACATATTTTTACTAATTTTTTTTATTCATACTAAAACCACTAATTTAATGGCTAGGTTATAATAGTGACATTTAAATAATAATATTTTTATAATATATCATTTTTTTCTAAATAGTCAGTGTTGCGTGTTAATAAAGGTATAGAGAATAATATTATTTTAAACCAAATTTTAGTTTTTTTACAAATGCAAGACCAAAGTGAAAGTAAGAGAACCATAAAACACAAACATACATAGAAAAAAGACAACTTTTCTCCCTGTGTTCATTTTAATGAAGAAATTGTTAATAAAAGAATAGTTGGAAATTATGATGGAATGATACATAGTAATTTATATATTAATATTCATCTATAATATACTTATAAAAAATATATAATAATTATATAGGAGATATGTACATGTATAGATCAAGAAGGAACTTGAGGTAAGGGTTTATGTTACTATCACATTTCTTTTCAAGATTATCTATGCTAAATTTCTATTAATGGAAATTATATGGATCTCATCCATGAAACCATATATATTTTATTCTCTAATTATTACTTTTATAATTTTAATTTCTTCTATTTTGTAATTAAAATGATCAATAAAATGTTTTTAAAGAAAAACCAACTTTATTTCCTCTTTGGTTGTTGAACTTTCTTTCCATGTCCATGCTCTTTAAAAATGTTTTATGATAGTTTTTACTTATACTTGAAATGTTTTAAAATTGTAATTTTTCTTACCTTTACCTTATTAATTTTTTTTAAAGGAATATTTTCTTAAAAAAAATTCTTTTAAAATTTCCGTTTTGACATTCTAAAAAAGTGAGAAAAGAAAGTTCTCTTTTAACATATGTGGTATAAAAAAACATTCTCACTATCATGACTAATCTTTTCCTTGAAGCTTCCATTATATGTTTCCATGTTTATTTTAAAATAAAATAATTTTCTCAATATTTTGGGATATTAGAGTTAAAATTTTATAAAAAGAAAAGGATATTTTTTCTCTTTTTTTCAAAGTAGGGTTTTAATTCCAAGTTAAAGTTATTTTTCATCTATGTCAACATCCTTTATGAATTGTTAAATTTAATTGGGAATATGATATTATTATTCCTTTTAATTTTATAGATAACTTATGATAATTATGGTTTAAGTAATATTCTTTGAAACTTATTTCTTTCCCACATATTAATTAATTTCGATGAAATTTTTATGACACTCATTTCCATTCCATAGGTTATGATATAATAATATGACGAATGTTTTATGAACTTTTGGAAGAAATATGTATGATTTTAATTATGTGACGGATAGTCATTTAATTATTTATAATTCCTATGAATTTGGTAAATATGTATATCTCATGAGATAATAAAGATTGGAATATAGAGTGAAATTAGTTCAGCAAGGGACTCTGTCCAATAAGATAGTCTTTGGAGTAAACCTTGACTAAGGAATTGATGGAAAGGGGAGTGAAAAAAATATACTATGATAGTATTTGTAGTTATCCTTGACTAATGAAATTACTTTTTATGCTTATGTGTATTCCAAAAACATATGTCTTATTCTTTTGATATGCTCTCATGGATCATGATTAATTATTGATTATTTCACACACTTATATCTTATGTATTTTGTTATGAAAAATCTTTATCCATTGATTTGTGATTAATTTTCTCTGATTGATTTTGTATGATTTTTTAAAATTTATGATCATGTTATCTTGTCCTTATTCTTATCATATTCTCACTTATGATCCTTGATTCATATATTCAACGTTTACCTTTACATAGCATCTGAACTCACCCTTTGTTATGATTCTATTCCCTAGGTTATGAATAAAGGATTTCATTAGGTTATTTAAAATAATTGAACTATATTAGAAGGTATTTTTATTATAAATTTAATATATTTTATTAAATAATATGAATATGTATCTAGTCTCTAAAGACACAAAACCTTTACAGTTATGACGCATGTATTTAATGAGATTTATTGAAAATCATCTAAAATACTGTAATATATATGAATCAAAATATCATGTCACCTAAAATAATATATATAATTACATTGGTATATGTTTTCTTATCATTTTATTTTCAAAAACTTTATACAGATTCATAGTTTTCCCGAAATGGACTCAAGTTAAGAAAGGTGTCTTGATATGTTCATTTATGGAGGTTTAATTTACTATGACCATTTGTTATTAATATAAATAATATATTGTCTAATAACATCATTCCTTGATATCAAAGTTTTTATGAATATACTTTAAATAAATTAAATTTATTTTTAAATTCATTTGTGCTAGGTGGAGATGGAGAAATATATCATGTCATTCCAAGAGTTGGCAGACCATAAGTACTCATGACGAAGTATTTATTTTTTGAATTATTTTGGATGAAGATAGAAAATGTATAATCTATTATTACAATATAATTTCATCATATTAAAAATATTTATGAATTTATACTTTCATATAAATAAAAAATATTAGGGAGTAGAAGAAGAAAATAACTAAGAGAGTGAGGTTGAGAATATTACCACACGTTTTTCATGTTCTCCCTTGGGTAATAACTAAAGGCTCCTTATCATGGTATTTTGGATTAAAAAAAGTCTTATAATATGTGGGGAGAGGGGTAAAAATAGAATAAGTCGGATTTTTGGTTGATTTAATGAATTTTTATGGGTGGATAAATGTGGTGTAAGTGATCTCCCTTTATATGTGATTAAATGGAATTTTGATAAATACTCATTACTTTACAATAATATTTGATACTATTTCAAGGAAAAAGAATAAAAAATAGAAAATAATTTTTTATAGGGTTATTTAAGGTTTATTATACTTGAACAATTAAATTGGTACCGTGTTTTAAACATTTTTTTATTCTTTTACAATTTTATTTTTAGCTTTTACGATCTTGGTTTTTACCTTGGAAAATAGTGTTTACCTAAGTATTTAAACATTTAATAAAAATATTATATAATATTTGTTAAAAAATTATTATATAATGAACCTAAATTTAGACTCTAGTTAATATAAATAAATTTCTAAATATCTTAAAAGAAATTTTTAAATTTAGATATATAATATAAAAAATAAGTTTTTGTTGAAAAATGATGTCTTACCCCTTAAGTGTTCTTAATCCTATATAACATTAATTAATAATTAGATTAGTTATTATATGTTTGTGTATATTTGTAAACATAATATAATAGTAGTTTTTTAGCATATATCATTTTAATTTAGTAGATAAAAATTACTCAATATTAATAAAAATATTTTAAAAAAATAATCCTTTCATCATTATTGTGGTCATTAACTTTAATATGAGTAACCATAATTTTATGAAGAAAAATAAAATTTACCTTATTACATAATAGGAACATGATAATATAAAATATGGAACCCATTTTCTATATTTAATTAATAAATGTTTCAAAAAATAATTTCTAATATAAATGAATAAAAATAGCTTCAAAATAAAATATTACTCAACTTTCCCAAACCATAAACATGGTTTTTATAAATTCAACATATTATTTTTAAATTATTTAGTTTAATATATATATATATATATAATTTATATACAAAAATATTTAAGAAAAGTATATGTCATTGAATTATGATAATTTAATAAAAGTTATGATAATCAGAATACTATTATCCTAAAAATCAATTTTTAAAAAAAAATTAAAAAATTACCTCTAGGATAATTTTGATATGTTGATTTAAAAAATAAAAATCATTTTAAAAAATTCATATTATAAAGTTAATAAATTATTATTTCAAATGAAAATACAGTATGCAACGACCTAATATTTTTTCAATAGAAATTCATTTCTTATAAATAAATCATATTCACATAAAATCGCAACATAATGAACTATTAAGTGCTATTTAGCCTTAAAACATATGGATTTAACTTCTGTGATGTGAATTTCGAAAATCAGACAGACACATTTGCAGTTAGTAATTTATTTTGAGTTTGATAAGAAAAAATTATTTTTAGATGAATAGTAACCAACCTTTATAAATAGTGACATACTATGATAGTATATAAATAACCATTAAGTGGAAGTACGATATACCTATGTTTTGGAATAGGTAAATAAATGTTTTAAAACTATATTTTTAGAATAAATTATGAATTTAAATAAATTTCAAATTAATAATATTTATATTTTTTAAAAAAATGGACTTCATTTTTGGATTCTACACGTCAAAAAATGGTTCGGGTGATTTTTTGGTATTTTTCTGATATACTCGAATTTTTGATGAATAGTGAAATTCGGTAAAATACCTTATATTCAAATTATCAGTTAAATACACTATTTATGACATCATCAGTGACTTAATACCACTTGATTCGAACTCACATACATTTAATACTATTCATGGTCATTGTATCATCAATATGTCTATTCTTGAGGTAAATTAATAAACTAATGATTAAAACATTATGAAAACCCTCCTCTCCTCCACTATAACCCCCCCCCCCCACTCCCGCTTCTCTTCACTCCTCTATACCTTGATTCTCCTCAATTTTCTACCCAAATAAACTTACATAGTCACTCCCCATGTCCATCAAGCTCTTGTTCTTTCAATAGGACTAAAATACCTTCCCTTAAGGAGGTTCTCAGAGGGGTTATTTCAAGAATTAAATCACATTTCTTTATCATTTAGATTCATTTCAATTTATCTTCATTTGTTATCATCACCACACCTCCTCTATCAAAATTACCATGATAGATACAGTATCATATATATACTATAATTACATCATGTGATTGGAAGAACCATCTTCAATATCCTTACTCTCTCTCTCCCTTTTATTTTATAAACAAAATCAACGTCCATGAGGTTCCAATTTATAACCTTCATGGACAAAAAAGTTTCATTCTTTAATTTCACCTTAATTACTGGTCATGAAACCATTTTTATTATTGAACCAGACTATAATATATGTATTATCACCTAATTAATATTCATAAACTAGTATACATTCATATTATTAAATCGTATGACCAAACTAGTACCTAATAATCAAAATACCACTTAAATAATCTATGTGAATGTCATAAATATTTCATCTAAAGATTCATCCTCATTCCATGTAACCGAATGATATAAATTACCATTAAAACTTATATATGTCTATAAATAATAATTAATTTCAATTCAGGATATTTATATCCATTCCACATGAACTCCATTACTTACGAACAACTGAACTGATTATGAAAATAAAGAAAACGTACACTTTGGAATGAAGAAATTCAATATAATAACCTATCAATAAGGGAAAAAATGAAATAAACCGAATTATGATTAACTAAATAAATTTCTAATAAGGTCATAAATAATTTATTAATAAGTCTAGTTTATTTTTCCATGCCCTTAAGTTCAAGAGCATAACACATTCAGACTTAAGGTAGGGGTTTTCCACCAGAATCTCCTTTTTCATTTGGGTAACTTTTATTGTCTAATTACCTCAATGAAATTATCATGTATTATTATGTACACCTCATATATTATTTTTGATTGTTCTACATATTTTTACCAACCATAATCCTTCCTTATTTTTTTGGGGAGTTATATTTTTTAAAAGGATCTTTCAAAAATTGTTCCCAAAATACAAGCCCGTTTCAAGGATATTTCTCAAATTCTTACCTATTTTCAAAGGCACTCTACAATAAGTTTTTTGGAAAATTTATTTTTATAAAATCACTCATTTTAATATGAAAATACTATCTTACATATGTTCGAGTTTTATAAAAAATACATTTCCAAAGTAACTCTTCTTTTCAAAATAAAAGCATATTTATCTCAACAATTACTCACAAATTTTATAAGAGTATCTTCATCTATTTCAACACTCTTGTTGATTCTTATGTATTATTATTATTAATAATTTATTACATCATCTAACATATTTAATTTAATGGTTTATGAAATGTTTTATTTTGTATGTGCTATCCTAAAATCATTCACCAATTTACTCTGAATGGTTAGTGTTTAAGCTTAGTGTTCAGGGCTAGATATTTACATTTCATTTGTTAGTTTCAATATTATTGTATATGTATTTTATGTTTATCACCACTCATATAAGGAATTAATTAGACTTATTATGTGATGTATGGGGACCTATATAGACCCTAAATCCATTGGTAGGTCTCATGATACAAATAAACATGGAATTGGTTGATGCCTTTTCCAATTCGATATATGGTTTTAGCCATGTCCTTAATCATTTTTAGATGTTTTGGTTGAGGCCTTAACAAAATATTTTAGAATTTCTTGAATATTTACTTACCTCATTAAAAATATTGTATTTTAAAGTTCATGTGGTTATTATACCAGTACAATACCCATGATTATGTTATATTAATACATTATTTACTCAGCTCATATTCCTACCAGAATGTGTTCAAGTTTATTGTTTTTTAAGGCACGTGTTCTCAATTATTCACCATAAATTGTAACATCCAAAGTAATTAATGAATAATAGATATTTTTATCTATGTCTATTAATGAATTATATAGTGTTTTAGAAGCTTAAAATTAGAATAAATCTAATCTTAAGCATGGAATACACTAATATTTTTAAAAGATTGTTTTACTGCCTTTTGATGGCAAATCATTTTTAAATAAAAATTTTGACAATTTTATAATCTCTATTTATCAAAATAATCTTATTCTTTATGATTGGGACATTGAAATTTACTTTGGTTAAATTTTTGGATTTTTTCGATAAAGTTCATTTTTTAATGAATAGTGAAAAATGTTGTATTTTAATTCAAAACCTCTTTTTAATAAAATTTATTTATATGATTAGATTATATTTTGAATTGGTTTTAAAGTTCAATTAGAATTTATTTTTACCATTTAATCCAATAGTGGTCGTTGGAGTTAATTTCACTTTGAAATTGGACTTAAACTAGTGTCAATCTTTTGATACTTATTCTTTCATAAAAACACGCTATTTGCTCTGACAACGGGAATTAATTATTAAGTAAATTAATGTAACTTATATGTTTTGAATTTTTTAATATAGAAATCATTTTTTAATTCCTAATATCAAATATAGCTTAAGGTGAAGTTTTGGTATTTTTTGAAAAACTTCAATTTTTGATGAATAGTGAAACCACTAAGTGGTACTTAAAAAAATGATTTTTCATTTAAATGAAAATTTACCACCTCTGTTTTTTGAATTTCAAAAATCCAACATACATGGTTTCCATTAATAATTAAAATTTTGTTCAATGGGATTAAAATAATTTTTTGTTGAATAGTAACTTTTATGTTTTTAATCGCGATTAGATGTAATTAGTGTAGTTTAAGATAAAAATAATGTTTTAATAATATTAGATGAGCATGAAACATGTCCTACCCCTATTGGATGTGTCATGGCTGACCAAGACAACCCATGGGTCGATTTTTGGGACCCCATGGAGCCACTTGGGTAAGATAAAGACATTAATGTTTTTTATTTAATGTAAAATTAAAAATGACACAAACATGAGTTGTTTTACTAAAACAATTTTTAAATGGGGTTATACAAGTCATATTGTTGACTATAAATATTCATTAGAAATATAAAAAGATTTACTACATCATGATATTTTGTTTTATAATTTTTAGAAATTAAATAAATTAAATTATTTATGACACCATGATGATGCAGTGATGACCTCATTATTTAACGATTTAAATAAAATGAAAATATAATGTAACATCTAAGACCTACACTTGTAAAAAACCTATTGGATGGGTGGATTCCGAACTCTAATAACCTTATACTATAAATATATAATTTTGTACCCTTTAAATCTGAAAATCATTTTATAATAAAGCATCCTTTTATAACTTTCCAAGAGTGCCCCTCCTCTCCTCTTATAGAATGCCCCCACCTCTACAACCTTACCCACATTTCCAAAGCCTTTTTCTCAGACAACCCCTACTCATTTTGTCTCTCCACATCCCTCTCTAACTCTTAGAAGCCTCACTTTGTGAATAAGTCTTCCCAAGTAAGACTTTGAGCTCAAATCAAAAAGAGTTACCCGATTTAAAGGTAGTGTCTTCTCTTGTGTTCTTATGTTTTATTTTGCTTCTCCAACCCCCTAAAATCTTTTTATTATTTTCTTTTGTAACAAAAATAGTATCCTCAATATACTAGGATGTTTTTATAATAATTATTCTAGCTACACTTACACACAGCTACATCTAATGGTTAAATAACACACTATTTCCGTGGATGGCGAATTTCTGCCTCACGAAACGATGATTGTTCAACACTCATATAACACCTTCAAAGGTGGCCATTAAGATGTAACTATATTTATATATGATATAAATTATTTTTATGTTTTCCTTAAGCTTCTGTATTTTTCTTTTATGTCATACCTTTGTGGTTTCCATTATGGGTAAACGCGATATCTTCATTTTAGGAAGTGCGGATTACCGCCCCCTCAAAGTGATTTGATTAATTAATACCATATGTGGTACGTATAAAGGATAAATTCAATGATGTTATATATGATACCATACTGGAATTATAATACTATTATGTATAATTATGTCTTAATTCCATTAAATATGAAATATAAATGGAAGTAGCGTTCATGCGTACGTACGGCTTACCGTCTCCATGAACGGTGCATTTCATTTCTTACCTCTAAACGTTATGTAATATTATAAATGCATGTATACACTGGATATATATGATATATATTATATCAAACTCATGTTTATATCTCTGGATATAATGGATTCATGAACAACTTAAAATTATAAAGAGTTTAATTTTGACTCAAGTACCAATGATCGTTAAAACGACTGTTATTAACTTAAATAATTACATAGTGTTCATGACATGGTAATAAGTGATATAAAAGAAATAATGAACATGAAAAATGTTCTTAAGCCAGTAGAAATTAACTCAATTTTATTATTCAGGAGGTTAAATAACGATCAAGTCAAGTCGGACACGAGGTAAGGGAACTTCTTAACCCAATTTCCGTTCTTTGGGTTAATCTCCTACTTTCAAATTATGTCATGATATTATTATTTCCTATATTGTATTTGTACTTTCTTTATGTGTACTTATTGTGAATACACATAATAGATTTATTTTATTTAAAAAATGATCTTTGTATGGGACTTCGTCTCAATCTCCTTTCATTGAGGCATATTTTGTTTTATACACAACCTTGTTTTTACGGTGTATAAACCCCTTTGACTATTATGCATATCCAAAAGGAATGTTTTTTATACGAAGCGTTTTACTACAAGACAAAAGGGAATGTTTTTGTCGTACGTATGCGGCGACAACAACTTCTCCACCGCCGTGACCATTATTTGAGTTTCAGCTTCCTCTACAAGCCATACATTTTTTTAAAGAAAAATAAATACCCTGTTTTACTTTTCTTTTATTTTGGTATTGAAAATGGTTTTCATAATGTTTTTATATCAATGTGTTGTATTGATGTCTTCTGATTGAAAAGTGGAATTGTTATGTTTCCTTTATGCATGTTTTATGTGATACGATTATGTTATGGTTCTTGGGCATTGTTATGAAGACTGGTGGTTCTGTGATAAACTAAGGGCGGGTGAGCCCGATATAGCTCTCCAATACATTGGGTAACATGAAGGAGATAAAAGTTAAGGTTTCTCTGAAGATATTTAGGGAATATACTGTGATGGGTATTCCAAACGTAACCAAGAGGGTTACTCCCTATGTAAGAATGTTATGAATGCCTCAAGTTACCTTTATGTCTTATGATTTATATGATTTATTCATGATTTGATGAGGTATGTTAACGTGATTATGTTTTAAGAGTAGAGTATGATTTCATTGATTCTTTTGTATACATGTACTCATGTTTCCTTTCCATATTTTTATATCCCTTACTGAGATTTTTATGCTCATCCCAAGTTTTTGAAATGTTTTTCACAGGTCAAGGGAAGGGTACATGATATGATGATAGTGTCAAGGAAGTGTCAAGAAAGAATCCATGTTTTATTTTAAATATGTTTCTGTTGATGGGAAAAATGAATACAATCTTTTATATAACCACTTTGTTTAAATGTGGAATGTAATGCAAGTTTTATGATCTAATTCTCTAAAACTCTAAACCTGAAAAGATCCTCAATGTGTAATCTTGTAATAACTCAAGATTAAGTAAGTTTTAAGGCTGGGGCCTTATAGTTGGTATAAGAGGTCGATTTAGATAACTTTAGGAGTAAGAATTTTATTAAATGATTATCCAAAAATATTTTTTTATGGTCAAATTGAATTGATATAGAATTTGAAGATTACCATGTTGCTTCGCCTAAGATATTTCTGTGTTAAGAATGTTTTTTCATAGAGGAAACAAAACAGATTTTCTGGGAAGGCATACAGAGGGAAATGAACTTTCAAATCAGTATCCTGAGATGGTCAGAATCAGAACTAAACAGTTTTTTGTAGTGATGGCTCTGTTGACTCAGGTGAAAAATGTTGGTTATTTTTATTGATGATATTTTGGTGTTTTATAAAAGTAAATAGGATCATGAATGTCATTTAAGGGTTATTTTGAAAACCTTGAATTAAAATAAATTTTATGGAAAATTCAGCATGTGTGATTTTTAGTTGCAACAAATTTCTTTCTTTGGTCACATTGTTTCAAAAGATGGGATAATTGTTGATCCTACAAAAACAAAAGTTGTTGAAAAATGGCCAAGACCCATAAATGTAACTGAGATTCGTAGCTTCCTTGGTTTTTCAGGTTGTTACCGAAGGTTTGTTAGAATTTTTTCACGGTTATCTAGTCTAATGACTAAGCTAACTCGGAAGGGTGTTAAGTTTATCTGGATAAAAGAATGTGATGATTGTTTTCAGGAACTGAAAAGAAGATTGGTGAATGCTTCAGTTTTGGCACTACCTTCCAGGAATGGTGAATTTGTTATCTACAGTGATGCTTCATTGAAAGGACTTGGTTGCGTCCTAATTCAGAATTATCATGTAATTTATTATGCTTCACGACAGTTGAAAACTCATGAGGTAAATTACCCTACACATGATTTGGAATTAGTTTCTGTTGTTTTTGCTTTAAAAATTTGGAGGCATCATTTGTATGGAGTAAAGTGTGAAATATATACCGATCACAAATGTTTAAAGTATATATTCACTTAGAAATAATTGAACATGAGACGGAGAAGATGGCTAGAATTAATCAAGGATTATGACTGTACAATTCATTACCATCTGGGAAAAGCAAATAAAGTGGATGATGCTTTGAGTCGAAAAAGTAATACTTCATTAACAATGTTGTGTTTGGGACATGATCCTTTGGTTAAGGATTTGATGAACTTTGGCATAGAAGTTTTTAGTGCAGGGTGTTCTTCTGTTTTGTTTCAGGTATCAGTGAAATATTCTCTATCAGACAGAATCAAGCAAGCACAGAAGTAAGACAGTGAGTTGCAGAAAAAGGTAGAGCTGGTTCAGAAGGGTAAGTTGCCTGAATTCAACATTGATAATGATTGTGTTTTGAGATTTGGGAAGAGATTGTGTGTGCCTTGTGATTCACAGTTGAAGAGAGATTTGTTATGTGAACTCATAGTTATCCGTTTTCAGTTCATCCTGGAAGTACTAAGATGTACAGAGATCTGCGGGAGTATTACTGGTGGGATGGAATGAAAAGAGATATTGCTGATTTTACAGTAAAGTGTTTGACTTGTCAGCAGGTTAAAGCAGAGTGGCAGTTACCAAAAGGGATGCTTCAGCCCTTACCAGTGCCAGAGTGGAAATGGGAAAATATATCCATGGAATTCATTGTGGGATTGCCGAAGACACCTCGAGGAAAGAATGCAATCTGGGTTATTGTTGATCGCTTGACTAAATCTGCTCATTTCCTTCCTATACGAGATACTTTTTCCCGAGATCAACTTTCCCGTTTATATCTTAAAGAGATAGTCAGGTGACATGGAGTTCCTCTCTCCATTGTATCTGACTGTGATCCCATGTTCACTTCTAACTTTTGGAAAGTCCTTCAAAAGTCGTTGGGTACTGAATTAAATTTTAGTACATCTTTTCATCCTCAGTCAGATGGGAAGTCATAATGAACAATTCAGACATTGGAAGATATGATACCTACTTGTTCGATGGATTATCAGGGAAGTTGGGACCAACATCTTTCTTTGGTTGAATTTTTCTATAATAACAGTTTTCATTCTAGTATACAGATCACACCATTTGAGGGGTTATGTGGGAAGCGGTGTCGAACTCCAGCCTTCTGGGATGAAGTGGGTGAAAGGAAGCTGATGGGACGAGAATTGGTAGAAGAGTTGGCAGAAAAAGTTCAGCTGATACAGAAACATATGAGAACAGCTCAGAGCAGGCACAAGAGTTATGCGGACAATAGGAGGAAGGATCTCTCTTTTGAGGTGGGTGATCATGTATTTCTCAAATTCTCACCATAAGAAAGTGTGATGCGATTTGGTAAGAAAGGAAAGTTGAGTCCAAGGTTCATTGGACCATATGAAATTCTGGAGAGAGTTGGATCAGTTGCATACTAAGTGGCTTTACCTCTGATTTTATCTCAGGTACACAATGTTTTTCATATTTCGATGTTGAGAAAGTATATGCGAGAACCATCTTATGTTTTGAGTCCAGAGGTAGTTCAGTTGGAAGAGAACCTATCTTATGAGGAACAACCGGTCCAGATTCTTAACCACAAGGATAAAGTGTTATGGAATAAGGTGATTCATCAGGTAAAGGTTTTTTGAAAAAAACCACATGATTGAAGAGGCAACATAGGAATCTGAAAATGCAATAAGGGATAAATACCCCCACTAATTCGATAAGTAAATAAATTGCGGGGACACAATTTTATAAAGAGGGGAAGGATGTAACATCCCAAGTAAGTAATGAATAATATATATTTTTATCTATGTCTATTAATGAATTAGATAGTGTTTTAGAGGCTTAAAATGAGAATAAATCCAATCTTAAGCATGGAATACACTAATATTTTTAAAAGATTATTTTACTACCTTTTGATAGAAAATCATTTTTAAATCAAACATTTGACAATTTTATAAGCTCTATTTGTCAAAATAAACTTATTCTTTATGATTGGGACATTGAAATTTACTTTGGGTAAATTTTTGGTATTTTTCCGATAAAGTTCATTTTTTTAATGAATAGTGAAAAATATTGCATTTTAATTCAAAACCTCTTTTTAATATAATTTATTTATATGATTTGATTATCTTTTGAATTGGTTTTAAAGTTCAATTAGAATATATTTTTACCATTTAATCCAATAGTGGTCATTGAAATTAATTTCACTTTGAAATTGGACTTAAACTAGTGTCAATCTTTTGATACTTATTGTTTCATAAAAACACGCTATTTGCTCTGACAGCGGGAATTAATTGTTAAATTAATTAATGTAAAATATATGTTTTGAATTTTATAATATATAAATCATTTTTGAATTCAGAATATCAAATATAGCTTAGGGTGATGTTTTGGTATTTTTCTGAAAAACATCAATTTTTGATGAATAGTGAAACCACTAAGTGGTACTTAAAAAACTGATTTTTCGTTTAAATGAAATTTTACCACCTCTATGTTTTGAATTTCAAAAATCCGACATACATGGTTGTCATTAAGAACTAAAATGTGGAACAATGGGATTAAAATAATTTTTTTTTTGAATAGTAACTTTTAAGTTTTTAATCGCGATTAGAGGTAATTAGTGTAGTTTAAGGTAAAAATAATGTTTTCATAATATGATATGAGCTTGACACATGTCCTACCCTTATTTGATGTGTCATGGACGACCACAACAAACCATGGATCGATTTTTGGGACCCCATGGAGCCACTTGGGTAAGATAAAGACATCAATGCTTTTTATTTAATGTAAAAGTAAAAATGACCCAAACATGAGTTGTTTTACTAAAACAATTTTTAAATGGGGTGATACAAGTCATATTGTTGACTATAAATATTCATTAGAAAGATAAATAGATTTCATACATCATGATATTTGTTTTATAATTTTTAGACATTAAATAAATTAAATTATTTATGACACCATGATGATGCAGCTGTGACCTCATTATTTAACGATTTAAATAAAATGATCATACAATGTAACATCTAAGACCTACACATGTCAAAAACCTATTGTATGGGTGTATTTAGAACTCTTATAACTTTATCCTCGAAATATATAATTTTTTGACCTTTTAAATCCGAAAATCATTTTATAATAAAGTATCTTTTTGTAACTTTCCAAGACTGCCCCTCCTCTCCTCTTATAAAAGGCCCCCACCTCTACCACCTTACCCACACTTCCAAAGACTTTTTCTCGGAAAAACCCTGCCCATTTTGTCTCTCCAAATCCCTCTATAACTATTATAAGCCTCACTTTAGGTAGAAGTCTTCCCAAGGATGCCTTTGAGCTCAAATCAAAAAGAGTTACCTGATTTAAAGGTAGTGTCTTCTCTTGTGTTCTTATGTTTTATTTTGCTTCTCCAACCCCCTAAACTCTTTTTATTATTCTCTTTTGTAACAAAACCAGTATCCTCAATATACTAGGATGTTGTTATAAGAAGTATTCGAGCTAAACTTACACACACCTACATCTAATGGTTAAAGAACATACTGTTTCCGTGGATGGCGAATTTCTGCCTCACGAAACGATGATTGTTCAACACTCATATAACACCTTCGAAAGTGGTCATTAAGATGTAACTATATTTATATATGATATAAATTATGTTTATGTTTTCTTTAAGCTTCTGTATTTTTCTTTTATGTCATACCTTTATGGTTTCCATTATGGGTAAACGTGATATCTTCATTTTGGGATGTACGGACTACCGCCCCCTAAAAGTGATATGATTCGTTAATACCATATGTGGTACGTATAAAGGATAAATTTAATGATATTATATATGATTCCATACTGGAATTATAATACTATTATGTATCATTATTTCTTAATTCCATTAAATATGAAATTGAACTGGAAGTAGCGTTCATGCGTACGTACGACTTACCATCTCCATGAATGGTGCATTTCTTTTCTTACCTCTAAACGTTATGTAATATTATAAATTCATGTATATAATGGATATATATTATATATATGATATCTACATCATGATTATAACTCTGGATATAATGGATACATGAACAATTTGTAATTATGAAGAGTTTAATTTTGACTCAAGTACCAATGATCGTTAAAACGACCGTTATTAACATAAATAATTACATAGTGTTCATGACATGGTAATAAGTGATATAAAAGAAATAATGAACTTTAAAAAGGTTATTAAGCAAGTAGAAATTAACTCAAGTTTATTATTCAGGAGATTAAAGAACGATCAATTCAAGTCGGACCCGAGGTAAGGGAACTTCTTAACCTAATTTCCGTTCTTTGGGTTAATCTCCTACTTTCAAATTATGTCATGAAATTATTATGTCCTATCTTGTATTTATACTTTCTTTATGTGTACTTATGGTTAATACACATAATAGATGTATTTTATTTAAAAAAACGATCTTTGTATGGGACTTCGTCTCAATCTCCTTTCATTGAGGCATATTTTGTTTTATACACAACCTTCTTTTTACGGTGTATAAACCCCTTTGACTTTTATGCTTATCCAAATGGAATCTTTTTTATACGAAGCGTTTTACTAAACGACAAAAGGGAATGTTTTTTTCATACGTATGCGGCGACAATGACTTCTCCACCACTGTGACCATTATTTGAGTTTCGGCTTCCTCTACAAGCCATACATTTTTTTAAAAGAAAAATAAATACCCTGTTTTACTTTTCTTTTATTTTGGTATTGAAAATGGTTTTCATAATGGTTCTATATCAATGTGTTGTATTGATATCTTGTGAATGAAAAGTGGAAATGTTATGCTTCCTTTATTCATGTTTTATGTGATACGATTATGTTATGTTTCTTGGGCATTGTTATGAAGACGGGTGGTTCTGTTATAAACTAATGGCGAGTGAGCCCGATATAGCTCTCCAATGCATTAGGTAATGCGAAGGAGTTAAACTTTAAGGTTTATCTGAAGAGATTTAGGGAATATACTATGATGGGTATTCCAAACGTAACCAAGAGGGTTACTCCCTACGTAAGAATGTTATGAATTCCTCATGTTACCTTTATGTCCTATGATTTCTCTGATTTATTCATGATTTGATGAGGTATGTTAAAGTGGTTATGTTTTATGAGTAGAGTATGATTTCATTGATTCTTTTGTATACATGTACTCATGTTTCCCTTCCATATTTTTATATCCCTTACTAAGCTTTTTATGCTCATCCCATGTTTTTGAAATGTTTTTCACATGTCAAGGGAAGGGTACATGATATGATGATATTGTCACGGAAGTGTCAAGGAAGTGTCAAGAAAGAATCCATGTTTTATTTTAAACATGTTTCCATTGATGGGAAAAATGAAAACAATCTTATATGTAACCACTTTGTTTAAATGTGGAATGTAATGAAAGTTTTATGTTCTAATTATCTAAAACTCTAAACCTGAAAAGATCCTCAATGTGTAATCTTGTAATAACTCAAGATTAAGTAAGGTTTAAGGCTAGGGCCTTATATAAATAATGTTTAGGTTTATGATATCTTCTGTTTTATTTATTACTCTTACTATGTATTTTAACTCACCTCTTTCTTGTGATTCTTTTTCTTAGGATATAAAGAAGTAAGTTATGATTGATTTGCATGCATAATCTAGGAGGAGTGGATGTTTTTAATGGAATAAATTAATTTTTTATTTCCTTTCATGATTTAATGTTGAAATTATATATGTATCTTGTTTCCAAAGGCTACTAAAATACTTGGTCCTTCGTGATGAATATTCCTTATTTATAAGCCAATATAATTAAATAAGGCACTGGCTCCAGGAAAATGGGGCTGGGTCCTTTCAGTTGGTATCAAAGGAAGTTTAGTAGAAAACCTGAAAACTAGATTTAGAAAATGTAGATTAGGGAACAAATTACTAAGATAGTATTTGAGGATAAGAATATAAGAACGTCCACGTATTTTGGTAAGGAATTGATTATATGTGTATTTATGGAAAATATATACCTGTCTAGATACCAATAGGTAGAGCTGGCTCTGGCATAGATGTACCTTGGAGTGAATGCTCTGACAAGGAGTTTCGGGCTTGATATGGGGTATCCTGGTATATGATAATGGTCCTTACTGTACTCTTGTTATTGAAAATCCCATGGGATATGCTGAGGATTGTTAACATTTTATTTACAAGCCATTATGAAGGATTTAAATGTAAATTTTTCCCCAAAGAAACCATTTTTTGTGATTATGGGATTAGCCATGAATATGATTTCAATTTAAGTTAAATATTTTTTTATGTTAAGATTATACAATGGGATTTATATTCGAATCTAGTGTATGACATTATCTATAAATTTTTCCTAGTAGAATAAATGGAAACAACATGAACACGTGTATCCCATTTAGGGATTTTCCTATGATGCAAGATAATGATTTTGGCTCCGGTGTTGTAATTATTGCAGAGAAACTTATAAATATACTAGAACAACTTTCTCAGATTATGAACAATAAATTTATCTATATGGAGTATCCAGATCCTCCACATGGAGGAGGTTTTTTATATCTCTTTATGCGACTAAAACCTGCAACATTAAATAGAAATACAAAACCATTTGTTTTTGAACAGTGGATATGTTCCCTAGAAAATATATTTCTTACTTTGGGATATAAAAAAATAGAAAAGGTCTTCATGGAAGTTTATCATCGATTGGGAGATGTGGATGAGTGGTGGTAATTAATCCAAAACACAATAGTGGAGGAAGATATAGAAGAGATATAATGGAGGGACTTTAAGGAAATATTCCTAGGGAAATAATTTCCTCATGAACAACGAGCAGATATGGAAAGGAAATTTTTGAATTTGAGGAAAAAGGAAGATGAGAATGCTAAAAAGTATGAAGCTAACTTCTCAAGGTTTGCAAGGCATGTTGTGGACTACATACAAAATCCAAGGAGAAATATTGATCAATTATTTGATGGCCAAAATCCACTCCTTCTACAGGGACTGCTCTCATAATGTTTCTTCTCATATGAACATATAGTTTCATGTGATATCAATACAGAAAAGGAATTATCTTGGTATAATGAATTTGAGGAAAATAAAGAGAAGAATAAGGCTTTTGAAAACTCTGTAAAGGGAATCAATGAAATGGGGAAGAAGGTAAGAGTCGAATTCACAACTTGTGACAATTGTGGAAGGAAACACCTTGGTGTCTACTTAAAAGTTAAAGGAGTATGCTACAAATGTGGACATAAAGGCCATATTTCTTGTGATTGTAAGGGCAAGAAAGAAGATATTAATATCTAATGCTATAATTTTCAGGATGTGGGACACTATTATATTTATTTTCTAAAGCGTCAATGAAACATGCTACAAAAAAGGACAAGTGAGCGGGGACAAGCTTATGTGGTCACAATTGTGGAGGTTGAAGTTCCAAACGAAGTGGTGGAAGGTAAATTAATTGTATAATCAAACATATAAAATTATTTATTTGATTTTGGATCATCACATTCGTTTATATCTTCCTAGTTTTCTAATAAAATTAGATATGTCCAATTTGATTTAATAAAGGTGTCATCAGTCAAAACTCCTAGTGGATGTATCATTACAACAAAGTTTGTTGATCAGTCCCCCTTCATAACACATAAACGTTCTTTAATTTCTAATATTATCATATTCCCAATGATTGACATTGATATAATTTTTAGTATAATTTGGATAAAAAATTATGACGTGAAGATATATTGCAAGAATAATGAAGTTAAATTTTTTGATAATGGTGTAGAATCCCTTATCTTTAGAGCAGAAACCTTGAAATCTGATTCTCATCTAGATCCACCCCCAGTAGCTCTACTGAATTCAATTATTGGGGAGGAAGGGAATGTGATAACTGTGGGCGAGGAAAATAATTTTCAAATAGAATATATACCTATTGTGCAAGAATATATTGACATCCTTCGAGAGGATTACCAGGACATCCTCCAGAGCAAGAAATTGAGTTTTCCATTGACTTAATTTCTAGTTCAAGGGCCATATCAAGGACCCCTTATAGAATGGCCACTATGGAGTTATTGGAACTAAAGAAAAAAAAACTATAGTAATAGAGTTATAAATGATTTATTATCCCTAGTGTTTCTTCATGGGGATCCCTTACACTCATCATTAAGAAGAAAGTTGGGTCTATGAGGTTGTGCATTTACTACAGGGAGATCAATGCTATAACAATAAAGAACAACTATCCCCAACCTCACAATGACAATTTATTTGATAAACTTCATAGAGCCTAATATTTTCCAAAGATTTATCTTCAATCTGGTTATCATAATTTTCTTGTGAGGAAGGAAGACATTCCAAAAACATCATTTTGAACTAGGTATCGTCATTAAGAGTTTATAGTAATTCCTTTTGGACTGAAAAATGCACCATATTTTTTCATAGATCTAATGAATAGAGTTTTCAAGGAATATTTTGAGATATTTGTTGTGGTGTTTATTGGTGATATCTTGGTATACTCTAAAATCTATGAAGATCAAGAAAATCACTTGCACACTATTCTCAAGACCCTTAGAAGAAATCAATTATATGGGATGTTTAGGAAGTATGATTTTTGGCTCTAATAAGTTTCCTTTCTAGGAAACAGTGTCTCTAGGGATGTAATATATGTAGATCTTGTGAAGAAAATGGACGTTCAATAATGGCCTAATCCAACGAACATAACTGAGCAATGTAGTTTTATTGGTTTAGTAGATTATTATCGGCATTTCCTTCAGAACATTTCCCATTTATCCAACCCAATGAAAAATATTACATGAAAATGGGTTATGTTTTTCTAGAAAATCTAATGTGAATAATGTTTTAAACAATTTAAGAGTATATTAGTGAATTCTCCAATCATGACTCTGCCATTAAGGATTGAATGGTTTGTGATATTTAGAGACGAATCAAAGAAAGGACTTGGTTGTGTCCTTATATAGAATGGAAGATTTATTTCCAATGAATTTAGGTAGATAAAAATTCATGACCAAAACTATCCGACTCATAATCTTTAGTTAACAGCGGTAATATTTTCTCTGACTAATTGGAGAAATTACCTTTATGGAAAAAATTTGAGATATTTACAGATCATAAGAGTTTGAAATATATCTTCTCATAGAAACAACTCATCAAGAGACAGAGGAGATGCATTGAGATACTCAAGGATTATGGTTGCACAATACACTACCAGCTGGGGACGGAAAATAAGGTGGTATATGATTTCAGTAGAAAGGACCACAAAATTCTGAGCAAGATGAGAGTCGAAAGGGATCCTTTTTTCTTGGATCTAGTAAAGTTGGATATGGGAATTATCAAGGAAGGTAACACATCAATACTTTTTAAAATGGTTTCCAAACCATATTTACTTAAAAGAATAAAAAGTTCTTAGGCTGTTGATGAGGAGTTTCAAATGAAAATTAAAGCTATAAATGATGGGAACTTGATTGAATTCGTATATGAAGGTGGAATTTTGAAATTCAGAAAGATTCTTTGTGTTCTCTCTATTCCTGAGATAAATAGGGAACTATTGGATGATAATATATATCTAATTTCTTTATACACCCTTGTGGAAAAAAGATGTGTATATATCTAAAGGAACCTTTTTGTGGGAAGACATGAAAAGGGAGATTGTTGATTACGTGTCGAGATGTTTGGTTTGTCAGTAGGTGAAGGCTGAAAGACAACATCCTAGAGGAGTCATGAAACCCCTTCATATAACTATGTGTAAATGAGATGATATTTCTATGGACTTTTTCATGGGCCTACTAAAGACTCCAAGAATGAATGATGTGATATGGTTCATTCTTGATCGTCTTAAAAAAACATAACATTTTTTTGTTATAAGAGAAGATTTACCACTTGAACGTTTATCAAGACTAAATATTAATGAAGTAGTAAGACTAAATGGTATACCCTTATTAATTGTTTCTAATATTGATCCCTATTTTACATTATAATTCTGGAACACTCTTTAGAATGCCCTAGATATTGATCTTTATTTGAGCACTGCCTACCACCCACAAACTGATGGAAAATCAGAACAGACTATTAAAACTTTTGAAGACATGTTGAGGTCTTGTCCACTAGACATTAATGGTATATAGGATCAGTATTTACCTCTCATAGAATTTTTCTATAATAATTGATTCCATTCAAGTATTTATATGGCACCATATGAAGTGTTATATAGAAAGAGATGTCTTACACTAACTTTTTGGGATGATGTTGGTCAAAGAAAGCTCGTAGGACCAGAACTTATTAAGCAAACAATGGAAAATGTGAAGATTATCTAAACCCATATCAAAACATCTAAAAGTAAGAAAAATATCTATGACAATAACCAAAGGAAGGATATATAATTTCAATAAAGAGATGATGTTTTCTTAAAGGTATCTCCATGGAAGGGTGTTATATGATTCAGTAAGAAGATAAAATTATGGCCCAGGTACATTGAATCTTTTGAAATTTTAGATCAAATTAGAATCGTACCTTACTGTTTGTAAATGATTCCAAGTCTCTTTAAATTTCACAATGTGTTCCACGTATCAATGTTAATGAAATACATGTTAAACCCAACCCATGTACTCACTTATGAAATAACAGAACTTGAGCCTGATCTGTCTTATTCTGAAGATCTTATCCAAATTCTTGATACCAAAGAACAAGTTTTGAGAAATCAAATGACTTTTCTGGTAAAGGTTCTTTGTAAGAACTATAAGATGGAGGAAGCATCATGGGAGCATGAGGATCTTATGTTGAAGACATACCTGAATCTTTTTAGGTAACATTTTGTGAATTTCAAGGACCAAATTTTTGTAAGGAGGGGAGAATGTAAAGACACAATATTTTTTCAATAAAAATTATTTTCTTATAAATATATCATAATGACATTAAATAACAACACAATGAACTATTAAGTGATATGTAACCTTTAAACATAAGTTTGTCTCTTTTTTGATGATAATTTCAAAAATCTGACATACACGGTTGCGATCAGTAACTTATTTGGTGCTCAATAAGGAAAACTTAATTTTTGGTGAATAGTAACCTAAACTTATGAATAGTAACATACCCTTATTAATAGTGATACAAACTAATAAATATTAACCTTACATTTGATGGTATATGAATAATATCCAAGTGGAAGTATGATATACCAACGTTTTGGAATAAGTAAATAAATGTTTTAAAATTATTTTTTTAGAATAAGTTATGGTTTTAATTAAATATTAAATTAATCACATTTAGATTTTATTTTGAAACATGTACTTCATTTTTAGATTCTAAACGTCTAAAAATTGTTAGGGTGAATTTATGGTAGTTTTCTGAACTACTCAATTTTTTGATGAATAGTGAAATACAGTAAAATACTGTATATACAAATTATCAGTTAAATACACTATTTAGGACTTCATAAGTGATGTAATCCCACTTTTTTCAAACTCAAATTTATTTATTAATATTATTAGTCATGGAATCATCACTATTTCTAGTCTTTAGGAAAATTAATAAACTAATGATTAAAAATTTATGAAAACCCACCTCTCCTCCACTATAAGCCCCCCCCCCCCCACCCTCACTCCCTCTTTTCTTCGCTCCTCTAAGCCTTAAAGATCCTAAAATTTATTCCCAAATACCCTTCCTTAGTCACTACCCACATCCAAGAATCTATTATTCATTCCAAAAGCCGAAAATCCTTCCTCTTAAGGATGTTCTAGAAGAGGCTATTTCAAGAGGTAAAGCACATTTCTTTTTAATTTAGTTTCATTTCAATTTATCTCATTTTGTTATCCTCTCCTCACCTTCTCGACCCAAAAGACCTTAATATATCCATTATTATCTATATACTAGAATTATATCATGTTAATGGAATAACCATCATCAATATCCTTACTCTCTCTCTCTCTCTCTCTTATTTTACAAACAAAATCAATGTCCATGAGGTTCCAATTTATGACCTTTATGGACAACGATGTTTCATTCTCCAATTTATCCTTTATTGCTGGTTATGAAACCATTTTTATGGTTAACCCAGACTATAAAAAATTTATTATAACCTAATTAATATTCAAGAACCAATATAATTACATATTATTAAATCGTATGACCAAACTAGTTCCTAATAATAAAAATACCGCTAAAATAATCTAGGTGAATGTCCTAATTATTTCATCTAAGTATTCATACTATTTCTTATCAAAAAGTATTCATCCTCTTTAAATATAACAAAATGAAATAAATGACCATTAAAACATATGTATGTTCATAAATAATTTGTAATTTATATTCTTGAGATTCAAATCCATTCCACATGAACTCCATTACTTAATAACAAGTGAACCAATTATGAAAATAAAGAAAACGAACACTCTGGAATGATGAAATTCAATATAGTAACTTATCAATAAATGAATGAATGAACTAAAAATAATTAACATAAACTAAATAAATGTCTAATAGTTTCTGAAATAATTTATTAAAAATTATAATTTTATATTCTAGGACCTTAAGTTCAAGATTAGAACACATTAGGACTTAAGGTAAGGGTTTTCCACCCGAACCTCCATTTTCATTCAGGTAACTTTTGTTGTCTAATTAACTCAATGAAATTATTATGTATTTTTATTTACTCCTAATAAATTAGGATTGAGTGTTCAAAATATTTTTACCAACCATAAGACTTCCTTATTTTATGGGTAGTTATAATTTTTAAAAGGATCTTCCAAAAATCCTTCCTAAAATACAAGCTCCTTTCTAGGGAATTTATCAAATTCTTACCTATTTTCAAGGGAATTATATTATTTGTTTTTGGAAGCCATTATATTTATAAAATCATTCATTTTAATATTAATATACAATATTAATTCATTTTGGGTTTTATACAAAGACATTTTGAAAATAAATATTCTTTTCAAAATAAAAGAGTATTTATCTCAAGAATTAATCTTTGATTTTATAAGCGTATCTTTGTCTGTTTCAACACTATTGTTGATTATTATGTATTTTTGGAATTAATTTTTTTATATATCCTACCATATTTAATTTAATGGTTTATAAATAGTTTTATTTTGGATGTTCTATCCTAAAACTATTCACCAATTTACTCTGAATGGATAGTATTTAATATTAATGTTCAAGGAAAGTTATTTACATTTCATAAGTTACTTTCAATATGAATATATATTTTGTTTATGTTTCTCCCAGATCAAATGAGTAATGTAGTGGAATAATTATATGATGGGTGGGGCCCTTTATTTCCCCTAGACTCATTTGTATATCTCATGAGACAAATAGATGTGGAATTGGTTGAGACCTTTTTTCAATTCAATATATGGTTTTGGCTAAGGCCTTAATCATATTTAGACATCTTGGATTAGGCCTTAAAAAATTGTTTCAGAATGACTGGAATATGAACTTACCTCATTATGAAGCTGGTAATTTAAAGTTAATGTGGTTATTAGAGAAGTACAGTACCCATTATTATGATAGATTATGGCATTATTTACTCATCTCATATTTCTGCCATAATGTGTTCAAGTTTATTATATTTTAAGGCATGCGTTCTCAATAATTCACCATGCCTAATGATTATGTTTTTGATATCTTATGATGTATTTCTTACTCTTATTGAACATTTTATCTCAAACCTTTCTTGTGTTTCTTATTCCCAGGAGATTAAGAAGTAAGTTATGACTGATTTGTCGACATAATCTAGGATATGAGGATGTTTATAATGGAATAAATTAATGGTGTGTTTTCTTTCATGAATGAATGTTGAACTTATATATGTATCTTTTTCCGAATTCTACTAAAATACTTGTTCTTTCAGGATGCATATTCCTTGTTTATATTCCAATATAATCAAATAAGTCAACGACTCTGGGCAACTAGGGTTGGGTCCTTACACAATATATAATGAAAAACATCTTTTATTGAAAAAATATCCTTTAAATTGTTAAGTATTGTTAATACTCTTTTTTATTCATTTATAATTGATCAATATATTTTCATTTACTTGAATTTTAATTATTCTTAGTTTTTTTATTAATATTTATCTAATGTGTCATATATCATTTTAATTTGGGTTGACATGTGGAGCAACAAATCAAACAAAGTATTAATTTAAATTAAATATATTCTAAAATCTAGGTGGTGTCACATTATTCTCCATTAATTAAGTTACAATCTCATAATTTTAATTATTAAACACTAGTGAAAATATATAAGGGTTTATAAAATATGGTTATGAATTAAGATTTAATTTAAAATTGGATATAAAGATAACTATCTTAGGTATGACTAATTTTTTTTATCAAAAATATACTTATTTGGGAGTTTCAAGGTGGAAAAATTATATCTTAAATTTCATGATTTTCTTCCCAACCAAATAATAAATCCAAAATGGTTGTTATACTATTAAATAAAGTCAGAGTAAATGGTCTTATGAATATGAAAACTCAATACTATGATATCTTCTTCAATGAAACCTCTATTTGAACCTATGAAAATTTCATTAAAGAAAAATAATTAGATAAAATTATAAATCCTTTATTTTAACCTATGTTTTACATTGTTATGTTACTATTATTTTCTCTAACATACCTGGTTGCATCCAAAAATTCTACTAAAACCATTCAAAATGTTTTGAAAATTGCCTATGATTTACCAAATCAAATCCCCAGGAGTGTCTATCCATGTTTTTAGTCTAAAAACCACTCTTCATGCACTAAGTGAATATTGAGTTGATACTCAACCCTCATTTTTTTATTACCCCTTGGTGTATCTTTCTCATGGATGTATCAACTTTCTAGTATCCATATAGGGATGTAATTACTAGGAGAACCACACACTCATAACTATACAAAAATTTCAATATTTTATCCAAAATTAGACTTATCTATTAGTCTTATCCATATGGTTTCAACTAATTATCTCCTATCCTATGAGAAAATAACTAATCTAATAAAAAAATGTAAACTAGTCCTCAAAAATAACTAAATCCTTATTTGATATCAATTGTAAATCCAAATACCCACACTTCATGGTCCATTGATAAATTTTTTTCTTTAAATACTACATTTCATACAATGTGAGGTGATCCAAGATAAACATAAAAAAATTTCACATTTTTATCATAACTTAAACATTATGTATTATAATAAAATCACAAAATAAAGAATGTATGGTTTAGTGTATTTGAGGAATAAATACATAATCAACTTATATCTTAGCACTTGTGATAATTTCTTTATAATTTATCCATATTATACACCCCTCTAGACTTCTCATTTTTTATATTCATCTTCATAACCAAGAAGATGGAAACATAAGAAAGGGGTGACATTAAACCCTTTGTAAGGGGATTTTTATCAACATGTAATCAATGGTTGATCATAAAAATAAGAAAAAATATGAACTGGGGAAATATTTTTATTAAAAATTACATGGGACTATAAGAGTAGTCTATAAATCATGATAGCAGAACATGAAATCTCAAATGAACGCACACGAAACATGGAATAAAAGTGTAAGCTAATCATTGAAAAATGGAATAAGGGAATGATATCATAAGTTCGTTGAATCATAAATATGTGGAAACAAAATAAATTATCACATCATAATTATAAGTGAAATCTCACCGCCATTCCAACATTAAATAGTGTTCTTAGGAAAATTTCTCAAGCACCATAGTCTTGGATTACTACCAAGACAACATAACAAATTGTTCTTAGGAAAACCACCCATGCACCATAGTCAAGGCTCATTACCAGAACAACACAAAATAGTGTTCTAAGAGTAACTTCCCTTGAGCCATAGTCAAGGGTTACCACCCAAACAACATAACATAGCATACTTAGGTTAACCCCACATGCACCAATGTTAAGGCACACCATCAAGATAACACAACACAATATGGTTAAACTAACCTCCTATGAACCATATATGGTATCTCATTAGATGAAAAAATTAAACATGTATTGGAACACTATTAGGGAAAAAACATAATATTTATATCCTTTACATTCATATGTTTACTTAAAGAGGAAAAGAAATCATACTTAAATCACAAGCATGATAAACCCCATGACAAAAACGTGAGATTCATTATTTTATCTTAAGTAATAACTTAAGGCTATATCATATGGATTCCAAAGAGAATAATGGATTAAAGTATTTTTAATATTCATTATTTAAAAATAAATATAGTTATTTAATAGTGAGTTATTATGTATAAAAATTCTTGAGAAATATTTGAGAAGTAGGAATTAAAATGGGCCACTTCGGTGATGCTTTAGGAAATGGGTACAATATATTTTCAAATATGGAAAGATCATATTACTTTAATTTAAACTGTAATTTAACTGGACGATTTTTACATAAAATAAATATATATTTAATAAAAAATTATTGGTTAAAATAATTTTATAAGGGTGCTACTTGATATTAAATAATAAATAGTGATGTTCTCTTAAATTGGGTTTACTTAACAGATCGAATCAAAAAGGGAACGTAAAATATATATAAACCTAGAAACAAAAAGTAAATTAAACATTATACATATGTATGGAACATATATACATAATAATAATGAAATAAATGATAATAATATGTAATAAAAAGTATAAAAAGAAAGAGAATGCATAACACAAAAGTAGTGATGGAGGTTTGGAAGATCCTATAACTTGGGTTTTGATTGGTTCTGTGTGAGATCCTAAAATAATAAATAATAAAATTAAATTTATTATGTAATTTATAAGAAAATATTTCATCTATATTTTATTGTATAAGTAATATTTATTATAATGTGTTATTCATTTATTTAATAGAGTTCGCATATATTTGTCACTTGGGGTCGTTCAATCAATTGTTTAGAAACATCCTCATTATATTAACAATGGATAAATGTGTTATAAAATAGATCCCCAATATCCATAATTATATATATATATATATATTATTTCATTATTATAAAATTGATACATTTTAATAGGTTTTACCAAATTTGACTCGAATCAAGAAAGGTGTCTTGATATGTTCATTTATGGAAGTCAAATTTACTATAATCGTTTATTATTAATAACATTTATATAATTTTAAAAAATATAATTATATAATACTAATAGTTTCATAAATATAATTTCTATAACTTATATATATATATTTAAATTCATCCTTGTTAATCGGTAATGGAAAAATTGAACACACGATTCATGGAGGTGGTAGTCTTCACATATGTGTGATGAACTATTCATTGTTCGAATGGTTTTGGGGGAATATAGAAACTTGATGTTTCAATAGTGTAATAACATATCAGAATATTAAAATACCTTTTTATCATAATTTCATGAAAATAAAATATTTATGTAGGTACAAAAAGAAAATAACAAAGGGGGTTCAGTTGAGAACAATATATCTCCCTTTAAATGTTCTCCATTGGGTAAGACATTAATGCTCCTTAGCTTGGACTTATTAAAAGGAAAATGATTATAGGATTTGTGAAGAGGTTTTATTAAAGAATTGTTAAGAGTTTTTTTTAGTTAAATCGTTTTAATAGGTTAAGCATTTTTTGGATGTGATCTACCTTTATAAGTGAAGAAAATATATATTTTGTAAATAGTAATTACATAATAATATTTTCATCACACTATTCCCAAATAAAAGGCTCCAAAAAGGAAGAAAATTATTGGGTGATGAGTTAAGGTAGATTATCACTCCAAAATTCACATTCTCCCATGTTTATTCATGTTTTTAGTCTTTTAACATTGGGTTCTTAACCATTTCCTTTTTTTACATTAGCAATTAGTTTTAAACTAAGTATTTAGATATTACATAAAAATATAACAGAGTTAGTATTACCAAATTATTAGTCTCTAAAACTAAATTCATAGTCCATTTTATCTAGATAAATTCATAAATTTTTAAAAATTAATTTTTTATTGAAACAAATAATATATAGAAAAACTATTTTTATTGAAAAATGATGTTTTAACCATTAAGTATTATTTATTTTATATAAAAAATATTAAAAATTAAATGATTCATATTGTAATTTTATGAATGTTAAAAATTAATTTCATATTTATTGTATTGAATTTATTATTATAATTTGATATATAAAAATTACATAATAATAATAAATAAATTCATTTAAAATTAAATGTTCGTCATTATCATGGTCCTAAAATTTAATATTAGTAATCACACTTTTACAGATAAAATTTGAACTAAATTTATTAAATAATATAAACATTATTATATAAAATATTAAATCCACTTTTTTATTTTTTATTTTTTATTTTTTATTTTTATTAATTATGAAGACTAATTTTTAATATAATTGAATGAATTTATTTTTTGAATAAAATATTTCCTAATTTTCCAAAACCTTAAAAATGGGTTTTATAAATTAAAAAGGGTTATTAAAAATGATATATTTTCCTTTATAAAAATATTTTTTTTGAAAAAAATAATTTTTATTCATTCTTTTAATATGATAATGTCATATAAGTGATGGTGATAACAAAAAGGTATTTTTTTATTCACCTAAAATTAATTTATTTTATGAAGATATCAAAATTTCAACCTAAGATAATTTTGAAATAATCAATTAAAAAATAAAATTTATTTTTAAAAACTAAATTTCTAAAATTTATAAATTTATCTTTTAAATGAAAATAATATATATAAAATAAAAATAATTCTTCTAAAAAAATTACTTCTAAAACATCAATTAATTTTTATCACATTTTATATAAAATTATAATTGATTATAATATTTGTATTTAATAGAGGTTTTTTCATTTATAAATTTTATTATTAATATTAAACTAATATTTCATAGCTCTTTTTAATTTGGGGTCACATATTTTCAAAGCTATCGAACGTGATATTAATTATAGAAAAAAAATATTCATAATTCTTGGGGTGTTACACCTTATAGGAAGTACCCAAATGAGATTTATTTCTTATACCCTACATGTGAACTCTGGTTGATGTATTAACATTAAGTATGATATATAGGTCTTAGTAAATGTTTTATAGAGGATTGGACCAAATTTTCTTGATAGGGTTTGGAGACAGGGCTTAGGAGAGGCTTGAGGTTTATATTGGATACTCAGATTATATTTTGTTATTTTATTTTATTTGATATATAATCCACCCAATGAATGAATTATTTTGATTAATTAGATGTATAACCTTCCAAATTCATTTTTTATAGCATGGGTGTATATTTATTTTGTTACAATATTCCATAAATATAATTCTATATGCATACTATGATATCCAGTTATGGGTAATGGTTGTGTTATTCATTTTTTCATCACATTATTATAATACTTAGAGTAAATTCTCCCAAATATTGATCATAGACTCTCTACACTAATTGGTACCCTCTATTGTACAAAGAGGTGAACCGGAGGCCACATAACACTAACTGTACAGATCACTGTTTTGGTGATCTTGGTCAGGGCATTAAAAAAATGTTATCAAGGTCATGTCATAATTGTATAATTATTTTCGACTCAGTTGAAGAAGATTATAAATGTTTAGAACATGGAATTTACCTTTGTATTTTTCTTCATGGACACTTATATGGTGAAATATTCAAGGTTCTTATATTTTGGAATTATGGTTTTATGTTTTCTTGATCACATTTTTGATCTTATCCAATGTTTTATGTTATAATTTTTTATTTCATTATTTTAAACTTATTTCGGGATGGAAATATTCATTCATATATGAATCATACAAGGTAAATTTATCTAAGAGTATGGGTAGTTGATGATTTTTTTATATATTGAAGAGCCATCACTATGTGAATTGGCAAAGAGATAGTTATCAGTATATATCAATTGTAAAATGGTTAATATAACAATGATCTTTACACTAGGAGTTGTATAATTCTCATAAGCACAATTTTATCATTTTTTTGTGTTATTTAAATAAGCATTACATTAGATTCATGTTATCACTTGTTTATTGAATCAATTTTTTCATTAGTTTTAATGGTAATTTTTAGTTTTATTTATTAACAAAATTATCATGGATAATTGTGAAGCTATTTGGAGAACAAATAGAATAAATTGAATAGTGAATTCTAGGGATGACATGTTTAAACTATGGTGGCTATCTAGATATAGCATGTTGCATGATCTAAATGTCCTGGGAAATAATCCAGGTGAAATATGTATTTCCCCAGTTATGGTTTTGGTAGTTTTTGGTAGACTGTACAATAGTGGAATAAGGAAATTTCGAATTTCCCTTATGTTATGGGAAATATTGAAAATTCTCATAAATAGTATTATCATGGTTTTGGGGTTCTTATTTGAAAATGTGGGGTAATATATTTGAATTGAACATGGAGAATTAGACTAGAAATGGGAATTTCACATCAAATGTGGCGATATAACAATTGGTGTGTTCTGCACTATGAAGAGAAACATGTTTTATCGTACTCTATTGGATGTGCTATAATGATCACCAACACCTTTTAGTGTTATAAAATTTTCAAATGAGTATATTTTCAGTATATGTGCTTCCTAATAACATTAGGTTGGTATTATACCAAATAAAGTATTGAAAATAAATAGATAATTTGATGAGATGTTACACGGTGGGGTTTCACTAGAAAACCAGTGACACTAACAGGTGCATCATGGGCATTGGAAACTCACTAACTACCAAAGGGAATTTCATCAATCATCCAGTGGTAGTGTACATAAACAATAGATCTATATTTATCTCTTAGAATACATTGTTTTATCCAATGGTTAACCCATTGAATATTTAGTAGTGAGGAGGCCAACTATAATAGCACTGGCTAGCTCCTGGAATTAGGTGGACAGCTAGTTGTTTTAAGTTAACAAGTAAATAAGTGTATTAAAGAAGGAATTAAATAAACACCATGACCCATTAACTCTTCTAGATTATCCCATAAACCTATGCAATATATAAATACAACCTTTATGGGATATTCAAGTTTCAACAATGAAAAAAAATCAATCAATTTTGAACATAATCGATCTATATAAAATAGGTTCATTATTTGGACACTTAATTTATTGTTCTTGAGACCTATTTATAATCCCAATTCCATATTATTAGGCTTCCAATATTTATATATCCCATTCTCCCAATTAAAATTTATCTATCTTCTAATATAATTGAGAGATTTTCATCAATGTATTTTAACCTCATCAAATCTCTATATTGCTCTCTCTTCAAGTTCTGGGAATATCATTATAACCAAGGGAACCTTTTATTCAAGTTATTGGGAACCCTTAAAATGAATATTTTTTTTTGTTTCTTAGTAAGCACTGAAAGAAATTTTTCTGTGTTCTTTTTGGGTTATTATCCACCACTAAAGTCATGATATATATATATATATTCACAAATCATCAATCCATTAAGGTGGGAGACATAGGGGATCATATTGATCTATTTTAGATCTTCAATAACAAAGTTCTTATATTATTTACTTTACACATTGTAGACGCCGGAAAAGTCCGTTGTTCCCAAACGAAGCTCCGTATGCGGAAAGCGAAGTGATATTTGGAGTCAGAGGCACGTTCCGGAGGGCCCGGAGGACTTGCGCGAAATTTCAGAGGCCCGCGCGCAAAGTTGAGTCGCGGCGCACAATCCTCCCGGGATGCGCGCAATGCGCTGGGCCGGCGCGCTATTTTGCGCGCCCGTGGCCTGCGCGGCTCCCTTGCGCGCCGGGTCCGGATTCCGCGCCCGCGAAGGGAATTCCGCGCCCGAGACCGGATTCCGCGCCCGGGGTTGCCTATAAATATAAGGCGACCCCCGACGTTTTGAAGGTTGCCAGAATCTGAAGCGTCGCTCGTTCGCGCAATCCAACCCCTTCCGCGCGCAATGCCGATCTTCAGGTAACCTCCTTTCTTTCGCGCAATAGAGCCTTGGGGTTCGCCTTCGCGCGCAATCCCCTTGGCTCCTTTCCTTTGAATAATCCTTAACCCGAAGGCCTTTGCGCGCAAAAGAAGCCTCTTGCGCGCAATTGCCCCCGGGTGCACGCAATCCAGCCCGATTGCGTGCACCCCCCATTTTCAAAGTGGACATTCGTTAGAGAATGAGCCATTGCCCCCGCGTGCTACCCGAAGCCCGGTGCGTGCAATCTCAATCATCCGCGCGCAAAGGGCTGGCCCGATTGCGCGCCAGCCCACCATTTTGCACGCCGACCTGCTGTTTTTCACGCAAAGATCCTCTTTTGCGCGCAATCCGCCAGGGTCGCCCCCCTTGACCCCCTGAGGGTACCCGCCTGCGTGGCGCCCGATGATCTTCATCCTGGGTGCCCGCACCGTGCGTTGTCTTCCCGTGCGGCCCTCCAGGCTCGCCCGAAGTGACACAGACCCATCAGCGGCAATCCATCGTCCCGCATGACGTTAAACTGCATTCGTCCAACACGACGTTAAACTGTGCATCGTCCAACACGACGTTAAACTGTATATCGTCCAACACGACGTTAAACTGTACCTCGTCCAAACTACAAGACGTTAAACTGTTCAGCATTCGTCCCGCATGAAGTTAAACTGCATCCGTCCAACATGACGTTAAACTGTACCACGTTCGCACTGCAAGACGATAAACTGCCAAGTGTTTTGTCCAACGTGACGTTAAACTGTACCACGTCCGCGCTGTAAGACGATAAACTGCCAAGCACCTTCGTCCTCAACACACGACGTTAAACTGTACTTCGTCCGGCAAGACGGTAAACCGTCCGCTTCGTCCTCAACACACGACGTTAAACTGTACTTCGTCTGGCAAGACGCTAAACCGTCCGCATCACCCGATCCCGTGCCCCGCACGCAGGGTCCCCCCCGGTTTGGATGTGGCCCCCGCCCGCTCATCTCTGCAGGGATGTCGGGATTGTCCCTCTTTAGGGACGATTTAATGGGAGCGGCTTTTCCCTACGGGGGTAGGGTATTACAAACCCCTAGTTTCTTGTGGGGGGTCGCGCATGTGTATCTCCATTGCGCCTCCCCACTGCCGAAGCCAGTAGAGGGTGTGACTGGGATCGAGGTGTCTCCTACTTTCGGTCCAAGTCCCTTCCAACTGAGTTTTGCCGCATCCGGGCTGCCTCAAGTGTGTAAGTCCTGACAGAATGAACTACGTGGACTTTGATCCCTGTCTTCTAAACAGGGTACGTAGGAAGCCTCCCTGAGGTTCAAGCCCACCACCTGGTCGTCCCGGTCGTATTCACGTCGGTTCGTCCATCAGTGGACCCCTCCAGGGTTCACGCTTGCGTCGATTCACCTATGAATCCGCCCCTGTGGGAGACTGCCCGTGTGTATCTCCATTGTGCCTCCCCACAGCCCCTTTTTCCATTTCTCCTTTTATCGTCCAGCATGACGTGAAACTGTGATCCACCCGGCCGTTCCATCTCCCCCTGTGCGAGGTGGTTCGGTTCAATCCTCCGCCCGGCGGCCTCGACCCCTTCGTGAGTCGGCTTGCCGACGTCCAGCATGACGTTAAACTGTATACCCGAACTACGTTGACTTTGATCTGTGCTAACGCGCGGTACATAGGAAGCCCCTACGGGGTCCAAGCACTTCACTCCATCATCCATCATGATCCTTACCCGGGCCGCCACATCCCGGCGGGGTCATGCCACTTCACTCCACTCCATATCACTTGGGAATCCACCCATGCGTTGGCCCCAGCGTCGGAGGTTCCCCGCAAGGGGTTCTGTCATCTGATCCACTCTTCGTGTTGATCAGTCCGATGCCGTCCCCGCTGGACGTTAAACTCGCGGCGTACCCCGTGTTAAACATGGGAAGCTGAGGAAAACCTCAGGGGACATAGTTCCCCGCACCCAGTGCGGGATGCCTCAGGCCATCATGCCTTCGAGAAGCCCTATTAGGGACGGAAGACAGACGTGCAGAGCCGCAGTGTTACGACACGCCCCCAGCACCCAGAGCCACCCGACCTCCTCACCGCAGGTTGCTGCCCCGACCAGACTCCTTGGAGCGTCCGGGCGGAAGCAGCGTAATTAACCGGTGTCCATGAAGATTTGGCGCCGGGAACGAGATTCACGAGCATGTCTTAAATCTATGAGGGAGACCTGGATTAGGCGACGAGTTCCGAGGAGACGTCCAAGGAAGGAGGAGCCGACATACCATCATCCCGGTTTCGATCAAGGAGCAGACGCCCCTGAATAAGGGACGGATGCCGCCCGCCTTTGGAAAGCGGGACTGCGGGACCACAAGCCGCGCGCCCATCCCCTCGGGTTGACGGGTGCATGCGCGAACGCGTCCTGGAAGAACAGCGTAACCTGAAGCACATCCGCACCGAAACAGAAAAATGGTGAACCCGACGTGAATCTCTTCTCCTCGATACGAGGACCGATGGCTTTCAGAGGTGTTGGAAGACCGGCGTGTTGCCCGGCCAAGCATTCAGTATTACCCGCCAGGGGATGGGGAAGGGACATCAGGCACTCCGTCTCGCAACGTCGAGGGCCTGGGTTCCCCCCACGGAAGGCGTCGTGGCGCTAATGGTTGGTTGTCGATTCCTTTTTCCTTTCAGTGTTAATGAGTCCTTCTCCCTGCTTTCAGAAATCAGGTCGCCCGATCCAGTGCCCGATCACCGCCCACCCACTGGCGCAGAGGTAGGGGAAACACCGACGTGGCTACTCCGCGCGGTCCCGCCCGTTCCACGGCCGTCCCAGCAGCCGCAATTGCGGGACGACCACGCCCTCTCTCCCCCTCGGAGGTCATCCAGAGAAGGGTGATCAACACCCTGGTGCGGAGATATGAGGAAGAGGGAGTCATCCCCACTAGGGACATGGCTCGCCTAGACCTTGAGGAGGCTGCACCTCGCCACCACCGCCGCCCCCGAGGGCCGCGTAGGGAGGCACCGCTGCCTACCTCAACGTCCAACCGCTTCGGGAGCTTATCCTCGGAGCGCTCTGACAGTTCCCTTCCCTATGCGGATGAGGTGGAAGATGCCCGGGATCACCCTATCCGGGATTTGCTCCAGGGATCTACGGTAAGGACTCCCGCCAGGCCACGGCGACACCGCCGCCAGGCCTCTCAAGTCGAAGAGCGGGCTCTCCACCTGCCCGCGCCGCTCATCCCGACTCGTCTGTCCCGACGCCAACGTCGGGCACGAGCGGAAGAGGATGCCCACCTTGGGGCCCTAGCAACAGCGACCGCATTAGCCCAAGCCACTGTTGGACCCAGTCGCCAGGCCCCTGCGCATCCTGAGCAGGGGAACTTCTATGCCCGACCTGGATCGAGGCCTCGACCGCCCCAAAGGCAGGTTGGGTCGACTCTCCCGGTTGCTGGTGCAGGCAGTAGCCACCGCGGACCACCTTGCGGTAGCGCTATTCACCAGCGGGATCTACTCCGTGTGGCCGATCCAGGAGGCATGGGTCATCCCACCGTCCGATCCCGGCCCGGAGGCCTACCCGGAATCATCTCTCCCCGCGTCCCCTTTGATATCTGTCCCGGTGCCCCTCGCACCTTGGTTTCCAGTCCTCTTGGCCCCAGCACCAGTGCGGCCGGAGGACGCCAGGACAGAGATCAGCCCTGCCCCGAAGAACCACCCAAGGGCAGGAAGGCAAGGCGTCGACGCCGAGGGAAGAATGTTACGGAATTCCGGATAGAGATCCGACCAGTTCGCTTCTCTTATTCAGAGGCGGAGTACGATTCGGCGACAGAGCCCTTTCCCCAATCCTGCCAGTCAAGGGCAGGGGTAGGAATGCGGCACGTCAGCCTCGTGCTCCCCGAGAGAGAGATCGATGTGATCCCCGCTTCTCTCCGAAGGTATATCCGGAGTAACGAGGGCCTGGTAGACCCCCAAAGATCAAGCTTGCGGTTGGTACCGGCCCCTCCGGAAGTGCCTTCCGTCTCGGTCGGAGAAGCCGGAGACTTTTTCTGGGGACCGACGGTCGAACCGCGATCTGGTGCACCCTCGGCGAGCACCGATGCTACGGCAGGATGTTCGCTCGCCGGCCCGTCCTATCGTGATGTGGTAGCCAGGGCACCGCCACCCTCAGAGGGCGGCCCGGGATATGGAGGCCAATCGGCCTGTTCGCCGTATTCACCGCCGGCCAGCCCGTCAGCCCGGCGGCCCGCCTCGGCACCACTGTCGGTTCCCCGTCCGTTCCCAGCCATTGAAGAGGACCAAGGAGATCTGGGTCCCGAGTTTGAGTCGTGGAGCTTCTGGACCGTCCTTGTAGAGGGCCACTTCCCTGAGAAGTTTTGGCCAGTCGCAGGGCCGGGCTTTGATGCACCCGAATCGCTCACCCCGGATGAGTTCGAATGCTTCCTCCGAACTCTCCGGGAGACTCGCTCCTGTCTTCACCGCCTACAAATGCCATACCCCGGGAGTCAAGTGCACCTGGAGGATATTGGTGAGCAGTGCCGTCAAATTGACCTGGCCATGCTCCCCGCGGCTCGGCACCCCGGGTCATTTGAGCACCACGAGGCCCTCCAACAACGATGCGTTGAGTGTTTTCAAGTACTCCGCAAAGTTATCGAGGAAGCCACTCCCCACGTGTATATCCGTGGATGGGGGCAGTACGCTGCCCTACGCTTCAGTGTGATTCGCCGACAGCCCGATTCGCTGGGTGGCCCTGAGGGTATATCCCCAGGGACAGAAACGGTCAATATGGCTGACCTGTCGGGAGAGGGGAACGACTTGGAACTTCTCGACGGGGGCTTCCCCCCCGAAGACAATCCATCATCAGAGCCATCGGTGAGAGTCACTCGTCATCAGAGGAACCTCCTGGGGCTCCCCGCACCCACTGAAGCACTGACGTTGAGCCGAAACGTCAGCAAAGGAAAAGAGCACAGCGAGGCTATAAAGCCCGCCGACCCATCTGCCTCCATGCAGAGGGCAGAGGAGGATCCCGAGAAGGCTACGCTACGTCAGCAGCTCGCCGAACAGAAGAAGCTGGTTGACCAGCTCCTCGCCGAGCGCGCTGCAGAACGACGGCCTGACTACGGTGATCCTAGGCCAGGACAGCAGGGACCGGAACAACCGCTCCACGACGAGACTCTCCCGGGCAACCGTGATTACGCCGTGTTCGCCGACAGGAGAGAGGCCATTGCCTATGGCAAGAGGGCGCGGTATGTTTCGCCACACCCTCCCGAGCGGCGTGACTACCTGAGAGACCCCGCTCGGATTCCTCCCGCTGCCCCAAGGGCCGCTCCGCCCGCCATCCCACGAGCTGCCGAGTTCGACGACCCGGTCGACGACCCGATTGAAAGGCCATGCAATGCGCTCGTGGTTAGAGATCCTCGCCAGGACTGGAACCCATGTCCGGACGATCCGATGGCGGAACTCATTTCCCGCTTGGAGGCCTTGGAGACTCGGCAGGTGGCGATCCCACCGGACGGAAAGCCCTACCCAACATGGGTGGATGACATGCCGGCGCCTCCGGGATTCGGGAATCCCACTTTCGCTCCCTTCAACGGGACTGTAGATCCGCCACAGCATTTATCCCACTTCAACTCGAGGTGTGGGCCTATGTTGGGGACTTCGGCGCAGCAAGAGGCCGCTAAGCTTCGCTGCTTTGTTCAGACACTGGAAGGGACAGCATTTGTCTGGTACAGCCAGCTCCCCGTCGGGTCGGTAACCAGCTGGGAGGACCTCCGTAGACAGTTCCTCTACCAGTTCAGTTCCACGACCCGGAAGACAAGTATCGCAGACCTCTTCAAGTGCAAGCAGAGGCCTGATGAGCGAGTCGCGGACTTCGTCGCCCGATGGAAGGGTCTCACGTATTCCCTTGACATGCCATTGACTCAGGAGCAGTTGCTGACAATGTGCGTCGGGAACGTCAAGACCGAGCTGGTCCCTTCCGTGATCACTCAAAATTACCCCGGAGGGTTCAGGGACTTCTCAGACAAAGATCAACGTCTTGAGGAAGCCCTGCAACAGGCCAGCCAGGCACACCCGCTGCCTCCTATGATTCCTGCAAGGAGAGTCAGCAGGGCTGAGCCCGCTGCTGTTGCCCAGATAGAGGCCCCCAGGCCATTGGAGCTGCTGCCGGCGAGGCCAGCTCCACAGCCTCACAGGAACCCGCCTCCACGGGCTCAGTTCCCGGCCCAGCAGCGGCAGCCCCAGAACCGGCCGGCCCCTCCGCGTAATGTACCGCCGCAACCCAGGCGAGATAATCAGGGTCCACCTCCTCGGCCGGCCCCTCCAGCCCCTCGTCAAGACCACTCTCCCAGGGGCCCGCGACACCTGACTTACTCATTCCATGAGGATCAGGTCCCCGGTTATTTCCGGAGCGCCCTGGAGCAGAGGATTGTGCGACTGCCTGAGTGTTGGAGGCCAGAGGAGGCACATCTTACGAATAACCCCCGCTACTGCCCCTACCATCGGGCCCTGGGGCACACCATCCAGCGGTGCTATGTGTTTAAGGATTGGATCCAAGACCAGATTAACAACAATGTAATCAGGTTGGGCCCAGCTCCAGCACAAGTGGCGGGCGTGTTCGTGGGATCAGATGACGATAGTGGCAACGAGGACGAATGGCAGCTGGTCTCCGACCGCGGATCCCAGAAGTATAATAACTGGATGGCCCGCAAGACGACCATTCGCGCCCATGGAATCATCCGTGCGCGCTTGAATCAGCCTGAGCCCCCAGAATCTGCGGGTGCTGCTTCGGCATCGTCGTCCCAGCCTGCCTCTTCCAAGAGGAGCAAACGGCGGCAGCGCAAGAAGGAAGAGCGCGCCCCGCCAGTCCCGCCACTATCCCGCACTCTCGGCGATTTCATGCCCCCGGAGATGGGGGTCCCTCCTCGGATCTGCCCGGTGATGGATGGTTCGTCTGATGACGGTGTTGGGTATGCTTCGGTTAACACCGTCGAGCTGGTAAATCCCTTTTCAGTTCCCGACGTTGAAGAACACCAGGTGGACCTCCCTAGTGTCCCCGGTCGTCGCCACCGTCGGAAGAACCGCAGCAGCAGGAGTCGCCGGGGCACAGCCGTTGGTACCTCCAGCCAGGCCGTGCACGCCACTGAGACTAGGCAGCAGGCTCAAAACCGAGCACAACGTGCGCCGCCCCCCCATTCGGGGATGACGGATTCGCCTCCGCCGCTGTTTGTGGTGTGGCACCAGGCAGAACCGCCTCAGCCGCGTCACGACCAGCTCCGCCCTGCCACGGGTCCATCCCGGCCTCCTGAACCCAGTACGGTGACCATTTCCCGGACTGCAGCCAGTGAACAGTGAGATACGCCAAGTACCAGTCGGCCGCCGATCCAACCGGCAAGGCCCGTCATGCCGCCAACCGCAGAGCAACCTCCTGCAACCAGGGGCTCGCGCTTGGCCAAAAAGTATGATGTCCTAAAGCACTTGGCCGACATCCCAGCAAGGCTCTCTATCCTTGAGGCTCTGCGCATGTCATCTGAGATGCGCGAGGCACTCGCTGAAGCCCTGAAGAGCCCCCTCCAGTTTGAGACAGAGGTTGCGGCTGCAGAGGCCTTTCACGCCGAAACGATCGAGGACGCCGAATGTCAGGCAGTTATCTCGTTCTCTGGTAAGTATGAAGACCCTCCTATACATGGACACATTCGTCCGCTGTATGTCACTGGCCAGTTCAATGGCCTTGAAGTCCGGCGCTGTCTTGTCGACACGGGGTCCGGGATTAACCTGATTCCAACTCGGACGCTCTGGAGATTGGGGTTGTCTGAGGATGACTTGATTCCCTCCGACCTCAGGATCCAGGGGTACGACCGCACCGAGCAAACCCCGGTCGGCAAGATACGTTTGAAGACCCAGTTCGGTGACTTGGTTTCCAACACCGAATTCATGGTAGTCTCTCAGGACACTGCGTATAACGCATTGATGGGCAGGCCATGGCTCCACCTTCACGCGGCGGTTCCCTCGTCATACCACCAATGCCTCAAATACTCCCTTAATGGTCGAGTAGGCGTGCTTCAAGGATATGCCTCTCCTTTTGCCTCGTGTGAAGCCCGCTATCTGGACGCGGACTATTACAAGAGCAAGGATAAGCAGATCCTGGCAGGTGAGGTTGAGCCTGTCGTTGTTGCAAGTGATCCCTGGGCAAGTCTGGATGACGCTTACGTCCTCCCGATTCACCGGTTGGACGTCGCCATGGTCTCGACGGCCCGCGAGTCTCCTGATGAGATGACCGCGACCGCCCGCGCCAGCACCAGTGGCCCAGCAGGATCTGGTAGCCCCAATGCAGTTTCCAACGCAGTCTCTCCCATGGACGATCCCTCCCCGAGTGGAGAGGATATGGAAGACGCACCCCCAGCCTTTGAGGAGGGCGTCCCCGCCACGGTCGATGAGTTAATACAGGTGAACCTTGGAACCGAGGCCGATCCAAGACCCACATTGGTTAGTGCCGCCATGCCCTCTGAGGAGCGGCAGCAGTACGTGGACTTTCTCAGGTAGCACCGTGATGTGTTCACTTGGGGCTATGACGAGATGCCGGGGCTAGATCCTCAGGTAGCCGTCCACCGCCTTGGTCTCCCGGCGAACCATCGCGGGTTCAAGCAGCCTCCCAGGAAGATGCACCCGTCCCACGGTTCCATGGTTGAGGCCGAAGTTGACAAGCTTATCAAAGCCAACTTCGTGAGGGAAGTTCAGTACCCCAAATGGCTGGCCAACATTGTGCCGGTCAGGAAGAAGAACGGGCAGATCAGAGTCTGCATCGACTTCCGTGATCTCAACCGCCACTGTCCGAAGGATGATTTTCCCCTTCCAGTGACAGAGCTGTTGATTGACGCCACGGCAGGGTTCCAAGCCCTCTCCTTCATGGATGGATACCCCGGATACAACCAAATTCGGATGACCCCTAAGGATGAGGATTTCACTGCCTTCAGGGCCCCCCAAGGTACCTTTTGCTACCGGGTCATGCCCTTCGGCCTGAAGAATGCAGGTGCCACCTATCAACGGGCGATGCACCGCATATTCAAGCCAATCCTCGGCACACTGGTGGAATGCTACGTCGACGACTTGGTTGTCAAATCGCGCCAGCGTCAGGACCATCTCAAAGATCTTGAGAAAGTGTTCGGCTTCCTCCGGTCTCGCTGCCTGAAGATGAACCCGTTGAAGTGTGCCTTTGGGGTCACCTCCGGAAAGTTCCTTGGATTTGTGGTAAGATACCGGGGTATTGAGATAGACCCAGAGAAAATCAGGGCTATTAGCCAGATGCCTCCCCCAGGTACCATCCGGGAACTGCAAGGGTTCCAAGGCCACCTAGCCTATAAACGCCTATTCATCGCGAATCTGGCCGGCAAGTGTAAGCCCTTTTCTCGGCTCGTGAAGAAAGGTGCCACCTATGTATGGGATAAAGAGTGTCAGACCGCTTTCGAGGAAATCAAGCAGTACCTGCTTCAACCTCTGGTTCTGATGCCGCCTGTATCCGGGAAGCCGCTGGTCCTCTATGTGACCGCCCTGGAACGGTCCCTGGGTGCCCTTCTCGCCCAGAAGAACAACGAGGGAACGGAGAATAGCCTCTATTACCTCATTCGCATGCTCCTCGATGCGGAAGTTAGGTATTCCCCCATCGAGAAGAGCTGACTGGCGCTCGTATTTGCCGTACAGAAATTACGGCACTACTTGCAGCACCATGAGGTACAGTTGGTTTCTCGGGTAGACCCGTTGAAATATATCCTGAGCCGGCCTATGTTGACTGGCCGTCTAGAACGGTGGGATGTGATTCTCCAGCAGTTCGACATCAGGTATGTGTCTCAGAAGGCCATCAAAGGGCAAGCATTGGCAGACTTTCTGGCAGCTCACCCGACCTCCGCGGATCAGCCGCTGGATCTAGGCTTTCCTGATGAGACCATTCTCTCGGTTGATCGAGCCGATCCATGCTGGCAGATGCACTTTGACGGTGCCTCCCAGAGCCCCACTGGTAGAAGACTCGATAATCCTAAGCTCAACAGAGTGGGCTTGGGTATCGTCTTCATTACCCCGGAGCAAGCCGTACTGCCATACTATTTCCTGTTGTCAGAGGGTTGTACCAACAATGAGGCGGAATACCATGCCCTCATCACCGGCCTCGAGTTAGCTCTCGAGATCGACGTGACCCATCTGTGTGTGAAAGGGGACTCCGAGCTGGTCGTTAAGCAGATCAATGGCGACTATGTTGTCAGGAAGCCGAAACTTGTGCCATTGCTGGAGTGCACCCTCCTTCTGATGGCCCGGTTCCCTTCTCGGACAGAAATTGTCCATATTCCCCGGTCGCAGAACGGTCGAGCAGATGCCTTGGCCAGCCTTGCTGCGTCACTTGCAGAGCCTGAACAGGATAACCTGACCGTCCGCGTGACGCACCGCAGGCTCATCGCTCCCGTTATCCCGGAAGGAGATCGCGACCCGTCGGTAAGTAATCTCACCGCGGTTGCCCCTGCGCCCGGAGCCCCGATTACCCCAGATATGGCAGTCGAACCAGCCCCTGATTGGAGGATTCCCTTGGTTGAGTACCTCCAACATGGCATTCTCCCGTCAGATCGGGCCGAGCGCGAGCGAGTTCGACGCCGCGCATCGCAGTTTGTCCTCCAGAGCACTCCCGGCCTGGAGCAGATCCTCTATAGACGCGGATTTGATGGTGTTCTCCTCCGTTGACTTCAAGGAGTTGAGATCCCACGATTCATGCAAGAGGTTCAAGCTGGTTCATGCGGCGCCCATCAGACTGGGCCGAAGCTGTCCCACCAGATTCGGAGGTTGGGATACTTCTGGCCCTCCATGATCCATGACTGCATCGAGTATGCCAGGAGGTGCCATGCGTGCCAGGTTCATGCGAACTTTGTGCATCGGTCGCCGGAGCCTCTCCATACCACTAGGTATTCCTGGCCCTTTGCAGTCTGGGGTCTGGACGTTGTGGGACCTTACCCACCGGCGACAGCTCGCCAGTGCCGGTTCATTCTGACCGCCACGGACTTCTTCTCCAAATGGGCAGAGGCGATTCCGCTCAGAGAGGTCAAATCCTGTTCGATCGCTGACTTCGTGACCTCCAACATCATCTATCGATTTGGAGTGCCTCACGCTATCCTCACGGATAACGGAACCAATTTCCGAGCAGCCGAGTTGAAGAAGTTGTACGCCAAGTATAACATTCGCTCGAACCATACATCTCGCTATCATGCGCAGGCGAATGGACAGATCGAGGCGTTTAACAAAACCCTCTCTAACATTCTGCAAAAGATGGTTGGTCAGAACAAGAAGAGTTGGCCGGACAAGCTCCCCAACGCCCTCTGGGCTTATCGGACGACGACTCGCAATTCCACCCAGATGACCCCTTATTCCCTGGTGTATGGAGCTGAGGCCGTCCTGCCCATCGAGATCCAGTTACCGTCCTTGCGCACTGCGGTCTACGACCAGCATGCGCCGGACAGAGTTGCTGAAGCCCGTCTAGTCGAGTTGGAAGCACTGGATGAGAATAGACTTCGCGCTTTGCACAACTTGGAGAGGCATCAAAGCAGAATGGCTCGAGCTTTCAATAAGAAGGTTCGCCTCCGCTCCTTCCTGCAGGGTGACCTAGTGCTAGCCCTGAGAGCACCGATGATCCCCGGCCGAAAGCCGCCCAAGTTGGACCCCAAGTGGGAGGGACCTTTTGTCATCCACAAGGTCTATCCCAATGGCGCGTACTCCCTGGCGACTATGGATGGTGAGAGTGTCACTCCTCCCACCAAAGCTAGGTTCCTCAAGCAGTACTTTGTCTGAGTGTGCTCACGTCCTGCACGACGTTAAACTGCATTCGTCCAGGCTACAAGACGTTAAACTGTTCAGCATTCGTCTACGCTGCAAGACGTTAAACTGCCAAGTGCCTCGTCCTGCATGACGCTAAACTGCACCACGTTCAAGCTGCACGACGTTAAACTGCCCAGCGTATCGTCCTGCATGACGTTAAACTGCCCCTCAAGAACTACGTGCGGCTTGATTCCCATCCTTATGGGATACGTAGGACCGCCTGAACATTCATGTTTCAGGCCCAGCCCCATCCTTTGGGAATTTCCATCCCATCTCGGGCCCTTGGCCCAGTTGCCTCCGGGTGTGCAGCGTATGGTGTGAACGCGGGGCTATGCCCTCATTCACGTCGGTTTGCTCGCCACGTTGTACGCCCCCCACGTTTGGGGATGCCTTCTGCTCCCCCTTCTTTTCTCGTCCTTCATGACGTTAAACTGCACTTCAAGAACTACGTGCGGCTTGATTCCCATCCTTAGGGGATACGTAGGACCGCCTGGAAATACATGTTTCAGGCCCAGCCCCATTTCCCGGGAATCTCTATCCCGCGTTGGGCCTCTGGACCAAGTTCCCCTCCTTTTTGCGCGAGGCGTATCGCGTGAGCGGGGGATCATGTCCTCATTCACGTCGGTCTACTGGCCGCGCCGTACGCCTCCCCCCGTGTGTGGGACCACCTCACACCTTTCATCGTCCTGCATGACGTTAAAATGCCTCTCAAGAACTACGTATGGCTTGATTCCCATCCTTATGGGATACGTAGGACCGCCTGGACGCTTGTGTTTCAGGTCCAGCCCCGTCTCTTGGTTGATCACGGGGATCTACCCTCTTTTGGTTGCTCTCAGGGTGAGTCCTCCGACCCTTTCCGGTGATCTGTTAACATGTTTTGGGTACTTCGGTCTATGACTCGTAGTGTCAGATTCAATCCCGACAAGTCCTGTGTTGCTTGTCAGGCCTTGCGCTTCCTCTTGTTCGAGCCTTCACTCAAAGGGATCCTCGTTAGCGGTTTGGGTACGATGCCTCAGTGCTCTCCTACCGCTCCGGGTCGATTTACCGGCGGTTCTTGGGCCGCAAATCGATATGAATCCTGCGATTGAGCGGTCGATGCTCGTTTGCTTGCCCCGTCTTAGGCTGACGCGATCGGATGTTGTGTTGCGAATATGGTCAGCAACGTCCTTGATCTCCATGTCGGCTCTTTCAGGCTCTGAACATTGGTTGCGCAGTCCTCCTCACACTCCGCCTTTGTGCGTTGTAGTGGAATCTCGACACTCTCTTCATACTGACCTTCAGTACACCTCTACACGTTAGGCAGACCAACCAGGGTAATGATGTCGTTCGAGGCTCCCATGATCTGAGCACCAAGGATATATGCGGATATCCTCCCTAAGGGCCATGCGTAGCTGGACCCTCGTCCCCATAAGGAGGAAGGAGTCGCCCGAACAATCGCGTTCTGGGCCCAGTATATCTGGAGGCTAGCATCTCTGCCCCTCGGATGATGGACATACGCAGACCCCTATCCCAAGACTCTTCTCCTGGAATCGTGCGTGACCACAGGGCTGGGTATGTTCCCACCTCCGCCGTGTCCGCCGTACCGCGATAAGCGGATTCCTCCATGGTCCGAACCACACGACCTTAAACTGTGTTGTCTGGTCCTACCACACGACCGTAAACTGTGATCGTCTTGGCCGCCCGACGAGAAACGGCACTGCATCGTGATGTTCTCCTCAGGGGACACTCATGTTGGGTGCTGGTTAATAACCACGCCATTCATCAATGCCTTCCGTGGCTTGATTATTGTGGCGACGCTAGAGATTTCTCAATCACAGGCATGTCGCCGCACAAAGAAAAACCATTCATCTTTAAGGACAAACAAGAAATATCAAATGCCGCTCTTTCTGTGTGCGAGGGTCAGACCCGCACTCTTCCCCGCGCTGGTGCCCGATTGTGTTGCGCCGCGCTTCAAGAACTACGTGTGGCTTGATTCCCATCCTTATGGGATACGTAGGAACGCCCGGATGTTTGAAACTTCGGGTCCAGCCCCCCACCTCTTAGAGATTCCCCCTTCTCTGGGGAATCCGCCGCCTTCAGGTCACCCTCAAGGCGTGTTCCCCGACCCCTTGCAGTGGTCCACCGGTGTCAAGAGTACTCTGGTTTATTGCCAGGAGGGTTAGGATCCGCTTGGTCAGGTTTCCTCCACTTTTTAGGCTTCATGCTCCCTTTCATTCGGACCCATCGTCTACGCCCTGGGTGGAGCCCCCGTGAACGGTTCGGATACAATGCCTCAGTGCTCTCCCACCGACTCGGGCCGGTACCCCCAATGGCCTCGGGCAGCAAATCGATATGAATCCTGCGATTGAGCGGTCGATGCTCGTTTGCTGCCTCATTCCACCAACGGTTAGTGCGATATTGATGCTGCTTTTCAGCCACGGTCGGCAGTACTCCCATATCGTTACTCCGGTGCCCCCAGTCCTTGAGTGAATGGCCGCATGATTCACATTTTCCACCTCCCATTCTGACCAGGCGAAACCTCGACACTCTTGACACTATCCCTCAGTGCATCTTCGCATATCCAGGGGATAGGACCACGATGTGGCGTACTTTGAGGTCCTTATGGTCCGAGCTCTAAGACCTTAAACTAAGATCTCTCCTTATGGTCCGAGCTCTAAGACCTTAAACTAAGATCTCTCCTTATGGTCCGAGCTCTAAGACCTTAAACTAAGATCTCTCCTTATGGTCCGAGCTCTAAGACCTTAAACTAAGATCTACCCCTATGGTCCGAGCTCTACGACCCTAAACTAAGATCTCCCCTAAACGGGATTCTACGTCCTTCATGACGTTAAACTGCACTCTCAGAACTATGTGTGGCTTGATCTCCAGCCTGATGGAGTACGTAGGAACGCCCGGGCATCTCAACTCGGGTCCAGCCTCAGGGATCGTTAAGTCCCACCCCTCCTCGTCGCCGGCCGTCTGGCCTGGCTTCTGGTAGAGTGGTGCAGTTGTGATATTCTCCCCGATTCAGCTCGGGATTCCCCATTGCAATGATGGGAAGTGACGGTTTCCTCGTCAAAGAGGTGCTGTCTGAGAATTGGGGTGACTCACGGCCAGATTAGTGCATCCGCCTAATACGCTTTCCCCACGGTGGCGCAATTTTGAGAGCGTTGGATTCTGTCCAAACAATCGTCACTTCGCCCCACGCTTCACATGCCCTGTTGATCTGGATTTCCACCCTTGTGTCTGAAGGAACCCCCAAAGCGGTATTCATGATGACATGTGGTCCGCCTCCTGCAATATGAATGATGACCTTCGGTCCGTCTATTGCAGTTGTTATGGTCGATCCACTGTCCGCCTACCGTCTTGGGCATTTCCTGGAAGGCCTACCGTTGTGGATGTCTGGATTCGGGACACGCAATTCACCCTTTCTCATTTACCTATGTTCGGATAAAATCTCAACGCCCCTAGCATTGTCCCGCTCGTGTGTTGGAACAAGTTGGGGGGATGATAAATTGATTAGGCTTTAGGTCTCCTTTCCTAGGAATGACCTCCCTCTTTTCTCCAGCAATCCAGGCCCAACTATGGATGCCTGATGCTTGGTTAACGCTCCCGCAAGACAGTGAATTGTGGTTGAGCATGTTAAGCCGAAAGATGCAGATAAATATATTGATTCATACAAATGGATCAAAGTAGCGGAAGCAAATGTTTTGGGAACGGAAAAACAAAGCCCTTAGGGATTAGCGTGCTGAATGAGTCTTTCTAATGCCGCTACCCTTTGGCTGGTGGCCTCCAGAGCTGCTTCTCGCTCTCTGCGTGCCCTCTCTTCGTCGGCGGTCGCAGCACGCAGTTCGTCGATTCTAGCCTGTGCACGCTCCCGCTCGACCTGAATTGTGACCATCTGTTGGCCCGCCTCCGTCAGTTGTACCTGGGCGTCAACCAGCTGGGCTGCTAGTTCTTCCACAAGCTCGGTACACGTTGCGACGAAGGCCTCCTTCTCTGCCGCCTGCCCTTCGAGACGCCGGACTTCCTACTCCGCCGCGAGGAGCGCCCGCGTGCTCTCCGACATGTCCCGACTTTGTGTGACGTCGGCACGCCGGCAGCTCTCGCGCATCTTTTCGGCCATGAAATCACGAACCGTCAGATGGAGGCGTTGAGCATCAGCTCCCCCGGCACACAGGAAGCGCAGCCAGGTTTGAAGTGATCCCATGCGCCCCAGGCACTCCGACGGGTCTCGCTTGAGGAAGTGCTGGATGCACTTCCACCCCCTACGGCGCGTTATCCGGCTCTCCTCGACCGCCTCCGCGTCGGAGTCGTCCATCTCCTCGGGGTCGGTAGGCCGGTAGGCAGGGAAGGCAGCCAGCAGGTCTGCTGCAGGGTCCGCCCCTGGGAGGTCCTCATGAGGGATGGGTTCCCCAACATCCGGGCGAACTTCTTCTCTCTCCCCACCGGCGCTGACACCCTCGTCAGCCCCCGACCTCTCTCCGATGTCAGCACCGCCGGCGTCCGCAGCCCCCTGATCAGCAGTTGGTGGGGCCGGCTCGGTGTGGGAAGTCTGTTCCAGAGCAGGCGGCATGTCTGCCACCGGTCCACTCGTGGATGTCCCGGGTTCGGCAACCCGACGAGCCTCCAGTGTTGAGATCACTATGCAGGGCATGCCGTGGTTAGTCACGGATCGTCAACGGCAAGCACCAGCAGTAAAGTAAGGAGACTTACGGGAGTTCAGAGCGTCATCTTCCGCTATCCCGGCCGCCGCAGGAACAGTTGCAGCAGGGGGCCCTTCCACGCTTGTCAATTCGATAATGGGTGCCTGGCCCCCGCCTTGTCCTGCTGGCGCCCCTCCTACTCCCGCTGAGGACGCCTGACCAACATCCGTGCGCTCCTGAGAAAGGTGGAGAAATGGGTTAGAAGCTGCATAAGGGAATGGATGAAGCAGGTTGAGTAGGGATAGAAGCGGACCTCGAGGAGCTCAGTGACATCAACATTGTCAGAGCCGGCCACCTCGCCGCTCTCCCGCGGACTCCCCTGATGGGATCTTCCCTCGAAGCCTTCATCCTCCCCCATCTCCTCCTCTTCCTCGGAGTCGTTGCTACTGTCGTCTTCTTCCGGCGGCATCTGTTCTGGAGCGGTCTCTAGACCGAGAATCACCTTCACCAGAAGGGATGGCTCCGCACGCTGACCACGTTGGCGCGCGTAATCGTCCATGGCCGTCAGATACGCATACTTCCGGTTGAAGTCCACCCTGTCGGCAATATGGAGGCGCCCGACCTCTGGCAGATGGATTCCTTCTCTGAGAATCTTTCGCCAGATGGCGTCGGTCCCCAGTGACTGCCGCAGGGTCATCCAGGCCGACCACAGCGCCGGGAAGACTGCATCGTGGGAGGGTTCGAGCAGACGTCTCACCTGCTTCCCGGGCCTCTCTTCGATCACCGCGCGTGCCCCCTCTCTGGGCGCCGAGGTCGTAGCGGCAGCCTGCGATGTGCCCGCCGCCGAAGTCCCTGCTCGCGCTGGCTCCGCTGCTTGGCGCGCCTCCGTTCTCCCCCGTGTGGCGGCGCCTCGCCTCCTTCCTTGACGCCCGGTCTCCGCACGGGTAACCTCGAGCCGCCAAACTGGCTTCCGTAGAAGCCCCTCGGGGTACGCGATGGCCCAGTGTTCGGCGTACTCGGTTGCCAAGCCTGCGTCAACCCCGGTAGGAGGGAGAGTGATGACGTCTCCGGAGCCGAAAGCGGCAAACATCAGCCACATCTGGCGAAGGACGCAAGGGTTCGTCTCCTCCCGGACAGCAGTGAATACCCTCTTCGGCATCCGCTGAAGGCACCCGAACTTCCTGGCGAACCGGGTTGGCACGTAAGGCTCGCAGATCACCTTCCCGTCGATCCGAGCCACGAGCACCCCGCCCCGCATGTTCAGGAAGTATTCATGCTGCTCCAGCGGACCCTGCCCATTGTCGATCATCTGGCCGACGGGAGTGGGGAACGGACTGAAGTTTAAATTGGCATGATTTCCAATCTGAATCCTCACGCCCTCCTCACTTAGGGTCATCGGAGCGACCCCCGCGATGTTCAGCAGGGAGGGTCGCAGGCCGTTTCCCGGAGGAATGATGGCGTTCGGAAACGTGTACCCACCGAGGTGAGCAGCCACCCAGCCGTGGAAGAACTGAAAGGGCCCACATATCCTCCGTGGCGACCCCCCTCGTGAGATGCGTCCCAGGATGGCGTACAGCTTAGCCAGCACTGGGACCCCGAGGTTGTATCTTTTGTTGGCGGCCATAGCGCCCGCCATCGCCAGTGTCGCCGGGCGAACGCCCATTCTCGCGTCCCGCACTGGCAGGAGCCACCCACTCAGAAAGGCGGCCAGGAATGCCGCGTACCGGACATTTGGGTCCCGGGCCTCGATGACGCGGTACCCCCATGAGCGGTAGTCGCCCGTCTCCAGGACCCGCCAGTACGACCCGTTCCGGCTCCTCTGAGCCGCGGTCGGGCACCGCTTCCCCCTGCCTGGCATCTTGACCGCTGGGTCATGCTCCAAGAACTGGACGAACCACTCCTTGTAGGCTATGTCCTTCTGGAAGTCCTTGACCCCGAGCCGCTCTGTAGCCAGATCCAGCAGATGCCACATTAGGATGGGAGTCCGTGACCTGTCACCCCAGGTGTTCCTCGGAGGCAGGAACTCATCATACCGGTAGCCCTCCAGCGGGACACCTCCGATGGAGTGGATGTCCCAGAGACCGATGTCGAACTCCCCATGGTGAAGATGGAAGGTGTTGGTATCCGGAGACCAGCGGGTGAACAGCTCCGGCCCGAGCTCGGACTGCTGGTATAAGTGGAACTGCGACGTCCACACCGCCTCAAATAGGCCGATGTACCGCAGCTCCTCTGCGAAGTGATCGCAAGTGTGGCGTACCCAGAACGCCCAGGCCCACTCGCTGGTGAAATTGCCCCCAGACCGCAAGTCCCAGTCCTTCAGCCAGCCCTTGGTGTTGTCAGTGACACTCTGGCGATATGTGCTCAAGTAGAGGGATGGAGAATTCTCCGCAGTAGGCTCACCCCCGTCAATGGTTCGTGTCCTCGGTTTCAGGACATAGACGTCCAAGTGCCTGGTCTCCCTGGAAGGATGCCCATTGTTGGTGATGTTATAGCGGGGAAGCTCGTCCTCCCGAGTCACCCAGGTCTGTGGCGCATCAATCTCGAACCCTGGCACCGAAACCCAATCTAGGATGTCGAAGTTCCAGAGCGGCTGGTTGTCCGACAGTGGATATGTCTTCTGGGCCGGCGTCAGCAAGTCGAACAGGGATTGATTGTTGGAAACAATCTCCTTGGCTCCGTAAACCTCCTCGTTCGCCGCCATCTCTGCTCTGCGAATGGCGGCATCCCCCTCATTTCCTTGATGCGCGGCCATCTCAGAAGTTTCGGGAGTTGTGCGGGTTAAGGGATGAAGCGTGCGGGATCGGACGAGGCTGGTAGAGAAGTTTGAAGGTTGGCGCGCAATCCAAGTGGACGGCACGCAATTGGGAAGAATGTCGCGCAAAGTTCCGGGTTTTCGCGCAAAGACAGGCGAATTCCGGATGGTTTTGCGCGCCGATCGGGAGAATTTCGCGACCGGAAAAGGAGATTTCGCGCACGAGAGCGTTGAAGCTTATCGCGCGGAAGGCCTGTGTACGGAACGCGGAACCCCGGACCCCTATTTATAGACAAGGACGAGATTCCGCGCCGCGCGGAACGCTCGATTGCGCGACCGCGGCGGCGAATTGAGCGCCCGGCGCCCCTTTTTGCGCGCCTAAGTCCCGCGCAGGCCAGGACTTCGGCATTCCGGCGTCTCCCTCGGAACCCGATCATTGCGACCTCTCGCCGATCAGATTCCGAGGGGGGGCTTTTGTAGACGCCGGAAAAGTCCGTTGTTCCCAAACGAAGCTCCGGATGCGGAAAGCGAAGTGATATTTGGAGTCAGAGGCACGTTCCGGAGGGCCCGGAGGACTTGCGCGAAATTTCAGAGGCCCGCGCGCAAAGTTGAGTCGCGGCGCGCAATCCTCCCGAGATGCGCGCAATGCGCTGGGCCGGCGCGCTATTTTGCGCGCCCGTGGACTGCGCGGCTCCCTTGCGCGCCGGGTCCGGATTCCGCGCTCGCGAAGGGAATTCCGCGCCCGAGACCGGATTCCGCGCCCGGGGTTGCCTATAAATATAAGGCGACCCCCGACGTTTTGAAGGTTGCCAGAATCCGAAGCGTCGCTCGTTCGCGCAATCCAACCCCTTCCGCGCGCAATGTCGATCTTCAGGTAACCTCCTTTCTTTCGCGCAATAGAGCCTTGGGGTTCGCCTTCGCGCGCAATCCCCTTGGCTCCTTTCCTTTGAATAATCCTTAACCCGAAGGCCTTTGCACGCAAAAGAAGCCTCTTGCGCGCAATTGCCCCCGGGTGCGCGCAATCCAGCCCGATTGCGCGCACCCCCCATTTTCAAAGTGGTCATTCGTTAGAGAATGAGCCGTTGCCCCCGCGTGCTACCCGAAGCCCGGTGCGCGCAATCTCAATCATCCGCGCGCAAAGGGCTGGCCCGATTGCGCGCCAGCCCGCCATTTTGCGCGCCGACCTGCTGTTTTGCGCGCAAAGCTCCTCTTTTGCGCGCAATCCGCCAGGGTCGCCCCCCTTGACCCCCTGAGGGTACCCACCTACGTGGCGCCCGATGATCTTCATCCTGGGTGCCCGCACCGTGCGTTGTCTTCCCGTGCGGCCCTCCAGGCTCGCGCGAAGTGACACAGACCCATCAGCGGCAATCCATCGTCCCGCATGACGTTAAACTGCATTCGTCCAACACGACGTTAAACTGTGCATCGTCCAACACGACGTTAAACTGTATATCGTCCAACACGACGTTAAACTGTACCTCGTCCAAACTACAAGACGTTAAACTGTTCAGCATTCGTCCCGCATGACGTTAAACTGCATCCGTCCAACATGACGTTAAACTGTACCACGTCCGCACTGCAAGACGATAAACTGCCAAGTGTTTTGTCCAACATGACGTTAAACTGTACCACGTCCGCGCTGTAAGACGATAAACTGCCAAGCACCTTCGTCCTCAACACACGACGTTAAACTGTACTTCGTCCGGCAAGACGTTAAACCGTCCGCTTCGTCCTCAACACACGACGTTAAACTGTACTTCGTCTGGCAAGACGCTAAACCGTCCGCATCACCCGATCCCGTGCCCCGCACGCAGGGTCCCCCCCCCGGTTTGGATGTGGCCCCCGCCCGCTCATCTCTGCAGGGATGTCGGGATTGTCCATCTTTAGGGACGATTTAATGCGAGCGGCTTTTCCCTACGGGGGTTGGGTATTACAAACCCCTAGTTTCTTGTGGGGGGCCGCACATGTGTATCTCTATTGCGCCTCCCCACTGCCAAAGCCAGTAGAGGGTGTGATTGTGATCGAGGTGTCTCCTACTTTCGGTCCAAGTCCCTTCCAACTGAGTTTTGCCGCATCCGGGCTGCCTCAAGTGCGTAAGTCCTGACAGAATGAACTACGTGGACTTTGATCCCTGTCTTCTAAACAGGGTACGTAGGAAGCCTCCCTGAGGTTCAAGCCCACCACCTGGTCGTCCCGGTCGTATTCACGTCGGTTCGTCCATTAGTGGACCCCTCCAGGGTTCACGCTTGCGTCGATTCACCTATGAATCCGCCCCTGTGGGAGACTTCCCGTGTGTATCTCCACTGTGCCTCCCCACAGCCCCTTTTTCCATTTCTCCTTTTATCGTCCAGCATGACGTGAAACTGTGATCCACCCGGCCGTTCCATCTCCCCCTGTGTGAGGTGGTTCGGTTCAATCCTCCGCCCGGCGGCCTCGACCCCTTCGTGAGTCGGCTTGCCGACGTCCAGCATGACGTTAAACTGTATACCCGAACTACGTTGACTTTGATCCGTGCTAACGCGCGGTACGTAGGAAGCCCCTGCGGGGTCCAAGCTCTTCACTCCATCATCCATCATGATCCTTACCCGGGCCGCCACATCCCGGTGGGGTCATGCCACTTCACTCCACTCCATATCACTTGGGAAGCCGCCCATGCGTTGGCCCCAGCGTCGGAGGTTCCCCGCAAGGGGTTCTGTCATCTGATGCACTCTTCGTGTTGATCAGTCCGATGCCATCCCCGCTGGACGTTAAACTCGCGGCGTACCCCGTGTTAAACATGGGAAGCTGAGGAAAACCTCAGGGGACACAGTTCCCCGCACCCAGTGCGGGATGCCTCAGGCCATCATGCCTTCGAGAAGCCCTATTAGGGACGGAAGACAGACGTGCAGAGCCGCAGTGTTACGACACGCCCCCAGCACCCAGAGCCACCCGGCCTCCTCACCGCAGGTTGCTACCCCGACCAGACTCCTTGGAGCGTCCGGGCGGAAGCAGCGTAATTAACCGGTGTCCATGAAGATATGGCGCCGGGAACGAGATTCACGAGCATGTCTTAAATCTATGAGGGAGACCCGGATTAGGCGACGAGTTCCGAGGAGACGTCCAAGGAAGGAGGAGCCGACATCCCATCATCCCAGTTTCGATCAAGGAGCAGACGCCCCTGAATAAGGGACGGATGCCGCCCGCCTTTGGAAAGCGGGACTGCGGGACCACAAGCCGCGCGCCCATCCCCTCGGGTTGACGGGTGCACGTGCGAACGCGTCCTGGCGGAACAGCGTAAACTGACGCACATCCGCACCGAAACACACATCTTTTATTTATTAATCACTTTAATTAATTTAATTAATCATTCATTTAATCCTTTGATAAATTAATATCTTAAAATCAATATCTCACTCAATTTAATATATTATTTTATTAATGATTATTATTTTAATTTTAAAATTCATATCAATTATATTTCATTTACCTTATTATATTATTTTATCATTAAATATATTATTTACATCACTTATTTAATTTTAAATTTTTAAATGAAATTCACCCTCCCACCTCTTGAAATTTTACTCCAACCAAAAACTGAATGATGTTTTTATTTCAAAATATTATTTATACCTTGTTTTCTAGATTTTTATTCTAAATCTTTATCGATTTCCAGAATAAAACTTTCAAAAATATCCTCAACCTCTTACGCTCAAGGTGATATTGAAGGAAAGTCAATGGTTCATGTCCCTATATTTGATGGAACCAACTATAGTTATTAGAAAACCCTCATGTCTACTTTTTTGGAAGTATAAGTTATTGTGTTTGGAGAATTATTATGCATTTTTAGACACCCACTATAGAATTAGAATGAAAATGTACAACCATGATCTTAATGTTATTGAACTAGATGAAAAAAATACCAAAATAATCATTATTTAAGTTTAGATAAAAATGAGTCGAATCCTGTTTCTACTTGAAAAAATTCCTATAAAATTTAGAAATTACATTGATGTTACTCATGAAGGGACCTATAATGTTAAATATAATAGACTTGATATGTGTGGACAAGATTTTGAAATTTTTAATATGAATTAAAATTAATCTATTTCTTAGATGTTTACTCATTTTAGTAGTATATGCAATGGAATAACATATCTTGGGGATGATACTTATATAAAAAATCATATGAAGAAGATAATTTGGGTTTATCTTAGTTATTTGGAACTTAAGGTAATGACAATACAAGAATAAAAAGGCATTAAGAAAATTTTAGTCAAAGAACTTATTAGTCCTCTCATGAACTATGAGACTACCCTGAACATCAATATAAAAAATGAGTAGTGGAAGTAATGGAAAACATATATATGTTTTTTAAATAAAATAATGACGATAAATTTAGACATTAAACCAACATAGATCATCTATCCTAGAGAGTGAACAAATACATGATGAAGAGAAAATATTTCCACTTTAATATAAAGGAAAATAAATAGAAAAAATCTAAGGTAACTTGTTATCATTTCAAAAAAAGGTACACATAAAACTAGAGTTCCCCATGCTCAATAAGGAAAATAATTAAAATTAAGAAAACCCTCAAGGTTTATACTTGGAGTGCTTGTGATGATTCTCTATCTTAATCTTACTCAAGTTATGGAACTTCCAAACGTCTCATGAAAAAAATTAAGGTATGTGATGAATTTAATTTCCAAATTTCTTTTACTTCAAAATCTTCCACATTTTATCTTTCATTAAGACAATAAAATTATGAAGAATTAATAAATAGATTTTTTGAACCTTCCAAAAATTAAAATAACAAAAAAATAATAATAATCAAACTATTTTTAAAGAGAATAAAATTTATAAATAATATGAAGATTTATCATTAAAATTGAAATAACAACCTGATGTTGAGAAACTTGAATCAACTTTTAAGGATCTCCATAATTTTCATTTTATATTCACACAAGGTGAGAAAAATCTAAATTAAATATTGGGTTCTCAAAGACATGATTTTTTTTTAGTTTTTAAAAACAAGAAATAACATAAAAAATAATTCTTCTTTAATATAAGGTTGCTCACAAGATAAATTTAGTAATTACTGTATAAAAACTGGGCATCTTATTTATGAAAGTGGTTTTAAAAATGATCATTATGGATGAAATAAATAAATTCATCTCTCTTAAACTATTTTTAATATAAATTATAATAGAAAATAATGTGTTAAACAAGTATTGATATCATGAACATTTTTTGGATAACCTAAATGGACCATATTTTTGTTTAAAAAATCTTTAGTTTCTTAATAATCTTAAGAAACATGTATCAAGAGAAACACCAAGGAGATTCATAGTACATGGATTGTGGGTTCTTGTGAAAATTATATGGCCACTACTCTAAATTAATCCATCGTGAAAAACTTAATGGAATACTTGTCACTTATGATGATAATTCATGGAGTAATATGATCAGTATAGGTACTACTATTTTTTTTAAAAATAATATTATTAAATATGTTTTATATATTAATGTTTTAAAACATAATGTGTTAATTATTAGTGAATTATGTCATAATGGTTCTAATATCACTTAAGAAAATGATTTTGGTGAAATTGTTTATTCTAAAGAAAAACTTTTATCTTCATATTCTCATTTCCAAAATATTTATACCATTGAGTTAAAATCTATTTCAAGTTAAGTATTTAATTTTTAATTCCACAAGATAGTGTGTTATGGATTTTATATGAGATCTATGGTAATTTTAGTACACATACACTTGTCAAACTCAATTGTAACCATCTAGAATGAGATCTACTTAAATTAAATTTCAGCGAAAAATTTTATAATTTCCAACTTGGTAAAGAGCACAAAACTAAAAATAAATAAAAAAGTAATAATAAACCTCTATGACTCATTACCTTATTCATCTGGATATTTTTGGGCAAATACAATTTTATAGTATAAGAGGTAAATATTACACATTTATAATTATTGATGACTATGTTGGGTTACATGGGTTTATTTCTTATCTCATAAAAATTTATATTTTAAATAATTTTTTAAACATTCCAAAAATTCAAAAAAAGGTTATATGGTCATATCTATTTAAAAAGATCATGGAGAGAGTCTAATAATAAATATTTTTAATGAAATTTTTACATTACAAGGTTATAATTATTTTTTTCAAGTCCAAAGACTCAAAGAAAATGGGTTTTTTGAGAGATTAAATCAAACTCTTCAAAAGATTTCTAGAGCACTCTTAAATGAATTTAAAATCTCTAAATATTTTTTACATTGCGGTCAATAAAACTTGGGTTTCCTTGAATAATGTGTTATTAAGATTATTCCTTAAAAATACCCCTATGAACTTTAAAAAAACATCCTAATGATTTATTTTTTTATGTTTTTGGATGTAGATTCTATATTATTAACACCAAAGTTCACAAAGGTTTTTTTGTCCCAAATATGATGAAGGTATTTTTATTGGGTACTCTAACTTAAGTAAAGCATACCAAGTCTTTAAAAGAAGGACCAAGATTGTAGAAGAATGAATTCACATCAAATGTTATGAAAAGTTTCATAAACCTCACCCCCAAATTTATGACTTTGATGTTGAACTAAAAATATTTACCTTAAACATTCCAGCTATATGTAAAGAAATCAATGTTGTTGTTATAACACTTTCAAGATATTTACCTAAGGTAGGGGTGAAATCTAAAGAACTTCCTCTATGCCAAAATTTGTATTTAGCGGCGGTTTATTTTTTCGTTTAGTGGCGGTTTAAAATGCCATGAAATTGTTCGACGACGGTTTTGGAAAACTGCCGCTAAATCATGTGTCGGGAAATAATTGGCGTCGGCTTTTTAGCGGCAGTTTAAACTGCCACAAAATTATTTTTAATTTATTTTTAATTTTTTTTTATTTTTTAACTTTTTTAATTAGCAGTTGTTTAAAAGGTCACTAAATCGTTTTTAATTTATTTTTTTATTTTTTTATTTTTTTAAATGTTTTTAATTTTTTATTTCATTATTTTTTTTATAGAATTAATTAATTTATTTATTTATTTCATTAATTTATTTAATTATTATTGTAATTTGTTTATTTATGTATTTATTTATTATTTATTAATTTATTTTCATAATTTATTTATTTATTTTTTGTTATTTATTTATTATTAGCATGCACATACGCATCCATCCCCATGCATAAGTTTACGTCTAGGCACATACCCATGCACATGCCCATGCCATATAAAAAAATTCTGCGTTGGACGAGATTTGAACCCCTTATCTCTTGCTTATTTTATAAATACTTTACCACTCCAGCGGGTTCTTCATGTGGTCAATAAATTGAATTTATTATACTTATATATATATATATTAATTAGAAAAATAAGTAATATATAACAAATAGATACAAACTAAATAATTATTAATCAAAAATAATTAATAAATAATCAATAATTAATTATTAATAATATATAATATATAATATATGAAATATATTATAAAACCTATAATATATAATACTTAATACATAATACATAATATATAATATCTAATATATAATAAATAATATCTAATATATAATGTATTATTTATAATATGTAATATATAATATATATTTTATATTTTATATTTTATATTATGTATTATATAATCGATAATGTATAATACATAATACATAATAGATAATATATAATATATAATATATAATATATAATATATAATATATAATATATAATATATAATATGTAATATATAATATATAATATATAATATATAGTATATAGTATATAATATATAATATATAACATAATATTTATATAAGTAATGTATAAATAATTAATTAAGTAAATAATAATTTAATATATATTAAATAAATAAGAATTAATAACAAATTAATAAATAATACATAAATAAATAAATAATACATAAATAAATAAATAATAAATAATAAATAATAAATAGTAAATAGTAAGTAATAAATAATAAATATTTATTTTTTATTATTTAATATTTAGTAATTAATAATATTTAATAATTAATATTTGATCATTAAGAATTGAAAGTTAATAATTTATAATTTATATTTATAAATTTATATATAATTTATAAATAATTAATAAATTATTAATAAATATTTAATAAATACTAAATAATGAATAAATAAATAAATAAATAAAAGAATAATAAACTAACAATAAATTAATTTTTAGTAAATAAATAATAAATTAATAAATAATAAATAATAAATAATAAATAAGAAAGAATAAATAATACATAAATAATACATAAATACATAAATAAAGAGAAAAATAAATAATAATTATATAATAATTAATAATTAATAATAACGAATAATTAATATTTGATAATTATAAAATGAGTAATTCTATATTAACATTTAATATTTTAATTTTAATATTTGACATGAAATATTGAATATTAAATATTTAACAAATATTTAATATTTAATTAATATTTAATTAATAAATAAATAATAAATAATAAATAAATAATCAATAATGAATAAATAAATACATAAATATGTAGATAAATAAATAATAATTAATTAAATATTAAAAATTAATAATAACTAATAATTAAAAATTGAAAATTATAAAATTAAAAATTCTAAATTAATAATTAATATTTTAATTTTAATATTTAATATAAAGTATTCAATATTTAATATTAAATAAATAAATAATAAATTAATTAATTAATATCAAATAAATAATCAATAATTAATAAGTAATTAATAATTAATAAATTAATAAAAAATTAATATTTAAAAAATGAAAAATAAATTATAGTGAATAAAGAATAAAAAATAAAAAATAAAAAATAAATATTAAATAATAATGAAATGAATACATATATAAATAAATAGGTAAATAAATAATAAACAATTAATAGTTAATAATTAATAATAGCTAATAATTCATAATTTATAATTAAGAAATAAAAAATAATCAATTAATAATTAATAAATAATTGATAAACAATGAATACAAAGTATATAAATATAAAATGATAGTAAAATGATTAATAAACTAATAATAAATAATTAATAATAAATAATTAATTAATAAATTAAATAAAAATGAATTAATAATTAATGTGTACATAGTAACAAAATAATAAATAAATACATAAATACATAAATACATAATAATAAAAAATATTTAAATAAAAAATTATTAATTATTAATTAATTAATTAATTAATATTTAATAAATATATATATGATTAAATAAACAATTAACTAGATAAATCATAAAACCTTAAGAACCTCTATAAACCCTAAAAACACTAAAATGGTCAAAAAATATGATATGATACTCATTTTAAGAGCCACAACCAGTCAAATTAAAGATTGTGAAATGAGCTTCGATATGATATGTGGGACAGGCCGAATGGACACATGGATTTGAAGTTGTAAGCGTTTGAATTTTAAGAAATCAGTTCTTACAACTAAAACCTCTATTTCAAAGGCCTTCTCGGCCTTTTGGTGGAATAAAAAGGGGTACAATACTCAAAAATTTGGTAAAAGGCCTAATCGGTGTAGTTCTTGTCGTAGGCTTCGATTCGATATGTGGTAGAGACCAAACAGACACCCGGATTAAAAATTTTGGTCGTTTAAGGTTCGAGTTCGATTTTCAACTTTTGATTTTTGAATATATTTTTTTCGTTTGATTATCACGTGATTTAAATCACACTTGGTTTTTTCTGATTTGATAAACTTCGATTTGACTGGTAGAGGAGTTGAAAAGGGCTCTTAGATCAGAAGTTATTGTTATTTGATACCGAAGTCTGTTCTTCTACTTATTCAAGATTTGATTTCTGTTTAAAAATATTATTAACTAATAATTATACATATTAACTAATTGACAATTTATAAATATATAAAATTATAAATAATAAAATATATTTAATTGTAAATAAAAAATAATAATTAATAATTAATAAATAATAAATAATTATTTAAAAAAATTTAAATTTTTTTCTTAAATTTTGCGGCGGTTTTCAAAAAACTGCCAGTATTTCGTGGAGGCTTTTTAAAAAACCCACCACTAAAAAAATTAATTTTTTTTAGAAGATACTTTTTAAAAAAATATTAAAAATATTTAAAAAAAACCTCCTCTAAAACCATGTTTTCTCGTAGTGTTCCTTCATAAAATGTTACTGGTGATTTGAAATTTGGTATTCATAATAAAGGGATAATTTTAAATGAGTTTGACCATTGTGAATTTTTTTCGCACTTAGAAACCATAAATATAGATGATATTTCATTAATGATAAATGTTGGGAACTTTTTATACATGAAAATTCGTCAAATTTCAAAGGAAAAACATTTGGAATCTTGTTGGGAGGCTCGATGATCATCCTATTATTGGTACAAAATTGGTTTTTAGATATAGATTAGATGTGAAAGGTAACATCAACCAGAACAAATATATAACCATATCCAACGGCTATAATAAAAAATAAGACATTGATTATAGTGAAACATTTTCCCTTATTGATAGTCTTGAATCAATTAAAATCTTATTAGAATTCACTGCTCATTTAAATTTTAGGCTTCTTCCAATGGTTGTTAAAATTATTTTTTTGGATTCTTTTATTAACAATTTTTTTGTTGAAAAACCTCCCAATTTTTAAGATTTAAATCTTCTAAATAATATTTTTATGTTAACCAATGATCATTATGGTTTTATAAAATCTCTTTCTGTCTTGGTATGGATTGTTTACTAAATTTATTTTAGATGATTATTTTAAAATGGGAATAGATTATTCAAATTTGTTTTTAAAATATATTTTAAGTGATTTATTATTTGATAAAATTATTGCCCCTCATGTTATTTTTATTTCTACTTATGTATCTATTTTTAATTATTTCTCTCATTTAATGATAAAATAATTTAAAATGATATTTATGGGGGATCTTATTTTTTATCCTTTTTAAAAAATTTCAAAATAAATATTAAAATTTTATAATCCAAATTAAATAAAATAATGAAATTTTAAAGTGTTTTGGAATGGATCAATTAAATGAAATAAGTACACATATGATCATTTATTGTAATATAACCTTTGATTAATATAATAACCCAGGTATTATTGGGAGCCTTATTAGGTCAGAATAATAAAAAGAAACATAAGAGGGGGGGTGAATTGTGTCTTTTTGATAGTCTTCAAACATTCTGGAATTTAAATCTCCTTACAATTACTGAAGATATGAAATGTTATATAATGAAAATAATATTATTAGAGGAAAAATAGTAAATATGAACATAATAATATTATAGTGGTTCACGACACAAAGGTTCCCCGGTCTACTCCATCAATGCCCTCTCTATGAGTTTGTTTATTTTCACTAGAATAGGACCTATTTTCGCGAGACCATTAAACTACAATTGAGTGTAGGAAGTTGAAACCTTTACAGTAGGGGTAAAAATATCCTTATGGTCTATTTATAGTGAACTATTTCACCACATCTTAGAGAAAGAAGTTGACACTTAATTCATGACTATGTCCGAGCAGTCAAAACTATGATAAATCAAAAGAGTTTTATTTATTGAATGGTTTAGGTTGAACTTCATGGATTCAATAAAAAATGATATAATATGGACCGTATTCTTCAAAGATGGATGTATTTAAGAAAGAATATATATGAAGAGATTCTGGTGGCATATGATCTTTAATATAAATACCAACTCTTAAATAAAATTAGATTTAGTAGTACGAGGTTGAAATGTAGAACATCAAAGTACATCCTCTTTAGAAGAAAACAAAGTCATTCGTAGAAATTATATAGAAAGATATCACAAATATGTAGTTTATATATTATGAATCATATATATTTAAAGCAAAAATATTCTAGTCAAATATATAGAATACGCAATTTTCTTTTCAATTGAGAAGATCTAAGAAAGCTACCTGACATATCGTAGATATTCGAATTTAAATCATTCATGAGATTTGTAACTTTCATTAGAAATAGTAATGATTTATTATGTTAAATATTATCCTATTAAATGATCATTATGAGCCTTTTAATTGGTCATAAATTAGCTTTGAACATATCATTACTTCCATTAAGGCCATTTAGTAAATCTCCAATAATACCATAGATTTTAAAACTCCATCATTTGAATAGTCAAACATAGGGTTCCTCCATGTAAAGAGAAAAATATCAAAGATAGTGTGTACAATATAGGGTTTAATATAAGATAATGGTTTATATACCATACGTTAGTTTCCTCAAATGTAGGGTTTCTTCTAAATGTAGTGTTGTTGATATCCTTTGGATTTCTAAAACATATGGTTCCATCCAAACATAGAGTTCTTTATCCATATTTTCCAGAAAGTGTGGGGTTGATGATATATTTATGCTATTCCAAACCTACGGTTTATTTGTTGTTCTATGCTTACTTTAGGGTATGAATAGTGTATCTAGAATACACAAAAAATAGAATTTTAAATAATTTGTAAAATATTCCTTGTGAATTAATAAGTTGAATATAATTCCCAAAAAATATTGTAATGAATTTTAATTTCATGAAATTTACATAAAGTAATATCATCAGTAAAACCAACAAGGGAATTTCTGATTATCAAAATCAATAATATTTATCGAGTATTGTTGATACCATACATGTCTAACAATCTCCCGTTTTGATGATCACAAAACCCAAAAAAGATTATAGAAAATATATGATTTGTAAAAAATAATGAAATAATATTTTAATTAAAACATATTTGTTTTGGAAATTAATTTTACACAATATTATTACAATTTAGAGTTTTATTTTTGTGGAAAAAAATTTTATTTTGATAATGTTGTGTTTACCCAATTTTCTCCCCCTTTTTTGATATAAAAAAGAATATGAAAATGGATTAAAACACATTCAATGTATCACATAACTATAAATGGATATTATATTATAATGTATAGAAATATAGAACATGTGTTATGGTAATATAATTGAAAATTAATAAAAATAAATGGGTAGAAAATAATAAATAGAAACATTAAAAATAATGAGATATATTTTCATAATTTGTTTTATGATTGCAAGTGTAATGATGTATAAGAGAGAAAAAAATAAAAGGATTTTTGGGTTTGAAAGGTTTGGTTCAGAGGAGGGCTCAGGTTTTGGCAATGTTTGATCAGCCTAAATATTTTTAACTCAACATACTGTCCTTATAAACATTCATTAAGATTTTCTTTCTACTACCTTATCAAAATTATTTTTTCTTCTCCCACTTTTAGACTCTCAAAAAGAGTGTCTTTCATAAATTCATGTAGGGTTTTATTATTATTTTAATAACTTAATAAACACACCACTTAACTAATTGAGTAGCAATCTAATTCCCAGTTTACATAATGTGATCTTCTCCAAAATAACATTCTGGTTATCTAACAACACAGACAAAGGTTCACTATTACATTTAATGGATTAAAGTCTATATTTCATCTTAGAAATTACTGAAGCGGTTTATTGTAATATTCTTACTAAATCTTTAGATGTTTTTTTTGTGGAGGTAGAAGCTCTATATTGTTTGATACATCCTTTAATAGATTAAAACTAACTTCCCAAATACTATTTCAAATTAAAAAAATATGATTTTGAAACAGATTATCATTTTATTTTTTCCGAACTAATCAATCATTTATTTTTAAAAATCATAAAAATATCTTTTTGAAGTTGAATTTCTTCTTAGATTATTATTTTCATTCGAAAATAGATTCAAATTCCTCTCTATAAACTTCTGAATGTCTCAAATCTTCAAAATATTTTATGGTAACCTCTAATTCTCCTTCCAGAAAAAAAAATTATTCAATTTTCTTGATGAATTGAGTAATGAATCCTTCAATTTTATTGTTTAAAGAATCATAAGATTCTACATCATGAACTAGATATGGTTGGCCTCTATCAAACAAGAATGAATATTTTTCCTTACTAGTCTCATTGTAGGTAGAAAATACTATTTCAAGAACTTCTATTATTCATCACGTTTATTGGTTTCTTTCTCAATAAAATTAGCTATAAAATAAATTGATTAATTATAGAATGACCTAGTAGTTTCATCTCCTAAATGGTGACTTTTATCATCTGATAGAGCATTTTGTAAAACGTTTTCATCAGAAAGATTTTATTGGGTCAGATTCACATATTGATTTAAAGCCTCTTTCTCTACTCGGTTGACTGGAAATGTTTTTGGTGGAGCATCTTCACCAGCTGCAGCAACCTCAAAAATAGGTTTTGGATTTCTAGTTTCGTAAACTACAGGTTCATACATATTTCTCTTCCAGATAAAAAGACCCTAAATATATGGGTATTCAAAATTCTCTTCATGAAATATTGGGACATATCTCACAGCTTCCAGTTATGATATATCATATCTAATTATTCATCTTTTTGTTTGAGTTTCATCACCAAATCTTGATTCATTGAATTATTATTTTTGAATTTCATTCACAGATACTGATCCCAAAACCCTTTACTCCCCTTGATCTATATAATATGTTCCTTATTGGTTTTATGCACTAACAAGTAACTTTGATCCTTGTTTTGTACTCTAAAAATAGCCTATTTTTGTTAGACTTGCAACATTATGAATGTTATTGTGATGAAATATTCATTGAATAGTAAGATTCATTATTGTCGATTTTTTATGTAGCAACATTGAAATTATTCTTCTAGAAGGATAAAAGGATATATATTCATCCTCCTTGTAGTAGTGGTCCATGAACATCCACTTGTAAAATGGGAAGTTAAACATCAAATCTCTCAACATCAGAATCATAAGGTAAATATTTAGATAAAGAACTTTTTCAAGCTCAATATTTCTTTTAAATATAAATGATTAAAAAAACATGACTAGTGTTATATTAAGAATCAAGATCCCATACATCAATTTTCTAAATGTGGTAGAACCAAAAATAAACTAAAAAATATCCTCAGATTTATGTTCTAGGTCACCTAAGGAACAGAAATTAAAATTAAAAACCCCTTCATGGGGCCATTAGAAACATTTATCTATTTCTATCATAGAGAATAAAAAATAATCATGAAAAATATTATAAATGACTATATCATTTTTTTCTATGAAAGTGTACTTACAATTTCTAAAAACTATTTTATTTCATCATCAAAAATATAATCAATTTTTCCATTATAGAAAATATTTTATAGAAATGGAAAATCAATAATGTTATTTTTAAGAACATATTTATAATTAATCTATACAAAATCTAGGACCTTACTGTGAAGAATATTCTTTTAGGTAATGTGCTTCTTTGTTTGACTCTCTTCACTTTCTTATGTCATTGACATATCTTAGAATTAAAAAGATAAAGTTTTTATATTCTAGTGTATCTATGGATGATGAGAGCTATGATAGGTGTAAGGATTTAAAATCCTAGGTTTAGAAGAGAAAATATATATGAAGAGTTTTTTTGATAGTTTTTTGTGATTAAGTCTTGGTTTTTCAAGCCGATTACGTATTTTAATCGTTAATTTTCTATTTTAAAAATTGCACATTTTCAAATAAATGAGATAAATTTTTGTTTTTAATTAAAAAAGTATAATAATAAAATAAAATTAAAATTACTAAAAATTATTAAATGAGAAATTAACACAATAAATTAATAAACATTTATATAAAATTAAATATTTTCAACTCCTCCTTAATAAAATCAAAACATACAGTGGGCAGTGGTTTTGTAAAAACATTTCCTAGTTGATATTCGGTATTTATAAATTATAAAGATATATCCTTTTTAGGAACATGATCTCCTAGAAAATAATTCATTATATCAATATGATTTGTTTTAGAATTAATTATAGGATTTTTGGAAATATTAATAACACTAGTATTATCAAATAAAATAGGTAGTAAGATGGGATTGTTTTCGGTTAGTTTGAAATTTTTCATAGAGACACATAGAAAACTTTATGTTTGGTATTATAACAATAAGATAAAGTAAACTTCCAATCATACCTCTATATAACTTGTTGTCAACTCATTTTCTAGATTCATCCAAATCAAGATTTACATTAATACGCATGGGAGTTGTGTAAGTTTTATTGTTTTTAAGACCAAACATTTTCAGTAAATAAATAATATATATACTTTTATTTAAAACATTTACATAACCTTTTTGATAAATTTAAAATCCTAAAATGAAATTCAAATATCCAATCATACTCATTTCAAATTATTTTTACATTAGATCTGAAAAATCATTAAAAATTGTTTTATTGAATGATCTGAATATAACTGCATAAAAATAAATTATCACTAATATAATATTTGAGAAAAAGGTTTTCTTAAAAGATATGGATCTACCAATCCCATAAAAAATAAATTTTTTAATAAAAAAAGAACATAATATCTCATACTAAGCTCTTGGTGCATGTTTAAGGCCATAAAGTGATTCAGTAAGTTTAAAAATAGAATTGGGCTTAAAAGGGTTTTCAAAACCTAGGGGTTATTCAGTATAAACTTCCTCCATTAAATATCCATTTAAAAAATCATATTTAACATATATCTGGTATAATTTAAAATTTATGGGAAACATAATCTATAAAGATTCTAATTTCCTCTAATCTAGTAATAGGTGCAAAGGTTTCATCATAATCTATTACTTTTTCTTGGTTATATCTCTTTGATACTAATATTGCTTTGTTACTTCAAATGATCCCTTGATCGTCATATTTATTTCAAAAGATCTATTTGGTTCATATCACTAGATAATTGTATGGTCATTACAGTAATTCCCAAAAATTATTTCTACTAAATTGGTTTATTTCTTCTTACGTTGATAATTACCAACATTCATCTTATAAATCATCTCCTATAAATATTGGTTCTAATTGGGATTGAATGGTATAAAATTCAGATGGGTTTCATATACTTCTTCTTTTCTTAAATCATGTGTCTTGATTTATTATAATTATTTCTTAGGTATTGTGCTTTAGTGTTATAGGTTATCTATGAAAGAAACTTTCAGGTTCTTCAGTTTTGCCTTCTTTTAGAATTGGCTGAATTTCATTTATTTTATTTTTTAAATTAGTTTTTGGGGAATCCAATCTCATGTTGTCAAAGGAGTCAGCAATTTTATCTATTTAATATTTTTCTTTAGTAAAAGGGTTAGTTTTACCAAATTCACATGAAATGATTTTTCAATAATCCTTCAATTTTAATAAAACACTCTATAGACATTAGATGTAGTAGAATATCGTGTAAATATTCCTTCATTATCTTTTCGATCAAATTTACTAATGTATTCCATAGTATTAATTATATGTATCTTGAATCCAAAAACTAAAGAGTACATTAATTTAGGTTTACTATTATTCTAGAGTTCATATGGTGTCTTTTCAATAAATTGTCTTACTAAAACTCTATTACAAATATAGTAATGTGTTCTTACAGCTTCTTCCAAAAAAATAAGTATGAAAGTTATATTCATTTAGAATAGTCCTTGACATTTCTTAAATAGTTTGGTTTCTTCTTTCAACGATTCCACTTTGTTGAGGTGTTCATAGTGCATATATGGTGCTTTTAAAACACAAATTTGAGAAAAAATAATTTACTTCTTGATTCCAAAATTCCCAACCATTACCACTTCTTAATGAAACTATCTTAATTTTGTTTAATAATTTCACAAAAACATTCAATAATAGTGAATACATCACTTTTGAGTTTTAGAAAATAAACCCAATTAAATCTTGAAAAAACATCAACTAATACAAAATCATATAATTTTTCACCCTGATATTCTATGCTAGATGGCCTAAAAAATACATGTGGATAAGTTCTAAGGGTTTAGATATATCATTTCAGTTAAATGATTTGAAAGATGATTTTTTTTAGTTACTTATTTTTCATGCATCACATAATCTATAATTTTCAAAATCAAGAATTGTAAAATCAAAAACTAATTGTTTATTTGATAATTTATGTAAAGAATATATATTTCAATGTTTAAGTATCCTATACGAGATCCATGAATAATTTTTCATTGCAATTCAACAATTCACTTATTATTTTAAAAAGTAATTGAGAACTAAAGTATAAACATTTTTTATTCTAGGTTCTCTAAATTTAAACCATTTATCTTTAAAATATAATCATGAATTATTTGAAAAGTCAGCATAAAAGTCATCATCATAATGTTTATAAATACTTATCATATTTTTCTTTAGACCTTGTACTTATCCTATAATTATTTTATACTTTTTCATTTACAATATAGTTTGATGTAGATGAATTTAAATTCTTAATTAGTTCTTGATTTTGTTCTAGCATTCTATATCTTTCACTTAAAATAGTATTGTGAATATTCTTTAAGGATTTATTCTTCTTTATTAAATAATCACATTTTATTCTATCATTGAATAGTAACCAACCATATTTCTATTTGAGCAGCTATTAGATTTATAAGAATATAAGTAATTGGATTGTTCCTCTTAGTATTACTTATCCATAAAGCGTATGTTGGATTTGATATTTTGTGTCTCTTTTTCTGAATCAGATTTGTAAGAGCCAGTGGCATCTTTAGATATTCTCCAAGTATCATTCATATCTATTTTTCTCTTAATGCTCATAATAAACATTCCTTAGATTTTTCTTTTCCATTTTTATTCTTTATTTCTTTAGTTGTGGAAATCAGGTCTAATATGAACCATCTGCTTACTTTCATATCATTTGACTTATTTGGATCATTTATCATCTTTTTTTGAAGTATTTTCTAAATACTATCATCATTTTATTGAATTTTATAAATTTCCTACTAGTTGAAACAGTTCCATATCAAAATCTATGTAGTCTGATTATTTTTAGATTTTTACAACTTCTCTAAATTTATTTTTATTCTTCTAAGATATAACCTTGTGGGCAGTGTATTCCCTTTTTAATAATATTTTGTGATCTTTAGCTTCTACTTGCATTTATTCTTTTTACATCATTAATGTTCCAATTAATTCTTTCATAATCATAATTTTGACATGTAATTATTTTCAAATATCTACATATATTCTATTCCACTTTATGAGTATAACTCTAAGAATATCCAGTTCATTATCTCATTGAGAAATTAGATCTACCAGGTTAGTAATATTGTTGAAAATTTCAATCCACTATATGTTTATTTGTGGGATTCTCTCTCTATCAAACATCCTAAAAGTGTAAAACTTTAGTTTTACAATTTCATATCTCATCTGTTTGATATTATCAGTTCCCTGAAAAGAAAAAAAAATCTTCCACATTTTATAGGCATTAGGGAATTGTGATACACGATTTAATTTATCAAGACCATATCCATATATAATACCATTCATTTCGTTTGAGTTGAAATCATATTCATCATCTTATAGATAATCCCAAGTCTCTGGATTCTCAGGAATTACATAAGGAGTGAGGATTTGTTAATACACTTTAAATCCAGGATTCTTTAGATAGATGATCATACATGATTTCTAACATCCATAGTTTTCACCATTAACATATAAACAAAAAAACATGGTCATGAATTCTCTTTGATCAGCCATTGACATACTTTTTTTATAAAACTTATTCATTTAAGATTTCTGGAACTTTATCTACTTTATCAAAAAAACACCCAAATGGTACCAATTTTAGGTTAGAATAATACAAACAGACACAAGATGGGGGTGAATTGTGTATTTTTGATAATATTCATATATTATAGAATTTTACTCTCTTTTTCCTTTATGTAGATATGAAACGTCTTATTCTATAAATAATATGAGTAGTGGATAAAAAGTAAAATGAAAAAAATAATTGTTTGGGGCATAAAGATCCCCTAGTCCACTCCAACAACACTCTCTCTGTGATCTTGGTGATTTTTACTAGAATGTTCCCCTCATCAAAAGGCCATTAAACAAAAACTAAGTACAGACATTTGAACCCTTTATGGTAAGGATAAAAATTTCCTTCTGCCTCTTTTAAAGTAAACCAATTTCTACATATATTATATAACGAAGTTGACACTTAATCAACCACTGATTTTGAGAAGTAGAAACTCTAGTAAATCAAAATAGTTTGATTTGATGAATGGAATAAGTAGAACTTCACAGTTTTAGAAACAACTAACAGAATTTGGATCATTTTACACTAAGATGAATTTCTTTAAGAAATAGTTTCTCTAAGAGATCTTGGTTTCAAAGGATATTTAATGTGAATAACAAAAAATAAATAGCATTATTTTTAAAATTATGATGTTGAAATATAGTACTTCAAGGTGTATCCTCTTTAAAAAACAACAGAGTAATTCACAACAATTCTGTAGAAAATATTAAAAAATATGAATGTTTATATCTCATGTATAATATATATTAAAATAAAAAATATTCTAGTCATATATAGAGAATACATAGTTTTCCATTTTGTAGGGAAGATCGATTAAAGACTCCTGAAAAATCACATATATTCAAATTTAAATCATTCAGGAGATTCGTAACATCCCTTAAAAATAGTGATGATTTATTCCATTAAATATTAGTCTTTTAAATAATCATTACGAGCCTTTCAATCAGTCATAAAATAGCTTTGAACAGATCTTTACTTCTATCAAGACCATTGCATAAATCTCAGGTAATATTTTAGATTTAAAACTCCATCATTTGAATAGTCAAATGTAGGGATCCTCCATGTAAATGAAAAAATATGAAACCTAGGATTGAATATAAAAGTATGGATGATATAGCATACATTTATTTCTTAAAACATAGGGTTTCTTCTTAACATAGGGTTTTTGATCCATACATTTTTTTTCTCAAATGTATGGTTCTATCAAAATTCAGATTTCTTTATCCATACATTCCCGACAACATAGGGTTTATGATCTATATGCGCTTTTCCAAACCTATGGAAATGTTTTCCAGAATACACTATAAAAACGTTCTGTATACTTTGAAAAATATTACATGAGAATTAATAACTTAAATATAAACAAGAATAAATATTTCAATAAATATTAATTTCTTGAAATTCACTAAAAGTAATTTCATCATTAAAACAAACAATGGTATTTATGAGCATCAAAATCAATAATATTAATAGAGTATTGTTGAGACAATATCATCCAAACAATAATTTTTTAACTTGATAAGTCCTAACCAAACATCATGTTTAGTGTATTAATTTGTTCTCAATTTTAATAAAATCCAAAAGAATTACTTTTTCAATAACAAAAAATAATTTTTAGATATCTAAAATGTTCTAAAAATATTGGTTTGTTTTATCCATAAGGCACCTATTTTTAACATATAAGTTTTAATGATACTTCTTTTAGAGTATTAAAACTAGAAAAAGAAAACTAAAAGTTGGAATTTTCACCTACTTAGAGAATTCCATGCCTCCTAGACTATTAAGATGTAGAATTATGTTTCCCTCTCTATATCAAAATGGGATATATAGTAAATGGGACTTATTTCACCTATACTATTTAGATAAAACACTCCCTCTTAAATTATGATCTAAATTACAATTATTTCACTAGTAATTGTGACAATAATAGTCCCATTATTATTTTGGTAAATCTGATTCAACACTCCTATACTAAAAAATTAAACTGAGAAGCCAGTTTTTGAGATATTTCTTCAAATTTAATATCTTTAATGAATTCATTTTCACTGATATTCAATTGGCCAATATCATTAAAAATACCCCTATTCTTGATCATTTTTATTTTATTAAGTGTAAGTTAGTTATCATTCAATTATTAAATTTGGAAGGTTTGAGTTATTTGAATTATTTTAAATGATTTAAATGTTTTAATTTAATTAAAAATTTACTTTTTGAAATACAAAATAATTTAAAGCTTTCTAAAACATTAATTTAAATAATTTAATGTTAGTGTAGTATTCCTAGGAAATAAAATCTTATTGGGATATAAACAAGTGGGTGTGATTTTGTTATAGACACACCTAGTATATTTACCCTTGAAAATTTTTGGGTATATTTAAACCCAATCTCCCCCCCCAAGCATAAGAAGTTGGCCTTTATTTTTCACATGGTTTGACAAATCCTAGGGAGTATGCTTTTGATAATTAACACAACATTTATAAACCATAATAATTGATTGTAAATGTATTATTTATCTTAAAATATTTTATTTCTTTATTATACAATGAATTTCATTATTTGGTGGCTCCCTTTATTTTTAATTCATTAATTATGGGGGGTCTTATATAGTTATTTTGAAATATTGTTTAAGGAGACACACTTTTGATAAACAAAAATGAACTTATCTAGAAATTTTTTTCAAATATTTATTTCAATTTTGAACTAATTTTTTAAATTATTCAATGTTTTACTTCAATCTTCGGCTTATTGAAAATATTGTATCAAAAATGTTTCATTTATATAAGAATGTGTCATTTTATTTGTTTTGGAAAAGTTAAATATTTTAATTTTCAAAAATCCATTTACATTTTAAAAATTAAATATTTTCCCTATCCAAGGATCATTAATGATGACTAACATAAATTATTTTCATTTTCTTGAATACTATTTATATATGATACTTGATAATATCAATGGGGGAAGATTAATTTTGTAATCTCTTTTAAATTTGTGGATAAATTAATTATTTTAAATAATATATCAATAGAAATTAAACATAATGTGTATTGTGTTCAATATTTATAAAACCCAATTGTTTTTCTCTTTTTGAAAATTATTTTATCATCTCATTTGAAATTTAATATAATAAATTAATTTAATTTTGTCTTTATATTTTGTTTATTCAAAGTGTTTGTGATCATCGAAAAGGGGGGAATTATTATAGCCCATTTATTATGGTTTTTTTAGTTGACCAAAAACACATTTTGTTGTTCAAATGTTTTCAACTAAGTTTATATTTATTATTTATGTTTGAGAATGACCTAAGGATTAAAATCGACCAAATGAAGGATTCAAAATAAATTATGTACTCCAAGAGAGGCCCATCCTCAGTTTGTCACCACCGGCTACCCCATGGGGTGTCACCGGCTAGTCAGTGAAAATAACAAAAGCATTAGATCTAAAAGAGATTCTTTTCCTACAAGGTGGAATGTTACATGATAGAGGGTCAAAGTGGTCATAGACAACAATTATATAGGTAACCCTCAAAATTATTAGTGCATACAAAAATAGTGAGGAGGCCTACTACAATTTAATTAGCTAGCTAGTGGCATTGGGTTGATTGTTGGTGGTTCTGATATTGGAAGTCAATAGGCGCATTAAATATGATCTTCAAAGGATCCCTCCACCCATATCTCCTCTAGATAAACCCCTAGACCATATAATCTATAAATAATACCATTGGGATCTAGTAAAGTAACTACAATGAATAACATCGATCAGTTCAGAACATCATCAATCTATAGTTAATGAAAATATGATTTGGATCCTTAACTGCTTCCTCTTGAGATATCATTGTAATTACTCTTCAAAATTATTTGATCTCTATTCATTCTCTCTCTCATTCTGTCAATTAAGAAAATATATATCTTATAATAGAATTGAGATATTTTATCTTAAGTATTTGTTCCTAACAAAATCTACTTTTTTCTCTCACTTTAGGTCCTAAGAAAACTACTGAAACAAAAGGGATATTTTTATTTAGGTTCTCATAAAACCACTAAAACTGATGTTAAAATTATTTGTTTCATTGTAAATACTAAAACCAAGGGTTTTTGTCTATTTCAGGTTCATTGTTATTAATAATTTTAAACTCAATGTGTATAAAAAATCATCAATCCATTGATTTGGGAGACTTAGGGGATCTTATTAAGCTATTGTTGAACATACATAAAAAATTATTTATCTTATTTAATTTCAAAATCCATTATTTAATAATCACTTTCATTTATTTAATTAATAAATAATTTAATTCACTAATAAATTAATCTCTTAAAATCAATATATCACACTATTTAATATGTTATTTATAATAAAATTATTGTTTTGATTTCAAAATTCTTATCAATTATATTTTTCATACTTTTATTATAATATTTTATTATTCCAATTATTATTTTCATCACTTATTTCTTACAAATTTTTAAAAGGTAATTCACCCCTCCTATAATTTTAATTCAACCAATAAAAATCATAATGTTTACAAATTTTGGTTTCATTATGATAGGTTTTATGTCACGGGAAAATGAAATATAAATGTAAGAATAGTTCTAAAAAATATTGGGGAGTTGGTGGAGATACACTGGGGGGGATATGTAGTCAAAATAATAATTATGGATCCCATGTATTTGTGAAGAAATTTATATAGACCATGACCGAGGAGGAAACATATATAGTAGTGAGAACTTTAAGTTGAAGTCTAATAACCCAGGGGAATGTACATATAGACTATGTTATGGTGTTTGGATAGATATATATATTAAAGGGTACATAAAATTTAAAAATGGATATATATATATATATATAGATGATATGACCATGGGATTGGGATCTCGTTAAGACAGGAAATACCAATCCATAGTTGACATATTTTCAATATAGTGGTGGATTGATTATAAATAAATGATGTGTTTCTCACATATGTGTCCAATGAAAATCAGACATCATTAGATACCCATTCTATTGATCATTCCATGAATTTTTTGGTTGGGACTAAGAATAAGATCAAAAGTTCACACATGATCCAAATTCAATAGGAACATAAATTTAGTAAGAAGATATTTATTGAAATTTTAATGATTGTTTTTATTTATTTTACATAGATTTTAACACTATATTTCTTATCAATTCCTTACTCCTGTTGGTAATAATATAATAACATTCACATTTAGACCACAACTACTGTTTTCCATGGATTAGATATTAACAAATAGAGTGGTTGAACCATATAAAAACACTTTTCATTTGTTTTATTTCTTATTCTATATCTTATCATCACATAATTTCATTCAATATCAAGTCACACAAATTAGTTAAGGAAAAAAATTCAAAATTTAGTGTTTTGGAACTCATTGATTCACCCAGACCCTCACAAGTGTTCAACTCTCACATAATCCAAACATTTGATATTGAAGCATGTTTTAGTTCAATCAAGTTTTTATATTAATAAGTTATTCTTATGGATCATATAATAGAGATTACATGTATTGTTTTCCTTATAACTAAGTTAACTCTTTTCTTATAAATTTTTTTTATTTAAGAGGTCTAAGGAAAGAATCAACAAAAGGAGTTTTAATATTTTATGGGAAGTAATTACTTCTATGGAAGGATATGACAGTTTCATATCTTATTTCTCTTATCCTACACATTATCTACATTAGAGGGAATGGTTTATATTTTACCAATGTCAGTATGACTTATAATTTAAAGGATAAGAAAAATATTAAATTTTATAAGAGACCATGTAATATGTTACTCGCATACCTCTCCAAGAAATAGTTGACATTATTTTGTGTACAAAAAATATGAATTAAATTTAGATGAAATTTTATGAAATCAATTTTGCATATAATAAAGTAATATATTAATGGTTATAAACATGTAAATATCAATAAATAGATGTTTTTATAATAGAATATGAATTAGTGGATGGATATTCATTTGGGAAACAAATTAATCTCTATTAAAAGTTTTGGATAAATTCTTAAAGAATCCCTAGAGGTGAAGAAATTGATGGGGATTTTCTAGGATAAATTTAATATAAGTATTTATTCCCAAAATTTCCAAGAATTAGACTACTCGACCAATAATAAACTCAATAATATCTTTATTATTTATGAGTTCAAAAAAGGGATGAACTTAATGAAAAGGGAAAATATAAGGAGGATATATCATTTAATGATATAAAAGGTTTGAAACAAACTAATCCAAAGGGGTAAAATGAGGTGGAATTTTAATATGAATATTTTTATATGAATTTTAATGATTTAATAGCATTATTTTTTAAACCCATGAAATGAAATAAAATTAAATACAGGGGTTGAATTCCTTTTTAGTGTTTCAGTTGTGGAAAGATTGATTTTTTTTTAAACTTTCATTTTTAGAAATAATAATGATAGGAAGGATGGAAAATAACAATGATCATCAATGATAAGTAAGTTGTGATGTTTAAAAAATGGATTAAAGTTATTTAAATGAAATATAAAGGGTAATTTATCAAGTAAATTGAACTTTATCATAAAATATGATAATATATCTTATCATTAGGAATGTCAAAATGAATATGTGGGCTCCAATAAAGAATGAATAAAATATTTCATTGTTAAATCAAAATAGTCTAATGTACCCTCTAGTGAAGAATAAAGGGTAAACAAAGAACTGAGTACTAATGAGGAAACAAAAAAGTTGAATTCCAATTAAGGATTTAGATTTTGGTAAGTTTGAAATAAATTTAGAAACTCAAAAAAAACAGAATAGTACTTTGAGGAAGGGGAATGAATCACTTAAGAAAACACTAAAAACCTCAAAAGACACAGAAATTATAAAAGTAAAATTGACTTTACATAAAATATGGGTGATCAAAATGAAATACATTAATCAAGAGAAAATATTATTGATATTACCACAGAAAAATTGAATTTAATGAATTTGGGAGTGAATCCTTTGGGTGAAATATTGGTTATTAATTATATTTCCTTAAAGAACACTAATTTTATGTTTAAATTTTTTTATGTATATTGGTAAAATTTATAAAATCAAAATATGAATTTTTGGATACTACCAAGAAAATTGGAAATTGTCTTATGGTTACTATAATAATTATGTTATATTCTTGAGCTTTGATTAAAAAATGATGGAAAAAATAAAAATAATTAAAAGAAGGTGAAAACAAAAAAAATATTTTAATTTTTGACCTAAAAAAAATAAAAAAATAATGATTTTTAGATAAAGAAATTGTTTATTCTAATACCAAGGTTAAATGAAAAGTAATAGAAAATGCTTCTAAGAAATTGGATATTGAATGGTAGTAATGAATTTCAAATCAAAAGGAAGGTTAATGAGTATATATTTAATTATTTATATTTACAACAAATGATACTTCAATTTGAAGGGATATTTTGGTGTTGAGAAATATATGAAAATAAATCCTTGGTGTGATAATATAATCTTATACACCCTCAATTTAAGAGAGCCTAAGAATTGAGTGTAAGTCAACCTGAATTTTCTAGTTTCTTTCTAGCACAAACTCTGGTAGATATGGTATAATTTTATAATCCTTTAAATTATCTTTTGGAAGCCTATTTAAGTTTTGGACAACCCAAACATGCTCGAAAAAGTGCCTCACAATAATATTGGAACAATTGAAGAAGATTGAGAATGTAAAATCTATCAAGAGGAGAATTGGTCATCAAAAAATAGTGGTGTTTGAGACAACATACAAATAAGTGAAAGCTGGAAAGTCTTGGAAACTTCATATTGATTTCTCATCACATGATATAAAATAATAAATGATTTAAATATATCCAATGGTATGGTGTAGGAGCTATCAATTTAGTAAATGATTAATCACTCAATGTAAAATTAATTAGAAGTGAAAAAATTAGTGAGAAGAAGATTAAATAAAGAAATGTTATCCTTTTAATGGGATAAGGATTAACCTCTTGATTTAATTTTAACATTTTGAAAATGGGAATAAGGTGATATTTTATAAGAATGAACATGTCATAAGAATATTTAAGTGTGACACAATTGTTATTGAGGGATAATGAACAAGTGATGATCATTTATAGATTTCTAATGATTAAAATATTAGTTACATGAACATCATGGAAGAAAATAAATTATATAATATGATACTTGGTAATTTTCAGTTAAGATACCATGACTATGTTAGTTAAGAGTAAATATATAAGAAATATACTGAATCTAAATCATGAAAGACTCAATACTTATAAAACATTTCCCAAAGTAAAAATTATAAACAAGCATCCCATGGTGGTAGAGATGTTTTATAATTTTTAAAGGTGTGATGAAAATCATATGAGATGTTATATTAAGATATTTTAGTTTAGTAATGGGTCTAAATATAAGAGTTGATAACTGAATTAATATATCTTGAGATAATGATGTAGAGAAATAGGGTTCCCTAGTGGCTAGTATCTTCCCCAGTGAAGCCCTCCTCTAGAACTCGTTTTTGGGATTTACTCTTATTTTCATGTTTTTTTTGCATATCTTTCTTTGTTTTGGTTCTTTCTTAGCTGGTGTGGGTCATGTTGTTCATAGTAGATGTCAATTTTGATGTTTTTTCTTTTCATTAAATAGAGTAATCTCTTAGTGATGGGATACCTAAACCAATTTATTTTAGGAATATATCATAGTTTCACATCTTTTAAAAGGTTCTCCATGTTGGTCATGAGGTGAAATTGTGAATCCATGGGGAGGTTATATCATTTTGATGGTTTTTATTCCCATGTCTTATTGTTTTAATTGATGGCATATTATCTATTCTAAAGGAAGTGATTCCAACCCTAAGTACTGATTTTTCAGCCAATATATCTATAGATATATGATAGTTTATAAAATATATGGTTGTCAATAATCCATTTAAACCACACTATAATTCAAATAGTTCTCCAGAAGAAGTCTTTTTGGAATCACTCTATCGAATCTGGTTTCTAAAGGAATTCTCCCAATTTAATATTCCATAAATTTATATAAAAAATGTTCACTAAAATCACCACCCTAAGTTGTAGAAACTCACCTCAACCCTATTCACTCCAAAATATATAGAATTTAGATAAATGTAAATTAAATGTAAGAAAACAAAAAAAACCTTATATATTACATGGTTCAAACTGATATTATTTCATGTACAAGAGAAATATTACAGCTTTGTATTTCTCTAAAGAAAAACATTCTACAACTTAATGACTTAAGTGACACTTAGTATTACAAGATAAAAGTAATAAAAATATTTAAGTCAAGCATTACACATCACATGGGTCCCACCCTACTAATATAGGGAGTATGATTTGATAATCTTGTAGCACTAACCTTGGAAAAGTGATAGAGTCTATCTATTTCACAATTCCCACCACTGATCTTGTGTATAAATCCTTAGTGTGAGCACCACTTCTGGTAAACGAAAAAACACATAAAAGTTAGAAACTCACTTGATTCTGGAAGTACAAGATAAAACATCCAGAACTAGACAACATTACTCTAATCCCATAAAAATAACACCATCCAAACCATCCTTCCTCCAAAAACCTTATTCTAGAATACTAAAGGAATCTACTACCTATTCTATGACATCAATGAATTGAAGAACATTCAAAACCACTCCCTTCAGTTATATCCTTTCAAAAAATTGAAATTATATTCACATTCCCAACATTAATCCACTTGAAGAATACTTTATATAAAACCTCATCATTACCTCCAAATTCCACTACATACAATGATCCTACATCTCATTCCTTTCACCCAAGTCCAAATAAGTCTTTATATAGCCTCAATACTTTCTGACCAAAATAATTAGTAATCATATCCACTAGATTCTATTTTATATCTACCTTCTATAACTCCAAATATCTATATTCCATCATCTTATGGATGTAATGGTAATTCATATCAATTTTTTTGTGATTGAATGAAACACTTAATTCATAGTCAAATGAGTTTCACTATAACTATCACGGAATAAAAAATATTTCCCCAAATTGAAACTAGGTTCATTAACAGAACGTCTTAACCATACCAGCTCCATGATTTATACCTTTATCTCTAAACACACTACTTTCATTATATAATGTGATTTCACCAGTTAAATCCTCAACATCCAACTTATCATGGTTCCTCTACAAGTGTAAATATATCTGGTTGTGCTCTTTCGATAAATATCATTTCCCCCAAATTCATCATAAAAAAACCTAAGTAATGGATTATCATCTCATAAATAAAGATTTATTCCTTATGATCCTATGATATTCAAAATAATCCATTTAACATATTCATAACAAACCTTCCATGGATATTACATAAACTAGTTGACCACTCCAACTACAAGAGAAATGTTTGGACATGTACACAACATTGCACAAATAAAACTTCTAACTATTGATGCATATAAAAATTTCAACATGAAATTGTTTTTATATTACATTCGTGGTAATTGTTTCTTCAAAATTTTAAAGCATCCATCAAGTGGAGTTGAAACCAACCTATTTCCTCTCATTTTGAATCTATCATTGATATTTTAGAGTTAATCATTTTACAATAAAATGAAACTTCTAGTTTTCCAATCATGTTAAATCATTATGTCCAAGATATTTCTAGCTTTACCACAATATTTCATTTCAAAATTTCTGGAAAATTACTCCTTTAACTTATGAATCATCTGAATATTCAGACCTAGCATCAATATATCATGCATATTAAAAAGTAAGATAAAGAATCCATCTCCACAGAAATAATTTAAATAACAAAAGTGATCATAATTACATCATGATAATCCTTTATCTTCTAGGAAGGAACCAAACTTCTAGTTCTAACATCTTGTTTATTATTTCATTATAAAGATACTTTTTCTCAGTTTTCACACAAAGTATAGTCTCAGATTTCCCTTAAAACTCACAGGATGCTTCAAATAAATGTTTTCTTCTAAATCCCCCTGAATAAAATCTATATTCACATCCATTGATTTATTTTAAAACTTTACAAAAGAAACCGAAATTAAAATAGTTAAAATGGTAATACATTTTACAACTAGAGAAAATACCTCAGATAATTGACCCCCTTCATTATATTGAATCACCTTTACAACTAGCCTTGATTTATATATTTTCCTTCTAAAGACCTCTTCTTTCAATCTGTTTAAAAGTTATTTATACCCTAGTGGTAATTACATTAACTCCCAAGTGTTATACACTCATAGTAATTCCAACTCCTCCTACATTACTAACTTCCTCCTTCTAGAATATCCTAAAGTTTTTACTTCTTCTAGAATATTTTGTTCCCCTATATCAATTAAAAGTAAGAAATATGGATGGACTACAAACTTCTACACTAGTTTTATAACACTTGAGGTCCTTCACACATTAACTTGGGATTCATATTCTTCTAAAACTGTAACTTCATGAATGTAAATTTCCATAAATCCTCCTTCTGGAACCTATCATTATAGAACACTTGATGAACATCCACTACTTCTTAATCTTTTAGATATATATTCTGTTGGATTAAATTCTAAAATTTCAACACTACCCAAAGAAAATACTTCTCAAATATGATTCCATCCTATAGATTGAAGAACATATAAACATTATAAAACATGTGATCCTCTAAAATAACCATTTATATAAATTTGAAATTATTTTGAATCTTCATTCAAAATTTCCTTTCCCTTTAATTTATAATTTTTCTATAACATTTACTCATTGAAGATCACATTATGGATTCTGAAAATTATCTTTTTTCTATCTTCTTGGATCCAAAGACCAATTTCATCATATTTATAGCCTAAAAAGAATGATAAACATGATTTTTCATACAAATTGTCTTCTTCTTTTCATCGGAATACATATAGGCTATGATTTTGAATATTATAAGATGAGCTACTTTAAAAACTTTTACAGGCAATGAATTGACCCACTGGGGACGACCAATCCAATAATAATCCGGGTGTGATTCCCCAAGACCACCATCAATAGGACAAGGGTTGGAAACTATCCTTGGGTAGACATATCACAAACATGGAAGGCCTTAGGCAAAAATATCTATACACACACTCATCTCTATATACTAGTACAAAGAAGAAATGATTAAAAACACATAATATAAATGCATTCATACAAACTAATCCCATGTTAGTGTATAAAAAGGAGTACATAAAAGAAAATGAGGAAATAAAACACCATCATAACAATAAAGTATTACAACTTCCTATGGAAAGGGGGGATTTTGTCAGGATGTAACATCTGGAAATTCTCATGGTATATCTAGAATAACAATGATCCACATGCTCTGGATCCTATTAGGACTCCATCGAAAGGATTTTCATCTAAATTAGACATAACACATGAAGGAAAAATCCTATGAAAGTGTGAGTATAAATATACCCAGTATGACACATTGAAGTCACCAAACATATAACATCAAATAGAGTCGATTCAATATCCAAAAGATGATTCAGTCCAAATTAATAGAAATAAAAAACCAGATATGCTCAAAGATATATACCAAGTATCAAAGTTAGTTTTTTCTTTAATGTTATCCAAGGATTCTCCCCAAGGATCATATTTCATGTTCTTCCAAATAAACTCACATCTTGAGTCTCACAAACACTGATAGAACTCAAATGAGAGGACACAAAAATCAAGAATTTTTGTGATGTAATATGAACTAAAACTCAATATTTGTCAATAAAAATGTATAAGATCATGAATTGGGCATATGGGAGATACCTAACCTAATCTGTAATAACCCACTAAGAAGGGGATCACAAGCCCTGGATGTTGTAAATGGGATATCTAATTTAACCAAGGTACAAATGATAGACGATCACATCCTGGTCCACACAAAGGGACACCTGATTATATCTATAAGTAAACTATAGTGGAGATCACTCATCCTATACTCAAGATAAGATACCACATTGTACCATCCTAGGGATTAATCAAGGGAACACACCCATACTGATACTGATTCTATATATTTGGCATCAAGGTCTTAATCCTACCATGAAAGGAGTATATCAAGTGTATAGGGGACACCTAGTGTGTCCCTCAAAGTCTGGTCCTACCATTTTATATGTCTGTGTACTTCTTCCCATACCCATGTACGTTGGTCATACCCTTGTAAAATGGCCATGTTTGTGCCTGTGTACCTAGGTGTACATGTTTGATCATTAGAATATGAGTCACATGACATGTGACCAAGTAAAATGGTTCTGTGGTATTTAGTTTCATTCATAAACCCTAGCCAATATAGAAGAGGGTCTATACAACATGTTTTCTTCCAAACTACATGACGTGTATATTGGGATTTTCTAAAAATTATAGACCTCTCATGAATCATCACCCACATAGAAATTATCTTTTATTACACCAAATAACCCACCACAAAACATATTTATGAGGTCAACAAATTTTGGATCATCATTGGCGGTCATATTCTGACCAAAAGTTGATCTGAAATGAACAGTCATCACCTTGTTGAAGTACATGCATAGTCCAACTTGTGATAACTCCACTGTTTGCACCAACATCAGATCACCTTCATCACCATAATACTACTTTCATGCCTTCAATTCATAATTTGATCCCATAATAACTCTCTATTGCACCAAAGATTGATTTCATAATGATCGGTTCCTTATTATTGTCCAATCATCAGTCATGTCAAATAATGATGATGAACATTTAAAAAATAAGGGGAGATTAATAGAAAAACACAAATGTGAGAAAAAAATCTATCATTTTTTGGTTTTTCCTTCAGTAATTGATAGAGAAATAGTTGAGTATGGAGTATAATCATGAATAAAACAATTCATAATTCTAGTAATTAAAAGTAAACAATGAAAATTCTATAAAAAATGATCCTTTAATTAATTTCTAAAATAATTAATCCACGTTTACTATAGAGAAATAAATAATGAGGATTAATCCTACAAAAATAAAAATATAGCCTCTATATAATAAAAATTCCTGATGAAGAATGATTCTAATTCACTGTTATTAGTGATATCCGTGAAACCCATTGATGAATATGTTGTCCCACAAGTGGTTGTCATTGAATTTATTATGTTTTCATTGTCTCTACCAATTCTCTCCTCAAAAACCCCCTCTTATTTTATATCTGGGGTTTCTAAATCACTATAAGATTCTTATATAGTAGGTATAATGTATAGGATGATTTGTTTTTTGGTGATTAATAGACAATAAATTATTTAATTAATGTATTCATCTATTATTTTTATCGTGAATGTACTTAAACAAAAGACATGATGCTTACAAATATTACATCATGACTAAGGTAAAATATGTGTTATGGAATTAAATGGTGAAAATATATTTCCCATCAGAGACACCAATTGGGAGATAAAACATTATTTTAGAAGAACTATTCTTGTGTGTTATAATATGTTTAATACTTTTAAAATATCAACACTGAGCTCCATGGGCCTCCAAATCCCATATCAACTGTATAACTAACTCTAAAATATTTTTTAAAACATTACAAAACATAACATGGAAAAAATAAATTTTTTAAATTCTCCCCAACATAGTTATTTTCATCCTAAAAACCAAAAACCTGCTCAAATATATGTGGTTAATAAGCTCACATCCGGTTATCCCACTCCCAAGTTCACACATAAATATTTATATGATACCCATAAACATGTACCAAGGGAATACCTATCCCATGAAGTATCTTCTGCTATTAATCCTTGATGTCCACTAGGTACTCTAATAAGTTATCTTCATCCTCAATGACCAGGTCACCCTAGTTGATAACATACAAAGAGTTGTGCACATATCTCTTTACCGATAAAACATGGAATAAATTATATACCCAATCTAACTATGGTGGTAACACTAAGTGGTATATAACCTCACTAACCCTGTTTAATATCTACAAATATTTAATTAATATAAAAGATAGATTTCAATATCAGCCAAATCAAAATAATCCTAATTTAGGTGAGACCTTCACAAACATATGGTCTCCATCATCGAAATCCAATGGCCTTTATAGAAAGTCTACAAAGGAATTATGTTGGAACATGGAAGTACTCACCTAGTTTTGGATGATATTAAATTTCTCTATCATCAATCAAACCAAATTTGGGTCCATATGAACTGTCTCCTCGAGCTCCATCTAGGACAGTGGTGACCATCAGGGTTTTCTACACAAGGACTAAAATTGTCTCATACTGATAGTGGAGTGGTATATGTTTTTATAAGAAAAATCTAAAAATTATAGATGATACTCCTATATATATACAAAAATCCAACAAATAAGACCAAAAGCATGTCCTCCAAAACAAGAATGGTCTACTCTATCTATCCATCATCCTAGGGGTAAAATTCCATTCTCATCCACACATGATTCCCAAAATCCTCCTATAATCATCTCCATAATTGATACATGAATTGAGAATCATTGTTCGAAATGATCATCAAGGGAAACCCATGTAGTCGTACTATCGTCTACATGAACAGGGGTTCCAAACTCTTTATCGATATCTTCTATTGTATGGTTAGGAATTAAGCTGACTTTTTGAGTCAGTCTTTGATCCCCATGATAATTTTTCTACATCTAGATGATCATGGAAGTCCCATCATGAAATCCATGTAGATACCATACCACTTCCACTTCATAACATCATGTTTTTGGGTTAATCCCACTAAAACCTATTGTTCAGCATTCAACGACTAGAAAAGTGAGGCATCAAGAGATAAAGTAAGAAACACACCTCTTCAACCATAGCCACAAAACTACAATGGATGTATTAAACACCCTTATCACCTCCTATTATAGCATGATTTTTATGAATGTACATCCTTGTAAAATGATAACATGCTCCCAACTATTATAAAATCCATCAGGAGCATGTCCAATGGATATTTTGCAATGAAATACCTTGAAATCAATATGCCTAATATGAACCTTTATGACACACTGAAGAAGAAAAGGGTTAAAAACTGTTGTTAAGAGGTATGATCCACCATTCTTATCTACTTGGTACTACCACAACGATTCCAACTACTTTGAATCCTTACTCAAAAGCAATGAGTGGGATTTCATACTTAGATAATCTTCAACCACATTCAACATTTAAGGATTATAAAATATCTAAAAGTCATACTTCTATAATAATTATAATCAATTCTTATAACTTTGTTTAAGATATTTCTACTAGAAGATATAATTGAGACTATTATAGTTGGAATAAATGAAAAATCACTCTCCCCTAAGATAGTGTCTCCAAAACTATGAGGTGAACACAAACTCTAGATATGTTATAGAACACCATTACTTAACAACACCCTCTAGAAGTTCCAATATGGGGGTACCCATTAACCACTCCCGCAACCACTAAAAGGAATTCTAACACTAGTTTACCCACATTAATGTTCATTATATTTAGAATAAAGCAGTAAATCGTGTCACGATCCTTGAGAAATTGGGTTAAAATATCATATAACAGCTTGACAACCCAAGGAATATTTGTACCTCATTCACACATTTGGGAGGCTCCAAATACAGCACTAAATCTATCTTGTTTGGGTCTACTGCCACTCCCTCTTTTGAGATGAAATGTCCCAGGAAGAGGACCTCTCGAATCCATAATGTACACTTTAATAGATTACCAAAAAAATTCTCTATGAGTATAACTAGATCCATCTTCAAATGTCTTACATGATCCTCCTCTAATCTTGAGTACATGAGAATGTCATCACTAAATAAAACCACCAACCATTCAAATTAAGGCTGAAAAACTGCTTCATGAGTACCTTGAACACTACTACTATGTTCATCATGCCAAGGAGAGTCACCAAGTACTCATAGTATAGTAGTGGAACTGAAATACTATTTTTGTTATATCCTACTATTGAACTTGGATTTGGTGATAGCCCAACCAAAAGTTAATCTTCGAGAAACATCGTCCCCTTTTACCTAGTCAATGAGGTCATCAAATCTCGGAAGTGGATACTTATTCTTGATAGTCACTGATTTCCTGTGAAAATAATCTATGAACAATGTCATGATCCTATATAAATTCTTGGATAACATAACTAGTGCTGCCCAGGGGGACACACTGGGTCAAACAAAGCCCTTCCTCGGTAGATATTCCAATTACACCTTCATCTTTTAATGTTATGGGGGTACCATACAATATGTGGGATCTAATATCATGGAATTCCATGGGTGTAGGTCTATATAGAATTCAATATCTCTTTGGGGAGGTAATCTTGACACATCCTTAGGAAAGAAATCCTCATAATCTACCAACACTATAGGTAACTGAAAGCTCACAATATCTATTGCTCTAAGGGACCTGCTATCCAATTAATGAGAAATCAGTTGTATTCTCTTATATATGAGAATTTCTGGGTCTTCCTATGATTCCTTCTCACCAAATAAGGAAAATACCATCCCATTAACTAAAATTAATCACGTCCTCTTTATACATTAGTAAATTCGCACATGAACCAAGATGAATTGTTCCATACCAAGAATGACATTGTAAAGTCCCATCATGAAAATAAAGTGATCTGATACAACGTTGTATACTCTAACAGTCTAGTCAAACTATTTTCAAAAGTGTGTGATCACTGAATCTTCACTAGTATGAGTCTCTAAGAATAAATATCAAGCCAAAGGCTCCAATGTAATCTTCATATCTCGAATAAGGTATGAAATAAGGAATGAGTGTATTGTTCATGTATCAATAAAAACAGTATCTAAAGTAGATAAGAAATTGATCATGACTTAGAACATCCCTATAGAATTTACTTTATAAGATACCACTACATTTATTTATCTATAATCCTGAAAACTATCTCCCGAAGCCAATGTGGGACCATCTAGAGGTGGTAACAGTGGTAACAAATCCTAACCTCAGCTAAGACCTGCAGCCCTCTCTACTCCTCTTCTATATCTTCCACCCTTCATAATTTCCTTATAAATACTATATCAACATAGGAAATCCATGTCCCGTTTCCTTTTTTTTCTACTTGGTGGGTTGAGTAAACCTACATGATATGATCTTACCCATCACATGAAAAACATCTCTTATTTCTATGATGATTCAAACTATCATTATATACCTAAGAATCTAAATCTCTGTTCTAAGACTATATCCATAAACACCTCACATTCCAGGATCATTTAATCTAATATTGACTTCCAACTACTGATGTTTCAACTAAAGAGTCACCACATACAAAACAAACTATAAAAAACAACCCATCTAAGAAGCTCTCCACAATGAATTCATGCTCTATTACCCTAGTTTCGGAAGGGATATATAGAGATACCAGTCCAGCCTAGATATTTTAGTGAAGTACATAGTCAACATTACATACTTGAAATTACCCAACACAAGACATATCAACAAAGTATCACAAGATGTTAACAAACCTCAACACAAACTCTATGATAGACATGTTACCCTACTAGATATCAGTAAGCCCATGGATATGTTCTACCCGTAATATCACTGGATAAAAATTCTCTTTGAAAAGGTGTTTGAAATCCATCCAGGAAAGATTCATCTCATCATGAGTATGTCTCTCCAGGATATACCATTGATCTGTTAGAATAGGGAGAATGATCACCTCCATAACCACTAACTAGTTGGAAGGGGTCTTCATAATGAAAAAAAATCATTCTACCACCTCAAGACATTCCACTACTACTTTCGGATCTTGTATTCTCTCAAAACAAAGAAGTATCTTCAACTATAACTCAGGAACTGAACTCATCATATGCTAAGTGGACCATCATCGTTATAATTCTATTTAATCCTAACTAGATATGATCATGGAGGCACCTTTAAATAGTAATGATATCACACAATCAATGATCATATCTGAGGATATGACTCAAGATGGACATGGAAACCACATCCCATTCTATAATGATGTATTTACTGATGTTTTTCCCATACATCTAGTGATTACATTTACAGAGTCAACAAGTAAGTTATCAACATTATTATGAATGAACACATTGCTTCTTTCACCATGACTGGGTTACCTGGCCTGAGACCTAAACATGAGATACATTAACACTTTTCCCGAGTTCCTAAAAAAATTATCATATCTTTAGAATCTCCAAACTCTTGTCTTTAGATAGCATATTCTCTGAAACCACTCTATTATGACCTGACTCACCATGTCCTTAAAAGTTAAAATAAAGTCAAGTGTGACACCCCTAAACTCCCTTTAATTGGTCCAGGGTTGGCGACTGGCATCATGTACGTATATCACACACATGGGAGGGCATAGCCTAAAGTACATGTACACACACATATCTATATACCAGTATAACTAAGAAAACATGAACAAAACACACATTTAATGAGTTCATAACAACTAATCCCACACTATAGTACCACACATAGTATAAAAAAAGGCGGGAAAGACAAGCCCACAAGTAATCTAAAAGAGTCAAGCCTACTAATGAAAAGGTAACTGATGTCAAGATGAAACTCCTAGAATCTAACATTTTTTATCTAGAATAAGTAAGCTCAAACTACTTATTTTGCTCCTTATACTCCATCTAAAAGTATTTTTTGTATAATAAATGTCTTGTGTGGGTAGATCCCTTACAAGGGTGAGTGTAAACATACATAGTATGACACCTGAAAATTACTATGAATAAATCCTCAAAGAGATTCATCTCAATATCTCAATGGGGAGTCAATTAGAATGAAAGAGAATAATTACCCAGATATGCTCAAAGATATACACCAATATCCAGAAAAGGATTATCCTCACTACTAGCCTAGAATTATTCCCAATGCTAATAGGTTTTGTTCATCCAAGGTAATTCACATATCCAGTCTCACTAAAACCGATCGTACTCATCCAAGATGTAATACACATCAGGAATTTCAATGAGAAAGTATGTCCTCAAACTCATAATACATAGATACAAAGTTTTTGGATCATGAAAATGGATTATGGGGGATACCTAATCCTATATGGAATAACATAGTATGAAGGGGGTTTTACACCCTAGATGTGGGATTTGGGATACCAAAACCAACTTAGGGAAGAATGATAGAGGGTCGATCTTCGAGCAACACATGGGATACATGAATCTATACAAAACTAAACCATAAAGAGGACCACTCAACCTTTACTCGGGATAAGAAACCGCACTATACCCTCCAATGGTTGGAAAAATGGAATGCAGTCGTACTAAAACTAAAAGTTTACTTAGGAGATCAAAGGCTCCATACAGACCAAACAAGAGTACATGGAATGTATAGGGGACACATAGTGTTTTCCAAAATGAATGATCATACCTATTTTTTTCAGGGTACTTCATCCCATTCCCATGTACTCTATTTGTGAATATTTACATAGGTTGGGTATATGCTTGTATACCTAGGGGTACACATCATGTAAACATATTTAGGGTCACATGGCAATGTGATATTTACGTTCATGTGGAAACCCTCTTCATCATGGAAGTGGGGTATATGTGGAATGAGTTTCTCAAACGACATGCTATGTATATCAAGATTTTTCATAAATTTTGGATCTCTCACAAAAACTCACCTGTAACACCACCACCTCCAATTCCACCATGGAATCCACCATAAAATTCGAATTTGAGATTGTCCAATTTTGGTTTTTAATAAGTGGCTATATTATAGCCTCCCATTTATTAGGAATCACCTATCACCACCTTCATGAAGCACTGACGTGTTCAAATATGAAAACTACCCCATACACAAAAATTTTAGATCATCATTATCACCATCATACTTCTATCATTACTTCAATAAAAAATCATGTCCCATGGTAATGATTTTTTATAATGATTATTGATTACACAATGATCGGTTCTTGAGTATTGTTGAACTGTCGGTCAAGAAAAATAACCAGGATATTTTTTTGAAGAAAGAGGGTAGAGTAGACACAAAACAAAAAAATTAGAAATGAATTTTACCATTGTTTAGATTATCCTTCTTTCTTGGAAGAATAATTTAGTGAGTGGGGAGGACTATCAAGTACCTAGATAATCTGAAAAAAAAACATCCTACCTCGATATTGGATTGATCACTGAAGAAAAACGCATCTACATCATTTTTTTCTGAGATCCAAAAACTCTATTGATGAAAACTTTCTCGCACGAGAGGTCGTTGATGAATTTAGTGTGTTTATCATTGTCTCCACCAACACTCTCCTCTATAACCCCCTCTCCTAAAAAATCTAGGTATATCTAACTAGAACTATGATTTAGATATATCATAGATAATATAGAAGAGGATTAGGTTTTCTTGTGATTAATGGGAAATAAATTATTTAAGTTATTTCTTTCACATTATTTCGCACGTAGATTCTATTAAATGAAACACATGTTGTATAAAATAATTACATAATTAATAGGGTAAAACCCACATTTCAGAATGAATGTTGTTATTAGTTTTCTCATTAGAGACACCATTTGAGACATAAAACAATATTTTGGTAAAACTATATGTGCATCATATAATATGTTGATTATTTTTATATATTAACACTGTGGATATGTGGGACACAACATTCCATGCTGAATTATTTCAAAATTATATAAATATACATAAAAATATTCCAAAGAATTAGATTGAAAAATGAGTCATTACATTATAGACCATATTTGTTTATGAAAGAACTTTTTAACTACATTTAAAGGACTCATATTAATTAAGTAATTTTTTATTTCCACTAATTCCTCCAGAAAATTATAGACATTCCATAATATTGGAAAATATTCTTATCATTTCAATCAACAACTATTTCATTCCCTCAACTGCACCATTTTTTCAGTTGTACCAGGAACAATATTCTCATAAAATATTCTAATTTTATTATAGTAGATCTAGAATATTCTTTTCCTTCTATATTTATTACATCATAGAAGATATTAAACTATATTCCTTTAGATATCTTTATTAATAAATATTTTTTGAACTTTAATGAATAAAAAATCATTATTCACCAGAACTTCTCATAGTTGTAACCACGACTCCCAATGACTCTGGTAGGGATGAAGACAAAAAATTCACCTAAAAAATATCTGTAAATTAAACCTTATTAGACTATGTATGGATCTATATTCAGTTAAAATAATTAAAAAAATATGATATATATATATTCCTTATAATAAAACCATGTTTAATAGACTCCATAACATGCACACTTTTTTTTAGTGTGGCAGGTTTCTCATACATAACCACATGGGATTACATAAAATCCATTATGGTCATCTTTTATATAATTTTTAAAGAATATTTCTAGACCAAGGAAATCCATATCAATGTAAGTGCCTTCTGATCAAACTTCTCACATTCACCCTTTTACATTTCAACCGGTTTGACCACCTTCAACATAAGCTTCATCTTTTTTAAAATGATATAATATTAAATATTCATTTTATATAAATTTAAATGTTTTCCATAGAACACTTCAATCCAAAACATTCCTTATTTTGATTCCATCCTTATGAAAACAATGACTCCCACAAGAATTTGTAAAAAAACATTTGAGAAAAATAATGTCACTTGAACAACCTAAAAAATTGTTGAGCCTCCTGAGAAAATTTCCTTTGATATCTATTATTAAGAATAAATTTCAACCACACTATCCTTATGATAGTTCCCAAAAAAAATCCAGGAATACCTAGTGGATTTTTATTCTAGAAGGAAATATTTAAACATATTGTTTTGGACCATGGTAGAAATAAAGTTCACTCAAATAACCACAATAAGTCATTGAACCACACCTTAGACGTGTTCACAGGAAAAAAATATAACATTCAAAGTAATCTAATGTAAACATAGGAAAGTAAAGAACACATTTATTTAACATGGTTAGGACTGGTAGTCCTATGTTTATGAGAGGACATTGCAATATTTAATACCTATAAAAAGAAAAAAATTAAAACTTATTGACTTAATATTCAATTAGTATTACTAGAGATAAGTAATATTAATTTGTAAAAATCTCATTAAACATTATAAAGGTCCTTCCCACTATATATTGAGAGTATCATCTGGCCATCTGATTTTATTGACCTCTAAAATGTGTTGGAGACCATCCGTCCCATTTTTCCCACCATCAATTTGCTCAATCCATACTTAGTGTGGTCATCGCCTTTGGTAAACTTGAGAAAAAAATATATTCTTACACTTTACCACTTCTATAAGTACAAGATTAAACTTAAAGAACCATAAAAACATTCTCTAAACTTGTTAAAACAATTCTTTATGAACCATCCTTCATTTATAAACCTCATTCTAGAATGTTGAAGGAAACCATTATTGGGGCCAAAACATCAATTTAGTTAAGAACTTCCATAACAAATCCTTAAACCTTTCTCATCCTAATTTAATAAAGTATTATTCACATTCCCAAGAAGGTTTTGGGGGACTCATACATCTGTTTGGTGAATCTTTGATGCTGATAAATTTGATCAATATCTATGGTTTTTCTTATTGTTCTCTTCTTTGATAAAAAACTTAAGCATGATTGTGTATTAGAGACTGAATAATAGTAAACACCATTTCATGTATTGATTATATGTATTATTCTTCATGGTTATGGGATATTGACCTCATCTGGAATTAATTGATTGAATATTGATAGATTTCCTTCCTAATATGTTTCAACTTTTTGGACATGCTTCTTCATTATGCTATTATTTTTTCATATTTGGGATTGTTTCAACTATGGATTTGTTTGATTATTTTTATTTGACCACCTATATTAAATCATACTCATCATCTACCTTATTAGATGGATTGGGAATTTTTGAGATATTTCATCTTGTTTTTGGATTTATATTCACTTATTATTTGACCAGTAAAATTCAAAGTTGTTTATCAAGGATTCATGAGTTGTGTGGGTCAACAGAAATGATTAATAGTGTTATAATCATTATGGTGTTCATATTTATAATTTATTATTCTATTTTTCATTTTTCTAGTTGTTGTAATTGTATTTAAACCAGTGGAACATTCTGATAGTGTTTTTTTGGTTTCCTATAAGGTGAAATAATGACTGATTGAGGGGGGGTCATGGTGACATGATTCTAGGTACCATCATTAAAGAAGAAATTGGATTCCATCACATCTTGACTAGTGTAAAATTGTGTTCATGAGGTGGATATAATGGTATGATGATGTCCTAATCTCTTGTATACCATGTTCGATACAGGGTTTAAGAATGTTTCTCCAATTTTTGTATTTTTTAAATTTTTTCTTAGAAATTATAGGCCTAATTGGAGTTCATGGTAAATAGGTTATGTATTTGATGTGGGATGAATGGGGTTTCCTGGTTTTTGGGCTAGTAATTTGGCTCATGTTTTTTTTCTCTTATTGTTTCCTATATAATTGGCCTACATATAGGCCTTGATAGAAGTCACATATCATAAAATTAGATGTTGTAATTCCCCTCATAGTATGTATAACATTATGTATGAGGTTATATGTGGGTTAATTATGTTGTTTGTGGGTTTTTATGTCCTGTGATTTTTTTCTAGACCCTTTGGATTTTTCATATGTCATTGTACAAGGATAATTTGAATCATATATTAAGAAGCATGGAATGAGAAATGAATATAGTTATCTATACACACCCTATAAAATGGATTAGTTTATTGAAAGAAATGGAGTATGGTGGAAATGGGAAGAACTATGTTATCAAATCATCGAACATAAAATTACTCTTAGATACAAGGAATAGTTATGGTTTCATACCTCTTAAATTAGTGTTTACTTTGGACAAATTTATCCAAAAATCATCTTGAGATGCATTTTTTTCATGATACCAAACATTAAGAGTCTAAATTTATTTGACAGATAATGTTATATCAATATTGAATGAATCGATTTGAGTGAGTTTTATTAAATAAATGAAGAGGTCATGTTACTTGAATATTCACATGATAGAAAAAGATACATGTGTTATAATTTTTTTGAGAAAAATAATCAATATATAAGATTCAGTTATTTTGAAAAATATAAATTCATTACAAAATTAATTTCCAATTGATGATGATATTAAAATGACACTTCGTGAACATATTGTAAATAATTTGAGTGATTTAGTTTCATGAGAAGATTTTAAAAAATTCACTTTGAATTTTTAAAATATCAAATGATAAGGAAATCCCTAGTTATGGAAAAATTATGTTCAAAAGACTTAAGAAACAATTGGATACAGAAAAAATTATTATAGAAAATAGAAATACAGTTCATACCCATAAAAGTTTGAGGAATTCCGATCATAAAATATTCATTTCATAAGGTGAAACAAAGAGTGTTGGAGATATTTTTAAACATGAGGATGGGACTAAAATGATAGAATACGAGCTAAATCAAATTGATAACAATAACAATTTTTATTTGGTGATATATACTATAGATAATAAAGAGATAGGAATAATGGATTTTTTAAAAATAAGATTAATAATAAGGAAGAATTATCATGAAATAAATTGTTTCTTGACTGTAAGGGATACTCTCAAATAAAGGTTATATATTTTGATAAGACTTTTTTACTAGTCAGACAGTTGATATTATCTATATATTTCTTGTGATAAATTCTCAAGGAAATTACAAAGTGTTCAAAATGGATGTGAAGTTTTGATTCTTAAATGGTGAACATGAGGATGGGGTAGAAATTCAACAACTCGAAGTTCTTATACTTTATGGTGATGGTTCTAAAGTATACAAGTTAAAAACTGGTTTATAAAGGATTAAAATAGAACCCTAAGCATGATTTTCAAAGATATTGTTTTCTTGAAATATTTGTAGGAACACTCATGCCATACTACACCACATATGTTTTCAATCTAAGTCTTGCATTCACAGGTTCCAATGTCAGGTAGCCTATCACTATAGGGGTGATGATGATAAAACCATGATTTGAATAGAATGATGGAATCCTAGTCTCATCAACTAAGGAATCCTATACTCATCACATAATGGGATCCTGTTTGAAATTCTAGTGAGGACACTCATGGTTTAAAGTCACATTAGGGACACTCATGATTTATTATTAGATGTTGGACACCACAATTTAATTTACTATAGGGAAAATCATGGTTAAAAGTCATATGGTATCACTCATAGTTTAAATTAATATAGGGATGCTCATAGTTTCATGTTTTATGGGGACACTTAATATTTAAAGGCTTATGGGGATGCTCGAAGATTAAATCCCATTGGAGGAGTTCACCATTTAATTTACATTAGTGATTTTTTGAGGTATGGTGTAATTTGGGATGATGATAAACCATAGTAGATACCACCCACTAGGAAGGAGATAAGATAATGATAACATTGGTATATTGGGATTTAACCTCAATGCGAAATCCTACATATCCTACTATAACTAGAATATAAACCCACATAGTTTAAGTTGTAGAGCTTAAGGTCATGTGACATAACTGGGACTTGCATCTTAATATCATGTGGTAAGGATGAACATGTTGTGAAGGAAGAAACAAAAATAGTTTGATTGGGGATTATAAATTGGTGATTCCTGGTTTGTTCAAACTAGCAAATGGCTTTGGTGGATATTGGTTATGGGGATTACACATGATAGTATGACTTCTAGGAGGCATGAATAATTTAGTTTAACTAAGATAGTACCCTAAATGAGGAAACGGTTGGGTATTACACAAGATGCACCCTATTATTTATTAAAGGTAATAGGGATATATGCTACTACGACCATTCTTGATGTAAAGGGATTGGAGATGAATGTCTACATGTTTGGTTGTGAATATAAAGTTTTCATTAGTGGTCACAGATTGGGTAGTTCTGTGTCCCAAGATTCTTAAATTTTAATGTAATTTAGTCTTACAAAAAATGAATCAAATGAGGGTATTGCAACATAATTTTTGGAAACAATGGAATTGTGCAAAATCATAACATTCCAATGGCATTGGGCCATCACATGAGATGTTTTCTTTCTGAAAAAAAGTTTTTAAGAGAATCTAAAAACCTTGAAAATATATTTAAGGCTTTGTTTGAGGAAATTCAAATAATATTCTAACCTAAAAGACACTATTTCAACATCCTTGAAATATAATGAGTGTATTTAAAGGTCTCTAGCTCATTAAATTGGTATGTTCACAATAGAGTATCTACACACAAGAAAATGATCCTTTGTATTGGGATTTAGATAATAGATTGTGAAAGGGATTGTGCAAGAATGTAACTCCAGACATGCATTTCACTATGAGTTACAGACTTGCCTAACTTGTGTGCCATGAAAATCTACCAACTAATAAAAAATTACTTTTTCTAACAATTATTCCTCCTTGATTGTTTTGGTATATGTTTTAGACCATTAGAAAATTCTCCCTCCCATAAGAATTGCATCTGATGAGAGAAAGGAGGGTTTAATTTTTAGAAATTCACACAACTTTCACATAACTTGCCTAACTGAAATGACACTTATACACTTATAAATATTGATAGGGACCTCATTGGGGACTATGAGAACTTCTAAAAAATAGGGTTACCCTATCTTTTCATGGAACTCACCTATTTTTTGATAGTAATGTGATATTACTCCTTGGATTTCACACAAACCACTAATATGAAGGGGGCTTGTGTGAGAATTTCATTGTGAACTTCCACAAAACTAATATTTAACACTTTTGCGAAGGAGATTTGTGAAAAAATAGACTTTTGGTTAATAAATAACTTTAAACAATCACACTTCACAAAACTTCATCCCAACAACAATGTTTTTTGATGGATTCTCAAGATCCTTCAGATGATACTATTCTAAGGGAGGAAACAATAAACAAATTCATAATTAGAGAAAATGAATATGTTCAAACACTACACTAGACATTAGTTAACCTATATATCACTAGTGAAAGGGAATAAACCCAATCAAATACTCATCCTCTATAAAAAATCATTTTGTTAAAATAATTTGAGATCCCATGAAATGAATTTGAGTCGTTGAGAAACTAGTTAAGAAGTTTAAGGGAGAGTGTGTGGTGGAACATCTAGACTATCTGGAATCTCATGAGGGACCACAACCAACACATGCCCAACCCCCTATGAAAATCTATGTGAAACATCAAAAATCACTTTCCCACAACTAAAGATTCTCCTAAACACTAAATACGTTTATACCACAGTTACACAACTACTATCGTCTGGACCAACTACCACAGATTCAGGAAAGGGATGCGCTGACCTTAAGCTGCGCTAAATTGAAAGCACAGAAAAAAGGGGGGAATTTTTCAGTGCAAATTAAATGCCAATAAATCTACCATTTATCAGCGCTATTATTAGCGCTGATTAATTTTTTTCATAAAAAAAATTATTAAATTATATAAAATTATTATATTTATATTCAAAAATTATTTTTATTTTTATACAATAAATAAAAATTATAATTAATATATATTTTTTACTAATTAATTAATATATATATATATAAAGTATTTCAAAGAATATAATTAAATAAATATATATTTAAATAATTATAAGACTATAATAAATTTCAATAAATAATAAATTTTTTATTAGATTTATTTGATTTATTGTTTTGATGTATTTTTTATATTTAATATATTTATATCTATATATAAATAATTTTTAAATATAAATATTTATAATTATAATTATAAATAAGTAAATATATGTTTCTAATGAATTTGGTCAATAAATATATTCATGTATGAGTATAATTTACATGCATATATGTTATGTACTCATCATGAATGTTCATTTATATATTACACCAATCTTATTATTCATGTTGTGCAAATGTGATGACACATTTTTTATTATCTATACTTTAGTAGGTATATGGTTCATTCATGTTATACCCATTAATCTGTTATGGTCTCAAAAATACTTATAAAATTATAATAAATATATTTATTATATTTATAATTTTAAAATTATATTAAATACATAAATTTCAATTCTATAAATATAAATATAAATATATTTATAATTATATATAAATATTAACAAATATATTTATTTATAGTAAAAATTATAAATATATATATATATAATTATAATAAATATGTTTATTATACATATAAATTTATAAATATATATTATTAAATAAATATATTTATAAAAATATAAAAAAATTATAAATAAATACAAATAGTTATAATTATAATTATGAATAAATATAGATATATTTAAATATTTATAAATTATAATAAATATATTAATCAAATATTTCTATAAATATATAAATATATCTGTTATTATTTTATAATTATTTAAATATATATATATATATATAACTATCAATAAATATATATTTATTATAATTTTTAATTAAAAATAAATACATATTTATATATAGTTGTAATTATAGATAAATATATATTTATTTAAAAATTATAAATTTATAAAAAATATATTTATTATTCTAATATAATGTTTTAAATAATTAAATGAATATATTTATAAATATACGTGCATATTGATAAATAAAAACCACTATTTATAATTATAATTATACATAAACGAAAATATATTTAAATAATTGTAAAATTATAATAAATATATTAATTATATATATTAATAAAAATATAAATCTTATAGATATATTTGTTATAATTTTATAATTATCTAAATAAATAAATTGTTATAATTATAAATAAATATATATTCATTTAAATTATTATCAACAGATGGAGTGAATCCTTTTGCTTTTCTAAGCAGCACTCACAGTACATGTCCACTTATGTTGGTAAATTATAACTTTCCAACTTGGTTATGCGTGGAACGAAAAAACATCATGTTATCTATGCTTATATTATGACCAAAACAACTTGGTAATGATATTAATGTTTATTTGGATCCATTGATCAGGGATTTGAAATTATTATGGGATTGAGGTGTTACATTATATGATGCTTACAGAAATGAATATTTCATGTTGAGATCCATGTTGTATGAGATGATAAATGACTTTCCTGCATATGGAAATTTTTCCAGATATAGTATTAAATGAACTCAAGGGTGTCCCATTTTCGAAAAAGATACACATTCAATTAGGTTGAAACATTCATCAAAAATCATGTTTCTAGGACATCGTTGAATTCTACCCCAAAGGAAAAAGTACCAATCTTGGATGACATCGTTTGATGAAAGTTCAAAAGAATGTACAACACTGTCTACACTAAAAGGTGATAAACTCTTTGAAAAAGTGAAATATGTGGATACTGCTTTTGGTAAATCGTTTTCACAAAAACCATATGAAATATAGTTATAAAAAGTGATTAGTTTTTTTTTGGAATTACCATACTAGAATTTTCTGTACATTAAGCAGTTTCTTGACCCTATGCATGTTGAAAAAAAATGTTATAGTGTTTTCGACACATTGCTAAATGCACCTGGAAAAAGAAGGATGAAATTAAGGCTAGGCTAGACATGGTTGAAATTTCTTTTAAAGTTGGTGATGCCTTGGCCCAGAATGACCAAAGCACAAATATTATTAAAAGAAATTTTATAGGAGTCGAAAACACAATATCATATTACAATCTTTTTCTTGTATGGAAATGAGATCAGAGGGGAGGTCTGCAAACCAAGAAATGTCTTGATCAACTCCCATGTTGGCCAGGTCATCTCCAACTGTGTTTACTTCTTGATAAACATGTGTGATGATAAATTTAATATCGATAAGAGAACGATTAAATTTCATCCATCACATAGTAATCGTCCATGCGACATGAGTTACACCATTCCAAATCTCATGGACAGTGGTCATCGATTCACTTTCTATCGTGAGGGTGTTCCAACAAAAGAGCTTGGAAAAAGTAATGGCATGTATCAAAATTAGAATCTCAGCTTCAAGGGAAGTGGAAATGCCACAATTACCCATTAAACATCCAAGAATCTGACCGAGGTGATTCCTGATGTAAAGACCTGGAAATTCTGTGGAAATATTTTTCTTAAACTCATGGTAATTTTACGAGTCTACAGTTTCTGACGGCGCTTGATTCTGAGGCCCGGTGTGCCCGGAATCAATTTCTGATGTTTTTTTCGGGTACGATCAGTAAACGTACAAGCATGATTTTATAACATTTCAACTGGTGGGAGAAATTGAAATCCAATGGCACCATTGAACTCACAGTGTCGGTGATTTCTTAGGGACAACTTCACCGTAGTTGCGTTTTAATGAGAGTGGAAGTTAGATTCTGGGGGGTTTTTTAATTAAGTTAAATAAAAATAAAAGTCAGCTAATTTTTATTTATTGGTATTTAAAACCTCCAAGGGGAGGTTAGTGGTGAGTCCCACTCACACATAACCTCCCTTGGTAGGATATTATTAGGTGGGGCCCCACGAGCTTTAACCCTCTTGTAACTCTACCTAAAGTGGGGGAAACCCTTGAACTTCCCCCGCTAATTAATTTTCCAGCCCACATAATGATTAAATTGAACCTATTTTAATTAATTTTCATCCATTTGAATTCTTTTTAATTCATGTAGACCATTAAAATAAAGCATATGCTATTATTTTGTTTTGGGAGAGAAATTCTTTTTGGGTGGATCTTTGGAGAAACCTTGGATAACTTTTTCCTCTCCGACGAAGAAAGTGAAGAATTCCATCTTCAACTTCATCAACTATGAACACTTCCCAATGCACAAGCATGAGTATTTGGAGTGCATAATGAAGGCGACGAATGGAGAATCGACGCCCACATTTTCCCACACGTTCGTCAACGTTCATCAAAACGAGGTAGGGGTTTGAGTTTTACTCTCTATTCTTCATTGTTCAAATTTCAAATTGAGAATTTCCTTTTTTTATCATCATAACAAGGATGGTGTGGGCCTCACGAACCCATCGCGGCATGCCGGAGAGGAACCACGGGCAATGTCCATGGTGGACAGAGTAGGGTGGCCGGGTAAGCAGGTCATTGGTGGGTGCTCCACAAGGCGGGACCCTTCGGGTCCCACGTTTCACCCAACCGGAGCCTAGCGCCGGTTCCTTCGAAACCCGCGGGGGCGCGGCACCCCCCACCGTGGCCGGCCTGGCCACGCGGGCCGGCCAGCTTAGCCACACGGGCTGACGCACCAGGACACGTGGGTCAGCCACCAGGCCAGGCCGCCATTGGGTCGAGCCACCCATTCGTGTCGGGTCAGACCCGCGGACCGGGTCGGACCCCTGTTCAGACCCGTTTAACCCGAAATCACATTTTCGTCCGTATCTGGGGCTATGAGTGTCCAAACAACAAACCATGTTCGACGACGGAAGGCTTAGAGTAGTATGGTTCTTTTGGCATACCCCACTTGCGGTATGGATGCAGTTGTGGTACAACTGAGTTGTTTTGAACCAAAAAACCAATTGGGCCCCTAGAAAAGAAATGCCAATAACTCACAGACCGAGCGTCTGATTGGCGCGTTGTCCATCACATTGGGTTCCTTATGATGAGACAGAACTACGGGATACATCAACTAAAGACTTGGTGGTAGTTGATGTATCGACACTTGGCTCGGGGAGCGGAAACTCCCGGAATCGAGCGTGCTATGTTTGAGAAACTTATGGCCAGCTAGGACTGATATGATAGGATCCTATGTGGACCTACTACTGTACCAGGATCCTCCATGGGTTCGACAGTGATGACTTCTATACCGAGATCCTCCGTGGGTTCGACAGCGCTGATACTATTCCAGGATCCTACATGGGTTTGACATAGGATATGATTCAGTGGCTACACCTAATAATCTCTACCCCTCTACATGAGTTGAATACCTGTGTGAGTTGAGTCTTGTCTTTCATTTGTTATCATTGTGATGATTGACTTTACATACTTTGTGGAATGGGTTGTGCTTGGGATCGAGTGTTGGATCTGGGATGTGATTGGTAACTAAGGTATATGTATGGGAATATACCTAAGTAGTGATGGTTGGTACTTTGTGATTGTATCTCACTATTGTGGTTTATCCTTAGTGGATTCTGGGAGACCTTCGAGGGTCTCTGGGTCCCATATTGAGTATTTTTATACTCACCCCTACATGGGCTTCGCCCGCACCTTGTTGGTTCTGTGTAGACGATTGTCAACAGTGATCAAGGCTGAGGGTGATAGACGAGAGGCTGCTCGGAGCTGGACTAAATGGGACATACCTCAAGGATGAGTTTTTTGAGATTTGTACCTACCCTTCAGGTAGGTTTCCCTAGTGGACGATCCAGGAGTTGTGTTCCCTTTTTTACGTGTAGTTGTTGTTCATTTGGGTTTGTATACTGGACCACTTACTTTCAGCACACCTTTCATTTCTATATTAGTACTTGTTGCTTCTACTTATTGTGTTTAGACTGTGTGTGTTACAGGATTAAAGGCAATGCCTTCCCTTTTTATCAAGGATTCACCTTTGGTGCTAGTCACTAGCACCTGGCCTATGTAAGGGGAGCATGGGGTAGTCACGGCTCGGGCCCCGAGAACTGGTCGTGACAAATTGGCATCAGAGGAGTCAGATCTATCGTAGAACATGGACTATGATTCTTTTAATGGAAATAGTGTTATGTTTTTTGGGTGTGGTTATCAGTTTAGGGGAACCAGTGTTGGTGTGGCAGCCGATGTATCCATACACTAGGTCTCTGACTTCTAATTTCGAACTCAGTGCATGAAAACACTAATTGCATGTGTGTTTCCTTTGAAATGTTTTAATCATGATTACTTTTTGTCATCTCACCAGGTATATTGTTTTGACCGTGGAGCACCTATTTCATTTCTGGATGGCCCCACGAAGGCATCCATCTAGGGTTCTAAGTTTTGTACGAGATGGTAGCCCACCGAGCAACGAGGCCTCAGTGCTGGGCCCCATCACAGCGGAGTGCCACTGATACCACTACCCGCTGGGCCACTGAAACCACCAGCTCTAGCAGTATAGAGTTCACACCATCTGAGTGTGTTGCACGAGTTCTATCACCAGAGGCCGCCTAGGTTTAGGGGAGAGATGGACCCACGGGCAGCTAAGGATTGGCTGGAGGCTATTGTGAGAGTTTTCAGATTGGTAGGGAAACCAGCGGACCTCATGTTGATCCTTTCCACGTGTCTCCTACAAGAAAGAGTAGGAAGATGGTGGAGCCCGATGCTCCAGGTGCATGACAAGGCATCACTACTCTGTGCAGATATCGAGAGTCTCTTCTAGCCAGAGTTTGTTACAGCCACCCTTCTTGCGGTGCAGATACATGAATTTTTGTATCTACTGCAGGGTAGCATGCTGGTAGCTCAGTGCACAACGAGGTTCACTGAACTCTTGTGCTACTCCACGGATATGGTACGGGACCCATTCTTCCTGAACCGGACCTTTAATAAGGGACTGAGTCATGAGATTAGGGCTTTGATGATCTCCCTTAGCATTTTGATGCAGGCGGGGTTGCTGGAGCGAACCCTTCAAGGGGAGAGTTTTCTTGCTGAGCAGTCACCAGCAGTGAGACCCACCACAGGTTGACATGTAGCGGAGCCTTCTGCAGCCGACAATAGGCAGATGTCATAGAGGTCCAAGCGGACCAGGCCATCAGGTGGGTGACCCCAGGATACAGGTTTGGTTGTGTGGGGAACAAGATATAGAGCCAGCCATACGAGGAGCAGGCAGTTTTATGCATGTGGCGGGTAGGGTCACATAGGCCATGACTGCCTGAACTTCCATGCAGATGAGAAGAAGACAGTAGAGGGACCTCCTAGGTAGAGGTAGAGGTTCGACCGTGGTAGTCCGCTAGGAGTAGGCAGACGTGGCAGAGGACCTGACCGAGCAGCAGGTGGTGGACAATGTTTTGTGGTCCTACCACCACCACCATCAGGAGGTCCATGCCGACCACAGGGGGCTGGCGGACAGAGGTGGTCTCATCTCTAGGAAGTTGAGGCCTATAACCACGGTGCACCTGAGATGATTTGAGATACTATCTATGTCTACTCCACCCTTGTTGCATTACTTATAGACATGAGTGTGAGTAATTATTTTATTACCTCTTCCCTCGTTTGGAGATCAGATATTCCGACAGAGTAGTTGGCTCGATCCTTATAGCTAGAGACTCCTATGGGAGTAGACTCAATGATTACGCACTAGTTCAGACAGTGTGAGCTTACTCTAGGAGGTGAGAGCTTTGGCTAGGATCTCCTCATAGCGGTGTCAAGGCCTTACGACGTCATCTTGGGTATGGACTGGTTATCCACAGTTCAATCTCAGATTGACTGCATTAAGCTGGAGTTGCAGTGGATCCAACGAAGATCAAGGAAGTAGTTTCTTAGGTGCCACCTAGGAGTGTGACGGAGGTTCAGAGTTTTCGAGGACTGGATGGGTACTATCAGATATTTTTTCCAGAATTTTCCAGAGTTGTAGCACCACATTCATCATTGAAAAATAAGGGGCAACCCTTCATGTGGTCAGAGAGATTCCAGTATATCTTTCAGGAGTTGAGGCAGAGGTTGACTAGTGCACCCATCTTGAGGCTTCTCGAGGAGGGCGTAGGGTATGTAGTTTATTGTGATGCATCAAGGACCGGACTTGGGTGTGTCCTAATGCTGGAGAAATCATTGATCGCTTATGGTTCCTGGAAGTTGAGATAGCACGAACAGAACTATGCTACCTATAACCTAGAATTAGCAGCAGTGGTCTTCACCTTGAAGATGTGGTGGCACTATCTGATGGGAGAGCATTTTATAGTCTACTCTGACCACCAGAGTCTCATCTACATCTTCTTGCGGAAGGAAATGAACCTGAGATAGCATAATTGGCTTGAGTTCCTCTAGGACTATGACTTCGAGATTGTATATACTCCTGGGAAGGGGAACATTGTAGAAGATGCTCTCAGTAGGAGATCAAGCTTTCAGCTTCTAGGAGAGGCGACAGATCAGCTGGCTGCATTGCAGATATCCTTTGTGGATAGAGATGGAGGAGCCATTCTATAGTCTCTCACAATAACTCCTCCACTTCTTTTGCGAGTCAAGGAGGCACAGGGAGGGGACATTGACAGTGATACGCGATGTGCCCAGATATCCACTGGTACCAGTTTCACTTTGGGAGGAAGTGTTGATAGAGTTCCACACATCTCCTTTAGCAGTACATCCAGGAGTGGGGAATATGTATCAGGACCTCCGACGACAAATCTGGTGGCCAAGTATGAAAAAGGCAGTAGCAGAGTTTGTCTCATGATGCCTCACTTGTCAGCAAGTGAAGGGGTAGCACCAAGTTCCAGCAGGATTAGTGTATCCCTTAGAGGTCCCATAGTGGAAGTGGGACATGATATCCAAGGATTTCGTGACGGGGCTTCCACGTACATCCAGATTACATGACTCGATATGGGTGATCATTAACCGACTCACCAAGTCATCCCACATCCTACAAATCTGAGATTAGGGTTCAGTAGAGTTCCTCAGATGCCTCTACGTACGAGAGATCATACAGCTTCATGGTGTACCATCGATGATCATCTTCAATCGATATTCTCATTTCACTTCCTGGCTATGGAAGGGGTTGGAGGAGGCTTTCGGGATGCAGCTTCGCTTGAGCACTGCCTTCCATCCTCAGATGGATGGTCAGATTGAGAGGACCATTCAGACTCTCTAGGACATACTCTATGCATGTGTTCTCAAATTTGGTCACTTTTGGGGTGATCACTTACCCATGGTACAATATTCATATAACAACAACTACCACTCCACCATCGGGATGACACCTTTCAAGGCACTTTATGTCTGACCTTGCAGATCACCTCTGTTCTGAACTGACCTAGGGGAGTCAGCACTTACGGGACTAGAGATGGTGTAGGCTATGACAGAGAAGGTTCTGATCATCCTGGAGTGGATGAAGACAACGCAGGGCAGGCAGAAGTCCTATGATGATATAAGACGAAGACCATTGTAGTTTGAGGATGGCGACCACGTCGTTCTATGGGTCTCACCTCGAAGAGGTCTACGGAGATTTGGCCAAGGTGGTAAGTTATCTCCACAATTCATCAGAACTTTCTAGGTCCTCATTAGAGTAGGATATGTGGCTTACCACATGGACCTTCCACCTCAGTTGCATCGGGTGCACGATGTCTTCCACGTATCTCAACTGAGGAGATACGTTCTTGTCCCTTCTCAAATCTTCGACCATGGGGAGCTGTACATCGATGATGGGGTGAATTTCATGGAGGTTCTAGTGGAGATTTAGGATCTACAGGAGCGGGTCCTACATGGATGTTCTATACCTCTGGTTCACATTTACTGGCAGCACGAGAACCTCCAGGAGAGCACATCGGAGCGGGAGGCTCAGATGAATGCTCAGTAACACCATTTATTTCCTTAGTGTGAGTTGTAGATTATGAGGACATAAATACCTGAGTTGGGGAGAATTTAAAGACTTGAAAATTCCGTGGAAATGTTTTTCTTAAATTCATGGGAATTTTATGAGTCCGCAGTTTCTGACGGCGCTTGATTCCGAGGCCCGGTGAGCCCAAAATCAATTTCTGAAGTTTTGATTTGGTAAGTTCAGTAAACGTAAGAGCGATATTTTATAACTATTGAACCGGTGCTCAGAATTGAAATATGAGGGCACCATTGAACTCACAGCGTCAATGATTTCTTAGTGAGACCTTCACCGTAGTTGTGTTTTAAAGAGAGTGGATGTTAGATTTTGGGGGTTTTTAGTTAAGTTAAATAAAAATAAGAGTTAGCTTATTTTTATTTCTTGGTATTTAAAACCTCCAAGGGGAGGTTAGTGGTGGGTCCCACCCACACATAACCTCACTTGGGAGGATATTATTAGGTGGGGCCCACACAAGCTTTAACCCTCTTGTAACTCTCCATAAAGTGGCAGAAACCCTTGAACTTCCCCCATTAATTAATGTGCCAACCCACTTAATGATATAATTGAATATCTTTTAATTAATTTCCAACCATATTAATTCTTTTGAATTCATATAGACCAATAAAATAATGCATATGAGGAGTGCGTGAAGAATGTGGAGAATGGAGAATCGATGTCTGCCTTTTCCTGTGCCTTCGTCAACGTTCATTTAAATGAGGTAGGGGTTTGAGTTTTACTCTCCATTATTCTTTGTTCAAATTACGGATTGAGAATTGCCTTTTTTTTATCATCATAATGTTGAGGGTGCGGGCTGCACAATCATGGCCTGACGTCCCCTCCGTTTATCTTATCTTGATGGTGATGGTGGTGGCGCAATGGTTTCGCTGGAGGAATCGGTCGCAGCCGACGTGCTGCGATGATACGCGTGGTGACTGGTAACGAGATGGTCCCGAGAAAAATCGACAGCGCAAGGGCTGCCGGGTCTCCTGAGGAGTGCGGTGTCGTCACGCCGTGTGGAGGATCGGATCGCGGCCAATCAAGTCATGACAGTGCATTAGGGGCGCGATGTCGTCGCACTGCGCTGGAGGAAGAAGATACATCCACGAAGGCCACAATGGTCGGACGGGATGGGCGTGGTGCTGTCGCTTCACACCGGATAGGAACTACAACCAAAGGATGCGGTGGATGGAGGAGGATGGCTGGCTGAGCTGGCTGCCGGCAGGCGTTCCAAAAGTCAGGATGATTCGGGTACTGCGGTTCACCCAATCGATGCCTAGCACTGGTTCTTTTGGAAGCCAGGGGCAGGGCACCCCCCACCGTTGCCTGCCTGGCCACGCAGGTCGGCCAACCAGGCCACGCGGGCAGGCCGGCCAGGCCACACGGGCCGTCCTACCAGGCCATGTGGGCCCCCCATCCCGGCCACATGAGCCCGCCGGCCAGGCCGGGCCACCACCAGGCTGGGCTTCCCTTACGGGCCTGGAAGCCACCGGGCCGGGCCGCCCATTCATGTCAGGTCGAACCCCTGTTCAGACCCGTTTTACCCAAAATCACATTTTCATCTGTATCTTGGGCTACGGGTGTTCGAATGAAGAACCATCTACAATGATGAATGGCTTAGAGGAGGATAGCTCTTTTGGAATACCCCACTTGAGGTTTGGACACAGCTGGGGTACAGCCGGGTTTGTTTGAATCTAAAAACCAATAGGTCCCCTGGAACGAAAATGCCAATAACTCACAGATCGGGTATCTGATTGACGCGCTGTTTGTCATGTTGGGTTACTTATGGTGAGTAGGAACTATGGGATACATCAACTCAAGAATTAGTGGTAGTTGATGTATTGATACTTGGATCGAGGTGTAGACCCTCCCGTAATTGAGCGTGTTGTGTGCGGGAACCTTATGCCTAGCTAGGATGGAGATGATAGGATCCTACTCGGACCTGCTACTATACCAGGATCCTCCGTGGGTTCGACAGAAATGATACTGTACCGAGATCCTCTATGGTTTCAATAGCGATGAATTCTATACGGGGATCCTCTGTGGGTTCAACAACGATGAATTCTGTACAGGGATCCTTCTTGGGTTTGACAATACTGATACTATTCCAGGATCCTACATGGGTTCGATAGAGGAGATGATTCGGTGGCTACACCTAATCATCTCTACCCCTCTACATGAGTTGTATAGCTGTGTGAGCTGAGTCTTTTATTTTAGTTGTTATCATTGAGATGATTTACTTTACTTCCATTGTTGAAGGGGTTGTGTTGGGGCTCGAGTGTTGGAGTCAGGCTGTGATTGGTAACATAGGTATATGTATGGGAATATACCTAATAAGGTATGGATGATACTTCGTGATTGTATCTTACTACTATGGTTTAACCTTAGTCGATTCTGGGAGACCTTCGGGGGTCTCGGGGTCCCCTACTAATTATTGTTATACTCACCTATGCACGGGCTTTGCCCTCACCTTGTTGCATTCTGTACAGACGACGGTAAGCAGTGATCAAGGCTAAGGGTGACAGACAGAAGGCTGCTTGGAGCCAGACTAGACGGGACATACCTCAGGGACGAGTTGTTCGAGATCTCTACCCACCCTTTAGGTAGGATTCTCCAGTGGACGATCCAAGAGCTATTTTCCTTTTTTTACTTGTACTTGTTATTCACTTGGGTTTGTATACTGGCCCACTTACTTTCAGCACACCTTTCTTTTCGATATTAGTACTTGTTACTTCTAGTACTGCTTGTGTTCAGACTGTATGTGTTACAGTATTAAAGGCAATGCCTTCCCTTTTTATCATGGATTCACTTTTGGTGCTAGTCGCCGGCCTCTGGCCTATGAAAGGTGGGCTTGGGGTAGTCACAACTCGGGCCCCAAGGATGGGTCGTGACACCTGGAGATAACAACACACCCTTCAGGGCTCAAGTTTCCCTTGGAATCACCTTCAATATTGATTTTGATCCATCCAGGGAAAGAGGATCTCCAGAACACCTCCAGAGTGCGATGTGGTTGACAAAAATTACTGGTAATCCATAGATTATTTAGGATTCCAAATCCATGCATGGTGTTGTGTAAAAGTCCCTTTTGCATCAAATTAGCATCATGTATGGAAATAAGGATCTGAATTCAACCTACATTTAGATTGAGTGAGTAATTTTTATGAATAATAGCATTTGGATCATACCAAATCACATGGTAGAGCTCAGCAACTGCAGTAATAAAAAGTTCTTGATGTGTTGAGAGCATTCTATTTATGAAAATTTATTTAGTTGAGTTTTGAAAGAGTAATGAATAAACCATCTATAATTATAAATTTCAACAATATAGTTCCAAAGAGGAGAGGCAGTAGAATTAGAAAGGAAGAGTTGGTTAGCATCTTCTCTATGTTGATTACAGATTTTACACGTGGAGAAAATTTGGATTCAAAAATATTGGAGGAAAATATCAGTGGGGACTCGGTTGTGAGTGAGATTCTAGATGAGAGTAAATCTCAAAGGTTTAATCCAATGTTTGTTAAAAAAAATTATCCATCTATAATCATTCTCAGAGTTAAAACAATAATGTTTGTAGAAATATTTTGAGTTAAGTATTTCATTGTGATCTAGTTCCCAAATTAAGAAATCATTAGTGTAAGTGAAAGAATATTTTTCAGTGAAATTTATAATAGTATCAGGGAATTGATCATGTTGAGAGTTTAAAATATATTTGATAGTTCTGTTGATATTTTTAGGAGTTTGATCAGAAGATATCAAAGAAATTAAAGGTGTTCTAGTCCATTTGTCCCACTAGAAATTCATAAAAGAGTCTCTAGAGACCATCCATTGGGAATTATTCAAAATATTTGTGATGGGGTGCGTGAGGGAAGGAAAATAGAAGAACTAATTTAGTTATAAATGACCACCTTAAGTTTTTCAAGGAATCTATTTTTGAGAAATGTAATATAATTTGATGTACTATGAAGAAGGTTCCAAGTGAGCCTGGCCAGAAGGGCTTCATTAGAGAATTTTAAATTTTTTATACCAATACCACCATTCTTAATGGGTATGCAATAGGTTGAACAGGGAATTGTCAGAAGTTTTCTTTCAAGATTACTACCAACCCAGATGAAATTCTTAATCGCAAGGTTCATCTTTTTAATAAGACCAACATGCCATTTGTAGACCATCATGGAGTAAACCATCTTGGAGACAATAGTAGATTAAACAAGGAAATTACTACCTGCCATGGATAGAGATTTACCTTTCCAATAAGAAAGTTGATTTAGAATTTGGTCAATAATAGTTTCAATGTGATAGGACTTGTGCTTTCCCCAAATGTATGAAACACCAAGATAAGTGAAAGGGAGGGTTCCTTCTTTCAGACCGATGTCACTGATAATGTTACTTTTTCTCTTGGGATGAAATTTATTCCAAGTTAAAATGTAGTATCTGTTTCAACTAATGGTTTTTCAAGAAACCTCTTTATAGTGTGAGAGAGACGTTTTGAGGTTAATAATGTTCCTTTGATCACCTTGAAGAAAAAGAATGATGTTATCGGCATAAATAAGGTGAGTAGGGGCATTCACAGTTATAGAGACATGGATGGGTTTATGCTTATTCTGGACCACCAGATGGTTGATTGGACGAATAAGATAGTCCTTCACTATCGAGAAGAGGATGGAAAAAATGTTATCACCTTGTCTGACAACTTTGGTGCATTTAAATTATCCCTTGGGAGAGCCATTGATCAAAATATAGATAGATGTTGAGTTGAAAAGAGTTCTGATTGTAGTGATGATAGAGTTACTAAAACCAAAACCTTTCAAGACCATGAAGATAAAGCTTTAGTATATAGTGACAAAGGATTTTCTGATGCCAAGTTTAATATCTATGTTTCCACATATGTTTTTTTTGTTCAATTGATCGACACACTCATTGCAATGATAGATACAGTCTTAAATGGATCTACCCTTAAAAATCCAAATTGGTTCCTAGAAACAATTTTGTTCGTGATAGTTGAAAGTCTGTTAAGAATTATTTTTGTGATGATTTTATAAAGAGTATTGATAAGAGAAATGGGTCTAAACAGGTGAATCTTAGAGGCATTATCTACTTTGGGGATTATGGTGGGAAATTGTGCATTGAGTACATGAGGAAGCACCCCATTAGAAAAAAAAGGATTTTACCGGTTTAAAAACATTGATATGAATCAAATCCTAATAATGTTGAAAGAAACCATTATTAAATCCATCAGTACTAGAAGAACTAACAAGATTCAAAATAAAGATAGTGTCTTTGATTTCAAGCTCCATCAAAGTGTTGAGGAGGAAGGTGTTGTCCTCATCAGTGATCATAAAAGGAATGACCTCAGGAAGGAGGTCTTTGTAAATATCAGGACCATTGAGGATTTATTCATAGTAGGAGATGATATGGTATGAAATATCCTCATCATTGCAAATAAGGTTGTCCCCATCCTTTATAAAGGTTAACGACCTATAGGCCTTCCTGAATCTTTGAAGTGAGTTATAGAGTTTGGTATTTCTATCACTGTCAGTTTACCATGTAACATTAAACACTTGTTTTCTCATATTTTCTTTAAACGTGAGTAAGGATTTTAGTTTAACCAAAATGTTTAGTTCTTGAGTAGGATCAGGGTTTTGGTCATAGGTGGTGCTATTTTTTTCAATATCTTTGATTTATTTCCAAAGAAACATGATTTCATTGTTAACTTGTTTGACTTTAGAGCTACACTAATATTTTAGAGTCTTTCTGATATGTTTTCAATTGATTTTATAGGTTAAGGCATTGTTTTTATGAGACATTGAGGAACAAAAGTTTTAGATGATATGGGTGCACTAGTCATCAGAGAACCATGCAATGTTAATCTTGAAAGGAAGCCTAGTTTTCATGCCTTTGTAGGAGACATTGACCAGGATTGGGTGATTATCATAGTTAAGATTGTGAAGAGTGGTGCTATAGATAGTGTCCCAGTTATCCAAATTAGGGACATTCTTGAAGTCTCTATCTTGTTTGGAGGAAACCACTTTGTTATAATGTCTCTTGTACTAAGTTTATTTTTCACTAGTGAGGTTAATTTCAATGAGACTGTTTTCCTCGATTGAAGATTTAAATTCTCTCATTGAAATAGAAGCATGAGATGGTCCAATTTTCTCCCTTGAGTTAAGAATGGAATTAAAGTCACTCATAAGAAAATTGGGGGCATTAATTCCGGTTCGTAGATATTAGAGTTTATTCCAAACAGTTATTCTTTCTTGATATCTATTCGTACCATAAAAAAGGAGAAGAAATTATGGGTGCCTTCAATATGAAAGGTGCAAGTAAGAATCAAGTCATAGATATAGAAAACACTAATATCCTATAAAGAAGAGTGGGAAACATCCATAATTAATGAGAATTTAGCGTATTATTAATAGTACCATTAAACACATAATTATGTTGAAATAAATATGAGTATTTAGAGGAAAATTTAATTTTAGGTTCAGTAATAGAAAATAACATAGGACGATGGGTATTAACCCTCCTTTTTAAAAAAATGAATGTGTAAGAGTTGATGATACTCGGAAAATTCCAATAGAGTATCTTCATTTAAACCTAAATTTGGGGTTAGAACTCCCCTTTTTCTTTTTTCCAGAACTTTTGATTCTAGTAGACCTTTTAACCTCTTGAGTGTTAGTGGTTTGTTCCTATTCATTGCTAGATGTGATAGGGTTATTCATTGTAGATTCCTTTGTTGGATGATTTATAGTTGAGTCTATAGAATTATTGGAACATAACAATAAAGGATTGATTAATTGTTTAGAAATCACGTTTCCATACTACATAGAGCAGCCATTACTAACTATAAGTGGAGAAATAAGAGTACCTAGAGCCTTTGAAGGAGCTGCGTTCCGCTGTTTGATAGTGTGCAGATCTAAAGGCTAACAATGAATCTACAATAATGTGTAATTATTTTCCTGCTTAATATTAGGGTCTGGTACTAAGGGTGTATAACCATGATTAACATATTTAATTTTTTTGTCACGGTTTGAATAGCCTTATGTATGAGTTTCAAGTTCTTAGGGACAAAATGACTGCTAAGAGAATTGAAGAGTGCAGTGGGAGAAGAAACTAGTTCATTCCCATTATTTTTGGTTTCATTCATTATTTCTAGAGTAGTATCATTGTTAGATATGGAAGAGGTATTGTTCTTATCAAAAACCGATTTCATATTAGTTTGAATTAATGAAACATTAATGGATGGGTCAGGTTTCCCCTATCTAGAATCATCCATTGGTTGAAGCTGCTTAGTGGAACCTTTGATAACTTCTATTTTAGGATCCTATACCAAGTGTGTACTCAACGATTTGATAGTTTCAAATTAATTGTAAACAGTTGTAGTCACCATAGTATTATTAGATTGTGTGATGTAATGTACAGTCTTCAGGTTAGGCAGTGAATTCCTAGATTTTATAGTCATGTCAGATGAAACCATTGTTTTAGAACCATTAAAAAATGTATTGCTAACATGGAGAAGAGAGTATAAGTATTTTTTTTGCAATTGATTTGATTCTTATATCCTAAATTATCATTTTAATTTAATAGGGATGGGTCCTATGAATATCTATTACCCTAATATAGAGTTTTCACATCCATTTTTTTAGAAAAATTTTCCCTAGGGAAATCATAGTTATAAGGGGATGTAGTGCATGCATTTCATGCAATGCACTTCAAAATATTAGGTGGTTTATTGCTCCTACCTAGGGTTTGTTCATCATTTTTTATGATAATATAAATTGAGATCTAAACATTTGGACTTGTATTAGGTTCTTCCTTCATGGATAACCTAATAGTGTCTAAGACCTGAATTTCAATTTCTTCTAAAAGGACATGATCTTTAATGGAGTTGTTGTCCTCTTCAGCAATATCAACCTAGATAGTACTCAATATCCCCCATATGTGTACCAAACTGTTGGATTTTTTCACCCAAGATTCAGAATTCCTTTTGGGGGGTTCAGGAATATCCATCAAGGGGGATTTATCTTTCCTATTTATCCTTATTTCCTTCCAATCATCATTAGTTGGTTGAATTACTTGCTTTCTAATCACCCTACAGTTTTAAATTGTATGACCAATGATATTTCAATGATCACAGAAGGGGGGTTTCCTTTAATATTCAATTATAATTTCGGTTTTTAAGTCATTAGAATTGAAATTAATAGTTTTGGAAATCTTTTAATCAAGGTTGATTTCCACCATAACTCTATCAAATATTCCAAAGTCGGCATTTATGGTTCGGTGATCAATTTGGAGGGGATATACTACGCAGGAAAGAATATCGTTCAGAATTTTTTGGTGATAAATTAACTAATTAAGTCCATGTAATTCGATCGAGACTTATGCCATTGTTTTCCTATAAGTATTCAGATTGAAAGTAGAATCTTAGTTAGAAAGTCTAAGAAATCTGGTTTTAGATTAAGGTTTCATGTCTTCCATACTCTATCTAGATCCTCTTGCATTTTCAAAAAAAATTGAAAATATCAATTGACTATTGGGATTAGTTTTCTAGTTAGAATAATTCTAGCAGTGTGTATTACAGGCATGAAATTCAGATAAATGCCAAGGGAGGTTACCTTTGAGGTAGGAGATGTGTCCCATGATAGAAAATTGGAAAATTTGTGTGCGTTGTTGAAGATAATTTGTGCCCGCTTCCACCGAGAACCACACATCATAAAGACTCTTGAAAAGGGGAGGTTTCATCCTGATTTCTTTACTTATATTTGTACTCTTTAGAGAATATAGGAATGAGATCCCTTAGGATCTACCAGGGAAGGAAAAAATGTGAGAGATATCTTCAGGGGAATCTTTGTTATGTTTTTCCATGATAGGAACATGAACTTGGGGCACCAGCTTTGTCTGAGGAGTCAAGAAGTGGTGGGAATGAAATCAACTATCATATCGAAATCATCCATGATCGAAGGAAATAGGTGAGGAAGCATTAATGGCTTGAGGGTTTTAGAGAGATATGGTCTCCCATCTCACTAGTATCCATATCCTCCTCTTTAATCCATTTATGTATGGCGATTATCATGGTTGACATGGGAACATGAGATGGGTTGGCACTAGTGAAGCGTGAAAAGTGATATTTTCTTCCTCCATCTACTTACACTCTTTCCAGGTAGAAGAGATATCTATTTTTCAACTTCTTGAATGATGTAGTGGTTCCAGAGGGGTATTCATTGAATATTTGGAATATTGTGTGAATGATCAATTTATAGTTAAAGGGTCTAAAATCACATGACTGTCATGTTTTGATGAAAGATATAATTCTTATAGCTTTACATTGCATTTTTTTACAAGAATGTACACCAAACATTAACCAAGCACTATTTCTTCTTCAAAGCTATATTCAGAAAAGTCATAAACCTAGTGAAATTTCCCACTTTAGAAAGGGAAAGTTTCATCATATTATGTGAATTGGAAATGTTCTTCCTGCTAAAAATATTTTATATGATTGTTCTTTAGGTGCGAGATATTCGACTATGTGGTCTAGTACATTATAGATGGATGAAACCCCTTGAATGGTATATGAATATTTTGAATTATTATATCAAAAATTTAATTCATCTAGGGGGTTGTATTCTGAATTGATATATTTTTAGAAATCCATTGAAGTTTTTACCGAATACCTTTTTGGTGTGGAAAGTATTGGCCTACCAAAATCTCATCACACTAGGTAGCTTGTAGGTGAATGGATTTATGGAAGTGATGTTTTCACAATCAATATTACAGATCAAGAATAGGTATACCTTTATGTTTTTCTTAATAGTTTGGTGGTTTCCCCATATGTTGAAACCCAAAAATAAATTATAAGGCATTTATATCCATCAAGGGATGAAATATTGATATAAAATAAACTTAAAAATAGTTTATATCTTGGTTTCAGGACCATATTTTTAAGGAGATAGATGAAAATATGGATTCAATTTCACGATGACTTCGATGCCTAGCCGGAGGACCAAGTGTGTATGTATTATCTTAAAATAATTCATTATTAAATTGTTACATGTTATATACAAATGAGAACAATAAAGGAAATAACATGAAAAATAGATGATTTACACTTTTGGCTAAAGTGATCATGTTTCTGGTACAAAGGGAAGAAATCCAATTTACACAAATATTTCATACTTTGGCATCATCAAAAAAATATGGGAGTTGGATTATAAAACATTACAAGTGCCGATTTTTCAATGCAAGAGGGTTCATAACAGGAGTGTTGTTAAAATAGATGAATTGATATTTGTGAAATTTGATTTTAATGAGAAAGGGTACAAAGGTGAACCATTTATAACATAATAATTGGCATTAAAAGTATTTTATGTTCCAGATCCCAAAAACCAAAAGAGGTAAATTGTTCATTTATCAACCAAAACCACTGAAGGGTCATATGAAAATTCAATTGAGGATGGCCCTTTCATTGGGACAATGAAATCATTTCATAGTAGTCCCAATGTAGATAGTTTTTTGTGTGTCAAAGGAGACCACAAAAAAGAAATTTGGATAGTTGATAAAGTCTTCAAATCCCTTCATCCTTTAAAAAATAAAACAAGAGTTCGATAATTAGTTTATATATTTTTTTGTAATATACATCATGTTACCTCATGTTATTATATGTTCATTTTTTCATTTATGTAATCTAAATTAATTGTTAAACCACTTCTATAAATGATGGGTTCTATACGTGCTAGTGCTCTCAATCCTGAGGCATAACAGGTCTATAAACCTGTTGTTGATCATTGTGTAGAGGAAAGAACATATGCACGTTATGGTGCTCCAATTCCTAAGGAAAAATAGGTTTCTCAACCTTCTATTGATTTTAGTGTAGAGGAATGACCTTTGGCATGTTTTGGTGCTCCCATTCCTGATGAATAATAGGTTTCTCAACCTAATTCAACTCCCAGTGCAGAGGTACAATGACCATCTACACATTTTGATGCTACCACTCTAGAGAAACATATTGATGATGCTGAATCTGGGGAAATGGTATGTAACAAAGGACCGATGATTCAGAAAAAATAGAAGCATCGTAGTTTAATGTTGTTAGAAAAAAACATTATGGTGAAAGTCAAAGGAATCAAATACAAGGATGGATGGGATGTGTGGGGACAATATGTTAACCCCAATAAGGCCATTTTCAATAGTTATATTTCAATCACCACTCAGCAATGTGTATTGATTGCTGTAGATTTTTGGCCTCATGATTTGTCTGGGATAAAATCACTGATGTGGGATGATATTTTCATAACATTATGATATCATTTATTTATTATACTATAATAAAGAAAATGAAACATGGACTTACTCGTCATCATCCATTGTAGAGTGAATTTATAGTAGATGAGTCCCATAAGAAATATGTATTAATGATCTATGAAAGGATTCACATAGGATTTCAAAAAATTCAAAAAATTCATCATCTTAAAAATGATGAAGGGAATATAAACTCGCACCCATTACTTATCTATGAAAACATAATAAACGAAGTAGAAAGGGATGCATTTATTTTCCAGCGTACAAATGTGTATTTTTAGGTACATTGTGGTCATTATTATGTTGTTTGACGATGTGTGTATTCATTAATTTGATTGACAATTTTTTATTTATGAAATAGAAAATGAGTGCAGGAAATAATGAATTTGCGGCATGACCAATGTACCTCTATCGTAAAGCAAGTATGTAGTATGCTTCACTTGAAAAATTGTAAATATTGTAAATATACCATAACAATTTGATATGACATTAAACAACAACATAATTATGTTCCATTGTTTATATGTAGATTGATTACATCAAATCCAAAGACACTTCCATCCCACACCATGTGCTTTGGAATGAGGAATGTGTAAATAAATATAGGATACAAATAGATAAAAACATAAAAAAGTGTGGGAAACATGTGTAAGTATTAAATAATTTTTTTGGTTTAAATCACTATTACATAACAATGATCACTTATATTCCTATGTTTTCTATCTGATATAGTCAAAAGAATCAACAACACGTGTATCAGAAGAACAAATACTATCAGTGGCCTTGAAGCATTTAGAACAGTATGGTTATGTTAGAGGTTCGGGTTTTGCTGTGACACCCCAAACATGTTTTGAGAAAAAAATAGGAGGATCATTGTGAAGAAATGAAATGGATGAGAGAATGAATAGATACCCTTGAATAATAATTCAAATGGAAGAGAGTGATCATGGAGACTTTTAGGGGTGGAAGAAAATAGAAGAAGTTACTCAAGAAAATCCACAGCATGGAGATCCTACCCCACCCTCACCAGCTATGAGGCATTACATTCTCAATGAGATGTCTTAACTGAGGTAATCAATGTTTTTATAAGATTTTCTTTGAAATTTCAATCAGACAGACACTAATACCGTTCATGTACTGATTATATAAAGGGTGATAACAATTGTTATTTATATCTATCAACATCCACCCAATGCCATGTAGGAAGATCTATATTGTTCAATATCCAAAATGATATGCTACATAGCATACCACTTCCAACAGGTCATGTGTGTGTGTCGATTAGCATAGCCCATGAGATAAGTACTAAGATACATATCCCAATTTATGAGGAAGATATTTATTCAATCAAAAAATTTGTTGGAACACTCATCGCATGTCCATCACATCTTGTTAAGAAACAAGTTTAAACGGATGTAATTATTTCGAATTTATTTTTAATGATAAACCTTTAAGAAATTATGAAAAAAAGTCTAAACCAATGAATGTAATTATAGAGATACAAAGGTAAGTGGTTGAAATGAACGAATTACTCAAAACCATCTAAAGGATTGAAAAATGATCAAGAAGATCTACCAAATGCACTACTACCCCACCTATTCTATATCCACATCAACTATAATTATAGTTTCATGTGGATACAAGGTTAAAAAATTGTCATAATCACATTGTTGATTTTGAAGAAAATATGTACAGAGAGAAATTTCAATATTTCATTGGTGTTAAGAGTGTAATTGAAATCCTTGACTATGATTGGCTAGGAAGCCCAGTTGTAAATATATACTTGAGGTATTTTTTCATGATTTTATTTAACAAAATTTGATATAATATGTTAATTATGACTAAATGCATTTCATATTTTTTGTAGGCATATATATGAGAAACAATTGAATTGATTTTCCAATGAAAATAATTTAGGATTCGTTAGTCCTCACATCTCTATAGAATAACGAAAAATCGATACCAATAAAAATAGACAATTTAATCATATCAAATATATTATCATTTCTTTGATTACTTATTCATTTTTTTTTTGTTTTAAGGTAGGATTGAATTCTCATTATGGTAAATTTAGATACTCCAAATATCTATTTCCTAGATTCAATGCATTGATATCAAACAAAATATCCACACATTATCTAATTTTTCAATAAGTAATACACTACATACAACATTTTAAAAATAAACAATTAGTTATATAATTTATATTATCTTTTAATGAGGATTATAATATAATTTGAAAGTGAATCAATATCATGAAAAATAAGGAATGAGGCCAGGGGATAAGCATGAGAAAGAAAGAAAGTTCAACTACTGGACAATTATAAGGGTATATATAATAAGATTTGATTATACAAATAAATATCAAAACAAATTACTTATTCTCCTCAATGTTTCTGTATTATCTAAACCAAAATAATGGAAAAAATTATGGTTATTATGTCTGTATAATAATGAGACAGCTCATATTACATGAATAAACTATAATCCCTGAAGAGGTATTTTAAATGTTAATTACTATTAAATTTAAAATAATTATTAATCCTTTGTGTATTTATATTTTTCCAATACTTCTAATACTGTAAAAAATAATCATATTCACAAGATGGTATTGATTTGATAAGAAAGAAATGGGCATCATGCCTGATGGATAAATGTAAAAAAATGACATAAAGATGTTAATTCCATATAAGTATTGGATTGTTTCATATTTATGTATAATTTAATTATTTTAAGTATTAGTCACTTAAGAATTGTTTTCTTATACAAGTGGATTATTTAGTATGAGTACGGGTGGTTTGTTCAAAGATGATCATGCTTATGAGAGATTAGGATTCGAGGATGCAACTCCAAAATCAACAAGTAGTCAATGTTTTTTTAATATACTATTTTTTTCCTCATAATATTACCTTTTCTCTACTGCATTAATATAATCTAAATTAAATGTGTGACTACTCATGAAGAAAATGTCTTCAATAGACTTATTCTCCCTCAAAACCATGTCACCCTTTCATTGTAAACATTTATCACATTCCTTTAAAGGAAATGGAGGTAACATGAAGGAAAGTGAAAAATGTTAACATTGTAGTGTTACCATTTTAAAAAAGAAAGAAAATAAAAATCATGGTAATTCACAATGTGGTTGGTATGACTCAAAGTGTATCATTTTTATTTAATTAATAAATTTTGATATAATTTTTTCTACTATTTCTAAGTTAATTTCCTTATTATTTTTATATAATACTTATTCCGTTTTTTATAGAACTTTTAGGAAGTCATGTTTTTCTTTCAACAATCTGCAATAATCTAGAAATGAGAGAACACATTCCTTTCAGGTGGAAGAGGAAACCCATTATTGAATGAAATGTGAATTTAATCATAAATATACATCTATAAATAGATTTATTAGTAGTTGAAGGAAAATTATGACTTCCCAAAAGGCATTCCATGAATATTTTTCTGAACGGTTTATTAATCAGTCATAGATCAATTAGTCGTACCTCCTTCTAATATAGAGTGTGATCAGTGTGAATCAAAGTGTATGTTTTTGGTTTATAATATTATTTGATCTTTTAAGATTCGTGTATTATGAACAACCATGATTTTATCTCCAGCTCATGATTATGATATATGATATGCAGGCTATGAATTTCTAATGTTAATATCACCTTCTAATATCTTTATGCTCATGTTATCCTTATATGATAATTGTTATATCCATTTCTTAAACTTATTGAGAATATATGATCACCATTTATTTTGCTTCATATACTTAGGTGATTAAGAATGATTTTAGAAATGATATGAATAAGAATCTTTGTAGTAAATAATAACATAATGAGATACTCTTATGAACTAGTTCTTCATGTTTCCATGTTTCCAAAAGCAATAGACCAAAAAAACTCTAGAATGGATCATTATGTTATGTTAGGAATATTAATCTACTAAGATGTGATATCTATTGATGAAATTCTTGGGTCAATATAGTTGGTATTAATGTAACTGACCAACTCAAAACCTATAAAAAATAATAAGTGACTAGTATTACTCAAAGGGTCTTTTTTTATTTCAAAGAGACATTATTTTTTGTAAAAAGAATAAGTGACATACTTAAAACTATGAAAATTCATTCATATCATTTTTATACTTTAGTAAACTGAACTATAAGTCATTTTTGATGTGCAAGAGTCAATAAAAACTCAATATGATACATGGTGTGTCTGATATGACGTTAATTGTGTATTTTTATATTAAATTGACAATAAATTTAGCAAAAAGAACAAGTGGCATACTAAAAACTGAGAAAAAAAGAATTCATATTGTTTTAATACTTTATGGTAAATATCCATGAGTCATTTCTGATGTGTAAGAATCAACCACACCTTAATATGATGTACGGTGTGATATTTATGACTAAAAGTATCTATTATCACTTTAAAATTGACATTTTAATTCAAAAAACACAAATGGCATATTGAAAACATATAAAACTCATAAATATTGTTTTAATACATTTTTAAAACAATATAAATGTCTTTTTTTATGTATATGAATTAGCCACATCTTAATATGATTTACAATGTGACAGTTATGACTTCAAATGTCTCTTTTTATTTAAAATTGACATTAATTTAAGTAAAAACAACAAGTGACATACTAAAAACCAAGAAAATGAATTCGTATTGTTTTTATATTTTAGGGATATTATCCCTGAGAAATTTCTGACATGTAGGTGTCAACCACACATCAATAAAATGAATAGTTCAAATGTTTTGACTCCAAGTGCGTGTCTTTATTTAAAATTTCAATTAATTTAAGTAGAAAGAATAACTAACATACTGAAAACTGAGAAAACACATTTGGATTATTTTTATATTTTTGTAAAATAACACATGATTCATTTTTGATGTGTAGGAGTCAACTGCCCATCAATACGATGTACAGTGTGGATGGTATGACACCAAGTGTATCTTTTTATTTAAAATTGACAACAATTTAAGTAAAAAAAAAAGGAAAAGTGACATACTGAAAACTGAGAAAAACATTTTTATTCTTTTAATAATATAATAAAATGATCCATGGGTCATTTTTTATATGTTGGAATCAACCACACCTCAATCTAACACAGGTTCTGACCAGTATGACTAGAAGTGTCTGTTATCAGTTTAAAATTGACATTTTAGTTCAAAACATGTCACTCACCGAAAACTAAGAAGACACACTCTGTTTGTCATGATAATTTTGGATAATGATAAGTAAGTAAATTTTGACATTTATGAAGTAGTCTCTTGTCAAACTCATGCATGATGTGATCTGTATGACTCATAATTCGTGTTTCCAATTTAAAATTGACATTTTAGTTCAAAAAACACAACTTTCATACTGAAAAAAATGAAAACACATTATTAATATTTTTATACAATAAGAAAATGATCTATAAGTTATTATTTACATGTAGGAATCAGCCTATCCGGAATCTGAATCATGGTGGGACCGGTATGAATCCAAGTGTTTCTTTTTATTTAAAATTGACATTAATTTAAGTACAAACAAAAAGTGACATACTAAAAACTATAAAAACACATTTATATTGTTTTTATATTTTATAAAAATTATACATGAGTCATTTTTTATATCTAGGATTAAACCACACCACAAAATGATGCATGATGTGATGGGTATGACTCCAAGTGTATCTTTTTATTTAAAATTGACATTAATTTAAGTAAAAAGAAGAACGTACATACAAAAACTAATAAAATGCATTCAGATTGTTTAGATATTTTAGGACAATGATTTATGAGTCATTTTGGAGGTTTAGGATTCATCTTAACCTCAATAATATGCATGGTGTGACTGGTATGACTTTAAGTGTGTCTTTTTTTTTTAAACTGGCATCAGTTTAAGTAAAAAGATCAAGTGACGTTATGAAAACCAATAAAACACATTCCTATTATTTTTATACTTGAGGAAAATGACCCATGAGTTATTTGTGATGTGTAATAATCATACACACCTCAATCCGATGCATGATGTGTGCGATATAACTAAAAGTGTCTGTAATCAGTTTAAAATTGACATATTAGTTAAAATGTGTCACTCACTAAAAACCAATACGATGAACTCCAATTGTCTTGATAATTTAGGAAAATGATTAATAAGTAATTTTGGACATGTATGAAGCATTCTTACATAAAACTGTCACATGATGATACCAGTATGACTCATAATAAATGTTTCCATTTTAAAATTTACATTTTAGTTCAAAAAACGCAAATGGGAAACTGAAAATAAATCAAACAATTTCAGATTATTTTTGTACTTTTAAAAAATGGTCTATATGTGAGTTTTGACATGTATGAATCATATGCACCTCAATCTAATGCATGGTGTGACTGGGATAACTCCAACTGTGTCTTTTTATTTAAAATTAACATTAATTTATGTAAAAACAAAAATTAACATACTGAAAACTCAAAAAACACATTTGGATTTATTTCTTAATTTTTTTTAAATGATCCATGAGTTATTTTTTATGTATAGGAGTCAACTGAATCTCTATATAATGCACGGTGTGACCAGTATGACTCCAGGTGTGTCTTTTTATTTAAAATTTAAATTTATTTAAGTAAAAAAGAACAACTAACATACTAAAAACTAATAAAACACATTTTTATTGTTTTGATATTTTAGGAAAATGATCCATGATTCATTTTTGATGTTTAGGAGTCAATAACACCTAAATACGATGAAAAGTGTGACCATTATGACTTCAAGTGTGTCTTTTTATTTAAAAATGATATTAATTTACGTAAAAAACAACAAGTGTCCTACTGAAAACCAAAAAAAACTCATAGGATTGTTTTAATATTTTAGGAATATGATTTATGAATCATTTCCGATGTGTAGGAAACTACCACATCTTAATCTAACATGCGGTGTGACCAGTATGATTAAAAGTGTCCATAATCGGTTTCAAATTGACATTTTAGTTCAAAATGTGTCACTCACTAAAAACAAATAAAACACACTCCAATTTTCATTATAATTTAGTAAAATAATTCATAATTCATTTATGATTTTTATGAAGAAGTCTCACATTAAACTGATGCATGATGTGACCGGTATGAGTCATAATGGATGTTTCTAGTTTGAAATGACATTTTATTAAAACAACAAAGATGACATACAAAAAACATAGAAAATTCATGTGGATTGTTTTGATACTTTAGTTAAATGATCCATTAGTAATTTGTGAATGGTATGAATTAACCACACCTCAACATGATGCACGAGGTGACCGATATGTCTCAAAATGTGGCATTATTTTAAATTGACATAAATTTTAGTTATAGTAAAAGTGACATACTCAAAACTAAGAAAACTCATTCAGATTATTTTGATATTTTAGGACAATAATCAATAACTCATTTTACATCTTCAAGAATCAACCCCAAATCAATAGAATGCATCGTGTGACTAGTATAACTCCAAATTTGACTTTTCTATTAAATATTAACATTTTATTAATGTATCATTTCATATAAATGATTAATTTATTCCCTTATGGTGTTAAAAACATAATATTTTTTTTATATAAGCCGAATATTTTTCTCAGGATGACATGATTTTTTCAACAACTAATACCATGAGTGGACATTTTTGAGAGGGGATCATGATCATCAAAAGATGAAATATTAATGTTTTAAAATGTTTTTTGGATAATTATAATGTAATTATATAAAAAAGTATTTGAAATGTAAATATTATTGTTTTTTTTGTATATACAGCGGGTGTACATTTTTTTATTCATGATGTAAATTAAATTTATATATAATTGTTTGAAATTATATGTTTTATATAGCATTGTTTGAGATTACATTTTTTATGGGTGTGATGTTATATTAACAACCCATTACTTTCATCTAGGGATTTATCAGTTCTATTTAAAGTGCTGATAAATGGGTACTTTATTAGTGATTTATTATCATTGATAGAGTCCATACATTATTAGTGATTTGATTGAAAATTATTTTTTAGCATCATTAAAAACATATTTTCACACTGTTATAGGGTATATATGTAGTAGTGACCTCATGATGGAGTTTTTGATCATGTAGTCCCTAGGTGCATTCTCATTCGAACTATTCCAAGTTGAATTCATGATTAGTCTATGGGAACTTCACTAGATCTGGTGAATTTCATTACTCAGTTCCATGTATGAAAGGTTCTTTCCAATTGTGAATTCTAAGCAGGATATAGAGAAGACTCCTATTGTTAGAGGGGACACTACTTAGGGAACTAGTGGAAGAGTAGTATCATGACCCTCATCTATACTGAGATATGTAATTTAATACATGGTTCCCATTATTCCTTGACATTCCTCACACATAAATACTAGGAAGGTGGAAGTAATTAATGAGATCTCAAACATGCAGAAAAACCCAGGTCATACTATTTCATTTTATACTAGGTATAGTACATAACATTTATCTTTAAGATTAAATTTTGGGTTCCCTAAATATGAGTTATGATACATTACAATAATTTTTCCTTATTGGATAGTTACTACTAGTTAAGGATTCTCATATGGGTGTTCTTTCAACAACCTTTATCCTGGTCATGTGATAGGTGTATAAAAACCTAATAATCATGGATCTACTAATGTTGGTGAAGCTATATGACTTATTAGGGAATGTGAGATGGAGGGATATTCTGATTCATCTATATATCCCACTATAAATCTTTTTTGGGTGGGTTATTTTTCATTTCCGGGTGCATCAATATGAAAGCCTGATATCCCCTTTCAATTTGAATAGTGGCTTTAAGCTAATGCAACTCAACATTATTGGGCTATTACTTATTCCAATTGATGAAACCAAGATATATGTGATGATTAGGTCACATTAGTGGTTATTTACAACCCCTTTCACAATAAAACTAGTGATATCATGGATGATGTCCAGGATAACATGGAGTATAGGTTTTACCTGATGGCCTAAAGAGGTAGTGTGTTGGTCACATGTAAAAATGATAATATCATTTATGTACCATACACATCATACCAGTTTTCATTAAAGTTCTATTACCTCCAATGTATGTTACACAAGTACACATTAGGGTTCATGGTGTGTGTCACAGAAATGTTATCCAAAAACTCTATAAAAACGCTAGTTACCAAGGATAGAATAAAGATAATAAAAATTCCAAATCCCATTAGGATAGACCAAGAGTATTCCTTGAATTAAATGATAGTGTATCTTGGACCCATTCCAAGGAATCTAATGCTATGGGAAACAATCAATGTATCATTGTGGTTAGAAAATAGTAGGGGGTTCTACAAGGGAAGCTTGATAACTAAGAAAAATGGATACTATTGTGGTCATGGTAGCTCTTGGAAAACATTTGGGAAATTTCTTAGGGTGTGGAATCTCTATTGGTGAAATGTTTCCTTAAAAAAGTTTTAAAACACGATGAATCTTCCAGGTAATTAGGGTAATCTCCCTAGATAGCTTTGATGATGAAAATACGGTCAATACATGTTATTTATAATGATGCAACATATATTGAAGCTTGAAGAGAAAGAACAAGATGTTGGGGAATGACACATGTAGAAAGTTATGAGGAAAGAATCAAATATTGGGTATATCTTTTCATAGTATCTATATTTACAATATTGAATATATAATTCCACAATTAGAGTTTTTGGAATACATAGATGTTCTATTGGAGCTCATACGATCCCATAATAATGGTGGAATTCACCTGTTGGGTGATGTAATTGCTCAGACAGAAATATAGTGATGCCTTGGGAGAATAACTTGATATAAAACCCAAAATTTTGAATCAAATGGAGTCTACTAGTGAAGAATCATGGGGAAGTATGACATATGATTTTAAGGCCTCCCACTAGAGAGAAGAGTCTCTTTCTGTTGATGATTTAGAAGAACTCACAGTAAATAAAGTAATTTATAAAATTCTATATCTATCATAAAATATCTATTCAATCCAGAGTGGGAATGAGATTTGACACCTTTATAGAAGGGAAATGAAGGAGGAAAAGAGGTCTCAGTCTTGTCTAGTAAATCAATTTCCTTTGCGGAGGCATTGGTTGGATCCATAATTCCTCAATCATCTTATTCGCAACACTTACCCGTTTAGAGGCTTAGGGATGGGTCTATAAGGGTGGTTACAGACCCAGATGATATGAATCAACATATTGTGATTAGTAATTTTTCAATCTAGGTTTGTATTTCTTATGAAAAAGGTGTCAGATAATGGTATTATGTTTACCGAAAGGACAAGCTCTCTTAATGTTGTGGTTTCACTAAATGGCATCTAATTCCTATTTGGAAGGGGTACTTCCACATCATCCTTGAGAAGAAAGTGGAGTATGAGGTAGCTTGGCAATGTAGAAAACATCATCTAAAACTAGTATTCCTCAGGTTTTCCGAATGGGATCCCAACCTTTACCCCTTCACTCAAAGACATTCATTTGCACAGGTTTGGTCAAGAATTCACGGGGTTCCCTAGTTATATTGGCATCCTAAAATTTTAAGTGATTTGGTGCTAAGAATTGGAACACCCTTGAATATTGATCCGTGAACTGTAAATGGTGAACCTGTCTTGTATACAAGGTTTATAAAGGAGATAAATATAGAAGTGCCTCCACCAGACTGAATTTCCCTGGTTGCAAATGACCACCATATGGAGGTAAGCATTGAATTAGAGAACCTTTCTTGATTCTGTAATAACTGTAAAATTGTTGGACACACTCTACAGTAGTGTCAATTGGTCCAGAATATGGTCCAACCTTCCAACATTAACAATTATTGGAGATAATTTTCCAGAGGGAAAATGTTTATGTTGTTGATAGGATACTCAAGAATGAAAATGAAGCAAATAAAGGGTTTTGATGGGAAAACACGGCTAGGCTAGTTCATCGTGGGTAGCTTCGGTGGACGACAACGATCTCATATAGGATGGTTCTTCTAGAAATGATGTAATTATGAAGGAGGAAATAAATATGGAATCTATTCCTAATGAAAAGATGACAACTGAAAAGGTTACAGAAACAGCAGAAACACATTTCCATGACTTTGAAGGTACCAACCAGCTTTGTTTATGCATTCTTTCCATTTTTATTGACATGCAGGATGAGGATTTCTTAATGGATCTTATTTCAAGGGATTTGAATGATTCCCAATGTAGTGTAAAGTCCTTATATATGAACATAATAGAACAAAAGTTGACCATCAAAAATGGGATGGATATATGTGATCTACCCAAGAAGCTGATGGATGATCATGCATGCATTACACATGTCGGGGATCTAGCAGAGGAAGAGTCAACTCTAGCTCATAAGAAACCTGAGAAAATTAATAAATTAGTTAAATATATCCACATGTCTATGGAATAAAACACATAATGAAATTCAAAAAGAGTTCAACAATTGGAGAAAAAAACATCAGGGGGTTCTACCCCTTGGCATCAATCACAATGAATATCTTATTCTGGAATTTCCAGGGAATAGCAAACCATGGAACAAAAGGTTCTATTAGGCTCCTCGTAGTTAGGTATAACCTAATATAATTGGACTCTCTGAGCCAAAGATGTACTATCCTAGCTATGGCTATAACTATGATTTGGGTGGATACACTTTCATGGCTAGTGGGAAGTTTGCCTCTATTCTAGACAGATTATGGCTACTGTTCAGCAGCCGCTTCGAGGATCCTATTGTAGTAAAAATTGATGAACAAATAATCACATGTAACATCAGTATGTCTTGGGAAAAAATGTACTAATCAGTGTTCTATTCTTCAAACAACTACATTGACAGAAGACATCTTTGGATGAGAATAAAGGATTGGTCCAAGAGAATTGATGAATCCTGGGTGATTATTAGATACTTTAACTCCATTCATTATTCCGATGATAAAATTGGTCTTTTTCAGAATATTGGGTCTATTAAGGACTTTAGATCATGTGTTTAGGAGGCTAACATTATAGAGATAAATCTTATTGGATAAAAATATACCTGGTAGAGAAGGCACTTAAGTGGAATGAGAGCAATCCAAATTGACAGAGCCTTTTCAAATGACGCCACTCATAGAAATTAGAGAACACTTTCTTGTGTCATGTTATCCAAGAAAAATTTGGATCACCATCTGATTTTGGTTAGTCTCATTGACAACATGGGGAGTATACCAATCCCATTCAAGTTCAATAATGCATGGTCTTCTCTATTAGAGTGCTCCAAGATTATCTAGGACACATGGGGTTCAGAAAGATCCAATATTAACCCTCTAAGTCGCATGTTGAAACTCATAATGTTGAAGATTATATTGAAGGATTGGAGAAAAAGTAAATTCATCCTACTGGATGGAGAAATAAATGTTCTTATATTATTATTGCATGAAGTTCAGGAGGAAATCACCAGGACTGATTTCTTGGGTGATACCTTCCAAGAGGATGAGATGTCTTCTAATCTTAACAACTTCATTAGAATTATAGACAATATAATAAGGGATACCGTTAAAATCAAGTGGATTACTGATTGAGAAAGAAACACTAAATTTTTAATGCTCTTCAATGGGTCAGAAGGGAAAATTGGCTGCTTTCTCTTATTAAAGATGGAGACTATATTCTTGATGACAGATAGGAGCTCTCCAAACACATTGTCTCTCACTATTTCACTCTCTTCAATGGCCCCCAGAATGTCTCCAAGATTAGGGAACGAATCATTCCTAGGATGGTCCCTGAAGAAGAAAATTCCTTCTAGCTCTCCACTCCTATGGAATTGAAAATCAAGGAAGTGATCTTTGGACATAAAAAGGGAGCTCTCCTAGAATAGATGGTTCCACAAATCATTTCTTCAAATTCTACTGGGAAGTCATGAAAAAGGAGGTGTGAAATATGGTTAGACACTTTTTTAGTTGTGGGTTCTTGACCCAGGATTTTATTGCCCAATTCATTGCTTTGATCACAAAGATGGATAATTCTAGTGATATCACCTAATTCAAATAGGTCTCTCTTGTCAACACAATTCATATGGTGATTACCGAAATTCATGCTAACAGACTTGCAAGAATATCAGATAGATTCATATCATGGAATTAATTTGGCTTCCTCAAAGGTATAATCATCAAGGATTCCTTGTTTACTACCTCAGAGTGTGTGAATATACTCCATAAATCCACATGAGGGGGAAATGTTTCTCTTAAGCTTGAAATTCAGAGAGCTTTTGACAAAATGGATTGGGGTTTTATAAGAGATGTTCTCCAAAGTTTTGGTTTCCATTCTACTTTTATTCAGTGGATTTAAAGATTTCATGGATCAGCACACATTTCAATTCTGATCAACAGGTCCTCAATAGGATATTTTCAATGCTCCAAATGAGTAAGGCAAGGTGACCCCCTCTCAGTTACCATTTCCACCATTGTTGAGGATTACCTTAGCAGGCTTCTTATGCACATGGTGGATAGAGGGGATGTAAGCAGCATACATGTAGCCAGATGTACCTATACACCTTCTCATCTTTGGTTTTCTGATGATATCAAAATCTTTTCTCAAAGTCAGAAGAAGAATATTAAAAATATAAAACAAGAAATTTCACACTCGGAAAGTGTGTCAAGTTAGAAAATAAGCTATAATAAATCATTAATTTACTTTGGAACGGGAATTCCAGTCCCAAGGAATACTTCCATCATAAATTAATTGAGAATAATGGAGGGAACAATACCTTTTACCTATCTTGGAGTCCCCCTCTTTTGGGGAAAGACTAGGGAATCCCATTTCCCTGTAATATAGAGTCAAGTCAGGAAAACCCTTACTTCGTAGAAAGGTAAATCTCTTTCAATGGTGGGATGGGTGTACCTTTTTAAGCATGTCCGGATTTCTAAACTTGTTTACTCATTTACGGTATACTCTTGTCTTGCCTCAGTTATTAAAAATGTCAACTCAATGATGAGGAATTTTGTTTGGAGTGGAAGAATATTGGAAAGAATGGTCATCACCACCCCTTAGAAAAGTTGTTGCATGACTCACCCATTAGGGGGTCTTGGAATTAAAAATATACACCACATTAACGTGTCTCTTCTTTCCCAATTTATCTAGAGAAGTATCAACAACAACTCTAAATCTCTAATGTTTCTCAAATCAAGGTTTCTAGATAAAATGATCACAGGGAACTGGAAGTACATGGAATCTTCTATATGGCCTGGATTGAGGGAAATATCCCAAAGGATTGTGGTGTCTTAGTATGGGATGCTCAATAAGAAATCACCTCTCAAACTCTTGTACGATAACTAGTTGGGCACTCCAATGGTTGAGTAGATTGGTACACTTTTCCTGTCCATCGAACATGGCATAACTATCAATGATCAGTAGGAAAACATGGAAACTCTTTCTGATGATATTACAGAAATTATCCCTAATTATGAGTTTCAAATGCAGGAAGACATGATCATTTGGGAACATTCTCCTAATGGAATACTTGATTACATTAACTTCTATCAACACCTGATTCAACAAATCACCCATTTGATTGGAAAGTATAAAATATGGATTCTCCCCTCAAGGTACACACTACTATGGAGGCTTGCATGGAATAAAATTCATAAATATGAAAACATACAGTGTGTGGGGATTTCCATCTGCTCGAAATGTACCCTCTATCAAAAACACATAGAGGATGTGAATCACCTCTTCTTAAGCTGTAAAACTGTTGTCTCTCTATGGATGATGGTCCTCAAAATTTTTGAAGTGAAATCTGTCCATGATGCCTCTCTCCAAGATTTTTTGAAGGCCTTTCTATGTTTAACTTCCTCAAATAAGGTCTCCATGATATTTTGGGTATCTTGTGTAGAATTTTTGCACACCATTTGGAGAGGTTTCAACCAGGTTATTCACATGCATAAAAAATTCAGTATCCATGGTTCCACGACCCAAATTCTTGAGGCTGTCTAATTTGAGTACATAACCTATGATGTGAATTGAAATAGCTCGGTTAGTGATCTAATCATCCTCAAAAGTCTGAATGTTAAAGGGAAAGTCCCCTCACCCTAAGACCTTTTTGAGGGTTTTTGGAATTCTCCATACCCTTGATGGATAAATTGTTACATGGATGGTGCCTTGAGGTGTACTCTGGGACCTATAGGTTTCAACGTTATTTTCAGAGATCAGAATGGAGATGTTGTTGAATCTATTTATGGTCCATGTAGACATGACAATGATCTTGATGTGTAAATCAATGGTTTCATCAAATTGGTGTGCATTGAAAATCAACGTAAATATAATGCGGTATAGTCGGAGTCTCACTCTACTACCATCATGCAAGTGGTCAGGATGGGTGTGATACATCTATCTTGAAGCTGACAACGCGATGGGAAAACTTCTTACACAAGATTTATTCCATGAACTATATCATCAGGCATACTTATTTCGAGGTGAATTATCTTTTGGATGATCTTTCTAATAAGGGAGTCACTCTAGCTCTCTATCTGAAGATATTCATCTCATTTTACAATGGGACAATCCTTAAGGAAACTTATTTATGACTTTTGTATGACTTTTACTTTTATATAAGATCCTTTGAGCTCACTTTTAAAAAAAATATTAAAATATAAAATTAATTAACTTATCGTCATATACTTATACCAAAATTAGTGATTGAGTATTCTCCGGATCAGTAACTTGAGCATTCTCTGAGTAGGAGAAATGAGCAGCTGTTATGAGAAGATAAAATGGGGGTTGTATATCCCCAACTCCCATGAATTTCTCGTAGTATATGAGGTGTTACCTCCTAATGATTCTGGGGAACCATCGGTCACTGAATATCTGCATTGTCCAAGAGTGCTAATAATTATTCTAGTATGGGTCTCAACAGAAAAAAAAAAATCAAACCCCTCTTTTTGAATACCCCTTTTGGATAATTTGTATTAAATTACAAATAATTTTCAATTGATGGGTTTATATTCATATGTGAGGTGTCTCTTGTGGTTTTTGGAGAGATTCTAAGTGATGTTGAGGGGTTCCTGGTGATGGATTCTACCTCATGTGTCTTGATCCGTAACAGTCTATCACACATGGCGGATAGACTCATCCAAGTATCAGGGGATCCTGTTAAGTAGGTTTAATCATTTAAGAACCTCTATATTTTAATATAGGGGGTATTTTATCTCGTCGTTCATTATGTAAAAGGTGTATTTTCACTTAACAACCATTTTTATATACCATATTCCACACAAATATACAAGTTTCTATTGATGTTTTTTCATAGTGGATTAGGTGATTAGGGCATCAACGGGACTAGAATAACACATCAAGGACATGATAAATGATGAGTTTGATTCGAAACCTAAATTAACCATTTCCAAAAATGGTTCACCCATCAATGCATCAGATCCATTTAATGATTCATAGGTCTTGACCATTCAAGAATCTTCCATGATTTTATAGGTAGATGTACTACCATCTAGAAACCTGGGAACTTATACACCATTTCCTAGCTTATTAAAAGTGGTTCTTGAATATGGAAAAAAATCTACTTCTTTCATAATTCCTTATGTACAATCATGCACCTAAAAATGAAGATGAATTGGGTGTAGACATGACTAAAGACTACCAAGTGAATTGGAGTATGTCCTAGAGGAACATTTAATTATTCATCACATGCACATACCTATGTCTGATGGGGAGATATGTAGGAAGACTCTATCAATGACTAGTGAGCGTGAGATTTGGTTGGGTTGATTACAGTACTCTCAATGTGACGATCTATAATTTATTATATGATTGGGTCCATATGGAGGCATTAAAGTTCATATCTACCAAATCCACATCTATGGAGCATGGTGTGGAAGTTCTTTAGGTGCTTCAGTAAGAGATCATTGAAGGGTAGGTAGCATATATTCAACTACCTATCATTTCATGAATCTAGGAAGAGTATTTTGGGGATTTAAGAACATTTTTAGCCATAGCTAAATCCACAAAATCCAAACATCTTCTCAAATAGTGGAGTGAAGGGCTCAATAAAAAAATTCGATATGGGTGGCTAAGGCACAACTACTAGTAGAGACAGGTCAAGTGAATATAACCAAGCTATACTAGTTTATCGAATCTTACATACAATGATTGGTTGAGTTTGGGTAGATTATGGCTTAGGAAAAAAATAAGAATAATTTTTATTCAAAGAGATGCTCCGGCCTATAGATAACCCACCTGGTTTTTTTCATGTAATAAAAATTGAAACTTACTCAAACTCCCTCTTTTGAAATATGTTTCTTGATCATGTTAGTGAAATATTCCACAAACCCCATCTAATCCCACAAGATTCATTATTAATATGAGAAATAAAAGAAAAATATATGTTCATTCATATTACCAGAGAGTTCACAACAATGGTGTATATGATTGGGTTAGAATATCTCATCCAAAACTACTGTGAAACCCCATAATATGGTGGATTTGGATTGTTTTGATTCTAAGATATTTATTCTCCTAATCAATATATAAAAACATATGGGGTGAAACACCACGGGTGTTAAGATTCTACTCAATAAAAGGGTGATGGGAAGATGTAAAGTAATGAATCCAAGAGTATGAATTGATATATCCAGGGGTGGACATTTTGAGGATTACTATTGACTAAATTTGAAACATGGGTTCCATTATTATATTATAGAAATATGAGTAAAAATATAAAGGAAAACCATAAACCATGTTTGTGTCCTGGGTACTATTACACTAATACCAAGGATTTTTTTTCTTCAGGATATGTCATGTGGATAGGAGGTTGGCTGAGACCATGTAACTATACCATCACTATAGATCAAAGTGAATCCATTAATAAATGAAGGAGAATGTAAATAAAAATATGGTAACATAAATTCTATGTATGAAATAGTGGGATGATCCATAATATTTCAAGTACTCTCAGGGTTGCACTATCATGCAATGAGCATATTTATGGGGAACACCAAAATAGATGGAGGACCTTTAAGCTAGTGAGATAGGTATAAATTCTAACCCAGGTGAGATATGAGAATAAGTTTTTACTATGCTCAAATAAAAATACCAATGATATCCTAAAGGATGTAATTTTAAAGTTTTAGAACATAGCCTGATAGGGGATAGTTATTAAGTTTATATAACATAGAACATGGGGACAATAGTTTATGGTCATGAATCATGGACCATATCTTTAAAAGGGCCTCATAATCACAATTCCTAGTGTGTAGAAGTAAACAAATGGAGGGAGCATCATAATGGTTGATGAGATTGGATGAATGAATATTGATTTCTATGTTTTTTCTAGGATATCCAAGCATCATTACATGCCCTACATAGAGAGAATAAATCTATATGTAGTTTTTTTAGTAAATATTTTTTGTAGATCTAGATCACCCTCTCTAAGGTGTGAATGCATATGGGTGACCTCATAGAGATGGGTTATGACTCCAAAAAATAACATGAATCATTTCTAGTTTCCTCCTTGTAAGAGGGGAGGGGAATATTGATCTATTTTGTTGATAAACTAGTATAAGGTATCTTGTTGTCACCACATACTCTGTTAAACAAGAATTAATACACACACAGTTTCCGGGGTGGTTCAGAAGGTGACCAACACCAAAGTCAGGGTATATTTGGATTCTAACACTTCTCAAAGGGTGTTGTTATATTAAGAAAGAAATAAATAATAATATAGTTTAGAGTAATTTGATAGATACAATTCCACAATGTTTAACATCATGTGAGGGGAAGTTGATCATGTATTTTGACATCAAATGGTGAGGATAGAAACCATTCAGTTTAATATCATATTGTAAAGCTGATGAATAGAAATTTTAATGTCATATGATGGGAAAATAAACCATAAATAATGAATTCATGAACCTAATATTATTGGGGGATCTTCATTTTAAATCCATATATCTAGGACTATGGGGGTTCCCTGTATTTTATTTTATGAATCTCAATCGTGTTTTCAAAGTGATAAACAAAAGACTCTATGTTAACTTCATTCATGCTTGGCATGAGAAACATGAGTCAATGGAAGATTAATCATGTTCCATGAGAACTCATGATAATAATAAAAAGTTGGGGTAGGAATGTTTCATCGACCACTGTGTGTAAACCTATGAATATTGAAAATCTATTGGCTATGATCTAAAAAATTGATTCAACCTACCAATGTGTAAAAACAATAGAGGGTGATATCGAGGGTGTTAAAAATACAATTGAGATGAGGGATGCGGAAAAGGGGTAAATTGTTACTTGAAGAGTTTGAATTTAGTATTATCATGAAAAATAAGAAGAGGAAGACCATTTACCTTTTTCAAAACATAGGTTTCACTACTATACCATTAAAAATTTGGGTTAAAATGTCTAGAATGACTATTAACCATGTTTAAAACATGGGTTACACCACATTGATGCAGAGAATATTTCTTCTAGGATGTGTAACCAAGAAGGGAAGTGGTCCGATATGGGGGTTTTTCATTATCACCCTAGATTGAGGGTAATAAATTTGGAAATTAAAGTTTTTATTGGAAAATTAAAACTATAGAGGCAACACATCGAGGAAAATAGAAATAAAATTTACAATGTGGTTTAGGAAACCTAAAGCTACACCCTCGTGTATTAAGAATATCAATGGAGTGCACATGGAACTGTGGAGTTTCAAACCCATGAGAGTCATGAGAAAGGTTTGATTGTACCTTAGGGGAATCTAATATAGTCCCTAATGTGATGTAGTTTAATTGTATATATCTTTGACTACATATCTAGAGTTTAATGTCATACATATTTGACTGTATGGGTGAGGTGATCTATATATCAATAGCTGTGAAGTTAAATTAACATGAATTAGGGAAAAATTATAATGTAGACTACCTTGGGGAGAAGATGAATTTTGTTTTCATGTCATGGTGCTTAGACTGTGGGGAATAGATCCTAGTTTTTTTCATAGAGCAGAAACCATGGGGGGATAAGGAAGTCTATATGGAAAATGGAAAGGGAAAACACAATTTGAACTTTGACCAGATTCCAATATAGAAAACCTAAAACATGTGAAAATAGTTTGAGTTCATGATTCTTAAACCATGGAAGGAATGTAATTCAAGGTCATTCAACCTTTGAGTATATCATCGAGAGAAGTTTCATCTTAATTCTATGGGAGAAAATGGGGCTTGATGAAGGGGAATTGAATATCAATAAAATGTGAAAGATAATGGGAGACCTATAGATGAATCTATGATAAGAGATGTGGGAATCACTACATATCCCATGGAGTGGGAATCAATCCATATATAGGTCAATGAAAATAGTAAGGTGGGTGAAGAAAACCATAGTAAGAAAGGGTGTATTATGATAATCCAAATTTGTATATACATTTTGGATACTTTCATTCATGATTAATCCTTATTTACTTGATAGTAGACTAGTTTTTGATGTGTTTTTTGTAGGGATTAAGAATTTCAGGATAAAAAGATGAATTCTATATAAATTGTATAAATCATCCTTACACATAATGAATCATAAGTACATGATGTGTACTCCTTGAAAAGACCATTTTTCATCTGAAATTATAAGTCGTGAATCCCAACTAAATGGTGTTCATTAAGCAAAGGATGTGTATCCTAGTAACATGTCATATAATATTCAAAGTCCAAATCTAAATATTACAAGGGGTGAAATCATTACTTGACATGACAAAGTTAAACATAGTTGCTGCTAAAGATCAAATCCAAAAAAATCCCCAAAGATCCAAAATATTTAGATGTTTGGGAAGATCTAAAGTACATGATGTGAAGATCATTTTTTGTGGCATGTATGTTTAAGAGTATAATAAACAAAAAATTAGTACATGACATGAACTATTTACAAATCTTGTATCTTTTGAGCTCTATAAATATTCCAATTCCCTCAACATGTAAAGGAGTGGTTTTACTAGGGAACTCCACTTGTTACCATATATTGTTATTCTTTTTTTTTCTATTTTCTATTATATTTATATCTATTTATGTATTTTATTAGTCTACACATTCTATTATTTCTATATTCAATTACATGATCTGTTTGTTGATCATCATTTTTCTAATATTCTATTTCTAAAAACATTTTCCTTGCAACTTCGACTACCATTGCGTTCTTCATTATTTCTTCATCCAAGTTTGTATTTAAATTTTTTTTCAGGATTGTAATTGTGAATTATTCTATTTTCTGACATTTATTTTCTATTCCAATCAAGTTGTGATCTATTTCCCCATTATTTTTCAAATCCTTTAGGTGTGACTAATCCACATAGGGTTAGGGGTTGAAAATAGGGTTGGTTGAACCCAATGAATATCTAAAATCAAAATCGGTTAACCCTATGGCTAGTAACAAAGTTAAAAAAAAATATTTCCATTCCCTTTCATTATTCCTAACTATCGAAGGTGCATGTTGAATGATAATGGCCTAGTTAGAGAATATTAGTGTATAACCAATAGCATATAATTATTTCTTCCCAGATTCCAAGATTCTTATTCTTATGTTTTCGATTAATATTGAACAAGGAGGCTTCTCAAGCTTAGTTTGATCCAATTGGTTGACCATATATTGGTGTATTTTTTCCACTTTTCATCCTACACCAATGTTTTATCCATTTTGATATTGAGTATTAACCATTTTTGATACCATCAAATTGACCTCAAACCTTTACTTTAATACATTTTAAGACCAAATAGACGTAGATTTAGTCAATCAAAACTAAATGGGATTTAATGTGAGGAATCTAAAAAAGGTTTTGACCATTCGGTAGCCTTTATAAAATGTATTTATCATTGGGTTCTACCACAAAATTTCATTTAATTTTCTATAGTCATAGATTATTGTTTGGTAAATAAACAATTAATCTGATCACATCCTGTTGGAATCAACGATGCCTTCAGGGTGCATAAAATTTTAAATCCATTATTGAGGATAGTTAATCCCAAGCATAGTGACCATTGAAAAAATCATGGATTACCTCACCCCCTTTCTTATTTTTCCTTCCCCGTTTCCTTTTATAATTTTCTATTCACAAAATAGAACATGTATCCACCTTATTTCGGTTAGTATATGCACCATGGACCCTTGACTCACTAAAATATCTTAGACACACAATAACTACTTATTTTTTATCCCGAGAATAATAGAAAAATTAGTGCATGCCACCACATGACAATGGATGAGCATAACGATCTTGCACTGCCACATCTTTAGAACCCCCAATATGTGCTACCTGAACTTTAGGCCATCTAACCATCACTGCAGGAGCACACCATAATAGAAAATTTTATATCTTCAATTAGCATAGTTCCTCCCAGCATTGTACACCCCCCAATTTAGGCACACACTTTTGAAATCAAACCAAGACTCATTCATATAATCCAAATCATGGGGAAATTTAGAGGGATTCCAAGAGAATACCCCCTTGGACATATTTCAAATTTATTAGATTTTTTGTGACACATTTCACAACTAGGTCTTTTCCTCTGATGCAATCTGACTATGATTTTTGTTTTAATTCTTATGCAACATAGTCAAGGATTGGAGAAAAATAAAAGTTTTCATGTTATTAATAACTTGGAAAGGACTATCCAATAAATTTCTTGGTAAATAATTCCAATCGATCTGAAGCTGGATAATCAAAACTAAGATTCAATGTTTCATCCAGTTAGATATAGAATCGGCCTGGAAAGTATGGGACTAACATAAATAACTAGCCTAAATGTTCACAAATTTTGGACTAGATGTGTGGATACATTTGAAGAAATTATAATAGGGACTCCAGCCTACCACTTGTACTATTTTTGACATTTCCATTGAAGTCAAGAATATGTTAAAGACACTTGAAGTTGAAAAATCCATCTTGGATGAAGTTTATCACAATTCCAGCCCATGAAAGTGTTATAGAGGATTTCCTCAGTATAGAATCCATCAGGTGGAGGATACCACATGCTTCAAAGCGCATGTTAAGGCCCTAACCAAAAATCTTGAGTCTTTTCATCTACCTACATCAACATCACCCCCTCTATCTCACATGATGAAGATACAATCATGTGATATGTACGGAGGATATACCCATACCACGAATTAAGTGAATGTATAGAGTAACCCCAATTCCAATATTTTAATTAGATAAATTACAATCCACAATATCATTAATACCAATAGCCCCAAAAATATCAATAGAAAAACATTCAATAAAGACCATCTTAGAAGTTACGACAATAAAACCAATGTTGTTTTCAAAAGAGGAGTGGTTAGGTGCTTCCAAGTAATAAGGGGCCACATTTTTACCCACCACAATTTCTATCTCCACAACCACAAAAGAATTGAACAACATTTTTCTAGATCTCAGTAGTTCCCATCATCTCTGCAGAAACAATATAAAAAATCTCTAATAAGACCCCTAATACAATCCCAACCATTCGAATCCAATCTCAAAAACCTTCTCACTACATTTTTGTACAAACAAGAACAAAGGATGAAAACTCAAGAGAAATAAATATTGACTTAAAATCATACCCTATGAAAGCTTAATCATCACGTGGGTAAGATCTCTAAGACTTTATCCAATCGACTATTGGGTAATTTTCTCGTAATACCAAATCCCATCTAAGGGAGGAGGCTAAATCTGTAGTTTTTAGGAACATAAATATACTAGACTTTTAGAAGAAAGATAAAGATGATAAAAACAATTGAAAGAATATGATAAAACTATTTTGGTGAGAACTCAAGAGATAGAACCAACTAATAAAGTTCTTTTTTAACATATTCTTGAAAAGGATAATTTATATTTGGTTCCACCACCATATAAAATCTAGATCCTCTTTCTTGAAAGTATGAAACAAAATGAGAAATAACAGAAATATAAAAAATTACATGAGATTTTTAAACAATAGAAAATCAATATTCCATTTGTAGAGGCTATTTCACAAATTCATTCTTATGAAATATTATTTAAATACTTAATCTCATGTAAAAGGAAGAGGGAAGACTTCACAGTCATGACCCTATATTAAGAATTATTCAGAGTTGTCCAATGGAAGATGCTTCTAAAAATGTGTGACCCAGAAGTTCCTAAAATCTTTATACTATAATAACATGCAATTTTCGGAGATCCTTGTCAAATCTAGGAACAATTATTAATCTAATGCCTATGAGTATCTTCAAGAAGCTAGGGCTTGATGACCTAAAACTAAAAATAGAGGAACTCAACTTGTATACCACACAACCAGTCATCCTAAAGGATTTCTTAAAGACATATTAGTAATTGTTGGAAAATTAATTTTCCATACTAATTTACTCATCTAGGACATGAAAGAAGAAGTAGATATTCCATTCATTTTTGGAAAACCATTTATCTCTATTGGGAAGTCTCAAATTGATATTAACAAAGGGATATTTGTATTTTTAGTTGTTGAAGAACATGTTTCGTTTTATTTGGTGGAGGATGTTAACAAAAGTGAATATTTGTGGAATTATCAAGCCATATCTCTTACTTGTAAGAAATATGATCACGTGACCAGTATGGATATTAATAAAAACTACCTCCTATTGACAAGGAATCTAGTGCTCACAGGAACATGAATTATGTTGCACCTATGATGAGGAACTTTGTACCACTATTATTCAACTTTTTTTATGATTAATTATATATGTGGCGTCTCATCACATTTGAAATCATTTTAATAGAAGTATGTCTAGATATATAAAATAAATTAAGTGTTGACTGGGAGGAAAACTAGGATAGGTTATAGGTTTAGGGAAATTCATTAATGTGGGATTTGGTTTATAGGGTTTCTTTCAAAATAATTTGAAAATTAAAATTTTACTTTTTTAATTAGTTGATCAAAAATAAAACAGTTCGTGTAATTGAAATACAATAGTTTAATGTTTTGGTAGAATGAAAAAAAGAAAATACCAAGAATTAAACATATAGTATCACATATACGATGTGAATTTCTCAGGACTCTTTTAAGACTATGAACATAGGGTTGACAGTAGATTGTTCATACCTCCCGTCCGCCCCTCTGTCTCGTGCGCAAACCCCCTCAACCTTGAACCTCAGCCACACATCCTCCTTAATCAATGAAATTACTACTTTACATCCTCTCCTACACTACCTTATCACACTTCCTCATCCTCTGCCTCTTCAATTTCTACATCTACAAGTGGCGCAAACCAAATGTGCATCTCAGGGCGATGATTCTCTGCCACCCATGAACAATGTTATTAAACCACCTCCACCATGTGTGGATAGAACTCCCTCACCCTCGGCATCCTCTTCTACCATGTCTCCACATTTATACACATACCATTACACTAATAGTTAATCCTTTGGTGATTAACCACACCTTCACCAACAACCATGCCTTTATATTTTGACCCAGAACATCATATTTGATTCTACCATCTCTAAGATAAGCCAATGAGGTCCAAAAAGTACTTGGACGTGGCTTTGCTCTAGAAAATTCATGTCCAAGGGGAGGTTCTTGAGATTATAGAATATTTTAACCTCTCCGGCATCATACTTTTATGACATGATACAAACAGGGATCTCATCATTTAGTTCTCTCCCACAATGGATCTCCATATAGTGCATGTCATCTTTCACCTTGGTGGTAGGCCTTGGGACATAACCCTTGGAGACATCGACCCTAGAATCAGTTTCTACAATAAGGAGTTCATCCCTCTAACATTTTTAATCATTTATGATACTTTAACCATCAAAGGTTGACTTTCTTGGGCATTGGTAACCAATTGCCTAATATCCCTAGAGCTTCTATGACCATCACACAGCAAAGAGAACCCAACTATAGGGTGAAACCGTGTAGATTCTTCATCAGGATCTTGCACATGCTTGATTAGAAAGAGGATATTTTCTTGGAAGCATCATCTAGATAGAGTTAATCATCCTTTCCTAAGGGGTTATCTTCCCAAACATCAACATGGCCTTCTAGTTTGCATTATTTTATGAGTCCATGGTACAATGGGCCCAATATACTATATTAGGGGCAGCATCATCACACACAATGCATGACAACTCAATACCTTTAACATAGCACAACCACTTTAATCTATTAGGAAGATGGGTCCCATTAACCTTATTAGTCTCTATAGGATGGGGACCATGAGGAAGGCTAAAGGAGGTACCAGTGGGCCCTGAAGTACTTGGTTGACCAGGCTTTAGCCCCAGCTCAGGATCCTACTTCCCTCGCTGATCCATCAGCCCAAAATTCCACATCATCCCCCACTTCCACATCCACTCCATCAACCCCATATACCCCCAATATTTCACCACCCCTTGCACAATAGTTTCCCAAGAAACCACCTCCACCACTACCCCAACTTCAACCGCACCCACCCCACCACTCCACACCGACTACTTTCTATTTTTCTAGACCATCCTATAGAATCAGTGGAAAGTTTTTTCATTTGTGTGGTCCATTAAATGACCCATAACACTTTAACACCCCTCCCCACTAGAATCCCCAACTACTACCCGTGCACCGCATTCTGATTGCCCCTCTTTTGCATCAATTATAACCCCCCAACACCACACCTGTCGACCTACCTCCTGACCTCACATACCCCGCTTCCCAGAAGGAGTATCTTGTAGTGAAATATCGATAGGTAAAGTTCCCCACCTGAGTATCTTATCAAATGTGCTCCTAATATATCTAGCTGACCGAAACATAACCTCCATAACGATCTACACCTGGTCTTCTCCTTCCTCAACTTAGCCTACTACCTATACATTGACATCTAATATGATGGTCGATCCACTAGTCCCAAAATCCATTGATGAAATTCATATCACAGCCCACCACTATGAACCCACTATTCAGGACTAGACTCCAAATGTTGAAATTGGAAAAATTGTCTTTACAATCTAGTTATATCTTAACACCTTCCCCTTTTGTACACTATTTGGGTGTCCCTTATTATAATCATGTTTCTTCTCATTTTTCCTAACGTATCATTTCTTATATATCGATGGTATATATTTTTTTGTCTTAACTACATTCTACCTTATTTACATTTTTGATTCATTACTTTATCCAAGTATAGATTTTATGCTAATTCTATAGTCAATGAAGAGCCAATTATTCCATCTTCTAGTATTCTGATCAAGATCTACCAGCTTGTCACTCTCCTATAGTGGTAGGTTGAGGAGCTTCATCTTAAGATTCATTCTCAGTACGGGTCCCCCCATGACATTCTCGAATTTTATTCCTACTACATGGGATTCATGCTCTATACACCCATAAGGTGGTTTTCCCACCAACAGTCCCCACAAGCTCAATGAAACTACACCCAGTTCTTGTGGGAGGCAACACACCTTTGAGCAGATATAAATCCTTGACTGATTCTTTTGTCCATTCATTTTGATGATGAATACATTGTTATCATTTTATGGAAGGAAACCTGTATTTTTGTTTCCGTTATTTTATTCATGTTCATATGATCATTTTTCCTTTTTCAAACATATTATATTCATTAGTCACGCCAAACATAATTTTACTCCATTAGTATATTTATGTGATTTGTCTACCCCATATTCTGACAATATGCACCATCTCATTTTTCGGTTTCTAAATTGGTCAAAACCTACATAGTAACAATTTATCTAATTATATATTTTTATTCTAAAAATTATTTACAGGTAGCATGTTGTTCAATAATCATTCAATAATTTTCACCATGAAATGAGTTTCACTACAGGTTTCTCTCGATTCCCTATTGTCAATTCATAAAAGGCCATTTCAATTTTCAATACCCAATAATTTATTTATATCCCATTATTATTTGAAGAACAGTGCAGAAACTTTCTCATTTTATGTGTGGGGAAGTCTCTCTTAAGATTTAGTGTTGATACACACAGATTATTTCATTTTTTCATTAGTCTAAGATAAAAAAAATCATTTAAAGGATCCTTTAAATTGGAAATATCTTTACATCCATTTAAATAAAAGATAAATTTAGGATAGAGATTTGGGAATTCCATTTTTATTTTTATTTTTATTTTTATCATCATTGCTGATTTGAGTACTTTAATTCCAATTTTGGTCTCTTTCAATTTCTTTTGATTGACATATTACTAGATACTATGCCCTGAGTGATTTCCAGTTATCCCCCCCCCATTCGAGAGAGGATTCCTGAATTACACTACAATATTATTTTATGATAATATTTATTGAAATATTCTTAGGGAATGTAAACCTGTTAGTAAATTAATTGACATATTATTATGGCTATTATTGGATAATTACACTATTAGAATTATTGGGGAAATCTTTGATAAGATGGTTTTCTTAAGACACACTGATACAAGTCTCCTTTCATTGCTCGTAGGAGCCTTGAATAGACTTGTTAGGAAGGAGTTGTTTCAATCCTATTATACCTTTCCACCTTACTCTTGGTATGATTCATGATTTCCCTTTGAATAAGTGTGGGTGAATTTTCACTATAGATGGACATGAGATATTGATACTAAGTAGATGTATGGTGACACTTTCACGTTATTGATATAATGTGTTCCGTGATTACTTTTTGGATTTTATATGCTCACCCAGTTCTATTGAATTATATATATATATATATATTAGGCATGTAATAGGAAGGTCAAAAATCACCACTTCCAAACCAATGAATCTTACAATTTATTATATGTGCTTAGATATTGGATGTGATACCTACCCTATACATGATTTTCAAACGCTAAACAATAAGAAAAATATTGGACAAAGGGAAATTTTTTTATACTTACTTGATATACTCATGGACCTAGTTTGAGTTGTTGTATCATGGACACTTTTTTTTCAGGAGGAGTTTCTTAATTTCACTACTCACACTTTTAATGAATTACACTATAGATATTACCCTACATTCGAGCTTGATTTTTATTTTCTACCCACCTTCCATCAACCTCAAATACATTTACACCTTATTGTTGAATCCCACATGATTAATTTTATATTTTTCATTACAAAGTTGAGAAATTAGAAAAAAAATCAAGCCTATAGTTAGGACATGTATTTAGGGTATGAGCACAAATCCAGTAATATTTTACCTTGAGGTATGAGATAAAATTTACAGTGAGGTAAATTGAAAAATGGGTATATCTTTTGAGGAAGAATTATGTAATTTTAATTAATGAAAGAAATAATATGAATAAAAAACTTGATTATGAGGTGAGACTGATTTTATATATAGGATTAATTTATGAGGACCTTCTTTTTCCACTTTCACATAGTTTTATTTACCTGGTTGTAATGAATGTTTCTTATTTAAGGATTTTTTTTATTTAAAATCCTTATTTATAATATTTTTGATTGAGGATAATAAATTTTTCAAGTTTGGGGGAATTTGATAAGGTGAACTTATATATATAGTTTAGATTCATTTAATTCAGGATTAATTATGATTTGCATGATATTAAAAAGGGTTTTTGATGCATTTTTACAGGGATTATGAATTCATGACTTAAAGGAGGAATGATGAAAAATGGTAGAATTCAACATTACACAACATGAATCATAATTACACAATGTGTACTACTAGAATAAACCGCATTAATGTTGGAATTAGAATTTTTGAATGAAGTACATGATGTGTATCCTGATTAAACCATATTAAATATTCAAAGTCAAAATTCAAAGATTACAAGGTGTGAAATTAGTACTCGCCATGAGAAACTTCAAAACTAGTTGTTGTCGAATATTCACGCCTAAACATTCATGAAGATCCAAAATAATAGTTTATTATTTAGTGGATCTAATATACATGACATGAAGACTATGTTTACACAGTGTAAGTGTTGAATCAAAATCCAATTAAATATAGTACATGATGTGGACCATTTACACATAAAGCATCTCTTGAGATCAATAAATATTCCAGTGCCCTCGATGTGAAAAGGAGAGCTCAGACCCCATAACTCCTCTTCTTTCCTTATTCTTTTCTTATTCATTTTTTTAATTATTCCTATCTCTATTGATTTCTTTTAATACTATACACATTTATTTGTTGTTTTTTCCAATTCCACGAGGCATTTGTTGATCATCATTGTTACAATGTTATGTTTCCAATATCGTTTGACTTGTATATTTGATTTCTTCTATGCTATTCATTGTTTCATCATCTAAGTTGTTATATTTTTTATGATTTCAATTGTGAAATTATCGGGTTTCTTCCTTTTAATTTTTTATGTTAACAATATTGAGGTTTACTTCCCCACTTTTATTCAAATTAATCATGCACGAATAATCCTCTTAGGGTTAGGGGTATAATTTAAGGGTGTTTGAACCTAATTAATATATAAAATATAAAATGGATAACCATTTGTCTAGTAACTAGTTCTAAAACAACTTTCAATATCATTATCTTACATTATCCCAGACCATCTGAGGTGGAAGTTGAACAACCATGACCGAGTTGGTGAATATTAGGATAGGTCCAAAAGCCTATAATTATTTATTCCAAGAATCTAAGATTCTTATAATTAGGTTTTCAATTAATCATGATGATGTTGGGTTTAATATCTTAGGTTGATCCAATTAGTTATACCAAGATCAATTGGTATCTTTTTCACCTATTTGTATCCTACATAATAGTTCTATCCAGAGTTAGACTGAAAATTATCATTTTATGATACAACAAAATTATCCCCAAAATTTTACCTTAATCTATTTTAATTCCCAATATTCTTAGATTTATTAAAAAAACCAATGTGAGTTAACATGATGAATCCCACAAAAGTTTCTAACCACTAGTTTGCTTTTCTAACAAGCTGCCTTTGTGGGATCAACCCTAGACTACCAGTTACTATGCCTTTGTAGCCAAGTATAGTTTGGGAATAAATATTTAATATGATCAACACCTATAGGAATCAATGATTCCTCTAGGGCACAATAAATTCATCTTCTGTGATTAATCTAATGTACATCAATAGTTTAAGCATAAAAAATAGAAATAAACTATTTAGTTTAATGTTATTTAGCAATAAATGATCCCATTTAAGTTTAAAATCATACAAAAGGTATGATGATCCTATATTTTAATTTCATATAGAAAGGATGGTATGTTATACATTTTAGTGTTATGAAACTGGTACCCAGGTTCACTATAGATTAGGGTCATGTGGTGAGGACCTATTTCGGGAGCCATAAGGAATGAACGATGTGATGTATAGTTTATGGTCATACATCCAAAAACTTTTTTGGTGGGGATGGGGTATAATATTCTTCTTATGGTACTTATTTATAATCCTTTATTTGGGTGGAAGCATAATGTGCTTTCCATCCATGGTGATCAATAAGTATACACTATTGGTGTAAACCTTGTGAATAATAGAGGCAACATCACATTTGGGATCTTAATTTTGATCCTTTTGGGTATCATATGTTTCTTTAATATTAGAACCAAGTCACCCTAGAGGAATGATTGAAGGAATAAATTATTGTTGAATTTTTTGTGTAATGAATTCTGATGGACCTCAAGATTGTACAGTTCTTGGATCTTGTTATCATTAAGGGATTATAAGTCTGCTAGGGAAACCTAAAACCTTTTATCCTTTATCAAATAGTCATAGATGTTTGTCTGAAGTGATGGTAGTTAAAACATTATCGGAGTCACTATTTTTCTCCATAAAATAGGGAATAAGGGGTCTCTTGGGTATAATTCTGAGTCATGGTCTGATATTCCCAAAATACATTGGAGAGATTTTATATTGAGCTTTTCTAATTTTGATCCTCTATCTTCTAGAAAATATTAGACAGAACTATTTAATATAACATGAACTATAAATTAACCAATGCATGATATCAGGATGTATGGCAGGACTAGATGTTGTACTTGGAATATAACTTCTTTATATTGGAAGCTTGAATGTTGGTTTCATTGTCATTGATAAATGTGTGATGAATCACAAACTATTGGATGATGTCGAATTTCATAAACACAATCATGGAATGAATATTTACCACTTCTTGGGGACAAATTTATCCCATTTTTTTGAATAAAATCAATTGTTTTAAGAATAAACTTAAACATGGTAACATCCAAGACCTACTATAGCAGGTAAATAAAGTATCATCAACTATTACACAAATACGCCCCTTAATGAGAATTTATTCAAGATTTTATTTAAAATTTTTAATTTAGAATTTCAAAATCACTAAAATAATTATATTTTTGAATTAATCATATTATAATTAACTTGTAATTAATTTTTCATCTTTTTAAAAGGTTTTTTTAGTTATAAATTACTATTTTCATGAAACGTGAAATATATATAAATTTATCGTTATATAAGAGTGACCTATAAGTTTAGAATCACTTAAAAGTAATCAAATATTAATTTAATTAATAAAATTATATGTTTTAGAATATTATTTAAAATTATTAAACCTCTATAAAACATTTTTAGAAGAAATTAAAATGTTATTTTAATATAAAAATCATTTTTGGTCTTTTAATTTAATCATGTTTTTAATGAAAGATTTAGTTTTCAATTTAATTGAAAGCCATATAAAATTTATTTATTTTATTATAAATCAATTTAGGTTATTAAAATGCATATACAAAATAATTTCTCATTATATATAAATTTAAAGATTAAAAAAGTCATTTCTCTAAAAACATTTTCTACGCAATTGATCTTATTTAATTAAAAGTTAAATTTTAACACCATTAGAAATTTTATTTTATCAAATTATTTTAAAATAAGAAGTTCTATGTATCAAATTATGTAAAATGATCTATAATTATAATTAATAATAATTATTATGGTTATAAATTATTTACCAAGGTAAAATTACAAGGGGAAAATTGAGTTTAACCAAGTGAAGAAGATATAAAACATTTAAAAAATTTACCTATGATTGAATTTTTGATATATATATTCACAAATACATTTCCACCCTAAAATTGTTTTAATTCTTTATCCGTTGAACCTTGAATGGTGTCGTCGAATTATTGAAAAATTTAAAGGTGTTATCAAAACTACCATTCCGTTCACTTATAAAAGTGGAACATCTAAACCAGTTCAAGAAACACCAAGAAATAAAATTTCTCATTTAAAATCTATTATTTTTAAACCACAAGAACCCTATCCTAATAATACAATCCCTTGGTTAATCAAAGATTTCCTAATACATTCAAATTCAAGGATACTTTTAAGAAAAAAATCAAGTTCCCAACATGAGTATAATCAACTAATTAGTTTTTTTAATTATATTCTTTAAAATTAATTCGATAAAAAACTATTATCATTATATTATTATCATTTATATACTACGATTTTTCTATAATTCCACCTTATATTAATTAATTAAACTCAGTTATGATCATGTTTAGGTTGGTCCAACTACCCACTAAAAAAATAAATTGAATTTATACCATGAATGAATATGGGAACATAATTACTCATATAATATGATAAAAATTTTTAAATAATGATTTTTTTTTATATTATATAAATATCTAATTCAGCAATTTTGGAAACACCCTTCGTTAATTAAAAATCACCAAAACATGCTTATTATCGACTTAATCTTCATTGATAATGTAGAAAACACGCATGAAAGGAATTTGAAACATCAAAAACTCTTATAATTAATCCATAAATGTAACTTCAATGACCTATTAATGAATATATTTTTAATAATTATTAAAATTAACACTGCTATTATGAAACTAATATAAATAATCAAAACTATTAATATACGATGTTGAAAATTGAAAGAATTCATTTAGATAATTACTATTTTGGAAAAGTATAAATGAAAATATATATGGGTAAGGTTTTTAATTTAGTGATTAAGATATCTATTTTTGTAACATATAATGGTAAAGTATTTTCTTGAAATTTGTGATAAGAGTAACGTGTTTCCTATCTCAAATTCTTCTCCTTGAGATACGTTTTGTAATATGTACCTAATTTCCATTATTTTGGGAATAAACTTTTTATTTGAGATGTTATATCATGAAATTATTTTATTCATGGTATTTTAATATCATATTTAAGCCATATTTTTTCAAGAGGTTATGATTTAATTACTACCCATGAGATAAGTGAGTTTTTTCATGTCAATTCTCATTCCTTTGGAAAGATGTTTTAATCATCACCTATTCTATTTTTTGTGGTGCATAAATTTCCATGGAAGAATGTTTTCATATTACTCCAAAAAGTTAAAGGATTTAAAATTATATATTTTTTATCCCTCTATTATATTCCATTGATTTAATAGTTTCCTCTATCATGGTTGAAAAATAATTATATGATTTATTAAAGTAAAAGTGTGTAATTTTCTAGAAAATACATCCCTGGTTGGATATTGTAATGTGGATGTGGATGTGTTATAGATGAACCTTTGGGTAATTTCCTAAAAAAATTATTGATAAATGACTCAATGATCACCATGATTCATGTTGAGTCAGACTATGACTGGACACATGGAGTGACACTCATGATGGATATGACACGAAATATTTCCATTCTCTTAATGAACTGTGATGAATGATTTTTCCTACCATTTCTCTAGCCTCGTGCAAATGAAATCTATTGAATACAATTACTATCTTCCATGTATAACTTAATAAATTTTGAGTGCCCTCTTCACTATATTTATTAAATAAGGGTTCTTAATGTAACTTTAATAATACCCTAGGGCTTCCAAGTTTATTAAAAGATTTTCACCAAGAAATACACATTATTGTATTGAATGGGAATGTATTTAGAATCCACGATTCTCAATATATGTATAACCGTGTTTTTTAGTAATGTTATCCTTAGTGAATGATATTAAAGGTCTTTATGACTCTTAGGGTGAATACATTGGACTTAAACAAGTGATAGGTGGGACTCGACATTATATATCCCCTTAATGTATTGACAAGTCTCATGAGATAAAATAAGATGGGGTTTTGTGTATTCATATTTACATGATAGGAAATTGTCATAGTGCAAGTCCTTGAAAACAATTTTATATATCTATAATTATAAATTCCATCATTATGATATTAACTATTATTATTATCCATGTTTTAATTTATTATCATTGATATAGTATACCCATAGTTTCAGTTGATTATGGCTTCATGTTGTCCAATTATTCTTTCCATAACACTTTTTTTGTGTTTATGTTATTTAATCATCCAATGTATACTACTCCTTACTGAGCATCTAAGATCACCCTATTTTTTTTCCTTTCCTAAGGAAACTTTGAGGAGGAGTATATATAATTTATACTAATATTATAGAAGGGATAATCATTTTCTCACAAAATTTTCATGTTGTATCTTCTGTTTTCAAGTGTAATGAATATATGTTTCTAGTCTTTAATGTTTTCTAAATTTTTTTATCCTTCATTATTTCTTGTAATTTGTACCAATAATGTAATATAACTATTATATGTTGGTTTCTAATGTTTTAAATGATACAAACTAACCCATTAGTGTTGATGGGGAGGGACCCATAACCTCAAATACCATGTGGAAAATATCCAATATTACTTTTTAGTGTAGATAAACATTGAATAGTGATGCATGGAGTTCAAATTAATGAAGCATATATGATATTTCTTGGTGAATTCAATGTGGTCATGATCCAAATAAGGCCAAAATTAGCCTATTTTTTCATATTCCATGGGTTAGATTCATTAGTATTTATTGATCTCCTCATGGCCCAATGTGAACCTCCAAAAAGTTTTGGGTAAATTCCTTCCCTTTCAGGAATTAATGAATAATTCTATAAAAGATATATGTGTATAGGTCTTTTTCTAAATTAGGGACATCACTGAGGAAAATATTTTCTTCCCTTATATGGATTTGTTCCAACTATGCCTGACCTAATGGGAGAATCCCATGTTTGAGGTACTCAGTAAAGGGTGTTATCCAATATTATACCACTTCATTCATGGGAGAATTTGAGGGTCCTTCATGGGGGACCATGTTATAAAATTATTCAACTCTTGGTCTTCCTTACCAAGGGATGGGGCTATCACTCTTCAGGGTTCCACATGGGAAAACATGTCATACTATTTAGGATTGAAAAGGGATATGACCATGTTTTCATGGGAATATTTTTAATAATTATAATACAGTGGGACATAAGACACCCTATACTCAAAGAGAAATATAGATATCAAATTTTTTGTACCCTTAAGTAAGGGGATGAGAACCCACTTTTTAAATCATAGTCGCTATTGATTTTCTTGATGAATAGATCAAATTCTACTTTCCTTTGAAACCACGGTTCTTAGATCTCAAATGATAGTTTGATATCAGTGATGAGTTCTGCGTATTATTCCTTATTGAGTTGATCAAGGAGATCAATTGGACCTCATAATGTTGCAAATAATGACACAACATCTATAAAATTATTACCTGGGTTGGGTAACTCTTATCAATAATAAAATATTTGGCCTCAGTTTCTTTCATAATTTGGTTGAAGTAGTATAGATTATTATCTTTATCCTTATTATTTTTATAGGATAATATCACATTAAGGGACCAAAATAGGCTTGTCTCATTGAGTAACAGATGTTTCCCTCAGATGGGTGGCAATAAAAGAATGGTCATGAGTAAGTAGATCTTGATTTTGTTGAATGTAATTTTGAATTCCCCATCCCCATGGTAGAAAAAACCATTATTCATAATCTTGGAGACGAACATGATTTTTCCAAATATGTTAGAAATAAAATAATAGATATTGGCTATACTCCCTTGAAATCTACTCAAATTTCATATATTATAAAGAGGTGGTACCATTATAATGGACAATATATTTTTTGAGTCAATATAAATGCCTCTATAAAAAACAATGAAACAAAGTAATCTCATAGAGGTAATACGAAATGTGCACTTCCAGGGGTTTATCTTCAATTTGTGGGTATAGGTAACGCCCGAAAATTTCTTAATATCCTTGAGATGGTTCTGGTTTTAGAAATATTAATACAAAATATCATGAAAATAGAACTCCAAAAAATCTCCTAGTAAGGGCTTAAAGATGTGATACATGTCCCATTAATAGGTTTCTCCATCATTATTAAAATAAAATGTTATCACTTGGTAGTATAACGTTCTATGGGGTTCCCTATGTAATTCAATATCCCTTTGGGAAATCAGTAGTTCCCAGGTCGATATGTTATGTGGCCAAAGGTATGTATCCCCACACACTAGAGGTTTCCAACTAGTGAAAATGGAATAATATATACAATTGGGAGACTATTCTATAAAATCAGGCTAAGAAAACAATGGAAATAAACAAAAATCCACAACACATAAACATAGAATGTATAAAAATTGAAACAAAATTCTTTAAATAATATACCAGGTGGAAGAATACAGTCATAAATCCCAACTAGTATCCCACAGGGTTGACCTTATATACAAATTGAGAAAGAAAGAAATACATACAGGTACTACTTATATCCCTAGGACTCACCATATCCCAAATTACAATACCCAATCTTACTGCCTCAGCTAAATCCACTGCACAACTTATTCTCTGATCTGTAAAACTGAAATAAGATCTACACATACCATAGTTTCCATTTAGGCATTGAGAAATACATCTCAATAGGGTATCACTATGTTTCCCTATTATATTCCATTATATATGCATATTCATGTGAAAAATAAACAAGTCAGACAAGAATATTGGACATCATGTACTAACCATAACACCATAACTTTTTGTGCATCGGGTCATCATGTTATAACCAAGACACCATGACACCTGATCATTCCTACTCTAGCACCATGACAGAATCCATACATTACCCCATGAATTCAAACCCATATCCCATCCCATACCCAAATACCTATGTTGGGGCATCTCTAAGTCCCATCCACTGCCCAAAGGTGTAGGTTATGGTCTTATACTCAAGTCCTGAATTTTCCATCTCACTCAAGGATATCCTACCAATACCTTGTCCCTTAAAGTGAGTCTCTAAATTTCTCAATCAATACCTCATATATTTAGGTAAGTTCTACTATCCATATCTCACATCACATTAGGACTTGATCAGGACCTATCACTTAGGGAGGTCACACATCACATCAACCACCCCCTCACCCTAGATAAGGTCTAAACCCCAACCACTCCACTCTCCTTGGGTGGGATTCACAAGAACTAGTTGAACAATACCCTCTCATTTCAAGTTGTACATTCCCAGACCCTCTCAATAAGGGAAAGTTCATACATCCCAACCACTACCCTCTCACTCATGGTAGGATCTATAATTTCATCCACTATCTTATCACTCAGTATAGGGTTACAAATTGATCACTACCCTCTCACTCAAAATAGGGCCCAATAAAAATATCCCTCCCCTATAACCTAAGGTGAGGATCACTACCACGAAACACAAGTAATTGAAAAAAGGTCTGGAAGCTTATCACACATGCTCACCACATCACTAGCATGCTTCTAGTCTCTCAGAAACTAGCTACAAATCCATAATAATCAATATAAACTCATGTGTATAACCACACAGTGACCTTATAGATTGAAGTACCTATTGGGACTTTTCCTCAATAGGTGGGGACTAATTTCATCCAACTCGTCTCCAACCCCTTAGAAACCTAATGTAAGATCATCCTGCGATACCCCTGATCCAAACATGGGTCTCAACTCAAATTTCCTAGGGATTTCTCTCAACCCATATCCTAAATAAAACCCCTATTTTCCACACATTTCCACCCTTGGATGACTCAACCCACTCTTCACATGAACCTATAAAACCCTCTGACAATCGGAATAATTTTATAGTCCCTCAAAAGATGTTCAATGATCTTCCCAACCATCAATTGTCTCTAATCCTTTGACTCGTACAGTATAGTCTTAGGTAACACATTTAGGAAACTCAAGTAACATCTCATAACTATATAACTACTTAATTACTCTCACCAATGTAGTCAACACCTTTACCCATTGAATACCTAGTCCTTAGGAAGTAATAATTTACCAAAGTGATAAACAGTACTTATTAGAATAATAGGTGTCAAAATGCAATATGGACGCTTCTAACCGGGGCACCATCGATCGGTAACATGATGTTCCCGATTATGGAAGTCACTCTACAGAGGCCCGGATATGATTGTTATGTGAACTCAGTCATGCCTCCCAATATTCCAAAGGCTCATGGATGGTAGTGAATGTCTAATCCATATAATTTGGAGACTATTACCTCAAATTATATGCAAAAAATAGTGGAAAAAACCAAATATTTATACAACATAATATTCAGAGTTTGGATAATAAAATTAATATATTTTTATAACAAAATATAGATACTATCATGCATACCTATAATCATATAAGAATACCCACCCTAATATACCACTGGGAAGATCACAAATACCAAATAAAAAATAAAAAATCCAAAAACATTATCCCTGCTTTTATATCCAGGCCTCACCATAACTAGGTCTCTATATGCATGTTGAGATGCTCTGGATATATCCCCTCTGTGGAAACCCTCCTTCTTATTTCATAAACTTTTAATTTCATGGTAAAAAATTTAAATCTATAGATAATCTTTTTTAGGTTTAGCACCTTGGAATGTTGGAACATAATATGAAAAAATAGAAACATTATTATATTCTAATGAATGTACTATTCATTGATTCATCCTAATTTACTTTTACTTTATCTCATATCCTAAGGAAATCCATCGAAGAAAGGGGTTAGTGTAGGAACTAAAACATGTCTTAATCCCCAAAAGGTAAGTTTTCACTAAAATATATGTTTAGGAGAGACTGAAACTCCATTTCAATACCTAGAGAATAGGGGTAGGAAACTTTATTTACTTGTAAATAGCTTTCATATCTTGTGAACAACCTACTTGAGTGTTAAATTCGGTGATAAATTATAAAGAAATGAGTTGATCCAAGAGACCTCAAACATCAAAAAAGACACTTGTGTTCCACATAAGATGTTTTCATGAAATTTAATTTATGTTATGTAATTCCCTTTGCATGAGATACATAATGTTAAACCATCCACTTATTCAGTCAAAACATAGAAACAAAGTCAAGGGAAGCGTGAATCCTAGTTGCACGACCTAATTTAGGTAGTAGACATATCAACACCCATTTCAGCTCTGAATTGAACCTCCCCCTCCCCCCCACACACACACTTTAAAGACTAATATCTGGAATTCAAAGCATTTTATCTCACTCACACAACCTCTTCTTCTGCAACAACACGTAACTCAACACCTCGTGTATTAAAAAAATTTATGGAACTTGTTTGAATAACATCCCATGGGACCCAACGAATCTTGGAATGTGTTTGAGATTTCCTCGTTCAAAACCTTTTAAGGATGGTCATGTTCTCGCAAATTATGCCTCCTTCGTCCAACCATAAGCTCTGTAGAACCCTGGAAATTGTTCACAAATATGCCTACAAAATCTATACATGGGTTTTTTTATAACCTACGGTTCACACAAACCTACTTGCGTGAAAAAATGTAGAGTTTTTCACAATAACCTTCAGGTCCATGACCAAATGTATCCTTCCACCAAACAAAGTTTCATGCAGGTTGAGTGCATGGGTTCCCTGTACCCATTTTTACTCGTACACCCATATTCCAAATTTTCTTTAAATTTATATCATCAACCCTTGTGTCAAACCCTTTTACTTCAATCATTGATTGGACAATTATCTTATCTTTTTCTCCTAAGAATTGGCACCCTAGTGCCTTTTTATCATAAGAATAAGCACCCTATCATTGGGACACATGATTTGTTATCCAACATGATAGTTTTTGAATAATTCTGTAAACAGAGGAACATGAGATGTATATATATAATCCCAAAAGGTTTCATCATAATGGGAATCTACCGGCCATTCTTGGTAGTGGTTGCATACCGGATATTCCTCTTCTACTTGGAAATTTTCTTCCCAGATGTAGATCCTGACAAAGTTCATGTTTTATCATGTAAAAATAATTAGAATAACATCATATTCATAAAATAATACATTTTAATAAAATTTCCTCACTAATTGATGTTAAAATGTAGCCTTAACCGTTGTGATAAACATAGGATTCCACCTGTATGATCATCATGGGATTCCACTATATCTCAACCTTAGGATGATCCTGCTACATTGGGAATTTACTAGGAGTAATCCCCAAACTATCCATCATTGATCCCCTTCAATGATGCAATAATCCTTACAACATGATGTTAAAATTCATAGACCATTTCTATCACCTGACCCTAAATTCTGGCATCTAAATGCATGGGTTTTGATCCTTGTTTTACAATGTGTTATATAGGATGCCTCCATGAGGTCAATCCTAACATCTAGGTACACATGGGGGACCCCCACGAGTTTCAATCCACATAACCCCAACATTAACATCAAATTTAAAAGTGTAGCCATCCCCCCCCCTAGGGGAAAACTTTTTCTCATCACCACCAAATTTCAAGGGTGAAATCTTCCCATAGAGGGACACAATTTACCAAATATCATGTGTGAAATCATCTCCCCTTGGGGACACACTTAAACAAATCTCAAGTGTGAAATATTACCACCATGGGGACACACTCAACCAAAACCTCAAGTTTTAAATCTTCCCTGTGGGGAAATAATTGACCAAATATCAAGTGTGAAATCACCACCCTTGGGGACACACACAACTAAATATCAAGTTTGAAATATCCCCCAGAGGTACACACTTATCCCAAACATCAAGTGTGACCATATTTTCCCTGGATACACACTTAACCACCCACATGTCTACACAATACTTTAAAACAATCACATACTTATCTCTAAAATATTTTAAACATATGACCTAATCCAAAATATGTATCTCATACCATAAACCTAGGATTCATTAGGTAAAATACTTAGATGAAATTAACCCCTGGAATAAACTACCATGTGGATGACATGGGAAGGATTGGGTTCCACACCCAAGGTGCCTCACATATGGTATTCCTATGGTAGAAAATGGAGAAGACTTTACTGATTCCCTATATTCCTAATGTTTAGAGATTCTGAGACATTCTCAACATTACAAGCTACTATAACTGAAGGTCACTACCCTATCAAGATAGAATAAGTGTAATTAATTGGATTCTACATCGATATGGTGTGGGAAACAAGTTTCAAAAACATGAATTAAATATTTGAGGGAGACCTGGACTAGGAGTATATCACGAAGGAGGAATCCATGGAAGGAGGAACCGACATCCCATCATCCGAATTCGATCGAGGAGTTCACATCACAAACCATGGTGGTGGAGGATTCCAAACTTTGTAAATTTGTAATGTGGGGAAAACCAAGCATGAAGCATGGACCCATGTAAATTTGTAAGAAATAAAAATGGTGAAAATGATATGAAGACCTTCTTCTTAAACTATAAGAACTCGTAAAATCAAGCACCATTATATTTTCATGTCACTAGATCCAAATATTCAATATCAATTCCTACCTCATGAATAATGGTAACAACATGAAACTCTCTAGAAACTTATGGTAGATAACATTGGGAATTCTTGGTTTGTGACATCATCAGCATGGATCTTTTATCTTCTTCAGAAATAATGGATGACATTCGGGAATTGGGAATCTATTTCACTAGATTTTCACTAACTGATGATTCTAAATTCATTATGGGACTCAGTCTATAGGATCTTGGTGAACTAAAACCAAAAACAATGGGAGGTTATGAGGAATACTCTATTGAAATCTCACACGATTACATCCCTATCCTGATAGCCTCTGCGTCTTCAACTACTAAGATTCTACACCCAATTTCACCATGAGATATCATCCAAAGGAGTGTGATCAATGTAATTGTTTGTGAATATGAAAAATTTAGGATCATTCCCACTATGGATATGGACTTCCAGGATCTCAAAGAATCAAAACCACCCCAACACTACTACCCCCCAAGGGTCACAAAGGGAGATACCACTCCGCATTTCAATGAAACCCCACTTCTAAATACATTCACCTGAGTATTCTAATATCCCAATCCCCTACGATAATTATATAAGTGATAATTGAGCAGGACCTATAGCAGCTAACATTCATGATCTTTCTAGGAGGGCTCCCAGCCAACTACATTAGCGCCAACACCGTATGATCCCATTGGTCGATGAGAAGGTTGACCCGAATCTCAATCCAATGACCCCAATCCAGAATACCTGACACTGATGTTGAGGAAAGAAAAATAACAACTCTTAGTCGGAGAAATATTCTTCAACTCTAGTGGACCTCTCCTTTATTGTAATATCACATCACACCCCCCATGTTCCCTTTCTAGAACCATATCTTCCCTCACTTTGGATTGAGACCCTAGTTGCCTCTAAACTAGGTCACCTTGTCTTTATTAGCCATTAGTGCCACCGATGATCAATATGACACATAAGGTAATGATTAAGTCCACTACATAGGTCCTCCCTGAATTACCACCATCCAGTGTGGAGGCCCTCCCCATGTTGAAGCAATGACATACTCTGATGATTGTTCCCTTGGCAGGTGGGAGAGAAACCACCGTGGGGGTTGTGTTAATAGTGATAGTTGCACCATGCATGAAGGAAACCAAAGAAACACTAAAAATCATGTTCTTAAAGAATTATTACATTTAAAAATGTATCACCCTTGTAAGCAACATGTCACATTTGACCTCTCAGACTTCGAGATGACTGATGAATCAATGAGGGAATCTTGACCCCCAATACTGGAGTTGGGCGATGAATCCCATTTAATGAGGATTATGAACAATGAAAATGTGGTATGAAAAATCCCAACCCCCCCCCCCCCCACAAATACCTTCATGTAGAGGATTCTCTCACCTCCTTCCAAGGACTCATAGTGAAACCATTTATTTCTCCATAATTTTCCTTCCCCTTAACCACCACATTGGAAGTTAGAGATATTTCAAGTTCTATTTTTATGCACTCAAATTTATGTGAGAAATCCACTAATCCATAAAAAAATAATTTCAAACCTGCACATGATTTGAAAGTAAACAACCCATTATATATGTCTATGATCTTGAGGGTGTCTCCGCCTCTAAGATATATTCCAATATGAATTAGATGTCTTACCCACATGGCTTCCCCTCTCTTGATAAATCAGTAGAAAAGAAGATCGGCACAAATACCACCTATAGTTTCTTAGTATGTGTCAATCAGGGATTGGGTTGACTAGGAGTAGGATCATCCTCTTATTAATGAAAATGAGTACTTGTGGGGAATCTTGGATACTGACTAACTATAATACAAGGTATGGACACCTCCAACCTTGACCTTTATCATCCTAAAGTCCATCATTGAGGATGAGGCAGTTTTCTTCTTCCAGAATATTTAGGTGATGTAAATCACCTTGAGGACAATCAAATGACTTACCCAAGAATCCCTAGGCACCTTAATTCAATTTACCAATAGTGTAATAAGGTTGACTTCCCATTTCTCCCAGTATATCAGTGCCCCAGTGAATATGGATACCATCAAACATTCTTGAATCCCAATGTTGGGAGCCTCACTATGTTTCAGTGAGTCATAGAAGAGGCATCCTGGCATGCATAGATCAAAGTATGGGGGTAGTACACTCCACCCCCCCCCATTTCAACCCTATTAAATGATATAAATGGTATTTTTAATCCAACCCACCCATAAATAGTGAATGTTTTCACCATTAACCCTCCCTAGGTTCAAAGAAATCAAATTGAAGATATAGGTAAAAATAGGTTGAACCCTCTCCAAGGGAAAACACCCTTCTAAGAAGATACCATGACATACACCTTTACCCATCAACAAATATTGTACTTGGGAAATGGGATTATACCAAATGAAACATTTTTTCCTTCCCACCAATATCGTGAAAACATAGAGGGGTTTTTTGAGATTATAGATTTGTTTGAGATTTTGATGGAAACTGAGTTAGATGCTAGGATGATAACCTTTCTTTAGGAGCTAGAAAACTATAAGAGGATTATAGAAGTGAATAGGCCTTTAAAATTTCAAAAGGGACCCCATTTATCCTCTAATTGGGTGCCCAGTCCTTCTTTTCCATGTTCCCAAATTTGAACCAGGTGTCCCCATGTATCCGATTAGGGAAAAATCTTGGGGTAATGGGAAATGACTAAGATATAATTCTCCCAATTATTTCAAGTAGTCCAAATATCCTACTTTTTATTAAGGATGAGAATCCTCCTAGGATGATGAGTTGGTTAGATCATAATTGACCACAAATACTCTGTAGGATTATATGATGGAAACTCTCAATACTCACTATGAGGCTAAAAAAATGAGATAGGTGACCATTCTGCATAAGGGAAAGATGTATCTAACATGTGTAGAACAGATTTTCCCACCACTAAAATTCAGTCATCCAAGTATAACCATGGTTACTAGTAAGAGTGATCTACTGAAACATCTGGAATACTTAACATTACGGTGTGGTCCAATATTTGGGACTCCAAAATGGTAGGAAGATACTAAGATCTGATGTTTTTTCCAAACCCAAGAAGGACCTGTGTTCATGTGGTACAACTAGCTAGTCTCAAAATACATTCCTTCCTAGAAGGATCTCCATACATAGTTCCTCTATAATTTTATCTCCACCTTTCACAATATCACCATCATAGACCTCTCTAAATGAAAATAGAGGTTCAATAATGGAGTTGTTGACATCATTGACAAGTGGAAGGGACTCACGTACTACCTAAACATAGCTCTTTCTCAGGAATTTATTTCCATTATGGGCATGGATAATGTCAAATATGAGTTGGTCCCTACCCTCATTTATCTGAATTATCTTGGTAGATTATGAGAGTTCTCTAAATAGACCTAACATCTAGAAGATACCATTAAATGAACCAAGAAATTATTTCCTCCCATTTTCCCTTCCAACTCCTATGAGAAGGATCGTAAAAGTATAGAATAGTTGTGATATACATGAAAAAGGCTCCTAAGCCAGTACACATACGGGCCCCTTTATCAAAGGAACCCCTCTAGATGTATCCCCACTAGGTACAACCTCTATGGTTGTAGCCTTGTCAACCAAAACCACATCAGGAAATCATTACCCTATCCCACCATCAGGGCTAAAGACACATATTTCTTTTGATAGTAATAAGTACCATGAATTACAGCTTTAAGGATGAACAAGCCTAAGGTTAATCCATAAAAACTTTAGAAAAATGGATTATGATGTTACCAGAATGAAAGCGACCCCAGGATGCAATGTTTTATGATCATCCCAGTCACTGCATGTACTGGAGGATCCTTGGAAACACCACAAAATATTATTTTATCTTCAAATATTAGCACCAAGACCAGGTAGACCGTGTCTTAGTCAAATTGGGGGATCTCCTGGCATATATGGAACATGTGTTTGAGGACCTTGTAAGTGATAGAAAAAACTCTAATGAGTGGAATCTTGCAGCAAGATGAGGAATTAGGAAATAAAATGATTGTTTGGCTCAAAATAGATTCACCCATACATATGGAATTATCTTCGCTCACTTAAGAAAACCAGAACCTACTATGGTTATCATGGATCATCTGGTTTCTGCATTTGAATCTATGCCACAAACTTCTATGTATTGAAAAAGGAGACCATAACTATGCAAGAGAAATCAGATTCCCTCATCAGTGCCAAAGATATCTCACGCCCTAGGTGACTTTATGACTTTAGAATTGGGTGATGCACCCAGGGAACGTCTATCCCTAGACTATTCCATTATTGAGGATAAATAATTCACCTTCTTGAATTTTATCCAACTAGAAGATCGCTACACCCTCAATGATGAGGAATGCTATGTGAACCCCATGGAAACTTCTGGATGATGTCATCGAAATAGTGGTAGAGGAAATTCTTGCAGATTCACTATTTAGGATAATGCTTTAGAATAGAGTAATGGACAAGATATCACTTCAATTAAGGATATTCATGGTACTGAGTCCACGAAGAAGGCCTTTCATCGAGATTAAAATGTACAACCATCCCCATCAACTTCATCTGGTACGCCTCTATAGCTGAATATATTAGTTTACTGTGTAAATCAACCATGACTATGTTGTGATTAGACACTCCCAAGCAAGGCTCAACCTCAGTTGTCTGGTGCCCAGCCGTTAGTCCTTCAGAACAATCCAACTAATCAAGATAACTGTAAAGGCATCACTAGTCAAGAAACTAGTGCCTCATCTAATGACTCCCTCTATTCTACCAACTAAATAATGTACTTATATAAGAAAAAACATTCCCCTCACATAGAAATATTTTGTGTTTAACCACCTCACAAGTATACCATTGAGACTCTCAATCCTAGAGGTTCTATTCTTGTGAAAGTAAATGCACAAATATCTCATCAATCATTTGAAGATCTCATTTAGTTTGAGACAATGGTATCTATCATCATGGCCTATTATGAAGAGGAATATGAGTAGGAGGAATTTCAGGCCATCAATTTTTTTATGAAGATGATGATGGTGCTACCAATCAGTAGAACATACACCCATTGTATAACATAGCCCAGTTTAATGACATGAAAATGCACCATTTCTTTGTGGATATTGGCTATAGGATCAATATCATCCCAAACTGAATGATCCACATGTTGGTAGTAATGGAAGAGGATTTGATCACCTTTTACCTGAAAATTTAGGGATATGATAAGATAAAGATGAAACCACACGGAAATATTCAACTAAAGTTTCATTTTGGTGGCCTAGTTGGAAGCACTAAATTTATGGTAGTCTCATAGGATGTATCCTACTATACTATATTTGGAAGTCCTTAGACCCATCTACATGCAGTGGTCCCCTCTTTGTAAAACCAATGACTAAAATAATCCTTTTATGGTCTAGTATGGGTACTCCAAGGTGAATCTTATCCCTTCAACTCTTGTGAGTCATGTTATATGGATCTTAGGTACTAAAAAGAGAAGTACAACATCCCTAGATTGACAAGGTTTGGAATATCAATTCCACTAATTATCTAAATTAAATTATAGTAGACCTTTGTTCATTCTTGAAGGGAATATTTTTCCTTCCAATCTATTGATTGGAACCCTTAACACCACACCAAGGAAATTGTTTCATTTCCCCCAAGAAGGAGTGATTTAATATTACATAAAATTCCAACATAGGATAGTCTTGAACAATACCAGAGAACCATAACCATGTAATGTTCTGATAATTTATGACAACCCTGATTTTATTACAAAATTATACATGATTTATTACATAAAAATTCACTTGATACAACAAAGAATATTGAGAGGTTTAGTGTATTTGGGGCATAGGATCATTACATAAAAACTTAAAAAACTAAATACAACATCTTTATTGAAAACTTCCTTTACATGACCACTACATTCCCTCATACTTAGCATTGCATGGGATAGCATGAGCCAAGGCTCATTGCACATAGAGCATGAGTAAATCCTCATTGCACATAAAGCACGGATAAGCCCTCATTGCACATGAATTATCATGATTCAACACTCATTACACATGACTTATTATGATACTATACTTTACCCAATGCATTGGAGAGCTATAAGGGCGCACCATTCTTAAACATTTCATTTCATACATAAGTGTGCCACATGGATCATAAAACATGGATTCATAAAACATAATCATTTATTCCATGATAAAGGAATGTGGAATTCATACATGAACCTTTGTAATCAATAAGTAAAGGTGCATAAATGTGAATACCCTTTATGGAGAAATGGGCATGGTATCCACTACACAATGGCATTGGCTTAGAAAATCGGTGCGATTTCGGCAGCGTAACGGCGTGACATAAGAATTCATAAAAATGGTTGATGAGAGATAAAGGGGTTCCTCATCATATTTAAATGCAATGGACAGTAAGGAGGTCATATAGATACATGTACCAACAATTTTAATGGAATTTAGATTCATGAAACAAAATTATTGCTTGAATGTAAAAGAAGAGAGAGGAGTTCCTTTCGGAATTTCGGCATAGTAACAGGTGTACATGGGAGGCATTTAATGAAAGATAAAGGGGTCTCCCATCATTCGAACAATAAAAGGTAAGTATGGGAGATTTGAGAAAGCATACCCCAACCTTCATAATTGAAATTAAAATGGCAATACAACTTAAAGAAAATTGACAAAAAATGAGAAAGGAAGAAAAACCCCTTACTTGGAAGTGTGCTTCCAAAGGCTAGAGAGAGGCTTGTGAGAGGCTTCTTGGGAGCTTGGGGCACCTTGGGAGGATTATAGAGAGATTAGGGCAGATTTTGGACGAACTCCAAAGGCTTTTAGTGAGGATGAAGTGGGAGCATGGGTGGGTTTATATAGGAAAGGTGAGGGAATTCTTTTTTATTTAGGTTTGGGTCCCCTTACATTAAATTAATCCAAAAAACAAACCATCCCATGGTTTTTCCCCATGTGTTTTTGAAAAGGGAAGAGGAAAACAATATTTTATAATGCCAAGGTCCTAACTTCTTAAAATAATAGGGTTTCTTATGTGGAGGTGAGTCACACTCCCATGAAAATTAATTTAAAAAGACCAGGTGTTTAATAAGTCTTGAGGGGTCCATTAATGCTTTGAAAAGTAAGTCAAACAAACCCAAAATAACATTATTTTAATTTTAAAACATATATTGGCCGAAAATAAAGATTATAGTATTTTATTACATCACTATTGGGTCATTATGATGTCATAAAAACATTATATATTTAAATGGTATTTAATTTTTACCCAAAAAGTTGACTGTCTCAGAAAATTATAAAAAATTCACCGTTGGATAATTTTGACGTCTTGATCCCAGAAATAAAATTTATTTTATCTAAATAATTTTCTAAATATGTTAATTTTTACTTTTAAAATAAAAAATGACATTTATCGAAAATTCACGGGTTTTGATAGAAATGGCTTTCAAACCTTAATAGAAATTATAATTGCATTCATAAAATTATAAGATCATTTATATTTAATAAAAAATAATTTAATAATAATAATAATATTTTATTAAAATATTATTTAATTCAAAAATCCCTTAATTTAATAAAATATAATTCATAATTAAATAATAACTAAAAACACTATTTGTACTTTAAAAACTATTTACAATGTATCAAAAATGACTAGAAATTATATTCATTATTATATGCAAAAATAATGTACATGAACATAGTACTACTTATTTGTTACATAACCCCTTAAAACAGCCGCATAAGACCTAAGGGTAAGGTGTGCGATGGTGACAGACTCTTGGGGTGGCTCATATAACATCACTCGAGTGGTAATTTCAGTCAACTTCCACTTTCCCCGTAGATAGTCACGTTCGAGATTGACATGATGAAGCTCAGCTTGGTCTTGGTCAAGGGCGAAGCCCAAAGACGCCACCTTTTTTCCGAGCTCTGACAAATGGGCTTTGTATGGGGCAATTCTACTGGATGAGGTCATCGCTTCCTTTGTCTGAGTAAATTGGATTTGTTAAAGTCCTATATTTATACTAATCATGTAATCACTGTTCAACTGCTATATTATATATGGTCAAAATCCATAACATAAAACCAAGGAAGTTGAAATTTTATATAAACATAAAGTGAAATTTAATTAGATCAAGAGGGATTTCCATTAATGAATCTTTGAGTCGTTACAATATTCCCCCCTTAAGAAATTTCTCCCTCGATATATTCCTTTTCCCACACTAAAACAAATGTGGGTAACTCAGCTTCATCATATCCTCCAACTCCCAAGTCGCTTCTTCAAACTTGTGGTTTCTCCACAACACCTTGACGAGGGGTATTGTCTTATTTCGTAGAACTTTTTCTCCACGATCTAAGATCTTCAATGGTTTCTCCTCATAATAAAGATCATCTTCCAATTGTACCACCTTAGAAGAGAGTACATGTAAAGGGTCCGGTATGTACTTCCTTAAGAGGGATACATGAAAGAGATTATGTACTTTGGCCATGGAAGGTGGAAGTGATAGTCGATAGGCCACATCCCCGACACGATCAAGAATCTCGAAGGGACCGATGTACCTTGGACTTAACTTCCCTTTATTTCCAAACCTCATGAACTTATTCCACGGAGATATGCGTAGAAACACCATGTCTCCAACTTTAAACTCAAGGTCTCATCAACGATTATCTGCATAACTCTTCTGTCGACTCTGGGCTGCCTTGATATGCTGCTGAATGGTTTTCACATTCTCCACCATTTCTTCGACCATTTTTGGTCCAAGAAGCTTACGTTCACCGACCTCATCCCAACATTCCGGTGTTCTGCACCTTTTCCCATAATGGGCTTCATATGGTGCCATTTGGATGCTTGAGTGGAAACTGTTATTATAAGAAAACTCAACCAGAGGAAGATGTTGATCCCATCCTCCTTTAAATTCCATTGAGCACTCTCTCAATATATCCTCAAGTGTTTGGATAGTCTGCTCGGATTGGCCATCAGTTTGAGTATGATAGGTCGTAAAGAAGTTCAGTTCAGTATTCAGAGCATGTTGAATACTCTTCCAAAACATAGAGGTGAATCTTGGATCTCGGTCAGACACAATAGATAGTGGTACTCCATGAAACCTTACAAATTCCCTGATATATATCTGTGCCATTTGATCCAATGAGAAATCATCCCGAATAGAAATGAAGTGTGCAGTCTTTGTAAGATGATCCACAACAACCCATATTGCATTGTTGACATTGGATGTCCTTGGAAGTCCGGTGACAAAGTCCATGGTGATGTTATCCCATTTCCATTTCGGTATGGGCAATGGTTGCATCATCCCCTTAGACTTCTGCCTCTCTGCCTTCACTTGCTGACACACCAGGCACTTTGATGTATATTCAGTGATCTCCTTCTTCATATTATCCCACCATAAGTTTTCTCGGAGATCTCAATACATCTTTGTGCTCCCTCAGTGAATAGAGAAATTTGAACTATGTGCATCATCCAAAATTTCTTTCTTCAGCTCTGGACTTTATGGAACACATAGTCTTTTCCCAAACCGCATGATTCCTTCTTCATTAACATTAAACTCCAAGGATTTTCCCTTTTTGGTAGCTTCCACTTTTTCCTAAATTCCCACATCATCCTTTTGAGAATCCTTTAACCTTTCCAAAAGAGACGGTTGAGAAATCATTTGTGAAAGGATTGATGATGTTCCATTCTTTAGGATTCCCATGTCCATCTTCATCAAGTCTAAGAAGATTGGATCCTTATCCATTATCATCATTGATAGAATTACTGGGTCCTTTCTACTTAGGGAATCTTCCACCTTGTTCGCTTTCCCAGGGTGGTAATGTATTGAACAATCATAATCCTTGATGAGCTCTATTCATCTTCTCTGGCACATTTTAATCTCTTTCTGTGTGAATATATATTTAAGACTTTTGTGGTTAGTATATATCTCACATTTCTCCCCATAGAGATAATATCGCCAGATTTTCAAGGAAAAGATCACACCTGCCAACTCCAGATCATGCTTTGGATAGTTTCGCTCATGGATTTTCAACTGCCTTGAGGCATAGGATATTACTTTATCATTTTGAATCATCACACAGCCTAAGCCCTTCTTTGAAGCCTCACTGAATACCAAAAAAAGTTCCCCACATGTGGGTAAAGTGAGAACGTACACAGTGATAAGCCTCCTTTTCAACTCCATGATGCTTTCTTCGCATTCATCACTCCAAGAAAACTTTAATCCCTTTCAATTTAGCTTGGTAATAGGGTTGGAAAATCATGAAAAATTCCTCATAAATCGTCGATAATATCCAGCTAACCCCAAGAAGCTACGGATATCCGTTACCAATGTTGGCCTCGGCCATCCCTCAATTGCATCTGTTTTGGAGGGGTCCACAGATATCTCATTACTTGTGATGATATGGCCCAAGAATAAGACCTCCTTCAACCATAACTCACACTTGATGTACTTTTCATAGAGCTTCTCCTTGCGCAAAGTCTCTAGTACAGTTTTTAAATTCTCCTCATGATCCTCCTTGGATTTGGAGTATATTAGACTATCATCTATAAAGACTACCACAAATTTGTCAAGGTAATCCCCAAAGACTATATTCAACAAGTCCATGAAGATTTCTGGAGAATTAGTGAGTCCGAAAGGCATTACTATGAATTCATAGTGCTTGTATCTTGTTCGAAAAGCAGTCTTGGGGATATCTTCCTTCTTCACCCTTTCTTGATAATATCCCGACCGCAAGTCCACCTTGGAGAAGTATTGTGCTCCATGTAGCTGATCAAACAAGTCATCGATCTGTGGAAGAGGATACTTGTTCTTTATCGTGATTTTGTTAAGTTCATGATAATCAATGCAAAGCCGCATTGACCCATCCTTATACTTGATGAAGAGGACTGGTGCACTCCATGGTGAAGCACTTGGGCGTATAAACCCTTTATCCAGATTCTCTTGAAGTTGTTTCTTCCATTCTTCAAGCTCAACAACAACCATTCTATATGGAGTCTTGTATATTGGTAAAGCCCCGGGTATAAGTTCAATTAAGAAATCAACATCTCTTCTAGGGGGAAGACCAGGCAGTTCCTTGAGAAACACTTTTGCGAATTCCCTCACAATAGGAATTTCTTCAAGGATGGTTTCTTCTTTGGACTCAATCATCTGAGCCAGATATGCATGCTCATAGGGAAGTAATATCCATGCTTGATATGATTGATCTAAAGGAGATTCGTCTTCCTCCTGACACTTGTAAAGAATCGAGCGTCGATTCTCCATATGGAGTGTGATTTCCCTCTCCCGACAATTTATGTTGGCTCTATATAAGGAAATACAATCCATGCCAAGAATTGAAACAAATTCTACCAGAGGTAGTATGATAAGGTTCACTGGGAAATTCAATCCACAGATTATAATAGTAGAGGACTTATATTCATGGGATGCGATGATTTCCCCATTTTCCGTACTCACCGACATCTTCACTTCCATGTTTTTTGGTGGTGTTGGGATTGTTCTACTAAACATTCGAGATATAAAATAATGCGTAGAACCTGAATAAAAATGTCCGTTCACTATTCTTGAATGAATAACTATCGTACCTGTCACTACTTCATTATCGGGGTTCAATTCGGCAGAAGTGATGGAAAAAGCTCTTCCTTGCTGCCTTGGAGGTTGTTGGTTGTCTCCGAAAACCCTTGGATTAGGGCACTAATTTGCAAAATGACCTGGTTCTTTGCATTTGTAGCATTTAACAACGCGTTGAGGTTTGAACGGAGCGTTCCTCTCCTCTGTCACAACCATGGGTCTTTCTTGCCGAAAATTAACAGCTAGATGCCCTTCTCTTTCACACCTGAAGCATTTTCTCATCCCCTTAAGGGAATTTCCAGGGTGCTTCTTTCCGCACTTTTGGAAAGTGGGGTGCTGGATCTTCTTAGCACCGTTGGATTTATCCAACGGACCATCAGCATTGAAGTCCACTATACGCTTCTTGTCCCCATCATACCCATCTGATTCCCCGATCTCCATTTTGACCTTGAGGGCACATCGGACAATTTCCTCATAGCTGTCGAAGTTACGGATCGCTAATGCTTTCCGCAAGCTAGGCTTCAGCCCACCAAAGAAGCGGTCAACCTTGTATTTGGGGGTAACGACAAAGCTGAAAGCGTATCGTGCAAGCCTTGTGAAGTTTGCCTCATACGCTCCAATAGATTCTTCATCTTTTTTCTTGAGGGAAAGGAAGTCCCTTTCCAACTTAATCTGGAGGGTGCGTGGAAAATATTTATCAAAAAACATCTTCCAGAAATCCTTCTATTCCAACACCTCAATCTCCTCCTCAGGCTTTGTATTTTTTATCAACGTCCACCATTGATGAGCTTCACCCTCCATATGATAAGAAACCAGGAGAACCTTTTCTTGTTCAGAACATTGAAGGATGGAGAATATCTTTTCAATGGAGTTGATCCATTGTTCAGCGATCGTGGGATCTGATGATCCACTAAAAGTATGAGGCCTTTGTCTCATGAAGCTCTCGATAGAGACTTGTTCTTTCTTAGGGGGGTTTGAAATTTCCTCTTGACCCATTTTTCTATTCAAAACGTGAGTTAGCTGAGAGAGAAGTGTGACAAAGTTCACGATTCCCGCTCCCATTAGATTTGGTATCTCATTAGTACAGTCATCACACTAATATTCACAACGGTTGTTAGCCCGAGTCCTCCTATTACCAACATTGGCTGGAATAAATGGAAAGTTAGGGGTAACACATAAAGGGTAATCCAAAGACAAAATTTGATGACTTATAAATAAATTTTATTTCCTTAACTCATGAGTCTATATGCTTCAATCTTGGATTTTTATGGTCTACTTTCTAACATATATTCATAGGGGCATTTTTTTTAATTCCCTTAATAAGGGTTCATACTAAGCTTGTGAATTTATCAAAACATATCCCTCAGGAGTGTCATAACCAAGAGTGCAACAAGGTCCGTTTTTGTGCACCAGTTCCCCTTCACGTCTAGATCAAAGTGGTGTTTCCGGGTTTTACCCCTAGGATACATCTATTCCAGAGCCACCTCTACCTGCTCGTATATAGACATGGATGTATTTGTTTGATAAAAAACTTAATCAGTACTTACCAAAACATACAGATGTTTTTATTATACTTAGTCTTGTCTCTAAGGCTTTACTAGGCTTTTCTAATCCTAATCCAAAAAATAACTAAACCTATCCTCTGATACCAACTATGACAACCCTGCTTTTATTAAAAACTTAAACATGATTTATTACATAAAACTTCAGTTGATAGAACAAAAAAAATCGAGAGGTTTACTGTCTTTCGGGCATAGGATCATTACATAAAAACTTAAAACATTAAATACAACATATTTATTGAAAACTTCCTTTACATGACCACTGCATTCCCTCGTACTTAGCATTGCATGGGATAACCTGAGGACATGCATAAGAAAAGGGTGAGCTATAAAGCCCAGTAAGGGAGTACACATGGAATAACATGAGGAGTAAAATACATGTTAGAAAATAGGAATATCAATAGATCATAAAAGACACGTGAAGATAAAGGCATGCTAAATCATGATAATCATAACATGGAAATGTGGCAACAACACTTAACATGGAATTAGCATGAGCCAAGGCTCATTGCACATAGAGCATGAGTAAATCCTCATTGCACATAAATCACGAGTAATACCTCGTTGCACTTGAATTATCATGAGTAAACACTCATTGCAGATGACTTATCATGATACTATACTTTACCCAATGCATTGGAGCGCTATAAGGGCACACCCTTCTTAAACATTTCATTTCATGCATAAGTGTGCCACATTGATCATAAAACATGGATTCATAAAACATAATCATTTATTCCACGATAAAGGAATGTGGAATTCATACATGAAACTTTTTAATCAATAAGTAAAGTTTCATAAAGGTGAATACCCTTGATGGAGAAATGGGCATGGTATCCACTACACAATGGCATTGACTTAGAAAATCGGTGCAATTTCGGCAGCGTAACGACGTGACATAAGAATTCATAAAAATGGTTTATGAGAGAGAAATGGGTTCCTCATAATTTTTACAGGTAATTCACAATAAGGAGGTCATATAGATACATGTCCCAACAATTGTAATAGAATTTAGATTCATGATACAAAATTATTTCTTGAATGTAAAAGAAGAGATTAAAGTTCCTTTTGAAATTTCAGCATAGTAACGGGTGTACATGGGAGGCATTTAATGAGAGAGAAAGGGGTCTCCCATAATTCAAACAATAAGAGGGAAGTATGGGGGAGGTTCAAAACCATACCCCAATTTTCATAATTGAAATTAAAATGGCAATACAACTTAAAGAAAATTGACAAAAAATGAGAAAGGAAGAAAAACCCCTTAGTTCGAAGTGTGCTTCCAAAGGCTAGAGAGAGGCTTGTGAGAGGATTCTTGGGAGCATGGGGAACCTTGGGAGGATTCTAGATAGATTAGGGCAGAGGTTGGACGAACTAAAAAGGCTTTTAGTGGGGAGGAAGTGTGATCTTGGGTGGGTTTATATAGGAAAGGTGAGAGAATTCTTTATTATTTAGGTTTGGGTCCCCTTACATTAAATTAATCCAAACCAAAAACCATCCCATGGTTTTTGCCCATGGTTTTTGCCCATGTTTTTTGGAAAAGAGAAGAGGAAAACAATATTTTATAAGGACAAGGTCCGAAATTCTTAAAATAATAGGGTTGCTTATGTGGAGGTGAGTCACACTCCCCTGAAAATTAATTTAAAAAGACAAGGTGTTTAATAAGTCTTGATGGGTCCATTAATGATTTGAAAAGTAAGTAAAAAAAACCCAAAATCACATTATTTTAATCTTAAAACATATATTGTCCGAAAATAAAGGTTATAGTATTTTATTACATCACTATTGGGTCATTATGATGTCATAAAAACATTATATATTTAAACGGTATTTAATTTTTACCCAAAAATTTGATTGTCTCAGAAAATTATGAAAAATTCATTGTTGGATAATTTCGACATCCTGATCCTAGAAATAGAATTTATTTTATCAAAATAATTTTCTAAATATGTCAATTTTCACTTTTAAAATAACAACTGACATTTATAAAAAATTCACGGGTTTTGATAGAAATGGATTTCAAACCATAATAAAAATTATAATTGCATTCATAAAATTATAAGATCATTTATATTTAATAAAAAATAATTTAATAATATTATTATTATTTTATTAAAATATTATTTAATTCAAAAATCCCTTAATTTAATAAAATAGAATTCTTAATTAAATAATAACTCAAAATACTATTTGTACTTTAAAAACTATTTACAATGTATCAAAAATGACTAGAACTTATATTTATTATTATATAAAAAAAATAATGTACATGAACATAGTACTACTTATTTGTTACATAACCCTTTAAAATAGCCGCATAAGACCTAAGGGTAAGGTGTGCGATGGTGACAGACTCTTGGGGTGGCTCGGATAACATCGCTCGAGTGGTAATATCAATCAACTTCCACTTTTCCCATAGACGGTCACGTTCGAGCTTGACATGATGAAGCTCAGCTTGGGCTTGGTCAAGGGAGAAGCCCAAAGACGCCACCTCTTTTCTGAGCTCTGAAAAATGGGCTTCGTATGGTGCAATTCTACTAGATGAGGCCATCGCTTCCTTTGTCTGAGTAAATTGGATGTGTTAAATTCCTATATTTATACTAATCATGTGATCAATGTTCAACAGCTATATTAGAAATGGTCAAAATCCTTAACATAAAAGCAAGAAATTTGACATTTTATATAAACATAAAGAGACATTTAATTAGATCAAGATGGATTTCCATTAATGAAACTTTGGGTCGTTACATAATTTATCTCCATGAACACTGATCTGAAACACTCCCACATATTCCACAAGATAGGACTGACTCAATGGAAGTTGAATTGTTGTCATTGTTTCAATATCAAAATTGTAACAAATGGTCAGAAAATGAATGGTATTGGATCTTGATCCTTTTTTTCTATAGTCTCTATAGAGGAAAAGTCCATAATTTGAGGCTCTTCCCCCAATATATTATGTTATGACACCGTCCCTAGGCCTGTAGTGTTAGGATACTTATTTCCTACCACTTACACTCATATCTTAGATAAAGAATAGGGTCTAGAAGATGCCACTCCTATATTTAAAGAGGGTGTCCCCAAAACTATTTGTGAGATGAATCAGGAGAACCATGGTACTAAGGAAGTTCCATGGATAACACAAATCAGTGTAGCTATGTTATCAATGGAATTATAGTAGTATCTGGCTTTCCTGAAACAACGCTCTGATTTTTTTTCTATAGATATGAAGAGATTCCAAGGATTGACACTTAAGTCACCATTCATAACCTTGGAAACCTATTAGGTCACAACAGGTTCCCAAATATTCCATAAAAATAAACACTTCCTAGGATTCCATGGTGGAGGACAAGATTGAAAAGGATATTAAATCCACCATTTTTAGAGAGGTCCAGTACCCCAAATAGGTAGCCATCATTTTTCAAGTTAAAAATTAGAATCAAATTATCAGTGTTTCTATTGTCTTTTATGGACCTAAACTTCCATTTTCTAGTGGATATCTTTCCCCTTCTAGAGAAAAAGTGATTTATTGATACTACGGTCTGAATATAGGACCTCTTCTTCATGGATTGATACTCTAAGTATAATCAAATAAGAATGGTATCCAAGGAATGAAGAGGATAATTTCGTTAAAGAACCCCATGAAACCTTCTAGTGTTGCTGTATTACATTTTTCATAAATAATTATAGATGTTCTTACCATCATGAAATGCACCACATCTTCAAATGACACATAGGGTCGTTACTGGAGTGTTATTGGGATGATTTAATGGTCAAATATCGAAAATTCCAATACTATCTCAAAAACCAGATAAATTGTATAGAATCCACTATTCTTATCATATGAAGATGAACCCATTGAATAGTTCATTCAAGTTCACCTTTAGAGGGTTTTTTGGATTCATTGTCATAGTAGAGGCATCATAGAGTAATTAGAGAAAATTTAGAACATCAAACAAATTCCTCCCCCACGCAACCTCTAGGAGTTACGAGATATCCAAGGTCACTTAGCCTATATTCATTTATTTATATAAAATTTTTCTAATAAAGATAATACCTTATAGGGATCATTAAAAAAACATCAATTACTATTGGTGTGAAGAATACCAAACTAACCTTGAGGATATTAAGTAGTATCTACTAAATCAACTTGTTCTGATGCCACCCATATTAGGAAAGCATCTAGTCCTCTCTGTGACCACTCTAGAATGATCCCTTAGTAACCTTATAGCTTATAAAAATAATAAGGGAATATAAAAAAGAATATATTATCTTAACGTCATGCTCCTCAACACAGAGGCCAAATACTCCCTCATGGAGAAGAGTTTCCTCATGTTGGTATTTCCGGTAAGGAAGTTGTGACAATATTTGTAGTTTTATGAGATATAGTTAGTGCCATGAGTTAAACTACTAAAGTAAATTATAAATTTCCCCATGTTGAAAGGGTGATTGGAATTCTAGAATTTAGTCCTCTAATATTTTGACATCATGATTTCCTATAGAAATCTTTCAAGGTCCAAACTCTAATAGACTTCTTAGATGCGCATCAAAAACTTGAGGAATTACCCCTAGATGTTGGTTTCCTAGATGAATATATTATATTAGTGGATTTGGTTATACTGTGTTGGTATATTCATTTCAATTTTTCCTCCTAAAGTCTGACTAATATAAGTATCAATAACTACAATCTAAATAGAGTGGTCATGTGAATTGTCTGCATCACTCTGTAATGGGAAGTCTATCCAGACTCATTCTTGTTATCTGAAAGTAGTAAAAACAAGGAGGCTGAGTACTAGGAACTCATCACAAGTCTTTAATTGGGTATCAATAATTAATTCCTCTATCTACATGTGATGGGAGACTCTAAGATGGATATCAAACCGATCAAGGGTGACTATGTCATCAAAAAAGAAGTAGAATGTTACCCTGCTGAAATGGTATTGTCAACTGATAGTCTAGTAACCTTATAATAAAAAGGTGACACATGTTTCATGGTCATAGAACAGATGATAAAATTCTCTAGAAATATTATCTATATCCCTCATAGATCCTGATGAAGATGGCCTAGTCATTTATGTGGGAAATTTAAGGGTCATCACCACTACCACTTATAAGAAATACAACAATCCACAAGAATACTAATTGGTTATTGATGCTATTGTTTTAGGGCCCTAAAACTCCCCCTTAATCAAGGAAATGATTCATTTAATGATTTCATTTTTATAGTATATCTAATATTATGTCCTCCCTCCATAACAAACCGATAGTGATTGAATCCACCATTGTGAAGCACCGTTCATCCTGTATAGAGGACCTAACAATGATAAAACCCTCTACAACTAAGGGTACATTGAAATTATTCTCAATTTCATCCAAGGATATGATATGAATCATGTTTTGAATGTTGATAATTATGGATCCAATGATTCCGTTAAAATATTATTGAATCTCTCCCATTAAATTTAGTGCTTGAATTTCTTCTATCCCACTATAGTTCATAAATGCATTGAGTTTGAAAATAAGTGTCATATGTGTCAGATTCACACCAAATTTTGGCATCAACCACCCATGCTTCTCCACAATACCAGATATTCTTAGCCATTTTATGTTTGTGGAGTAACATTTTGGGTACCTACCCAATAGTGACAACTCAATTGTATAGGTTTATTTGGACCAAAAGATATAACCTCTCAAAGATGATATAATAAGTTCCCCTTAAATAATATAAAACATGGTCTATGATTGAATTTTTAAACTCTCACATAATTCATTATTTTAGTGTTACTCAAAACATTCTAACAGAAAATGGAACTAATTTCTAGTTTTCTAAGCTAAGGAAATTGTACATCCAGTAAAAAATCCCGTCCAACCACACTTTCCACTATCAAGTGTAGGAGAATGGACAGATCGAGGAATTAAAAAGACCATCCATAAAATTTTTTAGAATATGGTGGGACTAAAAAAATAGTTTTTCAAATATAATTATTATACCCCTCTGATCCTAATGGATAAAAACTAAAAATTCCACCGAGACAATCTCATACTTCTAAGTGTATGGAACAAAAGTAGTTTAACCTACTAAAGTTTAGTTTTTGTTTCTCTGAATGGTTTCTTATGACTAGTAGATGCGAAAAATAATTATGTATGTCCATCTAGATGATTTTGAATCTCTTGAGTGAAATAGACAAAAGGAATTATACAACATAGAGTGGTGCCAGAATAGGGAAGCTAGGGAATTCAAAAAGAATCTATGCCTCCACTCAATCATTCAAGGAGACATGATATTGGCTCTCAGAGCACCAATGGTACCCATAAAAATATATTGATGTATGAACCCAATTGTTATGGACCATACATTACTCATAAGGTTTATTCCAATGGAGGATACTCTTTAATCACTATGGGCATGGAGCGCATCCAACCTCCCACCAATTCCATGTTTATCAAAAAATACTTCACATAGAATCCTAGTTAAAGATATGGGAACTTAAACTATATAAATACCAGTCTAATATTTGTGACCTTGAACTATTTAAAACCATATTTTAAGATCTATGACCTTAAATTAACAACAACAACTTTGGTCCAAGCTCAATGACCATAAACTAACAGTATACCTAGTTCAACTTGTATAACTTTTAACTACAAAGCATAACTTCCTCAACCAATGATGTTAAACTGTATCCTAAACGCATGTGTTAACTATGGTATGCCCCATATAACAAATATTTGATGAAGAAAAACCAACATCCTCATCCAATGATTTTAAACTATATCCTAACCCTATATGAAAAAATAGGAGGCCTCATATAAAAAATATGGTATAATAAAAAATAATATCCTCAACACATGATTTTAAACTATAGTTTTACCTGATGTGATGAACATACGGTGACTCATAAAACAAATATGAGATGATTTAATGTCTTTTCAAAAGAGTATTTCTGCCCTATGGTGGCGTTCTTCCACTATTTTGTGTTCTAGAACTACATGTGTCTTGATTTTCATGTTTGATGGGATATGTAGGGATTCCTTGATACCAAAACCCAAACCTAGTCTCAAAAAAAACATACTTTTAGGTCCTCCCCATGGTCCAATCACCATTACCCTAAAAACAATGTTCAACTAGTTTTAGGATTTTTTTAGGTGGTGTAGGGACTTCCTGGATCCATCTTAAAATCCATTTTTAACTATTTTTTACCACTTAAACATCATTTAAATACATACTATCCTTCAAGTCCAACAATCATGACCTTAAACTATGTGAATCTATCCCCTTGTGGCCCCTAATTCACATAGTTTACTTCATCCTTGATATTTCAGAAAACTAATTCTTCTTCTCCTTTTATCAAATTCTCAATCAAAAGGATGTTTCCCTACTGGAATCTTTCTTCTACCACACTATATTATAGAACTATGTATGGCTTGATTCCCATTCCCATGGAATACCTAGTGATTTATTGATCTCAAATTCTACATCCATCCCCCACTATCGACTCATCGTAGGATCATACCTCCCTTAGTATCATGTCATCAACTTGCGTGTAATTTATCTACGATGTTTTTGTGGAAAAGGTCCTCCTTATCCATCCTTCTTCGAATCATTTTATTACTCTTACATGCCACCCATACTAGAAATAGGGGATAACATATAGTTTAGAATAGTTTTTATAGGCTATAAAACCATTAGTATAGCCTATACCAATGATTCTTTGAAATTTAGGGAGTTCGGTTATGAATCTAGACCTTAACCAATGTTTGTTATAAACACTTAGTATAATACACATTGATGTACACTATATCAGTGGTTTCCATAAACTATTGGTATACACCTATATCAATTGACTGGAAACCAATGGTATAGGACATAATCCTTTAAACCATACCAACAGTTGAAACAACATTGGTATAGATTGCTCTAACCATCAGAACCAGTAGAACCCCCACTTTGGATCAAAATTCCAACACCTTCAACTTGCACCAGAAAAAACACTACACCACCAACTATAAAAACAATACCAAACAACACCTATAAAAACCCTACTAGAAAATATACATAATTAAAAAAACTAATTAATGCATTCAACCCGTGATAGAACACATTTAAAAAATCACATATATGTATTCACATCAAATCATTAGGCATCATGTGGCTAAAATATTAGTCAAAATATAAAGGATCAATCTCTCTCTCATCACCACCAAGATTATTTTGAGATAAGAATACCAATTCTAAAAGTATGGAAAATATAAAAATAATTCTTTAAATGGTCCATGTTCTGAATAAAGTATTAAAAATCTTAGGGAAAAAATTAATATTCATAAGTGGAATAAAAATATCTATATAAAAAATGAAATTTATTAAATTTAAGTAGTGATTGATGTTAAACATCACAACTATTTCTTTATACAAGATAATACCATCCAGAATGGAGAAATCAAATTAACATGCCTCTAAATAAGAAAGAGTGAATAATGAAAAGAGAATTTATATGTCTAAAAATTCAATCTTATCAAACTATTAATGCCATAATTATCAAAAAAAACAACACATTGGTACCTCACCCACACCACACATTTGAGTGTGGGTGAAATCCTTATCCATTCATTATTTAGGGAAAACATTTTTTTCATGAAATTAATAAGCAATACTTCTTAAAAAGGGGTTATATAAGGTGTCTATCATATTCCATTTATGGTGATACTAGGTACTTGGTGTTCATAACATAACCATATATTCCCTTATAACTGTTTCAGGTTCCACAGATACATTCCAATTTCATATAAACATAGACAATAAGTAAATAAAATTATATTTTTATTTTTATTATGTTTTGATTTGAATATGTACTCAAAAAAATTATTTTTATTTTGCAAGGAACTTGAGCACAAAAGTTAACATATCCATGAAAATTAAAACATTATAGACACATCTATAGTTTCCAAATTTCACTTACAACATCCATTTTTAACATATTAAATTATTCACTTGTAGTATATAAATTTATTTCAAATATATATATATAGACTCGATATGTTTATAGTTTATTCTATGAGGTTTTATCACAATGTCTTTGTTGGAATTGCACCATGGTGTATTTCCCATTATGTTTCCCTTATTCAACCATTTTTTGGGATTTTTTATTTTTGGTGGTTGTGTTACACCATGATCCTAGTTCAAGGATAATCATAATTGAAGATGAGGCTCTTGATTATGATATGATCCATAGAAATTCAATATTTGAGGTAGGAGCCACTTGGTATCATTGTGATGTTCCATGTTTATATTGAATTTAAATGGATTGATTCCCTGAGATTTAGGGTGGTTTCGGCTGAAAATTTTAGATTGGTCCACCATTTCATTTTTCCATGACAATCATAAATTAATATCGTGTCCTTTAGGTTTAAATATAAATCTATTTTTTCTTTTATCTTCTCTCCAATTATTTAAACTACCTTCACACTCTAGGTATTATTTTGACCATCTTGGGTTACCTCTATCCATTATTTAGTAGATATTGGTCCTTATATTGGGATCTTTTAGATGTTGTGATCTAAAATTCATTTCATTCTATTTTATTCATTCTTTATTAATTATCATATTCTCAGTGTTCATGACTGTGGGGTTCATTTAGTTCTCTGATTTCTTATTGGAGTTTGTAATAGTGTTTTAATGTTGTTAGGTATTATGGTGTATACTTTTGAGTTTGGTGGTTCCTGATCATTTTTTATCCATTATTTTTTTATTCTATTACTTAAATATTTTCTTGAGATATGAAATTTAAAATTTCTCATTATTTGGTGGTCAAAATAATGAAGTAATCTTGGTTTATCTTCTAATGGATGATTGGTTTCAATTAGTACATAAATATAATGAAATGTATAAGAATAGATTAATGAGGAGACTACGTTATATCATACTATACTTGTTACCATTTTTATTTCAATTATTTATTTATTTTGTTTAGTGTTTTAAGAATCACATGTTGTTGTGTTTTATTTTCATTGATTAGTTTTATATTTTCATTTTCTTGAACATTTTTATAACTGGTTAATGATATAAAAAAGGAAATTGAAGAGAAAATATAGAACTTTAAAATATGTTATGTAAAAATTTATTTAAAAGAGTAATTATTTAATGAGGAATCGTGTTTAATTGTATTTATGACTATTTTTATTACTATAAATTTCATATTGATATAATTTTAATTTTAATTAGATGTTGTCATGTTTCTATTTTTTATAATTTGAGGGTGATTTCTTTGGGGTGTCTATTAAGTTCCAAGGTTAGGAACTTAATTAATTATAAATTTAATTGGTTCAATGTGAAAGGGGAATGAGATAGATTCAATGAATAAAAATTGGTGGGTATTGGCTTGTAGTAATTGTAATAGAAGTGGAATGAAGTGGTCAATGGATGACTAGAAATAAATGAGGGGTAAAATTGTTGGTATTATGAATGTGATAATGATGAATAAAATGGAATTTTTTAAAAAATATTTTCACTACAGTGTGAGGATAGAGAGGTATAGTATATATTGTAGTAATGACAACTATTAATTTAGTGTAAGTGGTATCTTTTAGTGATGGGTATTGATGATGAGGTGGTAATGATGGGTTATTATAGTGTGGTTTGAATGTAGACCCTTATGAATTGGTTTGTGTTATATAATATATCCCCTTCTGTTTTTTATTTCATTCCCACCACCACCAAAGTTGGGGAACCATAATAATTTTCATATCGTTTTGATTTCTAGCAGTATCCCTAACATACAAGTTGTATAATAAATGATTTTATGATTACTCTCTCTTCCTAGATCTCCCTTTTGAAATAGTACATGATTTAATGGATCAAGTTTTATATATATTTGTGGACTATCATGGATCAACCTCTTTTGGAAAACTAATTTTTCATTATCCCCCAATCCATTTCAAAATTCAAAACATAATTTATTCATATTAAAACATCAGGTTTTTCCATGGTAGGAAATAGTATAAAAAACCATACTAACAAGAACAAAACCTAATTTACAAATACCCATTCATATTTTACTTACAAATCAAATATATTTTAATTATTTCATATTCATCACATTATAAATCACATGTTTACAAATTAGAATCATTTTCTAGAAATCACTAACATAATCATCATAATTACTAACACACAACAATTGTAGTTTTAAATGGTTATGAATAAAAAGTAGAGACAACCATTCTTGTAAATACCTTTTCAAAAAATACAGTGTCTAATCACTAAATATAGGATAATAATGTGATCTCCATTAATATATTAACAAGGAAAATATATTAAAATATCAGTGATATATTGAAATTTAAAAGTAAGAAAAATGATCAGAAAATGTTACTAATAGTTAAATGGTATCATGATCTATAACATAATGTTAAATATAAAAAATTAATAACCATGTTAATAAAATAAAATCTAAATATAGGGGTATTATCAAAAAAGTCTATCCATTTTCAAATAACTACTACCCCAACTAAAGAAAAATTGAAATCTATCTTGGAAGCTAATGATGACAATCATACAAATTTCCATAATTTAAACCTAATTAAACACAAGTGTCAAATAATTATAATATAAAATAAAACATACTATATATATAATATTATATATATAATGATGATATTTTATTCTATTATATCAAGGGGTTACATGAATTTGTTTTCTAGAAATAATATTTTATTTTGGGATAACTGATGATCTTCTAAAGTATTGGTGATGTCCAAAAACTATCTTCAAACAATCACTAACTACCAAATATCATTTCCAAAATTCATTTCCAACTAGTAATTATAATTTAATTGATTTTAAATGGCCACCACAATAATATATTGTCACATTAAATTTTTGTAGTTCGACTCACTAGTGCACTATTTCTCAATTTTCCAACTTATAAATCAAAAGGAAAATATTTTGATTGTATGAATGATTGATTTTATCATAGTCCACTTGTAATTTCAAAATGAAAATAAAGAATTTTGAGTGGAAAAAATTACCATGGTAGTTGGGTTTGGTTCCACATATAAAAAACATAAGGATGGTAATTCGAGTGATCAACCTATCATTACAGAAGTCCCCCAAATGGATTAATCTAATAAAAAATTCCAACTAAAAACTAAAATTAAATATATAGTAGTGTTACATGTATAAAATATGTGAAATAAATAGTGTGATCGAGTAAAATATTTAAAAAAATCTCCTTTAATATAATTATAGACAACCCTTTCCCTTGTTTCAATGGAACACAAACATAAAAACTTCTCTGAAATCTGAGTGGATGTCCCCAAAAAAATTAAAACCATCCCTGAAAATTAGACCACCCCATATAGAGAGATAACCATATAAAAATATAAATATACAACCTCCCCCACATCATTCATATATTTACCATGAAAAACCACAATAACCACAACAAACACATCATCATTTAAATTTTAAAAATGGTAAAATATATCCAAGAAAAATCTAATAAAATTATGAATAAAAAGAATGAAAAAAATTGAATAAGAAATTAATTACTACAATCCATTATTTTTAGTATTAACCATTGTTTAATGAATTTATAAGAATACTTCAATAAAAATCTAGGTTGGTGTTCTGTACATATAAAAAATGAAAATTATTTCTGGAAAAGATATGAATGATTTAGAACTCACTAATTTGATGTTTAAGAACATATAAATGAAAACATAAACTGATGTTAGATCATTGAAGTTGGGAAGAAAATACAAGATACTCATAGGGTTGTAGATTGGGGTCAGATGTGAGGAGGTGGAGGCAACCAAAAAGTCCACTCTTTGCCAATAGTTTATTATAACCATTGGTATATCCATCACATAAACATGTTATAATAATTGTTATGGAAAACCATTGGTATAGTTTCACTTTCAACGAATGCATACATGTCTCTTTAATACACCGACATAATTTTGTATGGGCTCTAGGATCTTAAGAAAGAAATATCATTAGTCTAAAATTTAAGACTCTAAAATACACAATCCAACATCCTTGGCACATGATGTTAAACTAAACCTTTCTCCATGTGTTTAATATTGGATTCCTCAAATAAAAAATGTGTGATGACCCAAAACCAACTTCCTCAATGAAAGATGTCAAACTATATCCTTACCCTATGAGATGAATATATAATACCTCTTATAATAAGTATGATATGAATAAAAACCAATATCCTCATAAAATTAAGTTAAATTATATCCTTACCCCATGTGATAAATATGGGATTCCTTTGATGAAAAATATGAGATGAACCAATATAAAATCCTCAGTACATGATGTTAAACTATTTCCTTACCCTATTTGATAAATATAAGATTAATCATAGGATAATTATGAGATGACCCGTTATCTTTTCCAGGGGTTTCACTGCCCTTTTTGTATTGGCCCTCTACCAATCCATGTCCAGGAACTATGTGTGGATTGATTCGTATTTCTATGGGATATGTTGTGAAACCCAAATCATTTATCCTAGGCCCAACCCCACCATTAACTCATTTCTAGGTCTTTCCCATATAGGTTAGGATCGATCCTTTCCTATTGACATGATCATCCAACACATTCAAGTGCATGGAAGGATAGATCCCAAGGCACTCAACATCCCCTCCATACATTCCCATCTTCTTTTTTCACACTTCATGCTTCCATTGAATTGGATCCTTATCATTCCCAATATCTCAATTAGCCCCTTATAGAAATGGTTCCTAGACACACTGGCACACCCACCATCCCTGGAATCTCAATTGGCCCCTCATAAGAGATGGTGGTTCCCATGTTTTGAATAAGGTTAATGGTCAATAATGCATTTCTTAACCTTATCCTGGATTTTTGTGGCTATGATACCTATGTTTCAAACATGTTTAGCAGTTGTTCACCACCCATTAATCATCCCATTTTCACAATACGAGTCTTGAAAGTTATGAGTTACCTTCCCTTCCATTTACCTATAATTTAGTGAGAATCCCAACACCCTATGTGTCGTATACTTATACACATGAAATGGGTGACTAAATAAGATAATGCCTTTTCATACTTCCCTAGGCCAATCACCTTTTCCCCTTACTGTGTTCTCCCCTACTAAAAATAAGAGATCCATACTGCTCCTTATTTCTCACATTGAGAATTTCTCACATGGGATATGGATTTAGGGATGAATTTCTTTAAAAAAGGTTGAAATGCGTAGGCACCTCTTAAATAAATAATCAATTAATTGGTCCAACTCTATTCCCTTATGTGTCTAAGTCCAAGAATTATGACGTTAACATGTGTGAAATATGTCTTAGATATGTTATGTGTGGCATCGGTCCTCCATAACACTCAATTTTCTTTAGGTTACCTCTCTTACATGACACACACACACACACTCCTTTATACACCCACCATGTTCCAATAATTATGAACTTAAACTATTTAAAACCCCTTATCCAAGAATTAAAAACTTAAACTATATAAAATCCCTTTTCCAAAAACTATGTCCACAAACTATTTTCAACTTCTTGGCCCAAATTTATGACCTTAAAAACTACCCCAGGCAAGAGGAACATACATCTATCAGGTTGAAAATAATTAGGGGAAACCAAAGAAAAACTCATAACCCTTCCCACCATGTCACTCTTGTGACTTGGGAAAAATGGGGGTGTAAATAAAAGGGTAAAAATCCAGTGATACCCACAGTGTGACTTGAAAAAAACCAAAATTTTCTCACTGAAACCATCAATTTATGAAACAGTTAGATCCAAATCCTAGCTACCATTTCCTAAAAAATCATCTTTGAGGCACCACCCATTTTTTCCTTTTTTTTTCACCCCACTACCATAATTGGTTAGGATTTATTCATGTCATTTCACATGTCTTGGTATCAAGATGCTAAACAGTGCTTCCAACATCCTAATAACATGATGTTAAATAGTATACCAAATTTTCCTCACTGTAGAATATTAAACTACTTGTCCAAAATGTATGATACAGGACATAAAATACACACCATTTGTTCTTATATAACAACATAAAACTATTAAAAATCTTAATAAATTGCGTAAGAATCCATTTCTGACCTTCAGTTTGAGTCACCTTATACACCATTCAAGATTATCAACCTTCACTATACATTAAGGAAAAAGATCTACTTAAAAGGTGATTCTAACCTTTGTTCATACAGATATGCCTACCAAATGTGGTCAAATCCACAGTGGCATAATCCTAGAAGTTTTGAACTCCATTAAAATATTATTTATGTTCAACACCATGCTTTTTTTCTCCTAGATTTGGATCCCCATCATCGTTATCGTCTGAATGGGCCACCTGACATCAATAGTGCATGGCCATAATGGTAAACCTACTATCTTGGACATACACTCCGAAGAATTTCTGACAAAATTTTTATTGATCTCGCCTTCTTAATATATTCAATGGTAGATCCTCATTTGTTTTCCCTTATCACTATATTAATTATAGCAAAATATTTTTTATAATATGATCAGTAGTCATCCTCTATCATCACATCAGCCCCTTTGTATTACAGATCCCAGGCATCTCGATTCCCACTCTTCATCACTCCCCTTTTCATTGGGGATGAGTTTAACGCCTCTGGAATTACCCCATTTGTGTACTAGTTCACATTGGGAGAGTATTTTGGTAGAAGATAGGAGCATTCTAACTATCCAAATATTTTTTGGTCAAGAAAATCCTCAATGTTAGAAAAAAATTTGGACACTAATTGTCTGACCCTTGTCTAGAACTCTCATATAAATGATAAATCTTCTGTTTTTTCCTTTTTTCCCACACCGAGCATAAATCATGTGTGATTAAGGATTTTTTATTAATTATCTTATTAATATTATTAGAGATTCACCAAAAAAAGAAAAAATATATTTAAGCATACAATGGATTTAAATCAGATAAACATAAAAAGTTTGGGTGGGTCTACAACACATTGGGGCTTGTCCTTTAATTCAACCAAAATAGTACTCTATAGGGATCTACCTAAATAACCAAGTGATCTAGCCCATCCATACTCTGTTGAGTTGCCTCCAAAACTTATTTTATCATAGTAATATCAATTCATTCCCCCTCATCCATCGAGACAACCTCATAAGCTCAAACTCATACCGAGACTTATTCATCTTGGCACTCTTTCTTCAGTGATTATTTCTCTGGATTTGTATCATTAGACACTACCAATTGGTACCATAATTTATTAATAATATCCTCTTAAGTATTGAAAGTGGCTTTATGCTAATTTTATTTCTCTCCCTTCTGAAAAATATCTTTTTTGATAGCCTGGAGTTTCATGGTGCCCCCATATTTTTCCTTATTCTAGTTAACATCAAACTCTTGAATTTTTGTGTCCACACTATAGTGACCCAGTATTTTCTTACATAGATATTAAATATTTTTTAAAAAATATTCTTTACATTACATAAACAAACATATAAGGGTCATAAATTTATATTTCCTTTTTATACTTTGAAACCTAAAAAACATCTTCAAAATAGTTTTACATTATCTCCCACTTGATTCCTCATAACTAGAACCCTTCTTAGACATATCACATATAATATTTTTCATTGTAACCATGGGAAATAAACATAACAAAGGATGGGATAAAATTATTAGTAATGGTAAACAATGGAAATACGTTAACATAACATGAGAATAAGTGTATTAAAACATGATAATAATATATGAAAACCATACACTACTTATCAAAGATCAAAATATTGATTCATTTCATAAATATTGGAAGTTCATAAGACATGAATCATAAGGAAATAAAAGAACATGATCCATGAGATCATAAAATGGTAATAAAACCAAGAACTATTTTATGAACATAAGAATAGAAATTAATTTTTATAGTGGTCAATAACCATTTTCAAGGCTATCATGGTTGAATGATCTCACTTCCAAAACCATCATAGTAGTTAGGGTTCAATCTTAAGATTATCATAGTGGAAAAAATTCCCTTACTAAATTGGGTTTACTCTCCTTTTCAATCCTCTCATGAGAAATCAATAATTACCCAATGCATTTGAGTGATATATAGGGCCCATCCATTAAATAATAAAAAACATACATTTTTGTGCCTCAAGATCAAAAAATGTTTATTATATTTGAACTCATGAAACCAAATATGCTTCATAAAAAATTCATGATATCATAACCCATGAAATGAAATGGGGTACATAAAATACTCATCATATTAGAATCCATGATAATAAACGTAATTTATAAAACATTCATCACGTTAGAACCTGTGAAAGTAAATGGTCTTCATAAAACATTCATTATATCAAAACCCAAGAAATGGATTGGGTTTAATGAAACATTTCATCATAGAATAACCCGTGGAAAAGAAATAGGATTCATAAACATTTTCTAATAAAAAATATAAATCATCCAGAGAAATAATAAATATGTAATCATTTATTCATTTATTCATATTCCTATTAAAGTTTAATTTACATCAATTTATTTCATCATAGATGGAAAATAATTTTGAAAGATCACGTGGAAAATTTTTAAGGAAAATAATCTTTCCACTTTGAAAAAAAATTAAAACATAAAACATTGTAAAAAACATTTTATTTGAACATAGCCTTTTAAAATTATAATGGAAGCTTAAAAACATTTTATGGTATTGATAATAGGAAATTTCATTCCTGTCGTGCACATTAAAATATATATTCCTTTCAAATTTTTGGTAAAATGCAAACAAGACTTGTTTGGAAAAAAACATGAAGATTATTTTTAAAAAACATTTTAAAAAATAAAATGTGTGTAATAATGACTTTAATAAATCCTTTTTATAGTGTTACAATATTTTTTAAAACATTTTTAGAAAACATGGAAATGGTAGAAAAAGGGTTTTCGATCTAAGAGAGAAATGAATAGGATTTTTACATAAAAATAATATATTCATATCTTTAATATGATAAGAGAAGAATATGAAAGCTTGTGATTTATTCTCTATAAATAACAAGGGGAATAAAAATTACAATTGTTACTTCAGAGTTAGTTTATAATATTTCATCATTGGTAGCATAATCATAAACAATCTCGATAAACTATGAGATTGTAATATAAAACCCTTAACACTTTGGAAAATTTAAATCTTAATCCCCATAAAAGAATAAAATGAAACATAAAATATCATGATAATATATAAATTCAAGATATTACATGTCAATTAGATTGTGTACACACCTCATAAAATAATAATAGTGCATAACATAATGTATGTCCCAAAGAAGAAAAATATAGAAAAAAAATACCCTTCCTCTTTAGTAACCTTTGAACCATAAATCACATGAAAGATACATCCAAAAATGGATATGTAAATCCCCATAATTTTCACTAGAATAATCATAAATTATATTTATGCATAGTATGTACACCATATTAAATAAACACGTTGTTAATATGGAATGTGTCACATAAAATATAAAAGTAAGACGGAAATCCCTTACCTTAATTATTGACATCCTTTATACACAATTGATCCTACTGTATAATAAATAGAATTTTACTATACATAAATTATATAACCATAATAAAATTTATAATACTCTATATTATTTATTTATTATCTTTTATTGCAACTTAATTAATATTCCATTGTTAAAATCACATTTTAAGTAATAACTTCTTTGTCTTTCCTATAGGTTTTGATTTTATATTTTTGTTCATGTTACATTTATCATGGTTACATAATCGAAATAATTTTAAAAATTATATAGTTATAATATATATTTCATATATATATATATATATATATATATATTAATCTATTAAAGTTATATATAGAAAACAAAATACAACATTTATCGAGATAGTAGTTCGTACGTACACAAGAACATTGTTTCCATTTTATTGATGGATGATCCAAAAGAAAGGTAAATAATATATCAAATTTATATAATAATTTTTATGTCAAATATGTCTCATATTTTCATTAAACATATCCTTATTAACATCTATGTAAAGTGTATGTGAATAACGAATCACATTGCTTCACGAGGTGGTAGTCTACTGTACACACGTGTGATGTTAAAGTATTCCGATAGAATAGAAATTAAGAAGGTATATGTTAGGTTATAATTAAATAAGTATATTAATATAAAAAAAATAATATATAAACGTTAAATACATCATTATATCAATCTTTCAAAGGTGGTGATTGAAAAAAAATTACATTAGTTCGTGAGGTGGTGGTCCGTCGTACAGACGATCGATGGTTTTGTTTTCAATTTGGTGAAAGTGGAGAAGGATATTGGTTATGAAAACAACATTATAAAATATAATTATATGGTATATAATTTTTTAATTATATATATATATATATTATTATAACAAGAATGAAAATGGTAACATAAGAATTAAAAAGAAAGTGTTTAGTGAAGACAATTACTTCGCTTAGAACAACCCACTTTCGATCTCTTATTATGGACCATAGAGTTGGTCTTGTGAAATGTCCAGAAGATCCATAAAATGAATAAAAATGTTTTTAAGGATTTTTTTAGGTTTAGGTCAATCAAAATGGCTTAATTGGTGTCAATATGGGAGCATAGAAGGTGGTATTTTATAATGGAGGAGGAATTACATTTTTGTAAATACCCAAAACTATTCAATAATGGGGTGTCACTCTCACCCCAGGTGTCCCCAAAATTGATAATAAAAGGGTTTAAAAGAATATTTGGTCAAATAACACTACCAAAATACAAAAAAAAACTGATGTTTTAAAAAATTTATTCCATAGCCTTTTTATTTACATATTTTTACCATTTTAGTTTTCACCAAGATAACTAGTTTTTTATATATTTACCTAGGAGATTTAACTCTTAAGTATTAAAATAAAATGATTCTTATTAGATAATTTGGACCCACTTAATATATATATAAAATAAATTTTATAAAATTAAAATCCTATGTGTGTAGAAAACTAATTTTAACCCAAGTGCATGAAAAGTGAAAAACCTCATTTTACCATTTACCTTTTTAAAAAATGTTTTACTATTTAGGGGTTATTATAATTATTGTAAAATGACCATTGGTCCATGAATAGACCATAATAGATATTATTAAATATATAACAATAAATTTTTAGAGTATAGTATTTTTTGGAATTATGAATCATTTAATAAATTTTATTTACTATTAGACAACATTAATGTCAATTTCGACACTGTTCGTTTAATTTGAATTTAAAAACATCAAGTTAAAAGTGGAATTCGAACTGATCATTTTAATATCTCTCTATAATGATATATTTATGTAATAAATAATTAGACACAATAATTAATTCAATTTAAAAAACTTTTAATATTTTTAATAAGATTTATTTTATTTTTTTATTAATTAAATAATTATTATGTTGGCTTTTCTTAAACATTTAATGTAATTATATAATTACAAATTAATAAAAATTTATTAACCATATGAAATTAATTTAATTATGCTCAAATTAACAATATTATTCACTCACAGATTGCTTTCTTCCATAAGTGAACACAAAATTTGAATTTAAAAGAAACTGGGTGACATTTTGTCTTTTTTCTTTACTTAATTTATTACATTAGTCACCTTCAGGGAAACGTTTTCCAAATTAACATAAACAATATAGCCTAAGGTAATAATTTTATAAATATGGACATGAATTAAGTTTTTTACAAGTTTTAAAAGTCATTTTATCCATTATATTTTTTGTTTAACCCCTTGTAAATATGTTTTAACCTTAACCACGATAATTAATTTTTATTGTTTTTACTATTCATTTTGATCGAAAAATTATTTCAACATATTATATAATATCAATTATTTTTATTCCAAATATTCAATCCATTTTTCCAAATTCAATTCATATAAGTTGAAAATTTTATTTTAAATTTAAACATGCAAATTTGACGAGAAAGTGGTTTTCAAAAGAGAAAATGTTCAAAACTTTCAAAAATTTATATAAAAATCAATATGAAATTGATTTGAATGAAATAAATTGGATTATTAGATATATAATTAAACTAATTTTACTTTTAAAATAATTTTCAAATAAAATTTATCTTTTAAATTATTTGAATGATAAGACAGCTTTTTAATAAAAAACTATATCTTTCACTATTCACAAAAACACTTATCTTTTCAGAAGACTCATAAAAATTAACTCCTACATAATTTAGATTTGGTGATTTGAAAAATGAAATTAATTTTTTCCATAAATTATCTAAAATTATAAAAAATAATTTCAAATAAGTGTTCAAAAAGAAACAAAAATTCTTTTTAGAAAAAAATATATAGTTTTTAAGTGTAAAATTGGATTTATTATTATCTCATGCCAATAAATAACATAATATGAATGTTAAATATTTGATTGAATAAATAATATATAAAAATTTGATTAAAAGAATTCAAAAAAAGAGGTTTATTTATTTTTTTTAGATATAAAATTTGTGCATGAAAAATATGTTTTTTGAAAAAGATTTCTTTTATTTTCAAAACAATATTATTTTCATTTATAATTAATCAATAAGAAAACAACTAATATTATATAAATGTTTAAACCATAAATTTTCATAATATTATTAATCTCATCCATACGCTCAATTCCATTAACTAGGAAATAACTATTGAATAAAAATATTTTAATAGTATGTTGTGTTTTGTTAAAACTCAGTGTTGCGTGTGACATAAGCTACTGGTGAAATTAAATTGATTTGATAAAATATTTTTTAAAATCTTGGGTTTTTATATTCTAACCCATTAAAATAAATTTCTCCCTCAAAATTAATCACTTTGATAAAAACAAATGATGATAATTTTGATTCATTTCGTCCTCAGGTTCCCAGATACACTACAGGAGTTTTATATTTTTGTGATGGGTAATTAGTGATGGACTATATCCAAAAAAAGGAATTTGAAAAAAGATTATATCACTCTTGATATTTCACTAAAAACTAAATCATAAATTATTTTTTTAGAAGGCCCATGACAAAAAATTAGTATCTACAATGGTGAATTCATCAATCACAAATAATACCCAAATTTTTTTCATTAATAAATTGTGACATTTTTGTTGCAAATAACTAATTTCAATCGATATAGATATAAATAAAAATTACTAATATTTTCAAAAAAAATTAAAAAATAAATAATTAAAACTACAAAAGGTAAATAATAATAATAATAAATGTAACATTAATACATCATTTTACACTTAATATGTTTATCACACAAAGATACAAAATAAGCATAAAAAATCATAGAGTGTCAAATAGTATTAGGTGGTGGATGATCACTCATTATATTAGGGGAAGTAAAATTCATACCATCACCATACACAGCCCATCACATATACTCCAATAACTAATCATCTCTCTGATGCTATTATTCATGCTTCTCCTCACTCTCTCTCTAAATTTGTTTTATCATATTAATCTGAGATATCAATCTATCGTCATATTTTTTAGTGAAAAAAGATGATTAATCTTCATGAGTTCCCTTCTAGATGACCCCCGATATCACATAAGTACCATAATAATGTGTAGGTTCACTCGCAAACCAATACCGGTCTCTTGGCCTTTCTTGAAGCCATGAAAGTTGCCATTATTAAAGCCCCCTCATCAAAACCTCACTCACTAGTGGAATCTTCTTCAATCTCAAATTTAATCTCATGTGAATGATAAGTTTCAATCTCATGGTTCCTTTAAATATAATTAGAAATTATATTAACATTAATATTAATATTAGTAATTTTTTAAAAAATATTATTAACCATAACATGGCGCTGTCAGTTTCCTATAATTTTTCCTTTATGAGGATTAGTATGAATCTTATTATAAACTTTTAACTTTGTAATAGAGGGTTTAGAAGATGCCTATATTATATAAAAAACATTTTAAATTTTAATTATATATATATATATATTAACAAATAATATTAATTACCATATTTGGTTGATGTATACCAAAGTTATGACTTCTGACACAATGTGGGACATCCTACCTCCCCCAGCTCTAATGTCCTGATGATGACCACCTCTTAAAAGTCCCACCTAGATTGTACCAGCAAAATACATCCCATACATGAGTTGAGATATAGTCAGGTTGATGGGTGATACAAGACTGTTCAAAAACAATAGGAAATAATCAATCCATAGCCTAATCTATGTTGTCATATAAAAACTAACAAAATATTTCATGTATAAAGATATCTTATGCATCTTGGATAGGATCTTATGATCTGTCAGCAATCAAAGACCATAAATTTTTAATGAAAATTAAAAAAAATACGTCGGTAATTTTATATTTTTTTAAGAAAAATATTTATTAATTAATAACGTACAATCTTGTGATCAAGAATTTACTGATTAAAGGTAAAGGTAACTTGATCACATGACACCCATGTCTCATAAAAATAATTTATTAGACTCGCATCGTCCTTCCCAATAGTTGAATGAAAAAAATGACAATATAAAACAATAATCAGTTAATTCTGAGAAAAATAAATAGATAAAACTTAATATAAAATAAATATCTAAAACAATTGAACATACCTCTGTAAACGAGGATCAAAATCAAGATATATGAGTCTCTCTAGAACAGGGTCCAAAATAATTAATCAAGAATTACTACACCCCTTCCAAATAGGAGTAGTATGCTACAGATTTGATTAATCAAGTTCACTAGTAGGAAGTGTGAAATCAATGAGAGAACGAAATAGATAATTGGGAGAATCTCCACCTATTTGAAACAAATAATCATACCTGTTAGAAATTTTTAATGTATATATCAATTAAAAATTATAATAAATACAAAAATATAATAATTTTACATGAAAATAATTTTTAATACATATACCAAATATAAAAAACTAATAAATACCATAATATAATAATTACATAAAAATAAATACCTTAATATAATAATTTAACCTATAAATATTTGTCAATATAAATATCAAATATAAAAAAATACAATAAATAATATTATATTCTTACCTATTTATAATTTTTAATATGGATATCAAATATAAAAAACTAATAAAAATCGACATTAATAAAGGAATAAAATATATCATTGGTTCCATCCATCTAAAACAAAAAATCTTACCAGTAAAACTTTTTAATTCAAATATAAAATATAAAAAACCAATAAACAACAGAATATAAGACTTCAATAATAAACTATTTCCTCATATTCATCAAGTATAATTTTTTCAAGCTCATATTTAGGAACATCAACTTTAGTATTAATTTTTTGTTTCATTATCCCTTATTACTTCATTAACATTATCAATATAACCATCCCTTAACTGAGGGGTCTGGTCATCTATATTTATATCCCATTGGGTAAGAGATATATTTTTGGTGTTTTTTCTAAAAAAATCAATATTTTTCACTTCCAAAGAATCATTTTCATTTTCAACATAATAATTTTCCTTAGATTTCATTTTTATTAAACTCCACTGGTCCTTCAAATTTCTCAAATAAACACATTAATTTTCATAATAAACTTGATGTTCCAAAATAAATGGTTCATTTTAATATTATAATACTATTATATTTAATATCAATGACTCCATTAAATAGATAAAGTCTCAACCATCGATCATTATCAAACTAATAATATTTAAACATTGTTATATAGTTTGGTCCTAAATAAAAAAAACTCTATTATTTCATTCAGATTACCATAAAATCCAAATTCACTTTCCTTATGATGATATCTTTAAAAAATACCTTTGTGCATTGATTTATTAGATTCACCATATATGTGTGTGTTGAATCAAAATCCATTAACTGCATACCCATTATAAGATTTAAACAATTTCAATGGAGATTTTTTAGTACACATAATAGAATATCAAATTTATTTTCTTGTTTTGTTTCCTATAAACAATAATAAAATTTAATAATAGATATCATTAAAAAAATATTTAATATTCCATAAAAATAAACTTAACTTATGAGTCTTTGAAACCAATTTGAAAAATTTTGTTGTGGACATTCTTCATGACCAAAATTAGTAATTTGTGTAATTTTATTTTGATATGGTCATTATATAGTCTATAAAAAACGTAAAAAATGTATCCATTATAAAAAATTTAAAAAGTAATAACAATTTGTACTTACTAAACAAATCATTTCAATTATTCACAATAAAAAATAAAATATTTTTGAGAGCAATAAATTTCTTCTTCTAAAATCCATTATTTTTTATAACCTCCAAAACCAAGATGTAGATTATTAAAAACTCACAATTATTGGTCTGTGACATCATCAAAAAAATTCTTATTGTAACCCATTTTATTACGTTTTTAAGGACATTCTGATTGAAAAAAATAAGAGAAATGTTTTTAAATTTTATCCTATAAGTAGAATTATGTAAATGACCTTTTTCAATTAATGCTTTGTTACATACTTTATTCTATAGTTTTTTCATACATCTCACGAATGTTTACATCCTTGGAATTTTACCATCTATCCACATTTATCCTCATAGAGAAAATTTAATATTAAATTTTCCATTGAGTCAAATAATCTTAGAGATAATATTTTTCTCAATTTACATAATATGAAAACAACATCACTTTTTAGCATATTTATTGCATTATAATATAATTTTTACTAAAAAATATATCATATTAAATATGATATTTTGGTCAACACGTCCAATATTGAATAATCCATAACCCTATAAGACTAGTATTTTTTAATATTTTAATTATTACATGCTAGTTAAGACTTTTTAACCCAGTAATATACCAATTTCTCATTCAATGAGACAAATTAGAAGCATATGATCTAATAACCCCAAATCAAAAATTTATTGATAGAATAATAATCGAATTTCTTTATAAAGTTTATAATATTATTTTGGATTAATTAAATTTTGTGATCATTGATCTTCAAATAATTCAAGTTCAACATGCCAACATATTTTGGCAATATCTAACTGTACCTTTATATAATCTTGGGTCTTGTCGGGTGTTTCAAATAGGGAATAAAATATGTTATCAAAACAATTCTTATCAACATGCATTACATTTAATTGAATAACCAACAAATCAGACCAATATGGAAGGTCCCATAAAATAATCTGCTTTATCCAATTATAATCTCGCCAAAAAATTTTTTTGTTCATCTCTGGTTTGTCCAAATGTAACAGGAAGTAATGAATATATGATAGATTTTACTAGAATACCTTAGAGAACTGTTGGATGTTAATATATTTCAATTATACCTTTTTTAATATTATTTTTGTTACTTTGAAAGTAGTGTTAGATTGGAAGAAATATTAGATGATAGTCAAAATAACTAGTCTTTCTCCCATTACTGGGTATAAATTCTTTTCATCATCCATGAAGTACATAAATGATTTTATACCTTCTTTACTCCATCGAAATTACATACCATATTCCATAAAGGAGCTAATAATTCACATTAATGCAACCATCATTATAAAATTATGATCTTCAATTATATCAAATGTAGTTATATCATTGTTCCATAATGAAATTAACTCTTCAATTAGTGGATTCAAATAGACATCGATATTCTTCTTCAAATGTCATGAAATTAAAAGTGAAAAATATATATATTGTTCCTTCCTCAACATCCAATGAGGTTATTTTTATGATGTCATGAAAATGGGACAATAAGAATATTGATTGTCATAAGAAAAAAATGGACAAAAACCATCAATTGAAACACCCAGTCATATGTTATGAAGTTCTGAAGCAAAAGAAGGATGCATCTAATCAAAGTGTTACCATTAATCACTATAACATGGATGAATAATGGTTTTACTAATGGAAGTAATTTAATTATTCAATGTCATCCATCAATATGTGTTGGGAGACATAAATAAATGCTATAAATGAGGTGTAATTGGAAAATACCTCAATTGTTTCATAAGAAATATAGAATTTTCTTATTTTACCTCTTTATACATGACTTCTCCATATGTTGAAAAATTATATAATGATTCATAATTACCATAATATAGGATGAAGTCATTTTAACATTCCTGAATCTTTTGATAACGAATATCCAAATTATGGACCAACCTCTTACTTTCATAGAAACATGTAGGTAGTGTATTTCTATCAGAAAACAATAATTTAACCAAAGATAGAAATTGATCAAAGTAACTATTTTACATCCCTAAATATAATTTAATATACATAAATTTGTCAAAATCCTCATTTTTCTCATCTATCTTCCCAGATACAATTCCTCCTCATAAGATTTCAATAAATTCAAAAATTGAGAAGGTTTTTATTCTGGATTTGGAATATCATTTTGAGCAGTTGCTTTCTAAATAAATGGATCAGCTGCCTCATGTGGAAAAACATGAAATAACTTATTTGTAACTATTTTGTTTATTTCATTCTATATTTTATTCACATTTTTTGTAGCCAAAAATATAATCTTTTTTAAAACCAAAACATAGTAGATGAATTCCAACATTGTCAAGCATTTTGAATATCCTAAGTTCACATTTCTTACATGGAAATTCAATATTCCCTCATTAAAAATTCTAACTTTGATAATGAAAATGATATGTGTGTTTCAAAACCCTCAATGTTGACATGATTTATACATGTTCTATTATGATATTTGGGGTGATTTAGCAAACCAGGATCATGTAATGTAAATTGGCGTCTACTTCCTGACACCATATTTATCTAAAAAACAACAAAAATAAGAATTTTTTTAATCATTATGAATAATTTTAAAATATTATTTTATTTTAAAACCTTGTAATATTTTATGGGATTTTTTCAGAGTAAAGTGCTGAGATAGCACTAGATTTCGTGGCCCATAGAGGCTCCATGTGGATTGTACAAAAATATTAAATATATTATATCACACAATCACTATGTTTCTAAAAATAATAGAATATCCCCCAAATAGTCTCTCATATGGGTAATATGATACCACAATTAGGTTTGGGATATGAGTTTTATCTAAATAGAAACCTAACATTTATCTATTTCAGGTCTTTGGTTATAATGTACATGAGGGTAATTCATTTAATATTTTTATTATATTTTTTTATAAAAAAATTAATTATCTTCTAAACTATGTATCATAAGGGAAATCAGATACCATTGTTAGGTCTATGATGTAGGGTTTACCTTTGGCACGACATAATATTTGTGTGCGATGGGTATTTGGTAATATCGAACATGAGTGTAATTAATTTAATATTTTTATTATATGTATTTATAAAAAAATTGAAGTATCTCATGAATAATGTATCATAAGAGAAATTATAGACCACGATTAGGCCTTGGATTCATGGATTATCATAGACACAAAATAACATTTATGTTCGTTGAGAGTTTTGTAACATCACAATTGATGGAGATACATTTAATATTTTTATTATAATTTTTTATAAAAAATTGAATTATCTCCATAATGGTGTATCATATCAGAAATTTGAGACCACCAATAGTTGGGGATGTGGGGTTTACCCTATGTGTGACATAACATTTGTGTCTGTCAGGTATTTGGTAACATCACACGTGAGGGTAAACCATTTAATATTTTATTAATATTATATATATATATATTAAAAATTATCATAATTTACTTATATTTAATAATTATTACTAAAATTTCATAATTATTTACTAATTGTTAAAATAATTTAATAATTAATGTTATTTTTTATTTATTACTCAATTTTTAATAATTATTGTGATTTTTTTAAAATTATTTTTTATATTTTTTTACAATTCATTAACTAATACTATTTAGTTATTAATTATAAATTAAATTTATAATAACATATTTATTTTTACTATTACTTTGTTCATTTTAATGAAGCCCAAAAAAGATTATTCATTAACAAGAAAATTATAAAACCATTTATGAATCTCTATAAATATTTTTCATGGCTAAATAGATAATTTATTAAACAATTACCATTATAGGGTACATTTTTTTATTATATATTTTTTCATTGAAGTAATTTTTATTTAAAAATATTAAAAAAACGAATAATTTTTTTCTTCAAATTGATTTTCCAAACAATTTTATAAAAACACCCATTTCCTATTTATTTCATATTTTATTTATATATTAAATGAATTCTTAATAAAATATAAATACATAAACTATATTTTTATACATTTTCAAAAAAATATACATTTCAAAACTATACATACATATATATATATATATATCTATATCAAAAACGTTATATGATTTTTTAAAATTTTTATATATGTATATTCAATGTTAATATATATATATCCAAGAATCTACATAAATATATTTATATGTAATAAATAAATTAAAACCAATCATAATATAACAAAAAAACATGGTTTAACATTTTAGTTACAATCTATGAATTATCATAATTAATCAACATTTATGTCACCATAACCATGTAATACAATTGACCAGTTAAATATATTTATAAAAGTTCATCAATATCATACATCCCTATAAATAATTTTCATAATAATCATATTTCCCATAATAATATAAAATAGTAAACTTTTAGTAAGCCTAAATACCATATATAAAACAACTATTAAAACTAAAGGACAAATAATGAGTGAAATACGTAAAATCAAATGAAATCAACTCATGCAGAGAAAGTGGACACCCAAATAGGGAATAATAAACTTTTAGTAACCTTAAATATCAAATAAATTATATTTAAAATATATTGACCTAGGGTTTAACAAAACTAATTTTTGAAATAATGAAATTAAAATCCTAAAAAAAAATAAAGGAGGAGGTAAGAGTTTGTATCTGGGAAATTTTATCCTAAATATGTAATAAATTAGCTATTATGGGAAATTTTTGGATGGGGTCATCTAATTGGTACATTTATAATTTGTTTTATGGTTTTAAAAATGAAATGGGGGGGGGGAGAATAATGATTTATATGAGTTTAAAAAATAGTTTTTATTTCTGATTGGCTAATAGTGATATAATTTATCCCATCACAAAATGTTTTCGTAATTTTTTTCCTGTATAATTTAATCCATCACACATAAAAAACAAAAAATATTTTTTTGATTGATAAACAAGTTCATTGATATTATTCATCACTAATAATACTCATATATAATGGTGAAAAACCATGCCAACAGTATTTGTGATGGGAAAGGATTTCCCATTTAAAATAATTGTTATTGGTGACTGAAGACATTATATATAAAAAAATTGTTTCTATGGGACAATTTGTGAAATGTTTTGCTCTAATCACAAATATCCATTTTTCTTATCATGGTAGCTTCCTGAAGTATGATGTTATAGCACAAAACATTGACCATGTGAGCCGTCTTGTTTTTTTGTAATTTCTTAATATGATTCAGAATATCAACTGGTCATTCCTAAGAAGAATGATCATTCTATAGTGGTATGACCTCTAAGGTCATTACATTTAAAGGTTTAAGTATATACTTCCTTAGGAGTGATACTTGAAATACATCATGAACATGAGATCATTTTGTTGGAATCTCTAGTTGATGGGCTTCGATCATGATATGATCATGAATTTCAAAGAGATTGATATACCTAAGTATTAACATTCCTTTATCTTATAAGTAAAATTTCATCCTTTCACTATAATTTTATCAATTTCTACTTCATCTCTTACACCAGAAACTGAAGATGAATTTTTTATACCTTGAGAACCAATAGATCTCAGGATCTATAATAGAATGATAATTTATTCCTTCTATCTCTAGTTATCATCATAAAAAATAGTTATCATAGGTTACCCAATATGTATATATCTTTATATTGTTATGTAATACATTAACCTCTAAAACCTCAAACAATATTTAACTTACACAATTCCTTAAATGGTTAACCTTATTTCCCTTCCAAAATTTAATATTTAAATATAAATATGCTAAACTTATCGATATAAACTTAACATTAATCCACCAAATATGATTATGTATCTCGTAATGTCACATACCAAATATCTGAATACCTTGATCATATATTCTCCTAAATCATGGTAATTACTAGAATTTCTATAAAACCTAAACGAAAACATGCATTCTTCCTAATTCTTTAAATAAAACCATATATTATAAAAAATATTCCATAAATACAAAATCTTCGTATACTCCAATAATGATTACATATAACACTTTTTCAAAAAATCATTAATCAGTTCCAAGGTCAACAATACAATAAAATTTACTTTATCAATAAAAATCATATCTGTATCAATAACATTACCTCAACATTAGTAACATATTAAAGGTTATCTTTGCCTTAATCATTTTTTTCCATAAAATATTATCGTTCCATTAAATCAATTTTCTAGGTCCTCTGTAATATTCAACATTTTATTTCAAATTCTTAAAGAAAAAATTTTACTTATCAATCCTTATATATTTCATATTTAATATAAAATAATTCTTTAATACTAGTACCAAAACACTACAATCATACCACTTCATTACTAAACCCTTAAATATGATTCATCTTCTTAATCCTTAACACCTCAATTTAAAATTTAAATATTGTCTTAATATTCATCAATGTATCATTAATCATGATTCTTAAATTTAACATAATCAGCACTGTTAGAAAATTCCATACCTATTATATTTCATTTTTAGTCTCTTTTTCATTAGTATAATAGTTATTACTCATACAACCTTGATGATTTTCTTTAAAATATTTCCCTCTAGGAAATTTATTTTCATAATTCCCATACTTTCTACAATTAAAACATTCAACTATCAATTATACCTTATGGAGACCATTATTATCATCCAATGCATTAATTTAACGTTTCATTTTTCCCTCAGAAATTACTTTCTTCATATCCTTCTTATCCAAACTCAAAAAATCTTCTTGTTCCAATAATACATTAACTTTTGTGATTCTTCTCATATTCTTAACAAATAGGTAACTAATTCTCATTTCCTATATATTCCCAATCATCCAAGATCTTAGTTAACTTCATCATTTACTTCTTTATTGAGTCTAAGAGTTGGTTATGGTGAATTTTTTTTAATAATATATCATTATAATTGATTAGGCATAATCACAATATACTTTACTCTAATCATCAACCCATTTGGTTTATAATAAAAAAATTATCTATCACATTCAATGTTAACCCAGTTCCATCTATTTTGCTCAATTTACTAAAACCAAAAGTCATTTTTTGCGTAATAATAATCATATTTATAAACCACATAATCATTAAAAATAATTAATAGGTTTCCTAAATAAGAAAACTTTATTTTAAATGTATGACACTTAAGGCAAAACCTAGGACATTAATAGTCATTATTCAAATCCATCATTGTGGTTCATAAAAGTTTTGTGAATTTCTAAAACATTTCTCCTAGGAGTTTCAAACTATGTGTGCATCAAATCCCATTCGCATTCACCATGTAATGATAAAATTCAGCTCAATTATCCCTTTTCATAGTAATTACCCCAAGGTACCTCTATTACAAAGACACATTCACTTATAGTATCGAGATAGATTTAATTTGATGGAAACCACTCACTCTATCCATTAAAAAAATTCCATAAAAATTTCCAATACTTGGAATTATCCTTAGACTAGTCCATAGGAATATCCCTATACATATCATTAGAAAATTCCCTAGTGATCTCAAAATATTTTCTCATCCTAGTTTCCCAAAGTTAACTAAACCTATCTTATGAAAACAAATTTAGTGACCACTGATTTTATTACATATATATTACATATTTTTATATGAATATTGATTACATGACACAAAAAATGCCTAAGGATCATAAAGGTATATTGTCTTTGAAAACTTAGAAACATAAATAATTCGTTTATAAGAGTTATACATCACCTCTCACTTAGTTCCTCATAACTTTCACCCTTTTTCAACATATCACAAATAATAACTATCATCGTAACATAGGTAAATATATATAATAAAGCATGAGATCATATACTTAGTAAGGGAAAAAAAGATAAATACATAAACATAACAAGATCTTAACGTTATAATGACATCAGAATAATATATAAAAAAAATACCCTAAATATCAAACAACAAAATATTGTGTGAATTCATAAATATTGGAAGTTCATAAGACATGAATCATAAGGAAATAAAATATAAAAATCCATGAAATCATAACATTTTCAGAATACAAATATTTTTGGCATATAAATAAGCATGGAAGGTCAATTTCGTAGTAGTAAATTCTCATTTCCAAGGCTATAATAGTGTAATGGGTTCCTTCCCCAAACTATCGTAGTAGTCAGGGTTCACTCCCAAGAATTTCCTAGTGGAAAAATTACCTTACTGAACTGGGTTCATTCCCCATTACAATCCATTTTATCTCATGAGATATCAATATTTATCCAATGTATTTGAGGGAGATATAGGTACCACCCATCACATAATTAAATTCATTAATATGTGTTCTACAAGATCATAAAATAATCATCACATCTGAACCCATGAAATTAAATGGGATTCATAAAATATTAATCATATCAGAACCCATGAAATGTAATGGGCCTTATAAAACATTCATCATATCATAACCCCTAAAAAAATTCATTCATGAAAAATTTTCTCATATAAAACCCCATGAAATAAAATGGCCTTCATAAAATATTCATCATATCAGAACCCCTGAAAAGAAATTGATTTGATAAAACATTTCATCATAGCATAACCTAGGAAAAAAATTAGGGTTCATAAACATTTTATCATTAAAAATATAAAAAATACAAATAAATAATAAATATGTTATTAATGGATCATATCCCCAGTAAATCTAAAGCTACATCAAATGATTTTATCTTAGATGGAAAATATTTTTGGATGATCACTTGATATATTTTTTGGGTAAAATATCCTTTCAACATTGAGAAATTATTTTTTTTAAACATATAAATTTTTAGAAATACATTTAGTTGGAAACAACCATTCAAAATTATAAATTAATCTTTAAAAAATTTGGTTGTCATGATGGTGGGAATTCCATTCATACCATACATATTAAAAATAATAATCCTTTCACATTTTTGGTTAAAGCGAAACAAACCTTGTTTGGAAAATGATAGGAAGTTTATTTTTATTACACCTTATAAAATGTCAATCTTAGTTAAAAATATATTTAATAATTAATTTTTATAATGTTAAAAACAAATTGAAAACATTTTTAGAAAACAAGTGTGGAAGAAAATGTGTTTTCTATCTAAGAGAGAAATAAAGATGATTTTTTCTTAAAAAACATTTTGGAATCATTTATCCATTAAGAGTGGAACATGAAAGGAAATATTTTATTCACCATAAATAACTATATTATATTATAATAAATTATTTACTTTATATAAAGGTCATAATATTTCATTATTTGAAGCATAATCATAAATAATTCTGATAAATGATTAGATGGTAACATAAAAACCTTACCACTTTAGTAAAATTGAATCAAATGCCCCATTAAAGAATAAAATTAAATGAAACATATAATATCATGTTAATAAATAAAACCATCATAAGAAATATCAAATGGGTTGTATATACACCTTATAATAGAAGATAAGTGCATAACATAACCTCTATCCTGAAAAAGAAAAATTGAGGAAAAACTCCCTTACCACTTCGGTAACCTTAGAACCACACACCTTGTAGAAGAGAGGTCATAAAATGAATATATATATATATATATATATATATATATATCCAAAATTTTCAGGATAATATTAATATGATATATTCATGTTAATTATATACACTATATAAAAGAATCATGTGGTGAATATGGAATGTGTCATAGAGAAAATAAAAGTGAGATCGAAATATCTTACCATAAGTATCAAATTACTTCTTACATGTTTAAACATACAATATAATAATATATTTTATTATATATATATTAAATAAATAAAATTATATTTATCATATAATATATAATTTACTTAATACTTTTTTTACCTGTTTATTATCAATTCTTTATTAAAATATTATTTTGGGTAAAAACTGATTTTTTTAAGTATGTTTTGATTTAGAATTTTTGGTACTTTTAAATTGATTATTTTTAAATAATTTAAATTATTTTTAACAAGATATAAATATCATATATATTAATTATATATTTATCTAGATTATTCCATTAATTTTAGAGATAGAAAAAAATAAACAGTTCATGGAGACGGTAGGTCGTACGTACGCATAAAGGTTCTTTCTATTTTCTCAATAGGTGAAATGAAAGAAAGTTTAATAATATATAAAAGTTATAGAATAATTTTTATGTCATATATATCACATATTTTCATTAAAACTATCCTCACCACCTTCCATGTAAAGAAAATGTTAACAGTGAATCACATCTCTTTTTGAGGCATTAGTCTGCTACACACATGAGCGATGTTATCATATTCCCACAAAATGAAATGTAAAATTATATATGTGATATTATAATTAAATAATTATATTAATATAAAAAATATAATATATAAAAATTAAATATATAATTATATCCATCTTTGAGTGATGGTGATGGAAAACAAATTATGTTGGTTCGCAAGGTAGTAGTCCATAGTACACACGATCAATAGTTTCTTTTTCCATTCGATGGGAGAGGAGATAGATATAGTTTTTTCAATAAAAATAATAACATATATGTATATATTATATATTGGTTTAATTATATTTCAATTAATATAACATGAATGAAAGTGGAAAGATAAGAATTAAAAATTAAGAGTTTAGTGAAGACAATTACTTTTGATAAAAACATCAACTTTTTGATCACTTATTAAGGACCATATGGTTGGCTTTTTAGATGAAAAGAAGCTCTAGAAAATGTATAAGGATATTGGGTAGGGGTTTTGGTAGGTTTTTTAGATACAATTTCCATAATAGTTGTTAATAAGTGAGGGTAAGAGGGGACCTTTTATAATGGAGGAGGAGTGACATTTTTGTAAATACCCAAAACTATTCAATAATAGGGAGTCACTCTCATCCCAAGTGAATCCATAATATATAATTAAATTAATATAGAGAATAAATGGTTTATAAACACCTCCACCACATAAAAATCACATATTTCAAACATGTTATTCCTTATCCTTTAAGTTTACTAAATTTTACCATTTTAGTTTTCACCATGGAAATTAGTTTTTTGTGTTATTACCTTGGGGATTATTCCCTATAGTATAAAAATAAATTGGCTGTTATTAGACAAATTGAAACCAATTATTCTATATTTGAAATCTAATTTAAAAAATAAAAATACTATGGGTTTGGAAAATTAATATTAACACGGGTGCATGAAATGTGTAAAACCCCATTTTACCGTTTACCCTAGTAACAAAGTTTTCACTATTTAGGAGTCAACATAATTATTATAAAAAGAACATTGTTCCATGAATAGACCATGGTTTATATTTTTATAAATATAACAATAAATTTATATATTATTGTATTTTTAGATATTTTAAATCTTTTAATAAAATATTATTTATTATAAAATTATAATAACAAAAATTTTGATATAATTCATTTAATTTGACCTTAAAAACATGAAGATAAAAATGAAATTTTAACCTATAATTTTCACATTTGTAAATCATGTTATATTTTTATATAAAATTAATGAAATACAATAATTCATTCAATTTATATTACATATAATATTTTTAGTATCTTTTATTTTATTTTATTATTAATTAAATAATTACTTTGTTAGAATTTCTTAAACATTTAATGTAATTATTTTATTACTAAAAATTAAGAATAATTAACCTCACAAAATTTATTTAATTATTCTAAAAATAACCATCATTACTCCCTCAGATATTTATTTTTTTTATATGTGGACACATAATTGAATTCTAAAAGCAAGTGGGAGACATTTGTTTTTCTCTACTTAAATTATTAGAGAGGTCAATTTCATGGAACGGTTTTCCAAAAAATATAAAAATAAATACTAAGGTAATATGAGTCAAAATATATCCATAAAATAGGTTTTTTACAAGTTTATATTTCATTTTACCCCTTATATTTTTAGTTTGACAACCCCTAGTAAACCTATTTTAATATTTGTTGTGGTAATTAATTTTTATTGTTTTTGCTATCGATTTTTACCCAAAATTAAGTTTAAATTACTATAAAATTTTAATTATTATGATTAAAAATATGGAATTCATTTTTCCAAATTCCATTCAAATAATCAGAAAAAAAAAATTAAATATAACCTACATAGGGGATGAGAAATCAGTTTTTCAAAGAGAAAATGTTTAAAAGTTTAAAAAGTTTTTATATCAAAAATAAATATGAAATAGATTAAAATGAAATAAATTGTATTAATGGATATATATTTTAACTAATTTTATTTTTGATACCATATTAAATAAAATTTATCTTGTAAATTCTTTGAATCAAATTGCAGTTTCTTAATAAAAACCAGTATATTTCACTATTCACTGGAAAAGGTAACTTTTTAGAAAATTATAAAAAATTCAATCCATGATAATTTTTATAAGATTATTTAAAAAATGATGTTAATTTTTTCAAATAAATTTTCCAAAATTGGAAAAAAAAAATATTTTAAAACAAGTTTACAAAAGAAGAGAAAACTGGATTTTAGAAAAAAAACAATTTTAATTATAGAATTGGATTAATTCATGTTTAATGCCACTAAAACAGATAATATGAATGGTAAATATTTTTTTAATTATAATATATTTATAAATATCACAAAAATAATTAACTTAAAGTTATTTATTTAATTTATTAATATAAAACATATTTTTAGAATGAAAATAGTTTTTTAGAAAAAAAAATTCCTTTATTTTCAAATGGATCTTATTTTTATTTTTGTGTAATTTGTCACTAATTAATTAATTATATATATATGTTTAAACTATATATTTTTATAATTTAGATAACCTTAATCAAACCCTCCACTCCAATGGGTTTGTAATAAATATTAAATAATAGTATTTTAATAGTATGTCATGTTTTTTTAAAACTCAGTGTTGCGGGTAACAGAAGCTATTGAAGAAATTCAATAAATTTAGAATAAAATATTTCATAAAAAATCAAGGTTTCACATTCGACCCCCCTTAAAATGAATTCCTCCAAAAAACTATGTCACATATATAAAAACAAATGTGGATACTTTTGCTTCATTACATTATGATGTTCCCACATAGCTTCCAAAATCTAGTAGTTTTGCTACCAAACTTTTACTATGTGAGTGGTCTCATTTCATATCACTTTCTCTATATGCCCCTAAATCATAATTGGTTTTTACTAAAGATAATTTTCTAGCAGTAGGACCTATGAGTTCAGCACATTTTTATGCTTTGGTATGTACTTCTTCATGATAGATACATGAAACACATCCTGAACTTGAGAGACTTTTTACGGAAGCACCAATCGATAGACTACCAACCTGACACAATCAAAGGGAATAATACACATAGGGCTTGACTTTCCTATTTATCATAAGAAAAATTTCATCCTTTAGTTTTTCTTTGATCATATTCCAGTTTATATCTTACTCCAAGAAATAAAGATTAATTTGTTATGACTGAAGCACTAATGGATCACAATATCCATAATGTATTGATAATTCATTATATCTATCTCTATTAATCATAAAAACAAAATGTTTATCGTTGATTATCCATTGTGAATAAATATTCATATGGTAAAGTATTACATTAATCATCAAAACATCATCCAAAGTTCAACTTAAACCATTTCATAAATTTTAAACCTTATGACCCTTAAAAAATATAAAATTTAAAAATAAAATAAATAAATTTCCAAAAATCAATATAACATTAATCCCCCAAATATCATTAAGTAGATATTAATGGTCACATGACAAAAATTTGAATACCCTGATCATATATTCTCCAAAATCATGTTAATAAATAAAATTACTATAAAACTATAATGAAAACATACATGCCTCCTCATTCCTTAAATAAAACCACAGATTATCGAATATATTCAATAAATAAAAAAATGTTTTAAAATCCATCATTTATAATATATCTCACTTTTTCAACAAATCATTAATCGGTTCTTAGGTCATAAATACTATAAAATTTAATTTATTCATATCAATCATATCCTTATATAAAAATCATTATCACTACATTAGGAACATGTTAAAAATTTATTTCCCTTGATCACGTGTTTTCCATAAAATTTCACCATTACATTTAATTACTTTTCTAGTTCATTATCATTATTCAACATATTTATATAGATACTTAACGAAAACTTATTAAGAAAAATCCTTTTACATTTAATGATTTATATAAGATAATTATTTAATTCCAACACATAAACACTTAAATCATCCTACTTCATTATTAAATTATTAAGTATGCTTCATCATCTTTTTCCTTAAAACATATTTCATATAATATGAATTATGAATAATGTATTAACATTCATCAACATCAATTTAATCATTATTATTTACTTTAATATAAAAAATAATTTTATAAAATCTTATACCTTCTATATTTCATTTGAAGTCTCTTCAGGATTAGAAATATATCCATTACTCAAACAACCTTGATGATTTTCTTCAGAATTATTCCTCTTAGGACATCAGTTTTCATAATTTATATATTTTCAACAATTAAAACATTAAAACACTAATGAGATATTCACTTGGGTTCTTCTTCCCACATTATTGACATATAAGAAACTTAATCTTCTTTCATCCATGGTGTTCACCACACAAGATCTTAGTGAACTCCAATATTTTATTATTTGGTGAGTCCAATAGTTAGTTAAGGTGAAATTAGTTAATCATATATCATGATAAATGATTAGGAATAATCAAAATATCTATAACTCTAGTTATCATCCCATTTTTTTCTTATCAACATAGTTTTTATCACATTCAATGTTAACAGAGTTCATTCAAGTTCTCTATATTGAATAAATCCAAAACTAATTTTGGAAGAAAAAATAATCATAGTGGGAAACCACATAATAATGAAAAATCATTTATAAGATGTCTAAATAATAACACCTTATTTTAATTCTATGAAACTTTCTTTATAACCTAGGAAATTCATGGACTTTATTCAAATCCTTCATAATGGTTCACAAAGGGTTTCTAAATTTACAAAACATATTCACATGGATTGTCAAACCAGTGTGTAGTATGTCTTATTTTCATTCACAAGGTCATGATAAATTCTATCTTATGATTCCATTTTTATAAGTATTAGCCCTAAATACCACTATTCCAAAGCCACATCCACTTGTAATATCCAAACAAGGATTTCATTTCTTGGAAAACACTTAATCTATACAATTCCAAAATTATTGAAAATTTTCCTATACTTTGACTTATCCTTACACTTATCCTTGGGAATATACCTAGGAAGATCCTTAGAAATATCCTTATAGATCTCAATAAATTTTTATCATCTTAGTTTCAAATGTTTAAAAAATATATCCTCTAATACCAACTACGGTGCCCCAAAATTTACCTACACTTATATTACAAATTTTTAGATAAAAATTAATTATATTACACAAAAACAGACTGAAGGATAATAAGGGTATAGTTCATTTTTTGAATTGGACGTATAAACAAATAATTTATAAGAGTTTTACATAATATCCCACGTATTTTGTCATTACTATCACTATTCTTTGGAATATCACACATAATACATGTCATCATAACCTTGGGAAAATAAATATATGAAAGGGTAAAATCAAATTCTCAATAAGGATACAAAAAGATAAAAAATATAAAAAAAATGAGAATAAGGGAATGAGGAAAGAAGAATAACATATATAAACGAGACCTTTTATATACTATATCAAAATCTTAAGTCATAGACTAAATATTGGTAGTTCATAAGACATTAATTTTAAGAAAATCAAAGAAAATGTTTCACAAGATCGTAACATTGGAATAATAAATGGAATTATGGTATAAACATAAGTATAGAAATTCATTTTCATAGTAATAATGGCTCATTTATAGAGATATAATAGTGGAATGGGTTCAATATTCTAACCATCGTAGTAGTCAAGGTTCACTCCTAAGACTATCATAGTGAAACATTTCCATTAATGAACTGGGTTCACTCCCCATTCATGTCTTGTTCATCTCATGAGATATCAATATTTATAAAATGAATTAGATAGAGATATAAGTATCACCCAATACATAATGAAAATCATACATATCTGTGCCATGGGATCATAAAACATTCATTATATCAGAACACATCAAAAGAAATGTTATTCATAAAATATTCATCATATCAAAACCCGTGAAAAGAAATAGCCTTTATAAATATTAATCCCATCATAACCCTAGAAATAAATTGGATTCACAAAACAAATCATCATATCAAAACCCATGAAAATAAGTAGGCTTCATAAATCATTCCTAATATCATAACCCATGAAAAGAAATGAGCTTCATGAAATATTTCACCATAGCATAACCTATTGAAAAGAAACAAGATTCAAAAAAAATTCATTGTAAATATAAACCCTAAAAATAAACAATAAATATGGTTTCATTGGATAATATCCATATTAAATATAAAGTTAATTAAAATTATGTCATCATATATGGAATATTATCATGAAGGATCACTAGAAACATTTCTTTAGTAAAATTGAGTTTCAGATTTGAAAAACATTTTTTAAATCATTAAAAATTTTAAAAATAATTTTACTGAAAAATAATATTTGAAACTTATAAAGGAATATTTAAAAACATTATTTTGTTATACCTATAAAAATTACATTCATACCATACATGTTAAAACAAATATTCCTTTCACATTTTCAATAAAATCCAAACAGATTTTATTTGGAAAATGACATAAAGATTAATTTTAAAACACTTTTTAAAAATTAAGAAATGGGTAATAATGTATTTAATAAACCCTTTTTATAATTTTAAATCATTAATTAAAACATTTTTATAAAACATGGATATAGAAGAAAACAGGTTATCGACTGAAGAGAGAAATAAATACTATTTTTTCATAAAAAAATCTTCTGGTCTCATCAATCATTTAAGAGTGGAAATTTAATTAAAACATTAATACTACCTAAATAAATATAGGATAATAAAATACATGATATTATTGATATATAAGTCAAAAAAAATTTATCATTATAAGCATAATCATAAATAATCCTGATAAATGATGAGATTCCATTATAAAACCCTTACCACATTGGTAACATTGAATCATACACCAAGGAAATAATAACATTAAATACAATATATAATATCATTAGAATAAATAAAGAATTTATATCACATTTCAAATGGTTTTTATATACACCTCTTAATATAATATAGGTTCATAATATAATGCATGTCCCAAAGAACACAAATTAAGACAAATATCCCTTATTATCATGGTAACCATTAAACCATAAACACTATGATAGAGAGATGATAAAATAGATATATAAAACCATAAAATTTTTAGGATAATATTAATAACATAAATTCATGGGAATTATATAACCCACTTAAAAGAAATATGTGGTTTATAATGCATGTGTCTCTTAGAAAATAAAAGTGATACGGAAATCTCTAACCTTAAGTCTCAACTTCCTTTTTACATGTTTGAACCTCCTTTATAATAAACATAAGTTAACTATAAATCTATTAAATAACCATAATTATATCTATTATACCATATATTATTTACATATGTCCTTTTATTAACTGTTTATTAATAATCCCTTGTTAAAATCATGTTTTGGGTAATAACTGCTTTGTCTTCATATATGTTTTGATTTTATATTTTTGGTCCTTTTACGTTGATTATGGTTTAAAAATATTAAGAATTTTAAACATGATAAAAATATAATATATACTCATTATATAAGTTTTTATAGTAATCCAGCAACATTAGATATAGTGAAAGTAATACACCGTCCATGGAGACGATAGGTTGTATGTACGCATAAACGTAATTTCCATTTCCTCAATGGATGAATCAAAAGAAAGGTAAAAAAATATAATACCCTTAAATAATAATTTTTATTTCATATATAAACCATATTTTCATTAAACCTATCTTTATTACCATTCATGTAAAGAATGAGTTTAGAGTGTATCACATCACTTTGTGAGGAGGTAGTCCACCATACACCCAAGTGATGTTATCATATATCCATAGAATGGAAATTTAGAAGGAATATGTCATTTTATAATTAAATAAGTATAAAAATATTATAAATATCATATATAAAAAACAAATATATAATTATATCCATCTTTTATAGTTGTTTATGGAAAACAAATTACATCGGTTTGTGAGGCGGTAGTCCACAGTACAAACGATCAGCAGTTTCGTTTTCTTTTTGATAGAAGAAGAGATAAATATATATTAATCCATCAACAAAATAAAATCTACTTATATGGTATATACTCGTGTTATTACATTGAAATTAATATTACATTTTTAAATTTAAATGAAAATAATTTAAAAGAAAGAGTTTAGTGAGGAAATTACCTTTGTTTAGAACAACACCCTTTGTGTAACATCCCAAGTAAGTAATGAATAATAGATATTTTTATCTATGTCTATTAATGAATTAGATAGTGTTTTAGAGGCTTAAAATGAAAATAAATCCAATCTTAAGCATGGAATACACTAATATTTTTTAAAGGATTGTTTTACTGCCTTTTGATGGAAAACCATTTTTAAATATATCTTTTGACAATTTTATAAGCTATGTTTGTCAAAATAAACTTATTCTTTATGATTGGGACATCAAAATTTACTTTTTGTGAATTTTTGTTATTTTTCTAACAATGTTCATTTTTAATGAATATTGTAAAATGTTGTATTTTAATTCAAAAACTCTTTTTAATCTAATTTATTTATATGATTAGATTATCTTTTGAATTGGTTTTAAAGTGAAATTACAATATATTTTTACCATTTAATCCAATGGTGGTTGTTGGAATCAATTTCACTTTGAAATTGGACTTAAACTAGTGTCAATCTTTTCATAGATATTGTTTCAAAAAAACCCGCTATTTGTCATGACAGCGGGAATTAATTATTAAATTAATTAATGTGACTTATATGTTTTTAATTTTGTAAAATAGACTTCATTTTTGAATCCGGACTATCAAATATAGCTTAGGGTTAATTTTTTGTAATTTTCTGAAAAACTTCAATTTTTGATGAATAGTGAAACCACTAAGTGGTACTTATAAAAACTGATTTTTCGTTTAAATGAAAATTTTCCATCTTTGTGTTTTGAATTTCAAAAATCCTACATACATGGATTTCATTAAGAAGTAAAATTTGGTTCAATGAGATTAAAATAATTTTTTGGTGAATAGTAACTCTTAAGTTCTTAATCGTGATTAGAGGTAATTAGTGTAGTTTAAGGTAAGAATAATGTTTTAATAAAATGAAATGACCTAGACACATGTACTACCCTTATTGGATGTGTCATGGACGACCAAGACAAGCCATGGGTCAACTTGGGGACCCCATGGAGCCACTTTTTTTGGGAAATGACATAAATAACGTTTTATTAAATGTTAAAGTAAAAATGACACACACATGAGTTATTTTACTAAAACAATTTTTACATGGGGTTATACAAGTCCTATTTTTTACTATAAATATTAATTAGAAAGATAAAAATATTTCCTACATCATAGGATTTTGTTTATAATTTTTAGACATTAAATAAATTAAATTATTTATGACATCATGATGATGCAGCGATGACCTCATTATTTAATGATTTAAATAAAATGGAAAGATAATGTAAAATATAAAACCTAAACATGGCCAAAACCAATTGGATGAGTTTATTTCGAACCCTTATCACCTTATCCTCAAAGTATATCAATGTGGGACCTTTTGAATCAGAAATTAATTTTAAAATAAAGTAACTTATCTTTACTTTCCAATGGTGTCCCTCCTCTCCTCTTATAAAAGGACCCTACCTCTACGTCCTTACCCACACTCCCAAAGACTTTGGATCGGCCAAACCCTGCCCATTTTGGCTCTCCACATCCCTCTCTTACTCCTTGAAGCCTCACTTTGGGCAGAAGTCTTCATAAGGAATCCTTTGAGCTCAAACCAAAGGGAGTTACCCGATTTTAAGGTAATGTCTTCCTTTAAGTCCTTTTGTTTTATTTTGCTTCTCCAACCCCCTAAAATCTTTTTATTATTGTCTTTTGTAACAACTCCAGTATCCTCAATATACTAGGATGTTTTTATAATATGGATTTGAGCTACACTTACACACACCTACATCTAATGGTTAACGAACATACTGTTTCCGTGGATGGTGAATTTATGCCTCCCGAAACGATGATTGTTCAACATTATTTTAACACCTTAAAAGGTAGCCATTAAGATGTCAATATATTTATATATGATATATAATATGTTTATGTTTTCCTTAAGCTTCTTTTTTTTTTCTTTTTGGTCACACCTTTATGGTTTCCATTATGGGTAAACGCGATATCTTCATTTAAGGAAGTGCGGACTACCGCCCCCTCAAAGTGATTTGATTAGTTAAATACCATATGTGGGATGTATAAAGGATAGAACTATGATATTATATATGATATTATACTGGAATTATAATATACCTTTATATCATTATGATCCCATTCTATAAAATATGAAATAGAAATGAAAGTAGTGTTCATGCGTATGTACGGCTTACCATCTCCATGAACGGTGCATTTCATTTCTTACCTCTAAATGATTATGTAATATTATAAATGCAAGTATATACTGGATATATATGATATATAAATAATGATTATAATTCTGGATATAATGGATACATGAACAACATGTAATTATAAAGGGTTTATTTTCGACTCAAGTACCAATGATCGTTAAAACGACCGTTATTAACTTAAATAATTACATAGTGTTCATGACATGGAAATAAGTGATATAAAAGGAATAATGAACATGAAAAAGGTTCTTAAAGAATTAGAAATTAACTCAAGTTTATTATTCAGGACATTAAAGAACGATCGAGTCAAGTCGGACCCGAGGTATGGGACTTCGTCTCAATCTCCTTTCATTGAGGCATATTTTGTTTTATACACAAACTTCTTTTATATGGTGTATAAACCCCTTTGAATTTTACGTTTATTCAAAAGGAATATTTTTTATGTGAAGCGTTTACTAAATGACAAAAAGGAATGTTTTTGTCGTATGTATGCGGCGACAACGACTTCTCCGCCGTCGTGACCATTATTTGAGTTTCGGCTTCCTCTACAAGCCATACCTTTTTTTAAAAGAAAAATAAATACCATGTTTTACTTTTCTATTATTTTGGTATTGGAAATGGTTTTCATGATGTTTTTATATCAATGTTTTGTAGTGATATCTTGTGATTGAAAGGTGGAAATGTTATGTTTCCTTTATGCATATTTTATGTGATACGATTATGTTGAGGTTCTTGGGCATTATTATGAAGACGGGTGGTTTCGTGATAAACTAAGGGTGGGTGAGCCCGATATAGCTCTCCAATGCATTGGGTAACGCAAAGGAGTGAAACGTTAAGGTTTCTCCAAAGCTATTTAGGGAATATACTGTGATGGGAATTCCAAACATAACCAAGAGGGTTACTCCCTACATAAGGATGTTATGAATGCCTCAAGTTACCTTTATGTCTTATGATTTCTATGATTTATTCATGATTTGATGAGGTATGTTAAAGTGATTATGTTTTATGGGTAAAGTATGATTTCATTCTAATGTATATATGTACCCATGTTTCCTTTCCATATTTTTTTATATCCTTTACTAAGCTTTTGATGCTCATCCCAAGTTTTTTTTTGAAATATTTTTCACAGATCAAGGGAAAGGTACATGATATGATGATAGTGTCAAGGAAGTGTCAAGAAATAATCCATGTTTTATTTTAAATATGTTTCCATTGATGGGAAGGAAGAATACTATCTTTATGTAACCACTTTGTTTATATATGGAATGTAATGCAAGTTTTATGATCTAATTCTCTAAAACTCTAAACCCGAAAAGATCCTCAATGTGTAATCTTGTAATAACTCAAGATTAAGTAAGGTTTAAGGCTGGGGCCTTATAGTTGGTATCAGAGGTTGGTTTAGATAACATTAGGAGTTATAATTCTATTAAAATATTGTCCAAAAATATTTTTTTTTGAAATGATATAGTATTTGAAGATTACCATGTTGCTTCATCTAAGACATGTTTGTTCAGAATGGTTTTCTGCATAGGAAACAGGGAAGCAGTGCTAGGAAGGAATACCGAAGGAAATAACCTTCTGAATCAGCATCCTGTGATGGTCGGAATCGGAACTGAACAATTTGTTGCAGTAATGGCGCAGTTGACTCAAGCGATAAATGGTGGTGGTATCCATGCACGAGATCAGCCAGATTAACTGCAGAGGAACATGTCAGTGGTGGAAAATTTCATGAGGCAACATCCCCCATCATTCAGAGGATCATCTGACATTGTTCTAGCTGAAGGGTGGATTAAAGCACTGGAGAATATTTTTGATGTCATGGGGTGTTCAGACAATCAAAAGGTTAGTCTTGCTATTTACTGTTTGTAGGGTGAAGAAGATCAGTGGTGGTCGATGGTAAAAAAATATCAAGGACCCTGATAAGATTGATTCTCTCGACTGGGATGAATTCAAAGGTATGTTTCTTGAGAAGTATTTTCCTAAGTCTGTTCGACTTAGGATGGAAAAACAATTCTTGGAATTGAGGCAATAGAAAGACTCAGTGGCTACCTATGAAGAAAGGTTCACTCGATTGGCAAGGTATGCTCCAAATTTTATCTGAGACCTTGATATTAAAATCAATCGTTTTTACTCAGGATTAAAGCCAAAATATCGAAGGGAATTAGCTTCTCGTGAGTTTAAAAGTTATGAAAAGCTTGTTCGATGTGCTGAGAAGGTGGAAATGGAGTTTGATAATGATCAAGTGTTGTATAACAACCAATAGAAGAAGAGACTGAGGTGGCAGGACAGAGGTATGAATTCTTCAAAAAATTCTGATGGTAAGAAAACTAAGTTTCCAGTTTGTGATAAATGTGGCAAAAGGCATGCTGGGGAATGTCTTCTGAATTCTGGAAAGTGCTACTGATGTGGTAAGATGGGACATAAGGCTCGTGATTGCACTGAAAAGGATAAAGGTGAAGGTAAGACCAAATTTGATTTACAGTTAGTGAAATGTTATAAGTGTAATGAGATGGGTCACTATGAAAACGAGTGTCCGACAAAGAGCTTGGGTGATGGGAACCAGTTAGACTACAAGCACAAAGGGGTGGTGAAATCCTTTGCAACTACTTCAGCAGATGTCGGGCCATCAAATGAAGTTGTATCATGTACTTTGTTTGTTTTTTCAGATTATGCCAGTGTGTTGTTTGATTCGGGGTCTACACATTCTTTCATCTCTGAAACCTTTTCTAGTAAAATGGGAATATCATCTCAAGAAATGACTCATGAACTTTTGGTAAAAACACCTGGGGGGAATGTTGAGGCAAAAATAATTTATAAGAATCTTCCTATCCTTATCTGTGGAAAGAACCTACTTGAAAACCTTATTGTTCTACCTCTAGTAGAGTTTGATGTTATCCTGTGTATGAATTGGCTCTCTATTTACCATGCTAAGATTGACTGTAGAGAAAAAGAAGTTTCTTTTCAGAATGACTTTCAGTTTGTGTACAAGAATGAACCCTTACTATTGATAACATATCAAGAGGCCGGGAAACTTGTAAAAGATGGAAATGGATGTTACCTTGCACACATCATTGACAATAAAGGAACTGTTCAGATTAATGATGTGCCAGTGGTAAATGAGTATCCTGATGTTTTTCCTGATGAGTTTCCTGGAATAATACCAGATCGGGAAGTTGAATTTACTGTTGACTTAGTTCCTGATGCTAAGCCAATTTCAAAACCCCCTTATCGAATGGCTCAAATTGAACTTTTAGAGTTGAAGAAGAAATTGCAAGATTTATTAGAGAAAGGTTTCATTCGACCTAGCACATCACCATGGGGTGCTCCTGTCTTGTTTTTCAAAAATAAATATGGTTCAATGAGACTTTGCATTGACTATAGAGCCTTGAATAATATCACTATTAAGAACAAATATCCTTTGCCTCAAATCGATTATTTGTTGGATCAGCTCTAGGGAGCTCAGTATTTTTCAAAGATTGACTTGAGATCGGGGTACCATTAGCTGAAGGTAAAGGAAGAAGATGTTTCGAAGACTGTGTTCCATATAAGATATGGCCAATATGAATTTGTAGTAATACCTTTTGGGCTAACCAATGCACCTTCTGTATTCATGGACTTAATGAATAGAATTTTCCATGAGTTCATGGATAAGTTTGTGGTGGTTTTCATTGATGATATTTTGGTGTTTTCTAAAAGTAAAGATGAGTATGAAAGACATTTAAGGGTTATCTTGCAAACCTTAAAAGAAAATAAATTGTATGGGAAATTCAGCAAGTGTGAGTTTTGGTTGCAACAAATTTCTTTCCTTGGTCACATTGTTTCTAAAGATGGGATAACTGTTGATCCTGAAAAAACAAAAGTTGTGGAAGACTGGCCAAGACCCACAAATTTAACTGAGATTCGTAGCTTCTTTGGTTTGGTAGGCTATTACAGAAGGTTTGTTAGAAATTTTTTCTGATTATCTAGTCCAATGACTAAGCTAACTCGGAAGGGTGTTAAGTTTATCTGGACAAAATAATGTGATGATTATTTTTAGGAATTGAAAAAAAGATTGGTGAATGCTCTAGTTTTGGCACTACCTTCCAGGAATGGTGTGTTTGTTATCTACAGTGATGCTTCATTGAAAGGACTTGGTTGCTTCCTAATGAAGAATGATCAGGTAATTGCTTATGCTTCACGACAGTTGAAAACTCATGAGGTAAATTACCCTACACATGATTTGGAATTAGCTGCTGTTGTTTTCGCTTTAAAAATTTGGAGGCATCATTTGTATAGTGTAAAGTGTGAAATATATACTGATCAAAAAAATTTAAAGTATATATTCACTCAGAAAGAGTTAAACATGAGACAAAGGAGATGGCTGGAATTAATCAAGGACTATGATTGTACAATTCATTACCATCCAGGAAAAGCAAATAAAGTGGTTGATGCTTTGAGTTGAAAAAGTAATGATTCATTAGCAATGTTGCATTTGGAACGTGATCCTTTGTTTAAGGATTTGATGAACTTTGGCATAGAAGATGTTGGTGCAGGAAGTTCTTCTGTTTTGTTTCAGGTATCAGTGAGATTTTCTCTATCAAACAGAATCAAGCAAGCACATAAGCAAGACAGTGAGTTGCAGAAAAAGGTAGAGCTGGTTCAGAAAGGTAAGTTGCCTAAACTCAACATTGATAATGATTGTGTTTTAAGATTTGGGAAGAGATTGTGTGTGTCTTGTGATTCACAGTTGAAGAGAGAGTTGTTATGTGAATCTCATAGTTCTCTGTTTTCAGTTCATCCTAGCAGTACTAAGATGTATAGAGATCTTCGGGAGTATTACTGGTGGGATGGATTGAAAAGAGATATTGCTGATTTTACTATGAAGTGTTTGACTTGTCAACAGGTTAAAGCAGAGCGGCAGTTACCGAAAGGGATGCTTCAGCCTTTACCAGTGCCAGAGTGGAAATGGGAGAATATATCCATGGATTTTTTTGTGGGATTACCAAAGACATCTCGAGGTAATAATGCAATCTGGGTTATTGTTGATCTCTTGACCAAATCTGCTCATTTCCTTTCTATACGAGATACTTTTTCCCTAGATCAACTTTCCCATTTTTATCTTAAAGAGATATTCTGGTTACATGGAGTTCCTATCTCCATTGTATCTGATCATGATCCCAGGTTCACTTCTAACTTTTGGAAAGGCCTTCAGATGTCGTTGGGTACTGAATTAAATTTTAGTACAGCTTTTCATCCTCAATCAGATGGGCAGTAAGAACGAACAATTCAGAACTCGGAGGATATGCTACGATCTTGTTCTATAGATTATCAAGGAAGTTGGGAACAACATCTTTCTTTGGTTGAATTTTCATATAATAACATTTTTCATTCCAGTATACAGATGGCACCATTTCAGGAATTATATGGGAAGCGGTGTCGAACTCCAGCTTTCTGGGATGAAGTGGGTGAAAGGAATTTGATGGGACCAGAATTGGTAGAAGAGATGGTAGAAAAAGTTCAGCTGATTCAGAAGCACAGGAGAACAGCTCAGAGAAGGCAGAAGAGTTATGCGGATAACCGGAGGAAGGATCTATCTTTTGAGGTATGTGATCATGTTTTTCTCAAGGTTTCTCCTTGGAAAAGTGTGATGAGATTTGGTAAGAAAGGAAAGCTGAGTCCAAGGTTTATTGGACCATATGAAATTCTAGAGAGAGTTGGATCAGTTGCATACCGGGTGGCTTTACCTCTGAGTTTATCTCAGGTAAACAATGTTTTTCACGTTTCAATGTTGAGAAAGTATATGCCAAATTCATCTCATGTTTTGAGTCCAGAGGTAGTTCAGCTGGAAGAGAACCTATCTTATGAGGAACAACCGGTCCAGATTCTTGACCACAGGGAGCAAGTGTTACGAAATAAGGTGATTAATCAGGTAAAGGTTTTGTGGAAAAACCACATGATGGAAGAGGCAACATGGGAATCTGAAAATGCAATGAGGGATAAGTACCCCCATTTATTTGCTAAGTAAATAAATTGCGGGGACGCAATTTTCAAAAGGGGGAAGGATGTAACATCCCAAGTAAGTAATGAATAATAGATATTTTTATCTATTTCTATTAATGAATTAGATAGTTTTTTAGAGGCATAAAATGAAAATAAATCCAATCTTAAGCATGGAATACACTAATATTTTTTAAAGGATTGTTTTACTGCCTTTTGATGGAAAACCAGTTTTAAATATATCTTTTAACAATTTTATAAGCTATGTTTGTCAAAATAAACTTATTCTTTATGATTGGGACATCAAAATTTACTTTGTGTGAATTTTTGGTATTTTTCTGACAATGTTCATTTTTTAATGAATATTGTAAAATGTTGTATTTTAATTCAAAAACTCTTTTTAATATAATTTATTTATATGATTAGATTATCTTTTTAATTGGTTTTAAAGTGAAATTAAAATATATTTTTACCATTAAATCCAATGGTGGTTTTTGGAATCAATTTCATTTTGAAATTGGACCGAAACTAGTGTCAATCTTTTCATAGATATTGTTTCAAAAAAACCCGCTATTTGTCATGACAGCGGGAATTAATTATTAAATTAATTAATGTGACTTATATGTATTGAATTTTGTAAAATAGACTTCATTTTTGAATTCGTACTATCAAATATATCTTAGGGTGAATTTTTGGTAATTTTCTAAAAAACATCAATTTTTGATGAATAGTGAAACCACTAAGTGGTACTTATAAAAACTGATTTTTCGTTTAAATGAAATTTTTCCATATTTGTCTTTTGAATTTCAAAAATCCGACATACATGGTTTTCATTAAGAAGTAAAATGTGGTTCAATGAGATTAAAATAATTTTTTTGTGAATAGTAACTCTTAAGTTCTTAATCGCGATTAGAGGTAATTAGTGTAGTTTAAGGTAAGAATAATGTTTTAATAAAATGAAATGACCTAGAAACATGTCCTACCCTTATTGGATGTGTCATGGCCTTCCAAGAAAATCCATGGGTCAACTTGGGGACCCCATGGAGCCACTTTGGTTGGGAAATGACATAAATAACTTTTTATTAAATGTTAAAGTAAAAATGACACACACATGAGTTATTTTACTAAAAAAAAATTTACATGGGGTTATACAAGTCTTATTTTTGACTATAAATATTAATTAGAAAGCTAAAACTATTTCCTACATCATAGGAGTTTTTTTATAATTTTTATACATTAAATAAATTAAATTATTTATGACATCATGATGATGCAGCGATGACCTCATTATTTAACGATTTAAATAAAATGGAAAGATAATGTAAAATATAAAACCTACACATGGAAAAAACCAATTGGATGAGTGGATTTAGAACCCTTATCACCTTATCCTCAAATTATATCAATGTGGGACCTTTTGAATCCGAAACTAATTTTAAAATAAAGTAACTTATCTTTACTTTCCAATAGTGCCCCTCCTCTCCTCTTATAAAAGGCCCCCACCTCTACCTCCTTACCCACACTCCCAAAGCCTTTGGCTCGGACAAAACCTGCCCATTTTGTCTCTACACATCCCTCTCTTACTCCTTGAAGCCTCACTGTGGGCAGAAGTCTTCCCAAGGAAGCCTTTGAGCTCAAACCAAAGGGAGTTACCCGATTTTAAGGTAATGTCTTCTTTTGAGTCATTTTGTTTTATTTTGCTTCTCCAACCCCCTAAACTCTTTTTATTCTTTTCTTTTGTAACAAATCCAGTATCCTCAATATACTAGGATGTTGTTATAATATGTATTTGATCTAGACTTACACACACCTACATCTAATGGTTAACAAACATACTGTTTCCGTGGATGGTGAATTTATGCCTCCTGAAACGATGATTGTTCAACATTCTTTTAACACCTTAAAAGGTGGACATTAAGATGTCACTATATTTATATATGATATATAATATGTTTATGTTTTCCTTAAGCTTCTGTTTTTTTTCTTTTTGGTCATAACTTTATGGTTTCCATTATGGGTAAACGCGATATCTTCATTTAAGGATGTGCGGACTACCGCCCCCTCAAAGTGATTTGATTCGTTAAATACCATATGTGGGACGTATAAAGGATGGAACTATGATATTATATATGATATTATACGGGAATTATAATATACCTTTATATCATTATAATCCCATTCTATAAAATACGAAATAGAAACGAAAGTAGCATTCATGCGTACGTACGGCTTACCATCTCCATGAACAGTGCATTTCATTTATAACCTCTAAATGATTATGTAATATTATAAATGCATATATATACTGGATATATATGATATATACATAATGATTATAATTCTGGATATAATGGATACATGAACAACATGTAATTATAAAGGGTTTATTTTTTACTCAAGTACCAATGATCGTGAAAACGACCGTTATTAACTTAAATAATTACATAGTGTTCATGACATGGCAATAAGTGATATAAAAGGAATAATGAACTTGAAAAAGGTTCTTAAAGAAGTAGAAATTAACTCATGTTTATTATTCCGGACATTAAAGAACGATCGAGTCAAGTCGGACCTGAGGTATGGTACTTCGTCTCAATCTCCTTTCATTGAGGCATATTTTGTTTTATACACAACCTTCTTTTATATGGTGTATAAACCCCTTTGACTTTTACGTTTATTCAAAAGGAAACTTTTTTATGTGAAGCGTCTACTAAATGAAAAAAGGGAATGTTTTTGTCATACGTATGCGGCGATAACGACTTCTCCGCCTTCGTGACCATTATTTGAGTTTCGGCTTCCTCTACAAGCCATACCTTTTTTTAAAAGAAAAATAAATACCATGTTTTACTTTTCTATTATTTTGGTATTGAAAATAGTTTTCATGAAGTTTCCATATCAATGTTTTGTATTGATATCTTGTGATTGAAAGGTGTAAATGTTATGTTTCCTTTATGCATGTTTTATGTGATACGATTATGTTGAGGTTCTTGGGCATTATTATGAAGACGAGTGGTTCCGTGATAAACTAAGGGCGGGTGAGCCCGATATAGCTCTCCAATGCATTTGGTAACGCGAAGGAGTGAAACGTTAAGGTTTCTCCGAAGAGATTTAAGGAATATACTATGATGGGTATTCCAAACGTAACCAAGAGGGTTACTCCCTACGTAAGGATGTTATGAATGCCTCAAGTTACCTTTATGTCTTATGATTTCTATGATTTATTCATGATTTGATGAGGTATGTTAAAGTGATTATGTTTTATGGGTAAAGTATGATTTCATTCTTATGTATATATGTACCCATGTTTCCTTTCCATATTTTTTTATATCCCTTACTGAGCTTTTTATGCTCATCCCAAGTTTTTTTTGAAATGTTTTTCACAGGTCAAGGGAAAGGTACATGATATGATGATAGTGTCAAGGAAGTGTTAAGAAATAATCCATGTTTTATTTTAAATATGTTTCCATTGATGGGAATGTAGAATACTATCTTTATGTAACCACTTTGTTTATATGTGGAATGTAATTCATGTTTTATGATCTAATTCTCTAAAACTCTAAACCCGAAAAGATCATCAATGTGTAATCTTGTAATAACTCAAGATTAAGTAATGTTTAAGGTTTGGGCCTTATACTTTGGATCTCATATTAAGGATATTGGGGTTGGTATTTTGGGACAACGAAAAGATATATAACATTAATAAGTATTTTTGGGAGGGATTTTTTCATGTTTTGGTTGACACAAAGGGATAAATATGTGAAAATAAGTGATCAGAGGGGTTGGCCCTTTATAATGGGGGAGGAGTGGTGTTTTTGTAAATACAAAAAACTATTCAATAATAGGGATTTACTCTCACCCCAAGTGCCTTAAAACTGATAATTAAATGGTTGGAGATAATATATTGTCTAGAAAATCCTACACCACACAAAAAACACATTTTTGTAAAACATTTTTTTCTTTATCCTTTATGTTTACTTAATTTTTCCATTTTAGTTTTCACCATGGTAATAATTTTTTTTATTTTTACCTAGGTGATTCATCCATTAATTATAAAAAATTATTATAATTAGATAATTTTGAACCACTTATTCTAAAAATGAAATCCAATTTATAAAATAAAAATCTAATGAGTGTGGAAAATTAATTTTAACACAATTGTAAGAAATGTGCAAAACTTCATTTTACCGTTTATCTTGGTGAAAATGTTTTTTGTATTTAGTAGAACATTAGTCCATCAATAGAATATGATTGAATTTTTAAAAAATATACCAATAACTTTGAATATGATATGTTTTTTGTAATTTCAAATCATTTAATAAAATATTATTCATTATATAATAACATTATTGTCAATTTTAACACTATTCATTTAATTTGATTTTAAAAAAACTAGATAAAAGTGGAATTAAAACCATTCATTTTCAAACCTATATATAATGTAATATTTATATTTACAAATTTATTAAATACAATAATTCATTCAATTTATATTACATTTCTTATTTTCAGTATCATTAAATTTATTTTTTTATTAATTAAATAATTAATGTGTTGGTGTTTCTTAAAAATTTAATGTAATTATATAATTACTAAAAATTAAAAATAAATAACCCACATGAATTTAATTTCATTATATGTGAAATTTCCATCATTATTCATTTACATATTTATTTTTTTCATATGTGAACACATAATTCAAATTTAAAAAACAACTATGTGACATTTTGGGTTTTTTCTTTACTTAAATTAATACATGGGTCACTTTCATAGAAATGTGTCCTAAATGAACATAAAAAAGATTTCTTAAAGTAATAAGAGTTCAAATATGGATATAAAATACATGTTAGATACGTTTCTAGGTTTTTTACCCCTTATTATTTTAGTTTAAACCCTTCATAAACTTTTTTAAACCTTAACCATAGTAACTAATTTTTAATGTTTTTACTATTCATTTTGACCAAAAATAAATTTTACATTATTATAAAACATTAATATTTCTGATTAAAAATATTGAATCCATTTTCTAAAATTCCACTATCCAAATTGGTAAATTTTATTATAAAATTAATCTCAGATACATTATGAGAAAACAATTTTCCAAAGAGAAAATGTTCAAAAGTTTAAAAAGTTTTAACATAAAAATTCAATAATAAATTGATTAAAATGATATAAATTGGATTAATATATATATATAATTAAACTAATGTTACTTTTAAAACCATATTAAAAAAATCAAATTGTAAATATTTTGAATGAAAAGGCTGTTTTTTAATAAAAACCATTATTTTTCACTATTCACTGAAAATTTGTCTTTTCCAAGAATTCTAAAAACATCAATATAGTATAATTTTTATATTATGATATTAAAATTTTGGTTCATTTTTTCAAATAAAATTTTTAAAATTGGAAAATTATAATATTAAAATAAGCGTGCAAAAGAGAAAAACTGTTTTTTATAAGAAAAAATGCATTTTTAAGTGTAAAATTGTATTTTTTTTCTTATCTCATGATTAAAAAACAAAAAAGTTGAATATTATAAATTTTATTGAATAATATATATATATATATATCATTAAAAATATTTCACAAATATTTATTTATTAAATTTGTTGTGATGAAACACATTTGTTCGCCTAAAATAGTTTTTTTGTAAAAGTTTTATTTTATTTTCCAATGGCTTTTATTTTCGTTTCTAATAAATTATTCACCATAGAATTAATTTTATATACACATATAAACTATATATTTCCAGATTTTAGTTAATCCTATTTGCACCCTTCATTCTAATTGTTTGGAAATAACCATTAAAGAAAAATATTTTAATGGTATGTTGTGTTTTATTAAAAATCGTTGTTGTATGTAACACAAGTTTTTAAAAAATTAAATTAATTTGAAAGAAATATTTCATAAAATCATGGGGTGTTACACACCTTCTCAGTGAGATAATCACAAACAAACTGATGGAGGGCATATGTGTCTACCTATTTATTTCCCAAGTTTAGCAGCCAGTGATAGAGAGATCCCATCTCGATGACTTTCTATAGCTCTAGAGTGTAGTTGATGAAGTTTTTCACACTTCTCCATGACCTGTTCTAGAAAATTCAATTCTAATTGGAAAATTTGACCTGTAATATTCTAATTCATTGGGTGGCACTGTCTTATTCTCTAGAAAATCCATGAGAATAGTTACATAAGTGTCTTCTTCTGGAATCCTCTCAGATAGATAGGGATCTATATAGAGAGGAGGGTTTTCTAGTCTAACTCATAAATAATGGAGAGATCTTTACCAACTTCAATTTTTTTCTCCCCTATATCTACATCCATGACTGTAGTGGCTTCCCCTTCTGGGATTGAATCCTACACTCCCTAAATAGTAAGCTCCCAGAGGGTTAGATTAGCTATAAGAAGAGGATCCCTAACTTCCCCAATATCATTTGTTTGAGGGAAATGCAATCTATTGGTCACTGCTTCAAAGAGAAGCATGTCCTTCACTTTGACCTATGACAGGAATCATGGAAACATGATTTTTTAAAGATAAAATAAGTTACATTATGCAATTTTTTGGATAACATCCATCCCTGAGGCCTCAAAGGTTAATAAATCCAATCGGGACCCCTCATAGCCTATTTTCACATTAATGGTCAACACTAGACCACTGAATAATACACGGCTGGAAGATACCTAGAAAAAAATACCTTAATGTGATGAAACCTGTGATGTTTTGAGTAAAATTTGATTTATTGATAATTTTAATTCAATCTCACTTTGTGATAAGGGGATTTAAATAATTAGTCACCTTGGGTGATCTACCTCTCTTGGAGTAGGATCCGCCATTGGAATGCTGGAGTGTGGTCCACCATAGATGACCAAGAAGTTTGGGTAATAAAAAACATCCCCTTCTACACCCTATGTAGGACCCACTCCCACTATGAATACTGAATTAGACCCCTTGGTGGGTTCCTTAGACTCCACATAGGCACTCTCACCCCCTCAATAGAGGCCCCTTGGGTCTCCCATTCCACTTCTTATATAGGATAAAATAAGGGATTAGAAAACTTAAAAAGAATGAAATGATGGAGAAAGTGATAAAGTTAAATTACAAAAACATTCCACATTGAACAAGATTTCTATTAGGTTTTCACCCTCTAGAAGTGACCTCTATAATGTCTTGAGACATTTATTGCAATATTGGATCCCAAAGACTCCTTGTTATTCAATTAGTATGTTTAAGTTCCAAGGGAAGACACATCCTGAGAAGTCATTTTGAAAGATACTGTTTTTTTTTGGGTCCCCCCCCCACCTAACATCACTTTTATCTAGGTGGTAGTAATATTGACTTCACTACACCTTCTTGAAAAATAATTCACCTCATCCCGAAAGTAAAATTGCACATGGATGCCCTTGGGAGCCATGATCTCGGCCATCCAAACTTCTGGAAACTCAAACCCATATCAGGTGATACTCAGCCATAGTTTCTCTACTATCAGGGAAAACCTAAACATGACACATTCCACCTATAATATATGATAGGACACATCGTTTTCCAAATTAAACAGATAATATAAGTTCTTCCCAAGAGCCTCCTAAGTCCAACATGTCCCATCCTGAAAACTATTTTCCAACTCTCAAGGCTGCTTCTATGGCATCCCAATACCACTAGGGGGATGGGTGCCATAAAACCCTGAGTTTCCCCCATAACTACCATGGAATAACCCCTAGATTCCATTCGGTTACTTCAAAGATCATATTTTCTACTACCCTACTAATCCTGTAACTCACATCAAGGAACAATCCTCTTCATGCAATTATATAGGGTTGCACCAAGATTTGATTCTGTATAATTACAAATATAATTCTAGATGAGTCTAGCATTGAGATTATGGGATAGATGAATGATGAACTACCCCATGCCTTTTGATGTAAATATCCACCACATTTGACAAAGGATACATGGATTTAATTATTTTTAGATCACTATATAGACTCACTTCATCGAAAACTAAATTGATCCAAACTTTTGGGAAAATTGAGTTAGAGTGGATAGTCCTCAATAGGTATTTTCATACATCCCTATAACTAACACTATACATAGAAAGGTCTAAAGGTAATCCCCTAGCTCCAGCATCCCCTCTATATTATCAACTATCTATCCAAAAGGGGTTGGGAATGGATGAAAATTTAAATTCTAGTCATTTAAAATGCTGATCATAGCCCCTAGTTAGTCAAGATATATAACTCAAACTACCTCAATATTGATGTCCGGAGGCTATAGGACAGTATTCAGGGTAGTAATAGAATTTTGGAACTCTTGCCCCCAATTTTTTTAAAACCCATCCATAAAGAAACTATAATGGACTACTCACCTCACAACATGTATGAGATGGATATAGAGCCAAGACAACACTAGGACTCCCAAATTCACCCAGTTACAAGACATTAGGATAGCTTATATCACTAATGTCTCAGGATGCAGGCCCACATGGTCAGACCTAACTTGTAGAATCTAACCACTCAAGAAAGTGGCCCAAAACCTCATATATCTAATCATTGGCTTCCAATACTTCATATTGTAGCCCCATTCCTGGTAGTGAACTTCCTCCAGAATCATCCAATATGATCTCAACCTTCTCCCATGTCATCCACTAGACACTTATTCATCACCTAGGAATCAACATAGATAATACTTTTGGGAATATTCCCATCCAACTCTTGAAGTATATGTATCGATGGAAAGAAGGTTGATGCTTCAAGAACATAGTTGGAACATCCAAAAGATTTCGTTCTATAATGTGGGTTTATTCCCTATCCCCCTAGGTATTAGGTACAAGATGGAACTAATCTTATTGTAAACCGATATGTGGGAGACATTCATTTTAATGGAGGTCCTGTAGACTGATCTAAACCTCCCAATAATGAATTTGGAAGGCATTGGTTTCTGAGGACTACCAGCTGAGAAACTCTAGTTGTATCTCCTGTAAATGGAAGACATGGAATTCGAACAATCAAACTGAATCAAATAAACTAGCATCTCATACATCATACTTATACTCATCATATTTTAAGTATACCCAAGACTCTTATTCCCATTCATCAGTGAAGTTTCCCCCAGCTCGTATGTCCATGTCCTCAATGAAGCCCATGTTTTAAATTTGAATACTAGTTTAAATAATGATTTTATATAATGTAGGGAACTCTTAATCTATTGTATATTACCCTATCACAATCCGCATCCTTCCACTGAGGGTGTAGAACAAAACATAATCATGTTCCCCCAATGGGTTTTCAATAGTAGTAATATTCCAATTGTTAAGTTCATCAAGATGGGCAAACTAGAACCGTGGTGTTTTTACTTACATGGCTGGGATAACCACATCATCCTGGATCCCAAAATTGTATAATGAAAACATTATTCCTAGAATGTACCCCCTATGATCCTTTTTTAGAAGCCTCAATAACTAAATTAACTTATAAAAAACTATTCTTGCATAAGATATTTCATGATAATTGGCCATTTCTATGGTTTGGATGGAAGTGGCAACATTGGTAATGGCTTCTTTAGTAGGGTTTTCCATTTATGAGAAGTTTAAAAGAAAACACAAACACTAGGTCATGTAAAGTGGAACTTGTTTTAAAAAATTGTGTTTTATTATGAAACTTTTGAGTACATATCACAAATTTAAGGGTTGATCATGCAAGTTTGGTCATGTAAGAGGGGATTACATGAAAGACACAACTTAAAGCATGGGAGTTTGTGCAAAGTTTAGAGTTTATTGAAAAAAAAGACTACTTATCATGCATGTAATTCATGTAACCATTCAAGGGTCCCCCTCACCCAATTTATACACATTACCCCGATTTTTATGTGATTGGAAGACCTATTTTCATGATAGGATAAGAGATTCGTCCAACATATTAGAAATTCACTCTGTGATTTAGTGTTTTCCCTAAGATCCAAACCTTTCCCATTCCCTATAATCACCAATTCCATGGTGGGGGAATTATTTGGAACTAAAAATATTTCTTAGTACCCTAAAGGTTATTTTTCCTTAAAACAAAGGTCCATTATAGACTTAAGGTCCATTTCCAAACCCAGAGAATAGGTGTGTGAAACTATAAGAATATTCTCACCACCTACCTATCTTACATGAAACCCACTTGACCATGAATTGATACACTAAAGATAAATGATACATGTTGTTTCAAGAGACCTAAAACATTGGAAAATACACTTTTTTGAAACATCAAATGTTTGGTTGTAATCTTGTTAACGGAATGAAAATCCATTTGCATGATAAATACAATGTTAAACCATCCAATTACATGGTTGCAACCTTGATACAAAGGCATAGGAAGCATGAAAATCGGTTTTGCAACCAAATTGGAATCTTTCACATATTTCCAACCATTTTCGAAATTAAATAACCTCATCCCACACCCACTTTTGAGATGGATCACCAAAAGTCGAAGCGTCAACACTCACTCGCACAACCACTTATTCCATAACATCACACAACTTGGCACCTTGTGAATTTCCCAAGGTAAGGGACTTGAAAGAATGACCTTCCATGGTCGTCAATGAGTCTTATACCATATTTTATAGTACCTCATGCAACACCCATAAAGTATAGTTGGTTTCACAAAAGAGAATCCTCCTTCACACAACCCTAATTTTTAAGGAATCTCAAAAGTTTCTTTCATAGCTGCCTCCAAATTAAATTCAAGGGTTTTGTGATATAACCTTAAATTTATTAAAACATAATTGAGTGCATAAATGTTGATTTTATTACAATACAATTCGAGTCCCAGACCCAATTACTCATTCTAACAAACATAGTTTCACACAAGTTGAGTGCCAATGTGCCCTATACTCAATTGAATCAGTTTATTTTCACTCCAAATTCCCAAGAAACTGATATCATCAGACCTTATGTATGCACCCTTTACGTAAAGAATGGGATGGTACATTATCTATCTGTTTTATCCTAAAAATTACAAACCTAATGAAACATTATCCTAATAATAGGCACCCATACATTGGAACTCCTAATTTCTATTACTCCATGGTCATGTTTACACTATGTGATCCTCGGAGGAGAATGAGTAGTAAACATGTATGCCCCAAAGGTGGCATTGTCACGAGAAACTACATACCTTTAATGGTAGAGAGTTATGATTCTAGATCATCCTCTTGTAATTGGAAATTGAATTCTTAGATGTCGATCATGTTTATGTCTGATTTACATGATGAAAAACTAGATAGCTCAAAGTCTTAGTCATACGATGTTAAAATGAAATACAACAGCCTCAGTACATGATGTTAAACTATATCCTTACCCTGTGTGATGAACACATGATGCCCCATGTATGATCATCATGTGATGGAACCTTCTCCCCACCTATGGATGATCCTCCTTATTGAGGAAAAATATAAGCGTATGCCCCACACCATCCCTCATTGACTCTCCTTCCATAATGTGAGCATCCCTACCACATGATGTTAATCCTCTAAGACTGGTCCTATAACATGAACCTAATTCACATCACCAAACTTCATGAATTTTTATCCACATTTACTAATGGCGAAGGTAGGACACCTCCACGAGGTTCAATCCGACATCCAGATACACATGGGGGGCCTCCATGAGGTTCAATCATGACACCCCCTACATTACCATCAAATCCCAAAGTGTGATCTTCTCCACCCCCATGGGGGAACACATTCTCTCACCACCCCAAAATATTCAATGTGAAATTTCCCCCCTTGGGTAACACTAAACCAAATATCAAGTGATAAATCTTCCCCCATGTTGAAACACTTATCCAGATATCAAGTATGAAATATTCCCCCCATCTGACACACTAAACAAAATCCTAAAGAGTAAAATATTACCAGTTAGGGGCGCACCAAACCAAATATCAAGTGTGAAATACCCCCCCTTAGGAAATCACTTAACCAGACATTGAAGTGTGATCATCTCTTCCCCTAGGGACACACTTAACCACCCACCATCCCTAAGAGGATGTTGAACATGTGACCTACCTGTATCAATAAGACACTAAACCTATAACTGAACCCAAAACTTTTACACCATACCATAAACATGGAATTAACGTGGTGAAATGACATATATTCCTTAAACCCATGTAATCAAAAAACCCATGTCTAACATAGGATTCCATGGTTTCCATAAACAAGATACCTCAAATATGGGATACCTATGACCTCAAAAGGGAGATACTCTATAGATTCCAAACATATCCAAAAACTAGTTATTCTGATACAAGACCAATGTTACTATCTAATCTACATAAATGTTTCTAACCTATCGAGATATAAGTGGTGTGATTAACTAGTATCCCCCACAAGATGGTGCTGATAATGAGTTTCATGAAAATGACCTAACCATTGAGGGATACTCGTACTAGGTAACAAGCTCTGAAGAGGAATCCATGAAACGATTAACTGATATCTCTTCATCTGATCTCAATCAAGGATATGAAATCACCAACCATGGTAGTGGAGGTCATTCCCCATTGGAATGCATAAATGCAGGGAAAAACCTCCCATGAATCTTATCCTGAGGGGAAAGCATCCGAAATAGTTATCTTAAAGCCTAGTAAGTGAATAAACAAAGGAAAGACTAAGCAGGCGACCATGAGTCAATTCAATAAATATTTATCAAATAAACCTAAGGAATATCATACAATAAATAATATTAATAATAACATGGAAATGCATCTGCAACATAAAAATTAGGAATTCATAAGAATGTCACCATGGTTTTCACTAGGGTTCCATAAATCATAATTCCCATGGTTATTCAATAAGGTTTTGTAAAACATTTCATCTCTAGAGATTAATTATTTTCCCAATGAATTTGAGTTCTATCATGGTAAAACCGTCATATTTCATAATTAATTTCAGTCACATTGATCATAATATATCATTTAATCAATAAACTAAGGAAAATAATGAGAAAGTTTTATATAAAATCATCAAGTGCATAAGTGCCTAAATACATGAACATTACATCATTTTTCTCCCAAGAAAAATAAAAGTGGGTTACATACATCTAAATCCAAAAATAAATATATTATATTTACATCTAGGTTAATTACCTTGGGTAAAGAAGAGGTTAGGGTACTCAAAATATAATGATATTTCAAGAAAAATATAAAAATTCCAGAAACCATTTTAACAACATGATGATATTCAACATAGATTAAGGAAAACACATAATGAGAGAAAATAAAGTTCTTCAATTTATAAAACCCCATTTTTTAAGTAATGGTAATATCAAAATTGAATGAAAATATTTAATCCTTCGCATTAATATGACTCACAAAACGGAGGTACTTGAATAAATAGGAAGAAGAGGATAATTCTCTTACCTTAAGGATTTACTTACTAAAACTTGAGGATGGAACCTTGAGACCTTGAAGGAAAGGTTGATGAACTATTTTGGTGGTAAAATGACTACAACTTCATTCCTTATGAATTTTTAGTAGATATGAATGGGGAATGGGTGGTATTTATACTTCAGTAGGGGCGGTTTTAGAGGATCAAATATAGGTTATTTTATTATATAATCTACCTACTTGTGGAGTCAAAGAATTAAAAAAATTTCTAGAATATGAATGATTGATAGAGAGTGGATAGATATTAAAGGAATTAAAAAATTGAAAATTACCTTCCATCTATCCCAGTTAATGAATATTAACCAAAAAATAAATTTTATTTTCAAAATCCAATTTTTGGTTAAAAAATAAAATTACAAATTTATAAATTAAAATTAAAATATAGAAATTTATTATTAGAATTTTTAAGTTAAATTTTTATTTAATAAAATGTTTCATAAAATTTTTAATCATCCTGAAAAAATAATGAATTTATAAATTTGTAGTGCTCATAAAGGAGGAATTTTCACTTTTTATTAAAAAATAAAAATTGATAGAAAATTACCAGAAAACGTCCCAAAAATAATTTTGATGTTCTATGTCCCAAAATGAAATTTATTTTATCAAAATAATAAACATAATATAATAATTTAAACCTTTTATTAAAAATATTTATTTAGTTAGAAACAATAATTTTTATAGCATAATAAACATTCCAACTATTATGAAAATTACTTAGGAATTCATTAAAATATATTATCATCTAAAAAGTGTTAAAAATATTATTTCATGAAAATAAATTTACTTAAAACATATAAATTTATCATAAAATATATTTGTAATATAATATATATATTTCCTCCAACAATAATACAATATTTATTATATCATTAAACAATCCTAATGATCACTTAAATGCATCTTTATATCCACAAATAATAATGACCAACTATTTTATTGAAAAAGGTTCATAATGTAGATAAACCATATTAGATAAAAACACATATAGGAAAATGATCACATTTCCCTATAAATACACCATCATTCTTACACTTCATCATTTACTTCGATTTTATGAAGGTTAAATATCATTTCCAAAATGAATATTGTACCGTTAACTCTTTGTTTCTCTATTATATTTTAGTTCATGCATGCGATGATTTTATAGGTTCGAGGCTAGAAAATTTTTAATATTTCAATTTATTAAACCTCTATTGTTATTCCCATTGAAATACTTAGTATTATATTGATAATTTTTATAGACTGAATATAATATTCCTAAATAATGAAATAATGTGTTGTTAGTTTCTATTATTATACTATATCAATGACTAATTTTCAGGGAAAAGATTTTACACATCTTATGATAGTGGATATCATTTCATTAATAGTAATTATAGAATGTAAAATTATTTTTATAACCTTTTTTTAAAACATATTATAAAGTCATTGAGAGAGAAGAGCTCCTTTATTTAAAGATGTGTATTTTTAGGTCATTAAATTCATCACCCCTTAAGGATATTTCTCCAAAGAAATTTGTTTTCAACATTTAATTATCCAATATACCATGGAATTAGATTCCCTCTATCACATTCATATTTGGGCACTGGTTATCAAAGTGACTGAACTCTCGAGACTTGAATCAATGCACAGCAAGATGAGATTGTATTATTTTCCCACTAATATCAGTATTAAGGGGTTTTGTATTTTCACCTCTATGATAGTCTTAAGAAATATAGAAAATAATATCATATTAATATCACATCCTACTCCCTTGAATTCAATTACATCTGTGCCTTTTCCAACATTAATTTCATAAGTGATATTATTGTTTCTTCCCTTCATTTTTATAGTTAATGTCCTTCCAAATTTTTTGATTTGTCCTTATATTTTTACCATTCTACCCATGGTACCATTGGTTATTTCCAACCTCTATTTTAACTTTGGGAGAACATCTCATTGTATCATTGTAAATCCCAAAGTCTCATATTTCTAATTCTTTTGTAGATGACGTCTCAGACTACAAAAGAATCAATTTTTCTCCCCATCAAAAACGATAAATAATCATGATGTGTAATACACAATCCTCATAATGATAATCTCATAATTACCCACTAATTCATTTTCTATTTCTGTCAACTCAAATAATTCCCTCTTTATTTTGGTTCAGAGGGAATGGGGAAAATACTTGTTCAAAAGTTCTTTTTTTAATGTCTTCCCATCCTATTATGTCCACCACATCCCTTGGATTCATGTTCTTGATCAAATTCCCCCACTAATGATATTCTCCCTATAATCAATATAATTCTAATATAAAGTTCTATTATTTAGAACAATGGATTAGTAAAAAATATCTTTTCTATAGTATTTATCCACACTTACATGATTAGTGAATCACAGGTTTCACTAAAAACAGTTTTTCGTTGACACATGAAAGATTCAACTTCTAGTTGTTACTTATTTAGTGAATTACAACTCTCTAAATGGATTCAGTTGTTGTTTAGGACATGAGATAACATATTCATCATTATCATGAATTTTTCAACTCCAGATCCCCCATATTGAGAAGTTAATTATTACACTATATGTGGCATCCATTTTTTTCAAGATACCTTCTATTTCATACCATTTTTTAGAAGTAGAAAACCTAAGTGGGAAATTTTTTACTATTTAGAATATTATAATAAATATTTTTAACGGGAGAATAGTCCTAATTTTTTTTAATATTATGATTATAGGAAGATATACATCGATATTAATGAAATTTTTACATTATATATATATAGATATTATTTTTAATGTTTTGTACAAGCATGTGATGAAAAAAACCATATCCCCCAAGAGTGAAGATCCATGAGTGTCATAAGGCTAGTTGTCATTCTCTATGTGATGATCATGTCTAGCTCAATGTGACCTTTTTAAGGTTATTAACCCTATGTACCATTATGGAAGATCCACATCCACTTGTAGTATCCAGACATGGATATATTTTCCTAAAAACCACTTAATTAATACTTTACCAAAATTTTAGGGTGTTTTATTATATTTAGACTTCTCCCTAATGGGTTTTCCCATGTCTTCTACACATAATTTCCACAAATAACTAAACCATCCATTAATATAAAATATGGTCACTTACCTTTATATTTTATAAACCATTTATTTAATGGTACAAAATGAAAATGTAAAGTGGGGATTTTGAGGTTTAGTGTCTTGGAAATTACTACATCGCATATCTTGTGGACATACATCAAAGAAATGGGAGATCATAAAGCCCAATAATGGAATGAAAAAAGGATAGACTTAGCATGTGTCCATGAGGATTTAACCTCGAGACATTTAGGGAAACATCAATGGACTCTTTGGGTGATAAAATTTAAAAACAATTCATGTCTTTTGAATTTGGAGTACAGAGGAATCAGTAATGGGATGTATTTATACTTGAGGGGGTCTGTTTTAAACGATTAAATATTGGTTATTTTATTATATAAGTCAAGCACTTGAGGAGGGAATGAATTAGAAAATTTATAAGGATTATCAAATATTTATAGATTATAGATACATGTTTAATGGATTTTAAAACCAAAACGTACCTTCTAGGAAACATAATTAATGAACACAAACAAAAAATAAATTTTATTTCAAATAACCAACTTATGGTTCACAAAATTAAGGTATAAATTTCAAAATTACAATTAAAATTTATAATTTTTTTTAATTTTTAAAATAAATATCGATTGAATAAAATTTTTCATACAATTTTTAATCATTCTAATATAATAATGATGGAATAAAAGCACAGCGATTATAAAGTAGTCATTTTCACTTTTTCAGTAAAAATAAACTTTTTCAAAAAATTATAAAAAATATAACTAGGATAATTTTTATGTGATGATTCTAAAAATGAAATTTATTTTATCGAAAAAATAATATAAATATACAAATTTTAACTTTTGGATAAAAAACATTATTTAATGGAAATTAACAATTTTTATAGCATAATATGCATTCCAACCGTTTTAAAACATAAATAGGACTTCATGAAAACATATTATGATTTAAAAAATTATTTTAAAAAATTATTTCAGGAAAAAAAAATTATTTAAAACTTATACATTTATCATAAAAAAATTTATATATTATATATCTATAGTCTCCAAAAAATTAAATTTTTATTATTTCATTAAATAATCGTAACGATCACTTAAATGTGTCCACATAAATACATATAATAACAACCAACTATTCTATTGAAAATTTGTCACCATGTAGATCAACCATATTATTTGAGTAACATAATTTTATATGATCATATTTCCTAATAAATATACCATCATTCTTACACTTCATCATTCACTTCGATTTTATCAAGGTTTATATCCTTTCCAAAATGAATCTTATATTCCTAAATCATTTTTTCTCTATTATAGTGTTATTTGTGGATGCGATGAATCAATAGGATCGATTCCACCCAAATTTTTAAATTTTACTTTATTTAACCTATATTTGTCTTCCCATTTTAATATTTTTTATTATATTGGGAATTGTTATAGACTAAATATAACATTCATTAATAATGTCGTAATGTGTTGATAGAATCTATTATTATACTGAATCACTCACTTCTTTCCATACGAAGGTTTTTACACATATTATGATAATGGATATCATTTCTTTAAAAGTCATTATATAAATTAAAATAATTCTTATGTCATTTTATTGTAAAACATATTAAATTTTTGTTAAGAGGAAACAGTTCCTTTATTTAAATTAGAGTACTTTTATGGTCATTACATTCATCACCCCTTAAGGAAATTTCACCCAAGAAATTTGTTTCCAACTTTAAATAATCTAATCTTCCATATAATTAGTTTCCCTCTATCACCTTAAAATTTTAGCACTGTGTATCAAATTGACCGAACTCTCTACACTAGATTCAATGTGTTGTAATATGTGCATGAACTATTTTTCCCATTGTTATCAATGTTAAGGGGTTCTAGATTTGCATCTTCCTGATAGTTTCAAGAAAAATGGATAGAATTCCCAAATTTATAGCATATCCCATATTCATTAAAATAATTACCTAAGTGACTTTTCCCACATTTTTTCACAAGTGATGTTGTAGTTTCTCCCATTCCTTTTAAAGGTTAAGGTCATTCCCAATGTTTTGATCCATCCTTGTCTATTTGATATTCATCTCATGGGACCACATGGTATCTCCAGACTCCATTTCATCTTTGAGATCTCATTGAACTATCTCTTTATAACTCCCAAGGTTTTATATTTCCAATTATTTCTATATAATAGGTCTCATTCTTCTGAGGAATAATTTTTTCACCCTCTTAAAATTGATGATATATAAATAAGCATAACGCACAATACATGAAAATTTCATCTCATAATTCCACACTAATTAATTTTCTCTTTGTTTGAACATAAATAATTCCCTATCTAATTTTTTGTAGGGGGTGTGTAAAATACTTGTTGAAAAATAGATTTTTTAAGACTGCTCATCTAATTGAATCCACCTTAGCCCTTGGCTACATGTTCTTGATTAATGTCCAACACTGATCATCTTATCCCTCTAAATGATATGCTTCCAACAAAAAATTATCTTATAGAGAACAACGGAGTCTAGAAAATATATTTTATCTAGTATTGATCTCTTATTACATGATTATTGAATCATAGGTTCCACTAAAAAGTGGTTGTCATGGATTATTGAAGGTTTTAATTAATAGTTATTCCATCTTTAGTGAAGTATGAGGCTATGTATTGTTTCGTTTGGTGTTCATAACTTGAGATAACTAATTCATCACTATCATGAAGTTTTCATCTTCCATATCCCCCATATTGTGAATTTAATCATCACATTGTCCATTGAATCCATTATTTTTAAGAGTCTTATATTTCCTAGCATTTTTATAGAAGTATAAAACCTAAGTGATAAATTTTTCACGAATCTTATTATAAAAAATATAATGGGAAGCATAATCCTAATTTTTTTAATATTATGATTATAGGATGATATAATTAGATGTTAATAAAAGGTTTACATTATCTATATATTTTTTATAATGGTTGGTACAATCATATGATAAATAAAATCATATTCCCCGAGCATGAAAAAACAAGAGTGTAGTAAGTCACATTGTTAGGCACAAAGTGATGATCAGGTCTAGTTCGGTGTGCCCTTTTTAAGTTTATTACCACTAAGTATAACTTTGACATAGCCACATACACTTAAAATATCTATAAAAGGATGTATCTTCAAGGACACCACATAATTAATACTTCACCAAAATACTAGGATGTTTTCTTATATTTAGACTAATCCCTGGGGTTTTACTAATGTTTTTTAACCCTAATTTTTATAAATAACTAAATCATCATTTGATACCAACTATGGATACCCACATTTTTATTACATAAACCTTTCATTAGATGGTATAAAATTTATATATATATAATATATATTGAGGTTTATTGTCTTTTAAATTACTAAATCTCATATCTAGAGGACATACATCAAAGAAAGGGGTGATCATAAATCCCAGAAATGGAATAACCAAGGTAGAGACTTAGCAGGTAAGCATAAAAATATCAAAAAGGAATGATGAAATTAACATGAGGTATATAATAATAGAAATAATATTAATAATAACATGTAAATTCATCTAAAACATAAAAATTAGACATTTCTAATCATATCATCAAGGTTTATCACCAGGAGTCATAAATCATAATTACCAAGGTTATTCACCAAGGTATTGTAAAACATATAATATAAAGATATAAATTTTTTACCCAATACATTTGAGTGATATCAGGGTGAACCCTTTATATATATTAATTCATTTAAACCATATTACTTATAATAAATCATTTTATCAAAAAACTAAGGAGAATAATTAATAGGTTCTATATAAAATCTTCAAGTACATAAGTTCTTAAAGACATGAATATTACATCATTTTTAACCCATGAAAATGGAATTTGGGTTTTATACATGTAAATACATGAAAAAATATATTATATTTACATCTTGGTAAATTCCAATGGGTATGTAATAGTTTTGGCTATTAACAATATAATTCATGGAAAAGAGAAAATTTCATGAAATGATTTCAGCAGCATGATAATATTCAGTACGGATTAAGGAAAATGAATAATGAGAGTGAATGGGGGTATTAGATTAAAAACGCCATTTTGTAATTAATGGTAATATAGAAATTTAATGAAAATAAATAATCATTTACATTAGTAAGGCTCGAAAAAATGAGGTACTTGAATGAAAAGGAAGAGGAGGAGAATTCCCTTACAATAAAGATTTGCTTCCTAAAACATTACGATAAAACCTTGAGTCCCTAATGAAAACTTGGAGGGACTGTATGAGTGGTAATATGAAAATAAATTCATGTATTATGAATTTTTATTGGATATGAAAGGGAAATGGGTGGTATTTATACTTGAGGAAGGGCAAATTTTAAAGGATTAAATATTTGTTATTTTATTAAAAAAGATAACCACTTGTGGAAGCAATGAATTACAACACATTTTCTGGACTATTAAATGTTTATAGAGTTTTTTTTTATATTTTCAAGGCCTTATGAAACCTAAACTTACTTTTAAAAAGTCAAAATTAATACAAACAATCCAAAAATAAATTTTTTTTTCAAAAATACAATTTTTGGTTTCAAAAATTAATGTATAAATTTATAAATTAAAATTAAAATTTATGAATTTATTTTTTTAGTTTTTAAATTTAATTTTTATTTAATAATATGTTTCTTAACTTTTTAAATAATTTTTACATAATATTGATGTCATAAAAACACAATGCATGTAAAGATTCAGTTTTCACTTTTTCAATAAAAAATCAACTATGTCGGAAAATTCCCCAAACAAATCCCCCTAATATAATTTTGATGTGATGGTTCAAAAAATTAAATTTAATTTAAAAAATAATAATCCAAATATTATAATTTCAACTTAAAATAAAATCCCTATTTAATCAAAATTAAAAAAATTATAGCTTAATATACATTCCCACCATTATAAAAATTACTTAGGAATTTGTTAAAATATATTGTCTTTAAAAAAATCACATTATTATTTCATGGATTTTTTGAAAAATCTTATGAATTTTTCATAAAACTTATTTATAATAGAATATAATTATATTCTCCAAAAATCATAAAATTTTTATTTTATTATTAAATAATCTCGATGATCACTTAAATATATCATCGTAACCAACAATAAAAAAGACCAATTATTTTATTTACTAATGGAATTTTTTTTATAAAGTATATTTTACAGAAAAAAATAAATAAAAAAGATCATATTTCCTTATAAATACACCATAATTCTTACACTTTTGATTCATTTCTATTCTATCAATGTTCAATATCATTTCCAAAATGAATATTGTATTACTAAAAGTTTGTTTCTCTATTATAGTGTTGTTGATGGGTGTGATAATTATATGGGATCGAGGCCAGCTAAATTTTTATATGTTACTTTATTTAACCTCTATTATTCTTCCCATTTTAATATTAACTATTATATTGGGTATTTTTGTGGACTAAATATGCCATTCATAAATAATGTAATAACGTGTTGTTGGTTTTTGTATTTTAATACATCACTCACTAATTTTCATACAATGGTTATTACACATAATATGATAATGTTTATCATTTACTTAATATTAATTATGTAAATTAAAAGTTTTTTCTATCCTTATATTGTAAAAAAATAATAAAATGTTTTAGAGAGGGAAGAGTTCCTATAATTAAACGGTAATATTTTTCAAGTCGTTACACCCTGCATAACATATACTCTAACCTAAATAAAACATAAGGTCTGCATGCACACTAAGTTGCCTATTTAGAATTAGATAAATACATATAATTAGAGTATTATCACATAACATTAATATACACTATCATGGGAATTTTTATTCATGAGGAAAATAAATATAGAACTAAACATGCTCGTTGAATCGCCATTTGTTAACCAGGCCAACAAGGCCCTTGGTGCAGTGCACATGCCCGTAGGGTTATCGTGTGCTAAATAGGACACCATGACATCCAAACATAACATATTTTATTCTATTCCAAAATATTTCCCTCATATAATGTTTTATCACCCCTGAGATTTAAGGAAGTAAAACTATATTTGATAGCGTATTCGTCACAACACCGAGCTTAAACGACCCACGACATATATAACCATTATATCATAGCCATTAAATTTGTGGGTAAGGAGAGTATTAAATAATTTATTATATATATATATATTATACTCAATATAAATTATTTATAAATTTTTAGTAAATAATCATTCAATTTTTAGTAAAGTGTTTTTATTCTAAAAAAACATTTTCTTCAGAAATGGTTTTTATTTACTTCATGAGAAAAATATTATAATTAATTTATTGAAATTTTAGAAAATTAATTTGATAAAATTAAAGTCATATTTGAAATTTTAATATCAAAATTTTCTCTGATTGAAATTTTTGGATCTTTCAAAAAATATTGATTTTTCATTGAATAGCAATAAAATAGATATTTTTTTGTAAAAATGTAATTTGTTTTCAATAAGTTAAAAATTTTAAAGTCCCATTATGTATTGAATATTATTGATATTAAAATAAGTATTATTTAGATATATTTAATCTAATTAATTTCTTTTAAATAAAATTTATATTGTATGTTAGTATAATTTCTTCTTTGGGTTTAAAAATGATATTTTTCTGAAAAGTGTTTTAAAGTGCATAATGTATCTCTTTTTTTATTATTTAAACAAATCCCTAAATAGGAATTATTTAAATTATATTTATATAATATATATAATTTAATCTAAATTATTTTTATATAATAAATATTATTAGTCATAGAGTTAATATAAAATCATTATTTCTATAAAAATACACCTCTTGAAAACCCGCTTTTTTCATCACATTTGTGGGATTAATTTAAAGTTAAATTTTCCACTTATGTGAATTGAATTTGGAAAAATGGATTATATATTTTTAATCCTAATAATTTACATTATCTAATATGTTGTACTTAATAGTTTACCATTCTGAATAGTGAAAAAAGTATAAATAAATTATTACGATTAGGGTGAAAACGGGTTTACAGAGGGTTAAAATAAAAATAAAAGTGACAGAATGACTTAATAACTAGAATAAAACTATTTTATGAAAACCTTTATACATTAATATTTATAATCCTACATAAATATCCATTTTGGAGCTCAGAGGCATGTGAAAAATGTGGTTATGCCGTTTTATTTATAAAAACTACATGTGTGCCACTCACCTCACTTATAAAAGGAAACCCCTCTCCTCACTTATTCACATCATAAAACCCTTTTGTATTAGAAAATACCGAAATAAATATCTTCTCTAATTCCATAACCTCATATCAAAATAATTCTTTTTCTCATAAATATATTCTAGGAATATTTTAGGTATAATCCAAAAAGTTTGTCTGAGATGAGGTAAAATTCCTAACTATACTTGGTTATATTTAATCTAATACCATATAAAAATATTCCTAAACTTTGAAAATATGTTAAAAATATATATAATATATACTTATATTTTATAATATTAATTTCATAACCTAAATTCATCTCCTCTTTAATCAAATGTGATACAAAATCATTATCAGTGTGTAGTGAGGAATACCTCATCACAAACCGATGTCATTCATTTTCCATCACCACCTCTAAAGGATTATTTTAATGATGGATTTATATTATATATATTATTTTATTTATATATTTATAATTCTTGTGTTATTATATCACATATAACTTTTTAATTTCCATTCCTTGGAGGATATGATAACGCATCTCGTGTATACGACAAGCTATTGCTTTGTAAATCGATGTGATGTTTTCACTAATACTTCACATGGAAGGTAATAAGGAAAATATTAATGAATATATGTGATATTAGTGAAATTATAATGATATTTAGTACATATTTTTCATTCTGAAAATATAATATATCATTTTATTTCTAAAACTAAAAAATGATAGTGTTGTTCTTGTATATGTGGAATATTGTATCCATGAAGCAATGTGATTATTTCTTTTTCACCACATTACAATGATGATATATATAATTATACTTGAAGAAATAATATTACATTTATTATATTATTATCATTCAGGAAATATAATATAATACACACCTTATATCCATAATGATCATAGAAAAATAGAAATGCTACTCGTGCATACATATGTCATATCGTCTCTATGATCGTAATGCAGTTCATTTTTCATAAACATTTCTTGTTATTGGTTTTAAAAGAATAATTTATTAATAAATATTATAACTATTTAATTATTATTATTCAAGAGATGTTGAAATGATGACCTCTTTGACCTTGGTCCACACACTGAAGTCGTTTTGAAACAGTGAATCAAATGTCCTCAAAACTCCCAACATGGAATTAAATAGTTAAATATTTAAATATTTAATTAAAAATAAAAAAATAAAAAAATTTGTTTATAAGGTATTAAAACAATAAAATTTTCTTAATTAATCAATTAATCAATGTAATATAATTATACAGGAGTTAAAGAACATACCAGGAAATCCTGGACTCAAGGTGAGGGTTTCTTGTCTCACTTTTTATTTCTGTGATACAAATCCTATATTCACCACTTATTTATATTTTGTGGTGTATATACACTAACTTTTAAATGTAATATCATGAATAATTGACACATTATGATATTTTATGTCTAAATTTGAATTAATTTATCCAAGGGTATTGATTGTAAATCCTCCAAGTGGTAAAGTTTTTCTTAACTCAATTTCCCTTCGTTGGATTATAAAACTTCATCATTGACTCCATTATGATATGATTATTTGTGAATTTATATATAAATTATTTTTTAATGTATTTTTTCTTTTTTATGGATTTACATTTTTTACACATAAAATCTCTATTCATTAACACTCAATTTAGTGATATAATATTTTTAAGGGTTAACCATCCATAATTCCTTTCTTTGAGACATATGTTTATGAAATGAACTTATATTCTTTATGAGGTGTGTATAATGCCCTATTGTCATGTTATATCAAGGATATCTGAATGTTCATTATATTTAAATTTTTATTTGAATTTATTCCTTCATGGGGCTATAATTAAAGAGTTAACAAAGTGGAAAAGGATTTATGTTACAATATCCTTTCTTTTTGTATTTTTTATGTTAAATTTTCCCTTGTAGGAAATAATATGATATTATTTTCTTTAAAAATATCTCATTTATTATCCTATGAATATGAATTTGTTCTGAATGTTTAATTTCCATTTCCTCCCTTATTGGTTGAATAAATATCAAGAAAGTCATTTGTAAGTGATATTGATCATGTTTCTTCTTTTAGATCAGGTATATTTCTCTTTCATATCCATGTTTTCTAAAATGTTTTTCCAAATGTCCTTTTTTTTTAAAAATTATTTCCTAAAACCATTTTACAGGATCTTTTACCTTATTTTAAAAAAAAGTAACTTTCTTCATGTTTTCCAAATGGTTCACTTTCGCCTCTCTTTTTTAAAATGTTTTAAAAGGAATGATAGTTTTTAACATTTATTACATGAATGGGTTTTACCTAAATCAATTAAATTAATTTCCTTGAATTTTCCTTCAAATATTTTGAATTTTTATTAGAAAATTATTTCCACAATATTTTTTGAAATATTAGTTTCTAAAAGTTATTTTCAAAATGAAAAGGTTATTTTACTCAAAAAAACTATTTATATTTTAATGGTATTTCCACTCATTGAAATCTAAACCCCATACTATTACTTAATCAATAATGGGGATATTTTGTAATGATACCATCCCCATTATTTCTCCGCATGGATTAATATTTTTTTAAATAGATTGACATTGAACCATTTTTTTTATAGGGATTAATCATGTTTCATAGAGATTATTATAGAAATCGTTTCTCTTCTATGGGTTAATCAGGTTTCAAATATATTGTTATTCAACTCATTTATTTTACGTAGGTTAATCATCTTTCAAAGATATTTTTATGGAAAATGTTTTATTTCTATGGGTTAATAATGTTTGAAGGAGATTTTTATGGAACCAGTTTCTTTTCCCTGGGTTAATCATTCTTCAATGAGATTTTTATTGAACCTATTTCTTTCCCATGGGTCAGTAATGTTTCAAAAATATTTTTATGGAATATGTTTCTTTTCATGGGATTAATCAAGTTTTAAAAATAATAAAATGTTGTTTCAATGAGTTTATAATGAAATTAAATCACTATATAATTTATTCATGATATTGTTCTTGGAATATTATTATAATGATGGTGATTTATTTATAAACCAAGGTCAAGAGGTTATGTTTTAAACTAAGGATGGGTGGTTATGTTATTAAACAAGGATGGGTAGTTCCATGATAAACAAAGTGCAAGTGGATCTGTAATATCCCTCAAATGCATTGTGTACCCCGGAGATACAGTTCAACCATATAGGTTATTCCATTTCTAAGAAGTGATGTGAAGATAATGTTCTAAGATACAAAAATGTTTTCTCTATGATTACTATGATTTTAAAATTTTTCTTTATAATCATGATTATTATCATATGGATCATTATTATAGATTATAATGGCTCTTTGTTTTGTTAAAACATCATTCAGTTTTTAATGTATGATGATCCTAGTATTGCTTGGTATAAATATTCTTAAGTTATCCTCAAGCATTTTGATTAATTCATTATACCTTTATTCTCTTCTTATACTCATTGTTGACATTTAATTGTTAATACTTAGGTTTACCTTTACTAATCATTTTATCCCACCCTCATTATGTTTCTTTTTTCCCCAGGTTATCAAGTATGATGTTGAATGAATTATGTATAGAAGTATTTCATATGGATAATGTTGATTATAACACCCTAATATTTTTAGAAACATTTTTTTAATTAATTTAATAATTTGATATTTTTCACTTCACACAACACTGAAAATAATTTTTTATATATATTAAATCACTATGTTTGTCTTGTTTTATATAAAATACCAAGTTAATAATACACTAAATTCAATATAAAGGTTTTATTTCCCAACAAGAAACAATAATGTTAGCTTATTTACACCCAAGACTCACTTTCCTCGATGGCTTGCGTAACACCCAAGCCCAAGTTTTATTGAAAAAATAATATATTATTAAAAATATTATTATTTAATATAATAAGATATATCCAAAATTTTAAAATAGTATTTATGAAAAGGGTTAACTAAATTTTGAAAATCTACAGTCTAAAAAATTATAAAATTAATTCACTTGTTAAAATTTAATTAAAATTAATATGAAAATAGATTGAATATAAAAGAAAATATTATAATTCTTATGCTCAAAAAGTTGATTAATCATAATAAATTAAATTAATTACAATTAATATGTGATATTAATGTTATATATATATATATATATATATATATATATATATATTCCACCAAATATTTCTGAAGTTCATAAACTAGACTATATAGGCATAGGATGAGAACGAACCCAAAATTATGCATAATATAATATATTTTTATAAAAAGTACATTTTCCATTTAATAGAGAACCTATTTTAAATCAATTTATTTTTGAAATTTTATAAATATTATATGTGAAAATAAACTTCATATTTGAAATAGAAACATAAAAATTAGGTTATGGTGAATTTTTGGTATTTTTTTTAAGTTTCATTTTTTAATGAACAAGCGAAAATACTAAATTTTAATTCAAAGAAACTTTTTCATATAATTTATTTATAAGGATAAATTATATTTTTATATTAGTTTAAACTTTTAAATAGATAATTCATTTATCAATTAATAAAATTTAGGACATTGAAATCAATTTCACTTTGATGTTTAGTATGAAAACATAGCAAACTTTTAGATGTTTTCACTTTTAAAAACCTACATTGACGTCCAATATATGAGATTAAGTTTAAATTAAATTATATCCATTATATGTTTATAATTTGGAGAATTTTATTCCATATTTGGAATAATATTATTTTTATTTTCTAATAATTTCAACTTAGTGTTTGACCAAAAATATTACCTAATGCAGTTAAAATTAATTAGAGTTGTTAAGGTAAAATTAAGCTTCACAATGGAATAGTCCTTAAATTTAAGGGCCAAAATTACCTAAAAAATTTCCCAAAACAGATTTTCTACCCATATTTATACCATAAACATTACATTATTTATTTATTTTAGGTTTTTTATGACTATTGTTTCAGTAAAAACATTGTTACACCTAACTTGTTTTCAAACATTCCTTGAGTGTCCTTTCCCTTCCCTCTAAAAGGCCACCACATCTCCCACTTACTCACACATATAAAACCACTTAGTCTAATACAATATCCTCTAAATACACTTTGAAAAATCCATAAATTACTCCTTTAGGCATCCATTTGAAAATAAATCCATCTAAGGGGTCCCTTGGGTTCAAACCAAAAGCGATTACCCGATTAAGCGGTAACACCCTCCCTCAAGCTCCCTTATTTTATTTACATTATCCACCCACTAAACTCTTCTTATTAATTTACTAAATAACAAAACCATAATACTAAATATACAATAATTTTTTTATATTAAGGTTTCTAACTACACTTATACACACATCCATCTAATGAGTGACAAACATACTATTTACGTATACAAAAATAACAGCCTTATGAAATGATGATTGTTCATTTTTTTCCTTTACTACCTCTCATGGTGGAAATTATGAAGTAAAATCTATATATATATGATATATATTATATTTATAAGGTATTTATTCTTCTGAAACTTTTATTTAGAATATATCCTTTTGCTTTCCATCTTCAATAAATATGATAATTTTGTTTGAGGAAGTGTGGACTACCACCACTCAAAACGATGTGATTTTTTCACACAATACACTGAATGTATTAAGGATATGTTTTGTGAAACTATATGATATATTAGATATAATAATTCTAATTTAATGATATTATATACATTTACATATATATATACATATCATCTACTTTCTTTCAATACGTGAATAAAACTAAATTAGCGCTCATGCCTATGTACGGACCACCATATCCATGAATAGTTTAAATCATGATTTAATTATAAGGACAAAAGATATAAAAAATTAATACACCAGTTAAAAATAAATAGAATATTACTCGAATCATAACCTTAATATGAAATTGTTAACAAGCGGGTAATGTAAAGTTATAATCAAACCATATATGGTATTAGATATAACAATATGGTTTGAAAAAAGATATATAATAAACAAAAATTTATTATAAATTTGGATTGAAAGATTATTAAGAGATTCAAGACACATGGTAAGGTAATTTCATCTCACTTTTTATATTTGTGAGATACATTGTTTAGTCACCACCCATTCTTTTTTTGTGGTGTGTATACTGCCTATAGATGTATTATATTATTATTATACTTAAATTTATGGGTATTTACATATACATTTGATGATATTTATTTCATGAGGCTTATTTTTCTAATTTTACCAAATAAATAAAGTAATTTTGTCTTAATTTTCCTTCTTTGAGACACATGCCATGTTATGCACTTATATTGTTCTATGAGACGTATATACTACCTTTTACCTATGATATAATTAGTCTCCTTCCTTTAATGATATTTTAAGACTCATTTAATTTCATTTTCATAGATGATGAGTTTTATTGAAAGTTATTAAGATAAAATATATTTATTGAAACAATCTCATCGTATATCAGGACTGTTTATGATTATGCTTTCATTGATTAAATCAAATGATCCGTCATTACTGAAAACTAATGAATTTTATTCTCTTCTGATTATTCATTATATATTCATCAATTGAAAATATTTTTAAACTATTTGGTAAATTACATAGTTAATAAACCATTTTTAAGAAAGGCCAACAATTCCTTATCTTTGGTTGCGAATCTCTTTCCTTTAAAACCATATTTCCTAAAAAGGGTTTATAAAAATATTATAATATTATTATATAATATTTAAAAGACATTTTTGCACTATTTTCTTTTACCAATTATTTATAAAGTAATTTTATTATATCTTTCCTAAAAATTAATTTTTCTTACACTTTAACCATGAAAAGAGAATATTCTTTTTACCTCATACGGTATGTACGGATTTACCCACCATTATTTCATTAAAGATTACTTTTCATTTTTAAAAGGTCAATTCTTATGAATTTTTTTTTAAAATTTTTTATCTAGGAAATTTTTTTCAAAATGTTTTCAAGATTATTTTATATGTTTTCATGGAAATGGTTTTAAATTTTTTTTCAAGATCCTTTTATAAGTTATCAAGGAAAATGGTTTTCTAAAAAAAATTTAAGATTATTTTATATGTTTTTAAGGAAACTTATTTTCAAACCATATTCAATATCATTTTATATGTTTTAAAATAAAATGGTTTTCAAAATTTTTTTAATCTCCTTTTATAAGTTTTCAAGGAAAATGGGTTTAAAAAACCTTTAAATCCCTCTTTGTATGTTTAAAAATAAAAAGGTTTCAAAAATATTTCAAATATTTCTTTATGATATTTCAAGTTTATTTTCAATAAAATAGTTTTCATCATTTTTTATTTTTTAAAGGGTCTTTTTTCCAATAATAAATGAATTTTTCACCAACAATTGATTTTGAAAGATATTTCAAAATTATATTCCATCTGAGATGATATTCAGTTATTTTACTCAACACATTCTAGAAAATGTTCTAAATGTTCTATTAATATTCTTTCATGAATGGTTCATGTTTTCTTGAGATAATTCTTATGATGCCCATTTCTTTTCCAAATGTTATATGATTTTTGAAACCCATTTCTTTTCATGGGTAACACTTTGAAGAAATGATTATAAAACCAATCAATTTTTCAATGGTTTTGATATGAAGAAATGTTTATGATACCCATTTCATTTCCTAGGTTATGATTTGATGTTTATAAAACCCTTATCTTCTTATGGTTCATGATATTATGAATGTTTTATTAACTTGTGGAATATTTATGAATGATTTTATTATGAGATGTATGGGACCTATATCTTCCTCCAATACATTGGGTAATGATTTATATCTCATGATATAATGATGGGAATCTAGTCGATGGGTTTAATCCACAATGGGAAGATGGGGAAACTCGATCTATCAGAAGTAAAGGACTACGACTTGGGATGGTGGTGTGTCCCACCTAGTAGATGTAGTAACCATAAATATGGAACATGTGGAAACCTAATCCACTATGGGAAGATGGGGAAACCTGATCCAACATGGGAAGATGGAGAATCCTAATACCTTACAAGGAAAGGACTGTGACTGGGGATGGTGGTGTGTCCCTCATAGTTAGTTAAGTTCCTATTAATTACTATGATAAGTTATAGTAATGCATATTGGATTATAGGGAATGATATCACATGTTTATACATGACAAAATTCCATGTCTTATTTCTATGTTATGATTTTATGGTTTATGCTCTTTATTTTTGTGTACTTTTTGTCTTATGAATAACCAAGATAAATTACCTTAGAAAGTTTATGATCTTTTATACACAGGGTATGATCTTCTAATGTTATGAATATGATCTCATAGACTTATAATCATGTTTACGCTTACTAGACTCTCTTTTTACCCTTACAGAGAAACTATTCTCAACCCTTTTTAAGTTTCATTCCCCGTGTTATGAAGATATGTAATACTTATGATGTGTCTAAGAAGGTTTCTAGTCATAAAGAACCTAGTTTGAGATAATATATCTCACTAATGTACTAGTGTTCATATTTCTATGTGTCCAAAGGCACTACACTAATATAATATTTCAGTGTCTATTTGTGAAATGTTTTAAGTATTCCACAAAAGTTATGTAATTTCTATGTATGTTAAGATTGTGTCATTGTATTTCTGACCAAATATGGAATTTTAGAAGATGGTTATATTTGGAAATATACTCTTGAATTCTAGGTAATTTTTTTTGTAAGATTTTCCCTTCATTCTATAAAACTAAAACTTAAAAGGTCCTTGAGAATTTATGTGATAAAATATTTACCTTTGATATTGTAAGTGTTGACTGGTAAAATTTTGGTCACCTTTATCAGTATCAAAGGTGGAAAATGTAATGTTTATGATTTTATAACCGGATCTAGAAGTATCGGTTTAGGGCCATTATATTTGGCATCAAAGGGAATTTTTAGAAGAATTTGGAAATTAGTGGGTTTTAATATGAGTATATATTAAGATTTACGGATACCATAAATGGTATATAAGATTAATTTTGATCATAACTTAAAATTATTAAATGCCCATTTTTTGTTTTTAAGTGATGAGATCTTAAATTTATAAGTAATACATTAGGAGACATTTTATTAGGTTGAAGTATTTGTAAGTCTTTGGTTTAATGTGAAGTATTCCTTTATAATTTTTTGATGCAAGTATTATGAATTGATAAGAATTAGGGTTTATATGATATTAGATATTTATGTAATTATGGGAACACATGTTTTATCGTATAGATAACCAAGGGATTGAAAAGTGATTTGGTGACATGGTGATTAATGTTATTTCAATAAGAGATTACCATATTATTCTACCCATATGTTAAAAGCAATGAGATAAACTTTGAGATTAAAAAACTAATTTATGTTAATGTTATTGAGCATATTAGGGATATAGGTTTATTTATTTATGTAATACCTTAGTTCTAAACATTTTTTTATTACTGTTGAATTTTGGATATTAATTTATTATTTCCTTATATGTAGGTTTACTCATTCTGGGAATTAACTTACCATGTGCAAACCATTTTTGTTTTGGTTAATCTATAAATATAGGTGGAATAACTGGAATATCAATTTAATAGTTATATGGTCTTTGAATATTTATTTTAGGGTTTCATTGAAGAAAAAATCATCTTGGATACTCGTCATTGGAGAAAATATGATAGTTTATTATAAATTTATTAATTGAGTTAGTTAAACCAGAAAAGTAAGTAAATATCCTTACTCTTTTATATAAGATGTTAAAAAAATCCTAAACACTAGGAAAAGGACCTTGAATAAAAATTGTGTCTTATTACCATCATTTCTAATGAAATCAATAACCTTTTTCATACCTCTTTGGTTTATATTACTGAGGTCTAAAACTTTCTATTGACCATTCACTTTCTCATGACCAATAATCTTTGTCAATATCCATCATTATTTTGACATTATGCTTTTCTAACCTGTATAAATCTTCACATCCCACCTATTATTTGTAATTTAGAAACCTACTATGTGTTATTCCAGATGGCCATTGTATCACCTTTTCCCTCTTATCAAGAGGTTGATTTATTAACCCTTTTTATGATGTTGGTTTCCAAAAAAAGTATTTTTAAATTTTTAACATTTGTTTTTTGATACAAATTTAAAATTGAAAGTAATATATTTATTAAAGGTGGTAGTATGTTGCACCCCAATATTTTTGAAAACAAAACTATGTTTGATAGCATATTTGACGCAACACCAAACTTAAAAAACCCACAATATATATAACCATTATAACCTAGAAATTAAAATGGTGGGTATGGATATTATTAAATACATTATGAAATAAATATAAATATATATATATATATATATATATATATATATATATTTCCGAATAATTATTAATTATTGACAAATTTTTAGTAAATAATTAATTAATTTTTAGTAATTTAATTTTATTCTTCAAAAATATGCATTATTCACAAATGATTTTCGTTCCATTTCAGGAAAAAATATTATAATTCATTTTAGGAAATTTTATAAAATTTATTTGACAAATTAAAAAAAATTAAATCCTCATATGAAAATTTACATTGGGTGAAATTTTTATATTTTTTATAAAATATTAATTTTTCATTGAATACTGAAAAATAACAATTTTTGTAATAAAGTCATTTCATTTCAAAAAATTAAGAAACATAAAATCCCCATTATGATTTGAATATTATTTAAAGTAACATAAGTATTATTTATTTATTTTTAATCAACTAATTTTTTTTATCCAATTTCATATTATATTTTAGTATAGGTTTACCTTTGGATTTTAAAATAATATTTCTCTAAAAACTATTGTAAAGTGGATAATGTTCATACTTTTTAATTAATTAAAAAACACATAATAAGGGGTGATTTAAATTAAATTTAAAAATTATATATTAATTATTATTAATTTATTTTAATAAAATAATTATTATTAATTTATTTTAATAAAATAATTTTTATTATTTATAAAGCTAATCTAAAATTATCTTTTCCCTAAAAAATACACTTCTTGAAAACCCTATTTTTATTGCATCAATAAGATTATTTTTTTAAAAAAATTATCCAAATATATGAATTTAATTTTCTAAAATGGATTAGAAATATTTAATTATCATAATTTATATTATATAATAATTTCAATTTAATTTTTTACTATTATAAATAGTAAAATAGTAAAAAATTACAGTCGTTATGGTGAAAATTGGTTTACCGAGGGTTATACTAAAAAGATATGGGGAAGAATAACCTTAAATATTGTTTGGAAACTATTTTAGGGACATATTTAAATCTTATATTTTATATGGTTGAAGAATGATCCATTTTTGAACTTTTTTAACTAAGAAAAAATAGGGGTGCAACTTTTTATTTTTAAAACTTTTTGGCATGCCACTCACCTCACATATGAATGGCCCCCACTCTCCTCTATTCATCACAACTTAAACCATTGTTGGATCAGAGAATACTTTTCCAAATAACTTAATAAATTACATCCCCACAGTATAGAAGAATTTTTTTGTCCATATGTCACACCCCGACCGCGGGTGCCCTTTTTTTTAATCTTTTCTTGGTCCTGGTTTGAATTTTTTTAAGATTACTTGTGTTGGCGGGTTTCGTGCCGGTGCGCGGTCACCGCATCGCTAGCGGTGACCGTGCATTCACCTGATGTTTTAAATATTAAAATTTTTATGTTGAAATTTTGTTATTTTTATTATTAAAATTTTTATTATCATTATTATTATAATTATGAAAAAATTGTTATTATTACTATTTTTATTATCGTCATTATTATTATTATTATTATTATAAATTTTATAATTATTATTATTATAAATTTTATTATTATTAATATAGTTATTATTATTATTATTATCATTATAGATATTATTAGTTAAACAAAAATTAAAACCCTAAAACTCTAACCCTAACCCAGCACTCCCCCCCTTCCTCTACTTTTTCGAGAGAGCCCCCCCCCCCCCCTTTCCCTTCAGCGTTCCGCTCCGGCCACCCCCCTCCCTGTCCCGTCGCCATCCCGGCCTCCCCGTCCGGCCTCTTCATCGTTGCACCTCCCCGGCTTCTGCCTCCGGTCGCGCGCCGCGCTGCTCCATCTCCTCCGCCATCCCAGCTTCCTCCGTCGTCCCGGCACCCTCCGTCGTACCGACCTCCCTCCCCTTCAGTAGTCCCGGCCTCCCTCCGCCATCCCGGCACCATCTGTCGTCTCGGCCTCCCTCTCCTTCGGTCATCCCGACCTCCCTCCCCTTCGGTCGTCCCAGCCTCCCTCCACCGTCTCGGCACCCTCCGTCGTCCCAGTATCCCTCCCCTTTGGTTGTCCCGGCCTCCCTCTGCCCCGAAGCCTGGCCGCGCCGCCCTGTCCCTCCGGTGCCTCGTCGTGCCGCCCTCCCACTCCGGCGACCCCGACGATCAGCCCGCTCCTTCCAAAATTTCTTCCTTGCCGGCTTACACCACCAGTGAGCCCCCGCCTCCGTCCAGACTACTTCCGGCTGCAACTTCCCCCCCCCCCCCCGAGTCGCTCCGACCCACCGGCCTCCTCCCTTGTTCCCCCTTGTTCCGGCCAGCAACCCTTTGTCCACAGCCTCCTCCTTCTGGTCAGACTTTCCCCTCATCGGCGATCCGAACACCCTGCTCGGTGCCTTTTCCCTGCCCCGGCATGGCTGCTTTCCTCTTTGCTAGAAATCACCTCCTTACATGGTATATTTATTCACTATTTCTTTTATCTATTTATTTGTTTGTTGGTTTGTTTATTTGTTTATGTATTTGTCCACTTATCCTTTTATTTATTTATTTATTTATTCTTTTATTCATTTGTTTATTCATTTATTCTTTTATTTATTTAATTATTTATTATTTTATTTGTTTATCTATTTTTTTCCTTCATTTCATATTGGATTTTTATTTAATTTGGATAAATCCTAATGTAGTTGCAGATTGGGTGTCGTGCGCTTTCTGTTCAGCATGCGTGGTTGGTCCCCAAGGGTTTACCCTACCTCCCGTCAGAGTTTCATCATGTTCGCTCACTTTTGAGGTAGGTTTTTCCTTGATTCACCTTTCCAAGTCTATTTATTTGATCCTTGAGTGTTTTAATAATATTTATTTATATATGGTCTTCGCACTAGTAATGTGTGTCATTTGATTGCTATGGTGTTGTTATAATAGTTGGAGTTGCTAAATATAGTTTTGAATCAACTCTTTATCTGTGTATATGCACTTACACCTGTTCTAATATATATATGGACATGTTTGACACGTTTTATAAAATAGAACGTCTTCACTAAAGTTTGAAAATGCTCGTTTGATAAACCCTTGGGAAAGTGGAGTTGCACACGACTTTAGAAAAATCTTGGAAATTCCATTAGTAAGTGTATTCTGGGTAAATTTGGATTATTGTGTGGACCTTAAGGAACATGTATTTTATTGGTTGCTTGAGAATGGTTTGGGAGTGGGTTTGGCATAGGGGATTTCTGGCAAATTTCATGGAGTGACATGTTTTACTCAAAGATGAAAAAAAATGTTTTAAAAGGGGAACACCGTCTGAAACTTTGAAATGTTTTGAAAGGTGCTAAAGAAATTTTGAAGGGTTTGAGTATGTAATTGGTTTAAAAGTGGAATCCGCTTGTGGAATCGGTGGAATTGTGATAAAAGACTTTGTTGTATTTTTTTAAACCTTTTTATTGGTTGGATAGATGATTTATCAAATTTTTCTTTCAATGTGAAACATGGGTGGAAGGTGTTTTGGGGTACCTTTAGGTTTGGTTTGAAAGTGAATTATAACTCTGTGAAAATGGTCCTTGTTTTCAAAATGATGTTTGGGTCCCTTTGTATGATTTACTAGAATGGTTTTGATGTGTTCGTTAAAACTTGGTTATTTAGTATTGAAACGTGTTCTATGTGAGTTTGAGAACGTTAAAGTCCCATTTGATATATTATACACGGAAGTGGTCTTAGAAATGATTTGGAACTATTTTGATAAAGGTATTTGGGTGTTTAAACTTGAAAGATGATGTGGCATTGTGCTTCAAAAAGTGATTTCTTGTGGCGATTTTTAAAAAGAATGTGATTCGGAAAATGTGAATGCCCATTTGGCAACTTGAAGTCTACAAAAATATGTTTTAAATGCTTATGTGGTGTGAAGGCCTGGTTGGAACTTTATTAAATGTGAAGTGATAAGACATATATATACGTACTTATGGGGCGTCTCTATAGGGGGACTTCCCTTTGAGGGTTGTCGTGTAGTGGTGTCCGTGTAAGGGGTTGGAAAATGCGGTGAGATGAGTCACGCGTGCGAGGGCCTCCCACTTACATAGTATTATTAAAAACCACCATCGGTTCCTGGGTGTCTTTTAGACAATCGAGTGACGGTTGCTGGCTAACCCCGATTAGACGGGTCAGTCCCCCCTTGGTAGGTAGGCCTTGTGGGGCGTGCCACTGGTTGGCTGTTAGGGCGGCCAGTTGGTTATTGACTGTAGAGTACCATGCCGGCAGGTAGTCTGAACCCGAGTATGTCCTGGGATTTTCTAGGGATTTTTAGGATCTCCCTTGGTTACTGGATTATTTTCATTGCATGTTTGCTTTTGGTGCACTGGTCTTATTTACTTTCCGTGTGCTAGTTTGTTTTCAGATCTCACTTTTACTTGTTTTACTCTAGCCTAGTATTGATATATTCTGTTTTGGATTTTGTTCATAAAATGACAAATGATTTTGAAAAAGAGCATGAAGCGTGTATTAGGGGGTTTTTTCTTTAATGGGAAAAACGTGTTGCTATTTTCAAATGTGAAAACCCTACCTTTATAATTGTATTTTCAAACTTTCATTAATGGATTGTTTTGGGAATGTAAGGACTTGGATTCAGTGGTTTACGTTGGCATCCCTACTGAGCATTTTTGTGCTCACGCCTATTTTATAATTTCAGTTTCAGGTTTTCCCTTGCTCAGGTTTTTTTCTAGTTTGAGTCGCTCATCGTTGGAGCGAGGTTTCTCTTTAGTTGGGTGGTGACCTGAGAGGTCACATTGAGGTACGTTTGGTTGTGTGACTTCTTTTTGATTTCCGCTGTTAGTGTTTATTTGTTCTATTTAGATTGTCTTTTTTTCCTGCTTTTGTTTGGGCTGAAATCATTCCCAACGTTCAATTTTTGATGCCCGACACTAGTTTCCATCCCGGGGGGATCAGGAATGCCCCTTGGGACTTTCCATAGACCGGCTCGGGTGACCGGTTCAAGGTCGAACCAGGCTGGTTCGTGACAAAATGGTATCAGAGGAGGTTCTTGTTATTTAGGTTGTCTGGTAGAAGGAGATTAGGACTGTCGGAACTCGAGAGGTAGGTGCGGGAAGAGTGTCGCGAACTCTTGCTCGTTCTGATCCTCGAGTTACCAGGGTTAGTCCGAAAATTGTGTCTTTTGACCTCGTTTTCAATTGAGGAATGAAAAAGGAGGTGATCCAGTGTTATGTCGCGATTTCACATGGATTAGTGACCCATGTGGAATCTGATTACATGGTTTAAGTTCCTCCTAGTTGTTGATGGTAACTCGGGGCATAGCTCACTACAATGTTGTTGGGTTAAGCATAACTGCTAGTTCCTCATTCTGGTGATTCTTTGTAAGTTGTACTATGTTTGGTTCTGGTTATTGTGATCATGTTTTTTAAAATTAATGTTGAATTTTGAAATGGAAGTGTTTTCTTTAAAATGGGTTTAAATTAGTAAAGGGGATTTTTTGAAATTTAAAGTGCTCTGGTTTCAAAACTGGGAGTTTTCTTGGAATTGGTAGGGAAATGATTTGGGTGTGACCCTTGGTTTTCCTTATGAATGATCGCATGTGTGTGGGTTTGTGCGAAAAGTGGATGAGAGGCACTTGTTCGTGGATGACGTGAGTGGAATGGATGGACACGCATGCGACGATTCATGAGATACTATGGGTGTTTATTTGAAACCAAAGGTTTGACCTTGTCTTTCTAAAATGATTTTTGAAAGAGGAAAATGATTTTGGAAATTGGATTTTGTTTTGGAAAGTGGGTTTTGTGTTTGGAAGTAGTCTTGAAATGAAATGGTGATTTTTGAAAAGTGGATTTTTTGGCGTGTGAGCCTGTTGTGGGTATGTGATTGTCCTTTTGATTAAGATTTAATTGGATGCAGATTTTTGGCTTTGTGTTTTTGTGTTGTTCAGAGAATGTCGCCCAGAAAGATCCCCAAAGTTTCTAATGAGCCATGCCCAGGTTCTGGTCCTTCTCGGATGCTGCCTATTCTTCATGGTGATCGAGGCCCGTTGGAAGTAGTAGAGTGGCTTGAAGAAGTGGAGAGTATCTTTAGAATGTTGGGAACTCTCAAGACTGTTAGGGTTCGTACGGTTATGGGATTGTTTGAAGGTCCAGCTTTGGACCAGTGGAAGGTGGTTGCCCCATCGTCAATGCAAGTAGAAATGACGTGGGATGCCTTTAAAACCGTTTTCGTCCAATGGTTTGCACCTGAAGAAGTGAAGATGAAGAAAAAGAGAGAGATCGTGCATATTCAACAAGTACAGAGGGCGATGAAGGCATATGTTGACCATTTCAGGGGACTGATTTCATTTTCTCTAGAGGTAGTGTCGCATGAGTTCATGAAGGCCTCTCTTTTCACCGGGGGTCTTTGTCCAGAGATCAAGGAGTGATTCCTCCCTTCTAAAGACCATCGTTTTGAGAAGCTGGTGGAGGAATAATTTTTAGCTGAGTTTGTTTCTGGAACACAGTTGGTTATTACTCCAGCATCCCCGGTTATTCGTAAGAGTTCCCCATCTAGCGAGGAAAATATGTCAGAGGAACTTGTTCCCAAGGAGTTGACCCCTTTGGCCCCAGATTCCAGTTCATCAGATCATTATGGGGTATGCTATTAGTGTGGTCATTTCCGACATTTAATGCCCTCTTATCGTAACCCTCCGAAGACGTGTCATCACTGCGGCTGTCTGGGTCATCTGGAGAAATTTTGCAGGAAGCGTCACTTTAAGAGGACGATGTGATTGGAGAATGTCAGTACCTGACTGTGAGGCAGGAAATGCTTTAGCCATCATAGCCCCAACCACAGGTCTCGGGGTGAAGCTCACTCACAGTCAGGAGTTACTAGGGGTGTAAAGCCTTGGTCCGGTTTTTGTGTTCCTTGTTGACGGTGGAACAATTAAGAAATTTTCATATTTGTTTCTTTGTTATTAAAGTTTTAACATCATTGTAAGTGCGATGTTTTGCTATAAAGTAACGATGGACTTGTTCAATTATAATCCAAGCAATCTTGTTTGTGTGTATGTGATCTTTCAAATCATTTCTTTCTTAAAGGGTGTTAGACCTTTGTGTAGGTTGACCTTGGTTTAGCTATGCTTCTCAGATGTGGTTATGTTTTGGGGATTTCAATGGGTCGTGTTTTCAACTCGATGTTCGGTTAAGTCTTTTCCGTGGGTTTTCCCCCTAGTGTTGAAGGTCGTTACTTTGGTCGAGGATTCAACGTTTCGACGAAGGTGTTGTTTTTCACTCGTGCTATAAGAGTTAGTTTAAATCGGTTGGGAGTTCCCGCATCAACCCCCTCATTCCTAGGGATGTCTATTTAGATGGTTATTTTTCTGCATAAGTTGAGTTCTTGTGGTGGGGAGAACCCCTTTGCATTCTCCACTCAACCTCAGACTCAGTTTTCTCTTGAATCAATCAGGTGTGACCTGTGTAGATTAAGGTCATCCCGAGATACTCAGTTCTCTTCAATTCCTTTAGTTCCATTTGGGAATGGACTTGAATCTTGTCCGAATTTTTCCTTGGTGACTTTCTGGGGGTAGAAAGTGTCTGTGGTGGGGAGAATTGTCACACCCCGACCGCGGGTGCCCTTGTTTTTAATCTTTTCTTGGTCTTGGTTTGAATTTTTTTTAAGTTTACTTGTGTTGGTGGGTTTCGCACCAGTGCGCGGTCACCTCATCGCTAGCGGTGACCGTGTGTTCGCCTGATGTTTTAAATATTAAAATTTTTATGTTGAAATTTTGTTATTTTTATTATTAAAATTTTTATTATCATTTTTATTATTATTATTCAAAAGTTTTTATTATTACTATTTTATAATCGTCATTATTATTATTATTATTATTATAAATTTTACAATTATTATTATTATAAATTTTATTATTATTAATATAGGTATTATTATTATTATTATCATTATAGATATTATTGGTTAAAAAATTAAAACCCTAAAACTGTAACCCTAACTTGGCACCCCCCCCCCCTTCCACCTCTTTTTTGCGAGCCCCCCCCCCCCCCCTTCCCTTCTGTGTGTCACGCCGGCCACCCCCCTCCCTGCCCCGTCGCCATCCCAGCCTCCCCGTCCGGACTCCTCCCCGCCGCGCATCCCCGACTTCTGCCTCCGGTCGCGCGCCGCGCCGCCCCATCTCCTCCGCCATCCCGGCTTCCTCCGCCGTCTCGGCACCCTCCGCCGTCCCGGCCTCCCTCCCCTTCGGTTGTCCCAGCCTCCGTTCGTCGTCCCGAACTCCCTCCCCTTCGGCCGTCCCGGCCTCCCTCCGTCGTCCCGACACCCTCGGCCGCCCCGGTCTCCCTCCCCTTTAGTCGTCCTGGCCTCCCTCTGCCTCGAAGCCCGACCACACCGCCCTGCACCTCTGGTGCCTTGCCGTGCCGCCCTCCCGCTCCGGCGACCCCGACGCTCAGCCCGCTCCTTCCAGCATTTCCGCCTCACCGGCCAGCACCACCGGTGAGCCCCCGCCTCCGGCTAGACTTCTCCGGCTGCCCCCCCCCCCTTTGAGCCGCTCCAACCCACCAGCCTCCTCCCTTATTCCCCCTTGTTCCGGTCAACAACCCTTTTTCCACCGCCTCCTCCTTCCGTTCCGACTTTCCCTTCACCGGTGATCTGAACACCCTGATCGGTGCCTTTGACCTGCCCCGGTGTGGCTTCTTTCCCCTTTGACGGTAATCACCTCCTTACACGGTATATTTATTCACTAGTTCTTTTATCTATTTATTTGTTTGTTGGTTTGTTTATTTGTTTATGTATTTGTTCACTTATCCATTTATTTGATTATTTATTTATTCTTTTATTCATACGTTTATTCATTTATTCATTTATTTATTTAATTATTTATTCTTTTATTTGTTTATCTTTTTTTTCCCTTCATTCCATCTTGGTGTTTTATTTAGTTTGGATAAATCCTAATGTAGTCGCAGATTGGGTGCCGTGTGCTTTCTGTTCAGCATGCGTGGTTGGTCCGCAAGGGTTTACCCTACCCCCCGTTAGTGTTTCATTATGGTCTCTCACCTTTGAGGTAGGTGTTTCCTTGATTCTCTTTTCCAAAGAAATTTATTTGATGCTTGAGTGTTTTAATAAGATTTATTTATATATGGTCTTCGCACTGGTAATGTGTGTCATTTGATTGCTATGGTGTTGTTATAATAGTTAGAGTTGATAAAGATAGTTCTGAATCCACTCTTTATCTGTGTATATGCACTTTCACATGTTCTAATAGATCTATGGACATGTTTGACACATTTTATAAAATAGAATGTTTTCACTAAAGTTTGAAAATTCTCGTTTATAAACCCTTGGGAAAGTGGAGTTGCACACGACTTTAGAAACATCTTGGAAATTCCATTGGTAAGTGTATTCTGGGTAAAATTGGTTTACTATGTGGACCTTAAGGAACATGTATTTTATTGGTTTCTTGATAAAGGTTTGGGTGTGGGTTTGGCGTAGGGGATTTCTGGCACATTTCATGGAGTGACATGTTTTACTCAAAGCTGGAAAAAAATGTTTTAAAAGGGGAACATCGTCTGAAACTTTGAAATGTTTTGAAAGGTGATAAAAAATTTCGAAGGGTTTGAGTATGTAATTGGTTTAAAAGTGTAATCTGCTTGTGGAATTGGTGGAATTGTGATAAAATAATTTGCTGAATTTTTTTTAAAACAATTTTACTTGTTGGATAAATGATTTATCAAATGTTTCTTGTGATTTGAAACATGGTTGGAAGGTGTTTCGGGGTACGTTTAGGTTTGGTTTGAAAGTGAATTGTAACTCTGTGAAAATGGTCCTTGTTTTCAAAATGATGTTTGTGTCCCTTTGTATGATTTACTGGAATGGTTTTGATGTGTTTGTTAAAACTTTGTTATTTAGTTTTGAAACGTGTTCTATGTGAGTTTGAGAAAGTTAAAGTCCCATTTGATATATTATACACGGAAATGGTCTTAGAAATGATTTGGAACTATTTTGATAAAGGTATTTGGGTGTGTAAAATTGAAAGACGATGTGGAATTTTGCTTCAAATAGTGATGTCTTGTGATGATTTCTAAAAAGAATGTGATTCGGAAAATGTGAATGCCCAGTTCGAAACTTGAAGTCTTAAAAAATATGTTTTAAACGCTTATGTTGTGTGACGGCCCGGTTGGCACTTTATTAAATGTGAAGTGATTATACATTTATATACGTACTTATGAGGCATCTCTATAGGGGGACTTCCCTTTCAGGGTTGTCGTGTAGTGGTGTCCATGTAAGGGGTTGGAAAGTGCGGTGAGATGAGTCACGTGTGCGAGGGCCTCCCACTTGCATAGTATTATTAAAAACCACCGTGGGTTCCTGGGCGTCTTTTAGAGAATCGAGTGACGGTTGCTGGCTAACCCCGATTATACTGTTTAGTCCCCCCTTGGTAGGTAGGCCTTTTGGGGAATGCCACTGGTTGGCTGTTAGGCCGTCCAGTTGGTTATTGACTATGGAGTACCATACCGGCAGGTAGTCTGAACCCGAGTACATCCAGGGGTTTTCTAGGGATGTTTAGGATCACCCATGGTTACTGGATTATTTTCATTGCTTGTTTTCTTTCGGTGCACTGGTCTTATTTACTTTTCGTGTACTAGTTTGTTTTCAGCTCTCACTTTTACTTGTTTTACTCTATCCTAGTATTAATATATTCTATTTTGGATTTTTTTCATAAAATGACAAATGATTTTGAAAACGAGCATGTAGCGTGTATTGGGGTTTTTTTTAAATTGGAAAAACGTGTTGCTATTTTCAAATGTAAAAACCCTACCTTTATAATTGTATTTTTAAACTTGCATTAATGGATTGTTTTGGGAAAGGAAGGAGTTGGATTCAGTGGTTTACGTTGGCATCCCTACTGAGCATTTTTGTGCTCACGCCTATTTTATCATTTCAGTTTCAGGTTTTCCCTTGCTCTGGTTTTTTTCTGGTTTGAGTCGCTCAGTGTTAGAGCGAGGTTGCTCTTTAGTTGGGTGGTGACCTGATAGGTCACATGGAGGTATGTTTGGTCGTGTGAATTTTTTTTCATTTACGCTATTAGTGTTTATTTGTCCTGTTTAGCTTTTTTCCCTGGTTTTTTTGGGCTGAAATTGTTCCCAACGATCAATTTTTGATGTCCGGCACTAGTTGCCATACCAGGGGCATCGGGAACACCCCTCGGGACTTTCCACAGACCGGCTCAGGTGACCGGTTCAGGGTCGACCCGGGATGGTTCGTGACACCATAAATCCATTCTATGATTACTTTAGGTATAATCCTACAGAGGAGGTTTGATAAGAGATAAAAGTTAAAACTTTAAAAAAAAATCTCTTTCTTCTTCCACATACTTTAAATTTTCTTAAAATATGATCGTACGATAATAAAAATATCTCAAATATAATAATATTTTATTACATTAATTTAATAACATAAATCCATCTCGTCTTCCCTTAAATGTGATATTAAATCATCATTTGTCTGTAAGTCAGACTATCGCCTCGCCTACCAATATCATTTGTTTCCTTCATATCCTCTCACAGCTTGTTGTAATGATGGATTTTAAGTGTATATTTATGTGTGCGATATTTTAAAATATTTATACTTGTGTAATTATTATATCATATATAAATTTTTACTTTCCATTCCTAGGTGGATAAAATAACATCACTCAAGTGTACGACGGAATATGGCCTCACGAAGGGATGTGATTCTTTTTTCACTAATGCTTTATAAGGAAGGTAATAAGGATAATTTTAATGAATATATGTGATATTAATGAAATAATAATGATATTAATGAAATACATATAATTATAAAAATACAATATATCTTTATTTTCTTACACTGAAAACTGATAATTTCATTCATGTATGTGTGGAATACCGCCTCCACAAAGCAATGCGATTATTCTTTCATCACCAGAAAATAAAAATGATATATATATATATATATATATATATTTAAATTAATTATATTTTATTTAGGATATTATTATCATTCTATAAATTTAAAACAATACATACTTTCTTTTCATAATGATCATTGAAAAATAAAAACGTTACTCATGCATACATACAGCCTACTATGTCCATTATCGTAACGTAGTTCATTTTTTATAACCATTTTTCATGATTGGTTTTAAAATTATAATTTATGAATTAATATTATGCATATTTATTGATTATTATTTTGGTGATGTTGAAATAATGACCACTTTGACCGTGGCCAACACATCAAAGCAGTTTTGAAACAATGTACCAAACGTCCTCAAAACACCCGATATGGACTTAACTAATTAAATATTTACATATATGATAAAAAATAAATAAAAATTTTCTAAACTCAATTTCCTTTCATTAGGTTATAAAACTTCTTCATTGACATTATTATGATTCTTTAATGTTTGTATTAATCTAAAAATATATTTATTATTTATTGAAACATGATTTTTATGTATTTACATTTGTTACACATAATATTTCCATTGATTAACTCTCAATTAAATGATATGATCCTTATAAGGGTTAATCATCCCAAATTCATTTCTTTCAGACATATGTTAATGATATACACCTATAATAATTATGAGGTGTATATACAAACCTTTTTTATGTTATATAAAATATCTCATTATTTTCATTATATGTAATTTTTCATTTGAAGTTATTATTTCATGGGGTTTACAATTAAAAACCTACCAAAGTGGTAAAGGATTTATGTTACAATTTTCATTTTTAAGGATTATTTATATTCAAGTTTTTAGGAGAAATAATATTATATTATTTCCTTGAACCATATATTTTTATTCAAATATGGTTATAAATGTGTTTTACATGTTTGATTTCCATTTCCTCCCTTATTTATTTAAGAAATATCAAGAAAGTCGTTTATAAGTGATAATGACCATGTATCTTCTTTTAGATCATGTACCTTTGTCTTCAATATTCATGTTTTCTAAAATATTTTCAAATATATTATTTTATAAAAATAAATTCTTTTATAAATCCATTTAACATGATTTTTTACCTTTTTTAAAAAATATTGGAATGGAAATTTCTTCACGTTTTCTAAATGGGTCACATTTAACTCCTTTTTTGTAAATGTTTTGAAGAGAATGTTTATTTTTAACAGTTACAACATGAATGTATTTTCACAAAGTCATGTACATTATTTTCATTTAAGTTTCCTTTACTATTTTGTTTTCAAAGAAAATTATTTTTACAATATTTTTTTATTTATTATTTTTCAAAATTGTTTTTCAAAATGAAAAGGTTATTTTCTGCAAAAATGATTTTAATGATCTTTTAATGTTTTTTCAATTCATAAATATCAACAAAAATTATTGTTAATTATCATCCAATGTGGATATTTTGTAATGTTACCATCCTCCTTCATACTATATGTGGATTAATATTGTTTCAAATAGATTGGCATTGAACGTCTTTCTCTTTTATGGGTTAATCATGTTCCAAAGAGATAATTCTGAAAATTGTTTCTTTTTCATGGGTTTTTCATGTTTCAAAGTGATTGTTATTTAACCTATCTCTTTTTCATAGGTTAATATGTTTCAAAGATATTATTATGGAACCCGTTTCTTTCCAAATGGTTAATCATGTTTCAAATAGATTATTATAGAACCCATCTCTTTTACAAGGTTTAATAATGATTCAAAATATTGTTATGGAAAACATTTCTTTTATATGTTTTAATCATGGTATAAAAATAATAAAAAGTTTTTTCAATTATTTTATGATGAAATTAATGTTTTATGTACTTTATTCATGATACGGTTTTTAGACATTGCTTATAATGACATGAGCTTCCATTATAAACCAACTATGAGTGGTTATGTTATAAACCAAGGATAGGTGGTAATGTTATCAAGAAAATATTGGTGGATCCATGATAAAACAAGGATGTGTGGGTAATTTATATCACTCAAATGCATTTGGTACTCTAGAGATGGAATTTAACTATATTCATTATTCCATTTATTAGTAGTGATGTGAAGACAATGTTCCAAGATACAAATAAGTTTTATTTATGCTTTATATGGGTTTATAATTTTTATTATGATCAATATTAATATCAAATAGCTCGTCATTATAGATTATTATTAATATTTCCTTGGTTCATGCCTTATACCATATTTTTATATTTAATGATCAAGGTGTTGATGGGTATGAATATTGTTTTTGTAATTTTCATGCACTTTGATTATGTCATTGCACCTTTATTATCTTCTTGTAATCCCTGATGAAATTTGATTTTTAATACATCTTTTTACAGTTTGTAATTATTTTATCTCACACATATTATGTTTCCTTTTTCCTAGGTTATCAAGTATGGTGTTGAATTAATTTTGTATAATGGAATTAACATGGATAAAGTTGATGACCTAATATGGAATGTGTAAAGATGGGTGTAGTGGGAAATATATTCTCTTAAATTATTTGTTATTATTTATGTAAGAGTTTTTCTAAATTCTCTAAAATTATAAACCAACAAGTTCCCTAATAATGTAAGTGATCTAATACTTCTATTTGATATTGTATGTTTTTTATGGAAAAAAATTGGGTCACCGTCATCGATATAAAATACGGTAATGTAATTTTTAGGATTTCAACATTGTATCTAAGAGTATGGGTTTAGGGATTATATACATTCCACTGAACCCATTCCCAACCCATAAACAAAGGCTTAGGGTGGGCACCATCTGAATCCTCAACCCATTACCAAAAGTAACAGGGTAAGGTCTTACATCCAGATCCTAACATACTACCACATCAATCAAGGTAGGTTTTTTCATCAATGATTTCCATAGTATTTAAAACAAAATAACATTCTCCCTAAATATTTTTTGTTATTTAGTCCCAAGACTACTCAAGTAAATGTATATTATCACCACACAAGCCTTCTCATTCAAGTAAATATTCATCCCACATGCATATGAGGACTCTATATCACTAAAGATAGTCCATCCAGCACCATCACACTCATGGTGGAGCCATATCTCATGATACCCCTCCCCCATTGGGTATGTCGCCTATCATAAGTACACAAAATCACACACATTTAGTAGCATACAGTGATTATTTCCCATTATAAAAATCACCAACTAGTCCTAAGGTTCAATTCACTTTATATTTATCCCCTTATCTCAAATCTACTCGAATATCTCCCATTAGAGCATCTATGGGGTCTCCCAAACTCATCATGGTCTCTTCTTGAAGATAAAATATCGCATCTATCTTCTATAGGTGGCATATTTTCTCACAAGCTCCTTTAATCCTAACCCCAAGGACCAATACAACCTAATCAAAATCCCTTTCCACTCCTAGTTTTTCTACTCACGTATTTTCTTAATATATCAATCTTTAAGCCCCTTGGAAACATGATCCAAGGCCCCAAACAACAGTAATGACCCAAACAAAGGTCCTATCTCACACCACTTTGAAATAGTTACTAACTCACCACTCTGAGGAATCCCTCTCCATCTCACCATGACTCATCTAAAAGACTCATCCCACTCATGATGGTCACTAAGTCTCAAGCCAACCTTGGGAGGGTGTCGCTCTTTTGGTGTGAGATGAACTACAATTTAACTCTTCCCAGTAAACCAATTCCCTTATCCTAATAAACTAAAAATACCTAGATAACTCATCTTATGCTACCCAAAACTCATTTTACACACCAAGATCTACTTTAGGTTTTTCATCAACTCAGACGACACCCCCTGGATATATAGTCTCCAAGTGGTTCCAATTACCTAAACTGATAAAGAGAACTTATTTTTCTCCTAGGAGTCCCAATACCATCCCATATATTTTTATAGTGTTCTATTAGTACTTATTCATCTACCTGATCCCATGAAACATTCCAATATAAAATAAAACATGCATTAGTAGGAATATGAATTTATATTATATGGTCCACATACCTCCAACATGGAGTTAACTCCTTGTTAAGATCCATAGAGTCTCATTCATGTTCGCTCATACTTCATCCATGATTACATCAACTCTCGAGCCCCAATGTCATCCCATGCAATGTAAACAATTAATTTTAGTAATTATAATTTATTATTCAAAACAAATTAAATAGTAATAATCGCCTAATACTCATTAGGAATCATTGTCTCACTTAAACTACACCCAACGATGTATGATCAACATTTTTGAACCTCCTCTAGTCATTTCAGGATAAATCACCATCATCCTCACTCAATTCCACTATGATTCGGTGGAATTGGAACTCAATCAAAACCAAAATCATCCAAATTAGTTACTAGAGAATATAACCCAAAATTAAAGGAGATGGAAAGAAGAATACAACTGAAAATATCATGAAAATCCAAAAACATCCCAAGATAATGGGGTTAAATGGTGGAAGGGGAGGAGGATCATGATCTAAAATTTCCTTTTCTCAAGGCTCTAGCATCTAAAATCCTTAGGGGGAAGACCCCAAAAGTTGGGTCTATCCCTTGTTAAAAATTAACCCATGCATCAGCCACAACATGACCAAAAGTGACATGGTGTGATGAACACCTTCACTTTAAATATAAACAGTGTGACCATGTTTTGTGTCATGAAGAAATCAACCTTAGGTGAAGAGTCATTTCCAACCTTCTTCATGGTGTATAGCCACATGCCAACCCAGCACAACACCCCAACTATAGGCTATTTCATTGTGACTTATGGTTCATGGAATAAACTACAGCAAAAGCAGCAAATTTTTAGTAAGGCCTCTATTCCTTGATCAACTACTCACCCAAGCTCCCAAATCACAAATCAGTCCTTTTTTCACAATAAAAATCATCTTATTAAGATGTTTTTATGCACTTATTCTCTATCTAAATCTCAATTGATTGAACATCACCTGATATGAGACCAAAAAATAGAATTTTCTCCAAATTTAACAACTTATAATGATGTGGGATGCTAAAAAATTTATATGATAATGATTTGTGTCCCTAATAATCCACATTAGACATCCATTTAACTCACCCAGTCTGACACAATCATAAATTCACTACTAAATTGTCTTATTTTGTCCTAAAATTCTAAACAGACTTTAGTTGTGTGGCTCTTAACAAGACAGACACTATTTACCAAAACTAATGCCACTCACTTGCCACTAATTCCCACAATGAGATGGATCTCACCCGCACCCATGTATCCCAAAAACCAGAGTATCAATAATTAATTAATATTGAGTATCTTGGTGCTCCACACAAAAATTATTTACTTAAAAATAGGTTGTTTCTAAACTGTGGTGTTCCCCACTATAGGAATCACCTAACTAATTATTTTAAAGGGGTCCAATGATAATATCAACATGGGTTCTACCTCATTACCGCTAATTATATATGATCACAGTAATAAATCCTCCTATAACTAACATATCCTACAAAATTGACCACTTATACACATAGACACTATTCCACCATCTCGCCAGATCATGATACTTCAATGCCAAGTTGAATCCAAAAATCTACCTAACACCCACACTCAAGTATGATCCCAACTTTAAGTGTTATTCCATGGTTAAATTAAAATTATCCTCATAAAACATCATTTTTTAACCCTAATAAATAGAACAACTTTGATCTATCATGAACTCAAACCATTAACATTTCTTTGAGCCTAGTACCAATGCACTAAATCAATCCAACATTACATCTGAACTCCAAAATCAAATATTTAACAAAGAATTATATTGCATCAAATCATCCAGAACATTATAATATTAGTGTCACATTGATCATATCTCTAACCAGTCTCACTGCAACCCTGAGCCTTCAAACAAAAATTTCATACCACCATGATCAATACAATGTCACCCACTATTGAAGTACTGTTATTAAATCCCAGAAGAACGCAAACACCCATCCATAAAGATATTACTCTATATGTTACTGTAAATAATGACTCAACATAAATAACTGGCTCATACCTAAGTTCCAACATGAAACACCAACCACTTACCATTCATGAATCACTAGGAATGTCTTACTTGTCATTCAACAATCCAATTAAAATAAGGGTAACATCCTCAAGAGTTCATTAGTGCACTCCCAATCATATGACCTCCCTTAAAAAACTCCTTGACAGCCAACCCAAGATGAATCTCATCCATCGGATCAACCAATGAAATAAATCAAAACTTAGGATCTCCATGACCACTCACATATCACCACAAAACCCAACCATATCATTGATCAGGTTCTACCCCATGAATAACTCTCAATAGTAGCGTACATAGCCAGTTCACCAATCATCAAAAAAATAGGCACCGTGCATAACCAATGCTCACTCTCCATGATAGGAAAACTGATCCACTAATAACCCTCCCACTTGTTTTAACCAAATATCAACCTTGATCTCACCTAAACCCAATGACTTCAAACTCCTATATAACCTGATCACATTCATTAAATCACACTCCTAGGAGGCATGTCCAATCAAAACTAGTCTCATACACCAAACCCACTAGACATGCTCTACTATATGTCAAGAACGTCCCACTAAAGTATCATTTATTTTTTCCATCCAAGGCGATTGGTACATAAATCTCATTTCAAGGAGATCATAAAAACATTAAAAACACTACATAAATCTAAAAACCACTTGTATCTACCCATGATACTTCCACACTACTCAAAAATTGCATCCAAACCCAATAGGGATGTGCATATATCTAATACTTCCCTTTTATAACCCAAACTTAAAACCATGAATTTGTTATTTGATATGTCTTTCCTTAACCCTCATATGGTATCCATAAAAATACACGGTTTGGTTATATATAATTTGATCATGACGCATTATAAGAAAACATTAGATAGGTTTTTTTTCAATTTAAGTAACTGAACCATATCTTCAGGGAAACGTTTTCTCATTCTTGGTTCATTCCTCAACCATAAAAGGTCTAAATATAACCCATCAAATTTCTATCCCCATGTTAATAAATTATTTCACTAGTCCACTAATTATTTTTATACATCCCTCATAAGAAGGGACTATATAGTTGCTTCTAGAAAACATCCTTCACCGGGATCCACATAACCTCCCATTGTAAAACCACTTATTAGTGAAAATCAAACTCTAACTATGTAGAATTATATTAACATGTTATATTGAAAATTTCCATATAAGTAGTTGTTGAAACATTATAAATTTAAACCTATCATTAGTAAAATCAAACAAACATAATAATTTATAAGTAATTTTAATCCTACATGAAAAATATGATACATGTACACAAGCCTCTTTTGAATGGTCCAAGTGACAAAACTCACAAACAAATCTCTAAAAAGAACATTATTTAATAAAAATTTCCATCATAATATGAAAAACTAAGAACATGAATTTCATTCCACTAATAACTGGACTTCCCACTAGAAAAGTGTTCGTGAATCACCAGTTTAAGGTTTATTAAAATCTATAACACATTCCTATATCACTTTTCCACCACCTATTCAAATAGAAAGAAAAGAAAAAAATTATTTAATAACATTTTATAGTTCCCCAGTCTGATGACCACTCAATAGTGCCTTACTTCGAGGTTTATACATAGCATCAAGCACACCTCCCTATATGGTAGAGGCTTATACCTAATGATGAGGGAATAATTAATACAATGGTAAGACTATTCCCTCAAATTCGACACGCAAAATGGGAAAAATAACCAAAATATTCAGAACATAGTAGTTAAAGTATGAAAAATCAAATAAATACAATTATATTACAAAACCTAAATACTAGAATACATACCCATAGTTATACAAGAATACACCCACTAACCACACACTAGGTTGATAAAAAAATCCAAAATCCAAAATCAAAACACACACATTCACACTAATCAATTTTTCATCCATGGGCCACACCAAAACTCAGCCTATATATTCCCTTTGAGAAGCTCCTACCCAATCTCCTACACAACATGTTCTCTAACCTAAATGAAAATATTAGGTTTTTACAAACACCGATGTTCCCATATAGAATGTGATAAGTACATCACAATAGGGTCTCTCTAATCTACCCTAATATACATCATTATATGAATGTGTATTCAAGAGTAAAACAAATATGGAACTAAACATGATAACTAAGTTGTTATGTGCTAACCAGGCCACCACGATCCTTGATGAGGTACATATGCTTATATGGTCATCATGTGTTCACAAGGGCACCATAATACCCAACCATACATGCTTCAGTGCCATTTTTAAATCTCATCATCAACTCATTTCATTAAACCCATACATATCCCCTTCCCAATGAATTAGGGATGGTGTTTTCCAAGACCTCAACCCACTACCCAAAGAAATATGGTAAGATCTAATGTTCATATGCCAACCCACTACCTCGTTACTCAAGGTAGGGTTCATCATCAATAACACACACCTCATCGAAACACAACCAACCTTATCCCTTGATATATTACACTATGATGACCCAATAATACTCAAGGAAAGATGTATTATCATGCCACAAGCCTTATCACCCAAGTAATAGTCCATAACTCAACTACATAATGACTTTATCTCACCCATATCAACTAAATAGGTTCCATCTCACTCTTGGTGGGGTGAGGACTAAAATAATATCTCCCCCACTAGGTCTATCTCCTATTATAAACAAACACATGCATCAAAACACAAATATAATATCCCATCACAAAGCTCCCCAGATGATCCCAAGGTTCCATTCACTTGAGACCCATCCCCTCATCTCAAATCACATCTCATAGTACTCATCAAGTTATCCACAGGGTACCCCAGACTAATCACAATCTTTGGTCATAAATACCATTTCACATCCATCAATAATCTATGAAACCATTTCTATAGGATCCTCTGATCATAACCTCAAGGCCCTTTCTAAGATCATCAAAAATCCCATATCACTCATAGTTTCATTACCTTGGGGATTTTTGGAGTTATAATTCTGTAAGTCATAAGAAAAACGGATTCCAAGCCTTAAAAAACTATCATGACCCACAACTGGTTCTTATATCTCACCTATCTAAAAAAATTTCCTAATCCACCACTCATAAGAAGCCCTCTCCGCTGTACATTATCCAATCTCAAAGGACTCATCCTATTCAAGATTCTCACCAAGTCATAAACTACCCTTAGGATGTTTCACTCATCATAAATGAGATGCATGACCATATCACTCTTATCAATAAGCCTAATCCCCTCTTATTCCAACCCAAAAATACTTAGAGAACCTTTTCTAGGCTACCCACAACTTATCTCACACTCTGAGACCTAACGATGTATATCATCATCTCATCTAACTCCCAAGACCCTTAGTGAAAAATTCTTCAGGATTTTTTAACTATCTATAGTTCTAAAGAGAATTTATTCCAAGAATAAGAGTCCCAAATCCATACTATATCATTCTATAGGATGCTATTAGTCCCAATTCATCTATTTGTTCCTATTAAACAAGAATTAAAGTAATAAATCATTCATAAACAAGAATATCACTTTATATAATCGGGATTGCTTACCTCAAACATGGTGTTAACCAGTTACTAAGATCTATCAAGTATTTGGAAATCCCACATGAACCATATCCAATCCTATGTATACTCTAAATCCCCTATAACATTCCATATGACACAAATAAATAATTATAACAAGTATAATTAATTCTTTCCAAAAAATTATGTCGTAATAATCACCTAACACTCATCGATCATTATTTTCACACTGGAACCACACCCAATTGTGTGTCATTAACATTTCAAACCCTCCGCTAGCCATATCAGTAATAAACACCATCATACTCACCTAATTCCACCATGATTTGGTGTAATTGACACCAAAATCCTATCCAAAATTGGCTAAATTTACGGTAAGAGAACACAAACAAAATGAAATGAGACATAGGGAAGAATATCCCTAAAAGCACCACAAAATGAAATAAAACCATCCTCCACTATTGGGGATCAAAATTAGAAAGGGAAGGAGGAGATTCAATTGAAATGTCCTCCATTTGGGCTACTGGTCTGAAAAACCTGAGGGAGGTGACCCCAAAATATGGGTATTCCCCTGGTCAAAAAACACCCTAGTGTTTAACACATTGTGACTAAGAGTGTCTTGGTGTGATGCTCACCTTGGCCCAAAATATTCATTATGAGTCCCAAGGTTATAGTATTAAGAAATACTCTATAGGTAAGGAGGAACTGTCTCTATTATCTATAGTGTGGGGCCTCAAACCTACACGACACGACACCCCTTCTATTATTCTTCATTGTGAGACATGTTGGTTATAGTGAAAAATACTATTGTAGAAGACTTTTAGAAAGGCCTATGGGACCTCCTCCACTACTCACTTGATAACCAAAAAAAAATTAGGCCTCATTTATACTTCAAAAATTTATAATATATATTCTAAAATCCTCAGTTTCCCCTTTGGAATTTCAATTCACGTAATGATCCCTACTACCAAACACAAATTTAGAATTTCCTCCAAATTTAACCCCACATAATGATGCTGGTTATTAAAAATCCCCATGCCTGAACACATAAAATCAAAAACAAATGGATGCTCATAAATTAATATGTCTATGAGTTTCTATCATAGGGTCCACCTAGATCTATAAATTATTTTCAATATAATACATGATCTACTCACCCTTGTCTAAGCTTGTCCATGCCTCAATCATGCTTGTACCACTAATATAGATATTATATCATGAAAACCCCCACAAATAATTAAATATGAAACAATAAAATTAATTATTCAATTTAAACCAAAGATAAATAAGGATTTAAAATTTCTCTTCTATAATTTCTTTATCAAAACTGCACTCAATGATCTGTGTTCAACCTTTAGGATGCACTCTAGACCTGTTGAGAAAAAGGCCCATTATCCTCACTAAATTACACCATGATATAGTGGAATTAACACTCAAAACCTTGAAAAAATTATCTGAAATCAAAAACCTATAGTAGGTAATAATAAAAGTGGATAAAACTGAAAAATCATGCCTCTGATGTCATGAAATCACCTTCAAGAACATTCCTCGATATGGGGCTTAAAGGAGGAAGATGGATGAGATCTGGCTAATTCAACCTTCTGCAGATACCCCATACCCCTAAAATCACAAGGGAGATATACCAAAAAATGTCGGTTTTCCCCTATAAAAAATAGACCAAGGAATTCATTAAGGCATGACCAAGGGGCCACAGAACAACATCCACCTTCACCTAACATGGTCAAGGGGAAACCAAAGGGGTCATAGTGAGGTCATCCCATGTATAGGGACTAACCCTTGTCCAAAATATTGCACGGTGAAGACCCTCAGGGTTATGTCTCAACCATACTAAGGAAAATGGCCCAAAAAACAAGACAACACTGTCAAAACATGATACTACCCTTTGTGGCGTAGCATAGTTTGTAAGGCTCATCAACGTACTTCATATGTTTCATGGTCATGGTTCATCTACCCACTTTTTGGTGTGAATATATTTTTTATGGTTACTTAGATTTTCAAAAAAACACAAAACATATCACACTAAAAATACCTCAATAACCGAAAGAATTTATTTTATGTGAAAATTTATTGGCTATCCCAATTTTCCATTGCGGAATGACCTATTGAAGATTGTAAAATTTCACTAGATGGGTTGCACTGACCATGATATGGTGTTCGTCCAAGAACCCAAACCACTATTTGGGCCTCATTCAACATCTAAAAACATCTTACCAATATTTCATAACACTCATATTCAAGATCTAAATCCCAATTCTAGAAATGGCCCTCACTTCAGGATAAAAATTTAAATTACTTACAAAAAGTAACAACCCTAAAATCTATGCTTCATTAACAACACCCCTATATAACCATTCTTGTCCTTGAGAAGCCACACTAGTCCGTGAATAATCATTATAGGCCTATAATAGTTAACAAATTCCTCAAGAACCCAAAATGTTCCATCCTCGGATTCTAAACAGGCTTCCCCTAGGAAACTCCAAACCCCAAAGTTTGCTATTTACTAAAAGTCAAGCCCCCCACTAGATACTGAAATGAACACCAAGACAGTTATCACCTACACATATCTATCATAATACACCAATTATTCTTCTACCAATTCACTCTATGGATTATTTTTCTCCCCAACAAAAAAATCCACTCAAAAATACTGATTCCAAACCATAGTGCTCCCCAATATAGAAATTCATTATTAGTAATTAATTTTGATTTCCAATGGTCAATTAATAGTCTCGATATAATTTCCACCTCAGCCTACCTAATTCCACATGAAAACACTACTAGGTCTTCATTTGGACAACCTCCTAAAAACATTCATCCATATCTTCTGATTCTTCATCACACTACCTTACCCAATCATGATTCCTTAACTCCAAGAATCATGATAAATGTTCTCAATCACCCACACTAGATTCCAAACCCAAAACATAGCAAAATTCCACAATTGGATCCCAAAAACCCACTCCAACTATCATTCCCTCACCTTGATCACTAGTGCACCTTTTATATGACTCACTTATAAATAACACTAACTTTGTCACAAAAAAAATTTCAACACATAGACTCTAAATAAAAACTCATATGAATCCAAAATTTAGTGTTTACCAAGTAATTGGATCACATTTTATCCTCCATCACACGAACATCTCAGTGTCACCTTGATAGTCTCTCCATTTTGTCTAGCTATATTACTAAACCATCAAACATAAGGGTTTTAAATCAATTATCCATAATATACTCACCAATATAAGAGTATCTTTATCATTTTTTTCCAAACTGAAATACTCTATCGCAATATCACATGAATTATAGATAATCAAACACAATGACTACACATGAATTTCATTCCCATATCTTAGTGCCAACATGAAACACTAATCACTACCTCTTTTGGCTCACTAGGAACTTCTCGCCTAAAATATTCCAAAAATCACTAGAAATAAGGGTCACACCCTCCAACAACCAATTGTTCACTTCCCACAATATGAATTCCCTTACACCATTTCTCAAGTGATGACCCAATCAGGTCCAATCATCAAACATATGTCATCCCTCTCGATCTATGCCCACTCATCATGTAAACCATAACCCCATCCATCCATGATGCCACCATCAATTTCTGGGTAACACCTCCCACTCTAATCCAAAACCTCAATGCACAATGCATAAAAGTGTTCGTTGAACACATCCGTCCCCAATCAGTAAACAACCTCTCACTGATCCATAACTCAATCGACAACCTCAATGATCAATGAACATCGTACCTCACACACAAATTTTTTCCCTATATTCCATAATAATCTCAATATACTCCTAAAAAGGTGGAGTAATCTTCTAATAACCCACTAAAAGGTTATTTTTCATAATGTCACCTGATCCCACCAAAACCCAATGGGTGAACACTCTCATACAACCCTATTGCACAACCATATTCAAGCTCACATGAGTTGCATTTCATTGAACATTGGCTCATTCACCAAACCCACTGACCATGCCCTACTACATGTGAACTCATTCAAAATCCCAATCATTTAACTCAATATAAGGCTAAATAAATGACAACACACCATATATGCATCAATCCAAAACCATGAGAATCCACCCATGCTCTAAATATGCCACAAAAATAACATCTAGAATCAGTATGTCCATGAATACAACCTTTATTTTCCTCTCACATGACCTTGATACCAAGAATAATGAATTCTCATTCCTTTCATCAACTACTCATCTTGGTTAAGTAGTGTCCCACCAAGAATCTACATAGGAAAACAATATATAGGTTATTTAGGAAAATTTATGTAAATGAACCCCATTAAGAACCTTATGAGGGGTCCACCATCAAGGCATCTACTGCTTGTATCATCCCATAAAGGGACACTATATGTCCCTAACATGAAGGGGTTGTATATCTCTTTCCCGAGAATGTATCACACTAGGACCCACATCTCCTACCATCAAAGAAAATATAATGGTCTGGCTGAGTAGACTGGAACCAACTTATTATACCAGAAAAGACCACATAAGTTATTATTGACACTTAAAACAATTATCCCTCTTGGTATAAAAATCCAATCACATATAAGAAAACATATATCATTTAAATACTATTTGGAGAATACTATTCATATATATAGGCCTCTTTCAAACAGGATAAGTGTCAAAACCATAAATAAAAAACTCTAACTAATCCATATTATTTGAATAAACATGATAATAATAACACTAAAAAAATAACAACCTTGTGCTTTTGGTAACCAAGAAATACCATCAAAAAGGAATCCATGAATTAGTAGTCTAAGTTACTCCATAAGCCCTGACATATTCCTAAATCAATCTTATACCCTTTCTCAAAATATTTAATGAATAAAACACACTAATGCCACTTTTTAATGATCTAACCCATGGGTCACTCAAAAGTTCCTAGGTCTAGGTGAATCATGACCACGAAAATGCCTCCCCATATTCAAAAGGTTACTGACTAGTGGTGAGGGCTCAATCCATATAATGAGTAGTCTGTTCCCTAAAATTAGAGTTATAAAATATAAAAAATAACCAAACATCTACAAAACATTATCATAGTATGCATATATAAATGAAACATAGTGATATAATAAATTTGTGATACAGAATCATGTGATCAAACATCCCAACTAGTCACCCACTAGGCCTACCACATATAAAAAACAAAAGAAAAAAAATACAAAAGGTATCTACTATCAATGAAAACTTCTCCAAAAATAATGAGGGGGATGATCATAAAAATAAGGACCCCCCCACTAAAAAATTTACCTAGGACAAAAAATAACTCAAAATTTCACTCAACGAGTTCATTGAGTGATAAGGGAGTTCAATGAATGATTTTCACCATCACTCGACAATGGAGTGGTGTGACCAAGGGGGTAATGACATGAAAACCCAAAAAATAGGTCTTAACACTTAACCTATATATATTATGGAATGACCCCATCGGCTTGAAGTGTGTTCATCACAATATTAGAGGCCCCAACCTAGGCCAACACCAACATAGCAAGACAACACCATTTATAGTATGAAATAATTTATAAGCTTCATCAATATACTACTTAAGATTCATGGTTATGGCATAACAATTTCATAAGGTTGATTCCATTTTGAAAAAATAAAAAACCCTTCACATTAGGAATCACCTAGTCATGGCATGACTACATATGTGTGAAAATTCATAGGCCAAATTAAATTCCAATTATGGAATAACCTATGTGTTATTTTGTGACTTATGTTAGATTATTAATGTTTATAAAATGGGCCCCAAAACCATGATCTGATGTTTACCTGAGCAAATAAACCACCATTTGGTCCTTGTTTCTTATCCCAAAAAAACATATTGAAAAGATGTTCCAATACTCAGATTCCTAATCTAAATCCCAATTATCGAAACTACCCTAAATCCTAGAAAAAAATTCAGACTCCCTCAAAAAAATAAATGAACCTAGAATATATGGGTTGTTCACATTGAATTTAGTGTTTTCTTCATCCTCCGGTTACATCCAAGTTTGATTTTAACCTAAGTATCCATTCATGAAAAGAGGTTCTGGGAGATAGAAATTTCATTAATTAGAAACTTTCTATATGATATGGGGTTGTCATGCTTCAAAAAATGGAAGATGAGATCCTATAATTGATATAGATTCTGATATTTCTATATTTCTTCTTGGGTAGAGAAATTTTATCCTACCACTTGGGATACTGGACCCATTTGATAAAGTTAACATTAATTTTCTTATCAACTTCATCATTGAGAATAACTATATGTTAGGGTTTTATCCTATATGGATCCAGTTAGTATCCATAGTGTCCAAAAGGAAGGATAACACTATGGATATACCTGGGGGATCGAACACTTGAATATCCTTATAGTTACAAAAAATATCATGTTGTTTCTCTAAGAAGGAAACGTACTAATCTTGTTCTTTGATGGGAATTAATGAATTGATAAAATTCATCCTTGAGTCTTCCTCAGTATTGAGGTTCATATATATCATATTATCAATGGTGGTTGAAACTCTATCTTTAAAGGAAGTATAATATTTATCTTGTTATTCTTCCTCAAAATCATGAGGACTATAGGGAGGATAAAACTCCCTAGGAATAGAATATTGTTTTATGGAATCATCATCGTTTATAGGGGAGGAATCCTTAGAAGTATTTGTTTTTCCATATAGTTATGTAGTGACCATTGTAAATAATTATGTGGTTCCCCACCCTTATGGAATTCTCCTATGTGGTTCATTTTTTAAATCAAAATACTATGGTTTAGTCAATATCTAATGTTTCAACCTTGTTCTTTGATATAAAATTTGGAGGCAAAAATTGACAGACATATGCTGAACTCTTGGAGCTGGATTGGGAGGATTTCTCTCTAATATCAGGTACACCTAGACATTATATGAGTACTAGGTGATCTTGGATCACACCATTCTCTATGGCATTAGGAAGTGGTTTATGAGTTCTTCAATTATCACATTAATAAGGAGGATATGTTATAGAAAAATATTCTTCAGGTATTCCTAGTGATCCTTCCAGGTGAGCGGGAAGTCATTAGAGACACAGATGTGCTCTTCTTCTTTGAATTAGGGTTGTTTTCAATTCCTATTGTAATACCCAATGTCAAGGTAAAAGGTCTCACATGTGTAAAATGGGGTATCATCACCCAAGATAACTCCTAATTGACTATTGGGGGAGTATTTGAGGCACTCATGATATGATGAGGGTAAAACTACATGAAAGTGTAACCAAGGACTTTATAATATGGTTTTGAGAGTGGTGAATTATGGGACAATTATTAATTAAGTATTAGATACCAAATATCCAAAATAGGCCTTCCATTGGATATTTATGATAAATTTCAGTTCACTCTTTTTGTACACATAAATCATTAGGTTTCATAGGCATATATTTACTTCTACATATACCAGTTTTTATAGTATTTGGTTCTAGATAATGCTGATCCCAAATCCATTATCAATCTATAACCCAAACCCATTTATTCCTCTGATCTCACTTAAAATATCGAGGTGTCATATGTATCCCTACATGAGTGGGCCCTCATCTTCCCTAGAGAAATATATAATTATCTATCACTCTTCATGCTCAAATTATTTTCTAAGATAACATTCTAGGGTATCCACTTTGGTTTTTAATTGTTGAGGGTTATTCAAGGCCTCAATTAGGGCCCCATGAAGATTCATGGATAGGAAGAGAACATCAAGGATTGAGATATAATATACTAACCAAGTCATGATATGCATTAACATTATATAATTTTTTGAATACATAAAACATTACACAAAAATATGCATGAAGCCTTTTCTGGTCTACTGCCTTTGGAAACAAGGAATTATAAACATTGGTACATAAGCAAGATACATTATCTCCCACTAGGTTCTTCATCAATAGAACCCTTCTTAAACATGTCAAATATAATACATATATTTATAACCTAGGATAAAGGAAACATAAAAAGGGGTGAGCTCAGATACTCAGTAAGGTTAAAAAATTGAAGCATGTAAGCATAATATGAGCATAAGGGTATGCGAACATGATAAATAAAATAGAAGATCATACCATGCATATACAATATCATAAAAATTAATCATGGCATAAATATTGGTAGTTCATAAGACATAAATCATAAGGATGTAAAGAACTTAATCCCTAAAAGCATAACATAAGAATAAAACAAGGAATTGTGGTAGACACATAAGCATATAATATGTTTCATATAGTATCCAAGTCATTTATAATAACACCATCTTGGTAGTATAGGTTCACTCCCCATACCATCTTGAAAGTCATGGTTCACTCCCATGGCCATCTTAGTAGCACGAGTTCACTCCTCATACCATTTTTTTAGTCACTGTTCACTCCCATAGCCATCTTTATAGTAAAAATTAATTCCAGAGACAGTCTTATTTTATCTGAGGATATAAAAATATTTGTCCAACACAATATAGGGAGATATAGGTCCCATATATATCATAATAAAATCATAGATACATGTACTGCAAGATCACAAATAATCATATCATAACTCATGAGATAGAATGGGTATTATAAACAAGTCATCATATCATAACCTGTGGAAAAAATATATTTTTTATAATTATTTCCTCATAAAAATAACCCAAAAAAGAAGTAAGTTTCAAAAGCATATATCCCATAAAATAGAAACAGGTTTCATCAACATCATGCTATCAAAACAGAATACATTCAGATAATATGAATGGAATAATTTAATGATTTCCACATAAAGGCATGAGTAACACAAATTAATGTTATCTTATATGGGAAATAATTTTTAAATATCTTTTAAAAATATTTCCTGAGGTAAATATATTTTATGCATTGAAAATTATTTTTAAAATACAAAACCTTTTTGAAAACCTTTTTCTTTGAAAATAGATTTGAAAACATATAAAGGAACCATTTAAAACCATAAAAAAGTTTTAAAATACTTTTTACTTAAAAATGGATTCAAATATATTTTTAAAACATTTATAAAAACATTTTTGAGAACTTGGTTTTTGAATATAATAGATTTCTGACCTAAGAGACTAATAGTCATATTTTACATAAAATGTTATCTTAAGTACCAAAGAGTGGGGAAATGGTATTAATACATATATATATATATATAAATCATAGGATAAGTAATCCCGTCATTTTTCTGGGTAGATGGATCATAATATTTCATAAAGTAAGAATAAACGTACAAAATCTCGAAAAATGATGAGATTGTCTCAATAAACTCTTATAACCTCGTAAATTGGGATCATACACTTTATGTAAGAAAAGGAAATTAAATAAAGCATTAAATATCATGAAAATAATAAATTTCATGATATAACATGTAATATGTAATTACATACACCTTAGAAGAGAATATAGGTACAGAACAAAACAAGAGTCTCAAAGAAGGAAAATTGAGACAAAACTTTTTTATTGATTTGGTGACTTTTGAAACTTAATACCCGTGATAAAAACATAATAAAATGGATATGATAATACACATAAATTTATTTAAAATAATCATATAATAAAATCATGGTAATTAAATAAATCACCAAAAAGGAATGTGTGGCGAACATAGCACGTATCTCATGGAAATAAAAAGTGAGATGAAATCCCTTTACCTAGTGGCATGACTCTCGTCGTACTCATTCAAACTACATGTATAATAAATATAAATTGACTATAAATATTTTAAAGAACCATATTATTATATATAATACCATATAAGTATTCATTATGAACTTATATTAATCACTTGTTAATCATTTTATGTTAGGGTTTCACTTCGGGTAATATTCGCTTTCTTCTTCATATGTGTCTTAATTTGTTATATTATTGGTCCTCATACTTATATCATGATTCAAAAATTTAAAAAATGATAAAAATATCATTTATATTCAATATATTTGTATTATAATAGTCTATATAATATATAAGTATGAAAATTTAATACACTATTCATGGAGACGGTAAGGCATATGTTCACATGAATGATGTTTCCGTTTTTATTGTCGTATTGAAAGAAAGAAGGTAAATGACATATGTATATATATGTGTGTATATATATAATTATTAAATTAGAATTATTATATAATATATATATATATATATATATAATATTTTTAATAAAACCATCCTTAATACACTCCATGTAGTGTGTGAACAAGTCACATTGCTTTGAGGGGGTGGTAGTCCACACTTCCTCAAACAGAATTATAATATTTAAAAAAATGGAAAGTAGGAAGATATCTATTTTAAAAGGAATAAATAAGATCAAATATGTAATAAATATAACATATAACATAAATAAAAATTGTTTCCATCATAATTTACACCTTCATATTCGGTAAGTAATATTGAAAAATCATCATTTAGTGAGCCGATAGTTCACCCTACACATAAACATCATGTTCGTTATCCATTAGATGTAGGTGTGTATAATTTTACGTTGAAACCATAGAATAAAAAAATATTATATTTAATATAATTTTATTCATGAAATAATGTAGTAAAGATGTTGAAGTGGGTGGAGAAGGAAAATAAAATAAAGGACTTGAGAGAAGATGTAACCTGTTAATCAGGTAACTCCTTTTGGTTTGAGTCAAATGGCTTCCCTGGAAAAAATTATGCCAAAATTTATGATTAAAGGTGGAAGGGTGGAAAATTTGAAGCATATTTGATTAGATTTTTAGTGATCCAAGAGGATTGATTGCTGTGAAGAGTTGGGTGGCAAGGATCCCTTTGTATAGTGGGGGAAGAGTGGCACTCATGTAAATTTTTGAAGAGAGAATTCCACCCTGTATTACATTTTTCAAGTGGATCCAATAATGATCTATATTAAATAAAATTTATTATATGGTCTAAATATGGCCATCCAATTGGTTTTTGACAGGTGTACAAGATATTTTGGGCCTCAAGTTTATAGTTCAGTCCCTTATTAAGCTTAATTTAACCTTAATCGATGTAATTAATTTTAGTCACTTTAACTAATAATTTTTGTCAAAAATTTGGTCTAACATAATATAAATTATAAATAATTCTGATTCCAAATTCCAAACATAGAATTGTATTAAATAAATTAAAAATTGATCCTTCAGTCTTGTCAATGATGCGGGTTTTTGAAGTAAAAATGATCAAATGTTTGCTAAGTTTTTATATTCAATATCAATGGGAAATAGGTTATAATTACATAAATTGTAATAATTTACCAAATAAATTCTAATTAATCTTCCAAAAAAATTTAATATTTAATTTATCATTATAAAAAAATAGATGAAAAAGCAATTCCGAATTAAAATCTGATATTTTTCACTATTCATCCAAAAATGAAGTTTCTCAGAAAAATCCCAAAAATTTACCAAATGTGATTTTAGATATTATAAATTTAAAAATGAAGTTTATTTTATCAAATTATATTTATAATTGTGTCTAAAATTAATTTTATTATTTTTCACAGAAGGACATTAAAAGTAGTTCATTCAAGAAAACAGTGTTTTTAAATATATAAAAACTTTAACAAAAATCAAATCTTTCATTATCAATATATTTTATTTATATAAATAAATTATAATCAATATTTTAAAATTAATTATTACTATTCATATTACTAATACTAACATAATGTGTAATTCTCTCATTTAAGTAATTATAATAGCAAAATGATGTTTTGTAGAAACATCGATGTTGCGTGTAACATATGATAAGTTGGTGTTGTGTATAACATAAACTGAGTCAATGTTCTATGTATCATACACCAATTTGGTTCCATGTGAAAATAATGTTTGACTTACTTCATTTTAATTAATAAATTAAAATTTAATTTATTCTAAAAAAAGGTTCATAAAAACTTGGGGTGTTACATCTAAGATTTAATTTTAACAAGATGTTTAAGCATGTTGAACTTTTATAATGAAGTAATTTTTTATCCAAAGGTATTGATCCTTTTATATAAGTGTGGAGGTCCTTGGTGGATGGGCTGGAGGTGCTCGGTCGACATTCCTTGATCTTTTTCAATAGTTGGGTATTTGTATGTAGTGAGGATAGTATACTAGAAAAATAGTATATAAAATAAAACATGAGGATGTTTTCATGGTGGGTTGTTCATACTAATCAAGGATTAATTCATGTATAATTGTCTTAGTAGTATAGTTAACATTTTTATGATAACACCTTATGAATTTTTCTTATCATAGGGTTTTTTTCCTTTGGTCCAAGAGCATCGATGAGAGATCCTGGTAGTATTTTATATATGCATGTCAATATTGGTTTTTGCACAAATTTACACCAATATTATGGAATTGACATATTCATACTATTTTTCCTCAAAATATAAGTCTTATAATGGACAATGGACCACATTTCGTCCTCCCAATGTAGGGGTAGGCATTCCATGAGTGTGAAAACAAGATTTGGAGTCTATAGGAGATCATGTATATCCTTATTATTTTTGTGTATAAACCTTAAATATTTATATTTCAATAAAATATATGGTGTAGACAAATCGGATGTGTTAGATGAGGAGGGTGTTGGATGATTCATTTGGGTACAGATGATTCTATGGGATCGAACAATCAAATTTTGGGTTATCAAATCAAAAAACTTCTATTATACCAAATTTGAAACTTAATGAAAGTTCCTAACATCCTATACATCATTGAGAGTGGTGTAAATTCATGTAACATGCTCTTAAATACTTCCAAAATTCACTATTCCTTGATTTTTTATCCACTAGGTCCAATCCTTGATGAAATAGTAGTCATGGAGGGTGTGTCTAAGGAACTTATGGTAGGGGAAATAATTAGTGAAATTTTCCAAATCAACCACTAATATATTTTTTATATCTATAATCTTGATTAGATTTCTATACAAGGAATATATAAAGAGGCATGATACTTTCACATCCTTTAATTAATAGACCATATATTTCTAATTTGTAAAGGATCATTCCATTTATCCCTAAGGGGATTCCTCATAAACATATCTAGCATAAGAATGCGAACTATCGGGCTTGTTTTTTATGTCACCTGGATTCATAATATTTTTGGGGTTAAGTTATGTATCATGTCATTTGTATTATCTATTTTATACTTTTATGTGGGTTTCATGGGAGGAACATGAGATCTTTTTCTGGTTTGTAGCATAACCTCTTAAAGACATTTTTATCTCTTTATAAAATCTTAGAATTTACCTGGGTATGAAGGGGAGATGATAATTGGGACCATATCATCCTATACATTCCCTATTCAAATTTTCAAGAGTTTATCTTGTTGTAATTAGACATTGAGGGAGTACATTAAGCCCTTTAACCAAGCGATGAAGTTAGATATGTGCTCGTTCTCCCACTATTTTCACTCAGAGAGATTAGTGACCCTCATCCCACATAATATGGAGAGAAATTTGTAAAGGAATTTTTGAAATATATCATAATAGTTGATGATGGATCCCAATGCTACATTATTGTATCAGAAAAAAATTCATTCCATCCAGTGTTTGGGTACTCTATAGAGAATGTCCACCTCAATCTATAATTCACAAGGTGACAAGAAACCTCTTCTAAAATCCATCACAGAACAGAAATACTTTTATTACATATTTTCCCAAAATACTGATGATATCCACCAGAGTTATAATTATAATCCATCAAAAAAATTGTGAGTTCAAACTTTTAAAACTACTTATATAGGGGCATAAGATGATCAGAGATTTTGTGATATACTAATTTTATGTTGGTGAATTAAGTTGAATGTCCTCCATGGGTTTTTATAGTGATATATCCCATAGTTTTCAAAAAGAATTTTTGGGATGGATAATTGAGGGGATGTCGGTGAAAAAAACATGAATGGAATTTGGTCAGTGTCTAAGACTTCCCGCAGACTCCATTTATCCTTTTGTTCTTTTTTAGAAGGAAAATATTAATCTCGATCACTCTAAACTTTTGTATGAGGTTGGTAGTAGTCCAGAGGAGTGATTATAAAATATATCATTACATTGAGATCATAAAAAATATTTTATTCATTTATTACATCCTTCCTTGGACTTGTAAGAGGTCTTACTAAGCTGAATTATAATTTGGAAACCTTTATACATAGGATGGAGTCCTTGCATTCTCATCTTGGGGAAGTTCATCGAGTGCATGTGTTTTTATATAATGTTTTGCCTCATCAAAAAATGATAGATTAGATCCTAATGTATCCCCTACCTCTAGTGTAGAGTTAGAGAGAAGAGATGATAATGGGATTATGGATGAATCGATGGTCAGTCACTAGAATAATGAAAATACATCCTCCATGTACAATTATGTTTAAAGTATATTCAAGATCTTTCATAATTTTTCCCTTTTAAAGGACACAATCTACCCATCAGTGTCTTCCCTTACCTCTGGGATTGTTTTAGTGGAGGTAATAAAATATCATATAAATACTCAATAGTATAAGATTCTAAAATGTCAGGGGTTATTTGGTGTTGGTTCTCCCTGTTATGCCTCCAAAGTCGGCATGGAATCTCCTTAAGCAAGAGTATCATTTATTCATAAGGATCTTTCTAACAAGAATTGTTTTTTGTGTCTCTTGGAGAACCTACATGAAGTATAGTATCCACTCTACCCTATGGGGGACCTTCATAGAGATATACTTCATCAACACTGATCAGACATTCATGATGATTATTATTGGTACAATTTTTCTAGAGAGTTAAACCAATGTGCCTAGTTGGTGGTTGGGGTTTCGATCCCAGAATAGAAAATATGACTCCCTACAAAATATTTAAAATATAAGGGAATTTGATGATATCTATATAATCATCCTCTTGTGGATTATGAGTGGTGGTATTCCCCTAACAATGGTATCATATACTTAAATTAACCTATTTGTTCACTATTTGGCCCACTATATGATAACAGTGACTTTATTTTTTGGGATACCTCATTAGAGAATCCCTAGTGGTAGCTAAGACTAATATAGAATAGAAGTACCCCACCTCATAACCATAGGGAAAGGTGGAATAAATTTGCTCAAGGGAAATCCTTCAATAGTGGTTTGTTGTAGTAACAAGAGTTTCCTTCCACCAATGGGATCTTGACTGTTGGGGGAAGTAGTGTGGTGTCGTGGATTCCAAGTCCTCCTGATCCATCTAAAAATTAAAAATAATTCCTTATCACTCGTAGTGATTTATGTGGTCATTGATGACCCTCTGTTGTGTGGTCTCCATTGGTAAAATGTGTAGAGGGTGGAAAATAGTTTTAGTAGATGTGGTTGTCTCTTCTTGGTCATAGGTGACTGGGATTTATCCATGTGAGAAATTGTGGGTTATAGTATAATTGTGAACTCTTCTCCAATGTCAATTCCTATTAGCATAATTTTTAGCACCTCACCAAGAATGTTAAGTGGCTAGAATTATACAGGATAATTTAAATCCATCCATTAATGGATGTCTGATGATGGTGATGTAGAACATGTCTAATGATAATCTCCCTCTCACTATTGAAGGAGAAGGAATTCATACTAGTTTTTCCAATCTCTTTTCCAATAATTTTCACTATATAGGACTGCATCATAAATGGTCACAATCTGGGTCCCACATTCTCACTTTCCAAAGGTAGGCACCTTATCACCACTAGGGTGATGATGATGACTCTTTGATCAGAATAGAAGGATGAGATGTATGTATTTCCCTATGAGGAGTTTTTTCATAGTTTAGGACTCCCTCGTAGATTTAAAAAACGATCTTGAATCGTATTCCCAATTCCTTATCCATGTGGAAACCAATTAATTGCCTCACTTGCCATTGATGAGAATGTTGTGTATCTTGGTAATCTAGATTTTTATTTGTCAATCTTTATTATATTGTTCTATGAGGTAACCTTATGCTTCTTAACATAAGGAATATTAGTCTCTTAACATAAAGAATATAAGTTTCATCACCTAAGGAATCCCATGCTTTTCGCATAAGGTGTTCATGGTTTAATGTTCAGGGAAGACACACATGATTTAATGTCCTACAGTGAAAAATCATGGTTTAAATTAATATGGTGATGCTCATAGTTTAAATTCCTTTGGCGGTTCTCGTGGTTTAAATTTTTTTAGAGATTATAATAGATTAAAATCAGGAATTCAAGCTCCCCGTTCATAGAATTATAGGGATGCTCATAGTTTATATTCATGTGGGGATGATCACGGTTTAACGTATTATAGGTATTCTCATGGATTAAACTTCTTTGAGGATGCTCAGAGTTTAATTTTTTGGGGGGACAATCACATTTTAAAGTCCTATGGGGATGATCATTATTCAAATCCCAATAGTAAAATTCATTGTTTAATGTTTAGTGTGGACTTTGGGAATACTAGTGTACTCAAATAAGATGATAAAGCTTCGAATATACCACCTCTTCGGAGGGAAATGAGATAGTGATGATATTAGGATTTTGGGACTAAAACTCAAAGTGGTATCATGTGTATCCTACTAAAAAAATGAATAAAAACCCATATAGATTTATTTGAAAAATTTAAGATCATCTAAAAAGAGTATTCTAAGAAATTTAACTTTATACAGTAAGCATACATGTCTCATAAAAGAAGAGACAATACGAGATTAAGTGGGGTTTACACATCAATGTTTCCCTGGTTGGCATAATATGGAAGATGTATCAGGTGATGGTTTGTTACAGGAATTAAACCAAATAGGAGCCCTATTATGAGGCATGACTCATTGATTAGAATAGGTTCATGATGATAAATGATGACATGATTGGGTATTATGCATGTTCCACCGTGTTCTTTATCAAATCAAATAAGAATTGATGTTTCCTAGCCCATAATTGATACAACGGTCTTATAGATGAAATTCCAAAAATATGGTTCTGTATATAGAGTTTGTAAGAGTGGTACTAGTTTGGGAGATTGTGGGTCCAATGTAACATCAATTCTCATAAAATTTTATCTTTTAGAAGATGTTTCAAATGGTGGTATTATGACACTATTTCCTATAACTTTGGGTTGTGTGAAATATTGAATTGCATAATAAATTGGGCCTTTATGGAATAAGTATTATTCATAAAAGTGATTTATTAGAGTGTATCTAAAATCAGTTATAATACATTAATTTAATATATGATGGAATTTTCAAAATATTATCACCTTTAAGACTCCTTGGAGGTAGATTGGACTGTGTAAAGCACAAAAGTTGAGGTTGAGAGAGATAATAGCTATGGATTCCTTGAAAACTGAAAACCAACATCTAAACCCATTAAATAGAAAAGGCTACTGTATTTACATGACACAAACTCAAGGAAATGAGATGTATACAAAATAATATAAACACACAGGGAAATTTACCATTATGTAATGCTTCAAATACTGGATCGTGAATGGGGTTTCATGAACATGAAACTCCAAACTTATATAGTGTTATAAGTTATTGACTTATGTAACTTATGATGCATGAAAATATATCCTTTACATTCAAATTTATTCTTTCAACCATTATTCCTTATTTATTCTCCTTGGATGTATTTTTGACTATCAAAAACTATACAATTTCTTAGGGAGAAAATATTTCAAAAAAATAAAATTGGATTATAATCTCTATGTCAAGTAAGGAAACCCAAACATTCTCATTGTGATTGTTTACATTGGTGACATTATTTTTTTATGAGAATAATAAAAAAAGCAAGTGAGGAATTTTCTACCCAAATGATATAACACCTTGAGATTTCAATGATTGGATAAATGAAATTATTTTTAGGTTTTCAAGTAAAAATAATATAACATATTCAATATTTTACTCACAATATTAATACACTCTTAAGTTTCTAAATTGGTTTGGGACAGAAGAATTTAGAGAGTACTATAATCTAAAATTTCATGCTACAATGTTTTACTAGGATGAAGAACGATAGATTGTGGGTAAAAATGAGTTATGGAGGCCTATTGGTAGCTAAATATACATGATAACATCTACAATAGAAATTGTATTTATAGTTACTCTTTTTTCATGATTTCAAACTAATCCAAATGAGTTTCATATTATAAAATCAAGAAATATCTTTCACCAATTCAATTTAACTCAAAATTTTGAACTTAGGTATAAAAAATAGATATCTTTTTAGCTTTATAGATATTATTATATGGATTGTTCTTCTGAAATTTGTGACAAAAAAATAATTTTTTTTAGATTAATTCTTCATCAAAGGAAGATGCATTACTTGTTACCTAAAAAGTAATAATTTTTTACAATAATTACCATATAAAATAACTATATTATATAATTATGACATATAAAATAAATTAATAGGATGAATTCCTGTCTTTTAGACATGAGGGTATATGAATCATACCCATTAATTATTGAACGAAATGATCAAAGTGAAATCCACTTGTCAGAAAATCTTATAAAACATTCAGGGATGAATCATATTATTATCAAATGCCACTTTAACAAAAAAACAAATGTGTAAAATGATGGTCTACCATTATATTATGTTTCAAAAAAGATTTAAATCCGTTATATTATGAAAAATACTCTAATAAAGGATATCATCAATCACTAATTGTGTTATTGTTAGATAATTATATCCAAAATCATTGTTAGATTTATCCCCCCCACCCATATTCATTTGAATTTATCGAAAAAGGGGTATAATTTGAAGGATATTTTGAAATATATGGGTTAGACACTCTGATTGTTTTTTTAAAATAGATAATCAAATGGGTTGAGAGATAAATAATTTTTATTATGTGGGGATATGAGGTATTGGTAGCTGAAGCATGGAGAAGCACTTATGGGATGATTCATATATTTCTAGAAAATAAAAATGGGGAGATTAATGATCCCTTGCTGTTTGAGTAGTTAATGATTTAGGTAATATTAAATATCACTTGTGACATGAATTGAAATAGATGGAGTTGTGATATGGTCTTAGTTGAGAAATTTTCAATATAAAAATAATCTATACACCAAGAATTACATAATTATCACAAACAAAAATTATGTCTATTCATTTGGTGTTTAGATAACTATTATATTTGATGCATTCTATGGATTAGTTATTGAGTTAACTAATTCATGACTTTAGAATTTTCTTTTATATTTTCTTTATTGAAAAACAAGATCATAGATTCATGATAATCCATTTTGGGGTGATCTAGAAGTAAAAGAATGAATAAATTACATGGATGACAAATTTCTAAAATGGAGACTCTCTAAATATAGCATGGTTCATGATCCAAAATAGATTGTTAAGAAATACAGGTGATAAATTAATTTCATTATTTATGGTCTTTTGGTTTCTTAGAGACAGATCATAGGACAGCTCAAAACATGTGTTTTAGACAACCCTTATTTCAGGGATAATTATGAAAATGATCATAAACAATATTTTCATGGTTTGGGGGTTCTTATTTGAAAATAAAAGGGAAGATCTGAGAACCTACCCTAAGAAATATTATTGGAAAGGGTAATTTCACATCATTTGGTGTGATATATATATTCTTTTAAACCACACTTTCAAGAGAAATGACCAAACAGGATAGGAATTTTAGGATGATAATGAAGAGATCTGTGTAATGGAAAAAATAATAAAAAGGTTATAATGGTTTTTAAAAACCAAGGGGAGTTTCCAGAGATAAACCATAAGGATTTAAAGTAAAAAAATGAAATGTGTAACCGATGATACAGGGAATAAATTCATTTGGATCACACATAAGTAAGAAATAAAATGTTATAGTGAGTGTTTTTAGTTAAATTCAAAGGTATTTGTGGAATGGATAAACTATAGTATTTCATTTTAATAGGGAAATTTTTTCAATGTTGAAATATATTTATGAAATCACTACACATAGAGAAGATATGGCCATATAATATTGATATGGATAAGATAGGATAAACCAAATCATGGATGATAACGTCACATTATGGTGGAGTTATAATTATAAATAAATGAATTATATCTCACATCTATGTGTGAATAATCTTTTTGATAACTAATTTCCCATTCTGGGGAGGGTTCTATTGAAATTTTGGCTATGAATAAGTTGAATAGTAAGGGTTCATGGGCGATCCAATTTCCAAAGTCACTTGAAGTTAGGAATTATAGAATATTAAACTTATTGATGTTTTTATTTATTTATTATATGTAGATTTTAAGAAAATATTCCAACTCCAATTCTTTCTCATATTGATTATAAAATAATAAAATGTGAAATGAGTTCAAAACCTTTATTCAACAATGATTATGCACACAATAAAAATATTGATTAAATATTGTAAAAACCATTGTGTCATTCATATTATTTCACACTCTATAATTCATCATAAAATCATTTTTCCTAAGATGAAATCTCATTGACCAATGAAGGTAAGATATGATTTTGTGTTTTTTTATACTAATTCACCCCACCCCCCTTTCAGGGATTTTCTACTCTAACCTAGTCCTAACACTAATAAAAAAAGGTTTACTAGGAATTTGGTTGAATAATGGTGATTGGAAAATGGATTTTGATTCAGAAATGCGTTTAGTTTACTAAAATTTCAATAATAATTTTTAAGTTGTTTTCTTGAATAACTTCTGGGGGGACATGGTAATTAACTAAACCAGTGGTACTCATTTTTTCCATATAACATGTTTGAAATTGTTATATTTTAATTACGTGCATATTGTGTATAAAAAACCAGTAGTGGTTAGATGTTGTGATTTTATACCCTATGTTTGGTTTGATGTAATGAATTAATGTCTAGGTTATGGTTGGGTCAAGAATGGTATGCCTAGGTAAGATAGAAAACCGTGTGTGGTTAGAGAAGGGAAGGTGTTGTATCATGGGTTTTAGGGCTGTAAAACAAAAATAGTGCGTGTAGTTTCAAGGCTATATTTATAGTTGAGGATCAGTTAGTGAGTAATATGGTAGAATATTCAAGAACATTAATAGGTTTATTGTCTCTATGTTATCTTATCAATGTGATGTCTAGTAAAAAGGTAGGTTTTGTCATGTATAATGCCTTGAGTACCTTAGAGATGGAAGCATGAGTTATGATTTTAAAGGAATTTTATCTAACTATAAGGAATGTATGTCGAGTTTTTTTGTCATATGGGAATTGTATTGATTTCATATAACTCAAGGAGGTGTGAATCGAGGTGTATGAGCAAGTAGTATGGCTTGGGTTCCCTTGTAACTTTAAAGGTTATGATATAATTTATAGTTTTAAATTTAGTGGATACATACAAGGAACCATTTGGATATGTTTTTTGGTGTGGTATATGCATTATTTTTCATTTATAATTCCATGGGTTTTAGGAAATTGAGATATGTAGTGATAAAACAATAGATTGTAGAACCTTTCAAGCCCAAAATACTTAGAGTTAAGTATATATTATCCAATGTGTCTCAATAAATGATCATGATTATGTAGTGGTCCGGAATGAGGTATAACCACCTTAGGTTTATATATGCATTAAAATGATTGATGATTTATATGAGACATTAATGGTCATTGAAGATCAGAGGACAATATAGCTGTAAAGGTGTTTTCCAAAAGTAGTGACATAAGAAATCAATGAGATTGTTAAAATTTATTATCAAGCAATATGAAGTCCAGTATGAAAAAAAAAGAATTACTTAAATTAAATAATTTATTTTTAGGGATTTTCATCAAAACATTATAGTGGGATGATGAATCAATGGTGTTATTGAAAAAAATAGAATGGGTTATCATTGTGGTATTAGGATCTAGTATAAGGTGTGGAATGGGCTAGTTAAGATTGCAAAAATTTAGCTTTCACACCATGATTATTGGGAAATGAAATTTTTAGGTTGACTAAATTCAAAGGAAGTGGTGATAGTTGAATTCATAGGGTGCATAGAATGTTATAGATTGTTTTAGATTATATCTATAAAGAGAGATGGTTTGGGTGATCCTATACCCTGGATGGTTGTGTTTGAGGAATAATACCTAAATATAAATTCATTATTCACATCAAAAAAGTATGTTTGTTCACAAATTATACATCTTATTCTAATATTAGTTTTTTCCATTTTTTGGATAATTATGTGCATAATTTTATTGTGAGGATAATTCTGTCAACTTTTTAGGTGTGAAACCCTTTAGTAGGAAGATTCATGGTGTAATGAGTCCAATAGGTAGGTTGTGGTAATATCCTTTTAGATGCAATAGTGCTGGAAGATCACTTGTAATAGCCCTACCCTAGGTCACATAGTATTTCCTAGAATAGATATGGAATTGGACCTCAAAATCACCACCTTATAAGCCAAAGGCTGCTGACTAGTGTCACAGGATTAATCCACACAATGGGAATAATATCCCCTCAAATCAGATTATAAAATAGCATAAAATAACCAAAAAATACATCAAACAATCATAGTATTCATAATCAAATACAACATAGTGTTATATCAAATGGAATTCTTTATATAGACTTACAGTTGTATAAAATAGGAATTGATTGTTCATAGGCTGATACCATAATAAAAATAAACAAAAAATGTAACACACACACTATCCATGCTACCATCCACAAGGATCACAAGCCATATCCTTAAAATACTCATCCATAAGCTCTATATTGATCTACTACTTGCACTATGATGAACCTAAATGAAAACAAAAATTCGACATGCATAATGAGGTTCTCATGACGGGTTTGAGAAATATATCCAATTAGAGATTCACCAGGGACCCTAGAATATGACAAAAAATTCATGTATGTATTATGGGAAACAGTAAAGCCACACATGAACCTTGGAGGTCACACCAATCACATGAAACCATCCCCAAATACTTTGGGGAGGTCATCTCAAGAATGTTGACCCTTCCATGCAGACTCTAGGGAGTTCATAGTCAATCACATGAACCCATTTCTTAGAAGTAAAGGCCATACATGCATATATAATCACAAACATTAAAAATAAATCATGTCCTAATACCAATCACATAGATCTCCAAATAATCACAGGGTTCTAGTCACTCAAGAATAATACCCCCACCATAACACACCTCACCCCACCCATCAGGGAATCCACTAGTTCCTATAGACTCACCATGACCTCTCTTCATTAATAACATCATGTGCCTATCACATATTGAAAAAATAACTACCTAAAGGCTTGTATTGTCCCATTCCAAAAGATCGATTCCAACCTCTTCACTCCTAGTCTTTTTAATTAAGGACTATTATAATCCACTTTTCCCTAATCCCAATTATAATCACAATGTTGTGTCCTGAACAATTACCATAAACTGCACATGATTCAAATTTCATGTATTCAAAGGGAGATCCCTCATCTTTTCACTCATAGGAATCCCCTCTCTTTGACACCCATATAGTACCAAAGTACACATCCTACTCACCATGCTCATCGAGAGACTACTCCATCATCAATATGATGTTCCCTATCATACATGAGACATATGACTATCTCATCCATTACCCCAAAGGCCAAGCCCTCTCCCGTATGCTCACTATCCCTAGCTGAATCTAAATTGGAAACCCACATCCTATCCCACATCCTAGTACCAAATAATGGCTCTCATCAACCCAAAAATAGCTTTATCTTCTTTAAAACATAATCATTGGGTGATTCCAACTTACCAAAGAGAAGAAGAGAACTTATTACAAACATAAGAGACCCAAAATTACCCTATATCTTCTCATTGGAAACTCCTAGCTCTTATCTATTCTACCTAAACCAATGACACATGCATAAAATAGGAAAATAAAATATAATAGGCATATGATCTTGTATTAAAGGGACCACATACATCAGTATATGAATTATAATCTGCTCCAATCTTATTCGATCCTTATCCAAGCATGTTTATACCTCATTCAAGTTTGTACCACCACCCAAGATGCTTTCCCACATCACACACCATAAATAATTAATTATAAAAAATTATAATTATTTAATTAATTAAATACAAAGATGAAAATTTGGCTAAAAATCATCAGTCACCTTCTTCAGATCGAAAACTCATCCAACTGGCCATAGAAGGTCTATGACACACCCCTGACTCCATGCTGAGAAAAATCACAAACACACAACAACTAAAAAACTATCAATATCATTAAATTTTACCAAGAACCATATATAAAATAAACTGACAATTTATCTCACCTGAAACAGTGATTAATGGAATGAAAACACCTCTAATGGTCCCTCACTAGTCATGACACACAAAAGCATCTCCATGTTCAGATGATTTCCCAATGCTATAGTGAAATAATTGTTAAACCCTATAACAAAATCATCACAAATATGAAAGCTAAAATAGAAACAAGAATAAATTAAATGAAGGTATATCCATACCTATAATCAAATATTAATTCCACAAAGTACCATCCACATAGCATGGGGGATTATAGGGGGAGAATCTGCTGAACAACCCTCCCCGGGAAATCCTACTTGAAAAAAACAAAGTGTGGATGGGGTTGACCCTCCTCTTATATTTAAAAAAACATGTAGACCCCTTTTATGGTGTGAAATAATTTTTAATTTTTGACCCACAAAGATGGTAGTATGGGGATTACCCTATTTCCAAAATATTTTCATGGTGTGAACACTTATTCACATCGTGAAATGGTTATTGTTGTGTTTTTATACATATCAGCCACACTACTTTCATCATGTAATTTTCTGAACCATCAATGCATCCACCAAGCCCCAAAAATGATTAAAAACATCATTTTAGGATGTCAAAATACTCAAAATAGAATTCAATGTTTTATTTTAAAAAAACCCTCAAAATGAATATTAAAAATCCATCTTAAATTAAGGAATCAAAAGTATATGGGTCATTAAAAACTCTCCATAATAACACTTATTATCACCATAAATACATATTTTTCCTTGAACCATGTCTCTAAAATCGTCACATTCATCAAAACACTTAAAACTCATTTTCTTCCATCTTGAAAAACTAAATTCACTACTTTTTCACAAATACAATCACCAAATGAACAATTCACTAGAAGTGGAGCCACCTGCTCACTACAAATATCTACACTGAGATGGATCTCACCACACTCATCTCTCCTAGAAAAACAAGGTTTCTTCATCTTATTCATCACTAAAGATACAGTGCACAACACCAGAAGGTCCTTCTCATGGTAGCTGCTTCACTATAGGAAAATGACCATTTCATGGAAGTTTTTTTATATGGCAGCGGTTTAAACTGCCTCTATATACATCTACAGTAGTTTCAAAAAATTTCTGCTAAATTGTGTGTCAGCATACAATATGTGGATTTTTCCTTGATTTAACGACGGTTTATGGTAACTGTTGTAGTGAACACTTTTAGCGGTGTCTTTTTTTCTTTTACTGTTTATTTTCCCATCAAAAATTATTTTTTTAGTAACAGTTAAAACCACCTATAAAAAATCATTTTCTCCAGGAAAACCACTTCTAAAACCAAGATAATCACCGCAAAATAATAAAGGAATATGAAAACTATGTAGCGGAATTTTTAACTGCCGCTAAATTATTTTCCGTAGTGACAGTTTTAACTATTACGGATAGAAAAATAATGAAATTGCAGTGGAGGTTAAAACTACCACTAAATATAGTACATTTATTTCAAAGTGGTTAAAATTGTCGCCAAAGCTATATTTTCAAAAAAAACAACTGGTTCTGCAGCTCAGGTACCAATGCCCTGAAAAAAAAACCATTCCAATTTCACATGAAATTACATCCCACATCCATAAGAATACCAAAAGACGGACATTTTTATAATAATCACATGATAGATACTTGAATAATATGTTTAGTATGATCTAGGTAAACAAAATTTATTCTATGTACATGAAGTGTCACTTTTGGATATAGTGGTTTCAAAATCAAGGATATTAGTTGATCTTGAGTATGTTGATGTATTTGTGTATCTATCATAACTGAGGAATGTAATCAATAGTTGAAGTTTTATTGGATTTTATGTGAATTAAAGGAGAATCATTTTGGATATCTCTCACTTAGCATTTCCAATTACCACAGTTACTAAGAATGGATTCACATTTGACTATACATACTGGTGTTAGGATGTTTCCATTATGTTGAAGAAGTGGTCAGTGTCCACTCTGATCCTATTAATTCTTGACCCTAACATTGTACATGTAGTGAAATGTGATTCATCTGGTTCTTTCTTAAAATATGTTATGATGTAGAGTGAAACAATAGTCACTTTGGGTATAATTATATTTTAACCCAGAAGATGAAATACTCTAATTCTATATTTTAGTTTGTTGTTGTGTTCTATGCATTGAAATGGTATTGACAAAACCACTTGGGAGAGATATTTTTTGGGTACTTTGGCACCTAGAGTGCATATAACATTTTCTCACTTCATGGACATAATCTTTATCAGATGAATTTAATAGAGTGCTTGTATATGTTTGACATAGATAAATAGTATTCAACTAGAAATGGAATTGTAGTGGTAAATTCATTAGGCTAGAAAATATAGGAGATTGAAGAACATATTTCATTAGCTGAATATAATATCTTCTCTTCACTATATGACTAGTTGGTGGGTGTATTTGAGGGTTTAGGGGAAGTAATGTGGGTATACTTAAAGATAATTTCTTCATTGGTTAAATAAGTAAAGAAAAGTTATAATATTTTTCTAGAATGTATCATGAAGTGTTATAGGTTAGAAGAATGTGTAACTATTTCAGTATTGAATTTTGATATACATGGAGTGATTATAGTTTGTATCATGGTAATGGTCACATATTTCACAAGATATGAGTTTATGAGATCCTATAATTATTTGAAGTGGTAAGTTCACCTAGGGCTGACCATGATTTATAATAATGAAAAGTGGATGTTTTGGTGGCCCTCCATAGTAATAGACATTGAAGGCTCTGTATCCCATTGATTGAAATGTCCAAAAATTATCACTGAGTGTCATAGTTGATAGCTAAAATGGGATTTTCACCCAGGGATGACCTATTTTACCTCATAGTTTTGGTAATTATAATAGAAGTCTATGTGTTGATAGTTGAAGTTGTGAATAACCTTTTATCCTTAGATCGACGAGCAGACATGAAGGATGATCCAAACCATTTAGGACATTATTATAGATTTTATTGTAGATTTTAGCCACCAGATGCATCTTTTGGGGAGATAAAAATTCCAGTAGTGCAATACACTCAAGTGTTCAACAGATATTTGTAAATTATACTCTTAATGAAGTGGACACTCCCTCTACCTTTACAAGATCAAGACACTCAATTGTTCAACAGATATTTGTAAATTCTTATCAAAACTATTTTGAATAATAAGAAGGCATAAGTGGTAATTATCACAAGAAAACTATAGAACATGAGAATAGAATACTGTAAAATTTGAAAAAAATAAGGGATATCCACTAAAAACAAGTTGAAGGGAGTCACAAAACTATATATTCCCAAGAAAATAAATAAGAAGGTTGATCGTTCATCCTTAGGTAAAAAACTTAAAATATTTAGGTAAAATGAATCATAATAAATGATTCATCAAAATAAAGAATCGATATATATGGTGCATTCCAAACTTTAGAAATAAAGACATAAAAGGAAACATTAGAAATCAATAAAATACATAAAATAAAACATGAGAAATCATGAAAATGGAAGGTCATGAAAATTTTTGGTGGAAACTATTTGGCACACATGATAAATTTATAAACCTATTATTACCATATTTTTCTAACATATCAACAATACAACTAATCATGGCTGGATAATGAAAACATCTCGTCACCCTATCCACCTCCATATCTACTTCATGCTACCACTTATAAGAAAATTATATTTAAAATTAAATATTGTTGTATATTTATATTTAAACATAAAACCAATAAAGGTTTACAAACTAAATGATTTTGAATTTTTTAGATTTACCTGCTCACCACCAGTTGATGCAATACCACTGGGGGAAGATCATGTCGTCTACTGATATAAATCAATCAACGCCTTCTATAAAGTAGATATCAAAGCCCCCTGGTCTTGAACTGGGTTTCGTAGAGAAACAATCTCTCTCTGAGTATCTTAGGGTATCTACTGACTTCAACCAGGATGCATCTGCAACACCCGGTGGCCTACCAAATACCTCATATGGTATGGGTCCCAAACCCATCCCATGCATTCAACAATGATACTCCCTCCCAAGGACTTTAGCAACAGGTCATCCTAGGAGACTGAGTAGGACTGCCCAGGATTGAAATCCCACCATTCTATAATTTTTACCTATAAATAAAATTGAATTCAAATTAGAATAAATATATATTAACATAGTAACAACTAATAATAATTTATTATAATGAAAATGGGTTCATTCCCCCAACTACTTTGGCAATCTTATTACAAAAACTTCCATCATTTTTTTTGGTGAACATTCAACCACACTTTTATTCGAGATGCTTCATGCCCTAAACTCTATGACTGCCTTAAAAAATCAAGAATTTAATATATAAAACAAATAATATTGTCTTATAAATATTTCAACTAATGAAAATATTACCAGAGCAGATCAGCTTCTAGAAAAACTATTTGACCCCGCAGTGTGAGGGATGACCTGCTTATCCCGGCTTGATGCATTCATTCTTGAAAGATCCTGAAAAAAATATAAAATGAAATTTAGTAGTAAATTATTCAATGCCAACTCCTCTTCATATACATTTATATATGTAAAATGAGATTAATACAGTAATATATATTTAAATACCATCTAATTCTCATCACGATGTCTGTCGAAAAAAACATTCCATTGCACTTTGGTTACCCCATCAGGTAGCTTATCATACATCTATTGGGGGGTAAAAAAAGTATTGTTGACATGACCCCACAATATCCACCTAAATTATTTCCATTTTTTGACAATATTTTTCAATGTTTACTTTCTTGCTATCACATCAGCAACCGTAAAGTGGAAAAACATCTGTACATAGAAATTCATTTGGAAAATATTAATAACATCACATTCAAGTACACCATAATGTGTTAAATTTACCTTTATTTGGGAACCAAAAACTTCATTTTTCTAACTTGTAGGCATATTCCTCCAATCATCATATGAAATAGGAAGGGAAATGGGCTCCACAGCCAGCTGGCCTAAAATTAGGCCAAGTAATATGAATCAAATGGGACAACTATCTTCTATCTGGTCAGATTCCATACATCAGAACTTTTTATATTTTTCTCTACCCTTTCATTGTTTCCATATTAAATGAAAAAATAGTTAGTATAATAAAAAGTGCAATAAATTTATTCATATTAAAATTTGTACCCATAAGAGTCACCCTCTTGTATCCCCATGAAGAACTAGAAGTGGCGCGCCACTCCCCCACTAGAGAGGATCCCGAAGCAGGAGGCGATGACTGAGCTACCGAATGGATGCTCACATAGGGTGTGTGAGATGGTGCATGGAGACATGGTGCAGGAGGGAAAGAAGATGGTGGCTTAGATGCCATAGTGAGGGAGACAGATGGATCGTCATCTATTGTAGTGGTTAATGAAACAGTGTATCGCTTCCTCCTTGGAATTTATATCATTTAATAAAATAAAATTAATTTTAGAACATATATTTATAAAAAAAATCATAAAAATAAAAAAATTGATAACAGATGCAGAGTACTAATAAAAAAAATATACATAATAATGATAATGAATGATTTTACAAATAAAACAAGTGGTCGCTAAATAAATTCATAACTGTACATGCTATCATTTTCTCCTTCAATCATATTAGTTACCTCCTATATTACTTCATCCACTTCATTCATACTTTCTAGACTAATATTTTCAATATAATGATGGAAAAATAATTCTGATTATTGTTGTTTATGAGATTCAATATCGGAGGTTAAATCTTTCACTTCATCACCCATATCATAAAAATATCTTTTTTTTACGTGAGCAACTACAATACACCCTTCATACACAACATCACTCATATAATATACCATTTTTTCTTGAGATGATAAGATATATTGATAATTCAGTTCATGATCACAAACAACCATCAAGTGAGATAAGATCACAGAAGTAAATTGCAAGGAATATCTTTTAACATCTTTGATAATATCGACCCAATTAGATTTGAATAAAACAATTCAAAAATTCCCATGGTAGTTTAATTCAATAATATCAATCATCTTTACATAGTATCCCACTTCTACAAATATAAATATACCACTATTTTGTGTTTTCAAACCCTCTTCTTGATCGACTGTATGAAATCTAAATACATTCACATTGTAAGCGTCAAACTTTCTAACTTGTTTTAATGGACCCTGAGAAAGAAAGCTCAAATATTATAACAAATCTGATCAACTAACAGTATTCATGATCTAAAAAAATTTACTTTATTAGAATTAAAAAAAATATGTCTCAACCTAATTTTTATATTTATTGTAATATTTATGAACATACACATTGTTCAAAGCATTCTACAAGCTCTTTATTAACAGTTTTCATTATATCTTTGTCATTGTGTGTTCAGCCTCTCATTAGTCTCTTTGTTTATGTTTTCAACTCTTCAATAAATGGATCTTCAATTTTACTATTTAGCAGCACATAACTATGTGCCTGTAATAATTCCATTTCTGTTTGTGTAACATTTGAGGTCCTACCAACTGATCAGCCAATAGTAGGAAATATATTTGATTTAATATGTATTTGATATTGTGTTGATGTGTCATCAACATGTCCAAATAGATTAAATATTATCTTAATATTATCCAAGTATCTAGAACTAAATGTAAGACACTCCTCTGCCAAATAGCATTCAGCAATAGAGCCTTCTGGTTGACCTTTATTTCTCACGTATAATATCAAATTCCCAAGATATACGTGAAATAAAATAAAAAAACATAATTGTGAATTTAATTAAGTTCAAATAAAATTACCTAACTGAAAAACATATAAATAAAGTACCTATCAATTTGATACATCCATCGATAATGAACGAGGCCTCCTAATTTAGCTACCTCAACCAAATGCACAGTTAAATACATCATGACAGTAAAAAATGAAAGAGGAAATATCATCTCCATTGCACAAGGATTCAATAAAAACATCTCCTGAAGGTTTTCAAGCTCAAATGTGTGTTGAGATTTCTCACAAAGTTTTATGAAAAATGTGCAGAATTTGAGTACAATAGTAGTAACTTTTTCAGTTAACAATGTACGCAATGCCGATGGTCGTAGTTTTTGTAACAAAATATGTGAATCATGACTTCTCAATCCATGTATCATACAATTATTTTTTCCAACACACCTTGAGATGTTACTTGAATGCCCATTAGATACTTTCCCGTGCTTTAAAATTTGAAGGAATGTATCTTTATCCCAATTTTTCATTTAAAAAATTACTAGAGCATAATTTTCATTCTCATCTGGCCAGAGATCACATTTTATGTTCATTACTTGTAAGTTCTTCTTATCATTGAGATGATCCTTCGACTTTCCATGTTCATTAAGAAATGTGAAGATCAAATTGTCACAAACTTTCTTCTCAATATGCATCACATCAAGATTATGCTATAACAAATTAAATTCCCAATACGGAAGTTTGAAAAATATAATTTTTTGCTTCAATTTTTGTGTTCCCATTTCTCTTAATGATGCACTACAAACCTGTTTCCCTCTATCATTAAAAGGATTAACCTTCCCAAATTTTCTTTCAACATTTCCAATTTGTGTAAATATTTTAGAACAAGTTAACAAATTTGGTGGTGGTCTACGATCAATGAACTTTTTAATTTTGATAAGTTAAGTTGAAATCTATGAGATGAATCGATAAATATTTGACGGAACAAGAAGCACCATTTTCTACTGTGAGGTAGACATTCGGGATCAAAATCAAAGTTAAAAATAGGAAAAGTCAAACCAATGGAAGTGTTCCAACCAGATAAATTATCAAACCCAGGGAAGTCACTATTCGTCCACATTAAAGTAGCATTCATTTTGAAAATTGTTTTTGAAGAAGCGTCAAATGTCTCAACACCGTTGCTCTATAACTCATGTAATTCTTCAATTAAAGGCTGCATGTACACATCAATATCATTTCCAGGAATTATTTTCGAGGAATGATCATCAAAATGATAAAATATGTTTTTCTCATACACATTCACAGAGTCAGATTGTAAGGGATCAAAACAACTAGCCAAATGCAATAACCGGTACTCAAAGTCCCAAATTGGTTGAATCCATCAATAGCCAATCCAAATTGAAAATTCCTAAGATCTGGTGAGAAATATGGATGTGATGAATCAAATTACTTCCACAATTTTGAATCTCCTAGATGTCACATTAACCCATTATTGTTATTATCTATAGAATTTCACTTCACGTGTTCGGTAGTTTTTTATTACATGAATAATCTTTAGAATTGAGGATTTATAGGAATGTAACACAAAAACATTACAATTGTGTTCCTTTTATTCTTCTTAATGGTAGTATATTGATTCAGACTTCCAACATCACCCATTAAATACTATCTAGAAGAAGAATTTTTTTGCAATCCTATATACTTGAATCCTCTCACCAATAAAGCATACAATCATTAGGACACACATCTATTTTTTTATAATTCAAACCAAGCATATTAACAACTTTTGTTATATCATAAAAATACTCAAGTATTTTTGCTTTAGGAAATGAATCACACAACAATTCCAATGTCATGAACATTTCATTATTTGTAATTCCACATAGACATCAGATATAGTAAAACTTTAGTAGAAAATAAAGTTTTGAATATTTCAAACATCCACTATACAACTCTTGATTTCCATCGTCATCTAAATCATGAAATGTATTTTCCTCAAGGAAGTTTTCTCTTACATTAGTCTTCTAATAATCAATAGGAGGATCCACTAATATTTTACAATCTTAATCTTGGTGTCCTACATTCTCAAAAACATCACTTGTCACTTTTCTATTTTTAGCACACTCATCTGGTTATTCTAATATGTTTTGATGTTAATGGTGATGTCTTGCTATGATGAATGCATCATTTAAATGGGTTTTTCCTTTCATTTTCCATTTTGGACATGGACATCTTATTCTCCCTTCAATGAATTGATTGGAAATTACAAAATCTAAAAACTCCTCCAAACCCTTAACATATTGAGTTGTGTTCCTCGGTAATGTGATATAGCTTTTAACCATGTATACCACAATGTGCCTACACAACATTAAAAAAATTAAAACACATAAAAACTAATAAACAGGTAATGAGATTCATATATAGTAGTTTTAAAAATATATAAATATGTTAAATAAGGTTTTCTATATAAATAAATGTGGTAAATAATGAACCCACCCACTAGAAAACCAAAGCATGAAAATTAAAAATATCCATAAAAGAAGAGGAGAACAAGGATCCAATCCCTGTAGTTTTTTGGAAGTCATACTACTCCAAAACATATGGACAAACTGATGATGTCATAACTTTGATACCACTATGTTAAGGTATTCATAAATCATATAATAATTTAATAAAAGTTTGTAATATGAAATTGAAAAAAACTCTTACCTTAAAAAAATATTTTGATGCTTTTAATAGAGAGATATAAGTTTGGGTTTGAAATATCCAAAGTGAAATGGTTTCTAAACAAGCTATTGATAATTTGAAAAAGATTATGTCTAATAAGTTTGAGTTCCTAAAATCCATTACCAGTCAAGATAGAGTTTCTAATTTTAGTGTAATGGGATTTGTAGATATCTCGTGATGAAATCCGTTATTTATAAAAGATCTTGCCACAATGAGAAAAAAATATTAGAGATTACATTGTGATAATGTACCCCTAAATATTTGATTGAAAATCAGAAAGTGTTGGTTGAGAAGTTAACCTCTATAGAGCCAGTTGTTTATTTTTTCTTTGAATAGATGAATGATATGATGTGAAAACATGTTCATTATTCTATGACTATTCTTAATTTTCTAAAATTTAATCTGGTGGAGGCATTGGAGATGTTTAATGATTCATGGTTTTTTATGAAGGAATAGTATGGGATAATTAATTAGAATTTTTAACTATTGATGAGGGAGTTAAAGGTAGTGAATCATACTATTCATGATTCCCTAACCACAAAATAATTTTTTCGGATGAGCTTAATACTTCTTCTCATATTACCCCATAACCTGTTAAACCCTTCTTCCAAAACTCATTTGTAATAAAATATTATTAATAAAAAATAATTATTTTATTTATATTCAATTATTTGATATATTTATTATCTATTTACTCTTTACAATAGTTTTATAGTTTAGAGCCTATTTAGTTTTCAGAAAACATTTATTTTTGGTTAACATAACATTCAATAATGGATTAGAATTTTTAACTATAGTTTTATGTTATTTTCTTCTTTATTATTACACCTATTAATATTATTGAAGAAAACAGAAATGTATCACTTTCCAAATCACAAAGGTGGGTTTTTTTAATTTATCCAATTATTTTTTAAAACTCTAAGAAACCTAAAAATGTATAGGGAGCCTAAGAAGGAAAACCTGGATATTTTTATGTATTGAATGATGTATATAGGGTGTGAGAAAAACTAATCATAGTAGGATCTCAACAAGGATTTTATGAAAGTATTTTCAAAGCACATCTCATTTATGATAGTTTTAAATATAGTTATAAAACAGTTTTTTATTGATAATCACATGAAAAAACAAATATCACCTTAACATCCATTTTATAAAATTCTATTTTCTTCTTCTTTAATGGAAAATATTAATTTTAAAAATATTACTTTAAAACCCTTAAATTATTTAAAACCACCCGTTATAGTTTTTATTTTAAGAAAACTATAGAAACACCCTTTTGAAAACAATTCCAAAAAAATTAATGAATCAGACCCATTCTCATAAATTGTAAAAATAAAACACCAAGCCACCGCAACAAAAGAAAGATATGAGTAAACAAGGACAAAAATTTTTGATTCACACTATATTAATCAAACTAGGGGACACAAGGAATGAGATTCCCCAAATGGAATCCATATAGTATCATGGGAAACAAAAAAAGGTCATAAAGTAATATAGTCCAAGATCTTACCAATACCTGATACCTACCACAAATATATGTTTCTTTCAAATAACACAAGTCACTGGAGTATCTTGCACCTATCATTATAGGGGGAACTCCCCACTATTCATGGTATATAACACAAATAGGGGACACTAATAGTGTTTGACTATCGAGTGTAACATGAATATAGACCTCTCTATCAGTTCCTAGTGTACCCACGATATAAATAATAGGAGACGAGTATTCAAGCAAGTTACATGATTAATGCAACAACATAATATAAATTTAACCTCACCTCTAACACCCTTGCAATAAACAACACCAAAAATATCATCCATGTCACAAAAATACATCTAAAGAGAAGGGGGAATCAATGAGGGTTTTACATACACTATAAGTAGTTCATTATGAAAGTTACGAATGAGACATATTAAAATAATCAAAATTCTAATTCACTTTAATCCCCTTTGAAATCTAATTTCAAATAATTCATTAAAACTAACCATTTAAAATTCCATTAAAAATATTATTAAACATTGAACCCTTTCATTTAAAACCATTAAAGAACCCAAAACATCCTTTCTGTTGAAAAATTTACATAAAAAAAATTAAATAATTCAAGACCCAAGTTGGTTTAAACCCCCCTAAAACACAAAATTCATTTAAAAAATATCCTAAATCCTTTTTATGAAAACATGGAACATGAACTTATTTTTGAAAACAAAACATGACACACCATTTATTACAATTATGGAATAATTTTTAAACATGTATAAATTAAAGTATAACAATCACATATAGATTCAAGTATAACAATCAAAAATAACTAGAGGATGGAATAAGAAGAATAAAGATAATACTTAGGGGTAGTTAGAACTGTCGAGTGACGGCATAGGTCGGGACCTATAGAGGGGAGGTGATCTTGGGCTTTAGGGGGTCGAGGGGTCAGCAGCGGTGGGCGGTAAGCTACGCTGAGGGGTGGCAAGGCAATGAGGCACAGTAAGGGGAGGTGAGCTAGGGCTTCGGGTGTCACTGGGGGGGTATTTCTAGAGTTAGGGGGAGAAGGGTGGGTCTCACTGGGATCGGGGGGAGAATGGGGTTTCATGGTGGTTGGGGGGAGAAGTTTTGGGACTAAAAAAAACAATTTATCGGTGGTTTTTAATAAACTACCTCTAAATCACTTATAAAAAAAATTATTGTTGGTTTAGTACATCGCCGCTAAAAGACCACCGCAAAAGGAAAATTATGTTGTAGTGATTTCATGACCTCATGCTCCCCAACATAGTAATGGACTACTGAAAATGAATATTCAATGATCCACTAACCCGTCAACCATGTCCTAAACAATCCTAATGATTCATTTTATACCTCTCTAATTCTGCATCAAAACTCTAGTCAGACTTCTAATGGATGAATTTTTCTCTAAAAACACTCATTTATGCTAGCTGACATTCTACCTTGAAACACTCAATCATGATTTCCTATCGCTCAAAGGCGTAATGATATTTTTAAACATTAATACAAAATTCAAAACCCAACTCTCAATGTAGTCTCATAGATGAATGACTGAAACCCTTCTCTAGTTTTCATGCTCTCAAACTGAGAATTGGCACACTTCTTGTCAGACACACTCTCGAAACACACCAAAACCACCATGATCTAAATGACAATGCACTAACTCTTAAAAACACCACATCTGAATTCTGAATCAGGTTTTTTTTAGAAACCAAATAACATCGGGTATTACCTTACGTTGGTAACCAAGTTCCACCTTTACTATCAACTGGCCAATATCACAACCTCCAAGACCCTTACAATATATGTTACATTCACTCATAGCTGATATAATTCTACCTATTATAAAAGTATCATTATCATCACCCAACCAAAACCAAGAACCCAACTTCCCAACCCACACCTCATCCATCACTGTATTTAATGTCCATACCTAACCATCCCGTGCACACCCAAGCAACAACACAAAACACTAACATTTCTCACCCCTATCCTAAAAAAATAAAATCCTCTAATGGACACTGGTGCACTCCCAACCATATGGATTCTCTTATATCACTCCCCAACCACCGAGTCAGACATGTCTCATCTGCACGCCTCCCTAACAAAAACATGTTCAATCGCCAAAAGACAGGGTCATCTAATCTACATGTGTATAAACACTGCACCACCATTTGGGTTTATCCACAACCCAAAAAATCTCAATGGACCCGTACATGGATCCTTCCACCGATCCCCAACTCAACTAGCACCCCACATACTGGATATGAACTAACCCTCTCACATCAAGGAATTTCCACAAAATCATCACCAATAATCATTATTATCCACAAAAGGTAGAGTGATATATTGATAACCTTATCATAGGTTCTCACCCAGGATCCTACTCAGTCTCATCTAAACCTACCGATTTCACACTCCCATACAACCTAATAAAAAAACTAGACTCATAATCTCATAATTCACATCCCATCTAACATATGATCATGGACCTAACCCACTAACCATTCGCCCAACACATTTCAACCTCACTTAATATCCCAATGCATCACACTCATGCCAAGAATAATCCCATGGTCACTTCCCACAGAGGAATTGTTGCAAACACATGAGTTTATACACAGGCTCCCAAAATTCAACCAAAAGCACATCCTAATAACCACAGGGCCAAGAACCCAAATATTTTTCTCCTTGAAACCAAACCTCAATACATGGATCAAGTCATTCACAAAACTTTCCTCAACCCATTCAGTTGTTACCTATGTAAATACATTGGGTGATTAAGTATAATTCCACTAAGAATCTATATGTGAAAACACCATATCGTTTTTTTAGAAACTTTTAGTAAATAAAAAAAAATCCAACCCAATAAGGTTCCATATTCTAAGATCTACCCATGCTCATCCTTGATCATTACATTACCATATAAAAACTATTTGTGTTCAATCAGAGAGTCATTCAACACCAACACAAACCCAACAAGGGTCCCTTTAAATACATTCATGAAGGGACTACATTTCTAGCATAAGAGAACCTCCTATACTTGGATCCACATGACCAATCATCAAAGAAAATATTTTCCATCATCTCAATACAATTACATCAACAAGTTTTGTGAAAAATTAATATAGGTTTTTTGACACTTTAAATAACTAAACCATGTCATCAAAAAATCCAATAAAAAATAGTCATGTGTATGTCTTGTGTGTCCTATGTTCCAAATATGATGAATGAACCAGGGGCTCTGATGTTATTAATATTTTCATGACTTATTATATTCCGCCTTTACTTATTTTATATGAAATGTGCATAATTTGTGTGAAATATTAATGTTTTAATATTAAGTATAATATTTGAGCATTTTTAGAAGTAGTCAAATTGAGTCAGTTTAATGTTTTAATTATAACTATCACAATAATGATACAAATTGTGTGGTTCTTGTTTTTTAGTATTCTCCTTTAAATATACAACATTTCATTAGAAGGAACCATGATCCAATTCTTCCATTTGAAGGGTCATATGGTCCTCACAAACAAGACCAAAGAATCTGTGAAGAAACTGGACTATTCATGAATATTGATTTACTGGGCTCAATCCAGAAGTTCAAAAACCTTAACTCTCCTCCATAATTCGGGGAACACTACATGTCATCTTGGATAAAAATTTCATGGCCCAAATCCAAGTACAAGGGGCCCAAATGAATCTTTGAAGTCCAGCCCACCATTCTGACAGAGAATGAAAATCAGTATAGTATTCATGCCATATCTCCTGATGTAATCATCCAAGCGAGCTGAGATTTTGTAGTGTGAAAGAGGAGATGTAGGCGGCCGACTTTGTTGAAGAAACCATTCGTATTTGAAGGCATATTAATATTCAAAAACCCTTTCACATTATGGACTTCAAAAAGACTGGATTGAAATGGACATTTTATGTTTGTTTATTCAACCGGCCATAACTTTTTATACTTACGTCCAAATGACTCCACATTTTGATAGTAGTCGGCCAACATTATTTTCTACAACTTTGAAGAAGAAGATATTTGAAGATTCGGCTGTATGAATTTCCAAATTGGCGATGAAAGGGGAGGGACAGATTGGGAAAGCAAACAGTCCACTCCTTGGGCTATAAATACTCTCTCCTTCTCTCCTTGAGAGGGGTTGGCATTTCAGAAGAGAGGATATCATATTGGCACGACCAAAGCCTTTCCAAAGGCTTGGGAGGACCTTAAATACTCAAGTTTTAACTTGATAGACCTTTCCTCCTCTCTTTCTTTTCACTTACTTTTGTGTTCTTCATTTTTGTAATCTTGTAATTCTCTTTCTTTGTAATTTTGTTTTAATGCAAGTTACTTCTTCAATATCTCTTATTATCTTCTACATTCTGTATTTTAATATTAATGTTCTTAAAATAGTTTAAATTCAGTTCAATCCCCTTCCCTTCTTTAGCTTCCTCATTCAATCGAAAGTTCGTTTTTAATTATCATCATTGTTCGTGTGTGTGTGTGTCGACGTACCACTCTTTTCTTATCCCTTTATTTTTCTTCTCTTTATAATTCATCACCATAAACATATATTACCAGATTATTAAACATCCAAATGGCTGAGTAAATCTCTCATTGGGGTGAGTTATAATTTGGAGATGTTAATTGATTGAGAGTTTTGCTCGATGGGTATTCTTTAAATTAATATTGTGTATGTTAAACTTAATATGTCATGGATTAATGATATGTTTTGTTTAACAAGTGGTTTCCATGGATTATTGGAACCATAAATACACTACCATAAATAAGTTTTGATTGAGATTAGAACCCTAAGTTAAGTTAAGGCTTGGATTAAAGCCTTCACACTTAGGAATTCCAATCAACATCAACTTATGACCTGGGTGTTAATTTAATGCAATACAAAGTAAGGCTCAAGGATATCACATGCTTAACTCCCCAATGATGAACTCACCCCAATCTTTATCAATTTGCTAAATCAAACATCATCCATAAATCATTTCAATTAAGCTCTGCAAACAAACCCCCTAATCAAAACACAATCAACTAAAAACAATCGACTATTACGAAGTACCATCACCGAGGATTCGACCCGAGTGCTGCTATACACATTAGCAGAGCACCAGAACTTTGACCGGTCGATAGGCGACAATCGGCCGCGCACTTTCAGGCTCTTACAAACATGCCAAGATCCATATACATTAATAACATATATAGTAAAAAAATCATATTTAATAAAAAAACTCATCCATAAAATCACAAATCAATAACTTTAAACTCATACTGCTATAATGATGGAATCTACATGAAAGGTGTTCGTGAATCACCAGTCCAAGGTCCATAAAAATACTTGAAACATTCTTAAACCACTCTTCTACCATAACCAAAAATAGTAATATCAAATAGAATCTTGGATTCCTATATTTGATATTATCCACACATAAACTCTTTCTCTGATACCACTTTATAAAACCCCGGATCAGAGCCACTCAATAGTACCAAGAATAAATACATCATAGTATCTCAGGAAAGCCTCCCCATATTCCATAGATTGCTGACTATTGGGGAATGGAAATACAATAACCACAAATTAGAGTATAAATAACTGGAAAGTAACCAAAACATCTATCATATAATCTGATCATTCTTAATCAAAGACAAAATAGTGCTATATAAAACTAAATTTTTCATAAAGTCTCACAACCTTAAAAAACATGAATTGATCACCCACTGCGCTAGTACCACATTAAAATAATCCAAAAAATATAACACATGAACATTATACCAACTATGATCCATAGGAATCCCACACTCTATCTCCACAAATCCCATTGTGCTACTCTAGCCCAATCCACAACTCATATTATACTGAACATGATAGTAAACATAAGGTATGCATGCACACTACGGGTTCCCATATAGGGTGTGAGAAATACATCTCAATAATGACTCATTACATACCCCTAGTATATGTAATTGTATATATGTATACACAATGATAAATAAACATATCACACAAGAACATTGGACTTCATGAGCTATCTAGGCCACCATGACTCCCTGAATGTCAATTTATTGAGTTCAAACCAGGACATCACAACACCTGATCATACCTACTTTGAAATAATTATAGAATTCAACATTGTCATATAATATTCCTTAATATTCTATATGTCTATCCCATACCCAAATACTCAGGGTAGGGAGTGTTACAAACCTTGAACAACTACTCAAAGGAACGGATAACTATCATCAATCCACATCTCAAACCACTACCATATCACCCAAGTAATAATCCATCAATATAGTCTTATATCATCCCATAACCCAACCCCTCACTTGGGCTAAACAATTATAACTGAAGCCTCTATGGGAAGTTCAGTCATCCATATTGACTCATCTATTCATGCTTATGGGATTAAACATCAAGCACATTATCTCATCCTCATAGAATCTAGGGAGGTCACATAAACCACACCAACCCATCTTGGTAAACTCTAAGTAGGTCACATCAATCACACCGACTTATCCTCTAGGACTCTTGGCAGGTCACATGATACACACCAGCCCATCACTATAGATTATAGGGAGGCCACATCAAGCACACAAACCCATATTTTTAGACTCTAGGGATATCATCTTAAGAGCACTAAACCATACCTTTGGACTCTAGGGAGGTCACAGTAAAGCACACAAACCCAAGCCTCATAAGTAAACTTCCCATAAGAAAATGTGAGCACACATATTCAGTAACACATAGGGCCCTTATACAGTTACACAAATCTCTAGTTAATCTTAGGGATATAGTCTCTCTAGACCTATCCCCTCACCATAACACATCTCAACACACATACCAGGCCATCCACTCTGTCCTCTAGACCTTCTACGATCTCTACTCACTGAAACCATATAATGTCTATCACTTGTCAGTGAAAACACTACCTGATGGATCATGTCAACCAAAACCTCAAGTTCTAGTCAAACCACTTCACTCCTAGTCTCTTTACACAAGGAACATCCCAATCCATCATGCTTTAATACCCCATGGAATCTGAGTGCTAAGTCCCAAATAATTCACAAAAACCACACTCGAGTCCCCTATCACATCTTCTAATGGAGATACCTCAGTTCACAACTTATATAAAACCCCTTTATATGACACTCATCTATTTTTTAAAGACTTTTACCACTCACCAAGCTCACTAAATGCTAACTCCACCCTCAATAGGGTGTTTCTTTATCACACATGAGATTTGCGTCCATTTCTCTCACCACCCTTGGGCCCAATCCCTCCCTCGCCATATTAAATTCTCTAGTATCATCCACCATGGCTATCAGCATCACCTCTCACGTCATGAGACCAACCAATATCTCTCATACACCCAAAAATCACTCTCTACACTTTTAGACACGGTCTTTAGAAAATTAAACCGAACACAATTTCTAAAGAGCACTTATCTAGAGAATATGAGGTCCAACATTATCCTATCTCTTTTCCATGGACACTCCTGGTCCCCATTAATTCAACCTAAACCCATGAAACATGCATGAAGTAGGAAAATAATGCATAATTGTCATATGATCTTGTATTGAAGGGACTGCATACCTTTGTATAGAAGTTACCATCCATTCTAAGTTTCATTGAGCCTCATCCAAGACCATCCATTCATCATCCTACAATGTATCACCACCAATGTTCCAACCACACATTACACACCATAAATAATTAATTATAAAGTTTCATAATTAATTATTTAATTAAATGTAAAGAGTATCATTTAGTCAAAAACTCATTGGGAGCTATCATCACACAAAAACCTTGCCCAGCCATACACAGGAGTTCGGCGGCACACCCTCGACACTATACTAAGGAAAATACCAATCACAAGACACCAAGATAATCATCAATTTCATACAATTTTACTAAAAACCTGAAATAAAATAAGGGAAAATATTACCTCACCCAAAATTATGACAGACGACATGAAAACATATCCACTAGTCCTCTTTTAGCCATAGAAAAGGAAAACCCCATCATGTTTAGATGATTTCCCATGTTTTAATGAATTTTTCTTCAAACCCTACACCATAATTATCACAAATCATTAGGATAAAATGGAAATATGAATGGAAGATAATGGATAGATACACTGAGGCAACTCAAAAATTACTTACATAAATATTTCATCATGTTAGATGAATATTCAAAACATATCACAAAAATAAAAAAACACAATAGTTGTAAATATTTAGTAACTTTTAAGACTAGATACAAAATTATTTTATTTCATGAAATATAATCAATATCTACCATAAATTTCTTCTTATACAGTAAAATAATAAGTTATACCCTACTTAAACCCTTTCATTATAACATGAGGAAAGGAAAAATAATAATGGGTGAGCTCAGATGTTTAGTAAGGGTAAACATAGGATATATCATTCAATGATCATATTTAAGAATAAAAAGAGAATACAGGAATATAATATCATATTAAAATTTTAAAATAATACCTTGCAATTAATATATCAAAATCATCGAATAAGGATTTGGAAAATCATAAAACAGGAACCCTAGAAGAATCTAAGTTCATGATTCATTATATTATATCATAATCAAAATAAAAAGTATTATATAGGGCTATAAAAATTGCAATATAATCATAATCATAGAAACCTTATGATAGATCTACCCACCATGAAATTCATCACATGTTAGGATGGGGCTAACCACTCGTATACCTAATTTGGGAATCAGATAATCGCTTGTATACCATTTGAGCTCAAAAAACATTAATAATTACCAAATTCATTAGAGGGTTTTAACAGACCATCCCATCACATAATTATAATTTATTTATATTTATTCCATAAGATCTTGAAAAAAATTATCATTTTCTAAAGGATTAACCTGTGGAAAAGAAAATGGGTTTCATCAATATTTCATCATCAATATCAAAAACCATATGATGAATGAGTAAATATTGTATCATTGGATCATATCCCTATAAAATCATAAATAAAATAAATGGATGTTGACATAATGAATATAACTTTAACAAATCACTTGGAAAATTGCTTAATGGGAACACCGTTTTATTTTGAAATCACCCATCTAAATTGTAAAGACCAGGAAATTTCAAGGATTTTTTTTCTTAAATTCTTTGGAATTTTACGAGTCTATAGTTTCTGACGGCACCTGATTTCGAGGCCCGGTGTGCCCAAATAAAATTCTGAAGTTTTGTTCGGGTACGTTCAGTAGACGTGCGTGCGAGTTTTTCTAACTTTTGAACTGGTTCTCAGAATCAGAATATGAGGGAACCAATGAACATGAAGTGCCGATATTCACTTAAGGGGACCTTTACTGCAGTTGTGTGTTATGCGGGTTGAGAGTTAATATTTGGGGTTTTAAAATAAAATGAATAAAATTGTGGAACACAATTTTATTTAAGTTTGGTGGTTATTTTCTCCCAAGGGGAGTTAGTGGTGGATCCCACACCCACATAACCTCCCATGGGAGGATATTTGTGAGGTGGGTCCCACACGATTTCCCAACCTTTTATCTCCCCCATAACTCCTCCCAACTCCCTTGAACTTCCATTGAATTTAATACTTTAACAACTCTCTTCATTTAATATGAGGAGCCTCACCACCTCCCATTTATTATGGTTAAACCCCCCACCTCCCTCTCTCCCAAATTAATATGTCAACACCTCTAAGTTAATTAATTGATCAACAATTAATTAATTAATTCAAGTGTGTAAATGTTGAAAAGGCATGGCGGTATATTATATTGGGAAATCCATCACAAAATTTTGGGTTGGAAAATATCCTATTGCGGAGGCACTTAAGAAATAGAAGAGAAGGGTTCTTCCTTCAACGAAGGACCACCGAAGAATGGTGATCGTCTCCTTTGATCTTCGGCCAAGCCAAAGGAGAAGGATCCACCCACAAGGAACGCCGACGATGCACCATCTTCGGTTTCTACTTCCTCGACATCAGAAAGTTGACACCGTCTCCCCGCGACGTTGTTCTACTACGACGCTTGTCCTATTTTTGTGGGTTGACGACGTGAAATGTCATAATCAATGGAGGTGTAATTATGTTCAATTTTTAATTAATTAAATCGTTCTTGTTCTATGTTGAGAAACATGGTTTGACTTTGGTCAATTGCTACCGCGTAACGTGGAGTGCGCGGGCCGAACACACACGGCCCAACGACCCTCTGTAGTCTCTTTGTTTGCGATTGAGGCACGTCAGAAGAGGTGGTGACGGGAGAAGTAGCGGTCGTGCACCAGATGCATCCGGAAGAACCGAGGCCCACAACTGTGGGCCGTTCGACCAAGAAAGAACCGGCTGGAAATAGCCACTTCGGATGAAGAACCGGCCTTCTCGATGGCCGGACGGGCGTAGGAAAGCCGCGGCACCCGAAGGTGCCACGCAGAAGGTCCGCAGCCCGCCCGAGCAGGCTGCTTGCGCCAAGAAGGCCAATCGGCTTTGGTCGGCCGGTTAGGGAGGGCAGCACCACTGGTTCAGGCAGCCGGGGGGCCGCACCCCCGGCCTCGGACCACTCGGACCCCTCGGGCCGCACCGAGTTCAGGCCGCGCCGTGTTGGTCCACTCCGTGCTAGGCCGCTCCACGCCACGCGTTTCATCGGGCTTGTCTGACCCCCTGCCAGGTCAGACCCGCCAACTCTGGGTTGACCTGAACCGCCAGCTCACTGGGCTTAACGGGTCAGGCCCGTTTTCACTTAAACGTGAATAACATGAAGACCACGTGTCCGATATATGCGTCGTCTGTGGCACTGGTACCCTCACGACGAGGCGGTTCTTTTGTGATACTCTATGTGAGTTTTAGACAACTTTGAAAAAATGGCTGGGTTTTTTCGAAACTGATACCAACCGGGCCCTCAGAGCGGAAACGCTTATAACTTAAGGATCGGACGTCTGATTGATGTGTTGTCAACTACGTTGGTTTCCTTTTTATGATGCAGACCTTTTGGCATAATCCACATAGCATTCGGATGTGGTTTGAGTATGGCCGGGTTGGATTGTACCCGAAATCTAATTGGGCCCCTTTAACGGAAATGCTAATAACTCACAGACCGGGCATCCGATTGACACGTCGTCTGTTGCGTTGAGACCCCTATGACGAAGAGGTACTTTGAGATACTTCAAAATGATATTACCTGAAACTTGGAAGCATTTACCAGTATCTTGTGGAGTGGACCCTCCCGGGGACAAGCGCACGGAGTGCAGAGACCTAGTAGCTATAGACCTAACGACTGCTTGACTGATTCAACTCAGAGTGAATCGATTAGCCCAGAGGACTGAGTGCCCGGTTTGGCGGTAGAACCATAATGGATGGAGCGCATGGTTTGGTAACAGACCCGTGGTACTCAACAGGAGGAGTACCTCGGTAGGCTATTAGGGGGAGCGCTACAGTGTTGGGGCGGCAGACCCATGGCGGGGAGCACTACTGTGTTGGGGAAACAGACCCGCGGTACTCGACAAGATAAGTACCTCATCAGTTCTAAGGTTAGTGAGAAGTGCCTCATAGTTGCAATAGGGCCACTATACTCAACAGAGGAGGAGTTCTCTAGCAGTTGTGGTTTCGTTAATAAAAATCCTGGTTTGAGCTGAGTCATTGATCTTTCTATTTCCTCATGATTGAGATGGGTTACTTGATAACATAGGTATATGTATGGGCATATACCTAAGTAAAGGTTATAGGTTGAGATATTTCTTTGTAGTTTATCCTTGTTGGATTTATTGAGACCTTGACGGTCTCAGGGTCCCTACTGAGTATCATTATACTCACCCCTGCATGGGTTATGCCTGCACCTCATTGTGTTGGATGCAGATGACGGACAACGTTGACCGAGGTAGAGTATAGGAGGACTGGATAGTACCCAGAGGTAGACACTCGTCATGAAATCACACAGAGCGGACCGATAGACACGGAGAGATGAAGAGGACTTCTGTACCTACCCTTCAGGTAGGAACCCAAAGGACGATCCAGGAGCTGCTTCACCTTTCAACTGTTTGTCTTTTCAGTTGTAGTTGTACCTTTTTTTTGGGCCTGTATTTCCGGCCCCTTTGTACTTTCAACACACTTGTTATTTTGCTTACATAGTGATTTCTTCCTCTTGTACTCTAGTTGTGTATATTTTCATTTTATAAAGGCAATGCCTTTCCAGTTCTTAGGGAGTTATTCCTTTGGTGCTAGTCGCCAGCCCCTGGCCTATGGAAGGTGGGCTTGGGGTTGTCATGATACGGGCACCGGAGGATGGGTCGTGACAAATTGGTATCAGAGGAGTCGGTTGTACTACAGAAATTATGACTCTAGTATTTTCTTTTCTGTGAAGCAATAGTGGTAAGCGTACTGAGTGTGGTTTTCAAATCAGGGAGTCCAGTGTTGGTGCGGCGGCCGACGTATCCATACACCAGGACCCTGACTTCTGATTTCTGACTCAGTAAACGAAAACATTTATTGCATGTGTGTTTCCAAAAGTTTTATTTAATTCATATCAAACCAGGTCATCTCACCAGGTTTTAATCACTTGACCATGTCGCATCTGTTCAGGATGCCTCCACGCAGACAGTCAGTTGAAGTTCTGAGAGAGTACCCGATGATGGCCCATCGAGCGATGAGGCTCCGGTGCAAGACCCTCTTGATATGATGGAACATTTGGTTGGTGTACCAGGAGTATAACCACCTGTTGGGAAGAAGATGCCACCAGCCATACTATCAGATGGTTCATGCTGACAGAGCACGTTGCATGAGTTCCAGCAGCAGAGGCCTCCGAGGTTACGAGGCGAGATAGATTCCAAGGCTGCAAAGGACTGGCTGGAGGCGATTTCTAGAGTTCTACACCTACTTTAGACACTAGTAGAGCAGATAGTGATCTTAGCTACTGGTGTTTCCTAGTGAGTGACCATGAGGTTGGTCCGCATAGTGATGAGGCTTCAGTACGTGGACCGATGCCTGAGATAGTACCTTCGGGTAGTGTGCCAGCTATATCACTACCTGTTGGTCAGCAGTTTCAACCGGCAGTACCAGTAGATGACACATGTAGGCTTAGTGCCTTACACGTGTTTCAGTATCAGATACCCCTCAGGTTCGGAGGCAATCCCGAATCACAGGCGGCTGAGGACTGGCTTTAGGAGGTGGCTGAGAGTTTTCTAGAGCTTATACAGCTTCAGCAGGATGACATGTCGGTAGCTGAGTATTCATCGTGGCATACCGATCATTCCAGGTACATGATGACTATGACACAATCAGTGCTTAGATCTTGGACCTTAGAGTGAGGTGTGTTTAAAGGAAAGATGAATCTGCAGGGCAGAAGACGAGGAAGCAGAGCTAGGAGAGCAGAATGTGGTGATGTACATTTCAACATGTTACAACCACCCACCTTTTTAGTCCACTCCAGGCTAAAGGAGTAGTATGGCATGGGATGATAGTAGCTACATGCGGTCAAGGAGTGTGACCCAAAGGCTCTAGGAATGATTCAAGGTATGTTCTGTGTCTACTGCTAGCTTCCATAACAATAGACATTGATGCGAATCATTCCTTCCTTCCATGAATCTTGTCCCAGACCTAGAGTTTTCCGTTAAGCTGTTGAATTGACCCTCATGTCTAGAGATACCTTTGGGATGAGACTCGATAATCACACTTACACTGATGGTGTGATCTGGCCCTTGAGGCAAGAGTTTCGGTTGGAATCTCTTGGGGGCAGCGTCGAGGCCTTACGACAATAGTTTGGGTATAGACTGCGCAACCACAGTTCATACACAAATTGACTGTATTAGGCAAAAAGGTTGTGGTTTATCTACAACGTTGGGATGAGGTTTTTCCTTGGTCGGTGAAAAGGGAAACCCAGGCAGCACAGGATAAACTCATTCATGGGAGGGTGTGGCCGATCACTCTTAAGTCGGCCAGCCTTACCATCGTGATAACAAGAGTTTTGAGTATTCCGTTCCTCCAGGACAATGATGTTGAGATAGTCTATACTCATGGGAAGGGGAACATTGTTACAGATGCACTCAGAAGGAGGACTGGTATTCAGCTACCAGGAGAGGTGACAGAGAAACAGGCTGCCTTACATATATCCTTTGTGGATAGAGATGGTGAATCCTAACTTCTCTCTCTTACAAACGCTCCTCCACTTCATCAGTAGAGTAGGTGAGGTGGCTTACCACCTATCCCTTCCACCTCAGAAGCACCGGATGCATGACGTCATCCACTTATCTTAGCTGAGGAGATGCGTGCATGACCTATCCGTCATCATCGATCACGGGGAGCTGGATATCGATGATGGGGGACATTCACGGAGGTCCCGATGGAGATCAAGGATCGACAAGAGCAGGTCCTATGTGGATGATCGATTCTCTGGTACGCATTCACTAGCAGCATGGGAACCTCCAAGAGAGAACATGGGAGCGAGAGGCTCATATGTGTGCTCAGTACCTCCTCTTTTGTTTCCCTAGTGTGTGTTGTAGCTTTACGGGGACGTAAATCCCTGAGGGGTGAGTAATGTAAAGACCCAGAAATTTCAAGGAAAATTTTTTTCATAAATTCTTTGGAATTTTACGAGTCCATAGTTTCTGATGGCGCCTGATTCTGAGGCCTGGTGTTCCCGGAATCAATTTACAAAGATTTGTTCGTGTACATTCAGTAAATGTATGTGCGGGTTTTTATAACTTTTGAACAGGTGCTCAGAATCGAAATCGGAGGGCACCAATGAACTCGCAGCGCCAGTATTCTCTTAAGGGGACCTTTACCGCAGGTTCATTTTATGTGGGTTGAGAGTTAATATTTGGGTTTTAAAATAAAATGAATAAAATGAATAAAATTGTGGAACACAATTTTATTTAAGTTGGGTGGTTATTTTTTCCCAAGTGGAGTTAGTGGTTGGTCCCACACCCACATAACCTCCCAAGGGAGGATATTTGTGAGGTGGGGCCCAGAATATTTCCCAGCTTTTCATCTCCCCCATAACTCCTCCCAACTCCCTTGAACATCACTTGCATTTAATTCTTTGACAACTATCCTCATTTAATATAAGGAGCCTCTCCACCTCCCATTTATTATGGTTAAACCCCCCACCTCCCTCTCTCCCTAATTAATATGCCAACACCTCTTAGATAATTAATTGATCAAAAATTAATTAATTAATTCAAGAGATTGAAAGTTGAAAAGGAATGGAAGTGTATTATATTGGGAAAGCCATCACATAATTTTTGGTTTCAAAATATCCTATTGTGGAGGCTCTTAAGAAATAGAAGAGAAGGGTTCTTCCTTCAATGAAGGGCCACTGAAGAATGGCGATCATCTCCTTCGATCTTCGGCCAAGTCAGAGGAGAAGGATCCACCCGCAAGGAATGCCGATGACATGCCATCTTCGGTTTCTTCTTCCTCGACGTTAGCAAGTTGACGTCGTCTCCCCACGATGTTGTTCTACCGCGATCCTTGTCAACTTTCCGCGGCTCGACGGCGTCCAACGTCATAATCAAGGTAGGGGGAATTATGTTCAATTTTTTATAATTAAAATTGTTCTTGATCTATGTCTAAAAACATGGTTTGACTTTGGCCAATTGCTACCGCCTAACGTAGAGGGCACGGTCTGAACGCACACGGACCGACGACCCTTTGTGGTCTCTTTGTTTGCGATTGAGGCATATTGGAAGAGGCGGCGACTGGAGAAGCGGTGGTCGTGCACTAGCCGCATGCGGAAGAACCATGGCCCGCAACCATGGACTGCTCGACCGGGAAAGAACCGACCGGCTATAGCCAGTCAGTCCAAAGGGATAAACTGTGGCGCCCCACGGCATCGTGCGGCGGAGAACCGTGGCCTGCACGGGGCGGGCCGCTTCGGCAGAAGAACCGGCTAGCTCGACGGCCGGCCGGGCAAAGGAAAGACGCGGCACCTGAAGGTGCCATGTAGTAGGTCTACGGCCCGTTCAAGCAGGCCTCTTGCGCCAAGAACGTTGGTCGGTTAGGGAAGGCGGCGCCACTTGGGGCCGTCGGTTCGGGCAGCTGGGGGGTCGTGCCCCCGGCTCGGAACACTCAGCCCCCTCGGGCTAAGCCATAGCTAGGACACGCCGTTCTGGGCTGGGCCACGCCACGCCGGGTCGGGTCAGGCCGCATGTTTCATCGGGCCGGTCCGACCCCCTGCCGGGTCGGACCGCCAACTCTGGGATTACCCGACCCGCCAGAACACTAGGCTGAACGAGCCGGGCCTGTTTTCACTTAAACGTGAATAACATGAAGACCGCGCATCTGATCGATGCACTGTCTGTGGCACTGGGACCCTCACAATGAGGAAGTTCTTTTTTGATAATCTAATTGAGTTTTGTATGACTTTGGAAAAACAGACGGGTTGGTTCGAAACTGAAACCAACCAGGCCCTCGGAGCGAAAACGCTTATAACTTAAGGACCGGACGTCCGATTGACGTGCCGTCAACTAATTTGGTTTCCTTTTGATGAGATAAACCTTTTGGAATAATCCAAACAGGATTCAGATGTGGTTTTAGTATGGCTGGTTTGGATTGTACCCGAAATCCAACCGGGCCCCTGGAACGGAAATGCTAATAACTCACAGACCGAGCGTCTGATTGACGCGTTGTCTGTTGCGTTGAGACCCCTATTATGAATCGGTCCTTTGAGATACTTCCACATGAGATTACGTGAAACATGGAAGTATCGACCAGTAGCTTGTGGATCAGGCCCTCCTGGAGACGAGCGTATAGAGTGCAGAGACCTAGTAGCTATAGACTGGATGACTGCTTGACCGATTCGAATCAGAGTGATTCGATTAGCCCAGTGGACGGAGCACCTGGATTGGCGGAAGACCCACGGCGGACGGAGCACCTGGTTTGGCAGCAGACCCATGGTACTCGATAGGAGGAGTACCTATGTAGGCCATTAGGGGGAGCTCTACTGTGTTGAGGTGGCAGACCCATGGTGGGGAGCGCTACTGTGTTGGGGCGACAGACCCGCTGTACTCGACAGGAGAAGTACCTCAGTAGTCTAAGTTTAGTGAGTAGCACCTCGGAGTCGCTACAGGGCCACTATACTCGATAGAGGAGGTCTTCTCCAATAGTTGTGGTTTTGTTAATAAAAATCCTTTTTTGAGCTGAGTCAATGATTTTTGTGTTTTCGTCATGATTAATATGTGTTACTTGATGACTTAGGTATATGTATGGGCATGTACCTAAGTAAAGGTTATCTATCGAGATATTTCTTTTTGGTTTATACTTGTTGGATTAAGTGAGAAATTGAGGGTCTCGGGGTCCCAACTGAGTATCGATATACTCACCCCTGCACGGGCTATGCCCGCACCTCATTGTGTTGGATGCAGACGATGGACAGCGCTGACTGAGGCAGAGTATAGGAGGATTGGTCGGTACCTGGAGGTGGACACTCGGCGTGACAGCACACGAAGTGGACCGATAGACGCGGAGTGCTAAGGAGGAATTCTATACCTACCCTTTAGGTAGGAACCTGAAGGATGATCCGGGAGCTGCTTCACCTTTCATCTATTTGTCTTTTCAGTTGTAGATGTACCTTTCTATTGGGCTAGTATTTCCGGCCTATTTGTACTTTCATCACACTTATTATACTTCTTACATAGTTTTTGCTTCCACTTATACTCTATTTTTGTGTGTTTTCATTTTATAAAGGCAATTCCTTCCCGGTTTTTAGGGAGTTACGCCTTTGGTGCTAGTCGCCATCCCTTGGCCTATGGAAGGTGGGCTTTAGGTAGTCACGATATGGGCCCCAGAGGACTATTCATGACATAAAATCTATAAACTTATAGAATAATAGGAAAAAAATTCTTTAAAAACAACCATGGAAACCTGTAATGGAATATTCAAGGAAAATAATAGTTGTGATGATTGGAAAATTCTTTAAGAGGTAAATGTTAAAAAAATATTTTATTCCCACATTTAGTGAAGTGTACCTGATTTATAAATGGAAAGAATATTCCTTTTAAATATTTTTATTGACAGTCAAGAATAGGTAAAAATTACTTTAATAAATCATTCGAGAATATTGATAACATTTTGGAAAATATTTTAAAGAAAATATGGACATGGGAGAAAATATTCCCATCTGAATATAAAAAAAATTGTTTTTTGTTTAAAACATTTATTCATAATTTTGAGTACTTAGTGAAAGGAAAATTAAAAGGAATACACTGAATTTACATAAATATCCATAGGATTATAAAAAAATAATATTTTTGATATATGGATCATATAATTTCACAATTGAAATTTTAATAATAAATAATCCTTGTAAAAAGTGAGATTATAATGTAAATCCCTTAACTCAAGTTTGACTTACATTTTAAGTTCTTTTAACCTCCAATATAATGAATTTAAAATTATTATACTTCTATAACAAATCATATTCCAAATTATAATTCCATGCATAGTTTTACTTATAACATCTTATCACCCACACATTATTAGTATTTCATTATCATCGTCATTTCATTTTCTAAAAACTTCATTTTTTATGTATGTTTTTATTAAAAAGTTGTGGTCCTTGCATCTAGATCATGGAGACGGTAGTATATATGTACGTATGAACACTATTTTCATTTTCTAATAAAAGGAATGAAAGAATGAAAAATAATATTTTACCATTCATGAATCATAATTATATCATTAATATCATAGATATTTTTATTGAATCAATCATTATATCCATTAATGTGATACGGTGATGGAAAATGAATCATATCTCCATGTAGATATGGTAGTCCACACATACTCTTGAGCGATAATTTCACATCCCATTTGATAGAAAGGATATGTAAGATGTTTATCCCATATTCTTAATAAAATCACAATATATTTATGATATTGGAATTATTATGTTAGTATGTATACAATATAATTAGAAAAAGTATAATAAGATATAAACATTGAAAAAGTTGAGCAAGATGATTACCTCTTGTTTGACTGACCTACGTTGAATTACACCTTAATCCTTATTAGGATGGTCATAGGAGAAGAAAAGAAGATCCATATATAAGGTAAATAATATAGAAATTTTTTTGGGTTGGTATTTTTCGAGACATAGGGATCCATGTTTGTGAATAATAGAGGAGAAGAGGTACCCTATTAATATGTGAGGAGAGGGACACACAAAAAATTACTTAAAATATTTAAATAATTTAAATTCGATTTCATGTAAATGTGGAAAAAATGGAAAATACGTAGAATTTAAGATAATATTAGGTATAAATATATTAAACCAATAATATTTAGGCAATTTTAAGTGGTATATTTTCATTTATATCTTTCTTTAACCCCCTTTGTTAACCCGCCTTAACCCGAACCATGAAGACACATTTTTACTAGTTTTACTATTCATTATGAGGAAAAGTGAAAGTTCCCTCATTAAAAAATCTATGTATTTTGATCCCAAAATTTTAATTAATTTTATAAAATTAAATTTCTATATGTTGTAGAAATTACCTTTAAAATAAGTGTTCTAAAATTAATGAAAACTATTTTTTGATAAATGGATTTTTAAGCATAAAACTAGACTTACTTTCCATCCATGCCTTGTAAAAAAACTGCATGAATGTCAAAATATTTGATTGAATATATAATATAAAAATTTGATTATAATCATTAATCAGTAGTGATTTATTTAATATATTATGATAAAAACATATTACACACATAAAAATAGTTTTCTAGAAAATTACTCTTTTTACCTTCAAATGATTTTATCTTCATGAATAACCATTAGATAACTAATGTATGAAGGATTATTCAAAAATTAACAATAAATTTAATTAAAATTATCTCTTAATATTCATGATTTTATTTTTTATTTAAAAATTCATAACACCCACAAAAATACATTTCTTAAGAAAAATTGAACTTTTAATCATGGAATGATTTTATAAAAATTTCATGATAATTTCTTAGGAATTGATTAATACATTTGAATTAAAGAAAAAATTTCTATGTATATATATACAATAATGTGTTTAAAATTATTATTACCCTCCAATCCAATGACTAGGTTATAAATTCCATAATATATCATAGTTTATTTAGACTCGGTGTTGTGCCTAAAGAAAGATGTCAAATAAATCAAGTTTATTTCAATGGAATACATATAAAATCTATGGGTATTGCATTATACCCCCTTAAATTGAATTTGAAAAATAAAATTTCATCACTATAATGTAAAAAATGAGGATACTTCTACTTAATCAAATACTTAGGTTCCAAATTAGGTTCTCCAAATTTGGGATTTCTCCAATGAACATTAACCAAGTGAGTAGTTAGATTTATTAGCACTCTTTCTCTACAATACAAAATTTTTACTATTTTTAAAGGATTAGTTATGTACTTCCTCAAAAAATAGATATATAAAACATCCTAAAATTTAGAGATAATTATTGGAATCTCTAAGAAATATCGTACCATCCCTACTTTATCAAGAATCTTGAAGAGGATGATGTACCTAGAGCACAAATTTCCATTATTTTTTAATCTCATGAACTTAATCCATGGATAATGTCACTAGAATACATTCTAATTAATAAAAAATTCATGATCTCACCAATTATTAGTAGCATAATCTTTTATCATCTCTGAGCAGCCTATATGTGTAACTAAATAGATCTATACTTCCCAAGAATTTCCTCTGTTAGATCAGCTATGAATAGATTTTTACCACTAGATTTATTTTAAACATTCAGAGTTCTGTACTTATTTCCATAGAGGGACACATAAGGATCCATTTTAATACATGAACGATATCTATTTTTATAAGAAAATTTGACAAGGGAAAGGTGTTGATCCCAACCACTATTGAAATCCATTGAATAGGATATTAGTATATCCTCCATGTTTTGAATGGTTCTATTATACTAAGAAACTTTATAAGGATGATATGTGGTTCTAAAACATAGCTCTATATCTAGATATTCTTTAACAATTCTCCAAATCTTTGAGGTAAACCTCAAATCTTGACCAGATACAATATAATGTTATACTCCAGGTAACCTTACCAATTTCTAATGTATATCTAAGAAAAATGATCAAGAGGGTAATATTATTTGATTGCAATGAAATGTGATAACTTTGTAAGGTGATTGAATATATCCCAAAAATAATTTCCCTCTTCAGATTTCGTATGAATTCATATTATGAAATACATTATAACATTTTACCATTTTCATACAGGTATGGGTAATAGTTGTAAAATCACCATAGACATATGTAACACACATAGATTTTCTGAATTTCTTTTCAAATTAATTTAATATTTTCGATATTTTTTTGTACATTCAACTCTATGTTTATCTTGAGTTACACACAATACTAAGTTTGGATTGTGTAACATGCAACACCAACCTTATCTTTTATTACACAAAATGCTGAGTTTAAATGAAACCTAGCATATTATTAAAATATTATTATTATGGCTCTCACCTCGATGTTGGACTACCAGTTACAAATAATATTTACTAAATTATGAAAATATTGTTTACACATGAATATAAAATGAATTATTTTCTGACCAATTAGTCATAACATAAAATAAAACCATTTTGAAAATAAAAGGAAATCTTCTTCTAGAAAACTATTTTAATAAAAAAAATATTTTTTATATCAATAAACTAACAAAATATTTTTTTAATGATTTTAATGAAATTTATATATTATATATTCAAATAAATTTTTAACATTAAACATATGTGTTTTCTATAAATGAAGTAATAATAAATCTAATTTTATACTTAAAAATTGTATTTTCTAAAAAATAATTTTTTATCTTTTTTTTACACTTATAATAAAATTATATTTGTTACCTTTAGAAAATAAATTTTATAACAAAAAATTCATTTTTTAAATTTAGATTTCCAAATTATCATAGGGTGATTTTTTTAGATTTTTTGTAAATGTTTCATTTGTAGATTAATAGTGAAAATATTGGATTTTAATAGAAAATAGTCATTTTTTTTTAAATTATTTATAATGTTAAATTATATTTTGAATTGATTTAAACATAAAACCCCTTTCTCATCGCTTCTGTGAGAATAATTTTAAATTAAAAATTTTCACTTATAAAAATTTAATTTATAAAATTATATTAAATATTTGTAATAATAATAATATCTAACTTTTAATAATTTAAACATAATTTTTTAACAAAATTTATTTTGAATGCAATAAATATTTATTATCGTGGTCAAGGTAAAAATAGTTTTACTGGGGGTTAAACATAAAATATAAGGGTAAAAAAAATTTAGAAACTTCTCTAAAAACTATTTTTTAGAAATATTTTGGCCATGAAAAAAATAAGGGTAGATAATATCATAATTTGGAATCTTTTGACATATGAAAAACATGTGATCACTTATTTATTTTCAAAAATACCAAGTGTGTTCACTCCCCCACTAATAAAAGGTCCCCCCCTATCATCTCGTATTCACACCTTAAAACTGATTTCTTTCAGATAATACCTACCAAAATCACTTAAAAACTCATTTACTAGAATTTTAAAATCATTATTTAGGACATAAAGTCATCATAGGAAGGATTTAGTGAAAATATTAGGAGGATACCTAAATAAGAGGTAATGTTCTTCAATGAGCATCTTTTTTTATGTATTTCTCCACCTACTTTAATTATTTTTAAACCAATATGATATAATAATCATAGTTTATTCCATATAAAGGGAAATTTTAATACTAATTTCATCACCTAAAACCTTCTCCACCTCCAATAAATGGGTTAAAAAGTCATTATATTTGTGTACGGAGGACTACAACCTCGTGAATTGATGTCATTAGATTTTAAATTACCACTTATAATAATTGGAAATAATGATTGATTTATTATTTATATATTATATTAACATATTATAATTCTTTTATTATTATTATATCATAAATAAATTTATTCATTCCATTTATTGGGAATATGATAATTTCACCCATGTGTATTTCAGAATACAATCGCGCGAAGCGACGTGATTCGCTCATGCTTTACATGAAAGATAATAAGGTTAAATGTAATGATTAGATATGATATAAATGAAATAATTATGATATTTATGAAATATTTATAAATATAAAAACATAATATATATTATTTTATTTGTTTTATTTGTTTTTCACTCAGTGAAAGATGATAACATAACTAATCTATGTGTGGCTACCACCTTCACAAAGCAATGTGACTCTCTTTTCATACCCACACCACATGTTTGATATGTATAACTATATTTGAAGAAATAAATTGTTTCATGATATTGTAATCATTATTTAAATATATACGATATTTTTTACCTCCTTTTCATAATGATCATTTAAAAATAAAAATGTTACTCATGCTTATCTAAGGCATGTCGTCTCCTTGATCATAATGTACATCAATTATCCAAACCACCTTTCATGATTGTTATTAAAAGTATATTTTATGTATAAATATGATAATAATTTCATTATTATTATTATTTAAGTGATCAAACCATGATCAAATTAATAGGTATGAAAACAAAAAATCAAAACATCTTTGAAAAATAAAGCAGTTATTACACAAAACGTGACTTTGACATAGAATTTTCAATAAAAAGGTAATAAAAGAACATTATTAAATCATATATGGTATGATGTATATATTTTGTTTTATGAAATAAATTTACAATTAAGTTATATTTGTTATACATTAGGTTTTAATGAGTTCTAAGGAAGTCAAGACTTAAGATAAAGGATTTTCGTCTCACTTTTTAATTCGATAAGACACATGTCATATTCACCACCTATTTATTTTATATAGAATATAAAAAACCTATGAATTGATATTATTATGATTATAAATAAAAATATTGGGGTTTACATATCCAATTGAGTATCCCACATTCATGTGGTTTACGATTCAAAAGTCAACAAATCAGTAATCGGTTTTTGTCTCAATTTTCCTACTTTGAGACACACACCATGTTCTCAATCTACATTCTACCACCATGTGCATATAAAACCAATTTTAAATGTAATATCATGAATTTATATATCCTTATTATATTTTATTTTCAATTTTATTTTATTTATTTTATAGTTTTTATTATTCAATATTACTAAAGTGGTAAGGGTGTTAGGTTAAAATCTCATTGGTTATCAGGATTCGTTATGATTAACACTCCAATATTGACATATCAGGATATACCTCTCAATAATTCTCATTAATTTTATTATCCTATGTTAATTATATCAGAATGAAAATTTTATCTTTATTTTCCTCTCTTTGTGTACTTAACAGTTCAAAAAAGAATGTTTTTAAGAAAAATTATCTTTTCAATTGAAAAAATTTTTGCATCCACAACTATGTTTTTTGAAAAAGTTTTCCAAAAAATTTTAAACATTTTATCAAAAATATTAATTAAATACATTTTTACCCATGAATTAATTTTTAAAAAAAATTTTAAGATGAATCTTTATGTCCTTTTCCAAAAAATTTCTCATTTGGATTTTATGGAATTTGTGAAAGGAATTTTTTTTTTTAACAAGTACATAATAAATGAAAATTACTACTATCATAACCATTATTTTACTTGAATATTAATTTATATGTTTTCATTTTTATTTTCAAATAATATTAATTTTAAAATGATTTATTTTTTAAAAATTGTTTCTTAAATAGGAAATGATATTTTCCGTAATATTGTTTTAAAATATTCTTAAGGCTTCCTTTATAATTTATAAATGTTATTTTCAAAGAAAATGATTTTAAAAATTTTTAATGCTTTAAAAATATATTTTCAAAGAAAGGTTATTTTCGTTAAAAAAAGTCCCAAGTGATATTTCAAAATCATTTGCTATCTAATATGATATACTTTGACGTAAATTATTCTTTTTTGGGGATATAAACCAAGGATACCATTGTTATTATTTCAGTAAATGGTTTTTGATTACGGTGGTATATTGTTTATGAAACCCACTTCCTTCCCATAGGTTATACCATAATACAATTTTAATGAATCCCGCTTCTTTTTCCATGGTTCATCCTATAATGAAATGAGGAAATAATTATGAAACGTTTCTCTTTTTCACATGAAAATATGTGATGAAATGTTTATGAAACCTATTTAATTTCATGGGTTCTAATAAGATTATTGTTTTATGATATTTTAAAACATGTATTTAGGATTATCATTATAATAAATTGGTTATTTTATAACCAAGGAACGTTGTTTCATTGTTAACAAATATGGGTGGGACCTATATCTCCCTTTAATGTGTTAGGTAAAGAATTATATCTCAAGACATTGATAGGACTGGAACGAGGAGTAAAATCAAATCAGTAAGGGACTTTTTCCACTATGATGGTTTAAGGAGTGAACATTGACTAAAATTATGGTCTAGGGAAAGAACCCACTCTACTGTTAGGAAAGGGATTCAACTGGGGATGGTGGTGTCTCCCACCCAAGAGGTCTATCCAGCGAAAGGGAGGGAACAAAGGTGGTTATCTCAATCCTGGAGCAAGTACATGAGTGGTTAGCTGAATCCTAACAAGTTTTGAATGTCTTGGTGAGTATCCTACACATAAGATTTTATATTCTTATGTGTGTTCCAAAATTCTATGTCTTATTCCAATATTATGCTCTCATGGATCATTTTATTTGATTGATTTATTATTCATGTCTTATGAACAACCAATCTTTATTCCATGACCTAATATTAAGATCTTTTATATGCAAGGTATGGTTTTCAAATGTTTTGATCATGTTCACATAACCTTATTATCATGTTATTATTATATATCTCCCTTTTTACCCTCACTAAGAATCTGACCTCACCATCTCTAATCTTACGTTCCTCGGTTTATAAAGATTGGTTTTTAAGTAGGAGTAATAAAGGGGAATATCTTTATGGTATACATTGAAGATATTTAAAGAATTAAGAATATTATCTTCCACATTTCCAAATGAACTAAATAATTATGATACACATGCATGTGTTTTTGTAACATAATGAATACTCATCTAAAAAGACGTAATATCCATATATGATAAGCCTGGGTTTCTATAGTCGATATCAGAGGAAATTTTTTTGTTAAACTTTAGAAACTTTGATGAAAAAACTTTAGTTATATCCCTAGGTACATTTTTAATGATATTTATAAGTATGTCTCTATGGATAAGTATAAGGATGAGTTAAATAATAGAAAATTTCTTGGAAATTTTTTAAAGGATAGAGTGAGTGGTTTAGAAGAAATTACATCCCTATCTAGTTACTATAAGTAGATTTGTCTCTTTCATAGATATAATAAGGTGTAACAACCTTGAAAACACTGTATTTATCTAAATACGATCAAGTACTAAGGCATGACAATGAGACTTCTTTCACACATGGTTTGACACTATTTGGGGGATATTCATTGGAAATTTATAAACACTTTATGAACCATCATGCAGGATTTAAATATATGATGAATATGAATGAACAAGGTTAAAACTAAGGTTTTAGTGATTAAATAAAATGTGGCTTGATATAGACCTCCAAAATTATTTTCGAACTTTGTGATTTTCTACTATGATTAGCATTTCTCACACCATGCTTTCTAGTCTTATTCAATAGTAGGAACTAAGAGGAATCGAATTAAAATTTATTGTGATGAATGATTTGCTAATGAGAAGCGATATTGACTGATTACTAGAGTAATGAATGTTATGATTATGCCTGATCAGTTTTCATGGAACATGATTAACTATGTTTACATTAACCAACTATCATACTCAACAAAGAATAGAAGGAAATAGTTCTATGAGAGTTCAGGAGATGGTAACCATGGAGGGAATAATATTAATTTTATTATCTTTCAATAATGTGAAAATAAGCACCGAAGTGAATGTATTAGAGGAATTGGAATATATCTTGACCATAGAAAAGATGAAAAAAAAGAAATTAACTTTAAAGGGAAAATGAATAGTTTATTTAATGAAATGGTTGGTAATTTTCTCCTCCCTAAGATCTCATAGGATATATAATGCTTTAAATGTGTAAAGTTTAGGAATTATGTAAATCCATTTCTTAGGTGGAATCTCATGAAGGGAATCATAAAAGTGGTATGTGTAATGGTTACACTTCTAAGGATGAAGAGACTAAGAACGATGTGTGAAAGTAAAGAGGTGTCAGGAAATAAGATGAATAATCCAAGTTAATGGATTAAGTATGAGGTGGAATTATTTAAGTGTTATTTTATTTTAATTAAATAATTATGATATAAATAAGGATTATTCAGTTTTGATTTTTCATTAAATATTTTCAATAATATGTTAAATTGTATAGATGACATAGAAGAGTGATTTAATGTTAACGTTATATTTTTTTTCTAAAATAGGTGATTCTATAATGGTAACCCTTAATATGTTCCTCATGTTGATAAAATGGATTTTATCTTGGATTAAGAGATGATTTATATGGACAAATTAAACTGGATGGTATTCACCAAGCCATTGGAATGGTGGTTGTGAATAAGATTAAATAAATTATGAAAATATGGTTTATTCGTGTGTATAAAATGAATTCTTTGGTGACCAAATAACTATTAGTGAAAATTAAACCCCTTTGAAAATAAGATAAAATATTACTCTAAAAACTATTTTTATGTGTAAAAGTGTGTTTTATATGAATAAATTAAAACTTTATGTAAGTTATTTTAATTAAATTTATATATAATATATTTGACCAATTTATTTAACATTCATCTTATGTGTTTTACAGTTAAGAAATAATAATAAAACAAATTTTATTCTTAAATATTGTATTCATTTCGAAATTTGTTTTGTAGAATTTATATGAACTTATAATAAAATTAATTTTTGAAGATTTTATAAAATTATTTTTTAAAAAATAAACTCATTTTTTGAAATCATAATTTCAAATTATCTTTGGTTTAATTTTTTGTATTTTTCTGAAAAGTAACATTTTTTTGAATGGTGAAAAATACTCAATTTTAATTTAAAAAAGCCTTTTTGTTAATATTATTTATAATGTTCGGTTATATTTTGAATTTTTTTTAAAGTAAAATTTGCAAAGTTTTATATCTATTAATCTAATTTATGTCATCTGATTCAATTTAATATTAATTTTTTTTATAAAAACATTTCAATCTTTTGAACTTTTCCCTTTAAAAAACCTACTTTCTCGTCACATTTGTGAGATTGATTTTAAAATAAAATTTCCCACTTGTGTGAATGAAATTTTTAAAAATTTATTAAATAATTTTAATAAAAATAATTAATATTTTATAATAAGTTAACTTAAATTTTTACAAAAATGAATAGTGAATTTTGTAAAAATTAATTTTCACAATTAAGGTAAAAATGGGTTTACCTGCAGGATAAACACAAAATAAAAGCTATATTCATGACATAAAACCTATCTTTTTAGACCAAAACCTAACAAAACTACTTTAAAACCTCTCTAATATCATCTAAGAGGTTTTATTTTGGACATAAATCTAACCTAGGAATTTTTTAGTGCCAACCTAAGGAGGACACACAATGATTAGGAAAATTTATTCAACAAGCGTCTTTAATTTATTTATTTCTCCACCTATTTCAATTATTTTTAAACCATGAATATATAATAGAATATATGTCTTATATCTAGTGGTATGGTTTTATAATAATTTAATGATCTAAAACCTTCTCTACATCCATCAAATGGGAAACGAATTCATCGTTCATGTGTACGGTTGAAAAATGCCTCGCAAACTGATGTCATTCATTTTTTCCACTAACACATCTAAAAGTTGGAAATAATGATTGATTTATTATTTATATATAATTTTTTTGATATTATTATTCTTCCGTAATTATTATATCATGCATAATTGTATTATTTCCATTTTTGGGAATATGATAACATCACTCGTGTGTGTGGCGCACTATCGTCACGCAAAGCGATATGATTCGTTCATGTTTTACATGGAAGGTGATAAGAATAAAGTTAATTATTTTATATGATATAAACGGAATATTTATTATATTTATGATATATTTATAATTTTTAAGGATAATATATATCATTTTTTGAGTACCATTTCACTCAATGAAAGATGATAAGGCCGCAAATGTATGTATGGACTACCGCCTTCATGAAGTGATGTGACTCTATTTTCATCACAACACCACATATATGATATATATAAATATATTTAATGAAATAATATTTTTCATGATATTATTATCATTATTTAAATATAATATATTACTTACCTCCTTTCCATAATGATCCTTTAAAAATGGTAACATTACTCATGCATATGTATGTCCTACCATCTTCGTGATCGTAACATACTTCATTACTCAAAAACAAATTTCATGATTGGTATTAAAAGTATATTTTATGTATAAATTGGAAAATTATTTCATTATTGTTATTATTTAAGTTATTTAACCATGATAAAAGTGATAAGATTGAAAATAACAAATCCAGACTTCTATGAAAAACAAAGCAGTAATTACATGAAAGGTGACTCTAACATAGAATTCTTGATAAACAGGTAATAAAATCACATAGTAAGTCATATATCATATGATATATATAATTATGGTTCTGTAATAAATGTATAATAAAACTATATTTATTAAATATATGATTTTAATTTGTGAAAATCAAGTCAATATTTAACGTAAGTACTTTACATCTCACTTTTTACTTCTGTGAGACACATGTCATATTTACCACCTATTTATTTTATGTGGTTTATTTATTGAATACTAATGTATTTTATGATGAGTATATTAAAAAATATTGGGGTTTACATATCCATTTCAGTATCCCTCTTTCATGAGGTTTACAGTTCCAAAGTTAATAAATCGACAAAGGATTTTGTTTTTCTCAATTTACCTTCTTTGATAAACATGTAATATAGTGATACTATATTCTTTAATGAGGTGTATATACAAACCATTTAGAAATTAACATCATGAATTTATTTATCCTAATGATATTTTAAGTTCTATATTATCTTATTTATTTAATGGCGCTTATGATTCAAGGTTACCAAAGTGGTAAGGGTTTTATGTTACAATCTTATCATTTATAATGATTGTTTGTGATTAAGTATAGAACATTTATATATCTTGATCTAACTCTCAATAATTCTCATGAATTTTATTATCGTATTTTTATTCCTTGATAATACATTTTTTCCCTTATTTTTCTCCCTGTTTCTAAAAAAGAGTTCAAAAAATATTGTTCTTAAGAAAAATCATTTTTTCAGTCGAAAATACTTTTTAAAACCACGTTTTCTAAAAAAAATAAAAATATTTTTAAAATTTATTTAAAAGGATTTATTAAAAAAATAACAAATTTTTAAATTTAAAAAAAAATTAAAAGGAATATTCATGTCTTTTTTGAAAACAATACTCATTTGGCATGTATAGAAAATGTGAAAAGAATCTTTCTTTAAATATGTACGGTATAATTGAAACATCCCACCATTATGACCATTATTTTCCATGAATATTCCATTATATTTTTCAAGGTTATTTTAAAACAAAATTATTTTCAAAATATTTTATATTTTATAAAAAAATCAAGTATGAAAGGATATTTTCCTCAAAAAATGTTTTAAATGATTTTTAAATGTTAAATTATACGTTTCCCATGTTATTTTCAAAGAAATATATTTTAAAAATATTTTATGATTTAAAAATTGTTATTCAAATAAATTTTATATTATTTAATAAACTTCCCATGTGATATTTAAAAATTCTTCAAGTTCTAAGATAGGACTAGTATGGTGAGTGAAATTGGTTCAGTAAGGGACCTTGTACACTATGATGGTCTTGGGAGTGAACCTTTACTAACATGATGGTCTAGGGAGTGAATACATTCTACTATGTCGAAAGGGATTCCACTTTGGATAGTTGTGTTTCCTTCCCATGAGGGGCAGCCACTAAAAATGAGGGTATACTAGTTGTTATCCCACGGATGAAGTAGGTACAGGAGTAGTTTTCCCAAGACTAACATGTTATGAATGTCTTGGTGGTTAGCCTTGACATAAGACTATTTATGCTTGTGTGTATTCCATAATTATTTGTCTTATTCAAAAGATGTGATATCATCGCTCAAGTTATTTAATTCCTTTAGGATTCATCTCTTATAAACTAAAAATATTTATTTTATGACTCAATATTATGATCCTTTATATAAAGGAAATTGTTTTAAAATTTTATTCTTATTTTTTCATACCTTATTCTCTTGTTATGCTTATTTATCTACCCTATTTAACCTCATTCAGCATATATGATCACTATTTTTTATTTTTCCCTTCCCTAAATTTTGAAGAATTATTTTAAGTAGGAGTGACAAAGGGGAAGACATTTATGTGATACATTAAATATCTTTTCATAATTAAGTACTTTGTGTTCCATGTTTCTAAAGGAAATAAACTATTATGGACCTTAGTCATGTGTTTTCATAATATAATGAATATTCATCTTAAAATAAATAATATCCATGTATGAGAATCCTGGGAATCTAAAGTTAATTTTGAAAAATGGTTTAGTTAAGCATTGGATACCTGGATGAGTAAACATTAATGAGATCCCAAGGATATTTCTAATGATATGTCAAATGATGACACTATGTATGAGTTAGAGTATAGGAAAACGTCCATGAATTTTGGTAAATTATAGAGTGATTAGTTTCCAATAAATTACATCACTTACTCGATAATAAAAGTGGATATGGATCAAGAATATATATACTTAGTGATAACAACCCTGAAAACACCATATTGAGATAAACTTGATCAAGAATTGGAGCATGATAATAGGCTTTTCTATACACCATGTTAGACACACTTGAGGGATATGATTTGTAAATTCAAAAACTCTTTATGAAACTTCATAGAATATTTAAATAGATGATGAATATGAATGAACAATGATAAAACTAAGATTTCCAAGATTAAATAGAATGTGTCTTGATTTATAACTCCTAATTGAATTTTTAGACTATGTGATTTTCCATTATGATTTTATTTTCTCAAAATATACTTTATGTTCTTAGTCAATAGAAGGAGTAGAAGTAATTGGATTAACATTGACTATGATATATTATTTGTTGATAAGATCCCAGATGGGATGATGAATGGAGTGACGTTTTTTGTGATAATACCTAATGATTTTTCACAGAACATGATTAAAAACATGTGCCGTTACCAACTTTGAGACTCACCAAATAAAATAATGAAATAGTTCACTAATAGTTCAGGTGATGGTAACCATAGTGGAATGAGTATTTTTTCCCTATATGTAAAAAATGTAGAAAGAAGAACCCAAGTGAATGTCTCCAAATAACTAGAAGATATAATGGATGTGGAAAAGATGGTACGAAATCAAGTGAAAATAAAGTCAAAATTAAATGTTATGTTCATACAATGGATGGGAATATTGGTCTCTATAAGATATGATTGAATATTGAAATCTATAAATATGGAAGTTATGGGAATTATGAAAATTGATAACCTCAGGGGTTGAGATCATGAAGGAAATCATAAAGTTGGTATGATTAATGATTACATTGTGGAAGATGAAGATTCTACCAATGACATGTGAAAGGAAATATGTATTAGAGAATAATATAAGGAAGACTAGTTAATGGATTAATTATAATGTGCAATAATTTAAGTGTTTATTTATTAGAATTCAATAATTATGAAATATATAGGGATTTTTCAGTATATGTTTTTAATTAAGTATTTGAAAGAATGTGTTTAATGGTGCTGATAACCAAGAAAAGTAATATAATGTAATGGTTATTTTTTCATTGAAAAAAATGATTATGGGAAGGTAACCCTTAATATATTTCTAATGTTTAGAAAATAAATTTAATCTTGTATAAAGATATGATTTATATGGATAAAGTAAATTGGACAGTATTGGTGACCTCATAAATGATAAAATATTTGTTGACAAAGAGACTTGTGTTATCATTGATTGATTTTACAACATTATTGGATCTGTAGAATAAATTCCATAATAAATGGTTATATTATAGGAATGGGGAATAATGTATGATTTTAATAAGGCATTATGGAAATTTAGGTTATTACCATGTTTCAAAACAATACATGATGAAGGTATTCATATGTTTATTATGTTACAATTAAGAGACAGTTAATAGTGTATGGGGGACTAATGTAAGTTGATTTTGGAAATTTAATTACCTTCATTATAAAGTTCAGTAATTTAATCTTTTTAGTGGTTCATAATGGTGGCCAGTTATGGAATGGTTTATGTTCAATTTTGGATAAGGTTTTAAATATTATTGTATTACCTCACTATATGAAGATTAATCCATATTGGATAACCAATTTTAACTTTTCATAACTAGATAAAGAATTAATGAATTATCATTTTATTAGGTATATTATGATCTGCTAGAGCTTCAAGAATAAAAAATTCACCTTCATTTCCATGAGTAAGAGACTATGTTTAAATTGATTAAGGTAAAAAAAAGGATCAGATTATTATTATGAAATTGAACCAAATAAAGAAAATATATCTTCTCATGAAAATTCTTAAAATAAAATATTTCCATACTATCAATAATTTTATGATATCAATGAACTTTTTCAAACCTATTTGGTCTATGGAGTTATGTTAATTAACTTTATTTGTATCTCCCACTTTCGTGTGATCAATGTTCTCTATCACTCTATCGGTATTTGGGTGTTAGTTTTCCCTTTTATGTCTATGTTTTCACTTCCCACCTATATTCTCCCATTTGGAAACCTAGTAGTTTTTATTATAGATAAATTATTAAAATCCCTTTCTATTTTTAAAGATGATGTTTTATTGAACCTATTTATGATGTTGGTTTCTATGAAGTAATTTTTTAATGTTAAACCTTAGATGACAGAGACAAAATTTGAGGGTGAAATTCATTTTAAGGGCGGTAGAATGTGACACCCTGGGTTTTTTTGATTTTTTTTTCAAATTAATTAAATATTTTTTTTATTTAAAAACAACAAAAATTCAAGATTGAGTTACACACAACACTAGTTTTTTCTTTAATTGAAATCAATAATGAGCTTATCTTGCATTACATGTCAAACTAAGTCTAAATGAAACATGACATATTATTAAAATATTATTATGATAGTTTTCACCTATCAATTGGAATTGTGATTATGAATAAGAATAAATAAATTATGAATATATTATTTAAAAAAGTATATAAAATGAATTAATTATAGTCCAACTAATTATAAATGAAAAAAACCATCTTGAAAATAAAAGGAAATCTTTCTCTGAAAATAAACTTTTATACACGTAAGTGTGTTTTATATAAATAAAATAAAAAAATCAATTTTTGTTAATTATTTTAATGAAATTTATATATTATATATTCAACCAAGTTTTTAACATTGATATTATGTGTTTTCTAGACATGAAATAAGAATAAATCTAATTTAATTCTAAAAAACTATATTTTTCTAAGAAGCAGTTTTGTTAACTTTCTCTGTACTTATAATAAAATTAATTTCTGAAAATTTTAGAGAATTAATTTAAAAAATAAAATAAAAATTTTTAATTCATATTTCCATAATTATCTTAGGGTTAATTTTTTGATTTTTAATTTAAGATTCATTTTTTGATGAATAGTTAAAAATACTGAATTTTAATATAAGTGTCTTTTTGTTTAAATTATTTACAATGTTAAATTATATTTTGAATTGTATTTAAAGATAAATTAGTTCAATTATATATCAATTAATCATATTTTGGTACTTTTAATCAATTTCATGTTTAATTTTGATATAAAAACATTTCATCCTTTTGAACTTTTTCTCTTTAAAAAATCGTTTTCGCATCGCTTCTGAGGGATTACTTTTAAATTATCACTTTCCCAATTATGTGAATAGAATTCAGAAAAACTGATTCCTTATTTTTAATCAGTATAATTTATAATTTCTAATAATTTCAAATCAATTTTTGAAAAAAATTAATAGTGAATGTAGTAAAAGTTAATTATTGCAGTTAAGGTAAAAATTGGTTTATATAGGGGTTAAACTAAAAGGATAAGGGTAAAAATACACTATATTTCTGTTTAAAAACAATTTTATGAGAATATTTAGACCATTAAACCTATAAATTTTTTTAATAGCCTAATTTTTATCCTTTTTAAATATTAAAAACATGGAAGCACTTATTTATTTTCAAAAATGGCAAGTGTTTCCTCTCCCCCACTTATAAAGGCCCACCCTCTCACCTCTATTATTCGCATCATAAAACCTACTTGGTTCAGAAAAGACTGGCCAGAATCACTTATAAAATTCTATCCTATAATTCCAAATTCCTCATTTTGGACATAAATTCAACGTAGGATGTCTTTAGTAAAAATCTAATGTGGGCTCGAAGAAGAGGTAATGTTCTTCAATGAGTGTCTTTATTTTATCTATTTCTCCACATCATTAAATTATTTTTAAAGCATGATGATATAATAATAAATGTATATTAAATATAATATTATTTCTTTTATAACAATTTAATGACCTACAACCATATCCACTTCCATCAAATGGGTTATTAAATCATCATTCATGTGTATGGAAGACTATCAACTCATGAACTGATATTATTCATTTTTCCCATTACCACCTCTAACGGTCAAACATAATGATATATTTATTGTTTATATTTTATATTTATAATATTATTATTCTTATATAATTATTATATCACACATTCCTTTATTATTTCTATTTTTCTGGTATATGATAACATCACTCATTTGTACGGGGGACTACCGCCTCGTGAAGCGATGTGATTCATTAATGCTTTAAATGGAAGGTGATAAGGGTAAAATAAATTATTATAAGTGATATACTTGACATAATTATTAAATTAATGAAATATTTATCATTCTTAAAATATAATATATATAAAAAATTTCTTACCATTTCACTCAATAAAACATGATAATGTCGCTCGTCTATGTGTGGACTATCGCCTTCACGAAGCGATGTGACTCTCTTCTCATCACCACACAAAATGTATGATATATATAAATATATTTAAAGAGATAATATTTTTTTCATGATATTATTATAATTTTGAAATTATATTATATTCTTCACTACATTTCTATAATGATCATTGAAAAATGGAAATGTTACTCACGCGTACATACGACCTACCGTCTCCATGGTCGTAACATATGTAATTTATTAAAACCATATTTCATGATTGGTGTTAAAAGTATATTTTATATATAAATATGGTAATTTTTTATGATTATTATTCTGTAATTTATGAAACCATGATCAAATTAAGAGGATCCAAAATGAAAAATCAAAACTTATATGAAAAAGAAAGTGGTTATTAACCAAAATGTGACTTTAACATAGAATTGTTTAAAAAAGGGTAATAAAATTACATAAGAAACTAATATAAGTTATGATATATATAATTATTGTTATGTAATAAATTTAAAATAAACATATATTTATTATATAGGAGGTTTTAATGAGTTGTAAGGAAGTCAAAACATAAAGTAAGCAATTTCAGTCTCACTTTTTACTTCTAGGATACACATGTCATATTCATAACCTATTTATTTTATGTATCATTTATAATTACCATGAATTTATTTTATAATTCTACTATAGAAAAATATTTTGGTTTACATATCCATTTTATTAACATTATTTCATGTTTTTTACGGTCTAAAAGTTAAAAAATCGATAATGGATTTTTGTTTCAATTTTCTTTCTTTGAGACAAAAGTTATGTGTTGAACCTATATTATTTCATGAGGTGTATTAATAGAACCTTTAAATTTTAATATCATAAATTTATTTATCTTGGTGATATTTTAAGTAAAATTTTATTATATATCTTTTCTATGACTTATAATTCATGGTTATTAACATTGTAAGGATTTTATGGTACAATCTCATAGTTTATCAGGATTAATTATGATTAAGCCACTAATGTTGATATATATTGATCTAAAACTAAATAATTCCCATTTATTTTATTATCCTTTAAATAATCCATGAGAATACAAGTTTTGTCTTTATTTTTCTCTATTTATATATTCAATAGTTCAAAAAATAATGTTTTAAGAAAAATCATATGTTTGGTTGAAAATAAGTTTTCTTCCAAAACCTTGTTTTATAAAAAAAATTAAATTATTATCAACATTTATTTAAAATAATTTATTAATGAAATTTTTATCCACGATTGAAATTTAAAAAAATATTTTAAAATAAATCTTCATCTCATTTTCAAATACAATGCATGATTTTATTTTACTAAAAATATAGAAGAATCCTTTGTTTTAACATGACTGACATGAATGAAACTTCCCATCATCATGGCCGTTATTTTTCTTGAATAATTCTTTAAACTTTTTTGATATTATGTTCAAAAAAAATTGATTTTTAAATTGGTTTATATTTTAAAAAAATCCAATAAGTAAGGATATTTTCCTCGTGAAAGGTTTTAAATGATTTTGAAAATCATTCTTATAAGTTTTTAAGGTTATTTTCAAAGATAAGTATTTTGAAAATGATTTATGTTTTAAAAAGTTATTTTCAAAGAAAGGTAAGTTTCCTATTGAAATGTCACAAATGATCTTTCTAAATTATTATCCATCTGAGATGATGTCCTTTGATGTAGATTATTATTTTTTATGGATATGAACCAAGGATATCATTCTTATTCTTTCAATAAATATTCATGTTTATGGTGGCATGAGTTTTATGAAACCTACTTATTTGCCATAGGTTATAGCATGATAATTTTTTTTTGAAACCCACTTCTTTTTCCATGGTTTATACTATGATGAAATAATCACATGATTATGAATCATATATCCTTTACATAAGTTAAGATATAATGAAATGTTTATGAAACCCATTTCATTTCATGGATTGTGATATGATATTTTTTTTACGGTTTTTTGGCACACATATGTATGATTTTCATTATGAGAAGGTTACATTATAACCAAGGATAGTGGTTATGTGATTTCCAAATATGGTTGTGACCTATATCTCCCTCAAATGCATTAGGTAAAGATTTATATTTCATGAGATATATAGGACTGAAATGGGGAGTGAAATCAGTTTAGTAAGGAACTTTTTCCACTATGATGGTCTTGGGAGTGAATGTTCACCAACATGATGCTTTGGGGAGTGAACTCATTCCAATATGAGGAAAGGGATACCATTGGGGGTGGTTCTTTATCCTTACCAGGAGGTGTAGACACTAAAAAGTAGGGTATATATGTGGTTATCCCAATCCCAATGCAGGTACGTCGGTGGTTATCCCAAGCCTAACATGTTATGAATGTCTTGTTGGTTATTATTAATATATGATTTTCTATGATTATCTATATGCTAAAAATTTTTTATTATACTAATGATATTCTCAAATGTCTTATGTTCTTTGATTACATTATGATTCATATCTTATGAACTTCAAATATTTATTCCATTAATCAATATTATGATCTTTGAAATGCAGGGTGTGGTTTCAAAATGTTATGCTCATGTACTCATACCCTTATTCTCATGTTATGATTATGTATCCCCCTTTTTACCCTTACTGAGAATCTGAACACACCATTTATTATATTCCTTTCCCAAGGTTATGTTGAAAAAAATTAAGTAGGATTACTAAAGGGGTAGATATTTATTGGAATTGTTAAATATCTTTACATAAATAAGAATATTTTCTTCCAAGTTTCCAAAGACACTAAAATATTATGGTCACTAGGTGTGTGTTTGTGTCATTTAATGAATATTCATCTAAAAAGATGTAATATTCATGCATGAGAATCCAAGTTCACTATAACCTTTTCTACTCAACCTTAACTCTATAGAGATACATGCTCAATAACATCTCTCTTCATGTTATCCCACCAGAAATGATCCTTAAGGTCTCTAAATATATTCCTAATACAATGATGAATAGATAATTATGAGCTATGAGATTCATCTAATGAATCATTCTTCAACTCTAGTATAACCAGGACAAATACTCTAATCCGGAATTTTATCATGCCATTATAATCAAAGATGATCTTAGGAACATTTATCACCATCTTTTACTACAACACATCTTCCTTTTGTGACTGTTTAATCTTTACATGGATCGATGGTTAATCACTAATTTGAGAAGGATACTATTTATCCCCTTCCTTTTCTATTTTTAGGTTTATCCTTTACAAATTAAAAAATATTAGATCTTTTTTATCATCATCATAGATAATCTTCCATGATCATTTCAACTCAAATCATTTTACACCTTGTTCACCTTAAAATAGTGGTAATGTATTTAACTATAATAATCATTAATCAAATCCAACCATCTTCTTTGATGTATATTCAAATATTTATGGGAGAATATATAATTTGAAATTTTATCATCTATATATATTTATCACATTGTTCTCTATAAATATAATACCATTATACCTTCAATGTAAAAATTACCATTGTTGAGTCATTGTTATGTGTTGGGTAATTTTTATCATGTGACCCTAAATAATGAGAGGTATAATATAACACTATTTCACTCTGTATAAGAACACATCCCATTCCCCTATTTTATGAATCATTGAAAATTATAGACCCTCTCTACTATAAGGTAATTTTAGTACAGATGTAGTATCCAATGTTCCCTTGAGATCCCTGAAATTTTCATTACATTCATCAATCCAAAGGAACTTGGATCCATTATTTTCTAACTTAGTGATTGTATTAGAAAACCAGGATAAATTTTCCCCAAATTATTCATAATATCCATCAAATCCAAGAAAACTATAAATCTCATTCATAGTAGTTGTTCTGGGCCAATGATCAATGACTTCAATCTTAGAAGGATATACTTATATAGCCTTTATTTTGATCATGTTTCCCAATAATGATAATTTATATAACTATAATTCACAATTAATGAATTTAAAATATATTTTCTCCTTATTCAGAGTCTTCAACACAATTATAAACTGATCTTCGTGATTTTTTTTCTCTTAGAGTATATAATAATATCATATATAAATACTACAATAAATTGACTAGCTCAATCCCTAAAGAATACATTAATTAAATTCATGAAGATAATGAGGGTATTGGTAAGTACAAATAGAATTAATATAAATTCATAGTGTTGATACCTCATATGTGAGGTTGTCTTATGTATGTCTTCGCTATTTAAAATTAGTTGATGGTATCCTGAATGAAGTTCAATCATGGAAAATTATTTAGCACATATAGTTGACCAACTGAATCATCAATATAGAGTAAGGATGCTTATTCTTGATACTGATATTGTCATCTTCATGATAATCAATGAAATATTGCATTGAACCTCATTTATTTTTAAGAAATATAATGAGTGCACCCCATAGTGAGGCACTATGAAAGATGAATCTCTTATATAGATTCCCTTAGAGTTTCTTTTTGAAATCCTCAAACTCAATCGGGGGAATTTTTAAAGATTTTTTGAAATTGATGTCGTACCAGATATGAATTCTATTGAAAAAAACATTAAAATTCATAAGAAGACTATAAAACTATTTAGGAAGACGTCAACAAACTCCCATATATTAGAAATATCTTTCATGTTGAGTTTATTCATAACCATTATAGATAAATACCCTTTATGAGTAGAAATTAAGACCCATAGAATTGAAGTAATTTACATTGGAATCACGTATTCATCCTCACAACAATAAATGATCAAAGGTTTATTAAGAATATGAAATGTGACTTCCATACTTTGGAAATTGATATGGGCTCTATATAGAGGGATCCAATCCATTTGAAAAATCATATAAAATTCAACTAGAGGGAGAATAAAAATATTAGGATTAATCACATTCCTAGAAACATTAATCATAGAAAAATCATATACTTGTGATGCTTTCAACATACCATTCGGAGTTTTCACTACGAATTCAATATCTAATTGTTGAGTTGGTAAAGGGATACCCATAGAAAATTATTCACATATAAAATAGTTGGTAGAATTATAATCAAATAAGATGTTACCAATTCTAGGGTGGTTGATAATTGTACCTTTACAAACTTTATTCTCATAGCCCATATTTTCAATAGTGATCACATTTGATTTCCCTTTTTCTTCAGGATTAAGATTTAATTGACATTAATTATCATCATCGACCCTTATATTCAAGAAATAGTTCTCATATTTCTAATAATTTTTTTATTTCAATCATTAGAGTGTGGGTGGTGCATTCTGTAGATATTTATCCCCATTTACAACATGAGATAAAATCTTCTCATCACTTTGAAATTTTTTTCCTAATGACATAATTTTCTACTCTTAATGAATTCATTATTACCATTAATAAAATTTCCATCAAGTTTATTTCCACACTTATATTATAAAGTAAGACCAATCTACTTACCTCTACAATTTTAAATATTATAATTTCCTTTTAATTTCATCTTTATATTCTTATCAAAACCATGGGAATGATGGGTGACTCTAACATCCATTTCAACCTTAGGGAGCATCAAATGATTTATTCATTGATCCTAAAGTATCTTATGGATAACACCTTTCAAAGATTTGGTTTTAAGCCACTAAAGATTTGACCAATATTACTTCCTAGTTCAATGATAATACCAGAAGTGTACCTCACAAGTCTTGAAAAATATTCCTCATAGGTAAAAAATGATTCATTATACTTTTTATTTAGCTTAAATAATTTATTCTCTATTTTCACATGAAAAAACATGAGGAAATTTTTTATTGAAAAAAACTATTAAACTCAACCACTCCATGGATTCAATTTCTTTCTATTTCCATATTTTCTTGATAAGAGTCCTCCATTTATCATATTTTCCTTCTTAAAAATAAACAAATAAAATTAATTTTTTAGGCTTTAAGAACTGGTGAATAAATAATATCATTTCAATGGTAAGGATCCTTTTCTTATAAATAATTAGATAAACAGAGCCACTAAAAAATGTTTCATGTTTCATAATGAAGGATTAAACAAAATGTTTTTCCCTTCTTTTCTCATATGGATGCCAAGAATTATTTGTAGATTATGAAAGCTTCATAAGCATAACAAAAATATTTTTCATTCCATTCCCCACAAAATTAAGTTACTAAAGAGAATAATAATTTCATTTTATATCACATTAAATATTAACATGATCACTCATGATTCTAGCCATGGAATAAAATAAAAAAAATAGGATGAGAAACAAAAATCAAAGTGAGTAATCATATAATCCAAAAAAACATAGGTTGTCTAAATCATGACACCTTTTTTTCCAATATATGACACTTCAAGTTCATTGCATATCAACATGTATTATCATAGGTTTTCATAGATTTTATCCTCTCATTCATCATAATCGTTTATAAAGAAAATATTAATTAACTCATGAAAATAACTTGGGAGTGTCTATCGGGGTGTATATTCATAGGCCCACTCATCATGAGCTAGTGATGATCGAGTTAACACCCAATCCACCCATTTTGCAGTTTTTACCCCTATGTGCATCTACACCATAGCCACATCCACTTTCTAGTATCCATATAGGGATGTATTTTCTAGGAAAACAATAAAAATAACCTATTTGACAAATCTTTAGGATATTATCTGATAATTAGACTTATCCCCGGGATTTTTAATAATTTTCTATTAAATTAATCTCAAAAAATATCTAAACCCTACTCTAATTCTAATTGAGGTGAACCCAATATTACATAAAAAATATTACATCATTTTAGATGAATATTAAATTCATATCATAATGATGAATGGGGTAGAGATATAAATTTTTATTATCTTTGAAGACTAGATACATTATCATCTTATTTCATAAAAGGAATCAAATATCTATCTCTAACATCTCCCATAAATTTCTTCTCACATAGTACACTTCTTATTCATGCCATACATAAAATCATTATTTATAACATAACGTAAGTAAACATGAGAAAGGGTTCAATAAAAATCTTAATAAAGTTATACATGGGAGATATCATAAAAAATCATATATAATCATAACATAAATATAAGGGTTTGAGAATATGAGATTGACTTCTGAAAATCATACCCAAAAATTCATAGATCATAATCATGGAATAAGTATTTGGGATAACATAATACCTTAATCACAAAATAATTAAAGATCATAAACCATGATATCATATCATACAAATATTAACATTCCATAGAGATTGTCATAAAAAGTGTGTCTCAATAATAATTATAGAAATATTATGTTAAGGCTACCCACCAAGACATTACTTATATGTTTGGATATGATGAACACCCATAATTCTATTTTGGTGTTGGGATATCCAATGGTGTACCCTTTGAGATCACAAAACATTAATAATTACCAAATTAAATGGTGTTATGTATTTATCCCATCCTAAAAAACATAATCCATTCATATGTATTCCATAAGATCATGAAAAAATTCATCATTTCGGCATTGCTTAACCCATGGAAAAGAAAATGGATTTCATCAATAATTCATCATCATAATCATAAATCATCTATAGAATGAATAAATAAGGTATCATTGGATCATATCCACGATAAACAATATGTAACATCAATGGATTTTGTCAGAGATGAAAATACCATTAAGATCACTAGGAATATTTATTAAGGAAAATACCATTTTTATTTTGAAATAATTTATTTAAAAACATAAAAATACATAATATTAGGAAACATGTTTTATTTAAAAATAATCATGGAATGTTTTGAAGTAATATTTAATGTAAATAATATTCATGAAAGTAGGAAATTTGTTCCATGCGGTAAATGTTAAAACAAATAATTCATTCACACCTTTGATAAAAAGTACCTATTTTAGAAAATGATAAGACCCTTTTTAAAATTTGAATATAAATTAAAAATATGGATAAAAAGGAATTTAATAAAACATTAAAGAATAATAAAAGCATTCTTGAATAAAATTAAACAAAATATGGACATATAAGTAAATTTTCTCCAACCAAATAAAGAAATTGGTTTTCCATAAAAAACATATTTCATACTTTTTAGTACTTAGAGGGAGGAAAATAAAAGGAATTTTTTAAATTTCCATAAATAGCTATAGGAGAAGAAAATATCTATGATTTTTGATATATGTATTATACAATTTAATCATAAAAAATTTAAACATAAACAATCCTGATAAAAGTGAGATTATAACATAAACCCATACCTCATGTATAACTTGCTTAATTGGATCTTTTAACCTCTTGTATAATAAATTTAAATTTATTATACTTATATAACGGAATCATATTAATAATTATGATATCATACATGGTTTTCTTATAAAATATTATCACTCATTCATTAATAATATTTGATTATCATCATTATTTTGGGTGTTAACAGCTTCATTTTTCAATTATGTTATGATTCGGTAGATATGGTCCTTGATTATTGATCATTATTCTATCATCCCTAGAATTTAAATCATGATGTAAGTGTGAGAACTTGGTTCTTATTTGTGGTAGGGATCCTTTGTTTCATCGATTATTGGTTTAAATTTTTAAATATGTCCCAAGATATATTCCCATTGAGGTCATAAAGGTATCATGGATTTTCTAGGATGGTACAGAGCCCGAAAACTGAGTTTTTGCAAGAAAAATGAATAGCTCATGGTTAGTTCAAACCATCTAGGGTAGGATGAATGGTCAGAAAACCCATACAAAGCATGGGCATGGATAAGGGGAAGGCCGCATGGTTAGCCCAAACTATGCAATTTAGCCCACACGACTGTGCAGAAACCTCTACAATTTTGACTGTGGATAATTGCCTCATTGGTTCAGTGTTAGTCAACCCATGCAGTTAAACTGTGAACTATGCCCCTTCCTATAGCTAACCATGCATGGTTAGAACATGGTTTTTCAAATCATGCACATAAACTGTGAAACCCAGATATTAACCTATAAAATTATTTTAAAAATAAAACAAAATTTCACTACCCCTCCCACACAGTAGCCTCACCATTTGGAAACACCTCTTTGATCCTATTCAAGGAATCAAGAGATCGTATCCATTCAGACTCTGATTCTAGCATCGCTCGTCTTGTTGAATCCAAATCGGTGTGTTCTAAATTCCTTTTCATTCATTCTTCATTATTATGGATATAAGATGTGCTCGTTAGGTGAAAGCTAATATTCCATTTTTTTCTTCAACCATTATTTGATTTTCTCTCAATCTAAGCTAAATTAGGATTCGATGTTAGATTTGCTATAAATAATACACCTAAGGTATGTGTTATCATGTCTTTCATTAAAATTTGAGTATTTTATATATGTCATTATTCCACACACCCAATTTCTGGTCGTATATTTGAAATGAAATTAAATCATTTAGTTTCTAGGAATGGACTATGTAATTAAATATCCATATTAAATATTTTCTATTGGTTTAAAACCTTAAAATAAATGAAACCACTCTTATGGGTGTGTGTGTTATATTAATATACCACCATGGGTATCAATTGGAAATGGAATCATTTACGTGTTCTTCTTTTACCCCTTTCCTGGGATGTGAATTGTGAATTGATTTGTAAATTAAATTGATGAATTGATTTATGAATTGAATTGTGAATTGAATTTCAATATGATGTGTGAATTTTATATTGAATTGATTAATGGTAAGAGATAGATGATCAAATCCCTTGTCCAATACTATATAAATTCATGGGTAAGCATGAATTTAGCCTTATCTTGTTCATCCCATTTGAGTTAGATGGATTCAATTCCATGTAATAGGTTGTTTAAGAATGGGGATATTTTTTTAATGAGTTTCCCATGTGAGTATTTGGAAGGAAATCCCTCTATGCTTAGACAATTAATTGAGTCTCCGTCTAAGGTGAGATTGATTTGAGATGTTCCAGGTGTTTTCCTTGACATAGTTAATTAATATTTATTAAATGTTAATGAGTTTGTTAATTTATTATAAGTCATGGGTGACACATGGATTTAATGAATAATTCCATGGATGGACACAATTGTCTTGAACCTTTCTTATTCCTGAGTGATACTAGGACTCCCTAGAAGACTTCCAAGGATGGACTCTAAGGTTTAACTTATATGTTTAGTGATAAATGGATTCATATGATAATTCCATGGATGAAATCTAGTGGAATTTATCATATTTTCCAAGGGTGATACTTGATCTCTCTTAGTAGACCACTAAGGACGGACTTGAGTAAAAGTTATGTTACACAACACCTAGAGCGATACCTAGGTTCTTGAGGATCTCCATGGATTGGCTCGTAGGGTGTTCATTAATAATACACTTAGAGTGATAATTTCATTCCAATTTAAGAATGTTGAGTAGAAACTTAGGTTATAAATTGAATTATAAATGGAATGGTTTATATGATGTGTCGGCCAAGACAAAGCATAATCTGGGATTTGGTCTTGTTCATACTATTTGGATGGTCTTTCTAGGCATCCTTGATCATGTTATCATAGGGGGCATTGGTTTATGTGCCACATATCAGGATTTAATATTAAAATGAGAATGAATGGTAAATTGAACATTCTTATAACTACACAGGAATGAATGTTAATTTAGAGACTTACTTATTAAATGAAATTGATTAACTGAACTTGTTTAAAATGAGAACCTGGACCTTATAGAATTTTTTATTTTGATTAATTCCTTTACTTGTTATATTTTTCATACACACTGTTTTTATATATTTTCACTGACTGATTGGAACGTGACCTTGTGTGGTTTCCTTCTGGGATTATATCTCACACCTTGTTTGGACTGCCTTGGGCTACCCAAATGGGATATATGATTATTATTTATGGATAAGGGAAAGATCCCTTATACCGGTTCTCTATTTCTGTTTAGGTGTAGTAGCGTGGGACTAAGCTGAGTCTCATGATGTTAGCTAAAAAAATCATTTTTTGTACATTTGTTACTTATATTAAGTATCTTCCTAGTATACATATTTTGGTTGTTTGTTAGAGACATATGAAGTATCATCATTTTTTATAAGAGGTTATTTTTGACATTGCTTATATATCATTCTTCCATAATTTAATTATTTTATGGTTATTATACTGCTTTATCTACTTGAATATTATTGATTTTTTTTCACTCTGGGAAGAGTGTATAGTCTCTCCATGGACTCACCCTAGTCACCCACTCCTAGTTGGTATCTTATGGATTTCTGGGAGATATGCTTGAGGTCGTGTGGCTAACCGGTCTCGGGGCTCCTTTTAGTGGAATTTGGGTACAAGCCATTACAAAGTGGTATCAGAGGATTCTTTTTTTGATTTCATTATTGTTTGGTGAAAATATAAAGGGATAAAAAAGGAAATGGTATTTAGTAATGAATTGTGCATAGGCGTAGCTAACTCGCATATAGGAAAAAGTCTAATTTCCATGAATTCAATTATTATTTTAAAGATTTTTAATATTATAGTTTGTTTGATTCCATTATTGTGTGATGCACTTGTATTGTGAGGTTAATATTGATGTGATTCTGGGTTTTTTTATGTTTCAACCTGATGAGAAGAGGGTATTCCATCTCATTAATCATATAAGAACTTGTTATAAATCATATGTCATGAATTATTCCATTCAATTTAGGATGAATTACTTGTCGTGTGATTTTTTGATTGGTGTCATGATAGATATGCTTTCTATTGTGATAGGTATCTTAGAAAGATTTATGGTATGAAATAGGTGGATAAAACATTTTGGTTCCTAAGGAGTATGGGCCCTTAGGGTTTGGAGTTTGGTGAACTACTGGTTCAAATTTTAAAAAACTATGATATAAATTTGAAATGCATGTATTCAGATAGAAATAAATGGAAAATTGAATTGTTTAAAGAAATGATCTTGACTAGATCCAACCTTAGTAGTGGGGAATTGGTAGTGTCTCTCTATTATACCATATCAATATAACATCCATACTAGACTCGTTGAGTAGGCATTGGGGTGTGTTCTTATATAGGGATCCTTGAAATTATCATGTTTAAATATATTATTTTTTGATCTAAAAACATTGATAACCTTATCATATTTGGCATGTGTTTTTGAATTATAGTGGCATGCCGCTGTGAATACATCTGCCAGGAGGGTGGTGAAGACCACATTTCAGAGGTACTGGGCCATGGGATGCAACTAGAACCTCTAGTAGTGCCTGTTTTAGAACCAATAGATGTACCAGACATGGGTATTGAGACAGAGTTCTGTGATGGGTTCTTCTGCTTCATGTTAACTATTCTGGTTGCACCGTGACCTACCCTAATTATGGTAGAGTTAACACATGAGTTCTAATGGTATCATATGGCCAATTTTTGGGGTATGGAAGACCACAAGCTATAGATTTGTGGATAGATTCCATTTTATCAATCTTTGAGCAGCTAGATATGCCTCCTGAGATGAGGGTAAAGCTCACTATGAATATGATGGGTGATTCCACCAAGAGATGGTGGAATTTCATAAATTAGACAAAACTTCATCAAGATATGTCCTAGATTGATTTTCATACATCCTTCTATGATTAATTATATCCCAAGATGTTGAGGGCCGATAGAGCCTTGGAGTTCTTTCATCTGAAGTAGGGTACACTATTAGTTAGGGATTACACATCCTGTTTTACTAAGCTCCAGTGCTTCCCACCTATTCCGATGGGGGAAAGGTTATCTAATCTAATAAATTTAAGGTATGAAATCTCGTAATAGGTAAATTTATTTAAATTACTCATATTTATGTAATAGTCAATCATGCTCTTATCATAGGGGGTAACCTGATAGAGGTTGGAGGTGTGCTCCTGGGTAGTTCGGTACCGAGATCTGTTACTACATCAAATTGTATATGGAAGCATCATCGGGAACTTCCTTGCAGTGATAATAGTAGTCATACCACATACTCAAGTATCCAGGTGAGGTGCTACCAGTGTGGTAGGACGGGACATACAAGGCCATTGTGTATGAGGGACTCATTCGAGTACCGATCTTGCGGGAACATGTACCATCTACAACGCTTTTGTAGAATGTTTCCTTTGGCAGTTAGTGAGAGAGGGTGTGCACCAACTCCATATTCAAGAGAAGGGTCAACATATTCTAATTAAGAAAAGAGTTGGAATACATCTTTCGATGCCGATGAGGTTATGTTTGTGGCCATGTTATTTTGACCACAGTTTCATAATGACAGCACGGTGGATCTGCTCTATGTATCAAGGTTGTATCATAGGGCCACAATTCAGTCCAGATATATGCAATGAAACAAACCATTGATGAGAAAGATCCTATACATTTTACTATCATAGGTTCTATTCTAGTAGCCTCTACATAAGCTTCTATATTTTTTATACAGGGGCTTCTCATAGCTTTATATTTTTCCCCATTGTATAGAGCCTCTTACTCAGTGTTCATACCTCTGATGGTTTTATGATGCTTGACACTCCATTGTTGATTAGAATAGAGGATGTACGTTAGTGCAGGGATTTCACCCTTGGAATTGGAAGGTGACCCTTCATATGGGGCCTTTTTATCCTATAGATGATAGGTTTTGACATCATTCTTTGGATGGATTGGTTCATTATATTTCATGTTTTTGTTGATTGATATCACCATAGGGTGACCTTCACATCACCATAGGGTAGAGAGTTTATTCATAAGGGTAAATTGGATTTTCATGCAAGTCAATATAGACTGAAGAATCATGGTCTAGGTAAGAAGACATCATTGATTTTGAGTTTATATCTGGATGATCAGAGAACTTGTTAGGCAGATTTCCCACTTGTGTTTGATCATCTCAGTGACACTTTCCTAGATGACATTCCTGGATTACCAATGGTGAGAGAGGTATGTTTATCTATCAAGATAGTTTCATGAGCTTCACTATTATCCATTACTCCTTATAGGATCACTACTATTGGGATTTAAGAGCTCAATAGGTAGTTAGAGGATTTAAATGTAAAGGGTTTCATCTGAGCCAGTACTTCTCTGTGGGGTTTTCTGATCCTTTTGCAAAAAAGGAGAATACAACCCTCAGGATATTTGTATATTATCATAAATTGAACCAACTAATGGTAATAACTAGTATCCTCTACCACAGATAAATGATATCTTCGACCAGATCTTAGGAGCTCTAGTTTTCTCAAATATTTATTTGAGATTCGATTATCATAAGGTGAGTGTTAGACCATAGGACATACCTCACACAACATTTTGGAGGAGGTATGGTCAGAAATGAGTATTTGGTTATGTCATTCGGTCTCATGAACATGCCAGTAGTCTTCATGGCACTGATGAACCATGTTTTTCATCCATATCTTGATTCTTTTGTTGTGTTTTTTGTGGAAAATATCTTAGAGTATTCTCAAAATCAACACAACCATGGAAAACATCTTGAGACTGTATTAAATAATTTGATATAGCAAAAATTATAACATACAATCACAAAGAGTCACTTTTAGATGGATCAAATTCACTTATTAGGTCACATAATCTCAGAGATAGGAGTATCGGTTTATCTAGAGAAGGTGAGAATAGTGGTTTCCTTGGAGCAGCCCAGGAATTTATTTGAGGAATAGAGTTTCTTAGGGATGGATAGTTACTATAGTAATTTCATATAGGACATCCCATGATTAGTAGTTCCACTTGTGGGCTTTCCTAGAAGGGTGTGAATTTTTTATGGTCAAATTCCTACGAGATTATCTTTCTGGAGTAGAAAGGAAGATTGACTCCAGCACCGATACTGATTTTTCTAGAGTTAAGTAGGAGTTACACTATTTAATATGATGTATATGGTATCAAACTAGGATAATTTATTATACAAGGGGATAGAGTCATGTAGTATGGGTCTTGGTAATTTAGGACACCTAAGAAGAAATACCAGACACATGGTCTCGAGTTAGTTCCAGTTGTTCTTGCATTGCGTTGTTGAATACACTACTTACTGGGATAGATTTTTGCGGTGTACATGGACCACAAAATCCTCAAGTATGTATTTAAATAGTGTGACCTGAATCTAAATAAGTATAGGTGCGTTGAATACCTTCGGTATTTCAATTTTGATCTTCCATGCATTCTAGGAAAAGTAAATAGGGGAGTCGATGAACTGGGCAGGAGGAATCAAATATAGGTAGTGGAGTAGGCCAGTAGCGAGTGGAAGATAATTTCTTTGTTCTATGAGATGCACTCAGATGTGAATGAAAATCAAGGGAATACTTTTTTATTATCTTTATTTGTTACCTCTACACTTCTGGATTGAGTTAGAATTAGGAAGTTATCAAATTCCAAATATTTAGTCTTATGAGAGAGTGTGGAAGATGAGGACACTCCTCCAAGTTTGACCATAGGTGTGGATAAAATTCAACATGAACATGGTCTCATATGGGTCTCTTAAAACATTTTTATAGAGCTGATGTCAGATTTTCAAGCTTCAACTTGGGTAGTTCTCGTTGTCATTAACAAGATGTTTCAGGATTTAAATCACCAGTACTGATGGCTAGCTATGAAAATAAATGTAACTTGTTTTATCTTGATATGTTCCACCTATTGGTAGGAGAGGGTAGAACACAAGTGACTATCCAAGATTTTATAGTAGCTACCCATTCCAGAGTAAAAGAGGAATGATGTTGAGATGAATTTTCATATCGGATTAATGAGGTCACCTTGAGGTAATGATTTTCTAAGGGTTGTTACTGACTGGCTCATGAAGGTCACACATTTCCTGCTGATCTAGGATACCTTCAAGATCATGTTTTTGAGTGATTATACTCTAACAAGGATAAAATCATTTTCAATATCAGGTCAGGAGAGTTTTATGATCTTTTTGAAAGTGATATCCAAGCTTTTAGAAAGATAGGGGAAGTAGGGGAAACATCCAAGAAAACAAAGAAGAAAAGAAATTAAAAAAAAGGGAACCGAAAGAAAAAGAAACAATTCTAGAAACCTAGTTAGCTCCACCCAAGATGAAAATGAAAAATTCCTTTTCTCATGAAGTGGTAACCAAGTGAGTAGAATAGAAGAAGAAGAAAAATGAAGGATGTGAAAGATTTGGCTTAAACCCTACTAAGGTAAAAGCATTAAAAATTTAAGCTAAAAACAACTTGAGATACAAGAAAAGGAGAAGAAGTTGAAGAAGAAAATTTCAAAAGCTAAGATTGTCCAAGACCTTCTTAAAGATATTTAGAAATCATCTGAATAGATCCAGGTACAATAATACTTCCTTTAAGAGTTAGTTCTAGTAGAAACTCTATGAATGAAATTCTCAATATCAGAACCCATTGTGGAAGAAGAAGTAGCTCAGCTAGAATAATAAGTAGAAAATAATAAAAAGAATATTTAAGTGAAGATGTTATCAAATAGGTGGAAGAATATCATGAGAAGGAGATTCCTTCTGACAAGATGTTGATCCGAACTTCCAAGGTTGAATCAACCAAAATAATCTCAGATGGTTAAGATGGTGATGAACAGGGTGATGTTAATAAACAGTCTGTTGATAAAATCATCAACCATGATTTCATTAATCTTGAAGATGTTAAGGGATATATTGAGAAATTATATATTGATAAAGATAAGATAATCTAAGTCTCAGATAGTGAACATGAAACTCTGAAAGTTGGGAAGGAAATATCTAGAACTGATAAAGAAAAAAAGTGGTTGATGATTTTCCCAGGAAAGTTGTGGTTTTGAAAACTAATAAATATATTCATGGAACATCCAAGAGGGAAGAAAAAGAGAAAGATAAATTTTACTCACCAGCAAAGGATTCTACTTCTAAATATTCTTCTTCTATGGGATAAGATTTTTTTGTCCAGTCTTTAAAGAAGTTAGTGAATAAAATACCATTATTTCCATGTATTGATTTGAGATATAAATTGTTTCAGCATACTATCAATCAAAAGTCTGATTTGATAAGAATGATTATGGAAAAGTTTATCAAGATTGAAATGGAGTTCAAGAATTTTCATATTGGTTATGATGTTCAAAGAATATTGTGAAAGAAAACAACCAAATGGTATAAGAAAATGATTTATTATCTGAAATTCATGGATGATTTCCAAGATCTAGCAAAGGATGCTTTTGATAAATTAGATGATAGAATTAGGAACCTCACAAAAAGTTATTTAGAGAAGTTGAATCTCAAGAAAGTTTCCTAAATTCAAGAGACTAGAGATATAAATGGAAAGCTCAATTCAATTGATCTAAATTTAAAGAGAGAAATGGAACTCAAGGAAGAATTGGAAGAAAAATTCAAATAGAAAGAAGATTTAGTAATATCCCAAGCTGAAATTATCAAGTGTCAATAAGAAAGGATAAAAGCTCTTGAGAAGAACAATTAGGATTGGGATCAATTGATCAAGAAATTTGAGGATGATCATAAATAGTTTAACAAGTTAAAGGCAACCATGAGGAAGATTATGAAAAAGGAAAAAAATGATGATTGATTTTTCCTTACAATTAAATATTTTGTTGTATTCTACATGTAAAAAAATTTCCAATCATAATGAAATTTTTGTTATATTTCTTTTGTTTTGTCTAAATTTTAGGTACAATTTTTTCTCCTTCAATTCCTTTTTGAAAATCACAAAGGGGGAGAAAATAATGATCAAAATAATATTAAGTAAAAAGAATAAAATTCCCTATGTCAGGGATATATTAGGTAAGGGGATTAATTAAACAAGATATTATTAAAGGAAAAATAAGTAACTTCTCTAATAAAGACAAGAATATGATCCTTAGTGATTTCAAAGACATAAGGGTGAGTTGGTCATATTCATCATGAATCATATGTAAAGTGAGATAAGGTTATCTTTTAAAATTTCAAAATACAAAAACCTTATTCCTAATATTATTTTTTGAAAAGTTACTTGTTCTATCCAAAAAGGGGTAGATTGATGAGTCAATAAGGCTTTCTTATAACTTTTCCATTCCTTTATGTTTCTAAAATCACAAACACATTTTCTTAAGGAAAATCATCTTTGTCAAAGAATTATTTTTTTAAGGAAAATTTTCCCTCTAATTATAGTTTTATGTTTACCTATGTTTTTCATTGTCTTTTATAATGTTTATTAAACCAAGTTTAACCATCTTTTTGTTAATTAAAAATTCAAATCCTTACCTAATTAAGAACCACAAAGTTTCTTATACTTTGAATTCTATGAAATTCAGACTTTGAATTCTCTGAAATTCAGACTCTGAATTCTCTGAAATTCAGTCTCCAAATTCCTCAGAATTCAGACTTTGAATTACTCATAATTCAGACTCATAATTCTATAGAATTTAGACTCAGAATTCTGTGAAAAAAAGAATCTGAATATCAATTTTTTTCTAGACTCTATTTTTCACTTCCTTGAGAATCATATTAGAAGTTTTCCTTATAGTTATTTCTTTTCCTTAAAGTTTTGTTCCACCTTTATCGGATCCTATTTTACTTAAGTCTCTTAAACATAATAATTTTTTTCTTACATGATACAATTTCTTTACACAAGAATTTGTAACAATAAAATAAGGCCATTAAATCTATTTCTAACTAAATGTTGGCTGAGTGACACCTTTCCAAGTCCCACTGAGATTCAAGGAAAAATATGACCATTGGAGGAGGAGCCAACCATTAAATATTTTTCCGAAAAATAGGAGCTCATTTAAATGATCTCAACATCATTTGATTATCCTAGAGATTACATGTTGTGAAGTGATTTCTAGAGATACAAAGACTCTCATGCTTTGTGCTATTTTTGAACAACATGTTCATCTTTCTTAGTAAGACTCTAATTATTGCTAAGTAAAATCGATGGCTTCTGGGGATAGAAAGAAAAAGGTTCAGACTACCTTAAATTTTGATGACTTCTAGGGACAGGAAGACATAGGTTCCAACTACCTTAAAGTTCATGGGCTTGCGAGGATAGGAAGACAAAATCTAATATTCTTATTGAGGGCTTACCGAGGTGTGGGTAAGACAAAATTTCTTGAAATTATATATCAAGGGACCTTTATCCAAGGTTATTGAATACCCTTCTCTTTGGGTTAAAATATTTTCTACTTGGTTACTTGTTTCTATTACATGTTTTTATTTCTGCAGTATTTTTATAATGAAATAAAGTATAACTTTCTTATACTTTCATACATTTTTTAAACTCTGATAGATTAGATTCTATACAATTTAAGGTATAATTTTTCCCAATGTAAAACTTTCTTAAGTTTCCTTAACATTAACTTGTTTAAGTTTAGGGTTCTTTTAATTGGACTTGTGTATAGGTTCTAGGCACAGCAGAAGCGTGTTGGTTGGTGTACCCAAATTTAGTTTTAGCATTAACAACAATCAATCCAAGATTCATCACGATAGAAAAACAATGGGTCTTCGAAATATAATGAAGAATGAAAAAGAAATATTGGAGTCCCAAAACCAGAGATAGGATCATCATATGTTGGTTATAATTAATTTAATTAACTAATAAGAATTACCTTGATGGAATTATCTCTCCTTTGAACTTTTCAATCATCATCCAATGTGATCCCTCGTTGAGTTATAGAATCAAAGTGTAGGATTCCTCTAGTAGTGATCCACACATGCTGGTATCTCTGGATATCACCAAAGGGATCTCCGGGTGCTAGTGATGAAGAGCCTTCACTTGCGATGTCCGCCTTCGATCTTCTTGATCTGGTGGAGGAGGATCTCTCTCTTGAAGCTTGACAACATTCTTGTATCCATTGTTCTCAACCACCAAATAAATGGCTAGGCTAATGAGAATAATAAAATTGTGATTTTAATTACATAGAATAATAAAATTAATTAATTACCCGAAAGCATTTATTCATTTCATTTAATTCTTAGTAATACCATGTGTCTAATAATAACCATTGACTATTATTTTAAATTGACATGAACCCAGCGAATTACACCTCATATTATTTATTTAAATAAATAATATTATTTCTTATAAATTCCCAGAAAATATACTTGGTGGGTATATTTAATATAAATGGCATGTACTTTTATTTTTTATTTTTCTTTATTTCCTCGACAACATTCATTAGATCTTGAATAATGGATATTTATTTCTCAAATAAATATCACTGGATTACTCACTAATAAATATATTATTTTTTCAAAAATATATTCTCTCAAATAACTAGTGTCAAAATAAATGTGATCAGGAATCCTTAAATAATTATTAAACCACAATTGGGAATAATCATTATTTAACTTGTTAAATTAATATTTAACTGAGATACTTGAACACACATAGTGTGTGACCCTCTAGCCCGCTTTATCAGTGGCCCTAGGTGGAGCCTACCTAAAGTCCATGGTTAGCATCTAGAAACAAGACAAGGCACCCATAGAGAAAGTATTTAATCCCACAATGATTTTTCACCTTCTACGAACACTTACTGTGTAATATAATCCCTTTGTGTTGATATCTCAAATCAAGCAGGTTGCATGCTGGTGCCATCAACCCATGTGATTGATTATTCTTTCTTTGACTTTCCATAATTGAACTCTCTCATTACATACCATGGCCATTGATTTATTTAGGCTATATAATTTCCATCAAAAGGCCTGAGATATATACTTTCATTATGGAACAAAGGGGACAAATATTTTCTCGCATTATCTATTAATTCAGTATCACTCACAACGCACCCAACGTATTCAACCTCGTTGCGAACAGTGTGTCTTCACAGTTTTCATCAATACATCTAATTGTGTGAGTTTTAATACCCATTAATAATAATCTTAAATTCTATGTATCAATACACACGTCTAAAGATAGCAACATCTAATGACACTATGAAATGTGGATTTTCTATTAGCGGGACTCGTTCTCATAATATACTCCTGGATAATACTAAGGGCGCACACCATGAGAAGGTGCCTCAAAGTTTTATGAGTCATCACCCCTAATGGCATGAATTATTTGTGTCCCTCAAATGAAATCATCCGAACATAGAACATATATTCAAGAACAGTGTAATGTCACTTTCGGGTTCTCATCATGGTAGGGATCCACTATGACCCTTTAATGCAACAGTTATCCTTAGTACATTGTCACATGCATTGTCACACATAAGAACAATCAAGATTTGATAATGTATTTATTAATGAATAAAGTACAAATTAGTTTATTCTAGTCCACCAACTCCAATAGACTCCCACTTGGACTAGAGACAACTGCTAACAACATTTAACCTGCTAGCTCTCACATGATATTCATGCTTCTTCTGAGATAGGCCTTTAGTAATGGGGTATACCACATTCTCTTCCATGGACAGTTAGCTGAATACAACATCACCATTTTGATAGAAATCCCTCAAGAGGTGATACTTCTGGAGTATGTTCTTTGTCTATTGATGTGACCTTGGTTCTTTTGCAAGATCCACCACTGCAATATTATCACAATACAATGTGAGAGGATATTTACTACTAGGCACCACATCAAGATTCTGGATAAAGTTTTGAATCCAAATGACTTCCTTGGTTTCATCAGAAGCCGATATATATTTGGATTACATTGTAGAATCAGCAACAACTAGTTATATTGAACTCTTCCCGCTCACATCTCCTCCATTGAGATATAAACCACATCCAGATTTCAGATTTAGACTATTTTGATCTGACTAAAAAACAACATCAGCATACCCTCTGATGAAAAGATTCTATTCTCCTCCATACACCAGGAACATATCCTTAGTTATTCTCAAAATGCATAAGGATAGTCTTAATAGTAGTCCAATTTTATTCTCCAGGATCTGCTAGATATCTTCCTATCATGCTCAGTGCATAGGCAACATCAAACCTTGTACATAACATGGAATGCAAGATGGATCCTATAGCCGAAGCATATGAGATCTTACTCATTCTATATTTCTCTTGTTCTTTTTATGGACACATTTTCTTAGAAAGATGTTGGCTATATGACACTAGAACCAATGCCCTATTGGATTGTTCCATACTAAATCTCTTTAGTATCTGGTTAATGTATGTACCCTGACATAGTCCAAGCAGCCTCTTGGATCTATCACGAATGATCTTGATCCCAAGAATGTAGGCTGCTTCACCCAATTCCTTCATGGAGAAACACTTTTTTAACTAGTCCTTAACTAGCTGTAAGACCGGTACATCGTTTCCAATAAGAAATATGTCATCAAAAAATACTACTTGGATAACGACCACATTCCCATTAAAGCGCTTATAAACACATGGCTCACATTCATTCTTAATGAAACCAAATACCATTATAGATTCATCAAATTTAATGTTCCGCAACCTGGATGCTTGCTTTAATCCATAAATGTATTTCTGAAACTTGAAAACCTGTTTTGCTTCACCTGTTCTCACAAACTCTATTGGTTGTGTCATATAGACATCTTCCTAAAGGTTCCCGTTGAGAAATTCTGTTTTGACATCCATTTGAAAAATCTCATAGCCATGGTAAGCTGATATGGAAAGTATGATTCTTATGGATTTAAACATGGAAACTGGCGAGATGGTTTCATCATAGTCAATTCCTTAATGCTTTCTGAATCCTTTAGTAACTAGCCTTTATTTGTAGGTTCTAACATGACCTCCCCTCTCCAGTTTTCTCTTGAATACCCATTTGAATCCAATAGGATTTACATCAACTGGCTCATCGACCATAACACAGACTAGGTTCGAATACATGGAATCCATCTCAAAATTCATAGCTCCTAGCCATCTTGCAGCTTCTGAGCTTTTTACTACTTCCTTTTAGGAGAGAGTTTCATCACTGTCCAATAATAATGATTCAAAAATGACAACTTGACTCATTAATGTCGCAGCGTGATGGAATTCCAAAACATGTTTCCCCTTTTTAATGGGTAAATCTAATGATGGCCATTAACGGAAAATTGAGAGAAAACTCTAGGGAATCTCTGGAGCCTTGGAGAAAACTCTTTGCGATGAATGATGAAAAATCAAAGTTGAGAATCATTGCGCTAATGAGTTGATGGATCTCGATGATGATGGCAGCACGACCTCTTCATCAGCGATCGATCCCTTTAGAGGTAGGGGTTTTTTATTTAAATTGTTTTCCCTATTTTTGATTTAAATGACGAACATGGATCAATCACGAACAAGTTGATCTGCAGATTCCTGCGTTCTTGTGGGAGGGTTTCTGTTGGGATGTTTTTGGGGATTAATCCATGATTATTGTTTATCGTGTTGATCCTGGTCCATTTAATCCAACTAACGGGAGCAGATCAACACTGTGACGAACGAAGGTAGAGGTTTGTTCCTCAATTTATTTTCTGGATTTCCTCCCCCATTCTTCTCTCGCGCGTTCTTCTTATTCTTCGCATTCTTTGTGGGGAGATGAACAACGGATCATTGCGCATCCATTTTGCGACGCAATGATCCCAAATTGTAGTTCCAACATTGCTACGACCTACTGGAGGTGCGACGGCGATGGAGGTAGATGAATCAACACGGTTTGGGAATTGTTATTCTTCGACTGTTCTTCGTACGGGTGGATCAAAACGCGTTTTTGGGGCCGATCGGAGGCCTGAAAACAACATAAACATCTTTGGGACATCGGGGCGACCTAGATTCTATAGTTTCATGGTGATCGTATGGTCAGATCGATGAATAGGGTAACACGGGTGGTGCGCTGGCGAAGAGCGTCATTTATAGAAAATTACATGATACACGGCGTGTACTTCCGAATAACATGTCATGTAGTACCGGCGATGGCGGCTATTATTTCAGGGGTCATAGAGGAATCACATAGTGTGTAACCTTGGTCACACGGTGTGTTGGACTTTCCCCAAAGCTCAGTGTGTATTTTGGAAAGTTTATGGACACGTGATGGACTACACGGATTCGGAACCCGGCATGTACTCTCTACGTAGCATGGTAGAGGCAGCTACATGGGACTCGGTGTGTATCCAGGGGATACACAGACATGGGGTGTAGTACATGGTCGTGTACTACACCGCACATCCAGGTGATTCCAGTAGCATAGGTCATCTCGTGAACCGATTACATGGGTTGGAATACGTGGGTTGAGGTCGTGTACAAGCACATAGCCAGCATACATGGAACCGACCCCAGATACTCAGACACGACATGTAATCCATACCACACGCCATGTACTGACTTTTTCTACATGACTAGCCTTACGACACAGGCCATTGTACATGGGTAGTACCCTGGGTCAGAAGACACAGCATGTGACTTTTCAACACACCATGTACTTTTTGGAAAATGACTTGGTCCTCTTGTCCACCATGTCTTGGATGTGTTTTTCTTGGGTTAGTACCTCCTTTTTCTTGTTCCCCTGAAGTTCAGGAATCATTTCCTTTTACAGAAGTGTGATCCATTCAGCAGGGCTTTCTGTGATAGAGTCAATAATCCCTTAGAGAGGACCGAAGTGAGATCCTCTATCCATTACTGACCCTAGGTAGAGTCATGCATCGATGTGACTAACTCTACTGGGCATTGATCCTCTACCTTGCTGGGGAATTTGGATTAGTCGTGGTATCCTCCATGACCCTAGAAGTGATCCTTATTTGTGCATCATGATCTTTCCCTCTCAAGAGTGTGTCTACCATAATGAGTGTATCAATCTATCGTGATCTTCCCACTTAAGAGTGTGTCTCCCGTAATGAGTGTAACAACCTCTCGTGACGTTTCCCGATAAACAGTACTTCTCAGACATAAGTCATCATAGATACCATACTCATGGAGGGTGTTCTCCTGAAATGATTCCTTCATGGAATCTTCGAACTGAATCCCTAGACGGGGGAATGAGGTTGTGTGACTTGACTCTGGACTACGGGTCAGGGTTTTGAGTATATCTGGTTTCCGTTTCTCCTTTATATGTTCTGTAGACATATACTATGTAGAGATAACTGTACCTTTACTTCGTGTATTGCTTTTTGGTTTTTTCAGGGTCCTCTAATGAGTATTTTTATACTCAACCCTGCACGGGATTTGCCCGCACGTGTCGTGTCTTGTGCAGATGATCAACATTTTGACATATTCTTGGGTGGACCATGACAGTACGGAGCTTTCTGAGTTTCCCCACAGGCTGAGGTGTTCCTACGACTACGAGTAGCAGTCCCAGTACCTCATTGTGTTACATGTTGGACTCTTTAATTTTCAGACTCTTGTTCTAGTGGGCTTGTATCCTCGCCCAGTTTACATTCATCACTTTACTTTCTGTTGTACTCTGTTGGTTTTTTTTAGTTGTATGCATGCATTTTGTTCCTTAGGCCTTTTACATTTCATCATTTGTGGGCTTGGAGATGAGTTCCTATGTACAGGTTCTTAGTAAATGACTCCCATGTTAGTGACATGCCTACTCGGTGCTCTTCATCAACCACTGGCCTATTGGGGGTGGGCTTGGGGAGTCACGGAGCGGGTCCCACTGGGACGGGTCATGACAGAGTGGTATCAGAGGTGGTTAGTTCTAACTTAGGACCAAGAGTCTATGAGATTGGGTTTAGGGAAAAGGTGTTAATTATTTCAAGCTTGGATTTCAGGCTAGAGACCCCAGTGTTGGTGCGGGCGGCTGACGTATCCATACACCAGTACTCTGATAACCTGATTTTCGACTCAGTACACGAAAAAACTAGTTGTGGGGAAATAAAAGAAAGGTACATGCATCATATAGGAATGGGTTGTGTTTTCCATTTCCTTTGTGTCAGCTATCCAGATATACTCATTAACCATGTTACATCTTGTTTCCTTACTGGATGCCTTTGCGTCGCATACCCGCTAGGATTCAGTAGAACGATCATGAGGATAACCCCCACAGTGACGAGGCTTCGATACCGGGACTAGTTCCCCAAGAATTGCCACCAGGTGGAACACCTGCCATGCCACCACTAGTGGAGCAGTCTGTGGTACCTTCAGTATCGACCGATGATGAGTGCAGGCTTAGTGCGCTCCATGAGTTCCAGAGATAAAGACCCCTCAGGTTCCGAGGTGAGCCCGACCCTCAGGCGGCTGAGGACTGGCTTGAGGAGGTGACTAGAGTTTTACTCCTATTGAGGACACTGGCAGACCATATGGTGATCCTAGGAGTGAGCCTTCTTCATGGTTCGGTGGGATTATGGTGGAGTCTGGCCAAACAGTCTCACGACAAGGAGAATCTTTCATGGATGGAGTTCAAGATACTCTTTAGGGAGGAGTTCTCTCCAGCTACACTAAGAGAGGTACGTATCTAGGAGCTTTTACTGCTTTACTAGGGCAGTATGACAGTATCCTACTATTCATTGAGTTTCACCAACCTCTCTAGGTACTCGATGGATATGGTTAGAGATTAGTACTTTAGAGCTCAGACCTTCAAGCGATGTCTACAATCAGACATCCAAGCTAGTGTCGTGCCTCTATGAATTTCAACTTATGCTAAATTCCTTGAGTGGGCCTTGGTGATCAAGATCTTCTTAGCAGAGTAGAGACAGTCGAAGACAGTTAGCAGCAGGAAAACAGGTCCGGAGACCTCAGCAATAGGGAGCCGACATCAGACACAGGGATCAGGACATGAGATACGTCAGAGGAGGAACCAAGATAGGGGATCGAAAGTCCAGGGCTCTCATGCTAGATCCAGTCATCTTAGGGAGAAGTGGTGTTACGCGTGCAACGGTAGGGGACATCTCTCTAGAGATTGTACGACTCGTCAAGCTGCTGACAGGGAAGCGGTGGATGGACCACTGAGGCATATGCAGAGAGTGGAGCAGACAGACCCTCTAGTCGGCGGACATGGAAGAGGAGTAGGGAGAGCTGCAGGTGGTGGAAGACGCTTCGACTTACTTTGACCACCACCCCTAGGAGGTCCACACCTGGCTTAGGGAGCTAGGGGATAGGGTCAGGGACAGCTGCATGTGGTCAAGGCGTATGACCCAGGGGCTCCAGGGATGATATGAGGTAAAATCTGTGTCTTCTCTACCTTATCTACCATACTTTTTCATAGCCACATGTCTTTTGTAAACACTTGAAATTATGGTATAACTATTGACTCGATCCTTATGCTTGGAGACACCTACAGGAGGAGACTTGATGATCACACACCTTTGTAGGTTGTGCGATCTTACCCTTGGAGGTGAGAGTTACAGTTGGAACCTCTTGGTGTTAGCGTCGAGGCCTTGCGATGTCATTTTCGGTATGGATTGGTTATCTTCTATCCATGCCTAGGATGACTGTTTTAGGATAAGAGTGCGGTGTGTCTATAGTGATGGGATGAGGTTTTCCTTTGTTGGAGAACAGGAGACCCAGACAGCATAGAATGGTCTCATGCATATGACGGTAAAGCCGGTCACTCATGAGCTGGTTAGCCTTGCCCTCAGAGTAGTAGATGTGATGAGATCCTATTTTCTAGCAGTATTGGTGGAGTACGAGGACGTTTTTTGCAAATAAGTTCCAGGACTACCTCCCCACTGGGAAATCGACTTCTGTATCGATTTACACCCCAGGACAGCGCTGATTTCTTCATCAACATATTGGATGGCTCCCACAGAGCTTTGCGAGATGAGGGTGCATTTGGAGGATTTGTAGAGAAAGGGTTTCTTGAGACCCAGAATTTCACCCTCGGCGGCCCCAGTCTTTTTTTCCAAGAAGGAAGACAGAAGTTTGAGTTTGTGCATGGATTACTAGCACCTAAATTGGGTGACAGTGAAGAACAAGTATTCACTACCGAGAATCGATGACCTCTTCGATCATATGAGAGGGCCATAGTGGTTCTCGAATTTTGACCTTCAATCGGGTTATCACCAGTTATGAGTATGGGATGAAGATATACCGAAGATGGCTTTCAGATGCCGCTACCGTAACTATGAGTACTTAGTGGTGCATTTCGGTGTGAAAAATGCCGGCATAGTGTTCAGGGGACTAATGAACTGGATCTTCCATCCATACATGGACTGGTTTTTAGTGGTCTTCATCAACGACATCCTTGTGTACTCGGTGTCAGAGGAGGAGCACACGAGACACCTTCGGATAGTTCTCTATGTATTCCAAGATCACCATATTTATGGGAAGCTCTCAAAGTACCAGTTCTAGATTTAGGAGGTCCACTTTTTGGGGCATGTCATCTAAGAAGATGGAGTGGTTGTGGATGCAGCCAAGGTGGAGGAAGTGTTATCATGGGAGCCACTTCAGAGCGTGACGGAGGTGCAGAGCTTCCTTGGGTTGTCAGGATATTACCATATATTCGTTCCTGATTTCTTCTGAATATCAGCATCGATGATAGCCTTGACCAGGAAGGGGAAACCCTTTATATGGATGAAGAAGTTCCATCAGGCTTTAGAGCAGTTGAGAGGGAGTTTTATGAGAGCCCCAATATTCATATTTCCAAAGTAGGGTGTCAAGAACATAGTTTTCTGAGACGCATCCGGGACCGATCTTGGATGTGTCCTAATGAAGAGGCAAGAAGTGATTGCTTATGCTTCATGCCAGCTTAGGCCACATAAGCATAACTATGTGACCCATGATCTTGAGTTGGATACAGTATTCTTCGCATTGAAGATGTGGCGACACTACCTTATGTGTGAGTGGATAATTATCTACTATGACCACAAGAGCCTCAAGTACATCTTCTCACAGAAGGATCTGAATCTGAGGGAGAGGAGTAGGCTAGAGTTCCTCCAGGATTATGATTTTGAGATTATCTATACTCCTGGGAATGGGAAAAAGGTGGCGGATTCTCTTAGAAGTAGGTCGATCTCGCAGCTGTTGAGTGAGGCGATAGAGTAGTTAGCCATGTTGCAATTATCCTTCTTGGATGGAGAGGATGCATCTTACCTGTATTCAATGGTTGTCACCCCTAAACTCTTACAACAAGTTAGGGAAGCACAGCTTGGGGATGTCTAGTGTGAGGCTTTACGTGCTCATTTATGAAAAGGACATGCTCCTGATGGATATTTTCAATTTGGGGAGAACATACACACAGTCGTACCAGTGGCATTGTGGGAAGTGTTCCTGTGGGAGATTCATACATCCCCCTTGGTGGTACATCCTAGAGTGGAAAAGATTTACTAGGATCTCTGATGACAGTTCTGGTGGTCAGGCATAAAGAAGGTAGTATCAGAGTTTGTTTCTCGATTCCTCACATGCCAAGAGGTGAAGGCTGAGCACCTGGTTCCAGCGGGATTATCTCACCCCCTGGAAGATCTAGAGTGTAAGTGGGATGAAATATCAATGGAATTCATCACAGTCTTACCACGGATGTCCAAGGGGCATGATCCCATCTGGTTGATTGTTGACTGACTCACCAAGTTGACCCACTTCCTAGCTATCAGGGAGCAGAGTTCTATAGTGATCTTGGGATGCCTCTATGTGCAAGAGATAATTCGGCTTCATACCATACCTTCGATGATACTCTCAGACCAAGATGCCCACTTTAAATCCCGGTTGAAGAAGGGATTATCGGAGGCCTTTGGGACTCAGCTACTCTTAAGCACGGAGTTCCATCCCCAGACTGATGGTCAGATGGAGAGGACCATTCATATTCTGGAGGATATGTTGTGGGCCTATATCTTGGACTTTGGTCGCAGTTGGGAGGACCACCTATAACTCATGTAGTTTTCTTACAATAACGGCTACCACTCCACCATTGGTATGGCACCTTACAAGGATTTAAATGGGAGACCGTACCGGTCACCTCTTTGCTGGACTGACCCCAGAGAGTCAGTACTCATGGGTCCAGAATTGGTTCGAGCTACCACTGAGAAGGTGAAAACCATCTGGGAGTGAATGAAGACTGTACAGAGCTGGCATAAATCATATACTGACAATCCATGGAGACCCCTGGAGTTTGAGGAGGGAGACCACATCTTTCTTTGAGTCTCACCTCGATGAGGGTTACGGAGACTTGGCCGAGGTGGCAACCTATCTCCAAGGTTCATCAGACCTTTACAGATACTTTGTAGAGTTGGTGAGGTGGCGTACCGCCTCGATCTACGACCATAGTTGCATTGGGTACATGATTTCTTCCACATGTCGCAGTTGAGTAGGTACATGCATGACCCATCGCACGTCATCGACTGGGGTGAGATCAACATCGAGGATGGAGTGACCATTGCGGAGTACCCAGTGGAGATCAAGGATCGGCAGGAGAGTATCCTTCGTGGGTGATCGATTCCCTTATTTCACGTTAGGTGGGAGCACGGGAATCTTCAGGAGAGCACGTGGGAGGGAGAGGCTCAAATCCATGCCCAGTACCCACATCTTTTTGAGTAGTCTTTCTTTGGATTTTTGGGGAAGCAAATCCCCAAGGTGGGGAGAATGTAATGTCTTGAATTTTCCAGGAATTTTTATTTTAAAATATTATATGGAATTATTAAGGGACAAGAATAGAGAAGGCCCATCATTCTGAGGCCCGGTGATCCTGGAATGGTGGTTTGAACTTTCATTATGTTAAGTGAGTCAGAACTTGTGCGCAGTTGTGGAAGTATCCAAATGGATGCCCAGATTAAAAATGTGAGGGCACCTTTGCGTTTAAGACGATGAGTTTACCAAAGAATCGGTCTAACCTCAACAGGCCCACATCAAGGGAAAAATTTAATATTCATACATTTTCAGTAAAATAAAATAAAATAAATGAAAAAGTTTATTTAATTTTTATTTGGAAACATTCACTTCAGCGCGACGATGGGGCAGCCTTTTAATAATTAATTCCATGTAATAATAACTCAAAAACAACAACTTGACTCATTAATGTCACAGCGTGATGGAATTCCAAAATGTGTTTCCCATTTTTAATGGGTTAATTGAATGATGGTCGTTAACGGAAATTTGATAGAAAACTCTGGAGAATCCGTGGAGCCTTGGAGAAAAATCTCTGTGACAAACGACGACAAATCAAAGCTAAGAATAATGGTTCCAACGAGTTGAAGGATCTTGAAGATGACAGAAACACGACCTCTTCATCAGCGATATATCCCTTTGGAGTTAGGGGTTTGTTATTTAAATTATTTTCCATGTTTTTGGATTTTAAGGATGAATGCAGATCAACCACGAACAAGTTGATCCGAGGATTCTTGCATTCTTGTGTGAGGGTTTCTGTTGGGATGTTTTTGGAGATTTATCCATGATTATTATTTACCATTTTGATCCTGCTATTTTTGATCCTACTAACGGGAGTGGATCAATGTCGTGACAAATGATGGTAGAGGTTCATTCCTCAATTTATTTTTTGGATTTCCTCCCCCTTTTTTCTCTCGTGCATTCTTCGCATTCCTCGTGTTCTTCAAGTTATTCATGGGGTGATGAACAACAAATCATTGTGCGTCCTTTTTGTGACACATTTATCCCATATTGGAGATCCAATATCGCAATGACCAAGCGGAGGTGTGATTGCAATGGCAGCAGACAAATCGACACAGTTCAGGAATTATCGTTCCTCGACCGTTCTTCATCCAGGTGGATCAAAATGCATTTTCGGGGCCGATCGGAGACCCGAAAACAACAGAAATGACTTCAGGACATCAGGGAGACCTAGATTCAGGAGTTTCATAGTGATCAGATGGTCAGATAGATGAACAGTGCAACACGGTAGGTGCGCCAGCGGAGAGCATCGTTTCTAGAAAATTCCGGGATACACGGCATGTACTTCTAAATAACACGTTGTGTAGTACCAGTGGTGGTAGCTAGGTTCTTGGGGTCAGAGAGGAATCACACGGTGTGTGACCATGGTCACATGGCATGTTGTAATTTCCTGGAATCTTAGTGTGTATTTTTGAAATTACACTAACATGTGATATACTACACAGCTTCGGAATATGGCTTGTACTCTCTACGCAGCATGGAAAAAGTGGCTACATGGGACTCGATGTGTGTCCATGGGATACACGGACATGGGTTGTAGTACATGGTCGTGTACTACACCACACAGCCAGGTGAGTAATGTAGTGTGGTTCATCCCGTGTACTGATTACACTAGTTGGAATATGCGGGTTGAGGCCATGTACGAGCACATAGTCAGCGTACACGGAACCGACCCCAGATACTCGGACATAGCGTGTAATCCATACCACACGCCATGTACTGAAATTTTTCACACAACCATCCTTACGACACAGGATGTTGTACATGGGCAGTACCCGGGGTCAAAAGAGACGGCGTGTGACTTTTCTACACGCCTAGTACTTTTTGGAAAATGGATTGGTTGTCTTGTCCATTGTGTCTTGGACATGTTTCGTTTGTGTTAGTAGCCCCTTCTTCTCGTTCCCTTGAAGTGTAGGCATCTTTTTCTTTTATAGTAGTATGATCCCTTTAGCAGAACTTTCTGTGATAGTGTCAGGCATCCCTCAAAGAGGCCCGGAGTGAGATCCTCTATCCATTTCTGACCCTAGGTAGAGTCAGGCATCGAAGTGTCCAACTCTACCGAGTGTTGATCCTCTACCCAGTTGGTGAATACGGCTGAGTTTCGGTATCCACCATGGCCCTGGAAGTGATCCTCATCTGTATATCGTGATCTTTCCCACTCAGGAGTGTGTCTCCCGTAATGAGTGTATCTATCTATCATGATATTCCAACTTAGGAGTGTGTCTTTCATAATGAGTGTAACTGCCTCTCGTGAAATTTCCCATTGAATAGTACTTCTCGAACAGACGTCATCAGAGCTACCAGACTCGTGGAGTGTGTTCTCCTAGAACAAGTCCTTTATGTAATCTTTGAACTGAATCTCTAGACGGGGGGTATACAGTTGTGTGACTTGTCTCTAGACTATAGGTCAGGGTTTTGAGTATATCTGGTGTGTGTTTCTCCACTATATATTCTATAGACATATATTGTATAGAGCTGATTGTACCTTTACTTCGTGAATCTCTATGAGGTTTTTTCGGGGTCCTCTACTGAGTATTGTTATACTCACCTAGGAATGGGCTTAGCCCGCATGTGTCATGTCTTGTGCAGACGAATTGTCTTTTGACAGAGTCTAGGGATGAGCTTTCTGAGTTTCCCCACAAGATGATGTGTTCCTATGGCTATGAGCAGAAGTCCATGTACCTCTTTGTGTTATAGGTTGGACTTTGTAGATTTAATGATCTTGTTTGGGTGGGCTTGTATTCTGGCCCAGTTTACTTTCATCACTTTACTTTCTGTTGTACTCTATTGGTTTGGTTTAGTTGTATGCATTCATTTTATTCCTTACTGTTTTTTACATTTCAGCATTTGTGGGCTTGGTGATGAGTGTATGTGTACAGGTTATTAGGCAATGTCTCCCATGTTAGTGATACACCTACTCGGTGTTGGTCTCCAGCCCCTAGCCTATTGGGGGTGGGCTTGGGGAGTCACGGTGCGGGCCCCACTAAGACGTGTCTTGACATCATGCCCCGAGTGCTAGTTTGTTTTCTGATAAGGCCTTAAAAAATTCCTTGCATCCCCATACACATGTGTGCGACAAAATGGGTTTCTTTCCATTCTATAACTTGGAGGGAATTCCATTTTCCTCCTTAGTTGGAACTTGGTTTAATGTGTATACAGTAGTATGTAATTCATATGCCCAAAAGGATAATGGAATATCTACATGACTCATCATCGACATCACCATGTACAATAAGGTGTGGTTCCTCATTTCACTAACACCATTCCACTGTGGTGTATATGGAGGAGTGGGCTGAGATAGAATCCCAGAATCCTATATAAGATTGATGAACTCTTGGCTTAGATATTATCCACCTCGATCCGATCGAAGCTTCATTATCTTATTACCAAGCTGAGTATCTACTTCATTCTTGAATTCCATAAATTTCTCTTAGGATTCTAACTTATACATCATTAAGTAAACATGTCCATGTCTACTTAAATCATCAGTAAAATTAGTGAAGTAATAATATCCACCTATATCTTCTACTAGAAATGGTCCACACACATCCATGTGCACCAATCCTAGATGCTCTGTGGCCCTTTCACCCTATCCATCAAAAGGAGGCTTGGTAGTTTTACCATGTAAACTATTGTGACATCTATCAAGTGGTTTTATCTCATTAGAGTCTAAATATCCATCTTGGAAGAGCGTTTTCAAGAACTTCTTGTTTACATGACCGAGACGGTGATGCCACAACTAGGTGATGTATGAGTCATGTGAGTTTGTTTTGTTATCGATTTCCAAAACTTGGTTTTCGTAATTTAATACATGAAAACAAATATTTAAATGCGCCATACCATAAAATATGTTGTTCTTATTAAAGAAGCAACCCTTATTTCCAAACATGAAAATGAATCCATCCATATCCAAACATGATACAAAAATTATATTTTTGGTAACACTAGTCAAATAACAACATTCATGTAAAACCAAAATCATCCCAGTTGGAAATGAGAGGTAGTAATGGCCAATGGCTAACGCTACCTGCCTCGCGCCATTGGCAGCTCAAAGATCCACCTCTCCTTGGGAAATATTTCTAAATCTAATTGGTTCCTAAATTTGAAAATAGATGTGAGCCTCAGAAGTTGTACCTAATACCCAATGTGTAGAAATGGAAAGATTACACTTGATAACGAATGCAACTTTAGCATCCCTGTGCTTCTAGGTGTAGTTCCTCTTCCTGTGGCCTTGCTTTCCACATGAAAAACAAACCACCTACAATTCCCCGCCCTGCCTTTGGATCTTCCCCTACTTAGAGGGATGTTGCTCAGGGGTGTCAGACCATTTATAAGTCCTTGTCCCCTTTTCCTTGTCCTTACTTTTCTTATTCACCATAAGGATTGTGGGTTTTCCACACCCCATGTCCTTATCTACCTGAAAAATTAAGGTCAAAAGTTCTGATATAATCTTCTCATTACTGCTCATGTTATAGTTGACCATAAAGCTGGAGAAGGTCTTGGGCAGTGATAATTGTATTAGATCTGTACGCAAATCAAATGGTAACTTAATCCCTAAGATGTCGAGGCATTTAATGTAGCCAATAATCATGACTACATGAGGCATAGATAGAAAATACACTCCAATATTAGTTGTAAAAAAATCATTGGAGATCTCATATCTCTCTTGTCTCACCTTCTCTTGGTAGAGATCCTTAAGGTGGGACATCATGCTATACGTGTCCATGTTTTCATGTTGCTTCAAGAGGTCATTAGACTTGGCCGATAGAATGAAGCATTGTACATCTGTGGAATCATCCATATGTTTCATATAGAGATATAGTTCCTCATCACTGGCTTCTTTCCCATGAGCAAATAGAATAGGCTCTTCTAGCACATACAATTTCCTCTCATAGGGAAGGATGACGCGTAAACGCCACTACACTCTTGGAAATTGGTTCTGGTGAGAAGGTTTCCTTCTTTATTATGGTTCAAAATGATATGTTTGAAGTCATTTTTCATTTCGTTTCTAAAAATTAAGATGAGAAAAGGTTTGGTACATTATTATTATAAAACTGAGAGAAATAAATTAATTAATACTTATTAATCTCCCACTATTTAATCGAAATCCAATAGCCCTCACCATTGACTTAAAAATATTCTATTGCATGAATATTCTAGTGGAAAGGATCCATATTTCCCTTCAAATTACCCCATCTAGGGTAGGACAAGCAACATGATGGGTTTTAGGTAGGCATTCCAAATGCCAACTGCATTAACTCATAGCTCCTTGATCTGCTGAGTGGACTCCCCAATCCTAAAACACTTTAATTTTTATATTTCCTCAACCTTTGCCTCTTGTTCACACCAAGTCCTACTGTGGAAGTCAACCCTTGATGAAAACCAAGTCAATTCAACCCAAAACCTTGAATTATAATTCCTCGATAATTGAAAGCACCCCAACTAGGGATGGTCAAGAACTTTGAACAATGGTTTGACTCTAACTAAGATTATGGAGGGCTATACCGACTTAATATTTATTTGAGGTGTCTTATCCTTATACATAACTTTACATTTTATTATCATTGATTACATGCTTGTTAATATTAAGGTGTATTTTCCTAAGTGATTAACCATGTATAATATACTATTTTATGCATAAGCCAGTCTAATTTTAGTTCCATTTTGAATGCTTGTTTAATTCATTAATTGCGTGATCATGAAAACACACCCACAATAAATAAACAATGAAAATGACCTAAATAAAATAAATGGTATGATTATGAGATTGTTATATCGGTTAGTTTATCTAGAGGTTGATAAACTAACATAAAACCTAGGGGAGAAACACCTCGAACCTTTTGGGTTCGTGTTTACAGCTTTCCACCTGTCCACCTTTGTATCTCCTTGGATTGGTTTCACCTCAAAACCTAACTTGAGCTGCCTCCACTAGCTTGGGAGCTCCAACCATTACATATGCTTTTATCTCACATGCAGGTGAGAGGTAAAATGGGGTTTTACATAAAATAAACCTTGGGTATGCAGGCCCTATATATTAATGAGGAGAAGGCTCACAGGCCGACAAATTTAATTTAAATAAATAAATTAAAATAAAACATTCACATACAAAGGTATTTGTCTAGCTCATGATCATCCATGCATGCAACCATATATACGCATAAATAAAACTAGCATTCAATTCTTTAATCGTTATTTTTTGATAAAAATCATGCTCGAATCAATTAACTATCTTTAATTAATCAATCCTTTTATCTTAAACCCTTTTTTGAATTTCCTTGATATTCTCATCCAACATAATTTTAAACAAATAAATTCATTTAAAATTATCTTTGTACATAACTTGTACTTTGGAGGGAAACTGATGAATTCCCCTTCATAACTACCCAATGAGTAGAAATGAACATTATGTAGATGCTAAATTAAACACACATATATATACAACACCTCTCAGGTGTTGTCCATTAGCTTTACGCTTTCATTTTGGTAAACATCTCAAGGTTTGTATAATATAATAATAAATTTTAATAAATTTTCGTAATTTGGATGAGTACACGGCGTGTACTTCCGACTACATGGCGTGTACTTTTGTTCACCATTCATCTGAAGTACATACCTGGGGACATGATGTTTAGATGTACTTCAGAAATATTCAGAGTACATGACGTGTTCAATGGAACACATGCCATGTAGTATCCGCGTTACACAGTTTCTAGCCGGGCAAGCTGTGTACAGGGTACATGGTCAAACCCTAACTGGAAAAGGCTACACGTTGTGTTCCAGGGGCCACATGGTGTGTAATCTGGAAACTGTGTGTCACCTGTTCCTGGTCAACACACGGAGTCTAAAAGACTTAGATAGGATCCATTTATAGGGCCTAATTTGGAGGACCAATCCAATGCATCAAACCTAGACTACAAAGAATGTACATCCTAATACACACCGTGTATTCTAGTGTTGTACGGCCAGGAATGTTTGGAACCTCCGGATGAGATCCTATATTTTATTTTAATCTAAATTAGGAGAAAAATTCATTTCTAAAAGTTGAATGAGAAATGAGAGAGGAGGAACAGATCTCAAGATTCCGATTTAATGAGCGATTAACTTTAATTGAAACAAGTAAATTATTAAATGCGTAAATAACCAACAAAAGACTAAATAATTATAATCAACAACATGAATCCTTCTGATACCACTTTTAGGTTCCGGGTGCAGTGGAAGTGTGTTGGTGGGTCTAACCATCTTTAATTTTATTGTTAACAACAATCAATCTGAGATCCTTTATGATAATAAAATGTTGGATCTTCATAAGAGAATGAAGAATGAAAAAGAAAGATGGGAGTCCTAAAACCGTGGATAAGATCATCATATACTGGTTATAATTAATTTAATTAATTGATAATAATTACCTTGATAGAATTCTTTCTCTGTTGATGTTTCTAGTCACGATCCGATATGATCAGTCATTGCATCATAGAATCCAATTGTAGGATTCATCTAGTGGTGATCCACACAGGATCCACGTATCACCGGACATCATCGAAGAGATCTTCGGGTGCTAGTGCCAAAGATCCTTCGCTTGCGATGTCCGCCTTTGATCGCCTTGATCCGATGGAAGAGGATCTCTCTCTCGAAGCTTGAGAGCGTTCTTGGATCCATTGTACACAACCACCAAAAAAATGGCTAGGATAATGAGAATTATATAATTGGGATTTTAATTACATAGAATAATAAAATGAATTAATTACCCAAAAAAATTTATTCATTTCATTTAATTCTTAGTAATACCCCGTGTCTAATAATAATAGTTTACTATTATTATAACTTGAGATGCACCCAGAAAATTACACCTAATATTATTTAATTAAATAAATAATATTATTTCTAATAAATTCCCAAAAAAATACAAAGCGTGTATATTTAATATACATGGTGTGTACTTTTATTTTTCATTTTTATTTATTTCATCCACCACATTTATTATACCTTGAATAATGGCTATTTGTTTCTAAAAAAATATCACTACATTACTCGCTAATAAATATATTATTTCACCCACAATATATTCTCTCGAATAACTATTATCTATACAAATGTGATCAGGAATTCTTAAATAATTATTAAACCATAATCGGGAATAATCTTTATTTAACTTGTTAAATTAATATTTAACTGAGATACTTGGATACACTTAGTGTGTGAACCTCTGGGCCTCTTTCTCAGTGGCATTAGGTAGGGCATGCCTAAAGTCCAAGGTTTTCATATTGCAATAGTCCAAGGCACCCATAGAGAAAGAAGTTAACACCACAATGATGTGGAACCTCCTGTGAATGATTATCGTGTAATATAATCCCTTTGTCTCGATATCTTGAATCAAGCGGGTTTCATGCTAGTGCCATCAACCCATGTGCTCGATTATTCTTTCTCTAAATTTCTGGAATTGAACTCACCCATTCCTTACAATGGACATGGATTTATTTAGGAAATATCAATTCTATCAAAGGGCTTGAGATATCTACTTTCGTTACGGAACTGAAGGGACAAATCATTTCTCACATTTTTTATTAATGCAGTATCACTCGTGACTCACCCAATGTATCCTACCTCACTGCGAACAGTGTGTCATCATAGTTTTCATAAATACATCTAAGTGCATGATTTTTAATACCCATTAATAATAATCTTAAAGTATAAGGACCAATACACACATCCACGGATAGGAACATCAAATGACACTATGAAATGTGGATTTCCTACTAGCGGGTCTCGGTCTCATAATATCCTCTGGGATATTACCAAGGGCCCACACCAAGAGAAGGTCCCTCAAAGTTTTATGATTCCTCACCCCTAATAGCCTGTATTGTTTATGTCCCTCAAATAACATCATCCGGTCATAGAACATATATTCAAGAACAATGTTATGGAACCTCCAGGTTCTCATCATAGTAGGTATCCACTATGACCCTTTAATGAAATAGAAATCCTTAGGACGTTATCATATGCATTGTCATGTAGGAGAACAATCAGGATGTGATAAGGTATTTATTAATGAATAACATACAAATTAGTTGGTTCTAGGCCACCAACTCTAGCACTGGGCCCTTCTAATTATTCTTTTAATTAAAAACCAAAGAGGGTTTGTGAATTTATCTTGTTTAACATTATTGAACAAATTTTTGCCTTTTAGTCTTAAAAGGGTATGTTTTTAAACCTAAAATTCACCCCCCCCCCCTATTTTATTTGAGTATCTACATATTCTATTTCAATCCTACACATACCACCACGAGAGAGATGGCCAGTCAGAACACACAATTCATACACTTGAGGAGATGTTGCGGGGATGCATTCTATATTTCAGGGGCTCTTAGGAGAGGAATATACCCCTAGTTTAATTAACCGACAACAATAACTTTTATAATAACCTATAGATGGTTTCATATGAGCCTTTGTAAGGTAATCCATTTTGATCACACCTGTGTTGGTTAGAGGTAGGAAAGGCAGCTATGGTTGGACCTCTTCTTATTAATGAGGCCACATAGAAGATTCAATTGATTCAGAAGTGGATGGCTACTGTGTAGTATCCTCAGAAATAAAATGACGATCACCATAGAAAAACTCTCGATTTCAGGGTCAGGGATAAAATTTTATTACATGTATCACTAAGGATAGTACATAGGAGGATTGGGAGATAGTGTAAGATTTCACCAAGATACATCAAGCTATTTGAGATTCTAAAGAGAGTCAGGATGATAGCCTATCGGTTACAGTTACATCTAAGGTTTTATCCCATATATGATGCATTCCGTATTTCTTAGTTTTGATGTTATTATTCAGACCCATATCAAGACTTTAATCCTAATGATGTTTATTTTCAGGCAGAAACCTCCTTTAAGGAGCATCTTATATGAATTATGGATTGTGGAACAATGGTTATACAATGTATTTCAGTTTCTTTAGTATGAGTTCAAAAGAAACATGGCCAAGTACATAATAGGACATGGGAGCGGGAGGCCAGTGTATCATAATAGTGGCTAGAGTTGTTCATAGATCATGCTTCACCTCTCTTGGAAGTTCAATTCGGGGATGAATTTATGTAAGGTGGAAGTTTGTATGAACTCGGTTTTTCCTTGAGGTACAAATCCATTTTTCATCAATTCTTGGTTTAAATGTTTGAATATGGATTAATATGAGTTCTATTTGAGGTCATAATGGTAAAGCTGTTGTTTGAGGCCGGTACGGAGCTAGGAACCTGGTTCTTCGAAAGAAAATTTTCTCGCACATAGTTAGTTCAAATCATGTGGGGCAGGCAACACGGTCTGATAAACTGTGTGAGGAATTGGAGTATATTAGGGTAAGGCCACATGGTAATTCCAAACCATGCAATTTGGTTTACACTGTCATATGACAATATCTTCAATTTTGAAAATGGATAATTTCATGGTTTGAACATGATTAGTCAAACCATGTGGGTGAATCATGCACTATGTCTCTTCCTACAATTAACCGTGCATGGTTGGCACATGCTTTTTCAAACTGTGCGCCTAAAATGTGTGGCCCATATATTTTTGGGTAAAATGACCATTTTACCCTTAAATTTCAATTAAATGTAAAACTAAATTTCACTCTCCCCCTGCACTATAGGCTCACCTTTTAGAAGCACCACTTTGATCTTATTCTAGGAATCCAAATATCATCCCTTTCCAGACTATGATTCAACAATCGCTCATCTCATTGGATCTGTATCGATTAGTTCTCAATTCCTTTTTAGTCAATATTTATTTTTATGGATATCGGTCGTGCAATTTAGGTGTGAGATAATATAACCTATTATAAGGTTCTTCATCAGTTCTTCGGTTTTCTCCCTATATAAGATGAATTAGGAGCTAATATTGGATGAGATATCAACAATGGGCCAATGGTAGGTGTTCATATTCCTTTTGTTACAAGTTTAGGTGTTTATATATGACTTTATGATGTGCACCAAATTTTTAGGCATCACTTTGAAATGAAATTAAATCATTGAGTTTCTAGGCATGTCCAATGTGATCAAAGAGCCTCATTAAATATTTTCTATACGATGAGAACCTTGAATTAAATGGAACCACCCCTACGGGTGTGTTGGTTATATTAATAGACCACCATGGGTGGCTTAAGGAAATGGACTCCTTTGGGTGTGCCTATTTTAACCCTATATCGATATGTGAATTATGGATTTATTTATAAATTAAATTGATTAATTGGTTTATTAATAGAATTTTTAATTGAATTACTATATGAAATGTGAGTTTCATATTGAGTTAATTAATGAGAAGGGATATATTATAAAGGACCTTAGACCATACTATGTAAATTCTTGGGTAAGAATGAATTATTCATCATCTAGTTTTTTCCATGCGATTTAGATGGATTCAATGACATGTAATAGGTTTATTAAGCATGATAATATTGTTATAATGATTTTCGCATGTGAGTATTTGGAATTCAAAACCTCTAATCATGGACAATGACTTGAGTCACCTTCTGAGGTGAGATATATTGGAGATGTTCTTAGTGTTGGACTTGACATAGTTAATTAATATTGATTAAATTTTAATGAGTTGGTTAAATTCTTATATTACTTGGGTGACACATGGATTCCAGTAAAAATTCAATGGATGGACTTAATTGTATTGAACATTTCATATGCCTAACTGATACTTTGACGCCCTAGTAGACTGTTACCGATGGAATATGAGGCTTGACTTTTATACTGAGTGATACATGGACTCATATGATATGTATGTGGATGGAATCAAAGGGAATTGATCATATATTCCATAGATGATACTTGGGATCCCTTAGTGGACCCCCAAGGATAAACAATAGTGGAAGTGATGTTATACCACACATAGACAAATACCTTGGTTCTTGAGGATCACCATGGATGGGCTCGTTGAGTGTTGGTTTTTATTACACCTGGAGTGATACTTGGATTCCAACCTAGGAATTCGAAGGATAGGCTCATATTATAAATTGAATTAAAAATGGAATGGTTTATATGATGTGTTTTCTAATACAAATTACATGATAGGATTTAGTATTGTTTATACTTTATAGAAGGCCTGTTTAGGAATCCTTGCTCATGTTACCTTGGGGGACATCAGGTTATGCGCTAGGTATCAAGATTTAATATTCAAATGAGAATGAATGGTTAATTTCACATTATTATAATGACACAGGCTTAACTGTTAATCCAGATACTTTTTAAATGAAATTGATTAATTGAACATGATTATAAATGAGAACCTGGATCTGATAGGATGTTTAATTTTGAGTACTTCCATTACTTGGTATATTCTACCTGTATAATGTTGTTATATATTTTCACTAATTTATTATCACCAAACATATGGTGGTTTCTACTGGGATTATATCTCACACCCTTTTTGGACCACCTTAGCACACCCAAACAGACTATATGATTAAAGGTATGGATAAGGAAAAGTATTCTTCTATATGTTCTTGATTTCTACTTAGGAGAAGTAGCATTGGACCGAGCTGAGGATAACGATTGTAGCTAGAAATATTTTTTCCATTTTTGTAATTTTGTTAAATTTAGTGTGTATATTCCTTGTATACATGTTTTGTATTCTTTGTTAGAGAAATATTACAAGTATCATCATTTTGTATATGAGGTGGTTTTTGGAATTTATTATATATTAGTATTATGTGGTTTACTTTTATTCTAGTTATTATAATAATTCATATACATGTACATTATTGATTCCATTGTGTTAAACTCTAGTAATATGGAATAGTCTCCCCATTGACTCACCCTAGGCCCTTTCTTCAAGTCGACGGCCTCTGGTGTTTGGGAAGATGTACTTGAGGCCATGTGGCCAACCAGGATCAAGGAAACTTTATATGGCTTTTGTGTCGAGGAAATTATAATAATTATCATATATTTTAATTATATATATATATTTATAACTATCTATAAAATTTATAGAAATAAAAATTAATTACACTTTTTATGAAGACGGTAGTTTGTACTACGCAAGAACGGTGTTTTCAATTTCTAATGAAAATAATGAAAGAAAAATAAATAATATTTAATAATTTAATAAATATAATTATATAATATATATAATATATATTCATTAAATATATCATTATATTCATAAATTTGAGTTAGTGATGTAAAATTAATGATATCTCTATATAGTGGTTGTAGTCTACACACACGTATAAGCGATACTTTCATTTCACATTTGATGGAAAAGAGGAGAAAAATGGTGATACCATAATAATAATAACATGTAAATATATTTTATATACTATATTTATTCTGTTAAGATGAATATGATATATTTATAGGAAGTACAATAAGAAATAAACTTCTAAATATTTGGTTAAAATGATTATATCTTATTTGAGAGAACTCATTCGGATTACAGTTGAATCCTTCTTAGAATATTTTTAGGAGAAAAAAAGAAGCTCAAGAATAAATGGGAGGAATATAAGAAGATTTTTAGGAATAAAAGTATGTTCCTATAATGCTCATTGTTTGTGAATAAGAGAGGAGAAGAAGTTCCCTTTCAAAAGTGAGGGGAGTTACACACTTGGAATTACCTAAAATATTTAAATAATATAATGTCATTTTATAGTGAATGTGGACGAAAACTAACAAGAAATAAAAGGTAAGATAATAAAAGGTCTAAATAAATCTAACCATTAAAATTTAGACAATTATATGTTTCATTTTTACCCTTATGTCTTAGTTTAACCTCCTTCATTGACCTGTCTTAACCATAATCCTGGCAACAAATTTTAATGGTTTTTACTATTAATTATAATAAAAATGAAATTTGTAACATTAAAAAAATTTGAAAATATGATTCCAAATATTTAAACCATTTTATTGAAATAATTTTCGATATTGTTTATAAGTTAACTTCAAAATGAGTGGAAACGCAATGAAAACCATTTTTAGAACAAATAGAATTTTAAGCGTAAAACTGGATTTACATTTATTAATTATCTTATAAATTTTTTTAGATGAATGTTAAAATATTTTATTGAATAAAGAATAAAAATATTTCATTATAATAATTAATCAACAGTTATTTACTTAATTTATTAAAATTAAAATACATTGTGTGCATAAAAATAATTTTCTAAAAAATATCTTTCTACCTAAAATTGATTTTATATTTATTCCTAACCATTTAATAAATAATTTATGAATCATTATTCATAACTTACCAATAAATTTAATTAAAATAAATTTTTTATCGTCCTCGATATAATTTTTATATAAAAATTCCAAGCTCACAGAATAATACATTTTATCAGAAAAATTATTATTTTAATCCTAAAATGATTTTATTAAAATTTCTAGGATATTTTATAAGAATTAATCAGAAAATTTTAATTCTGAAAAAAATTATATATATATATATATATTAAAAAAATTGGTTAGTCTTATTCATACCCACCAATCCAATGACAAGGTTATAATGGACATAATATAACATGGTTCATTTAGACTCAGGGTTTCGTTTAGAGAATTTTATTGAATACATCAAATTTAATTCAAAGGAATACATAAAAAATAATGTGGTGTTAAATAGACTTACGATGAATCAAAACTGAACACCATAAATAACCATACCCTAGTATGGTGGATAGAAGAGAGTGAAGATCTGGTTGAATGACCCTACTTGTGTACACCTAGTCAACCAAAATCATAAGGGGGACCCCACCCCACTCTTGTTTTAAAAAACCCATAGACCACTTCATGACATGAATTGATGTTCACAATATAAAAAACCTAGTAAATGGGGGGATTCCCCACTTCCATTTATATTTTCATGAAATGAACACTTATTCATGATATTAAAGAGAAAATATTATAATTTCTCAGTAGCTCGATCACATGTCCTTCCTCCCGTGCTTTCCCAAGCCCAAAAGGCATCCATCAATACAAAAAAACACAACAAAAAACAAATTTTAGGATTTATAAACACACATATCCTCATTAAAATTTTCATTTCTCAAAAATAACTCTTCAAAAATCTGAAATTCAAATTCCCTCTGAAATTAATGACCTAGAAATCATTGTGTCATTTCATCAATTCTATTTGGTTCCTATATAAATACAATATTTATAATTAAACTATGGGGTTATAGTAGAGTGATATTACATATTAATTCATGATTTTATGTTACTTTCATCATATTTTGTTATCTAAAAATGATTAATTTATAGTTAATGTTCATGTTTTTGTTATAATCATATATAAAGTAAATAGTTCAAATTCATTCAATTTCACATCAGTTTACTATTTTGATCATAAATTTTGGTATAATACTTCAAATTATGTGATTGTGGTTTTTTATTATTCCTAACTCAAATTAGAACAAATAATTCAACTGGATATTTTGTTAATTCAACCATTTAAAGGGATATACTAATCTCACAAGAGTGCCCACCAAGTCTGTGAAGAAGATGGGTTATCCTAGAAGATTTAAATTCTAAGCTCAATAAAGAAGTCCAAATTTATTGAAACTAAAGAAAAATTTCTTGGATATCCATATAAAACTTAGATAAAAATTTGAAGTCCCAAATTGTAACACCCCAATATTTTATGAGATATATTCTTTTTAATTACTTTGATGTCTTGTGTTTTACGCTAAACTAGGATTATAATTCTCTATACACAATACTATAAGATATTACAGTATATGCAAAAATATTCTTGGCTTATGTTGCACACAATTACAAGTTATTTTGATAAGATTCATTTCATTCAACACAGAGTATAGATTTTATTTATTGTATAAATAAACTAAGTTTTGATTATGTTATCCGCAGTTCTAAAGGAAGCTTACACTACAAGAAAAACTGACTTGGCTTGCGTTACACACAAGAGCGACCTTCCTCGATATCTTGCATAGTACGTGATATCGAGTTTCACTAAACAGTGATATATTATTAAAATATTATTATTTAATAGGATATAAACTAGTGATTATAAATATTATTAACCTCAATTCTAATTTTATATCATTTGAATTCATCATACTAATTTTCTAGAACACAATATGAGAAAAAAATCAATTTTTCGAATAAAAGATGTATTTTTTTCAAAAAATCCAGTTTTACTGCCTTTTGATGGAATACCAATTTAAAATAAATTTTTTAACACATTTATAAGTTAAATTTGAAATAATAAACTTCTTATTTGCAATTGGGATATAAAATTTTACTTTGGATGAGTTTTTGATATTTTTCTAATAACATTTATAGTTTGATGAATAGTAAAAATACGCTAAATTTTAATTGAAAACAACTTTTTTCGTTAAAATAATTTATTTGGATAAAATATATTAATTAATGGTATTAAAGTATTAATAGAATATATTTTTATATTTTAAGACAATGTAAGTAATTTTCATTAATGTTTCATTGATTTCTTATGTCAAAACATTTCAATATTTGGCAATGTCTTAACTTTTAAACAAAAATCCATTTTTTCGACAACTGGATTAATTTTAAAATAATTAATGAAACTTTTTTATTTTGAATTTTGAAAAATTGATTCCATATTTGGAATCAGTAGGTCCAAATTATTTTATTGGGCTACTTTAATTTTTTTGGGCACTATGAATAGTAGCTTTTTTAACAATTTTTATTAACATAGTTAAAGTTAAATCATGTAATTAAGGGTATAAATAATATTATAAAATTACCATAACACCTGGAAAAAAAATTGGATGAATAAAAGCATTCCCATATCACTTAGGTGTCATAATAGACTAATTTCATGGACTTTTTCCTTGAAAATGATGTAATAATTATTAAAACCAAATAAAGTGACAACATGTCACTCCCTTATATCTTATAAGTGTAATAATTTTAATTTAGTGTTAAACATCATAAAACTTAGAAATTAAATTGTTAATATAAATATAATTAAACTATATACATCCTGTGAATTTATTTATTTTTAGATTAATTAATTATCATTTATGATGACTCAATAGTGATTTAAAAATTATTTTATTAATAGAAATATAAAATAAATGGATTTAAAAATATTATAATAAATATCATAAGAACTAATTGAAGTTATCCATTAATTTTCTAAGTGACTATGACATATTATGAGTGTATAAATATTTTGTTATGAAATTATATTTTGTGAGGATTTTATTTAAAGTCAAATAAATGAATAGTTCCAAAATTGACAGAATTGATATTTTATAAAAAATAACATTTTATTAAATTATTTAAAAATCATAAAAAAATACTTAAAAATTACAAAGTTATGATTCTAAGATATAAAATGTCATAAAATACCTATTTATGGTCCATTAACATCATATATGTAAATATTTATAACAATTAAACATTTAGAATATTATTTCCAAAATTAAAATTTAATAGAATAACAAAGTGTCAATTATAAAGATAAGGTTTATATTGACAAAATAACTTGTCCAAAATTTATTTTTGGATGATATTACAACCCTATATAATCTTATATTCAAATTTGGGACACATTTGAGGTTTTTGGTTAGGGTTTTATTTTATTAGAAATTAATATTGTTTAGAGTTTCCTAAAGTTCAACTCTCCTCTCTTATAAAAGGGTACCTCCACCCTCTCCACTTAATTCAATTTTAATCCTTAAAGCTCAGAAAAACCCTGATCAATTCTCTTATCAACTTCCCTAGTTAAATTCCAGAGGTTCTGGTCTTCTCAAAAGACCAACTCTAGTGCCCTAAGAGGAAATTTAAAGGAGGCACGTCGAAAAAGAGGTAATCTCTTCTACTGATTCTTTCAAAATTATTTCTTCTTATACTTCCTATTCTTTAGTTGTTTAATTATAATTTAATAACATTATTATCAATAATATACTGATATGTTATTATAAATATGAAACAACCATATTCCACCTTCTATCCATCGTAAGAAAAATGAAATCACCGAGTGTGCATACGTACGGATTACCGTCTCCGTGTCGTGGTGTAATCTGTTTTTCAGCACCACCTTACTTGGATGGTTATAATGGTATAAATATAAACTATATATGATTGTTATAACATGATACTAATTCTGAGATAATATACAACATCCAATTCAATACCATTTATCAATTATGGGAATGATATCATGGCTTGTGCATATGTACGGCTTACCGTCTCCACGACGCAATGAGATTAATTATCCACGTTAACTATTCAAGAATTATTATAAAGTATATATAATAAATAATCAATAAATATATGACATAATAATTCTACTGAATTTATGTTCATATATATATATATATATATGTCATTTTATTACTTCTATTCAATAAGGAAACTAAAACAGAATTCATGTGTATGTACAACATACCGTCTCCATAAAAGGTGTATTCCATTTAATTAATCTATATATTGTATATATATTTATATACTGAATATATGTGATGTATAAATAATTTTTATATTCTATAAGTAATTATATCATGAAATAAGTAATAATGTCAAGAATAAAAATTCAAAACACGTACGAAAAATAAATCAATTATTACCAAAAACGTTTCATTAACATGGAATTGACAAAAGAAAGGGTAATATAAATTTGTAAGTCAATCATATATGATATCATAAATAATATTATGGTTTTTTTACTAGTTAATAGTATGTTTAAAATCCACAATGTAGGAGTTTTGGACACATACAGAAGAAATCAGACCTATGGTAAGGGATAACTTTTCCAATCTTGTTTTATCTTAGATTGTTTATTCGTAAGTATCTATCAGGGATATATTTATCATTCATGTCCATGTTTTATAAAAATATTCTCATAAAATATTTAATATTTTTCTATTTATTTTTAAAGTAATTTTTACCCATTTTGACTTTTTCAACATGGTTTGAAAGGAATCTTTCTTTTGTTTACCATACGAGGTACTTTTTGAATTTTTCAAAAAAAGTATGAGGAGAATATTTTTTTAACTTATACAGCATGAAAAAAATATTACATATTCATAATACCTTATTTCTATAAATAATCCTATAAATTATTTCAAGTTTATTTTCAAATAAATTCTCTCCTTTTAAAATTACATGTCATTTCTGTATTGTCGCACATAAAAGAATGATTTCATTGTGAGATGGGTGGGACCTATATCTAGTGCCAATTTATTGGGTAAATATCTATATCTCATGAGATAAACATAACTGGAATGTAAAGTAAATCTGGTTCTGTAATACATGGCTAGAACAGTAAGTAAACCCAGTTCAGTAATTGGATTTTCCCACTATGATGGTCATGGAAATAATGTCTTGGATACTATAAAATCATGTTATGTGTTTATTTGTTTTCCAAAATTACATGTTTTATTCCAATGCTATCCTATCATGGTTAATGTCCCTTTATGATCTATTCCTTACATACTTCCAGGTTTTATTTCAGGACTTAAGAGTTTGATTATTTAAAATCTATGTTCACATTTTTATGTTCAAATGTCTATGGTTTGTTTTATGATCTCTATGTTTACCCATAATTAGAATTTGAGCTCACCCATTTTTATTTTTTCTTTTCCCTAGGATATATAGAAATTTTTTAGGTGTGAAAAAAAAGAAATATCTTTATGGGATATGTTTAAGATCTTTCACCAAGTTAAAAATTGTGTTCTATGTTACCAAAGGCACTAAAACAATACAGTCTATGGGCATCGGTTTTTTTCCTGTATTAAGTATTCTTAAAAAATTAATTTAATGTGCAAGTATGTCAAGATAGGGTGTCTACCGTTGGTATCTGAGCAAAGGTTTAGTTAACCATTGGAAACTATGAAGCAAAAAACTTTAGTGAGATCCCTAGAGATATTTCGAAGGTATGTCTAGGTATGTTCCTAAGGTTAATTATAAGTATAGGATATAGTTCTTGAATTATTTTAATGATCATGAATAACCTATGATTAAACCTAAGATGATAGATATTGAACTTAATCCCCCATGATATGTTGTTTTCCTAGTATGATTTTTGACTCGCACATTATTCTTTTTGGTTTTTAGATGATGGTTGGAACCCGAAGGAACCATGTTAATGATCAATGCACTGCGAAAGACAATTATAGTCCTTATGAACAACCAAATTTTATGGGATATGGAATGAAAAATCTTATTTCTATACTTATACAAGATAGGAGGTGAATTTTATAGGGCTTTCAAGGTATGCTTTTGCATTTATCATCCAACCTGAAAGTAAGGTTGATCGATTCTTCAGTGTCTTAAAACCAGGTATTCGAAGGTCATTAAATCTAAGAGACTTCAGTAGCTATGAAGAGATTATGTGTTGTCCTATCAAGGTAGAATTGGCGGTTGGTGTTATATATCTATCTCATGTTTTTGACAAGAAACAAAATATGGAGTTCAAGGGAAAATCTCAAAACAATGGTGAAAAGAAGAAAAATGTTTCCTTATGCTCAAAGTGTGGAAAGAAGCATGGTGGAGATTGTATTAAAGGGAATAGAAAATGTTGTGGGTGTGCCAAATAAGTCCATCGATCATTTAAGTTCCAATGTAATGGGAAAAAGGTTTCTAGTGATTTGAATGGAGAAAAGACTACAGAGAACGCACAACCAACACTTTAATTCTATAAGTGCATGGAAATTTGGCATTATTCTAACCAATTCCCTAATAAAAGGGTTAATTATGATCGAAATCAACAACATCCTAACTTAAAATTCAAAGGGAAGTCACATGCAATCACTATTAGTGATGTTGAGTATGACAACAAAGTGGTGTAATGATTAAGTGTTTATGTAATGGGATTTCAAAATAGTGTTTTGGAATCTCATTTAGAGTATTTTGGAATATTGGAATATCTATGTATTGGTCTATTATAGTTTTCCATAATTATATGGTACCTGTAACCATGAAAAGTTATTAAAATATCTTTGGAAAGCAGATGATATGCTTATAATGATGGGATAAGGAGAAAATAAGATAATTTTTAGTATTAATGAGCTCACGACTGTTAAAAGGAAAAAGTGATATCATGGTGTGAGTATATCAAATTTTTGGTATATTTGGTGTGTGGAAAGAGTTAATTTTGAAAAAATGCATGTTGTCACTAAGGTTGTAATGACCCGCCAATTCTCATTGGCTTGAGAGCTCAACGAGTCATTACTAGCCTTAAGCGACATCCCCAAGGCGCCAAAGGCTGGCAATAAATGCCGACGGGTTTCAAAATACATGGGGGATGATTTACCCTTTAACTGAAAACAACCAACAAGCCAAACAAACCAGATAACATCTCCATGAAACCACTATATGATTCATGATTTAAAACCAAAACAACTCAACCATTATTTACATAAACCAACCAAGAGTACCACAGTAGAAACCAACACTCAAACATCAGAGTAAACAGTGGAAAGATAACTCAAAGACTAAAAGACAACCACCCAACTCCATGCTTCACAAGCTCCAAGATCCAACATCACGAACCAGCCCAAGTATCATGAAGAAGTGCTCTAAACGTTTGACACTTTACCTTTTCCAACGTCTTGGTATATGACATCTGCAAAAGCACCAACGTGACAAAGCAGGGGGTGAGTAATGAAACTCAGTAGGTTTTCCCCGATGACTTCCCAACCCATGCCTCTAGGATAAAATAGGTTAGCACATTCATATAAAAAAATTTATATAAAACAATTTCAAAGTAGTTCACAATATAACAAGTTCCATGTCAAAAACCATTTTCCAACAAAACCAATCTTTCTCAAGAAAAGAAACCAAGAAAAGTTCCCCAATTCCATTCACATTTCCATCTGGTGCATTCGTTCTGTTTCCCCAATCCACATATCCAACCATGCATGCAACCCGGACCTCCCTATACTCGTGAGTGGTGAGTTATCCTCCCAATAATCTTTCACTTAGTGGACTACCTTGACTGGGGTACTTCACGACCTTATCCGTCCCAACCTAGTGATGGGGGGACTTCTCGCCCTTATCCATCCCAATATTTTTATGGTGGGAATTCTCTCCCTTATCCATCCCAATGCATATGAAAACAAACCACAACCCATTCCATCCATGCCTAGAACCAAGTGTGTTCAAAACCTTTCAATAAAGCATCACCCTTTTATTGAAAACCATTTCATTCAAGCAGCAAAACCATATCCAATTTTAAATCACCATTTTAAATTTACTTCAACAACCACTTTCCAAAACCACACAATTTCCATCACCCATTCCTAAAAAGGGGGTTCAACCATTCTTCCACAATAGATAAAAAAACCATTTAGATCATGGAAAACAAATTGAAACTAAGCCTTCAAGTTCTAAGAAAGAGGAATTGAGAGTGAAGCCACCTACCTCAACAAATTGGATGAAACCAACCAATGGACGAAGAACTCTCAAGAACATCGGGTTGATTCCCCCAAAAATCTCCTTATATTCCTTCCCATATCACTAATAAGACCAAAACCTGACTTAGAAGTCATCCACTACCTTAGATCTACCCACCTCGGGCGTAGATCTAAGGATCCAACAAGAGGGAAGTAGGAGATCTAAGAAAACAAGACAAGTACGAGACTTACCGCGATTAATCAGCCTCTAAACGCCAAATCAACCCTCTGGATCACATCCGAAACGCCTGGTCAGTGTTCTCCCACCTTCCCCAGAGAGAAATCCCAAGTTAGGGTTGTCTGGGAACAAAACTGAGTGGGTTAAATGATAAAACGGATTAGATACTAAGAAATAGGATCTAAGTTGACTTCGTGCACAGTTAGTCCGCACGACTAGTTAAACCGTGCGTTAACCGTACGGTGGTCACTGCCAGAGAGGGGATCTCCGCACGACCTCCTAGCATGGTTTTCCCAAACCGTGTGCACACCGTGCGGTCTGCTCTATCCAAAAGACCACAACCTACACAGCTTCTGCACGGTTTGGAAAACCGTGCGCAGCCCGTGTGTCCCCATATTTTGCCATTTTATGCTTTAAAAGTCTCCCAACTTTCCCCAATCATCTCCCATAAACTTCATGCACTTAAAAAGCATAAAACAATGGTTACTTACCAGAAACTGGGGATAATACATTCTCCCCACCATTGGCCTTTCCATCCTCAGAAAGTAGAAAACCATCGCTTTCCTGAAAGAGTTATGGCCACTGCTCTTTCATTTCTTTCTCACGTTCCCAAGTGTCTTCTTGGATCTGCCCATGCTTCCATAAAACCCATACTAGACTGATGATTTTTCCACGCAAGACTTTATCTTTCCTATCCACAATCCGCACCAAGATATGTGCTAACGAAACATCTGGATCTAGGTCAACGTGATCCCATCTGATCACATGGTCAAGATCAGGCTGATACTTCTTTAACTGAGATACATGGAACACATTGTTCACCAAACTGAACCATAGTGGTAACACCAACCGATAATCCACCTCGCCAACCCATTCCAGTATCTCAAAAGGGCCTATATATCGAGGAGATAACTTTCCCTGCTTCCCAAAATGATGTTGTCTAAGTCTTGGGGAGATCCTCGAGAAGACATGATCACTCACTGCAAACAAAAACGGTCTTCGGTGATGATCCGCATAAGATTTCTGACGACTCTGAGCTGTATCCATCCTCTTTCTAATCAACTATATCTTCTCCTTTGTTTCTTGTACAAGGCTCGGCCCAACTAGTGAAGTTTCACCAGTTTCCACCCAGTATAGTGGAGAACGACAAGGACGCCCATACAATACTTCAAACAGAGCCATGCGTATCGAGGATTGATAACTGTTATTGTATGAGAACTCCACTAAGGGTATATACTCCTCCCATGAGCCACCAAAATCCATTACACAATCCCGAAACATGTCTTCCAAAATCTGTATCGTCCTCTCGGATTTCCCATCTGTCGAAGGATGATACGCCGTACTCATTGTCAACTGATTCCCCAGGGCTTGCTATAATGATTTTCAGAAATGAGATGTGAACCTCATATCTCTATCTGAGACGATAGACACCGGTACCCCATGGCTCTTTACCACTTCTCAGATATAGATTTTTGAAGGATCTTCCAGCGTATGATTTTCACGATTTGGGATGAAATGGGCTGACTTGGTTTGACGATCCACTATCACCCAAATGGCATCGTCTTTCCAGACCTTTCTTGGAATACCTTTAACAAAATCCATTGATATCTGATCCCATTTCCACACTGGGATAGGTAAAGACTGTAACATACCAGCTGGTCACTGATGCTCTGCTTTAACCTGCTGACAAGTTAAACACCTTGAAACAAATTTAGCTACCTTCCGTTTCATGCCGCTCCACCAAAATTGTGCCTTCAATTCCATATACATCTTCTGTGTACTCGGATGTACAGACCATCTTGAATGGTGGTAAGCATGAAGGAGTTGTTCTTGAAAAACTATAGGTACAACCATACGATTTCTAAAACACAAAACTAAACTCTCATCCAACTTCCATCCCTCAATGGTCTCCCCACCATTGAGTTTTGAACTCATTGCAACACAGTCTACATCGGATGTATGTGCCTCCTTTACTATCTCCACCAAATCAGTAACAAGTGTAGCTAAAAATAAAACAGAAACATCACCTTGGTTTTCACATTCCACATGAATGTCGGCTCAGACTGACATCAACTGCCATTCATCTAAAGCTTTTTTCACCAACTGAGCATATGACTTTCTGCTTAAAGAATCGGCCACCGAATTTCCCTTACCTAGTGTATACATCAAGTCACAGTCAAACATTTGAAGGTACTCCATCCATCTCCTCTGCCTCAGATTGAAATCTCATTGTGAGAAAATGTGTTTCAGGCTTTTGTGTTCTTTAAACATAGTAAATTTCTCACCAAAGAGATAATGTCTGCATGTTTTCAAAGCATGGACGACTACAGCCAATTCCAAATCATGTGTTGGGTAATTCTTCTCGTGTACCCTCAACTACCTTGAACCATAAGAAACAACATTGTCTCCTTGCATGAGAACACAACCCAACCCTGTTCTCGAAGCATCACAATACACCACATAACCCTGTCTTGATTCTGGAAAAATCAAGATGGGTTCTAATGTAAGGAAGACTTTCAACTCATGAAAATATCTCTGACATTCCTAAGTCTATTGAAATGCACTATTCTTCTTTGTCAGAGCTATCATAGGCGAATCTAGTCGTGATAATTCACGAACAAAGCGTTGTTAATAACCATATAGACTAAGAAAACTTCGTATTTCAAAGACATTATTCGGTTGTTTCTAAGAAATAACAACTTCTATCTTTTCTAGATCCACAGAGACACCTTTCTCACAAACGACATGGCCCATAAAACGTACCTCTTGTATCCAAAAATCCAACTTTGATATTTTGGCATACAATTGATGGTTCCTCAAGATTTCCAACACTATCGCTAAGTGTTGCTCATGCTCAGCCCTTGTTCTTGAATACACCAATATGTCATCCAAAAACACCACAACAAAAGAATCAAAATATTGTTGAAATATATGATTCATCAAGGCCATGAGGACCGCTGGTGAATTCGTTAGACGAAAAGGCATGACTACATATTTATAGTGGCCATATCTGCTTCTGAAGGTTGTCTTCAGAATATCCTCCTTCCGAACTCACAACTGGTGATATCCTGACCGCAAGTCAATCTTAGAGAACCACTAAGCTCCCCTTAATTGATCAAATAGTTCATCAAAGCGTGGAAGTGGATATCTATTCTTTATCATAACTTGGTTAAGTTATAATCCAAACATAGCCACAAAGTTCCATTGGCTTTATTTACAAACAAAATGGGTGCTTCCCACAGAGACACGCTTGGCCGAATGAAACCCTTGCTTTCCATCTCCTCTAACTTCACTTTCAATTCCTTTAACTCCATTGGTGACATCCTATAAGATGGAAGTGAGATAGGACTAGTCCCGGGAAGGAGATCAATTGTAAACTCCACTTCTGTTATAGGTGGTAACCCTGAGAAGTTTTTAGGAAAAACATCCAGAAATTGATCCACCACAGCTGGAAAACTATTTTCCGCGATTTCTTCCAATGATGACAAGGTCAATGTTTCCAATTGGTAAGAGATCATTCCCACCATGGGTTCCAACAAACTCTTTGCGCCTTTACTTACTATCCGCTCTCCTCTGAAGAGATGCTCCATGTCATCCTCAGTCGTGAAACTCACCGTTCTCCTGTAACAGTCGATGTGAGCCTTAAACTTCATCAACCAATCCATACCCAGTATTATATCAAAGACATCCATCTCCAGCATAGATAAATCCCATTTCATCTTAGCTCTATCAATAGTTATAGCACATGCTCTACACACGAAGTCTTGACATTCTCTTTCACCCAGAGGAGTTTGCAGTTTTAACACAGAAGGAATCATTTCCAGTTTTAAACATAGAAAGTCAATAGCACGAGAAGAAATGAAGGAATGTGATGCACCAGTATCAAACAACACTTGCAAAAAGGTAGAATTCAAAAGAATAGTACCTCTTACTATTGATGGTCCAGCCTGATCATCAATAATCATATGCTCAAATCCATACAATTGCTTCGTCTCTGCACTGTTCTCCTTGTTTCCTTGTTGAGATTTCCCTAGTTGAGGGGCCATGGTATTCCTGGAATCACCATAACTAGCTTTGTTCTGCTGTAGAGACTGATTTTTTGTCCTCTCCCTGTCGAAGAATAAGATGCTTGCGACACTTGAGAAGTGTCCCCAACACATGACCGTGGAGCTCTAGGACAATATCACTGAAGATGACCCATATTCTTGCAATTGTGGCATGCTCTCAGTGGAGCTATACATTCTCGTTTGTTGTGATCAGTAGAACCACATTGAAATAAACCTGCTTTGCTCAGGGGTCGTAGAGGAAGGTTGACTGATCCCGCTGTCTGGTTCTGATTCGCACTCCCACCTTAGAATTAGGTGTCCCTCTTCTGCTTGTTTCCATCATTAAAGTTCTCACTCGTTCCCGTGGGTATCATCATGCTTCCTCCTATAGATCCCTAGATATCACGTTCAGCAACCGTTGCTCTGTTCACCATCTATGTATAATTTTCAACACAGAGCACCACAATCTTCGATCGAATCTCCTGCCTTAGCCCTGATTCGAAGATGTGTTCCTTTAAAGAAGCACTTACCACAAACTCTGGTTCAAAATGGAAAAAATTCATGAATTTGGCTGCATACTCTGTGACAGAGAGGCTCTCTAGTTTCAAGCTGAATAAGTCCGTAGTTTTCTAGATCTTGAACGTGTGAGGATAGAATTGTTTGTTAAACAATTCTTCAAAATCCTCCCATGTAAGGCCTTCATCCAATTTAGCCTGCACCCCTAAAACCCACCACTGACGTGCAAGATCCTCGAGCATATACGTCGCCATCTTTACTTTCAGCTCTACTGGTGTGCCGATGAAATTGAAGATATGATTCATCCTATTCAGCCACACCTCTTCCCGTTTTGGTTCAGAATCACCCTGAAAGATGGGTGGATTCTACTTCTAGAACTGGACGGAATGGTCTACATGCCTTGACTCATCCCTCTGATTCCCTGTATCCACATCCTGGAACACTTGAACAATACTCTGAACCAGCTCTTGGTTCACACGTGGTTCATTTGTAACCACATTCTCCATAGCTTCTTCGGGTTGGTTTCTACGATGCCTAACGGGTGCCATTTTCTATACAAACAACACACGCCGTTAGTGTCACTTCTTAGAAACTGAAGGCTTATAATTTCATTTCCTATCACATCAACTATCACATCATTGTTTTACATCCATCAAGCTTTTCCACATGTTCAACCATTTTTGAAAACATGCCACATACTTTTTGAAAATCCACCCGTTTTCAAAATATACTAAATATCCTTTTTTCAAAATCTTTCATTTGAAAATCAATTTCTGCATTTTTCAAAAATTTGCACCTTTCCCAAAATCATAAATCATTTTTCGTAATTAGATATGCCATCCTAGTGGGAATTCATTCCTCCAATGCATGTCATGTTCATCTCATTGTCTAAACCCATGACAATGAGATTTGAAACATTCTAGAAGTGTATCCAAAACACTTATGTACCCAACACCCTGGTAAATTGAAGTTCAGCATAAATGGGTTAGTTGCGTCCTCTTATGATATACATTTCATGTTCCGACAATCCTACTCCCATCTAAGATGATCACTAAAGGAATATAAAAGAAGGAATTTCAACTCTAGGACCAAGAACATCGATGACCACTTTTTACCCAAGGACCGAACAAGCTGATACCATTTGTAATGACCCGCCAATTCTCATTGTCTTGAGAGCTCAACGAGTCATTACTAGCCTTAAGCGACATCCCCAAGGCACCAAAGGCTCGCAATAAATTCCGAAGGGTTTCAAAATACATGGGGGATGATTTACCCTTTAACTAAAAACAACCAACAAGACAAAAAAACCAGATAACATCTCCAAGAAACCACTATATGATGCATGACTTAAAACCAAAACAACTCAACCATTATTTACATTAAACCAACAAAGAGTACCATAGAAGAAACCAACACTCAAACATCAGAGTAAACAGCGGAAAGACAACTCAAAGACTACAAGACAACAACTCAACTCCATGCTCCACAAGCTCCAAGATCCAACATCACAAACCAGCCCAAGTATCACGAAGAAGTGCTCTAAACGTGTGACACTTTACCTTTTCCAACATCCTGGTATATGACATCAGCAAAAGCATTGACGTGCCAAAGTAGGGGGTGAGTAATGAAACTCAGTAGGTTTTCCCAGATGACTTCCCAACCCATGAATCTAGGATAAAACATGTTAGCACATTCATATAAAACAATTTATATAAAAAAAATTCAAAGCAATTTACAATATAACAAGTTCCATGTCAAAAACCATTTTCCAAAAAAACCTATCTTTCTCAAGAAAAGAAACCAAGAAAAGTTCCCCAATTCCTTTCACATTTCCATCTGGCACATTCGTTCTGTTTCACCAATCCACATATCCAACCATGCATGCAACCTGGACCTCCCTATACTCGCGAGTGGTGAGTTATCCTTCCACTAAGCCATCACATAGTGGAATACCTTGATGGGGGTACTTCACGACCTTATCCGTCCCAACCTAGTGATGGGGGGACTTCTCACCCTTATCCATCCCAATGTTTTGATTGGGGGACTTCTCGCCCTTATCCATCCCAATGCATATGAACACACACCACAACCCATGCCATCCATTCCCAAAACCAACTGTGTTCAAAACCTTTCAATAAAGAATCACCCTTTTATTGAAAACCATTTCATTCAAGAAGCAAAACCATATCCAATTTAAAATCACCATTTTAAAATTACTGCAACAACCACTTTCCAAAACCACACAATTTCCATCACCCGTTCCTAAAAAGGGGTTTCAACCATTCTTTCACAATAGATAAATAAAACATTTCGATCAAGGAAAACAAATTGAAACTAAGCCTTCAAGTTCTAATAAAGACGAATCGAGAGTGAAGCCACCTACCTCAACAAATTGGGCGAAACCAACCAACGGACGAAGAACGCTCAAGAACACCAGGTCGATTCTCCCAGAACTCTCATTAGATTACTTCCCCTATCACCAACAAGACCAAAAAACGACTTAGAAGCCATCCACTACCTTAGATATACCCACCTCGAGAGTAGATCTAAGGATCCAACAAGAGGGATGAAGGAGATCTAAGAAAACAAGATAAGAATGAGACTTACCACAATCAACCAGCCTCTAAACTCCAAAGCTACCCTCCGGATTGCTTCCAAAATGCCTGGTAAGTGTTCTCCCACCTTCCCCAGAGAGAAATCCCGAGTTACGGTTGTCTGGGAGCAAAAACAACTGGGTTAAATGATAAAATGGATTATATCCTAATAAATATGATCTAAGTCGACTTCGTACACTGTTAGTCAGCACGGTTAGTTAAACCGTGCACTAACCGTGCGGTAGTCACTGCCAGAGAGGGGTTCTCTGCATGGCCTCCTCGCACAGTTTTCCCAAACCGTGTGCACACCATGCGGTACCCTCTGTCCAAAAGACGTCCACCTGCATGGCTTCCGCATGGTTTGTAAAACTGTGAGCAGGTCGTGCGTCCCCACATTTTTCCCTTTTATGATTTAAAAGTATCCCAACTTTCCCCAATCATCTCCCATAAACTTCATGCACTTAAAAAGCATAAAACAAGGGTTACTTACCAGAAACTGGGGGTACTAGAAAGGTTCTATGGTAATTCATGTTATTATCATATTTTTAGAGAATACATGATTAAGGTATTCAGATATTTGGAATGTGACGACCAAGAACTACCAAATGAGACATAGGATACAAATGTTAATTTTATTTAGTTCACCCCCTTCAAAAGTTTTTATTTTTAGTTTTTGGAAGGATTATATTTTATCTATTTTTGGATAGTATAATATATATTCTGGTTGAAGTTTTTTATGTAGCACCCAAAACATTTTATGGTATGATTATCTTAAATATATTCTATTCATAACCTATATTTCATAAAACACGGTGTTCCTTTGAAATGAAACTTTTTTATTTAGGATATAGTCAAACCCTAGCCATTAAACATAAATTTCCCACTTCTTTATTTTGAATTTCAAAAAACAGTCATCTAGAGTTGTGACCAGTAAGTCATTTAGAGTCTAATATAATGAACATGATTTTTTGATGAATTGTAATATACCCTTATGAAAATTAATATGAATAGTAATATGACCCTTATGAATTGTAAATAATGATAATAAATTATTTTCTTATGGTAATAAGATAATGAAATCTTAATTAATTTTTCAATGTGATATGAAACTAACTATACCTTTAAAATTATTATTTTTAGAATTAACTATGGTTTTTTTAAATTAAATTAATAATATTTAGAGAATTATTTTTGAAAAATTGAGTTCATTTTGGAATTCTAACCATTGAAAAATGGTTATGGTGAATGTTTGGGATTTTTCTGAAATTCTAGAATTTTTCATGAATAGTGAAATATGGTAAAATATTGTATATTCAAATTATCAGTAAAATACACTATTTATGACATCATAAGTGATGTAAGACTACTTTATTAGAACTCACATTCCATTATTACTATTTGGAGTCACATGAATTAAGATTATTCATAGTCTTGAGCAAAAATATTATAATATTGATTAAAATAATGAAAAATACCTCATCTCCTCCACTATAAATACCACCCTCATTCCCCTATTCCTCCCACACCTCTCAAGCCTTTAGCATTACCTAAATTATTCCAAATAATCTTCCCAAGACCTCTTACCCACGTCCTAGAGCTAAGGGTATCACCAAAAGGCCAAAACCAAAGGCCTTAAGAAGGATCTCAAGGAGAAGAGATCAAGAGGTAAACATCCTCTCTAGTTTTCTTTCTTTTCATTCATTTTATGTTATTATTTTTAAATTTGCTTTGGATTATGTTGGGATATGTCATTTAATATCCCCCTTCATGTTCATATTATTTATTATTGATGAGATACCTCCTTTCTCTCGTCAAACTATTTTATGAAATTTTTTGTGACATCATTATGCTCCCGAATTTTCCTGAGAGATTTCTCAATTTTTCTTCTATTTAGAGTTCCTTTCTTTTATAATTCCTTCTTCATATACCCTCATCCAAATACTATGACAATTCTAGTAACTTACATTAATTGTAATTATGTTATACTAATGGGTGGCTCCTCCACCGTCTGCTGCTCCTCTGGTCGGCGAGTCGGGCAATCACGAGCCATGTGACCCTGCCCGCCGCAAGAGTAGCACAACCTGCCTCTCGGAAGGCTGGCACTCCGCTGTGTGCCCCGCACTGCTGAGCCGGTGTCCTGAGGCCGTCTGCGTGGGGGTCTGGTCTGCCTGGACCCGAGAGTCATCCGTCGGCTACCTGCTGCCGAATACTCAGCTACCTGTCGCCCTGTGCTAGGTCTCGCCGCTGAAGAAGGCTCTGCCAGGAAGCTCTCGATCAGGAGGGCTCGCTCCAGCACTCCCGCCTGGGTCGGAATGCTGAGGGAGATCAGCGACGCCCGAATCTCCTGTCGCAAGCCCTGCTCGAAGGTCCGGGCCCGGAAGAAGGGGTCCCGTACCATGTCGGTCGAGTAGCGAGATAGGTCCGTGAACCTCGCCGCGTACTGAGCGACCGTCATGCTGCCCTGGCGCAGCTGGAGAAGCTCCTGGATGCGCACCGCTCGGAGGGTGGCCGGGACGAACTCAGAGCGGAAGAGGCTCTCGAAGTCCGCCCAGAGCAGGGATGCCTCATCGTGAACCTGGAGCATCAGGCTCCACCATCGTCCTGCCGCCGCCTGCAGGAGGCTTGCTGCGAGAATCACCATGAGATCCGCTGGTGTCCTCACTAGCCTAAAGGTCCGCATCACCGCCTCTAGCCAGTCCTCGGCGGCCTGGGGGTCCGCCTCACCGCGAAACCTGGGCGGTCGCTGGCCCTGAAACTCGTGCAGTGCCCTGAGGCGACGTGCATCGTCAGCGTCTGGTACTGGCAGCATCGGTGGCTCGGCGGGTAAAGCTACCGCCGGTGCCACTGCTGGCAAAGGGCCCTGCACCGAGGCCTCGTCGCTCGGTGGGCTGCCGTCGCGCCCTACACTCGGAACCCTAGCTGGCTGTCGTCGCGGGGCCATCCTGAAAAGGAGAACAAGAGCACCACAGTCAGAACAGTATACCTGGTGAGCTGGCACAAGTAATCACAAGGAAAACTTGAGACTTTCATAAAGCAGATCAGTATACCCGGTGAGCTGACACAAGTAATCACAAAGAAAACTTGAAACACACACGCAATCAATGTTTTCATGCATTAAGTCGGAAATCAGGAGTCAGGGTCCTGGTGTACGGATACGTCGGCCGCCGCACCAACACTGGGCTCCCTGAACTGATAACCACACTCAATACACTAAACACTATTGCTTCATATAGAAAGAAAGGACGATCAGAGTTTGCGGTAGAACCGACCACCTCTGATACCAATTTGTCACGACCCGTCCTCGGGGCCCGTGCCGTGACTACCCCAAGCCCGCCTTCCATAGGCCAGGGGCTGGCGACTAGCACCAAGGCGTAAAATCCCAGTAAACAGGGAAGGCATTGCCTTTATAAGTAACAACCACACAGAGTCAGCAAGCGGAAAGTAAAGTGCAAAAAAGTAAAGGGGGCCGGAAATACAAGCCCAACTGTAAAGTACAACTGAAAAGTAAAGTACAGCAACTGAAGAAAAGACGGCGGCCTCGTGTCGTCCACTGGCAATCCCACCTGAAGGGTGGGTACAGATAGCCTCCCGGCTCCTCGGGTCCCACGTCCGCTCTGAGCACGTCCCGCCCAGTGGTCCACCTCCAGGTACCGTCCTGCTCCACGCCCCAACCGTGATCAGCGCTGTCCGTCGTCTGCAACCAACACAACAAGGTGCGGGCATAGCCCGTGCAGGGGTGAGTACAAGCTACTCAGTAAGGACCCCGAGACCCCCGAAGGTCTCCCGAAATCCACAAAGGATATAGCACAAAAGAAAGATGCAATCACGAAGTAACATCTGACTCGACTTAGGTATATGCCCATACATATACCTAAGTTCCCAATTCTAGCTCTGCTCACGAGCTCAAGAACAACTCAATCCACAAAGGAAAGCAAGACTCAAATCCACAAGGAGAGTAAACAGTAAAATCCACATAGGATAGTTCAACACAATCCACAAAGGAGAGTAACATACGATTCAGCTCAACCAGGTATACTTTTTCAGATGACGTCAAAGATGATCACTGATCCATCTAAGTCGTCGGACCCACAAAGGATCGATAGGTACTAACCCCCGCAGAAGACCCACACAGGATCGGGCTCACACAGAACCTGTAGGCAGTGGCTCACACAGAACCGGTAGTAAGGACCCACATAGGATCGGGCTCACACAGAACCTGTAGCACTGATCCACGTAGGATCGCTGAGTGCAGTAGTCGACGCAGTCCACTGAGGATCTCTGCACAGTCGTCGCCGCAGTCCACGAAGGATCTCTGCTCTGCCGTCGTCGCAGTCCACGGAGGATCTCTGCTCTGTCGTCGTCGCAGTCCACGAAGGATCTCTGCTCTGCCGTCGTCGCAGTCCACGGAGGATCTCTGCTCTGTCGTCGTCGCAGTCCACGGAGGATCTCTGCTCTGTCGTCGTCGCAGTCCACGAAGGATCTCTGCTCTGTCGTCGAAGTCACAGCCAGCGCTAGGGTTCCCGCACATAGCGAGCTCGTTTAGGAGGGTCCGCTCCACGAGCCGAGAGGCTGATACATCAACTGACACGTAGTCCGAAGTTGATGTATCCAAAAGTTCCGTATCGACAACAGGATCTCAACGCAACAGACGGCGCGTCAATCGGACGCCCGGTCTGAGAGTTATTGGCATTTTCGTCCCAGGGGCCCGGTTGGTTTTTAGGGAAAAACCGACCCGACCGTACTCCGCCTGTATCCGATCCCCGGGCGGAGTATGCCAAAAGTTCCGTCTCACTTAGAGGAAACTACCACAGCTGACGGTACGTCGTTCGGACGTCCGTAGCTCAAGTTATGAGCGTTTCTGCTCCGAGGGCCCGGTTGGTTTCGTGTACGAACCAACCCGGCCGAACACAAAGTCTTCCGAAACCTTGAGTATAATATACCGAAACGACCGTCTCGATCCAAGGATCGCGTAGCCGCTGACGGTTCGTCAATCGGAGGTCCCAGGCCCAAGATATGGGCGAAGGACCGAAGAGGGCCCGAAACGGGGGTTCCGGGCCCGGGGCGACCCGGCCCGAACCCCCCCCCTGGGGTCGGCCGAACCGGGTCGGCCCGAACCGGGACGGCCCGAACCGGCCCGAACCGACTCGGCCGGGTCCGGTCCGGCCTGGGCGCGGCCCGGCCGACCGGACCGGCCGGCTCGGCTTCGGCCGAGCGGCCGAGCAGGCCGCCGCCGCGGGTTTGACCCGCGGCATTTGGAGAAACGCGGCCCCCGCGGGGGGCCGCCTGTCACGCGGACGCGGCCGGGCCGCCGCGTCCGTTCCCGGTTCCGCGCAGCCGCGGAACCGGCCGCTGCCGCCGCGGCTTCAGCCGCGGCGGAAGATCTCCACGGCGGCGCGCCGGCCGCCGCCGCCTCCGGTCGCCGGCGCCGCCGCGCCGGCGACCCGCGCCGCCGCCTCCTTCCGCGGGCCGCCGGAGTTGCTCCGGTGGCCCGTTTTGCCTCCCGTCTGCGCCATTGTTCCTCCCGGGACGCGTCCTCCACTGCGGAAACAACGGATTGCCCTTGCCGCACGGTTCGTCGTCGTCCGCCAAATCTGCACAAAAAGGGAAGATCGGCGGAGGGTTGTCGGGTCTTGTTCGTTAGACCCGCTCCCTCCGCGTTAATCATAAACAACGGGAGAAAAGAATAAGATGATCAACACATGATCCAACAATTTTATTTAAAGATAAAATTGTTCGCTTGAAACCGTATTTTTAAATTTTCAAGAACGTTCACGAGAAAATTTAAAAGGGGTAACTTTTCCAAAATAAATCCCTACCTCGAAGTCGTCGTCGGACGAGAGGTCGTCGCGGAATCGCTCGTCGCGGAAGAAGGAGATCGTCGCGTCGTCGCGGTATCCGGCGTCGCGTCGCCAATCTCCGGATCAAGAACAAACAGATTTAATTAATTAAATCCGTTGTTATTGAAATTAAGAAGGGAGAATTTAGAAGTTTCGATTCTCACCTTTAACCGCCGATCGCAGGTTCGCCGCGGAAGAAGAGGCACCGAAGAAGAAGAAGAAGAAGGTCGCGGAAAAGCTGTTGACGTCGCGGATCGTGCGTCGTCGGATTCCGGTTCCGGCGTTCTTCGCGTTCTTCGCGTTCTTCGCGTTCTTCGCGTTCTTCGCGGAGAGGGTGGAGGCTCAGAGGAATTGCACAACGATAGCAATCCTCCAAAATAGACAAGTTTGTCTATTTTATTATTTTGCCAACAAACGTAAAACGCATAAGTAACGACCCAATTAATTCACGAAGAAACAGTCCATTTAATTCACGAAATAAACCGCCCAATTAAATGGTCTGTTAAGAATTAAAGAAAACGCGTCGGTTGACTTTTCAGTTACTTTGACGGGTTTTCGCGGGTGCGTTACTTAGCGAAAGAAACGGCGGGGCTCGTGCGGGTCCCACCGCACAAATATCCTACCAAGGGGTAGGACATTTCTGGATAGCATCCTATCCAGTTCAACTCAGTTCAAGCCGCCTTTAAGTGACTTTAAGTGGCTTCCAAGCAGTTTAAGTGAAATAAAATAAAGTTGTCGCACAAATTTATTTTATTTCTGACTTAAAGCCGCAAAATTTAAAAACCACGTCTGAGCAAACGTAACTCCGGAAGAGGCGTTTCTAAGCAAATACCGGCGCTGCGATTTCATCGGTGCCCTCAGAATTTGATTCCGGGCACCGGTTCAAAAGATAGAAAAACCCGCTCGTCCGTTCACTGAACGTACCCGAGCCAAACTTCGGAAATTGATTCCGGGCACACCGGGCCTCGGAATCAGGTGCCGTCTGAAGCTGCGCTCTTGTAAAATTCCAAAGAAAATTAAGAAAAAAATTTCCTTGAAATTTGCGGGTCTTTACATTACTCCCACCTCAGGGCTTTACGTCCCCGTAAAGATACATCAAAAACTAGGGAAACAAATGGGGGTACTGAGCACGCATCTGAGCCTCCCGCTCCCAAGTGCTCTCCTGGATGTTCCCGTGCTGCCATCTGACGCGCACAAGAGGAATCGACCGCCCACGTAGGACCCGCTCCTGTCGATCCTCGATCTCCACTGGGACCTCCGCAAAAGTCGCCCCATCGTCCACGTCCAGCTCCCCAAAGTCGATGATGTGCGTCGGGTCGTGCACGTATCTCCTCAGCTGAGACACGTGGAAGACGTCGTGCACCCGGTGCAACTGAGGTGGTAGAGCCAGGCGATAAGCCACCTCTCCTATCCTGCTGAGGACCTGGAAAGGCCCGATGAAGCGTGGAGACAACTTGCCGCCTCGGCCAAATCTCCGTAAACCACGTCGAGGTGATACACGCAAAAAGACGTGGTCGCCATCCTCGAACTCTAGTGGCCTCCACCTCCTGTCAGCATATGACTTCTGCCGGCTCTGAGCTGTCCTCATCCTCTCCTGGATGATCTGGACCTTCTCTGTCGTGGCTCGGACCATCTCTGGTCCCACGAGTGCTGACTCCCCAGGGTCTGTCCAGCACAACGGTGATCTGCAGGGTCTGCCGTACAACGCCTCGTATGGTGCCATCCCGATGGTGGAGTGGTAGCTGTTGTTGTACGCGAACTCCACCAAGGGTAGGTGGTCCTCCCAGCTGCGACCAAAGTCGAGAACACATGCACGGAGCATGTCCTCGAGTGTCTGTATGGTCCTCTCCGTCTGACCATCCGTCTGAGGGTGGAAGGCTGTGCTCAGATGGAGCCGCGTCCCGAACGCCTCCTGCAACCCCTTCCAAAGCCGGGAAGTGAAACGAGCATCTCGATCGGAGACGATAGACGATGGCACACCGTGAAGCCGTACGATCTCCTGGACGTAAAGACGTCCCAAGCTCTCCACTGAGCCCTGCTCTCTGATGGGTAAGAAGTGTGCCGACTTGGTAAGTCGGTCGACAATCACCCAAATGGAGTCGTGACCTCTGGAAGTGCGTGGAATTCCAGTCACGAAGTCCATAGATATGCTATCCCACTTCCACTCCGGGACCTCCAAGGGCTGTACCAAACCTGCTGGTACCTGATGCTCTGCCTTCACCTGCTGGCAGGTGAGGCATCGTGAAACGAACTCTGCCACAGCTTTCTTCATGCCCGGCCACCAGTGCTGTCGTCTGAGATCCTGGTACATCTTCGCCACTCCGGGATGCACCGCCAAGGGAGAAGTGTGAAACTCTCTCAGCACCTCCTCTCGTAAAGCAACTGGTACGAAGGTACGTCCTCTGAAAAGGATGTCGTGCTCTGCTCCAAGGGAGAAGCCATCAGGCGCCTGACCTGAGGATATCAGTGCACGCCGGGTCTCACAGTCAGCGTCCTCACGCTGAGCCTCTCTGACCCGCTGTAGAAGTGGAGGAGAGACTGTGAGAGACTGAAGAAAGGCTGCTCCGTCTCTATCCACGAAGGATATCTGCAAGGAGGCTAGCTGCTCCGTCGCCTCCTCAAGCAGCTGAATGCCCGTCCTCCTGCTGAGGGCATCGGCTACCACGTTCCCCTTCCCAGGAGTATAGACTATCTCAAAGTCATAGTCCTGGAGGAACTCAAGCCATCTCCGCTGTCTCAGGTTCAGGTCCTTCTGAGAGAAGATATACCTGAGACTCTGGTGGTCAGAAAAGACTGTGAAGCGCTCGCCCATCAGATAGTGCCGCCAAGTCTTCAGAGCGAAGACCACTGCTGCTAACTCCAGGTCATGAGTGGCGTAGTTCTGCTCATGCGGCCTCAACTGACGTGATCCGTAGGCGATCACGGCCCGCTCCTGCATCAGGACGCACCCGAGTCCAGTCCCTGATGCGTCGCAGTAAACTACGTATCCAACTCCCTCCTCAGGCAACCTCAAGATAGGTGCGCTGGTCAACCTCTGCCTCAGCTCCTGGAAGCTCTGCTGACATCTGTCTGACCACACGAAGGGTTTCCCCTTCTTCGTCAACGCTGAGAGTGGTGCCGCAACTCTGGAGAAGTCCGGCACGAATCTCCGATAGTATCCGGCTAGGCCCAAGAAGCTCCTCACCTCTGTCACGCTCTTGGGTGGCTCCCAAGCTAGCACTGCCTCGATCTTCGCAGGATCCACTGCAACTCCCGCCTCAGAGATGACGTGTCCCAAGAAATGGACCTCACGTAACCAGAACTGGCATTTTGAGAGCTTGCCATAAAGCTGGTGCTCTCGGAGCGTGTCTAGCACAACTCGCAGGTGGTAGGCATGCTCCTCCTCAGTCGTCGAGTATACCAAAATGTCGTCAATGAAGACCACGACAAAACGGTCGAGGTATGGCTGGAAGATCCTGTTCATGAGGCTCATGAACACTGCTGGAGCATTGGTTACGCCGAACGGCATAACCAAGAACTCATAATGGCCATACCGACACCTGAAGGCCGTCTTCTGTACGTCCTCGTCTCGAACTCTGAGCTGATGATAGCCTGACCGGAGGTCTATCTTCGAGAACCACCGCGCTCCCTTGAGCTGATCGAAGAGGTCACCAATCCGTGGCAGCGGATACTTGTTCCTCACCGTCACCTGATTCAGGCGACGATAGTCGACACATAGTCGCAAGCTCCCGTCCGCCTTCTTGGCGAACAAAATCGGGGAAGCCCAGGGTGAAACACTGGGTCGGATAAACCCCTTGCTCTGCAAGTCCTCCAACTGTACCCGCAGCTCCCGAAGCTCGGCGGGGGCCATCCGATATGCTGGAGTAGATATCGGGGCTGTCCCGGGGTACAAGTCGATGTAAAAGTCTACCTCTCTACGAGGAGGTAGCCCTGGAACGTCGTCGGGAAAGACGTCTACGTACTGGTCCACCACTGCAGGAAAAGCTGGACTCCGCACGTCCACTGCTCCTAGGATGAGGCTAGCCAACTGATGAGAGATGGGCTGCACTCTCCTCCACGGAAGTCCATCCTGTGCTGCAAAGGTTCCCTTCTCGCCGGTGAAGGTAAACCTGCTCCCGTCGGTACGAACACATCGCACCTTGCGCCTAAAACAGTCGATCTGGGCATGAACCGTGGATAGCCAATCCATGCCCAAGATGACGTCGTAAGGCCTAGACGCCGCTACAAGGAGATCCCAGCCGAAGCTCTCGCCTCCTAGAGTAAGCTCACACTGCCGGCACCAGTGCGTAATCGTCGAGTCTGCTCCCGTAGAAGTCTCTAGCCGTAAGGATCGAGCCAACGGCTCAGTCGGAATCTCCGAGCTCCGAACAAGGGCAGAGGCTATGAAAGAGTGACTCGCTCCTGTGTCTATAAGTACTGCAGCAAGGGTGGAATAGACACAGATCGTACCTCGAATCATCTCTGGCAAGTCGGGGTCGTAGGCCTCCACTGCCTGGAGCTGGGCCTGTCCCTGCCCGCCAGCTCCATGTGGTCGAGGTGGCCCTCCTGGTGGTGGTGGGGGTAGAGCCTGGAAGCGTCGCCCACCACCCGCTGCTCGGCCAGCTCCTCTGCCTCGTCCGCCTCCTCCCTGCGGACCGCCACGGTCGACCCTCTGCCTCTGCCTGGGTGGCTCCTCCACCGTCTGCTGCTCCTCTGGTCGGCGAGTCGGGCAATCAGGAGCCATGTGACCCTGCCCGCCGCAAGAGTAGCACAACCTGCCTCTCGGAAGGCTGGCACTCCGCTGTGTGCCCCGCACTGCTGAGCCGGTGTCCTGAGGCCGTCTGCGTGGGGGTCTGGTCTGCCTGGACCCGAGAGTCATCCGTCGGCTACCTGCTGCCGAAGACTCAGCTACCTGTCGCCCTATGCTAGGTCTCGCCGCTGAAGAAGGCTCTGCCAGGAAGCTCTCGATCAGGAGGGCTCGCTCCAGCACTCCCGCCTGGGTCGGAATGCTGAGGGAGATCAGCGACGCCCGAATCTCCTGTCGCAAGCCCTGCTCGAAGGTCCGGGCCCGGAAGAAGGGGTCCCGTACCATGTCGGTCGAGTAGCGAGATAGGTCCGTGAACCTCGCCGCGTACTGAGCGACCGTCATGCTGCCCTGGCGCAGCTGGAGAAGCTCCTGGATGCGCACCGCTCGGAGGGTGGCCGGGACGAACTCAGAGCGGAAGAGGCTCTCGAAGTCCGCCCAGAGCAGGGATGCCTCATCGTGAACCTGGAGCATCAGGCTCCACCATCGTCCTGCCGCCGCCTGCAGGAGGCTTGCTGCGAGAATCACCATGAGATCCGCTGGTGTCCTCACTAGCCTAAAGGTCCGCATCACCGCCTCTAGCCAGTCCTCGGCGGCCTGGGGGTCCGCCTCACCGCGAAACCTGGGCGGTCGCTGGCCCTGAAACTCGTGCAGTGCCCTGAGGCGACGTGCATCGTCAGCGTCTGGTACTGGCAGCATCGGTGGCTCGGCGGGTAAAGCTACCGCCGGTGCCACTGCTGGCAAAGGGCCCTGCACCGAGGCCTCGTCGCTCGGTGGGCTGCCGTCGCGCCCTACACTCGGAACCCTAGCTGGCTGTCGTCGCGGGGCCATCCTGAAAAGGAGAACAAGAGCACCACAGTCAGAACAGTATACCTGGTGAGCTGGCACAAGTAATCACAAGGAAAACTTGAGACTTTCATAAAGCAGATCAGTATACCCGGTGAGCTGACACAAGTAATCACAAAGAAAACTTGAAACACACACGCAATCAATGTTTTCATGCATTAAGTCGGAAATCAGGAGTCCGGGTCCTGGTGTACGGATACGTCGGCCGCCGCACCAACACTGGGCTCCCTGAACTGATAACCACACTCAATACACTAAACACTATTGCTTCATATAGAAAGAAAGGACGATCAGAGTTTGCGGTAGAACCGACCACCTCTGATACCAATTTGTCACGACCCGTCCTCGGGGCCCGTGCCGTGACTACCCCAAGCCCGCCTTCCATAGGCCAGGGGCTGGCGACTAGCACCAAGGCGTAAAATCCCAGTAAACAGGGAAGGCATTGCCTTTATAAGTAACAACCACACAGAGTCAGCAAGCGGAAAGTAAAGTGCAGAAAAGTAAAGGGGGCCGGAAATACAAGCCCAACTGTAAAGTACAACTGAAAAGTAAAGTACAGCAACTGAAGAAAAGACGGCGGCCTCGTGTCGTCCACTGGCAATCCCACCTGAAGGGTGGGTACAGATAGCCTCCCGGCTCCTCGGGTCCCACGTCCGCTCCGAGCACGTCCCGCCCAGTGGTCCACCTCCAGGTACCGTCCTGCTCCACGCCCCAACCGTGATCAGCGCTGTCCGTCGTCTGCAACCAACACAACAAGGTGCGGGCATAGCCCGTGCAGGGGTGAGTACAAGCTACTCAGTAAGGACCCCGAGACCCCCGAAGGTCTCCCGAAATCCACAAAGGATATAGCACAAAAGAAAGATGCAATCACGAAGTAACATCTGACTCGACTTAGGTATATGCCCATACATATACCTAAGTTCCCAATTCTAGCTCTGCTCACGAGCTCAAGAACAACTCAATCCACAAAGGAAAGCAAGACTCAAATCCACAAGGAGAGTAAACAGTAAAATCCACATAGGATAGTTCAACACAATCCACAAAGGAGAGTAACATACGATTCAGCTCAACCAGGTATACTTTTTCAGATGACGTCAAAGATGATCACTGATCCATCTAAGTCGTCGGACCCACAAAGGATCGATAGGTACTAACCCCCGCAGAAGACCCACACAGGATCGGGCTCACACAGAACCTGTAGGCAGTGGCTCACACAGAACCGGTAGTAAGGACCCACATAGGATCGGGCTCACACAGAACCTGTAGCACTGATCCACGTAGGATCGCTGAGTGCAGTAGTCGACGCAGTCCACTGAGGATCTCTGCACAGTCGTCGCCGCAGTCCACGAAGGATCTCTGCTCTGCCGTCGTCGCAGTCCACGGAGGATCTCTGCTCTGTCGTCGTCGCAGTCCACAAAGGATCTCTGCTCTGCCGTCGTCGCAGTCCACGGAGGATCTCTGCTCTGTCGTCGTCGCAGTCCACGAAGGATCTCTGCTCTGTCGTCGAAGTCACAGCCAGCGCTAGGGTTCCCGCACATAGCGAGCTCGTTTAGGAGGGTCCGCTCCACGAGCCGAGAGGCTGATACATCAACTGACACGTAGTCCGAAGTTGATGTATCCAAAAGTTCCGTATCGACAACAGGATCTCAACGCAACAGACGGCGCGTCAATCGGACGCCCGGTCTGAGAGTTATTGGCATTTTCGTCCCAGGGGCCCGGTTGGTTTTTAGGGAAAAACCGACCCGACCGTACTCCGCCTGTATCCGATCCTCGGGCAGAGTATGCCAAAAGTTCCGTCTCACTTAGAGGAAACTACCACAGCTGACGGTACGTCATTCGGACGTCCGTAGCTCAAGTTATGAGCGTTTCTGCTCCGAGGGCCCGGTTGGTTTCGTGTACGAACCAACCCGGCCGAACCCAAAGTCTTCCGAAACCTTGAGTATAATATACCGAAATGACCGTCTCGATCCAAGGATCGCGTAGCCGCTGACGGTTCGTCAATCGGAGGTCCCAGGCCCAAGATCTGGGCGAAGGACCGAAGAGGGCCCGAAACGGGGGTTCCGGGCCCGGGGCGACCCGGCCCGAACCCCCCCCTGGGGTCGGCCGAACCGGGTCGGCCCGAACCGGGCCGGCCCGAACCGGCCCGAACCGACTCGTCCGGGTCCGGTCCGGCCTGGGCGTGGCCCGGCCGACCGGACCGGCCGGCTCGGCTTCGGCCGAGCGGCCGAGCAGGCCGCCGCCGCGGGTTTGACCCGCGGCATTTGGAGAAACGCGGCCCCCGCGGGGGGCCGCCTGTCACGCGGACGCGGCCGGGCCGCCGCGTCCGTTCCCGGTTCCGCGCGGCCGCGGAACTGGCCGCCGCCGCCGCGGCTTCAGCCGCGGCGGAAGATCTCCACGGCGGCGCGCCGGGCGCCGCCGCCTCCGGTCGCCGGCGCCGCCGCGCAGGCGACCCGCGCCGCCGCCTCCTTCCGCGGGCCGCCGGAGTTGCTCCGGTGGCCCGTTTTGCCTCCCGTCTGCGCCATTGTTCCTCCCGGGACGCGTCCTCCACTGCGGAAACAACGGATTGCCCTTGCCGCACGGTTCGTCGTCGTCCGCCAAATCCGCACAAAAAGGGAAGATCGGCGGAGGGTTGCCGGGTCTTGTTCGTTAGACCCGCTCCCTCCGCGTTAATCATAAACAACGGGAGAAAAGAATAAGATGATCAACACATGATCCAACAATTTTATTTAAAGATAAAATTGTTCGCTTGAAACCGGCTTTTTAAATTTTCAAGAACGTTCACGAGAAAATTTAAAAGGGGTAACTTTTCCAAAATAAATCCCTACCTCGAAGTCGTCGTCGGACGAGAGGTCGTCGCGGAAGAAGGAGATCGTCGCGTCGTCGCGGTATCCGGCGTCGCGTCGCCAATCTCCGGATCAAGAACAAACAGATTTAATTAATTAAATCCGTTGTTATTGAAATTAAGAAGGGAGAATTTAGAAGTTTCGATTCTCACCTTTAACCGCCGATCGCAGGTTCGCCGCGGAAGAAGAGGCACCGAAGAAGAAGAAGAAGAAGGTCGCGGAAAAGCTGTTGACGTCGCGGATCGTGCGTCGTCGGATTCCGGTTCCGGCGTTCTTCGCGTTCTTCGCGTTCTTCGCGTTCTTCGCGTTCTTCGCGGAGAGGGTGGAGGCTCAGAGGAATTGCACAACGATAGCAATCCTCCAAAATAGACAAGTTTGTCTATTTTATTATTTTGCCAACAAACGTAAAACGCATAAGTAACGACCCAATTAATTCACGAAGAAACAGTCCATTTAATTCACGAAATAAACCGCCCAATTAAATGGTCTGTTAAGAATTAAAGAAAACGCGTCGGTTGACTTTTCAGTTACTTTGACGGGTTTTCGCGGGTGCGTTACTTAGCGAAAGAAACGGCGGGGCTCGTGCGGGTCCCACCGCACAAATATCCTACCAAGGGGTAGGACATTTCTGGATAGCATCCTATCCAGTTCAACTCAGTTCAAGCCGCCTTTAAGTGACTTTAAGTGGCTTCCAAGCAGTTTAAGTGAAATAAAATAAAGTTGTCGCACAAATTTATTTTATTTCTGACTTAAAGCCGCAAAATTTAAAAACCACGTCTGAGCAAACGCAACTCCGGAAGAGGCGTTTCTAAGCAAATACCGGCGCTGCGATTTCATCGGTGCCCTCAGAATTTGATTCCGGGCACCGGTTCAAAAGATAGAAAAACCCGCTCGTCCGTTCACTGAACGTACCCGAGCCAAACTTCGGAAATTGATTCCGGGCACACCGGGCCTCGGAATCAGGTGCCGTCTGAAGCTGCGCTCTTGTAAAATTCCAAAGAAAATTAAGAAAAAAATTTCCTTGAAATTTGCGGGTCTTTACACATAATCATTATAAGAAAATTTATATATCTTTAATGTGACTAATAATATATATTAAAAAAATTGGATGTTTAACCACATTTCAAACAAACTTCCATTCATGAATACAAGTAAACGAATCATGAAAACCAAGGAAGAAAATGCTTCCAAAACAATAAAATTGAACCTCTTAAACCCATAAAAGGGCCATTAATGAACCTAATAAGATTATAATAAATCAATTACATGTATAATAGGTTCTGGATTTATTAATTAATAATGATAAATTATATTATTCTGGTCTTTAAAACAATCGAAGAACACACTTGATGTTGGGATATATTGATTTAAAATTTAAATAATGAGGAAAGAGAAATTATTAATGGAGGGATTTTCTCAACATTAATGGAGGATTTTCTCCTAACATTAATGAAGAGTTATTCCCAATATTAATGGATGAAATAATTAATATTTACCTCATTTAATGGAGATATGTGCGGGGTGTCTATATAAGAGGATGAAGTAGCATGGTTTGGAATGTGGGATAGCAAAGTTGAAGCCACCAAGAGAGAGCGGAGAATGGGTTTTCGCGTTTGCGGTAACCGGTGCGATGAATATGGTGATCAGGTCAATGATGGTGTGTCAACTTAAAATTCTTTTGGGTGATGTAAGATTCCTCCGGGTGATAAAATGCCTTCGGGTGAAATCTTCTCTTGTGTGTTTTCTGCAATGATGACTTCTGCTACGGTGCCGGGATCCAATCCCCAACAGTGGTATTAGAGAGATTCGTTGAAGTGCTAGATTGTATAACACAGTAACAAGCATCTGATGGAGAAACTTTTCAAGGACTCAGGACTCGAATGTCATCGGAAATGGCGGCGGTATCAGCGGTGTTTCTGGAATATCGAAAGTCTTCTTGGCCGCAGGTGTCATGCAGCGTGTTCCGTTCATTTCTTCACATTCAGAGATTGGTGGAGTTGGCGATCAAATTGACTCATATGGTGGAGACGACTTTGGTGTATTTAAATTTTAAATCATGCTCGAGATTGTTGGAATTTATTGATTTAGAATTTAAATAATGAGGAAAGAGGAATTATTAATGGAGGGATTTTCTCAACATTAATGGAGTATTTTTCTCCCAACATTAATGAAGAGTTATTCCCAATATTAATTGATGAAATAATGAATGTTGACCATATTTAATGAAGATATCGGTGGGGTGTCTATATAAGAGGATTCGGTAGCATGGTTTGGAATGTGGGATGGCAAGATGTAGCCGGTGCAAGAGAGAATGAGGAAGGGGTGCCGCCATTGCGGTTGCCCAAGTGGTGATGATGGTGGACAACGAGATGATGAAGAATATGAAGACGATGATGGTGTGTCAACGACGGCGAATGAAATTGTGTGTGTGAAGATGATGGTGTATGACGATGGAGAGAGAATCGTCGACGATGGTGTGAAAAGAGATTCCTGAAGATGCCATGTATTGAAATTCCTCTTGGTTGTAGAGATCAAGCGGCATGTTCCAGTTGCAATGATCGGTGGTACATCAAAATGGTATGTTCATGGGTATTGGTGTAGGATTGTTAAAAATCCTTCAGGTGCTGTGTAAAATGCCTTCGGGTGATAAAAAACCTTCAGGTGAAATCTTCTCCTCTTCTATGTTTTCTTCAATGACTACTTCCGTTGCGGCGCTGGGCTCCGAGCCCCAACACTTGAGCATAAGTTAAGGGTTTTCTCATCTCACTTTCATTTCATTAAGAATTCCATTGTTCGCAACTTATTTCTTCTATGTAATATATGTGTACTACCATTTTTCATATAATATCATGATTCTATTTATATTCATGTTATTCAATGATTAATTTCACGGTTATTAATTTTTTTTCATATGATTCAATTGATTAAAATATGGTAAGGGACTTTGTCTCAATTTTCATTTCATTGAGACCTTCTTGGTATAGTGCACCGAATGTTTCTTTTATGGGGTATCTACTACCCATTTGAGATCATTTTTCGTTTTAAATTGTTAATATATTGTATATCCGTATTTTGGTTTCATGAATATGAGTATTTTCTTAAGTTGTATACCCTTTTACATATAGTGTTTATTTGGAAAGTTATTTTAACTATAAAAATATTGATGAATTTGTATTCTATACTCTATACAGATATTGAGAAGGAATATTTTACTTATATTAAATCTATGTATAAATAATTATTTGGAATTTAAGTGGCAGGTGTGTCCCGCTATAGCCCCTCGAGGCATCAACAGGTCTCATGAGACAAATCAGTTGGTGAAAAACCCTTCGAGTTTGTTTCCAAAAATCAGATGGGTTTCTACCCACAACACTAAACCATTTTAAGGGTATTATGGTATCTTGTTCTAGATTCATGAAGTACAATTAATAATAATTCTCTTTATTCATTATTTTTTATTACTATCGATGTGTTTTTAACTATGAAAAAATCCATGGATGCAGTTTCATTCTCAGTTTATTAATGGAAAGAGTTTTTAATGTATTCACCATGCCATATTTATTATTTCAAATTTTTTATGATACAATTATTATTTATTCATTATTTTTCCATTAGTAACCCTTAATAATCATTTCATATCATCCCTTTCATTTTTTTACCTTCAACAGGTTATGAAGAGGAGACTATTTATTGAGTTCTTTGGATGCAGTTTTTAGTTTTTGTTATGTATTGTATTATTGTAACCTTTTCCAATGTAATGTGAGTTACATATGCGTATCTAGTTTCTTCAATACTACTAAACCAATCATTCCTTTAGGATTTATTTGCTTCTAACAATTCCAATATAACGTGTAATGCACCAGCTCTAGTCTAGAGGGGTTGGGGTGTCATAGTTGGTATCAGAAAAAGTTTAGTTGCAAACATGGAAACTTGATTAGAAATTGTAGATTTGGGAACAAATCCCTAAGGTAGTATTTGAGGATAAATACACAAGATATTCACAATATTTTTGTAAGTAATAGATTATGTGGATATTTCTAGAAAATACATTCCTTTCTGGATACAAACAGGTAGAGTTGGCTCTAGCATAGATATACCTAGGAGTGAAAACTCTGACAAGGAGTTTCAAGCTTGACCCGGGGTATCCTGGTACATGACAATGGGACTTGCTTCACTCTTGGTATTGACACTCCCATGGGATATTCTTAGGATAATTCACATTTTTTACAAGCCATTATGAAGTATTTTAATGTAATTTTTTCCTCATAGAATTCATGTTTATGAGATTAGTTATGTATAGAATTTCAAACAATGTTAAGTGATTTTATATTTAAGATTCATAACCTAATCTAGTGTATGAAACTATTTTGAAATGGAACCTAATGGAAGAATGATAATCATTACTCGTGAATAATGTAGGGATTTCCCCACTGAGCACGTCAACACAGTCAATGTTGGAGCAGATCAGATCATGAACATATTGGGACAACTTACTCCGGTTGTGAAGAATAACCATGATACGTTTATGTTGGATCGTTTCATGTGGTAGAATCCCCCATATTTTAGTGGGACTACTAATCCAGTGTAAGATGAGCAGTGGATCAAGTCCCTTGAAAATATATTCATGGCACTCAGATGCAAGGATAATAAAAAGCGAGTGTTGAGAGTGTATTGTCTCAAGGGTAATGTTGATCAATGGTGGTCCTTGATCTAGAATACCACAGAGGAAGAAGAGATTGAGGATATGGAATGGAGCACTTTTAAGGGAATATTCTTTGAAAAATATTTCCCTCATGAGTAGAAAACCGAAATGAAGAGGAAATTCTTGGTATTGAACAAAAGTGAAGGAGGTAGTGTTTCAGAGTATGAGGCTACCTTTACAAGACTATCTAGGTATACCATAGATTATTTATGTGGTATGAAAGACAATATTGATCATTTCATTGAACGTCTTATGCCGATTCTTCGAATGGCTTTGGATTCTCAAAAAATTTCATCATATGATGAAATTGTATTAAGTGCCATCAAAATAGAGAGGGAGTTTTCTAGACCAAATTTGTTCAAGGGAACCCAAGATAAGAAGAGTTACTCTGATAACCATGGAAAAGGTGAAGCAAAAAATAAGAAAAATGGAACAAAGAAATTCCTGTTATGCATGAACTGTGGAAAGAATCATCTTGGAAAATGATTTAAATGCATGGGATTCTGTTCTAAGTGTAGAGAAATGGGTCATCGATCTGATGAATGAAAGGGGAAGAAAAAATTCAATGATATTCAATTATACAGTTATTGAGATATGGGACACTATATAAATGAGTGTCCTAAGTTCTAAGGAAACTTTTCCTCACAAATGTCCGAGAGAGAAAGGGAGAGCTTATGCGATTACAACCAAATAGGTTGAAGTTCCTAATTATGTGGTGGAAGGTACTTTAATTGTTTCCTCAAACTTATCCAATACATTATTTGATTCTAGATCATTGCATTCATTTATTACTTCCTAGTTTTCCAATAAAATTAGACTTTTCCAATTTTATTTAATAAAGGAGTTATCAGTCAAAACTCCTAGGGGATGCACCATTGCAACAAAGGCATGTCAACTAGTCCCCCTCATGACACATAAAAGTAATTTAGTTGTTAACCTTATCAGCATACCAATGATATAATTTTATATAATTCTCAGTATGAATTGGATATAAAAATATGATGCGAAGATTTATTGCAAGAAAAAATAAGTTACAATTTTTTAAAATGGAGTAGAATCTCTTATCTTTAGAGTAGAAACCTCACTATCTGATTCGTATCAAGTCCCACCCCCAGTATCTCTACTGAATGAAATTATTAGAGAGGAAGAGAACCCAATATCTATGGGTGAGGAAATAAATATTCAAATTTAAGACGTGAATATAGCACAAGAATACATTGATGTATTTCTAGAGGATTTATTTGGATATCCTCCAGAGTGGGATATTGAGTTTTTAATTGACTTAATTCCTAGTTCAAGACCTATATCAAATACCCCCTATATAATGGACAATGTGGTGTTAGTGGAGCTAAAGAAACAACTAGAGGAGTTGAGTGAAAAAGGATTTATTCGGATTAGTGTTTCTCCATAGGGAGCCCCATTCCTTTTTTTCAAGAAGAAAGATGGATCCATGAGGCTATGCATTGATTATAGGGAAATCAATGCTATTAATATAAATAATAAGTATCATCTTCCCCAGATTGATGATTTATTTGATTAACTTCATGGAGATCAATACTTTTCAAAGATTGACCTCCGATCTAGATATCATCAGCTGCATGTGAGGAAGGAATATATTCCTAAGACAGTATTTCGAACCAGGTATGGGCCTTATAAGTTTACATTGATGCCTTTTGGACTAACTAATGCACCCTATTTTTTCATGGATTTAATGAATAGAGTTTTCAAGTAATATCTTGATAACTTTATTTTGGTATTCATTACTGATATCCTGGTATACTAAAAAATCTATGAATACCATGAGAATAACTTGCAGATTATTCTGAAAACACTTAGAAGAAATGAATAATATGAGAAGTTTAGCAAGTGTGAATTTTGGTTTCTATCAGTTTCTTTTCTAGGCCATATTTTCTCTAAGGATGGAATCCTAGTGGATCTGGAAAAGACAAATTCAATCCAAGAATGGCCCAATCTAATGAACATAAATGAGGTACTTAGTTTTATTGGATTATCATGATACTATCAGCATTTCATTCAGAATTTCACCCGACTGACTAACCCACTAACCAAGCTCACACGTAAAGGAGTTAAGTTTTTTTGGAGGAACTAATGTACAAAATGCATTGAATAATTGAAAAGAAGATTGGTAAAAGCTCGAATTTTGACTCTTCTATCTGGAAGTGATGGATTTGTAATATACAGTGATTCATCAAAGAATGGGTTGGGTTGAGTCCTTATGAAAAATGATAAAGTAATTTTTTATTCATCAAGGCATTTGAAGACTCATGAGAAAAATTATCCAACTCAAGATTTTGAGTTAGAAGCTATAATTGTTTCCCTAAAATATAGAGACATTATCTTTATGGTGAAAATTGTGAGATATACACAGATCACAAAAGTTTCAAATACATATACACACACACAAAACTCAACATGTAGAAAAAGAGATGGATCTATTTACTCAAAGATTATGATTGTTCAATACACCACCACCTTGGAAAGGAAAATAAGGTGGCAGATGCCTTAAGCAGGAAATATCATGGACTTTTGACTCAAATGAGGATTGGGAGAGATCTTATATTCATGGATCTACTAAAGATGGATAAGGGAATTTTTAAGGAAGTGGAAACATCTTTACTCTTTAAAATGATTTCTAAATCATCATTACTAGAGAAGATAAAAATATCTCATTAAGATGATGAAAATATAAACTAGAAAATTATTGTTGTTAAGAATGGGAGATTGGAAGACTTCATGCATTAGGAAGGAGTTTTGATGTTTGGGAAGAGGTTATACATTCCATCAGTACCTGAGATAAAAAGGGAACTATTAGATGATTCTAATAGATCAAATTTCTCTATACACCTAGGTAGCACAAAGATGTATAGAGATCTGAAGGAATATTTTTACTGGGATAAGATGAAGCAGAAAATTGATGACTACGTGTCAAGGTGTCTAGTTTTTCAACAAGTGAAGGCAAAGATACAACATCCTATATGAGTGATAAAAAAACAACCTATTCATATGTGGATGTGGGATAACATTATGCTATATTTTGTCACCAGACTACCAAGGACACCTAGAAGGAATGATTCAATATGGGTAATTGTTCATCGTCTCACAAAATCAACACATTTCCTTCCAATAAGAGAGGATTTAACACATGTGCACCAGAAAAGACTTTATATTAATGAATTTATAATAATTCATGGTGTACCTCTATAGATTGTGTCTGATCGAGATCCCTTATTTACATAAAAATTATAGAAAATTCACCAGAAGGATTTGAATACTGAGCTTTGTATGAGTACTACTTATCACCCCCAAACTGATGGATAGTCTGAAAGGACTATTCGAAATCTGGAATACATACTGAGATCATGCTCTCTTGACTTTCAAGGTATGTGGGATCAATACATACCTTTGGAGGAATTTTCCTACAACAATCATTTCCATTCTAGTATTCAAATGGCTCCATATAAGTCATTATATGAAACAATATGTCGAAATCCAACTTATTGTGATGTAGTTGGTGAGAGGAAACTTATCGGACCAGAACATATTAAAGAGACCATGTAAAAGGTGAAGAAAATCTAAGACCATATTAAAGCAGACCAAAGTAGGAAGAAGAGTTATGCTGACAATCAGAGAAATTATTTGGAATTCCAAGTGGAGGATCATGTCATTATGAAAGTATCTCTATGGAAGGGTGTCTTGACGTTTGGTAAGAAAGGTAAACTGAGCCCCAGGTACGTCGAACCATTTGAAATTATGGAGATAATCATAACTATAGCATACAATTTAGAAATGCCTCCAAGTCTCTCCAAAGTTCATGATGTGTTCCATGTGTCTTTTTTGAATAAATACATTCCATACCCAATGCATGTACTTACCTATGAAGAAATATAACCGGAACCTGATTTGTAATACTGTGAAGAACCTACCGGGATTATGGACACAAGGGAGTAGGTATTGAGAAATCAGACAACTCCTATATTAAAGGTTCTATGGAGAAACCAGAATATGGAGGAAGAAACAAGAGAACCTAAGGATGTTATGAAGAAGAATCACCCATGTCTTTTTAGTGGGATTTATACATAAAATTTTGAGGACGAAATTTACGGAGGAAATAATGTAGCAACCCAAACATTTTATGGTATGCTTCTCTTAAATATATTCTATTCATAGCCTATATTTCATAAATCATTATGTTCCATTGAAACAAAATTTTGTTATTTAGGATATAGTCATAACCTAGTCATTAAAGATAAATTTTCTACTTCAATGTTTTGAGTTTCAAAAAAATGGTCATCTAGAGTTGTGACCAGTAAGTCATTTGGAGTCTCATAGAACCAACTTGATTTTTTGATGAATAGTAATATACCCTTATTAATAGTAATATGAATAGTAATATGACCCTTATGAATAGTAAATAATGGTAATATTTTATTTTTTAAAGTTGATAAGATAATGTAGTATTTATTAATTTTTCAATGTGATATGAAACTAATTATACCTTTAAAATTGTTATTTTTCGAATTAACAATGGTTTTATTTAAATTTTAAATTAATAAAATTTAGAAATTTATTTTTGAAAAATGGAGTTCATTTTGGAATTATACACATTTAAAAATGGTTAGGGTGAATTTTTTGGGATTTTTCTAAAATTCTAGAATTTTCGATGAATAGTGAAATACGGTTTAATACCATATATTCAAATTATCAGTAAAATACACTATTTATGACAACATAAGTGATGTAAGACCACTTGGTTCAAACTCATATGACATTATTACTATTTTGGGTCACATGAAATAAGATTATTCATAGTCTTGAGAAAAAATTTTATAATAATGATTAAAATAATGAAAAATACCACCTCTCCTCCACTATAAAAACTACCCTCATTCCCCTCTTCCTCCCACACCTCTAAAGCCTTGAGCCTTACCTAAATTATTTTGAGTTCCTTTCTATTATACTTATTTCCTAATATACCCTCATAAAAATTCTATGATAATTCCAGTAACTTACATGAACTGTAATTATATTATGCTAATTTAATATTTCATAATCATCTCTTTCCCCCTCCTCCTATACTAAAAATGAAATCACCGTCTGAGATGTGTTGATTTATCACATTCAAGGACGACGAGTTCTCAATTTTCATTACCATCTTCAATTATGGTCATGAAACAATTTTTATGGTAAATACATATCATAATATATTTATTTCAACTAATTTATTTTCTTTAATCCCTATGCACTCATAATATGGAATAATAATACAAAAGCAGTTCATTGTGCACAAATTCGCAAAGCTAAATCCAAGCGATTATCAATAACTTTTAACTAATGCTTCATCATCAAGTATATAACCCAGAATAATTATAAGATTATTTATATATATTTAATGTCTCTAATAATATATATTAACAATTATGGATGTTTTACCACAATTCAAAAAAACTTCCATTCATGAATACAGTTAAACGAATCATGAAAACCAAGGAAGAAAATGCTTCCAAAACAATAAAATTGAACCTATTAAAACCCATAAAAAGGGTCATGAATGAACCTAATAAGGTTATAATAAATCAATTAAATGTATATTAGGTTCTATAATTATTAATTAATGAAGATAAATTTTATTATTTAGTTCATTAAAACAAACGAAGAACACAATCGAGCATAAGGTAAGGGGTTTCTCATCTCACTTTCATTTCCATGAGATTTCCATTGATGGAAACTTATTTCTTGTATGTGGTGTATGTGTACTTAAATTTTTCACATAATATAATGATTCTATTTATATTCTAGGTATTAAATGATTCATTTGATGGTTATTAATTTTTGGTCATACGATTCAATTGATTACAATATGGTAATGGACTTTGTCTCAATTTCCATTTCATTGAGACCTTCTTGGTATTGTACACCTAATATTTCTTACATGGTGTATCTAATGCCAATTTGAGATCATTTTTCATTTGAAATTGTAAATATATTATATATACATCTTCTGGTTTCATGGATATGAGTATTTTCTTTAGCCATATACACTTTTACATATAGTGTTTGTTTGGAAAGTTATTTTTACTATGGAAATCTTGATGAATCTATATTCTCTACTCTATATAGATATTGAGAAATACTATTGTAATTATATTAAATCTATGTATAAATAATTATTTGGACTTAAAGTTGTAGGTGGGTCCCACTATATCCCCTCGACTCATCGACAGGTCTCATGAGACAAATCAGTTGGCGACAAACCCTTTGAGTTTGTTTCCAAATATCTGACGGGTTTCTACCCACAAAACTAAACTGTTTTAATGTATTATGGTATCATGTGCTAGATACGTGACATCCAATTAATAATCATTCTCTTTATTGATTATTATTTATTACTATCCATGATATTTTCACTATGAAAAAATCTCTGGATGCAGTTTCCTTCTCAGTATATTAATGGCCAGAGTTTTTCATTAATTCACAATGCCATATTGATTATGTCAAATTGTTTATGATCCAATCATTATTGATTCTTGATTCCACCATTTTTAACCCTTACTGATAATTTGATCTCACCCCTTTCATTTTATTACCTTCAATGGGTTATGAAGAGGAGACTGTTTATGGAGTTTTGTAAAAGCAGTTTTTTAGTTTTTGTAATGTATTGTATTTTGTAACCTTTTGCAATATAATTTGAGTTACATATATGTATATAGTTTCTTCAAGATTACTAAATTGATCGTTAATTCAAGATTTATTTCCTTATAAACATTCCAATATAACAAGTAATGAACCAGATCTGGTCTAGAGGGGTCAGGTGTTACATGTTAGATTAATGTATTATCTCACTATAGGTAGAATTATGCATATTTAATAATATGTTATAACCTTTTCTTTGATACAGATGGAATGACCTATCATTCTATAATATTATCTTCTAACACTTAAAGAATGAAAAATTCAACTTCATTTCTTAAATAAGATATGAAGTGGAAATTTTTAGGGAATGAGCAGTGGTGATATTACACTGAAATCAAGTAAGTGTTTCTCTTTATGAAAAAATTCTTCAAAATTAGGGAAATAATCTTGAAAGCCAAAAATGTTATCCTAGTACCCTGTTATCTAATGAATCTAATGGTCCCTTAAATCATTTTAGATTTATGGCTTTCTAGTAGTTAACTTTCACCAAACCTTATTCTGTATCACTATCCATCATAACTTAATGGTTAGATTTCACTTCCATATCCATGTTTTCACTTCCCACCTATGTTCTCCTATGTGGAAAAATAGTGATGAGTTACATTGGGAAACTGTTAAATTTTTAAATTTCCTTCTTAAAATGATGTTTGTTTATTTCTTTTTATGATGTGGGTTTCCATGAAATAAACATTCAAGTAGAAAAACATTTAAAACTCCAACGAATTTCGAGGGACAAATTCATTTTAAGGGGGGTAGAATGTAACCCCCCAATATTTTATGAGATATATTATTTTTAACTAATTTTATGTCTTGTGTTATATGCTAAACTGGGATTAGATTTTTTTTATATGCAACACCATATTATCTTGTAGTATACGCAACAATATTCTTGGCATGTGTAGCACACAATTTCAAGTTCTTTTGATAAGATTCATTTCACACAACACTAAGTATAGATTTTTTTAATGTATAAATGAAATAAGTTTGGATTATGTTATACATAGTACCAAAGGAATCATAAACTACATTCAAAAATGACTTGTCTGGCTTTACACACAAGATCAACCTTCCTCGACAGCTTGCCTTGTACGCGATACCAAGTTTCACTAAACAACAATGTATTACTAAAATATTATTCTTTAATGGGATATAAACTAGCCATTATGAATATTTGTAACCACATTTTGAATTTTAGATCATTGGAATTAAATCAAAAAAGTTTCTAGAATACAATATGAGAAAAAAAAGCAATTTTTTGAATAAAAGAAGTATTTTTTTAAAAAAAATGCAGTTTTACCACCTTTTGATGGCATACCGATTTTAAATCTAGTTCTTGACATGTTTATAAGTTAAATTTGATAAAATAAACTTCTTATTTCGATTTTTGATATAAAATTTTAATTTGGATGAATTTTTGATATTTTTCTGGTAACTTTCATGTTTTGATGAATAGTGAAAATATGCTAAATTTTAATTGAAAACAACTTTTTCAATCGAAATAATTTATATTGTTAAAATATATTAATGCATTATTTTAAAGTATAAATTGAATATATTTTTATATTTTAATACAATTTAAGTATTTTTCATTAATTTTTCATTGAATTCATATGTAAAAACATTTCAATCTTTTGCCATGTTTTAACTTTTAAACAAAAACCCTTTTTTCCACTACGGGATTAATTTTAAATTAATTACTACAACATATGTGTATTTAATTTTGAAAAATGGATTCTATATTTGGAATCAGTAGGTACAAATTATGTTAATGTGATACTTTTATTTTTTGTGGCATTATGAATAGTAACTTCGTTAATTTTTTTTATTGCCATAGTTAAAGGTAAATCAGGTAATTAGGGGTAAAATTAATATTATAAAATTACCCTAAAACCTACTAAAATTCTATTTGATGAAAAAAAGTACACCCATATCACCTAAGGGTCATAATATATTAATTTAATGGACTTTGTTTAATGAAAATGATGTAATTATTATTAAAACCAAAGAAAGTGACAACATGTCACTCTCTTATATCTTATAAGTGTAATAATTTTAATTTAGTGATAAAATTCATAAAACTTCAAAAGTAAATAGTTAATAGAAATATAATTAAATTATCTACATCATTTAAATTTATTTATATTTTTTAGAGATTAATTAAGTATCATTTATGATGACACAATAGTGATGTAAACATTATTTTATTAATAGAAATATCAAATAAATGGTTTTAAAAATATTAAACAAAATATCATATGAACTAATTGAAGAGATAAATGAATTTTATAGGAGAATATGAAATATTAGGAGTGTATTAAATATTTCGGTGCGAAATTATATATTGTGGGGACTTTTTTTAAAGTCAAATAAACAAATAGTGTCAAAATTGACACTATTAATATTATTTAAAAATAACATTTTGTTAAATTATTTAAAATTAATAAAAAAATATAAAAAATTAATAATTGATAATTATAAGATATAAAATGTAATAAAGTACCAATTTATGGTTAATTAACACCACATATGTAAATATTTATAATAATTAAACATTTAGAATGTTATTACCAAAATTAAAATTTAATAGAATAACTAAGTGTCAATTAAAAATATAAGGTTTATATTGACAAAATAAGTTTTCCAAAATTTATTGCTTGAGGATATTACAACCCTTTATCATCTGATCTTCTAATTTGGAACAATTTTTTGGTTTTTGGGTAGGTTTTTATTTCATTATAAATTAATATTTTTGAGAGTTTCCTAAAGTGCCACTCTCCTCTCTTATAAAAGGGCACATCCTCCCTCTCCACTTCACTCCATTTTAAGACTTCAAGATCGAATAACCCAGGACTATTTCTCTTATCAACTTCCCTATTTACATTCTATAGATTATGGTCTTCTCAAAATACCAACCCTAGTTCCCTAAAAGGAAATTTAAAGGAGGCACGTCGAGCAAGAGGTAATCTCTTCTACTGATTCTTTCAAATTTTGTTTTTCTTATACTTTATCTTATTTATATGTTTCATTATAAAGTAATAAAATAAGTATCACTCATATAATAATATATTATTATAAATATGAAACAACGCTATTTCACCTTCTATCCATCCTATGAAAAATAAAATCACTGCGCATGCGTACGTACGGCTTACCACCTCCACATCGTGGTGTAATCTGTTTTTCACCACCACCTTAATTGGATGGGTATAATGGTAGAAATAATAACTATATATTATTATTATAATATTATACTAATTTTTATATACTATACACCATCCACTTTAATACCATTAAATAATTATGAGAACGATATCATCGCTTGTGTGTACGTACGGTTTACCGTCTCCATGACTGGATGAGATTCATTATCCTCATTAACCATTAAATAATTATTATAAATTATATATAATATATATTAAAGAAATATATTAAATAATAATTCTAATGAGTTTATTTATTTATATATATATATCATTTTCTTACTTCCATTCAATAATGAAACCAAAACAGCGTTCATGCGTACGTACGACATACCATCTCCATGAACGCTGTGTTCCATTTTATTTATCTACATATTATATATATATATATATATATAATGAATATATGTGATATATAAATCATATTTTATATTCTCTAAGTAATTAAATCATGAAATAAGTAATAATATTAAGAATAAAAATTCAAAACATGTACGATAAATAAAACTATTGTTACCCAAAATGTTGCTTTAACATAAAATTGACAAATGAACGGGTAATATAAATTCATAAGTGAATCATATATGATATCATAAATGTTATTATGGTTATATTAAAAGTTAATAATGTATTTAATACCCAATATAAAGGAGTTTTGGAAACATATGGAAGAAATCGTACCTAAGTTAAGGGATAACTTTTCCAATATAGTTTTATCCGAGATTGTTTATTCATAAGTTTCTACTGGGGATATATTTATCATCCATTTCCATGTTTTCTAAAAATATTCTTATAAAATTTTGACTATTTTTCTATGTATGTTTAAAGTCATTTTTATTCATTTTTATTTTTACTACATAGTTTGGAAATAATCGAGCAACTTTTTGACTTTTCTGTAAAAAGTATAAGGAGAATGTTTTTTAAACTTATACAACGTGAACAGATATTTAAATCTTCATAATAAATTATTTCAATGAATCTTCCTCTAAACGATTTCAATTTTATTTTCAAATAAATTCTTTTTTTTAAATTGAGTGTCATTTTGAGAAAAGAAAACGTTTTTAAGAATAAAGCAAATTTTCCACAGGAATTAAGTTCAAGTGTTTTATCAAAATTATTTTCCATAGAAGATGACATAGGTTTGTGTATCTATACCTATTATTACTTTGATTTTATTTTATTTATGATGGAATTATTTTTATGATGTCAATTTATCTTATATAGATTGTGTGTTTTTGAATTGATGTTTAAGAACCCCATTTTATTTCATGGGTTGTGCTATGATGAATGATTTATGCTTTTGTGGCACATGTAAGAATGATTTAATTATGTGATGGGTGGGACTTATATCTCCATCCAATTCATTGGGTAAAGATTTGTATCTCATGATATATACATGACTGGAATGGGAAGTATATTTGGTTCAGTAATACATGGCTGGAACGGAAAGTAAACCTAGTTCAGTAATGGGCTTTGTCCACTGTGATGGTCTAGGAAAAAATGCCTTGGCTACTATGGAAATCATGTTAAGTGATTTTAAGTCTTTCACAATTAATTTTTTATTCTAATACTATCCTATTAGGGTTAATTTCCCTTTATTATCTATGCCTTATGCACTGCCAAGTTTTATTTCAGGACTCAAGAGTTTGATTGTTTAAAATCTATGTTCATGTTTTTATGTTCAAATGTTTATGGTTTGTTTTATAATATCCATGTTTACACTTAAAAAGTATTTGAGCTCAACCTTTTTTATATTTTATTTTAACTAGGATATATAGAAATGTTTTTGGTGTGAAAACAAAAAGGGAATGATCTTTATGGGAGATATTTAAGATCTTTCACCAAGTAAGAAGATTTTGTTCCAAGATTCCCTAGGCACTAAACTAATATGGTCTTTGGGCGTCAGTTTTTTCTCATGTATTAATTATTCATAAAACATTAATGTAATGTCTATGTACATAAATATAGAGTCTCTACACAAATCATCCTTAATGGGGGACAATATATGCATGAAAATCCAACCCAAAATTCTACCTGAGATTAAAGAATAGTTTTCCATTTATCGATTTTCAAGCAATACACTTTTCCAATTGAGATGATGTTTTTGTGTATAAAGTTAAGAGTTAAGATAAAAACCTTCCAAAATATTTTTATTCAAAATTATGTAATCTTCTAAGAATAAAACCCATTCACATTTAGATCTTATAAAAGCACGGGATAACCCAAGACAGCAGCACCTCGTTTAAAAAACAGTTATATCTTTGCCTCCTAAAGTATAATAGATTCAAAATTTGGAAGGTGTAATTTACACATCCATATATAAAACAATAATGAATAATATTATTCAATATTATAATTTCTTCATTTTTAAATGGTTGATATAACATGAAGGGTAGTTTTTGGATAGAAAATAGTCCCCTCTCTTAGTTCAAACTCTTTGTGTTTTTTCTCACCACTCAATGAGGAATGTTTATTCCTATAGTATTGATGACCATATGGTTACTTGTGAAGTTAAACACACTGAATTACATATATTATTCTCTTATGTTTACTCTAAAATCGATATCTTTAGAGAAGAAATTTATGGAAGGAATTTAATAATCTCAGTGGAAGTATTTGTGATCCATGGGTGGTCTTTGGGGACTTTCACACCATTATTTTCCCCAGTGAAACAATTGGAGTTGTCAATTACACTATATCACTTAAGGAATTCAAGTACTGCATAGAGGTGAATGAAATTTTTGAAATTAACTTGGTTGGATCCAAATATACCTAGTACATGAGACATTTGAATAAAATAATTTCCATTAAGATTGATCAGGACTTTACTAATGTTAGGTCCCTTGATAGGTGGGATTTTATTTCTAGAATTACTCTCCCTAAGCTTAATTCTAACCATTATCCCGTTTTGGATAGTCTTGTGAAAAGGGATTTGAAATTGTCTCTTCTATTCTATTCCAATAATTCATGGGCATCCCACAATGAATTTCACAAGCTTGTTCAAGAGTTAGGGAATTAAAAATATTGTAGAAATGAGGTTATGGATTTTATACAAAAGATAAAAATCTTGAAATAAAATCTTAAGAGATGTAGTATAGATAATTTCAAAAACATTGATAATGAAATATCCTCTCTTAAATAATCCATTCAGTTGGTTCAGGGGACTAACACTAATATAGATTTAACTCCTAATCTCTATAAAGATATTTTTAGCTCTTCCAAACAAAATTCTTTACTCTCAATGAAGGAAAATATTTAAAAATAAACTTTCAAACTAAAATGGATCAAGGAATAGGATAGGAAATTGGAGTTTTAAAATTCTCTTCAGTGGATTTAGAAATATTGTATCCCTATTTTGTTTTTTAATGTTCATGGTAATATATTTCAGGATAAAGAAAACCTTGCTAGAAATATTGTCTTCTACAACCACAATTTTTTTAATCAAAATGACATTTAGGGGGATTTATTTATGGTATAATTCTAAACCATGTTAGCCTTCAAGATAACTCTATTATCACCAGATTGAATCCAAAATTTTAAATTAGGGATACTATTTTTATTCTAAATCCCAACAATGCTCCTGGATCGGATAGATTTTCTAATTTCTTCTTTTATAAATTTTGTGATGACATAAAGGTTGGTGTTTATAATATGGTTATTAATTATTAATTAATGGTTATATTCATATTGAACTCAATTCTCAATTTCTAACTCTTATACCAATGATTGAAAATTATTTTGAGATACAATTTTTTAGGCTTATTACTCTTGTTAACATGATTTATAATATTACTAAATAAATTATTTCTAATTGGATTTCTATTATCTATAACAAGATTATTTCCTGGAATAAATTTTGTTTTGTTAAAGGTAGGTGTATCCAAGATTTTATCCATATGAATTCCATGTTTATTAACCTTCTTAAAATGTCTAATAGGGGTGTTAACTTTACTATTAATCCTGATATTAAGAAATCTTTAAACACTATGGATTGGAATTTCATCTATAAATTTATTTGTAGATTTGGTTTCAAATAAAATTTCATTGTATGTTCGAATTCTCTCTTTAGTTTATCCCACATTTTGGTTCTCATTAATAGACCTCCTAACAGATACTTTGAGTTCTCTCAAGTGGTTAAATAGGGTGGCCCTATTTCATCTTCTTTATACTCAATTACTGAAGATTATCTTACACATATCCTCACTAACATGGTGGATCAAGTAAAAATCCAACCCATTAATTCCTCTATGGGTCTTTCTACTCCAACCCATTTACTTTATATATACGACATAATTCTCTTCTTATAGGGAACTAAGAGGAACATTCAGAATCTTAAGGATACACTCCAGCAATATTAAAGAGTCTCAAGAAAACTTATCAGCTAGGACAAATCATTCATTTACTTTGTAAATGGGTTCACCTATTCTATAAAGTATATCATTCATATAGAAATTGGAATTGGGGAGGGGTCCATACCTTCAATTATATTTGTGTTCCTCTATTCTGGGGTAGACCTTAAGTTGGTAGCTTTCTTAACCTAGCTGATCAGATCAACAATCATCTCTCATCTTGGAAGGTTAAGTCACTCTCAATGGTTGGCCATATTTTCCTTATCAAGTATACCATTGTCTCTAAGTTGGTTCACTCCATTATGGTTTATAGATGGCACATTGTATTAATCAAGAGCTTAAATTTCTTTATTAAAAAATGGAGTTGTAGTATTCTTGAGAGAAAAATAGACATGGTTCCTTAGAAAAAATGTTATTACCCTATCTCTAGTGGTGGAATTAGTATAAAGAGAATTAATCTTTTTAATGATGCTCTATAGGATTGACTCACATGGAATATGATTAATAATATCTCCAAGTCATTGAAATTTATTGTCCAAAATTTTTTGGTGAGGTTAAAGTAGCATAATACTACTTACATGGACTCATCTCTTTGGCTTGCTATGAATTACTCTTATTCTAATATTATGAATTTCTCTAGATGGATTTCCAGTAGATTTTAAAACCTCAAGTTTTGGATGGATAATTGGACTGGAACCCCCCCCCCCCTGATATCCTAATTTCATCCCCTTGAATCTTATTCATATTTTCAGATTTCATTTAAATATTTTTTTGACGACCCTCCTCTGAATCTATAGAATGGGGTTAGTGAATTCGTCGAGGATTATACCTTCACTCCTCGAGGGGATGGGATCAACTAGGAACTGAAAAAAATTTCCATACTTAAAAGTCTTATGTACTAATAGTATTATCTAATAAGATCAAATCATGATTTTGAATAGATTCATCAATGCAACAATGCCTAGATCTAGCCCTCAATACTCAATCTTATCTAGTGATTAGTACAAAATCATATTCCTATTGATTCTTGTTTACAAATATTCAGTGTTTCCCTATATTCCTAGTGTATCCTATATAACCAGCATTGATAAGATTCTATTAAGATGTTTCTCAGTTTATTCACAAATTCATCACTCTTGAAAGTGTTCAATGACCTCTTTGAGTTTTTTATTTTTATAGGTTACTCATCTGATTAGATTCTTTAATTTCAATCTAGTTATCTATCAACGTACCTCGAAAAACATTATTTATTTAGTAGTGTCTAGTTAGCTTCAACTTATTTGGAATGGACATAATATTTTGACCCACAATAAGTATTATTTTACCATTCAATTGGACATTTAAGGTATAATTTTTCCCACCAACGAGTATAGTGTGTTCAAAATTGTTTATGTGATAATAGTATCCATGACTTTACAGTTCTAAGAAGACTTAGAATTGTAGGGAATTTCAAGGTGAATGGTGGTACCTTTGAATTTATCTATCATCCTCCTCTTCAAAACTAAATTAAAATTAATTAGGATACTTCTTAGAAAGGTAATCATAGTCTTAATAGATGTGTGGTAGTTTTTTGTGATCATAGTTGTAATGAACCTAACTATTATATATATAATTCCCCTTTTTATTTAATTAAATTTAGTATTAAGTAATATGGTTATAGAAAACACATGTACTTATTTTTATTTATTATAACCAATTGGATTTAAATAACTATTATGTATCTTTTCCATTGGTAATATATCCATTGAATATTGATCACATAGTTAGTATAAATATAGGGTTTTAACAAATACAATTGGCACATACAAACAAAGTGATGGCCTCAACCAGTAGATTAGTACCCTCTAAAGCCCATTTATCATATCTTATGAGGGAGATAGAATTACCAAGATTTTCCCTTGACAAAGCCCAAACTGTGATCCAACAGCTTAAGCATGAGAAAAACCCTTTACGGAAGAAGTTCAAGTTCATAGAGATCACGACCCAAACCATGTTCGTCAAACCTCCCAATGAAAGTCCCACCATCACGCACATTACCCTTAGGGTATTTTTTGGTGTATTAATGGGATATGTAGCAATTGCCTATAAATTTGACTATGTATATTATTTTTTATATCATAATGAATATATTTCCATACTATTAAGGCTACTTTATAAAAAAAATTTGTTTTGATTCAATAAAACATAGATAGTATTTTTGGTTAATATTTAACTTTAATTAAAAAACTATTTTTATAAATTAATGTATTTTGTAAATAAATAAAATTTTAAAAAAATATTATTATTAAATAATAATGATCATAAAATTTTTATGAATTCAAATGTAATTTTTATAAGGGTTCAAAAAAAATTTACAGTTGAAAACCCAATAATTTTCAATAAATGTTGGTTATTATTATAAAAGTTAAAATTCAAATATTTGGAAAATTATTTAGATAAAAAAAATTATTTTTTGAATCAGAATGTTGAAATTATCCAATGGTGAGTTTTCCATAATTTTATGAGACAGCATAATTTTTGGGTAAAAATTAAATACCATATAAATATATTTCGTGTTTTATGACATCATAATGACACAAATGTGATATAATGAGTAATAATAATGGGATCCATGACCAAATATATGTTTTTCATTTAAAATAATGTGATTTTTAGTTTGTTTTATGTATTTTATTAAGCCTTTGTGAATCCTCCAAAGGTTATGATATATTTTAAGGTTTTAAAATCATTTATTTTAGTCTGTGACTCACCTTCACATCACAAAATGTAATATTTTAATAATTTCTTCACTTGGAATTATAAAATATTATAAAAAATATCCCATTTGGTTGAAAACATGTTCAAAAACCATGGTATGGTTTGTATTTTTTATATTTTATTATATAGAGTCCAAAAACTAAATAATAAACAAATACTCATCCTTTCCTATATAAATCCACCCAACATCACATTTATCTTTAGTAAAACTCCTTAGATCATTCCCATACTCTTAACTAGACTCTCTAGAGTCCTCCTGAGTCCCCTCAATCTATTAGGAAGTCCTTACCAAGCCTTTGGAGTCATACATTCAAGTAAGGGACCATCCTATCCTCCATTAAAATTCAAGAAACTTCTTTGAAATTAGTTCTTATAAATTCAAATAGTTATATTTTTATTCATTTATAATCATTCAATTACAATAAATTTTATGTTATTTCGATGAGTTATTTTTTATCCTACTACATTTGGATCCTTACCTAAGCCATTACTATGCCGATATTCCATAAGGGATCCTCACCTTCCCCTCTTTATTAAAGTTTCTTTATGAACTTATGCACTATATTTCCATTTCCTAATGTTATAACATGTCCTTACATGTACTTATTACTAAATATTTTATATTTAAATTATGATAGATCAATTTCTCTCTCATAAACCTTTTTTATATTTTTATGTAACGTCGTTATGATTCCAAATTTCACCATGATTTTCCATGTCAAAACAATTGTGTAGTGAATACCATAACCATTTTTCTACCAAGTATATTCAACTTTATGCATATATACTTATTTATTTATGACTTAATTATATTTATTCCACACTCCTTAATCGTGGAATAAATCATTATGAAGAATGTACCAATGTTGCATGATCTATGTGGCACACTTAAGCATGAGAATAAATTAAATATGATGGGTGTTCCCAAATACTACTCCATTGAATTGGGTAATGTTTATTATCAGGATACATCATGTTGGAAAATGGTGTGAACCTAATCCTTTATGATAATTATTACACCATGAGGTTTAGACTTGACCTATGTTTATGATGTAATGTTTTAAGTTGTTACCACGTTTCCCATGTTTCCTTTATAATTAGAATGTTATATCAAGTCTTATTGTTCATGTTTATGATTATTACTATTTTTATGCCCCGTTCATATTACTATTATCTAACATGTATAATCTATTTCATGTTATGAATTTTTTATTCCCTTACTGGGATTTATATCTCACCCCTTTCTTATGTTTGTTGTCAATATATCCCATGCAGTTTTATGTTTAAAGTAGTATTTTCAGCATGTTAAAGAATTTTTCAATAAAGATGTTTTATTCCTTATTTTATGTTGTTATGTAATGTACATAATTCCCATACACACTAGAATTCTCGATCATCAAGTTTTTATTAAGTTTAATCTTATCTAATAAATCAAGAATCAATTTGAAATAAAGAGCAGGGTTGATAAATTTGGTTTTCATGGAAATGTTTAGTTTTTTTTCTAATTTAGATTAGAAAACTCTAGGGAAAGTCTTGAGAATAGGACGAACTATGAGAAAACATACCTAAATTTTGGTTAGTATATAGTAATTGGCTTATCAATAAAATAAATCCCTTTATAGATACTACATGAGGAAGTGGTTCTCGCACAAATGTACCTAGGATTAATAACTCTGATAAGGTGTTTTAGGGCTCACTCAGGGTAACAAGATACATGAAAATGGGCCATACTGCACACCTAGTTTGAAACTCCTAATAGATATTCTTTGGTAAATTCATAATATCATTATGAACAATTATTAAGGAACAAAAAAATTCTCATAAGAATATATTTTATTAAATATATCATGGATACAATATATTGAATCCTAAAAAATCATAAGTTAAGGAAATAAATTTAATTTATAAGTTATCACTTTATTGTATTTGGATTCCCCTTTATGTGTTGAATAGTTTAATATATGAATCTCTAATTTCATTTTATTCTATCCAATTGCCAAAAATAAGAGTAATTGGGTTAAAACCCGATGTGAAGGGAAATGTGAGGACTTCTACAAAAAGATACCCAACCTAATGGGAGTGGGAATCACAAACTTTTTCATGACACTCTCTCAGCGAACTCAAGTTTTGAATCGAAACCTGGATCAACAGGATCACCCAACCCCCCCCCCCCCCTGAAGAGTGAACAATCTGCAATCGATAAATTCATCTTAAGAAGGTCCCCTACATTCAATGGATCATCTGATCCCCTAATTGTTGAACAATGGATCAACTCCATTTAGAATATCTTCTCTGTATTTCAATCTTCCAAATAAGAGAAGGTTCTAATATCTATTTATCATATGGTGGGAGAAGTTGATCAGTAGTGGGAATTGATTTAAAATACAAACCCTAAGGAACAGATCAAAGTGATAGAGTGGGAGGAATTATAAAAAATAATTTTTGATAAATATTTTCCTTGAACACTCTAACTTAAAATGGAATGGTATTTACTTTCCCTCAAGAAAAAATATGACTAATCTATATGGGCACATGAAGAAAACATCACAACACTTCCACAAAATTCCTCCGGCTTTGTTGTTACCCCTGAATACAAGGATGACCACTTCTTTGGTGGGCTAAAACCTAGTCTACTAAAATCCCAGGAGATACCTGACTTCGATAGTTATGAAGAAATTGTTTGATGTTCCCTCATAGTGGAAATGGAGATCATTGGATCCTAATTGTATCATGAGGATAAGATGTGAAAAGTGGAGTTTAATATTGTTGGTCGGATAGATAGATCCAATGGTGCCAAGAAATTTCAACATCCCACTTGTCAAAGTTGTGGGAAGAAGAACCTTGGAAATTTCCTAAAGGGGAGAAAGAAATGCTTTAGGAGTGGGAATGAAGGAAATCTAGCTACTAATTGCCGATATGAGAAACCCATGAATACGATAGAGGAAATGAATGCTCCAATTAAACCTTATGGAATTGTCTATTTATTAAACTTCAAAGAATAATGTAACTTTTCAAATCAATTCCCTAAGTCAAGGGTTTTTTGAGACAACCAACATCCTCTAACGCAGTAAGGGAGAACTTTTTCTATCACTACTGCCAAAGTGAATCATAACAATGAATTAGTGACAGGTATTCTAGTTATTCATTTAATAATAGAAAATTTAATTTTTTATTCTAGTTCTATATATTCTTTCATATCATGAATGTTCAGTAAAATAATCAAAACATCACCCCAAATCTTGGAAGTAGAGATTTTGGTGAAAAAGTAAAATGGGTAAATTAAAGTATCACAAGTATATAACTCCTCCACTATCACAATTTGTGGGATAAAAATCCAAGAAAACCTTATTGTAATACATTTTGTGGAATTTAATGAAATTCTAGGCATGGATTAGGTTTCTCTATATATAGACAACATAAATTATCATGATAAAAAATCACTCTCTCTATGGAGAATCAACCCCCGGTTTTATACAAGAGCAAGGAGGATGATGAATCTTCTTTAGAACCAACATATCAAGCATGTATAATATTTCCCTATGAAAAATTGTATCTTATTAAAATGATTGAGTCTAAGGAAAATATCATCCTTTAAGAAACTCATATTGTGAGGGAATACACTAATGTATTTTCTAAGGAATTTCTAGTCTTCCTCTAAGAAGAGAGGTTGAATTTTCAATCAATATTATACGTGGGGAATTTCCAATATCCAAGACTCTATATAGGATGGATGTTATGGAAATTTAGGAAAGGAAGAAACAACTACGTGAGAAATTAGACAAAGTTTTTATATTCCAAAGAGCTACACCATGGGGTTCACAAATCCTATTCATCAAGAAGAATGATGGGTCAATGCACCTCTACATTGATTATCATGTGCTCAACCAGATACCAGTAAAGAAAAATTATTATCTTCCACAGATTGATGACTTGTCTGATCAGATACATGGAGCACAATACTTCTCCATGGTGGATTTTTGGTCGAGATATTACCAAGTTAAGGAAAATAAAGAGGATATCCCCAATACATATTTTCATAAAAGGTACGGGAATTATGAATTCATATGAATTTTCGGTTCACTAATTCTCCAGTAATAATCATTGACTTAATGAATATTTAATTTAGATATTACCTTAACAAATTCAAGGAATTATTTACAGATGATATTATAATATACTCCTGAAAAGGCTAAGAATTGTGCTAAAGGCCTTGAAAAATGAGAAACTTTATGCGTAGCATAGCAAGTGTGAGTTATGGTTTAAGGAAGTCTCGTTCTTGGGGAATATCATTACAGGAAATGGGATATTTTTGGATCCTTCAATGACCAAAGAAGTTTAAGGACGGTTAAGACCAACATACATGACATACATCCAAATTTTCCTTAGGTTAACTAGATATTATCACTGATTTGTGAAAAATTTCATACAAATTTCAAACCCTATTACCCATATAACATGAAAGGGTGTTAATTTTTCATGGAATGATGAATTTGAATAAAGATTAAATGAGTTGAAAAAGTGTCTTATTACTACACATGTTCTCACTCTTACCACAAGTGGAGAACTTTTAATTAAATTTAGTAATGATTCAAATAAGGGATTGCATTGTGTGTTTATGAAAAATGAAAAATTAATTGCCTATGCATTAAGGAAGTTGAAAATTAATGAGAAAAAATATCATACACATGATTTGGAGTTGGTAGTTGTGATCTTTGTGTTGATTATCTAGAAATATTTTCTCCATAGGGATAAGTGTGAGATATATACTGATCACAAGAGCCTCAAATATATATTCACATACGAAGAGATTAATATGCACTAATGAAGATGGTTAGATCTCATCAATGATTACAACTGATCAATACACTAACATCCTAGTAAATAAAATAAGGTGGTGGATGCTCTAAGTAGAAAAGATTATTTATTTTTATCAATGATAAGAATTGGGAAGGATATGATCTTCTTCGATTTGAAAAGGATGGACATGTGAATCATAAAGAAATAAATATCATCAATCCTTTCACAATTTATGGCTCAACCATCTCGTTTGGAAAATTTAAAGTATGTGAAAAGGAATGATGTTTTAATTCAAAAGAAAGTGGAAACCATTAGGTAAGGGAAATAATAAGAGTTAAATTTTGATGAAGAAGGAATTTTGAGATTTGGTTCAAGACTATGTGTTACATCAAATCACGAGCTAAAGAAGGAACTATTGGATGATGCGCATAGTTTGACTCTCTCCATTCACCTAGGAATCACAAAGATGTATTAAGATCTAGGTGATAACTATTGGTGGGACAATATGAAGAAAGATATAGCTGAATATACATCAGAGTTCCTGGTATTCTAGAAAGTGAATCTTTAAAAGTATAAGTATAAGATGATGATGAAACCATTACCCATACCCACATGGAAATGGGAGAACATCGTCATATACTTTTTTACAAGAATTTCGAAGACATCTAGGGGAAATAATGGTACATGGGTTGTTGGGGATCATCTTACAAAGACATCTCACCTTATCCCAATTCAAGAGAACTTATCACTAGATCAACTAGTACAGATATTTATTATATAATTAATAAGGTTTAATGGAGTACCACTATCAATTTTATCCAATCAGGATCCATGATTCACCTCCAAGTTCTAGAAAAATCTACAGCATTCTCTAAACACTGATATAATCTTTAGTATGGCCTATCATCCACAATATGATGGCCAATATAAGTAGACAATTCAGAAACAGGAAGATATATTTCAAGAATGTTCTATATACTTCAAAGGTGGATGGAACCAACATCTTCCTTTAGTCGAGTTCTATTACAACAATAATTTTCAATCAAGCATAAAAATGGCACCCTATAAAACAATTTATGGTAAGAGATGCAGAACTCCTACATGTTGGGATGAAATTTGGGAGCGAAAACTTCAAACTCCTAACATGGTTTTTTAAATATTTGAGAAGGTTAAGACCATTTAGTACCACATTAAGTATTCACAAAGTTGATGAAAGATCTATACTGACAATCATAGATGATACCTAGAGTTTGATGCTAGAGGAAAGGCACTCCCCCGCATATCTCTATGGAATAAAGTGATGAAATTTGGGAAGAAGGGAAATCTTAGTCCAAGGTACAAAATCCCTTTTGAGATCCTTGATTACATTGAAGTGCTAGCCCACTGACTAGAACTCCCATAGAACCTTCTCACTTACATGATATATTACATGTATTCCTATTGATAAATTACATACTAGACCCCTCACTTGTACTCAATCCTGATGTAGTATCATTAGATAAAGAACTTTCCTAAAATGAGTAGATACTGATGATCTTAGATCGTAGAGAAAATGTTCTATGATATAAGATAATTCCCATAGTAAAAGTGTTTTGGAGAAAACACATGTTTGAAGAAGCGATGTGGGAACCATAAGAAGTAATGAAGTAGATTTACCCTCATCTATTTTAGTGTGGTAAATGAAAATTTCAAGGTTGAAATTTCTTAAGGGGGAATCTTGTAACAACCCAAACTATTATAAATAAAATTTCATTTTTCATTAAATTAAATGTATTATTATATAATATGGTTATAGAAAACACATGCACTTCATTTTATTTATTATATCCCATTGTATTTTAATGAAAGTTAAGTATCTTTTCGATTTATAATATATTCATTGAACAATGATCACATGGTTAGTATGAATATAGGGTTTTAAAAAACCCAATTGACATAAACAAAGAAATTGATGGCATGAAACTCATTTATCAAAGCTTCTAAGGGAGATAGAATTTCGAGATTTTTCCCTTGACCAAGTCCAAGCTATGATCCAACAGATTAAGCATAAGCAAAATCTTTTACAGGAGAAGTTCAAGCTCATCGAGATAACGACCCAAACCATATTTACTATACTACCCCATGAAAGTCCCATCATCGTGAACCTTAACCTAAGGGATAAATATGGTGTATTAAAGATATATTTAATAAGGCCCTATAAATAGTTTTATGTATATTATTTTTTTATATTATAATGAATATATTTCCATCCTTTTATTCTTACTCTATAAATAATTTTTATTTTGATTCAATAAAACACAAATAGTATTTTTTGTTAATATTTAAATTCAATTAAGAAAAATATTTTGATGAATTAATGTATTTTTGAAATACATAATATTTTAATAAAATATTATTATTAAATCATAATGATCGTATAATTTTTTTGAAGTCAAATATAATTTTTATAGGGGTTCAAAAAACAATTATTCTCAAAAAAAACTTATCATTCTTTAAATAAATATCAGTTATTATTTTAAAAGTAAAAATTAAAATATTTAAAAAATTATTTAGATAAAATAAATATTATTTTTGGATTCATAACATTGAAATTATCCATTAGTGATTCTTTCATAAATTTATGAGACAGGATTTTTCTGGTCAAAATTAAATACTGTATAAATATACTTTGTGGTTTATGACATCATAATGACCCAAATGTGATACAATACATAATATAAATGTGATCCACAACAAAATATATGTTTTCCTTTAAAATAAATTTATTTTATGTTTATTTGATTTATTTTATAAAGACTTTATGAATCCCCAAAACTTATGATATATTTTACGGTTTTAAAATCATTTCTTAAAGAGTGCAACTCACTTCCACATCACTAATAGTAATATTTTATTAAGTTGGACCTTTTTAATTAGAAAATAATATAAACACTCCCATTTGGTAGAAACAATGGTAAAACCCATAAGATGGTTTTTGGTTTCAGATATTTTATTTTGTCGAGTCCAAAATCTAAATAATAAAGAAGTTCCCCACTTTTCCTATATAAACCCACCAAAAATGCTATTTATCTTCACTAAAACTCCTTTTATAAATTATATAATCTTCCATAAACTCACTATAGTCCTCCTAGGGTTCCCCCAAGCTCTCAAGAAGTCCTTCCCAAGCCTTTGGAATCACACATCCAAGAAAGGGACCTTCCTCTCCTTTCAAATTCAAGAAAATTCTTAGAAATTAGTACTTGTAATTTCATATGGTTATATTTTCATTCATTTATAATAATTCAATTACTATAATTTTTATGTTATTGTAATGAGTTATCAATTATCCTACCCCATTTTGACCCTTACCTAATCTATTACTATACCAAAATTCCGTAAGGGATCCTCAACTTCTCTTCTTTATTCAAGTTTCCTTATGAACCTATCACTACCACAAAACTGGGCAAGGTAGGCACCTGCCTTTATCAATGCTAATGGAAAAGAGTTGATAAAGGGGATGGCCTTTATCAGTGCTTTAAATATCTCTTTATCAGCGCTTTTCATAGCGCTGATAAAGGTTACATTTAGCAGCGCTTATCTTAGCGCTGATAATATTTATTGTATACATTAAATAAAAAACACATGTTATAACTATATATATATATAATTAAATAATTATAAGATTAATAACAAATATATTTTTTAGATTTATTAGATTTATTAATTCATTATATTTATTAGATTTATTAATTCATTATATTCAATATATATATTTATTATATTTGTTTATATTTAATGTTTTTGTTTTATTTGTAAATATATAATATGTTTTAATATATATGTATAATTAAAATTATTGAATATATATGTGTTTTCCAATGAATTGGGGTGAATGAATATATACATTCATATATATATATATATATATATGTGCATGAATAATGTTCATTTATAGATTATAATTACATATCATGTTGATGTGTTATTGATTTATAATTCATTATATTACCCATATAATATATATTTTATAAAAAATGTAAACTTATAATTAAAATTAAATTATATTTAAAAAATAAATATATATTTTATTATATTTTCAATGATATATATATAAATAAACCTTTCAAATAATTTTATAAGTATAAATAGATATATATTTATTTAGAGTTATAATTATTAATAAATATATATATATATATCATAAATATAATTTTAAATAAATATATAATAATTTAAATAAATTATTAAATTTATACATTTATCAGTGTTGATAAACTATGTCTTTATCAGCACTACAAAAGTACTGATAAAGTCCAAACTTTATCAGTGCTAAAAAACCACTAATGAAGGGGGTATTTATCAGCGCTTTTCATTTTAGCACTGATAAAGACCCCATTTATCAGCACTTTTACTAGCGCTGATAAAGGTCCATTCTGGATTTACAAAATCCACCAGGTCCCCCTCCTCCTCCCCGCATCCTGTCAAGCTTTCACGGAAGCCCTACCCTACGCCGCTGCCTCCTCTCCGTTGTGGCCACTGCCTCCTTCTCATCCTCCTCCACCGCGGTCACTGCCTCCTCCTCCTCCTACGGTGCCTACTTCTCCTCCACCACCACCACCGCGGATACCCCTCCTCCTCCTCCTGTGTCGCGACCTCCTCTTTGTCGCTGCTCCTCCTCCTCCTCCTTCACAGCCTCCTCCTCCACCTCCTCCATCGGTTCCTGGTCCTCCTCCTCCTCCTCCTCCCCCTCCTCCTCCTCCTCCTCCACCTAATCCGCTATCTCCACTGCCTCTAAGCTGCCTCTACTACCTCCGCTACCTCCACGCTGCCTCCAGGCTGCCTCCACGTTACCTTCATGTTGCCTATGCGCTGCCTCTGCGCTGCCTTTGTTGCCACCGCTATCGACGCCTCCTCCTCTGCCACTGGGTCCTCCTCTTTAAGGTGAGTAAAATTGAATTTTCATGAATTAATTATGTTTGAATTTGTTGTCACTATTGAGATTAATTATGATTTGTCGTGATTCTTGTGTGTGATGCTTGTGTGTGTGACACATGTATATGTGGTTGGTTACTTGTTTGATCTTGATTAGCTCTCCCCACTTACGGTGGGTCTCACCAGCACATCACATAAAAAACAATTTGAGGAGGGAATATCTATAGACAACCTCTCACAAAACTACTCCAAACCAATACCTAGTGATCCCTATTTCTATATCTGACATCATATTATCATACAAAAAAATGATCTAAGGAGGGAATCACAATATCGAACCCATATCACAAGTCAAAATGCACCATCAATAGGTGGATCACATGGAAGTCACACACCAATCCCCTTGGACCAATGCCTTCTAACTCAAAGAAGGTTCCTACCAACACCTTATCACTTAAATAAAGTCCATCCATCTAATCTCATTCCACAAAACATATAAATAGTAATCTAAGGAGGGTATCTAGATAGCCAACCTCTCGTACTAGCTAAACCACATCATCAATAAGTGGTCCCCATGGATGATCATACTTCAACAAGGTGAAAGCCATATGAAGTCCCAATCTCTTAGTCGGTTTGACCATAAATGATAAAAGTCACCATCCATTTAGCCTTGCATAATAATATCCTTAAAACCATCTTGGTTATACCTGAAAATTATTCCCAACCTATCAACATTCTAATTCCGCTTATAAGGGAATCTACTGGGTTCGACAAACCTAACACATCTCTACTCATTTATACCAACACACACTCATCTCTACATAGTAATGTCACAACACACATGCTATACTTGATCTAGGCCTCGATAGTCTAGTCTATATCATCTTCTAATTCCCACATTAAAACCCATTAAAACTAAATAATGACCATCCTAAGAAACTCACACTAAGAGCCTTGGATTTCCTATACTAAGTCATCCAGACTATTATAATGACCCTCACTTAGGTACCATATCATATCTCCCCTTTGATATCTCTTAATTCAATTATAAAGAGGAAATCCTATATGTCACACTTCACTAATCCCTATATGGAATATGCTACTCATCAAACACACCATGACTCTTATATATGCTTAAGAGGGTGTTCCTCATCATACGTGAGATATAAAACTATATGATCCATATTATTTAGGCCTAAGACTCTAATACCTACTCAAATAGCCTTATAAAACCTAACTAGGCTATAAAAATCTCATACCAAACCCGATCCTCTCATAAACACAACTACTCCATCGAGACATAATCTCTGGATGATCACAAAATCACAAACATTCAATAGAACCCTAACTCGATCTCTTGGTGGATCAAAAACACCCTATTTATTTACCTTGGTTGCTCTTGATTTCTATCCCTTTCACTAGAACACATATACCCATGCATGAATGCACAATCATGCATAAATTGGAACATGGTTTTGTATTATAGGGTCTACCTACCTCAAAAAATAGAGTAACCCCCTCACCAAGATCAACTCATCCCCAACCAAGACTATACATGCCTTATCTAATAATGTAGTAATGATTGAGACCCAATCTCAAGGCACAATTCCCAAATAATTAATTGTAAATACTTATAATTAATTATTCACCTTAATATAATTAGGAATAATCTTTCAAAAACTCACTGGGAAACACAACACCACCTAAACCACACAAAACATGGTGCGTTCATCATATGAGGATAACCTCTTGCGAATACAAACAAAATCAACATCATATGAATTTATTTGAATATGATATAGTGAAATAATCACAAAAATCCTAGTTAAAATCATACCAAATCATAGGGAAATAAAGGATAACAGTAATGGAAGAAGTATGAGGGAAGGACTCACTAAAGCACTATAAAAAACTCCCAGGAACCACCCCTCATCAAGGGTGATCGAAGAGAGGAAAATAATGGATAAATCCCAAGAACCACCCAAGATTTGATATTAATGAGAACGCCCACCACCATTTTTGAAGTATCTAGTTTTTCATCTAAATTATACTAATATTCCTTCTCCCCTAACCTATATACACATTCTATGGATTTCAAATAAGATGAATATAAATAAAGAATGGATGAATGACAATTGGTTGACAAAAGAGTATGAAGAAGGCATGAAAGAGTTTATCAAGTTTGCAAAAGATCATTCATGTGACCCTTCTCAAATCCTCTGTCTGTGTTTACCCTGTTGTTATTCAAAACAAATTAGTCCATAGGAGTTGGAAGAACACTTGATCTATCATGGAATAGATCAGAGTTATACATGTTGGAATAAAAACGGGGAAACAATGAATGTAGGTCGTGGCTGGGATAACACTGCGTTTTATGGATCATCTGATATTATTAAAAACATGAACAATGAAGATGACCATATGGAGGATGTGATTATAGATGTGAATGAGGATGAAGATCTTATTGAGGAAATGACAAGGACCGTCGAAGATTGTAACACCCCAAGATTTTATGAAAAATATTCTTTTTAACTTCATTGATGTCTTTTTAGTTGTATGATACACCAAGATTATATTGTTCTATATGCAACACCATATTATCTTGCAGTATACGCAACCCTGATTTGGCTTGCATTACACGCAATCGCGACCTTCCTCGATAGCGTGTGTTGTACGCAATACCAGGTTTCACTAAACAACGATATATGTTTATAATATTATTATGAACTAGCAGTTATGAATAGTATTAACTAAATTTTGAATTTTATAACATTATTATTCATCTTACACATTTTCTAGAACATGGTATAAGAACAAAATAAATTTTTCGGGTAAAATAAGTATTTTTCAAAAAATGCAGTTTTGCCGCCTTTTGATGGCTCACCCACCTTAAATCTAGTTTTTGACATGTTTATAAGTTCAATTTGACAGAAAAAAATTCTACTTTGAAATAATTAATTAAAAATTTACTTTGGATAAATTTTTCATATTATTCTGGTAACTTTCATATTTTGATGAATAGTAAAAACAAGCTATATTTTAATTGAAAACAACTTTTTTCATCCTAATAATTTAAATGGTTAAATTATAATATTTAATGGTTTTAAATTAAAAATAGAATATATTTTTAACATTTAATATAATGTATTTCATTAACATTAATTTTACATTTAATTCATAGATAAAAACATTTCAATCTTTTGCAATGTTTTAACTTTTAAAACATGTTTTCTTAACAACGGGATTAATTTTAAAATAATTTCTGAAACTTTTGTGTATTGAATTTAGAAAAATTGATTCCATATTTGGAATCAGTGAGTCCAAATTATGTTAATAATCTACTTTTTATTTTTGGGCATTATGAATAGTAACTACGGTAAATTTTATTTACCATAGTAAAAGGTAAATCGAGTAATTAAGGGTAAATATAATATTATAAAATTACCCTAACACTTCTCTTAATATAATAGGATGCTTATATTTTGTCCGAAGGAAAATTTGGGTCGAAATGGAATCCATTGGAACCCACTTAGAGGTGATTAAGACCTTTCGTTTATTTTATTTAAAGGAAAGTGAAATATGTCTTACTCAACCTTAATAATTAAAGTATTTTTAATATAAGTTTATAAAGAATATAAATTCGGTTATAAATACTCATTTGAAAGATAAAATGTTTTTATTTATCATGGTAATTTATTTGTAATTTTTAAGAGTTATTTAATTACCTTATTATCTTATACATTAATGATGCAGAAATTATTTATTTAGTGAAAAATCAATAATATAGTTTTTATTGAAATAGTAATACATATCAAAAGACCCAAAAATCTACAAAAAACTTATTATTAGAGTATATATAAACCATAATCATCCACTGGTCGAATTGGTGACCATTTATATCCTTATTAAGGCGATTATGACACTTATAATATTTTATTATAAATGATTCCAAAGTTGTCACCTTCATAATTTAATAAAGATAACAATTTAAATGTTGTTATTTTTAGATGATAAATTCGAGTAAAATTATTATTAGAAAATCTTTGATATTTATATTCATCAAAGTATTTTATTTTTAATTTTTATGCAACAAATAATTATATTAAATAATTATTCAAAAATGTTGTACTAATTATTTTATTTAGAGATATACCAAATAAATTGATTTAAAAATGTTAAAATAAATATTATATGAACTATTTAATGAGCTCCACGAATTTTTTAGAAAAATTTTACATGTTAAGAATCTATTAAATATTTTATTTCTAATATATCCTCTGTGTAGATTTATTTAAATTCAAATAAATGAATAGTGTCAAAATTGACACTATTGTTATTTTATAAAAATAACATATTATTAAATTGTTTAAAAATCACAGAAATATTTAAAAATTATAAATTGAAATTTATATATTCTAAAATTTCATAAAGTATCCAATTATGGAAAATTAACAACACATAAGTGATTATTTATAACCATTTAAAATTTAGAATTTTATTACCACAAATAAACATAAATAGATTAAATAAGGATAAATCAAAATGATAAGGTTTAAAATAAGATAGAAACATGTCTAAATTTGATTTGTTGATGATATTACAACCATATATCATCTAATCTTCGAATTGAGTAATTTTTTGAGGTTTTTATGTGGGGTTTGAATTTATATTAAACTAATATTTTTGAGGATTCCAAAGGTGCCCCTCTCCTCCTTTATAAAAGGGAACCTCCTCCCTCTCCTCCTCACACCACTTTGAGCATTCAAGCTCGGAAAACCCCTGCCAATTTATCTTCTCCACTTCCCTAGAAACATCCTAGAGGTCCTGATCTACTTCAAAGATCAATCTTAGTGCTGTAAGAGGAGGTTTCAAAGAGGCGTATCGAAGAAGAGGTAATATCCGTTACCGATTCTTTCAAATTTATTTCTTCTTCTACCTCATGTTCTTTAGTTGTTTCATTATATTATAATAACATCAGTATATCTAATATAATGATATGTTATTATAAATATGAACCTACCCCATTTCACCTTCTATCCATCCTAAGGAAAACAAAATCATCACGTGTGCGTACGTACGGAATACCGTCTCCACGCCGTGGTGTAATCTATTTTTTCCACCACCACATTACTTGGATGGATATAATGGTGAAAAGAATAAATACATATTATTATTATAACATAATACTGATTCTAAGATATTATATCATTCAATCTAATTGGATTCAATAAATATGGGAATGATATCATCGCTCGAGCGTACATACGGATTACCGTCTCCACGACGCGATGAGATTCATTTTCCATGTTAACAATTCAAGAATGATTATAAAGTATATATAATAAGTAATCATGGAATATATGACATAGTAATTCTACTGGATTTATGTATATATATATGTATGTCATATACTTAATTCCATTCAATTTAATAAGGAAACGAAAACAACGTTCATGCGTACGTACGGCCTGCCTTCTCCATGAATGGTGTATTTGTTTCCATTTATCAATAAATATATTATATATATGTATATTATGAATATATATTATATAAAAATCATGTTTTATATTCTGGAATTAATTAATCATGATCTAAGTAATCGTATGAATAATTACAACTCAAAACACGGACGACAAATGAAACGATTTTACAAAAAACGCTCTTTAACATGGAATTTACAAATGAATGGGTAATATAAAGTCATAAGTGAACCATATATGATATAATAACAATACATATGATTCTGTAATAAGTCAATGACATTATTTAAATAATTATATAGGTGTTTCGGATACGTACGAAGCATATCAGACCTAAGGTAAGGGATAATTTTGCAAATCTCGTTTTTATCCTAGATTGTTTATTCGTAAGTATTTACTAGGGTTATTGTTATCATCCATGTACATGTTTTATAGAAATGTTTTCATGTATGTTTAAAGTAATTTTTACCCATTTTTTACTTTTAAAACATGGTATTTAAGGAATCTTTATTTTGTTTACGTTATGTGGTACTTTTTGACTTTTTCAGCAAAATTACGAGAAGAATGTTTTTTAACTTATACAGCATGAAAGGATTTTTACGGTTTTATAAAGCCTTATTTTCAAGAAGCTTCCTCCAAAATATTTCAGGACTATTTTCAAAAAAATATCTTTCTTTTAAAATTTCATGGGATTTTGTGAAAAGAAAATGATTTTCAAGAAGAAAGTATATTTTCCTCAAGAATTCATTTCAAGTGATTTATCAAAACCATTTTCCATCTAAGATGACATTATTTCATATGTGTATGTTTCAAGTATAATGTCTCTATGATTTACATTGTTTCAATTTTATTATTATGAAATCATATCCATTTCTTTTATATGGATTATGTGATGATGGGATGATGTTTATGAAACCCATTTTATTCGTTGGGTTATTACGAATAATGTATGTTTATTTTGTGGCACAAGTAAGAATGATTTCATTATGAGATGGGTGGGACCTATATCTCACTCCAATGCATTGGTTAAATATTTATATCTCCTGAGATAGACATGGATGAAACAAAAATTAAATCTGATTCAGTAATACAGGGCTGGAACGGAAAGTAAACCCGGTTCAGTAAGGGACTTTGTCCACTAAGATGGTCTTGGCAGCAATGTCTTGGATACTATGGAAATCATTTCATGTGCTTAATGTTTTTCCACAATTACAAGTTTTATTCCCATGCTATTTTATCATCATTAATGTTTCTTTATGATCTATTCCTTATGAACTTCCAAGATTTATGTCATTGCTCATGATTTTTATGTTTATATTTTATGTTCAAGTTTTTGCATTCAAATGTTTATGGATTTTTGTATGTTCTCTATGTTTACCCTTACTGAGAATTTGAGCTCACCCTTTATATGTTTTCTTTTCCCTATAATTTAAAGAAAGTTTTTAGGTAAGAAAACCTAAAGGGTTAGATCTTTATGGGAGATGTTGAAGATCTTTCACCACGATTAGAAGATTACATTCCGAGTTTCCAAAGACACTAAACTATTAAGGTCCTTGTGTGTTTGTATTTGTTATGTATTAAGTAGTCCACAAAAGTAATGTAATGTCCATGTACGTCAAGCTACGGGTCTCTATAGTTGGTATCAGAGGAAAGGTTTAGTTAACCTTTGTAAACTAGGATGCGAAAACTTTAGTGAAATATCTAGAGATATTTCTAAGGTATGTCGAGGGATTTCTCTAAGGTTAGGTATAAGCATAGGTTATAGTCCTAGAATTATGATAAAGATATTAGAATTAAACCTAGGATGTTAGATATGGAAGTTACTCCCCTTTTATTATGTTGTTTTCCCTATCATGATGTTTGCCTCAAACTATTATTTTTGGGTTTTAGGAAATTGCAGAAAATAGGAGGATTCATGTTAATGGAGAATATGATGGACAATGGAATGATATTCTTCATGATCAACCAAATGAAACGGTATTTGGATGTCCAAACATCGTTATTATAACTAATCAGAAATCTCATAATATGATCAATAATCTTAACTTTGGTAAGATTCCTGACTCAACTAATAAGAGGAAGATGGAGTTTCATGATGATCATAGAGGAAAGAAAGTTCAATTTCCCTCATGTAAGTCATGTGGGATGAGGCATCAAGGAGAATGTTTCAAAGGAACTGGAATATGCTTTGGGTGTGGAAAAAAAGGGCACAAAGCCAGTAATTGAAAAGGAAAAGGATCAGTTAACACAATGGACAAGGATAATGGTATTTCTAATACATCAACAATGGTTTAATTCTTTAAATGTGGAATGTATGGTCATTATTCAAATCGATGCCCTAAGGGAAAATCTTATGAAGAGAATCAGCATGGTTGTATGGGTAGTATTTATGTTGATGATGATGAAGAGACTACAAATAATATGTGAGATGAAAGAAGTGTTGAGGAATAAAATGATGAATCTCGATCAATGTTTTATGAAGGTAGTGGAATGATTTTATGTTTATCAAGAGTTATGTTGTATAGGTAATTTAATGGTACTATGAAATAAAGAAACATCTAAGGATCATTCCACTATTGTTTTTCTTAAAGTATTTGAAAGTATATGTTGAATGGTATTGGTAACCATGAAAGGTTATTCAGATGTTTTTGGAAAGAAGAAGATATTTTCATGATGAAAGGATACAGAGAAAATAATATGTTTGATAGTATTCAAGAGCTCATGATTGATATAAGGACAAAGTGATATCATGGTTTGAGTATATAGAATTTTTGGGATTTTGGTATGTGGAAAGAGTTAACTTTTGACGACATTCACTTTTTTTCAATAAGGTTCAATGAGTATTCATTTTTCAAGAGAATACATGATTAAGGTATTCACATGTTTGGAATACGAACAACAAGATATATCTTATGATATATGGGGGATAAATGATGGTATTCATGTGCTTGTTATGTGACCTTTTCAGTAATCATTTTCTTTATACTATGAGATTAGACAGATGAATTTTGGATAAGCCTAAAGATTGGAATGGATTATGCTGGACATAAGTCAGTATTGTTTAAGTCTAGAACTTTTTTCGATATTATTTCTAGAATGTTGTAATAGTATAGTTTTAGAAAAAGGACAACTTGTAGGACGGGCGACTATCCATTGCGTCGGACAAGGTTGCGGGAATCGAACCCACAACTGAAGTGTGACAGGCCTTTATCACCAACCACTAGCCTACAGGAAGTACCTGGTTAGTATAAACTAGTTTTGTTTTATTAAGTGGTATGATAGATGAAGTATAAGTCCATTTTTGGAATGATGTACGATAGATGGACTTATGTATATAACTATTGCTAACCTTTTGATTGAGATAGATGGAATGACCCATCATTCTATCACATGATCTTCTAACACTTCATGAAGGACAAATTTAACTTCATCTCTTTAAGATATGAAGTGGAAATTGTTCAAGGCACGAACAATAGTGAGATTATATCGAAATAAAGTAAGTATTTCTTCTAATTCAAATTCTTCAACTTTAGGGAAATGATCTTGAAAACCAAAAATGTTGTCCTAATACCCTTATATCTGATGAATCAGATTCTACCTTAGGTCATCACAAATTTATGGCTTTCTGATTGTTGTTGTTTTCATAGCCATGTTCTCTACCACTCTCTATCAGAACATGATGGTTATATTTCTCTTCTATATCCATATTTTCACCTATGTTCTCCTATGTGGAAACCTAATGATGAGTTAATTTGGGTAACCGTTATGTTTCATACTTAACTTTTTAAAATTAAGTTTTAGTATTCCTTTTACGATGTGGGTTTTTACGAATGAAACATTCAATTAGTAAACAATTTATAACCCCAATGAATTTTGAGGGTGAAATTCATTTTAAGGGGGGTAGAATGTAACACCCCGAGATTTTATGAAAAATATTCTTGTTAATTTCATTGATATATTTTATTGTATGTTATACTAAGATTATCTTGTGCTATACGCAACACCATATTAGCTTGCAGTATACGAAACCCTGATTTGGCTTGCATTACACGCAATCGCGACCTTCCTCGATAGCGTGTGTTGTACGCAATACCGGGTTTCACTAAACAACGATATATGGTTATAATATTATTATGAACTAGGTGTTATGAATAGTAATAACTAAATTTTTAATTTTATAACATTATTATTCATCTTACACATTTTATAGAACATGGTATAAGAACAAAATAAATTTTTCGGGTATAATAAGTATTTTTCAAAAAATGCAGTTTTGCCGCCTTTTGATGGCGCACCCACTTTAAATATAGTTTTTTACATGTTTATAAGTTAAATTTTACAAAATAAAATTCTTCTTTTGAATCATGAAATAAAAATTTAATTTGGATAAATTTTTCATATTATTCTGGTAACTTTCATATTTTGATGAATAGTAAAAACACGCTATATTTTAATTAAAAACAACTTTTTTCATCGCAATAATTTATATGGTTAAATTATAATATTTAATGGTTTCAAAGTATAAATAGAATATATTTTTACAATTTAATATAATTTATGTCATTAACATTAATTTTACATTGAATTCATAGGTAAAAACATTTCAATCTTTTGCAATGTTTTATCTTTTAAAACACGTTTTCTTAACAACGGGATTAATTTTAAATTAATTTCTGCAAATTTTGTGTATTGAATTTAGAAAAATGGATTCCATAATTGAAATCAGTGGGTCCAAATTATGTTAATAAGATAATTTTTATTTTTGGGCATTATGAATAGTAACTACGGTAAATTTTATTTACCATAGTAAAAGGTAAATCGGGTAATTAAGGGTAAATATAATATTATAAAATTACCCTAACACTTGTATTAATATAATTGTATGCTTATATTTCGTCCTAAGGCATATTTGGGTTGAAATGGAATCCATTGGAATCCACTTGGAGGTGATTAAGACCTTCAGTTTATTTTATTTAAAAGAAAGTGAAATATGTCTCACTGAACTATGATAATTAAGGTATTTTTAATATAAGTTTATTAAGAATATAAAATCATTTATAAATACTCATTTGAAAGATAAAATATTTTTATTTATCATGGTAATTTATTTGTAATTTTTAATAGTTATTTAATTACATTATTATCTTATACATTAATGATGCAGAAATTATTTATTTAGTGAAAAATCAATAATATAGTTTTTATTGAAATAGTAATACATATCAAAAGGCCCAAAAATCTGCACAAAACTTATTAGTAGTGTATATATAAACCCTAATCATCCACTGGTCTAATGTTGGACCATTTGGATCCTTATTAAGGTGATTATGACACTTATATTATTTTATTTTAAATGATTCCAAAGTTGTCACCTTCATAATTTAATAAAGATAAAAATTTACATATTGTTATTTTAAGATGATAAATTAGAGTAAAATTATTATTATGAAATATTTTATATTTATCTTCATCAAAGGATTTTATTTTTAATTTTTATGCAACAAATAATTATATTAAATAATTATACAAAAATTTTGTACTAATTATTTTATTAAGAGATATACAAAATAAATGGTTTTAAAAATATTAAAATAAATATTATATTAACTATTTAATGTTCTCCACGAATTTTCTAGATAAATTTGACATGTTCCGAATCTATTAAATATTTTATTTTGAATATATCCTCTGTGTAGATTTATTTAAATTCAAATAAATGAATAGTGTCAAAATTGACACTATTGTTATTTTATAAAAATAACATATTATTAAGTTGTTTAAAAATCACAAAAATATTTAAAAATTATAAATTGAAATTTATATAGTCTAAAATGTCATAAAATTACAATTATGGAAAATTAACAACACATAAGTGATTATTTATAACCATTTAAAATTTAGAAGTTTATTACCACAAATAAACTTAAATAGATTAAATAAGGATAAATCGAAATGATAAGGTTTAAAATAAGATCAAAACTTGTATAAATTTTATTGGTTGATTATTACAACCTTATCTCATCTAATCTTCGAATTGAGTCATTTTTGGAGGTTTTTATGTGGTGTTTGAATTTATATTAAACTAATATTTTTGAGGATTCCAAAGGTTCCCCTCTCCTCCCTTATAAAAGGGCACCTACTCCCTCTCCTCCTCACTCCACTTTGAGCCTTCAAGCTCATCCAAAACCTTCCAATTTATCTTCTCCACTTCCCTAGAAATATCTTATAGTTCCTGGTCTACTTCAAAGACCAATCTTAGTGCCCTAAGAGGAGGTTTCAAAGAGTCGTATCGAAGAAGAGGTAATATCCGTTACCGATTCATTCAAATTTATTTCTTTTTCTACCTCCTATTCTTTAGTTGTTTAATTATATTGTAATAACATCAGTATCAATAATATACTGAAATGTTATTATAAATATGAAACAAACCTGTTTCACCTTCTATCCATCCTATAGAAAATGAAATCACCGCACGTGCGTACGTACGGAATACCGTCTCCACGCCGTGCTGTAATCTGTTTTTCCACCACCACCTTACTTGGATGGGTATAATGGTGTAAAGAATAAATACATATTATTATTATAAAATAATACTTATTCTAAGATATTATATCATTCACTCCAATTCTATTCAATAAATATGGGAATGATATCATCGCTTGTGCGTACGTACGGATTACCGTCTCCGCGACGTGATGAGATTCATTTTCCATGTTAACAATTCAAGAATGATTATAAAGTATATATAATAAGTAATCATGAAATATATGAAATAATAATTCTACTGTATTTATGTATATATATATATGTATGAAATATACTTACTTCCATTCGATTCAATAAGGAAACGAAAACAGCGTTCATGCGTACGTACGGCCTACCGTCTCCATGAACGGTGTATTTCATTCCATTTATCGATCTATTATATATATGTATATTATGAATATATATTATATATAAATCATGTTTTATATTCTAGAATTAATTAATCATGATCTAAGTAATCGTATGAAAAATTACAAGTCAAAACACGGATGAAAAATTAAACGATTTTACCCAAAACGCTCTTTAACATGGAATTTACAGAAGAACGGGTAATATAAACTAATAAGTGAACCATATATGATATAATAACAATCACTATGATTCTGTAATAAGTCAATGACATTATTTAAATCATTATACAGGAGGTTTGGATACGTATGAAGCATATCAGTCCTAAGGTAAGGGATAATTTGGCAAATCTCATTTTTATCTGAGATTGTTTATTCATAAGTATTTACTGGGGTTATTGTTATCATCCATGTCCATTTTTTCTAGAAATATTTTCATTTATGTTTAAATTACTTTTACCCATTTTTGACTTTTACTACATGGTATGTAAGGAATCTTTCTTTTGTTTACGTTACGAGGTACTTTTTGACTTTTTCGGCAAAAGTACGAAAAGAATTTTTTGTTTCAACTTATACGACATGAAAGGATTTTTACGGTTTTATAAAGCCTTATTTTCATGAAGCTTCCTCCAAAATATTTCATGACTATTTTCAAAAAAATCTCTTTCTTTTAAAATTGCATGTCATTTTGTGAAAAGAAAATTATTTTCATGAAGAAAGGATATTTTCCTCAAGAATTCATTTCAAGTGCTTTATCAAAACCATTTTACATCTAAGATGACATTATTTCATATATGTATGTTTCAATTATAATGTCTCTATGATTTAAATGGTTTAACTTTTCTTATTATGAAATGATATCCATTTCTTTTAAATGGATTATGTGATGATGGGATGATGTTTATGAAACCCATTTTATTCGTTGGGTTATTATGAATGATGTATGTTTATTTTGTGGCACAAGGAAAAATGATTTCATTATGATATGGGTGGGACCTATATCTCCCTCAAATGCATTGGGAAAAGATTTATATCTCATGAGATAGACATGGCTGAAACGGAAAGTAAATCTAGTTCAGTAATACAGGGCTGGAACGGCAAGTAAACCCGATTCAGTAAGGGACTTTGTCCACTAAGATGGTCTTAGAAGCAATGCCTTGGCTACTATGGAAATAATATCTTATGCTTAATGTTTTTCCACAATTACAAGTTTTATTCCCATGCTATTTTATCATGATTAATGTTTCTTTATGATCTATTCCTTATGTACTTCCTTGATTTATGTCATTGCTCATGATTTTGATGTTTAGATTTTATGTTCGAGTTTTTACATTCAAATGTTTATGGATTGTTTTATGTTCTATATTTTTACCCTTACTGTGAATTTGATCTCACCCTTTATATGTTTTCTTTTCCGCAGGATTTAAAGAATGGTTTTAGGAAAGAAAACCTAAAGGGGTAGATCTTTATGGGAGATTTGGAAGATCTTTCACCACGATTAGAATATTACGTTCTGAGTTTCCAAAGACACTAAACTATTACGGTCCTTGTGTGTTTGTGTTTTTCATTTATTAAGTATTCCATAAAAGTAATGTAATGTCCTTGTACGTCAAGCTACGGGTCTCTAAAAAGACGAACTTTGTGATTGCCCAAAATTGTTTGAGAAGTTAAAAATTTATGTAAAGATGCCATTGTATATTGGTTTCAATAAATATACAGCATTGTCAGCCATACTGAATCTGTAAAATTTGAAAGCAGTTAAGGGGTGCAGTGATGCCAGTTTTACGAAACTACTTGCTCTCCTAAATGACATGCTCCCAGAAGATAATGAGCTCCCGAGCTGAACATACGATGCCAAACGAATGCTACGCTCGATGGGTATGATCTTTGAAAGAATACACACCTGCCCGAATGACTGTATACAGTTTTTCAAGGACCAAAAATCACTTAAATAATGCCCAAAGTGTGGTGCTTATCAATACAAGAAAGATGAATCTCGTCCTACTAAAGTTGTATGGTGCCTTTCAATGATTCCAAGGTTTAGGTGCCTATATGGAAGCGAGGAGACTACAAGACAATTGAAAAGGCATGCATATACAAGAATTAAAGATGGGATAATACGTCACCCAACATACTCTACTCAGTGGAAGATAATTGATCAAGAGTATCATGGATTTGGAAACGAGTCGAGAAACCTTTGTCCTGCATTATCTACAGATGGAGTGAATCCTTTAGGTTTTCAAAGCAACATTCACAGTACATGGCTGGTTATATTGGTAAATTATAACTTACCACCATGGTTATACATGAAACAAAAACACATCATGTTATCTATGCTTATATCAGTACCAAAACAACCAAGTAATGATATTGATGTTTATTTAGCTCCATTGATCGAAGATTTGAAATTATTGTGGGATTCTAGTGTAACATTTTATGATGCTTACAGAAATGAAGATTACACTTTGTGAGCCATGTTGTACGGGATGATAAATGACTTCCCTGATTATGGAAATTTTTCAGGATATTGCATTAAAGGAACTCAAGGGTGTCCCGTTTGTGAACAAGGTACACAATAAATTAGGTTGAAACATTCATCAAAAACTGTGTTTCTAGGAAATCACAGATTTCTACCCTGATGACATAAGTACCGTTCTTGGACAACATCATTCGATGGAAGTTCAGAAGAACGTATATCACCTTCTCCACTAACAGGCGATCAATTGTTTGAGAAAGTTAAAAATGTGGACACTACTTTTGGTAAACCGGCTTCGAAAAACATTATAAAAATAGGTTGGAAAAAGATATCAATTTTTTTGAATTACAATACTAGAATTATTTGTATGTCAGACATTTTATTGATGTTATGCATATAAAAAAAATGTATTTGATGGTGTCATCAACACGTTGAAAAATACATCTGGAAAAACAAAAGAAGGAACTAAGGCTACGTTGGACATGGTTGAGATGGGAATACAAGAGGAGTGGGCACCAATGAAGGCTAAAAAATGAACATTTCTTCCTCCTACTTCTTACACTCTTCCCAGGAAGGAGAGATATCAGTTTTTCAACATCTTGAATGACATAAAGGTTCCATAGGGGTATTCGTCAAATATCAGGAACCTCGTGTCAATGAGAAACTTGAAGTTAAAAGGTCTGAAATCACATGAAAGCCATGTTTTGATGCAAGATCTCATTACTATTTATTTAAATTGCATTTGGCCCAAGAATGTATGCCATACATTATGGAAATTGTGTTTCTAATTCAAAGCAATATGCAACAAAGTTATAGACCCGGCGAAATTTCTAAATATGGAAAGAGAAATTTTCATCATATTGTGTGAATTAAAAAAGTTATTCCCACCTTCATTTTTTGATATGATGGTTCATTTGATGGCCAACTTGGTGAGAGAGATTCAAATTTGTGGTCTTGTACATTAAAGATGGATGTACCCCATTGAACAGTATATGAGGATTTTGAAAGGGTATGTAAAAAATTGAAGTCGTCCAGAGGGTTGTATTGCAAAGAGATATATTATTGAGGAAGCCATTGAATTATATACCAAATACATGTGTGGTTTGGAAAGCATTGTCCTACTAAAATCTCATCACACTGGGCATCTTGAGGGTGAAGGAATTTCTGGAAGACAGGTTGTCACAATCAATATTACAGATCGGGAGCAGGCCCACCTTTATGTTTTGCATAACAGTTTCGACATTGACCCATGTGTTGAAATCCAAAAATAAATTATTAGGAATTTGAATCCATCTAGGTCTGAAAATGGATATCAGATACACATAATCGATAGTTTATAGGATGGTTTTGGGACTATATTTTTAAGAAGTAAGATGAAAATCCAAAGTCTATTTCAGAACAACTTCGATGGAAAACCGGAGGACCAAGTGTGTATGTATTATCTTACAATTGTTATGTAGTTAATGGTTATACATTTTATACTAATGAACATTATTGAGACAGTACCATGCAGAATAGTGGGGTAACACTTGTGGCTGAAGCGATGCATGTTTCTGGTGCTAAGGACAGAAATCCAATTTATGCAAATATTTCATACTTTGGCATCATCAAAAAAATATGGGAGTTGGATTATACAGAATTCCAAGTCCTTATTTTTCAATGAAAGTAGGTTGATAACAGGAGTGATGTTAAAATAGATGAATTGGGATTTGTGAAAGTTGATTTCAGAAAGGAAGGGGAGAAAGACTAACCGTTTATAATGGAATCACAAGCAAAGCAAGTATTTTATGTTCTAGATCCCGCAAACTAAAACTGGTCAATTGTTCTGTTATCGACCAAAACAGCTGAAGGATCATATGAAAATTCAACGAAGGATGACCCTTTCATTGGGGCTTCGTAATCATTTCACTGTGGTCCCAATGTAGATGAAGTTTTGTATGTCATAGGATACCAAAATGAAGGGATATGGATAGTCTATAGAGGGGTCAAATCCCTTCAACCTTTAAAAAAAGAGAGTTCAATAATCAAGTTATTTTTTATTGTAACATAGATTGTGTTAAATTATGTTGTTATTTGTTCGCTGCTGCTTTTATGTGATCTAAATTAAATGTTAAACCACTTATGTAGATAATGACTTCTGTACCAACGGATGCACCCAATCTCAAGACATAACAGGTCTCTCAACCAGTTGCATTTTGTCCCACTACTGAGGTACAATAGGTCTCTCAACCTCTTGGATTTATTCCCACTACTGGGGTACAATAGGTTTTTCAACTTGTTGTTGCTGGTCCTAGTGTCGTTGCTAGTGCTTCGGAGGAACATAATGATGTTGCATAAACTGAGGAAATGGTAGGTAATGAAACCCCAGTGGCAAAAAAACAGGTGCGTTGTAGTTTGATAGTTTTAGCCAAAATCCTTAAGGAAAAAAGAAAAAGTCATCAAATATGAGTTGGGATGGAATAAGCGAGGCCAGCATGTAAACCCCAATAAATCCATGTTTAGTATCAACATTGGAATCGTTACTCGGCATCACGTGTTGATTGATGTAGAGTTGTGGAACCATGTTGTCAGCGGGTTGAAAACATTAATGTGGGAAGAGATTACGGTAACATTTTGATATAATTTTATTAATTTATTAAAATAAAATAAAATAAAATACTGAAATTTTGACTAAATCTTCATCATCTCTTGCAGAGTGCATATATAGTATATGTCTCGCACAAAGAATATGTATTAAGACTGGCAGAAAGGGTTCATAGAGTATTTCGCACCATTTTAACGAAACATCATCTGAAAGATGATGAAGGGAAAATCAAGATGCACCCACCTCCTCTTTATGCACACTTGATATCCCAAGGAGCGTGGGATTCATTTTGCAACTGTCGTGTGGAGCAGACTTTTCAGGTACATTGTGTTTGGTTAAAAGTTGTTTAACGTTGCTTGTATTCATCACTTTCAGTGCAGAATTATGACTGAGAAACTTTTTAATACCAATTTTGCTGGGGTAAAACTATAAATTTTAAACATATCAATTATATTTTCATTTTTATTAATACTTATTCCTTTTTATGTTTTTAGGCAAAATTGGATGCTCATTTCAGTCAATTTGTATACTCCAAATATTTATTTTCGGGATTCACTGCATGGATATCCAACAAACCGACCACACATGATGGCGATTGTCAATTTTTAATACACTAGATCAAACATTTTAGAACTAAATATCTAGTTATATAATTTATATTATCTTTTAATGAGGATTCTGTTATTAAAGGGCGGTGTATGAATATCATCTAAAGGCTGGAATGAATCCACGGCCTAAGGACGACAAGGCGCACAAGATCTAAAAATGGAGAAGTATCAGGGTATATATAATTATATTTCACTCTCCAAATACATATCAAAACAGATTAATTATTTTTCTTGATGTTTCTGTAGTGTCCAAAACAAACTAATGACAAGGACTGCAGTTATTATGTTTGTAAATTTATGAAAGAGATCATATTTCATGAATAAACTAGCATCCCTGAAGAGTTATTTTTGAAAATAATTACTACTTAAATTAAAATAATTATTAATCCTTTATGTATTTATATTTTTTCATTACTACTATGACTGTCAAAACAACTCCTATTCAAAAGATCATATAGATGTGTTTAGAAACGAATGGGCAGTGTACCTGATGGAAGAATGTAAACAAATAGGACAATGAAGGTGAATTCATACTATTTATGTTATCTTTATATGATCATTGACATCTCCCCTTCTTAAAATTATTAAGAATCTATGATCACCCTTTCTTATGTTTCATATCCTTAGATTATGAAGAATGGTTTTAGAAATGATTTGGGTTTCTAGTAAAGAATAACTTAATGGGAGACTCTTATGAACTACTGACATATAGAATACTGAGCAGACAGATTTGTATTGTTTTTATACTTTAGTAAAACAATACATGAGTCATTTTTGACCTGTACGAATCAACCGCATCTCAATCTGATGCACGATGTAACCGGTATGGCTAAAAGTGTCTGATATCAGTTTCAAATTGATAATAACTTTAGAAACCAACACAAGTAACATATGGAAAACTGAGAAAATGCATTTTTATTGTTTTGATACTTTAGAAAAATGATCCATGAGTCATTTTTTATGTGTAAGAATCAATCGCACCTCAATCCGACGGACTATGTGACGGGTTTGGCTAAAAGTTTCGGATATCAGTTTCAAATTGGCATTAACATTAGAAAAAAACACAGCTGACATACAGAATACCAAGAAAACGCATTCAGGTTGTTTTGATACTTTAGGAAAATGATCCATGAGTCATTTATGATGTGTAATAATCAACCTCACCTCAATCCGATGCACGGTGTGACCGGTATGTCTAAAAGTGTCTGATATCAGTTTCAAATTGACATAAACTTTAGAAAACAACACAAGTAACATACGAAAAACCAAGAAAATGCATTCATATTGTTTTGATACTTTAGTACAACAATACATGAGTCATTTGTGACGTTTACAGATCAACTGCAACTCAATCCAATGCATGGTGTAACCGGTATGGCTAAAAGTCTCTGATATCAGTTTGAAATTGACATTAACTTTAGAAAACAACACTACTGACATACATAAAACTGAGAAAATTCATTAGGATTGTTTTGATACTTTAAGAAAAAGTTCCATGAGTCATTTTTTTATGTCTACGAATTGACCTCACTTCAATCCATCGCACGGTGTGACCGGTATGGCTAAAAGTCTCTGATATCAGTTTTAAATTGACATTAACTTTAGAAAACAACACTACTGACATACGGAAAACTGATCAAACGTGTTCTGTTTGTCAATAAATTTTAGGAAAATGATCTGTGAGTCATTTTTGACGTGTATGAATCGACTGAACCTCAATCTGATGCACGGTGTGACTGGTATGGCTAAAAGTGTCTGATATGAGTTTCAAATTGACATGAACTTTAGAAAACAACACAAGTAACATATGGAAAACCAATCAAACATGTTTGGATTGTTTTTATACTTTAGTACAGCAATCCATGAGTCATTTTTGACATGTAAGAATTGATTTCAACTTAATCTGACACACGATGTGACCGGTATGGATAAAAGTATCTGATATCAGTTTCAAATTGATATAAACTTTAGAAAACAACACTACTGACATACGGAAAACCAAGAAAACACATTTGTATTGTTTTGATACTTTAGGAAAACGATTCATGAGTCATTTTTGATGTGTATGAATAAACCGCACCTCAATCTGATGCATGGTGTGACCGGTATGGCTAAAAGTGTCTGATATCAGTTGTAAATTGACATTAACTTTAGAAAAAACACTACTGACATATGGATTACTGAGAAAACGCCTTCAAATTGTTTTGATAATTTAGGATAATGATCCATGAGTCATTTGTGATGTGTAAGAATTGACTTCACCTCAATCTAACGCACGGTGTGACCGGTATGGATAAAAGTGTCTGATATCAGTTTCAAATTGACATAAACTTTATAAAATAACACAAGTAACATACGGAAAACTGTGAAAATGCATACATATTGTTTTGATACTTTAGGAAAACGATCCATGATTCATTTGTGATGTGTATGAATCGACTAAAACTCAATCTGATACACGGTGTGACCGGTATGGCTAAAAGTGTCGGATATCTGTTTAAAATTGACATAAACTTTAGAAAACAACACTACTGACATATAGAAAACCAAGAAAAAGCATTCTGATTGTTTTAATACTTTATTACAATGATCCATGAGTCATTTGTGACATGTATGAATCGACCTCACATCGATCCGATGCACGGTGTGACCAGTATGGCTACAAGTGTCTGATATCAGTTTTAAATTGACATTTACTTTAGAAAACAACACTACTAACATACAGAATTATAAGAAAATACATTCGATTGTTTTTATATTTTAGTTCAATGATCCATGAGTTATTTTTTATGTGTAAGAATTTACCACACTTCAATCCAACACACGGTGTGACCGATATGGCTAAAAGTGTCTGATATGAGTTTCAAATTGACATAAACTTTAGAAAACAACACAAGTAACATACATCAAAATGAGAAAACGCATTCGTATTATTTTTATACTTTAGTAAAATGATCCATGAGTCATTTTTGATGTGTATGAATTAACCTCACCTCAATTAGATGCACAGTGTGACCGGTATGGCTAAAAGTGTCTCATATCAGTTTCAAATTGACATTAACATTAGAAAACAACACTATTGGCATACAGAATACTGGGAAAACGCATTCGTATTGTTTTTATATTTTATAAAAATGATCCATGAATCATTTTTGACAGGTATGAATCGACGGTACCTCAATACATTGCACGGTGTGACCGTTATGTCTAAAAGTGTCTGATATCAGTTTCAATTTGACATAAACTTTAGAAAAGAACACAAGTAACATACGGAAAACTGAGGAAATGCATTTATACTGTTTTGATACTTTAGGAAAACTATCCATGAGTCATTTTTTACGTGTAATAATTGACCGCAACTCAATCTGACACACGATGTGACCGGTATGGCTAAAAGTGTCTGATATCACTTTGAAATTGACATAAACTTTATAAAACAACACTACTGACATACGGAAAACTGAGAAAACACATTAGGATTGTTTTGATATTTTAGGAAAATTATCCATGATTCATTTTTGACGTTTACGAATCAACCGCACCTCAATCCAACGCATGGTGTGATCGGTATGGCTAAAAGTGTCTCATATCAGTTTCAAATTTACTTAAACTTTAGAAAACAACAATACTGACATACGATAAATGAAGCAAACACATTTGTATTGTTTTGATACTTTATTACAACGATCCATGAGTCATTTTTGATGTGTAAGAATTGACCGCACCTCAATCTGACTCACGGTGTGATCGGTATGGATAAAAGTTTCTGATATCAGTTTCAAATTGACATTAACTTTAGAAAACAACACTAATGACATAAAAAATACCAAGAAAACGCATTTGGATTGTTTTTATATTTTTAGAAAATTATCCACAAGTCATTTTTTATGTTTAAAAATCAATTTCACCTCAATCTGATGCACGGTGTGACCGTTATGGCTAAAAGTGTCTGATATCAGTTTCAAATTGACATAAACTTTAGAAAACAACACAAGTAACATACAGAAAACCAATAAAACGCATTTTTATAGTTTTTATACTTTAGTAAAATGATCCATGAGTCATTTGTGACATGTACGAATCGACCTCACCTCAATCTGATGCATGGTGTGATCAATATGGCTAAAAGTGTCTGATATCAATTTCAAATTGACAATAACTTTAGAAAATAACACAAGTAACATACAACAAACCGAGAAAATGCGTTAAGACTATTTCGATACTTTAGGAAAAAAATCCATGAGTCATTTTTGATGAGTATGAATCAACCTCATCTTAATCCAATGCACAATGTGACCATTATGGCTAAAAGTGTCTAATATCAGTTTCAAATTGACATAAACTTTAGAAAACAACACAAGTAACATACAGAAAACTGAGCAAACGTGTTCCTAATTTTTTGATACTTTAAGAAAATGATCCATGAGTCATTTGTGATTTGTACGAATCAATCTCACCTCAATCCTATGCATGGTGTGATCGGTAAAGCTTTTCATTAGATAAATAATCAGTATTTATTAAATGAGATAAATCATTTGAGAACATATTTATTTTACATTATTCCCTTTCATTGTTATCAGAATGAAAACATTTGAGTTTATCATTTTCATATTTTAGTTTCACATTTCCATATTAATTTATTCTTTCATATTAATGTTTTAATTTATTTCATTATCGTATTACTAACATAATATTTTTTTTCTTATATAGGTTAATTTTTTCCTTGAGTTCGGCTTCTTTGTTCGGCAACAAATACCGTGTACGAAATTTTTTGAGAGTGGATCATAGATATTAAAGGATGAAAAATTAGTTTTTATAACAATTATTGTATAATTTTAATTTTAACAATGTAAAACATTGTTTGAAATGTATATACCAGTGTTTTTTTTGTATTCATGATGTTAAGTAAATGTATATATAATTTCTTGTCAAAATATTGTCTGTGGGTGCTGGTTTGTGCAGGTATGATGGTTTGTGTAGGTGTGCAGGTGTGCAGGTACTGGATGTGCAGGTGCATGGGAAGATTCCTTTATCAGCGCTTTTTTGAGCGCTAATAAAGGGCCCTATTATCAGCGCTCAAGGTAGCACTGATAAAGGCACCCATTTGTCAGTGATAGAAAAGCACTTTTAATATCGTCGTAGATAAAGGGGGTCCCATTTATCAGTGCTATGAAAATAGCTGATAAAGGAGACCTTTATTAGTGATTTTCAAAGCGCTGATAAAGGCGAACCCCCCCCCTTATCTACACTGGAATTAACCGTGATTTTCTAGCGCTCTTAATTCTGGTTTTTAGCACTAATAAAAGGCCAAGTTGTAGTAGTGTATGCATTCTATTTCCATTTATTAATTTTGTAACATGTCCATGAATATCCCTATTACTTCCAATGGTGTGTTTACCTGATGAGAGACCCGTTTCTATCTCATCAACCATTTTTATGAATTTTTTTATAGCGTCGTTATGTTGTCGAAATTTCGCCACGTTGTTCCATGCCAAAATAATTGTGTAGTGAATACCATACAAATGTTTCTATCAAGTTTATTACTCTTTAAAAACATATAATAATTGATTTGGGACTTACTTATATATATTTCACACTCCTTAAACATGGAATAAAACATGATTATGAATGAACCCATGTTGTATGATCTATATGGCACACTTAAGCATGAGAATCAAATGAATATGATGGGCATGCCCAGATAGTATTCCAATGCATTGGGTAATGTTTAGTATCATGATATGTCATATTGGGATAGGGAGTGAACCTGATTCATTTATGGGAATTTTTCCACCATGATTTCGTGGTGTATTTATCTTTGAACTAAGTTCATGTTGTTATTTTTTTAATTTTTTTCCACATTTATCATGTTTTTTTATGATTACCATGATATATCATGTCTCATTGTTCATTTTTATGATTTCTACTCTTTTTATACCCCATTGATATGCCTATTATCTAACATGTATCATCTTCTTCATGTAATGCCTTGTTTTTTCCTTACTAGGTTTTATATCCCACCCCTTTCTTATGTTTACCCTAGGATATCCCATGGAGTTTTCAGTTTGAAAGTGTATTTTGAGCATGTTAAAAAAAATTCAATAAATATATTTTATTCCCTATTTTAGGTCGTAATGTAATGCACCTAATTCCTAAAAACACTACACTTCTTGATCTTCCAGGTTTTATTAAGTGTATTTATTTGTAATAAATAAAATATTATTGTGAAACAAAGATCTGTTTTATTATAATACTTGGTTATTTTTTTATCTCATGTGGATCGGCAATGTCATTTGAAGACAAAATTATTAGAGTGATAAATGTGGTCATTATAACTAATTCAAAATCCTAGAATAATTTATATATTTAAATTTATTACACTATTATTTATCAAGACATAATTAATGGATTTTTTCATCTCTCATGGAGGCTCATGAGTTGATAGATGTAATCCATGAGTTTTTTCTCTGGACTCAACTACGTCATCACAAATTCTTATCGAGAGTCGAATCGTGTGGCAGGCAGTCTTTCCCACAAATGTATTGAAACAAAATCCCAATTTTATGGATGATATTCCATTTCATTTTATATAAATTTATGATATATATTGTTTTAATATCTCATCCTTAGGACTTCTATAGTTCTGTGACTTTTAATAAATATTCCAAGGATACTTTGGCCAAGAAACCATTTAAAAAAGTGTAACATAGATTGTAATTTCATTTGAATTTTAGAGCATGTATCATTATAATATTCCCATATTCTCATCCACATTCCATTACATAATATTCATGGTCATAAAATAGATTTAATTAAGTTGAAAACTCTCCCCTCATTTACTTTTTCATTCAATAAAAAGAGTGCATTTACCACATTTCATTTGTGCGTGTTAGGTACACAATTATTTTTTCATATCATTCATTTCCTTTATCATTTAAAAAATATTCATAGACATCCCAACAATATTATTAACCATCCAAATGGATGAGTAAATATTCCATTGGAGTGATTTAAAATTTTTTGAAGTTAATTGATTGAGGTATTCCTCTCGTTTAACATTATTTTAATTAATATTATGTATGTCAAACATGATATGTTATGGATTAATGAAATGTTTGGTTTGACATGTGGATTATATATATTATTGTAAAAATAAGTACACATGGGTTTGTTTAACAATTAATAATCCATCAATGAGAATTTATAAATATTATAACCCTAGTTAAGGCTTGTCTTAATTCCAAAAAAATTGTGAATTCTGATGGAAATTATCATATAAATTGGATGCTAATTTAGTAAAATATTTTGAAAATATCTATTATATCATGATACTACATCACCAATAAAAAACTAACCCCAATCATTATTAAATTGTTAAACTAAATTCATCAATCAATCATTTCACTTAATATCACCAAACAAACCCCCCATTTAAAAGAAAAAACAATTACAATTCACTCCAAAAAAATAGCACAATTGTTTTGGATTCAACCTGAGTATCAATATACATATCATAGAAGAGAACAGGACCTTTGAATGGTTGATTTGTGATAATTAACCATGCTTTAAATGGAATAGTTTCTATTTATGGTTCTAGAGAATTTATTTTTTTATTTTCATTAAAAAATAAAAAAAAAATATCAAAAGAAAAAACAAAAAGAAAATGCTTTATTCCTTATATTCATCACTTTATCCTCATGATAAATGTTTGAGTGTCTATGAATTACTCGCAGACTCTCAAATAATCCTTTATATTTGTTTGACCCAAAAATCAAGTGAACTCCTTGCAGAATTGGGAGGAACATTAGGGATAATTGAAACACTCAAGGCATAATCATTGCTTATCAAATTGACCAAGATAAGGCCAATTCTATAGAGAAAACCCTTAAATAACTTAGTAAACTAGATATGAATTACCAACCCCTTATTTTTCAATATCCAAACATTGAGGCTCATTTTCAACACAAATTGGGTTTGATTCTTCTTTTGCCTCATTTATATCTCAAAGAATTTTAAGTGTTGTGATCTACCACAAAGCCTCAATGGGAATATGAAGAACAAATCAAACCTAGAGGATTTAAATTTTCCCTAGTTGACTCTTCCAAATTACTACCTTCTTCATGGTTCTATTATGTGACAAAATGACATGAAGCGTATCTTTTTAGAAAAAATTATTTCCTTTTATTGAACTACTTATATCCAAAAGGAAATTAGTGGTATCAATCAGTTCCCTCATTAATAACTCCATTATTACAAGGTAGGTTCAATAAAATTATATAAAATTTCCCAAATCACCAAATATTAAGAAAAATCCCCATCCAATACATCTATGAAATATAAATCTCACAAGAAACATGGATAGAAACAAGAACAAATTCTATACTCAAGAAATTTACCAATACAAACAAGTCCAAGAGAGTTAATAAATATATCCCAATAAGATTAATGAGTGTATGAGTGAGATTACTGGTCTTATGGGACCAATATATGTGTCTGATAAAGCCCAACCTCATATTCTCCATAATATTAGTTCCATGGTCCTATCAAAAACTATGAAATATGCATCTCCCTAACTCATGAAACTAATACATGACTTTAATTACATTATGATATACTAGATTCATATAGTCTAATGGAGATCAAATATATGTTTTCTCAATGGAACACCCACCCTTAAAAACTTTTTCAGTTTGTTAGAAACTCCAACCACCCCACTATGATCCATTCTCTTCTATCTAGAACCCAGTATGGGTGGACCATCTAGTCCTTAGGTTTTAAATCCTATCTTTAATCCCCCTAAAATCCCTCCTCAAAATATAAATCATTTATAATATGGAAATTTTGGTGACTTCCAGCAACTGTATCCATTCTCACCAAAATGTCAAAGCAGAAATCATCCTCTTTAGGTACCTCTAAATTTTCGAAATCCTATTGAGCCTTCCCAATTCCCAACCCAATTAAATCAATTTTCCAAGAACCCAAATAAAGTAAATCCTAATTCGGGACATAAATCTTCTTATAATATAATATGGGAAAGTGTTTTGTAAAATCTTGACTCCTTCAGCCATTCTAGCCTAAAAACATTTAAAATAAAATTAGACATATTGTATCCAACTTGATCCAGTAGCAATAGTCCAATTATTCCCAAATACAAGTTCAACCACTGCCTAACCCCATGTTTAATGTAAGATACATCAAACTTTTATATAGAAAACAAATTTATATTCCCCATGATGAGTCCTATAAATCCCCATTAAATATTCACCAAGAAAATTAAAAAAAACAAAAACAAATAACATGAAGCCACTCCCTCACCACATTTTATCCCTCTAAAGAACCCAATTCCTTTTCCCCATGCCATCATTGAGCATAGTAATCCCTTTAAACCTAATTTTTAAATTTAGTACATGTTTAAATGTATTTAAGTCAATATTCCACTCTTGGATACCACCAAACAATTTAACAAGTATGAAATCTTTCTTAAGTAATTGTTCACCCATAATAAGTAGATTATCACCATTAAAATGTTTCTATAGGTTGTAGATAAGAGATAAAATGGAAAGAGGGGTGAATTTCCATTTAAAAAGTTTAAAGGAAAATAATCCAATTTTAAAAACTTATTTATAAAAGAATAAAAGTATCAAAGTATTGAATTCTAAAAAAACATAATAATATATAATAATAATAATAATAATAGTGAAAGAATAAGAAAAAAGGGTGATTTGAGAACAAATCAATTAATTCTGTTTGATAGATTAAAAAAATTATAAAATAAGTGATTGAAATAGATAAAGAAATTAAACTATGGTAATTAAATAGGACACAATATCTTCTAGGTAAATTTCGAAAGAATACCCAAAACTACCCCTATATCTACCATCTCTATCTCTTGAGGATTTAATGTATTAGTCCACTGGATTTATAGGTAAATAATATATCAAAACAACCACTTTATTTTTAGGTTACATAAAAAAACTAGATACAAAAACACTAGATCTTTAACAGTGAAGCTAAAACCTACATTAAGAAGTGACCCTTGTCTTTTGAAAGGAAAAAATTCAAGTAAAACATATTCCCTTACATTAATGATAGTACGAACCCAAATATAAGAAATAAAATGAAGAGAATATTTTTATATTATTCTTAATTCTCCTAAGTAATATAAATAAAGGAAGGGGTGAATTAGGAATTAGAGAGAGTGAGAGAGATATTACAATTCTGGTACACACTTTTTAAGGAAGAAGAGGATTTTGAAAGAAATATATTGGGAGAAATTGATAAATTGATCATACTAGAAAAATGAATGAGATGTGTTGATGTCTTTTAGTTTTTAAATCCACTAAATATCTCTATTTATTGCATTCATATACTTTATAAATATTCTATAATCCATCAAGGACTTTAAGTAGTTGGAGTCCAGATTTTGGGAATCCTGACTAGCATTATTTATTTGAATGCCTTGAACCATTAAATAAAAATAACTTAACAGAGACAAATAAAATTTTAAACAATTAAGAAATAATAAGATTTATATAATTATCAAGGAGACAGGTAGATTATAAAATTCTATCATTTTAATTTAAAAAAATGATTAATCCAAATGAATTCTAAAAACACTCATCTAAAAGTCTAAAAATAATTCCACAATGATAAGAAAAAAAATCATAGGAATTTCACATAGCATTAAATGACAATATTTAAAATTTTAATTTAAAATTACATTCCAAATTTATACATTCAATAATATCAATATTTAAATATAGTAAATTAAAATATAAAAATTATTTTTGAATAACTTTATTTATCTTAAACGTGAATTTATAAATAATTAAATCAAAAAAACAACTCAAAATAATAAATTCTTAATATTTGAGTTTTATGTTATAAATATATAGAATATTGAATAATGTATTTAATTTTCATATTAAAATAATTAATATAAAAATACTTGTTATAGGATCTATAAAATTAATAAATATTCCTATAAACCTTAAAATAATTTAAAAAGATGTTATAAACATGCAGCATATGAAAATACTCCAAAAACTGAAAAAAAAAAGTAACTTGAATAATCTAGATTCATGTAAGGGTGAAATTTCATATTGTTCAAAGGTAAAAAATAAATCCATATATTGCGTAAGGGTAAAATAAAAAAACAATTTAATGCATAAAGGTAACATGTGTTGCATAAGGGTATACAGATAATTCATATGATGTATAACAGAAACATGCATAAGGGAAACATTTGTAACAGTATATTACATAAATGTAGCTTGTGTAAAAGTAAGGTAGTGAAACCAATTACTGCACAAGGGTACACAGTAGGGTATAAAAAAATAAACATAATTTTAAACTCTATGCATAAAGGTAAGAATAGGATAATGTAAGGGTAACAAGGAGTTGTGTTAGGGTGAAAATTAAATTCAAATACTTACATAAGGGTACAAGGGAAGTTATTCAAGGGTAAATAGGACTTAAATATGGGAAAAATCAAAATACCAAAACTTATATAAAGGTAAATAATAATTAACACTACATGCATACGGGTCAAAAAATAAATATAGAAAATTAATTTTTCATATGATTTAACCAAAAATAATTATGTAGACTAATAATAATAATAGGAAATTAAAAAATAGATAATAAACAATAAAATTAAACAAAAATATTATTATAAATGTAATTATTAAAATAATAAATAAATAAAAACAAAATAATGAATAAAAGTAAAAACCTTAAGAATGTTTGTGAAACTTAAAATAAATGAATGGTGAGAGTCATAATAATCTCCTTATTTTTTATAATAATGGAACCTAGAATTAAAAAAATGTAATTAATCAAGATTAAATAAAATAAACTTCTTAGGAAAACATAACTTTTCCTTCTTTGGGATGAGATGCTAAAACTTCTCACCATTTTAGAATATCAGAAAATAAGTTATACATGGGGTTAGATAATAAAGAGATAAAATTTAACCTATCTTCACCATTATTAATGATGTTTTGAGAGAGAGAAATTTTAATGTTTTGAAAAAAAAATTAAAACATAAAATATTTTTGAAGAAGAATTTCCAAAAACATATATTTTTTAAAATATATTTTAATAGTTAAAATAAAAATTTGAAAAATCCTTATTTTTTAAAAAGCTAAATAATTTTTTTAAAATAAAAGTTTAATTTTGTAAATGGTTTTGAAAAAAATCTTATAGGATCATTTTAGTATTAACAAGATGATCTCTCTCTCTCTATTAATTCAACAAAAAAGTTTAAAGGGGTCATATTCATTAAAAATGACTAAAATAAAGAAAATACATAGAAAACAAATATTTTTAAAAAAACATTTTCATTATTTAGGTTAGTCAATATTGTATTAATAAACCTTAGAAAATTCCAAGGGAGTGTCTAACTATGTATGTAGTAAAGGCAAAATTACCGTACCCAGGAAAGAGAAAGGGTTAAAAAACCTAATCAACTATTTTCAGGATAAATCCCTAGGTGCATCTGTGCTAGAACCTCATCCACTTTTTTGTATCAATAAAATAATGTTTTTCAAAGAGTATTATTCTCACTTCACTATCCAAAATTATGAAAAAGTTTTGATTTTTTTTAATAAATTTAAAATTTAAAATCCATCTTTGAAAACAACTTCGAAAAAAAATTAAAAATGTAAAACTTTTCAAGATTTCAAATATGTTGATATAAAATAATCATAAGTAAATTATACCAAAAAAACATTGAATAATGTCAAATTGATCAAGAGGAAGGGATTTAGTGAAGATATCATTAAACTAAGGGTGTCTCCAAACAAATTCAAGAATGGTATCATCTTTTTGAAAGGGATATCATAGAAAATGGGGTCTCAAGTCAATATTCGTAGTGTGAGAGTGCTAGATAGGATTTTTCAAAGTATTTATCACACTATTGTGTCCATATTTTATATGGATAGATTAATATGTTATCCCAAAGTATAAAAGAGTGTCGTTTATCCATATAACTTGGGTATAACAACTCTAAGGGAATACGTATTACACTTTTGTTATAGAAAAATTAATATATTTTTTCTTCTTACAACTACAATAGATGATAAATTTTCTTAATATATGAAAATTCCCACTATTAATTTTCCAATATAGTTTGAATCATCCAAAATAAATATAAAAAACCAAATCTTAAAAGAGGTTTCCCAGGATAAAATAGTGTATGGTTTGTAGTTTACTTAAAATTGAGGAAAATTATTTTAAGATACTTTAAATGTGATTCCTTTGGAATGAATTGAAAATGATAAAAAAGCTATACAATAAACATGTTGTTTTGATGGGTTACAGTAAGGTAAATTAAACTTCCAATAATAGTTCAATAAATCTTGTTATTGACCAATTGACTGTATTCATCCTATATTACCTTAAAACTTGTACTCATGAGTGTTTTAATTTGATTATAATAATCCATTATAAACTTATTTAGAAGTTCATTAGTGAATTTACTTTGGTTTAAAATTTTACATCAAAAATTTCAAAAATTTTAAAACCAAGGAAGAATTTAATTTCTCCCATAAAACTCATTTTTCACCCTTTATTAATTAAATTAGAAAATTATCTACCAAGGGTATATTTAGTTGAGAAGAAAATAACATAATCAATATAAATTTGAAGGACTAATAAGTCATTTGAAAAGGTTTTGAGAAGAAGGGTAGAATAAACTTTTCCCGTTTTGAAATCATTTGTTAAAAGGAATTATTTTAATCTCTCATACCAAGATTGAGGGGCTTTTATTAAAACTATATAGATCACTGGTTAACTTGAAAATATAAATTATGAATTTTCAAAATCAAGTATTTGGTTTAGAAAAATATTTGTAGAAATAAAACTATTTAGAAAATCACTTTTGACAACCATTTGAAAACATTTTAAATTAAAATTATTAGTGAATTCCAGTATAATTCTAATGGATTCGAGTAAGGAAATCGGTGAAAATTTTTCAAGATAATCTATAACTTCATCTTGATTATAATTTTTTTATGTTGATCCTGGTTATAGATATAATTCCCTTATTTTTTATTTTTGTTTTGAAAAACCAACCTGGTGCTAATAACAGGATGATTGTTTGGATGTTACATGAGAGTGAAAATATTGTTCCTTTGAGATTGGTTAACTATTATTTCATGGAAACAATCCAATTTTCATCATTAATAACATCATCAAGGTAAGAAGGATCAACATGTGAGATAAAATATTCATATTAAACCTCATTTAATAATGACCTTCTAGTGTGAGTTCTGGAATTAAATCTCTAATAACATCCTCAAGAGGATGGTCTTTATTTAGGCCAAGACTTAGATAAAGTAGAGAATATAGATTATGGAGAATATTCATTTATTTTAGAATAATGAGTTTGATAATGGGTGTAACCACATTGGTAAACATCATCATTAGTGTGTTGATGAGATTTAGGATGATTCTCATCGAATTGATGTGAATAGACTCTACTGGGGCCTTGTTCCTCTTATTAAACACTCAAAAGGATTTATGTGAGTTTAGTACCCATAGAAAATTACCTCATCAAATTTAGAGTCAAACTTTCATAACTTATCCACCGTATTAATGATAAATCATTTACAACTAAAGACACTAAAGAATCCAACTTCTAGAACTATTCATTTCCAATTTTCATTAGGGGTTTTTCCTAAGATGGGTCTTACAAGGATACTGTTAAGGATAAATCATGTGATATTGAATTCCTAGGCCCAAAAGTATTTAGGAAGGTAAAAATCATTAATGGGAATAATAGACATTTAATAGATCAACCTATTTATTCTTTAAATAACCCCATTTTTTTAGGTGTCATAGGAGAGAAAAATGAGTGATAATAACCTTGAGAAGTAAAAAAACACACCAATTTATTTGTTATAAAATTATCCTCCATGGTCACTTCAAAGGGTAATAAGTTTATAGCCTTTTTAATTTAGGACTTTCCTTGAAATGTTGATAAATACATTAAAAGTCTCATTCTTACAATCTAAGATGAAAATCCTTGTAAATCTTGTAAAATCATCAATAAATAAAAAGTTGTAATGTTTACCCCCAACACTAAACACATGATTTCGTCTAAAAATAACAAGGTTGACTAGTTATAGGTATTTATAATAATAAACAATGATTTTATGTTTTAAGGAAGCCTTTTATTTAATTCTAGGTTAGAAAGGTTCACAAAATTAGTTATCTTTAAAATATAATTTTAGTAAATGTAACACTAGTCATTTATAGTTGAGTTTGAAAAGTGAATACATATTAGAGTAGAAAAGGAATTGCTTCCAAATACAAGAATAATTATTTTGTGCACTTAAAAACTTAACATTTTGACATTCTAGATATTTTAAATTAATAATGTAAATATTTTTAACATGGTATGAAGTAAATTAATACTTTTCATTAGTGTTAAAGACTTTACAAAAATAATTTTTAAAATTAATTTTAAAAAAGATACAACATAATTTACTCATACTTGTTAAATTATGTTTTAATACTTTGAAAAATAAAACTTCTTTAATAATAGTAGAGTTATAGAAACTAATATTACATATTCCAGTAAACTTTCATATTGAATCATCTCAGATGGATAAATGTCCACCATAAAAAATATTTAAAATGATTGAATTCGAAAGGACAACCACACATATGTCTTGAGTACCCACTATTGACATACCTTGTATTCTCTCAGGTTTTTCACTTTTTCTACAAAATATTAAGAAACTATAGCTTTTGGATCCCATTTCTTAGTCTCACTTAAGTTATCTAATAAATATTTTAGAATCCAAACATTTTTTAACAAGCTTTACCATTTAAAATATGATAAGAAAGATGAATTATTTGAGTAATTTCATATATATTATTTATATAGTTGTATCTATAAACTAAATGATTAACTTTATTACAATAATTACAAAATTTATTTTGATAAATTAAATTTTAATAAAATATTCTTTTTATATTTTTTGTGAAAACTATATTTTTCAAAAAACAAGAACCATAACTATTTGTAAAAGGTTTTTGACAATGCAAAATTTTATTTAAAATTTTACCCTTGAGTGAAATTTTATAGAGATTTTTTAAAAATATTTAACTAAAAAATCTAATTCTTCAAAATTTGGTTAACCTTTTAATTTTAAAATAAAATATTCTTTTTCTTTTTAAATTTGATCTTTTTTAGAAACAACATTTTTTTTTCTTTTTATAATCTTTAAATTTTTAAAGAAGATCAAAAAAACCCTTATGAATTTCATTTTTATGATTCAAAATATCTTCATAACTTAAATGAAATGTAGAATGGGTAGAAGAGTAATAAGATAAATAAGAGGGGGAATGATAATTTTTTTAACTAACCTCAATTATATCATTAACATGTGCCATGATCCACATGGGGATTTCATTATTTTATTTGTATATAAAAATTGAGTCCTTTCTAGCTCTTTAAGTTAATACCTTTAAATATTTATTACCTTTCTTATTTTCTTCCATTTTTTTATTTATGGGAAAATAAGGTTTTATATGGAACTTATTTTTTAAACTAAAACAAGTTACCTCAAATTATTTATTTTTATTTTTGAATTATTAAGTATATTTATTTTTTCTCTTGTATATGTAGACCATCTTGGTAATGTTTACAATGTTAGAGTCACTCTTGGATGAGTTTTCATTATTTTATTTGCTATAAATGGGGTTTTTTAGTTTTTTTAACCTTCTCAGCCACCTTTTCTGGTTATCTATTCATGGATATCTCATATGTCATGAGAGAACCTATGAGTTCCCTGATTGGAATATTTGTTACTTCTTTAGGCTCTAGGATTGTGGTAACTTTTGGGGCCCAAATGCTTGGTAAAATCTAAAGGAGTTCCTTGACCAAATTTTCTATAGAAATATTGTCACAAAGATATTTCTATCCATTCTAAATGTTATAAAATCTAGTAAAAATATTTTTTATAGATTCATTATGATGTAAAGAGAAACTCTCAAAATCTAACCTACACATTTGGTCCAAGTATCCGTAACTTTATTTGTACCTTTATTCATAATATCTTATAATTTAGAAATTTCATGTATAGATATACATGAAAAAAATATATTAAACTCATTAGTATATAAACTATAATTTAATTAATTAATTTATTTATAAATTAGTTCAAAAACAGATATATCATCAGGGTTCTCTTTTTATTCTTTATTAGATGAAAGTGAATAACTATGTAAAACTATTTTATAAAAATGATGACCTAAAAATCTAATAAATTCAGAAAATCTAGATTTCAGACAAGCATAATTATTATTATCAAAAAATAGAGTGTGATCCAATTATTTCACTTTAATACCACCTGAGGTGTTTAAAAAATAAATTTTAAAATAGATATTTATTTTTAAAATCAGTTAAATATTTTGAAAATAAAATCTTTGAACGATTTTGAAAAAAAATAAATTAAATAAAAAACTTTTGATACCAAATTAAGGTAAAATATATGAGATAAAATAGAAAGTGGGAGTGAATTTCCTTAAAAAAACGAAAGTAAAACAATCCAAGTTTAAAAATGTATTTATAAATTAATCAAATAATAAAATTATTGAAATCATAACAATATAATATTATATAAAAATAAAATCAAAAGAATAAAAACAAAGGTTTATTTAAGAATAAATCTATTAAAAATTTTTGATGGACTAAGAAATATTATGAAATAAGTGATTTAAAGTGACAAATAAATTAAATTATGGAATGTAAATCAGATAGAATATTTGGTAAGGTAGTTCTAAAATAATAATTGAAGTTACCCATACACCTACCGCCTCAATCACCTAATGGTTTTATATGTTATTCCCTTGTATTTATTGGTATCTGAGATACCAAAACTATCCCTTAATTTCTAAGTTATATTAAGAAATTGGATACTAAGAAACTATCCCTTAAATAGTGATTCTAGAAACATCAATAATAAAATCCCCTTGTCTTTTAAAGTAAAAACAAAAATTAAAACTTATTCATTTTCTTTAATAGTAGTAATCACCAAAATATAAGAAAGATGAGGAAAAATATATTTTTATATTAGTCTCAATTATTCCAAGTAATATGACAAACATATGGGTTTAATGAGAAAATAGATAGAGTAAAAAAAATATATTACAATCTTTTTACACACTCTTTGAAGTAATAAGAGGGTTTAGAAAGGAATATCTTGAGAGAAATTGATCAATTGATCACATTGGAATAATGAAGAAAAATGTTGAAAATGTATAGTTTTTCAAGACTCCAAACATATCAATATATATCCTCTATATCCTTTTAAAATGTTCTATAATCTATCAGGGTCTTTAAGTATTTAAATTCTAGGTTATATAAATCTGGACCAACATTATTTCTATGAATGTATCATCCCTTTAAATAAAAATAACTCAACATAGCAAAATAAATATTTAAATTTTTGAATAATAATAATAATATCATTTCTAGAATGATCGATGAGGGGGGATGATTATAAAAATATCATCATGTGAATTTAAAAACATTTTGTCAATTAAAATAAATTCTAGAAACACTCATTTGAAATTTTTCAAATATCTCCATAATGATAAGACAAAGAAAACACGTGAATATTTCATAGAGATAAACCATAATATTCAAAATTTGAATTTAAAATAACTTTCCTTATTTACACATGTGATAATATTAATCTATAAATATATTGCACAAAAACTATAAAACAAGTTTAAATAAAAAATTGCCTTATACACTATTTAAGAAATAATAAAATCAAACAAAAAAAATCCAAATAATAAATTCTAAATATTTGAGTTTCAGGCTATGAAAATATATGAGAATGGATAATATATTTAATCTTTATATTAAATTTTTTTAAAATAATACAAAAATACTCTGCATATTATTTATAAATTTAATATGAATTTATAAAATAATTAAAAAAATTTAAATAGACTTAATAAACTTCTATAATATGAAATCACCATGAAAAGAAAAAAAAGAGTAACCTGGATAATCCAGATTCTCATTAGGGTCAAATTTCATGTTTTGTAATGGTAGTAAATAGAATCAATAAATTTTGTAAGGGTAAAATGAAAAATCAATGGCATGTGCAAAGGTAACATGTGATGTGTAAGGGTATACTATAAATTCATGTGTTGTGTAAGAGTAATAGGTGTAAGGGGTCTTTCATAAAGGTGGCTTGTGTAAAGTTAAATAAACAAAACCAAGTGCTATATAATGGTACACAGAAGGCTATATAATGGTAAATAGAATTTTAAACTCCATGCATAAAGGTAATACCTGGTTAATGTAAGGGTAATAAGGTGTTGTGTAAGGGTAAACATGAAATTCATCTATTTATGTAAGGGAACAAGGGAAGTTGCAGAAGGGTATAGAGGAACTACATAAGGGTAAAATCAGACTTTCAAAATATATTTAAAGGTAAATAATAATTAACACTACAAGAATTAGGGTAAAAAATAAACATAGAAAAAAAATTCATAAGATTTAACCAAAAATAATTATGAAAAATAATAATACTAATAAAAATAAATGAAAAATTATTTAATTAAAAATTAAATTCTAAAAAATATTATTTTAAATATAGTTATTAAAAAAATAAATAAATAAATAAATAAAATAATAAATAAAAAACATTAAGAATATTTCTGATCATTAAAATCAATGAATGGTGGGAAGCGTAATAGTTTCAACCCAATAGTCCAATCCCATGAAGTGAAAATATCCAGGTACCTCTTTGTTTACACACCAAATAAGGAGTTTCAACTTTGATGATGCACACATACACATAAGATCCTTTACAAATTTCATTCCCAAACCCAACTTCTCCATCCTTGGTCTAAGTCCATTTCACCCAATGAGTGTTTTCATCTAGTTTTCTTGTTGAAGCATTTCTAGTTTTGAGGGAATAATTGAAGATTTTCTAATTATAGTTAATCATATTATCTTCCCATCTCATTTATTTTTCCATTACCTGGAAGGTGAGATACCCTCTTCTCAATAACCTCTTATTTTAGGAAGGCCATTCCTCATAATATCTAGAAATAAAATTGATGTTCATGCGGGCATCTTATTCATGGAATTTGGTAAACAAATAGTTGAGTTTATTTTTTTTCAAGCCATGTGATACCCATCAAAGGATCAATCTAAATTCTAAATACAATATTATGAGGAACATTTTAAGAGTTCATTAAACCATGTTTTATCATGTTCTTTATTTTCTAATGAGATAAGAGTTTTTTAAATTTTCACAATGATAAACTATGTAATAAATAGAGTATTTTATATTATCATTTAATTTATAAACTCTATAAATATAAAGGATCTTAAAATCTCTTTAGAATCCCATGTCACCTATAATATCTACTTCACTACTTGGGTTAGTAAGGAGGAATGTGAATCAAAACTAACTGCAATTACTTATTATGTTCCGAAGTTTTGTGGCATATAAATAATGGATAAAATTAATGCAAAACCTCTTTCTACACACTTGAAGTATGCATTAATTTTCTACGATCACTCTTACCCTATCATTATCCCTACTTTACTAACTCAGATTTATGAGCTTGAACTTGTTTAGATTTTAGAGGAAAATAATTCCTCAGTTTGGACCATGGATGATATACCAAGAGTTAACCATTCCCATTGAATGCATCTAATCCATATAGAATAATCATCCAAACCAATCAGGAAACCTAAAAGAAGACACAATCCACTCATACATGAGGTAGTTAGGGAAGAGATTACCAAGAATCTTGAATCTAGAATTATCCACCCAATTTATAATATTGAATGGGTTATTTTGATTCAAGTGGTGCCTAATATGGGTGGGATAAATATTTTCCCAAATTAACATGGAGAAGTGGCCCCTAAGAGAGTAAAATAATTGATTTTTTTGCATTAATAATCTATAATTTAAAGCTAAAACATGAAAATATAACTACCCACTTCTATTCCATGAAAAATTATAAAAATATTAATTCTAAAGTCACATTATTGTCTTCATAATGGAAACACTGACTACTTATGAATATCAATCACACCATAGGGAACACAAAATACTACATTCCCTTTCCCCTTTGGAATATACACATATAGTAAAATGAATTTTTTCCTTTTCAATGCTCACTCAACATTCGAGAGGTTTATATTGAATATATTTTATAAATTAATTGAAAATTTAATTTAATTATTCATGGATTAATTTACCATTTTTTGTTATTCATTTGAATCCTTCTTGTATTCACTATCCATGGTCCTAAAAAATTACATTGAATGTAACCTTCTCTTGAAATTTGAAAAATGCCACATCAGAGTTACTAGTGGAATTTTTATAGGAAAAATTATGTATCATGAGTTTATCCTAGTTGATAATTTTAAAATCTATGTAATCTAATAATTTATGGAAACAAAATCAATTTGATTCATTTTATTATTCCTTGATTATACTAGGTTATATCAATTATTCATCAATAAATTTACTAATACTTCCCTCCCACTCACTCGGATAATTCAGAATGATGTTAAATTACATCTTGATGAGTCTTTTAGGAGATCCTCAATTGAACTCAAAAAAATTCATACATTTTTCATGATAATCCAAACCCTAGATTGATCCTTACCATTCTAATTGACGTTTGATTCTTCTAATAAGGCCATTAGGGTCACACATGGTAAAATAAGTTTAAAAATTCCTCATGTCGTCAATTATGCCTCAAAAAACTAGATGAAACTCTATCTAATTGCACTATAATTATAATGAAACATTTAGATATGGTTTTTTCTGGTAAAAATTCTAGAACTATCTCTTAGGTGCCACAATAAACATATTTACATACCATTAATATTTAAATTTTTTACTAAAGAAAAGTTATTCCAAACCAAGGCTAACAAGTTGGATCATAATTCTACAAGATTTTATCCTTGATATTAAATATATACTTGTAAAATAAAACATTGTGGTTGATCACCTAAGTAAAATTTCAAAATTTTCTTATTTATGAATCATCGATCCTAAATTTCCCACTGAAAAACTATTATCTCTTACTTAAAATTTACCATGGTATTTCGGAATTGATAATTTCTTATTTTTTGATTTCTTACAAATTTATTTTTCAAAAGAAAAAATATAAAAATAAAACATTCAAAAAATTATTTTTTTATGATAATAAACTTTGGAATACTATATCATACATTGTAATTATAAGTTGTGTTGATGAGGATGAGAATTCCTCCATATTGGGATTTTTCCATCCATTACCTAGAGGTGGTGACATTGGACCACAAAAGACCACCTGAAAGGTCCTAGACTCATGATTATTCTAGCCTAAACTGTTTGAGGACTCATGTGATTTATTTTAATTTTTCCCACATTCTAAGAGTTTGGAATAATTTCTAAAATTAATGAAATTCATCAAAATCCTTTAATCATCTATTAGATTTTCAATGTTTGGGGAATCAATTTCATTAGACCCTTCCCTCCTCCCAATGGATTCTTATAAAACCTTATACCTATTAAATATTTTTATAGGTGGGTATAATACAAAACTACTAGGAAGGATGATGCATAAACTATGACTGAGTTCCTTAAAACACCCATCTTCTATTGGTTTGGAACACCACATGCTCTGGTAAGTAACCTTGGAACACACTTTTGTAACCGAACTGTAGTTTTACATTTGAGAAAAAAAAAAGAGGTTTTTCGTAAAACATCAACTGATTATCACCCACAAGAAAAACTATTGGATGAAATTTTAAATATGGTAGTGAAAAGAGTAATTGAAAAAAAATTAAGACCATAAGAACATAATGGTCTAAAAACATGTTGAGGAAAACTGGGATTATCTAAAGGCCTATAAGACACCCATTGGGATGTATCAATTTAGACTTTTTTTTAAAAATATTTACATTTAAAAGTTCATATTCAACATAATTCATTTTGGGATGTGAAATCATGAAATTTTAATTTTAAAAAAGAAATTGAAAAGATATTTCTACAGTTGAATGGACTAGAGGAGCTTCAACTTCATTCTTATAAAAATTACAACATATAAAAACAATTCTAAGGTACATCATGACAAAAACATCCTATAAAAGTTATTTCATAAATTTTATATGGTAATTATCTTTAATTATTACCTTTGACTCCATCTAGGTAAGCTTGACTCTTATTGAAAAGGTCCTTATATTGTAATAATGTTTACCTATTTGGTGCACTGCATGTACAAGTCCCTTCTTTAAAAAGTACATTCATGGTTAATGGGAATAAATTAAATAATATTCATGATAGAACACACGCCATGTGAACTACATATACATGCCTTTGTTCCCCAACTACCAAAGTAGACCCACAATTTCATGGAGATAGTGTCCCCCTAATTCCAAACTAGAAAGAATCTATTTCCCTTTAACTCCCACTCCCTCTCTTTCTCCTCCACCTCTCTTACCTTCTCTATTTATTTCTCTCTCCTTATTCTTATTCCTCTATCATTCTAATAGTTTCTCTTATTTTTTACCACTTTATTAATCCACCACTTTTTTCCTTCTTCTATTTTTTTGTTTGTTTGATTTTTCAAAATAAAGTAAAAAAGAACTATTACTCATTATTAAACTTTAAAATTTCATTTGACCATTTTGGGTTCTCAATATACTTGGTTTCATCTCAAAAAACTTTTATTTTCACCATGATATGGGATAAGTAATTTTTTTGTCAAGGAAAATAAGTTTTGAATGCCTAATTTTTTATTATAAAATGGTTATTCCCCTACCATGAGGAACAATTTCAGTTTTCACGCCAAGTTAACATATGAAATTTTTTAATATTTTGTTTTTTCATCCCCAATTGTGTGTTTTTATTTTGTGGACCTTTGATATGAATCTTCTACTTTGGTGCACACTAATATAATAAAGTCATTTTTTGAACGACTGGAGAATCAAAATAGTCAAACATCATCTCATTACCGTTACATAGATCCTTATTTTCAAATATCATTTAATCATTTAAAACCGCTATTTTGATGGCCATATTAAAATAAAAAACATTTCCCCATCCAAAAACTACATATATTTTCCCTGCATGACTTATTGAAATTTAAGTGTGGGGGGAATACATTTCATTATGGGAATCCTTTACTTGATTTTCAATGTTTCATCATATACTTAAGGGAAGGAATACATATAATTATGGGGGAGAGGTTTTCCTTTTGTGAATATTTTTAGAATAGATTTATATTTATGTCATTTTTTCTAAATGTTATTAAAAAGTTTTCAATAAAAATTAAAAAAGTAAAAAAGTAAAAAAATTGAAAAAAATGGGTTGTGTCTTGGGCAGTTCAGAAACCACTCTTCCTAAACCTTGTATCTTATTATTACTATTAAAATTAGAGTCTTTAATAGATCAAATAAGGTTTGGGAGATTATTTTGAGATTTGTTTCCCAATGAAACTTTCAAAAAAATTAAAAAAGGACACTTGCATCATGTTTCCTTGAGTCATTGGGAGAATTTTTATGTTTTATATAAATTTTATATTTTCATACTCTTCAATTTTTCTCTCTCTCTCCCATATTTATTTCTTAAAACATTCAAAACCTTGTAAATATGTGTTTTCATGTCTCATTTCATAAATTGTGTATTGTTTTTTCATGTTGGTATTTCCCCTCTTTTCCTCTATTTTGGCCATTATATCCATACCCCCCCCCATAGCAATTGAAAACCCCCCAAAAATACCACTTTATGCCTTTTCAATTTAGAATATGGAATGGAAGCTAAAATCTCTTACAGACTCTAATATTTTCACTTTTGGTTGGATAATGAGTGAACCTCCTTGAATATATTTGCATCACTTTTAGAGGAGTGAGTTTTGTGTTACCGCTAAAAAATTCATTGCAATTGACCAATGATTATGGTAATAATTTTTTGTGTAATTCATTATGGGAGAGTGAACTAGTCTAGGACACCCTAAATTGAGGAAAACATTTAGTGTTTTATGGTGAGTATGAATAATTTTAATGTATTTTTATGTTTGGTGTTCCTAAGTACATGCATCATATTAAGTATGGGGGTTTGATATTAAATATTCATTCATTATTTTATGTCCCTATCATCACTAATTTTTCACTTAAAATTATTATTTTCTATTTAATGTTCATGTTTTGATCATAAATATATAAAAATAACACTGTTCAAATTCATTCAATTACACATCAGTTTGATGTTTTGATCATATATATCAATATATTAATCCAAATGATTGAATTTTTATTTTTTCTTATTCCTAATTCAAATTTCAACAAATAATTCAAATGGATCTTTGGATAATACATCCATTTGAAGTTACATATAGATCACACAAAAGGAACCACTGAATCTATGAAGACTACTAGACCAGGCATGATGATTAAATTTCTGGCCTCAAAAAAGAAGTCAAAATTTTTTGGAAATAAAAGAATAATTTAAATGATATCCATATAAAACATGGATAGAAATTTCAAGTTCAAAGTAATCATTAATGGGGAGAAATACATGCATGAATGTCCATCCCAAAATTCTTCCGGGGATTGATGAATATGTCACCATTCTTTAAATTTCTACTAATCCACTTGCTTAATTGATATGAACTATTTTGGGTTTAACTTAAATAGTTATGCACAAAATAAATTATAAGTTATTTATTTAAATAAATTCATATTCCTAGCCTAAAACCCACTAAAAGTTAAGCCTAAAAAATTTCAAGATAATGCTAGACAACAACACATGGTTTCACAAATTAACCATATATTTGGATCTAAAAGTAAAATAGACACAAAATTTGTAGATTGTGTTATCAAAATACATGTATAAAAATTTAGGGGAAAATATTTTTCTAGATTAAGATTTCTTTATTTTCAAATGGTTGATCCAACTTAAAGGATAGTTTTTGAAGGAAAATGTATCACTCTCTTGGTCTATAAATAGATACTCATCCTCACCTTACAAGGAGTTTTAACTTTAGAAATTAGGGCATATTTTCATGAACATATAATTACCAAAGTCTTGTTATGACCAAAATAACTCAAGCGTCTACTTGATATAACTCTCCTCTACTCTTTCTTTTCATGTACTTGTTTTATTTTCAATTGTAATCATTTATGTTGGTTTGTGATTTTATTGGAAAATTAATTCATGACTCATCATTATATTATATTATTCTCATACACATATATTGTGTTATATTAAGGGTATTAAAATAGTTTTAATCAATTCGAAAACCCTTCCCTTCTTCACTTTATCATTCAATCAAAATCTTGGGTTTTTCTCACTTCATTTGTGCAAGTTCGATGCATAATTCTTCACTTATGTAATTTATTTACATTTTCATTTACCAAATCATCAAAAACACCCCAAAAATATTTTAACCACCCAATTGATGATTAAGTCTATCATTGGAGTGATTCACAATTTTGGGATGTTAATTGATTGATAAATATTCATCATTTATCATTATTTTATTTAATATAATGTATTTCAAATAATATATATTATAGATTAATGATATATTTTCATTGAAATGGTAATTAAATGGATTATTGGAACCAAAATTAGACATGGGTTCATGAAATAATTAACCTTTCATAAATGAGTGTTGATAATGATTAAAACCATAATTAAGGCTTGGATTAAATCCAAAACAAATAGAAATTCTAATCAAAATAATCTTATGAAGTGGGTGTTAATTTGATGTAATGTTTTATAAAGGTAAACGATATCATAAGATTAAATCCCAAATAATTAACACACCACAATAAATATTAAATTATTAATCAAAATTCATAAATCATTCATTTCACCTTAGCATTTCTAGAAACCCCCCCCCCCATTAAAAATAGAAAACAAAAATAATTAACTCGAAAATATAGTACCATCACCAAGGATAAGACATGGATTTCTATATAAACATTATAGAATAGCAATGGAACTCTGAATAGTATATAGGATAAAATCAGTCATTCTTTATATACAAAGTGTATCAAGTGATTGACTTAGGGTAGAATTCATAAAATGATAAATTAATAGTTCATATTAGGTGTATGTCAACAATAAAGGAAAGATTTTGAAAATGGATTTGTTGAATTTAGGTTTTATGCATGGTATCACACTGAGAGGTGTGGTAGGGTTCTTGAATGGGTTATCATATTAAATTAATTATGTCTCATAGAGTTGAGATATCAAGATTGGATGGGTGACTTGGTTTCGTGGTCCACACTCCATGATATTTCAATGGAATCCATCCAATGTAGGTCAATCCAAAAGGTTTCATGTGTAATTAGATATGTTAAGTTATAATTTGTATTGAATAAAAAATTTTATAAATTAATGGTTTGTGTTATGAATTATAGGATTAGTTTTTATATAAAATTTTATTATTGTGATCAACTTAGTGGAAAATTATTTTACATCCATTTTAGAAACCATGAACCAGTTAGAGTACAAAATTTTGATGGATAATCTTTGCGTTAGAATATGTTTGTGGATTATTATTATGGGATGAGAATCCATGTGGTGGGAATTATATAATTTTCCATGTTTTCATTTTTCAGCGGATCTAGGAAAAGGTTGAGTATCAAAAAAATTGAAATCAAGATAAATTTTAAATTTGAAGATATATATTGGTGGAAAGAAGTTTTATCCATAATTTAGAGGTTAAAGTGTAGATTTTGACGATAAAAGTTCAAGTTAAAAAGGATAGTGTAAATTTTTATTTTTTTAGTAATTTAAAAGATAGTAGGTGGTTTATGCAACCATCGGTAACTCGGTATAATGATATTAAAAACCCATTCTATAAACCAGGGTGGGTGTCATAGGGTTTGAGTCACTGAGTGGCCAGTTTAATTGCAATAAGTACCCTATCGACCTAGTGTTTTTTTAAATAGAGGTAATAATAATAATTTTATGGCTGGTTCCCTCTAATTTTAAACACAAAAAGGGTTATAGGGAGGTTCATTCCACTACCCCCCCCCCCCCTCCCTCTATTCTGCCTTTGTTTGGGGTCTTCTATGTATAATTTCCTATACATTTTGAGGTATGTTTCCTATTATCCTCCATTTATTACACTCTCCCTTAAAAACTATCTAATTTTTCATGGTAGATTTATTTATTTAATTATGATTTCATTAGATCATTTTGGTATAATCTTTAAATTATGATTCTTCTTAGTGTAGTGGACATAGTACATTGAGAAGCAATGAATGCATACTGTCACTCTCCATTTAGAAAATAGTAAATTTCATGACGATTTTTTCAAGGTATTTTATCAATTTTATTATAAATTTATGATCAATTTTATGTTATTGGATAGATAGTTTTTTATAAGAATATTAGAATAAAATCAAAAAAATTCACATGTCATTGGTCACAATTTTAGTATCCTCATATAACTAGGAGATTTGATTCTTGAGGGGGATTGATGTAAGGTTAGTTGGTTTTGATCTTAGGAAAGGAATTGTGAAAAATTTCCCTTATATATCAATAAATTTTCTTATAATTCTTTATAATAGTGTATACCTATATGGGGTTTGGTTTTGGGTAACTATAATGGATACTGAGAGTGTTCTGATTTATGAGATGTTTTAGATAAAGCCTTTTAGCATCAGAATGGTTATTTCACACTAGGTTCAGGGATTTCAAAAATTCCAAATCACTATTTTTCCAAAGGGAATTGGTGTTAATTTTGAATGAAAACCCATAAATGGATCTTCGGTTTTGTAGAAAGTATGAGGGGCCTAGTATGAACTCCTTTATGATAGTATGAATGGTCTAGTGGGTTTAGGTTATATAGTTGATTGGTGGAGAAACTATTTATTTAGTTGATATTTGGGATTTTACCACTTCCAGGAGATTTGGGTCTTAGGTTTATAAATAGGTAAGATGAGCCTTTTGAAGCTTCTTAGATCCTGATAATAAGGTTCCTTCAGTGTGATTAATAGGGTCTTAAGTGAAAATGGTTTTTTAGGGGAATTTTCAAGGGTCTAGTAGAAAGAGGTGATTATTGGGTTTAGTCCCCTTTAGAAAAAATAAATCCTAATTTTCATAGTGAATGAACTTTAAAGGAATACCCAGTATCACTATTTGGGCTTAGAAAAATTCTCAGTTTAGGGGTATGTTGAGAAAGTTGGTTGGAAATAGGCTAAAAAACATTCCATGTGAAGAGTTTTCTTGGGAAAATGGTTTGTTGGTAGTGTGACCATGATGGTAGTAATATGAATAAGATATATATCATTTAACTAATTTGAGACTGAATGGGATATGAAATCACCTCTAGGTGATGGATTTTAGTTAGTATCATTGATTAATAGCTTTTATAGGTTACAAGGAACCAAGTTAAATCATCCCCTTGAGAAACAATGACCAACTAATTGGTTTATCTTAATGAAATATGAGTTCTGGTGTGATATAATGGATATGACCTTGTTGAATGGTAAAAATATGGGTTACACTATGGGTGAAAAGGCCTTTATGGAGGGAGGATAGAGCCTGGTCTAGGAGATAAGATATAGAATGTGTTGGGTGTACAATATGTTATCGAGAGTTAGGGTTGGGGTCATGTGTACCTTTTATATTGTCTTTTTTTCCTAACTATGTGTATAAAGTGTGAATATGAGGTGGTACTTGTTATCAAATAGTGGTGAATATGTGAGATAATTGAGTATAGACTTGGGGTAACTTGGTGCTATTTTTCAAATGGTATTCCAAGATCTATTGTCTGAATATATTTTCTTGAGGAATGGCATGTTGTAATATAAACCTTAGTTATATTGAAATATTTGGAAAAAATCATGATCTACTACCCTAAGATTTTGAGTCTATATATTGTAGAGACCTGCTAATACATGGACACCTTACTTGTTTTTGGATTAGATAGAATGGTTATTACTGGAAATCCTTACTATTCCATGACTTGGATAGACTGGTTATTTTTGGGTCCCCTTGATATTCTGTTTATTAGATACATAGATTGTTATCAGGACACTTTGATGTTATATGAATTGGAAAAACCAGTTATTATCAAAAATAAAATCTTGTATATGGCCTGGAAAGACTAATTATTACTAAGACATATTACTAGTTTGTGGCATAAACAGACTGATCATGGCCATGAATCATTATTAATCAGTGGTTTGGATAGATTTGTTATTACCAAAATTCCTTTATCATCCACGGATAAGATAAACAAGTTATTACCAAAACACTTTACTAGGATATTGATTATATATAATGGATATTATTAGAACTTATTTCTATTTTATAGCATATTCACATAGGTCATAGGTCTTAATACCTTTCCATTCCTTGGTATATTTTAGTTTTAACTGTGATTATTTACTGATAATGACCAAATTAGGTAGGTTTAGATTATATGGTTTCATATTTAGCCCATGATGACCTAAATTTTTTTCTTTCATATCAGGTGTCTATGTTTTATTTATTTCTTCATACATACACTAGAATAGAATAGTGTATATTAGGGTCCCCATTGGTAGTTCTAAACTGAGATTGATTTCTTAAACCCTACACATGCACCCTGGTGGATGTGTGGGCCTTATATATAATATTAATTTCTAAGCACATGTTATATAAAGGATCGGGTATGTGTTTCTTGATTAGGCATAAATATGGGGGTAAGGATGTTCATGAGGTTTTATTGTGGTGGATCTTAGTATATTTTGTTTTTTTATATGATCACCGTAGTGTGATATTCGTTTTTATTTATGAGATATATAACCTACATAATTCAATTTTTTATATGATGTGTGTTTTTTTATGGTCCTCATTCACTAAAATTACATATACATACTCAAATATCTAGTTATAAATAATGTTTATAATATTTATTTATTATTGTATACTTAATATTTTTAGAGTATGGTCTCTTCTATGTTGATGATAGAATCTCACCACAAGTTAATAGCATTTTCCATATGGGGAGGTGCTCCTAACATCATATAGCATCATCAGTATTTATTATTTCTCAAGTGAGATGAAAAAGGGAATTACAATTACAACCTTAATTTGAGGAATATTTCCAATATATTTATAAATAACCTTTATTTTATATACAAATTTTATATTTACAACTTTTTTAACATCATGTATAGGGGCTTCTATTTAAGTGGACTTTAGTTTCCCTATCTCCTTCAAGGATTTTACTTTCAATTCAAGATCATATATTTTCAAGTCCTTCCATTTTAATAGAGTAGTTATATCCTCTATTCTAGAACCATATTATTTTAAATATTTGATCTCCTCTTCGATTTTTTTGAGAGGAATTAAATTTTATTTAAGTTTTTTCTCTTTTTCTATTTCAATTTCATCTTCATGTGTAATTTCTCTGAGCAAATCACTTTGAAATTTCATTTATTCACTCATCATTATAATTAAATATTTCTATTCCAACTCCTCATGATTAAAACATTTAATTTCCAAAACAAATTCTTCCCTAATTATGGTCTCCACTTCATACTCTTAATGGACCGAAGGCCTTATTTTTTAATTTATTATAGATAATACCCCTTTTAATGGTGGAAGGGGAACCCGTACATGACCCGTAGGCCCAAGGCATAAGGGCCGACATGACCAGTATTACATGACCCAAAGGGAAAGAGGTATACCATGCCCATACCATGACTCATAGGCCCAGACCACTAGAACTTCCCCTCCCTAGATTTTGAATCATTGATCTCCTTTAGTTTCCCACCTGCACTGTTGATCGGCTAGCATTTCCCTATACAAAGCTGCATGGTGCATGGTCCCGATGGTGGTGGTCATACCCTCTCATTCTTCCAATCCAGTTAGCTCTGCTTCAGGTGACTACTATTGTTGCTCTGATCCTCTTCTAGGTCCTACTCTATGTGAACTGGGCTACTTCATGGTCTTTAATGGCCCGAAGGCCCTGTGGCCCGAAGGCCTTTGATGGCCCGAAGTCGCTTGAAACCCGTAGGCCCAAACCAGTGGCATGAAGGCCTAAATTGGGTGAATAGTTCCAGCTGCTACAGTACGAACAGTACCTGCTATAGTGTCTACTACAGTGCTACTACAGTACACCAGAAATTCACCTCTGCTTGGTTTTAAACCTGGGTCTCTTGGATGCCAAGCATGAGCCCTTACCACTCGAGTACGGGCTCCTTGGCATCCCCACTTCATAAATTATCTATAAATGATCTATGTTTTCTTGTAATGATTGGATCTCTCCTTTATTATTGCATGAAATTTATTTGGTTTGAGAAGAAGAGGTTGTTTATACTTATTTAATGGAAATATCATCTTTTATCAGCTTTATAAGGGAATATGGATTTTCATTTTTGTAAGAAACATCCAAAATATTGTTAAAACCAAATGAATTTATAGAATTTATTTTTTCACCTCGGTGTAAGGTTTTATCTTCTTAGTGGTCTTCTTCTTCTTAATCGTATTATTTTTCACATTTAAAAAAGAATATTTTCTATAAATTCTCTTTTAAAAATTATAGGGGGAATAACTCCTACTTCTTTCACTTATTTTATATAAATATTATTTAATATTTCTCATAACTCTAAATTAGTAGTACAATAAAGGCTTTTCTTGAATATCAAATTGGTTATGGAACTATCCAATATACTTTATGACTTTCAGTCATTAAATCATTCATTACAACTTTTCAAATCATCATCGTGAACTATATACCCTATGAAATCATCACCATAAAATATATATATAAAATAAACTCCAACTTCTATCCTATACCATTAAAAATATTAAAAATTTGAGGCTCTAGGATCAAACTATTGTGTGTCATAAAACTTCAAAAATAGAGGGACCAATGAATTGTGATATGAGTCTTGAGGTACACAGATAGGGTTTGAATTATGGTGTAGACTAATTTAGAATCTTTTAACTCTAAATACTTAACACACATTTTTTATTGGATTTTTTCCCCTTTTATAAGAAATAATATTCAATATAGCACTCCCTTGATTGGGCTTGCACAAAACCTCAAACACATAAGTAAAATTTTAAGCACATAATAACACATGGATTTTACTTATTTCACCTACACTAAGATACATCAAAAAAGTATACACACAATGATTTGTTAGTGTAAAAAAATCCCCCACCAAGACACTATTTTGGTTGGTAAAATATTTTTTCTACATTCACTTCATACCAAGGTGAACTAACGTTATAATAGATTTAGATAAATTTCAATGATCACCCAATGGTAACACCCAATTATTCATTTTCCATAAACTTCTTTAAGGATAAATTACTTAATTAATATACTTAAATGTTTTTCTAAGATTAGTATATGATATGGATATCCACTTTATAATATAAATCTAGATTAAATGTGTTGTTGATGTATACATTTTCCACCTTATCTCTCCAAATCTAGGTTAGATAAATTCCTTGTTATGAGAATTAAATAATTGCAATCCATATGATCTCCAAAATTTTAATAACACTTCTTCCAAATTATATTAATTATAATAATGTGATTCACTTCATTATAGTCTATATTCTATTCAATCAACTTTATGTAATCAAAGAAACTCTGTCAATAATGATAATTATTTTAATGTTTCAGATGTATCATTGAATACTCTATCAAGGGGATCTCTTCCCTCTATAAAACCAAATGTATCAATTTTATTCTCTCTTCTTTAGTTTTCCATCACATAATATATAAACTCTTACCAATATATAACCATATAGTTAATGATTTAGACCAATATATGGTTGATATATCTTACAAGATCATTCCTTGTGTCATGCTAATTTAACAGTGATTAAATTCATATTCCAAAGATAAGTTGAAATTAAAAACCAAAGGTCATGCCTCTTTTTTTCTACAGGATATTTTAATACGTAATTTACCATGATTTTATAATTATTATGGAATTATTCTTTCTATTATGTAATAACAAATATTTTTTATTGGGTCCTCTGAAAATTATATCCAAATTTGAACTAAAACTATGAAAATATTAGGGTTGATATATATAAATATTTCAAGAAAAAATAAATTATGGTGTAGTATAATTCATAATAGTTTGGTATTCATCTCATCGTCAAATATGGGCATTAGATAATGAAGAAACCATCTTCCCAAAATCTATAGGGTCAAAGTATTTTTTTAGATTTAAAGTTATGTAGAAAATTGTAGAGTAATCCCCATTTCTGGCCACATAATTTAGTCTTAACCAAAAATTAATCTCCATTACATAATTTTATTAGGATGTGAGTTTTAAACATTAAAATCTAGATTTGTATACCAATTATTCATTTAATATTACATGATGGAAATTTTATCATGATAATTTTTCTTCACAGTGTGATATTTAAATTCACTCTTTCCCAAAATTAATTATTAAATAATAAAACACGATCAATAGCATTATGACATGAATTTTCATTCCTTCCCAAAATTTGTTCAAAAAATATAAAGACTTCACTGAATCTTCTCAAACCACATGAGATTCCTTAATAAAACAAAATAAATAACTTAGATAATTTACCACAACTATCTAAACCATATTTTTAATATCTACTTTCCAATCTATCTTCATATATTTTCTAACATCCCTTAGCCTTACCATTATCATGTATTTTCATCATTCCTCTACCATAGATACATTCAATACTTCCTCTCTTAATTTATTTTCCATACCTCCAAGAATCACCATAATAATACTCATATTCAATTTCCATGTATATCAATTCCATTCATCCATTACCAAGTATGGTTTAAATGTATAAGAACCATGTGAATATTCATGTCTTAAAATGTAAAAATATACATAGTTTCAACATTATACACTATAACTATTTGACCACCATACAAGTATTTAGTTACTCAACAACATTCTCCCTTCTTTTATTTTTACCCTTTATTAAAAAAACTAACTTTAATTAACACTATTTATTGTAAACAAACTATAATATACAACATCTTGATTAATTGTCACTATATAAAATATTATCAAACAACCAAATCCAACATTCAACCACATGATTCATTGTCACCATATCCAAAATTATCAAAAAATCAAAAAAAACCTATTGGTTAAAACATACACATCATATTTATACCTGAAGATAAAAATATTTTCTATGTAAAAATTCAAATCTAAGAGTATGATAATGTTTTATAAAACATGGGGGTTTGTATAGGTATATTCCCTTTTATATTACACATTCCCATTTTAATAAATAACCATGTTTGGATCCCCATATAGGTCTAACCAATATACTATTCAATGGTTTTATAAAACTGTAGGGGTAATCAATAAAAATCCAAAAGTAAATATACATTTTTTATTTATAAAACATCTAGAACCTTCCCATTCCCTATAATAATCACTAAACATGTTTTATTAAATTTTGAAGATAATTTATAATAATGTGATCTAGCCTTAATTTCCAAATGGTCACAACTAGCATCTTTTATTTATTTTAGTATCAAATAAAAATACAATATATCATAAATATATATTCAATGAACTAAATTTAACTATAATAAAAATCTGACAAACTGCCAATGACCTAAAAATAAAAAATAAATTTATTAACTAACACTAATACATTGATTAATTTACAACCACCCTTTCCAATTAAAAAATTATTTTCAAAGTGGAATATCAATTCTATTAACCACATAATATAGAATCCCATAACGGTTGAGGAATAAAACAAAGTAGTACTTTTAAGAGGTATTGGATCCTCCCCCATATGGATTCATTTTCTGAGAAGGAAGGGTAATGTATCACCTTGGCATAATTATGTCACCAAGGAGAAAATTAACATTCCATATAGTGCGCTCCAAGAACATTAGAAGATAATAACTTTTATTGGGGGATTAGATGAATTTATTAGGGGGTGATTTACCTTCAATGGGTTATCATATAATAAAAATATATAATCATCTCAAATAATCATAAACAATGGAATAAACTTATAACATCATCAAAAAACTTTAAAACTATATCCTAATAATTCCAAAAGATAACATGCACTAAAAAAGTGAAACTGTAACTCAGGTATATAAATAAAATATGGTAAAACTGAAATAACTTAGAAATAGTAATACAACTAATCCCTTTACAAGAATTTAAAACCTTAATAAAATCATATTTAGGAATTCTCACGATGTTAACTCCCATTTAAAAAGGTCATTTGGATTTCCCTTCAACATTATGTATGTAATATATATTCACATGTGTTGTTTATGAACTGGTTGTGATAAATAATCTCACTATAAACTATTACAGACCCAATATTCACTTGGATTTTAATTTGTTTTTATATGAGTGGTGTAAATCCATTAAATAATTTTAACTATAATAAGCCATACATAAGAACTATATAATTATAATATTTATAGAAAATATCTCATTACTTTAAATCCCAACACCTTTTATGTTTATACTTTTTGATAATTAGGAAGTCCCTTAAATAAATAAAAACCCATAATTTTAATAATATTGACATTTTATCCACTAACCAAACTCCTTAATTATACACTTTTATCATTTAGTGTCGGTATCTCATATTCAGTTCTAGACTTTATAATCAATCCTAATCATCTCTAAGAATTATGAAAAAAACATTTTGAAAATATTATATGAGAATAAAACATAGTAAGGGTTACAATACAAAGAGGAAACCATGTTAGGACATTATAATACTTGAAAACATTTGAAATATATTCCTTTTATACATAGATCTATGATCTTATACACATGGAATTAATTCCATTGCTCAAAAAAATTATAAATAAATTTCATAATCAAGCATAGAAATTTTAAAGACTTTGAATGTTCCTTAATAAGGAATTAAAACTTAATAAAACATTAAATCCAAATAAAATCATAAATTTTCTTTCAAAAAAATCATTTTCCTTTGAAATATTAAATATTCCATTTACTTACAATATAAATTTCTAGTATCTTGAAATCTAATTATTTCAAAATAAAAATCCTTAAAAGTATAGAAAAAACTTGAATTAATCTTTAGAAATAATATTCATATCATTCTTACAAACTACCCTTAAAATTAGAGCAACTTAATTAGTTACATCCAATAAATCATAAGGAAATAACTTAACTAGTTAATTATAACACCATTTTCTTTATAAAATAAACCATTACCCAATGCACTATAGAGATATATCCTGAGATCACCCATCATTATAAAAATTTCCCAAGTACCATAATTTGAATAAAAAAATTATATTTCACTTTTCATCATATAACTTAGAAAAACATTTATTTGAACCCATTAGCAAAAATAGTTATAGTTATCACATAAAAATAAGAAAAAATATCTTGTTCTTTGATAAATATTTAAAACCAAAACTTCAAAAAACAATTTTAATTTAATTTACCTTGTAAATCAATGAAAAATTTAAAATTAATATGCATAATTAATAATGGACATGATGGTTTAAAAATTTTATCAAGTGATAAAAATTAAAATAAATATTATTTTCATGCTTCTATAAAGAAAGTCAAAAATGAACCAAATAAAAAATGTTAAAAATATTTATTTTAAAACATTATAAAAAATTCAAATATAGTTGAAAATAAAATTTAAGAATCATTAAAGTATAGAGAATAAAATTATTTAAACAATATAAATAAAATTTTCTTGGAAGATAAAGTGTTGAGAGAATTATTTCAAAATTTATAAAATAAACATTTAAAAGAAAACCACATAAATTGAGTCCCAAATCATATAATAAATATTATACCATACTCAATGATAAAAATATATTACTTATTTACTTTATTAAGGAAAATTTTCATGTTCATTCCCTTGTGATTATCTCTTTTATTACATTTATTATCATATTTCCTTTATTTACTAAATTGGTGTGGGTCATTTTAGGTTCGTTCAATAAATTCTTAAAAAAATGCTTTGGTATATTAATAGTGGTAAAAAGTGGTCATAAAATAGTCTAATAATATCCATAATTATATAAATATAAGTTATTTGTCATTCTAGAAGTAAAAAATTATCATAATTCAATAGGTTTTGAAAAATAGATTCAAATAAAGAAAAGAGTCATAGTATCTCGTTTTAGGTGGTTAAATTTACATTGACCTTTGATTATTAATATTATTAGTATTATGGAAAAATTAACCTTAATAAACCTTAATAATGTTATGAATATTATATTTATTCATTAAATTCATTTTTATAACCATCCATGTAAGGCGGTGATGAAAAATAAAATACGTCATTCATAGAGGCGGTAGTACTCACGTAACATGAGTGACATTTTAATTTTATAATGGGTTAGAGGAAGGAATATAATTATTATTAAATCAATATAATAACATTTAAGTAAACTAATTATACTTATATAAATATTTAAGTAAGTTTATTAAATATTTTAGAGGTGATTTAATAAGAAAGATACTTGAAATAACTTAGTTAAAATAATTACCTATTCCGTGGATATCCCCCTTTAATACTAAACTTAATCCTTATTATATAGTTATTTTTGGAATACAGAGACATCTAGGATTGTAAAATTGGGTTGGGGAGAGTTTTTGGTAGACTTTGGTTGGGCAATTAAGGTTTATGTATGAGGAGAAGAGAGGTGGTGAATGTAAGAACACGGTTTTTCACTCAGCTATGGATCCTTTAATTTTCAGTCTAATTATTTACTTTGGATCTAATATGGATGAATAATAAGTTAGAAAAGGTTTTTATGGTGTCTATGTCTTTTTTAGAGCCCGAAACCCATCTTTTTTGAGAAACCAGACTCTGCGCATGGTTTACCAAACTGTGTGGATGGTGTTTTCTCATATAGATCCACTTTTCAAGGTTAGTGCATGGTCGTGTGGCCTAACTATGCGAGAACCCCTTTCACCAGGTACCCGTGCATGGGTGGTGCACTATTTGAAAAACCGTGAAGACCAAACCATTCAGGCAGAGCCATCCCACACAGTTTTCACACAGTTTGACAAACCATGCGGAAAAACCGTGCGCAGGCTATTTTTCTGGGTAATTTTCTAGTTTTTCCTTTAATGATATATTTACTCTCCTCTTATTTCCCAACTTGTAAAAAAGTTTTATTTTCCTCCATTTTCACATATTTGGGTATTTTTAAAGGCCAAATCTATGGATCAAGAGATCTCCTTCATCCTGTATTTGATTGAGCTTATATTCATCATGTTGGATGCGCAATGGTAAGTACTCAAGTCCTATTTATCTGTTCTTTTTCTCTTTAGATCTAAAACTAGATATCGTTACGTGAGAATTTTTCACTTTTTCTTAGATCTACTCTAATTCGAGAAAAATCAAGGTCTGATACCAAAGGAGAAGGATCATACAACCATGTGGTGGGTGCTCTATACCTTATACCTAAAGTTAGTTGTTCTTGGACTTTTCATGTGGGGCCCACTGGTTTCGTTGGAAGATATTTCTTAAATTATAATGCCATGATTATACTTGTTAGAATCATATGGTTATGCTCCTTCCAAATATGTGATTAGTTGTTAGTGGTAAAACCCACAAATCAATCTGCCTCATGTCGAAGGTTTTCCATATTTGGGTTTTTAGTGTTTTGGCACGTTTGAACCACCATTCGGGTGTGCCTTTTTCTTGACCTTTCTAAAGGTAATACTTTTCATAAAAAATGACTTGATATTTATGGGAATTACATACTAGCATGTACCATGTATCCCCACCACTTGACCCGCCAAAGGTAAGTTCTTTCAAATTGATTATTGAATGAGAAATGTGAAATGTAAAATGGAAAGTATACTAAGTATATATATTGTCCTTATCAAATGAGTTTGAATAAAGGTTACATGAATGTATCACCCCTTACCATATTGGTGGAAGGTATTGGAGTGAACCTCTATAATTTAATATACCTTAATGGTTAATTAAGTCTTGATTAAATGGTTGTAATGCTATTTGTACTATCCACACTAATGTAAGACAAGGCTTGGACCTATAAATAAATGTTTGCAACTCTACTTGACTTATCCACACTAATTGAAGAAAATACTTGAAACAAATGAATTAATATATGATTACAATATCAAAAAGGCATGAACTGACTCGAGATCGCATTGGATTCTTAGAGGATAATTCCTTGGGTCTTGGGAACCCCATTTAGATTCAAGGAGGTGGTTTTCTTAGGTTGATACCCACATAGAATCTGCTTCTTTTAAATTCCTTGGATGCTCAGTACACTACCATAGGGACCCTTTCTTTTTTAGAGGATACCTCAGAGACACTCCATGGATCCATCGTTGAATATTAGGTGCCATGGTGAAATCCCTTTGGTCCCTATCTTTGATTATCCTTGTTTTACCTTGGTCGATCACCATGGACTCAGTTGGCACCTTATTGTGGAATGCCCGAGATTGCGTTCCTTGGATTACACTCATACCCCTTGGCTAGACTCAGATACTACTAAGTTACATTCCATGAGATTTATGTTTCCTTGGTTATTACCCTGGAACTCCATCACCGGATATCTTTGTTAGGTTTCCTTGTTTTGTCTTGGTACCTTCACTACTTATATTATCACGAGATGATGTCAGTGTTGGTTATGCCTCACATGAAATATTAACATTAAATAGTAATTGGTTAATTAATGAACTGGTTACATGTTCAGACACTAGCCAAGGGAGGAAGCAGGTACGTTGGGTATTTAGTTATGTTTTATTTCTTTCTTTACTTTATATATTCATGTCTTCACACTACTATATTCTATTCCATGGGTTGGATGTTATAGACACCGTTAGTGGTGGCCCACTAATATTTATCTCACACCCTCTTCAGGCGTCATTTGGTACCCAGATTTGATCACATGATTGTAGGTATTGATGAAGGAAAGCATACAACTTCCAATACATGATTGTGTGTTGTTAGGATGGATCTTGACAACAGTTTACCGAGTTGGATCTTGGGATGCTTGGAGTATTCTTTGTTTTATTTTACTTTGTGGAACTATTATTTTTGTTGTCTTGCATCCATGTTTTCTAGTTTTCTAGAGGCATGCCATTACATAATCATTATTGTAGTTGATACAATAACTGTTATTCTCATTTATATATTTCACCTGTTTTCTTTCATTTGTTTAATTATATTTCTTCTGCTATTTACTATTTATTATATTCATTCTTTTGGGCTACACTCTGCTTATTATGGCATAGTATTCCCACAAACACACCCTATCCCTCACTAATAGTCATCATCCTATGGAATTTGGGAAGATGTTCTTGAGGCCATGTGGCCCACCAGGCTTAGGGCACCCATTAAGTGACATCTGGGGCTGGTTCGTCACAGGGAATGGGTCTTTTTATAGAAGAGAGGGGTGACTTTTATATAAATACTGGTTTCTTAATATGAAAAGGGAGATCATATCCCTGGAAAAGTGGATACAAAATGGATAAAAATTTATAAGGTATAAGTTTAAGGTAGATAAATTCTATAGTATCACATTTAAGTATATGGCTTTGTGATATTTTAAGTCTTTAACCCCTGCTTTCACACTTTTACCATGTTTTTTCCTATACCGTGGTGACTAATCTTTACATTGACAACTTATTTTTATGAAAAAAATGAAATGAAAATTATGAAATAATTTTAACATTATAAATAAAATTGTGAAAAAAAATTTATAAGAATCCACTTATAGAGGTGATAAAATTAATTTTAATAAAAATAAGCATAACGCAATAAAAATAGTTTTTGTATAAATTAATTTTTAAGCATAAATGTGAATTTAACCCAAAATCATGTATAGCATTGATTCCAATGTAATTTATTAGTTTATGAATAAAAAATAATATTTTTACGTTTTCAAAAAATCTAAAACTAAATGTATCATTCTGAATACGTAATTAAAGAAAAATGATCGAAATAGTTTTTTATTAGAAAGAAATATCACTTAGGTTACAAAAATGTCTAACATAGGTCTCTAAATTAAACATGATATTTTTAATTTACTAATTAAGTAAATATTTGATTTATCCAAATGTTTAAAAAATTAATTCTTGCTTATATAATTATTATGTCAAAAAAGTTACAGTATTTTCAAAAAAAATATTTTTCAATATTCACCAAAAAATTTAATTTTTACAAAAAACCAAAAAGTCAACCAGAACAAATTTTATCATGATTATTACAAAAATAGAGTTCATTTCATTAAATTAAAATTCTAATGTTTATAAAATTAACTTTTAAATAAAAATATATAATATATAGAAAATAAATTTATTTTAAATAAAACCTATTTGTTTTCAAATAAAAAATTATATCATTAATTCATACCTTGTTAAAATTATTTAACTTGATAAATATGAATATGAATTTATTTAATCAAAACTAATATCCATTTAAAATATAATTAATAATTATATAATTCGTTTCAAAGTTTTAAATAATAAATTTTGTCATAGGAATTTACATAAACTTTATATAAAATATCCCTTATAAGATCAAGTAAATATAATAATACTAAGTGTATTTTGAAAATCTAATTGATTAAATAATATATTTCAAGACATCATATAAACATATATTATTTTTTAAATAATATATATAAATCCATTATTAGGAATATTAATAAACCATAAAAGTGATATCTTATTAAAAATACCTATGTTGTCACATTCTCCCCCTTAAAGAAGTTGCATCATTATAATTTTATCTTGATCCCTATAATAAGGGTATTATGAATAATTAAAGTAAAATATTTTTTAAATCCATTTTAAAGTGTAATAGAGGACTTCAAAAACCATCATTTTTAATTCAAAACTTAATAACGAAACCTCAAAAGGAAATAAAGGTAATGATAATAAATATAGAGTTAAAGATAAAAGAAATATACTTAAGTGGAAAGAAATTTTATATTGTTTTCTAAATGGTTATTATGTAAATTCATATAAAAAATAAAATATAACATTTCCTTCCGAATATAGATGATGTGAAATGTGAATTACTCGTAAGAGAATACATATTTATCTTCCAAAATAAAAAAAACATATGTCATATAAAAGAATACGGACATATAGGATAAATGTAGTCAACATAGAGTATGGAATATATTCCTAACATCATCAAAAAAATCATTAAAGAATAAGAATATGATATGAAAATGTAATTTACCTAGATACAAAAGGAAAATACCATTTGAGAAAGAGAATTGTATAATATATAAAACATAGAATAATAGGGTCAAATAAGAAATATCATGACTCTGGAAAAATAGATTAATTTAATAAAATCTCTTTTAAAAAATGTGTTGTGTGAATTATAAATTCATAAGAGAGGAAAAGATACCATCAATTCACCAAAAATTAATGTAAATTATTCCTTTAAAAATATTTTATATGAGGCAAAGAATATTGATCTGGAAAATAGAACATAAATATCAATAAATTTCATTTCAAATTCAATACTAGGATACTTATCATACATATTTTTTAAACCATATTTTTACTATTAAAAGACTCATACTTTTGAATGAGTTTCTAAGTCATATATTTATAATTGGACGATGTTTTACATATAATAATAAATATATTTATCATCCATTTTATTTGAGTTTGAGTAATTATTTTACCATCAAGATTGAGAACATGAGAAAATATACTTAAATAATTTTGTTTCATCTCTATAAATATGATATAATCCTTTATTTGTGTGTTTCAATCAATTTACATCACTATTTCATCTCACATTCCAAAAAATGAATATCCAAGAAAAAAAATCATGATTGAAGCACAAATATCAACTCTTAATGTATTATGAGATCCACAAAAATATAATTTCCCTTGTTGTATAAAATATTTTTTTATACTAATTTATTCCTCTTGTTACTAACCAATTAAAAATCAAAAATGGTTGGCAAGAGTAAAAATAATACCCAAGGAAATATTAATAAACCATCACATAAAGAATTAACGCTTTAATATCTAAAACCACAATATGAAAATGAAAACCCATGTTTAAGTTAAATCATTTCATAAATAACTAAACCCTAAAACTCTTCCGAATATTCTTGACCAAATTAGAAACCCAAAATGTAGAAGAAGAAAAATGATCATATATTCTTCCATAATCAACTTAACTTTTATCCATAAACAACATTAATTCACTCTTAATTTTACATACCAAATACATATATACCCTAATTATATGTTCTCGCAAAATATAGTAATCATTAACCAAAATAAATTAACCAATTATCATAATTAACTATATTTACCTTAACATCAAATCACAAACCCAAAGGGTTAACTAAACCTCAGTCTTTATTCTTCCAAATACCCAAAAAAACGAACATGTCATTAATCACATCAAAGTTAAATAACATAATACCTCAAATTTGACAAATGGGTCCTGGTGACAGCACAGACACCCCGCCTTAACATGGCAATCGGGTCCTGGCCTACCAGGTACCCCCAGTTGCCCTGCCGACACGTGGGTCCCACCCCAGGGTCCACCCCCATGCCTGAACGGGTCATCTAACTAATGACAGTCCCCATAGGCCAACACTTGTCCTTTCTAGTGTAATTTTTCCTCACTCACACACACCTTGAGAAACTTCCCAGAAGGTCACTCATCCTGATCACTACTCCAGGCCAAGCACGTTTGACTTTTGAGTTCTAACCAGGTAGGCTCCCGAAAAGGAAGGTGTACCTTGTTGACATGATTCATATCATTTAGTCATTTAACCCTTTATCATTTGGGGATGTTACAATCACCCCCCCCCCCCCCTTTAGAGCACAACGCCCTCGTTTTGGGCTCTACATATCAACCCAGGCAGTGCACCGCCCTTAAGGCTGGGTACCACCTCTGATACCAAATGTAACAAATGGGTCCCAGTGACAACACAACTACCCCACCTTAACATGGTCATCGGGTCCTGGCCTACCAGGTACCCCCAATTGCCCCACAGACACGTGGGGCCCATCCCAGGGTCCACCCACATGCATGAACGAGTCATCTAACTAATGACAGTCCCCACAGGCCAACACTTGTCCTTTCCAGTGTGATTTTTCCTCACTCACACACACCCTGAGAAACTTCCCAGAAGGTCACTCATTCTGATCACTACTCCAGGCCAAGCACGTTTGACTGTGGAGTTCTAACCATGTAGGCTCCTGAAAAGGAAGGTGCACCTTGTTGACATGAGTCATATCATTTATTCATTTAACCCTTTATCATTTGGGGATGTTACAATCACCCCCCCTTTAGAGCACAACGCCCTCATTGTGGGCCCTACATATCAACCCAGGCAGTGCACCGCACTTATGGCTGGGTACCACCTCTGATACAAAATGTAACAAATGGGTCCCAGTGACAACACAACTACCCCACCTTAACATGGCCATCGGGTCCTGGCCTACCAGGTACCCCCAATTTCCCCACAGACACGTGGGGCCCACCCCAGGGTCCACCCACATGCCTGAACAGGTCATCTGACTAATGACAGTCCCCACAGGCCAACACTTGTCCTTTCTAGTGTGCTTTGTCCTCACTCACACACACCCTGAGAAAATTCCCAGAAGATCACCCATCCTGATCACTACTTCAGGCCAAGCACGCTTAACTGTGGAGTCCTAACCAGGTAGACTTCCGAAAAGGAAGGTGCACCTTGTTGACATGAGTCATATCAATTAGTCATTTAACCCTTTATCATTTGGGGATGTTACATCAAAGGGGTTGTCTATGCATTTTAACTTATAATCACCCATAAAATTATCAACCCATAATAATATCTACCACATTTAAATTATCCTTGATTGATAAAATCCTAACCTTTAAAGTTATCTAAACACTAATATGATACCAAATATAATATCCAATATAATCACTATATAATTATTGTATTTATAGAAAATATTTCATTTATTAAATTCTTTTTATCTTTTAGGTTTTCAGTTTTAGAGAATTAGGAAATCCATTAAATAAAAAACCCATAATTTTCCTATATATATACATTTTTCACTAACCAAACTCTTTAAATCCTAAAATTTCTTTATTCAAGTCCATCATATAATATTCAGTTCTGAACTTCATAATAAATATAACCCATCCTTTTTTCTCAAAAAAAAATATAACTCATCATTAATCTCTATGATTTTTTTTTGAAAACATGGCATGAGCATAAAAATTAGTAAGGGGTATAATAAAATGAGGAAACCTTGTTTGAACATCTAAATTATTGAAAACCTTTGAAATTTATTCTCGTTGAAAAAATAACTATGATAATATACGCATGAAATCAAATTATTTGAACAAAATGATTTTTTAAATAAATTTCATAATCAAACATAGAAAATGGAAAGACTTTGAATGTTCCATTAAAAATAATGAAAATTTAATATAACTTTAAATCAAAATAAAATCATAAACTTGACTTTAAAAATAATCCTTTAACTTTGAAAAGATTTTGACTTCCCTTTTCTCATAATAACAATTTTTGTTCCAAAAAATCCAATGATTTTCATCCAATCATTATAAGAATAGAAAAATAATTATGTAACATTGAGGAATCATATTTTTAACACTATTATAAATCACACTTATAATTTTATAAACATAACTGGATGCTTCCAATAATCCTTAAGGGAATAATTTAACTAGCTAATTCCAAAATCATTTTCTCTAGTGAATAAATCATTTCTTAATGCATTATAGAGTTATATATTGGACTCACCAATCATAATATGTAGTGATAAAGTACCATAATTTAAAAAAAAACTTTTAAAATATTTCATTCTCATCATAAAACTCATAAAACATTCATTTTAACCTATAAGATTAAGCATTTATAGTTATAAATAAAAATTAGAAGAAATATAATTTTATTTGATAACTCTTTAAAATGAAAAAATCACAGAAAAATGGGACCTGAATTTATGTTATAAAATAATGAAAAATTGAAAATTAATAATCATAAATAAAAATAGACATGATTTTTTGAAAATCTGATCAAGCGATAAACATTAAAAAAACATTTGTTTCACACCTTTATAATGAAATTCAAAAATGAACCACATGAAAAAAATTAAAATGAATCATTTTTAAACCACTGTAAAAAATCAAATATTATTGAAAATTAACTTAAAAAATAATTAAATTATATATAATAAAACTATAGAAACTATATAAATAATGTATACATGGAAGAGAAAGTGTTGAGATAATGACTTCCAAACTTGTAAATGCTTAAACGAAAACCCATTACCTCGACTCTAAATACTATACGCTCCAAAGTAATAAAAATATATAAATTATTTAATTAAATAAGAACCTTTTTCATGTTAATTACCTTATTATTATCACTTTTATTTCATTAATGATCATGTTTTAATTATTTCCTAAATCAATGATTGTCGTTATGTGGTCATTTGGTCAATTCTTCCAAAACCACTTTGGTACATTGACCTTTTTCAAAAGGGGTTATAAAAATAATTATATCCAATATTTCAAATATATAATTTATTTATCATTTTTTAGCACAAAATTTTAATAGTTTAATAGGTTGTCAAAAATATATTCAAATAAATAAAAGTGTCATTGTATGCTCAATTTAGGCGGTAAAATTTACATTGTAAATTTATTGTTAATATCATAAATATAATTAGAAAATTATCTTTACATAATCTTAAAAGTATTATAAAAATCATATTTATTCATTTAATTCATTTTTACAACCATCCATGTAATTCAGTGATCAGAAATTAAATACAACACTCATAGAGGCGGTATTATGCATGTAACATGAGTGACGTTTTCATTTTCCAATGATTGGGAGAAAGGTGGATAATGGTAATTATATCAGAATGATAACATTTAAATAAAATAATGATAATGATTTCAGTATTTTAGGATATTTATATAATATTTTTAGGATGTTTAAGAATAAATAAACTTGAAATAACATGGTTAAAACAATTGCCTTTTCCTTTGATATACTCCTTTAAGTCAAACCATAAGCCTTCATAGATTGGTCTTTTGGAGGTACCAAAACCTCTAAGATATGGAAAAGAGTGTTGGGGATATGTTTGGGTAAATTATATTCAAGGTATTAAGGTTTACATGGGTGGATAAGTTAGGTGATGAAGGGGTCCTTTTATAGGAGAGAGGTGTGACATTTTTTGTAAATATTAGTTTCTTAATATGAAAAGGTAAGTCATATTCATGGAATGTGGATAAAAAATGGGGAGAATATAATTTATAATAACAATTTCAATAAATCCAATATAAAAACATTAAAATATAGGATTTTGTGACATTTTAAGTTGTTATCCCTTAAATTAACACTTTTACCCAATTTTGCACTTTACTGTAGTGAATAGCATTTACCTTGGTAATTTATTTTTATGAATAAAAATTAAATTTATATATTTATATAATTTGAACATAATTATTATAAATATTAAAATAAATTTAAAATATTCAATTTCTAGTGGTGTTAAAATTAATTTCAATAAAATTACACTGTAAGTAACAAAAAATTATTTTAAAGAAACACTTTAAGAAAAACACAATTATTCCAAAATCAAGTATAGTATTTCTTTCAATGAAATTTATTGATTTTTTATTAAAAAATTTGTGTTATTTTAATTTAAAAATAATACAAATATGAATGTATATTTGCGTATACTTAATTAAATGAAAATGACCAAAATAGTTTTTTATTAGAATAAAATACCACTTAGTTTCTAATAGGTCAAAAATGTGTTTCTAAATTCAAAAAAATATTTTTAAACGATTTATTTTACTCCTTAGATACATATTTTTTCTATAAAAAGGTTTTAAAATTTTAAACCATACTTATATCATGATGATTTTATAAAAGTTATGGTATTTGTAAAAACATTATTTTTCACTATTCGTCCAAAAATAAAACTTTTTAGAAAAATACAAAAAATTAATCCCAATATAATTTAATCATTATGAATCCAAAAATTATTTTCTATTTATCAAATTCAAATTCTAAAATTTAGAAAATTAACTTTTCAATAAATCTCTACAATACATGGAAAATAGTTTATTTAAAATAAAACCAATTTGTTTTCAAATGAAAGCCCATATCATTATTAAAACCATGATAAAATTATTTATTATAATTAATAAAAGTATATATTTATGGAATTAACATTAATTTCAATATATAACATATTTAATAATTAAATAATTCTTTTCATAGTTTAAAATAAGATAATATGTTAAGGACTTATCCTTTAAATAAAACACCTCTTATGAGATAATGGAAACATACTAATATTAGTGTACTATGAGTATCTAATTGATTATATAATATATTATGATACATGATATAAAAATATATAGGTGTTTAATGCGTATATATATAAATTTTTAGTCATGAATATTAATAAACCATTAAATTGATATCTTATTAAAAATACTTAGGTTGTCACATCAAAAAACCATAAAACTTAGGAATTTCAAAATTTTAGGTGATAACCAAGCCACAAAGACTATACATATACCTTATTCAGATGATATTGATGTGTACTGTGAATTTTTTTCAAGGTATTTCAAAGATAAAATTGTGGCTCATTAAAATTCCTACAAAACACATGGCATGTATAATCTCTCTACTAAACACATAGAATATCTAGTCTCCTTCCAAACCCTAGGGAATTGTATGTATAATGAACTAACACAAGGACTATCCCAATACATAGATCGCTTTATGTTTCATTATAACCCAAATATCTTGTTAGTTTTAACAAAACTTATACCATTTTATTATCAATAATAAAAATAAAACTAAAGAAAAATTAAAATGTCAATTCCAGCACATCAATCAAAGATTATAAATCATTTTATTGATTAAACCACATCTCATGTTTAATAAAACTTTAAAAACCCACATCAAAAAAATCACCCATTTAAAATTCATTGTTCACTTAATAAACCATCCCTTCTCTAATTAGTATCCAATAACTAATTTATAATACTATATCCCATGAGTTTCATTCAAAAATATATACTTTCAAGTAGAAAATATTCTTTTATAGCACTTATTAGTAACTAAAACGTGTAATTTTTAATCAATTTATTTCTAGTAAATCATATATAATTATATAAAATTAATAAATTATTTTTATTTTAGACTAAAAATCACAATATCATTTAATCACAAATTCATAATTTTTAGTATGAAAATATTCATTATATATTAAACAACAATGATGAAATATTTACCTCTTTTTAATAAATTAATCTCCCCTGAATTCATCATTATTGAATCATTAAAATAAAACTTCAACAATCAATCTCAATAAAGAAACAATCTCATTCCTTCTTAATTAATTTAATGTTCTTTTTATTAAATTAAGTTCAACATCCAACTAATTTAAATATGTTGTTGCTAAAAACATCAATAGTAATTAAAAAAATACATGGAAACTCTTAATTAAACACTAAATCAATGAGTAAGGTAACTTACCCCTTGTTTAATATGAAATATTTTCTATGGATTAATGATTAATTTCATCTCATGCAATGGGAATTTATAAATCTATCAAACGAGAATAATAAAGTTGGATTAAAAGATAAAATTAGTCAAACCTTGATGCATTCTAACAAAATGAAATGGAAAACATATCTTGTACCTTAATGATCACAAAAAAAATCTGATCATAATTTAATCATGAATCCAATAAGATATCACTCAGAGAATTTTGGTAGAGAAAAAGAGAATTTAGGAAGAAGAAATATTGAATTAAATTATTTTGGAGGAGAAATTTAGTATTAAATCACTAAATACACTGATGATAAAATTAAAAAAACTTTCAGTATTTAAAAAAGGTTTGGAAATACATTAGGTACACTTTGTATAACCACTGACCACGTAGTGGCTACCGACCACTCTGGGTATTCCCAACAGCTACCCTATAGTCAGACAAATAGATCTCATCCCCAACACCTTAATTAATGGGAAGCTAGTACACAGCCATTGGATACATAATGGTACTTCCTATTTTATTCCAATAAATAAAACCACACCCCCTCATCTCCTATCATTCACTATAAATATCCTATAATACCAACACAAATAATCAACATAAGTCCTTAATTTAATTATTAACAAAAAAATGAAATTCTTAGAGGCTTAGAGTTAGAAAAAACTTTCCACCATAGGGATTATCATCCCCAAGAAGCATTAATAATCATATAAAATGAATATTTTTTCCATTGATTCTTTTTTTTTAACTTCACACTCCCAAGTCCCCCTTTCAAAAAACCATAATTCTACAAAACATACACAATTAATACAACCTTTCCTTGTAAAGTCCTCTCACTACAATCAATTATACACTTCAGTTGTTTAGCAAATTAAGCATGAGTCTCTAATTAAAAATCTTCAAGATATTTTGTATGAGATGGATCTAGTTTATATTTCCTTAACTATGAAACATGAAATATACAATTCAATCTATTACACTTCAGAGGTAACACCAAATGGTAAAAAAATTACTTGATCTTTTGATGATGCTCAATTGGCCCTATAAAATTAGGATCCAACTTCCTATGCTTACTAAAATTTGTATGTATCAACTGAGGTGGGACATGAATAAATACGTGATCCCAAAAAACAAACTAAAAAGGTTAATTTCATTTATTATTATTAGATTTATTCTTACCTTGAGTCATATTTATATTCTTCTTGATCAAACAGACCTGATTAGAAATTGTTTTAAGTATGCTAGGTCTAAAATAAATATTCATTATTGACCTCTAACCATTGTATGGGACATTGAATCATACTTCCATATAATTAATCCTATAAATTTATTTGAATAAAATTTATATATTTTTTATTATACATAAAATCCAAAAAAATATATATATAACACTTCCGTAAACCATCAAAATAAAGGATATATGCATGAATCATATCCTCTAGAATCAGTATAGTGTGTTCATATTATCCTCCAATCTATGGATGGTAAGTTTTACTAAACTTTTCCCAAGTTCCAAAAGCCTTCTATAAGCCCTAAAAGAATCAATATATGTGTCACATATCATTATTAGATACAGTGATACTAGTTAACTCATGAACTCCCACACCCTCCTATAGATAAATATTTCCCAACTCATTAATTTTCAAATATTTATTGATCAGTTTATTTATAAAGTTAATCAAGAACCACCAAAACTATATCCCTCCCATTCCACAAACTCCTAAATATAGTCGCAAAATATATGTTAATGTCTTCAGATTTATATTATAGAATGGGTAATGATTGAATCATACCTAATTATCTCTATTATTTTATATATACTTTATAATAGGTAATTAATCTGAAATTATATCTCACTTCATCCAAGAATACGAAAAGTGTTATCGAACATTTTTCTATATCTTAGTTAATATAGGATATATCACTTATTGAGTATATATAATTCTCACATCACCTCTTCCCATAAATCCAATGGAATAAAAAGATACCCCTAAAAATAAAAAATATGATCTATAATTAGAGTCCATCTAGGTCCTCACTATATATTCTATTATGAAAAACCAAACACCCAACATCTAAACTCTTATCACCTTCACATTCTCTATTAAAGACAAATTTATGTTCAAGGGTACTAATACTACACAAACATTTACCTTAGATACATCTAAATATAACTCTAAGAAGATATACATAGGTTATACACATCTTTTGATTCATGGACCACATTAACTTGATATTTTAGGGTCAATGAATCTACAAAACATTCCATTTTCTATGGGTATATATCATCTCAAAGTAAAATTATAGAATATATTTTATCCATCTTCTCTTCCAAATATCCAAATATTTTTAATAGAAAATATGTTTCAATATTTTTCTCTTGGTATACATAATAAACTAATAACCAAAAAAATAATTCCATAGGATCTTGAGTGCATACACCATGTTCTTCATGTCAATATCATTAGTAGGGTAATTCCTCTTTTGTTTCGTAAGTTATCAAGAACCATATTTCATAACTTTTATATCCTTTATAAATGTTTAACCCTATATAGTTCCAAATTCATTACAATAAACCTTACGGTGCATACCTATTTAGGGTAAAATGAGAATGAGCATAGTCGTCAACCTCCTCCTCAGTTCTTAAAACATGGATGTGCATATATCATCCCAAATAAAATTCACCCCTTTTATATAAAATGTTATAATTATCAAATTTAAGGTTTATAATGTTTTTCCAATGTAAAATTCACAAATCCCATAATATTTTAATCTAGAAACCCATAGTAAAAAAATTCTATCTCACTTGGTTTTACACCTAGAAGCAGTAAGTGCATATTTTTATGATAAAGATAGTCCATCATATTTATTATCTATAAAATAAAGTTATATCTATTGAAAAGATTAATTTATACATATATTTATTTTATAGAAATTATTAAACTCTAGAAATGTGATTTTAATCTTCCTAACTCAAAATTTATACTAGTTATTGATAGCTAATTCATGTATATATTTTTGAAATGTAAATCTAGTAATTTTATTAATAAATTGACAGTTCAATTATGAATTCAAATTATTTTAAAATATTTATTTTGGAGTTTGAATAATTTTTTATTGTGGACTATAAAAATGGTAAAGCAAAGGAGCATAAAAATTGGGTTATCTCTATCCAACCATAGGAGATCAATCCAGTCGTCATGGGGAAATCAACTATAATGACACGAACATTCATGAATAAGATTGCCTTTATTTTATTTAATGACTTATGGATATAGAAAACAAGTGCACTTTTTTTATTTGGGGTTAAATGAACATTAAGTATCATTATTGTTGATAATATAGTCATTGAATAGTGATCACACGACTGATATAAATTTAAGATTTTTTTTTTTTTAAAAAGAATCCTTTTGACATAGACAAAGTAGAGGATTGCCTCATCCAATAGACTCAATCCATAAAAATCTCATTTTTCAGAGCTCATAATGGAGGTAGCATCACTAGTCTTCGCTCTTGACCATGCCCAAGTTGAGCTTCAACGCGTTAAGCTTGAACAGAATCGCCTACAGGGAATTGGAAATTAATAAAGATTACCACCCGAGAAATGTTATCTGATCCGCCCCAAGAGTCTGTCACCATCGCACACTATACCCTTAGGTCTTATGTGGGTGTTATAAGGTGTTATGGAACAAGGCATTAGATACTTTTTTCAAATCACTTTTATAAATAAAAGTCTTATACCATCAATTCATGTATGAGAACAGTTTTTCTTAAAAATATAATGAATTAGATAAATTTATTATTCGGGTAAATTGGTACTTTTTAGAAATATATAAATTTTTATATTAAACTGAGGTTTTATTAATATTTTAATTATAATAGTTTTACAATATCACTCCTTTTAATTATAAGTGGTGATTATATTTGTAATTTTTTTACTCTATAAATGATTAAGTATTCAATTTGATAAGAATTATATTTTCATAAGACAAAACTGAAATTGTATTTTTTTAATTAAAGAATTTATTTTTATGAATTAATGAATTTTTAAAATAAATAAAATACTGTTATTATATAATTTTTATAAATGATCATATAATTTTTATGAAGTCAAATGTGAAATTTATTAAGGTTTGGAAACACTTTTTTTCAAAACCCATCAATCTTAAATAAATGATGGATTTTATTTTAAAAGTAAAAATTCACATATTTAGAAAATTATTCAGATAAAATGAATATTATTTTTGGAATCAGTACATCAAAATTATCCAATGGTTAATTTTTCATAATTTTCTAAGATAATCGAATTTTTGGGTAAAAATTAAATACTGTATAAATATATAATGTGTTTTATGACATCATAATGACCCAATAGTGATGTAACAAAATATTATAAAAGAGAAATTATGAAAATATATGTTTTACCTCTAAAATAATTTGATTTTATATTTTTTATTAATTTTATGATGCCTTAGTGGACCCTCCAAGACTTATAAAATATTTTAACATTTTAAAATGATTTCCTTGAGAGTGTGACTCACCTTCACATAATCAAGCCTAATATTTTAATAATATCATCTATTGGCCTTATAAAATAATTTTTTCCACTCCCCTTTTGAAAAAATATGGTTTAAAACCATGGGATGGTATGTGGTTTTGAATATTTAATTATATAGGTACCAAAACCTAGGTTTGTGAAATATTAAAGAATTTCCCTCTCATTTCCTATATAAACCCACCCAATCTACCACTTATCTTCACTAAAACTAATTTTACCACGTCCCTAATATTCCCTATTCTCTCTAGAATCCTCCCAAGGTTCCCAAAGCTCTCAATAAGCCCCTCTTTAAGCTCTTGAAGTCACACACTCAAGTAAGGGATTTCGTCATTTCCCATTTTTGTCCAAGTTTCATTATGTTGTTATACCCTTGTATTTTGAATTACAAATGTTGGGGTTCTGATTTATCACCTCCCCCATACTACCCTCCTTATGTTTGAATGATGATATAACTCTTTCTCTCTTATCAATCCCTACCATGTACACCCATTACCATGCTGAAATTTCATAAGAGTTATTCCCCTCCTCTGCTTTCTTCAATTTTATTTATTATGTTATGCCTTTTATTTCCAAATTACTTGTTTTGGGACATGTATATATACAATAAATTACTTTAAATTTAGTTTACATGTGATCATATATCCCTTTATCTCTCATCAACCATTTTTATGAATTTTTTGTCACGACGTTATGTTGTCGAAATTACACTGCGATTTTCCAAGCCAAAATCATTGTATAGTGAATACCATACCCATTTCTATATCAAGGGTATTCACCTTTATAAACATATACATATTGAATGGTACTTAAATGTATGTATTCGAAATTCCTTAATTATAGAATAACTTATAATTTTGAATGATTCCATGTAATATGATCCATGTGGCACACTTATGCGTGAAATGAAATGTTTATAGAGGGTGTGCCATGATAGAGTTCCAATGCAATGGGTAAAGTTTAGTATCATGATACTCCATGTGAAATGAGGGTTTAATCAAGATAATTCAAGTGAAATAAGGATTTAATCATGAAAATTCATGTGCAATGTGGGTATACGCATGCTAATTCAACTCCAATGAGGGTTTAATCTTGCTAATCCATGTGCAATGAGCCTTGGCTCATGCTAATATCATGTTGTATGTTGTTTCCACATTTCCATGTTATGATAATCATGCTATATCATGAATTTATGTTCATGTTTCTCTTGTTCTCCATTTATATTCCTATTGCATAACATGTATTGTATTCTTCATGTTATGACTTGTTTACCCACTTACTGGTCTTTATATATCACCCTTTTCTTACACTACTACAAAAATGGTCTTTATCAGCGCTCAAAATGGGATTTATCAGTGCTAAAAAAGCACTGTAAAGCTCAAAGCTGATAAAGGATGGGGGTCCCCTTTATCAAAACTTACTGAGCACTGATAAAGGGGTACTTTATCAGCGCTAAAAAAGCTCTGATAAAGGGGGACCTTATCAGCGCTAAAAAAGAGCTAATAAATGTGTGGTTTATCAGCACTCTTTTAGCACTGATAAACTGATCCTTTATTAACGCTTTTTTAGTACTGATAAAGGCCATGTCTGCTGCTACAAAAAATCTACAGCAACACACCCAAACACCTATAAAAAATTCAGCATCTCAATAAGCTAATTAGACAAAGTATACCCATTAAAAATTAACACATAAATCCTAATCTAATTAGACCAAGTATACCCATACAACAAGTATATTCGTACACCATTAACACATAATTCATAAGTTAATTAAGTAAATAAATAATTCAATTAGGAATTTAGGGGATTGGGGGGTTGTTCAGTGGTTTCTGGTGGATGTCCAAGGGGGGGTAGGGGGTGTCTGAGGGGATGGGGTGCCTGGGGGGGAAGGGGTGTCCAGGGGGGTGGGGTGGTCTAGGAGGTTGGGGCAGTTCAAGGAGGGTGGGGGTGTCCAGGGGGTGGGGGTGTCTAGGTGATGGGTGTTATCTATGGGGGTTTCCAGGGGGTGGGCTGGTGTCCAGGGTGTCTGGGGGGGGGGCTTTCCAGGGGATAGAGGGTGTCTAGGAGGTTGAGGGTGGTCTAGGGGGGTGGAGGGGATATCCAAGGGGGGTAGGGTGGTGTCCAGGAGGGTGGGATGGGGGTGTCTGGGGGGATAGGGCAATCTAGGGGTGGGGTGTCCAAGGGGTGGAGGCAGTCCAGGAGGATGGGGGGCTTTCCAAGGGGGTGGGGTGGTGTCCAAGGAGGGGGGTGTCCAGGTGGGGGGTTGTCTATGGGGTGTCTAGGGGGTGGGCCGGTGTCCAGTGTGTCAGGGGGGCTTTCCAAGGGGTGGGTGGGGCTGTCCAAGGGGGGTGGGATGGTGTCCGGGAGGGTGGGGATGGTCGTACATGGGTGGTGGTTTCCTGGGGTGTGGGAGGTATCCAGGTGGTCGGGTGGTGTCTAGGAGGGGTGGGGGTGTCGTCCAAGGGGTGGTGGTTTTCCAGGGGGTGGGGGTGTCCGAAGGGGTTGGGGGGCTGTCCAAGGTGGGGGGGGGGGGGTTGTCCATCGGAGTTTCTTGGGGTGGGGGTGTCCAGGGGGTTCTGGGGGCTTCCCATGGGGTGGGGGTGTCCAGAGGGGTGGGGGTGTCCAAAGGGGTGGGGGTGTCCAGGTCGTAGGTCAGTTGTTGTTTTCACTTAAAATTGTGTCCATTTTACACAAAAGAGAGACACTTTGAGTGATACCGGCCACATCGTGCCTTCGATTGAGGTGGGGATGACTTTTACATCTCACAAACAACCCATGGATCGTTATCCTATAGGATCAAGACAATCCGAATGCGTTTGGATGGATTTTCGTAGGTCAGTTGTTGTTTTCACTTAAAATTGGATCCATTTTAAACAAAAGATAGACATTTTTAGTGATATTGCCCACACCATGCCCCAGATTGAGGCAGGGTTGACTCGTACACATCCCCAACACACCCATGGATCATTCTCTTATAGGATCAAGACAATCTAATTGTGTTTGGTTAGATTTTCATAGGTCAGTTTTTGTTTTCACTTAAAATTGTGTCCATTTTAAACAAAATAGAGACACATTGGGTGATACTGGCCAAACCATGCCTCGAATTTAGGCGGGGTTGACTCGTAAATATCTCAAAGAACCAATAAATCATTCTCCTGTAGGATCAAGACAATTTTAATGCCTTTGGTTGGATTTTCGTAGGTCAGTTGTTGTTTTCACTTAAAATTGTGTCCATTTTAAACAGAAGAGAGACACTTTGAGTGATACCGGCTAAACCATGCCTCAGATTGAGGCGAGGTTGACTCTTACATGTCTCAATGGACCCATGGATCATCCTCCTATAGTATCAACACAATCTGAATGTGTTTGGTCAGATTTTTGTAGGTCAGTTGTTGTTTTCACTTAAAATTGTGTCCATTTTAAACAAAAGAGAGACACTTTGAGTGATACTGGCTAAACCGTGCCTCGGATTGAGGTGGGGTTGAATTGTACACATCCCCAACACACCCATGGATCATTATCATAAAGGATCGACACAATATTAGTGTGTTTGGTTGTATTTTTGTATGTCAGTTGTTGTTTTAACTTAAAATTGTGTTCATTTTAAAAAAATGAGAGACACTTTGAGTGATACCGGCCATAGCGGGCCTCGAGTTGAGGCAGGTTTGAATCGTACATGTCGAAAAGGACCAATGGATCATTCTCATATAGGATTAACACAATCCGAATGCATTTTTTTGGATTTCCGTTGGTCAGTTATTGTTTTCACTTAAAATTGTGTCCATTTTAAACAAACGAGTGACCCTTTGAGTGATACCGGCCACACCATGCTTAGGATTGAGGCCGGGTTGACTCTTAAATGTCACAAAGGACCCATGGATCATTCTTGTAAAGGATAAAGACAATATAAATGTGTTTGGGTGGATTTTCTTAGCTAGTTGTTGTTTTCACTTAAAATTGTGTCCATTTTAAACAGAAGAGAGATACTTTGAGAGATAATGACTATATCGTGCCTCCGATTGAGGTGGGGTTGACTTGTATATGTCCCCAACGCACCCATGGATCTTTATCCTAAAGGATCAACATAATATGAATGCGTTTGGTTAGATTTACATAGGTCAGTGGTTGTTTTCACTTAAAATTGTGTCCATTTTCAACAAAAGAGAGACACTTTGAGTGATACCGGCTAAACCATGCCTCTGATTGACATGGGTTTGACTCGTACATGTCCCCAACGCACCCATGGATCATTCTCCTAAAATATCAACACAATAAGAATGCGTTTGGTCGGATTTCAATATGTCATTTGTTGTTTTCACTTAAAATTGTGACCATTTTAAAAAAATGAGAGACACTTTGAGTGATACCGGTCACAGTGGGACTTGTATTGAGGTAGGGTTGACTCATTCACATTGAAAAGGACCCATGGATATTTCTCCTATAGGATCAACACAATCTGAATGCATTTGGTCAGATTTTTGTAGGTCAGATGTTGTTTTCACTTAAAATTGTGTCCATTTTAAACAAACAAGAGACCCTTTGAGTGATACCGGTCACACCATACCTCGTATTGAGGCCGGGTTAACTCGTACACATCACAAAGGACCCATGGATCATTCTCGTAAAGTATCAAGACAATATGGATGCATTTGGTTAGAGTTTCGTAGGTTATTTGTTGTTTTCACTTAAAATTGTGTCTATTTTAAACAAAAGAGAGACACTTTGAGTGATACTGGATATATCGTGCCTCGTATTGAGGCAGGTCTGACTTGTACACATCCCCAACGGACCCATGGATCGTTCTCCTAAAGTATCAACACAATTTGAATGGGTTTGGTTGGATTTCTGTAGGTCAGTTTTCATTTTCACTAAAAATTGTGTCCGTTTTAAAAAAAATGAGAGACACTTTGAGTGATACCGGCCACAGCAGGCCTCAGATTGATGTGAGGTTGACTCATACACATCTCAAAATACCCATGGATCATTCTAATATAGTATCAACACAATCCAAATGTTTTTGGTTGGATTTCCGTAAGTCAGTTGTTGTTTTCACTTAAAATTGTGTCCATTTTAAACAAAAGAGAGACCCTTTTAGTGATATCGGCCACACCGTGCCTCATATTGATGCGAGGTTGACTAGTACACTTCTCAAAGGACCCATGGATCGTTATCCTATAGGATCAACACAATCCCAATGTGTTTGGTTAGATATCCATAGGTCAGTTGTTGTTTTCACTTAAAATTGTGTGCATTTTAAACAAAAGAGAGACACTTTGGGTGATACTGGATAAACAATGCCTCGGATTGAGACGGGGTTGACTCTTACACATCCCCAACGGACCCATGGATCATTATCCTAAATTATAAAAATAATCCAAATGCTTTTGGTTGGATTTCTGTAGGTCATTTTTTGTTTTCACTTAAAATTGTTTCCATTTAAAAAAAATGAGAGACACTTTTTGTGATACCGGCCACAGTGGGCCTTGGATTGACACGGGTTTGACTCGTACACAACGCAAAGGACCCATGGATCATTCTCTTATAGGATCATATCAATACGAATGTGTTTGGTCAGATTTCTATAGGTCAGTTGTTGTTTTCAATCAAAATTGTGTCCATTTTAAACAAAAGAGAGACACTTGGATTGATACTGGCGAAAGCATGCCTCGGATTGAGACGGGGTTGACTCGTACACATACCCAACGCACCCATGGATCATTCTCTTAAATTATCAACACAATATGAATGTGTTTGGTCAGATTTCCGTAGGTCAGTTTTTTTTTCACTTAAGATTGTCTCCATTTTAAAAAAAATGAGAGACACTTTTAGTGATACCGGCCACAGCGGGCCACTGATTGAGGTGGGGTTGACTCGTACACATCTAAAAGAACCCATATGGTTCTTTATCCAATATTATTAACACAATCTGAATGATGTTTTCATATTTCTATAGTTCAATTGTTGTTTTTTCTTAAAATTGTGTCCATTTTAAACAAAAGAGAGACACTTTGAATGATACCGGCTAAACCGTGCCACATATTGAGATGGGGTTGACACGTTCACATCCCCAATGCACCCATGTATTGTTCTCCTAAATGATAAACAAAATCCGAATGCTTTTGGTTAGGTTTATGTAGGTCAGTTGTTGTTTTCACTTAATATTGTGTCCATTTTAAAAAAATGAGAGACACTTTGAGTGATACCGGCCACAGTGGGCCTCAGATTGTGGCGAGGATGACTAGTACACATCACAAAGGTCTGATATAGATCATTATAATATAGTATCAACACAATCTGAATGTGTTTGGTCGGATTTCTGTAGATCAGTTGTTGTTTTCACTTAACATTGTGTCCATTTTAAACAAACGAGAGACTCTTTGAGTGATACCGGCCACACCGTGCCTCAGATTGAGGCCGGGTTGACTCGTACACTTCACAAAGGACCCATGGATCATTCTCCTAAAGTATCAAGACAATCCAAATGTGTTTGGTTGGATTTCTGTAGGTCAGTTGTTGTTTTCACTTAAAATTGTGTCCATTTTATACAAATGATAGACACTTTGATTAATACCAGCCACACTATGCCTTAGATTGAGGTTGGGTTGACTCGTACACATCCCCAACACACCCATGGATAATTATCCTATAGTATCAATACAATCTGAATGCATTTTGTCATATTTTTATAGGTCAATTGAGGTTTTCACTTAAAATTGTATCCATTTTTTACAAAAGAGAGACCCTTTGAGTGGTACCGGTCACACCGTGCCTCAGATTGAGGCCAGGTTGACTCGTACATGTCCCAAAGTACCCATTTATTGTTATCCTAATGTATCAATATAATAAAAATGTTTTTGGTCAGATTTTTGTAGGCCAGTTGTTGTTTTCACTTAAAATTGTGTCCATTTTAAACAAAAGAGAGACCTTTTGAGTGATACCAGCTAAACTGTGCTTCGAATTTAGACAGGGTTGACTCATACATGTCCCCAACGCACCCATGGATTGTTATCCTAAAGTATCAACACATTCCTAATGCATTTTGTCAGATTTCCATAGTTCATCTGTTGTTTTCACTTAAAATTGTGTCCATTTTAAAAAAATGAGAGACACTTTGAGTGATACTGGCCACAGTGGGCCTCGGATTGAGGCGGAGTTGACTCGTACATGTCATAAAGGACCCATATGGATCATTATCTTGTAGTATCAATACAATATGAATGTTTTTGTTCGGATTTCAATAGGTCATTTGTTGTTTTCACTTAAAATTGTGTCCATTTTAAACAAACAAGAGACCATTTGAGTGATACCAGCTACGTCGTGCCTCGGATTGAGTCCGGGTTGACTCTAACACGTCACAAAGGACCCATGGATCATTCTCATAAAGGATCAAGACAATATTAATGCATTTGGTTGGATTTCCATAGGTCAGTTTTTGTTTTTCACTTAAAATTGTGTCCATTTTAAACAAAACATAGACACTTTGAGTGATACCGGCTACACCGTGCCTCAGATTGAGGCGAGGATGACTCGTACATGTCCCCAATGTACCCATGGATCATTCTCCTATTGGATCAAGACAATCCAAATGTGTTTGGTCGGATTTTCGTAGGTCAGTTTCTGTTTTCACTTAAAATTATGTCCATTTTAAACAAAAGAGATACCCTTTGAGTGATACTGGTCACACCATGCCATGGATTGAGGTCGGGTTAACTCGTACATGTCCCAAAAGACGCATTGATTGTTATTCTAAAGGATCGATATAATTCGAATGCGTTTGGTCAGATTTTCGCATGTCAGTTGTTTTTTTCACTTAAAAATCCGTTCATTTTAAACAAAAGAGAGACACTTTGAGTGGTTCATCATTCTTGGATGATGCTAGTGCATATCATATATTAAAATGGGAAAATGACTTAGTAGATAAAAGATGTTTTATTTAATAACAATTACAACTTTCCTATGAACATTTATATACAACAATGTTTTATCTTTTGATCCCCTTAACCCCTCTCAAAAATGACCACCAATTGTACACGTCCCCAAGTCAGATATTTATGCTATTTGTATAAAATCTGACATCCGGTATGTGGCCAACTCATTTTTGAAAAAACCTATATTTTCTTGTCATTATGAGGCTTTTCGGAATTTAGAGTAGTACTGCAAAATATAAAAATAAAGAATTAATAAATAAATTAAATTAACTGGTAGTTGTTTTTGAAAATACCTATTTAGGGATGCTAGTTTGTTGATGAAAAAAGATCTCTTTCATATATTTAAAAACATAATAGCCGCAATCATTATCGTTTTTTTGTTTTGGAAACTGAAAAAAAAATTATTCATTGGGAGAATAAGTAACTAGTGTTGAGATGTGTTTGGATAGTGAAATTTTATTATACATACACCGATATTTGTCCAGACGTATTACTTGATCGCCTCCTTATGCTTACCCCTGTCCTCATTCCTTTTTTTAGAAAATAAATATACACCTCCCTATCATAACAGAATCCTCAGTAAAAGATGATATAAATTATATTGATTTATGTTTAAACCTAAAACATAGGATGTAGTGTCTTACAGATTCACAAACTCTATCATGCGTGGTCGATTTGATGGATATCCTTGCTTTGAATCCAGAAAATAAATATTTCGATTATCCAAGTTCACCGCAATTAGCATCCAATGTTTCCTAAAAACACAAAAATGAATAAGTAATAAAAGAAGTGAAAATATAATTTATATGCTTTAATCGTAGAGTTTTACCCCTGCATGGTTGACATTAGGAAGAGTCTATCATCTGTAATCTTGCTTTAAAATTTTTTCATCAAGTTGTTCACTATTTAATTCTTTTTTAATGGCTCTAATTTCGTTAGATGTGTTGATGTAGTATGAGTACTAACGAGTCCAAATTTTGGATCATGAGAAAATTCCTTCAAATATTTTTCATATATACGTCTGTCAACAATATAAAATGCATTTAGTCATAATTTTCACATTAGATCAGCTTTTATAAAATCAATTCCTGAAAACATACCTCATATATATATTTACAACTGTGATTCCTAGCCAACCATTTTCAAGGATCTAATTTACATTTTCAGCAGCAATGAAATCTTGACTTTCCTCTCTGTATATATTCTATTCTAAAACCACTATAGGAATACTACCACCTCTAAGATTCGTATCCATGTGAGTCTTCAATGCTAGTAAATGTGGATAGATAACAGGTGGTGTTATTGTGCTTTCAGTAGCTCCTTGGGATCAGTTGGTCGATCCTTTAGATGGTTTTGATCCAACGTTTGTCACCCCCTTACCTTTCTCCGTCTATAATAACATTCATTGGTTCAGAACCTTTTTTCATTAATTGTTAAAGGTTTATCCTAAAAAAAGGAAATAAATACATCTTTGTCCGCATGTACTCTTACAAGTTGTGAAGGCCATGCAATGATTTTCCCAATAGCCTTTTCGACCGTATGAATATCATCGTCATCAAGTGGAATAGGCAACTCTGCATTTGGCTCATTATCTACAGTAATGGTCACTTTTAGATGATCTTCTAAAAGTGGTCTATTATGTAGCATATCATCTGGGATGTTGAACACTATAGTCATCGCTACAAGGTGATAGGTGGGTGTTGATAGATATAAATCACAATCATTATCACCCTATAGAAGATCAGTAAAGAAAAATGTATAAGTGTTTTTTTGATTCACATTTCATGAGAATAATTATTAGAATATTGATTACCATGGATAAGATATCTCTTTGAGGGGAATGGATTTCCTCAAAGCTGGTGGGGGTGGGGGGGATCTTCACGTGCTGGTTGTTCCTGAGTTGTGTCTTCTCCTTGCTTCCCACCCATAAAAGTTTCTAGAAACTCTCCCTGCCATTGCAATTGTTCTTCAAGGTTTGCTAGTCTTTCACTCATTTTTTTCAATTTTTCATCTTTGTCATCCATTTTTCTTTCTTCTCAAAATATACTCGGGGTGTCACCCCAAACCCTGCACCTCTGACATGACCGTATTGTTCTAGATTCTTCAAAGTCGTCGATAATAGGTCTGCACCCGCTACAGGAATAGCCGATTCCTGTGACTGTCAAATATAGGAAAATAACTGATTATTTTTATGTAATAGAAATTTAAAACAAATATTTTTATCTTCATGTCATACTTACACATATTTCCCACACTTTTTGTGTGTTCTCATCCACTATCTTCCATTCCTTTTTCACATGTACCTCCTTCCACAGCACAAGACGTGGGATTGAAGTTTCTTTGGTTTTAGACTCATAAATATACATATAAATGTAGAAAGATAATTATGATGTTGTTTATTTTCACCTAACAATATTACTGTAAATTTATAATACGTACCATTTTCGTTTCTAGTGAAGTGCACCGCATCCTTGCTTTATGATAGGGGTATGTTGGTTTTGAAGGATGTTCCTTATTTTCAGAACACAGTTGTTGTTTCATAAATGAAATATCGACAATCAAAGTGATGAATACACATATCCTCAAAACAACGTATTATCACCCACAATGTACCTGAAACTTCTCATCCCCACGACGGCCACTAAATGCATCCCATGCTTTTTGGGACATCAGGTGAGCGTAGATATTGGGTGGGTGCGGGTTTATTTTTCCTTTGGAATCTTTCAGGTGACATCTTGTTAAAATAGTGCAAAAACCATGATGAATCCTTCCTGCAAGACGTAGTACATAATCCTTGTGTGAATAGTCTACTATAAATGTACTCTATAAGAGATTGAGAAGAGTAAGACATTGTTTCATTATTTTATTTTCTAGTAAATTAAAGAAATAATTTAATAATTTTACCATAATTTCTTCCCAGATCACAGCCTTCAGCCCAAACACAACATGGTGCCATGAATCTATGTCAATCGGCACGTGTTGTCGAGCAAAAACTCCAATGTAACTAATAAACATAGCCTTATTGGGATTCACATTTTGTCCTCGTGCCTTCCATCTGACATCAAATTTGATGCCTTTTCCTTTCGCCTTACGAACTTTGTCTAGCATCGTCAAACTACGACGCACCTTTGTTTTTTGCGACGTCGGTCCTTTATTCCCGACCATTTCATCGATATCAACATCATTTATATTTCCATCTAAAATGGTAGCAATGTCATGTGCTGATGGTTGTTGGACCTCAATAGTATGAGAAACAACAGGTTCAGAAACGTGTTGTTGCTCTGCACTATGTGCAACCGCAGTAGGAGCAGTAGAATCCATAGCAACAGCAGCTTGAGAGACTTGTTCAGCCTCAAGGTTACAAGCACCAGAATGTGCAGAAGTCATTATCTGCAAAAGTGGTTGAATAGTTAAATTAGATTACGTAAATTTAGTAATGATAAGCTAATAACATGAGATAATAAGATCTATATTACAAATAAAATATAACATGTTTATTGAACTCTCTTTCTTTTTTTCAAATGCTGAAGGGATTTGACACCTCTATTGATTATCCAAATCCCTTCATTGTGGTCTCCTTTAACATACAAAACATCATCTACATTGGGACCTCAACGAAATTATTATGATGTGCCACTGAAAGGATCATCCTCAACTAAATTTTCATCAGACCCTTCAGTATTTTTGAAGGATAATAGAAAAATAAACCACTTTCAGTTTGTGGGATCTGGAACATAAAAAACTTTTACTGCTTGTGAGGCCATTATAAACTGTTCATCTTTGTACCCTTCTTTACTAAAATCAACTTTCACAAATCCTCATTCATCTTTTGTAACACCACTATTGTTATCAACCCATTTTCATTGAAAAATCAGCAATTGGAATGTCGTATAATCCAACTCCCATATTAGTTTGATAATGCCAAAGTATGACATATTTTCATAAATTGGATTTCTGTCCTTACTACCAGAAACACGCATCTCTTCAGCCACTAGTGTAACTCCACTATTTTGTGTGGTACAATCTTCATCATGTTCATCTGTATAGAATGTATAACCATTAATTACATAACAACTGTAAGATAATACATACACACTTGGTCAGGTAGCTAGCCATCGAAGTCATTCTGAAATTGAATTCATATTTTCATCCAACTACTTAAAAATATGGTCATGAAACCATCCTATAAACTGGTGATTATGTGTATTTGATAACCATTTTTCATCCCTTGATGGATTCAACTGCCTAAGAATTTATTTTTTCTTTTCAATATACGGAGAAACCTCCCAACAGTTATGAAAAACATAAAGGTGGGTCTGCTCCCGATCTATAATACTGATTGTCACGGTATCTCTTCCAGAAATTCCCCCACCCTCAATGCATCCAGTGTGATGAGATTTTGGGAGACCAATGTTTTCCACATTAGATAGGTATTCAGTACAAAATTCAATGGCTTCCTCAAATATATATCGCTCCACTATACAACCCTCTGGCCGACTTCAATTTTTGACATACCCTTTCAAAATATTCATATACCGTTCAATAGGATACAACCATATATAATGCATAGGACCACAAAGTTGAATCTCTCTCACCAAGTGAATCATCAAATGAACAATCATATCAAAGAACGTTGGAAGGAAGAACATTTCTAATTCACATAATATGATGACATTTTTTTTTCCATAGCTAGAAATTTCATCGGGTCTAAAACATTTCTACATATATCTTTGAAAAAGAAACAAAGTTTGGTTAACGTATGACGAACATTCTTGGGAAACATACAACGTAAAGATATAGTAATTAGATCTTACATCAAAACATGGAAATCATGTGACTTCAAACCTTTTAACTTCAAATCATTCATTGACACAATGTTCTTGATATTTGATCAATACCCATTTGGAACCTTCACATCATTGAATAAGTTTCAAAACTGATATCTCTCCTCCCTAGAAAGAGTATAAGTAGCTGGAGAAAGAAACATTTTATTTTCACCCTTCACGAGAGCCAACTCTTCTTGTATTCCCATGTCAACCATGTCCAATATTTCCTTAATTTCATCCTTTGTTTTGCCAGGGTAATTTAGTAATTTTTCGATAACACTATCACATACATTTTTTTCCACATGCATCACATCAAGGAAATGTCTGACGTACAAACAATTCCAGTATGGTAATTCAAAAAACCTAATCTCTTTTTCCAACCAATTTTCATAAGGTTTTTCAAAAATGGTTTACCAAAAACAGTGTTCACATATTTTACTTTCTCAAACAACTGATCACCTATTAGTGTAGATGGTGTTGCGCATTGTTCTGAACATCCATTGAATGATGTCGTCTAAGATAGGTACTTATGCCGACGAGGTAGAAATCTATGATATCCAAGAAACACAGATTTCGATGAATGTTTCAACCTAATTGATTATGTATCTTCTTCTCACATAGGACACCCTTGAGTTCCTTTAATGATATAGCCTAACATATTTCCATAAGCAGGGAAATAATTTATTTTCCCATACAAAATCACTCTCAACGTGAAGTATTCCCTTTTATAGGAATCATACAACATAACACATGAATCCCACAATAATTTAAAATCCTCGATCAAAGGAGCCAGATAAACATCAATATCGTTACCTGGTTGTTTTGGTCCTAATATAAGCATAGATAACATGATGAATTTCCACTTCATTTATAACCAAGGTGGAAATTTATAATTTACCAACATAACAGTACATCTACTATGAGTGCTAGTTTGAAAACCAAAAGGATTCACTCCATCTGTAGATAATGCAAGATGAAGGTTTCTTGGACCTTTTCTAAATTCAGGATGCTCATGATCAATTTTCTTCCATTTAGGAGAGTCGTCGGGATGACATAATTTCCCATATTTATTTATTTTATCTGCATGCCATGACAATTGTCTTGCAGTTTCTTCACTTCCATATAGACGCCTAAACCGTTGAATCATTGGAAAGTACCATTAAACTTTCATAGGATTGGATTCATCTTTATTGTATAGAGAAGCACCACAATTTGGGCATTCTATAAGTGATTTGTTCTCCTTGAAAAACAATATACAGTCTTTTGGGTAGGCATGTATTCTTTCAGAAATCATACCCATCGAGCATAGAATTTGTTAAGATTCATATGTTCGTCTTGGGAGCTCATTATCTTCTGGGAGCATGTCATTCAAGAGAGCAATTAATTCCATAAAACTTACATCACTCCATCTATTTCCTGCTTTCAATTTATACAACTTTAGTATAGCTGACAATGCTTTATATTTAGTGCAACCCGCATACAATGGCGTCTTTCCACAACTCTTTAACTTCTCAAACAATTTTGGGAAATCACAGAGTTCATCTTCAATTTCCTTTGTCATTTCCTCAATACGATCTTCATCATCATTGACATCTGTAATCACATCCTCTATACGATCTTCTTCATTATCCATATTTTTATTCACATTTGATGATCCATAAAATGCAATTTTATCCCAGCCCGTAACTACATTCACTTTTTCTCAGTGTTTATTCCAACATTTATAACTCTGATCTATTCCATGACATATCAAATGTTCTTCCAACTCCTCTAGATTAAGTAGTCTAGAATAAAAACAACATAAACACAGTCAAAGGATTTGAGAAGGATCCTTTGTGTGATCCTCTGCAAACATGATGAACTCTTTCACTCCATTCTCATACTCTATTGTCGAACGATTAGCATCCATCCAACTTTTATTTATCTCTATCCTATTTGAATCTAAAATATTAGTATTTATGGATCAAGTACACAAAACTAGACTTCCAAATATAGTAAAAGATAACCAATTCCTTATAAAAATAGATATTTATTGAGTCTAGCCATTTCCAATAAAGATTTGGAAATCAACAAAACTAGGATAGATCCCCCATCAAAATCAACACAGCTTCTAAACACAAAGGGGTTCATGGGGATAATCACTTATGTCATAGATGGTAAAACTCACACGACATCATCCTCTTTGGCTCATCCTCCTCTATCGAGTCAACCCTTCTATGGTCAACTAGTCCATCCTTTTATACCTCACTAACCTAAAATACATATGGATGAAAACCAGTAGAAAACTCTATAAGTAAAGAAAGTATTATCATAATCTCTACAATATGGAATTCACTAAATATAATTACTTTAGTTTCATTATAGTTTCTTGAAATCACAGTAGTCCACACATAAGAATAATCAATAATGATATATCTACCACTCTTAGTTCTCCACCCTACATTCAATATCATCATGCCTAAATACCCATATATCCACACATACACATGTCACAAACACATAAAAAACTATATCCTCATCAAAACCAAAGTAACCATATGGATTTCAATCAGGTTACTCGATTCAAGTGGTGGTGTGTAAGAAATAATAAAAAAAATATAATAAGTAAATTGTCACACATAAATCTCAAACTCCTTGATCCCGAGAGAGTGTTTACCAAACTAAAGACCGATCTTAGAGAACCACTCCCCCCCCCTTAGAAGATCTAATAAATCATAAATATAGTTCAATAGATACTTTTTATTAATCATAACCCGATTGAGATTCTGGTAATCAACACACAAGCGAAGGGTTCCAATGACCTTCTTGGTGAAAAGCATCAGTTCTTCCCAAGTCAACACACTAGGTTAAATAAAGAATTTGGAAACCAATTCATCCCACTAATTATTTAGTTACTTCAATTTAACTAGTTTTATATGGTAAGATAGAATAGATATTGGTTTTGTACCCATCACCAAGTTGAAAGAGAACTCCACCTCCCTCTCTAGTGGTAGACCAAAAAAGACTAAAGGAAACACTTTTGGAAATTAAATAGCTACTATGGGAAGTTCACTATAATAGGCTTACTACTCTAGTTCAATAGCATAAAAGGATATCATCCCACTCAACTCTAGAAGAATATGTCTAGCTCGACTAGAACTCAGGTCTGATTCTCTATGGAAAACATGGAATTCCCCATCAGGGACAATAAAGGACACCCACCTATGAGAATAGTAAATCCAAGATTTATTAGAAACTAGTAAGTCCATTATGAGAATAACATATAGGGGAATCATTTTAAGAACCAAAAAATATCATATGAACTAAATCTCTGAAAAATAGAAAGCATGAGAGGGTAATCATAGACCTTACTTCCTCTTTATCCAGAGAGATGTTACAATCTATATCACATAAGCCATGAGCTCTATTATAAGTTTCAATAGTTCTATATTGAGTTTTGATATGAAATAATGATGGGAATCAATATCAAATAAAACATACACTAAAGAAAAATAAATGTAAATGGTTTCTTTCACTATCACATGACCCACATCAGTTCTTACTGGAGATTAATCCACTGCATGAAGTTGTTTTGTTCCTAATACATGTTTCAAGGATCCCATTGTTATTGAATAATATTACTATGATTTGGTACCTCTCAATATTTATGAATCCATTCCACTACACAGGATAGAAAAAAACATGTAAAACCCTCTTCAAGTTGGTTTAATGTATGTACGAGATGTAAATATTCAATGCTTCCATGTAATAATGCTTTGAGTGATCAATATTTCCACATTGGAAAAAGTCATTTGGCCTTTACTAGACACTACAGATGATCTGGAGGAAGTTTTCTATAAAATACCACCACCACTATTTTCACTATGAGGCTCATTTTACTTTCTATTCCACTTATAGGAACCACTAAAACTACCAATGGGAATATAAGTAACTCCAGTTAACCCTGACATAATAGTCATCCCAATTTATTCCATCGCATCACTATCTAGAACATCAAAATTTTAGGTAAACTTTTGTATAAATACTTGATATTGGATATCTGATCGAGGACCCATATAAAACCTATGGGACTTAAGATTCTTGTTTGACACCACTTCAAGTGAAAACTAAGAAAGTTTAGTAAAATTATTAGTATATTAATTCAATGTCTAATAACCTTAGATGAGGTTGAGAAACTCCATGGACTTACCTAATACCATCGAATCTAGATATAATTGCCCCGTAAAAAAATCGTGAAGTATTTTCAATCTAAGACCCCATTTAGCTTAACTATAATTATATCACCACTTTAACATACACATTACAAGCATCATAAGCACATAAGGATATCACCACTTTCACATTTTCACATTTTCAGATGGATCCAACGATCAAAATCTCACACCAAAACCACTATTTTAAACAAAAATCCACTTTCCATTTCACATGCACACTAAAACCACTTAGAAACACATTTTACGCCACTTTCAAAATTTATGAAACACATTTGGAAACCCACCAAGAAGAAAACATATGGAATCAAACCATATTTCTTCACATGTGGATCTCAAAACCTTTCCAAAACATATTTCACACCAAAAAAGTAATCCATAGAACACATTCATGAAACTAAGAAAGCATATCAAAATAATATAATAATATAAAAAAATTGAATCACTTACCACACACTTGGAAACTTCCAGAGGTGGAGGTTCATGGGAGGAGCCGCTAATCGAAGATAAATAGAGGAGTAGGGTTCGAGCGAATAGGAGGAGAAGAAGGGTTTGTGGGGAGGAGGATCTGTCGAAGGGGTTCGAGGGGGAGGATTAGGAGATGGGCTAGCAGCGGATGTAGAGACCCAAAGCTTGACGTACATGGACATTACATTACTTTTTCTGAATACTTAATACATAACAAAAACAAACACAAAGGGATCATAATAGTTTAGTGTCTTTGGAAACTCGGATCATAATATTCTAATCGTGGTGAAAGATCTTCAACATATCCCATAAAGATCTTCCCATTTTTGTTTTCTTACCTAAAACCTTTCTTTATATCCTGGGGAAAAGAAAACATATAAAGGGTGAGCTCAAATTCTCAGTAAGGGTAAACATAGAGAACATAAAACAATCCATAAACATTTGAATGAAAAAACTTGAACATAAAATCTAAACATCAAAATCTTGAGCAAAGACATAAATCATGGAAGTACATGAGGCATATATCATAAAGGAACATCAATTGTGATAAAATATCATGGTAATGAAACATGTAATTGTGGAAACCATTAAGAACATGATATAATTTCTATAGTATCCAAGGCATTGCTTCCAAGACTATCTTAGTGGACAAAGTCCCTTTCTGAATCGAGTTCACTCCTCGTTCCAGTCCTATATTACTGAACCAAATTAACTTACCATTCCAACCATATCTATCTCAAGAGATATAAATCTTTACCCAATGCATTGGAGGTAGATATAGGTCCCACCCATCTCATATTTAAATCATTCTTACTTGTTCCACAAAACAATCATATATCATTCATTATAACCCAAAGAATAAAATGGGTTTCATAAACATCATCCCATCATAACATAATCCATATAAAACAAATGGATATAATTTCATCATAAGAGAAGTAAAACCATGTAAATCATAGAGACATTATACTTTAAACAAACACATATGAAATAATGTCATCTTATATGGAAAATGGTTTTCATAAAACACTTGAAATTAATTCTTGAAGAGAATATCCCTTCTTCTTCAAAATCATTTTCTTTTCAAAAAATGCCATGCAATCTTAAAAGAAAAGTATTTTGTTGAAAATATTCATAAAATTTATTAGAGGAAACTTCATTGAAATAAGTCTTTATGAAACCGTAAAAATCCATTCACGCCGTATAAGTTAAAAATAACATTCTTCTCGTACTTTTGTCAGAAAAGTCAAAAAGTTCCTCATATGGTAAACAAAAGAAAGATCCCTTCCATAACACAAATTAAAAGTCAAAGAGAGGTAAAAATGACATTAAACATACATGGAAGAATATTAAACACTTTATGAAAAACATTTTATGGGCATGGATGAAAAATATAACCCCAGTAAATACTTACGTATAAGAAATCTCGGATAAAAATGAAATTTGCAATCTAATCCCTTACCTTATGTCCAATTTATTCCGTATGTGTCTGAGACTCCTGTATAGTGGGTTTAAACACATTATTAACTTGTAAAAGAACCATAATAATATTTATTGTATCATATATGATTCACTTATGACTTTATATTATCCTTTCATTTGTCAATTCCATGTTGAAGCGGTATTTTGGGTAAAATCGTTTCATTTATCATACGTGTTTCGACTTGTTGTTCTTGATATTATTACTTTTATCCTGATTTAATTAATTCTAGAAAGTAAAACTTGATTTATATATATAATATATATTCATCATATACATATATATATATATATGATAGATCGATAAATGGAATGAAATACACCATTCATGGAGACGGTAGGTCGTACGTACGCATGAACGCTTTTTTTGTTTCCTTATTGGATTAAATGGAATTAAGTATATGACATAAATATATATATATACATAAATCCAGTATCATTATTATGTCATATATTTAATTATTATTAATTATATATACTTTATAATCATTCATGAATGGTTAACATGGAGAATGAATCTCATCGCGTTGTGGAGACGGTAGTCCGTACGTACGCACGAGCGATGATATTATTCCCATGATCATGGAATTTTATTTAACTGTATGTATAATATTTCATAATAAATATCAATTTACAATAATCATATATAGTTATTTATTTACACCATTATACCCATACAATTAAGGTGGTGGTCGAAAACAGATTACACCACGGCGTGGAGACGGTATTCCGTACGTACACACGCGCGGTGATTTCGTTTTCCGTAGGATGGATAGAAGGTGAAATAGGGTTGTTTCATATTTATAATAACATAAAATTATATAAGTAATACTTATTTTATTACATTTTAATGAAAAAACTAAATAAGAAGAAGTACAAGAAGAAATAAACTTGAAAGAGTCGGTAGAAGAGATTACCTCTTCCTCGACGCACCTCCTTTAAACTTCTTCTTAGGGAACCAGAGTTAGTATTTTGAGAAGACAAGAACCTCTATGATGTAACTAGAGAGGTTGAGAAGAGTAATTTGAAGGTTTTGGACGAGATTCAAGGCTCAAAAGGGTGTGAAGAGAAGAGGGAAGGGGTGCCCTTTTTATAAGGGAGGAGAGGGGCACCTTAGGAAAACTTAAAATATTATTTTATAATAAAGACATATTCGGTTTTAATAGCTCAAAATTGATTTATTTCTAAGATAATGTGGGTATGGGTCGAAATAATCTCAAAAAATAGGATTAAGAAAAGTTTAGGTTACTATTTTAACCTTATCATTTAGATTTATCTCTAAGTTAAATAATTTAACTTTTACCGTGTCTTTTTGTTTTCTTACACTCTAAGGTTAATAAACTTACTATAACAAGCCAAACGAACCCCAAGTGGTTCATTATTAATATATATATCCTTTTATAAGATATTTTGATGAATCTTATATTTTTAGGAATATATTAACAATTAATAATATAATATATTTTTTAAAAACTACTTTATGTCAATTTTGACACTATTTGGTACTTGATTTTTGTGAAACTCATAACAGCATGATTAGTTCGAAATAATTTAATTAAATAAATACTAACATGTCATATTAACCTATTAAATTATTGTAATTCCTAAAAAGTCTCAAATTACATTTATTTGGGTATTTATAATATCAATTATTTTAATATTTCATTACTTAGGTAATTACTACATCACCATTGTGTCATAAATAAATTAAATTATTTAATGTCTAAAAATTATAAATAAAATACCATTAGGAAGGAAATATTTTTATCTTTCTAATGAATATTTATAGTCGAATTTATCTTATGTATAACCCTATATTAAAAATGTTTTATTTATTAAACTTTGATTTTAACTATTTTAACTCTTTTTTAAATAAAATAATAATAAATGTCCTAATATAATCCAAGTGGACCTAAATGATAATATTATATTCCTATGGTTGTTTTTGGTCGAATTATACTTATCCAATAGAATTAGGACATGTGTTAGAATAATAATAATATCATTTTACCCTTAATTACCCTATTTACTTTTAATCGTGGTAAATAAAAGTAAAAAGTTACTATTCACCAAAAATTATTTTTATCTTATTGAACCAAATTTTACTCCTTGATATTAACTTTGTGTCTCATATTTTCTAAATTCCACTCACAGAAGTGGTAAAAGTAAGTTTTATGTAAATTTTGAAACTCTCCTAGGAGGTGGGTAAAAGACGGTGAAAAGTTCAATAAAATTTTTATATGTATAAAATTATTATAAAATGACTCCAATGAATTACATTGAACTTATATAGGTATTATGTATCAATTTTGACCTAAAATAAATTTAAATAAAATAAATAATTATTTATACAAAAATTCGGTTTTTAAATAGTAACCCAGTGTTTTCACTATTCATCAAAAATTGAAAGTTTTCAGAAAAATACCAAAAAATCACCATAGGCTAATTTTGATATTTCGAATCAAAAAATGAAGTCCATTTTGAAAAATAAAATTTAAAAAATTTAAAAAAGTGGGTATTACTATTCATAACGGCTAGTTCATAATAAAATTATAATAATATCTTTTTAGTGAAACTCGGTATTGCATACAACACACGCTATGGTGGAAGGTCACGATCGCGTGTAATGTAAGCCAAGTCAGGGTTTCATGTAGTGAAATATTCATTTATTGTTGCATGTAATATAATCCAACCATATTTCATTTATACATTGAATATATATATATATATACACTCAATGTTATGTAGAATAACTTCTATCAAACAAACTTGAAATTGTGTGTAACACGATCCAAGATTAGTGTTGCATATACTGCAAGATAATACGGTGTTGCGTATAGTGCAAGATAATCTTGGTGTAGCGTACAACACAAGACATCAATGAAATTAAAAAGAATAATTCTCATAAAATCCCGGGTTGTTACATTCTACCCCCCTTAAAATTAATTTCGCCCTCGAAATTCATCGGGGTTATAAATGGTTTACTACTTGAAAGTTTATTTCATAGAAACCCACATCGTAAAAAATAATACTAAAACTTCATTTTCAAATGGGAATTTAGAATCATAACGGTCGCCCAAAGTAACTCAGCACTGGGTTTCCACATAAAACAACATAGGTGTAAATATGGATATGGAAGAGAAATCTAACCATCAAGTTCTTATGGAGAGTGGTAGAGAACATGGCTATGAAAAATCCAACAATCACAAATCCATAAATTTGTGATGATCTAAGGTATCATTTGATTCATCGGATATAAGGGCACTAGGACAACATTTTTTGTTTTCAAGATGATTTCCCTAAAGTTGAAGAATTTGAATTAGAAGAAATACTTACTTTATTTCGGTATAATCTCACTATTGTTCGTGCCCTGAACAATTTCCCCTGCATCTCTTAAAGAAATTAAGTTGAATTTTTCATTCGTGAAGTGTTAGCAGATCATGTGATAGAATGATGGGTCATTTCATATGTCTCAAACAAAAGGTTAGCAAAAGTTATCAAATATACATAAGTCCATCTATGGTGAGGTTAATCATATATGATTCCAAAAATGGACTTACACTTCATCTATCATACTGCTTAATAAAACTAGTTTCTACTAACCAGGGACTTCCTGTAGGCCAGTGGTAGGAAATAAAGGCATGTGACACTTAGATTGTGGGTTCGATTCCCACAGCCTTGTCCGACGCGACGGGTTGTCACCCGTCCGGCAGGTTGTCCCTTTTTCTAAAACTACATTAAAATAAAATTCTTGTAATAAAATAGAAAAAAGTTCTAGACTTAAACAATACTATCTTATGTATAACTTAATTCATTCCAATCTTTAGGCTTATCCAAAATACTTTTGTCCGATCTCATAGTATAAAGAAAACAATTACTAGAAAAGTCATCTACCAAGCATGTGAATACCATCATTTATCCCCCATATATCATATGATATATATTTTTGGTCACATTCCAAACATGTGAATACCTTAATCATGTATTCTTTTGAACCATAGTGAAAACATGAATGTTGTCACAAGGTAACTCTTTCCATATACAAAAATCCCAAAAATTCTATATACTCAAACCATGATATCACTTTTGCCTTATATTAGTCATGAGCTCATTAATTCTATCAAACATTTTATTATCTCCTTATCCCTTCTTTATGCACATATTAGGTGTGTTGGTCGGAGTGGTTTACTCAAGAGGGGGGGTGAATTGAGTACCAATTAAAATTTCTGTATTTAAAAACACTGTCTTAAAGACCCCCAAATAAAATAATAAATTAAACTGTAGTGAATTTATATTAAAGTAGAGGTTCTGTTAGATTCTCAAGGGATTGATTAATTCCCAGTTAATCAACACAGGAGTGTGTGATTATCTTTTGAAACTAACTTACTAATCTACACTTAACATAAACACTTGCTAATTTAATTATCAAAGTAACTTTAAAAACAGTATTGGTTTTAAAGTGATTAGCAGCGGAATAAAACTTTGAAAGAGAAGGCACGACAAATGTAACCAAGAGGTTCAGTCTCAAGCCGAGACTTAGTCCTCTCAAAAGTTTATATGAAAATGATCCACACCCTGGATCGGGGTTCAACAGTTTACAACTCTCCAGGTCCAAGACCTCTACCACTGTTCTTCGTGGGAAACAGTACAACAGCACCCAGCTGTCCAGGTCACACACGACCTCTACCACTGTTATTCGTGGGAAAGAAAGAATGAAAGAGTTTGGTAAGGATTTACAAATCCTCTAGTTTAAGTACAGGAGACAGTGTATGTGTTAGATACAGCAGATAACACACACTGCTCGAAAAGTATAATAATAAATCACAGAACAAGAGATGTAGAGTTTAGAGATGGTTCTGCTGATTTCAGTGTAGCTCTAGACTCCTTTGGATTCGATCAGAAGTGAGTCTGAGTCCTCTTCTCATTTCTGTTTGAGAAACAAAGTGTCGTATGCTCCAGATTCACAGATAGTGAAAAAGTAGTGGTTGAAGTTCGTCAGTGTTCTTCTTGTATGCACAGAACACTTCTCGAGTATGCTTGATTGTCTATCTGATTCTGTCTTGCTTGGTTCTTCTTGTATGCACAGAGCTCTTCTTGAGTATGTCGTATGTCTTCCTTGTCTCTGTGTGTGTGTTGTCACACTTCTCTTCAGCAGAGTCTTCTTGTATTTATGTCACGTGCAACAGGGGACAGGAAAGATTTCCTTTCTGCAGGTATGAGGTACGGGTTCCTGACATCCGACAACCTTTATCAGATATTTGACAAATCATTAAAATGTACATGATATGACCGTTGGATAGATTAAATAAAAATAAAGAAATTCAAACAGTGAGTCGAGTGATCGGTAGGTAATCAGCATCGGTAGCTTGAACATCGGTAGCTCAATGTCATTAGTTGCTTTGACTCTATCGGTGGCTCTATGCGTCGGTTGGTACATGCTTGTATCGGTGATTGTTTATCAGTAGCTCCATGCGTCGGTAGCTCCATGCATCGGTAGCTCCATGAGTCGGTAGCTCCATGAGTCGGTAGCTCCATGCGTCGGTAGCTCCATGCGTCGGTAGCTCCATGCGTCGGTAGCTCCATGCGTCGGTAGCTCCATGAGTCTGTCAGTAGCTTCGTCTATCGGTGACTCTTATTCCATCGGTAGCTATTGATACTTACACCGGTAGCTCTATGTTTGTATCGGTAGCTGTCTCTAAGTCAGTAGCTTACATTTATAAGTACATCGGTAGCTCTGTGTTAGGTATATCGGTGACTCTGTCTGTCGGTAGACTAAGTCTATCGGTAGACTAGGTACCGGTAGCTCTTTATCAGTAGCTATAGGCAGATTACTTATCTGTTTTATGCAGAACACATCTGATTGTGTTAGAATCAATTTATAACTTGTATGAACATGGATAAATGAGAATTAACATATTCCAAAGACTATTTTAAAAATTATTATTGGTTTGATCACAGATTTGAAAGAATTAAAGTATAGATCAATGATACTTAAAAAATATCATAGAGAATGAAAACATAATTGGGATTTTCAACACATATGAATACATGATTGAGATTATCAAAACAGGTGAGGTCAACAATCTCCCCCTTTTTGGTAATCACAATTTATGATATGGGCATTTAAAATAGTGAAAATATAATAGTAAAGAGTATAATATTGAATTCACTTTTCTCAGAGAAAACAGCATCAGAGATAATAGAAATAGTATGATATAGACATAAGTTATCAGAGGTAACAATCATAAGGTACCGAAGGTAAAAAGAATCATAATAATAGCAGAGATAAAATTGAAAAGAAGGTTATTTTTCTCCATTGAAAATATTTCTCATTCTCTCATTTTGTTCTCCCCCACTTATTGTTCTCCCCCTTATTATTCTATCATTTTGTTCTCCCCCTTTGTGATAATCAAAAAGTGGGAAAGTATATATAGGAGACAAATAAAATATGAGAAGTAAAAGGAGTTCCTCTGTATTACAGTATTCAAAAAGTACAGAAAAAGAATACAAATGAATTCCTATCAAAAATCCTGGCCACTGGATCAATCTACATCTTCTACGTGAGATTTTCCTTTGGGATCAGAAGAAGGTTCGGTTGGTGAGGATGCAGGTGAAGGTTTTGGAATGCCAGAAAAGATCAAAGGAGGCTGGGCCACTGACACAGAGTCAGGCCTATAGGTTGAAGATCTTTGGGTGATCATTGGTGTGAGGCTTCGAATAGCTTGAGCAGGAGTCAGCTGGACTGTGGAAGCAGCTGAGGCAAAAGCAGGCAAAGCAGGAGGTATGATGACTGGTCTGGCATCAACATTCAAGAAGGGCAGCAACAAATTTCTAAAATCCATAATAACTCCTCCTCCTCTTTCCATAGCAGAAATGAAATCATCTTTGTTTTCCATGAATTTCTCCAAGGCAGGAGTCAATTCTCTTAGTTTGCTCACTTGTTCTCTAAAATCTAGAGTGACTGGAGGTAGCTTCATGTGTTCCAACATTAGCTTGAAGTGGTGTTCGAGTTGATGCTTGGTGAAAATTTTGGTGAAGTAGTAGTCCACTTTGCTCTTTACGGCTTCCTGAGAGGCAGAGGCTTCTCTCATATAATCTTGAACAATCTTCATTATTTCTCTAGCATAATATCTTGTAGAAAGCACCACTCGGCTCAACTCTGATGAGTCCACAGAGCCACTGGTTGAAATAGAACCAATCTCCTCCTTCAACATTTCTCGAACAAGATTCAGGTCAACTAAAAGTTTGGATGAGAGAGGGCCAAGAGAGAAGGAAACAGTTTCTTTGAAACTCTTAGACAAACCACTGATTAGGCTTTGAACTTGAGAGTCTTGTAATTGAACGTGATCCTTCACTGAGGTTTTGAAACTTTCAAACACCGAGAAAAACTGGCTTACTACACTCTTCACATAAGCTAGGTCCTTGTCAGCTTGAGACTTGGAGCTCATATAAGAGTCCAAAGCAACAACTGTTGTCTTGAGAGCTTCAAGATCTGCTTCGATTCTAGAAGACTGAGTCTGGCACTCTTTCACTTCTTCCATAAGCTCAGACACAAAAGAAGATAAATTACAGGCCAGAGATAGCTCGAAGGATCTCTCTAACATTTTCATTTCTTCATTAAAGCTTTGCTTCATCTCAGCAACTGATACACTGAATGATTCTTTCAGCTCATTCTTCATGGATTCAAGATCAGATTTAGAGACAAAATCATTAGGGGAAACTGCAGCAGATCCCTTTACTAAGGCCAAACTAACTACAGAATCAGTCATCATTGAATTAATTGAGGATGCAAGGGAGGTTTCCATTAACTTCACTTCTTCAACAAAACTGGTTTTGAGGTCCTCTTTCAGCTTATTCAGATCATGAAATCTGACCACATCATCAGGAAACAATTCAGAAGCAAGATCATAATTGTTCTTCGGTCTATTCACAGACATCTCATTATTAGAATCCAGATAATCCAATCCACAGACTATAAATCCTGGGTCTTCTACCCAGTCTCCAAGCTCAATAGCTACTGTAACATTTCCAAGAACAGATTGATGCTCCCACTCAATGGGTGCATTCTCATGTATCACAACAGCATTCAGTTCTGGATTCTCTTCATCAGAATCTTCTACTACAAGTTCCATCGGTGAAGCATCTGGAAGATCTTCTGATACAGGTACAGCTTTTTCTGTATCTATTTCTACTTCAGCAGGAGGCATAGCTGAGTTTCCAATCAAATGACTCATACTTAAACTACCAGAAGCAGGCGATTCAGATACATTTTCCTTTTCCTCTTCTTCTTGGTGAGGTACAGACTGGTCTTCCTCATAAGTAGACAAAATTTCCTCTACCTTTCCTTTCCTAGAATAAACCAATTCTGCAACAGGACTTGGGGGCAAGTCTGGATCTCCTCCAACATCCATGGGAGTTTCTTCTTCTTCTTCTTCTGTTTCATCACTATAAACAGGTTCCTCTTCATCAGTTCTCAGACTTGGATCTCTCATATCCTTTGGTCTTGAGGGATGATCCACAGGGTTAAACCTATCATATATCTTCTGATCATCACTGACCCATTCTCCCTTCCATGGGTTCCAGTTAATTTTCATGTACTTACAAACAGTCGAGGTGATGCAGAAATTATTCTTGACTACAACTGTCTCATCCTGAGACTCATCTATTCCTTTCACTTTTATCATTACTGAAATCAGCTTGGCAAAGAATAAAGCATTAGTCTTTGACCTTGGTCTAATCATGTCTTCCATTTGAAGCATTAACAATCTGCACAGATTGATTTTCACACCATGTCTTAGCAAATGAAGAAGATAGATATCTTGATATCTCAGATTTCCAAAATCTCCTCGCCTTGGTATCAACACATGCTGAACAAACTTGAAGAGCAGTCGATTCTCTCCATCCATTTCAGTAGCAACCACTTGCCTTTGATTCCCATTACCAGTCAGTTCTTTTAAGGCAGTTTCATAATCAAATATGTCACTGCTAGGTGGAATTGCTCTTGATACGTACCCAGAGACACCTTCATGTGGTACTTTCAAACACTCAGCCCACTCTACTGAAGAAAAAGACATCTCTTTTCCATTTAAAAACGAGCTTACCCGATTCTCATTTTCAGACTTCTCGAAGCTTACAAACTCGTAGAACTGTTTTACCAACTTCGGGTAGTATGGGCCATTGTTATTCGAGAAAAAATCCACCCATTTCTGGTCCTCCAGAATCTAGAGTACTAATGATTTTCTAGGCATTAGCCATTCCACACACAGTTCCTTCTCGATTACTATGTCTCTATTCTGCAAGTGAGGATTCACTGGTCGCTTTCCCGATCTAGTTCTGACTTCACTAACACTGGCTTTATGCTGTGTCTTCTGCTTCTTAGCGTTTGGTTCTACACTTTCATCTCTGACGATAGGAAGCTTAGTTTTTGTCATCGCGGGTTTAGGGTTCTTGGCCGATTTGGGAGCAAAGGTTCGAAGGTGAGAGATTTTGAGCTTGGTGAGGTAAGAAGTGGCTTAGACTTAGTTTTATCATTTAGTAATTCCAAATAAATGACTAAAATAGAATAAAATAAAATAAAGTAAAACGATTCGTATTCTTGGCGGCAGACAGAAGTTTTAAAATATAGCATTGCATCGGTGAGAATTTTCTCATCGGTGAGAATTTCACATCAGTGAGGATTTCACATCGGTGAGAATTTCACATCGGTGAGAATTTCACATCAGTGAGGATTTCACATCGGTGAGAATTTTCATATCAGTGAGAATTTCACATCAGTGAGAATTTCACATCGGTGAGAATTTTCATATCGGTGAGAATTTCACATCAGTGAGAATTTCACATCGGTGAGAATTTTCATATCGGTGAGAATTTCACATCAGTGATTAAACATTCCAAATTCGTGTCTTATGTAACTTAGCCTATCCAAACTTAAAGGTTTAGTGAAAATATCAACCAATTGATGTTCAGTGCCAATAAATTCAAGAGAAATATCACCTTTTTGATAGTGATCTCTTAGGAAATGGTGTCTTACATCTATGTGTTTGGTTCTAGAGTGAGATACAGGATTCTTAGAGATGTTTATTGCACTGGTGTTATCACATTTGATTGAAACATGTTTAAAAACATATCCATAGTCCAAAAGAGTGTGTTTCATCCACAGAATTTGTGCACAGCAACTACCAGCAGCTATATATTCTGCTTCGGCAGTAGATAATGCAACTGAGTTCTGTTTCTTACTACACCAAGAAACTAAGGATTTTCCAAGCAAATGACATGTTCCTGATGTGCTTTTTCTATCTAACTTACAACCAGCAAAGTCAGCATCTGAATAACTCATTAACTCAAAGGATTGTCCTTTTGGGTAAAACAAACCTAAGTTAACCGTGTGTTTGAGATATTTAAAAATTCTTTTAACAGCAAGCAAATGAGATTCTTTTGGATTAGCTTGAAATCTAGCACACATACACACACTAAACATAATATCAGGTCGACTAGCAGTAAGATAAAGTAAGCTACCAATCATACCTCTGTAATTTGTTTGATCAACTGGTTTTCCAGTTTCATCAGCGTCCAATTTACAGGTAGTACTCATAGGAGTTTCACTTTCTTTGATACTATCCAGACCAAAACGTTTTAAAATATACTTTGTATATTTACTTTGATTCAAAATAATACCATTTTCATTTTGAAATACTTGAAATCCAAGAAAGTACTTAAGATCTCCCATTAAGCTCATTTCAAATTCATTTTGCATACTTTTTGAAAAATCAGTACATAAAGAGTGTTTAGAAGATCCAAAAATAATATCATCAACATATATTTGTACAACTAAAACATCTTTAGAAATTCTTTTAATGAAAAGAGTTGGATCAGAAATCCCTTTAGTGAAACCTTTTGAAATAAGGAAATTGCTAAGTCTATCATACCAAGCTCTTGGAGCTTGTTTTAGACCATACAAAGCTTTAGAAAGTTTAAAAACTTGATTTGGAAAATGGGGGTTAGTAAATCCAGGTGGTTGTTCAACAGAAACATCTTCAATTATAAAACCATTTAGAAATGCACTTTTCACATCCATTTGATATAACTTGAAATTCAGATGTGCAGCATATGCAAGTAAGATCCTGATGGCTTCTAGTCTAGCTACAGGTGAAAAAGTTTCCTCATAGTCTATACCTTCTTCTTGACTATATCCTTGTGCAACTAGTCTAGCTTTGTTTCTAACTATATTTCCAGATTCATCTACTTTATTTCTAAAAACCCATTTTGTGCCTATTGTCAAAGTGTCCTTAGGTCTGTCAACTAATTCCCAGACTTTGTTTCTTTCAAACTGATTTAATTCTTCCTGCATAGCCATTACCCAGAATTCATCATTGATAGAATCATTGATATTTTTGGGTTCTACCTGTGAAAGAAAAGCTTGATGTTCAACCTGGTTCCTTAGAGAAGCTCCAGTTTGTGTTCCTCTATCAAGATTACCAACAACAGCTTCTAAAGGATGATTCTTTAGAATCCTCGTTGATCTGGTAAAGGTTGGACTAGAAATTTCAGGTTCATCTATAGGTTCGGGTTCAACAGAAGCAGATTCTGGAAAAAGTCCAGAACTGGATGTTTTTATAACAGGTTCTTTAGATTTATCATTAAGGTCCAGAATAGACAAATCTTCTTCAAGATTCTCAAGAGAGGTTTTAGGCTCATGTGGATCAGTTTCATCAAACTTGATGTGAACAGATTCTTCCACACATTTGGTTTTCTTATTGAATACTCTATAGGCTTTACTTGAAATAGAGTAACCCAGAAAAATTCCTTCATCACTTTTGGAAGCAAACTTATCCAGATTATCTTTAGTATTCAGAATAAATACTTTGCAACCAAAAACTTTAAAATAATTAACCTTAGGCTTTCTATTGTTCAACAATTCATAAGGGGTTTTCTTAAGAACAGGTCTAATTAAGACTCTATTAATGACATAGCAAGCTGTATTAACAGCTTCAGCCCAAAAATAAATAGGCAGGTCATATTCATTGAGCATGGTTCTATCAATTTCTTGAAGGGTTCGGTTTCTTCTTTCTACTACACCATTCTGTTGGGGTGTTCTAGGGGCAGAGAAGTTATGAGTATAGCCATTGTGTGAGCAATAAGATTCAAAATCTTGATTTTCAAACTCACGACCATGATCACTTCTCAAAGTTTTAATCTTAAGTCCACTAAGGTTCTCTACAGATTTAGATTATTTAACAAAAGAAGAACAAGCTTCACTTTTGTGAGCTAGAAAATATACCCAAGTATATCTAGAAAAGTCATCTACAAGAACATAAACATAGTGCTTCCCATTTAAACTAGAAATTCTTGATGGTCCAAACAAATCCATGTGAACCAATTCAAGTGGTTGAGAAGTCGAAACTTCTTTCTTCGATTTAAAAGAAACTTTGTGTTGTTTTCCCTTTTGACAGGGGTCACACAGTCTATCATTTGGGAATTCTAATTTAGGTAGGTCTCTAACTAGGTTTTTTCTAGAGAGTTTTCTAAGTGAGTGAATGTTGCAATGTCCCAATCTTCTATGCCATAGCCAAGATTCTTTATGAAAAGCATTCAAACACGTAATATTCTGCTTAGCTAAAGAATTCAGATTAACATCATACACATTTTCATTTCTTAAGGCAGAAAATACCAAAACATTCTTAGAATTAAAAACTTTGCAAAAATCATTTTCAAATTTAACATGAAAACCATCATCAAATAACTGAGAAATACTTAATAAATTGTATTTAAGGCCATCAACAAATAAAACTTTAGAAATCAAAATTGAATCAGTGTTACCAATCTGGCCTAGGCTGATGATTTTTCCTTTTGAATTATCACCAAAGGTGACAAAGCCTCCATAAACTTTTAGTAAACTCTTAAAACAAGATAATTCTCCTGACATATGTCTTGAACATCCACTGTCCAAATACCAGGTCTCTTTACAGGAGCTCTTTAAGCAAGTTCCCTGAGAAGTGTTTGTCATAAAGCACATGTTTGCCTTATTTTTGTGTTCAGTTTCAGAGCTTTCAGATTCAGTAGAGCTATCCTCAGAAGCACTCCAAGTAGCCTTCATAGCTTTCTTAAACTTATTGTCCTTATATTCATATTTCTTTTTATACTTCAGCTTTGGACAGTTGGCTTTAATGTGTCCTTTTCTCTTGCACTCATAACAGACAACATCATCTGATTTGTCATTCTTCTTCCAATCCTTTTTCCATTTACCTTGGTGATCATACTTACCCTTATAATGTGTTTTTCTGAAGAACTTATTTTTCCTATAAAATTTATTAAATCTTCTAGCAATGTGAGCCATCTCAGCATCACTGTCAGAATCACTTTCACTGTCTTCACAGCTTGAACTTTCAACTACACCTTGAAGCTTTTATTTGTCCTTATTCTTTGAAGTTGAAGATTTGAAAGTGACAGACTTTCTTGGAGGTTCATTTTCTTCCTCTTTATTCACTTTAAGCTCTTTTTCATACATAATCAGCTTGCCAATTAGTTCCTTGACAGGTAGAGCAGCAATGTCACAAGATTCTCTGATTGAGACAGATGTGCCTCTCCATCTATCAGGTAGACATCTCAAAATTCTCATAATTTGTTCCTTCGATGAGACATCCTTTCCCAGCGAGATCATTGTATTGAAAATTTCATTGAACCTGAGATACATGTCAGAAATGGGTTTGTCAGGCTTCATTTTAAAATTATCATACTTGATAGTATAAGTGTTCAATCTCATTTCTTTAACATTCGTTGTTCCTTCATGAGAAACAGCTAAGGTATCCCAAATTTCATATGCAGTTTTACAAGAAGAAATTCTATTAAACTCTTCATCTCCTAGAGCACAGTACAAGGCATTCATAGCTTTACAGTTGTTATTGTAAGCAGTCTTTGTAGGTTCATCCCAAGTAGATCTAGCAGTAGTAGGAATTTTGTATTCTGATTCAATAGCAGTCCAAATATCAAAACCTATGCTTTCTAGATGAATTTTCATTTTCAGTTTCCACTGAGCATAATTAGTTCCATTGAAGAAAGGTGGCCAGTTAGTAGCAGCACCCTCAAGTCTATTGTCCATGATGAGAAAATTTTAAAGAGATAAAAATTTAGATATAACAGAAATTTTAAGAACTTTAAAATACAACTAAAATCACAGTTCAAAAGCAGAGTACTTTTAGAAAGTATTTTCAACCCTCTGATACCAAGTGTTGGTCGGAGTGGTTTACTCAAGAGGGGGGGAGAATTGAGTACCAATTAAAATTTCTGTATTTAAAAACACTGTCTTAAAGAACCCCAAATAAAATAATAAATTAAACTGTAGTGAATTTATATTAAAGTAGAGGTTCTGTTAGATTCACAAGGGATTGATTAATTCCCAGTTAATCAACACAGGAGTGTGTGATTATCTTTTGAAACTAACTTACTAATCTACACTTAACATAAACACTTGCTAATTTAATTATCAAAGTAACTTTAAAAACAGTATTGGTTTTAAAGTGATTAGTAGCGGAATAAAACTTTGAAAGAGAATGCACGACAAATGTAACCAAGAGGTTCAGTCTCAAGTCGAGACTTAGTCCTCTCAAAAGTTTATATAAAAATGATCCACACCCCAGATCGGGGTTCAACAGTTTACAACTATCCAGGTCCAAGACCTCTACCACTATTCTTCGTGGGAAACAGTACAACAGCACCCAGCTGTCCAGGTCACACACGACCTCTACCACTGTTATTCGTGGGAAAGAAAGAATGAAAGAGTTTGGTAAGGATTTACAAATACTCTAGTTTAAGTACAGGAGACAATGTATGTGTTAGATACAGCAGATAACACACACTGCTCGAAAAGTATAATAATAAATCACAGAACAAGAGATGTAGAGTTTAGAGATGGTTCTGGTGATTTCAGTGTCTCTCTAGACTCCTTTGGATTCGATCAGAAGTGAGTCTGAGTCCTCTTCTCGTTTCTGTTTGAGAAACAGAGTGTCGTATGCTCCAGATTCACAGACAGTGAAAAAGTAGTGGTTGAAGTTCGTCAGTGTTCTTCTTGTATGCACAGAACACTTCTCGAGTATGCTTGATTGTCTATCTGATTCTGTCTTGCTTGGTTCTTCTTGTATGCACAGAGCTCTTCTTGAGTATGTCGTATGTCTTCCTTGTCTCTGTGTGTGTGTTGTCACACTTCTCTTCAGCAGAGTCTTCTTGTATTTATGTCACGTGCAACAGGGGACAGGAAAGATTTCCTTTCTGCAGGTACGAGGTACGGGTTCCTGACATCCGAAAACCTTTATCAGATATTTGACAAATCATTAAAATGTACATGATATGACCGTTGTATAGATTAAATAAAAATAAAGAAATTCAAACAGTGAGTCGAGTGATCGGTAGGTAATCAGCATCGGTAGCTTGAACATCGGTAGCTCAATTTCATTAGTTGCTTTGACTCTATCGGTGGCTCTATGCGTCGGTTGGTACATGCTTGTATCGGTGATTGTTTATCGGTAGATCCATGCGTCGGTAGCTCCATGCGTCGGTAGCTCCATGAGTCGGTAGCTCCATGAGTCGGTAGCTCCATGCGTCGGTAGCTCCATGCGTCGGTAGCTCCATGCGTCGATATCTCCATGCGTCGGTAGCTCCATGAGTCTGTCAGTAGCTTCGTCTATCGGTGACTCTTATTCCATCGGTAGCTATTGATACTTACACCGGTAGCTCTATGTTTGTATCGGTAGCTGTCTGTAAGTCAGTAGCTTACATTTATAAGTACATCGGTAGCTCTGTGTTAGGTATATCGGTGACTCTGTCTGTCGGTAGACTAAGTCTATCGGTAGACTAGGTACCGGTAGCTCTTTATCAGTAGCTATAGGCAGATTACTTATCTGTTTTATGCAGAACACATCCGATTGTGTTAGAATCAATTTATAACTTGTATGAACATGGATAAATGAGAATTAACATATTCCAAAGACTATTTTAAAAATTATTATTGGTTTGATCACAGATTTGAAAGAATTAAAGTATAGATCAATGATACTTAAAAAATATCCTAGAGAATGAAAACATAATTGGGATTTTCAACACATATGAATACATGATTGAGATTATCAAAACAGGTGAGGTCAACAAGGTGCTTTCCAAAAATATCTGAATAACCTTTCATGGTTACCAGTACCATTCAACATATACTTTCAAAACTCAAGCAAAGGCAACAGTGTAACAATCCTTAGATTTTTCTTTATTCCATTGTACCATACATTATTCGTGATAAACATACAATCATTACACTACCTTCTTAAACCACTAACTAAGCTTCATCATTTCTTCCATCTCATATATCATTTGTAGTCTCTTCATCATTATCCACATAAATACTACCCATATGACTATGTTGATTATCTTTATGAGATTTTACCTTAGGTAATTGGTTTGCATAATGCCCATACATTCCACATTTAAAACACTTAACCATTGTTGATATCTTAGCAATACCATTATCCTTGTCCATGGTGTTAACTGAACCTTTTCCTTTACAATTACTAGATTTGTGTCCTTATTTTCCACACCCAAATAATCTTCTAGTTCCTTTGAAACATTCTCCCTAATGCCTCTTCCCACATTATTTACATGAGGGAAATTGAACTTTCTTTCCTCTATGATCATCATGAAACTCCATCTTTCTCTTATTAGCTAAGTCGGGAAACTTACCAAAGTTGAGATTATTGATCATATTATGAGAATTATGATTAGGCATAATAACGATATGTGGAATTCCAGATCCAATTTCATTTGGTTTATCATGAAGAATATCATTCCATTGTCCATCATATCCTCCATTATCGTGAATCTTCCTATTTCCAGCCACTTTCTAAAACCCAAAAAGAATAGTGTGAGAGGCCAAAATCATAATCAAGGGGGAGTAACTTCAATATCAAACATCTTAGGTTTTTACAAAAATACCAAAAATTCACCCTAGGATAACTTTGATATTCTGAATCTAGAAATTAAGTCCATTTTGAAAAATAAAATTTATAAAATTTAAAAAAGTGGGTATTACTATTCATAACGGCTAGTTCATAATAGTATTCTAATAATATCTTGTTTAGTGAAACTCGGTATTGCATACAACACACTCTATCGTGGAAGGTTGTGATTGCGTGTAATGCAAGCCAAGTCAGGGTTGTGTGTTGTGAAAGATTCCTTTGTTGTTGCGTGTAATAAAATCCAACCATATTTCAGGAACTTTGATTTATAATAATTGGTTTGTTATCTCTTAATTAAATTTTCCAAATCTCTTTTTTTCCATATATTCCCCATTTTATAAGTGATTTATAAAATTATATCTATGCATTTGACCACATACTACTATGTATTACACCCTTGTTAGTTATTAGTATTTAGGGTAAATATATAATTACAAAACTTGTATCTAATAAGAACTAATGAAATCCTTTTGGATAACCAATTTTCTGGTTCCTTTATTCAGGAAAATATTTAGGAAACATAAAATATTAGGTTTTTCTCGATTCCTTTTTAGTTTTATTTATTATCTTGGTTCTTTTCATGTTTTTATTTTCAGGTTAAAGTTTTGATGCATGAGTAATCCACTTGGGGAAAAGTAAATGAGAATCTTGATTGTGACCCTGAGTAAAAAATAATCATAAGAAGATGAAGAAAACATGAGAACGTGGCTGATTTTAAAAGAGAAAAGTGAGTGGAACAAGGAGTGAAAGTGAGATATATGAGGCAAAAAAATTAATAGAATTAGATTATTTTGTTTCCATCAAGAATAGGGAAAAAATTTATTAAAAAGAAATAAAATGGTGAAATTAAGGAAACTAAGTGAAAATAATGATTCAATAAAAAATTGGTGTCTTTAAAATGGATATTATAACAGTGGAGTTTAAGGAGTTTCAGTGGCTTTGGTTAGTCCATGACATGCCTTTTTACTTCTTGGGACTGATCAAACACTAGTGGATTGCTCCTACATAAGTATAAAAAGTACTACTTAAAGGGGGGGTGTGGTTTTTTCATAAAAAATAATAATTCCCATATATGTATAGGATTTTAAACTTTGATTTTTTATTGATTTAGATTGGTTAACTTCTTTCCATCCTTACATAACTTGGCAATAAATATATAAGGTAAATCTAAAATAACTTAAACAAAGTACTTCAAGGAGGAAACCTAAGTTTTTTATTACTTTCTAGGATTCATATTGATTAATTTTTAGGTCTTTATGAATTTATAAACAAAATTTTTTTAAGATATAATTTTAATTCTCCATATTTGAGTAAAGACCTTTCACTTTCAGTAGTTTATTTTTATTCTTAGGTCCATGATATAGAGGCACAAGAAAAAAAGAAGAAAAATCAAATGTCTTCAAAGGAAAGATGAATTTTGATTTTATATTCTATATATATTTTAATCTATTTATATTTTACTTATTTTTTGGGTCTAAGGGAAAGTGCCTTCCACACTTAGACTTTTTGATTTATTTTTGATCTATGATAAAAAAGTCACTTAGGGCACCCATCATGTTTAATTTTAAATTTTATTTCCAATATGATTAAATGAGTAAAATAGGGGATGAATAAGTTGAGATAACCCCAAGGGTTTCAATTTAATGAATCATGGTCCAAAGAGACTAGTTGATTTTTATAGATGAAATTCTTCTTCTACACATTCATGCTTTAATTTTCTAATGTTTATACCAATTTTTTTATCATTCTTAGTAATTCCTTGACTGATTATCCAAAAATTATATGTTTCTCATTATCGAGAGGGTTCTGTAATTTTTTTTTATATTATTTATAATACCTATTTCTTTAGATATACTTTGGGCATGTTAACCATCTTGAACTTCAATTACATCTTGTTGAAGTTGTGATTGAACAGAGTCTAATTACAATGATTAACTAATTTTTTTAATCCCTTATCCTTATGACCCACCTATATATTTTCATATTTCTTTTAAGACCAAAGAATCCATGAATTTATATGATAGGTAAATCCATATTACAAGACAATTTTACCATTCCTACCCCACTATTAGTATTTTTCATGATATTAAATGGATTAAGTGTGGGGGAAGATGTTTTTCATGGTGGAAATGGATTGTAAGTGAAGAGGACGAAATGTGGGGTTATTTTCATTAGTTTTAGTGTAGGTTCAAGATATTAATATCATTATTATTAATTATTTACCCTCTATAAATGTTGAGATAGTATATGGAGTAAGATATAATCTAAAATACCAAATATAGGATTGAAATAATACAGATAATGAATTAAGTATCTAATGATGCTCAAAATAGAAGAGGGGGGGTGAATTGTATACTTTAAAAAATTCCTTTAGAAATTTTAAATATGGTTATGTTTAACAGGGTTAAACAAATTAATTCACAAAACCTCTAGTTCTACACACTTGCTAGATTCCGAAAATATGATTTCAAGGAAGTGATTCCGAAAAAGTGGTTCTAGAAATAAAACTTAATGAAAGTTTACAAATATAAATATTCTACCTTAAAACATATAGAATCGTACAAAATTAGAGTATAAAAGTATAAGGAAGTATAAGATAGTTATACTGTCCTCAATAATCAAAATGCAACGGAAAACTTGAAATAAACAAGTAACAAGTAATAAATCTTTTAACCCAAAGAGAAGGGTAATCAACAACCTTGGATAAAGGTCCCTTGATTTATACATTCAAGAAATTCTATCTTACCCACACCAGGGTAAGCCCTCGATACAAAGATCGGAGTCTGTCTTGCTATCCCTACAATCCATAAACTTTAAGGTAGTCGGCACCTCTGTTTTCCTATACCTGGAAGCCCTCAAATTTACTCAGCAACATTCAGAGTCACACTAAGAAAATATAAACAAGAAGTTCAGTAAACACTAAGAATGAGATTCTTTCTCTAGAAATCACTTCAACATCATGTAATCTCTAGATTCATAGAACTTGTTATGAGCTCTTTTAAATGATCTCATATTTATTTCCACAGCTCCAACGGTCATCTCATTCCACCAACAGTCATATTTTTCCTTGAATTTCAGAGGGACCTATACATGTGTCACTCAAACAACGGTTAGTTAGTAACTGAAGGCATGACATCATTTCATGACTATATAAAGGATAAGAAAAATAAGGTTGCTTGAAAAAAATTCATTTTTCGGAGTCTAAGCAAAAAATGAAAGTTCAAAATATAACAAAAAACTATTCGGAGTCTAATACATGGATATTCCGATTCTGTTTATCAAAGAATTCAGAGTTATAATTCTATAAACTTCGGATTCTGAATTCATAAGAATTTAGAGTCTGAGTTTATAAGAATTTGGAGTCTGAACTTGTAAAGATTCGGAGTCTGAATTCAATATAATTTGGAGTCTGATTTTGAAATAGTTCATAGTCTCAGTTCATAGGATTCAGAGTCTGATCTTGTAAGAGTTTAGAGTATGAGTTCATAGGAATTGGGAGTCTGAACTAAGAATAGTTCAGAGTCTGAATTTAGAGAACTTGGAGTCTGAACTCAGAAGAGTTCGAAGTCTGAATTTAGAGAACTCGGAACCTGAATTCGGATCCTAAAAACAGAATGCTCTATATCTATGTATTATATTATTCTGATTTTTTTACATATGAAATTGAATTTTATACTTAGAGATAAAATGAACTATGAAAAAAATGTTAAGGATAAATTTCCTTAGGGATGGAAAATTTTCCTAATGAAAGTAAAACATTATTCCTTAAGATAATGTGTTTGTGATTTTCAAAACTTGAGGAATGGTAAAGTCATAAGGAAACCTTATTGACTCAACAGTATCCCCAAACATGAAGGAATGGAAAATTCATAAGGAAACCTTATTGATGCAATAATCTCCCCCTTTTTGGAAATCACAAACATCATTACAAAAAAAAGAATATAAGGAATTCGAAAATATTTTTCTAGACTAGGAAAATAAAAATTATCTTCCTTAACACATGGGAAAAGATGAATATGGCTAACTCCCCCTTAGGCTTTGAAACATTAAGGATCGTATTTTAGATTTCTGGAATGAGACTTATCATTTATTTCATACAGAAATCTTCATGATGGAAACTCCCCCTTAGATAAACTCCCCCTTACTTAGGGATATTTTTTCTTTACTTAGTATTCTTTTTCCTTTCTCCCCATTTGTGATTTTCAAAAATAAATTTGTGGGAATGGAAAAGAAATTATGGTACCTAAATTATTATTAAAATACATACAAGAGAAAAGAAACAAAACATTTCATTATGGTAGAAAAAAATTATACACGGAAAGGAATACAACAGAAGATTGGATTTAAACAAGATCATCATTCATTCTCCTTGGGCATAAACTTCTTAACTATGGTATTCATCTTTTTTATCTCTTTGTGGTCTTCCTCTACTTGATTAAGAATCTGATCCTGATCCTCTACATTCTTTTATAGATCTTTTATTTTATCTTGTTGAGCCTTGATAATTTCATCATGAGCCTTCAAGGCTTCTTCCTACTTCACTAGCTTCTCTTCCATCTCTATCCTGAGATCTGTTTCTCTATTACAACTTTGGGAAATAGAATACAACTTCCCATTCAGATCTTTTACTTCTTACATCTGGATATTCTATTCGAGATTAATATTTTACTTAAAATAATTGGTATGATCCAAAAAATTACTCTCTTCAGTGTCAAATGCCTCATTGACACTGTCTTAGAACTCATCAAGAATCTACATTTCTTCAACATTATTCCTTGATCAGATAGTTATCTTTTTTCATGACCTTTTATGAGATTCATAGTTGATAAGGAAAGATTGTAAGTCTTCCTCCAGTTTTATACACTTATCCATCACCATGGATACTGAATCTGCTTTCTGATTTAGTGTGTGTTGAAGCATCTGGCATCTGGAGTCTATACTGGGAAATATTGGAATGGTCCCAATAATCTTCTTCAAAGACTGAACAATGAAATCTTTTCCAAAGGATGATGATTTCAAATATGAAACTTTTCTTGGTTAGGATTCATTTTCTACCTCAGCATATTTCCTCTTTTAAGATCCACCGACTTCCTTCTTCTTCACAATATCTTTACTAGGTATATCAACAACAACTTGTTTACCCTTATTAGTTCTTAGAATGGCTTCCTCATCTGGATATTCATGTTCATTGTCAGACAACTAAACAATTTTGTCTTCATCTAGATGATACTCCTTAGCTCGTCCTTCAGCATCCTCAGGGTTAATGAAGTCATGATTAGAACTTTATTCCTCAGAGAGCTTATTCACTTCATCTTTAGCTTTCTCATCCTCTTCTTCCTATTATTTCATAGGTGTATCAAGCTTTGAAGATTCTGCTTCTAAAGTTCAGATTGAAAATTTCTCGGAGGGACTTTCTTTCTCATGGAAGCCTTCAACTTTATTTATGAGATATTCAGTGTCACCACTATTTTCTTATTCTTCCACTTCTTCCACAACTTTTTCTACTTCAACAAATTTTTCTTGGGCTTTTTCCGGAGTCACAAATTTCTTCCCCGGAGTCTCAGGAAAATCTTCTACTATGAAAGATTTTGGTACTAGGATATTCTCTTATGATTTCCCAGTATCCCTCAGAAGGTATTTCACAATTTCATCCTCATACGTCTTCTTCTTTTTTTTCTTATCTTTAGCTTGCTTCTCAAGCTCGTCATCAGTCTTCCCTTTTAAGGCTTTGGATTTAGCAGGATTCAAACCAAAACTTAGATCCCCTTATTTTTTATTTTTCTTATATTCCCTTCACTTTTCTACAAAATCATCTGGATAGGATTTTTGTTTCTTAGGTTTTGGAGGTGCGGATTGGGCATCCTTAGATTTTGGGGTTTTCTCTTCCTCTTCTACTTCTTTAAACTTCCACTTCCTTCCTCCCTTTCTCGATGGTTCAACCACTTCTTGTTTCTTTGAAAGAGATTTAGCTTCTTCTACCGGTATGTCATAAAATTCTCTAGAATCTTTGGAAAAACCAATGTTCATCCACTTCAAGGTATCATCACTGACTAACATGAATTTTCAATTCCTTGGATTAGAGCTGCGACGAATTTTAAAATATTCTAAGCACTGAACAATTAACTTAGAGAGAATGGCTGGATACATGACTATCTAAGCCTTCAAGTTTCCATTCTTAATATTCTCAATCATAATGAGAATATGTTTAACGTGATTGATCTTCCTTTGGTTCACCAAGAAATCTAAGATAAACATGCCACTCTTCTTCAAGGGGTCCCTGTCACCTTTTCTCAGAATAATAAATCCTTGAATCCATAATTCAAGGATCCGATTATTTTTAGAGAGGTGAGAAATCTTCAAAGTCTTGATATCTGTAAGACCAAGGCACTCTATAGCTTTCACCTTGACAAAACCTCCCTGAACATTCGACAACTTATGAGAACAAAACTCAACTTCTCCTTTAAAAGGAATACCAACCAAACTAGTTGCCTTAGTATATTAAAGAGCATAATTCTTTCCATAGATCTTGAATGAAAATTTTTCTCTACCTTCTTCATTGAATAAATTGGCTGATTCATTAAATTCAACAAGAAAGTTCAGATATACTACATCTTGAGCCCCTGTATTCGATACGCAAACACTCTCCCATCCATTCAGCTTAATGTTCTTCGAGATGATGGAATCATACTTATCAAAGAAGTTTGGATGCACCAACATTTATCTATACACCTACCACTCCGATATTGGCTTGACAATAGACATATCTTTCTAAGAATATTCTTCTACAGACATTCATATTTTAGAAACCCCATAAAATTCAGAATGATCTTATATTAAGGGTCAGAACTTCAGCACGCGAGAGATTGAGATTCGATGTAGGACAACCCTTCGGGGGTCCTTTGTATAGGTGTTTGAAATGACTATTGAGCTTTCTTGCTCAATCCAATGGCTGAAAATCCTTCTGATCAGATCTGATGGTTGATAAGATAGCCTCAAGGAAAACATGGATCCAGTCTTTTGAGGTTTTTAAAGAAAAGCATTCAGATTTAAGGAAAAGAGAATCTAAAAAAAATTAAAAAACATACCAGAAATTAAATGATGATTATGAAAAATTAAGAAAGGAAACATACCTTTCAGATTTCCAGGAATATTATTTGTATTAAAGAAAATTCTTCTTGAAGAACTTCAGATTCTGAAAAATTGACTATGAAAAATTTGAATATCTCACTATGAAAAATTTCCATTATGAAAAAAACATAGCAAATCTTCAATAAAAAAATTTAGAAAAACTTCATTATGAAAAATTTTATAAAATATTCATCAGAAAAATTTAGAAAATCTATCTACAAAATTTTTTTAGAAAAAATGCCTATGAGAATTTTTTAGAAAAAATTAACTACGAAAAATTTTAGAAAAAATGACTGAAATTTTTTTTAGGAAAACTCACTACGAAAAAATTTACAGAAAAAACTAACTATGAAAATTTTTAGAAAAACTAACTACGAAAAATTTTAGAAAAATGACTACGTAAAATTTTAGAAAAACTGACTATGAAATTTTTTTTTGGAAAACTGACTATGAAATTTTTTTTAAAAACTGACTACGAAAAGTTTTAGAAAAACTGACTACAAAAAATTTTAGAAAAAATAACTATGAAAAATTTTAAGAAAAAATGACTATGAAAAAAAAATTAGAAAAAAAGACTACGAAAATTTTAAAAAAAAATTGACTATGAAAATTTTTAGATATCTAACAAAAAAATGTACTCCCCCTATGAAAATGAGTTTATTACTATAAGGAGATTGATTTCAACAGGAAGTTAATAAATATTATTACCTTACAGTTATCATTCATAACTTCTGTTTAATGTATTTAAATCTATCAGAGGGTAAAGATTTTGTGAAAATATCATCAAGTTGATCTTGTGTTCCAATAAATTGAAGAATGATATCTCCCTTTTGTGTTTGGTCCCTAAGAACATGATGCCTAATATCTATGTGTTTTTCATGAGAGTGATGTGTAGTTTTTTTTAAATCAATGGAACTTGTATTATCACGTAGAATTTGTGGTTTGGTAAAACTCATACTATAGTCTATGAGTGTGTGTTGCATCCACAACACTTGAGCACAACAACTTCCAGCTCCTACATATTCAGCTTCAACAGTGGAAAGTGATACTGAGTGTTTCTTCTTTCATGAACAAGAAACTAATGAATCTTCTAAGAAATGACAAGTTCCAGATGTACTTTTTCTATCCATTCTACATCCACCAAAGTCAGCATCTAAACAACTTTTTAGAACAAAATCATTTCTAGAATTATAAAATAGTCCAAGATCCATGGTTCCCGTAAAGTAGAAAAGAATTATTTTCACTACCTTTAAATGAGATTCCTCATGATTGGATTAATATCTTACACATAAGAATACTAAAAACATTAAGTCTAGATGACTGGCTATCAAGTAAAGTAGACTTCCTATCATACCTCTAAGAGATGTTTGATCTACTAGTTTCCAAGCATCATCAAGATCAAGTGAATTTGAGGTACCAATGGGAGTACTTATACTTTTAGTGTTGTCATATCCATACTTTTTAATAATATATTTAATATACTTATATTGGGATATATAGATTCCTTATAGTTTTTGAAAAAATTGAAAACCAAGGAAAAAGGTTGACTCACCCATCATACTCATTTCAAACTCAGATTTCGTTAGATCCACAAAGTAATCAGTTAAAGATTGCTGATTTGAACCAAATATAATGTTATCAACATAAATTTGAACAATCAATACATTTTTCTTATCTTTCTTTATAAAAATATTTGGATCTGCATTTCCCTTAACATAATTATTTTGAAGAAAAAATCATGTAAGTCTATCATACCAAGCTCGAGGGGCTTGCTTAAGTCCATACAAAGCTTTGGTAAGTTTAAAAACATGTTCAGGATGTTTTGTATCTTAAAAACCAGGAGGTTGTTCAACAAAAACTTCCTCTTGAACATAACCATTAGGGAAACCACATTTCACATCCATTTGAAAAAGTCTAAAATTGAAGAATGCTGCAAAGTCAAGTAAAATATGAATAGATTCAAGTCTAGATACTGGAGAATAGGTTTCTTCATAGTATATTCCTTCTTGTTGATTATAGCCTTTAGCAAATAATATAGCTTCATTTCTTACTATGATTCCATTTTAATCACACTTATTTCTAAAAACCCATTTTACTCCAATAACAGAAGTTTCTTAGGTCTTTCAACCAAGGCACAAACTTTTTTCCTTTTGAATTCATTAAGTTCAACTTGCATAGCTTTTATCCAATCATCATAACCTAAAGTTTCAACAGTGCTTTTTTGGTTCTAATTGGGAAAGGAATGCTAGATGTTCTACTTCATTTCTTAAGGAACTTCTAGTCCTTACTGGTTGATTTACATCACTAATGATACTATCACTAGGATGATTCTTAAGAAACAACTGATTTGGGTTTTGTAAAACCTTTTCATCAATATAGGGTAGGAAATATTCTAGGGTAAATGTTTTAGAAATATCTTCTTGGAAATTTTCCTTATCAGAAGGATCTTCTATCAAGGGTTAATAATCAGTTTTAGAAAACACATCTGAAGATGTATCTTGGGGTTGTTTAAAAACAAAGGGATTAGTTTCATCAAATTTGACATGTACTGTTTCTTCAATAGTACAAGTATTTTTATTGAAAACTCTATAGGCCTTAGAAGTTGTGGAGTAGCCTAGGAAAATTCCTTCATCAGATTTTAGTGAGAATTTGTGTAGATTATCTTTATTATTCAGAATGAATACCTTGAAACCAAAAACCTTGATGTAGGAAAGTCTAGGTTTTCTACCATTCCATAAATCATAAGGAGTTTTATCAAGAAAAGTTCTAATCAAAACTTGATTTATAGTATAACAAGCAGTACATACAGCTTCATCCCAAAACAACTTTTCTACTGAATACTCACTCAACATGGTTCTTGTTATCTCTTCAAGAATTCTATTTCTTCTTTCAACAAACCCATTTTTTTAGGTGTTTTGGGAGCTGAGAAGTTATGAGTAATGCCTTTTCTACTACAAAAAGTTTCAAAATTAGAATTATGAAATTATCATTCATGATTACTATGAATAGTTATCAAAGAAAGGTTTTTCTCATTTTTAACTTGGGCTCTAAAACTTTTGAATTATGAAAAATATTCAGACTTCTTTCTAGAAAATAGACCAACATAAATATAGTGTAATCATCAACTAAGACAAATACATAATACTTGCCTCCAATGCTTCTAGTTTGTGTTGTTCCAAAAAGATCCATGTGCACTAACTGTAATGCATCAGTAGTTGAGATTTCACCGACTAATTTAAAAATTAATTTATGTTTCTTTCCATATTGACAAGGATCTCAAACTTTTGAAGAATCAAATCTAAGCTCTGGTAGATCCTTAACTAATCTTTTCTTAGAGAGTTTTCAGAGGTTCCTAAGGTTACAGTTTCATAACCTTCTATGCCACAACCAAGAATGATCTTCCATTTCACTAAGCCAAGGTAGTTCTTGGCTTCTAAGGTCTTCTAAGTTTTGTGTGTATACATTCTCTTGCCTATGGTCAGAAAGAATAAACTCTTCCTTGGAATAGTGTACTAAGAACTTTTTATTTCTAAAATTCACAAGATATCCTTAATAAAATAATTGAATTATGCTAATGAGGTTGTTCCTAAGACCCTTAACAAATAAAAAATTTGTAATCAAAGTTTTTTCAAGAAGAACAATGTTACCTATACCAATAATTTCTCCCTGAGCATTATCTCAGAAAGTTACTTTTCCTCCTTTTGTCTTGATAATCTTTTCAAAGTAGTTTTTTTTACCAGTCATATGTCAGGAACATCCACTATCCATGTACCAGGTATTTCTGTTGTTAACTTATCTATTTTCCTGAAAATAAGAGTGTTAGACATTCGGAATCCAAATTTTCTTTTATCCGGAAACTTCAAAAAGAAAAATCTTGGGCACCCACATTTTCTTTGAAAAATAGGATTTATGAAAACCTAGAGACTAAGTTTTGTTTAAGTAATAATTTTTTTCCAATGTCCACCACACTGACAATTTGTGTAGAAATGATTAATTTGAGGAACAAAATAATTGTTACTAAAAATCAGTTTAGAACTAGTATAGCCAAATCCAGAATTATTCCTTAGAGGTCGGATTTGATAATACATCTTATCAAAATATTCCTTACCTAAGGTAAAGTTTGAAAAACAATTCCTTAAGGAAAAAATTTCATATTTCAGTTTGATAACTAAGTTCTTGTCTTCAAAAATATTATCTTTAGAACTAGAGTTAGGCTCGAAAACATTTTTCTTAGAAATTACATTTTCTAGATCCTTAGAAAGTTTATCCTTCTCAGAATTTACTTCCACAAGGTTTTTTTAAATACCATCAAAGTCAAGGGTTTTCTTATCAAGATAGTTAGAAATATCTGATATTTCCTTAGTAAGAATAGTATTCCTAGAATTTTCCTTATCATGATTTTTCTTGAGTTTTGAATTCTCATTCTCAAGGACATTAGAAAACCTAGAAACTTCTTCATAGGTAGGTAAAATATTATCTTCATCAGAAGAAGATTCTTCATCAGAAGATTCATAATATTTATCATTACTATAATTTTCATTTAAAGAAACATTGGACATAGATTCAGCATTGTGTACCTTAGCCATTAATCAATGATTTTCAATAGGTAGTCTGACTATTAGACAAAGATTATTCTGTCCAAAAGATTTATAATCTGATAATTCATCTGAAGAGTCACCACCATTGGCACTCCAAGTGTCATAGGCTTTCAAAACTTTCTTCACTTTAGATTTTTAGTACTTCTTTCTGTTTCTCTCAGAATGCTTTTCCATTCTTTCTTTCCTCTTAAGCATAGGACAATCAGGCCGTATATGTCCAACTCTCTTGCATTCATAACATGTGACTTCTGAGCCTTTATTATCTTTCCTTTCTTTCTTCTTGTATCTGGATTTAAAGTTATTTTGTCCAACAATCTTGTTCATCCTTAGAGCAAGATTGGCTAGTTCATTTTCTGAAGATTCACTTCCACTAGATTCAGATTGGGTAACAACCTTCTTATATTTGGATATAGTAACTATCTCATGAGTCTTATCTTTCATATAATTAGAATTTGTAGTAAAAGAAACACTGCCATTACTATTCTTCTTCTTTAGATTATCAACATCTCTCTTCATTCTAGTCTCATGTTGAAGAAGAGTTCCAAAAAGTTCATCAAGAGAAATCTGAGTAACTTTTCTATTCTCATCTATAGCTGTCCACTTAGATTCCCACTCATTCGGTATGATTTCTATGATTTTATCCACAAGAGCTTCATCATCTAATCCTTTCTCACCCACATATTATAAAATATTAACGATATTCATAAATATTTGTTGCACCATACATATGGATTATCCATAAGGAAATAAAAAACAATGATATTAAGCTCTGAGCATGGCTCTTCTAGTTTCAATAACTTTCGAAGTTCCAAAGTGTCTAACTTCAAGTTTCATCCAAATACAATTTTCTGCTTCACAAGATGAAATATGGATATATATATTTCTATTCATAGAACAAAGAAATGTATTTTGTACCTTATAATTTAGCTGATATTCATGCTTTTCTTGATTTGTGAAAGTACTAACTTCCTTGTCAGGGATTTTATATCCTCCAGTAAGCATAAAAAAATTATCTACTCCAGTATTGATAATAAATGTCTTCATGGGATATCTCCAATATTCATAATCATTCCCATAAAAGATAGGTGATCGTGTTGGATATAGTTTTTCAATGGAACCAACATTGATTCCTATCATCTTAAAGAAAACTATCTCCACACAAACTTGTTAGTAGTAAGGTTAAGTAATCAAGGAAAAATATTCCTCAGTAAGGAAAAAAGCATAACAATGAAAAAATTGAGCAAGGAAAACATATATGTGAATATTAGTATTTCAGAGATCGGCTCTGATACTAATTGTTGAATTGGTTTAGGGTATGGGGTCACCTCCTCTGATACCAATTTTTGAGATGGTGCGTGTAGTAAGATATACTCTAAAATACCAAATGTAGGATCGAAATAATATAGATACTGAATGAAGTATCTAATGATGCTCAAAATACAAGAGTGGGTTAATTGTATACTTTAAAAAATTCCTTTGGAACTTTTAAATATGGTTATGTTTAATAGGTTTAAGCAAAGTAATTTACAAAACCTCTGGTTCTACACACTTTCTAGATTCCAAAAATATGATTTCGAGAAAGTGATTCCAGAAAAGTGGTTATGGAAATGAAACTTAATGAAAGTTTACAAAGATAAATATTCTACCTTAAAGCGTATATAATCTCACAAAATCAGAGTATAAAAGTATAAGGAAGTATAAGATGGTTATACTTTCCTCAATAATCAAAATGTAGTGGAAAACTTGAAACAAACAAGTAACAAGTAATAAATCTTTTAACCCAAAGAGAAGGGTATCCAACAACCTTGGATAAAGGTCCCTTGATTTATACTTTCAAGAAATTATGTCTTACCCACACTAGGGTAATCCCTCAATATGAAGACCAGACTCTGTCTTTCCATCCCCGCAAGCCCTCAACTTTAAGTTAGTAGGAACCTTTGTCTTCCTATCCCCAGAATCCCTTGAATGTACTCTGTAACATTCGGAGTCGCACTAAGAAAATATGAATAAGAAGTTTAGTATGCACTAAGCATGAGAGTCTCTCTCTAGAAATCACTTCAACAGCATGTAATCTTTAGATTCATAGAACTTGTTATGATATCTTTCAAATGAGCTCCTATTTATAGGCACAACTCTAACGGTCAGCTCCCTCCTCCAACGGTCATATTTCCCCTTGAATTTCAGAGGGACCTGTACATGTCTCACTCAAACAACAGTTAGTTAGTAACTGAAGGCACGACATCATTTCATCACTATATCAAGGATAAGAAAAATAAGGTTTCTTGAACAAATTCATTTTTCAGAGTCTAAGAAAAAATAAAAGTTTGGAATCTAACAAAAAACTATTCAGAGTCTAATACATGGATATTCGTATTATATTTATCAAGGAATTCAGAGTTAGAATTCTATAAACTTGAGAGTCTGAATTTATAAGAATTCGGAGTCTGGGTTTATATGAATTTGGAGTCTGAACTCATAAAGATTCGGAGTCTGAATTCAGTAGAATTTGGAGTCTGATTTTGCAAGAGTTCGGAGTCTGAGCTCATAAGAATTCAGAGTCTAATCTTGTAAGAGTTCGGAGTCTGAGTTCATAGGAATTCGAAGTCTGAAATTAGAAGAGTTTGGAGTCTGAATTCAGAGAACTCGGAGTCATAACTCATAAGAGTTCGGAGTCTGAATTCAGAGAACTCAGAACCTGAATTCGAATCCTGTAAACAGAACGATCTATATATAAGTATTCTATTATTCCGATGTTTTTAGATATAAAACTGAATTGTATACTTAGAGATAAAATTAACAATGAAAAACATGGTAAGGATAAATTTCCTTGGGGAAGGAAAATTTTCCTTATGAAAGTAAAACATTTTAACTTAAGATAAGGTGTTTGTGATTTTCAAAACATGAGGAATGGTAAAGTCATAAGGAAACCATATTGACTCAACAATCTCTCTAAACATGAAGGAATGGAAAATTCATAAGTAAACATTATTGACTCAATAATAAAATGAATAATTATTTCTAAAATAATGAAAAATAATTAAAATTTCATTTATGAAAAAAAAAGAAACAATAGAAGAAAAAACATACATAATTCATTATGATTTCTTATCATGATAGTGGATCCTTTTCATTTATTTGGAAAAATTGGGTGGTTTCATTTTCATAGATATGTATTTTCATTGATATTTTTTTCTATCATGCATTATGCTTCAATGGTAACCACATTTTTTAGCCTGAATGTTTTTTATAATTACCTATAAACCCATAAATCAAATTCATATGATCCTTAATGTAGATTTCTCATGATTAATGGTGAAATTTTTATTTATAGGGTGGAGATTTTAGATTCATTACAATCCTATGGTTAAGATAGTGCACTCGATTCATGATCATAAATTGAGTAAAAAATTTACCTTGAATGATTATGGAAAATAATTTAAAGTGATATAGATCAAAATTTGAATGAATATTAATAACGAAATAAAATATTTGAATGTAAATTAAAATTTTATTATCATATAAATAGGTAAAGTAAAATACATTATTGATTGGTTCCTTTCAAAAGTTAGTAGTTGAAGATATTATTTCTGTGATTATTAAAAAAAATCGTGTTGATAATTGTTTAGATTTTTATAAAGGTATTTAAATTTTGGTAGGATGGGTGTTACTTTATTATTGAGTGGATATGTGTTCTTGATGATGATTAAGGTTCTATGTGTGGGGTATTTGATATCTATAATTCGTGAATCTATTTTTGAAATTTAAATTCACTATATTTATTAATAAATTGATAATTCATACCTAATTTCAAGTCATTATGATATGTTTTGGAAGAGAAAATATTTAACTTGGTGGTTAAATAATTATGGATTAAGAAGCATAAAAATAGAAAATTATAGGAGTAAAATAAATACACCAACATTTTCCAGCCATAAGAGATCGGTTCAGCCACTTTAAGGCAGTTGGTTGATCATGATTGTAGTTGACTTGGGTAGGAGAGAGAGTAGTAGTAGAAGGACAAAGTTAGTGAGAGAGGAATAGAGGAGAGCCCAGCTTGGGATGACGTTGGGCATGAGGACTAGTACAGGCCAATACTAATGGTTCTCATTAATCATGTACATACCACATCTTGGTATATAAACAAGATCACTCCTATATAAACCTTTAAAGAAGGGAAGCATTTTATATGAGGTGTCTGTACACTTAATGAAACAGTGGCATCCCTACCTTTTTCCCCACACACTAGGGATTATATTATCATGATATGTATACATAGAGTAAGAGACACCATGGGAACTTAGGCAAGACCTTGTTGGAAGGCAATCGATGCCATCAAATCTAAGGTAGATCCCAACACTAAGCCAAAGGGGCTTTATAAGGGAAATGATTCTACAATGGAGTTAAGCACTAAGAATCTTAGGGTCAAGACATCACCCCACTATAGAGTTGTAAATCACTATGGGATAATGTAGAATATTTTAGACACCATGGGATTCATGAAATGGAATATGATGAATATTTATGATGTGTTCACACTATGGTGCATGTGGTCATTTTGTGAGAAGTGTGTATGGGTCATTGGAGAGTTTGTAGAAGTCACTACCTTTTTAAAATTTTTAAGGAAAAAATTCTAACACCACATTGGTTTGTTTAATTCCATGAAGATAATGGAAAGTTATGATATTTATAATTAAGGTTTTAGTGAGAAACTTTCAGGTAGTGATGGGTTTTATTCATGTCATAACTATAGTAACAGATGTGAGGCATATTTATGGATTTTTTTCCATGATACAAGTACTTGAGTTCATGGTGAATCCATAAAGGTTCATGAAAACCCAATTAGAGTGTACATAAAATATTTACCATGAATTAATGTTCATTCCATGAGTGAAAAATATAAATAGATACTAAATCTCATTTATCCTCGCTCTTTATACATTTTTTCATATATTCTTTGGATGGGATATAATAAATATCCCATGAAGGTTTCTATTTTATATCCTAGTAATTTGAGTTTGATTTAGAGAGATAAATATAAGGTGAGACATATAAAATTATTATTGAGGGTTACCATGAAGATAGATATTTGTTTGTCTATAAATAAAGTATTCTTCTTTCTATAGTGGATAAATGCATTGGGTTCTGGAGGAGTATGAACCTAGAGTTTCACTCTTAATATTGGGTTTTCTACTAGAGTTTTTTTTACATTTAAATTTACACAATCTCATGACTAGCATGAGGGGTGAGTTTTCTTAGTGCCAAGTGAGTAAGGAAGGGGGTTTTATTTAGTGGAGTTCACTTTTATGAATAATACGAGTTTTGATTATGTGTTTATTATTTATTTTTCTATCCCTTATACATTCATTAGAAATAACCATGGTTTAAGAGTGATGGATTGTTTTTAATGCATTACATGAATACCTTGAGTAATTAATGTCCATTTTTGGGTTAGGGTAGTTGGGTTTAAATATGGTTTTAGGGTACCATTATCACAAATTAACTAAAGTAATTTACTATAAGAAAATGGATGGTTTTTGAGTTAGAGAGTGATGACCCAGACCAAAGAATTTATTAAACCCAATTCTAATGAAAACTTGGTCAATCTTAGACCTTTTAACTCTACTATTTCATGAACTTTTAATTACTACACCGAGTATATTCCCTCTAGATTAAAGTTTCCAATTATATTATTTTAGAAACATCCCTAATTTTCTAAGTGATTTTTAAAATCATCCTTATGGTTTAGACCTCATACTTCCATGTGCTATACCCTTATTAGTCATTATTAATGAGATTAAAAATATGATTTATATACTAGTATCTGATAGGAATTAATGAAACCTTGTGGGATGACTAGTTGTTTCGATATGTGGGACCTCAAGATATTGAATGCTTACATAAATGAGAGAAAATATAAAAAAATGAAATAATAATTCAATGGTTTATATGTTTTGAAAATAATACCTACATATATAGTGAGGAAAAATAATTTTTACTCTATTAGGGATTCAAAATTATAGAGAAATAAAATAAACTTGGAAACCCTATCTTGAGTATGACTGTATAAAGTGATATGGTGCTATAGTATTCCACTTTGCTATAATACCCTAACATGTATATTAATTTTTTGGCTATAGTAACTCACATCAGTATGTTCTACAATCATATAGTAATATGTGTCGATGTATATTTTTAGCTCTATTATAATGGTCAGACTTTCTATAAAAGGCATGGATCCAGTGTTCATTACAGTCTATTAGTAGTTTGTCCACCATCATTTAATTGATTGGGATCCACAATTCCAATATCATCATCACCTCCAGAGACCAATAATATATCTATTTATTTTATTAATTAATTAAGGATGTTCTTTAAAAAATTTATTCAAGTACACAACTTGGCATATATGATATCTCATACATTGGAAACATAAGGAAACTTATATGTGTTTCTTATTTCTAACTATTTACAAGGAAATTGATTATTTGTAAGACTCATTACAAAAAATAATAATAAAATCCCTTCTTGGATTTCTCCATACTAAACCTATTCAACACTATAGAAATGTAAGTGTTTTTTTAATAAAACTATGATTTTAAATCTATATCTATAGAATTCAATACCCAATGTGTAGGATTCTTCACCAATGTACTTCATTGAAAATTACTTTCCCAAAGATAGCTTTACAGAATATAAAACTGGGATATAATGTTTAATGAGAAATATGAAATCTAGATACAACACTAAAAATATTCCAAGACTCCCACTAACCTACTTGTATACACAATAATCATCCATGTTCTTGATGAAACCAAACTTTTTGATTATATCATCAAACCGTACATTCCATATTTCATAAGTTTACTTTAGTATATAAATAGAAACCTATAACTCATATACCTTAGCATCATCATATATAACATCAAAAACATCAAGTTATATTATATACACATCCTTCACTAAATTCACATTAAATAAAGAATTTTTGAAATTTGTTGAATATATGTCATAATTTTAATGAGTTGTTACAGAAAGGAATATATGAATAGAATTTATCATCACTTCTCATGAAAAGTTATCATCATAGCCAATACCATGAATTTATTTATAAAACTTTTCTACTATGTGAAATTTATAGGAATGTACACATCTATAAATTTCATTTTTCTTGCAGAAAACTCACTTAAACCCTGTGAGAATCACCCCTTCAGGTGCTTCCAATAAGTTATAAACTTAGTTAGTGTACATGGATTTTATCCCAAATATCATGGCCTTTACATATTTTTTGAATTCCAAATAGTCAATGACCTATCTATGGGTAGTAGGTTCATTATTTATGGACATTACATCATTATTTTCTATAAGAAATATGTATCTCTTATGCTCTTGATGAATCCTATATAACCTTTGAGGTTTTGTTGTAATCTGGGTTGGTTCTATTTTAATAACATCCTATGGAACCAGATCAACTTATATCCTAGGGACCACACCTATTTATTATTTTTGAAGTTATTCGAGTTATATTTTCCTCCCATTGACTCTTTGATCGATATATTCCTTCTCGGTAAAAATACCAGTTTGGGCCAAAACATGGTATGTTCTATAATATTTTAGATATAATATCCCTTAATTTCCCTCGGATAACTTACAAATAATAAAATTTATAACTTACGTGTAAATTTATCAAAAAAATTATCTTATGTATTATATATAACCAAAAATACTCATAAAATAAAAATCGGGACACCTCTCAGTCTATATCTCATATGGTGACTTTATGACTATTTTTGATAGAATACAGTTATATAGAAATGAAGCAATTTTCATAGAATATCCCCAAAATGATATATCAAGTCACACTTATCCATATCAATCAAACCATGTATAACAAGGTATTATTCCTCCTCTCAAACACACCATTCCATTATGGTGTTTTATAAGTAATGATTTGTGAAACAATTCTATAATTACTCAAATGATCATAAAATTTCTAGCTTAAGTATTCAAAACCCCAATTTGATCAAACAATATTAAAATTTTTTCCTAGTTTATTTTATATTTCATTCATGAACATATTTAACATTTCAAATGTTTAAAACTTGTGTCTTATATAAAACATATGACCATATTAACTAAGGTCATCAGAAAATATTTTAAAGTACATATATCAACCACTTTTTTGTGTACTCATCAGTCTACATTCATAATTATTTATTAGGTTTAATAGTCCATTATCCCTCTCATAATTTCTATTAATATGTTCTTTTTTCATTTTTCCTAACAAAAAATATTTACATTTATCAAGTCATTCAAAATTATATAAGTCTAATAATCCATATCTATGGAGTTTTTGGATTTATTACACATTTATATTCTCAAGGTAACAATGCAAAAGATATGTGGAATTCTAATTAAATACCATGACCTTATATTGAATGTTATAAACCAAATTATCCATATCAATAATGTATAACTATTCACCATTTCTCCAATTCCATAAAACACTTCATTCATATATATATATAATAACTCTTATTCTTAACATGAAAGAAAATCAATTCCTTTCTAAACAAGATATAAAAATAAAATTTCTACTTAAATTATAAAATTTTACACTTTTTATGATGGAACATTTGTGAAAAATGATATCTTTATCACAAAAATTAGTTTTCATGATAGGTTTTTGTGAAGGATAAAAATTTCATTGAATTTTTTTATTAGTGACGAGTTACTAAGAAAAAAATTTAAATCCATCACAAATAGTTTTTGGGAACCTACATGTTTGGTGGAAGGATAGACTTATTTGTAATAAAATAAATTTATCCATCATAATAAGAAATTATTTTTGATAGAATATCCAATGAATCATAAAAACATATTATATATGATTAGTTAATAAGGTGGTGAATTATTTCAGGTGGACACTATCCATCACAAATAATTTTCATAAAAGAAGGAAAATTAAATATGGTGGTGACTATTTACAATGTATTTTTCATCTGTTATGAATAACCCTTTCCATCATAAATACTCATTAAAAATAATTTGATGGTATATTATTTATGATAGATTAGTCCATCATAAATGATCAACATGAAAACAATGATTATATATGTCACACACCCAGTCATTATCCTTCATAATTTTTTTGTTATTCTTTCATTTTCCCTCAGAAAAAAGTTCATATGGTTCGGATCTATCATTCGAGATCCAAAGTCTATCATTTACTTTAAAATTTTATTTTATAAATTTATTAGTTAGATGTTTCTTTTCTATTTTTTGTTATTATATAATTTTTAAATAGTTTTTATTTAATTAGTTTGTTGTTAGTAGTTTTATGTATTAAGGTTTATAATTTAAATTCATAAAACATTAATATAATTTAAAATATATAATTATTAGTTCTTATTGAATTCATATTACACTTAATAAATAGTGATAATATTGTAGAATTTTAAAAATTAGTTATTTTTGGTCATCATCTTATTAATAATTTTTATTTAATTATTTTAGTGTCAATAGTTTAATTTATTAAGTTTTATAATATGAAAATAATAACACATTATTATAATTTAAAAAATATAATTATGTAAAATTATTAAATAAATATTTAATTTAATAAATGATATTATTATTATAAATTTCTTTTTGTTAATTTTAATGCACAAAAATCATACAAGAAAGATTATTAAATAAAAAATTATAATTATAAATTATAAATTATAAAATCTAATAAAATTATTTCCATAAAAAAACAAAAAAATAGAGCAATAAAAAATTAGTATTTTTTTGAAAATAGTTATGTATAATGATTAAAAAAATTAATTATAAGAATATAATAAATAATTATTTATAATAAATTAACAAAAACTAATTAAATAATTAAAAATCAATATAAAATTATAAAAATAAGTTTAAATTAGAAAAAAAAAATACAAATAATTAAATAATTATTATTATTATTGAAAAAATAAAATTTATTATAGATTAGTAAAAAATATTAACATAAATTAAAATATAATTAAAAATAATACTTATAATAAATTAATACAAATTCTTTTTTAAAAAAATAAAAATTATAATTAGTAATAATTATTCAGTTAATATTTTGGTAAATAAATAGTAATATTATCAGAAATTACTAAACATTAATTTATATCAATAAAAATTATTAAAAATGGTTACTTTTACTAATAAGAAGTGGTCAAGCCCCTTTATTAATAAAAAAGAGAATGAAAGAATGGGGATAATCCAAAAAAATACCCTTAGTCCAGAATAACTAAAAAAATAAGCAATAGTACCCAATAGGAAAGCATCAAAAAGTACTCCTAGAGAGGATAGCCATGAATATTTGTATGAATGTTAATGCTTCTTGTATAATCCATTTTGAGATCAAAGATTTGTATGGTGATAAGACCCATAACCCATTCCCCCTCCCCTCTATGAAGATTTCATCCATATCTCTATGTTTTATCCCTTTTCCATGTATTCATATAATCATCACACTCTACCACCTTATAGGAAATAGTTTCCTGCATAGACAACTCATTTTTCTTTCCATTAGGATCACCCTCAGGAAGTTAAATATCCTCCATTATAGACTTTCTAGAGCCTTTCTCATCACTTTCCTTCCCTAAATGAACACTGATCTAAGCCTTGTCAAGGGATTCACTTAGAAGGAAAAGAACTGATACGAAAAAGATGGGAGTTCTCGCAGCGTTCTCCAATGGGCGTCTGGAAAACCTAATCCGCTTTACTGATCGGCGTTGAGATTCTCTAATGGATGGCTTTGATCCGGCATGGGATCTTTCTTCCTCTCCCCCTCCTACTCCTCTGGATCCTGGCTCATCTAAATTTGAAGTGGGAAGCCTCGAAATCCCTCTTCGCTCTTTACCAATCTCCTTCCGCGATGCCTTGAAAGGATCGGATCTCAGTAGCGTGAAGGATTTCAAGCAGTCACTCTTCAAAAAGCTCGAAGATGGTGGTTACTTAGTTGACGCAGATCCAGAATCCCTGAAACAAAGGGAGCATCTATTCAAACACTCAGTTCTTGGCCGAGTCTCTTACAACACAGGTGACCGGCCTTGGCCCCTCTTCGAGCTTAAGAACCGGATTGCTCACTGTTGGGGCTCATCAAAATGGAAGATGGTTCCCATTGGTAAAGGTTACTATCACACCTTCTTTAGCACTCAAGGTGAGCTTGATCAGGTATGGAAAATGGGTAATTTACAGCTCAATTCGGGATTTCTTAGACTGTCAGACTGGGATACTTCTTTTAACCCATTCACACACAAAAATCATATGGCACATGTATGGGTTATAATTCATGGACTTAATTGGTTTTACTGGAACCCAAAGATCCTGAATGACATTGCTTCCTGCATAGGATCCCCCATTAAGATTGATCATATAACTTTGAATGGGGATCTTGGTCTCTATGCTAGATTAATGGTGGAAGTTAATTTGGCATGTGAGCTCCCAACTAATATAGGCTTTAATGCTCCTGACAATAGAGTTGAACTTAGCATTGAATATGAAAAAAAATCACCCTTTTGTGAAGTATGCAAACTGATTGGTTATAAATATGCTAATTGCAGGGTGGTCCGGAAACAAATGGACCACACAACTATTAATGACTGGCAGGACCCTAAACATTCCAAGAAAGGGAAGAAAATCATAGAAAAAACTGGGCTTCCTGAGAAAAAACAAGACATTTGGGTTAAAAAAGATAATGTCCCCACAACCTTGGATGGTAAATCCTGGGGGGATTTGGTTGAGGAGGAAGAGGCCAATAAAAGGGAAGATAACACTGTTATTGGATGTCAAAAAATAGTTAATGAAAGTGATAGTAATAACCTTAACATAATCAATCCCAACACTACTCCTAATTCAGTTAATATTGCTTCCATTTCTGGTAAATCTACTTTGAATGAGATTGATTGTAGGGACTTAGATACCTCAGTGCCTTCAGTGCTGAATGGTCCCTCTGATGTCTCTAAGAAGAGTCAAAGTGGCATGGAAAAGGTTTTAGATCCAGGTATTTCTGTTCTGCACACTTCTATTTCTAAGTCCTGTCCTCCTGTTTTTGTAAATCCTACAATAGAGTCCTATGATCCTAATGTTGATACTATTGATAATACTACTGCACACAGCATCACACACACGTCTGTTCCTATCCCTATTCCTCATAATGAGTCAGCTACTGTTAACAGAGGAGTGTCCAACCCACCTGTTGGCATACAGAACTCAGTTGTGTTCCAACATCACAAATCTGTTCAGATAACTACCACTCCTACTCCTATAACCACTGTTTGTGTTGATACTAATAACATTGTTAATTATTTTATGTCACACAACATCTCACACACTTCTCCTGTTGTTACTCTTCTGCAACCTGAGTTTGCTCAAGCTCCTGCTTCCTGTTTGGACAACAGGCTATTTCCCAGCCCCTCTATTGACAAACAGAACTATGATATGTCTCAACCTCATCCTACTACCTCCTCTTCCATTTCTATTCCCTTGAAACCTGAGGATTTCACTGAAAATAATGTGAAATCCTCAGCCAATCCTGACAAGACAGCAGCTGGAAATTGTCACCCCCTGCTCAAGTTGCTGTTTTGGACCATGACCAGACCAGTTCCTCTATTGCTTCTCCCCCTACTTTGGATTACAGGCTGGTTTCCAGCCCTTCTATTGCAAAACAGAACACTGAAATGCCTCAACCTCACCCTATTATTTCTATTCCCACCCTTGAACCCTTGAAACCTGAGGATTACACTATCAATCTACCCAAAAATGATGTGAAATCCCCAGTTAATTCTGAACCTGTACAGACAGTAGCTGGAAACCCCCCTGCTCAGGTTACTATTTTGGTTCATAACTAGACCATTTCTCCTATAAATTCTCCTCCTGTTCTGTCTAATCCAGTTCAAGGTTCAACAGATTCTAATCTTTCTCTGGTTGTATTAGAAATAACTACTTCAATTGAACACAACACTACTCATGGAGCCATGAGTGATACCCCCATGGACAGTACTGTCAATACTCCTATTCCTGAACATAGTTCAAATTCTGTTTTGAAAACAAATGCTCTTAAAAGTTCTGAAACTTATGATAACAAACATAAACCTGCTTCCTCCCTTATGGTCACACGATCCAAAGGGAAGAAGGGTTCTGGAAAATCAAAAAAAAAAGAAGGGTTCTAACCCAAAACATAAATAATTATGAATCTTCTTTATTGGAATTTTTAGGGAGTGGCTAACAAGGATACCTTCACAACTCTTAGGAGGTTTTTAAACAACCATAAGCCCCATATCTTTTCCATTTCAGAACCTAAAGTCAATTTTAATATAAGCTTCATGAGATTTGGCTCTCTTAACTACAGTTTTCTTAGCTCTTGTTAAAATAGTCCTCAGATGGACTCCATGTGGATATTTTTTCATAATTCCCTTCAGAATATCAACATCTTTAGAATTTCTGAACAGAAACTCACTTGTGATTTCTTATGGAATGGAAGGCACATTTTTTCACTATGGTTTATGCCAGGAATAGATATCAAGATAGAAGAGTTCTATGGCATGAACTTATTGATTTAGCCAATGCTATTACTGATCCTTGGGTATTTATGGGTGATTTCAATGTCATCCTTATCTCTCTTTAAAAAATTGTCCCCTCGCATCTCTCCATATCCTCTAGGGAATTCAGGTCAATAATTGAAAATTGTAGCCTTTTTGAAATATCTCTTGTTGGTGCTAAATATACTTGGTACAGGAAACACTACAACAAAAATGTTTCCAGTAAGCTTGATAGAGATTTTGTTAACATGAAGGCTCTTGATAACTGGGATAAAATATCCAGCGTTACTCTCCCTATACTCAACTCTGATCATCATCCCATCCTTGTTAGCTGCCTTATGAATCATTGTAAGCCTATTCTCCCCTTCAAATTTAATAATGCTTGTTCCACAAACCTGGACTGTGTCACTTTAATCTTTAACACTTGGAACTATATGAATCATCATAATGATTCCTTTGCCTGTTTACATAAATTCAAAATTCTTAAACAGGCCCTTAAAGAATGGTGTAAAAATACGAACTCTCAAATAGATCTTGATATCTCTTATCTTGAAAGTGAGCTTAACAGGGTTCAAATTCAAAATACCAATTCATATTTCAATATGGATCCCCAATTGGAAGCAAGCATTTCCCTCAAACTTAACTCCTTGCTCACTTTTAAGGATGATATTCATAAACAAATGTTTAGGACTAAATGGCTTACAGATGGCGATCGTAATACCAAATTTTACAATTGCCTTCAAAGAATCAGAAAGTTAAATTGTCCTCTTTCTAAGCTTATCCATAATGATTCAATCATAGATTCAGAAGAGGCCATTACGGACCATGTTACCTCTTACTTATATAACATCTTTAACGGCCCGGATATTAATACTGAGCTTAAACCTGACATCATTCCCTTAATGGCGGATGAAAGGGACAATGTAATTCTTTTAAGCATTCCTCTCAACCATGAAATTAAAGACACTATCTTTGGCCTTAATCCAGACAGTTCACCTGGCCCAGATGGGTTCAATAATGGTTTCTTTCAAAAACATTGGGATATTATCCACAATGATGTTCATAAACTTGTCAGGACCTTCTTTATTCATGGATCTTTACCACATGGGATCAATGCTCAATTTTTAACCTTAATTCCCTAGGTTTCAAATTCCTCTTAGATCCATCAATTCAGATCGATTGCCCTGATTAACACTCTTTATAAGATTATTACCAAAATCATTGCGAATAGACTTTCTCCTATTTGTAATAAAATTGTTTCTTGGAATCAATTTGGCTTCATCAAAGGTAGGTCCATTCAAGACTGCATTTGTCTTGCCTCCGAATGTACCAATAGTCTAAATAAAAACACTAGAGGAGGATGTGTGGCTATTAAATTAGATATCAGAAAGGCTTTTGACACCATAGACTGGAATTTTATCTTCAAAGTCTTAAAAAACATTGGGTTTAATGATACCTTTATTGGAAGAATTAAGAATCTTTTTCAATCAGCTTTCATCTCTATTCTCATTAATGGCACTCCTAGAGGTTTTTTTAAATTCTCTAAAGGTGTTAGACAGGGCGACCCCCTTTCTGTCATCCTTTTTGTTATCGTTGAGGATTACCTAAGTAGGCTTCTCAGCAGTCTGGTGGATCAGGGTAAACTTAAGCCTATTCAAGTTACCAGAAACTTAATGGCCCCTACTCATATTTTATATGCTGATGATATTATTCTGTTTCTTAAAGGGGGTCAAAAAAACATTCATGTTTTCAAGAGATCCATAACCCACTATGAGGAAGTTTCTGGTCAAGCTATCTCTTGGAATAAATCTCATATTTTTTTTGGTAAGAACTTTCCGGTTAGAAGAAAATCTACCATTACCACTTATCTGGGTATCAAAGAAGGTCTCTTACCTTTCTCTTATTTAGGTGTTCCTATCTTTTGGGGTAGACCCAAAGTTAGCCACTTTGCTAATATCATAGATCAAATCATTAACCAACTCTCTAATTGGAAGGGTAAATCCCTTTCCATGGCTGGGCGAATATGCTTGGTCAAATCCACCATTGTTTCTAAAATGGTCTACGCCCTCATGATTTATAAATTTCCTATAAGCATCTTCAAAAAAATTAATACTTACATTAAAAATTTTATTTGGACTGGAAGTATTTTTGAAAAGAAGATTGTCACTATCCCTAGGAATTCTTGTTGTAAACCGATTGATAAAGGTGGAGTTGGCATTAAAAATCTAAAGTTGTTCAATAGCTCTCTGCAAGCCCGTCTAACATGGCGTATTATCAATTCTACTTCTAAAGTTTATGATTTTATAAATCATAGATTTCTTCATAAAATTTTAACGGGTAATTCGACTTTCATCAACTCCTCAATCTGGTCTTCTATCAGAGACTCTTACCGTAAGATCATGGAAAATGCTAGATGGATGGTCAGTGCTGATTCTTCCATTAATTTTTGGTGTGACAAATGGTGTGGTAACCCCCTGATCTCTCTGTTACCACCCAATGTCATTCCTGTTGATACTAGTAAGTCCATAAAAGATGTCTTACATTCACATAGACATGACCTCCCTAAACATATTGTGAAGACTATTGATAATTATCCCTTTTCCTCTGATGGGGACTTCCTTGTTTGGGAACCTGCTCCAAATGGTATGCTTGACTCAAAAAAATTTTATAAGCATAACTTTTCTAATGAGGATTATAATTATCTTTGGGTGAGTCATTTCAATAAACCTTGGATTAAACCTTCTAGGCTCACCCTTATTTGGCATATTTCCCATAATAGATTTCCCACTGAAATTATTCTGCAAAATTTCGGCATTCAGCTTTGTTCTAAATGTCACTTGTGTAATCAACATAGGGAGGATGTCGATCATCTTTTTCTTTCTTGTGCCACGGCCTCTGCTTTATGGAATTAAGTTTTTGAATTATTCAATTGTAGATGGATATTAACTGACTTTATTTCTTTGTTTTAAAAAAATTGTATTAGACATGAAGCTTCTTCACAGGTTAAAAATATTTTTATTACGGCTGTGGCGGAACTCCTGCATGAGATCTGGTACGCTAGAAATGATCTCATTCATAATAATCGCTCATTTAGTCTCAATGCAGGAAAATATCAGATTCTTATTGCAATCCATGAAGCCGCCTCAATTCAAAAAGACTATTGCAACAACTCGGTTGGTGACTTTGAGATTCTTCGTCATCTCCGTGTTCCTGGAATCTACCCTACACCCAAACGCTCCTTTGAAGTTTTCTGGCAATCGCTGATACCGGGATGGATCAAAGTGAATGTTGATGGTGCTTCTAAAGTCAATCCAGGCCCTTCCAGTTGTGGTGCTATCTTTAGAGACTCAGCTGGCCAATGTTAGGTTTGCTTCTATATTGGTTGTGGTCACTCTTCATCTCTGGAGGCGGGAATGCTTTGAGTCATTCACGCTGTTCAGTTTGCGCTTCAAAAAGGATGGAGAAAGCTTTGGATTGAAAGTGATTCTACCACCATCATTCATGCCATCTGGAATGGCATCATTCATCTGGCATGGCCTCTCACTACACCCTGGATGAATTGCTTGAAGACTCTCCATGGGATTGATTACATTGCTACTCATGCCTACCGTGAAGAAAATGATGTTTCCGATGCCCTTGCTAACAAAGGATTCCATCAAAGCATGACTTGGTTTGACACTCTGCCGGCTGATTTATCTTATCTTTTCGACAGAGATTGTACAAAATTCCCATCTTTCCGTCTCTTGTAACCTTTTTATTTTATATATTATGATTTGACCTTTTAAAAAAAAGAGATTCACTTAGAATGAAAAATGAGTTGGAGGTGGAGACCAAGATGTTGACCCTGATATGCATAGGATAAGTATAATTTTGACCACCAATTACCACATCTATATCCCCCAACTTATCTTGATATTGATGAAGAGACCGTTATGCTCGATCCTATCCCAACAGAATCCTTGGGTTCCTCCTTATCATATATATAGAGACCCTAGCCTTTTTTCACACACTGCCACAAAACTGGGCAAGGAAGGCTCCTACCTTTATCAGCACTAATGGAAAATCATTGATAAAATGGTAGGCCTTTATCAGCGCTAAAAAAAGCACTGATAAATGTACCCTTTATCAGCACTAAAACAAGTTCTGATAAAGGTGTTCCCTTTATCAGTGCTTTTCTTAGCACTGATAATGGTTACCTTTATCAGCGCTTTTCCATGAGGCCTTGACAGGATATTTCCAGAACCTCTTCTCTACAGAAACCTCTATCATATCTACTGAGGTGGAAGAGTGCATCAGACATGTGATCACCGAAGAGATCAAAAAGAATCTTATCAAATATGTGATGGATGAAGAGATACTCATGGCTCTGAAAAACATTCATCCCACTAAGGCTCTGGGACTGGATGGGTTCCATGCCCTATTTTTTAAACAATACTTGCACATTATTGGTCCCGAAATTTACAAAATGATAAAAAAATATCTGGGCTAGGAATACTAGCATTTCCGCCATCAACAAAACGGTCCTCATCCTCATTCCCAAAATCAAGAAACCTCTAGCGATCCCTGATTTTAGACCTATCAGTCTCTACAATGTCTCTTACAAGATCTTCTCAAAGATCATTGTCAATTGTCTACGACCTTGGATTCCTAATATTATCTATGAAAACCAGACCGCTTTCATGACCAAGAGACTGCTCACTAATAATGGTATTGTAGCCCACAAAGTGTTCCATTCTTTGAAATCACGCTCCACCGTGAAAAGAGGAACCATGTCCTGGAAACCAGATATGACTAAGGCATACGACAAAGTGGAATGGAACTTCCTCAGAGTTGTGATGCTGAAAATGGGCTTTTGCACTAAATGGACTGATATGGTCATGAACCGCATCTCGACAGTCTCCTTCAGAATCATGGTCAACAGGGAGCTTACCAGATGATTCGCCCCATCCCGGGGCCTGCTCCAGGGAAATCCCCTCTCCCCTTTTCTTTTTATTTTGGTGGCTGATGTTTTCTCTCACCTTATTTCCAGGGTTGCGTCCTCTAATTCTATTCATGGGGCTAAGGTATGTCTTGTTATCCCACAAGTGTCACACCTCTTTTTCGCCAATGACTTCCTCCTTTTTTTCCAGAGCAATAATTAATGAATGTGGGGTGGTTAGCCAAGTGATCCACCAGTACGAAAGGGTGTCTGTCCAGTCAATCAATCATGGAAAATCTGAAATATCCTTCAGCGTAGGGGTTCCCCTTCACAAGAGAGATGAACTATGCGCATCTGTAGGCATCCATCCGGTTGAAAAACACCAAAAGTATCTCGGGTTACCTATGGTGATTGGCCAGTCTAAAAAAGAAATCTTCGCATCTTTGGTGGATAGGATTGATAAAAAAATTCAGGATGGACCCCGAAAAGAATTTCCAAAGCTGGTAAAGAGACCCTCATTAAAGCTGTCATACAATCTATCCCCAATTATTTTTATGTCCCTATTTAAGCTCTCGAAGGCCATCATCTACCAGATCCATTCATGCACTACAAACTTCTATTGGGGGAAGAACAATGGAAGTAATAGACCCCACTGGATGGCCTGGGAGAAACTATGAAAACTTAAAATAGAGGGAGGGATGGGATTCTGAAACCTTCTTCTCTTCAATGACGCATTGTTGGCCAAGCAAGGATGGAGCCTTATTAACCTCCCATCATCCCTCTGTGCATGGGTTCTTCGTGCCAAGTACTTTCCCCACATGGACTTCCTTGCTTCCTCTCTTGGCCCTCTCCCTAGATTCCTCTGGAGAAGCATTTGGGGGGGCTCGAAATCTCCTGGAAAAAGGGCTAGGCTGGAGGATTGGGACTGGCTCATATGTTAATATCTAGACTAATCCCTAGATGATCGATAAGGAAGGCATGAGGGCCACATCCCCCACCCAACCAGGTCTTGAAGATGCCACTGTCAGCTGCCTCTTTTCTGACTAAGGACTAGGGTGGTGTTTGGAAAAGATTCATAATTGGTTTAATGAAAGAGACCAAAGAATTATCCAGATCATTCCCTGGGTTCCGGACACAGGCCCAGACCTTCTCTTCTGGATCAATGACAAATTAGGCGAGTATACGGTGAGATCCGGGTATAGATTTGCTCTTGGAAACCTCTCAGTCAGCCAGGTGGAGGGACCATGGAAATCGATTTGGACGCTCAACGTCCCCCCAAAAGTACGCCAATTCTGGTGGCAGGTGTGCACAGTTACCCTCCCAACTATGAGCCTTCTCGTTTACTGACATATAGCCTGTGCCGATTTCTACCCTTTCTGCCCGCATTTTCTAGAAACCCCTTTGCACACCATCATTCACTACCGAGGAGCTAGGGAAATTTGGAATAAATGGGGTCTGGCTCCAGGAGCACCACTGGCCACGGTCTCTAACCTAACTGATCTTCTGATGCGTTGGTGCTCCTCCCTATCACCGGCTAACGCAGGCTCACTTTGCACCCTGGCCTGGATCATTTGGGTCCGGCATAACGATGTTATTTTTCATCAAGTTCATAAACCTCCCAAATTATGGATTGCATGGGCCACCTCATGGATTGAGGGCTGGAAGGACCACAATGGAAATTATATGCCAGGGGTTACCACCTCATACCCCTCTCATTAGAATCCTCAAATGGAAGGGATTCTTAAGATCAACATGGATGCATCTCTCCCCAAGGATGGGCTTGTTTCCCTTGGACTCCTGGCCCGAAACCATATGGGGAAAATCATTACGGCAAAATATGAACCACACCATGCATTCTGAGAACCTGTAATGGATGAGGCCACCACCATCCTTGCGGGTATGATGCTTGTTGTGGACCATGGGTGGGTTGATATCAACATTGAGTCTGACTTCCTCACTACAATCGATGCTATTAACCATAATGACGATGGACTCCAGCCCTTTGGACTCATCAACAGAAGAATTCTCTCATTGCGCCAATGATTCTCATTTTTCAACCTCTCCTTTACCAAAAGGGAAGGAAACAATGTGGCCCATCAACTTGCGGTCTGAGGCCCATTCGATGCCAACCAGCCGTGGCTGGACAATTTTCCTTCATGGATTTTCACTTGTACGTCTGCTGACTTTCGTCATTAATGATATCTGTCATTTTTCAAAAAAAAGTGTTTTCCAATGAATTGGGGTCAATGAATTTATCATACATGCATATATATATATATATATGAATGAATATTGTTCATTTATATATTATAATTACATATCATGTTTATGTGTTATTGATTTATAATTCATTATGTTACCCATATAATATATAAGTTATAAAAAATGTACACTTGTAACTAAAATTAAATTATATTTAAAATATATATATATTTTTTATTATATTTTCAATGATATATATATAAATATACCTTTCAAATAATTTTATAAGTATAAATAGAGATATATTTATTTAGAGTTATAATTATTAATAAATATATATATATATATTTATCGTAAACATCATTTTAAATAAATATATAATAATATAAAGGAATTATTAAACTTATACATTTATCAGCACTTTTATTAGCGTGAATAAACTATGTCTTTATCAGCGCTACAAAAGCGCTGATAAAGTCCAACCTTTATCAGTGCTAAAAAAATGATGATAAAGGGTGTCTTTATTAGTGCTTTTCATTTTAGTGCTGATAAATATCCCCTTTATCAGCGCTTTTTACTAGCATTGATAAAGGTCCACGCGGGATTCATAAAATCCACCGGGTCCTCCTCCTCCTCCTCGCACCCTATCAAGCCTTCGCAGAAGCCCTTCCCTGCGCTGCTACCTCCTCTTCGCCGCTGCCTCCTCTCCGCCGCGGCCGCCACCTCTTTCTCCTCCTCCTCCGTCGCGGTCGTCGCTTCCTCCTCCACCTCTAGTGCCTACTGATCCTCCTCCTCCTCCTGCGCCACAGCATCCTCTCTGCCGCTACTCCTCCTCCTCCACCAGTGCCTCCTCCTCCTCCTCCTCCTCCTCTTCCTCCTCCACCAACTCCACTGCCTCCTCTCCACCGCAACTCCTCCTCATCCACCGCGGCCTCCTCCTCCTCCTCCATCGGCGCCTCCTCCTCCTCCTCCTCCTCCTCCTCCGCCTACTCCGCTGCCTCGGCTACCTCCACTGCCTCTGAGCTTCCTCCGCTACCTCCACTGCCTCTTCACTGCCTCCACGCTTCCTCCACTGCCTCTGCTACCTCCACTGCATAGTTTAGGTACATTGTTAATAGGTAATTGTGAATCCTCTTAAATATAAGTTGTTTTTAGTACATTTTGAACTTACAGAGTTTGAGTTTCATGGGTTGTACACAGTTTTATTCAAACCATGCGGATCTAAGGTGGAATCATTGAAGTCTTTATGAATCAATGGTTTCTATCTTTTCTAACCTTACATGGATATTAATTAGCAATGTCTGATTTTTATGATAATTGTTTGATATGAAATGAATTTTTTTCCTTCTTATTTTGATTTATATGGAATTGTTTTGTTAATCTATGCACACCAAGTTTTTCCCTGGTTATATTGAATGTGATAGGAGGCCCTTGAATGGGGCTTCCGCATGAAATGTTGGTTAAAAGGCAAGGGATGCTTCCTTAGAGTGATTTGGCATGATTCTTGTGTGTGATGCTTGTGTGTGTGACCCATGTATATGTGGTTGGTTACTTGTTTGATATTGATTAGCTCTCCCCACTATAGCCTTGTGATAGAAACCTAAATAGAGAGAGTATTTTTTGTGAAAGGTTGTTACACTAGATTAGGATTTCACTCCATCTAGTGGCCCTTAGAATGGATATCTTTTTGATTTTGGATACTACCCCATAGTTAGGCCAGGTAGGGTTTGAACCGTCTGTGTTGGTGAATTCATGTCATCAGGTGATGCATGCCAACGGGATGAGACATATGTTTAGTATATTCTATATTGTGCACTATATTGTACAATATTCTCCTTGGGTTCGAAAAAAATGAACCTTAATAGGGTTTCTACCAATTTCTTCCCACTACCCACTCTCTCTGGGTTGAGTCATATACCAATTTAAATATCACATCCTTTCTTATAACATAATAGTTCCACCAACCTCTCACAATGGGTTTGATTCACATATACTCTAATTCCACAACATAGTAGCTTCTCCCCTCTCACTTACGGTGGGTCTCACCATCACATCACATAAAAAACGAGGAGAGAATCTCTATAGACAACCTCTCACAAAACTACTCCAAACCAATACGAAGTGATCCCAATTTCTATATCTCACATCATATTATCATACAAAAAATTATCTAAGGAGGGAATCATAATATCCAAACTCTATCACAAGTCAAAATGCACCATCAATAGGTGGATCCCACAAAAGTCACACACCAATACCCTTTGAAAAATTCCTTCTCACTCAAATTAGGGTCCTACCAACACCATATCACATAAATAAAGGTCATCCATATCTTGTCTCATGCCACAAAACATATAAATAGTAATATAAGGAGGGTTTCTAGATATCCAACCTCTCGTACTACCTAAACCACATCATCAATAGGTGGTCCCCATAGATGATCATACTTCAACTAGGTAAAAGTCATATGAAGTCCCAATATCTTAGTCGGTCTGACCATAAATGATAAAAGTCACCATCCATTTAGCCTTGCATAATAATCTCATTAAAACCATCTTGGTTATACATGAAAATTATTCCCAACCTATCAACATTATAATTCTGCCTATAAGGGAATCTATTAGGTTCTACAAACCTAACCCATCTCTACTCATTGATACCAACACACACTCATCTCTACATGGTAATGTCACAACCCACGATCTAGGCCTCGATAGTCTAGTCTATATCATCTTCTAATTACCACATTAAAACTCATTAAAACTAAATAATGATCATCCTAAGAAACTCACACTAAGATCCTTGGATACCCTATGCTAAGTCATCCAGACTATTACCATGACCCTCACTTAGGTACCATATCATATCTCCCCTTGGAGATCTCTTAATCCAATTATAAGGAGGAAATCCTCTATGTCACACTTCACCAATCCCTATATGGAATATCCTACTCATCACACACACCATGACTCTTATATATCTTTAATAGGGTGTTCCTCATCATATGTGAGATATAAAATTATATGATCCATCTTCTTTAGGTTTAAGACTCTAATACCTACTCAAATAGCATTAGAAAACCTAACTAGGCAATATAAATCTCATACCAAACCTAATTCTCTCATAAACACAACTACTCCATGGAGACATAATCTCTGGATGATCACAAAATCACAAACATTCAATAGAACCCTCACCCTATCTCTTGGTGGATCAAAAACACCCTATTTATTTAAATTGGTTGCTCTTGATTTCTATCCCTTTCACTGGAACACATATACTCAGGCATGAATTCACAATCATGCATAAATTAGAACATGGTTTTGTATTATAGGGTCCACCTACCTCAAAAAATTGAGTAACCCCCTCACCAAGATCAACTCATCCTCAACCAAGACTATACATGCCTTATCTAATCTTGTACCAATGATTGAGACCCAATCTCAAGGCACAATTCCCAAATAATTAATTATAGAAACTTATAATTAATTATTCACCTTAATATAATTTAGAATAATCTTTTAAAAACTCATTGGGAAACACAACACCACCTAAACCACACAAAACATGGAGTGTTCATCATACGAGGATAACATCTAGCCAATACAAAAAAAATCTACATCATCTGAATTGATTTGAAGATGATAGAGTGAAATCATCACACAAATCCTAGTTAAAATCATCCCAAATCATAGGGAAATAAAGGATCATAGTAATGGAGGAAGTATGAGGGAATAAATCACTAACACACTATAAAAAACTCCCAAGAACCACCCCTCGTCAGGGGGGATCGAAGAGAGGAAGAGAATGGATGAATCCCAAGAACCACACAAGATTTTCTATTAATGAGAACGCCCCCACCATTTTTGAAGTGTCTAGTTTTTTATCTAAGTTATACTCATATTCCTTCTAACCTAACCTATATACCCATCCTATGGATTTCAAATAGGATGAATATAAATAAAAAATGGATGAATGTTAATCAGTTGATAAAAGAGTATGAAGAAGGCGTGAAAGAGTTTACCGAGTTTGCAAAAGATCATGCATGTGACCCTTCTCAAATCCTTTTTCTGTGTTTACGCTATTGTTATTCAAAAACAATTAGTCCAGAGGAGTTGGAAGAACACTTGATCTGTCATGGAATAGATCAGATTAATACATTTTGGAATAAACATGGGGAAACAATGAATGTAGGTAGTGACTAGGATAACACTAAATTTTATGGATCATCTAATATGATTACAAACATGAACAATGAATATTACCATATGGAGGATGTGATTACAAATGTGAATGAAGATGAAGATCGTATTGAGGAAATGACAAGAACCGTTGAAGATGAACTTCGTGATTGCCCAAAATTGTTTGAGAAGTTTAAAAGTTGTGAAAAGACGTCATTGTATGCTGGTTGCAATAAATATACAGCATTGTCATCCATACTGAAGCTGTATAATTTGAAAGCAGACAACGGGTGGAGTGACACCAGTTTTACGAAACTACATGCTCTCTTGAATGACATGCTCCCAGAAGATAATGAGCTCCGGATCCGAACATATGATGCCAATGGAATGCTACGATCAATGGGTGTGATCTCTGAAAGAATACACACCTGCTCGAATGACTGTATACTGTTTTACAAGGACCCAAAATCACTAAAAGAATGCCCAAAGTGTGGTGCTTCTCGATACAAGAAAGATGAATCCAGTACTACTAAATTTGTATGGTACTTTCCAATCATTCCAAGGTTTAGGCGCCTATATGGAAGTGAGGAGACTACAGGACAATTGACATGGTATGCAGATACAAGAACTAAATATGGGATACTATGTCACGTGACAGACTCTCCTCAGTGGAATAGAATTGATCATGAGTCTTCTTAATTTGGAAATGAGTCGAGAAACCTTCGTCTTGCGTTATCTACAGATGGAGTGAATCCTTTTGGTTTTCAAAGCAACAGTCATAGTCCATGGCCGGTTATGTTGGTAAGTTATAACTTACCACCGTGGTTATGCATGAAATGAAAATACATCATGTTATCTATGCTAATATCAGGACCAAAACAACTGGGTAATGATATTGATGTTTATTTAGCTCTATTGATAGAAGATTTTAAATTATTGTGTGATTCAGGTGTTACATTTTATGATGCCTACAAAAAAGAATATTTCACTTTGAGATCCATGTTGTACGGGACAATAAATGACTTCCTTGCTTAAGGAAAATTGTCAGGATATTGCATTAAATGAACTCAAGGGTGTCCTGTTTGCAAACAAGGTACACAATCAATTAGGTTGAAACATTCATCGAAAACCGTGTTTCTAGGACATCGCAGATTTCTACCCTGACAACATAAGTACCATTCTTGGACGACATCATTCGATGGAAGTTCAGAAGAACATACAACACCATCTCCACTAATAGGTGATCAATTGTTTGAGAAAGTTAAAAATGTGGGCACTACTTCTGGTAAATCAGCTTCGAAAAACCTTATGAAAATCGGTTGGAAAAAGAGATCAGTTTTTTTTTTGAATTACAATACTGGAATTGCCTGTATGTTAGAAATTTTCTTGATGTTATACATGTAGAAAAAAAAATATTTGATAGTGTCATCGGCATGTTTCTAAATACATCTGAAAAAACAAAAGATGGAATTAAGGCTAGGTTGGACATGGTTGAGATGGGAATACAAGAAGAGTTGGCACCAGTTAAGGGTAAAAAATGAACATTTCTTCCTCCTACTGCTTAAACTCTTTCCCGGTAGGAGAGATATTAGTTTTTCAACTTCTTTAATGACTTAAAGGTTCCATAGTGGTATTCATCAAATATCAAAAACCTCGTGTCATTGAGCGAATTGAAGTTAAAAGGTTTAAAATCACATGACTGTCATGTTTTGATGCAATATCTCATTCCTATTACTTTATATTACATTTTTTCCAAGAATTTCCGCCATACATTAATGAAATTGTGTTTATTCTTGAAAGCTATATGCATAAAAGTTATAGACCTGACGAAGTTTCCAACTATAGAAAGAGAAATTGCAATCATATTATGTGAATTAGAAATGTTCTTCTCGCCTTCATTTTTTGATATGATGGTTCATTTGATGGTCCACTTGGTGAGAGAGATTCAACTAAGTGGTCATGTACATTATAGATGGATGTACCCAATTGAACAGTATATAAAGATTTTGAAAGGATATGTCAAAAATCAAAGTCGTCCAGAGGGTTGTATTGCAGAGTGATATATTTTTGAGGAAGCCATTGAATTTTATATTGAATGCCTATATGGTGTGGAAATCATTGTCCTACCAAAATCTCATCACACTGGGCATCTTGAGGGTGAAGGAATTTCTAGAATACAGGTTGTCACAATCAATATTACAGATTGGGAGCAGGCCCACCTTTATGTTTTTCATAACAGTTTCGACATTGACCCACATGTTGAAATCCAAAAATAAATTATTAGGCATTTGAATCCATCTAGGGCTGAAAAATGGATATCATATACACATAATCGATAGATTATAGGATGGTTTAAGGACAATATTTTTATGAAGTCGGATGAAAATCCAGAGTAAATTTCAGAACGACTCTGATAGATAGTCAGAGGACCAAGTGTGTGTGTATTATCTTACAATGCTTATATAGTTAATGGTTATACATTTTATACTAATGAATGTGATGAAGACAGTACCATGAAGAATAGTGGGGTTACACTTGTGGCTGAAGTGATGCATGTTTCCGGTGCTAAGGAGAGAAATCCAATTTATGTGAATATGTCATACTTTGGAATCATCAAACAAATATGGGAGTTTGATTCTACGGAATTCCATGTTCTGATTTTTCAATGAAAGTGGGTTGATAACAGGAGTGCTATTAAAATAGATGAATTGGGATTCGTGAAAGTTGATTTCAGTAAGGAAGGGGAGAAAGACCAACCATTTATAATGGCATCACAGGCAGTGCAAGTATTTTATGTTCCAGATCCCGCAAACCGAAAATGGTTAATTGTTCTGTTATCGACCAAAACAGTTGAAGGGTCAGATGAAAATTCAACGGAGGATGACCCTTTTATTGGTACTTCGCAATAATTTCTCAGTAGTCCCAATGTAGAGGACGTTTTGTATGTCATAGGAGAACACAATGAAGGGATATGGATACTTGATAGAGGGGTCAAATCCCTTCAGCCTTTAAAAAAAGAGTTCAATAATCAGGTTATTTTTTATTGTAATATAGATTGTGTTACATTATGTTATTATTTGTTCATTGCTGCTTTTATGTGATCTAAATTAAATGTTAAACCACTTCTGTAGATAATTACTTCTACACCTGCTGATGCACCCAATCCTGAGACACAATAGTTCTCTCAACCTGTTGCAGCTGGTCCCACTGCTGAGGTACAACAGGTCTCTCAACCTGTTGCAGCTGGTCCCACTGCTAAGGTACAACAGGTTTCTCAACCTGTTGTTGCTAGTCACAGTGATGATGCTAGCGCTTCGGAGGAACATAATGATGATGGAGAAAATGAGGAAATGGTAGGCAATGAAACCCCGACGGCACAAAAAAACAGGTGCGCCATAGTTTTACAGTTTTATCCAAAATCCTTAAGGCAAAATCAAAAGGCATCAAATATGAGGTGGGATGGAATAAGAGAGGCCAGCATGTAAACCCCAACAAAGCCATGTTTAGAAGCTACATTGGAATCGTCACTCAGCAACACATGTCGATTGATTTAGATTCTTGGCACCATGTTGTCAGCAGGCTGAAAACATTAATGTGGGAAGATATTACGGTAACATTACGATATCATTTATTTAATTTATTAAAATAAAATAAAACAAAACACTGAAATATTGACTAACTCTTCATCATCTCTTGTAGAGTGAATTTATAGTAGATGTCTCGCACAAAGAATATGTATTAATACTGGAAGGAAGGGTTCATACAAGATTTTGCACCATTTTAACGAAACATCATCTGAAAGATGCTGAAGGGAAAATCAAGCTGCACCCACCTCCTCTTTATTCACACTTGATATCCCAAGGAGCGTGGGATGCGTTTTGCAACCATCGTGCAGAGTATACTTTTCAGGTAAATTGTGTTTGGTTACATGTTTTTTAACGTTTCTTGTATTCATCACATTGATTGACAGTTTTTTATTTATGAAAGAGAAACTGAGTGCTAAAAATAAAGAGCAGGCAGCAAAACCAGCGTACCCCTACCGTAACACAAGGTTGGGGTATGCTTCAATTGAAAAACAACTGGTATGTATTTTAAAATTACTATAATACTTTTATGTGACATAAAAAAACATTGTAACCATGTTTCTCTATTTATATGTCGATTGATTAATCAAAATCCTGAGCCACTTCCATCCCACACCATGTGCTATGGAAGGAGTCTCGTGTTAAAAAAGAGGGGAAACTGGTAGATGAAAACATGCAAAAAGTGTGGGAAACATGTGTAAGTATGACATAATATAAATTTGTTTTGATTTAAATCACTATTGCATAACGATGATTACTTATTTTTCCATATTTTATATTTGACATAGTCACAGGAATCAGAAACACCCGCACTGGATGCATACATACTTTCAGCAGCCTTGAAACAGATAGAACAGTATGGCCACGTCAGAGGTGTGGGTTTTGCGGTGACACCCCGGACATATTTTCAGAAAAAAAAAGAGGATGAACAAACTGAAGAAATGAAAATTATGAGAGATAGATTAGCTACCCCTGAAGAAATAATTTAAAGTCAGGGAGACTTGCTAGTAACATTGATGGGGGATAGACGAAGAGAACAAACAACTCAAGAACAACCCGCGTGAGAAGATCCCGCCCCACCCCCCACCAACTTTGAGGTGTGCCATTCCCCTCAAAGACCTGACTTAACCGAGGTAATCAATTTTCTGATATTTGTTTCTATGAAATTTGAATCACATAGAAACTGATACCTTTCTTGTAATGATATTCTATAGGGTGAAAATAACTGTGATTTATATCTGTCAACTCCCACCCATCGCCTTGTAGCGAGGGCTACGGTGTTCAATATGCAGAATGACACGCTACACTCCAGACCACTTCCAACCGGTCATGTCAAAGTGTCTATTAACATATATCATGAGCCAAGAGCTAAGATACCCATGCCAAATGATGATGACGACATTCATATGGTGGAAAAAACTGTTGGAACATTCGTTGCATGGCCGTCGAATCTTGTAAAAAAACATGTCGACGAGGAGGTATTCATTTACAATTAATTTTTCAAGTAGAACCTTTAAAATTAAATTAGAAAATGTCTGAACTGATGAATTTTATTACATAAGGACAAAATGGAGGAGCTAAAACGAAAGATCAGCTCAAAAGGATCAACCAACCGATCAAAACGATCTACTGAGATCACCTTCACCCCGCCCGTTCTATATCCACATTTAATATCATTGAAATCTCATGTGGATACGAAAATGAAAGGCGGAAAGAGTCACACAATTGTTTGTCAAAAAGATATATACAGAGCGGAAACATTAGATTTCTTTAGTGCTAATTTTGTAGCTGAAATCATCACATATGACTAGCTAGGAGCCTCAGTTATAAATGTATACATGAGGTTTGTTTTCATGATTTGATTTTACAAAAGCTGATATACTATGTTAATTATGGATAAATACATTTCATATTTTTCACAGTCATATATATGAAAAAAATTGAAGGAATTTTCCCATGAATACAAATTTGAACTCGTTAGTCCTTACACCATTTCTACACAACGATAAGAAATAGATTTCAATTTTTAGGCTGAATTAATGTCAAACCTGCTCAGAACGTTTCAATGTAGAATTATGACTGACAGACTCTTTTTAATTCTATCGTTACAGGGGTAAAACTCTAAATTTTAATCATATAAAATATATTTTTATTTCTATCAGTACTTATTCCTTTTTATGTTTTTAGGAAACATTCGATGCTCATTGTAGTCCATTTCGAAACTCCAAAGATTTATTTTTTGGATTCACTGTATGGATATCCAACAAACTGGCCACATATGATGGAGATTGTCAATTCATAATGCACTAGATCCAACATTTTAGAACTAAATATCTAGTTATATAATTTATATTATCTTTTAATGAGGATTCTGTTATGATAGGGCGGTGTATGAATATCGTCTAAAGTCTGGAATGAATCCAGGGCCTAAGGACGACAAGGCACACAAGATCTACAAATGTAGAAGTATCATGGTATATATAATTATATTTCACTATCCAAATACATATAAAAATAGATTACTTATTTTTCTTGATGTTTCTGTAGTTTCTGAAACAAACAAACGACACGGACTGTGGTTATTATGTTTGTAAATTTATGAAAGATATCATATTTCATGAACAAACTAGCATCCCTGAAGAGTTATTTTTGAAAATAATTACTACTTCTTTTAAAATAATTATTAATCCTTTGAGTATTTATATTTTTTCAGTACTACTATGATTTTCACAAAAACTCTTATTCAGAAGATGATATAGATGTGTTTAGAAACAAATGGACAATGTACCTGATGGAATAATGTAAACAAACAGGACAATGAAGGTCAATTCCTACTACATATGTTATATTTATATGATCATTGATATCTCCCTTGTTTAAACTTATTGAGAATCTATGATCACTCATTCTTATGTTTCATATCCTTATATTATGAAGAATGGTTTTAGAAATGATTTGATTTTCTAGTAAACAATAACTTAATGAGAGAGTCTTATGAACTAATGACATACGAAATATCAAGCAAATGCATTAGGATTATTTTGATACTTTAGTAAAATTATCCATGATTCATTTGTGACATATACGAATCAACCGCACCTCAATCCGATGCAGGGTGTGACCGGTATGGCTAAAAGTGTCTGATATCAGTTTGAAATTGAAATTAACTTTAAAAAACAACACTACTGACATATAGAAAACTAAGAAAATGCACTCGGGTTATTTTGAAACTCTAGTAAAATGATCCATGAGTCATTTGTGACATGTAAGAATTGGCCGAAACTCAATCTGATGCATAGTGTGACCGTTATGGCTAAAAGTGTCTGATATCAGTTTGAAATTGACATTAACTTAAGAAAAAAACACTACTGACATACCAAAAACCATGAAAATGCATTTGGATAGTTTTTATACCTTCAGACAACAATCCAATAGACATTTTTTATGGGTAGGAATCAACCGCACCTCTATCCGACGCACGGTGTGACCATAATGGCTAAAAGTGTCTAATATCAGTTTGAAATTGATATTAACTTTAGAAAACAACACTATTGACATATGGAAAACTGAGAAAACACGTTCGGATTATTTTGATACTTTAGGAAAGCGATACATGAGTCATTTTTGACGTGTAAGAATCAACCACACCTAAATCTGACACATTATGTGACCGGTATGGATAATGGTGTCTGATATCAGTTTGAAATTGACAATAACTTTAGAAAACAACACTACTAACATACGGAAAACTAAGAAAACGCATTCAGATTGTTTTGATAATCTAGGAAAATGATCCATGAGTCATTTGTGACGTGTACGAATCAACCGAAACTCAATATGATGCACAATGTGACTGGAATGGCTAAAAGTGTCTGATATCTGTTTCAAATTGACATAAACTTTAGAAAACAACACTACTGACATACAGAAAACTGATAAAACACGTTCATATTGTTTTGATACTCTAGTACAACGATACATGAGTCATTTGTGACATGTACGAATCAACCTCACCTCAATCTGACGCACGATGTGACCGGTATGTATAAAAGTGTCTGATATCAGTTTGAAATTGACATTAACTTTAGAAAACAACACTAATGACATACAAAAAACCTAGAAAATGAATTCGAATTGTTTTGATACTCTAGGAAAATGGTCCATGAGTCATTTTTGACATGTATCAATTTACCGCACCTCAATCCGATGCATAGTGTGACCAGTATGGCTAAAAGTCTCTGATATCAGTTTCAAATTGACATAAACTTTAGAAAACAACACTACTGACATACGGAAAACTGAGAAAATGCATTCGGATTGCTTTGATACATTATGACAATTATATATGAGTCATTTTTGACATGTAATAATCAACCACAACTCAATATGACACATGGTGTGACCGGTATCGCTAAAAGTGTCTGATATCACTTTGAAATTGACATTAACTTTATAAAACAACGCTACTGACATATGGAAAACCAAGAAAATGCGTTCAGATTGTTTTGATACTCTAGGAAAAAGATCCATGAGAAATTTTTGACGTGTACGAATCGACTGAACCTCAATCCGACGCACAGTGTGACTGGTATGGGTAAAATGTCTAATATCAGTTTCAAATTGACATAAAATTTAGAAAACAACACAAGTGACATATGGAAAACCGAGAAAACATGTTCGTATTTTTTTGATACTTTAGGAAAATGATACATGAGTCATTTTTGATGTGTACAAATCAACCGCACCTCAATCTAATTCACGGTGTGACTGGTATGGATAAAAGTGTCTGATATCAGTTTGAAATTGACATTAACTTTATAAAACAACACTACTGACATAAGAAAAACCAAGAAAATGCATTCAGATTGTTATGATACTCTATTACAATGATCCATGAGTCATTTTTGATGTGTATGAATCGACCGCACCTCAATCCGACGCACGGTGTGATAGGAATGGCTAAAAGTGTATGATATCAGTTTCAAATTGACATAAACTTAGAAAAAAAAAACTACTGACATATAGAATACCAATAAAACGGATTAGGAGTGTTTTGATACTTTATAAAAATGATACATAAGTCATTTTTTATGTTTATGAATAAACTGCACCTCAATCAGATGCACGGTGTGACCGATATGGCTAAACCTGTCTGATATCAGTTTGAAATTGACATTAACTTTAGAAAACAACACTACTGACATATGGAAAAAATAACAAACATGTTAATATTGTTTTTATACTCTAGGAAAATGATCCATGAGTCATTTTTGATGTGTAATAATTGACTATAGCTAAATCCAACGCACGGTGTGACCGGTATGGCTAAAAGTGTCTAATATCAGTTTGAAATTGACATTAACTTTAGAAAACAACACTACTGACATATGGAAAACTGAGAAAACACATTCTTATTGTTTTGATACTTTCTTAAAACGATCCAATAGTCATTTGTGACATGTACGAATCAACCGCACCTCAATACGATGCACGGTGTGACCAGAATGGCTAAAAGTGTCTGATATCAGTTTGAAATTGATATTAACTTTAGAAAACATCACTACTAACATATGGAAAACTAAGCAAGCGCATCCAGATTGTTTTGATACTTTATAAAAATGATCCATGAGGCATTTTTGACGTGTATGAATCAACCTCAGCTCAATATGATGCACGATGTGACCGTTATGGCTAAAAGTGTCTGATATCAGTTTGAAATTGACATTAACTTTAGAAAACAACACTACTGACATATGTAAAACTAAGAAAACGCATTTAGATTGTTTTTATACACTATAAAAATTATCCATGAATCATTTTTGACATTTAATAATTAAACACACCTCAATCTGATGCACGGTGTGACCGGAATGGATAAAAGTGTCTGATATCAGTTTCAAATTGACATAAACTTTAGAAAACAACACTACTAACATAAGGAAAACTGATAAAACACATTCGGATTGTTTTGATACTTTATTACAATGATCCATGAGTCATTTTTGATGTGTAGTAATCCACCACACCTCAATATAATGCACAGTGGGAAAGGTATGGCTAAAAGTGTCTGATATCAGTTTGAAATTGACATTAACTTTAGAAAACAACACTACTGACATACAGAAAACTAATAAAATGCATTCTTATTGTTTTTATACTCTAGGAAAATGATCCATGAGTCATTTGTGATGTTTAAGAATCAACCTCACCTCAATCCGATGCACAGTGTGACCCATATGGCTAAAAGTGTCTGATTTTAGTTTCAAATTGACATAAACTTTAGAAAAGAACACTACTAATATACGGAAAGCTGAGAAAATGCATTCGGATTGTTTTGATTCTTTAGTAAAATGATCCATGAGTCATTTTTAACATGTAAAAATCAACTTTACCTCAATCTGACACACGGTGTGACCGGTATGGCTAAAAGTTTCTGATTTCAGTTTGAAATTAACATTAACTTTAGAAAACAACACTACTAACATACGAAAAACCAAGAAAACGCATTTGGATTGTTTTTATACTCTAGTAAAATGATCCATGAGTCATTTTTGATGTGTACAAATTTAATGCACCTCAATCCGACGCACGGTGTGACCGGTATGACTAACAGTGTATAATATCAGTTTCAAATTGACATAAACTTTAGAAAACAACACAAGTGACATATGGAAAACCGAGCAAACACGTTTGGATTGTTTTGATAGTTTAGGAAAATAATACATGAGTCATTTTTGACGTGTATGAATCGACTGCACCTCAATTCGACGGACATTGTGACTAGTATGGCTAAAAGTGTCTGATATCCGTTTGAAATTGACATTAACTTTAGAAAACAACACTACTGACATATGGAAAACTGATCAAACACATTCAGATTGTTTTTATACACTAGGAAAATGATCCATGAGTCATTTTTGATGTGTATGGATCGACTGCACCTCAATCTGACACACGGTGTGACCGGAATGGCTAAAAGTGTCTGATATCAGTTTCAAATTGACATAAACTTTAGAAAACAACACTACTGACATACGGAAAACTGAGAAAATGCGTTCGTATTGTTTTGATACTTTAGGAAAACGATAAATGAGTCATTTTTTGATGTGTAAAAATCAACCGAACCTCAATCTGATGCACGGTGTGACCGGTATGGCTAAAAGTGTCTGATATCAGTTTGAAATTGACATTAACATTAGAAAACAACACTACTGACATACGGAAAACCAAGAAAATGCATTCGGATTGTTTTGATACTCTAGGAAAATGATCCATGAGTCATTTTTGATGTGTACGAATCGATCACACCTCAATATGATGCACGGTTTGACCATTAAATCTTTTATTTAGATAAAGATTTAGTATTTATTAATTGAGATAAATCATCCAAAAACATATTGATTTTAAATTATTCCCTTTCATTATTATCAGAATAAAAACATTTGAGTTTATCATTTTCATATTTTAGTTTCACATTTCCATATTAATGTATTATTTCATATTAATGTTTTAATTTATTTCATTATTGTATTACTAACATAATATTTGTTTTCTTACATAGGTGAATTTTTTCCTTGAGTTCGGATGCTTTGTTCGGCAACATATACCATGGATGAAAAATTTTGAGACCGGATCACGGATATCAAAGGATGAAACATTAATTTTTATAACTGTTGTTTGATAATTGTAATTGTAACTATGTAAAACATTGTTTGAAATGTATATAGAAGTGTGTTTTTTTGTATTCATGATGTTAAGTAAATATATATAGCATTTTTTGTAAAAATATTGGGTGTGGGTGCTATTTTGTGCAGGTGTGCAGGTGATATTTTGTGCCGGTATTCTGGTTTGTGCAGGTGTGCAGGTATGCAGGTGTGCAGGTGCTGGTTGTGCAGGTGCAGGGGAAGGTTCCTTTATCAGTGCGTTTCTGAGCGCTGATAAAGGACATCTTTAATAGTGCTAAAAGAGCAGTGATAAAGGGCCCTATTATCAGCGCTCAAGGTAGTGCTGATAAAGGAACCCCTATATTAGTTCTAGAAAAGAGATGTTAATGCAGTCGTAGAAAAGGGGGGTTCCCCTATATCAGCGCTTTTTTAAGCGCTGATAAAGGTCACCTTTAACAGTTCTTTTCGGGGTGATGATAAAGGGGACCCCCCCCCCCTATCAATGCCGGCATTAACAGTTCTTTTCTAGTACTGTTAATGCCATTTTTTAGCACTGATAAAAGCCCAAGTTGTAGAAGTGACATATTATTACAATATTTTAAACATAACTAACCATCAATTACAAGCCAAGTATCATAAATTCTATGGTCTTTGTAAGATTAGGTACATAATTAAATGTCATGAAAACATATTTTATTTAATCTTTATAAAAATTTCCTAACATTCATTGAGCTCCTATATCTACATAGGATAACCTAGGGAATATACGAAGGGATGAGTTAAATAGAGCAGTAAGGGAACAAGCATCGGAATAAAATATAGCACATGGGTTAGAAGGAATAACATGATGAAATAAAGGCAAGGAACATAAATAAACAAAAGGAACAATAACATGTATAACATGGAAATATATAATCATGGCATCATAGGAATGTGGAAATAGCATATAATATGACATAAACATGGGTCAATGCTAACCCCTAAGACCATATCACATGGTGGACAAAGTCTCATAAAGGAATCTGGTTCACTCCTTATCCCAACATGAAGTCTCATGTGAATAAACATTACCCAATGAATTTTAGAACTATATGGTTCACCCATCATAACATGTTCATGAATATATGGTTCATATAAACAATAAACATAAGGGTTACCCATGGAAAGTTATAGGTATCATAATCTTGTCATAAGGCATAACAAATGAGCATATCATAAATGTTTACATGAAAGAATGGATTCCAAGCATACATAGACATTAATAAATGAAAATAAAAATGTATCATGATAATTTATTTGCAATTGAAGTGGAAACGTGTCAAAGTAATGTTTAAGAAACATTAGAAATGAAACATTTTAGTGCAATTTAAGGAAAATATTAAAGGGAATGTAAAGAGGAAATAGAATATTTGTTTTCATAAAACTAGAAATGAACCAAGATAGTTTTTCATGAAAAAATAAATGATTTTATAAAGATAATGATGGCTTAAAACAAATTATGGTGTGCACTTGGAAGCAGGTAAGAAATTAGGAAGTTTCCTCGAATCGGGATTTCTTATCGGGAAGAATTGAAAAGGGGACCATTTTAAACACATATTACCCACAAAAAGGGATTATCTAATCTAGAAAAATTATTTTGGAACATTTATTCAAATTTTATAATAATTATATAAAAATAAATAAGCATTAAATTATGGTAAGGAGAGAGAAAGAGTAACCCAAAGGAAAAAAATGGAGGTATAGATAGAATATCTTACCTTATGTCTAAAACTATTTTGTACTTTACTTTAATGACCTGAAAAATATGATTATATTCATTAATTAATAATTAAAGAACATTTTATACATGTAATTGATTTATGATAAATTTTTATAAGTTCATTTATTCCCTTTTTTATGAGTTATAGTTTTCAATTTCATTAGTAGGTAGTACACATTTTCTTAGTTTTCCGGATCGGTTAGCTTGTGTAAGAGTATGGAAGTTCATGTAAAATGGAAATAAAAATATAGAATTAAAGTTATAAGTTATTAATTAATACAAAATATGATAAATTATATTATAAATCATTTGTATATATGGTATTATGATGAATCATTATATAAATGGTTAATGATAATTGTTTGGATTGTTTTGAGTGGTTATTGCTCATAATGAACCTGTTTTTTTATTAATTAACATCTTGTGTATTTAATGATTACAAAACATTAAATAGTCTATAATAAATATATTATAATTTTTTTTAATCATAAAAAATGTTTTATGACCAACATTTAAGGAGTTAATGGAAAATGAAAAAATTTAATTCTTGAAGGTGATAAATCAACACCTCATGAATAATGTTTTCATTTCAATAATAAAAGGGAGTGGAGAAGGGGGTTTGATGATGTATTATTCCATTATCATAATAAAATTCCAGTATATTTGAGGTAATGGAGTTATTATAGCATTTTTTCTGAGGGGATTTGACAATAGAATAAGAAAACAACTTGAAAAGAAATTAAAAGAAAAGTATATAGGAATTTACCTCTTGAATTTCTCCTCCTTAAGAGCCTCCTTTATGAAAAGGTTTTGGTATTTTGATGAGACCAAGAGCACTTGGACATGGGGGAGAGGTTAGGGAAGGTTATTTGTTATAATTTGGATGAGGATCAAAGATTTATAGGTGTGAGGAGAAGAGGTGATGTGGGTGGTATTTACAGTGGAGGAGAGGGGTGTTTTCCCATTATTTTATTCATTAGTTTATTATTTTAGATCAATACTATGAGTAGTTTTAGAATTTTCACCAAATATAATAAAATAATGAAGGTAAGTTCAATATTATGGTGATTACACTAGTGATGACCCAAGTAATAGTTTATTTAACTTATAATGTATATATACTATAAATTACTGTATTTTACTATTCACCAAAAATCAACTATTTTAGAAAAATAAAAAAAATCAGCCTGATCATTTTTCGATGTTTAGAATTGAAAAATGGACTCAATTTTATAAAAAAATTCCTATATTTTATAAATTTAAATTTTATTTAAAATATAATTTACTTGGAAAATAACAATTTTAAAATTATAACTGATTTTATAACACTTTTAAAAATTAATTAAGGTCTCATAAAATTATCTTATAATCATAAGACAAAAAATTATTAATTTATTAATACATTTTATAAAAATAAATTTTTTTTAAATCATTATATTAATTATAAAATTGTAATTAACTTACAAAAATTTCAACACTTAATTAATAATTTTTTAAAACGTTTAATTACTTATACTATTATATAATTATATCATTATTTTATTTATAGGATGCCTAAATTTTAGTTACACTTACATGGGTGAGGTTACTAATTTATTGGCTATCTTACTATTCATAAGTTTCGTATTAGTATTCATAAGGTAAACTTACTATTTCATCGCTATAGGTTCCTTAACTTCTAGAAATACCTCTTATTTCATTTATTATTCAATTATAATGTTTGTTTTGTGTTATTTATTTGATTTTATGTGATTTATAATATATGAAAAAATTATAAGAAGGTAATTTCAATCCATAAAGTTTTCGGTCATTACATTCCTCCCCCCTTAGGAAATTTCTCCCTCGAAATTTCATTTTGCATACTATGGTGAAAACAAGTGAGGGTACTTCTCCTTCATTTCCTACTCGAGTTCCCATGTCACCTCTTTATACTTATGGTTATTCCATATTAATTTGACCAGGTGAGTAGTATTGTTGCGTAGAACTTTATCTCTACTATCCAAGATCTTCACTAGCTTCTCCCCATATGAGAAATCATTCTCCAACTATTCCACCTCAGAATTCAGTACAAGTGAATGATCTAGTATGTAATTCCTCAAGAGGTATATGTGGAATACATCATGTACATGAGTTATGGTAGGTGGAAGTTCCAGTCGATAGGACACAATTCTGATACAATCAATAATCATTAAGGGGTGATGTTCCTGGGACTTAGATTTCATTTCCTCTCAAATCTCATAATCCTGTTACATGAAGATATATGGAGGAATACCATATCTCCAACCATAAAATCAAGGCCTCCTTGATGATTATATATATAGATATTTTTTTAGATTTAGTCCGCCTTGATGTGTTGTTGAATGTTTTTCACCTTCTCCACCATTTCATTAACCATTTATGGTCCTAGAAACTTATATTCACCAACTTCATCCCTGCACGCCAGTGTTCTAAAACTTTTCCAATAGAGAGCTCCATATAGAGCCATTTGGATGCTCGAGTGGAAACTGTTTTTATAAGAGAACTCAAATAAGGGAATATGTGGGTATCATCCTCCTATTTAGTTCATAGAACATGATCTCAAGATTTCTTCAAGTGTATGAATAGTCCTCTCGGATTGGCCAACAGTTTGAGGATGACAGTCCGTAATGAAGTTCTGCTCAGTTCTTAGAAAATGTTAGAGACTTTTCTAGAACATCCAGGTGAATCTTAGATCTCGGTCATATACAATCAATAGTGGTACTCTCTGAATCCTTACCACTTCTATGATATATATAAGTGCAAGTGTATCCAGTGAGAAACCCTATAAAATTATAATCAAGTGAGATGTCTTTGTATCCAGGCACTTTGATGTATATTCGGTGATCTCTTTTTCATATTGTCCCATCAATAGTGCTCTTGGAGATCTAGATACATCTTTATTATCCCAGGGTGAATAAAGAAGGTTGAGATATGTGCAACTATCAGAATCTCCTTATTTATCTCAAGATTGTATGGTACACATAGTTGTGACCAAAATCTTACAAATCCTTCCTCATCCATTTTCAATTCTGAGGATTTTCCTTTTCTCATTGCCTCCAACCTATTTTTAATTTCCACATTATTTCTTTGAGCGTCCTTTATTTTATCTATAAGGGATAGTTGAGAAATCATTTGAGAAAGGATTGATGATTTCCCTCCATTCATGATTTTTATGTCCATCCTTTGAAAATCTAAGAATATTGGATCCTTCTCAATTCTGATCATTGGTAAAGGTGCGGGATCCTTTCTACTTAGAGAATCTATTACGTTATGTGCCTTATCAGGATGGTAGTGGATAGAGAATTCATAATCCTTGATGAGATCTAAATATATTTTCTAGTGCATATTAAGATAATTTTGTGTGAATATATATTTGATACTCTTGTGATTAGTATATATCTCACACTTCTCTCAATAGAGATAATACCTCTATATTTTCAACGTAAAGATCACAGCTTCCAACCCCAGATCGTGTGTGTGATAATTTTTCTCATGGATTTTCATCTTCCTTGAGGCATAAGATATCACTTTATAATTTTTCATTAGTACACAATCTAATACCTTCTTTTAAGCATCTCTATACACCATAAATATTTCCCCACTTGTCGATAGTGTGATCACTGGTTCACCGATAAGCCTCTTTTTCAACTCTTTAAAGTAGTCTTCACATTCACTAATCCAGACAAACATCACTACCTTTTGAGTTAGCTTGGTTAGTAGGTTTTTCAATCATGATAAGTTCTTCACAAATTTTCAGTAATACCCATATAGACCATGGAAGTTGCGGATATCCATTATAGATGTTGGCCTGGGCCACTCCTCAACTGCCTTCATCTTGTAATGGTCTACATATATCCCTTTTCTGGTGATTACATGCCCAAAAAATGATACTTTCTCTATACAAAACTCACACTTACTATACTTTGCATAAAGTTTCTCCATTAGTAAAGTTTTTAGCATAGTATTCAAATGCTCATCATGTTATTCTTTTCTCTTGGAGTATGTCAGAATATCACTAGCAAATACTACCACAAATTTGTCGAGGTAATTTATAAATACTCTATTCATTAAGTTCAGGAAAATTGATAGATAATTAGTGATTTTTAAGGGCATCATTATGAAATCATAGTGTCTATAGATTGTTCAAAATGAAATCTTAGAAATATTTTCCTTCCTCACCTTTAATCAGTGATATCCTGACCGAAGGTCCTCCTTAGAAAAATAATTGTCCCCATGTAGTTGATCAAACAATACATTTATCCATGATAGGGGATACTTGTTCTTTATCATAATTTTTTTTATCTCATGATAATTAATGTCATGATTAATTTACCCATCCTTCTTCTTAGTGAAGAGGACTAGCACACCCCATGGTGAAGCCTCGAGTATATAAAACCCTAGTCTAGATTCCCCTGTAATTGCCTCGTTAGTTATTATTACTCAATGGTGTCCATTCTATATGGTATATTTGACATAGGCAAAGATCTAGGAATAATTTCAATTTAGATCCCAACCTATCGATCATGAGGAAGACCAGGAAATTCTTGAGGGAATGAATCAGTGTAATCCATCACGATTGACATGTCTTTGAGAATGATTCTCTCCTTTGTCTCATGCATTTGAGCTAGATATTCATGATCATAAGGAAACAATATCCACAATTGAGATGATTATTCTGAAAAATATTTAGCTTCCTCCTTACACAAGTACAGAATTGGAGGATGCTTTGAGATGTGAAGAGTGATCTCTCTTTCCTAGTAGTTGATTCTGGATTTATATAAAGATAATAAATCTATGCCTAGTATAGGATCAAACTCTAATAAATTTAGTATGATACGATTTTGTTAGATTTTCAATACACAAACATTAACCAGGGTGGATTCATAAACTTTGGATTCAATAATTACCCCATTTTTTGTACTCATAGATAACTCAACCTCAAACTTTTGAGGTGGTCATCGAATAGTTCTACTAAAATTGCATGATATGAAAGAATGCATAGAATCAGAAACAAATAGTATGTTTGCTATTCATGAATTAATAACCATTATACCTATCACCACATCATTTTCGGGCTCCACCTTAGTAGTAGTGAGAGCATATTCCCTTCCTTATTGCCATGGAGTTTGTGGTTATTTATTGCCTCCAATAACCCTTGTCTTAGGGTAATGGTTCGTATATTTCCCATGTTCCTTGCAGTTGAAACACTACACTATAGAATAAGTGTTGATCTGAACCTTACTTTCTTCTTCCGTATTAGTGGTATTATTCTTATCCCTTCAAAAATAATTAGCCATATGCCCTTATCTTCCGCATTTGAATTATCTCTTGGTTCCCATTAAGCAGTTATAGGATGCTTCTTCCCACACTTCTAACATGTGGGATGTAGGGTCTTCTTTCCATCATGGTATTTATATCTCATATTAATCTCTATTTTCCTCTTTTTTCCCTAGTCCCATGAGACCACTGATATTCCTCGATCTCCATTTCAACATTAAGGGCACAATAGAAAATCTCTTCATAGCTATCAAAGTCTTGAATCTCCAACTCTTTTCATAGACTCGGATTTATTCTGCTAAAGAAGTGACCCACCTTGTTTTCGATGTCCATGAAAAATATAGAGGCATATCTTGTAAGCCTTGTGAAGTTTTATTCAAACACCAGATAGACTCATCTTCCTTTTTCTTTAGTATAAGGAATTATTTTCCACCTTAAGATGGAGGGTTCAAGGAAAATATTTCTTGAAAAATATTTTTTTTTAAATATTCTCATTCCTTGGAATAAATTTCCTCGTACTTTGTGTTCTTGATCAGTGTCCACCACTAATCATCTTCCCCATCAAAATGATAAACTACCAGCACAACTTTATCTTCTTCTGAGTATTTGGGGACAATGAATATCTTACCAATGGATTCAATCCATTGTTTTGTGATGAGGGGATTGAAAGATCCACTAAACAAGGGATTCATGTGTCACGTGAAGGATTTGATGAAAAATTTCACTTTATTTGGTGAAGGAGAGAGTTCCATATGATTCAAGTTATTATTCATAAATTGAGCCAGCTAATTAAGTAATTTCATAAATTTTTCAGCACATGTTCCCATCATATTTGGAATATAATTAGGGAAATAATCACATTTACCATCACATTGATTATTTTAATGAGTTCTTCTATTTACAACAATTAACTAATAAAAATAAAGTACAATTAGGTGCTTGAATACTTAGAGAATAATCATAATAAAAGGTAACTTTAAACATAAAAGGATAAACTTGTAAATGAAAATTATATCCTGACTTGTGATTCCCTAGGTTTCAATCTAGGTTATCCTTGATCTGTTCACTAACATATATTCTTTTCAGAATTTTTTTATTACCTTAATATTTTTTTAATGAGATTATGAATTTACCAAAGCATATCCCCTGGGAGTTTCAAACTAGGTGTGTATTAAGGCCCATTGTCATATACCAGGTTACCCCAAGTTAATCCTGGGGCACCTTGTTGGAGTTTTTACTCCTAGGTACATCTATTTTAAAACCATTTCCACTTGTAGTATCTAGATAGGGATGTATTTTCTTGATAAACCACTTACTCTATACTTACATAAATTTAGGGATATTTTCTTATACGTAGTCTTATCAATACTGTTCTTACTAAATTTCTCTAGTCTTAATATCTAAAAATAACTAAACCTCCTTTTGGTACCGACTATAGAGACCTTAGACTTTTTTTATATACTATTGTATGACTTTAAACATAACTAACCATCGATTACAATCCAAGTATCATAAAGTCTAGTGTCTTGGGAATATTAGGTACATAAATAAACATCATGAAAACATGTTTTATTTAATCTTAATAGTGATCTAATAACTTACATTGAGATCCTATATCTATAAAAGATAACTTGTGGAATAAGTGAACAAAATGGATGGTCAAAATAGTCTAGTAAGTGAATAATCATAGGAATAAAACATAACACATGGGTTAGAAGGCATAACATGAGGATATAAAGGCATGGATCATGAATAAAAATAAGTAATAATAATATGTATAACATGGGAACATATAATCATGGCATCATAAGAATGTGGAAACAATATATAACATTACATAAACATGAGCCAAGGATAACCACCAAGACTATATCACATGGTGTAAAAAGACCACAAAGGAATCAGGTTCACCCCTTATCCCAACATGATGTCTCATGAGACTAAGAGCACTATCTAGGTGCACCCATCATAACATGTTCATGAATATGCGTTCCACATGAAGAATAAACATAAGGGTTACACATGGAAAGAAATGGGTATCATAATCTTGTCACAAGGCATAACAAATGACCATAACATAAATGTTTCCATGAAATAATGGATTTAAAACATACATGGAAATTTATAAGCTAAAATATGAATGGATAATGATAATTTATGTCCAATTAAAGTGGAAACGTGTAAAAGGAGTGTTTAAGAAACTTTAGAAATGAAACATTTTAGACTAGTTTAAGGAAAATATTAAATATAATTTAAAGAGGAAATGGAATATTTGTTTTCATAAAACTAAAAATGAACCAAGATAGTTTTCCATAATGAAATATTGGAAGTGGGTAAGAAATTAGGAAGTTACCCTGAATTGGGTTGGCTTATCAGGAAGAATTGAAAAGGGAACCTTTCTAAAACATGTATTACCCCATCAAAGAGGGATGATATGGTCTAGAAACATGAGTTTGGAATTTATACACTCAATTTATAAGAATTATATAAAAATATAGAAATATTACATTATGTTAAATAGATATAAAGAGTAATTTGAAGAAAAAAATGGAGGTTCAAATAGAATCCCTTACCTTGTGTCTGAAATGGATCTGCACTTGACCTTAATGTCTTAAATAATCAAATTTGATTCATTAAAAAAATTATATAACCTTTTATACATGTAATTGATTTATTATAATTCTATTAAGTTCATTTATGGACTTTTGATGAGTTATAGTGTTCAATTTCATCATTCGGGAGTGCTCATTTTCTTAATTTTCATGATTGGTTCGCATGTGTATGAGTATGGAAGTTCATTTAAAATGGAAATAGAAATAAATAATTGAAGTTATAAGTTATTAATAAAAATAAAAAAAGGTTAAATGATCTTATAAATCATTTGGATACATTTTATGAGTATGAATCATTAGATAAATAGTTAATGATAATTGTTTGGATTATTTTCATCATTTTTCGCTCACAACGAACTTATTTTGTTTTATTACTTAACATCATTTGTATATAATTATTCTAGAACATTAAATAGGCTGTAATAAATATATTATAATTTTTTTTAATCATAAAAAAATTATGACTATCCTTTAAGGGGATAATGTAAAATAAAAAAAAATTCATTCTAGAAAGCGATAAATTGACACCTCACGAATGACATTTTCATTTCTAGAGTAACAAAGAGAGGAGATGTCACAACTCGTCCCAGTGGGGCCTGTACTGCAACTCCCCAAGCCCACCTCAAATAGTCTAGGGTCTGGTGAATAGCACCGAGTAGGAATGTCACTAACATGGGAGGCATTTCCTATAAACCTGTACACACACACGCATCTCCAAGCCTACAAATCTGAAAAGTAAAAACTATTAATGATGGAAATGCATGCATACACTAAAATCCCAACCAGAAGAGTAAGACAAGAAAGTAAAGTGTAGTAAAGTAAAACCCTAGGCCAAAAGTACAAGTCCACCAAAAGAAATCCTGCAACGAAGCCCAACCTGTGAAGAAAGGTACGGGGGCTGCAATCTGTAACCGTAGGAACACACCTCGTCCTATCTGATCTCACTGAGCACCGTCCGGTCCTAATCCGCCTAGAATCCTGTCGAAGGTTCGCTCGTCTGCACAAGACATGACACGTGCAGGAAAAGCCCGTGCAGGGGTGAGTATAACAATACCCAGTAGGACACCCCAAAACCACAAAGTAATACAACAAGAAAATACCATACAGGAATAATATAGTCAGCTCTACACAGTATATGTTTACAAAACATATAACAAGAATATCCTGATATAATCATACACGGTCTACTATCGCGAAACCACCACTAAGATCAATCTCGAAGATTTCACTAAGCACGTAACAATGAGAACACACTCCTAGGTCTGAAAAGAGAGATACGAAGTACTCGTTCCGGGAGAACACACTCCACAATTACTTGAAAATATGATGCTCAGATGAGGATCACAACCAATAGACAAGGGGAGATTCCAACAACTCACTCTGAACTAATCTTCTAAGCAGAGGATCGGTGTCTGGGTAATGTAGGTCATGTCGATACTAAGAACTCTACTTAGGGTTCCAGGAATGAATAGAGGATCTGGCTCTAAGTCTCATAGAGGGGATTCCAACAACTCTATTCAGGAAGTCCTGCTGAAGGGATCATACTCCTTTACATAGGAAATGATACCAGAAACCTTCAGGGGAAAGACCAAGGATACGAACCCTAAGAAATCTAGTCCAAGTCATGGAAGACAAAAGGATCAAGCCATGTAAAACAGGTTACATGGCGTGCAGTATGGTTATACGTCGTGTTCCTTGACTCTGGGTACTGCCCGTGTAAAACGGATCATGTCTTAAGGATAGTCATGTAAAAAGAATATACACGGCGTCTATTAGGATTACATGCCCTCTTCGAGTGTTCAGGGTTCACTCCGTGTACGCTGTCCATGTGCCCATACATGGCCTCAACCCGTGTCACCCTGTCCGTGTACCAATACATGGGGTATCCCGTGTATCTGGCTGCATCTGGCCAAGGAAGAGTATACACACCATGTCTTTGGCCATGTACCCAACCCGTGTCCGTGTACTCCCAGAGTACATGCCAAGTGGTCCGCCGACAAACACATGTCGTGTAGCCCATACTACACTCCATGTAGTTGGGATTTCTCCAAAATGCTATTCTTCCTCCGTTCGCCTCGGCTGATCTTCTGTATCTTGGTTTTGTTGTCCATTTTCCATAGAACTCAAGAAGCTTGTTCATTTCATCATAGTAACACAGAATCCAGGTGTTTTGGACCTTGAATCAGCTCGGAAAACAGGTGTTGATTCATCCGAAAGAAAACGCCCAAAACCCATATCTCTCGATCCGCTCCGAATCGTCCATCACCACTGCAGTCGCACCTCTATAGCATTGTACTGAGGTTGGGTTCACAATATTATATCATTGTGCCAACATACAAATGCACAAAGGTCGATTTCCTCCAAGAATGTCAAGTGCGGGGAAGAACGAGGAGTCTCCATGAAGAACGGGGAATTTAATCGTAAAATGAACAAGAGGGACAAACCTCGATCGTTGTTCGTAATGATTCAGGTTCGTTGACATTAGATCAAAACCAAAATAATCAACAGATTAAATCGTAAGGATGAAAATCTTACCCAAAACCCCCGCAAAAGCCCATCCCGGAATTACGATCGATCCGCGGGCTAATCTATTCATGGATTAGTCCGCGTTTGTCATAGGAATCAAGAAAGGGAAAGAAATCACAAAGAGATCAAAGCCCAACCTGGATCTGTGGCGTTTGTTGGTAAAGATCTGGTCATTGCGTCGTCGTCGCCGGCAAAACCCGTCAAGAACGTCGTCTCCTCGTTGGGGATTCCTCCAGAGCCTCCAGAGCCTCCAAGGTTTTTAGGGTTATGAGCTCTGTAACCCTGGACCCATACACAAACCTTTATTTAAAAGGATAAAAAATCTCATTGCAACAATATTTAATAAAATATTTTTATTAAATATTTTATTACGGTTACGTCCAAAAACTAGATTTCACCACTGACCTGCGCCAGCCGATGTTAGGTATCTCCTAGGGTAAAACCGCTGCAACGGACGCAACGGTGCCCTCGAATTTCCGATCTGAGAACCCATTCAGGAGTTATTCCACTTTTTCAGGAAAACCACACCCATGTATAATTTAATTATTAAATTAAATTCAAACATTTGTTTCGGGCTCACTGAGCCTCGAAACTGCACGCCATCTCAAAGCCTGGTCTTGAAATAATTCCCATATAATATTAAAATAATACATGGAAAAATCCAGGACATTACATCCTCCCCATCTTTGGGATTTACGTCCCCGAAAGGCAAAAACAAAGGGTACACAAAAATATGTGGGTACTGCACACGAATCTGAGCCTCCCGCTCCCACATGCTCTCCTGGAGATTCCTATGCTGCCACCGGACACGCACTAAGAGAATAGATCACCCACGAAGGATCCTTTCCTACCGATCCTCGATCTCCACTATGTACTCAGCAAAGGTCTCTCCATCATCGATGTACAGCTCACCCCAGTCGATAACGTGTGATGGGTCATCCACGTACCTCCGCAACTGCGACACATGGAAGACGTTGTGTACTCGGTCCATCTTAGGAGGTAGAGACAAGCGGTACGCCACCTCGCCAACTCTACTCAGAATCTGAAAAGGGACGATGAACCTCAGAGATAGCTTGTTGCCTCGGCCAAATCTCCACAATCTTCGTCGAGGTGAGACCCCAAGGAACACATGGTCTCCCTCCTCGAACTCTAAGGGCCTCCATCTCCTGTCGGCATAAGACTTTTATCGACTCTGTGCAATCTTCATCCGCTCCTGAATGACCTGAACCTTCTCTGTAGTAGCTCGCACCATCTCTATGACCATGAGTGATGACTCTCCTGGGTCAGTCCAAAAAATTGGTGACTTGCAAGGTCGCCCGTACAAATCCTCCAATGGTGCCATACCAATAGTGGAATGATAAATGTTGTTATAAGAAAATTCCACTAGTGGTAGGTGATCCCCCTAGCTATGACCAAATTCAAGTATGCAAGCTCATAGAATATCTTCCAGAACTTGGATAGTTCGCTCCGTCTGACCATCAGTCTGAGGATGAAACGTTGTGCTCAAGCGTAACTAAGTCCCAAAAGTTTCCTGAAATCCCTTCCAAAACCGAGATGAGAAACGAGCATCATGATCTGAGATGACCATGGATGGAACTCCATGAAGTCGAACTATCTCCTGCTCATAGAGGTATCTCAATCTCTCTACTGAAATCTACTTCCGTATGGCTAGGAAGTGGGCCGACTTGGTGAGTCGGTCAACGATCACCCCAATGGAATTGTGTCCCCGGGATGTACGTGGTAAACCCATCATGAAGTCCATGGATATCCCATCCCACTTCCACTCTCACACATCAAGGGGATGAGTCAAAACTACTAGCACTTAGTGCTCAACCTTTACTTGCTGACAAGTAAGGCACCGAGAAAAAAACTCTGCCACACCCTTCTTCATTCCTGGTCACCAGAACTGACGTCAGAGGTCCTGGTACATTTTTTCCACACATGGATGCATTGAAAAAGGAGATTTATGGAACTCCCTTAGAACATCTTCCTGAAACATCACCGGTACTACTGTGTGCCCTCTGAAAATAACAACGTGCTCCCCACCTTTTGAATATCCATCAGTAGCATCTTCTATCGATATCTGAGCACGTAAAGTCTCACAGCTAGCATCTTCAAGCTATGCTTCCCTGACTCGCTGTAAGAGTGGAGGGGTAACAACCATATATGGAAGGTAAGATCCCTCATCTTTATCCACTAAGGATAACTGTAAAGAGGCCAACTACCTTGTCACCTCATCCAGTAACTACGAATAGGATTTCCTACTGAGAGCATCTTCCACAATGTTCCCCTTCTCAGGAGTATAAAGGATCTCGAAGTTGAAATAATTGAGGAACTCAATCCACCACCTCTCTCTAAAATTCAGATCCTTATGAGAAAAGATATATCTGAGTCTCTTGTGATTAGAGTAGATGATAAACCACTCACAAATCAGGTAGTGCTTCCACATCTTCAATGCAAAGACTACTGCTGCCAACTCAAGATCATGGGTCATGTAGTTCTGCTTGTGTGGCCTCAACTGAAGTGAGCCATAGGCAATCACTACTTGACTCTACATCAGGACACAACCAAGATTGGTTCCTAATGTGTCGCAGAACACCACGTACTCGACACCCTCTTCTAGTAGCCTCAAGATCGGGGCACTTGTCAGACTCTATCTCAACTACTGAAAATCCTGATTACATATCTTAGTCCACACGAAAGGCTGCCCCTTTTGGGTCAAAGCTATCATGGGTGCTGAAATCCTGGAGAAATCATGAATGAATATCCAATAGTATCCTGTCAACCCAAGGAAACTCCGCACCTCCATCATGCTCCGGGGTGGCACCCATGCTAGTACTGCCTCTACCTTGGCTGGGTACACCGCTACACCATCTGATGAGATAACGTGTCCCAGAAAATGGACCTCCTATATCCAGAATTGACACTTCGAGAGTTTCCTGTACAACTGGTGCTCTCAGAGTGTGTCCAGAACCATCCTTAGGTGCCTCGCATGCTCCTCCTCGGATGCAGAGTACACAAGGATATCATCAATGAAGACCACCATGAACCGATCTAGATAGGGCTGAAAGATTCGGTTCATGAGTCCCATAAACACTGTCGGGGCATTTTTCATGCTGAAGGGAATCACCAAGTACTCATAGTGACTGTAGAGACATCAGAAATCCTTCTTTGGTATATCCACATACCGTACTCGCAACTGGTGATAGCCTGATCATAGATCAAAATTCGATAACCATCATGACCCTCTTAACTGATCGAAGAGGTCATCAATTCTCAGCAGTGGATACCGGCTCTTCACAGTCACCTGATTCAAGTACTGGAAATTCACACATAGCCTCAAGCTCCCTTCTTCCTTCCTGGAAAACTACACCGGGTCCGCCTAGGGTGAAACACTGGGTCTCACAAAGGCCTTCCTCTTCAAGTCTTCCAACTGCACTCTCATCTCATGAAGCTCTGCAGGAGCCATCCAATATGTTGATACTAATATTGGTGTCATCCCGAGTTGCAACTCAATACAGAAATATATCTCCCAACAGGGAGGTAGTCCGGGGACATCCTCCCGAAAGACGTACTCGTACTCAGCCACTACTGATGAAAATTGGAAACTCTTAAAATTTGTTGCGCCTAGGGCTACGCTAGCCAACTGATGTGAAATCGGTTGTACCTTCCTACGCATGAGTCCATCCTGTGCTGCCTGGGTCTCCTTTTCACCGACGAAGGAGAACCTCGTTCCATCACTGCGGACACACTGCACCCTTCGCCTAAAACAGTCAATCTGGGAATGAACTGTGGATAGCCAATACATACCAAGAATGACATCGTAAGGCCTTGATGCTACCACCAAGAGGTTCCAACCGAAACTCTCGCCTCCAGGGGTCAGGTCACACTGTCTGCAAAGGTGTGTGATCTCTGAATCTTCTCCAGTTGGTGTTTCTAAGCATAAGGGTCGAGTCAACGACTCATCTAGAATCTCAAGGTCACGAACAAGATAAGTAGTGAGAAAATAATGACTATCACTTGTGTCTATTAGTACGGCAGCCAAAGTAGAAAAGACAAAGATTGTACCACTAATCATTCAGGGAGTACCTGGGTTGTAAGCCTTTGCTGCCTACAGTTGTCCCTACCTCTGTCCATCAGCTCCCTGAACCTAGGTTGGACCTCCTGGGGGTGGTGGTGGTAAAGGGTCAAAATGCCAACCACCTCTAGATACTCTCCCAACTTTTCAACCGCGTCCTCCACCCCGCGGATCTGTCTGCTCCACACGTTTCCTCTACCTCGGTAGTCTATCCACTACCCACATGTCAGTAGTACGGTGTGTCGAACAATATTGATCAAGATGTCCCCTACCATCACATGAGTAGAATCACCTCTCTCTTGGAAGGATGGATGCACCCTACGAACCCTGTACGAAAGATCCTCTATCCTGGGATCTCCTCTGAAAACGCCTCCCACACCCGGGTCCTTGACGTCAGCTCCCTGCTGCCAAGGCCTCTGCTTCAGCTCATTCACCACGGACAACTACTAGTTGTCTATGATCCGCCAAGAAGCTCTCGAACACCAAGGCCCACTCGAGCACCCCATAATAAGTAGGAATACTCATAGGTATGATGCTAGCTAGGATGTCTCTAAGCAAGCCCCGCTCAAAAGTACAAGCTCTGAAGTACTGATCCCTGCCCATATCCATCGAGTACCTTGAGATGTCGGTGAACCTAGATGAATAGTTAGCCACCGACATGGTTCCCTGATGGATTTGAAGAATATATTGTATACGTACTTCTATTAGGGTAACTGGTAAAAACTAATCTCTGAAGAGACGCTCAAACTCTGACCATGCAAGTGTTGCCTCGTCGTGAGTCGGGATAACCAAACTCCACCATCGCCCTGCTGAGCCCTGCAGAAGGCTTGCTGCAAGGATCACCATCTATTCTGATGATGTCCGGACCAAATGGAAGACTGTGGTCACTACCTCAAGCCATTCCTAGCTGCCTGAGGGTCAGGCTTGCCTCGAAACCTAAGGGTTCTCTGTCTTTGAAACTCGTGGAGTGCGCTCAGCCTTCGCTCCTCCTCTGCTGGAACAACAGGCACTAAACACTGCTCCACATGTGGTGGGATAGTCAGCACACCACATAAAGGTAATACTGGGAGATCTCGTCCCTGTATCGAAGATTCATCACTGAGGGGGTCGTCCTCATGATCGAGCTGCTGGATCCTAGCGGGTGCACGTCACGGAGGCATCCTGTAACGAAACAAGATGTATCACAGTTAGTGATTATATCTGGAGAGTTGACTTAAGAAGGACATGGAAAACACAACCCATTCCTATATTATTCATGTACCGTTATTTTCCCCTAAAACTAGTGTTCTCATGTTCCGAGTCGAAAAACAAGTTCTCAGAGTCCTGGTGTATGGATACGTCGGCCGCCTGCACCAACACTAGCATCCCTGGCCTGAAATCCAAACTCAAAACACTTAACATTGTTGCCCCAAACCAACTCATAGACTCTCAGTCCTAAGGTAGAACCGAACACCTCTGATGCCCCTCTGTCATGACCCTTCCCAGTGGGGCCCTTTCCGCAACTCCCCAAGACCACCTCTAATAGGCTAGGGGCTAGTGACTAGCACCGAGAAGTCAGGTCACTAACATGGGAGGCATTGCTTATAAACTTGTACACACACACATCTCCAGACCCATAAAGATGATAAGTAAAAACTACTCAAAGATGGAAATCCATGCATACACTAAAATCCCAACCAGCAGAGTATGACAGGAAAGTAAAGTACAGTAAAGTAAAACCCTGGTCCAAAAGTACAATCCCACCAAAAGAAAGTCTGCAAAAAAGTCCAGCCTATGAAGAATGGTATTGCGACAGCAATCCGTAGCCGTAGGAACACACCTCAGCCTGTCTGATCTCACTGATCACAGTCTGGTCCTGATATTCCTAGAATTCTGTCGAAGGTTCGCTCGTCTGCACAAGACATGACATGTGCGGGCAAAGCCCGTGCAGGGGTGAGTATAACAATACCTAGTAGGACACCCTAAAACCACAAAGGAATACAACAAGGAAATACCACAAAGGAATAATACAGTCAGTTCTACATAGTATATGTTTATAGAAAATATAACAAGAATATGCATATATACTCATACATGGTCGACTATCACGAAACCACCACTAAGATCTAGCTCAAAGATTCCACTAAGCACCTAACAAGGAGAAGACACTCCTAGGTCTGAAGAGAGATATACTAAGTACTCGTTCTAGGAGAACAAACTCCACAAGTTCTTGAGAATATGATGCTCAGATGAGGATCACAACCAATATCCATGGGGTGATTCTAACAACTCTGTCTGAACTAATCCTCTAAGCATAGGATCGACGCTGGGGTAAAGTAGGTCACGTTGATACCAAGAACTCTACTTAGGGTTCCAGGAATGAATAGAGGATCCAACTATAAGTCTCATAGAGGGGATTCCAACAACTCTATTCAGGAAGTCCTGTTGAAGGGATTATACTCTTGTATGTAGGAAATGATATTAGAAACCTTCAGGGGAAAGACCAAGGGTACGAACCCTAATAAAGCTAGTCCAAGTCATGGAAGACAAAATTATCAAGCCAAGTAAAATAGGTTACACGGCATGTAGTATGGTTATACGTCGTGTTCCTTGACTCTGGGTACTGCCCATGTAAAATGGCCCGTGTCTTATGGCTTGTCATGTAAAAATAATATACACGGCTTGTAGTAGGATTACTTGTCGTGTCCGAGTGTTCGGGGTTCACTCCATGTACGCTAGCCATGTGCCCATACACAGCCTCAACCCGTGTCGCCCTGCCCATGTACCAGTACACGGGGTGTCCCGTGTATCTGGCCAGGTCTGGCTGGGGAAGGGTATACACACCATGTCTTTGGTTGTGTACCCAACCCATGTCTGTGTACTCCTAAAATACATGCCAAGTGTTCTGCCGATGAACACATGTCGTGTAGGCCATACTACATGCCGTATAGTCAGGATTTCTCTAGAACAGTGTTCTTCCTCCGTTCGCCTCGGCCGATCTTCTGAATCTTGATTATGTCATCCATTTGCCATGAAACTCAATATTCTTGTTCGTTTCATCATCCTAACACCGAATATGGGTGTTTTGGACCTTGAATCAGCTCAGAAAACAAGCATTGATTCATCCAAAAGAAAACGCCCAAAAACCCATATCTATCAATCTGATCCGAATCGTACATCGCCACCGCAGTAGCACCTCCGTAGCATCAACCTGAGGTTGGGTCCACAATCTTAGATCATCGCACCAATATACGAATGCGTAATGGTCGATTTTATCCAAGAACTTCAAGTGCAGGGAAGAACGAGGAGTCTCCACGAAGAATGGGGAATTAAATCACAAAACGAACAAGAGGGACAAACCTCGATCGTTGTTCGTGACGATTCGGGTTCGTCTCCATTAGATCAAAACAAAAATAATCAAAAGATTAAATAGCAAGGATGAAGATCTTCCCCAAAATTCCCGCAAAAGCCCATCCCGCAATTACGATCAATCCGTGGGCTAATATTTTTGTGTATTAGTCTGTGTTCGTCTTAGGAATCAAGAACAGGAAATAAATCACAAAGAGATTAAATCCCTACCTGGATCTGCGGCATTCGTTGGCGAAGATCTGGTCGCCGCATCGTCGTCGCCGGCGAAACCCGTCAATAATGTCGTCTCCTTTTTGGGGTTTCCTCCAGAGCCTCCAGAGCCTCCAAGGGTTTCTGGGTTATGAGGTATGTAACCCTGGACCCCTACACAAACCATTATTTAAAAGGATAAAAAAATCTCATTGTAACGAAATTTAATAAAATATTTTTATTATATATTTTATTACAGTTACATCCAAAAACTATATTTCACCATCGAAATGCGCCAACCGATGTTAGGTCTCTTGTAGGGTAAACCCATTGCTCTGGACGTAACGGTGCCCTCATATTTCCAATCTGAGCACCCTTTCAGGAGTTATTCCAATTTTTCAGGAAAACCACATGTGCGTGTAATTTAATTATTTAATAAAATTCAAAAATTTGTTCAGGGCTCACCAAGCCTCGTAACTGCACACCGTCTCAAATCCTAGTCTCGAAATCATTCTCATATAATATTCAAATAATACATGGAAAATCTGGGACATTACAGGAGAAGGGGTTGATGATGGATTATTCCATTATCATAATAAAATTATAGTATATTTGAGGTACAAGACATATCATACCATTTGGATGAGGTGATGTGAGGAGATAATAATAAAATAACTTGAAAATAAATTAAAAGGAAAGGAAAGAGGAATTTACCTCTTGAATTTCTCCTCCTTGAGAGCCACCTTTGGGAAAAGGTTTTGGTATTTTGATGAGATAAAGAGATCTTTGACATGGGTTAGATGTTTGGGAATATTATTGGCTAGAATTTGGATAAATATCAAAGCTTGAGTGGTGTGAGAATAAGAGGAGGTGGGGTGGTATTTATAGTGGAGGAGAGGGGTGTTTTCTTATTATTTTCTTCATTAGTTTATTATTTGGGCTCAAGAATATAAATAGTTTGATCATTATCACAAAATATAATAAAATAATTAAGGGAAGTTCAAGATTATAGTGCTTACATAATCGATGACTCAAGGTATAGTGTATTTAACTTATAATTTATATATATTGTAAATTGTTGTATTTTACTATTCACCAAAAATTAAACTATTTTAGAAAAATATCAATAATTATCCCTAACCATTTTTAAATGTGTAGAATTCCAAAATGGACTCCATTTTTTGAAAATAATTTTCTAAATATGAGAAATTTAATTTTTAATTTAAATCTCCATTTACTTGGAAAATACCAATTTTAAAATTATTACTAATTTTATAAAAATTTGAAAAATTAATTAAGATCTCATAAAATTCTATTAAAATCATGAGATAACAAAATATTAATTTATAAATACATTTTATTAAAATAAAATTTTATTTTAAATCATTATATGAATTATAAAATTGTAATTAACTTACAAAAATTCAAATATTTAATTAATAATTTTTTAAATCATGTATTTACTTATACTATTATATAATTATATCATAATTTCATTTATAGGATGCCTAAATTTTAATTATAATTTCATGGATGAGGTTACTATTCTATTGGCCAGTTTACAACCCATAAGGATCATATAACTATTCCAATGGTCAAGTTAACATTTCATCAGTATAGGTTTCTTAACTTCTAGAAGTACCACTTATTTCATTCATTCTTCATTTATAATGTTTTTTTTATGTTATTTATCAAAATTCATGTGATTTATAATATATGAAATAATTATAAGAATGAAATTTCAATTGATGATACTTTATTTTGTTACAATATACCTCCTATAAGGTATCAAAATATAATTAACCTTGATCTCCAGACCTAGAACGAGTCTGGGATAGAATAGGAGAATCAGCTCCAAGATTCTTCTTACCTTTGTAATCACTGGAAGTAATCAATTAATTCTACAAAAACAAAATACTTATAAAAATAAATTTTTTCAACTAGTTCCTTGTGATATTTCTCATGGTTGGATTCATCCCATATCTCAATGCTCGTGAGAAGAACCACCTTGAAAGAAAGTCCTCTATGTTCATTGTTATCCCATGCCCTATTAGTTCCAAAGGTCTGAACCCATAGAGTATTGTTAATTTCATACTATGTCTTCGTACCAAAGGAACACTACCCCTAATAAGGACCTTCCAACTGACCAGGTACACTCATGGGTCCATCCTCCTATTATTCTTCTTGAATTTCCACATTACTTCTAACCTCAGGCGCATGAAAAGTTGTTTCCCCAAAATATTCAATGCCAAACCCAAGAATATCAAATATCATCCATAAATTATTCACCAAATTTAGATATGAAATTTTTTGAAGAGTCTACCTATGATAAACCAGTAAACTTTTTTCATCAGACCCTGAAAACACAGCATTCTCATACCTCGACCCAGATCTAATCCCCTGTGATGATGAGATAGCACCCCCAAGTTACATCTCATCCTCAACATTCCCCTTATGTACAAGGTGTTCTAATTGTTCCACTATCCTCCCTGCCACCCTAATTCCAGAATATTCATCTACTACACAATCCATATTATCTTTTTTAATAGGCCTTGTCAAAACCCTTCTATAGGATGTAGCATCAATCTCATTCATAGTGCATAAATATCAAAATAAATACTTTCTATAATTATTCTTTTCAAGACCGATGACATTTTAATCAAAAAAAAGGGTAAATTTTCATATTAAATATGAAGATTCAGTTCACCATTATTAGTGGACTAAATAACCTTTTGAGTTAAGATTGTTCTTAAATCCACCTCAATAAGAGATCTTTCAAGGTAGAAAAACCTTGTATGTTCTATTTTTTGTCCATTTTAATTGGGAGAACAATATAAAAATCAGTATCGTACATAATATTTTGAGTTTTTGTTGAATTATGCATCATCAAATATATATTCTTTGTAAAGTAACAATTAAATGTATATGTAAAAAATGTGATCTTAAGATAATGGAAACATTTGATATTGTTGGAGTTCTTGTATTATATTTTGGGTTTTTATAAAATTATTCTTTTTCAATCAACTTAATGAATGTAATTCATAGGGAAATACAAAATTATTAGTTTATTATCTATATTAGTTTCAAAATTTAGTACATGACGTTGTTGGACCAACTTTCCATGAAATGAAAATTCAGAGTGATAATTCAAACTTTGAATCAAAACCATATCTATTTTAAAATCTATTGAAATCTTCCATGGTGGCCTTATATCCTGGATGAAACATAATAAAATTAAGTTATTTTAAAAAATTTATGGCCACTAAATCAAATTTTTGAATTTCAAATAGATTTTTTGATCATATATTTTGTTTGTATAAATCTTTATTAGATGAGGGCAATACAATGCCTATAAATTTTTTTGAAATAAAAAATTGAAATAAGTATTACCTAAAGAAATGTATATCATATAATATGATAGGGATTGTCATAGGATATGACTAGAAGAAGGAAAATATCATTTTTAAGTATTAAGGGTATATCATTTCCTACCATATAGAGATATTATAGGATCTACCTTTCAAATTCATACTCTATAATATAATAATATAATATGGTGATAGTTTTAATATATCATATTGTTAAATATAATCAAAATGTAGTTCCATGAATTGAAAGGTTCGGTTCATTTGGCATAGATACGACTAGGTTAGTCTCCCCAATGTTAAAGAGTTAACATTATCAAATCAACTATCAATAAATTCATGGGATCATTAATGGTTGTAGGTTATAAAGAAAGTAAATGAAGTCATTAATCATATTTTTTTGAAACATACTAGTAATTACATGACATGGGTACATGGCATGAGAAACATCTTTATAGCCTATAAAAAGGTCTCTTCATCCATGGTAAATGCGTTTGTGATTCTACCAAAACCTTCTACCCAAAACTCTCCTTCTCAAAGATCTCTCTCTTCAAACTTATTTACTATTGATATACTAGCATATCATCAAGGATTTAAAAATCTCATCCAAATATTTTTGGGTGATTCGATGTTTCCCATGGATACACCTCAAAGGGAAGAACCATTTGGTTGTTTCCTAGTGATCATCATCAAACATAGAAGTTGAAGACATTAGCATTCGAATGAGTATGGTGTGTATATTCTTTATTTCTATTTTTCATGATTTATGTCTATATAGGATGGAAATATTGGTTCAAGGTTTCTTTAATTTTGTCAAAACTTTGATTAATTTTAAATAAATGAAAATAAATATTTTAGTGGTATTAGATCCTTTATATGAATTAAGAATTGTGATATCATTTGGGGGATTAAGGTTTTATTTATCATAATGCTTGTTGTAATCCTAGTAATAAAATATGATATGGTTTTTTTTCTTCCGAGTTTAAATTGAAACTTATGATATTCGATATCATAATCTGTAATTCAGTACAAGTTTTTAATTTGTACAGGTCATAGCATACGATATTTATATATCGTATCTTATGACTAGATCTCTATGGATTGAAAAAACAGAGTGCCATTGATCTCTTATGATATCTCTAGATATTATAAAATATGACTACATATCATAATTAATTATTCATATATTAATAAAAAAATAAAATAGGTATTATGTAAAAGGTTTATACACAACTGGTATCAATCATATTATATGATTAAATGGGAATCATTAAAAATGATATTTCAATAAAAATTGATTTTCAATGTTTTCAATTATAAAATGAATTTTTTTATTTATAAATTTTTTATAAATAATTGGAAAATATATTTTAAGATATTTATTAATTTATAAAAGTGTTTTATAAATTAATTAATTATTAAATGTTTATAATTATTTAATTAAGAGTTTTGATACATTTCTAAACAAATATTCCATTAATATTATGTGTCAATATTAAATAAAATTTTCAGTATTATATTGCATACTTATAATTTTGATATAAATTGTTTATATATAAATTATAATTTTAATTTATAAAATTTTTATTAATTATAAAAAAAAGAAAAAATATAAATTTTTATATTAAAATTATCAAAATTTCATAATATTTGTTTTGAAATGTTCAAATTAAAAGTGATTTGTTTAAAAATAATTAAACCTTATCAAAAGAAATTTTAAAAGTTGATATAATCACAATCATGAATAATTTAAAAATGTGATATTTAGTTTATATAAAATATTTACATAATATAAATTTAAGTATAAAATGTATCTTTCATAAAATATCATATATTAAAATAAAATTCCATAAAATGAATAATAAGAAAGAATTCATATTTGGAAACGAATATAAAATATTAATATTTAAGAATATGGAATTCCTATAAATAATTATAAAGTATTATTAATTATTGATTTATGACTTGTTCATAACTAAATATCTCATGTTTGGAAAATAAATAAAATTTTTGTTTATTTATTTACTTTATTTTTGATATTTATGTACATAAATTGTTTATGAAATGTTATTATGTATGGTTTTATTTATTTGATAAGTATCTTCTTATAAATTTTATTCTCATGTAGAAAATGGTAGGTACGAAAACATAATATATATTTTTTATTTACCTTGACCTTGGTTTATAATTGAAGTTAATAGCTTGAATTTAATTTAAAAATATAGTTTGTGCATATTAGGTTTTATATTTTTTATGAATTGAATTCTCTCATGAGTAAAGTATCCCCAGGTTGAGGGATTGTGTGATAAAATTTTCACTAGCCTAGAAGATTATTCCATGTTCTTGAAATGTGGGTGTTGGATATTTGTGGATCTAAGATTACTCATGTGGGGGTTTTAAATCTCATAAAATTATAAACCTATACATGAAAAGTTCATGTAACATATACATAAGTTACATTTGGATGGACACGAATATTTTTTGTTATTATTTTTGTGTGAGTAATACAAACTATGGGTTTTGTAAAGAGTTACACATTAATATGGTGTGAATATATTAATTTGGTGGTTATAATAGAGATCCTAAAAGTAAATCATTATAATCATGCATACATAAATGTAATAAAATGTGAGATAAATAATATTACATATGATATAATATTTATGAATTTAATATACATATGATTTATATTGTATTTGGTAGACTTTAAATGGAAAAACCCAAAAATACTAAGTGTGAGATTCCTTCTAAATCATTACTTGTCAAAACTGAAATCGTCTAAATGGGTAGATCATGGAAAATCTGGGATCCACTATATTCTATTGTTCAAGGAAATCAAGTATTGGGTGGACCTAATAGGATTAGGATCCCATTATTGGTGTTTTCTTTGGGTTAAATTGGTTGGGAGATCCTAATAAGTTTAGATTACTAAAGGAATATAGTTGATTATTATCCATATGAAGGATATGGGCAATGAGTTAACCAATCAACTATCTAATAATAAAAATAGTTGTGATTGGGACGATTCCCAACTAAATAACTAAGTGCTAAAATAAAAACCAAAGTGGAATAATTCTAAGGTGAAATATGGATCTTGGATTACTAAATAGATATGATGTATGGGGTAATCAATTTTAGTGTGAGTAATGTTAATAAAATTATTTATTAAGAGAATATAAAATATGATAATCATTTAATAAAGGCTTCAATTATAGATAATTTCTTTATCAACATCATCAATCTGGTCCTTGAGATCTATATTGGATAAAGATAAACTTAAGGGTAGTAAATTACTAACTGGTGTTTTAACTTGAGAATGGTTCTAAAGGAAGAAGAAAAATTCTATGTGTTGGAATAAACCCTTCCTAGGAAATCAACTACTGAATTCATTCAATAAAAAATATTTATATTCCTATGATAAGAATATAAATTATTCATGCGAATTCTATAACCTCGTGATTTTTTCCATATAATCTAAGTTTCAAAAACAAAATGAGACCCTATATTCCAATCAAATGATAAATAACCTAAAATGACTCCATTGGGAGAAATCTCTTCATGAAAGGTATGAGGAATTGAAGGCTCGTTTTTGGAGAAAAATAGTGGGAATCGCCTCAATATTAACTCATGTACTCAATATGATTAAGTATGTAAATGAACTAAAGAGCTTGGGTTCACCTTTTAAACTTGAACTATCCATAGACATCAGTATTTAATCACCATTGGAATGGTTTTTGATATTTTATTATGAATTATAACATGAATATATTTAATAACCCTTTACTCAATCACCTAAATATATTGAGGATAGTAGGAAGTACATGGGTGATACACAATAAAGTTCCATGAAGATCGTACAAAAGTAAAAGCATAAAAATTTTGGTCATACAAAGAATAAAAGTTGTCATTGAGATCCTTCACAAATGGTTCCATATATAGTAAAAAAATATGTTTAGGAAAATTTCTAACTCAAATTTTGTTAGATTTGATGAATCATTCACAATGTATAAGATGTAAGCGTCATGAAAAATAAACATATTGACAAATATTGACAAATAAAATGTAGAAACCAAAAGAATATATTTTCACATCAATTTTATAATTAATTTAAGCACAAGAGGTAGGGTTACCTCAATCTTGAGATCTTTACTCATTGAGGATTTTGATCATTCTAACCTGATTGATGTAACATAATTTTATTTTAAGGACTCAATATAGATCCTCTTTAGTGTTGATACAAATGTGATCCTTCGATCATCAAACCACACCAATGAACCATAGGGTGCTAGCACATCATATTGATCATCTTGTGTTGTTCGTCTTGATCGCTTCACGTTCCTTCAGGCTTGTAGTAATTTCTCTTATTCTTCTCAGTATTGAGAGTAAGAGAGGAGCATGATATTTAGGTGAAATTACTAAGCACCATGATTGTCTAAGTTGATCAACACTAGCATAATATACAGATCTGTCTATTTATAGAGTTAGGGTTAGGGTTAAAAATATTTTTAATTGTTGAAAGACCTCAATAATATAATAAATCCTTAAATAATCTCATGTCATGTAATATTATTATTATTTTTATTTTCACATGGAGTTAACTAACTGTCAAAATGATAAATATTAATTTAACATCTTGAAAATTTATATTTATCATCAGAATGAATATCTGTTTCTTCATCCTCCTCGAAATTTATCAAATACCCAAATAAAAATTTTTATTAAATATTTATTCATTCAATAAGTAAATAAATATTGTATTCACAGATTATAAAATAAATTTGTATTTTATATTCACATGGATAAATATATTATTTATTTAATAAATAAATAATTTTTGATTTAATAATTAATTGATTAATTAATATGATGATAATAATAATATATAGTTAAATATTATATATTTGTGTAATTAAAAAATTACATTATGAATAAATATTTATTTAATATTTTTAATCTTTTAATAAATCTCGAATAAATATTAATTATTGTTCTAGAAAATACTATTTATTCCGATTGTTAAATATAAATAATATTTAAATACTATCAAATGAAACACTTTATGTGTGACCCTATAGGAATCTTACTCAGTAGAGTTAGGCAGGCTTTCCTAAAGATCAAGATTATTTCCTAGAAATAGGTCAGGGAACCCACAGAAGAATAAGATATGTCATAACAACAAAACTACATACAAACACTCACTATAAAATATAATCCATTTCTCTCAATATCTCATCAATCGGTTTTCACACCCATGTCATCAACCCATATGCTTGATACATATTTCTTTGGTTGTCTAAAATAAACTCGTCAATACACCATGGCCATGGAATTTAATGTGATAATTTTATATCAATCAAAGGGTGGGATATCTACTTACATAAAGATATAAGGGAAAATCCTTATTAAATTGATTAATAACATATCATTTGTGACGCACCCAATGGATCTAAATTCACTAAAACCATATGTCTCCATGATTTATAGAAATACACTGAATTTATAGAGTCATGACATATATTAATAATAATATTAAATTCTAATGTACAATAAACATACTCGTAAACATGAATATCCAATGAAACACAAACATGTGTAATTCCTAGAGGTGGGTATGTTCTCAAAATCACCTGTATTAGAGATTATCTTGTGTGAACTTCCTGAGATGAACTCTTATCTTCTTATGAGTACTCTTACCTGATAGTCAACATACTATCTACCCAATCATATAATTTTATCCATCCATAGAACAAGGATTAAGAATATCATCCTGGTGTTTCAAGGTTCTCAACATAGTGGGGATCTTTTAATCCCTTTTCAATGTGATGAATACTCTAGGACATTACTACATTAGAGTCGCATAGAACTATTAATCATGTATTATGATATATTTTAATTAATATTCACTTATTTGAATATAAATTTATACTAGATTGTAAATAGTTGGTTATTGGATACTAACTCCAATAGACTCCCACTTAGACTAGATCCAACTACCAATGACATTCAGTCCTCTAGCTCTCACGTGATGAACAAGTTTTTATTGAGTTAAGGATTTAGATAAGGGGTCTTCCACATTTTATTAATTGTAAACTCTACTCACAAGGAAATTACCTCTCTAAGAAAAATCCCTCAAAAAATTATATTTTTAAATTATATTCTTCATTCGGTAATGTGATCTTGGATCCTTTGTAATAAACACCCCTATAGTACTATCAAAATAGAGTGTGAATGGGTCTTCATTATTAGTCACCATTTGAAGATCATAGATGATCTTTTGAATCCAAACCAAGTCCTTATGTACCTTAGAATCCATAATTTACTCAGACTCTTCTGTAGAATCAGTAACCATAGCTTTCTTTGAGATTTTCCAGTTCAAAACACATCAATTGAGAGTGAATATATATCTTGTCTATGACTTCAAATCATCTTTATGTGTTTGGAAATAAGAATATTCATATCCCTTGATGGATAGTTTTTCATCTCCACTATATATCATGAACATATCATTAGTACACCTTAGATACTTAAGGATATACTTGACTACCATCCAATGGTGGTTACCTAGGTTATCTTGATATCTTCCCACCCTGGTTAAGGTGTATGAGATATCTATCCTTTTTTATAGTATAGAATACATGACTGAACCAATCATGGATGTTTATTGAATTATTTCCATCCTCTATCTTTCTTCAAGTCTCTAATGAAAAAATTTCTCATAAAAATGAATTCCATGTGACACTAGAAAAAATCCCCTCTTGGATCATTCCATACAGGGTCTCTTTAGTATATTCTCAATGATTGTACATTGAATTATAATAATCAGCCTCTTGGATCTATCATGAAGGATCTTGATCACGTGAATATATGATACTTTACATAAGTCCTTCAGAGAGAAGAATGTATTCAACTTGGATTTAAAAGAATGTGAGATTGGTATTTCATTTCCACTGAGAAGTATGACAATGACATAATCTATTAGAAAATCATTATCACTCCTACTAAACCACTTATTGAAACTTGGATCACATTAATTCTTTGTGGAACCAAATTCCATTATATGTTCCCCAAACTAAATGATCCATAACGAGGATGATTTATTTAATCAATAATTGGATCATTTCAACTTGTATACTTTTTTGGCATCCTTTAGAGTTATAATCCCTTCAGGTTGTGTCATATATAAATCTTCCTAAACATTCCTATTATGAAAAGATGTTTTTACACCCATATTTCAAATATCATAGTCATGTTAAGTTTCTATAAAAAGTATAATTATGATTTATTTTAGCATAGAAACTAATGAAAAGGTTCAGTCATAGTTTATTCCTTGATGTTGTTTGAATAATTTTTCAACTATTCATACCATATAGGTGGTGACCTATCCATCCATATCCAGTTCCTTCTTGGACACCCATTTACAAGAAACAAGATTTACATCCACTATAGGATCTATCCAAACCTATAATTTTCTCTAGTATATAACTTCTATGTAGGTTACAAAATCATTATTATCAACTAATAATGAGTCACCACCCTCATTTACTAGAAAAATATATTGTTATGGTTCTCTAACCTCTCTCACGCTCTAATAAAGTACTTGTGACTCTATAAATTCCTCTTCCATGGGGCTTTGTGTAATCTATTCTTAAGTCAGCTCTTTTGTATCTTGAGCCTAAACTTAATCAAAATCTATATCACTCCCACCATATACTTTATATATTTTATCCCTTTCAATAAATCCGGAATGTTTGTTAACTGAAAACTTATTTTTTGGAGGATAATATAGCTAATATCCTTTTTTTCCTTTAGATACCCTATAAATATACACTTAGTACCTCTAGGTGTAAGTTTGTTTCTATAAGTCTCCTTAACAAATGATTTAAAACCCGACACTCATATATGTAACAACATGGGTATATTTCTATAAAAAATAATGATATGGAATACCAGTTTCTGCTTTAGTTAGAATTAAATTGAGTATATATGTTATTTTCTAAAATTCATATCCCAAAAAGGATGATGAAAAAGTTTCATGATTTTTTATTGATCTCACTATGTATAATATGGTGAGGTTCCTCCTTTATCTTATACCATTCCATTATGGTGTATAAGGAGGAGTGACATGGGATAAAATACCAAAATACCAAAATTAATCAATGAAGTCTTGATTAAGATATTCTCCAACATGGTATGAGTGAAGTTTCTTAGTATTCTTACCAAGATGGATCTCAAAATCATTCCTATATTCCTAGAATATTTCAAAGTAATCTTACTTATATCTCATTAAGTATACATATAAAATTCTTCAACAATAATAAGTAATAGTTATGGAGTATGAGTACCCACCCCTTTATTCAACTGAAAATAGTACACACATATTATTATGTTCTAACTCAAGAGTTTTTGTAGCCCTTTCACCTTTCCCACTAAATGGGTATTTGATCCTTTTTTTCTTTTAAACATGCATGATATACACCAAATGATTTTAGTTCAAATGAATCCAAATATCTATCTTGGTGTAATCTATTCAATCATTTTTCATTTATAAGACCTAGTTGATAATGTTATTTTTGGGAGTGATATGATTCATGTGAAATAATTTCATTATTTATCACCATTAATTACTCTATGTGATCTAACACATAAAGTCTGTTATTTAGATATTCCTTGCTATAACAATTGATTTCTTTATAAAATGGGTAATACTTATTTAAAAATTTGAAAATAAATCCATATGTATTAAGTCTGTACATAGAAATAATGTTTTAGTGACTAAAGGATCATAATAAAAATATTTTATAACTAAGATCATTCCATCCAACAACACGAGGTGGTAGTCCATAATATCCATAGTAGCAAGTTTGGATTTGTTGGATACTTGTAGATCTATTGCACCATTTTAAATCATCTAAAATTTAATTGTTTCCTATATTTTATTACATATGTGATAACTACATGATGTATCTAATACCTAATTTTTATGAATATATATATTACACTTGATAACAAAGGCACATCAACCTCCCCTAACTTCTTTGTCCAGGTGTAATTTTTATGCCAATAGCCCTTCCATGTGAAAAAATAGACAAAATCTTATTTCCTTACTTTCCCTTGATCCTAATTTTCTTGTAAGATCATTGTGAAGAATGTTTATACTTAGAGTTATTCTTGGAGATCTTCATATCCTTTTCAACTTTTCAAAGTAGATTGAGAATATATAAAATATACTTATCTATGTTTTCCATGTTGAAATTGAAAAAAAATTGGAAAATATCTGACAAAGTGATGAAAGAATGAGATTAGTGTGTAGTTATTCGGGTAGCTTAAACCCTATAACCTATTAGGTTCTCAATATAGCTAATAAGGTTGACTACATTATTCCCAAATAGTTCACCTTCTCCAAGATTGATCATAAATAGATCCTTAGAGATCTCAAATCATTCTTGAATTTCCCTCTCTTAATAAAGATCATGAAGATGTTGTAGCCTGCTATAGGAATATATGTTTTAATGCAACATCATTAGTTCTGTAGACAAGGATGAAAACATTAAACATTGAATATCTAGTTCATCATTTAGGTGTTTTTCCTAGATAATAAACTTATCATCACTCACCTCCTTAGTACATGGATTAGGGATTGAGGATTCTAGCATGTAAGACTTATGCTTATGGTACAACACTACCCATAGGCATTTGAACCATTCTGAAGAGTTAGTACCATTTAATAGATGACCATTCTCCATAATTGATCACATTGATAAAGTGTTTGATGAAACTTTAATTATTCAAAAATAATAGAGTAGATAATTATTACTTCTCTTAAAAATAATTTATCTAATATATAATAAAAATTATTTTAATTTTATAATGTCTCCCACTATTTTAACAAGTCTCAATGACCCTCACCATTGAAATCGGATGTCCAATAAATTTAGACATTATAATGATAAGGATCCATATTTCCCTCCTTGTGATACGTATTGTGGCCATGAAAACCATAATAATTTTTTAATTATTGTATCTTTCCAATTGCAGGCACGCAGTTCCTTGTTCTATTGAGTGGACTCCCTAATACTGAAATCCTGACTTAGATTTCCTCAACACTTCCCTATAATTTTTATTTTATAGAATATGGAAATTAAATTCAATACAATTTGGTAAAGTCAATCTATCATATTAGGTATAACTCCATGATTATTGAAAGAGTCTCAGACTATGTCTTGGACTGACACATTAATTATGGTTTGTCTTAATTCAGATAATGGAAGGCATAATGACTTAATATTAACTTGTGTGATTTTTTTAATAATGTGTAAATTTTCATATTTTATTATTTTTGTATATTTTTAATATTGAGTGTATTTCACTTAAGTGATTAATCATGTACTAATGAAATATTTATGAACAATCCTTTTTTTCAATTTCAACTTTTCATATTAAACCTTTTATTTCTGTAATAACAATCTTACAACCATAAAATAAATCATGCATAAGATAAAAGTAAAATAAATAAATAAATTACATTATCATGATCTTATCTAATGGTTTATGTATTGAGGAGACAATAAATCAACCTATAACCCTAGTGGAAAAATCCTTAAGCCAGTCTTGGTACAAGTTACAACATTCGAACTATCCACCTATATATCACTAAGGTTGGTTTTTTCATAGTTATATCTTGAACAACCTATGTCTTATCTCCACCTTAAATTGACTACATGTGCCTTTGGATACTCTATTTATTATATATGTTTTATAAATCACACACATGTGGTGGGAACCAAAGGATTGGTTAAGAGTAATTATATAAAAAACATTGGACACACAGGTCCTACATAAAAAAGGAGAGATGGATGAAATGAAAACCATCATATTTAATTTAACAATAAATAATTTCAAACCCATGGAATAGGAGTAAATTAAATAAAAAAACACATACATAGGTCTAGTTAAATCACATGATCAATAATACACATTCAATTACTACACATTTAAAATAACTAGCTAGCATTCATTTCAAATCATTCTTTAATAAGATAAAACATGCATGAATTAATCTAATTAATTATCTTATTAATCAACTAATTCATTTTATCTTATTTATTATAATTATCCAGGTAATTACCATCTTATTTTATTTTAAATAAAATAAATTATTTTATTTTATTTAAAATATAATAAAATATTCCATAGCTTTGTACTTAGAAGCAACTCATTGAATACTAGTCTGAACTACTCGATATGATGCTTATTGTATACAATGCACTCATATGACATATTTCATACATGGAATCTGTTTTAATTTCAGAGTGTGTACTATAAAATTAATGACACATGGAACACATGAAAATTATGATGCATGTATGATTTAATTCATGTTGAGTCTTTAATATGTAATGACCCTACAAAACTTGTAGTTTCAAATATTACCTGTAATTAATTAAGAATCTAATATAATATAAAACCAAATTAATGATGCTTATATTCAATTTAATGAATTGTGAAACTAAGTTTGATGAGCTTTAATAATATTTCTACCTAAACAGGTAAAATACATTGTGTGTTCAGGCTAGCCACACATTGGGTGTGGGATGGCCACATAGCATGTACTTTGCTTCGCTGGATGTTCACAGCACATACCTAGGAACTCATCGTGTACTTATCATGGAAATGTATAAGGCACAAGATGTGAAGGAAGTATAAATGGTTTATACATCCAGTTTCATGAATTTCATCTTGTACACATTGTGTATTAAATACACACAGTGTATTAATTACATGACATGTCTTGACCCTCTGTTTTCATCCATGAAATTACATGAAATGCACGATGTGTAGTAAATCTAAATGAAGTGTAGTCCAGAAAAACTTTGTACCACCCAAGATGGTATACACATGGTGTATTCAATTCATGTGGTATGTATTCATTACAAGATGACATGGAGTCCACATGGGTGTCCGGGTGCAATGAACAAGGACACACTACATCTGAAAAAGGTGTGCATGCCATGTAAACCTATATTATCTAGCCAGAGTTCAAGGAATATATGGATGGGTTATTCATATTTGTTCTTCATTAATAATTTTCTAATCTTGGTTATATGAGTGAGAAACATAGAGGAGTAATAAGATATCATAGAAATCATATAAATAATAAATAAAACTTGAAATGAAATTTATCTTTTAAATATGTAATGATCAAAAAATAAATAAATAATTGTCAATTTTAATGTGACCCCTTTGATAAAACTTTGTGGTTTCAGACATAGTATAATAACCTATTTAGGCCAATGTATCACTTATTTTTTTTTGAATTTGATAAAACATTCAATATATACAAGACAAAATCTTCATGACCAAGAATATTGACAAATAAAACACTAGAACCAAGAAAAGATCTTTTCACACCAATTTTATAATTAATTTAAACACATAAAGAAAGTTTACCTCAATATTGATATATTTCTTCATTAAGGATGTCAATTGTTCTAATTAGATATGTGTAGTATCATTGTGTTTCAAGGACCCAGAGTAAAGCCCCACTAGTGGTGATACGCATGTTCTCCACCGATCTTCGAACAACACAGATGAACCACCAGGTTCAAGCGCAACTGATTGATCATATTTCATCATTTTACATGATCATTTCATGTTCCTTTGGGATTTAAGGAATTTATCTTATTCTTCTCAGTCTTGAGAGAAAGTGTGGAAGAATGAGTTGTTTGGCAGTAATTGTTGTCAACAATGATTAACTAATTCAATCTACACTAGTATAAAAGAAATAGTTGTCTATTTATTGAGTTTGATTTAGGGTTAAAATATTATTTAATTCCATAAAGGTCCTTAATAATATATTAAACCCTTAAATGATCTCATGATAAGTAATATTATTATTATTATTATTTTCTCATGGCATTCACAAACTAGCATAATGATAAATATTATTTTAAAATTTTTCAAATCAATATTTATCACCATACCTAATCTATGTTTATTCTTCCTCCTCAAAATTTATTGAATACCTAAATAAATATTGTTCTTAAATATTTATTCATTCAATAAATTAATGAATATTATATTCATAGACTAGTGAATAAATATTTATTTTATTTTCGCATAACTAAATAAATTACTTATTTAACAAATAAATAATTATTTATTATGGAATGAATAAAAAGAGATAAATAAATATTATACATTCTCATAATTAAAAAATTACTCTATAAATAAATATTTAATGTTTAAAATCATTTAATAAATCTTGAATAAATATTAAATCTCCTTCTAGATAAATATATTTATTCCAACTGTTAAATAAAAATAATATTTAACTGAGATCAAAGGAAACCCTTTGTGTGTTACCCTATAAGAATATTCCTTAGTGGAATTAGGTAGGATTGACTAAATTCCAAGATTACTATCCAGATATGGATCAAGGAACCCATCATGGAATAAGATATGTCACAAAAACAAGACCACATATGAACACCCAATGTGTAATATAATCCATTTTCCTTGATATCTCATCAAATAGGTTGCATATTCATGTCACCAACCAATATTCTTGATAAATATTTATTTGACTATTGAAAATAAACTCATCAATAAACAATTTACATGGAATTTAATGTGATGGTTTCATTTCAATCAAAGGTTCCAGGTATCAACTTCCATAAAGATGGAAGGTACAAATCATTCCTTGACTTATTCATTAATTACATATCATTAATGACACACCCAATGTACCCAACTTATCCGTAGTCATATGTCATCATGGTTTATGAAAATACATCAAATTTCATGATTCTTGACATGTATTAATAATAATCGTAAAGTCTAAGGTTCATTACACACGCTTATAGATAGGAATTTATAATGACATATAAACATGTGTAATTCCTACAGGAGGATTTTTTTCTCATAATCTCTATCTTAGATATAACCAATTCTGAACTTTATGAGATGAAGTATCATCTTCTTATGAGTACTTTTATTTGATAGTCAACATATTATGTATTCCATCATAGAATGTTATTTAACTGTAGGACATGGTTTAAGAATATCATCTTGGGATTTCAAGGTTCTCATTATAGCAGGAAAATTCTATACCCTTTTCAATGTGAAAAATACCCTTGGACATTATTACATTAAATTCATATAGAACTATGAATGATATGTAATAATATATTTTAACTAATATCAATTTATTTGGATATGCATGAAATCTAGAGTACAAACAGTTGGTTCTAGGAAACCAAATGCCACACACACCACCAACTATAATGAAGAAAAGGAAAGAAGGTCAATGCTTTTATTATAGCAATACAGTCCATTGGAAAAGTAATTGTAATGAATATATGAAATTTTGTAAGAATCCACATAGAGAGTCTACTTTAGGTATTAGTATTATAGAATAAATTTTTTTTTATTCTGAATGGTATATGATACTAAAATGTTTGTTTCATAAGTGTTGTAAATATACATAAGTTCAGTGGTAAATAAAGAATTGAGGACAAGAGATTAAATTTTTTCTTTAAAGTAAGAGAACTAAAGACACTACAACAAAACAGACCTTTAATAGTGTTATAATTAACTTTATCAATGCTAAAAACCACTAACTACAAGATCATGATTAAAAGCTCAGGGGTTTTATAAACACTTATAAAACCACTTCTAAATGACCCCATTTATCATTTATTTTATTTAGAATTAATAAATTATCCCTTTATCAATTCTTTTACAAGCACTGAAAAGGGATGAATGTATTGGTGATTTTAGAGGCATTAATAAAGGGATCCATTATCATCACTTTTAAGAGCATTGATAAAGGATTCCAGAAACTAGGCATATTGCAGTGTGCTATAACAACACACTGTAGCACCAGAAATTAGAACAACAAGATACAAATATAGAATTTAAATGAACTAAAATTCAAAAAAAAAATACAAGAAGAAAAAACACTATAATAGAGAAAAACAGTGCACCTGTATAAAAGAACAAACCACCCCTACTCAAGAAAAAAGTGCACCTATATATGAAAAAAAAATTATGTTATTAATAATAAAAATAAATAAATTAAATAAAAATATGTTAATTTTAAACTAAGCTTTTAGTCATACCATGAATATTTTGTATCACATTATGTTGTAGTTGATTCTTCCCCATAACACCATTTCTTGTTTGTCTTAAAGAATTATCTCTAAAAAAATTAAATAAATAAGTATAAGACAAAAATGATAAAGAAATTAATTAAGAAATTTCATATACAAGGATTAGAAAATAATCTAAGATCATTTTATCACTTTTGGCGATGTGATGTGTGTTTTAAACTAAAATGAAACTTATATATTGAAAAGGCACATTGGGATTCATATTGGTCATACCGTGTGTCAAATCTAGGTGTAGATGATTCCTACATATCCCAAATGACTTATAGATAATTTTCCTAAATTATTAAGACAATATTAATGAATTTTATCATTTTTGAGTATTTCACTTATAGTTTTTACTAAAATGTCATTTTAAACTGGAAACACACAATTTGAGTAATAACAGTTGCATCATGTGTTAGTTTGATGTGAGAGTGATTCTTACACATCAAAAATGACTTATGAATGTTTATCATAAATTTTCAAGATAATCTGAGTTAATTTTCTCATTTTTCAGTGAGTGACACTTTTTGAACTTAAATGTCAATTTCAAACTGATTACGAACACTTTGGGTCATGTATGGAACATAGTGTATCGGATTGAGGTGTGGATAATTCCTTCACATCAAAAATGTCTTATGGATAATTTTTATAAATTATTAAAACAATATGAATCTATTTTCTTGGTTTTTAGTATGTTAGTTTCCTTTTCTACTAAAATTAATTTCATTTTTAAATAAAAAAAGATGCACTTGGAGTCATACGGGTCACACCATGCATCGAGTTGAGGTGAATCTAATTCCTACACATCCCAAAGTAAATTGGGATAATTTACCAAAATTATCAAAACAATATGAATTTGTTTTATAAATTTTGAGTATGTCACTTGGGTTTTCTACTTAAATGTCATTTTAAACTGGAAACATGAACATTGAGTCATACTAGTCACATTGTGTGTTGGTTTTATGCGATATTGATTACTACACATCAAAAATCACTTATAAATCATTTTACTAAATAATAAAGATAATATGATCATGTAATCTTAGTTTTTAGTGAGGGGAACTTTTTGACTTAAATGTCAATTTTAAACTTATAACAGACACTCTAAGTCATACTAGTCACATCGTGTATTGGATTGAGGTGATGATGATCCCTACATATAAAAAATTTCATATAGATCATTTTCTTAAATTATAAAAACAATCTGAATTTGTTTGATTGGTTTTGAGTATGTCTATTATCTTTTTTACTGAAATTAATGTCAATTTTAAATAAAAATATGTACTTTGATTCATATCGGTCACACCATGTGTTGGATTGAGGTGAGACTAATTCCTTCACATCACAAATAAATTATGGATCATTTTATTATGGTATCAATGCAATATGAATGTGCTTTCTTAGTTTTGAGTACGTCACTTGTGTTTTTTACTAAAATTTATTTTTAAATTGGAAACACACACTTTAACTCATACAGGTCACATCATGTGTCGGATTGAAGTGAGACTAATTCTGAAACATATAAAATGAATTCTGAATTTTATTCCAAAATTATCAAGACAATATGAGCAGGTTTTCTTAGTTTTCAATGAGTGACACTTTTTGAACTAAAATGTCAATTTTAAATTGATAATGGAAACTTTTAGTCATGTCAGTCACATCATGTGTCGTATTGAGGTTAGGACAATAAATACACATCAAAAATCAATTGTGGGTCATTTTAATTAAGTATTAAAACAATCTGAATGACTTCTCTCAATTTTGAGTATGTTAGATGTATTTTGGACAAAAAATAATGTCAATTTAAAATAAAAAGGTGCACTTGGAGTCATAAAGGTAACAACGTGTGTCAAATTGAGGTGAGTATAATTCCTAAATGTCTCAAATGACAAATAGAAGGCTTTATATAATATCAAAACAATACAAATTATTTTTCTTAGTTTGAGGATGCCACCTATCTTTTTTACTAAATGTCATTTTAAACTGGAAACACACACTTTGAGTCATACAGATCACATCATGTGTTAGATTGATATGAGATTGATTCCTACCCATCAAAATTGAATTATGAATAATTTTCCTAAATTATCAATATAATTTGATCACATTTTATCTATTTTCAATGAGTAGAACTTTTTGAACTTAAATGTCAATTTTAAACTGATAAATGACACTTTGAGTCATACCAAGCACATCATGTACCGGATTGAGGTTTCGATAATTCCTAAAAATCAAAAAATAATTATGTATCATTTTAATAAAGTATCAAAACAATATGAATTTTTTTTATTGGTTTGGATTATGTTAGTTGTCTTTTTTACAAAAAAAAAATAATATCAATTTTAAATAAAAAGACCCACTTGGAGTCATACTGGTCACATCATACACCAAATTGAGGTTCTTATGATTCCTACACATCCCAAATTACTTATTTATAATTATAATAAATTATAAAAATAGTTTTAATGTGTTTTATTAGTTTTGAGTACATCACTTGTGTTTTTTTCTAAAATGTCATTTTATAATGGAAACACACATTAAGTAATATCGATCACAAAGTGTGTCGGTTTGACATGAGATTGATTCCTACACATCAAAAATTAATTATGAATTGTTTTATTAAATTATCAAGACAATCCAACTGTTTTTTCTTAGGTTTTAGTGAGTGAAACTTTTTGAACTTAAATATCAATTTTAAACAGATAACAGACATTTTGAGTCATACCGAGCACATCATATATCAGGTGGAGGTGTACATAATTCCTACACATAACAAAGGAAATGTGGATAATTTTACTAAAGTATCAAAATAATTTGAATTCATTTTCTCATTTTTTTAGTACGCCAGTTTCCTTTTTTACTAAAATTAATGTAAATTTTAAATAAAAGGATGCACTTGGAGTCATACTGGCCACACCATGAGTCAGATTAAGGTAAGGTTGATTCTTACACATCCCAAATTACATATTTATTGTTTTAATAAAGTATAAAAAACTATAAATGAATTTTCTTAATTTTTAGTATGTCACTTGTGTTTTTTACTAAAATTTCATTTTGAACAAGAAACATTCACTTTACGGCATACCGATCACATCGTATTTCAGTTTTATATGAGAATGATTCCTACATGTAATAAATGACTTATTAATACTTTTCATAAATTATAAGGAAAATCTAAGTGTGTTTCCTTGGTTTTAAATGAGTGAAACGTTTTGAACAAAAATGTCAATTTTAAACTAATAATTGACACTTTGATACATACCAAGAACACCGTGCATTAGATTGAGGTGATGCTGATTCTTACACGTCACAAATGAATTATGGATTAGTTTACAAAATTATCAAAACAATATTAATATGTTATATTGGTTTTGAGTATGTGATTTGTGTTTGGAACTAAAATGTAAATTATAAACAAAAAACATACAGTTCAAATCAAACCAGTCACACCTTGCATCAGCTTGAGGTGTTCCTGATTGATTATATGATGTGATATTCTTTAATCAATTTTCACCAATCTAGAAAAAAATGAAATGCTCCATTTAGATAAAGAATAAATTCCATGATTCCTGAAATTCCCCATTCAAGAGAAATGTGTTCTCTCTTTTCTAGCTTGTTACAGACGATTGAGGGAAAAATCTGACCTACCAAAAGATCTGTGAAAAAATAATTATTCAAAAGAAATGATAAGAAAAATAACTTAAAATATTAGATAAATTAGTGTTAAAAATAACTAAATAAGTATTATGAATTCACCTTTTCATGTTGGTTGAATGCATTGGAGAATAAAAAATTTCATCATCGTCAGTGAATCATCCTTGTTGAGTGAATGATCATAGTAAAGGATTGAATCGTCATTATTGAAAAATTCATTTCTTCCTATAAAATATTAACCATTAGTAAAAAAATATAATAATTCACTGATTGAACTAAAATAAATATTTATATATGAGTTTTTATAGAATATAATAAAATCTATCTTTCCATTTCACCATCAAAGTGAGTACAAACTTCATGATAAATCATTTACCTTATTTAATAGAAAAAACTTACGTGTGACCCATTATATATTTTTAGAAGACACTAAACTCTATTATAAATTTTTTCCCCTTTTTGATAGTATTAAACATAATTATAACCCTTTATATCATCCAAGTGACACTAAAATCTTGTTCATCCATTAATTATTCTAGGATTGTGCTATATAAAAGTATATCCTCTTCAAAAAATTTGGTGATGATAAGATCTAACATAACATCATCATTATTTTTTCATCAAAATGGGAATATCTATATTCTCATGTTTTTTATTGAGAATGATGATGAGATTTTTATTAATGATCTTATGAACATGGATCATTTTATATAATGAATTTACACATGCATGATTAATGTTACTTGTATAGATTTCGCGAGAATTTTTGATATTATATCATGCATATAATTAATGATAAAATAGAACAAATAATTCCACCACCCACAAAATTGAAACCACTTTATTGTTATTTTCTAAAAAATCATGATTTAATTGATGAAATTCGTATTTATTTATTTATTTATAGGTTTTGGATCAAGCTACTAGCTTATTTTTTAAAGGGGTCTTCGTTTGGATTTTAATTAAATCATGATTTCATCTGAAGTGAATTTTTCATTTTTTTTTTATTTATTCATAAAGAAATTTATTTTAATTTGATTCCATGTTTCCTTTGGAAGCATCCCTCCTTGATGATAGTGATCTCTTAATGATGGTTGTCTACTAATAGTTATATTATACACCTGTTAGCTTCGGTGGTTGATTAGATGCATATTTATTCAATAATTTGAGCTATATTATATGACTTTTTAATGATTTTATTGGTGTTTTATGACTCTCAAGTGACTATTGGCTCCACTAATAATACACATTCTTTGTAGAAGTTATGGGAAAGAAACTGCATCTGTTTTTTTCGGTTTTTTCTTTGTCAGGGGTTTCTTTTAGACTTTAGTAATATTTGATTGTACTTGGAATGTGCTAATATAAATTTTATCCTATGATAATCAGTTTGAAAAAATTAGTAGTGTTTGTTTTGTTTCTGAAAAAATTACTCCACTTAAATTTCTATACAAAATCACTTAAAAAAGTGATGAAAATATATTTTCAACAAGAAACCAAAAACACTTTCAAAATGGATCTTATCTTAAGTGAAAAGTGTTGTGATAACTTTTCAACAATATTTATCAAACATAACCTTGTTATCATCCCCATTCTACTCTATTTCTTAATAATTTAACTATTTGTAAACTAATGCTTCATCTCATCCTCTACGTCGGTCTCTTCCTCTACCTCCTTCTCCACCTCAGTCCCCAACTCTAACTCCACATTTTCCTATGTCTCCACTATTACCTCCATTTATGCCTATACCTTCACCTACACCTCTGAATATTCCCCTTCCTCCACCATTTCCTATAAATTTTATTATTTTTAGGTCAACGCTTCTAAAAAATTTATTTCCTCCATTATACATCTCCCTGAGAAACAAATAAAGAATAATATATAAGCATTATAAAAATATTACTTCACACCCCAAATATATTTATAAGGTCATACCCCATACTAGATCACAAAGATAGTGTGTAATCAACTAAATATTTTGTTTCTAAACATTATAACACCATGTATGATACTCACTCATCTCTAAAAAAAATTACTTCTTATTTTGAGTAAAAAGATTTTTGGAAATCTTGGTAGTACTGAGAAAATATAGACAAGAAAATTATAAAGAAATATTTTTAATGAAATTTTAATTACCTTTGGAAATTACCTATTTGGAGATATTGTTATTTTGATGGTTTATGGTATCTCTCATAAATTTACAAACATAATATCCACAATTGTTTCCATTATCTTACTTCGAACACTGCAAAAAAATAACCAAAATAAGTAAATAGTTTTTAAATATGTTTTGATCATTAAATCCTTTATGTATAACTTAATTTTCTTCCATTTTTAGTAATCAATAGGCTTTTTATGTTCAGACACCAACTTCATTCCATGACAGCCTATATTTAGCGACCACCCAATCATAACAAAATTCTTGTTAAAACACAATCTAAAACATCTAATTCTATGTTTATCTAAAAAATGTTGATTATAGTGTATTAAAAATTTACAATACACATCATATTTAATTGGTTTGTTGGATATTCATGCATTGGATCCAAAAAATAAATATTTTTGGTATCTAAATTGACTATGATCAACATCCAATTCTTCCTAAAAAATAAGTAATAAAAAAATAGAAATATATTTTATGTGATTATATTGTAGAGTTTTACTTCTTCATTGTAGGAATCAAAAAGAGTCTGATGTGTGTTATTTTTTTATCAAACACTTCGAGTAGATCATCTCTTTTCTTCTCAATTTCTTCCTTATCTAAAAATTTTTTTTCATAGAAATGATACAGGGATTAATGAATCCAAATCATTCCTTTCATGGTTTTCCCAATATATTAGTAATATAAATTCCTATATAAAATATGAATAGTTATTAAATTTAACAAATATACCTGATCACTATTTGGATAGATATATTACAAACAATTACCTTATGTATGTATTCATAATTGAGGCGTCCATCTATTCATGCTTGAGAATCTCATTTATACTCAAGAGACCAACAACATCTATTATGTAAGTTCCATATATTTATTTTTTATATGTAATTTAAGAATTATTTTTATCTCTAAATTTGGTATCTTCATGAGTTGTAATGATAATAAATGTTTCTCTGAAACGGATAGGGAAAAGGTACTCTTAGAAGGTAATTCTGATTTCTTGGTCGATTTATTAGATTCACTTGATCTAACCTTCCAATTCCCCATCTATTTATCCATCTATGATAGAATACCTCACTTCAAGCCACTTTTCATCAACTGTTACAGGTTTTTCATACTAATATTTTTTAAAGACATACCTCGTGTATATTTATAATATTAGATGACCATGCTATGAAGTTTCATATAGTAACATTGATCATTGTAATATCCATATCATCAAGTGGAATAGGAAACTCAACAGTTGGATCAAGAGTTAACTCAATCCCCACTCTCATGTGATCTTTTGGGATTTATTTTTGGTTTACCTTGTCTCCCGATATATTATACATTGTACCCCTTACAACAAGGGGATGCATGGGTGTTGATAGATAGAAAATCACATACAAATGTTCCCTGTAGAATTTTAGTAATATAAAGTTATTAGAATTTTTTTGATTCACATTTAGTAGAAAGAGTAATGAAAAAATTGATTACCTTGGGTAAGGTATGCAGTTGAGGGGAATGACTAGCCTTAAATTTAGAGGGGTCATTTGGTTCATGTGTGGATCTTTGTTCCCCCTCTGGTTTTCTTTGATCCTTTCACATACATTGGTGTTCAAAACTAGACTGGACAATAATATCTTGTAAATCATCTATTTTTGCCTTCAATACTTTCATCATATTATATGTATCTTCATATAGTTTTATCTTCTAGAAATATGTTCGAGGAGACACTCCAAAAACTAATCCTCTAACACAACCATATTGTTCTAGCTACTTAAAAGCTACTAAAAGTAGTTTTTCTTCTAGTACGGTCGCTTCCAATTCTTGTGACAAAACTATATAAAAAATCTTAACATAAATATATATTTTTATGTAATATTTTTATAAATCATAACAAATTACTATTATTTCATAGTTACCCATGTTTCCCATGCTGCTATTATGTTTTCATCGACTAGTTTTCCCTCCTTATTTACACAAGCCAATTTCTATATCACATTACATGGGATGGAAGTGGCTTCAAATTTTGATTCATTAATATACATATAAGAAAAATAATATATGTTGTTTCATATCACAGAAAATTATTACTATTGATTTGAAATACATACCAATTTATTCTCTAGGGAATAGTACCCCATCCTTGATTTGTGATAGGGGTACATTATTTTTTATGCACGTTATTTACATTCATCAATATTTGTTTATTTCATAAATTAAAATTTTTGAATCAAATTGAATAAAATAAATAATTTTAATATATTATCAACTATAATGCACCTAAAATGATTTCTCATTGTGACTGATAAAATCATTCCAGGTTTCCTGCACTATAATGTGTGCATAACTAACTGGTGCGAGGGATTTACTTTACCCTCAACGTACATAAAATGTAACTTGGTAAGAATAGTCTGGAAGCCTTTATAAGATTTCCTAGCAGCCATTAAGACAAATTTCTTACAAAAATCTTCTAAAATAAATGAACTTTGTAAGGAATAAGGAAAATTAAATCAATGTTTCATTATATAATTTTTTAGTAAAATGGAGAAAGTATATCATAACATTACCATTATATATTTCCAAAGGGTTTACTACATTATAGGATGGATGTGGCGCCATGAATCAATATCAATCATAACATCCATCCTCATTGTGACCCCAACATAACAAATGAACATTAACTTGTTGGGTTCAAAAGGTTGTCCATGTTGATTCCAACCAACCTTAAATTTTATACCCTTACTTTGCCTTTATAATTTTATTCAACATTGTGATGTTGTGTCATTATTTTTTTCATAAACATATTGTTGAACCCCTAATAATTATTCAATTTAATCATAAATAGATTCTTATTCCTCGGGATTGGTAACATTATCATCTGTAGAAGATATTTTCTGCATTAGTAGTCAAACATTTAATTTTTCTTGAATAAAAACAATATAAACATGAATAAAGGATTTGAGAAGGGTCATATACATGCTCTATTGTAAAATTGATGAACTATTTAACACCATATTAATACTCTTTTTTCAAAAGATTAGCATGCATCCATTTTGAAGTAAATGGGTAATTGAATTTAAGAAAAGAATTACTCCACTATGGTGAGTATTTTCCTTTGATTCATCCAAAGATAAAAGTTATAGACAATGTTCATACTCATCATCTTCAACTCCTAAAGAGTTATTATTGCATTTTTTTGATTAAGACTCATCCTCAACCACTTGTGGATATTCACATATGTTTCTTAAACTACTCTGATCCATAGTCATCCAATATCAGGTACCACTGATCATTTTCGATGACTACTACTCAGAGTAGTTCAAGCAATATATAAGTGATGGGGAATGAGTCTCAAGAAAAAATATATAACAATAATTGTTCTGTAGATTAATCTATTGAGGATAAAATTTTTCTCCTTAAAATATTTTAAATTACCACATCTTAATTTTAAATTTCCAATCTCATATCAAAGTGCTAAAAGGTCCCTGATACTACCATGAGAACATAAACTCATCCCCACTAAACTACACTGACTCTAATCTATATTACTAGTCCTTTTCACTCACATGTATCTCAAATATAAAAGCTCAATGTCCAATAAGGTTCATGTGTATGGTGTGAGTATAAATTTAAACACGTAAATTCTAATAGGGGCCCTAAAATATAAAATAATGATTGTATTTGAGTATATGTTCAAAGTAGTAACACTCAAAACACACATGTAAGTCAAGCCATTGTGTACTTCCATTAACCATGATTTCCTTTATGTACCACTTAGTACATCACTACCGAATAATTTTTTTTCATGAGATTGGGTGTGATGATATGGAAACCACATCATGCATTTTGTTCACATTATATATTTATGATTGGTTTATTATATTAATTATTTTAAAAATGTTTACTTGTTTTAAAATTATTTATTATATGAAAATAAAGTTTGGACTTGTGTTCTTTAACTATTTATATTATTTCATTTATATAAGTTCATGTTTAGAATTTCTATAATCTCCAAATCATTTTAAGATCCCTAAAGTTATGTAGTTGACATATGTTTTGTCCAACAAATTGGATCTACCCAGATTGAAAACCACTCTTTGGTCCAAATGGGGTTTTCAGTCTAGACACATTAGGTGAAACTACAAAATTGGGAACCAGATCAAACTATTGGTCCTAGTTTTCTATATTCAAATTAGATTAGGATCCTTCCCTTGAAATATTCTATTCTATCTCATGAAAGGTAATGATATATGATTTAATAAACAACCTATTAACTTAGCCTATAAATTTCCTAGGTTTTGATTTAGAAATTCATTAATTAAACCATAAATTTTATACAACCTAGATATAATGGTTTTTCATTGTCACCATATAAGTGTGTGATCATTGGTGTATTCTCAATTACCACTACTTCAATATCAAAAATAATTTCTTCAATTTGATCAAACTTATCAACTTTATAATCTTTACCATGAATAGATCTTAAATTCTACATAATTTTACCATTCTAAATCCAAGGACTATAACATGTATTAAAACACTAAAAAACTAAATGATAATTAATGTATTTACTCTACAACTCTGTCACATTTAATAATTTCTACCAAAGATAGAAAAATGGGTCATTTTTTGGAAAATTCTATTCTGAAAATTCTAAAAAATAATCAACCCTTTCCTCATATTCATCACTTGTTCATAGTGTTAGAATAAAATTTTGATTCATTATAACCTAAAATAAATTTTAAGTACTAAATATATTTGCTTTTCAAAAAATTAAATTCAAATTTTATGTTATAAATAAAAATACGATCAAAGAAATGAAAAATATTTGACAAATAAAATAAAGAACAGATTTTGAAAAAAAAGGTTTCACCTTAGACTTATTCAATTATAAACTATTTAGAAAATAATCCAAAAAAATAAATATTAACAATGATTTTAAAATTTTTACAAAAAATAAAACTCAAATTTTCCTTATTTTTATTATATAATTTGGTAATTATTATTTTCAAAATATTTAAATAAATATAAATTATAAAATTACAATAGAAATAATATATGTGTTTTAAAAAAATATCGATAGTGACAACGATCCAAAAAGGGGCATATGATTTCATAAATCATGTTGAAAATGAAAATTTCACTTCATGTAGTAAATATGAAGTGATATATACTATAAATATGATTAAATAGGGAGATAATTTGATTATTTTTTTCAAATTATATTCAAAATAAACTCCAATCTTCTTCTCCTTATTATATCAATTTAGAATGATCAATATTAGTGTACTCTGTGACTAGAGATGGAGTAGAAAGTAACATTAGATAATTAATTATATTTTTAGAATAAAGAGTAATAGTACCAGATGAGGGTTATGATGAAAATTTCCCATAGGAATTGTTGATAAATATTAAACTTTAGAATGGAAAATAAATGGGGGATAACTCTAAAAAACTATTATATTATTCTTATGTTATTCAAACTAAATTATAAACTAAATTACCCTATATTGAAATTATATAATCAATAAAATTATAACTTTCCTAGGATGATCATTTAAATATATATTATCAATACTCAATATTCAAACTCCAAAATGCATTATACCTTCAAAACACCCATTAAAATACAAAAAAACATTCATTGATCATCCAAAAACTCATTTGGTAAATTAAACATAAATTAAATGTTAGGAAAAGGTATTAGAATATTAACAATACACCCATTCATCAAAAAAATACTCAAATATAACACCAATTAAATAATCATTCAAAAAAATTAAACATACCTTAGTTGTCTTGACACTCATTAAATAATCATTCAGTGAAATATAGTACCTATTAAACATACCTTAGAAAACCATTTATAAGTAAATAAACATGATTTATAACATCCATTCATCAGATAATCATAAAACAAAATCACAATCCCAAAACAAAATTTTATCAAATTAAACAAACCATGGATATGTGAAAAAATCATAACTATGATTAAAAACCATGGAGAACTATCAAAGAGAATAAATGGTATAGGAAAAATAAAAATGTAAAGTTGATGAAGGTGACAATGATAGCACAAACAATGGAAAGAGGCATGAGTGAAGGTGGTGATAATAATGGGAAAAATGAAAAAGAATGAGAGAGGCCTATCATGACTAGATTTATGAGAGAAAATAAGCAGGGTTCCTCTAGGTTGAGAACACCATAATAATGCAAATTGTGGAACACAAACAAGAAATTGATGAGTGGAGAGGAGGAGAAACTAACATACCTTAGATTATAACCTTGATTCATTTGAGAGAACATAGAGGAGGAGCACCGGTAGCAGGGGAGTTCCATGAAAGCTTGAGAATTGAAACTCACTCAGTCGTGGTAAGGGTTATTTTAAGTAGACCAGGGAGACATTTATTAACACTTCTAAACAAACACTGATAAAGATAACTTTTTGTAAAGACCTGGAAATTCCACGTATTTTTTTCTATATTTATGGGAATTTTACAAGTCCGTGAAAATTAACGGTGTGTGATTCTGAGGCCCCGTGTGCCCAGAATGAATTTCTGAACTTTTTTTCAAGTACGTTCAGTAAATGTGCGAGCGGGTTTTTGTAACTTTTGAAATGGTGATCAGAATTAAAATATGAGGGCACTGTTGAACTCACAGTGCCATTCTTCACTTAAGTATACCTTTACCTCAACCGCAGTAGGTCGAGGGTGAAAGATAGTTTTTCACTTTTTCGTGGAAATAGAAATAAAATAAAATAAACTTTTATTTTATTTTTGTTGAAACCTCTCTAAATGGGTGGGGACCACCCAAACTAAAACCCCCATTTTTAATTCCTAAAGTTGGGGACCACTCAAACCCTCATAATGGGGAAAACCCTTAAACTTCCTCTTTAATGTGGAGAATTCTCTTGAACTTCCTCCACATTAATTGTGCCACACCCTTTAATTAATTATACCAATTAAATGTTCCAACAAATAAAATTGGTAAACTTAATTTAAATTGTGTTCTCTCCTCACTTGTTTTTGGGTTTGGAGAAATCATTGGAGAAAGGGAAGACTTTGGAGGAACTCATCTCCAATGAATAAGTCACCATCTCCAACGAAGAACGAGGAAAACGCTTAATCCTGGATTAGAGGCATCTTGCGGAAGCAACGAATGTCGACACCACCATCCCCAAAAACTTTGTCTCCTACCTCGTGACCTCCTCTAATGAACGACAAGGTAGGTATTGTTGTTTTGATTTTTCAACTTTTTTGTTCTTCAAAACTCTTCGTAATTCAAGAAGGAATCATAGCTGCTTGTTACCGCTCTAATGCAGAGAGTCGAGGCCAAAAAACCATGGCCCGACCTTTCCGAAAATCTTGTGATTATTTTTAGTGTTTTTCATGATGAAGGCGATGGCGCGACCACAACGCTCGATGGAAGAGAATTGCGGCTTGTGCCGTAGCGGCGAAGGAAGGACGGTCGTGCGCCACACGAAAAGAACGGTTGGCCATCTGGCCAACCGTAGCTACCCCACTGCCTCGCGGCTTCCCCGCCGCATCACGGCGCCCTTCCACCCTGCCGCACTGCGGCCACCCTACACTGTGGGCTGCCAGGCCGGGCCGCCCAACGCGGGCTAGGACGGTCCGCACCCAGCGGGGAGGTCCGGGCCAAACCAAGTGTTCCAGTCCACACCCAACATGCCGGGCCAGGCCGAACCTAGTAGGTTGGACCAGGTCGACCTGAACTGGGTCGGCGCAGGCTGAGTCGGGCCGAGTCGGACCAAACTCAGACCAGTTTTGACCTTATACACACTTTTGGCCATAACATTGGCACCGGGCATCCGTTTGACGAACCGTCTACAGCGCCGGAGACATTGGAATGAGAAAGTCCTTTTGGTTTACCCCAAATGAGATTTGGGTAAATTTGGGGTACGGTCGAGTTGGATCGAGCATGAATCCAATCGGTCACTCAAGACTAAAATGCTAATAACTTACAAATCGTGTGTCTGTTTGACGCACCATCTATTGAGTTTATACCCCATTGACATGGAGTTACTTTGGGATAATTCTTCGTGGGACATCGTTGCAGCTGGAGTATCAAACAGGGTCTTGAGGAGCGGACCCTCCCAGAGAAAAGCAAGCTTAGTGAGGGAACCCTATAGCTGGCTGTGACGATGTACTAGGAACTTGTGTGGTTCTAACGACGTACTAACGATGTACTAGGATCCTGTGTGGATCTGAAGATGTACTGAAGATGTACTAGGATCCTGTGTGGGTATGAGTATGTACTTATGATATACTAGGATCCTGTGCGGGTCTGACGACGTACTGACGATGTACTAGGATCGTGTGTGGGTCTAACGACGTACTGACGATATACTAGGATCCTATGCGGGTTTGACGACGTACTAATTATGTACTAGGATCATGTGTGGGTCTGAAGATGTACTAGGATCCTATATGGGTCTGATGAGGTACTAGGTTCCTTTTTGGGTCTGAAGATGTACTACGATCCTCTTTGGGTCTGATGATAATATAGGATCCTTCGTGGGTCTTCCTATTAATAGAGTAAGATGATTGAGTAGATACATCTAATCATCTCTACTACTGTACCTAAGTTATATCTGGTGTGAGATGAGTTCTTACCTGTGTGGTACTTTCCTTCTTGGTAATAACTTGGTGGTATTCCTCTATGTGATATACCTGTGTGGTACTTACCTTTGTGGTATTCCTTCCTTTGTGGAACAGTTTAGATTTTGGCTGTTGGGTTTGACCCTGTGTTTCCTCATGATTGATATGGATATACTTGATAACTTAGGTATATGTATGGGCATATACCTAAGTAGGGTTGTCAGTTGATTTCATGCTTTGTGGTTTATCCTTTTTGGATTTTGTGAGACCTTGAGGGTATCGGGGTCCCTAATGAGTATCATTATACTCACCCCTGCACGGGCTATGCCCGCACCTTATTGTATTTGGTGTAGATGACAAACAGCGCTGATTGAGGCTGAGGGTACCAGGATTGGGTGGTGCCCAGAGGTGGACCATACGTCATGTCGGTACGTAGAGGAGATGAGCGGACATGGAATGATGATGAGGTGATCTGTACCTACCCTTCAGGTAGGAACCTCATAGGATGACCCAATCGTTGTTTTTCTCTTTCTTCAGTTTTATTGTATTTCAGTTGTACTTATACCTTTACTATTGGGATTATATTCCATCCCCTCTTACTTTCAGCACTCTTTTTGTTATATATTTTACTTATGTTCATATCTTGTTGTGTGATCGGTTTCATGTGTTTATAGGATTTAAAGGAAATGCCTTCTCGGTTTTAGATAATACGTCTTTCGGTGCTAGTCACCAGCCCCTGGCCTATGGAAGGCGGGCTTGGGGTAGTCACGGCATGGGCCCCAGGGGACGGTTCATGAAAAATTGGTATCAAATGAGTCAGTTCTACTATAGAACATTAGACTCTGATATTTTTAACAACAATAGTGTTAAGTGTAGTGAATGTGGTTACCAGTTTAGGGAATTAAGTTTTGGTGTAGCGGCCGACGTATCCATACACCAGGACCCTGACTTATGATTTATGACTCAGTGCGCGAAAAAACTAATTGTGTGTGTGTTTTCAAGTGTTTTCTTTGTGATCTATTTGAGTCAGATCACCAGTTATAACTTATTTACTGTAGCGCACCTGTTTCTTTTCAAGATGCCTCCAAGTAGACAGCTAGCTAGGGTTCTGGGTATAGTATGCACTGATAGCCCACCGAGCGATGAGACTTCGGTGTAGGGCCCTTTCTAGTAGAGGCACCAGTGGTACCATTACCCGTTGGGCCACTGATGACACCATCCACAGCAGTAGAGGGTGCACGCCGCTTGAGCGCATTTCATGAGTTCTAGCACCAGAGGCCACCCAGGTTTAGGGGAGAGATGGACCCACAGGAATCTGAGGATTGGATGGAGGATGTGGTGAGAGTCTTCCAACTGGTAGGGACACCAGCTGATCTCATGGTGATCCTTTCCGCCAGTCTTCTATAGGCAGAAGCAGGAAGATGGTGGATCTTGATGCTCTAGGTTCACGATGATGTGACTCTTCTCTAGGCAGACTTCGAGAGCCTGTTTTGGGTATAGTTTATCCCAGCGACTCTTCACGCAGGGCACAAATAGGAGCTACTTAATCTAGAGCAGGGCAGCATGATTGTGGCTTGGTATTCAGCAAGGTTCACTAACCTCTCATGCTACTCCACTAATATGGTATAAGAACCATTCTTCAGGGCCTAGAACTTTGATCAGGGACTCAGGCAAGATATTGGGGCTTTGATGATTTCTCTTAGCATCCTGACGCAGGCGGGGGTTTTAGAGAGATACCTCTTAGTGGAGAATTTTCTTGCTGATCAGTCACCAGCAGCGAGACCCACCACCAGACATAATGTTGCAGAGTCTTCCGCAGCTGGTAGCAGACAGATGTCACAGAGGTCCAAGAGGGTCGGACCAACTGGTGGATGACCACATGACTCAGGATTGGTTGTGTGGGGTACTCGAGATAGATCCAGTCATGTGAGGAATAGGCAGTGTTTCACATGCGGAGGGTAGGATCACATGGCTCGTGACTATCCGACCCATCGTACGGATGATCATCAGATGGTCAAGGGACTTCCTAGGTACAGATAGAGATTCAACCAAGGAGGTCCACATGGAGCAGGAGGATGTGGCAGAGGAGCTAGCTGTGCAGCTGGCGATGGGTGAAAAATCGAGATGTTAACGCCACCACCACTAGGTGGTCCACCCCGACCACAGGGAGCAGGTGGACAGGGGCAAGCTCAGCTGCAGGCAGCTGAGGCCTATGACCATAGAGCTCTGGAGATGATATGAGGTACAATATATGTCAACTCCACCTTATCTATAGTACTTATAGACACAGGTTCCAATCATTCTTTTATTTCCACTACCCTCGTTCGGAGCTTGGAGATTCTGATGGAGCATTTGGCTCGATTCTTATGGCTAGAGACTCCTACGGGAGTGGATTCAATGATTACGCACTAGTCCCGGCAGTTTGAGCTTACTCTAGAAGGTGAGAGCTTCGGCTGGGATCTCCTAATAGCGGCTTTGAGGCCTTACGATGTCATATTAGGTATGGACTGGTTATCTACAGTCCATGCTCATATTGATTGTATTAGGCACAAAGTGTGGTGTGTTCGCACGGATGGGACTAGGTTTACCTTCACCAGCGAGAAGGAATCCTTTTCCGCATAGGACAGACTTACCTGGAGGAGGGTGCAGTCGATTACACATCAGTTGGCTAGCCTTACCCTCAGAGCAGTTGATGTGGAGAGTCTGAGTTATCCTGTAGCGGTGGACCAGTATGCATATGTCTTCCCTGATGATGTTTTGGGTCTACCTCCACACAGAGATGTGTACTTTTACATTGACTTGTACCCCATGATGGTACCGATATCTACACCAGCATATCGGATGGATCCCGCGGAGCTTCATGAGCTCCGGGTACAGCTAGAGGACTTACAGGGAAAGGGGTTCATTCGACCCAGTGTTTCTCCTTGGGCAGCCCTGATTTTGTTCACCAAGAAGGCAGATGGGAGCTTGAGACTTTGTATTGACTATCGACGCCTGAACCAGGTGACCGTGAAGAACAAGTACCCACTCCCGAGTATTGACGACCTCTTTGATTAGCTGAAGAGAGCACGGTGGTTCCCAAAGATATACCTCAAATCAGGCTATCACCAACTCAAAGTACGAGATGAGGATGTGTAGAAGACGGCTTTCAGATGTCATTATAGACATTATGAGTTTTTGTTCATTCCATTTGGCATGACCAACACTCCAGCAGTGTTCATGGACTCATGAACCGGATCTTTCAGCCATATCTTGATCACTTTGTGGTGGTCTTCATTGATGACATTTTGATCTACTCGGCTACTGAGGAGGAGCATGCTAATCATTTTCAGGTAGTACTGGACACACTCTGAGAGCACCATCTTTATGGTAAGCTCTCTAAGTGCTAGTTCTAGATCCGAGAGGTTCACTTTCTAGGACATGTCATCTTGGAGGCTAGAGTTGCAGTGGATCTAGTGAAGATTGAGGCGGTACTTGCTTGGGAGCCACCCAGTAGTGTGATGGAGGTACGGAGTTTCCTGGGTTTCGCTGGATACTACTGGAGGTTTGTGCCAGATTTCTCCAGAGTTGCAACACCTTTATCAGTGTTGACGAAGAAGGGGCAACCCTTCATGTGGTCGGGGAGATTCCAGTAGAGTTTTCAGGAGCTGAGGTAAAGGCTGACAAGTGCCACCATCTTGAGGCTTCCAGAGGAGGGCGTAGGGTATGTAGTCTACTGCGACGCATCAGGGACCAGAATCAGATGTTTCCTGATGAAGGAGCGAGTAGTGATCACATATAGTTATCAAAATCTAAGACAGCAAGAGAAGAACTACTCTACCCATGACTTGGAGTTAGAAGCAGTGGTCTTCTCCTTAAAGACGTGGTGACATTACCTGATGGGAAAGCAGTTAACAGTCTACTCCAATCACAAGAGTCTCAGGTATATCTTCTCGCAGAAGGACCTAAACCTGAGATAGCGATGTTGGCTCGAGTTCCTCCAGGACTATGACTTCGAGATAATATATACTCCTAGGAAGGGTAACTTGTGGCAGATGCACTCAGTATGAGATCTAGTATACAGCTGCTAGGTGAGGCGATGGAGCAGCTGGCCGCTTTGCATATATCCTTTGTGGATCGAGATGGAACTGTTTTTCATCCATCTCTTACATTCACACCCCCACATCTTCAGAATTTCAGGGAGGTACAATGCATGGATACTGACTATGAGGCTCAACATGCTCAGATATCCATAGGACAGGCACCTAATGTATTTTCTGAAGGTGGGGAGCACGTCATCCTTTTCAGAGAATGTACCATGGTACCAGTGTCGCTTTGGGAGGAAGTTTTGAGGGAGTTCCACAAATCCCCTCTAGAGGTACATCCAGGAGTGTCGAAGATGTACCAGGACCTCCGAAGACAGCACTAGTGGTCGGGAATGAAGAAAGCAGTAGCATGGTTTTTCTCTCGGTGCCTCACTTGTCAACAAGTGAAGGTGGATCATCAGGTACTGGCAGGCTTGGTTCAGCCTTTAGAGGTCCCAGAGTGGAAGTGGGATAGGATATCCATGGACTTCGTGACAGGACTTCCACGTACATCTAGAGGTCATCATTATATATCGGTGATCATTGACCGACTCACCAAGTTGGCCCACTTCCTACTGATTAGAGAGTCGGGTTCAGTAGAGAGATTGGGACACCTCTATGTGTAAGAGATTGTGTGGTTACATAGAGTACCCTTGATGATTATCTCTGACTGTGATACACGTTTCACTTCCCAACTATGTAAGGGGTTATAGGATGCTTTTGGGATGCATCTTCGTTTGATCACTGCCTTCCATCCTCATAAGGATGGTCAGACTGATTGGACAATTCAAACCCTTGAGGATATGATACATGCTTGAGTCCTCAACTTTGGTCGCAGTTGGGAGGATCACTTCCCTTTGGTGCAGTTTTCATAAAACAATATCTATCACTCCACCATTGGGATGGCACTTTTCGAGGTCTTGTACGACCGACCTTGCAGATCGCCTTTGTGCTAGACTGACGCAGGGGAGTCAGCACTAGTTGGACCAGAGATGGTGTGGGCTACCACGGAGAAGGTGTAGATCATCCAGGAGTGGATGAAGATTGCACAGAACAAGAATATGTCTTATTCCGATAGGAGATGGAGACTTCTGGAGTTCAAGGATGGTGACCACGTCTTTCTACGGGTCTCACCCCGATGAGGTTTGTGGAGATTTAGCCAGGACCGCAAGTTATCACTGAGGTTCATCAGACCCTTCCAGGTCCTCAACAGAGTTGGCGAGGTGGCTTACTGCCTAGCACTTCCCCCTCAGTTGCACTGGATGGACGACGTCTTCCACGTATCCCACCTGAGGAGATACGTGCATGACCCTACCCACATCACTGACCACAGAGAGCTAGACATCGACGATGGGGTGACATTTATGGAGGTTCCAGTAGAGATTGAGGATTGAAATGAGTGGGTTCTTCAAGGAGAGTTGATACCTATGGTGTGCATTCATTGTCAGCACAGGAACCTCCAGGAGAGCACATGGGAGCGGGAGGCTCAGATCCATGCTCAGTATCCCCACTTGTTTTCCTAGTTTTTGTAATGAGGCTTTCAGGGACATAAATCCCTGAGATAGGGAGAATGTAAAGACCTGAAATTCCATGTTAGTTTTATTTAATTATATGGAAATTTTACAAGTCTGCAAAAATTGATGGTGCATGATTCTGAGGCCCGGTGTGCCCGGAATGAATTTATGAACTTTTTTTCGGGTACATTCAACAAACGTGCGAGCGGGTTTTTGTAACTTTTGAACCGGTGCTCGGAATTAAAATCTAAGGGAATCGTTGAACTCATAGTGCCAGTATTCTCTTAAAGAGACCTTTACCTCGATTGCAGTAGGTCGAGTTTGAAAGATATTTTTTCACTTTTTCATGGAAATAGAAATAAAATAAAATAAACTTTTATTTTATTTTTTTTAAAACCTCTCTACACGGGTGGGGACCACACGAACTAAAACCCCCCATTTTGAATTCCTAAAGGTGGGGACCACCTGAACCCTCATAATACGAGAAACCCTTAAACTCCCTCTTTAATGTGGAGAAGTATATTGAACTTCATCTGCATTAATTTTGCCACACCCTTTAATTAATTATGCCAATTAAATGAGCCAACAGATTAAATTGGTAAACTTAATTTAATTAGTGTTGGATCCTCACTTGTTTTTAGGTTGTGATAAATCATTGGAGAAAGGGAAGACTTTGGAGGAACTCATCTCCAATGAAGAACGCACCACCTACAATGAAGAACAAGGATGACGCTTGAGCTCAGATCGGAGGCATCTTGTAGAAGTGACGAATGCTGATGCCACCATCCCTAAGGAATTCATCTCCTTCCTCACAACCTCCTCCAACGAACAAAAAAGTAGGGATTATTGTTTTGAGTTTTACACTTTCCCATTCTTGATGACTCTTTGTAATTCAAGAAAGAATCATAGCTTCTTTCTACCACTCAAACATTGAGAGTGCGAGCCAAATGAACATGGCCCCACCTCTCCGCGATTCTTGTGATTTTTTGTTTGTGTTCTTCAGGATGAAGGAGATGGCGCGACCGCGCCGTCCAATGGAAGAGAACTGCGACTTGTGTCGTAGTGGTGAAGGAAGGACGTCCGACCGAGCCAGCCACCGACGAAGGCGCCCAACGTGGGCCGGTCTGGACCCAGCAGGTCGAGATGGGTCTGTCAGACCGATTCAGACAAGACTCGGACCAGTTTCGACCCTATACACTCTTTTGTACATAACTTTGGCACCGGGCATCCATTTGATAAATAATCTGCGGTTCCAGAAACCCTAGAGTGAGACCATCCTTTTGGTATACCCCACTTGAGATTTGGATAAATTTGGGGTATGGTTGGGTTGGATCTAGCATGAATCCAATTGGGCCCTGGGGACTAAAAGGATAATAACTTACAGACCAGGAGTCTGTTTGACGCACCATCTGTTGCGTTGAGACCCCTTTGACATGGTAGTCCTTTGGGATACTTCTTAGTGGGACTTAGTGACAGTTGGATTATCGACCAATGGATTGAGGATCGGACCCTCCCGGAGACAGGCAAGCTTAGTGCAGGAACCTTATAGCTGGTTGTGAGGATGTACTAGGATCATGTGTGGGTCTGACGATGTAGTAATGATTTACTATGATATTGTGTGGGTATGAAGACATACTGAAGATGTACTAGGATCGTGTGTGCGTCTGATGACGTGCTGATGATGTACTAGGATCGTATGTGGGTCTGACGACGTACAGACCATGTACTAGGATCATGTGTGGGTCTGACAACGTACTGACGATGTACTAGGATCTTATGTGGGTCTGATGACGTACTGACGATGTACTAGGATCCTATGTGGGTCTGACAGCATAATGACAATGTACTAGGATTCTGTGTGGGTCTAACGATGTACTAGGATCTTGTGTGGGTCTAACGAGGTACTAGGATCCTGTGTGGGTCTGACGATATACTACGATCCTCTGTGGGTCTGATGATAATATAGGATCCTTCGTGGGTCTGCCTCTTAACAGAGTAAGATGATTCAGTAGATACATCTAATCATCTCTACTATTGTACCTAAGTTATACCTGGTGTGAGATGATTTCATACCTGTGTGGTACTTTCCTTCGTGTTAATACCTTGGTGGGATTCCTCTGTGTGGCGTACCTGTGTGGTACTTACCATTGTGGCATTTTTTCTTTTGTGGAACAATTGAGCTTTGGGATTTTGGGTTGGAACCTATGTTTCCTTGTGATTGAGATGGGTATACTTGATAACTTAGGTATATGTATGGGTATATACCTAAGTAGGGATATTAGTTGATTTCATGATTTTTGTTTCATTCTTTGTGGATTTTGTGAGACCTTGAGGGTCTCGAGCTCCCTAATGAGTATCATTATACTCACCCCAGCACAGGGTATGCCCATACCTTGTTGTGTTTGGTGTAGATGACGGATAGCGCAGATCAAGGCTGAGGGTACCATGATTGGACGGTGCCCAGAGGTGGACCATATGGCGTGTCGGTACGCAGAGGAGACGGGCGGACATAGAGTGCTGAGGAGGTGATCTGTACCTACCCTTTAGGTAGGAACCTTGGAGGATGACCCAGTAGCTGTTTTTCTCTTTGTTCAGTTGTATTATATTTCAGTTGTACTTATACCTTTACTTTTGGGCTTGTATTCGGCCGCTCTTACTTTCAGCACTCTTTTTTAATACAGTTTACTTGTGTTCGTATCTTATTGTGGGATCGGTTGCATGTGTTTATAGGATTTAAAGGCAATTCCTTCCTAGTATTAGGGAATATGCCTTTCGGTGCTAGTCGTCAGCCCCTGGCCTATGGAAGACGGGCTTGGGGTAGTCACATCATGAGCCCCGGGGGACGGGTCGTGACACTTTTATCAAGGCTAAATTAATAATCACTGATAAAAGTTATCTTTATCAATGATTTTTTAGAGATGATAAATATGGAGCTCTATCGGTGCTAAAAACACTGATAAAAGACATATTTATGAGCACTAAAGGTTTAGTACTGATAAAGAGACCGTTTATCACCGTTTTTTTGTACTGATAAAAGTACATATTTATCAGTGAGAAAACTTTAGTGCTGATAAAAGATTTATAATTATAAAAAAAATGTAATTATATTTATATAATTATATAATTATTTTTTATAATTTTATAATTTTTTAAATATATAATTATTTATTTATAATTTTATAAATACTTTATTAAAAAACTATATTTTTTATTTATAATTATAAATATATAATTTTATAAATATAGTAAATATACATTTATAAATATATTGATAAATAAATATATTCATAAATATATTAATAATTATTTATTTATATATATTAGGTACTTGGGGGTACAATTACATTTAAACATACACACACACCATACACACATGCCGAAAAGGTAGGTCATAGCCCCCCCAATGAGATAGTCATCATGCCTTATTTATTCAGTACATGGACCGTAGGCCTAGGGGGAATGAAAGCCCATTACATGGCCCTGAAGGCCAAATTTTTTTACTTGAAATCCCTTCGATGAATTGTGTTGCTACATTACCAGCTGTTACAGTTGTTACTACAGTAAAGCCACCACTACAGTCCCCTGCTACAGTGTCCAACGCCACTGTAGTGCTATGAGTGCTGCAATTCCAACACTAATACAGTGCTGTTACAATGCTGTTGCAGTAACCTACGCCCCATGGGTTTTGAACACCCAACATCGATGTAGTATTACAGGGTGTTTTACTACTAAGTCAAACCCCAACAATAATAATTATTTATTTATAATTATAAATATATTTATATCATTATATATAATAATATAATTATATTTATTTATTTATTTATTTATTTATTTATTAAATATATATAAATAAAAATAGAGTAAATATATTCATTATTTAAATATATTTACGATAATTTTATAAATATAAATATATTTATATTATTATATACATATATACATATATAATTATATATATATATATATATATATTTAATAAATATATTTTAATATAAATATAAATATAGTAAATATATTAATTATTTAAATATATTTATTATAATTTTATAATTATTTAAATATATAATACTTTTTTAAAAAATAATATTTATATATTTATATATTTATATCATTATATATAATTATATAATTATATATATTTATTGAATAAATAAATAAAAATATAGTAAATATATTCATTATTTAAATAAATTTATTATAATTTTATAATTATTAAAATATATATAATTATTTATTAATAATTATATAAATACTTTTTAAAAAAATAAAATTTGTTTAATTATAATTATAATTATATACATTAATAAATATAGTAAATATACATTTATAAATATATTTATTTACAAATATTTATTTACAAATGTATTTTTAACATTATTAATGAATATATAATTTTAAATTCATTCATCTAAAAAATGAGTGAAATTAAATAATTAAAAACGAGTATACTTTAAAAATATTGAAAAAATGCTTAAGTTTTATTAATTAAAGATAAATTATTAAAAAATATGGATATATATTGAAGTAAAGATGAATACATATTGTAAATACTAAAACCTAGTAAATCAATATATAAATAAATAATAGAAAATGATTAAATGAAAAAAAATATTAAAAATGAATAAATAATACATAACCGTAATAATATTATAAATAAATAAATAAATTTTACAGAATAAAAATGTAAATAATATATTAAATTTATCATGTCCTAATGAAATTCTAAAATTAATACAAAAATTTGAATAATTTACATAAATAATAGGTGTTTGTGTCTCTATATAATATTTCATTATTAATTATGTAAATATTTGTGTGTGTGCATTGTATATAAAAATGAATTAATTATGTATAGGTATGAAAAATCAATTTAACACATGTATGATATATAAAAAATCGAAAAATCAAACAACATTCAATTATGTCTATTACTCGATGCAATTGGTCAGTATTTTTAATTAATATTAATTTTTAATTATAAACCATTTTTCACTAAATATATGACTTATTTAATGTAAGCATAAACTTTTTTTATTATATAAATCAAATTTTAGGATATATTATATACATTTATATATATATATATATGAATATATTTCTATATTAAATGTATTGATGAATAACTTTCTATAAAAACCATTAAAAATGAATGACATTTATATGTTTTTAATTATTACATTTTATTCATTTTCTATATTTATATTAAATATATATTATTTATTACTATTTATAATTAATATATATATATATATATATTAAACATATTTTTTTTATTAATAATTGTTTCATTAATAAAATTTTCAATAATTTTGTAATTTATTCAATTTTAGTTTTTTTGTTTAATTATTACAATTTATTCATTTTTAATTATTACAATTTATTAATTCTATACATCTATATTTAATATATACTATATATTAATATTCATAATCTATGTATATGTATATTAAATTTATTAATTTTTATCAATAATTATTTAATTAATAAAATGTTAAATAATTTTCTTAATTTACTCATTTTTTAATTTTTATTTGTTTAATTGAATCATTTTATTCATTTTACATATCTATATATTTAATATATACTATTTGTTAATATTTATAAGTTATATATATGTAAATTAAATTTATCCATTTTTATCAATAATTATTTAATTAATAAAGTTGTTAAAATTTTCTTTAATTTACTCATTTTTATTTTTTATTTTTTAATAGTTTAATTTTATTTGGGACTTTTATCATTGGTAAAAATAAAGTGCTGATAAAGGTGACCTTTTATCAATTCTAAAAAAAGCACAAATAAAGGGTACATTTTATCATCGCTTTTTTATCACCGATTAAATGTACCCTTTATTAGCACTTTTTGCAAGCACTAATAAAGGCTAGCACTATTAAAGGTCTTTTTTACAGTAGTGAGAGTTACTACATTGATTACTTGGATACAAGATGTACTTCAAGCAATGATGAAATTTTTTAAAAAAAAAATTCTTATTTTTCTCTTATATTGAGCCTATAAACAAAATATTTTTAAATAAATTAGATGGATGATTTTAATACACATGGTTTATGATGCATCTAAATGATATAACATATTTGATAAAGGAGAAAAGGTTAAAAGGACTTTTATTTAGGATAAAATTTTTATCCCAGAATATGATGGAATATGATTCCACAAGAATTAATGGCAAATTCAATAGTCCTATTTTAAGTAAAATTATCAAACTAAAGAATACCATATATTATATAAAAAAGAATTTTTTTTAGTATTCCAAATAAAATTAAATAAACATTATTTCTTAAACACAAAAGACTTTGTGTATCTTATCATGATATCCTAGAAAATGATATAGTTTCTAAGAATCTAATGGGATGATATTTGGACTTGAGAAGTTTGAAGTTCACACCTAAACTATTGGGCTGGTCAAATTTTAAAGTAAACTTCACTTGATATCCTATAAGGTTTAGGATATTAAAGTAAATAAATAATTACATTATTTACCATAACAAAGTGAATTTCATTTGAATCATAAAATTTTTAGGGTATGTTTTCAACAATATAATGTAAAATTTACATTAATTACCAGAATATTTCAAGGAAAATGTTTTATGGAAATGCTTTCAAGGATGATGATGATTTTCTTGGAAAATTTATATATATATATATAATAGAAGTTATTAACATCATAGGTTTTATATCATGTAGTTAATAAGTTTGAATATTTTCAAGGAGTTGATCATTAGGAATATGATTCATAGGTCTCACCATTATTCAAACTGGTTTACTTCATAGATGTTACTCACTAAAGGCTTTCATGGGATGGTTTTATTACATTGTCACATAGATATGTGGTATAAATTACATATATATTTAATTATTTAAAAAAACCCTAAAAATTACAGCAAACATAAGGATGATCTAGAAGTCTGTCATATATGATGTTATAGCTAGGTTCTTATAATGGGTTCTATTAAATATTATAAAAATATTTTAATAATATAAAATGTATCATATAAAAGTAAATATCTACTTAATCATTAATTCATGTTGGTTTCATATATATATATGTGTGTGTGTGTGTGTGTGTGTGTGTATGTATATATATTCCAAGAAGTGTAATCATAACTAACCTCTCAAAATATGACTTTAAGTTATCCCTAACCAATGTTTTTCATGGGGTAATATAAGTTACGATGAAATGTTAATATTCATAAGAGTATGATTCTTGTATCAGCATACATAATATGATTATAAGGAACAAAAAAATTATCAAGATAACTCATGAAATATACCATATGGAGTGTCATACACTATGTATTTGGTATACTATGGGTGCATTATTCCTATTTGAGTCCCCATTAACCGAGGCTGTTGAGATACCTATCATAAGAAACTTCATACTTTGAAATATTTCTCATAAAATCTTTGAGTATTATCTAATAAAAGGATGGTTGGGTATATCACTGATCATGTCATCGGTCATCCTAGATGGAATTTTTCTCTCATATGATGAGTATGATATTTGGTCCCTCAATTGTGATAGAAGAAGGAAATACTTTTCCATTCTTAGAAGTTATGTATGATGATATTTTCTACTTTGGTGAAGTGTATGTGATATAATCATCTAATAAAATAATGAAATTTGATGTATTCATTGATTTGGTATGTCTATGATCATAGAGTCAAGAATGTATGAGTTTATATGGTATTTAGAGACATTTTGCCCCATGGCCACTCATTTTCTTAGATAAAGGGAATGTATGCATGATAATATGCTATATAGTTATTGGAGATAGGTATAGTGATACATGTATCAGATAAATATTATGATAGACCCCTTTGTAGCTTGATTAGAATTAATGTTTTGTTAGAGGCTTATCTTTATTTACATTTCTATTTTTAGTGATTCATATTTTCTCTCAATGCTACAAAGTCCCATGGGATCACATTGTATGGTTGAATAAATAGGGACTGAGTTTAACTTAGAGAGATTATTATTATCTAAACTAATTTTTTATGGGATTATCACATGGTATTTTATATGATGTAATACAAAGTAAAGTTAGTTATATTTTCCAAAAGTATTTATAAGGATATAAAAAATAGTTTTTGGAAAAGATTTCATAATATATCTTATATGATATGGTATAAGGTGAAATGGCATGAAAGTATTTTTATTCTTTAGTGTAAGTAGGATATTGTTGAAAGGAATGTGACCTAAATCCATGTACATCATATAAAATTATATGGATTTTTTAGGGTGTGAATAACATAATAAAAAAATGATTTTTAAGTCTTAATGATATATTATGTCCTGTTATATAGATATATAGTAGGATATTCCTTCAATATTCGTACTCTATGATGTGATGAAATTATTGAAAGTGGGATCCCTAGACCCAAATCATGTATATACTTATTACCATTACAAGTATACAGTTTGATATATACACATTTTTATATTACTATAATAGTGATAATACTTCTACATCCACTATATGTATGGTACTTTTTATAGATTACATGTCGTATCAAAGGGTTATAATAGTTACCAGGCTATAATGAGAACCTAGAGATACCATGATAGTAATATTAAACATATGTCTTATGTTTCAGATACATCATACAGATAGGACATATATTATGTGTGACCATCAGGTGTTGGGGCTCATAAGTATTCAAACTTATTCTTAGGAAATTTTCACTTTGTGATCTTGAGTAGATGAAAACATGAGGATTGGTCAACCAATTGAAATAGGACATGTTTCAGGTGTCATTGTTTGTTCCTTTCTAACTTGTGACTATTATTAAGTGTATCGTTTGATCAAATACTTTGATACAAGGAAAAAACTATGACAATAAATTCATGGTGAAGTAGATTGTTTTGGGTGTGTCTTTAGTGGTATGGAATTTCTTGAATAATCAAGATATAATTTTTCACTTCTGAGTTGAGGAAGTGATATCTCGAGCCTAGTTGATCAGGATAGTAATACATTCATTAAATCTTTGGTCGTGGTAAAATATGGTAAGTCCATCTAGTTAGATCAATGAATAATAAATCAAGCATGGATGATGACACAAGTTGTGAAGCCTACTTTATGAGAAATCATGAGACTAATAGATAATATTATATGGTGTGTGTTCTTAAGAAAGGTTTTCATTTGTACGACTATTCCTTGTCTCCTAAGGTTCTTTATGGGTTTTTAGACTCCACCCTTGGTCTATAAATACTATTCACTACTATCAAGATAATGTCCTAGAGGGTCTCACTCAATAGAGTATTCAAAATTCTTCCCTACTATGCTGAATATGAATATAGGACCTGGTTGGCCCCACCATGGGGTCTGAAATTTTTCCGAGAATAAAAAATTTCCAAAAAAATAAATAAATTCATTATTATTCAAATATAGAATAATTATAGTAGAATTTATTTATTATAATTATTCATAAATAATTAAGTGAATACATATAAAAATATTATATAAACAAATACTATTTTAATATTCAAGGTTAGTATAATATTTTTAACAATTACAAGTCGAGTTAAAGACTCACATTTATCATGAAATATATATATATATATATATTATATACTATAAGTGGGTGATGAAATATAAAAAAAAATTATGAATTAGTTAGTTCATCGTAATGAGTCGTTTATTTTTTATTTAGTGGAAGTTTTATATACAAGGGTCGATGAACCCTTTTCGGGTATTTAATTCACACTATATAGGGAAAGAGGAGATCAATTCCAAAGTACTATTCAATCACATGAATTTAAGAGATCCACTCCCCTCCCTCTCACATCCTTGAGAGGTAAACTCTCATTCAAGGAGTTAGATCTTTGATCACCATCACATATTGTAGGAACAACATTGTAGTGATTGTCATTACATTGAAGGATTCATCATAGCTCCATGTTAGCACCTATAATTTGACGATCAGTGTTCTCATGGACTCTTTAAGCATGTTTGGATGATCTAGAGGGGATTGGTCTTATATCCTTCAAGAAACGATAACCAGTGATAGTTTTTTTTTCAAACACACCACTGATTTGAAAAGGGTAATTTTTTATTTTTTATTTTGTGCTTCATTAAATTCATGTGAGGTCCTTGGACCTTTATCGTGGATTGGATCACCGAAGATGATGAAATTACATTTCTCTGATGATGAATATTTTAAAATCCATGGCCCACTAGCTTTTGTTGGACAACTCGGTAATAACAAATATTATATTTTGATGGTTTGAATATATCATATTATATAATATAATCAAACCATAGTTCCGTGAATTCAAAGGTTTGATTCATTTGGAATAGAAATGAATAGTCCATCCTCCCAAACATTAAAGAGTTAATGTTATCACATCAACTATCTTTAAAGACATGTGAGTATTAAAGATCACATGTTATATTAGATGTAAATGAATTCATTTCTCATATGTTTGTGAAACATATGAGTGATGAAATGACATAGGTATATGGAATAGAGAACATCCTTATAGACTATATAAAATACTCTTCTTTCATAGTAAGTGTGTGTGTGATTCTCTTAAAACCTCATGCCCAAAAATCACCTTCCCAAAGCTCTATATCTATATCTCTTCAAAATTATTTACTATTGTGATAATATAATATCATCAGGTCTTGAAGAATCCCATCCAAATTTATTTGGGTGATTTGGTTCTTCTTGTGGATACACTCAAACTAAAGAACCATTTGGTTATTCTTTTGTTATCATCATTAAACACAGAAGATGACGAGAATTGCATTCAAAGGAGAATAGTATGCATATTATTCATTTCTATTCCACATTATTTATATTTTTATAGAATGTAGATCTTAGTTATAGGTTTCCTAAATGATTCTATAGTTTTGATTAATTATTAATCTATACTAAGAAATCTCATGTTCAAGAGGAGTTTGATGAGCTGATGTATAGCTTGGTCGAGGATGAGCGACTCAGTGATAAGCCTCATATTATGTCACCAAGGGGTATGTTTCCACTACACTAACTATTATTAGATGTAGAGTCCTTGTGAGATTGATGATTCCCGCAAAATATTTTTTTTGTATTATTGAACCACTTTATGGTTCGGGGTGGTATCCCTTATAGAAAACCACACCCCAACAGCCAAATCAGAAAGAAAAAATCATCAACTTACAGTGCAAAATCCCAAGTTGAGAGGGTTAATAAAATATTTTTAATAAAGAACCCCGAGATTGAGGTCTGATCTAAGCTATAGGTTTTCTTCAATGATAGTTAATATGAATTCCACAACCACAAGGTAGTTTTCATAATATAAAGGATTATATTTCAATTCCACTCAAAAAAATCATGATTATATCCTTAAGGCCACATGAAATCCCCTCTAGATAATATTTAGCTTTATCCTCTAGTATAAAATCAATATTTATTTACTTTTCTTCTATACAGTCCATATTTTAAGTCATTATAAACTTTTTTAATATAACAATCATTATTTTAGAAAAGTTAGGAAGTAAAAAAAGAACCTCCATTTGATTTATTCTTATGGGGCCTCACCCATAATATTGAAGACCTAATTATGATATGGGAGTCCCTAGTTAGCCTCGTGAAAAAGTTCCTTGGCCTCACTATTTTTGGATTTGAACCCGGTCATCATTCTCTTGGATAAATTTGAGTAATTATTAAGACATTTTGACTTTTTCCCTGAGTTGATTAAATATCATCTCGAGTTAATTAATCCATTTTTACCTTTATTCATACCCGAGAAAAAGTATTTTTCTACCTTATAATTTTCTTCATTCTCTAATGAAGTTTTGGATAATTCCTCTAACTCGTTGTTAGTATCAGTGATATTATGAGATATCAAGTATGTATCATGTGAGGCAGGGGTGTCGACCTACATTTCACATGCTACTCTAGCTTGTTCCTTATTCTTCCTAAACCAATCTATATTCCAAACATACTTCTTATCTTTTTCCTCTCAAAAATTAAATTTTTTTAAACTAATTATGTATTTATATAACAATGGGAGTCTTATTTTCATAGGGGGGCCAGGTTCCCCATCCTACCCCATAGGGGGAACCCTGAGTCCAATGGGGATGATAACCAAGATGGTGTCCTCACCCTAATTGTGTAACTTCTCAAGATTCCTTAGTGATCATTATCTAGTATCTCATTCTATACGCATCAATTTATAAATTAAAATCTTAATTCTATCACATAGATCAAATTCTATAGCTCTCTGGTATTCAATGCCAACCAAATGCTAACACAATGCACCAGAATCTTTCCAAACTCCTTTACTAACAAAAATTCATATATCATGATGAAAATCAACTTTGGTTGAGACCAAAAAAATTATTATCATAATTATTTATTCCAAATATCCCTATTGATAGGAAACAGTTTCATCCAAATAGTAATTCACTGATGAAGTCGGTTCAACCACATTAGTAAGCTCAAGGCCACCGGGAGGATCTTTTCCCCACCGGTGTCAATAGTTCTTATCTGGGTACCCCCAATAAGTTATAGTTCATGAAATAATATGTCTAAGATTTATAAATTAAATTATATCTATATTGATACTCCCCTTCAATATAAATACAGATGAATACTATATTGGGTTTTGAAACATCAACCTCTATACAAATTTGAGGTACAACACGGTGGAACAAAAACTGTGTTCTACGATCCATGCACTCGGTCCTCCTAAAAAAGTTTCCAGTCATTATAAGTATATATTAGTCTGAAATGGGTGGAGTAAAATGTAGATATATATCAAAATATATGAATAATATATATCTTAATTCATATTAAAGTCAAAGTTTTATCTAAATATGAAGAATTATAAAGTGTTTAAGGATTAATGATCCAAAAACCAATTATGAACCATATTATCTCCATATTTTAATCATATAAGGAAATGTTGAGAGTTGAGTAAACTATCTATAATTGGGTTTTATAAACTTCTCTCTTAATTGATAAATCTATAAAAAAGTATCTAATGGGGGATTATTTCTTCCAGATTTCACCACTATAGAGAAATAAAAAAGGTATGAAGCTATGGAAAACTCTGAGGATAGATTTTTTGTGATAGAGAAACATTGGTTAAAACCTTTGAGCTTGGGTAAAATAGAAATATTTATAAATTGATGAATCCACTTATGATCTAAGAAGGGTATAAAGTTTTAGATGAAGCCTCATCAAAGATATTAAGTTATTTCATTTTTTCCCACCCCCTCATGACGGATAGGGCTGAAGAATCGACCATGGTGGACTAGTTCATTGGGAAACCTAGTTAGGAGAGAACAAGAAGGTTTCCCCCATCAACCACATCAAATAAATTGATAATTCTATACCATATTCCCAAGAGGAATCCATATCTTAACTCAAATACTTATTTTGGGAAGTAATTTAAATTATGAATTTTATTTATTTTTTATTTATTTAATTTAATTTTTTAATTATATTACTAATTTTTATTTTCATAGTTTTTCACATCTAGTTATTGATTAGTATGGTTCCATTCTAAGGAATTTTTTTCTAATCCATGGGTATCATGGGATCAAGTTCTAAGAAATTTGCGCCATCACATGTTTTATCACTAGATGATTCATAAATAAATAATGTATTATATTTTAAATTTATTTAATTTCTAATTGACTATATTATTAAATATTGTAGGGTTTATGGTCTCCTATTGATGATAGTGTGATACCCTCTATTTGGGTGTCAATGGAGGCTTTCATACATGATCATTTCCATTAATTTTTACAAAAAATATTAAAATTGTGATATAGAAAGAGAATTCATAACTATATTTGACAATGCATGTGTACGGTATTGACCCGACTATGTCCTTGAATAGGCTTGGTAGATATTTTAAACCTATTGGATGAGGAATAATTTTAGGAGGAAATAATCTTCTAGTCAACATAATTAGCTGAGGTAGGATTTCACACACAGATTTGAGAGTCATACTTTCAATGAACATCACAAGAAGTTAGAAAGTAATATCATTTATTAATTTATATGTACTTTTAATACTAAATTTATACAACAAATTTATATAGTTTTTTGTTGATCCTACTATTACAAAGTTTGATGTGTACTAGATGATTTAAATTAATCATATTATTGAGAAATATTTTGTGAGAGACAATGAAATATCATGATTAGAATTTATTTTTTCTTTTTAAAATTAACATAATATAATTTTTTACATTTTTAATTTCTATTTACAAAATTATAGGAGATGTGTGAGATATATCCCTCTCATATGTAGGAATGTTAGGTCTGTATGAAGAGTGTGTATAAAGAGGACTCATGAAAATCATGTTTTTATGAGTCATATTGGCTAGGGATGACAATGAGAAGTACTAAGAAATTATGGGTGATTGGTATTAGTTCACAAACAATACAGTATAGTTTCTACTATAGTGTAATAATGTCATCATTTAGACTGAAGAGATATTATATTCAATTATCTTAATTTGTTATTACAAAGTATAATAAGGGAATGAGAGCTTAGAACATGACTATATTGATATTGATAATTGATCAGGAATATAAATCTCAATAAAAGGATCATTAGTATAAGTAGTAAGAGCAGCAACATGATTAGATGATGGAGAACATGCAATGAATTATATGCGGTTTAGGTAAGGATTCCCCATGCCTAATGGATTTGATCCCATACCCCCTCAATGAAATTATTATTATTTTATTTTTTATAATCTTATTTTTTATTAAATATTTTAAATTTTAATAGGAATTTATTTTATAGTTTTTTTACAGTGCATTTTAATTTTTTTAATTTTTTTATTTCTTTAGAATTATTTATGATAGACATGAAAATCCATTGTAAATACTATGTGTGATAGATTTATGTTACCATAATAAATATTATTTCTAATAGATTTCTATGTCTTTCATTACTAATTTGGTAGGAAATTTTTTGTGATAGATAATAAATCTATCAAAAATAATATTTCCGATGGATTTCTGTTTCTATTTCAAAAAATATCATGCCTTAGCTTTATAGTGATGGCCTGTCATAAATTATAGTAATTATTATGACATTTTCAATGATGGGATATTAGAAAAAAATTATCAAAAATCACCAAAAATGTTATTATGTTATATTTAGAACATAGTGGTAATTTTTTTAATTCTAGAATTAATCCACTAGGTAAACATAGATCATAAGTGTCAACTTATGATACAAAAACTCTCTACTTATTTCAAATAGGTAAATATATATTCATTTAATCAATTATCTCATGTTTCCATGTTTCTTTATATCAACACAAATGTTTCATTGACACCCGGTATCTAATACCCATAAATCAAAATTAAAAAAATTGATTTATATAACATTCACATCTTTATGCACATAATGCTTCTCCTTGAGAAAACTTCTCAAAATTAGACACCAATATATTAAACTATATTCTATTCTTATAAGAAGACTCAAAATGATATTCATGATGCAAATAATAATCTATAATAACACGTATTTGTATGTGAGTATCATATTTTTTATCTTTTCAATAAGTAATTTTATTGAATGTGCTCCCACGTAAAATGATATCCCTATAAATCATTATATTTCATCATTATAAGATCTATAATTTACTAAATATTGATCTTATTTTTCATTTATCCAATTATTTATAAATTTAGGTTAGTTATCATATCAGTCATATCATAAAAGACTCTTGGATAGTTGAGGGGACAACTCTTTGCCCAATTATCCATATGAATTATCCTAACTCCATTCCTCAGTGCACTTGATCCTATTAAGGTCGCCTGAATAAGTGTGACCCAAATATTATTGAATATGATCACCAAATTCTATTAGGGTCACTCATACCCCACATGCCTTACATAAAAAAATCATGGTCACCCAACTTCAGTATAACCTACCTATTTGGGTTATCAAGGTATTTACATGTGTTCACTTTAGAAGTAATCTCACACTTATTATTTCTACATCTTTCTTTAAGACTCTACATTTTCATTTTCATCTTATGCATATCATATTAAACTATTACATGTCAATAAATTTTTTCATCTCAAGAAATCTCTATATGTATGCATGTATCTAAAGATTTAATTTTGAATCATATTCCTTCAACCGAATTAATATATCCTAAGGTTATTAATTTATAACTCCTTATACAACTCATGATTTTTTTACTTAGCCAAAAATAATATATAATTATATCCACATATATCAAAATTCATCTCATGCATAAGGTTCTTGAAACTCATTCATAAAAATTATTAGAATCATATGAAACTGAAATCCTCACAAGAGAAAGTGTGATATGATGGGTAACCAACCCATAATTTTCTAGGAAGATCCTAAGATCTCAATCCAATGATAATTTTGACATAATTTCCCACTATCCAAAGTTCAATAATCTAGAAAGACCTAAATTATTATACAACTTTAATACCAAATATGTATAAATCATAATCAATCTTTGTCATTAAATTTATAACAAAAATAAAAAATCATAGTCATCGTTAAAAAACTAAATCATTTATATAGTATCTAGCATGTCACTCCTATATATATGATAGGAAAATTATAAAAATATTCTTAAATAAGTTAAACTAAAACATGCCAATGTTAATTTGGTGGTCGAACCGGTGGAGTCAGCACTGGGACCTCAGTTGCACCTCCTTGTATGCTAGAGGCTTCCAACTAGCAGTATAGGACTAGAGTGTTTCTATAGGGAGACTATAACCTAATATTATTATGCATAATAAAAAATTAAAATAACCAAACAATATCCCTAATAAATAACCAGATCCTAAAGAATCAATAAACAATCCATCAATAAAGAAATAAAATGCAGTAGGTGGATAATAAAAAAGGCTCACCGGCCACCCATGGATCCAACCACATATATAGAATGAATAAAAGAATAAAATTAATTTTACAAGAGGCTCTACTATAACTTTGATCCTTACCTCGTCCCAATATCTAATCTTTTCTGAGCTATCCAGTTGACCGATCCAATCCTAGGCATCTTCCCAACCTGTGAAGATACCAGAGCACACAACATAAGTTAGTGGGTTGAGGATTTTAAAATAATCATCATCAAAGTGACATAAGTATGTTATCTCTTCTAATATTAGCCTCAATATAGGTCTTAGGATCTCTTGTGTGCATTTCAAAGTATAAAATTAAACACAAAAATGCTACCTCCTTTGATTCAATGTGCGTTCAACTATAGTTCGTCACCTGTGACAATTTCATGAAGGATATAAAGCATAATCCTTTGGATAATCCACACATTCTTCAAGAATTTTTCATATGGCATTCATTTAAATATGGGTGTTAGTGTGGACCTTCATTGATTCCTTAGATGTCACGATGATCACCTTGATCTCATTCCTTAAATCTGAAAAGTAATTCTTGGATCAGTCACTAGGATAGAGACTTTCTCTCTCTATGATGTAGGTTGATAGAGAATATCTCGGTATATTGGAATGAACCGTGAAACATAAATGACCACCTGTGGACTTATATAGTGGATATTATAAATACTTGGATAGGGTCCCCTAGCCCTAGTATATTTAATGTCCACTAAAAAAGTAATAAATAAATAGTTATGATGAAATAATTCATCATAAATATTATTTATATTTTATCACCTACTTGTAATATATATTAAATATACTATGTGATAAACCTAATTCATTAACACAACTCATAATTCTTTCTAATATTAAACAAACCTTGAATATTAAAATAATATTTTTTCATATAATACTATTCCATTATTTACATAAACACTTGTAGATACTTTTATTAAATAAATTCAAATCAATTATTCTATAATCTAATAATAATGAATTTATTTATTTTTCAATGATCGTTAAAACTTAGACAACTCTCGGACCCTGGGGTGGATCCCACCATGTCTTATAAACCCATTTGTCAGAATAGGAAAGACTCTTAAATTCGCTATTGTGTGTGACCCTATAAACCCTTATCTCAAGGGTAGTGAATATTATTCATAGACCAGGAGTGAATTATAGCAACCCATCAAGGCCCCTAAATATATCACGAATATCCATAGCAACAAAAACCATCCTATGAACATGCATTGTGTAATATAATCACTTTATCATGAGATATCACATAAAATAGGATGCACAGATTATGTCATCATCCATTCTTACTTTATTGATTTTTTATCTAACTGGATGGATTTACCTTCAACTGTCATGACCATGTATTTAATTAAGGTACTACCATCCTGATCAACTAGGCCTGAGATATAACTTCCTCAACTTAGAAGCAAAAAATTCTTTATTGATCATTCAACCAATTCCATTCCACTAATGACTCACCCAATATATGCTACCTTTCCAAAAATTCAATGTCATGGTTTTTTACTTGCATCAAAGTACATGATCAAATAGAACACATTAATAAGGACCTTGATTCAGGAGACCAATACACATATTCATAGATATGAATAACCAATGTCACCTAAAATACATGGTGTTCCTATTGGTGGGTCTTTTCTTATGATATCATCTACTAGAGTTCACCAAGTGTGAACTTCATGAGAAGAAATATCAATGATTATGAGACGCCAACACCAGATAGTCATAAATCAACTATGTACAATCAATATGATAGATCTATACCATATAACATATTGTTTAAGGTTAATGTCATAGTATCTCAAGGTTCACATTATAGCCTGGAAACTGCTATAACCTTTTGACATGAAAATTAATATATATAAATTACCATAAATATAGTGGATGTAGAAGTATTAACACTATTCTATTAAGATAATCAAATTTATATACATACATATGTTGGGTTTAGGGTACCCACTTTCAACAATCCCGCTATCACTAGATCCAACTTTTAACCAGTCTCAACCCACTATATCTCACATGAGAATCATGTTTCTGATGAGGTATGGATTGAGTCCTGGTTTCTTTCATGTTGTCCTCTATGGATACTCTACTAACTATGAATTCACCTCTCTGGGTAAAATACCTCAAGATATGAAACTTCTAAAGTATATTCCTTATCATCTTGTGTGACATGGGATCCTTAGAAAGAACCATTGTCGTAGTATTATCACAATAAACTAGAATAAGTTTTTCACTATTAGTAACAACATCAATGTCTATGAAAAGAATATGTATCAAGAACACCTCCTTATCTTCATCTAAAGATACTATATACTCAGACTCTACTATAGAGTTAGTGACCATAGGTTTCTTTGAGATTCACTATATCACTACACCACCATTTAGGCAAAAGAAATATCCTAACTATGATTTCACATATGATATTTCTGGAAACTAGCATCAATTTATCTCCTCACTACTAGTTCTTCATCTCCTCCATATACTAAGAACATATCCTTTGTATGCCTTAGTACTTCAGGATAGTTTTTACAGCTACCTAGTGAAGCTCACCTAGATTATCTTGAAACCATCCCTCCATGGTTAAAGTAATGGAAATATCAATCCAAGTACATAGCATGGAATACATGATAGATCTCATTTCCAATTAATAAGGTATTATACTCATTATTTTAATATCCTCCTATGTTTGTGGACATATTTTTTTGGATAGATTGATTCCATGTGACAATGGATACAATCCTCTATTAAATTGTTCTATATTATACCATTTAAGTACCTTGTCAACATATATATTCTAACTTATCCCAATCATCCTCTAATATCTATCTCTATATATATTTATCCCTATAATAAGGCTACTTAACCTAAGTATTTAATAAAAAAGTATTCATTTTACCAATTCTTAAATGACTATAACACTTCCACTTCATTTACCATAATTAATATGTAATCAACATATAATACTAGGAAAATTACTGCATTCCCATTAACATTCTTATAGACACATGTAACTATTTCATTATTGAAAAAACAAAATTCTCTTATGGCCTAATCGAAATGAACCTTCCAGGATCTTGATGCCTAATTCAACACATAAATGGATCATTGTAACTTGAAAACTTTATTGGTATTATTTTACTCAATAAACTCTTTGGGTTGAGTCATATATATTTCTTCAACCAACTACTAATTAATAAAATAAGTTTTGAAATCCATTTTGAAAATCTCCTAATCACAGAAGGTTACTATTGTAAGTAATATTCTTATGGATTTAAACATCACTGTTGGTGAGAAATTTTCATCGTAGTTTATTCCTTAATGTTGTATGAAATGATTTGATTTCAGTTTTTCCTTATAGGTATTGAATTTACCATCTACATTCAGATTTTTCTTGAATTCTCATTTTCATCTAATGGGTTCTACATTAGCTGGAGATTCTACCAAAATCCAAACATGATTTTTGTATATGGAATCCATCTGAGAATGCATATCTTATTTTCATTTAGTATCATCCTTGCCTTATACTTCTTCTTTATAGGTTAGATGTTCATCATTCTCAAGGATTAATGTGTCACCTAACTTGGTGAGAAGAAAACCATAATTCTCTGGTTATCTAACCTCTTGAGTATACCTATGTAGTAATTGTTTCATAGGAAATTCATTATCTCCCATTGTATCTTGTGGAGATTTCTCTCATACCAACTCTTGATCATATAGAGAATTAACTTAATTAAATTCAATCGTTCTCACACTATTTCCATTGGAAACATGTTCCATTTATAGAAATATGGCATGCCTTACCAAAAGAAATTTCTTATTTGAATGTTTATATAGGTAATATCCTTTAGTTTCTTTAGGATAACCCATAAAGATGAACTTTGATCTTTGAAATACTTATTTTTTACTAGGTATATACTTAAAAAAATCCTCACATCCCCATACACATAAGTGTGAAAGATTGGGTTTTTTCATACCATTAATCATATGGAATCCAATATATTACATTATTTGGTACTTGGTTAAGGATATATGTCACTCTCGGAAACCCATATCCCTAAAAGGATAATGGAGAATTTTCCTGACTCATCATTGATCTAACCAAGTCAAGGAAAGTATGATTCCTCCTTTCAATAACACTATTCCATTGAGGTGTACAAGGAGGAGTGCGTTGGGATAATATCCCTCACTCCTTTAAGTGATCAATTAAATACTGGTTAAGGTACTCTCCACTACGGTCTGAACATAGTGACTTAATTGTATTACCAAGCTGGTTTTCTACTTCATGTAGATATTCCTTAATCATCTAAAAGGAATATTACTTATACCTAATTAAGTAGATATATCCATACCTATTATGGTCATCGGTAAAAGTAATTAAGTATAAAAAACAACCCATTACCTCTATTATAAATAAACCACATATGTAAGTGTGAATTAATTCTAGTAATTTGGTGTCTCTTACTCCCTTTCTAGAGAAGGGTGATTTGGTCATTTTACCTTGTAAACAAATTGTGGCTTGCATCCTAAGGCTTTAACTCTATTGAGTCTAAATAACCTTCTTGAATTAATGTATATAAACTCTCATCATTAACATGACCAAGCCTAAAGTTCTATAAGCGAGTGTTATATGATTCATGTTCACTAGTTTTTTCATTGATCTCCATTAAAGGGTTTTCCAGTGCAAGTAAATATAATCCATTATTAAGTTGTGTCATACCAAAACCTATGTTATCCTTATAAAAGAGACAAAATTTATATCCAAAGTTGAAATAAAATTACATATTTTTAAAACTTGACATTGATATTTTGTTTCTGGTAATTGAAGGAACATGATAAGAATTGTTCAATACAAGAACTAAAACACTAGGCAATGTTAGATGATAATCTCCCACTACCAAGACTTCTAAACTTGCACCATTTTTAGTCCATATATCCTTATCTCCTTTTGAAATATTTTTTAATCTACTTGGTTCTTGTATTTGAATAAAAATAAGTGATCCACATGTTTTATACAGTACCTAACTTATAGATGAAGAAGATTGAATTAAATGAGAAAATTACCTGAAGTAGAAGAAATTCCTTGCTTCTTCTTCCCAGCTCTATAATTATTCTTCCAGTGTCATTTATTTCCACATGAAAAGAAGATATCCTCCTACTCATTGTCTTCTCTCTGTAACTTTGGCTTTTTTGTAAGGACAGTTCTTAGGTTTCTTAGAATCGTGTTTATCCTTAGATGCCTTAGACTTTCTCTTCATCCTATTGTTCATCATAGGGACTAAAGAATTGGTATTCTTCATATCTTTATTATCTTATATAACTAAATCCAAATTATCTAGGAGTGAATTTTTCATGTTATTCATGCAGTAATTAACAAAAAAAGTTGATAATCTTGGTGGTAAAGAGATAAGAATGAGATCACTTGTTGGTTCTTGGTTTATCTTAAAAACAAGGGTTTTAAGTCTCTCAATGTACCCAATCATCTTTAGTACATGAGGTGATTCTATATTCCATTATTACAACCTACACCTATATAGTGCACTAGATATCCAATACCTTTCTTTCCTAACTTTCTCCTAATATAACTCTTGAAGATGAGTCAACAACTTGTAGGAATATTTTTCCTCATGCATTTTATAAAATTGATTATACATATATGACAACATGATGCCCAATATATCTAGTGCATCATCTAAATTCCTTGAGGGTGATCAGTATAAATTAATGACTCCAGAACATAAATATTCTTTTCTTAGCATAGTACTATACACAAGTGCCTATACCGATATTGAAAGTTATTGCCAGTCAGGATATTTTCCTTATCAAGTATTGATCATAGTGATAATGTACTGGGGGTGTCAGTGATTTCCATTTTTATCTAAAATAAATAAATTTAGTAGTTAGTAATTTATCTGATTATATTTTAGACATTAGTTATTAATTAATTAAATCACTGAATGTCTCCCACTATCTTATCAAACTTTATCATCCCTTACTACTAGTATCATAATACTTGGTCACTTGAGTTTTCTAGTGGAAATTATACTTGAAACCTTCCCTCATAGTAAACAAGATATGGCTACACCACTTCTCAAAGAGGTTAATAGTAGGTGTTTTAGTGGTCAACCATGTTAACTCATAGCTCCTTGATCTGTTGAGTGAAGTCTAAGATTTTAAAATCATAGAATTGATTTACTCAACTCTTTCCACTAAATATTAAACAAGCTATATATAGATACTTATTTTCTTTCATAATTAGTTAAGTCAAACCACCGCTCTCATAATAACTCACCAGTAGTAGAATACACCCTCAACTAGGGTCTAAGGGCACCACATACACTCGGTTTTGTTCAAATTCAAATGAGAGAAGGTGTTTTGTAGCTCATTATTTATATTAGGGGGTTTTATTATTTATGAATAATTTAATCATTTTTCTATGAAATATGTTTAAACTATGTTGTCACACTAACAATTGGACATGAATTTAATATAATACATTCATCATTTCTATATGCATTTTATCTTTTTATTATTTTATGAATTATCACAAGCATTAAAATGCATAAAATTATAAACAATGCATAAAGGAAATAAATTACCTAACTGGCCTCGAGAATATAATAATGTTTGATCCATTTTAACTCAATGAATCAACCATAACATAAGGGTATCACACCTAATTTGGATCTTGACTCAATTTATAGCTCTCCCCAATACAAATTTTCTATGTCTCGTTTGACATTTTTCCCCATCTTGGTGTGGCATGCGTCTTACTTCATTATCGTTAAAAAAATACAAGTATACTCACATGAAGGATAGGGGGTCTTGGGATGTGAAATATACATACATATAGGAATTTATGTTCAAGACCTTATACATATTGAATAAAAGGATGAAATACATAGACCATAAATAAAAAATATAATAGAACTTGCACATAGTTGTAATAAATATTTAAATAAATAAACTCAGATATGCAAGAGGTCATCCACTGGTCAAGATCAATCGATGAGAAAAGTAAATGCATAATAAAATTAAAAATAAATAAATTTAATATTGAGAGTGTAAATATAAATTAAATGTATTCTACAATTAAAATAATTTATTATCTTCAGTCTATAAATTAATTTAATTTTTTATTCCAAAAATTAAATTAATTAGTTAATTAAATTTAATACCAAAATTAAATTAATTATTTTAAATATTATTATTATTATTATTATTATTATTAAAACTAATAAATTAATTTTGGTTTTATTGAAATTATCCCAGACTCAAAAATCATGCCTAGACCCATTATGGGTCAGGTTGAACCCACACAGGCCCATTCCGGGCGAGGCAAACACTGTACAAGGATGTTCTGGGCCAAACAGGCCTTCCCTAACCTATTCTCAGTTAGTAAATACACCCAAGACTATTAAAGGATGGATCGGGTCGAACATGACCAATGGTATCTTCCTATATATCGATCATGTAGGGATTACCTTGGACAGGGGAGGTTTGGCTGCGGGTTTTTTTTTGCGGTTGTCCTTGGTAAGGTGTTGTCCAGAAGATTATTCCCAAGGTATGGCTAAACCTAAAGGGATGGGGTCGATCATAGAGGTGTCTTTTATGGTTTACATGACAAGGCTATAATCTGGATGGTTACCTGGTCACGATGGAAGGGGAGGGTGGCATCAATTGTCAGAAGAACAGGCGGTGGGCTTGATCATGGTGGTCGGTGGAAAACAGAGATGCACGGCAGCGCAACCATTCAAAAAGGTTGGATAGGGATTACTAACAATGGAACTTTCTATATTTATGCTATGCAGTAGTTATCGATGAAGATAGAATCCAACACTACTATGGAAAATGGAACTCTGAGGGAGGTCGTGGCTTAGACGTGGTGGCTTGATGGTGGTCGGGGTGTGTGCATGGCGACAACGGTGATAAACTCAATGAAAAAAGTATGAGGTGGAAAGCTTGGTATAGTTAGTGGTATCAGTAGAGGCTTGGTGTAAGGAGGATACAACATCATTTGAGGCTTCCTTGAGAATCCTTTGAAGAAATATATTTTTGTTGATTTATTTAAAGGATAGTCAAACCCCCTTCCTTTTTCTGTTTGTCTATTTTTCAAAAGCATAATAAGTGTAGGCATTTCATTTTTTTTTTTGTTTTTTTTCAACATTCCATTTGAAGAAACCATAGAAAAAATATTTTTTTGTTAGAGCTTCCAAGGGAATAAAAATCCTCATCGGGAAAAAATGTTCCTGATCATTGGATTTTGGTTGGTACTTGGCTGAAAATTATCGGTTCACTAGAACTAACCTCAAAATTGTAACAAAAAATATATATAAACATATTACTATTTAATATTAAACCAAAAAAACAACATTTTGTATCCATATTAAAATTTTCAGATGGCCATAACTTGGTCATCCAAAATTTGATAGATGCGTAGTCTATTCTATTGGGATCTAATTAAAGTCCTACAATTAATTTAATGAAAATTTATTTTTTCTTGGATTAGAAAATTCACACAATCACTTTTATAAAAATTTAAGGTACTAGAGTGTGAAAAAAAGTTAGTGTGTTGGTAATTTTAAAATAATTATCACCAGAGTGACGTAACTTCATCATCTCCGGCGATCTGAGCCCTGATAGAGGTCTGAGGATCTCATGTGAACATTTTGAAGCACAAAATTAAACACAAATGGTTACCTCATTTGATTCAACATGAATTTGACTGAAACTCATTTCCAATTACCATTACAAGAAATATTCTAAGTTGAACTCCTCTAGATCATCCTCACACACTTCAAGAATACGTGTGTACACCATTCATCGAAATTTGGGTACTAGCATGAAGCTTCAATGATTCCTTCGACACCGCGATGATCACCTCAATCCCATATCTTCAATCCATGAATGTATTTTTGGATCGATCACTCAAATAAATCCTTTATCTCTCTAGGATACAGGAGGAGGGATGAGATACCAATCTATTAGAATGAAATGCACAAATAGAAATGATCACTTACATACTTATATAGTGGATGTTATAAATACCCAAACAGGGTTCCTCAACCCCTGTATATTTAACATCCACTAAATAAGAAATAAATAAATAGTTATTATAAACTAAAAGAGTCATAAATATTATTTATATTTTTTCTCCTACTTATAATATATATTAAAAATATTACATGATAAACCTGAATCGTTAACTAGACTCATAATTCACACTAATATTAAATGAACCTTGAATATAAAAATAATATTCATTCATAAAATAGTATTCCATGTATTTACATAAACACTTGTAAATAATTTTAATAAATAAATTCAACAAAGTTATTCTATACTCGAATAATAATGAATTTATTTATTTGTTGGTGATCATTAAAACTTGGAAAGCTCCTAGACCCCATGGTGGGTCCCACTATGTCCTATACACCCATTTTCCAGAACTCTTTAATATGTTATTATGAGTAACCCTTTAGGCCCTTATCTTGATAGTAGTGAGTATTATACCTAGATCAGGAGTGGAGTCTAGCAACCCATCAATATCACTAAAGAGATAATGAATAATCATAGAAATGACAATCATCATATGAACATGCACTGTGTAATATAATATATTTTTTGTGTGATATGTCATAAATTTGGATACACAACTTGTGTCATCGTCCATTATTGCTTTATAGTCTATTGATATAACTGTAAAAATTTATCTTTGAGTACTATGGCCATGGATTTAATGAAGGTACAACCATCCTGATCAACTAGACCCGAGATAATACTTCCTTAACTTGGAGGTGAAAAAACTATCTTGATCATTCAACCAATGTCATACCACCAATGGAACATCCAACATAAGTTACCTTTCCATGAATTCAATTTCATGGTTTTTACCGTACATAAAAAGTATGCGATCAAATAGAACAGATTGATAACAAACTCAAGTCAGGAGACCAATACACATGTAAGTAGATAGGAACAACCAATGACACCAAAAACATGTGGTGTTCATATTGGTGGGTATGTCCTCGTGATTTAATCTTTTATAGATCACCTTGTGTGAACTTTATGAGAATAAGTTTCAATGATTATGATCCCACAAATCCTGATAGTTATACATTAACTATGTCTAGTCAGTACGATGTATCTTGACCATAATAAACATTGTTAAGATTAATTTCATAGTATCTCAAGGTTTTCATTATAACTTGGGAATATTTATAACCTTTTGACGCAATAATTAATATATAGAAATTACCATAAATGTAGTGTAAGTAGATGTATCAACACTATTTTGGTAAGATAATCACATTTATATATAAAATTATATACATTTAATGACAATCAAATTACATACATAAGTTGGGTCTAGGGAACTCACATTCAACAACTTGAACTTGTGAATAGTGAGTCCTGCTAAGCTACCCATGCACCATAGCTACCTGAGCAAGGTGTGAGTACAACACAGTAGGGAAACACCAAAATTTTCCTATACATAATGATTAAATTTAGTGTATATGAATGTGACATGCTCGTTATAGTAAATAAATAACTATATATGTGTAAATAAATAACCACTATCGGTCCTTAGGTTCATACGTGACACCTAGGATTGACCATACCTAATTTAGCCTGTGTTGAGGTGTCTTAGACCACATCATGAAATTATATCAACCAATACCATTACATGGGGCCAGAAAAAACCCATCTATGAGAAATGCATCTGGAAACTCGGAGAGTTTATCTATCAGGAAACCATCACCTGGAGATGGGGTGTACACGGCTTGGAAAACACATTGTATGAGTCTAGGGGTGTGGATCCCCCTTATCGGACATCACATAAATTGATTCCAAGGGTGTGCCTCCCCTACCAAAGATCCCCTTATCTGAGTCTATGGGCATGTCTCTTCCAAACTAGACATCACCTCCTCTAAGTCCAGGGGTTTGGATCCCCCTTCCAGATATCACAATTTCCAAATCTAGGGGTATTAATCTCCTATATTGAGAATTACCTCTTTCGAGTCTAGAGGTGTGGATCTCCAAACCGAATATCACCTCACCCAAAGTCCAGGGGTGTATTTACCCCTACTAGATATCACATTATCTAGATATAAGGATCATGTCCAAGGTATCCCAAACCATAGTATATACACCTCGGTGCACTATTCATCCCACAATACAGATCTAAGGAGTGTGTACAAGGCATCCCAAACCATAGTATTTTCATCTTGGTGGACTATACATCCCACCATAAAAATACAAGTAGTGTGTCCAAGGCATCTCAAAACCTATGGGGAAATCATGTCTATCCCTAAAACCAGTGTATCTCATTAGGCAGTGCGTCCTACCCAAACAATCCCATTATAACTGATTTTGGCCTCAAGATTTCATGAACCATCCTCATAATAGACATATTAGGCTCACACTATTAATTTAGGTTCTAAGGTTACACCCACAATCATCACTACCCATTTCTCAAGCACCCCCTCTATGGTCAATATCTCAGTGGGGCACCCAACAGGGTTCCCTAGGTCACTTCTTATCCAAGACACCCCACATGGGATCCTCTATCACGTTCTTATCTCTGGATTCACTACTCATAAAATGGAGGGAATCACATCCCTTGGTGTCATATTCATAATATCATGGCCACATTGTCCTCAATAGACAAGCCTCACAGGCATTGGTCTTAAGAGATTCCACAATGCCTATATCACTTTCCAAGTCATCTTAGGATCGTCCTCCCACTAAACTCATCCACAATATTCATAGGTTATACTCACCTAGGTGCTCACTTCTCATGGGGGATAAATTGACCCCATTATCATCGCAACTAGCTTAAAGTATTCAAAATATCTTAAGATTGACACATGGCCTACTTGGGTTAAACACTCCAATCTAGCACCCTCCTCTACTCAGAGGTCACTAAGGGAACCTATCTCTCAGTTTCATACTTATCATTCATTTAATTATCACCCCTCAGGGTAAATCTATCAAAAGTCACACATAATCATAACCAAGGCCTTGGAAATCCATGGTTAAGTAATTAATAATTTGCATAAGGGTTTTTCAGGAACCTTGGAACTTTGTGTGACTCCTTCATGGGCATTAAATTTTTACTTAAAAAATTAAATAAATTTAAATAGGTTTATCTCATAAAGTAGAGAGACCAAACACTTCACATGTCATATAAATAATTTATAATACCAAAGGGGTATATATGAGGGTCCACCTACCACAATAAAAGATTTATTGCCTATTAAGTAGCTCAAGCACCCTCATTGAATCTCTTCCAAGTCCACATCAATATCCTGGGAACCTAGCTTAAGCCAAAACATCCCATAATTAATTATAAACTAATTATAATTAATTATTTACTTCATTTATAACAATTCATAATTTATTTCAATTTAAATTAGTTAGGCATAATTGTTGGATAACTCATCGAGAGACCTCATTACACTGAAATAGCGACCAACCACCCACGGAAGGTCTGTAGTGAACTCCTGACACCATTATAGGAAAATTACATAACATGAAACAATGATTTAATATCCAATTTTTTTATTTTAGTAAAAAAACATAGAAAAATCTATAGAGGCAGGTACCTCGAACAAAATGGTGTGCGACTATATAGAAACATAATATTAGGATTTCCCCTAGTTATGTCATATGAAATCCCTATAATGTTGAGATGATTCTAATATTATCTAGTGGAATTGTCTCAATAACCATAACTGGTTCACACAAAAATTAGAATGATAAAAAATGAAACAATAAGGTGGAATAATAAGAGAGATATCACCTCAAATTGATATTAAAACACATTAAGAAAACTTAAAATCTAAGGGAAATCAAAGGAGGGGTGGAAACATAATGGTTTGGTCGTTCTTAAGAGGGGTAAAAAATGGAAACACCTAAAAATATAAGAGGGTAAAATAGGAAAAATAATAAAAACTATAAACTGAGTGTGGACGCATTTCATGTCTTGAACCGTATTTCATAGCCAAAAAGATCTCCCCAAAAAAAATTCATGACCTGAAACCCAATTCATGACCTAAAAGTTCTCACCCAAAAAATTTCCTAGCCAGAAATAACCTAGGAAACACACTCAACACCCATTAATAGCATAAATAGGTGGTTCATAGCATGAAAACCATGGTTCATAAGGTGAATGGCTATAGCAGTATAAAATTCAACACCAAGACCACCTAACCCTTCTCTGATGCTCACCCGAGCACCCATACCACCAACTGGGTCTCAAACCACATCCAAAAACATGTATTTAAGATGTCCTAACACTTAATATTCCAATCTAAATCTCAAATTTTAAAACAAAACACTCACCATATCAAAAATTAAAAATTCCTCTCAATTTCATAACTTATAAAGGAGTTGGGTTTTATAACCCCCCTCCCCCCTCCTACACACACACACACACCATAACACTTGTAATCACCAATAATTCTCATTTATCTTATAACCATGAATCCTGAACTATCTTGGTTATCAATTCATATTAAACTTTCCACATTATACCTCAAAACACCAAAGGGTATTTCTATAAACAAAATAAAACATGAGATGAACTATTCATCTAAAATCAAGCCACTACTTATCATTATCACAAAAAAACTAATATTCTACATACACACACCTATATAAACTAAGATACCATAGTTTCATTAATCAATTCATCTTTAAGAATTTAGTGAAATCCACCATAGGCCTTAACTCACAACTTTCAATTTTTATCTATGATACTTTGCACCATAAAAATTACTTATCGAAACATATTTCCATCATCCCAATGACTAGATAGGTGTGATTTTCAAATCAACCCAACAAATTATTCAAAAAAACACTGGTTAGATCTCCTCAAGCTAGAAATTATTTAAAATGCTTGTCTATTGCAGCTGATTCGCTATTATATCACCTGATCACAATTCTATAAAACCTAAAGGCATTCCAAGATCATCCAACACCCATACTAAATTCTCAACCTGTCTTTTTATTTAATTCCATGATTGGATTCTTGACCCAAAAAAACTAAATTCCATGCTATCACCTCAAGAATTGATGCTCTGGTTATATTAATCATGCTCTGATCATATAAAAACTATCTTAATCCTGATACCAATGCATGAACTCCACCTAATATTGCATATGATTCTCAAATCTGGTATTCAACAAGGAATAAATTAAAATCATATTTTCCTACTCACTAGGACTAAAAGTTGCCTTGACCATCCAATGATCATTCTCAAAAACCCATGACCCTTCTTACATGGGTTCATTCCTCTACATCCCATGCTTCTTCCATCACTGCACATGATAACTAGATGTGACTATCATGCTTATACCTGAGGGCCAGTACAAAACATCAAATCCTCCCTTTCCCAAATCACCAGTGAGGTCATCCTTTGGATCTACTAAAATTCATCATAAGATGAGGTTCAAACCATATAACATCCTATGGTTCACTCCCATCCATATGGATTTACTTACACATCTCCTTAAGAAAAAACTCAAGAGGTTCCATCATCGCACGTGTGTCACTCCTCCTGATCCATGTTCATGCACATTTTTAACTCCTAACACTACATTGTATATGATTTCATTTTCATCACTAACGAATCATATCTCATCCACATCAAAAATTTAGGTTTCCAATCCCATAATAATTTCAACTACATGCATTCCTAATAATACATTCCAATGCACCTACTCGGGTTAACCACATCATGGAACCTGTTCCACTTCCAATGTGACCTCTCATAATAGGGAAATCATCAATTCTCATCACAAATCTTGAAAACCATGATCATAAAAATTTCATCAATCTCTTTAGTCCTTAGAATGTATATGATCACTCAATAATCCATCTCAATTTAATTTTAATTCAATAGGTGTATGCCCCTGTACCACCCAATCGCAAAACCCAATTCATGATCCCATGAGTTATGACTTATCAAACATATAATCACACACCTCAACCACTAACCATTCTCACTATATGTTAATTTCATCTATCCAAAATCACCCTCATAACTCCCCTTTAAAATAAAGCATTTCACCTATGTCGTGGTCTACCACATAATCACCCACCAACTTGGGATTTGTTACACTACCAAAAACATCAACCCACAATCTTCCCATCCTATATTCAACCATATAGGATCAAAATCTTCTATCTAATCTAGAAACCATGCTATAAATTATCATGTTTGGGTATCCTGATGATCATTACCTCTAAAATTTCACTTAAATACCAAAATTTCTATAAGTTCTTTTCATAATAAAAAAACAAGGAATCACCATGCCAATACCATATCCCCAAAAGAACCTCACATGCACTAATTTAATAACCTAGGAATCTACCCATACTTTTCATTTCTAAGGGAACTTACAAGACCGGGCTAACCCCTCTTTTGGGTTACCCTTTTATATGTCACACAACTCACCAAGATCCTATGGAATATCTCAAAGGCACTAGTCACTCCAACTTATCCCATAAATCGTATCTCACATAAATCCCAGATCATTGGTAACACCACCCTATCCCCATATCATCATTATAAATCCACTCATCGATCAAACTGCCCACTCTAGGGCCTCATACATAATAGGAACCACATTTCAAGTCATCAGACTACTGGGGAAATGATTCTCACTGAGAATCTACATAGAGGACTCTTCCCTCAAGGATCACACTCTTAGTTTGAACCTTATTAGGCCTCTTCACATGGGATCCATCCCCTCAAGTATCACATCCCCATCCATAGGCATTTTTATATACAACAACATCATTCTTAGATAATATATGTTGAATGTACCATAGTCAGATTATCCTGTTAAGGAGGATGCAACCACCAAGCTATATAGGAAAACACCATATAGGTTGTTTCTAATACTTTAAATAACCAAACCTATTTTCTCAATCATCCCAAATTAGTTTATCAAAATTCATTAAATATTTGTACCAACCTACCAGGGTTACCACATATCCCTTACATCAAGGGAATGCATATTCTACATCAAGGAGAATCCTTCTATAGATATATAATACATGTCATCATAATAAAATATATTGTGTTTTATCTCAGTATAATGATACCAACAAGTTATATGGGAAAACACCATATAATTTGTTACTGAAACTTTAAATATCTTATCCATGTCATCAATGATATCAATCACACACAAAATATAAATTTCATGTGAATGTTACATTCCAAACAAGATTCATTAATATTGGCCTATTTCTAATGGGACAAGATCCAAAATCATTAAATCATAAATCCCAAAACTCAACTGCATAATTCTAGGTGAAATAATCCAACCATAAAATCAGAAACTGAGAATAACAATTCCATGACCTATTAATATGGAAGTCCTACTAAAAAATGTTTTCACAATGCACCAGTTATATATCCATCATAAGTTCCAAAAAATTCCTATATCACATGTATACCATCTCCCCAAATAATAAGAAAAAAATAAAACAATGATACATTTTGTGATATGATCAACATAAACTCTGATATCATTTAATAATGTCCTCCCTCATCCTATATCCATTGAACCGTACTCAAACCAATGGAGTCACCACTAGGACCTTAGGTGAACCTCCCCATACTCTAAAAGATACTAGATAGTAGTGAGGGTCTTGGGTGTTACCATGGGGAGACTATACCCCCACATTTGAGTGAACAATCACTAGGAAAAATAACTAAACAATATTTATAACAAAAAATCATAGTATGTATAAGAAATAAACAAATCCATGAATAATAAATGAAATGCACTAGGAAGAAATTCATACAGACTGACTAGCCACCCATCAGGTTGACCACATATAAAAAATTAATAAAATAATAAAATATATGTACAATAGGCTCTAATATATCTATGAACCTCACCTCATCCCAATATATAATCTCACCTGATCTATATAGCAAAACGATCTAATATTAGGTATCTTCCCAACCAGAACTTGTGAACAGTGATATCTTCATAGGTACCTAAGTACCATATCCACCCATGTAATTTGTGAGTATAACTCAGTAGGTAACCAATAACGTAGTATCATACATAACTAGTAAATTCAGTATATATGATTATGAAATTCAAAAAAAAAGTAAATAAATAACTTTGAATGAATAAATGAATAAAAACTATTTATCATTAGGTTCTAGTGAAACCTAGGACCAACCATACCTTATTTATCCATTACCTAGGTGTATTTGAGAAAGGCACACAATTATGCCAACCAATACCATCTCCTGGGGCTAGGAAAAACCCAACTAGGGGAATCGAATCCAGAAACTTAGGGTGTATCCCTACTAGGAATCCATCACATGGAGCTAGGGTGTAGCATGTAAAGGGAACACATCATCCGAGTCTAGGGGTGTGGCTCTCCCCTATCATACATCACATAATTTGAGTCCAAGTTTGTAGATCCCACTAACAAATAACACCTCATCCAATTCTAGGATCATGGCTCTCCCCTTCCAGACATCACCTCATATGAGTTCAGGGGTGTGGTTCCCCCTACCAGATATCCCCTCATCTGAGTCCAATGGTATGACTCTCCCCTATTGGGCATAATCACATATGATTCTAGGGGTGTGGATATACCTATCAAATATCACCTCATCTGAGTCCAGGGGTGTGTATCCCACTATTGTATGTCACATCTTCAAGATCCAAGGAGCATATCCAAGGCATCTTAAACCATAGTATATATGTCTCGATAGACTATGATTCCCACCATACATATCCAAGGATAATTTAAAAGGAATCACAAATAATAGTATATTTGTCCCGGTGGATTTTACATCCCACTATATAGGTCCAATGAGCATTTCCAAGGTATCCCAAAACCTACAGGTGAAATTATGTCTATCCATAAAACTACTGAATTCTAGTGGGTAGTGCATCCCACCCGAACTATCCTATTTTAATTGATATTAAATTCACAAACACATGACTCGTCCTCAACACAACCATAGAAGAATCACACCCATTATTAAGCTTCTAAGGTGATACCTTCAATCATCACAACACATTTCCCAAGTATCCCCACTAGGGTAAACATATTAATGGGGCACTCACTGAGGTCCCCTAGGCCACTTCATATCCCAAACACCCCACATGGGCTCCTTTATCATATTCTCATCTCCCAAGTTAATGGTCATCACTTGGAGGGAATCACATCCCTCAATATCATTGTCATCACATGATGAACTCATTAGCCTCATAGGACAAGCCTCATTATAATTGGTCTTAAGATATGTTACAAGGCCCATATCACATTCCAAGTCATTTTATCCCCTCAACCTATCCACAATCTCCATAGGTTCTACCCACCAAGGTAATCAAATATTAAGGTGGAGTATCACTCACCCTCATGCTCATCAAAACTAATCCAAAGGATTTAAGTAATCTTAAGGTTATCACTTGGTCTACATGGGAAGAACACTCTATTCCAACATCCTCCCTTACTTTGAGGACACTAAGGGAATCCATCATTAGGCCTGTTACATCTCATTCATTTAATTCTCACCCCTTAGGGTCCAAGTGTTACAGGGGACACATGATCATAATCAAGGCATCGACCATCGATGTATGAGGAATCAATCCAATCCACAAGGTACCTTCATAGCCCTAGGAACTTTGTGTAATTCATTCATATGTATTTGATTTTTTCTTAAATAATCTATAAAATTTAAATAGGTTGATCACCCAAAATTAAGAGATCATACACAACACATGCCATATAAATAAATCACAACACCAAAGGGTTATATACAAGGGACCACCTACCTCAATAATGGATTCTTACCTATTGAGTAGATAATCCATCTTCATTGAAACCCATATAAGTCTGTATAAACATCCCGAGCACCAAGATAAAACCACAACATATCATAATTAATTATAATCCAATTATAATTAATTATTTACCTTATTTACAACAATTTATGATTTATTTCAATTTAAATTAATTTGGAATAATCATCAGATAACTCCCCGAGTGACCTTATCACACTGAAACTATGACCAAACAACCGTAGAAGGTCCACATTAAAATCATGGAACCATTATAGAAAAAATCATTAACATGTGACACGGGTTCAATAGATAATTTTATTTAATTTTGGAAAATCCTTAAAAATATTCATAGGGTAATGTAACTCCAAAAAACAGTGTTTGAAGGCATGCAGACATCATCATGGGATATCCTCTATCTACACTATTAAATAGCCCTATCATGTTGATATGATTTCACTATGATCTTGTGGAATCATCTCAAGAACCCTAACTATTTCACCCAAAAATTAAAAGGAGAGACAGAGTGAAGAATAATGGGGAATAATAAGAGATATCACACCTCGAATCTCTATTAAAACATATCAATAACATCTCAAATCTGAGGGAAAACAAAGGAGTATGAGGGGAGGAACCGCCTCGATCTGGTCTTGCATGAGAGGTGGAGAAAGGGGGGAAATCCCTAAAAAGACCAAATAGGGGAATAAGAAAAACCAAAATATGAAAAACTATATGCAGGTACATTTCAGAGCTTATGTAACACTCCAGGTTTTTAAGAAGCATGTTATTTCCATAAATTATATGTTTGTGATTCCAAAATATATTTTTTAATTGTTCAAAACAATTGAAATAGATTTAAAATTAATTCATAAAATATATTAATTAAACTAACAAAACATTATTCATTCATAAGTGGAATATTATAACAAAAGCACACAAAACTAAGTATTTCACACCATAGATGAATACATCCATTAAAAGTACATAAATAAATTGGGGGAAATAGATATAAAATAATAAAATCTTCATGAATGATAAATACCTTGGATCATCTTCAAACTTGAGGATCACCAACAGCCAAAAAACCTAAAATAAGGAAGAGAAAAATGAAAAGAAAAATCATCATGCAAAATCTATAATGTGAAATAAGAACTATGTCTTGCAAAGTGAAAGTGAAATGAACAAATGATTTATTATGTTTGTATATATAGGAATAAAATATGGATTATATTAATATAGTCATTGGGAATATATTTTTTGAAAATATGGTCATTAGATATACATACAATTGGTAAACTGAATTCATATATTGTTTAGTAGTAAATTTAAAATAATATAACTCATAATGAAATAAAAATATTTTATTAAAATATTATATATATATATATATTGTGTGTGTTACATATAATTATTAATATTATTATTATTAAAATATAATATGATATATATATATATTTATTTAAAATATATATTTCAATATCAATGAACTAGTAAAATTAAATTTTTTAATATAAATTATTAATTAAAACAGTAATTGTTAAAGCGTATTTATTATAAAAGTAATAGATTTTTTCCAAATAGTTTATTAAGTATTATATATTTTATCCTAATAAATTAAATTCAATGGTTTTAAAATATTATTATATTAACATTATTTAAATTATAAAATTATATGAAATAAAAACAATTCATGATTAAAATTTTTATTTTTCAATAAAAGGAGTTTATCCTTATATTTTGTATTTTCATTATAAAGATAAAAATATAATTTTAGAATTTTAATTAGAAAAAATTAACATAATTTTCTAAATTATAATTTCAAACAATATTTGGGTGGATTTTTTGGATTTTTCTGAAAATATTTGATATTTAGGTGAATAGTGAAAATACTATTTTTACAAATACCATGACTTTTATGAAATTATTAGTATATAAATATGACTTGGATATATTTAAAACCATTTAATATAAAAAATATTAATTTTATAATTGAAATTATAAATTAAAAAATATTTTTTTTTGTTTACAAACTTATATTTGGTTTTAAGAATTTAAGTTACTTTTTCTCTAAAAAACTTTTTAATACACTATACATTTATTATTTCAAAACTAATTTTTATCACTTTTATAAAGTGAATATAATAAAATGGATTTCAAATTTTTAATTATAAGTTTCATATTATGTAATGATGACCACTTTCTTTTTAGTTACAAATAATATATTACTTAGGTAAAAACTAGTTACTACAGTAAAATCTAAAATAGTAAATGTAATATATCTAGGGGTAAAGTTTTGAAAAAAGTTAAAAAAAATGTTTCCAATTGAGTTTTTGATAGATTGTTTACCTAATATCATCCTCTAATCCATTATTTTTTAATTTTTGAGCTACTTGACATATGAAACATGTGCTCTCTTTATATAAAGTGGTTATATTTACAAAAATTTCATTCTCAAAACTTATAAATGGGGCCCCTCACAACCCATTCAAGACCATTATAAAATTTTTGTTTCCTCTTGAAACTATAGAATATTTAATTACCATATAATCCTATATTACTCCCTTAAAATTATGTAAACAATATATCGGACAAAGACATACCTTTCTAAGAAGTACTTCAAAAGAAAGTTTAAAATCTCAAAGTACTTCTCACTCTCTAATCTTGATCCTTCTCTATCTTATTTATTTAAACATATATTAACCATTTTTAAATTATTAAATTAGTATTACCTATATAATTATGTATTTTTATTTTTATTTTATATACATTATCTACCCTTTCCCCCTTTCCCTTAACAAAATCAAAAATGTCAATTGGGTGTATGTGTGGACTATCGCCTCCATGACTCAACATGTTTCATTTTCCATCATCAACTTACAAGGATGATACTAATATAAAATTTAATATATATATATATATATAATTATTATTTTTATAAGATTTTTTAGGTTCTAAAATAATAAACCATATTACTACTTTCTCCCATTCTATGGGAAATGAAATCGCCATCCATGCGTACGTGCAGGCCACTACCCCCAAGGGATAGTGTATTTCATATTTTATTGACACCATTAATGTCTCGTTATAATATTTAGTTTTAGGGATAAAAAATATTTTTATTAAATTATGAAGGTTTTGTTAACTCTAATTGAATATCGTTTTAACAATATGAGCAACAAAAAACTGTTGTAAATTCAACCGTCTAAAAGAGGATACTGAGAGAGAAAAAAATATTTCTTCATATTACGTAATAAATTCATATAGGTTATTTTAATCTTATAATTATTTCAAAATATGATATAACATATTAATAAATACTAAATAATGTCATTGTACTTCTTTTATAATGATATTACAACTGAATCACTTCATAATCATCCATTAATTATAACATGTTTATGTTTGGGTCTATCTCACCACCTACATGAACAATGCTATAAAATTATATCATGGATGACTATTGAAAACTTTATTACTGATATTATATGATATAAATAATTAAATAATTATTTTATTCTATTTTTGTAGTGGTAAAGTTAATATTGAACTCATTTATTAAGATACTAACATCCCTTCATTAAAAATCACTGAAACATGCTCGTTGTTGATTTCATCTTTAATGATCATAATGAAAACTCCCAGAGAATGAAATGATAAAATTATAAATGATTAAAAATAATAAATTCTTTTAACTATTATGATTTGATAATGATTAAATTTGGGATAAGTATGAATAACGACATCATGAATATGAAACTATTTCAAAACAATCAAGATTACTCACACCTGATATCGAAAATGGATAAGAACAAACTAAGAAACATATAGAGAATAATTATAAATAAACTTTATAAAAGTTTATATATATGAATAGTTTCATGAAATATATTATTAAGATTTTTATTTTTATTATACAAGATAATCAAGAACTTTGGTGGAAGTCAGGAATTAAGTTAAGGGTTTCTTTGTCTCAAATTTAATTTCTTGAGACATATTTCTTAATGTGAAACATGATATCTATAATATGGTTTGATTACTAACTAATGAATTTATTTTACCATATTCATGGGGTTTTTAAGTGCTATATCATTTTCTCTTTTAAAATCATTTTTATTCAAATGATACCAAAATTGATAGGGATTTGGATTAAAATGTTACTCAAACTGTAAGGTTTTAATTTCCAGTCTTATTTTAAAATCAAGATTGTTTTGGAAGATAATAAATATGGGAAATTTATATTATTTCTAAAATATCTAATGATTTTCATTGTATATTAATTTTTTTACAATTCCCCTCAAAATTTCATTTCTCCTTGACCCATAATTTAGTCAAAGTGTTTCTTGAAAGTGAAATCGAACACATATCTTCTTATTGATTAGGAACCTACCTTTTTACATGTCTGTATTCATTGGATGATTTTGATAATGTCTTTTATATACCTCAATAATTTATTAAGGCCATTTTTTACTAATTTACTTTCTTTAAAAAAATAAATTTTTAATGCTTACCCTATAGGTCATTTTCATCAAAGTATGAAAAGAATATTTTTTAATGATTTTTGTGTGAACATATCTTTCTGAAACAGTTATCATTTTATATGAAAATTTATCTCTAAGTTTTCATAGTTTATAAAATAAATTCTTCTTCTCCTAATTTTATAAAATATTTCTTTAAAAAATAAAAGTATCAAGGATAATTATTATTTCTAGAGTGATTTTCGTAAAAAACCTAAAAAGGTTTCTTCATATAAGTAGTTTTTATTTGATATATCTTATAGTTAATTAGGGAAATTATTCAAATTATACCATCCAACTTATTTCTCAAGTTGGATTATATAATTTCCTTCTCTTTTTGAGTAATTATTTTTCACTGCATATGTCTTACTTAATCATCTATTGTTTATAAATATGATCTATCTTCCAATGTTTTTCCTTAGTGAAAACTCTATATTTCATTTGTCTGGTTGAAGGGTGTTCACCTAGATTATATACATTGATTGATTGGGGAAATTATTTAATTTAATGCATACCCTTTATTTATACAGTGTAAATACCATATGATTTATTATCTTTAAGAATGTTATTTACCTAGAAATTTACTGAATATATTTGGATACCCATTTATTTTACATGGGTTTATATTATTATGATTATGAATGATTTATTCATGTGATTCCATTTGAGAAGGATATAAAACACATTTTATTTACATGGTTTATTTATGATATAAAAATTGAATTATTTTGATTTGAAAGTTTTATGAAACCCATTTTATTTTTATGGTTTCATTATGATGTGATAATTTAATTATTTTCAAGTGTCACTAATATATATGGATGATAAAAGGTGGGGTCCTATATCTCCCTATAATTTATTTATTTAAATTTTATATCTCATGGGATAAGTATTTGAGAGTACATTTTAGTTTCTTATAAGTATGGTAAATGGTGGTGTCGATCATGAAATTAATGTTTCCTTATATTAATTTTTGTTTCATATTTGAAAGATGTCATGGTTTTATAATTATTATCATTCATATGATATGCTCTAATGGATCATGTTTGTTAACTCATGTTTCCACACTTTTTTAATTCAAATTTTATGTCATTCCAAACCATATAAAATAATTTATTATTTATTTATTTTTTGGGTATAATTTTCTTATGTATATTTATTTTACCCATATTCTCATCTTATACTAACTAATGATATTTTATTATTATCGCTTATGTTTATCCTTGATGAGTATCTGATCTCACCCCTTTCTTATTCATCTATTTTACTAGGATATAAATATGAGTATAACTTATGAAAAGCCAAGAATGAGTCTAGTGTGCCTCAATTATTGAGAAATTTTCACAAGTATTTTAAAATAAATTTATTATATTACCAATACTAAAAAACTAAAACTTCCATTCTTGGTATTGTGGGATTATTATGAGATGTAATATTTAAATTATAAAAATGATGTAAAATAAAGATATATATAGCTTGGGTCACTGTAGTTTGTATCAGAGTAGCGTTTAGTTATTTTTTAGTAATATTTTAGTTCTTTTATGGATTAGGATTATAGAAAATTATTTAAACCCCTAAGGATAAGTCTAAGTGTATGATAACATCCTGAATTTTTTCTAAATTAGGTATTTAGTGGTTTTCCTATAAATTACATCCTTATTTGGATACTATAAAGTGGATGAAATTATGGCACAAATGCACCTAAGGATAATCACCCTGAAAAAGGCTGGTTGAGTATCAAATCGATCATCACTATAAAGACCCTGACCCCAATATCATAGAGTTGGTGATTACTTTATTACATTAGTATAAGATATAAGTGATCACATCCCAAAGGACTGAATAGTTTAATAGTCTTGGTAAATTAGATACACACTTGAATCTAACATTACATTTGAAAACATGAAATACATCATAGTGAAAGTAAAAAATTCTACATCCTTGAACTCATTCAAATATTCCTTTTTCATGTCCAAGGGAAGGGAAACAAAATAAGGGTGATCTCAGATGCTCAGTAAGAGTTACATAAAATCAAAGTTATTATGAATAAATAAGTCATAATAAATAAGGGATAATCAACATGAAAAGATAAATAACTAAATAAACATATAATTTAATCAGTAACTTTATTATCATGATTAGATAAGGCATAATTAATATATAAAAGTAAATAGATGAAAAAACATGTCATTAAATCAATAACTTGAGAAAAAAATTCAACCATAGATAATATCAATGCAATAATATCATTTATAATAATAATTTAATTATTAATGAAGGAAATTATTAATATTGGATGTCGTGATCTCAGACATCATGATATTTATACTGTCCATACCATTCACAAGAAGGTTTAAAACTCTGGGTGAAAACCTATTTAATCCTAGCTTACTCATTTTCCTCATAAGACTATCGATGCATCGAGGGGATATATAATGGTTAATTAAATTCATGAACAATATTTCTTATCAATAAATGTTTATATTGAATAAATAATATGTAATATCGATATTTCCCTAACTAATCATATAACTTTCATAGTAAAACAACCAATTTGGAAATGATTTGGTTTAATTAATAAGCATATATAAGATAAATAATATGAATTTTTGGGGGAAATTTAATTACTGATCATCACAAGAAAGTGAATGTTTCAAGGTAAAGTTAATGACTACAAAAATTAATCAAGAAAGAGAGTATAAATACTTTCCCTAGTCAAACTGATCATAAACCATCCAGTGAAATAATAAGGATGGTATCATTACAACATATATTCAATATATTATATGTAAAATAAAGTGTTATTGTTGTTTATGAATATAAATACCGTAAAAATATATTTAAAAATATTCTTAAAAAATATACTTTTAACTTTGAAAATCAATTTTAAAAAACTAAAAGAATCCATAATATTAGGGAAAAATTTGAAAAAATAACCTTGTAAACTTATAAATTAAGCTTCAAAAAAATGAGTTTTCATGATGGCATTAAAGTTTTATTCATTCCAATTGAGTTAAAATAAATATTCCATTCACATTTTGGTAAGAAAAGATAAAAGTAACCTGTTTGGAAAAAGAAACAAAGATTCCTTTTAAATAATTTTGTAAGAATCCAATTATGGGTAAAAATGAATTTAAACAATCATAGTAAAACATTTTTTAAAATATTTTTAGAAAACATGTATTTGGAAGAAAAAATATTTTTGATCTAAGAGATAAATCAATTCGTATTTTATTAAAAAAAATATAAATCAATTTAAATACCAAAGAGAGTAAAATGATAATGTTACTTGAAAACTTCATGAATAACCATTAAATAATTAAATTAAATGGGTTTATTATACAATGATCAAATAATTTCTTTCAATTTAAATTCTAGTATAAAAAATCCTCATTAAAATGAGATTGAAACATAAATCTCTTACCACTTTGGTAACTTTTGAATCGTAAGCCCCATAAAGTGAATAACACCATGTGAAACATTAAATACCATGAATATAAATATATTCATGATATAACATGTAAAGGGGTAGTAGATACACCTCATTACACATATAATACTTATAATATCAAATATAATGAAGAAGTAATACAACCCAAGGAAAATAAATTGAGTTATGAAATTCATTACCACTTGGTAATTTTCAATTCAAATAACCTTGGATGAAATAATTAAAATTAAAAAATAAAATACCATTAATTATAAATGATTCATGATTTAAAATGAAAAATTTGAATTATATACATAATATAAAAAAAATTAGATGTATAGAATTACAATATGCCTCAATGAAAATAAATTGAGACAAAATCCCTTACCCTATAATTCCTTTTCATTGAACACACTTTAACCTAATGTATAATGGTTTTAATCATGTTATTAATTTATAATATAACCATAATAATGTTTATAATATCATATATTATCCTTTTTCTAACATATTACCACCAATTTGGTAATAATATTTAATTATTATTATTTTTTGGGGTGTTAATTGTCTTGTTTTCTCTTGCATGTTTTCTTATAAAGGTTTTCGTTATTGTTAATAGGATGTAGTTCTATAATATCTAGAATTATATTAATATTATGAATATAAAATTTAAATATTTTATTCATTTTTTAAACCATTATTTAAAGTGTAATATGGAAAATGAGTCACATTGTTTCATAGAGATGGTAGGTCGGACGTACACACGAGTGATGATATCATTCCCTTAATGGGTGAAAGGGTAAGAAATTGGATGGTATATTAATTTTACATAATTAAAATCATTTAATATGTATTATATATATTCATTATTTCCATAATTATTACTTCCCATTTTATTTGGTTACGGAAAAAATTATATCAGTTCATGATGCAGTAGTATTCCGTACACACGAGTGATGGATTTATTTACCATTTGATGGAGGAAGAGATGGATAGATATTATAAAATAAAAATAATAAAATATTATTCTATTTTAGATATTTATTTCATTATATTTTAATTTTTAATACATGATTAATGGTATAAAAAGAATAGTTAAAAACAAATAGCTTAGTGAAGAGAATTACCTTCCCTTAGAAGAACCTCCATTGGACCTCTTATTAAGGACCATAAGGTTGATATTTTGGGAATAACATCACCTATAGAATGTGTATAAAGATTTTTGGGATATATTTTAATAGTTCTCAGTCTCACTAAATGGATTTATATGTTTGAATAAGTGAGGGGAGGGAGTGTCCTTTTATAATTGAGGAGGAGGACACGCTTAGAATTTTTTAAAAGAATAAATCATACCCACATTTTTCAAATGAGAAAAGGATATAAAATGGATCATTAACAAACCTTATGTATTATATGGTTTAAATATGGTCATAAAATATGATTTATAAAAGTTTTTAGTCCATTTTAACACTTATCATCATAGTATAACACCCCAGTAAACCCATTTTTGCCTTAACTAAGGTAAAATGTTTTTACTATTTTCACTATTCATTATGAAAAAAAATTAACTTACCCTTATTATATAATATTAATTATTATAATTAAAAATATGGAATCCATTTTTCAACATTAAATTCATATAATTGGAATAATTTAATTTAAAATAAAACCCACAGATTTGTCGAAAAATAGTTTTTTTAAAAATGCATTTTTCAAGTATAAGATGATCATATATTAATAATATGACTTATACTCATCATGATATGGATTTAAATTAATATTTTTAGATATTTAATATAAAAAATTCATTTAAATTGTTCATATTTAAATATTATTTTAATTAATTAAAATGGAGGAACATTAAGCATTTAAAAATAGTTTTCAGAAAAGTGTGTTTTTAAGCCTAAATATGAACTTATATCAAAATTTGGTATAAATATGAATCAAATGTAATCATTTATATAAAATATAATTAAATAATACTCATGTTAATTTTAAATCAAATTCAAATAATAATTGGACTTTAAAACTACATAATATAATGAAAAGATATAATAGTATTTGAAAAATTGGTATTTTTCATTATTCACTAAAAAACAACCATTTTAGAAAAATCCCAAAACTTCACCCCAAGATAATTTTAATGTGATAATTTAAAAAATTATATTCCATTTATAAAATATTATTTCTAAAAAAATTTAAATCAATTATAATTACAAACATAAAATGAAAAATAAAACTATTTTTTGAAAAAATATGTATTTTAAAGCATAAAATGACTTTATTAAAAATTTGAGTGATTATTTAATAATAATTTATCAATAAATTGGTTTTTATTAGTACCTATATATATATATATATATCATAATTAGATTAATCATATTCATACCCACTAATTCAATAGCTAGCTTATAACGGTCATATTTAAATAATATATCATTGTTCGTTTAGGCTCGGTGTTGCATGTCATATACACTATCGAACATAATATTATCCTTTAAAATTATCAATGTTCCATGTATCTCAATCTATAAAAGAGATTAAATATATTTGAAATATATATAATTTAAATTATTGGGGTGTTACATTCTCCCCACCTTCAATAAATTATGACCTCACAATTTAAACTTGCACTTGGAAATCAAGGGTTTAAAATTTGAAAATTCATTTATCGAAAACTCACATCATAAAAAGGGTTAATAAAAATTTCTCTTTATTAGAGACAAAATTAACTGTGAAGGTAATATATAATTACACATAACTAAGTTCCTAAATAGGATACCATTGGTGGGAAGTGAAAATATGGACATGGAAGAAAAGCGTAAATAATTATAGAGATTAATAGAGATCGTTGATCATAAGAGAGTGAATTATCAAGAGAAAGTAAACTACCACGAAGCCATAAATATTTGATGAGTTAAAAGACCATTTTATTCATTAGATATTAATGTAATAGAATAAAAATTTTCATTTCAGTATCCTTTTCTAAAAGTTGAGGAATTATTTTTCTATATAATAATATAATAAAATATAATTACTTGATATATTTCTATTTCAAAAGTACAATTTCATCCTTTATTTGTGTTTTGATTGATTTACACTTCATATCTTATTATAAGAAATTAATGTCTAAAGATTAATTTTTATACCTGAAGCACTAAAATTTACTTTTAATATATCACAAGATCCAAAATGAGTGACAAGTCTTTCTATCTCTTTATAAATATTTACTAAAACCAAAATGGTTTACACTATTAATATAATACATTAATCTCTAAACCTCAACAGCAACACCCAAAGTTAAACTTAATAATTATCTATCAAATTAGTAGAAACAATGTTATATTAACTAGTACATCATGTATCCTAGTGGTAGGCATTGCACCCTTATCACCATTTGGTTGTGGGTTCAAGCCTCATGGCCTCACCGGATGTGATAGGCTATCACTCATCATGTATGTTGTCCTTTTTTCAAAACTATATTTAAATAATTCCAATAACATTTCCAAATTATGATGACCCATAATTACTACAACCTAAAATATGAGATAAATCTTAAAGGTTACCAATACCTTTAATCTTATGTTCATAAAATTTAAAATAATTCTTCCTTAAATAACTTTTTCATACACTAAACTAATGGTTTCTATTACCAAAAATTTCTTTGAAAATATCCTTAATCTTAATGAATCCACATCACATAAAACCTAAAAAAGGGTATTTAAGAAATTGAACTTATGATCAACCTTATACTCATAAACTAGTGATGGTATCCACAATTTTAGAGTTAATCTTAGATAGAGACATATATGCTTCCAAAAATTAACACACTTCATTGATGTTTTATGGTTCTTATAAAAAAATACCATTAAAAAAAATACATATACAATTCAATTCTTGAATCTCAATATATAAATAATTCAACTCTTATACTTCAACATAAGTCCCACTTTTGTCTAACAGTTAACCTTTAAAATAGTTCATTGACTCAGATAATTATTAGGTTCCCCACATTCAATGAAAAAAACTGTAGATGGATTCCTAGGATAGAATTTATTTCTCTCCATAGAAATCATCACTTTTCCTCATTAATTAATCACTATATGCCCTTATTTTCCCTGCATAAAACATTTTCCTATTCCTTTGAGACATTATCATGGGAGCCTATTTATATATCTCTAAAATTAAGGTAATCGAGCCCTTTTTCCTCTATGGTCTCCAACATTTATTCTCTTAACATACTTCATCTTTCACTTATTTGGTGACTTTTAAAGTTGGTTAAGGTAAATAATTTTAATAATATATCATGATAACTGATTAGGAATAATAAAAATATATTTCACTTCATTCATCATCCCATTTGGTTTCTCCTAATCACTGTATTATCCATATTATTCAATTTTAACATGATTCCTTCAAGTTTCTGGCATTGACTAAACCCAAAAAACAAAATGTGAGTAATATAATCATAGTGGTAAAACCATATAATCATTTATAGTATGTCTAAATCATATCACCTTATTTTTAATATAAGGCACCATAGGTTTAACATAAGTAATTCATTTTCATCATTTATTCAAATCCTTCATAATAGTTCATAAAGAAAATGTAAATTGTCCCAAGCATATCCCCTCGTAGTGTCAAACTAGGTGCGCAGTAATACTCATTTTCATGTATCAGGTGATGATCGATTCAAATCCCAATGGATACTTTTTTGAGCTATAACCCCTAGATACAACTATTCCAGAACCATATCCACTTGTAGTATCCAAACAGGGATGTACTTTTAGGAAAACTATATAATCTCTTCCTTAAAAAAAATTATGCTCTTATTCTATAATTATCCTCAAAGTCTATGAAAGGGTTATATTCCCTAATATATGTTTTCTTAAATCTAGTTCCCAATGTTTCTAATAAAATTTCTCAAATACCAACTATAAAGACCCCAACCCCAGTATCCCAGAGTCAGTGGTTACTTTATTACATTATCATAAGATACTAGCGATCGCATCCCAAATGACCCAATAGTTTAGTAGTCTTATTAAACTAGATATATACTTAAATCTCACATTGCATTCAAAAACATGAAATAAATCATAGTGAAAGTAAAAATTATTCATACTTGAACTCATTCAATGATTTCTTCTTCATATCCTAGGGAAGGGAAACAAAATAAGAGTGAGCTTAGATGTTCAGTAAGATTTATGTAAAATAAAAGCTATCATGAATAAATAAATCCTAATTAATAAGGAATAGTAAATATGGAAAGGTAAATATTTGAACACACTTGTAACTTTATCAATAACTTGGTTATCATGGTTAGATATGGCATAATTAATATAGAAAGGTAAATAACTAAATACACAATCCATTTAATCAATAACTTGGGTAAAAAATGAATCTATGGATAATATTAATGTAATAAAATCATAGATAATAATAAATGAAGTACTAATTAAGGAAATGATTAATATTAAACATCATGATCTCAAACATCATGATATCTATACCATCAAGACCTTTCTTAAGATAGTTCAAAACACTCGGTAAAAACCCATTTAATTATAGCTTACTAATTCGCCTTATGAGACTATTGATGCATCAACGGGATATATAATTCCAGGCCCCGCCTATCATTGCATGACCAATTAAATATTTATATATCAAATGATCGATTTAATTCATTAATAATATTCCTTATCAATAAATGTTTGTATTGAATAATGAATTTGAAATATCAATATTTCCCCATTTAATCATATAACTTTTAAAGTAAAACATTTTATTTAGAAATCATATAATATTTAAGTAATAATGATATCCATGATAAAAAAAATAAAATATTTAAGGGAAATTTAATGTCCAATGATCATAATAAAATTAATATTTCATGGGAATGTTAATAATTAAATAACTAATCAAGAAAAATAATCAAAATACTTTCCCTGATCAAACTAATCATAAACTATCTAGAGAAATTATAATGGTGGTATAATATATCTCTATTGGAGTATATGTAAATTAAAGGGTTTTTTGATGAATATAAATACCATAAAATTATATTTTAAAAAATCTTGAGGAAAATATCCTTTTAACTTTTAAAATCACTTTTTAATAAAACTATAAGTATCCAGAATATTAGGAAAAACATTTTATTTTAAAAAATAACCTTTTAAAATTTTAAAGGAATCTTCAAAGAAATTATTGTTCATAATTTTGGGAAGGTTATTTTGATTCTAATTACGTTAAAATAAACATTTCTTCTATATTTTTATAAGAAAAGTCAAAAATACCTTTTTTGGGAAACAACAGTAAGATTCCTTTTTAAAAAAATTAAGAATATAATTATTCATAAAAGTTACTTCAAACAATAATAGTAAAACATTTTGAATTTTTTTTAGAAAACATGGATTTGGAAGAAAAATATTTTTGATCGAAGTGAAAAATGAAGTCATATTTTTTAAAAAATGTTTTCTTAATCATTTTAAGTAGCAAAGAGAGTAAAATGGTACTATTACATGAAAACTTCATGAATAACTAGAGAGGAAGAAAATGAAATGGGTTTATTATACAATGATCAAATAATTTCATTCAATGGAAATTCGAGTATAAAAAATCCTGATTAAAATGAGATTGAAACATAAATCTCTTACCACTTTGGTAACTTTTGAATCATAAGACCCAAGAAATAAAAAACATAAAATGACACATTAAATACCATGAATATAAAGAGAGTCATGATATAAAACATCAAGGGGATGTACATACACCTCATTAGATTCATAATATTAGAATATCAAAGATAATAAATATGTAATATAACCCAATGAAAAGAAATTCAGTTATGAAATTATTTTATACTTAGTAATTTTGAAGTAAAATCCCTTTGGATGAAATAATTCAGATTAAAACTTAAAATACCATAAAGTATGAATAATTAATTATATTACATGAAAAATTAACATTATATACAACATATAAAGAAATTTGGTTCATGATATTACAATATTCCTTAGTGAAAGAAAATTGAGACAAAATCCCTTACCTCATGCTTCCTTTTGGTTGAACCCACTTTAAACTCTTGTATAATGGTTTTAATAATGTTATTAATTTATACTATAAGAATTTTCATGTTTATAATATCATATATTATCCTCTTATAACATATTATCACCAGTTCATTAACGACCTTTTATTATCATTATTATTTCAGGTGTTAATTGTCTTGTTTTATGATGTGTGTTTTTTTATGGAAGTTCTGGTTATTGTGTATAGGATATAGTTACATCATCTCCAGAATGATATTAATGTTATAGATATCCTATTTACTTATTTTATGAATTTTTAAACCATTTTGAAATTTGTACATGAAAAATGATTCAAATCACTTTAGGAAGACGGTAAGTCATACATACACATCACAACTATAAAATCAAACAATTTACATATTTTAAAACCATATACATATCATAAGGTCGTGTTCTACTAGAAATGTGGAACCTATGTCCATTACAATAGCTCCATCCTATATCCATGGTTTCAAATCCTATAGTTATAGTTTAAAAGTATAGCCTTAGGTGTATATGTTCATGGTTTGAAATTGTGGCCTACAAACCAAGGCCTTAGGAAGCTATGGCCTTAGTTTACTAAACTATAGTAGTATCATTAAAAAAATAAAAGTATCCAATAAGTTTTGATCCTTTTACCTCTTCTATAATCCTTCCGGTATATTACCACTATATCGAACTCTACTATATGTATATATATTTATATATTTATATATTAATATATATACATATAAATGTGTATATAATTATATATAATTATAATTATTAATAATTTTAAAAATAAAAAATAGTGGCCTTAGGTATCTATGCTCAGGATTTGAAATCATGGCCTTATGTATATATGCCCATGGTTTGACACCATGTCCTTAGATACCTATAGACATGGTTTGAAACTATGGCCTTCAGTGGATATGGAAATGGTTTAAAATTATGTCATTAGGCTCCTATAGACACAGTTTCAAACTATGTCATTATGTGGATATGACCATGGTTTGAAACTATGGCCTTATATGGCTATGTCCATGATTTACTAAACTATAATGGCATCCCTTTCCCACTAATTTCCCATGTTTTTTTGGGTTTTCCATGTAACCTACCACCAAATTTTGATGTAATTGTGGCTATATGTCGACCTGTATCCATATTTTACAAAAACCTCAGCAATTCATCACTCTATTACCTTTTTATCCACATATAAAACATTTTCATGTTCTTTTAATACATTCTTCTGGGTGTCTCTTTCTATATTTCTAACATGAAGGAAATCAATCACTTTTTCCTTCATGGTCTCTAACACCCGATCACTTAGCGGACTCCATCCTTCTCTTCTTTGGTTGGTATGGGAGTTGGTTAAGGTGTATATTTTTAATAACATATTGTGATAACTACTTATGCATAATCACAATATCTTTCACTCCATTCATCATCCTGTAATAATAATCATAGTGGGAAAACCATATAATCATTTATAGTATGTCTAAATTATGTCACCTTATTTTTAATCTAAGACATTATAGGTTTAACCTAGGTCATTCCATTTCATCATCTATTAAAATCCTTCATAATAATTCATAAATAAAATTTGAATTTTTTTAAGCATATCTCTTAAGAGTGTCAAACTAGGTGTGCAATAAGAATCATTTTCGTACACTAGGTGAAAATCGAGTCAAATCCCAATGAATACTTTTTTAAAGATATTACCCCTAGTTACAACTGTTCTAGAACCATTTTCACTTTTAATATCCATAAAGGGATGTACTTCTAATAAAACCATATAATCTCAACCTCTCTAAAACTTTAGGATGTCCTTATATACTTATACAAAAAGTATATGATTGTATTATGTTTCCAACAATATTTTTTCCTAAATCTAGTTCCCAAGGTTTCTACTAAATTTTCATTGATACTAACTATAAATAACCCATCCCAAATAGCCTATAGTTGATAGTTACTTTATTAAATTTTCATAAGGTACAAGCACTTGCATCCTAAAGGAATAAATAGTTTAGTAGTCTTAGTAAACTATATATATACTTGAATCTCATATTATGTTCAAAAACATGAAATACAACATAGTGAAAGTAAAAAAAAATATTTATCTATGAACTCATTCAAATACTCCTTCATATCCTGGGGAAGGAAAACAAAATAAGAGTGAGCTCATATGACCAATAATAGTTACTTAAAACAGAAGCTATCCAAATTAAATAAATAATAATAATAAATGAAAAATCAAAATTGAAAGTTAAATATCTAAACACACATTTCATTTAATCAATAACTTGATTATCATGGTTAGATAAGGAATAATTACTATAGAAAAGTAAATAACTAAATACACATCTCATTTAATCAATAACATGAGGAGAAAATGCATCCATAGATAATATCAATGTAATAATATGATAAAATAATAATAACTGAATTATTAATGAAGTAAATTCTTAATATTAGACATCATGATATCATACATCATGATATTTATACCATTAAGACCTTTCACAAGATGGTTTAAAATTCTAGGTAAAAATCCATTTAATACCAGCTTACTGATTCGCTACATGAGACAATCAATGCATTGAGGGCCTATATAATTTCAGGTCCCACCCATCATTGTATGACCAATGCATTCCTCATATATCAAATGATGTATTTAATTCATTAATAATATGCCTTATCAATAAATTTCAATGTTGAATAATGAATCCACAATATCAATATTTCTCCAGTCAATCATATAACTTTCAAAGTAAAACATTATATGAAGAAATGATATATGGTTTAAGTAATAAGAATATCCCTGATAAATAATTTGAATATTTAGAGGAAATTAAATTTCCAATTATCATAAGAAAATAAATATTTCAAGGGAATTTTAATGAATACAAAAATTAATCATGAAAATGAATCTAAATACTCTCCCTAGTCAAACTAATCGTAAATAATATATAGAAATAATAAGGATGGTATTATTAGAAAATATATATAGTATAGTATATATAAAATAAAAGGTTTTTGTCATCGATGAATATAAATACCATAAAAAATCATTAAAAACATTCTTGAGTAAAATATTCTTTTAAATTTGAAAATCACTTTTAAAAAAATATAGGTATCCAGAATATAACGAAAAAAATTTTCTTTTAAAAAATAACCTCTTAAAATTGTAAATTAAACTTCAAATAAATGATTGTTCATTATGTATGTAAAGTTCCATTCATTCCATGTAAATTAAAAAAATATTCCTTTCATATTTTTATAAGAAAATTCAAAATTGTCTTATTTGGAAAATGATGGGAAGATTCCTTTTAAAACATTTTGTAAGAAACTAATTATGGATAAAAATGACTTTAAAAGATCATAATAAAACTTTTTTGAAAATGTTTTTAGAAAACATGGATTTGGAAGAAAAAATATTTTCAATCAAATAAAGAAATGAAGTTTGATGTTATTAAAACATTTTCTCAATAATTTTAGGTACCAAAGAGAGTTAAATGGTAATATTACTTGAAAAAATTATAAATAACTATAGTAGAATAAAATTAAATTGGTTTATTATAAAATTATCAAATAATTTCTTTAAATGTAAATTCTAGTATAAACAATCCTTATTTAGATGAGATTGAAACATAAATCTCTTAACACTTTGTAAACTTTTAAATCGTAATCCCTGAGAAAGAAATAATATCAAATGAAACATTAAATACCATTAACATAAAGAGATTAATGATATAACACATAAATGGGGAAGTATATACACCTCATTAAGCACATAATATTATAATATAAAAGATAATGAAGAATAAATATAACGCAACGAAAATAAATTGAGTTATGAAATTATTTACCGCTTGGTAACTTTCAAGTCAAATATATATGGATAAAGTAATTCAAATTAAAAATTAAAATACCATTAATTATGAATTATTCATTATATTATATGAAAAATGGACATTATATACACCATATAAAGAAATTAGGTATATAACATTACAATATTCCTTAGTAAAAGGAAATTGATACAAAATATATCACCTCATGCTTAGTTTTGGTTGAATGCGAATTAACATACTATATAATGGTTTTAATAATATTATTAATTTATAATAGAACCATATTCATGTTTATAATATCATATATGATCCTTTTATAATATCATACCACTCGTTCATTAACAATGTGTTATTATTATTATTATTGTTTCAGGTGTTAATTGTCTTGTTTACTCATGAGTTTTTTGTCATGAAAGTTATACTTCTTATGTATAGGATATATTTAAATAATCTAAAAAAGGATATTAATGTTATATATATCATATTTACTTATTTTATTTATTTTTAAAACCATTATTGAAATTTTTACATGTAAAATTAGTCACATCGCTTCGTGGAGACGGTAGGTTGTACATATGCATGAGCAACGATATCATTCCCTTAATGGGTGAGAGGGTAAGGAAGTGGATGGAATATTGATCTTATATAATTAATATCATGTCTTTTATATTATAAATATTCATTATTTATCTCATTATTACTGCCCATGTGAATCGGTGATTAAAAACAAATTACGTCGGTTCGTGAGGCGGTAGTCTTCCATACACACGAGCGATGGGTTTGTTTCCCGTTTGATGGAGAAGGCGATAGATATATAGTATGCCATAAACATAATGAAATCTCAGTATATTTGATATAATGGTATTATTATATTTCAATTGTTAAGATATAATTTAATGTGGAATAAGAATAATTAAAAAGAAAGAGCTTAGTGAGTACAATTACCTTCGCTTAGAACAACCTCCTTTGGATCTCTTATTAAGAACCCTAGGGTTGGTCTTTTGGGAACACCAACACATATATAATTTGTATAAGTATTTTCTGAATATATTTTGGTATATTATGGTCTATCCAAATGGAATTAGAGGTGTGAATAAGTGAGGGTAGGGAGTGCCATTTTATAATTGAGGAGGTAGGCACACATAGAATTTTTGAAAAGGATAATTGATACCCACATTTTTCACATGAAAAAAGGTTCAAAAATTGATCATTATCAAACCTTATATGTTATAGGGTAAAAATATATCCACCCAATATGATTTAGAAAAGTTTTTAGGTCATGTTAACCCTTATCTTCTGATTTTAACCCCGGGGTAAACCCATTTTCACCTTAACCGTGGTAAAATATTTTTACTATTTTCACTATTAATTATGAAAAAAAAGTTTACCTTATTGTATAATATTAATTATTATTGTTAAAAATATATAATCCATTATTACAAATTAAATTCAAATAATTGGCAAAATTTTATTTAAAATAACACTTGTAGATGTGTCAAAAAACAAGTTTTCAAGAAATGTATTTTTTAAGCATAAGAAGATCTTATGTTAACTATATGACTAGTAATCATCATGAGACATATTTAAATTAATATATTTAGATATATAATATATAACATTAATTTAAATCATTAAAAATTGATCATTAAATATTTTTTTAATTAATTAAAATGGAGGAACATTATGCATTTAAAACCAGTTTTCAGATAATTGTGTTTTTAAGCATAAAAATAAACTTATTTCAAAATTGGGTATAAATATGATTAAAATATAACTATTTTTAAAAATATAATTAAATAAAAAAAATTTACTTTGAAATAAAATTAAAATCATAATTGGATGCTAAAATTAGTTAATTTAATGAAAATACATAACAATATTTAAAAAATTGGTATTTTTTACTATTCATTGAAAAATCAACCTTTTTAGAAAAATCCCAAAATTTTACCCTGAGATAATTTTGATATGATTATTTAAAAATGGTATTATTTTTATAAAATACAATTTATAAAGGTGGTATAAATTTATTACAATTCCAAACATAAAATGCAAAATAAAACCATTTTTTGAAGAATACATATTTTAAAGCATAAAATGACTACTAAAAATTTGAGTGATTATTTACTATTAATTTATAAATAAATTTTTATTTATTAGGACCTATATATATATTTCATAATTCATTTAATCCTATTTATTTCCACCAAATCAATAGCTAGGTTATAACGGTCATATTTAAATAGTATCTCATGGTTCGTTTAGGCTCGGTGTTGTGTATCTTATACGCTATCGAACATCATTTTACCCTTTTAAGTATTTTAGTTTAGTTTACCAAAATATATAAAATAGATTAAATTTATTTAAAATAAATTCACTTTAAAATCTTGGGGTGTTATAATCACTTTGGTGCATGATGGGTGGGCCTAAGACTGCACATCTGATTAGACACTCCTTGGGGATATGCTTTGTTTAATCACATTATCTTTATAAAATATCATGATAGATTTATTGAAGGACCCCGAGACACCCTGAGAGGGGAGGGGTGAATCAGGATGTCAACTTTTTCTTTTAAACTGATGGATCTTGTTCCCACGTTGGTAGAAACTAGTTTAACCTCTATGATGGATATGAGAATAAATAAAACATTCACATGCAAAGAGATGACACAACACTTTTTACTTGGTTCACCACTAAGGGCTACATCCAAGGAGCATATGGTGACAGGTTGTCGGTCATAAAAAATTCCACTATTCTTCACTCGTTGTGGATTATAAATATTTGGGAATAGTCACTCTATCCCAGGCTCACTGCCTTTACAATTATTCAGGGATAGCCTACTGCGTCCCTCAGGTCACTCCCATTGACTCCCCCTGGCTCACTACCTTTTATGAAGTCTCACTCAGTTTATAGACGTGAAGTTCTCTTCAATATATTTTCATTGATGTCGTTGTCTCTACTTAGCATGAGACTCTGCTTTCATCGAAGACCAGAAATGATGCACTTGAATGCACTGAACCTATGAACCGAATAACAAGAACGTGTAAACAAGTTTCACTGACAATTGCGTGCAACACATACCCTTTGCGCACAAGACCTTACAATTGCGTGCAAAATTTCCTTTTTCGCGTGGAAAAATATTTCACGCAATAACCCCCTTTTCACGCAACTAAGAATTTTACACGCCATACCAATTTTTACACGCATCTCTTCCTTTTCCGCGCATCCCAGAATTTTTCACGCAAACCAGACTATTTCGCGTAAGCCCATTTACGCGATCCTTTTACGGGCATCAGGCCTCGGACCTTCTCTAAGTCTTCAATCGTACAGAATGAGGGGGGTCACCTCTTATTTATAGGCATCTGATACCCCTGCAAGTAAAACCCCTGTGGTGTGAAAAATTTCTCATCCGGCGCATAATATTTCGTGCCAGTGTCATTTTTCACACACATCTCTAGATTTTTCGCGCAGCCCATGCCTTTTCCATTTTTCAAATGTTCTGATTCTGAAACACTATTTGCGTGAAAAACCTCGATCCACTATTTCACGCACCACACTGTTTTTCACACCCAACTCAAGTATTTCGCGAACAACCCTTATTTTTTACGTGCCACTTCCTGTTTGTGTGCACCTACTTTTACCAACAATCCATGTCTTCATTTTTCGATTTTGAGGCCCAAAAATTTGGCAAACACTGGGAAACTGTGCCACATTCAATACTGTTGTCTTCTTGAACTGTATGATCACTTTGCTGTCACACATTCTGAACTTCCACTAAGGATTGAAAAAAAACACAAACCATACTCCAATTCATGCAAATAATATCCATGGTTCCAAAAATATCCCCCTTCGGGTTTGTTGCCAATCACCAAATAAATTCAATAGATCACCATCCACATGCAAACCAAAAACGCAAGAATCAACTCAGCCAATACTCTAAGTCTACATGAGCAATGCTCGGTGTAGAAAATAAGAGATGAAGCTTGAATTGGGTTCCCATGTTTTGGAATTCTCAATGACGACCAAGTAATTTCCTTACAGTGTCACAGAAGAATTACATGTCAATGACATACCTGAATTTATTCCTTTCTTCCCCATTGGCAATAAACCCAAAGATTGGTAATTGTTCATTGTTCAGCTCAAAAATCACCCCCTGGATAGTATCTCCCCCGCAAAGAGTGTCACAGAAGAATTACATGTCAATGACTTGCCTGAATTTATTCTTTTCTCCCCCATTGGCAATAAACCCAAAGATCGGTAATTATTCATTGTTCAGCTCAAAAATAACCCCCTGGATATTATCTCCCCCAATAACCTGCATCACAGCCATAAACAGATAAAAAGAAGTTAACTTAACTAGGGAGAAGGGTAGTCTGTAACCTCCTTATGCACTGGGAGGTGGATGAACACTGAGGTTCAACCGATGCTTCTCAAACACTGCCGCTGACAATGGTTTGGTCAGGATATCAGCCACTTGCTCATCTGTTCCCACATAATCCATTCTAATCACTCCTTGATCAACTTTTTCTTTGATAAAGTGATACCTGATTTCAATATGTTTTGTACGAGAATGCTTAGCAGGATTATTCGTAAGATCAATTATGCTCTTATTATCATAGTAAATTACCATTGGTTGCTTCACCTCATCACCAATATCTGTTAGTTGTTGCTTCATCCATAGCAGTTTAGTGCATGCCTTTCTGGAAGAGATATACTCAGCTTCAGTAGTACTGAGAGAAGCACTTTCTTGTTTCTTGCTCAACCATCCTACACATTTATTTCCAATATAGAATGCTCCACCACTGGTGGACTTTCTGTCCACAACATCGCCAGCCCAGTCAGCTTCAGAAAATGCTGATAATTCACAATATCTTCATGTGGAAAAGTATAAGCCACAATTGTGAGTACCTTTAATATAACTCATGATTCTTTTTACTACTGTCATATGTTCCTCCTTTGGATTACTCTGAAAGTGGGCCACTAGATAGGTTTCAAAGACAATATCTAGTCATGTCACTATCAGGTACAGTAGGCTCCCATTTATCCTCCTGTACATAGTGGGGTCTACAGATACCCCATCCTCATGCTTTCCAAGTTTGGTTCCAACTAAAATCAGAGTTGATATTGTTTTTTAGTCTTGCATATTAAACTTCTTCAGTAGCTCTCTTCCATACTTTTATTGAGAAATGAAAGTGTAATCTTTCCTTTGAATCACCTGCAGCCCTAAGAAATATGTGATCTCCCCAATCATAGACATTTCAAATTCTGATTTCATGTGATTGGAAAATTCATCCACTGATTTCTGTCTTTTTCCACCAAAAATAATGTCATCAACATAGACTAGAACCATGAATTGATCATTTATATAATTCTTCACATTTATATTATGGTCTACTACTCCTCTTTTGAATTCCAGTTTCTTGAGATACGAGTCCAGCCAGGAATACCATGCTCGTGGTGACTGCTTCAAACCATATAGATCTTTCTTCAGTTTGAAGACCTTTGTTTCATTAGTACTAAGAACAAAACCCACCGGTTTTTCAATGTAGACTTCTTCTTCGAGTACACCATTCAAGAATGCTATCTTGACATCCATTTGATATACTTTATAACCTCTTTGGAGTTCCATGGAAAGGAAAAGCCTGATTGACTCCAGTCTTTCCACTGGAGAAAAGGTTTCTTCTACATAAACGCCTTCAATCTAGGAGTATCCTTTACATACCAGTCATGCCTTATTTCTAATAACACTTCCAATCTCATCAAACTTGTTCTTGAAGATCCATTTTGTACCAATCACATTGTGAACTTCAGGTATCTGGACAAGATCCCATGTCTGATTCTTGTCAATCTAATCTAACTCTTTATTCATGGTTTTCACCCATGATTTATCCTTTGTAGCTTCTTCAAAATGAGGATGGCTCCACAACTGATAGAAATGAAGATTGCGTGTTATTCCTCATCCTTTTTGTTTGTGTGGGTGCACTTCTGTCCCCAATTATATTAGATGGATCAATATCAGCTCTTCGATTTCTCCTGTGAGGTTCAGTTTCATTTTCTCCATCCATAGTTTCTTCTTCAGATTCTTCTTCTGAGTCAACATCATGATGTGACTGCTGAGTGTTTTTTACATCTTCCTCTGTTTCAGTATTTGTATTTTCTCCACATTTACTTCCTTCCTCACTTTCTATCACATTAGCATATGACGTCCTTGAAGCATTTTTGTTTTTCTCTTCAATTATCTTAACATCACTGCTTTCCAAAATCCTTCATAATCGATTTTTGAAACACTTGTAGGCTTTGCTGTTAATTGAGTATTCGAGGAAAATTCCTTCATCTGCATTATCACCATACTTCCCTTGATTTAATTCTTTGTTTCTGATGAAGAATTTACTTCCAAAAACATGAAAGTATTTCAAAGAGGTCTTCCTTCTATGCCACAATTCATATGGGGTCTTCTTCTCACCCATATAAATTCTTGTTCGATTTTGAATATACACCGCAGCTTGAACAGCCTCTTTCCAATAATGTCGTGGAATATGACTCTCAATCAGCATAGTTCGTTCCATGTTTTTCACATGTCGATTACTACATTCAAAAACTCCATTTTGTTGTGGAGTTCTCACAGCAGCTACCTCATGTTGTATCCCATGATTCACCAGGTAATTTTCAAATTCAATGGATGTGTATTCCCCACCATTGTCAGATCGTAACACTTTGATTGTTCATCCAGTATCATTCTCAGTGATTTTCCGATATGTTTTTATGCAATCAAGCACTAGTCATTTCCTGTGATTGACCATAACACATGCCATTCTAATGTAATCATCTATGAAAAGGACAAAGTACCTTTCTCCATGAGTTCCGGCAACATTTATCATCCCGCATACATCTGTTTGAATTAGATCAAGATGATGAGATGCCCTTTTCTTCTTTGGCCGATATGAACTACAGACCAGCTTTCAATGAATGCAATCATCACAAGACTTTTCATGCTCATGCTTCAGGTTGGGGATTTCCATGATAATCCTCAATTTTGATATTTTCTCCATGTCTTGTTGATTGATGTTTCCCAGTCTCTGATGCCACAAATTGTTTTCTTCTTCAACAGTCATGTAAAAAACATTTTCCTTACAATTTTAACATCTTTGATTTCCTCACCTAGACCCTGAATTGCTCCAACAACTTCAGTATTTTGATTGAAGAAGGATTTTTCATTCTCATCAGGATGCATCTTCAGATCATCAAGCCTATTGTGTAGGACTTGTAGTTTTGCCTCCTTCACCTTGATATCTCCTTCATAAATATTTTCAAGTTTATCCCACATGGACTTTTTTGAGGTGCAACACGTCTCCTTTAGATAGATTTGATCAGAAAGGGCCTTGATGAGAGCATTATGTGGTTTAGCATCAACATCAAGAATTTTCCTATAGACATCAGTCATAGCCAGCCCTGTTGGATCAGTAACATGTATACCTTAAATAGTGGAAAACAGAATATCCATTCCAAGGGATCTTAGATGAGTTCTCATTTTGTTCTTCCAAATCTGAAAATTACTTCCATCAAAGGGTGGTCCTCCCCTAACACTGGCTCAATTTTCCATTGCGGTAAAAAACAGATCAAACACCAGCAACCTGCCTCTGATACCACTTGATGGACCCCAGGACACCCTGAGAGGGGAGGGGTGAATCAGGGTGTCAAATTTTTCTTTTAAACTGACGGATCTTGTTCCCACATTGGTAGAAACTAGTTTAACTTGTATGATAGATATGAGAATAAATAAAACATTCACATGCAAAGAGATGACACAACACTTTTTACTTGGTTCACCACTAAGGGTTACGTCCAAGGAGGATACGCCGACAGGTTTTCAGTCGTACCAAATTCCACTATTCTTCACTCATTGTGGATTACAAAGATTTGGGAACAGTCACTCTGTCTCAGGCTCACTGCCTTTACAATTGTTCAGGGATAGCCTATTGCATCCCTCAGGTCACTCCCGTTGACTCCCCCTGGCTCACTGTCTTTGGTAAAGTCTCACTCAGTTTGTAGACGTGAAGGTCTCTTCAATAGATTTTCATTGAAGTAATTGTATATGCTTAGAAAAAGACTCTGCTTGCATCAAAGACCAGAAATGATGCACTTGAATGCACTGAACCTCTGAAATGGATAACCAGAACGTGTAAACAAGTTTCACTGAAAATTGCGTGCAACACCTACCCTTTGCGCATAAGACCTTACAATTGTGCACAAAATTTCCTTTTCACATGGAAAAATATTTCACGCAACAACCCCCTTTTCGTGCAACTGAGACTTTTACGCACTGCCCCAATTTTTACGTGCAGCTCTTCCTTTTCCGCACATCCCGGAATTTTTCACACAAAACAGACTATTTCATGCAAGATCCTTTATGCGGTCCTTTTACGCGCATCAGACCTTGGACCTTATCTAAGTCTTCAACCATATGTAATGTGGGGGGTCCCCTCTTATTTATAGGCATCTGAGACCCCCGCGTGCAAAACCCCCTGTGGCGTGAAAAACTTCTCATATGGCGTGTAATCTTTCATGTTGTTATCGTTTTTTGCACACATCTCCAGATTTTTCATGCAAACCATGCCTTTTCCATTTTTTAATGTTCTGATTCCGAAACACTATTTGCGCGAAAAACCTCAATCCACTATTTTGCGCACCACGCTGTTTTTCATGCCTAGCTCAAGTATTTCGTGCACAACCCTTATTTTTTGTGTGCCACTTCCTCTTTTCATGCACATGTTTTACCAACAATCCATGTCTTCATTTTCTGATTTTGAGGCCCAAAAATTTGGCAAACACTTAGAAACTACACCACATTCAATACTGTTTTCTACTTAAACTGTATGATCACTTTGCTGGCACACATTCTGAACTTCCACTGAGGATTGACAACAAACACAAATCATACTCCAATTCATGCAAAGAATATCCATGGTTCCAACATTTATTATGATAATGAATTAGGTTATGTAATATTATATTACACAACCTAAAGAAACCTAGACTGAACCAAGAGTGATGTAGGTCAAACTAAAATCTAATGAAATAATTTTGAAGGTTAAGACAATTCGAGGTTAAATTTGTAATGTAATTATCTTGTAATAATTATCATATAGTTTTTATCACTCATAATTTACAATTTTTGGTTTTAGTAATGGAAAAATATTAAATTAAACAAGTTAATAGTGTATGTCATAGAAAATTTGGAGATTTTACCCCCAATCAATCTAATGGGATAAGAGCTGGAGTGAGGAATCTTGTTATTATGCTAAAACAGGTATTCAGAATTATGATTAACAATATGAATTGAGTTGAGTTTTAAAACTCACCAAATAAGATAAGGATGGATTCTCATAGAATTTTGGGTGAAAATAAAGTGAAGGAAAATTTCCCTCATGTAAATAATTAGTAAGAATCACTCAGGGGAATGTCTTAAGGGAACTAGAAGATGTTTTATATATGAAAAATGTGGTAATAGAGAAGCTAATTTTTGAGGAAAAGTGAAGATCTCAATGGTAATTGTGAAAGGAAAAAATATTTTTTCCTAAGGTGCCACTAATAGTTCAATGTCTTGAATGTGGTAAAATTTGTAATTACCCAAATGAATCCCCTAATCCAAGGGCTACTAAGGATGATAAGCATTGTAAATTTCTAGGACTAAGGGAATAAGGGAATTCCAATGCAACCACAACTAATAATGTATGTTTGAAAAATGATGTGGAGTAAAGGACATAAATTATTCACTCATAAACTATGATTATTGTATTTGTGTCTTTTTCAACCCACCCTTTTGTACCTATTCAGTTTTATAAGACCTTTAAATCATCATCTAGATGACTATATGTTGAATTTTAATAAAAAATATTAGTGGTAAAATTATTATATCCCATGTTTATGTTTATGGGAAAGTTCCTTGTGAAAATATTATCATTATTATTTTAGATTAATTTTATGTGGTTTTGGAAATGAATTATCTATCTCTATATATAATATATAGTAATGAAATAGAGAGATCATTTTTCATATCTCAAATCAACTTATGATCACTTATCACTATAATGAATATGATAAATTCTCTAAGAAAATTGATTCCCTTATATAGAACTTAACCCCAATCAGGAAGATCATTTGTCTTAAATGGTTATAAATAAACCCCATATTATTATATTTTTATTATGAAGGAATATATGAGTTTCCTAGACATACCCAAGTTACTAAGGTTGATACCTCCTTTGAAATAAAATCATGATTCATGCCTATCTTGAGGTCATCCTTAATAATTTTATTAGTAATTGATAATTAAAATTGTGAGAAAATAATTTATTTAAGTAAGAGAATGTAACACCCTAGGTTTTAAGGAAACATATTCTTTCCATAAATTATATATTTATAATTATAAACTATTTTTTCTATTTTTTCTAAGGAATTAAAATATATTAGAAAATAATATATATAAGATATGAATTAATTAACAACACATTATTCATTCATAAGTGGAACATTGCAACAAAAGTACATAAAACTAAGTATTACTCACCATGGATTATTACTCACCATATATGAATACATCAAATAAAAGTATGCAAATCATTAAGAGACCATAGATAGAAAAGAATAAAATATTCATCTCTAAGAAATCCCCTGGATCACCTTTAACCTTGAGGGTCAACAATAGCTAAAAAAACCTATAATATATAAGATCACCATGAAAGTAGAAATCATTATGAAAAATATATAATATAAAATAATAATTGTTCCTTACGAAGTGAAAGTAGAATAAATGAATGATTTAGTAAGTCTATATATATAAATAGGAATGAAATATGGTCATTATAAATATTATCATATTAAATGTGCTAATTAAAAATATGGTCATTGAGAATATGGTCATTGGATATACATCCCATTTGTAAACTTGAGTCATGTATTATTTATTAATTAATTTAAAATAATACAACTCATAATTAAATTAAAATATGATATTAAAAGATTATATTTATTTATTTATTTATTTATTTATTTAGGTGTTTCATATAAGTATTAATAATATTATTACTATTAAAACATGATATGATGTGTATATAAAATTTAAATAAATATTTTAATATCAACAGACTAGTAAAATTAAATTTTAGAATATAAATAATTAATTTTAATGTTATTTTCTAAAGCACATTAGTATAAAATTATTTTTTTTCCAAAGAAATTTCTTATTAAGTATTTTATTTTTTAACCTAATAAATTCAAATTACAAATTTTAAAATATTATTATATTAACATTATTTAAATTAGAAATTTATATGAAATAATATTAAGAACACATAATGTTTAAAAACACCATTTTTTAATAAAATAATTTTATCCTTGTATTTTTTATTTTCATTATAAATATAAATATATAATTTTTTAAATTTTATTTAGATAAAATTACCATTATTTTTTAATTTATAATTTCATAATTATCTTAGAGTGAAACTTTGGGATTTTCGTGAAACATTTGATTTTTAGGTGAATAGTACAAAATATCATTTTTAAAAATACCATGACTTGTATGAAATTATTAGTATATAAGTATGAATTGTATATTTATGAATCCACAATATAATACAAATTTTTATTTTTATGTGAATTTATAAATTTAAAAATATTTTTTATAATTTATAAACCTATATTTGATATTTTAGAATTTAAGTTACCTTTTCTCTAAAATCAGTTTTAATAAAATATACATTTATTATTTTAAAATTATTTTTTATAAATTTTAGAAAGTGAATCTAATAATATGGATTTAAAATTTTTAATTATAAGGTTTATATTATATAATAATTACCACTTTATTTTAATTCTCAAAGGATAAATTACTCACTACTATAAAAACGGCCTATAACAGCACTCAAAACGAGCTTTAACAGTGCTAAAAAAGAGTTGTAAACCTCAGCGCTAGTATAGGGGGGGTCCCTTTTATCAGTGCTCCGAAAAGCGCTGATGAAGGCCCCTTTTACCAGAACTAAAAAAAGCACTGATAAAAGACCCCTTTATTATCGCTTTTTTTAGCGCTGATAAAAGGGACATTTATCAGTGCTTTTAAAAAGCACTGATAAACGTCAAAAAAATTAAAAAAAAATTAATTAATGTGGGGAGATCTTTTAACAGTGCTTGACCTCCCCTTTATCAGCGCTAGGAGGTCTCTCGTGCGCTGCCCTTCCCGCGCATCCTCACACGCGTGCACCCCTTTGCTTCCACCCAAACTCGAACCCGTAACCTCCCCCTTTCATGGCTGCACCTTTACCACTAAGCTATTTCGTTTTTTTCTCTATTTAATGATATATATATTTATTTATATATATATATATAGTTGTATTTATTTATATATTGATATAGATTCATATTAATATAAATATATTTATTCATATATTAGTATATATATATTCATTCTTATATTAATATATATTTATATTTATTTATTTATATATATATTTCTAGTTATAATTGTTTATCCGTATATTTATTTGTATATTAATATATACTTATAAGATTAGTTTTAAATAAATTTATGAAATATTTTTTTATGTGTGTTTATAATTAAATAAATAAATACATACATACATATATACAACACACACACACACAGACACATATATATTTATGAATAAATACATATATATGTATATTTAAAAATTCATAGAATGTTAAAATGATCATAACTTATAATCCAGAAACCCGTTTCAACTCCACAACCATTCAAATCGAAGAAAATTAAATAATCTTCAATATGATATGTAGTACAGGGCTAACAGACATCTGGATCAGAAGTTATACCTGTTTGAATGTTAACAAATCGATGTATCCCGACTAAAAACTCAGTTTTGGAAGCCTTCTGGGCCATTTTTTGCCTCAAAAAATGTGACAGAAACTTTTCTTTGGTCACCAGTGCGTAGAGCTCATCGCAGCCTTCGATTTTACATGTTGTAGAGCTCAAACGAACACTCGGATCAAAATTTATGGTCGTTTGAAGTTTGAGTTACATTTTCAACTTATTTTAGATCTTTTATTAATTGTTTTGATTTTTTGTGTCTTCAAATTGTTATTAAATGATTTTTAATTGATAATAATTCGAAAATTATTAATTAATAATATTTTGTAAAATATTTTAAATCCATTTTCACTAAATTTATTATATATTAAATTTAATTGTCTATTTATATGTATCTAAAACATATTTAAAAAATATATATTATATTTATATCAATATAAATATACTTATACAACAATAATTTATTTTTCATGGTTTTTTTTTTGAAACATAAAATTTATCACTCGTAGGAAAAAGCGATGATAAATCCCCCATTTATCAGTGCTTTTTTTAGTGCTGATAAAATCACCCCTTTATCAGCGCATTTTTTTAGCGCTGATAAAGGCCCCCTTTATCAGTGCTTTTTTTATCACTGATAATAGGGTAGTGCTTCCCTTTCCCATTTTTGTAGTAGTGACTTAGGTAAAAACTAAAATAGTAAAAGTAATAAATCTAGGGTTAAAGGGCTTGAAACATGTTAAAAAAAGTTTATAATTAATTTATTTAGATATTATAGACCTTATATCATCCGCCTCTCAATTACTTTCCAATTTTGAGTCACTTTACATATAAAACATGTGCTCTCTTTATATAAAGTGGTTATATTTACAAAAATGTCATTACCACTGCTTATAAAAGGGGCCTCTCTCCACCCCTTCAATACCACTCTAATAATTTATTTTCCTCTTAAAACATTATACTATTTCATTACCCTAAAATCATATTTTACTCCCTTAATATTATGGTCACAATTGATTGTCCAAATGCATCCATTTCAAAGAAGTATTTCAACATAAAGTTCAAAATATCAAAGTAAGTACTTCTCACTCTAATGTTTTTACATGTCTATATTTTTACTTTAAACTTATATTACCAATTGTTAAATTATAACATAGTTATTTCCTATATACTGAGATTTTTTTATGTTTATGGGATATACATTATCTACCCTTTCCCCTTTTCACTTATGAAAAGCTAAAATGAAAATCGTGTGTATCTGTGGATTACTGCCTCTATGGTGGAACATGTTTCATTTTCATTCACTGACTTATAAGGATGGACCTAATAGTGAATTTAATATATATGTGTGATATTTATAACATGTTTTAGGTTCTGAAATAATAAACCATATTACACCTTTATCTCATTCTAATGGAAATGAAATCGTCATCTATGAGTCCATACGGACCACCGCCCCCATGGAACGGTGTATTCCATATTTTATTACAACTATTCATGGATAGTTATAAGAATGTTTTTAAGGTATAAATATTAATTTTATTAAATTATTAAGTTTATGGTAAGTCCAATTGGACAACCATTTAACAATATGAGCAATAAACAACTATTACAAATTCAACCATCAAAAATAGCATGCTAATAGAAAAAAATGATTTCTTTTTATTATATAATAGATTCATATAGGTTATCATATTATTATAATTATTTAAAATTGTGATATTTCACTCTAATAAACACTAAATAAGGTCATAATACTTATGGTATAATAATATTATAACTAAATCTCTTCATAATCATCCATTAATTATGGTATGTTCATGTTTGGGTCGACCTCGCCACCAACTTGGAAAATGATATAAAATAATATCATGGATCACTATGAAAACATAATTAATAATAATATATTATATAAATAAGTAAATAATTATTTTATTTTTGTTCCTGACTGGTAAAGATAATACTAAACTCATTAATTAGGATACCAAAGTCCCTTCGTTAAAAAAACACCAAAACATGCTCATCGTTGATTTCCTATTTAAGGATATTAATGAAAAATACCATAAAATTAAATTATAACATTATAGATACCTTTTATGATCCAGTAATAATGAAATTTAGGAGAAGAGTAAATAACAACACCACAATTATGAAACTAGTTCAAAACGACAAAAATTACTCACACCGAATATTGAAAATGGATAAGAACTAACTAATATTAATATAGAGAATAATTATAAATTAAATTTATAAAAGTTTCAATATATGAATAAGGGTATAAAATATATTATTAATATATATTTTTATACAAGATATTAAATTTTTTTGGAAGTAATGAATTAAGGTAAGGGTCTCATTGTCTCATACTAAATTTCTTGAGACATATTTCTTAATGTGCACCATGATACGTTTAATATGGTGTGATTAATACCTAGTGAATGTATTTAACCATATTCATATGTTTTTTAAGATCTATATTATTTTGTATTTTAAATGTATTTCAATTTAAAATATACCAAAGTTGAAAGGGGTTAAGATTAAAATTTTACTCAAATCATAAGGGTTTCATTGCCAATATTATTTATGAATAAATATTTTTTTGAAATATAATCCATCTAGGTAATTTTAATTATTTATAAAAACCCTCATAATTTTAATTGGATATTCATGTGTTTTTACATGTTGCCTCAAAATTTCATTTCCCCTTGACTCATAATTTACCTGAAGTGTTTCTTGTAAGTGAAACTTACCCTGTCTCTTCTTCTCAGTCAAGAGACTCCCTTTTTCCATGTCTATATTCATTGTATGGTTTTAAAAATTTCCTTAAGTATTAATTAATAATTATTTAATTTCATTTTATACTAATTTACCTTAATGTTTTGAATAAATTTTTAACATTTTCTGTATGGTTTGTTATTGTTAAAGTGTGAACAAAAACTTTTTTTAATGTTTCACATGTGAACACATATTTCTACCACCTTTATCATATTATATGAAACATTCTCTATATGTTTTAATATTTAATAAAATAAATTATTCTTATTCTAGTTTTATAAAAAATTTCTTTAAAATTTTTCAAAGGATCAATGATAATTTTTATTTCCAAAGTGATTTTTCTAAAACTCCTAAAAAGGTACTTTTCATCTATGTAATTATTCTTTAATATATATTATAATTGATTGAGAACATTATTAAAATGATACCATCCACCTTATTTCTCCAGATTCATTATGAAATTTCCTTATCTTTTGGAGGAATGATCCATCACTACCTTTATCGTACTTAATCATCCATTGTGTATAAATAGGAAATATATTCTAATTTTTTTCCTCTATGAACACTCTACATTTCCTTCCTCTAATTAAATAGTTTTCACCTTGATTTCATACATCAATTGATTGGTGACTTAACTATATAACCTTTATCTATGTGATGTAAATACCATATGATTTATTATCTTGATTCAATGGTATTTACCTAGAAAGTTACTGAATATCTTTGGATACCCATTTATTTTCCATGAGTTTATCTTGTTATGATTATGAATTGATTATTTTTGTATTCTAGATGAAAATGATATGAAATCCACTTTCTTTCCAAGGGTTATTTATAATATAAATAGTTAATGATTTTCATTTGAAATTTTTATGAACCCCATTTTATTTCCATGGTTTCATTATGTTGTGATAAGTGAATGTTTTTTAAGTTTTAGACATATATATGGATGATGGTGGTTGGTGTCCAATATCACTCTCCAAAACATTAGTTTAAAGTTTATATCTCATGTGATAAGTATCTATAAGTATATTTTAGTTTCTCATAAGTGTGGGAACTAGTGTTTTTGCTCATAAAAGTAATGTGTTCATATACTAATGTTTTTCTATATTTGAAAGATATCATAGTTTTATACTTTTTCTTATTCTTATGTTATGCTCTCATGATCATGTTTATTGACTCGTGTTTCCACACTATTTTGATTTATATATTATTTTATGCCAATATTTATGCCATAGATTATGGTATATTATTTTTTGGGTATAATTTTCTTATATATTTTGATTATACCCATATGCTCATATTATGCTCACTAATGATATTCAATTATTATCGATTATGTTTACCTTTATTGGGAATTAGAGCTCACCCCTTTCTTATTTTTTCATTTCCTAGGGTTATGAAGATGAGTATAAGTAATGATAATTTTATAAGGAGTCTAGTGTGGATCAATTATGGAATAATGTTCACAAGTATTGTAAAATAAATTTCTTATACAGCTAGTCCTCAAAGAAACTAAATCTTCCATTCTTGGGATTTTATAATTATTATGAGATGTAATTTTTAGATTATATAAATTATGTAAAATAAATATATGTTTATATTTGGTTGTTATATCTTGAACCACATTTCACAAACTGAAAGGTCTACCCCCCTAAAAGTTTCATGGCCTAAAACCTTAGTTCATTTCTTGAAAGGTCTACCCCATAAAGTTTCACGGCACTAACCACATATCACAGTGTAAACCACCCCAAGTAGCACACCCATCCCCCATTCATGGCATGAACTTAGTGTTCATGACATGAAATACTCAGGTAGAGGGATCCTTCCCTTGGAAAAACTATATTCATGGTGTAAAATCCAATGTTCATGACATGAATGGCTCCATCAGCTAAAAATTCAGCTCTTGGGCCACCTTACCCTTCTCCAATGCTCACCTGAGCACTCGTACCACCAACTAGGTCTCAAACCATATCCAAAAACATCTATTTATGATGTACCAATACTTACTATTTCTATATGAACCTCAAATTTCAAAACAACCCACTCACCATATCAAAAATTTATAATTACTTTGAATTTCATAACTCATAAAGGATTGAGGATTTACATGAAAGTTGTTTTTTTAAAATTTCATACCTCAAACCATGACTTGTTGTTTTTTCACATCATGATTATTCATCATGGAAATATAATTTCTATAATCCATGAGGATTTTGATAAAAATAATTACATGAAAATGTTTATTTTACAATGTTAGATTTTTAAATAATAAAACCCATGATATTTTTCTAAGAATATATTTTTTCTAAAAAATTATAAATCACAGAGTGTTTTTATAAACCATGGTTATGGTTTGTAAAAAACTCCAAACATGTTTCATTTTTCAATATTCATATTATTAGTTCTTTATTAACATTGGATATGATAACACTAAAGTGTTTTTCAGGACAACTATATGCTTAAATATAGAAAAAGAAAACACAAAACCTATATATAAGATCCACTAGGATGGGAAATGGTAAAATTAAATTAAAAAAATATAAAAATTATACCTCAATGTCCATGATAAATCCTACACAAAAATAGGTTTGATTGATATCCATTAGTAGAAATCAATGTATTCTTATTTCTAAAGGTATCCATTAACTACTGGAATCAATAAAAACTTCTGTAAGACCCCTTATCTTTAAAAGTTTTTCTAGAACCTCCTCTGTAAAGTCAAATTAAGATAAGAGAATGAGAGAGTAATTTAACTCTATGGAGTAGTCTACACTATCCAAAAACTATTGTACAACAAGTATGTAAACATGTGAGAACACCAGAACTATGATCCTTTGAACCATTATAACTTCAACCACTAGAAGTCACATGCAATGGAACACAAACCTCCTCTATCGAGATTAGTGTGTTGGAACATAGGAAACCTAAAGCACCCTAAATCCTTGTACTAATTTAGACAATATTTCCATACACCCACAAACATATATCCAAGAAAAAATATAAAAAAGTAAAGGATGCTATGATTTATGTGGTTCAAACATTAATTTGTACATCTATAGGAGAATAAAATTGAATTTTATTACTTATCCAAAAGATACAAGAGTTTACAATCACTTGTGACTTTACTAATACATAGATCACTAAACATCCAATCTCCACACACCATATGTATAGGTGGACCCACCTAATTTTATAAGTATTTTATCCATTTATATGGTTGAACTAACCTCATAATTTCATGGGGGTCCTTAAATTGAACTTAGATGACTTCCAATGTCCTTAGTATTCCTCGATACATCCACTAGTAGCTAGTAAACAAACCTATCACTCATTTCATTTAATTTATCCACTCACACAACCCCACTTTCCAATGAACTAACTTGTCTATGCACATCCATAAAAAATTAGTAACATCCAATTGACCTAACTCTATAATTATTTTCACTACTTCTTGCTAAAAAACCTCAAGTAAATTAATCTTCTAGAGCCTCTCTTTCTAGTGAATTCAATAAAAAAAATTAAAATATCCTTCACAACTCCTAAAAATCTCCCAATTGAATATTTTTTTATGTAATTCTTCTAATCTCCAATAATTAGTAAAGTTCGAACATCTAATGTCCCTTCATAACTTTCAGTGCTCTCCACCACCTTTTGGTTACCCCAGTCCCACTGAGGCATAATGCTTCTCCAATATTTATGGGCCCATGACCTTGGTGTATATATTAGTTAGATTCTGATTTCCAACTATAACATCCTAACATGGGTGTCATACAATAGTGCCCCAATCTAGTCGGTCACATGACATCAAGAGTGCCTCCCCATACTCTAGAGGTTGTCAACTAGCAGTGTGGGACTAGTAAGTCATGAATGGGAGACTATACCCTCTTTTATCAGAGTAAAACACCAGTGGAAATAAATAAATAAATGCATAAGTATATATAACCAGAACAATACCAATGTCAAAAGATAACCAAAATAGAAAATACAATACTTAACTTAAAGGGAAAAAATTCCATGCCAAAGTAAGTGTCAAAATAAAACTGAAAGTAACAACACAAACAACTCCCAAGCAGGTCCCCAACCATGTCTGATTCCCTCATCCAAGATCTAAACTAAATCAAAAATCTAACCCTAGGGACTTTTCCCATAACCTATCCTGCCATGATAAAGTCTATTTGAGTACCGATCAGACATCCTGAATAGGGTGTGAGTATAAATTGGTAGGCCACCACCAACGGTGTCTAAAACAAATCCGAACAACAAAAAAGTGTATGCACTTGTATAAAAATAATAATTATAATTTAAAACTAAATAGTTATCACACTATTAATTAATCTTTATTAACCACATAGGCTATCAATATTGAATTGTGCCACACATTCAATTCACAATTTTTATAAATATTATCTTAGCGTAGAACGCCATGTATAACACTCAAAATCTCATCAGGGTAAAACATCATGTCTAACACCCAAAATATCATCAGTGTAGAACACTATGTCTAACACCTTAAACCCCATTTTTTATTTTTTATCATTGGTGTAGAATTCCATGTCTGACACTCTAGCTCTCAACAATATATATAGATCTACCATCAGTGTAAAACACTATGTCTAGAACCCCCCAAATCCCATTGTTGTAGAATGTCATGTCTAACACCCAAAATATCATTCCTTTATTTCTATTATTGGTGCAGAATTCCATGTCTAACATCCCAAATACCATTGGTTTAGAATGTCATGTCTAACACCTAAAATACCATTGGGGTAGAATTCCATGTCTAACACCCAAAATACCATCCATTAATTAATTCATAAATTAATTAATCAAGTCTATTAATTAATTCAACAACTAATTAACATTATAAATTTTCAGTTAATTAATTCTAAAATCTATTAACCATTCAAAAACTTAATATTCAATAATTAATTAACCAGTTAATTATTCTCGATCATAAAAAAGAAAACAACTTGATAATTCACTTAACATTTAATTATCCTAATCTCTTGATCATTTACATTGATAATTAATTAAATTATTAATTATCTTTATTTATCATTAAAATTAAAAAACTCAACTATCTCAAACCCACCATAATTAATTGTGACAATTAATTATCTTATTCAACAATCCCTAAATCCCAAAATTTCACATTTTTCACAATTAATTAATTAACTATATTAATTAATTAAATTAAGGGTCTCAATTACTAAAAAACTAGAAATAATATAACTTGAATATATGAGATCAATTCACGACTAAGGTATTTAGAAATTAGACCAACCACCTCGATTCATTAAAGGGATTTCACTCAATGAAAAAACCCAATATCCGAGCAATACAATAACATAGATCTGAGATCCAAATCTAATCCCTAAACCCAGATAAAATATATAAAGATATAATAAATATATATTTAGATATAAAATCCAAGATATATATCTCACCAATTAGGTTTGGATCTAAATAAATTGATAATAAACTATACCATCTTGCCTTTTTAATACATAACCTTTTATTACATTTTACATATAGAAGATCTTTAAAGTCTTGCGTCTTGGAAATCAGGAACATAATACATGAAAACAACATAAAAAATTATTCTAAACCACTTTTAAGGCTTCATAATAGGTTCACCCTATGTACATTTACTGCATCTCATATCCTGGAGATAGACATCAAAGGAAAGGGTGAGCAGAAGGCCCAATAAGGGTAAACAAGGGAATCAATATACTTGTGATATCAATAAGAACTTGAATAAAAACATAAAGACATGAGAAATGGAAGAATAGGTATATCATAAAGAAAATAACTTGGAAAATAACTTGAATATGTGGTTAAAACATTCATTTATACATTCATGGACATATCACCAAGGTCCATCCCCAAGGTGTCATAAAAATTACCAAGGTTATTCACCAAGGTATCGTAAAACTTGTCATCTCTAGAGATTAATTATTTTCACAATGCATTAGAGCGCTATCAGGGAACACCCTTAATATGTATTTAATTAAATTTGATCCACATATATCATAATCAAACATTTCATAAATAACCCAAATGGAATCAAAGAAATGGGTTTCATGTCAAAATCGTGACGTTTTAAAAAGGAGCTTAAAAATAAGATCATTATGTCATTTATAACCCATGGAAAGGGAGTGAGGGTTATATATATGTCAATTCCAGAATCAAATATATAATATTTATATATTTATGAACACTCATGTAAACTAAATAAGACTGGGTATTCACATAAATAAACAATAGAATTTCTTGAGATAAAGAGATAGAAATTTCGAGACGAAATTTCTGCCGCATAACGGCTATATAACATGGTTTTAGAAAATATTGAAAAGAGAGGGGAAAAGGGTCAACCACTCATAAATAACTCATAATAAAGTATGGTTACTAAATAATATCATGGTATGGATATTTTAATGACATACCACATGAAAAGGAAACATGAAAGAAAAGAGAAGATGCGATTTCTCTTACGAAAAATTCGACAACCTAACGGCGTCACTTAAAAATTCAGAAAATAAATTGATGAGACTGTAAAGGGTATATCAACAATTATAAATGAAATGTAAAGAAATTAGAACATATAAGAACATACCCTAAACATAAATACATGGAAATTAGAATACACAACATAAAGAAATTCATGACTTAAAAGAGGAGGGTGAAAGGATCCCTTACCTTGAAGAGTAACTTTGAAAGCTTGAAATTCGTTTCCTTGGGAATCTTGAGGAAACCTTGGGAGGACTCCTTGGGAGGTAAAGAGACCATAACTTCGATGGGGAGGATTTTGAAATGAAATGAATGAGGGAAAGGCTTGGTATTTATAGAAGAAGTGAGGGGACACAACATTAATTGCCAAGGGACACCTCATCGGTGGTATTGGAAAAACCATGGGCTTGCCCATGGTTTTTTCCCATGGTATTGGACACTTGGGACACCTCATACCTTATATTACTATTCATAAGTCGACCAGAATTATTTCATAATTATTACATCCTTAATGATGTCATTAAACACCCGACACTCAAAACTATATTTTCACTATTCACCAAAAATTCAACTTTTTCAAAAAATTCCCAAAAATTCAACTTAACCTAATATTGATGATCTGAATTCAGAAATGAGCTCCATTTTATAAAAAAAATTTCTAAATATTTTTAATTTAATTTTTGAATAAAAAACACTATTCACCTGAAAAAACTAATACTTTCTGGAATAGTTATTTACCTATTTTATTGAATCACATTACTTAATCAAGGTGCCTAGATTATATTAATAATTTCTTAAGTGAGGTTACTTAATCCATTTGATCACATTACTAATCATAAGCATAAAATCACTATTCATAATTTACTATTCATCAAAAATTAAGTTGATCTTATTATACTCTAAATTTCTTACTGAACATAACTGTAGAAGACCATTTTTTGAAAATCATTATACATTATTAATTATTTATGGTTTATATAAATATTTTTAAAATATACTTTTTCTAAAATTCATCAATAATATGCATACTATATTTATACAGACATTTGAAAATTCACAAACTTCACCATAAGAAGAAATCACAATTTTTATTTAAATAAAAGGATTACACAAGGAAGTTACGGTCTCGTTACATATCCCCTTATAACACCATCATAGGACCTAAGAGTAAGGTGTGCTAGGGTGATAGAATCTTGGGGCGACTTTTCCAATATTTCCCAAGTAGTGATTTCTATCAGCTTGAACTTCTCAGGAAGGCGATTCCATTCCAACTTTACACAATTAAGTTCAGCTTGGGTTTGGTCCAGAGAAAATCCCAAAGGTGCTACCTCCTTCCCGAGTTCCATCAAATGGGCTTCGATCGGCCCGAGACTGCTGTATGGGGCCATCGAATCTTCTTTCTATATTAATTAATCAAGATCACTTGTATTTATAGACAATAATCACAATATTTAGTTTCCAGCGGTCATATTGACCAATGGCCATATAAGAGTGGAAACCCAACGGTCTTATTTTAATTATTCTCATTTTATTAAATGAAATAGTTTTGTTGAGCATAAATTAAAATAACACACAAAGTTAGGAAACAAAATTTATTCAAAATTTTGGGTCATTAGAATCTTCCCCCCTAAATAAATTTCATCCTCACAATTTTAAAATTTAGCTTGGAAATTTCGTTGAAAGTCCCACATCGGAAAAAGAGTTAGTAAAACTATTACTTTAAAAGAAAGAAAGGGAAGTACAAAGGTCATCCGAGTTAACCCATACTAGGTTTCTATGTAGGAAAACATGGATATGGAAGAGAAAACAAAGGGTCAAGTTCTGATGGAGAGTGATAGAAAACATGATTAGGAGAAAATTAACCACAAGAAGATCACAAACTTAAGATGTGTTAAACGGTATTTGATTACCCATTAGGAAACGTAAACCAACAATGTTTTTGTTTTACGTTCCTTTTCATAATTTTGAGGAATTCATTTACTACATAGAATAAAAACATAAGGAAATATACTTACCTTCAAGTAGAGTTTTATCCCTTAATAATTTTTCACCAAGACTAATCTTTTCTCCAAACAATGAGCATTCAAAAAGACTCAGTCTCATCAAAATCACAAGAATTATATTCTAGAGAATCACATAATCCACAAAAGAATGACTATATTTTCCCCTTGTCTTTAGTCATCAACTAAAACAAAAATGGTTAGTAGGATATCATATAATCCCCAAAAAGGATAATCCTTTATAAAAATAAATATGACTATTAATCTCCAAAATTCAACAAAAGTACCCAAAGTTCGAGAAAGACCATTCAATACACAATCATCCTTAAAAATTTTCAGAATAATCCAAACTAACATTGGAACCCAAAACTCAGAAGGATTTAATCACATAGTCTTCCCCAATAAATCTTAACATTTATCTCCAAATAGCATTGACTACTATTAAAGTCTCATACAAAAGTGTAATTAACCTATTCACAAATTCTTTATGCTAGGTTCATTATTTTCCAAAAATAACCCAAATCACCATATGTCCATAATAAATACATAAATTCTTACAAAAACAAATTCAACCATTCCTCCTCAATTTAAATCCTATAGTATTTTATTTCCCTTAGGCATATAGTACTCCAAAAGAGAAAACATCACCCAAATTAACCTTTATCATTTAATCACCAAATCATTTTCCTATAAAAAGGATATCCATTTTATAAAACATAAGTTTCCAAAATCAACTTATTATTGATCCATAAAAATAGCAAGTACATTAGTTAGTCTGAAGGGCATAACAACAAACTCATAATGCCTATATCTTGATTGGGAGGTATTTTTTGGATTATCATCATTATTCACCCTCAATTGATGATAACCAGAATGAAGATAAATCTAAGAGAAGAATTGAGCCCCACGAAGTTGTTCAAATAAGTCATCAATTCTTGGAAGAGAGTATTTTGTTTCTTCACTGTGATCCCATTCAGTTCTCTATAATCAATGCATAGTTGCATCGATCCATCCTTCTTATTCACAAAGAGAACTGGTGCTCCCCAAGGAGACACACTTGGTTGGATAAACCCATTCTCCAAAAGATCTTGAAGTTTTTTCTTTAATTCCTCATGCTCCACATTTTCCATCCTATAGGGGTTCTTTGACATTGGATGAGATCCAAGTACGAGTTCAATGGAGAACTCTACCTCCCTTTCTGGGGGAGGTCTGGGTAACTCCTTAGGAAATACGTCAATATATTCCTAGATGATGGGGACATTTTCTAAAAGAATAATTCCTTCGTGAGAAACTTATTTCATTTACAAATCTTTTAACTAAAAAGGATTTTATGTCTTAAAACTTCATGCTTAGAAAATTTCCTTTTTTCTATAATTCCTTCATAATTTTTCATAAAAATATTGTGATTAACCAAACATATCCTCCAGGAGTGTCGTAACCAAGAGTGAAGCAAGGCCTGTTATCGTGTACTAGTTCCCATTTGAGTCTATCTCAAAGTGGTGCTTTTGGGTTTTACCCCTATGTGCATCTGTGCTAGATCCACCTCTACCTGCTCGTATCCAGACAGGGATGTATTTGCTTGATAAAACACTTACTCAATACTCACTAAAATACCAGGAAGGTTTCCTATATTTAAACTTTTCTATAGATTTCTTCCTAAAGTTTTCATATCCTAATTTCCATAAATAACTAAACTATCCTTTGATGCCAACTATAGCATCCCTCCTTTTTAATACATAATATTTCATTACATTTTACATACAGAAGATCTTTAAAGTCTAGTGTCTTGGAAATCAGGAACATAATACATGAAAACAACATAAAACATTCTTCTAAACCACTTTTAAGGCTT